>OX402549.1:16044233-18615483 GCA_948098915.1 Lampropteryx suffumata | reverse complement strand
TTCCTGGAGGGTCAATTAAGAAAACTTTGAACCATGACGACGCATTTATGACGTGAGCGTTTCAATTGAAGTGTAGTCCATCAATGCGGTATCGTGTCGTGTGTCAGTGGGCCTGCGCCCCAGGGCGGGCGGCGTCAGTGCGCAGGGCTGCCTCGTTGCGATAGCCTCACGTACCTTTGTTCTGAGATCGGATATCATCGGATCATACTAAATTATTTATCCTTTTCCCCGAGCGAGGTGAGAGCTGATACAGGATCACGGACAACTTGAACAGAGATGAAGCTTCGCTATTAAGGAAATAAAGTCTTTCAATACCATGAATAAATGTAGGTACTTATGTTTGTATGTGTGTGCAACTATAGTGACAAGGGTAAAGTCCTAGGTCATGCCCTAGCGTTTTTCTACACCTGGAATTGACCTGAAACCTTCCGCAAAACACGGAAGCACTTGTTAATTTTAAAATATTTCATGATTTGTTGTAGATAGGTAACCACTGTTTTCACTAACTGATCTCATTTCTGTTCTAAATAACGCATCACGGCAGAAACGTTTTTTACATTATGATACATCTAATTATTTGGCAGTCCGGTGTCTCTAATCAGTGAAAAAGGGCATGATTCTACAATTACTTCTTTAAATGAAAAGTGTTTAAATTGGTAGTGTAACCCAACCCCCCACGGTGTATTAAATTCAAAACATCGCTCCCGAGTCCGTCAGAGCCGGCTATCTCTCGCAGCAGGTGAGTAGCGAAATATATTATACGAGATTACGTGTGAAAAGGGCCTACAGATTGATCATGTGACTGACGTTATCAGCGCCCTTCACACGACGCGGTCGCGCGGTTTTTCCGAGCGATCGGCGCACTATCGAATCGCGATTGAGAACCGATTGTGGATTGGTATGAAACTCGATTAAGAATCGATTTTTAATAGGCCGTATCCAAAACAATTTTTATATATAATTAGCTCACCGGTGCTTACTTCGTTGGGCGGTTTCAACTTCACAAAAAAATTAAGGTACTAATATCGCTACTATAAAAAAGATAGCTATTAAAATTACTGTAATAATTACAGAGATCAACAAAGTTACGGATAAATATTGATAGATGGCGCTAGCGGCCACCCGCAGCTTCGTCCGTCCTGTTGCTGTTCCCGTTGTTTTTCCGGAATAAAAAATAGCCTATATCCTAATCCTAATTACTAACTATATTCATTTTAAGTTTCATCCAAATCAATCAAGCGGTTCTTGAGTTATAAGTGGTGTAACTAACACGACTTTCGTTTATATATATAGATACTTAGATAATTTAATTATTTCTTTCTTCTTTAGAATGTTTGTTTACCCGTTTTATTTAGACTCGTGTCGTTGTTTATTAAGATGTAGTCAATAATAATTCCATCCGATCCGACTAATTATATTCCGATGTTTGGATGTTCGCTGTTTGTTACCAAGTCACCAAAAATGGCTAAACCCACTTTTTTTTAATATTGGTGGACAACAAACTCAACACCATCCCATCCCATCGTACCAGCTTGTACGATGGGAATTCAATTTAATGTAGTTATTATATTAAATAATAATATTTACTGAATTAAACTTGGTATACCTAGACAAAGATTTGAACCTAGAAAAACATACAAGCTACTTATAACTACTTAGGTACCACGCGGGTTTATACTAATATTATAAAGAAGAAAGATTTTATTGAATATTGTTGTATTGTTTGTTTGTATTGAATAGGCTCCGAAACTACTGGACGGATTTGAAAAAATATTTTACCGTAGGAAAGCTACACTATCCCGGGTGACATAGGCTACTTTTTATCCCTGAAAAATTAGTTTGTCCCGGGAAAAATCTTCAACGCAGGCGAATATCCATTAGTATATATCCATTAGTATATCAATTAGCTGAGCTATCGATAGATCGTTTAAACCATCGATAGATAGCTTAACTGTTTCACATGTTAATATTATTTTGTACATTACTGTAATTATTTTTGTAAATATTTTTTTTTTGAAAAATAAAGTGGTTTAAAAAAATATGTTAATCTAAATACACTGAAAGAAAATACTACCTGAAATAAAAAAATATAATTCCAGCTCCACTTTTCCCTACACGATCTAACTTCCTCTAATCTATTACCAGACAATTGCCCAATCTCTGATCTGGTATACGCTGATACTCCGAGCATCGGGGGTTGGGGGGTGGGGGCTAGCAGGGGGGCGTTATCAGCGATTCTCGCACCATTAACCCCCGCGATACAGTCCGCACTCCATGTAGAGTACGTAACTTTGATGTAATTGATAATACAGGTGGAATGAGTTGGGCTTTCTTGAGATATTCGTGGGAAGTTTTGTTCTCGATATTGAGGCTACCCTTAAGCACCGAACTGGGTATAAACCAAGTCTACGTGGAATCTCACGCATCATAAAAGTCAGCTTAGTTTTATTGAATAATAGCTGCTGTACGCGGCTTCACACGCGTGGTACCTACATATAAAGTAGCCTATGTCCATTTCTAAAGTCCCATATATCAAAATTTATCTAAATCGGTTTGACGATTTTGGCGTGAAAACGTAAAAAACAGACAGACAGAGTTACTTTCGCATTTATAATATTAGTTAGACTAGCTGTTGTCGTCGGCGTTGTACGCGTGGTAGCTACATAAAAATTGCCTATATGCTAATTAAGGTTACTGTCTCCGTCTATACTATGTTTTGTCTAAATCCATTTAGGCGTTACGGGGTAATAACCACAAGCAAATCAACATTAATTAATTTAATATTAATTTAGCTTTATTATTATTAAACTTACCATATCATCTTTATTAATTTTATTGTTTTTATTATTTATATTATTTTTATGTAGCTTTATTAATTTTAGATAATTGATTCAGGCGTGACTTTGCAGAAATCCATAACAAAACATTAAATGGATGGACAAATATATAGTACTATTCCATCAATCTAATTTTAATGAGTTAGACACGATGCAGTCTGCATCGTTTTATTAATTTAATGTTTTACCTATTAATTTTATTTTTCTTTTTTTTTGCATCTTTGTCAAACCTAACCAGGTTTTCAAGATGAATAAGGAAGCGATTTCTTCCAGATAACCTTTGGATAGAGAGTAGTTTAACTTATTTGGAAGATTGGTCGGGGTGCACTAAATTATAAACTATAACTTATACATATAAAGCAAATAAACGCAAAAAACTTACACAATATTATTGATACCTAAATATATTCACATAAACGATATACACAAATACAGATACCTATCACGATGTAAACAGTTAACTATGTATTTACTTTAAAAAAAAGATAAAAAAAGTATTAAAAAAAATCCACACAAACATTTTCAATGTTTCAAAACACGTCTTCATCTTATCGTGTCACTAATTCTTTCGAACCAGTGTGATGAAAGGATTAAAGTGCGTTCCCGACCCGCAACGTTTTGATCAACGTATAATCCAAATTAGAGCTATATCGTTTCCGTTATAGTGATTAGCGCGGTACGAAATATGTCAAAAATAACGTTTTGACTTTGGTTTTTGACGTGTAACAGCTGAAACTATTACGATAAAATTAGATAAAAAGATATATCTACCCTGTATCTTATAATCACATAATTAGTTTCACATTATTAGCGTGGCGATTAAGTATGCTCGCTGTCCTTCTAATGTCAAAGAATAGAGATTTAAATAATTACGTTTTAAAAACTAAAAAGAAACCGACTTCATTGAATGAAATTTGAGCCTATAATACATTTTTAGTGGAAAGTAGATGTATTTTGTATATTATAATATGGTTAGGCCAAATAAACGCAACGCTCCAATGAGACAGCGAGGTATGAAAATACATGAAAACATCATCGATGTTACAAGTTTTACATTTTCGTTTATTTTTCAGCTCGACCTATTTTGATAAAATTTATATGGGACCACCTGTGAAGTATACCCTTTCAAACAAAAAAAGAATTTTCCAAATCGGTTCAGCCGTTTTCGAGTAATCGGTGAACATACATAAACAAAAAAAAAAGATTCCGACGAATTGAGAAACTCCTTCTTTTTGATAAAGTCGGTTAACAACTTATTAACGTGTGTTTATAAGATCCCATAGACTTTGATCTAGAATATAAATAAATAATAAATATTGCTGGACAATGCACCTCTAGTCCCAAACTAAGCATAGTGTGTATTATGGTGACTAGATGACGGATAGACTACTATATATTTTTAAATACATACTTATGATATTTTATAACACCCAGACACAGAACAAACACCTATGCTCTTCACACAAATGTTTATCCTGGGAGGGACCTAACCCTCAACCTACAGCGCAGAAGGCAGAGCTACTACCAACTGAGCTAACATGCCAGAATAGACCATATTATATGCTACTTTTTATCTCAAAACGAAATGAGAAGTCAAAATTATCACGCGAAAGAAGTCGCAGGCGTACACAATGGTACTTTTACGGTCACACGGCAAAGGAAACGTGATAATTTATTGAAAACGCCACACGTTGCGCCTACAAGTGCAGCTTGCAATCAGTGATGGCCGCCGATACGGCACGAAGTTGCCTAAACCACTCTTGCCACTTAGTTCCTACCTTCTTAAGAAACGGTCGCCGTTATATAGCAGTGTCTTAAAATCTATCCGTGTAAATTATACACTTCATTACCAAGGTAATGTAGGGTTAATAAAACGTCTCGAAGGCTATTCTGAAAACTACAATCTGAGTCTTTTCAAGTCAGAGTAAATAGGTGTCTTTAAGACCTGCGTGTCCTATCGTCGGCAACATGGACGTTTACCAAAGATCGTGATCAAACGAAGGCATTTATGAAAAAAAAAAACCCTTTATTTCATAATCACAGCATTAGTTAATATAATAAAAAAAACATGATAGCTCATGTAAAGAAAGGTAAAGTACACTACACAGGTAGTGTCATTGGTTAATATTCCTTTAAGCGGACATGGCCTTGCAACCTGTCACGTACGGGATACTAACTTATTAACGTAGGCAAATGCTTGTGTGGCTTATCGTTTAATAGGTCTTTTACAGATATTAAGAGATTACTTGAACAGTTTTTTGATACCAATATTCGTTTGATCAGAGAACAGTGACCTTAGCAAATATTTCTAGAAGTTGCTCGATTTATAAACCTTGAAAACTCTACTATTAACCCTACATTATATTATATAATATTTATTTCCATTACCTTCCATCCCATTTAACCTTACCTTCGTACCTAATAGTTTTTAAATACCATCCACATACAATAAATAATATTAATGTCTAAAATAGTTTAAGTATAGATATTTGTTCATAATATATTATTTAGTTTAGTCTGTATTTTATAAAAAAGTACTTTATTTTACCAATAAGTACCTAATAGCCCTACGCCGCCATGAAAGAGCAACGACTACTTAGTCGTGCAACAGTGCAAATTAGTAGGTATGGAGAGTAGTCACTTGACTTAACCTAACCGCTAAATGCTACAAATATTACGAACTTACCACAACATCAAATGTTTATAATAGTATGGTATAAAATAATAAGATATCCTAGTTGTAAGTTTGCAAACACGTAATTACTGAATAAACGTTATTATTATTATTTTATACTATATTACTATAATTAACCTAATGTTACATTCCTTTTTTAACCGACTTCATCAAAAAGGAGGAGGTTCTCAATTCGTCGGAATCTTTTTTTTTTTAATTTATGTTCATCGATTACCTACTCGAAAACGCCCGAACCGATTTGGAAAATTATTTTTTTGTTTGAAAGGGTATACTTTACAGGTGGTCTCATTTAAATTTTATCTAAATCGGTCGAGCTGAAATATCAACGAAAAGCAGTGCAGCATTGGAGCAGTGCGTTTATTTGACCTACCAATATTATATATATATATACAAAATACATCTACTTTCCATCAAAATTGTATTATAGGCTCAAACTTCATTCAATGAAGTCGGTTTTCGTTTTAGTTTTTAAAACGAAATCATGGCAATAAGGAACTTCCAAGATCCTACCCCTAAATATTGCAAAGACCTCCAACCATATGACGGTCGTTTTCTGATGGTTGTCGTTTTTTAGAAAACTTGAGCTTACAGGCATCGTCGATAATGCACCGGGCGATAATGATAACAATGATGGTGCGAGCTAGACATTGTATCGCATAACGGTAACTCAAACACTAGCGTTAACCCCACGGTTTGTAAGCGTTTTACTAGCGATAAGTAAGAAAAGATGTCGTAAAACCTAAAACAATAATAATAATATAATCACTAATAATCACTACATATTATAAAACAAAGTCGCTTCCCGCTGTCTGTCTGTCCCTTTGTATGCTTAGATTTTTAAAACTACGCAATGGATTTTCATGAGGGTTTTTTTAATAAATAGAATGATTCAAGAGGAAGGTTTATATGTATAATACGTGCATAATATAGTACAGAAAAACTGATAATTTTAGAGGTTTCTAATGTGGTGTCGTAAATAAACACATTTTATTGCACGTACATTGCAAACGCTAGCTGAACCCTACGAGATAGAACAAAATAATGTACTACAATATCGCACACCTTAAAAAGGTCTACATAAAAATCCGTGATGGTATATGTCTATCTCTTAGGTTATGTTATTCTCTTAGATAACGTTGTATATAAAGACATTCTGTAGTATATTTAGTATCAGCATTGCACCTGTGCGAAGCCGGTGCGGGTCGCTAGTAAAATATAAATCCGTTAAGAATATCCATTCAAACGTCAAAATGCGAGAAGTACTCATTAAATTGTTAAAGGTATGTTACTTTATAATTCAAACAAGGAATCTATATAGATACTTGTATATTTGTCATGAATGTTTATTTTTTTAACCGACTTAAAAAAAAGAGGAGGTTTTCAATTTGGTGTTTTTTTTTTGTTACCTCATAACTCCGACATTTATGAAATTTAATAATTATATTTTTACGTGAAGGAATACTTTCCAATAAGTTCCATAAAAAATCATTAAAATAGCTTGGTTTGGTTTTAAACGAAATCTCTTATTTTAATAATAATTTAGTCGGTTTACGATTTACTTTTGAACGTAATTATACTTTAGCATTTTGTACTTTATGCCATTGACATAAAATATACGGCTAGGTGCATTCAACTGACTCAATTATATAACAACAATCTTATTTTATTAAATAAGCTCTATTTACCTGCCTACTATATACTTACAGACTATAATACCTAGGGTCAAGGCAACATTGTAAAGATCATATCTATACTTTACCATTACAATCGATAAAACATGCATTTGCATAAGATAAAGCTAAAAGTTTCCAATTGCAATACAAGTTATCATAGAAGTAAAACCTTACAGAGATACCAAATTTTTCAAATAGGTACAATATTTTTCGGGTAGAAACAATTTATTTCATGTACTCTTAGGGACAAGACGTTGAATATAGAGTCTTGCTGTCACATAGTTTAAATATATTATGTTGTTTTTTATTTTATTTTTTTATTATGAATGCCGGACATTTCACACAACATCACCTGGCCCCAAAGTAAGCAGAGCTTGTGTTATGGGTACATGACTAATATACTACTTATATACTTTTTTTTTGTAAATACATACGTATAATACATAGAAACACCCAGACCCGAAACAAATACTTGCAGATCAGACAAATATTTGTCTCGCGGCTGGAATCGAACCCGCAACCTTTTGCTTCTCAGCTTGGCCTACTGCGTCACAGAGGTCGTCTAATGGAGTTGGTATTATATAAATGATAATTTTATGACATTATAAGAGAGTAAATAAGTGTCTTCTAGACCTTCGTGCCCGATCGTTGCTTACCGGCCGAGATCGTGGTCAAACGTAGGTCTATTCATAAAAAAAGGGGTATTAATTACATAATTACCTAATGTGGGGTTAAAGTATAGTATATCCATGACATTCTTATGTAAATAAAAAAAGGTGGGAAAAGATTTAAAAAAAAAATCATGGTATTGTTCATAATTTTTATTCAAAACGGGGTATTTACCATGATAATATACAAGTTTTTCCGCTTCCCGATATTTCGGCACAGTTGCATGCGCCATGATCACGAGATAAACTCACACGAGTTAATAAATATTTCGTATGGAGGCTTTTAGGAGCTCGAATTCCAGAACCGCACTTTAACGTAGCTAGAGTCTGGTTCACTAAAAGAAAGTCGTGTCGTAACATATGCCAATGACATTATGATATCAAAGTTAATAATAATAATGCTGGATATTTCACACAGTGTCATGTAGCCCCAAAGTAAGCACAGCTTGTGTTAAGAGTACCACATGACTGATATACTACTTATATATATTTTATCTTGTTATAAATACATACATATTTTACATAACACCCAGAGACAAATACTTGCAGATCATACAGACATTTATCCCGCGGCACAGAAGTCGTCAATATTGATTCATTACTCTTCTGTCGAGCATAGAAGTTGTATCAACTTCATCTTCCTCTTCTTTTCGTGTCAATGCTTCAGTCGTTATATTGTTTTAGAATAGTAGGTGGCTATCTCGATCGCACTTACTGTGACAGTGTTAAGTTCTTGTGCAAGTATTTGGACAGAGTAGAAGCAACTTGAAGTGTTATATCTGTGCATCTCTCTGTTCTATGCTCTCGAATCTTTCCATAACAATATCTGCCGATTACATTGCTTTGACATTAGTCGAACACGACTATTTGCATGATACACCCTGTTTGCTATCTTCTGATAGGAACCAGTTGTAGCAACCCAGGATCAGCAACCCAATTCCTGCATTCTATACGTGTCTACTGCGTTGGCAAATGACGCTTGCGTTTTTAGTTAATGTGATAAACGAAAAAAGTATGTATAGGATGCAAACGACAGCAATCACAACGTCAACCGTGTTTAACACATATATTTATGAATACCAACACAATTGACGTTTTTACGGTTTTTGGGGTTGTTACGATTATGCTGACTACTGGTACGATTCCTAGGATATATATTAGTGTGAGGAACATGTTTGTTTTGTGTGTTTATGTTTGTTTATATGTTTATAATTATATATGTTTTCTATCGTTACTATCCCATAACTATGGTTCTTTTGGGGCTAGATGGTATTGTGTAGATTATCCAGCGATATTCCACGAACCGCGGTTCAAACTTACCCTGATGAAGATTCTCTAGATGAATCGAAACAGGGTCGTGCCTCGTGCCTCGCGACAAAATAATACGAGAGTAAAACCCGTGAAACAAAAATTTTGTGAGTTGTTTTCACGAAATTTTCGAAAATTGGTTAAAAAAAATGTGTGTGTCTCGGGGCGCCCGACAGAAGTGAAAACTTAACTAATCTAACTAGCGCTGTGGGTTAGAGTGAGAGAGGAGGTGCCTGCTTACCGCTGCCGTATGCGTGTGAGAAAGGGAAGCCAGACAGAATGGCGCCGTAACGCGTTACGTAACGAAGCTGTTTACCCTCCCATAAGAAGTTATCAAAACAGCCACTGACTTTCCTATTGATTTACGTTTATTGAACACACTTGGGTGGTCATCATTTCGAAAAACTCAATACAAATTACAAATTAATCTTTATTACGATTTACATTCGCATAAAATCTGATAATGTATCTGTATTAGCATAAAAATCATAATGTTATTATCAGCTTGTTAGCACGCCGCGGGTCCAACAAAGGCCGACACCTCTGCCTTTATATTTATTGCAAATTATGGCGCTTATCCGTCCATCTCCATCTCCCGATAATGGACTTCATACGCCGAAAGGTGGCTGTGGATATTACCTACTATGGTAAGATGGCGGCTAGGTCTTAAGAGTCTATCCTATACACATAGATAAACTAACGTGTTGTTTAAATCAGTTTTCATCTTTATTCATTGACTTAAGCGATTCATTAATTCATTCATTAATTACAATGGAAAGGTCAGATCATAGGTACATACTTAAACTCCACGATTGGATTATGTGATTTTAGGATAGAGGGATTTAATGCTTGCCCAAAGGGGCGAATCATCTATCATCCATAATCTACTACATATTTGTCAAATACTTATTACTCATTCATCACGAAATCTCAGAAACCACCAAACGGATTAAAATGAAATTTTGTATGCAGCTTCCTCTAGAGCCATAGGTGCTCGCTAAGAAAAGTTTTTTAAAAAATTTACTCGGGATCATGGTCAAACCGCAAAACCCGCGATTATGCTTTGTTAACATTAATTTGTTCAATTATTATCTTGCTATTTTTTATCTTCCACGCGGGCAAAGCCACGGGAAACATTAAACATATATACATAAAACATATTATATAGTCGAAGGTATCTCTGTCTTTTCATTTGTAATATTTTTACGACTAATCGGGTAAATGAGTCTTGATAAATATTGGTAAGATAGGTTGTATCTTGTAGAATGATACAACGCGTGACAAGCTTTGGGCAGAAGCTAAATTGCACCGAAATTAGGTTTAAATAAAAACCCACATAAGTAAAGTACCTACCTACTTCGACCTACTTACCTCAGTAACTGATTTTAGTGTTACATTGCGGTTTATTTTAAAATAAATTGGCACTTACAATATCCAAAGTCAATGTATTGTCATTCATTTATATCCAAGGGTATAATTACCCAAGACCCTTCATCAAACAAAAACGGAAATTTAAGCAGTTTGCATTTTTTAACAGTTCTGAATGAAACCCTGTCAAACAAGTGTGGGTTGGATTAGAAAGAAAGAAGAAAGAAAATACATTTATTTGCGTGTAGACAGTGTAGACAGTTAACAAAGATGCATAGTTACAGAGACAGATGAGAGATACAGAAATACTTATTTACTAATTAAAAAAAGAAAACAACTTAACTTAAACAATCAAATAACAACTTAACTTAAACAATCAAATAAGTACACACACGTTAAGGTATTACAGAAGTGTGTATCTCCGGGCATTGACCATCTATACCTGCCTCTTCGCAAATTGGCGTCCAACTCAGCATTAGTTGTGTTGTAGCAACACAACGCTGATCTTCCGTTGGAACCAAGAGCCCAGAGCGAAATCACGGATGTCCGCTAACAATATAGAGATATAATTACATATATAAAATAATAACAATACAGATACTTTGGTGGAGGTGGATTCTTTTAAATAATACCTTTTGACAAACACGGGTTTTACTCACGTATTATTTTGTCGATGGTGGCACCGATACTATTTCGATTCATCTAGAAAACCTTTATCAGAGTGAGTTCGATCCGCGGTCCGCTCGTTGCCGTTTGAGTTCACGGTTCGCGGTCGGTGTCTCCATCGACAAATAATACGTGAGTAAAACCAGTGTTTGTCAAAATCCTTTAAATAAATTTATAAATAACTAACTTAACTTTTAATTCCATTAGTTACAAAGACAGTCACCATAGTTTAGATTCCGAGACGCAAGCTCACGAAAAACTCACGTTACGTCAAAATCACAGAATTTTTGAAAAGGGAAGTGTAAACTCATCGTCGTTAATTTCGTCGTTTTATCTAAGTCTTATCCACTCATTTCTCACGGCTCTCGGCTATTGACAGCGACGGTAACATTGATACCGCTGATTTATACACCATTACACCACCTTAACTGATCTTGCCGATATTACAATTTTAAAACACCCTAACGACTCCCCAAATCCGGGATGCCGGTAATTTATTGTGTCAATTTTGATTTAATTTTCACTAAAGGTGATCTTAGAGTATGATTACTAGTTTACGAGACTTTTACATTGATTAAACCATTTTTGAAGAGTTTTTGCGAAATTGGCTCGAAACAGTTTATACATGTACAAGCTCAAAAATATTCACAATAATAATAATAAAATAATAATGCCGGACATTTCACACAGCATCATCTGGCCCCAAAGTAAGCAGAGCTTGGGTTATGGGTACCACATGACTGATATATTACTTAACTACGCTTTATTGTTTGTAAATACATACATATTATACATAGAAAAATCCAGATCATCAAACATTGAACCCGCAACCTTCTGTTTCTCAGCCAGACCTTAGCTAGTAGCATTATACTCAACAGTTAAGAGTAGTTAAGATTTCTGGCATCAAGATAGACCAAAGTGGATTAAACAGAGATGAACTCGAACCTAGTAATATCTATTTCTATTATTATTGTCACACCCTCCTAATGCAAATTTTTTTGTATTTAAGGTCATGCCAATCAGTCGCAAATAAATCACAGTTAAACATGTCTTCATTTTACTCTGGATTGCATTGGGCAAAGTAGACCTTATACGCATCAACATAGTTGGTACAACAATGTTATACCAAATTTTATTGATAAATAAATTGTTTATTTCCTAGTAAGTTTTATTATCACAATGACGGGATCGCTGGCATGACCAGCGACCACTTAGGCGCTGCGCAAATGTAGACACTTATTGTTGCCGACACGGCACACCATCACAGGGAACCGTAGTTGCTGTGTCCTGTAGCAGCTCAGTACAATTGTAAATTTTTTAAATTAGGAAATTTGTTAATGTTGCTTGTGTCTTCAACTGACTCTTAGTTTTCAGTTACCGACACCGAACACTTTTTGAACGTCAATGAGTATGTGTCTGTGTGTGCAACTGGACACAAAAAATGTTTACGTATGCGCAGGGAGTGGATGATTTCATACTGGTTCTATAGAAATCAAATATTCATCGGTAGCTTGTATCTGACACAAGACACAAAAGTGTCCAGGTTTGCGCCCTGCCTTAGCTCAGCGCAAACGTAGACACTTTTTGTTGCCGACACGGCACAGGGAACCGTAGTTGCTGTGTCCTGTAGCGGTGATCGGACACAGTCTCCCGTTGCTACCACTGGTCACCGGTAACCGTGGTTCAAATGTAGCAACTAAGTACAATTGTAAGGAAATTTATTAATGTTACTTGTGTCTTCAACCAACGACTTTTAGTTGCCAGTTACCGACACCGAACAGTTGATCGTCAATGAGTATGTGTTAAGTGGGAGCAACTGGACATCAACAATGTTTACGTATGCGCAGAGAGTGGATGATTTCATACATAGAAATTTCATAGAAATCAAATATTCATCGATTGCTTGTATCTGACACAAGACACAAAAGTGTCCACGTTTGCCCCTTGCCTTAGTGATATGACATCACATTTCGTCACTAGTAAAGGAACAGATAGGGACGGTCACCTTAAGTTATTAACGGTATTCATATTTACAAATATGATGATAACTACTTTCTCCTTATCGTCAATAACAAGTTTATCAGGACAATGCACTATCGGACGGAGCTGCATCGGAGACTGCATCTTTGTAGGGCTGCCAGATGTAGCAATCGTGATGACCTAAGTTCGTAATGTATCGATTACACGTAACGAGTGTAATGCCGAGAGAGTAAAATATACTAGGTAGATACTATATACTAGACTCGAGGTGGTCGCATTACATACACTGCCGAGCTCTCGTCAAAGTGTCCATACGACTGAGAGCTGCGGGGCGATTATGGAATTTTGATACCATCAAAACTTTGATATTAATCGCTTTCAGTTACTATTGATGAATTTGGTATAACTGAAGTTTGATGTTGATTGTCATACAGGCTGTCATATGAATATAAACCTCAGACCAAATAAATATTAAGACGGAACACCGCGAGCAACCACAATAAATAAATTCTGTGACACTTTTTCATGTGACGACATTGGAGAATTCTTAATAGTACAAGTATTTATGGTCTATGAGGAAGGAGCACAGTTTGGTTGAAGGTGTGTACGTGGGAGCGTGTATTTACACAGAGGAACATGGTTTTTAGGCTACACTTCGGTTATTCACTGCCCTCTTGTCTAAATATTTATGTGGTCGGAGATAGATCTATCTCTATTACATAATAGTAATCCAGCTTGTCGAAATTAGATCTTATTACAATCAAACTAATGATTGAATTATGCCGATTGCTAATATAAAATGATAGACGTTGGTTGTGTCAAAAGTTCCATAATCGCCTTACTGAAACAGAAACAGGCGAGGATAGTGTCACCCCGTAGTACCTACTCATAAAAGCCATAAAAGCAAGCGTAGACAAATTCGTAAACTTAAAAAGCGTCCATCATGACGTATATAATTTATTAGTTTTGTAATTTACCTATGTTTGACCAAATTTTGTGTATAGTGCTATAGTGCTACAAGCTTTGTATGAATTTTGTTAGTAATAGTTTTTATTGTTATACCTACATGCATTGTTTTAATTACGAACCTATTGATTTTATAATATGTAGATATTTAAGTAATAAAATAATAAATGTTTATTGACATAAATTTAAGGTATTCACAGACGTCCTATGAAGACTCCTGAGCTGGGTACAATTTTTTTTGTATAAATTACGTTTCAAAAACTAAAAAGAAACCGACTTCATTGAATGAAATTTGAGCCTATAATACATTTTTTATGGAAAGTAGGTTTATTTTGTATATATATAATATGGGTAGACCAAATAAACGCAACGCTCCAATGAGACAGCGAGGTATGAAAACTCATGAAAACATCATCGATGGTACAATTTTTAGATTTTCGTTAATTTTTCAGCTCGACCGATTTTGATAAAATTTATATGGGACCACCTGTAAAGTATACCCTTTCAAACAAAAAAATTTTTTTTTTAATCGGTTCAGCCGTTTTCGAGTAATCGGTGAACATACATAAAAAAATAAAAAAAAAAAGATTCCGACGAATTGAGAACCTCCTCCTTTTTGATAAAGTCGGTTAAAAATAGGTTAAAATAGTTGACATCTGATATCTAATTATTAATGTAAGTTAGTGTGCCCGTCGTTTTCGTTATATTTCAGATTCAACTTCAGCTACAAAATTCTGCAGAGACTTTTTGCTGTCAGACAAGACATCAAGAGGTAATGATTACTTGTTTTTTTATATATATTTTATGTAGAGGAAAGTAAAAATATGGAATAGTATCCCTAATTTGGAATACCGGCATTTTTCGTAAACAACGACTCATAGGCACAATAAGCAGTGATCGTCTATCTCTTTCCATCACTATTCGCGCGTACAGGTTACGACGTGTCAGTAGAGCGAGTGCTGTGTCGGTGATGAGAGTGTTTTGTTTTGCTGCTATTAGAAAACTTATTCAGGTACGTAAAATTGAAGTAATTTTCGTAATGTTATTGTAAATAGTATTGTATTTATTGCTTCTATACATTATATACATGTTCCTTTGCAAGTTTTAGAGCCATTCGACTGTATTAGTTTATTAAGTTTCAAAATATGAATATAATTTTAAATTAGTTAGAAATGCCAAATATGGACAGTTTATGGAGTCCAAATACGGACTATTCCATATTAGGATCAAAACATTAGATGACTGGATAACTATTTCATATTTTTTTTTTCAGAATGGCTCCCATCAACTCAAAAGAAAAACGAAAAGCATAGAACACAGATTATATGGCAGAAGCTATAAAAATGGTTAGAAAAGTAAGAAAAAAGAAGAAAAAGAAAATAAATTGTCAAAAACAAAGAATAAAAAACAAAACGAAATGAAAACAAGAGGCAAAAACCAAAAAGAGAAGACCAAACTAAGAATAATCCAGCAGATTCAGATGATGATGAGATGGTACCGTTTGACACAGACAGTGAGCCCGATGCCTTGATAGGATGTACAGTTCCAGACTCTGAAGATGCGGAGTGTATTTTTTGTCGAATGCTGTTTTCTAATGATACTCGAGGGGAAACCTGGATTAAATGCCTCATGTGCGGCCTCTTGGCACATAATGATTGCTCTGGTGCAGAGTTTGATACCTGGATTTGTGATTATTGCAAATAAGTTCCATTCTATTATTCTATTCTATTATTGCAAATAAGTTCCATTCTATAGTTTACCAAGGTTTCTAAAGATTCTCATAGAAGTTAAGGTTGATTTTTGATAGTTTTTTTAGTGTTCCATATTTGGGGTACCTATTCCATTATTAGATACATTTATGTTGATTTTATTTTTGAGGAGTTTTAGTACTTATAATTCATAAATATAAGACAAGTCTGTTACTATGTAAAACGCAATTATATGATTGTTTATAATTACAATTAAAACTTTTAGATTTTTAAAATTTGTTTTATTTATACCTAAAAAACAAAACGGTATTCCATATATGGTTACTTTCCTCTAGTCGTTAACCGCCATTGGATTTTTTGTTTACTGCACTGCAGAATATTAAAAATGGTTGTCTGTAAAGTCGGTTTACGGACGATATTTTTACGTGATAACGTCATAAGAAAACATTGATGAAAAATTGCATACTTTTAACCTATTAAGATGCGTCACAAGCCGAACGCTTAGGCCGATCGTGCCTCTCTATTGCTTGTTCCGCGCTCTCGCTTGTGCACTCGGCTCAGGCGGAACGTTACAATTTGTCGTGCGTGCAGCCGGAGTTCATCGATGTATAAATTATCACGTCAAAAACCTTCTGCTGGACCATGCATACAAGCACCACCTATTAAAGATAGAATTTCAGACCCAATCTCTAATACACATTAAACTTTAAAGTGGCTTTAACCGCTGGGTATGACCGGGTATGACCGTTAGGTATAAACCAGTGGTCTATATGTAAAAATAGTGCTCTTTTTTGGTTTTAACCCAAAAAGCCAAAAAATAAAAACAATCGAGAATTAGGTATATGATATGAGAATTAGGTATTTCATTCAGAACTGTCTAAAAATATCTGCTCAGTTTTTGATCTTGTTTGAGTTTTGTTTTTATAGGTCTTAGCGGCAGCCCTGCGTATCGAGCGAAAGTGCACTCAATATCGAACAATGTGACATGGCGATAGTGTAACGTGATCGCGGCGTTATCGCGACAGAGACGCTGCAGTGTCTCACACTGTTTAAACGTTTTTCTTCAACTAGCTGACGATATCGTTTTAAATTACTTTTCACTAATAATCATATATATTTAAGCACAATTTAAAAATTATATTTAACTATTTAAACACGGGTTTTAAACTAAACTATCATGTTTATTTTAATCTAGGATTCCAAAGCCCACCAAAAATAATATCATTGTATATTGTATTGTATATATTATATATCATAGATATATCCGGCTATAGATCTCTTTGGTGTGGTTAATTTTGAAAAGGTTCTCAAACATTTACAAAGCGGTATTCCACAAAAGCCAAGAACCATATCAAGAAACAGCTTCAAATACCAGCATAGAGGAAGCAAAAATTTCGTTTGTGTTTACTAGATAATAAGAAATGACTTCGCAATCTTCTGTTTCATTAAAAACCTGCGTCTACCTAAGAGTTGTGTTCGATATCTGTTTGATTAGATACTTCTGTACCTACCTAGGTGCCTGTGTTCGATTTTGCACTCCAACTGTTGTTGCCACAAACAAAAAAGACTAGACTAGCGACAGATGAAAATATCTCTGGCAAAGATTCCGAGAGAAAAATTGCATAAAAAAATTACAAAAACAGAAACGTAAATTTGGCCATTAGTTTTGTCTCAAAATTTACTTTTGCCATGAAATGTCGGAGATTAAAAACGTATATTACCAAACACAATCATGTCGTCTAGAAATTTCGTTATTTTGGTCATTTTTAATGCAACGTTTACCGATTTATAAGTTGACAGCAACATCATCCATTTGCGAAGCGTCCGAGCGCGCTAGCCGGCTACATCGGCTACAACCGGCCGAAGGAAATTAGATGGCGCGTGACTCACATGCCAAGTGTGGTGACAGTCTTAGATTGCATCGTCTGTTTTGATTTATTTCGAAAATATTACAAGTACCTTAAACCAGCTAAGCATGAGTCTTACTTTATAAAGATAGTCCTTTGAAGAACTTTGTAATAATAATAATGCCAGACATTTCACACAGCATCATCTGGCCCCAAAGTAAGCAAAGCTTGTGTTATGTGAACCACATGACTGATATACTACTTATATACTTGTTTTTTCTTTTGTAATTACATACAGACATTGAATGCAGTCATGTCATAATTAGGGTGACAGGTAGCTATAAAGGTAGAAGTAGGGCTGATAAAAGATGGATAGGCTGACATGGACTGACGTGTAAAAGAAGACTTTATGGGTAAGAAAGGACCAATAAGATAACGTATGATTCTTCGTTTGTCATTTCATGAAATAACATAGTTCTGCTAATTTAATATTTTTACTCGTTTTATTTAGAAATCTTAGTGGAATTTTCATGAATATTAGGTGACTACATAGGACAAGTATGGAAAATTGAGTAATATGTGTATTATACTATACTATAAACAAATATAAACACTTGACACTGGCAAAATTGACATTAGTATGCCATTAACAAAAAAGAAAATGTTTACGGGTGATCGAGAGAAATGGAAAAGTATAAGCTGTTGTGCTGACCGGACTATGGGCAAAAGATCATCATAGAGAAAACAACGTAAAATAGACACTAATGAGTCGTGAAATATCAATCAATTCTTGGTAAGTGACCTGTGTTAGAGAGACAACAATTTTGCTTATGTCATGTTTTATATTTCTTCTTTGCACGAGAGAGCCAGTACTAGTAGAAGTGGCCTTTCATCAGATATATAGTGACTACATCTATACCATCTGAAAACTAAAAACAACCCTAAACTAACTAATCTCGATGCTTTCGAGAAAGGCTGGTGGGAAGTGGCGGGGGACAGGCACAAGTTAAGGCAATTGGGGGAGACCTTTGCCTAGCAATGGGAATGTATAGGTAAATACAAAAACTAACTACATAACATTGATTATAAAAAGTATTTAATAAAAATACCAAAATACAGTAAATGAAAGATTATCGTTTTATTTTATACCTATATATTTACATAAAAAATTTACAAAAAGGGTTAATAACTAAGGAGATGAGACATTTCAAAAAAAATAACGAGGGATATCTAAATCTGGAGGAATGATATCATATACCTAATAAAAAAGCGACCAAGTGCGAGTGGGACTTGCCCATGAAGGGTTCCGTAGCAGCAAGTAACATAAGTTCTGGCGTTCTATATAGTTCGTTGTAACTTTGAACGATGTTTTAATATTAGTGTATTTTTTTTAAATTGAGTTATTGATAAGTAAACATTATAATTAGGTACCTAAATGATGGGATTTAGATCTAACTATATGCGAGCCTATATAGGCTTGGATTGCTAAACAAGCTAATATATATTCCAGTTTGACAAGAAATATTTCCAAAAATATTATCAATTTGTGTGCCACCTCGCGTAGTTGGACAAGGTGGTATTAACGTCCTGTATCCAGCGTTCTGCATGAATGACAGTATACAATTGTCTTTTAAAAAATCTTCGTTGAAGTCTCCAAAAAGTAATGTTGGCATATTGTTGTTGCAAAAAACCTTTTTGTTTATGAACACCATGAAAGTTTTGTTTGTACATCTAGGCGATACCGATCAAGCCACGCGAATTATAATTATTATTTACTTAGGCACCTATATTACTGATTTATTATAAGAAAATAATGGTTCACGGTTTATGCATAAGGTTTATGTTTATGAAATTAAATGTTTTATTTTATTTTATGTTTGAGTTGATTGATTGAAAGGTTTACGATTTATGACGTGTTAAAAAAAAACTACTTACTAGATCTCGTTCCAACCAATTTTCGGTGGAAGTTTGCATGGTAAAGGTGCATCATATATTTTTTTTAGTTATATCATTCTCATATTTTAGAAGTTACAGGGGGGGACACACATTTTACCATTTTGGAAGTGTCTCTCGCGCAAACTATTCAGTTTAGAAAAAAATGATATTAGAAACCTCAATATAATTTTTGAAGACCTATCCATAGATACACGTATGGGTTTGATGAAAAAAAAATTTTGGTATATATAGTTCTAAGTATGGGGAACCCCAAAAATTTATAGTTTTTTTTTCTATTTTTGTGTGAAGATCTTAATGCAGCTTACAGAATACATCTACTTACCAAGTTTCAAAAGTATAGCTCTTATAGTTTCGGAAAAAAGTGGCTGTGACATACGGACGGACAGATAGACAAACATGACGAATCTATAAGGGTTCCGTTTTTTTCCATTTGGCTACGGAATCCTAAAAACGAGTACTTTCAAAAATATCTGATCAACAGTTCCTTCTTCAGAAACGCATTGTCATAGAGAGAGATCCCTAACCCGGTTTTAGCTAGATTCATCAATTCGTGTAGCGCTATCTTCTAGTAACAATAAATTGACAACCCAATATTAAAAGGATTTTGAGTTCCTGCTCTGGCCACCTAAACAGATTAGTTGGTGGCGCTGCAGCTGCATCCAAACGAAGTCAAGCGACGCACTGTATCAACCATAAACCAGTCTCATTACAAAACACCTTTTTGCGCTGCAAAAAAGCTAGCGCTTCCTGAAACTTTGCCGCGCACTGCTCAGCAGCACAATAGGAGATACCCCACTTGCCTGTTTGAGCCGAGGCTGAACTGGCTTACCATTGTTCAAAGTTACCTCCAACACATTATGAGCATTTCGCATTTGAATTTTCTCGACAGATTAAAAAGTTTACGGCGTGTGGTACATTGATTCTGCTTGCGGAGCCTCATTTGTGCTGGTGTATATGATTATGCTTTGGTAGACTTTTACGCTTTTTTTTTAAATTGGTTGACGACACAACACTTTTAGATTGCATAGGAGATTCGCTTTTTTCTCCAGTCCAGGTTGTCAAACGTCGAACCAATTTAGTTCATCAATCAATGATATTCAGGACGAGTATTATCCGCGTTAGGTACGCGTAAATGGCATAGTAATTAATTACTTATTGGGCCATTGACAACTGGAGATATTTCATAAACTCTACCACACGTCATGGTACTCTGTACTCACTTACCTAATTTATACGACACAGCAGGGACATAGCGTTGAGTTCACTTACCTGTAAATAAACAAATAAATATAAATATTGTTGGACAATGCACACAATACCATCTAGCGCCAAATTAAGTATATATTATGAAATACATACTTATGATATTTAACACCCAAACAGAACAAACACATACATATGTACCTACATCACACAAATGATTGTCAAAATAAATAGTTAATTATCACGTATTTGTTTACATGGGACTGGGCTGGTCATGTCTGCCGCATGTCGGGAGACCAGTGGGCCAAACTGCCCACGGAGTGGTGCCCTGACACGGTATGACGACGTCACGGTAGACCGCGAACCAGGTGGAGAGCTCGCCAAATTCCGTGCCGACTGAACTATTTGAGCGCGGGAGAGGTATGAATGAAGAGAATGGGGGAGGCCTTTGCTTAGCAGTGGGACAGTGTGGGCTGGTAATAATAATAATAATTGTTATCTAGAAAATAATAATTCTATATCATAGCTCTTTTGGCTTTATATCATTTATATCACTTTAAGAAGTGTGTCTCATTGAAAAATATCATCAACCCAAGTCAATTCAACATATTTTTAATTAAACTTCAGTATGTTTCCTTTTTACCGGTCGTTAACATTAGCGCAGATTTGTTTTTAATTGTGTATTTTTACCTTCACATTAATTTGTGTAAAACATTAGCGAAGGGACATTAGCTATGATATATTTTGTCGGGCATTTTTTCCAATTAGCTTGATTACTAATATTTATTTTTCTTGGGTCGTTTTCCTTCGTCATTTAGGATAAGGATTGTTCTTATTATCTAGAGAGGATTTTAGGTGAGTGAGATAGGTATTTTTTTTTTATTAAGTAAGCAACGGCTTTGTACAAAAAAAAAGTTTACGATGATTCAAACGTCAGTCCATGTCAGCTCATCCATCTTTTATCAACCCTACTTCTACCTCTAAACCTACCTATCACCCTAATTATGACACCACTGCATTCATTGTCTATATGTACAGTATGTTATTTACTAAAGAAAAAGTAAGTATGTAAGTATGTATCATCTCAATTTGATCTATTCATCAATCAATTTAAAGATGTTAAGGCCAGAAATAATTTTGACTTTATTAAATTAAACTACAATATTTCATTTCATTTAAAAAACAAAGCATGATAAAATAAACGACATGACGAAATGAAAAATTACTAAATTACATTTAACTCTAAAATCAAAGGGTTTCTAATAAGTTTTCTGAATTATATTCTATTATTAAAATCGAAAATCAAATACAATATGATATTACGGAAAAGTTGATAACACCTCAAACCTCCATAACTTGTTGTTCTCAGAGGGTCACATCCCCTCCTCCCTAAAGGAGGTCGAATTTCCGCCGCGGCCTCGCCGGAAGTGACGGCATGTTTACAAATCGCGCGGGAAACGTCATCGCGAATTTTAAGTAGATGATGACGAAAGAAAAGGATATTACGTATCATGGCTTACAAGGTGATGGATGGTGGGAAGAGTTACTATGTAATCTTCAAGTAAGGTACTTATCTACAAGTTAATTACTTAACTCAACGAAAGTAGGTAATCATTGTAGTATTTTTCCATATAAACGACCTTTTTATAAGTATACATACATTATGTATCACGGTCATAGATAACAAATTGTAATACTCATAGTATTAACACTAGAAATAAAGATAAACTCGCTGTTCCTACTGTTAGGCTCGCTAAAGTTAATAAGACTTTTATAGGGCAATGTGTACGCTTCTATAACAAAGTCCCAAGCGACGTGTTAGATTTGTCGATTGGCAAATTTAATGACGTAATTAAACAGAAACTGTCTATTAAAGTATTTTATAAAATATCTGATTATTTAGATGACAAAAAAGCTTGGGATGAATCTGCTCCAACTCGACTCAGCATCCGTAACAAAATTGGCAAGGATCATACATAAAAGTGTTAAGACCAGACGAGTTTCTTGCCGGAATCTTCTTGAACTGGGGATAGGAGGAACCGGCATCTAGATTTACTAGCATGTAAGAAGACGATTCAAAGTGATACTTGTGATTTTATTGAATAAAGAAAGTTTTGTATTTGTATCATTAAAATGTTGGTTGCGAAATATTTTTGCAATTAAAATAACTAACAGAAGTAGGTAGTTAATTAAGTATGTTACTTGTTTATCAAAACTAGCCCTTAATGATATAACTATTCAGTTAAAATTTGCCTAAGATGCGATTTTATTTTGCAATAAAAATCATTTTCAAGTTTCCAAAAGCCCGGTTCAATTTCCCCCGATTGGAATCAACATCGAATCTATTAAAGGCTGGGATCAGCTCATTACCCGTCAATCGTTCGCTACCCGTCTGGAGCCTGTAAAAAATGAAACATTATGTGAAAATCTGTAATTTATATGCGTGGCCGCGGGCCGGCCTACGCCCCCACTCTTCGCAATTTCAGGGCTGTCTCTACAAATATTATAGAATATTTGTGGTTCAATCACAATGATACATCTGATGATGCTGTTTGTCATGTGCTGCTAATATGTAATTTGTGAAATTGACGACCTCTGTGACGCAGTGGGCCAAGATCCGGCTGAGACGGAAATGGTTGCGGGTTTGATTCCTGCCGTGGGGCAAATGTTTGTATGATCTGCAAGTATTTGTCTCGGGTCTGGGTGTTTCTATGTAAAATATATATGTATTTACAAAAAAAGTTTATAAGTAGTATATCAGTCATGTGGTACACATAACACAAGTTTTGCTTACCTTGAGGCTAGATGATACAAAAATAACATGTGTGCAATTAACACGTGGAAGAAATGAAAACCTTAGTCCGCTGCGCCACAGAGGTCGTCAAAATATATAATAATAATAATATACTTTTGATAGGTACTTTATAACTTCAAGAACAAAAATCTGCGTTCATCACGCAAATGTTTGTCCTGAATTAAACCTACAACCTATAGAGCAGAAGAAGAGATGTATGTAACTAAATCATAATTATTTAAAATTTCCAAACAAAAGACATAAAAACGGAAAAACTACAGTTATTTTTGAACTTCGGTTTGTAAGGATAATGAAAATATCGACTAGTAAACCACTGAGCGTATTAACTCGTTTTTTTGACTGTTTTCATACATATAATCATTTTTATTGATTTTCGGACGAAAATGAGTTGCTCGCTGCATTTTTAGTGGCAGCCCTAAAATTCCCGCCCAATTTATTTCTTAATAACATCTCGTCACAGTCTCCGGCGGTGTCGGCGTTAATTTGTTTGTTCTATAAATCGAAGACACAGATTCCTATTAAAAGTGCTTTTATTAAAAAGCTGGCATTTAAAATGGCTTTAGATGCTTTCGTTTAAACTTTAGGAAGTCATTGTATAAATTTACTCAAGGTACAGATACAATTTTTGGAATAGACAAAAACTTTTTTAATGGCACAGAATAAAATATCGGGACAATAGTAAACACAAAGTAAGTACCAAAGATCATTCCTCTTCGATCAGACCTCTGTTATGTATTAAATAAATTTGTACGTCACTTTACTGTGCCTAGATGTCTGGAATTGACGACAACATAACAAATACAGTTATATTTGTTATGTGGTCGTCAATTCATATTTTCCCTAGACACGAGTTTGGAATATATGCAATGCGAATATTGTTCTCGTTACATAATACATAATAATAATAATTATTAGGTATTATACTAGCTGACCCGACAGACGTCCTGTCTTAACTATGAATATTGAATTCGAATTGGTATAATCTACTCGTTTGACATAACTGTCAAACGGCATAAGGTCACATTAGAAAAAATTATATTAAAAAACATTAAACAGATGGACAAATATTTGGTACAATTCCGCCAATCTATTCCTAAAGAGTTACCTCCAAGAGTTGCTTCGACCAACGAATTTGAGTCTCAGTCTGACGTTGGTCGAAGCAACAAGTCTGCAGAGCAGAGTGTTTTTTCGTCGGGGTGCGGAGTGAGTCAAGTGTCCCTGAGGATGCCTCGTGGAGGGGCGAAACACGTGTCGAATTTCTTTTGGATGTAACTTTTTAGGAATAGATCGGCGGAATTGTACTAAATATTTGTCCATCTGTTTAATGTTTTGTAATGGATTTCCGCAAGGTCACGCCTGAATCAATTATCTAAAGTTTATATTGTCAGAAGCGCTAAGGTTACATTAGAAAAGTTTATATCGTCGTTGAGTTTTCTAATATTTTCAAATTTTCCACGCAACTTTCTTATTTTGTTCTTTTATAAGAACCTTTCTCCTGACAATAACAATAACAACAAAAAATGAATAAGTTAAATCAGTCTAGCCGTTCACGCATGATTCCGTGACATAAGGAAATAGGGATTATTTTTATAATTACATATACAAAATGTTTTATTTCTGTAACTTAAGTAACATAGTTTATCAGTATTGGATACCTCCTTTTAAGTATAATTATTAGGAATTATAACAACATACAGCAACTTTAGTATAAGTTAAGCAGATTAGTGCCGGGAAACCTAACTAGATGTCACCACAGGTCAAATTAGAACGCACTGTCGATGCGTTTTAACTCCAGGTGGTCTATCTGGAGTCAAAACGCATTGATAGCGCGTTCTAGTTTGACCTGTGGTGACATTTAGTTTTAGTAATATTTAGTTGTTCCGATCACGACCATAGTTTGATGTACATACAAGCTTAGGCCCCGTCTTTAATGCATACTAACTGCTTCCACCTCGCTGTGACGGCTTGCTTTGCTGAGACACAAAGCCGTTCTCTAGTCGCGTCTATTTTGCTTTCTTCATTTCGTCTCCTATTGACCCCCTTTTTATCTTGATTTTTACTTTTTACTAAATAATGATGGATATTATACAAAATAGTTGTCTAATTTGTAATATTATAAAGAAGAAATGTTTGATTGTATGTTTGTTTGTATTGAATAGGCTCCGAAACTAATGGACCGATTTAAAAAAATATTTTACCGTTTGAAAGCTACACTATACCCGGGTGACAGGCTACTTTTTATCCCGGGAAAATTGGTTTGTCCCGGGAAAAATCTTTAACGCGGGTGAAGCTGCGCGCGGACAGCTAGTATTATATAAAATCACAAGAACCATAATGTAATCGTGGTACGTTATGCTAGGTTATATAAAGAGTTCGGAAACATGTACCGAGTGCACTAAAGGAGTCTCCGAGGCGTACGATAATCCTTTCACCATACTGGTTTGAAATAACTAGTGAGAAGAAGCTAGGCGAATATAATTAAACTGTTTTTTTTAGAAGGCTTTTAGCCGACCTCTTTGGCGCTAGTACGAATTCCCGTTTGAAGGTTGTGAGTCAGATTCCCGCCGCGGGACAAATGTTTGCATGATCTGCAAGCACGTTTGTGTTTTTTATGTATAATATGTATGTAGGTAATGAAAAAAAAGTGTGTATATCAGTCACAAGCTCTGCTTACTTTGGGGCTAGATAATGCTGTGTGCAATGTCCAGCATTATTTAATTATTTATTTTAAAGATATGATATCCTGAGTGTCCTAGGCATAGTTGGAAAACAGCTTCAACACCTATTTCACTTTCAAAACTTTCGTGAGTTGTACTATACATTTTGATAAACACGGGCTTTACTCACGTATTATTTAGTCGATGGAGGCACCGACAATGTTTCGATTCATCTAGAGAATCTTCATCAGGGTGAGTTTGATCCGCGGTCCGCTCGAGTTCACGGTTCGCACGGTTCGCACTGGTTCAGTGAGAGTGGTCAGTGAACTCGAGCGGCAACGAGCGGAACGCGGATCAAACTCACCCTGATGAAGATTCTCTAGATGAATCGAAACATTGTCGGTGCCTCCATCGACAAAATAATATGTGAGTAAAGCCCGTGTTTATCAAAAAAGCTTCAACACCTGTTAACATTAACATTCTTGGAGTTCTGACATTCAATTTGTACAAAGGCGAAAATAAGACACAAACTCAGATAACGTTAAAAAGCTTTTTATATGATAAAAAGCATTCAAAATGGCAACGAGCAAAAAGGTTCTCATTTATATTGAACTAGCTTCTGCCCGCGGCTTCGCAAGCATAGTACATACATTAAAAGTAACCTATGTCCGTTCCTAAGATACAATAATACCAAATTACCAAATTTGTTTGATACAAAAAAAAAGTCTTGAGAACCGATCGCTACCAAGCTTCACAGGATCACCCGCTAGGCCAATCTGAAAATTTCCAAAAACTTTCATCGAAATCGGTCCTGCCGTTTCGGAGTCTATAGGTTACATACATACATACATACCTACACATTGCCTTTTATAGATATAAATGAGCAACATATTTTAAATTTTAGTTGTATTGTGCAGAACACTACAAGTACCTACCTAATTGGTAGCACTGTGCTCCAAATGTCAACAGCTGTCAGCTCAGAGGGCATAGACAAGATCCACTTTTTGATGAGGTTCTCGTCTGCGGAAAGATCACTTTGTATGGATATGACACTAGCATGTGATATGTCGCATGACTGAAATATGACAGCTGTCATTTCCATATAATTTGATATCTCCGCAAAGGCGTTAGGAGAACGAAAACTAAGGGTGATGTATCAGTCTAGATACCTAGTTTTGTTCCTTACCTATTTCCTTTGGAGGATCGCGTCATTGACAAGTCCAACCACAATAATAATTCTCGGACCATCTAAACTAGCCATGAATCATATTGGCAAATTAAAAACTTGGTGACGTCAGCCAGAGCGTTGGTATACATGCAACAGCCACCTACGTGTATGTCAAAGTCAAAGGCAAAACATTTTTTATTTAATAAGATCACAAGGACCACTTTAAATCGTCTTCTTACATGCTAGTGATCTAGGTACCGGTTCCTCCTAATCCCAGTTCAAGAAGAATCCAGCAAGAAACTCACACTTAATACTTATTGTATTATGCCGAATCGAGATGGAGCAGATATATCCCAAGATTTTGTATGATCTAAATAATCTGTTATTTTATGGAATGTTCTAGAAGTTGTGGAACTAGTCGCTGTGAGAGAGGTGGTTTAATAATGTGTCTTAGTGGATTCAGCCAGCGATGATAAACATGGAACAAGCTCCTGCTTCCTACGTGTAGGGAAGGTTCTAGAAGTTGTAGAACCAGTCGTTGTGAGAGATGCTGGTACAATGATGGCTTCAGACAGCGCCGATAAACATGCACCAACCACCTGCTTCCTGCGTGTATGGAAAGTTCTAGAAGCTGTGGAAACAGCCGTTGTAAGAGGATGATTTAATAATGTGTATTTGTGGCTTAAGCCAGCGCCGGTAAACATGCAACAGGCTCCTGCTTCCTACGTATATGGAAGGTTCTAGAAGTTGCAGAACCAGTCGCCGTGGGAGGAGTCTGCGTTGCCGCGCCCTGTTACTCTACGCTGAGATAACAGTAAAATCATATTATCTTTTTAAAAGTACTTACCTATAGATATGACGATAGCATTACTAGTAGCGACAAATTAAATATGATTTATAAACATAAAATATTCTGGGTTTATCTCATAACAAACATTTGTGTGAGGAGTTTTTACAGTTTCTCTGAGAGAAATATGATGATTTGATGATTCTTAATTAATTTTCACAATCTTTCTTGTACCATATTTGAAGAAACAACCGTTATTGTTGAGTAGTGGGACTAAACCCAGCAGTTACTGTGTTTTAGTGAATCATACCATTTACCACGAAATTCACTAAAAGAGACAGAAATATAGTCGATAAATTGATATAGACACCCATTCATTTGTTACTGAAGCATACAAAAACAATACAAACAGAAGAAAGAGAAGACTAAGAACAGGTAAAATTGAGTATGATATTCTTAATAAAGTTTAGTCATCTAGTTTTTGGGAGACTTCCCCCTTCCAATCCGGGAAAACGAGGATAATAAATGGACTGTAAAACAATTTTTCACAATTTTTCACCATACAAGCTTATTATTACAAATTATTACATACTATGCGTAAGTACAACATAGACCGCTCAGGCAGATTCTCGTCATGTATGGACAAGTAAACTCAACCTAATGCACGTCAGAAATAAGTTTTCCTCAAATTCTGCAAAATAGTTAACGTGAATCAAAAGCCCTAATCTAAAACGTGGAACAAACAACTCGATAAAAACAGGAAAATCATAAACCGCCATTATAATTAGAATAAATGATAAACGTACCAATTTTACGGAAAATTATTCCATAAAATATCGATAAATGGAGCAATATTTCCTTGTTGCTAAGGGCTTTGTCACACAGACCCTCAAACTCGCTCAGAACTGAGCAAAATGGGAAATGGGTAAATTACACCAATGAAAGTTATTAAAACGTTTGTTATGGGACTTGATAACGATCCACCAAAAGCTTAGTTGCGGGAACCTCTTATCTTCAAGTATCAAGTAGGTTATTGGGCTCAGGTTCTTTACATTATCATTCATTAGTCTCAAGTCTATGATTTTGACAACATTTACCCCGTGATTGAAATTTACCCTTTAGATCCCCATAATCCCACCATGTAGCAAAGGCTTTAAAAGTTATTTTAATCTAACATAGTCAACGGACAGGCTTATCGAAGCATAACATGTTTATTCACGGTGTTCGATGATCCAATGATTTATATTGTTCATAAACAAATCTGACTGTACTGCTGATTCGACTGAATCATTACGTACCTTTTACATACTAGGTTCATTATTTTACCTACCTACTACCTACATAGTCCGTAGATAATTCTTACTTCAGCCCGATCACCATATTATATGTCGGAATCATGAATACAAATGTATCGATTTGACAAAACGTGACTAACACTCGCGACCCTGAAATAACGCAAACGTCAAACTTTGTGACTTTATGATTTCTGGAGATCAACACACATTGCTACTACTTCGTATGAGTCACTGGTTAACTCTGGTGACGGAATTCATCTGCTTGAAGGGCTCCGGTCAAGGAAGGTCAACACTCAAAAGCTGGACATACCTAAAGCATCCGAACTATAGCGTCCGGCTACATTCCGATTTTGCAGGTATGTTAGTTGGAATTGGGTGGGCTGCATGTACATTTATTGAACATTTTAGAATAACTATCGGATCATGGTCAATATAAATGGAATGCTCTCAGAACGGACTCCAAGATTGGTGTTTCTCAAGGATCAGTCCTGGGTCCGTTTCTTTTTTTATTGTACATAATAGATTTCATGTTCTATGCCCAAAAGTTTGCACAGCTATTTGCGGGTGTTACATCTTTATTATTCAATATAGGAAAGGAGGAAAATCATGAAAATATTAACCGTTTACCATATAAGATTTATAAATAGTTTAGTGCTAATAATCTAGCGATAAATGCTCTTGAATAAAAATGTGTTAGGTATTCGTTAACAAGAAACAGAATAAATACTCCAATCAACATTGGAGGCCAAGATTGTAACTGTTCAGGCATATTGTACCGAATTAGGCTCCCTATATTTTATTACTAGCGATTTATATACGATTTCTACGTTGAACTGATCCCAGATGAGTGTTGCTCGGAGGCTGATGATGGAGACGACTGAGATCTGCGATAGTCTTCAAAATATTGGGGATTAGTTGCTGACTAACAGAAGAGCTAGCAGTAGAGAAGGAATACTTGAAACAAGCCCGGCTCGGTGCCAGCCGTTATGCACCTGCAACCGAACCGACACCGCATGTACTGATTCGTCTTTCCTGCGGGTCCTGTTGGCAAGGTCGAGAGCTTACATTAAGGCTTGCCTAAGTGCACGAAAGGAGCCTCTGAGGCGCACTTTAATCCTTTCACCACACTGGTTAGAAATTCTAACGAAATTCTAATAAGAAGAAGGACTAGCGAGCAAATTGAGATCAGTTATTTAAAAAAAAAAAAGTTGTCCGCATCTGTCGCAGCTTGCATAACATATTTTATCTATTTTCACTCCCTAATGTCAAATGGACTGCTTCTATAGGAAACGGATGTTGTTAACAGCATCTTTATATTGCTTAGGGTAAATTTAAAGAAGTCGAAGAAGTATTTTGACAAAGGTAAATCGAAAAGAACCATTATTGTTCGTTTGTCATTTCATGAACATAACATAGCACTTATTTTTTCCCATGTTATTGTTTGTTTTATTGAATAATCTTAGCGGGATTTTAATCAATAAATTGCACAAGTGTAGACAATTAAATTATAAGTGTATTTTTGAAGGACAGGGAATCCCATGAAAGTTTTAGTTGACCATTCCGCGATGACGTTTAGAATAGACAAATGATGATCGACTACGACTTTGTGACTATACTAGAGTAAAATAATCACTTGACATTGGCAAAATTATCATCAAGACTGATGCCATTATAGGCAGAAAAGAAGAAGAAAAAAATAATTATCCGAGATTCTTGATTCCGATTACGGCTGTTACAATGATAGTAATTGTGTTGTCGTTTTATAAATCTAACTAAATTAGATTATCGTAATCCCTTTCATTTTTAAAACCAGATATTGAAATAAAACAGAAGATAATTTGGTCGACGTGCAGAATATAATTTGTTAAATATAATTACATATATTTACAGCCAGTTTAGTCAGAACTATCGACTCGTAGATTACTTATATGGTCCCGTTCAGAGTCCGACCGACCTTTTAAATCTTTAGCACCATCTCATGCCCCGCTATCTTATGTCATCTCTCTTGAGCATCGCAAATATTGCCAACAATACTATTTTACTCCATTAGTGACGAGTTTAAATAGGCAGTGTAGTATGACTTACAGAATGATTGTTAGTGTAGTAAGGAAAGGAGAGCAACTGTTTTAGTTTTAGAAATGCAAGCAAGATCACTTCTTACAAATCATTGTAGTTTACACGATAAAGGGGCTAAACTTAATTATTTTCCAATTTCGGATTAAAAAGATAGCTTTAAACACATCAAGATACAACCGACAACAGTGAGGCCAACATGACGAAACAAACTTTTTACCAACATAACGAAATAAAACGAACATTGTTCTTCTTATTTAGTTAGCCGATCAACCATTGTTGGGGAATCACGAAAAAAGCATGGGCGGAGTCGCAGTATCAACCACATCGGTTGCAACAGCCATCCGATACACGCCTTGATCTCCACTTAAAGTTTTAACCCACAGCAATAAAGTACACATTCGCAAATCAACACCAGAGAAGCTTATTAAAGAAAATTAAATTTGCAGCAACGCGAAATCCACGCTGCGTTCTTTCTCACGCAATAATAGCCCTTTAAAGCTTCGATAAAGTCCTCCACTTTCGAATTGCATCTTAAATCTTGTAAGGCGATTTTCCCGCGAGCTAAAGTAGGCTTTTGTAAATGTTTATATTGAGGGATGTTTATATAGAGCGGATTATAGATAAGAGCCGAACGTATTTTCATTTTATTACCAAATTACCGATGGTGAGATTACAACCCGCACCGATTGTGCGCCGTATCGGGAATATTTGCCAACAGGTATAATGTATTTACATTGTGTTTGCAATCTTAGCTCAAACACCGATGCAAGAATCCATTTCAAACATATGGAATGTAAAGCTTGTAACAAATATAAAACATAATTTCAATTTTATCGTCATTATATAGCTCAACTGTGTCACATGTATTTAATACTAGGTGCTGCCCGTGGCTTCGCGCGCGTGATACCTACATTAAAAGTTGCCTATGTCCTTCTCCAAGGTCCCATCAATCTCTATACCAAAATTCATCAAAATCGGTTTAGCGGTTGAGGCGTGAAAACGTGATATTATTCTGTACATTTCTGTATTTTATCGCTAATAATATTTAACTAGCTAATACCCGCCGCTTCGCACGCATAGTACATCCATAAAAAGTAACGTATGTCCGTTCCTAAGACACAATCTATATCCATACAAATTTGATTAATGCAAAAAAAAAGTTCTGTTGATCCGATCGGTAGGTACCAAACTTCACAGGATCATCTGAAGATGATAGGCCAATCTGAAGATTTTCTAAAAATTTTATCAAAATAGGTCCAGCCGCTTCGGAGTCTATAAGTAAAGTAAGTAAGTAACATACATACACCTTTTATATATATATATATATAGAGAGACAGATATCAATTTTAATATAATTAAATTACATTTAATTAATTAAATGTCTATACAAATCAAAGTAATAACTGCAGGATGGGCACTATTTGCCAAAATTCTAGTTTTTAACTTAGTTTGGTAATTAGGGCTAGTATTCAAATGTATTATACCTATTCTTGGAGAATTATAAAAAAACTGACTTCATTTATTAAAATAAAATTCGAAATTTCGTTTTTTTGATACGAAATACAAACAACAAACAATTACTTTAAAACCTAGGAGTCTACCAAAACCAGAGAAATACAAACAAAGCCAGAACGGTAATAAAAATAAAACATAATTATTGGCCGAGCCCTATCCGCGATCGACACGACCTCTCGCCAGCCCTTAAATCATTGCAGCGTTTTCGAATTTCGAATTGATCGATCAACCAATAAACTGTGAAGTGTTGAACCAATCACATAATTCTATTTCTATGAATTCTGTCTGAGAGATAGTCTGTGGTTGTAATTCCTAAGATACTTACTCGCGATAGTAAATGCATTTTGAGCTACTTTATAAGGATATTGGATTGTTTATTCCTAAATTTATTCGGAATTTCATAATATAACCTAGGAACTAATTTTTTTTTGTTTTGAACCAAATCTAAACCAAAGTCAATACGTTATTTTTCTCAAATTTCGTACCACGCTAATCACTATTACGGAAACGATTTAGCTCTAATTTGGCTTATACATTGATCAAACGTTGCAGTATCGCGTTATTTATAACAGTGCTTTCAAACGAACGTTTTTGATTTTTTACATCCTAGTAGTCTGTGCATAGACTAATACTAGGTAGTACTATACATAAATTTGTTCGATTGCTAAAATCAACGATTAAATCGTCCAGGAAGAATAGCACGTACCATTTTGACATTCAGATAGCCATATCCAAACCATTAGCAAAACCAATCCATTCAGTGGCAATTACATTGACAAATAGCGCGACTGTTTAAAAATATATTTTTTCTCACTCATACAATACGAAAAGCAATATTGCGCGAATGAGAGGACTTGACTTAAAACCGTCATTTATGACTCGTTTCTTTATAAAAATATGTTAATATTTCTATTATTTAGATACATTTGATTTAAGGCCTATATTGAGTGTCTTTTTAGATACTCCTAAGTATATCCTCAAAGGGTCTGAGAAACTAGGGGTAATGTATCAACAACTAATTTATTTATTTATTAAAACAAAATCCACAGCTCTCTTAAAATCTATGCTTAAACTTATAAATAATTCTTACAGCCAATAAAGGATTTTAATTTTTTAGTTGTAACATAATATAAAGCGACCGTTTTACTAAGTATAAGTACATGTACATTAATCTAACTTAATAAATATAAATACAATCACACTAATATTAGAAATGCGAAAGTCTTGTAAGTATGCGTGTGTGTAAATATGTTTGCAACGCTTTCATGCAAAAACTATACATCAAAATAACAAAACTAAATATATTTGACTGTATATAATTTTACTTTTTAGCAACATACCACGCGGGCGAAGCCACAGTACAAAAATACAAAATAATACGAAAATACAAATAACAATAGGTTAACAATTTTAGATACACAACTTTAGAATTTCATGTTTAAAAGTTACCCTGCCACAATGGAAGACATCTGCAGACCTAAATTTCTTGTCAAAATTAGTGTGCAACCGATTCACAAGGGAGTTCTGGGCATAATTAGTACGAGTACGATTGACGGCGAACAACAATGTTAAGTACATTAGTTGTAGATACATTACCCCTAGTTTCTCAGATAACTATTACAAATTTAAAGTATTACCTAATTACATAGGGGTATGTTTATGCTTAAAAGGTGACCTCAATCAAAATATTCCTTATTCAATAGAATCACAAGGACGATTTTGAATTGTCTTCTCACATGCTAGAATCTAGGTGCCGGTTCCTCCTAACTCCAGTTCTAGAAGAATCCGGCAAGAAACTTGCACTCGTTTTTGTGTGATCCTTGCTAATTTTGTTACGGATGCCGAGTCGAGTTGGAGCAGATTCATCCCAAGCGTTTTTGTCATCTAAATAATATGGTATTTTATAATAAGTTTAATTCAACAGTTTCTGTTTTTTGCTTTTAATTTTTTTTATTTGAATTTGCCAATCAAAAAATCTAGCACTAAAATTAGCGAACCAAACTAAACTGTAGGAACAGCTTGAGTAACAATTTTAGTGTACATTTTGATGTTACAAAAAATATATTTTTCTTTTTTTGAGGTATTTTAAAACTGATCAGATTTTGACAGTTGTTCTGATATATTTACAGACTTAAATGTCTTAACTACCCTCCTAAATTAAGAAGGATAAAAAACATTATATCAGATCAACGTACTCGACAGCACTAATGGGTATGGACATAAAAAATGTATTCACTATTAAATAAAAACATCTCTCTATCGAACCATCGCCATAATGGTCTGATTTTAATCTATGAAAATGTCACACTATGACAGGTAACTGTTATTATGTCAAACAAATGTTTTAATAAACACAGAGTAATAAACCTTAGTGTGATTGAAATAAGAGCGATATCGACTGCAGCGATTGCTTGTAAAGTTTAGTTTGACATCCGGCGCGCGCGCACCCGGAACGTCGATTACTCGATAATTTCAGAAGATTAAAATCAGATTTTGACAACACTACTCATTTTTAAGTACTTAAATATCTACTTATTTATTGTGTAACGTTTGATGACTAAATAATAACAGAATGAAACTAGATAGCTAGGTAAATTATAATTACGTTTTAAAAACTAAAAGAAAATTGACTTCATTGAATACCTTGAATATATTGATATGTATAATACGTATGTATTTTACAAAAAAAGTATATAAGTAGTATATCAGTCATGTGGTACCCATAACACAAGCTATGCTTTCTTTGGGGCCAGATGATGCTGTGTAAAATGTCCGGGAATATTTATTTATTATTATTTAGTTATTTAGTGGAAAGTATATGTATTTTGTTTATATATATTTTGGACAGGCTAACTAAACGCACTGCTCCAATAAGTAAGCGAGTTTTCGGAGTAAATGAAAATACCATCGATGTGTACAGTTTCTAGACTTTTGTTGATTTTTTAAAACCGCGGAAGCGCCCTTTGAAAGAATAAAATAATTTTCGAAATCGGTTCAGTAAACAAGTAAACATAGTAAAACATTAGTAAACATACATAAAAAACGACGAATTGAGAACCTCCTCCTATTTTGATGTTGGTTAGTAAAAAGTAATTTTACGGGCATCGTGTACGAGTTTGTGTCGTAGTTGGAAAAAGGAAATTAAAGATACAGAGGTATCTAATACTCCACTAGCTTCTGCCCGCGTCTTCGTAGAACCTGTATAAAAGTCCTTTATAAAAAAACCTTCAACTCTGTTCCAAGTCTCTACAAGTTTCTTGAAAACCCGTTCTGCCGTGTTGCTGCGTAATTGTGCCAAAACGAATCATTAACATTAAACATTCAAATACACACCACTTCCCCAAGTTACCATCTGTACCATCAGTAAAGAGATTTACTAAATTTTATCAAGATCCATCGCAAACGAAACAAATAAGCAGACAAAAAAACAGAGACACATTCGAATTAATAATGCTAGTATGAATTATAAATGGCTATATTCACAATAATATTAAAAAAAAATGCGTGAGTGTCGTGGATTGGAACTAAAATCCTATCGTAGTATATTATTATTGAAAAACATATATAAAAAACAAATACGAATGAATGAATACTCGCGTTTCAGAGTAATTAAATGAATACAACGCAGAAATAACTAATGCATTGAAGGAATTGTATGAAATTTCGTAATTAATAAAAAAAAATCGAGTTGTTACAACATTTTATAGTTGATACATCATTCATATAATTCATTCGTTCATTAGTTCAACTAATTCACTCATTCGTGTCAGCCTATCGATAACAGTCTACACTAAAAAAAGGGTCGTGACGGAAATTCGTGACGAAAAAATCTTACACTTTTTTTCACCTAGCTGCCAAGTCCGTAGGATAAAGCACCTCTTTCTAAAAATCAGTAAACATGTATTCCAAATAGTTTACCATTACTCTTTTAAATAAACACTTTTTAGCGCGAAAACGTACGCATTAATGCACACAGGTTCGTATACTTGTACAATAAATCGCTTAAGACAAATTCTATATCCACACCTTATACAGTGGTATCGCAGTCGATGGTATCGGTACAAAACGAGCGTTCTGCGTTCTAACAATGCTGCGTGGGCGCGGATTACAGAACTATCTCAATCCGATCTCACTCGGACCATATTCGAGACTTCGAGTTCGTCAGGCTTGTTAGAGGAAGTGCTCCTATTTATTTCTAATTAATAATATTTTTTAACTATCGTGATCTGGGAGCCGCGGTAATTTGGAACGTTTGAACTAAAGATAAACCAAATGTAAACCAAAGTCAAAAAGTTATTTTTGATATATTTCGTACCGCGCTAGACACTAACAACGGAAACGATTTAGCTCTAATTTGGATTATACGTTGATCAAACGTTGCGGGATCGCGTTATTTTTGACAGTGCTTTCAAACCAACGTTTTTGATTTAGTACATCCTAGTAGCCTTTGTATAGAGTAATGCTATAATATACATTTGTTCGATTGGTAAAATCAACGATTAAATCGATCAGGAAGAATAGCACGTACCATTTTGACCATTCAGATTAGCCATATCCAAACCATTAGCAAAACCAATCCGTTCAATGGGAATTACGTTGACAAATAGCGCGATCGACCTACAGTATTCAGTGGGCAGTGGGCTAAGGTCCGGCTGAGAACCAGAAGGTTGCGGGTTCGATTCCCGCATCGGGACAAATGTTTGTATGATCTGCAAATATTTGTCTCGGGTCTGGGTGGCTCTGTGTATAATATGTATTTATAAATAATTCCGAACATTTCACACAGCATCATCTGGCCCCAAAGTTAGCAGAGCTTGTGTTATGGGTACCACATGACTGATATATTACTAATTTATCTTTTTCTTTTGTAATCGAACCCAAATAGGTCGTCAAATTAATAGTATGTTTTAACTTTTGTGAACAGAATTAATATTGTTTACCTTCCTTACCTACTGGTATTAGATATTTATATATTACCTTTTAATATATTCCCGTCTAACCTACTGCAAGCGTAGAGAGCAATTTTGAACTCTCTAGGCTTCCAGTAAACTCGAGACCACGTTGATCCAACATAACCGAAATGTCGGGTATTAATTAAAAGTTATAAATTAAACGCTATACCCGTTAACTAATAAAACAATATTTCCAATGAATACTAAATTAGAATTAGATTATTTGCATGAGTTAATTTACCAACTGATTAACATATACGAGTATGTAACCTACCGCACAATATTTTCATAAACACCATAGAAGGGAAAGTTATTGTTATTTATACAGGGATAATAATCTGCTACAGTAAAACTAATTAAACACTATGTTGCAAGCAAAGAGTTAGGTATCGTGAATATATTCTACTAATGGGTAGGCCATTGGTGTGATATGTTACTTGCGTAAATCCCCTGGCCTCATCATATCTGTTGGGGACTTCCGATAGAGCTAGTGCGGCGACTGAATATACAGAGAAGCTCAAAAGTCGCAAATATCCCGGTCTTGATAGGGCCTACATATTTGAGCCTTTTGTAGTCGAGACCCTGGGCCCGTGGGGAACAAGAGCCCATCACGTTTTCAAAATTACTTTACGGCGCCAGAAACATTTTTGGCAAAGCATTGCTCCTATCTGGACTAGCGTATTAGCATTGGCATTCAACGTGTCAATGTTGCCAGTGTCTTGGGGAGGCTGCCCTCTGACAGTGAGCTTCTAGGTAGCTCAACTCTTTCACATGTATTTTATATTATTGAATATTATTCTGTACATTTCTGTAATTATTCTATTAATATTATAAATCTTTTAATTAGGTTAAGTATCGCGAGGTTTATATATAAATTACAAAACGCAACAATAGCGGGTTCTTTGTCCTGTGGTGCCATCTAGTAATACAGTAAGTAAACACAATAAGAAAATAAATACATAATAAAGAATTATTAAACATTAAGTTGGAAGTTAGGAGAATATCGAAAACATGCTGAAGTTCAGAAAAAGAGAGGAAGAAGAAGACTACGAATTAGCTACAGGAGGCAATTTAAGAAGGTCATATCGTAAAAGGAGATCAAGGAGGGCTGGTCGGATGAGCAGATGGAATGAGCTGCAATAATCCTTGAAGAAGAATGGCCGACTGTAGTGTTAGTCACCCAACCACGATGACTGCGCTAAACGTTGCTAAGTTGATCTGTTAAACAATTAAACAGAAAATAAATTTGGTTGTAACTCTTAAAATGAATGTAGTGGTGCCATCTGTTATAGAAGTACGAAAACAACTCATCACAGAACAGTCCTATTTATATTAATTCACTTTGTATCAGTATTTTTTATGTGAATATTATATTCTTGCATGCGACCTATGAGTAGAAATAAGCCATGCTTTCGAGTAAAATCCTCAGATTTCGTACATAAAAACACCACCTAAGATATCATACATACACATACATACATAGATCATAGATAGACATACATAGGTCAATTTGAGGACGTCTAATAGGGGTGTAGTTATAGACACATCCCCACATAACAACCAAGTATAGGTACTAAGAGCACAGACCAGACCTTACAAACAAGCAACAAAAACTGAATACCAGTTAAATACCTAATCATACTCGGTAGCGACATTCCATCGATAACCATTAATAGTTTGTAATACCTACACAAACACGTATATAATTAAACTAAAACATTGTCCTTATCTTATCTGCCATCAGCCATTAACGGAGCTCAAAAACTATAACCCACGGAACAATGTGTAATGTTAAACCTCTGAGACACACTGCTGTAGAGAACATACAACTTGCTGGTTAGAACACATTCAACTAAAGGTAATCCCCAGACTTGGCAGACATCTCCTCAAATTTCTGTAGCTACTTAGATCTTTTAGAATTTTTGGGGGTATATAAATATGAGCTTCGGGGGCCTTTATATTACCAGTAGGGTGATTATGGAACTCTTGATACAATCAATGTCTATCACCATGCGTGCGAAGCCGCCGGCAGAAGTTAGTATGTATAAATTTATGAAGAAAAAAAGTGTGCGTCTCGGGACGCCCGACAGAAGTGATACTTAAACTTAAACTAATCTAACTAGCGCTGTGGGTAAGAGTGAGAGAGGAGGAGCCTGTCTACCGCTGCCGTATGCGTGAGAGAAAGAAAAGCCATACAGTGGCGCCGTAACGCGTTACGTAACAAAGCGGTTTACCCTTCCATAAGAAGTCATCACTTCAAAAAGAATCAGTCATGTGGTACCCATAACCCAAGCTCTGCTTACTTTGGGGCTAGATGACGCTGTAAGAAATGTCTGGCATTATTATTATTTATACAACAGAAAAACATTCTTTGTTATCTGTCAAAATATCTATCCGTGTGTCTTAACCCCTTATCAATCGATCTAAAACGCTCTACACAATCGGTACGATCGCAGTCACCCGTAACCGTACACTGCCTGTCAAAACAAACGTACTGTCCTTTATAAAGCACAAAAAAACTATACAAAGCACAAACAATACTACAACTTATTCTAAAGTCCATACAGTTTATAATACAAATCGTTTTGATTTTGACAGTCGTATCCGTCATGCGATGAATCGATATGCAAGTGTCAAAATCATAACTTTAAAATATATTACAGATATATCTTTTGTTTTACGTTTTCTAATGTTCTCTGCTACCAGTGATGGTCTGTTTGTTATTTGTGTTTAAATTGTTATTTTTTTGGAAACGCCTTCTAAATATACTATCATGGCCTTAAAATATTGCCGCGTTTTATTTAGTGAATTAACTTGAGATATATTATTAACTAGCAACCCGCCCCGGCTTCGCACGGGTGCTGAATGCTGATACTAAATATATTACAGAATGTCTTACCTTACTACTTAAGAGATAGACATATACCTTCGCGGACTTTTTGTAGACCTTTTTAAGGTGTACAATACTGTAGTACATTATTTTGATCTATCTCGTAGGGTTCAGCCAGTGTTTGCAATGTAAGCGCAAAAAATGTGTTAATTTACGACATCACATTAAAAACCTATCAAAATCCGTTGCGTACTTTAGAGATCTAGGCATACATAGGGACAGACAGACAGCGGGAAGCGACTTTGTTTTATACTATTTAGTGATAACAGTCTTGTAAAGCAAATTTATGTTCTATGTCATCTATGTTCATCGCATATATAATAATTATTATAATCCTGGACATTTAATTCAGCATCGTTTGGCCCCAAAGTAAGCAGAGCTTGAGTTATGTGTACCATATGACTGATATACTACTTATATATATTTTTTGTAAATACATACATATTATATGTATATCCAGCCTCGAGGTAAATACTTACAGATCAACATTTACCCTGTGGCGGGAATCGAACCCGCAATTTTCTGCTTCTCAGCCGGCCCTTGTCATTATTGGAAGCGCAAAAAACTTGAGAAAAAGTAATGTCCATATTTACTAATTATTTAAGGTTGTATAACATTTCTACACTTGTTATGTTTTAATTTAACAAAATCAATGAAAGTTTTCGTCGAACAGAACAGCCATGTAGCAATAAAAAAAAGCGCTAATGATCTGTCGTAATATTCAACTCGTCCTAAAAGTTATATGCCCTAAAACGTATTTTCTCATTTTAATCTCGCCATGTCGATTGAATTTGACTAACGAACAATCTACGCCTGCGGCAATCGAATAAAACAATCGAGACTAGTAGAAAATAAACGACATAATCGCTTGTATCGATCACGAGAATCGAGAGGTTGTTAACAATTGACGCCTTCAGTATTTATGCTTCGGAGATGAAATGGATCGCGGGCCGTAGGTCGAGAGTCTACTGTTAGTGAAACTAGACTCTTTCGACTGGAAATAGAGTTGAAGTTACGTTGTGTAAGATTAAATGAACAATGGTGTAGAGATGAGACAGGTGATTGGGTTACAAAATGTTCTTAGACCTAGTCTAGAGATGGTTAAAAATATGGGTCTGGTACTTTCTGAATGAGTTAGTAACGTGTCCTTTCGTGAAATTGGACTTATTTCTATGGTTTACATGTTTTGTTTTATGTTTGGTTATATTTGACCTCTGTGGCACTGAGGGCTAAGGCCCGGAAGACGCAGAAGGTTGCGGGTTCGATTCCCGCCGCGAGACATGTTTGTATGATCTGCAAGTATATTTCTCAGGTCTAGGTGTATCTATGTATGTCTTAAAATAATATAAACAAAATTAAATCAATTTTCTTACGCATTGAAGTGCAAATAACATAATAGAAGTAATATACTATTGCCGGACATTTCACTCACCATCATCTGGCCCCTAAGTAAGCTGAGCTTGTGTTATGGGTACCACATGACTGATATACTACTTTAAGCCTATTTTTGTAAATCATACGATATTATACATAGAAACACCCAGACCCGAGCAAATAGTTGATAGGTAGTAGCTCTGCCTTCTGTGCTGTAGGTTGAGGGTTCGATTCCCTCCCAGGATAAACATTTGTGTGAAGAACATAGGTGTTTGTTCTGTGTCTGGGTGTTATAAAGTATCATAAGTATGTATTTAAATATATATAAGTATTCTATCAGTGATCTAGTCACCATAATACAAGCCATAGGTGTTATGTGCATTGTCCAGCAATATTTATTATTATAATTATAAATACTTGCAGATTATCCAAACATTTGTCCCGCGAATCGAACCCGCAACCTTCTGAGTTTGAGCCGGGCCCACTGCGCCTCCAGCGGTCCTCTTGTACTAATAGGTATTATGTGGTATCAGCCCAATTCACAAAGAATGTTGGCAAACTGCGAAGCCCCGACTCTGAGGCGAGGCCGGCCACCCGCGAGGCGACACCTGTTGACTATCGCAAGCAGCGGCGTCAAATTACACAATTGTTGTGCTGATTACTGAATCGAAACTCTGATTATACGAAGTTTGTGAGAAGATCCGGTTTTATATCGATCTTGCACAATTTAAAGGATAGTTTTTGCAATGATATATATTTTACTTTCAAAACATTCTTGAGTCATAATAGTTATTTTTTCATAATATCATTATAAGTCAAAAGTAAAAAGTATATTAATAAGTAAACACGCACATAAATGAATTAAATGAATTTGTAGGAATGTCAAATTAATAAAAACATCATAGGTCATAGATTTAGGTCATTTATTATATTTTATTTTATTTTTAAAAATGGCCATACTTGGGGCCTCCGTGATATTTTCTGGGAGCTTATTGTACACAGTTGGACCCATAACATGCATGCGTCAGATTCGATGACTTCGTGAGAGTCCGCTGTGATGAAACGTGAGAAAATAAAAAATAAAATCGGGTTGCACTCCGGGAGTGCCGACAGAAATGAAAACTTATTTTGGCGCGTTAGAGTTTAGTAATAAATCACTTCAAAAGCAGTAATTATGGCGACTGCCAATCAAATACTGAACGAACACAGATGATGCAATATTTTTTGTTCAGAATGTAGATAATATATCAAAGAACCTAACGCAGTAAACTTCTCCATACAAAAGTAGACTGTAAACATGTGAATTAAGGTTTATAATCAAATGGGGCGAGCGCGGCTGCCCTGCGTCTCACCCCAAAAACGGTAACGGTGTCGCGAATCCAGAGGTTTTACCTTATCTAAAAATATGCGTAGCGCGCTAAAAGAAGTTTTCACTTCAATAAAAAAAATATACGCGAGTAAAACATGGGTTAATCAAAATGTATGTTATAATATAGTTACTGTTAATACTAGCTCCTGCTTCTATACCTACATAAGTAGCTAGTCATCCCCAAGTTATAATCTATCCTTTTAACCGACTTAAAAAAGGAGGAGGTTCTCAATTCGACTCTATTTTTTTGTTACCTCATAACTCAACCTCAGACATTATCGGCCCCAGAAATCGGTTGGTTTTCAAATCAAAATAGCTGAAATAAATATGTCATCCAAATAAACAACATTTTGATTCTTCGCTATCCTGTGACTTTCCAGTGGTGTTTACGAATTTCAAAAAATGATAAAGTACTAAGAAAGCGTAAAATAAAAACGTTTTAACCTACTTCGTTAAAAGGAGGAGCTTCTCAATTCGGTTGTTATGGGCTAAATTTAATTCAATTAAGTCGGTTGTATTTTTAATTTTTAAAACGTAATTATTACCAAGTATCATCAAGATCCGTTTAACATATTAGATATGAAAACTGACCAAATAAATAGAGATACAGATAGAAGTAATATGGATTCTTCTAGCTCTATGGTTTTACACCATTCCTGTATCCACATATACATGCTAGTATGTATGCATGCATTCAGATTAGTTGCTGTAAATTTAAAATGTGCAAATGGGGATTTAGGTACCCCAGCCTAGCGCAATGCGACCATGGTGCTCCAACACAATCTATGGCGCATCTACTCGTGTGCGTCTCTGTCCAAATACTTGCACAAGGGAGACCTTAACGCAGCCACAATAAGTTCGATTGAGATCGCCACCTACTACTATAAAACCATTATAACGACTGAAGCATCGACATGTAAAGAAAAACGTGTGCGTCTCGGGACGCCCGACAGATGTGATAACTTAAATTAATCTTAACTAACGCTGTGGGTTAGAGTGAGAGAGGAGGAGCCTGCCTACCGCTGCCGTATGCGTCAAAGAAAGGGAAGCCAGACGGACTGGCGCCGTAACACGTTACATAACGAAGCGGTTTACCCTCCCATAAGAAGTTATTACTTCAAAAATTGTTATTACAATCTTGATAATCGTTGATGCAATGATGAGGAACAACTAGATATCACCAAAAACATTACTTACGTCCCGTAGGTAAATTACACTGCTTTATCAGAGACTTACAACCGGAAAAAAAGTAATTGCAATCAATTAATTTACAAAGCAAACAGCCAATTTCTTCAGAATCTCAACATCGCCCGCTTAATCGAATTAAAAATTCAACCTTTCCCCATTGTTCGAGCATCAAGATAACCCTTCCACAACAAATAGCTCTAATTACGGCTGAAATTCGGTTAGATCCAAGTCATTTCTATTTGGTAGATTAATTCGTGCATCAATCAGAGTGGCCGGACAAATTGAGGGAGTTATTTTTTCGATTACAAGTCCATTGTTTAATCGCGGTCCGCTAATACAGGGAGATAGCATCAGAAAGTACAACTGCCGTGGTTATATAATCAAGAGACGAATGTAATATATAGGTTTTTGACACCTAACAATTAAACCTCTAATTATAAAAATTAATTATGAAAATATAAAACAATAATAATAATAAATAAAGATAGTGGACAAATCAAACAACATCATCTAGTCCCAAACTAAGCATAGCTTGTATTATGGTGACCAGATAACTGATAAAATACATATATATTTTTAAACACATACTTATGATACTTTATTACACCTTGACACAAAACAAACATCACACAAAATGTTTGTTCTGGAAAGGAATCGAACCCTCAACCTACAGTCCAGAAGGCAAAGTTACTACCAACTGAGCTGACAGACCAGGCAATAATATAATATACATGTGAAACGGTTGAGCTAAGGACCGTTTAACACGAAACATAGATAGCTCAACTGATCCAGATCACTGCCAGATGGCAGCGTCTCCAAGACACTGTCGGCATTGCTACGTTGAATAGCAGATAAGAGCCAAAAGAGGTCTTGGGTCACGCCATATTTCTACCAGACGTCGTAAAATAATTTTGACGGGTTCCTGCTCTCTACGGGCTTATTATATTTAATTTATTACTTCATCGCTATCAATACAAATTTTTGTAATAATAATTCTAAATTCTAAAGTGTCTCTATGTGTCTCTGTATGGTACTGTGGAAGGGCTACATATATGCCTTTTTAGAGACCCTGAGCCCGTGCGAAACCTATCGCATTTTTTTACGGCGTCAGAGTCTGGTATAAATGTTTCGTGACTCGAGAGCTGGCTCCTATCTGACCTGGCGTATTAGCAGGCCAGATAGGAGCCAGTTTGGGGACGCTACCCCCTGGCAGTGAACTGGACTAGTTGAGCTATCTATAGATCTTTAGATAATTCAACTAGTCTATATAATAAAAATCAATTGCTGTTCGTTAGTCTCGCTAAAACTCGAAAACGGCTGGACTGATTTGGCTGATTTTGGTTTTGAATTATTTGTGGAAGTCCAGAGAAGGTTTAAAAGGTGAGTAAATATGAAAAAATGCTTGCTTTTTTATTTATTGATTCTGAGGCGGTACGAAGTTTGCCGGGTCAGCTAGTCTCTTATATTATTGTATATTACTTTGTACATTATAACAACTGTCATTGATGAAATTTGATAAATATATCTATTGTTTTTATGTATAATAATGTATGTATTTTCAAAAAAATATAAAAACAGTATATCAGTCATGTACCCATTACATAAGCTCTGATTACTTTGGGGACAGATGATAGTGTGTGCAATGTCCGGCATTATCTATTCTAATATTATAAAGAGAAAAGATTTGATTGTTTGTTTGTTTGTATTAAATAGGCTCTGAAACTACTGGACCAATTTGAAAAATTATTTTACCGTTGGAAAGCTACACTATCCCGGGTGACATAAGCTACTTTTTATCCTGGGAAAATTGGTTTGTCCCGGGAAAAATCTTTAAAGCAGGCGAAGCTGCGCGCGGACAGCTAGTTATCTATATATTTAATACGTGAAGCAAAAACTTTGTACCCCTTTTTGCGCAGACGGAGGAGTATGAAATTTTGCACACTTATAGTTTATATAGAGGAGTGCAGAATGCTATTTTTTTTTATTATTCATAAAAAATACATTATTTATTAATTCTGGTCGAATTTCGACCGGTGGGCGATCACTAGTTATTGTTATTCTATTTTGGGGAGGAAATACAACTTGTTTTATACCACGTGCAAAACCGCGGACAGAAGCTATTATTTATTATAAGATGATAGTTACTAATCATAAATCTTATAAAATAACGTTATTTTCTGATGAAGTTTTAACCAACCAGAACAGCACATCTCCGACAAGCATCCAACAAGTCAAGTAAATATTGGTATCAACAAGTAACTGACGTAGATTAATTGCTGTTTATCTTATCGACAAGTCAACGGCGTCCATTAAGAAAAATATAACGTTATCTTAGACTTATCTCTACCAGATGCGAGAGTTCCAACGAACGGTCAAAATGGCTGCCGAAATATATCCAATTCCTATTTCATAATCATTACACACAATTGTTTTTATTTACCTATATAACCTCTATCTTAACATAATGAAGAATATTTTCCTATTGCGATGACGTATGCACCTACTTAAAAGTTGTTTCAAGGAAAATAAATCATCAAACGAACTTCAGTTAAGTTCTACTTCTTTATTTTTTACATAATGGGATTTTTAATTTTTATAAAATAGTTGATGAGTAAATTCGATGAGCTAATGATGAGGATGAGCTTAACTACCTATTAAGAAATTTAAAGCTTACATAAGGGGTAGTCTTAGCGTATCATTACAAAGTATAAAACAAATTCGCCTCCCGCTGTCTGTCTGTCCAGTTGTATGCTTAGATCTTTAAAACTATGCAACGGATTTTGATGCGGTTTTTTTAATAGATAGAGTAATTCAAGAGGAAGGTTTATATGTATAATACATGCATAATATAGTAGAGAAACACTGATAATTTTAGAGGTTTCTAATGTGGTGTCGTAAATAAACACTTTTTTGCGCTTACATTGCAAATGCTGGCTGAACCCTATGAGATAGATCAAAATAATGTACTACAGTATTGTACACCCTCAAAAGGTCTACAAAAAAGTACGCGATGGTATATGGCTATCTCTTAGGGATAACCATTCTGTAGTGTAATTAGTATCAGGATTGCACCCGTGCGAAGCCGGGGCGGGTCGCTAGTTATAATATAAATGACTATATTATTGATAAGAATGCATGGCTTCATGTTGCTCTGCCCTTAGACAGTTAACTAGGAGATTGAAATGTATAAACTTCTGTAATCTTGTAGTTTATCTTGTAGTCTAGAAGTTTTTCGTAGTTACTCTAGTTATAAGATGGATCATACAAAAAAAGCGCTTGGACCAGGACGAGTTTCAGTTTTTCTCGGACTTGGGTTACACCTAAATTCACCTAGTATGTAATACGTTTCAAAGTGATCCTTGTGATTGTATTACATAAAATATTTGACTTGGACTTTGACTTTGGGCGTATCGAAAACAGTTCGATGTTTTGTTGCCAGAAAACCTAAGGTTTTTAAATATTTACACTTATATATATGTAAATATTTAAAAACCTTAGGTTATTTAAATAGGTTAGGTAAATATTAGATATATAATGTAAATATTATGTATATATATATATATATAATTTTCACTCAAAACGGGATATTTACCATGATATATGAGTTTTTCTGCTTCTCGATATTTCGGCACAGTTGCATACGCCATGATCACGAGATAAACAGATCAGTTTATCTCGTGATCATGGCGCATGCATGATAGTTTTAAAAGTGATACATATATATATATATATATACCTAATATTATATACAAATTCGGATGTTTCTCTGTCTGTCACAAAGTGACTGTCTGTCACAATCAGATTGGTTAGGAAATAGATTGATTCTTGGAGAAGTACAAGCTACTTTTTATGTAAGTACCACACAGGCGAAACCGTGAGCAGCAGCTATTACAAACATTACATACCAAAGTGGGAGACCTGTTTGTAACCACATTTGCTGATGTAGAAAATATCAGTGATATAAAATAATGTATCAATAATGTCGGACGTTTCACACAGCATCATCTAGCTCCAAAGTAAGCAGAGCTTGGGTTATGACTGATACATTATTTTTATACCTTTCTTTTGTAAATATATATATATTATAGAAAACACCCAGACCTGAGACAAACACATACACATTCAATATAATACCTTGAATCTTCTGCGTCTCAGGCGAGCATTAGCCAACTGCGCCACGGAAGTTTTATCTAAGTATATACAAATATTATAAAGAGGAAAAATGTGTTTGTTTATCCGACTTCAAACAAAGGAGGTTACTCAATTCGATTCGTTTATATTTTTTTATGTGAGTTCGCGGATAACTTCGTCGTTTATGAACCGATTTTGATGATTCTTTTTTTATTGAAAAGGAGTCGAAAATCGTAGTGGCGAAATTATAAAAGTATTTTAATGCACTACTATTTAATGAAGGTCTGGAGTCGATCTGATGATGGAGCCGAAAGACAGTCGAGGGAACTCCTCAACGATTTACCGCAATTACCTGGTGTTTGGGCTTGATTTATTTGTATTGATGAGAACTGTACACCTAGATTGGTTGTGAGTGTCATTAGGGGTGTGATGATGAAGACGAAGGACAGTCAAGGGAATTCCTCAACGTTTTACAGTAGCTACCTTGTGTATATACATGAAGTCGGTTGTCTTTTTAGTTTTTAAAACGTAATTATTGTATGTAACGTAAATAAACTTAAAAACTACTGCATTGATTTGAAAAAACCTTTTACCGTTGGAAAGTTACACTATCCCTGGGTGACATATGCTACTTTTAATCCCGGGAAAATAGGTTTGTCCCGGGAAAAATCTACAACGCGGGCGAAGCTGCGCGCGATTATAGCTAGTTGATTATATTTCTATGATCCCTGAGCAAAGACAGTTCTTGACATAGTTGGTGACAAATCCAGAGACATCGTGGAGGTTTGTATATCGTATCACATAGCAAGATTTAAAGGCGAGCCTCTGCCTAACACCACGGGTTATTAAGGACTTCTCTGTAGAACCAACTTGTTATTTAACTTCCAATCCCGTTTTAATATAAACTGGACGCAATAGAGTTCATTTTACGGCACATTGGAATGATAACCGTCTGGTAGGTAATGTTTGCATCATAAGTGATAAGGTCGATGAGATAAGCCACGGTAGTGCCATCTAGATCTCTTTGTTGTAACTTTGTTGGGTCTGAGAAAGGTACAATGTTAGTTTACATATGAGGACATATATTCAAACTTCTACGTTTTATCGAGTTAATAGTTCTTTCAAGCCAGTGTGGTGAAAGGAATGAAGATCGACTCCTTTCTTCCACTTGGCAAATTAAAGTAGTCCAGATTTATATAATAATAGATGAATAATTTTTTAACAGACTTCAAAAAAAGGAGAGGGATCTCAATTCGGATATGGTATTTATTTTTTTGTTTGTAATCTCATAACTCCGTCATTTATTTAACTACAAACGATTTGAAAAAAAAAATATGTGAAAGGATGTACTTTCCAATTGTTCCCATAGAAATTTCATCAAAATCGGTTTAGTAGTTTGGTTTTTAAATCAAAATAGCTAGATAAAATATGTCATTCAAGTTAAGAAATTTTGTATTTTGCTTTCCTGAGTTGTGTTTACCAATTTCTAAAAATTATAAAGTACATTCTTTGTACTTTATAATTGCGTATAATAACAACATTTTTAACCGACTTGAACCAGCCAAAAGGTACTGAGTGAATTAACTAAAGATAAAAAGAGACCGACCGATGTACCAAAGATGACTAACCAGGAAGAAAAACTCCCTCATTAATCTAATCACCCTTCGCACAAGGCACTTCCAAAGCGGCGATGACGCACAGACCGCCAAAATTATCAGGATGCTGTTTTGACTGACCGTACTCTGTTCATTAATACTCTTATGCCTTAAATTTTTTTTACTTACTTTAATAGGTTAGGTCTACATAGCGAACTTTTTTCGAGGAGAACATCCGGACAGACGCCGTTCGGACAGACATGCGAAATCATTATTGCTTGCTGAAACGAAAACGCTCGCTTGGTCAATTAAATCTAATCTGTCTATTTGTTACCTTTTGACAGCTTAATGACAATTAGTATAAATTAAATTAAATAAATAAATAATTCCCGACATTTCACACAGCATCATCTGGCCCCAAAGTAAGCAGAGCTTGTGTTATGGGTACCACACGACTGATAAACTACTTATATACTTTTTTTTTATAAATACATACATATTATACATATAAGTATGAAGTATGATAATGATGAATAAAAAAAAATGCCATTTTAAAACAATTTTATATTCATTTCACTTTCAAAACTTTCGTGAGTTGTACTATACATTTTCACGTGCGAACCGTGAACTCGAGCGGCAACGAGCGGACCGCGGATAAAACTCACCCTGATGAAGATTCTCTAGATGAATCGAAACATTGTCGGTGCCTCCATCGATAAAATAATACGTGAGTAAAGCCCGTGTTTATCAAAATGTATAATTTTATATTCATATTAACAGTCTTTATCATTTTACCTAATATTAATACACTCAAGAGCAATGAATCCGGGTCACTTAAAGAATCCTATAAATCTCGGAAACTAAGAATGCTAGCTTAATGAAATAAAATGTGTTTAATAGACAATACAATACCCCTTAAATGAAAGTATCGGAGTGTATATACGTAGTACTTTTTAGTTTTCAAGGGTAAATCTATTTTTGGATATAGGCCGTCCTTTGCCAGTTATGTTCTGGGCCTCGCGGATCCACAGATTTCCAGCTACCGTAGCAATATTGTTGCCCCAGCGGCGAATAGAACGGCCGCGTACTCGTGTACTTTTGGGACGTTAATTTGCTACTTTTTATGTAGGGACCGCATATGTAAATATTTGTAAATAGTTCACATAGCACAATCTAAGCTCCATATGAAGAGCTTGTACTATGGGAATAGATGACTGATAAAATAAGTTTATATAAATGAAAGTTATAAATGTTTAGTCCATTGTTTATATAAATTAAATTAAATCTGTTTGTTGAGTAAATCTAAGATTTTATTAACCCATTATGGATCTATGCTATCTCAATGAATACATCAATCATTAAAGCCTCTTTAGAGAATTAAACGGTATCTAGTAACTGCATAAATTAAGTGATTGAAATTTATTCTTTGAACCTAAATACTTCAAAGACATGTGCAAAGTGCACGAAAGGAGACTGAGGCGCACTTTAACCCTATCACGAAGAAGAAGAATTGTCAAAAATAAGCATTTACGAATACTGAAACGCCACTTAAATTTAAAAGCGATGATGTCACCTTCCTCAATTTCGAGGGATAATGAGGTCCCAAGTGTTTAAATTGGCCTCAATCTCAATTGAATAATCATTTTGCATTCAAAGTCATAGTCATAAACAGATGCCGCTTCCTCCATGTCCTCCTCTTCAAAGCAGGCTTCATGACCTCTCTATATGATAAGCCAGCACCATCTATCTGATCTCCCTCATATAGTTTATTCTTTCTCTTCCTCTACTTCTCATTCCTTCTACAATTTCCTTCTATGATGTTCTTGATTAGGCTGTTATGACATATAATCCTTACTAATATTATAAATTTGAAAGTAACTCTGTCTGTCTGTCTATTACGTTTTCACGCCTAAACCGCTAAACCGACTTTGATGAATTTTGGTATGGAGATAGATGGGACCTTGGAGAAGGACTTAGGCTGCTTTATATGTAGGTACCACGTGTGCGAAGCCGCGGGCAGCAACTAGATATAATATTTCCTTTTCTATCGGATATTCGTTTTTAGCCGACTTTAAAAAAAGTAGGTTCTCAATTCAGTTGTATTTTTTTATACTCAATGAAGCATGTTTTCTATTTAGTTTTTAAAACGTAATTATTTCACACAAACATTTTAAGAGGTACTGAGTGAATTAACTAAAGATAGAAAAAGACCGACCGATGTAGCAAAGATAGCTTACCAGAGCGAAAAACTAGAAAAGTAATTTACAAAATTATAAACAAAATATCATATTCTAAGAAATAAAACTCTGACATTATCGTGTCAGAGTTCCGTGGAACATCTGATAGTCTCCGGGGATAGAGGTCAGACGTTATCAGGCAGATTACTCAACCAACGATTGTCGAGTCCGTTTCCAAATCGATCTTTCGATAGCTATTCCAACGATAGGTTTTACTCTGAGTATAATATTGATAATTACTCTGTTGTATTTGCGAAAATTAACTTAATTATACTCTCGCGGTCATTTTCTATTTATATTTTAATATTATATTTTAATAAGAGAGAGGCAGAAAAGTTTTGAAAACTACATTATTAATAATCTTTCTTTGACCTAGTACGATAAGATATCTAAGGTACTGATTTTCGTAATGCCTATGGTGCACTGCTGTCCTTATGTACATATTTGTTTATTTCTTTATTTTATTTTATTACTGCGTAAGGTTGAGTGACTGGAACGAAGGTCTCTGCAGAATAACACCGCTGACCTGTCATCTGACAGGGAAGTATAACGTTCAGTCGAGATCAGTCGAGTTTACTGCTGTAGCACACAGCACTGTTAGGTAGGTAAGTACGCAGAATGATTTTAAGCATTTTAAATGCCTTTTGTCTTTTGACTTTTTAATATGCGTCACTTCCTGTTTTATTCAATATTGTTTGTTCTTCTTTTTTATTATTTATCTGTGCATATTCAGTAAATAAACAAATGTATTATGTCTATGTCTTTAGATTAAATTCTATTGGTACCGTTGGTACCTCAGTCGTGTGTCGTGTCATAGATTAAATGGCAATCGCAAAATCGAATGACGAAATATCATTATATAGAGCAGATCGACCATTGACATAGCAGATGTTCATTATCAGAGCGATACGCGGCGGATGCTGGCCGATACGGCGTTATCATTCATTATTTTATTTTTTAATTTCAACTAGCCGATAGCAAGACAGAGACAGCGATAGCTATCTCAACGAGAGAGCGAGACAGGTTGATGCGTGCTGGCCGCATGGTGGACCCATCTGATTATCGGACAGTTAGGTGTTGGAAAGTTTTATCGGTGACCTTTCAATTTGACCACTGATAATCGGTTGTTTTGTTAGATCTACAAAAAGTATTTGTTGATGGCTTGTTGGTCGGAACCAACATAGAGATTATAAGCAAATGCATGGCTTCAAAAGGTCTATCTAAGATGGGCAATGGTATCAACGGGCAGCCGTTGTATAATCAGTTACGAACGACCTGTCGTAGCTGAAACGCTACGAAAACTGTAGCTACGGTTTCAGACGATAGGGTTTGTTAATCGTCTAGGTACATTATACATACTAGTTGATTTATACAGCTTTTTCTAATTCATATGACGCTACAGTGCAGGACAGTTTCTAGATAGAATGGGCTTGCAGAATATATGACCGACCGAAGCGAGTGTCTCCGTTAGCTTAGACAAAAATGCTTTCGTATGTCTGTCTGTCCGGATGTTCTCCTCTACAGGTCGTTACGTGAAATTTTGTGAGCAGGTTCTATAACTACTCGTATATATATATATTTTGTTTATTGTTTTTTAGTTTTAGTTTTAGGAAATTTTTCAAAATGGCGTCGATTCAAAATGGGGTTGAAACCGTAAAGTTATATTTCAGTCGTTTCGATAAATGTTCGCCAGGTCTACAGCTCGTTATACCTTATATATACCTCACTAGTTATACCTTAGTATTTAGCAGCATCCGTAAGTACAGAAACGAAACAGTCCGTTCTGTTCATTTAATTTCGCAATCAGGTATTAAATATTGAAACCGCAACTCGCACGGCTTTGCCTTCCTACCATGAAGGTTCCCAAACTTTAAAAACAATAATTAATTGTTAAATCGATAGTGCCTCCATATTTTAACATTTTCGAATCTCTGCGTCAGTAGTGAACAGTAGGGCAATCCCGCTATTTGTCAACGTAGGTAATTGTAATCTGAAAGTCAAAATGGTTCTTCCTAAACGATTGAATCGTTGATTTTACCAGCAGAACTACCTAGCATTACTCTATGCACAGACTACTAGGATGTACCAAATCAAAAACGTTCGTTAGAAAGCACTATTAAAAATAATGCGATCCCGCAACGTTTGTTCAACATATAATCCAAATTAGAGCTTTGAGCTTCGGTTCAGACGTTCAAAATTACCGCGGGCGGCCCCCAGGACCACTTCGCATTTTAAAATGATTTCCGGGTATTTTTAAACATCTCGTGACGAGAGGAGGTAGCAGCATTGCTGTTCAACGTGGCAATGGCGCCAGTATCTTGGGGATGCGGCAATGATCTGGATCAGTTGAGCTATCTATAGATTTATATTATTACTCTGTACATTTCTGTAAATAAAGATCACTTGTAGAATAAATCCAAAGTGAAATTAGCGTTGCAAATATACGGATGTGAGAACAGTAATATCTCTGTTTGCATCCCGCGGGCTATTATTCACAGATAAGGCACGAATATTCGCGAAATCTGATGCCGATGCTGTGATAGCGGGACCAACGGGAAGTCGTACCAAAGGGATGTTTGGGACGTAGCATCGTGGGTAGAAATCCCACTAATATTATACAGCTGTAAGTTAGGCAGGGCACAAACGTGGACGCTTTTGTGTCTTATGTCAGATACAAGCTACCGGTGAATATTGGATTTATATAGAACCAGTATGAAATCAACCACTCCCAGCGCAAACGTAAACATTTTTTGTGTCGAGTTGCTCCCACTTAACACATACTCATTGACGATCGAAAAGTGTTCGGTGTCGATAACTGGAAACTCAAAGTCGTCAGTTGAAGACTCAAGCAACATTAACAAATTTCCTCACAATTGTACTGAGTTTCTTCATCGACGTTCATCGTGAGGCTGACGGAAAACAAGCGACGAGTTGTACCAGTGGCCAGTAGTAGCAACAGGCGACTGTGTCCGATCACCGCTACAGGACACAGCAACTACGGTTCCATGCGATGGTGTGCTTTGTCGGCAACAAAAAGTGTCTACGTTTGCACAGCGCCTAAATGTGGATGTAATTTTTATTTGTGCCTCAATCACGCCAAAACGGCTAAGCAGAATTGAATAAAACTCAGTATAGATATAGTCAGTGCACTGGAGTTTTAGGCTTTTTATGTAGGTACCTTCCAAGCGCGCAGCCGCGGGAGTTAATAATAAAAGAGTATTGGTGAACAATTATACGTAAAAACTAAAAAGTGCGACGATGTGTGCCAAATACAAGGGAATTTATGAGGCGCACTTAAATCCTTTCAACATACTGAATCAAAGAACACGATAAGAAGAAGGTGGACAATTCACATTACACCATCTAGCTTTAAACTAAGCAAAACATCAGAATCAGACCTGATAAAATACGAATTTACTTAATAATAAATAAATAAATAATGCCGGACATTTCACACCACATCATCTGGCCCCAAAGTAAGCAGAGCTTGTGTTATGGGTACCACATGACTGATATATTACTTAAATAGGTACTTTTTCGTAAATATATACATACATTATAACTTTTAAAACTATCATGGGTTTGCACATAATTCTCACTTAAAACGGGATATTTATCATGATATAATTTTTTTTTTGTCTGGAGCCTGGAACCCTGTGGTGAGTATGTGTGGAAATCGTAAAAGTGAGGTACCAGTTATTCGTCCAGATACCGTGAGTGTTGTGTGTCGTAATCGTGATCGAGTTGTTAGTGACAGTGAAACCGGTAGTAGGGGTAATGTTCGCAGTAAAAGACTGAGAAAGAGGGTAGATCGTTTTGTCTGCCAATATCACCCATCCGCAAGGACTTCAGTTTATCTCGTGATCATGGTGCATGCAACTGTGCCGAAATATCTGGAAGCAGAAAAACTCATATATCATGGTAAATATCCCGTTTTGAGTGAAAATTATATAACTACATACATATTATACATAACACCTAGTCTCGAGAAATACTCACAGACCACATAAACATTTGTCCCACGGTGGGAATCGACTGTGCCCGCAGAGATCGTCACTTGCAAATATATATTATGATAATATATAAACTACCATGTGAGTTATTCAGGATAACCTGATTCACTACTACTATACATCACTACTGCAAAAATGCATATTACCGATGTCACAATTTACAATATAGTTATAAGTTTTAATAATGTAATATAAAATTAGGTAAAGTTTTTCCAAAATTGTAATAATCAGTGAATAAAGGCATTTTTTTTAAGAGATAACTTCTTATGGAGGGTAAACTGCTTCGTTACGTAACGCGTAACGGCGCCAGCCTGTATAGCTTCCCTTTCTCTCACGCATACGGCAGCGGTAGGCAGGCTCCTCCTCTCTCACTCTAACCCACAGCGCTAGTTAGATTAGTTTAAATTATCACTTCTGTCAGGCGTTCCGAGACGCACAGTTTTTTTTTTGAGTTATTTACCAATATTTGTTTATTTATAACACCCAGACATAACAAACGTCTATTGTTCATCACATAAATGTTCTTGTGAGCTGTACACCCAGTCAACATTGTATTGTAAATTATTAGGTACAATAGTGGCAATTCGGTTGGTTCATTTCTAAAATTAGAAATTGTCTAAAATATATTTTAGTTAGTCATAGCATTTGTAAAACCTATTCGGTTGGTACCATCTAACTAAATTAGGAACGCTTAATTCAATTAGATAAAATTAAATTTAATTAAACCTAATTTTAGCTAAAACTAGTTAGGTTGGTGCCAACATAATTGAGGCCAGAAGGTATTTACCATGTGGAGAACACGTTCCTACCAGTTACTTATTCAATAATATAGTTACAAAGAAATAACGATAGGCGAACATTAACTAAATATTGTAAACGTTATCTGGACATTGGTAGCGTTAGCCATCTGATACCGTTATCTACTACAAACTGTATCGACATAACCACTTATCACTACATAGTATAAAACAAAGTCGTTTTCCGCTGTCTGTCTGTTTTTTGATAGATAGAGTGATTCAAGAGGAAGGTTTATATGTATAATACATGCATAATATAGTAGAGAAACACTGATAATTTTAAAGGTTTCTCATGTAATGTCGTAAATAAAGACATTTCATATTTATATCAGCATTGCACGTGCGAAGCCGGGGCGGGTCTTTTATAAAAGACGGGTAGAAATAAATAACCATAAGTTTTAACATAAGATTTGAACATGACAAGTTTCAAACGTAATGTATCTATTTCACTTTCAAAAATTTCGTGAGTTGTACCCGTGCGAAGCCGGGGCGGGTCGCTAGTCTTTTATAAAAGACGGGTAGAAATAAATAACCATAAGTTTTAACATGAGATTTGAACATGACAAGTTTCAAACGTAATGTATCTATTTCACTTTCAAAAATTTCGTGAGTTGTACTATACATTTTGATAAACACGGGCTTTACTCACGTATTATTTTGTCGATGGAGGCACCGACACTGTTTCGATTCATCTAGAGAATCTTCACACAGTTCGCACAGTGCGAACCGTGAACTCGAGTGGCAAACTCACGGACCGCGGATTAAACTCACCCTGAAGAAGATTCTCTAGATGTATCGAAACAGTGTCGGTGCCTCCATCGACAAAATAATACGTGAGTAAAGCCCGTGTTTATCAAAATGTATTGTATCTACTTTAAAATTGAATATTGAAGGACATAGCGCCGTCAAGCCTCAAACCCAGCAAAGATTGGAGACCAGAAGACTGATGGATTACTTTATATACTTGTACAAACCGAAGAAATATTATTTTTCTATGTATAATAATGTAAATACTAGCTACTGCCCGCGGTTTCGCACGCATAGTACATATATGAAAAGTAGCCTATGTCCATTCTAAGATGCAAAAAAAAATGTTCTGTTGATCCGATCGCTACCAAACATCACAGGATCACCCGCTAGGTCAATCTGAAGATTTCCTAAAAAATTTAAAAATAAAAATAAAAATAAATCCTATTGTGCCACATATGAACCAAAAAAAAATACTATATACTATATTATATATATTTAAACTAGTTTACAGGGCAAAGAGAATAAATTCAGCAAAAATAAGCATATTAATTATATAGTATCCATATTGTTATATTTTATGTCCGGCATTAATAATTTTATTTATTTATGTTCATCTCACAAATGTTTGTCCTACGAGGAATTGAACCCAAAATCTGCAGCCTACGCTGCAAGGCAGAGTTACTACTAACTGAGATACCAGTCTCAAATGTGACCAAGAAGAGACTTAGAAGTGGCCATTAAGGACATGCATCTCTACCAAAAAAACCTAAATCCCACACTCTAATCAAAAGATCATTTTCGTGACCAAAAAATTTGGATCCCCCAAATAAACGCATCAAACATCCTGCAACAAATTCTACAACTTGATGACTCGTCTGTACACCTGATACATAGGAAACTCAACTTTATACCCCTGCAATAGAGATAATTTTCCATAAACCCATAAATGAAGTATGCATAAACCCACAACAAATTTGACGAATCTCTACTACACAATCTCTCCTAACGCCACATGCCAATTTGAATTCAATGACCTCAAGTCAAAGTTGGTTTTTCAATAACACGTGTTTGATCTCGGTACGGTACAGATACAATCACTAGTTTTATCAATTCCTGGGATAATAAATTAAGTGAAATCTTTGTTCGCGATCTAAGCTTGAAGTAAACATTGCAAAGCTTAATTGGGATCGCATGATCACATACAATAAGATATTGGACACGATTTCGGAAGAAGTGTGTAACGTTTTGTTGTTGTATATAACTAAAATAACGGTAAAATTCATCTAACTATATACCTACTAGTGGCTCTGTGAGCTATAGATCTCGCAAACTTTTCTCGAAATTACTGAAATATAACATTTTTTACTTTTTTAACCGCCATAACTCCGCCATTTAGAAAAATTTCCAAAAACTGAATCGACAAAAAAATACTATATAAAACCTGCTCACAACATTTCACGGGAATCGGTTGAGAAATACGACCTGTAGAGGAGTACATTCGGACAGACGCCGGCTGGACGCCGTTCGAACTGACATACGAAAGCATTTTTGCCTAAGCTGAACGGAGACACTCGCTCGCGGCATTGCACGCGTTGTAACTACATACAAAATTGTCTATGATACAATCTATCTCCGTACCAAATTAAAAATAGCTATATAATGTGTATAAAAATATTTAATAAAATACCACAAAAATAATTTAAAACAAAATATTTTACCTGGTTTCTTGATAAATGTTTTTATGGTATATTAACGTTTCCTTTTGCAAAATACCACTAAATTAAATTGAAACATTTCAAATTGTGATAATATTAAAACTTCTATGTTATCTCGTGATCATGGCGCATGGAACTGTGCTTAAATATCGGGAAGCAGAAAAACTCACATATCATGGTATATATCCCGTTTACAGTGAAAATTATGTAAAAATATTGTAATGTTTTTTAATTTACTGAAAAATGTATAGTCTTTTATTAAGTACGTACTTATTTTTTGCACGCTGGATATCCTAGCGAAATGTGTGAATCTAATTAAGTATTTATTCAAGTTAATTTTGTAATTATGGAAACTAGCTGCTGCCCACGGCTTCGCACGCATGGTAACTACATAAAAAGTAGCCTACGTCCTTCTCCAAGATCCCATCTATCTATATACCAAAATTCATCGAAATCTGATCAGCTGTTTAGGCGTGAATACGTAACAAATAGACAGACAGAGTTACTATCACATTTATAATATTAGTATAATACAAAAATAACAACAATAATAACAAATATTGGTGTACAATGCACACAACACCATCTAGCCCCAAACTAAGTATAGCTTGTACTTTGGTGGCCAGATGACTGATAGAACACTTATATATATTATAGATACGTTATAACACGCAGACAGAGAAAAAACCTCTATGTTCATAGATACGTTATAACACGCAGACAGAGAAAAAACCTCTATGTTCATCACACAAATGTTTATCCTGGGAAGGAATAAAACCCACAACCTACAGCGCAGAAGGCAGAGCCACCAACAGAGCTGACAGGCCAGATATAAAGCCGCATTATAACACGAGGAAACTTATAAGTAAGAGGTCTAACAGCGAAAGCAATGTTACTGTTCTCAAAGATAATAAATTGAACTATAATAAACTTAGATTTTCTTATCAAAACGTCTCTACAGAGTCTTGGTTTTTATTAATAGCTGTAGTATATAGTAACGAATTCTGCGCCTAGGGTAACTTATACAAATTGTTTAATAGATGGAGTCTATAGTAACTAATTCTGCGCCTAGGGTAACTTGTACATTGTACTCGTGTATCCCAGGTAGCCTGGATCTGTGATTATGGAACTTTGATACTATCAAAACATTGATACTAATAGCTTTCAGTTACTATTGATGAATTGGTATTACGGATCGCTGCGATTTCTATCGGCTTCTATCGCTAGTTACAATGTGAAGTTGGTGTCAAACTATAACTCGACCAATTCACAAAGTACGGTTGTGGTAGGAACCGTGTTTAGCGTACTAAGCATTTAAATACATCGTATATGATTGATTGAAATAATGCCTATTGCTAATCAAAATTGATAGACATTGATGCCGATTGCTAATCGAAACTGATAGACATTGATTGTATCAAGAGTTCCATAATCACCCTACTGAAAACTGAAAACAATGCCTAGGTAGGTCTCCAAGCACTCTAAAACATTGGAGTATACTGGAATTTGATGAATTCGCTTTCTTATTGAATATGCATGGAATTTAAAATGTTACAGCTCTGAGATTGAGAATTTCGCTTTTAATAAATAGCCATTGAGCAATCAAGGGGTTTAATTTAATTATATAACTAGCGCTGCTTTAAGGCTACTAGATGGCGCTGCAAACAACGTTAATAAAAATATAGGTTATAATGTTTATTGAGTATTAAAAATTGATTAAAAACCACCTACTGGAACATAATAATGATAAAGTAGCCCAAATACGGTGGGGCTTATCCGAGGTGGATTAAATCGCTCGGCGTCGATAACGATAGTGATCTAGAGATAGGCAAGCAAAGATATTATTTTTATTATCGTGTTACTACGTATGTTTGTACAAGCGCACGCGCAAGAGATTTAACTGGCCTACAGTTCTGTTGGTAGTAGCTCTGCCTTCTGCGCTGTAGGTTGAGGGTTCGATTCCCTCTACCAGCATTTGTGTGATTAACATCGATGTGTTTCTGTATTTGGATGCTATAAAATATTATAAGTACTTGACGACCTCTGTGGCGCAGTGGACCAGGGTCCGACTGTGTCGAAAGTTGCGGGCTCGATTCACGCCGCGGAACAAATGTTTGTATGATCTGCAAGTTTTTCTCTTAAAGTCTGATATTTCTATGTATAATAATGTATGTATTTCCACAAAAAAAATTTATGTAGTATATCATCTGGTCTCGTACCCATAACACAAACTCTGCTTACTTTGGGACTAGATGATGTTGTGTAAAATGTCTGAAATGTTGATTTATTTATCCTTACTAATATTATAAAAGCGAATAATAAAATATATTTTTTTAATATATATTTTTAAGCAACTCGGTCACTGTCTGTTACGTTTTCACGCCTAAACCGCTAAACCGATTATGAAGAATTTCGGTGTGTAGAGATAGATGGGGCCTTGGAAAAGGACATAGTCTACTTTTTATGTAGGTACCACGCGTGCCAAGTCGCAGGCAGCACCTAGTATTTTATATACCCTATGGTTTCCATAGTGCAACTATGCCTACCAAGCTAAGCAGATGGTGTTTATTGTCCACTATATTTAACTTCGCGAGGAAACCGGCAAGTCGTAGAACCTTAAAATTCTTTGAAAACATGTGCCTCCCTACTCAAGTGCTTCAAAGTCCTTTCACCACACTGGTTTGAAATAACCAGTGACATTATAAGAAGAAATACTTCGTACTTTACTTATAATTTTTTGAGTGTCATTCATTGACATCGTTACGGTACTGCATGGGGCGTATGGGGTATGTCATTATGTCACATTTTCAACAGACTTCAAAAAAGGAGGACGTTCTCAATTCGACTATTTTTTTTAGTTTGTTTCCTTATAACTCCGTCATTTATGAAACGATGAAAAATCAGATTTCATGTGATCAGATTTCATTCTTCCCGATTGGTCCCATATAAATTTAATCGGTGCAGTAGGTTTTTAAATCGAAGAAACTGAATAAAATATATCATCCACTTGGATAAATAAATAAATAAAATAAAATAAAAATTGTTTATTTCAAGCCTTAAGCTCATATGGCGAGAAAAATTTAAAATGAATACAATACAATTAATTACACAAAAATAAAACATGAAATACACAGAAATAAAACAAAAACAAATATAGAATAAATTAATTTTACAATTTTGGATTTTAGACTGCGGCACCATGACCACACCTACACCACCGTCTTGTGCAGGCGTATCCAGTGCGCCAGCAACAGAGAATCCCACCTGTCTGACAACTGACAACTTGTTTAGAATAGTGTTGGTGCTCCCGCGCAGGCGCTTCAGGAGTGACGCACACCGCTTTCTCATGATAGCGTGAAAGCCGTCTGTTCGAGCCTCACAAAACATTCCTGACGCACTGCAGTAGCGCGGTAGCCCCAACATCACACTAAACACGTCGTTATATTGTACGCGCAGTGCGTCGGAAGAAACGATTTTTAAAATTTTGCTATTTTATACATGAAGTTGGTTGTTTTTTTAGTTTGAAAAAGTTGATTATTGGCTTATATGATGATCTTTACTAATAATTTATCTACTAATGTTGGATAAGATGCGTCAGTCACCTCTCTCTAAATGGCGACTCTTTGCTCTCACCACTGTACTCGTTACGTGTAATCAGCCCTCAACAGATTTGCTTTCTCTTTCTTACTCGACTTTAAAAAACATGTCGAGTGCGACTGTACATATAATCCGTCAGTAAACATCCTACATCCATGTAATTTGATCTGTATCGCGCAACGCCTAATCGTGGATTTATCGATTGGATTTAATCGATAGATAGCCGCTGATCGATCATGCCAGATACACATTTAGATAGCGATCCGTATCATGGAGAGATTTATAATTTACCTTCACAATACGTAGAAATTCCATCGAGTTTTTATTAAATCGACTAACCTGTTCTCCAGACTTCGTTCGCGTATTAAATGAATGAAAGTTATTATACATATTAGAACGTGGTATTGGGCAATTTAACAAAGTACCTAATACCTAAGAAAATTATGTACAGGCGGTCTAATCGCTCATTCAGCCATTTCTTCTAAACAACCTTCCAGAAACAAAAGGAGATTTAAATGGAAGATTGGTCATCGTGCACTAATTTATGAAATTTAATATAAATATTTTGTAACAAATCATATTGATAGTTGCATATATATATATACATAAACAATATACACAAATACAGATAATACACATTTGTACGCATAATATACATATAGTTACTCCTACATATACGTAAACATGATATTACTTGGTAACTCATTATGTGTGTAAGTGCTAACTGCTGCCTGTGGCTTTTCCCGTGTGATACGTAAATAAAAAGTCACTCTACTCTAAGTCACAGAATACATCTATACTTTTTTTTATACACTTATAATACCTACATTTATTTACAAAAATAATTACAGAAATGTACAAAATAATGTATAATACATGTAAAACAGTTAGCTATCTAAGGACCGTTTAAAACGATCAATAGATAGCTCAACTGATCCAGATCACTATCACGTTGAATGGCAATGCTATAAATCGGTCCAGCCGTGACGGCGTGATTGACCCACAAACTAACAACAAAAAAAAAAATTCGTATATATAATGTTAGTAGAATTTGGATATTACCAATGTGGGTAGTACGAGTTATGATGTCAAATTATTTGTAAAATGAGAGGAGACCGTTACAACGGGTTTTTAATGGCTATTGCCATATTTATGGAGGTAAATAGCAAAAGATATTAAGGATATAAAAAAAAAACAATGTCATAAAGTAACGTGCCAATTATACCTGTCGTTACTAAATCTGGCAACTATTCCAACTTTATACGTAACTTGTAAGGAATTTTACCAGTATTTTACTGTTTATGGGGATATAAGCTTCTTTTCGCGGCTTTGGCTGCGTGGTAAGTAGGTTAAAAGTAAGACTGTATGTTTTTGTAGGTTCACACGTTCAAATAAACGGATCGTTTTCTTTCTTATACAAATTATCTGACGGATAATTGTAATTCATTGGTTCATTCATATTGGTGTTAAAGTACTAAAAAGCGTAAAATAAAAACTTTTTTACCGACTTCAAAAAATGGATGAAGTTGTATTGTTATGCGCTAAAATATCATACCATGAAGTCAATTTTCTTTTATGTTATTAAAACGTAATTATTACATTATTTTTACGTAAATTAGCGTTCCTAAAACATTGTTTCTACCCCTCCACCACTTCACCATTTACATTTTATTATAGACATAATTATGTTACGAGATAAATAAATTATATTTATCTCGTGTAATAGAATACAGCAAGCATACTGCTCGGCCATGTTTGTTAGATATCTATCACATATTTTAATCACTTAAAACAACAACGATAACCATTCTTCATAAAATAATATAATTATAAAGAGAAATAATTACGTTTTAAAAACTAAAAAGAAACCGACTTCATTGAATGAAATTTGAGCCTATAATACATTTTTAGAGGAAAGTAGATGTATTTTGTATATATATAATATGGGTAGGCCAAATAAAAGCACCGCTCCAATGAGACAGCGAGGTATCGAAGTACATGAAAATATCATCGATGTATACAATTTTTAGATTTTCGTAGATTTTTCAGCTCGACCGATTTTGATAAAATTGATATGGGACCTGTGAAGTATACCCTTTCAAACAAAAAAAGAATTTTCCAAATCGGTTCAGCCGTTTTCTAGGCTATGCCTGTATCGTGGCTATTCGACGATTACAATATACTTGTAGTGCAAAATTGTGAATTTAAGGAAAATTGGATTTAAATAAATGCGAAAAGGAAAACTAGAGTATGAAGATGAAAAATTAAATGCTTTTATAACTTGTTAATAAAATATAAGTGGTAGGTACACATTAATGGCCTTACTTATAAACGCCTCACAGCTTGAATACTGCTTGAACACTGCTTGTCACTTATAAAAATGACAACAAATTCTTTTACAAAACATTAAACGGATGGATAAATATTTAGTACTATTCCGCCAATCTATTCCCAATGAGTTAGACACGATGCAGACGCATGCATCTCCCTCCCGCCCGCAGTTGCAAAGCCATGCAAAGGTAATAAAAGGTTAGCACACACCATCCACACATGCAACTTCAAAAAGAAATTAGACACGTGTTTCATCTCTTCGCGATGAATCTTCAGGAACACTTGACTCGCTCCACACCTTGACGAAACTCTGCAAAGCAAATTTTTCGTCGGTTTAAAGTCGGTTATTAACCGACTTCAAAAAAAGGTTTTTAATTTCGACCGTACCTATACATATATTTTTTATGTGTGTTCGCGGATAACCCTGTCGTTTATGAACCGATTTTGAAGATTGTTTTTGTGTTGGAAAGGATATATCCCAAGGGTGGTACCATGATAAAGAAACTAGGATCTGATGATGGCATCCCAGAGAAATCGAGGGGAACCTTCGAAAATCGTAGTGGCGACTAGTGCGTTTGTTAATTTTTTAATTAAGTATTTTAAAGCACTATTATTTAATGAAGGTCTGGAGTCGATCTGATGATGGAGCCGAAAGACAATCGAATGAACTCATCAACCATTTACAGTATCTTATACTGTTATCTTTATAGTTATCTTTTAGTTTTTATTTAGGGTATCTAATTATATTACCTATATTTTAACATATTTTATCTCTGGACTCGTGTTCACATTAATATCAGATATTGATACATATTGATATTTAATTATTTTGCAAATATAGTAACTACGAAAACAAAAATCAAAAGGCTAATTCTGTTATTAACAGGAAGGTCCACATTTGCATGGCGGGAATTACGAGGTAAAGTATTACAACAGATAAAGTCTCATGGAACATATTCTTCATTTGTAATGCTTATGACTAAACCAATTATATGTAATAAATTAGATTTTAGGTTCGATATAAAATTAATAATTAGCATTAAAACGGAACCTTATGTGTGTATCCTCCCCATATTAACTTATGGAGCACAAACAGGGTCCCTTATCCAAAAGTCCGAACTCGAGATTTGTCAGCGGGCAATGGAGCGCAGCATTCTCGGTGTTAAACGTACAGACCGCATACGCAACACAACTCAGCGCTCCAGAACATTAATTGCTGATGTAGCTCAAACCGTTGCGGAGCTTAAGTGGAGCTGGGCTGGTCATGTCTGTCGCATGCCGGATGTGCTGTGGGCCAAAATCACCACTCAGTGGAGCCCTGAGACAACAAGACGGCGCGTCGCCGTTGTAGACCCAAAAAGAGATGGCGAGATGATCTCGACACCTTTGAGAGAGCTTGGGTCCAAGTAGCTCAAAACCGAGATGAATGGAGAGATCAATGGAATACCTTTGCCCAGCAGCGAGACATAATGGGCTAATTGTAATTGTAATAAAATTAATAAGGTGTAGTGATTAAAACTAAATTAATATTTATAGTTGTGAATACGAGACTGAGCTGTCAGTGGCATCAGTAACTGTCAGTCTGTACTGTGCTAAATATACTTGTAGTCCAAACTAATATTATAGAACATATTTTCGTTTTTGTATTGTTTTTAATGAATAAACTTAAAAATGACAACAGATTTCAGAAATGCAGTCACTTAAAGAAAACTACATAACCTCATGACGACCTGTGTGGTGCTGTGGGCCAAGGCACGGCTAATACGCAAAAGGTTGGCTTCGATTCCCGCCCCGGGACAAATATTTGTATGATCTGCATGTATTAGTCTCGGGTCTGAGTGGTTCTATGTATAATTTGTATTTATTTACAAAAAAAGTGTATAAGTAGTAGGTATATCATCAATCATGCGGTACCCATAAGACAAGCTCTGCTTACTTTGGAGTCAGATGATGTTGTGTGATATGTCCGGCATTTTTTTTAATTTTTATTTATTTACAACCAGCAAGTAACATGGGCTATATTTTATTTTCAAAAAAAGTAACGTTAGTTATCAAAAACTATTATACTAAATATATAAAGTAATGTACTAATGTACTACACCATTACCCATACAAAAGTACGCGAGGCTCTATCGCTATTATCTATTAGGTATAGTTACCTATTATTTATAGTAATCACAAAAACTTGTTCATAAATCCATTCAGTTCGTCAATCAAAACATGTGTAGAATCAAAAGACAATCACATTCGTTGATCATAATATTAATCGTAATCGAACCAAATAGTGTAATAATCAAGGATAATTATGTTAAACTTTAAATTGCACCCGTGTGAAGCCGAGGCAGGCTAGAAACAATGGCATCAATTCTGTTGGCACCAACCTAACAAATTTTTGCTAAAATTGGGTGTAGACTCAATTCTGTTGGCACCAACCTAACTAATTTTAGCTAAAATTGGGTGTAGACTCAATTCTGTTGGCACCAACCTAACTAATATTAGCTAAAATTGGGTTTTGACTCAATTCTGTTGGCACCAACCTAACTAATTTTAGCTATAATTGGGTTTAGTCTCAATTCTGTTGGCACCAACCTAACTAATTTTGAGCAAAAAATAGGTTTAGAACAGTCAAATGAAACTTTGTTATTTTGCATATCCTAATTTAATTTTATCTAATTTAATTAAGCGTTCCTAATTTAGTTACAAGGTACCAACCGAATAGGTTTTACAAATGCTATGACTAACTATAATATATTTTAGACAATTCCTAATTTTAGAAATGAACCAACCAAATTGCCACCAATATAAAACTAAAAAATAAACATAAAATGAAATGCAACAAATATAATGAAAAGGAAATCCCATTATAAACTGTAAAACCCAGTTAACAATCTCAGTCGTGATCAGTTTATTATTAGTTTCAGAAAACTCATTATCTTGGATTGTATGCATTAGCACTGATTAAGATACCTAATGAATCTTGCCAGTTTAACCCTATAATTCCGAGAGGGATTTGATCCACATTCCCATTAAGGTTAAGAGATAAACTATGAAATGAAATAAACCCTCTTTTGAGCGCGCGTAGTATGTCAAAGTCAAAAGATACTTTATTCAATACAATCACAAGGATTGTCTTAACGATTGTCTTATTCAAACGTCTTATATACTAGGTGAATTTAGGTGCCAATTCATCTTAACCCAAGCCCGAGAAGAACTGGCAAGAAACTCGTCCTGGTCCTAGCGTTAGGGATCCTAGCGATAATAATAATAAATTATCCCGGTCATTTCACACAGCATCATCTAGCCCCAAAGTAAGCAGAGCTTGTGTTATGGGTACCACATGACCTTTATTTTTGTAAATACATGCATATTATACATAGACCCAGACCCGAGACAAATACTTCCAGATCATACAAACATTTGGCCCGATGCGGGAATCGAACCCGCAACCTGTGTCTCAGCCGAGGTCGTCATCGTCCATGATCCATCTTATAACTACATTAACTACGATAAATGAATGCAAGAGAGTTATACATTTGAAATATGTCGGTTAACTGTCTGAGGGCAGAGCAACATGAGGCCACGCATTAATATTATATGGAACTAATAATTATAATTAAGTATAGAGATATGAGATACTTGCCATAATTAAAAGCAATAAAATATGTTTCTTCATGTGGTTTAATCACATCAAAATTAAATAAGTATAAAATGAAATCAGAAAAAGATTGAAATACATTTCTTCACACTCAATATCACACCTGTAATTTTCTGTAATTTAGAAATTTAATTTATTTAAATATATTTATAAATGCAAATAAATTCTTAAACTATATATATTTTAAGTTAACAGTTCAACAAAGGGCATAAACTTGACATTATCTAGCATCTTAAGTATATTATTTAAAAACATTACTGGTTTGTTCATCGAACGATCATTTAAATCACTGACATTTAAATTGCAAATGTCGCAAAAGCCTACTGCGCAGTTAATATAAAGTATATTGCTTAAATAATAAATTTCATAGATATTTAAAATATACCTAATTTGGAAACTTGTATTATTTTAGTCTGAGAAGAATTCTAAACGTGACAGGTTACAAGCTCTAAGTTACAGAAAAACTAACCCACGACACCCATCTCCGGATTTCAGGTTCTAGTGTGTTCCATATGAAGTTTTTCTTCACTGTTTCAGAACTTTGGCATCGCACATATATCTTTAAAAAGAGAAAAAATCATCGGCACCACGGTCCGAGCCCGCTACTGTAGGAACGGAAGGCAAAGGTACTCCATCCATTCATTCATTCATTCATTTTATTTCCTCTTTTCACATGTTGCATGTACTTAGATTATGTCATAACAATATTTGGGATCTTATACAGAAAGTGTTTCACAGAATATAAATTTATCGGCCAGAGCCTCGTCAATCTTATAGTAACTCTTATGTAATAATAGCCTTTTTATAATATTGAAAAATTCAGGGTCAGATTTAGATTTAATGTCAGTAGGAATTTTGTTATATAATTTAATGGACACACACATAAAACTCTATTTAATGTTTTTGTCAGTATAATCTTAGGAGTCAGAACATTTCTTTTATTTCTCGTGTTATACTTATGTGTAACAAACTTCATGTTGGTGATATTTTCTCTAATATAAATAATATTTTGATAAATAAATTCACCAATCATAGTCATAATGTTCAATTCTTTGAATTTATCTCTACAAGAGTCTCTATATTTGAGCCCTAAAATATATCTAACACAGCGTTTTTGCATTATAAATATCCTATTTGATTCTGCAGCAGTTCCCCAGAACATAACTCCGTAACTCATCAACGAATGAAAATATGCATAGTATACATCCTTAGCAGCCTTAGGCCCCCCCAGTTCTTTTATTTTTTTAACTGCATATGTAACAGAACTTAGTTTTTTTGACAGCTCATCAATATGTACTGCCCAAGTTAGCTTTGAGTCCAGCCATACTCCTAAGAACTTCATGCGGTCCGTTCTTGGTAAGGATAATTCATGAAGCACACTGTCAATACTATTAGAGTGAGTTGAAGGATTAGTTGCCCCCAGACAAAATTGAACAACATGAGTTTTGTCAACATTTAACAGTAGATTGTTTACCGAAAACCATTCTTTCAGACTAATAATTACATCTTTTAGCATATTACTTAAATTAACGTTACTTTTTTCTTTGACTATTATACTAGTGTCGTCAGCAAATAAAACTAAGTCAAAATTGCTGTCCTTACAAACTATAGAAATGTCATTCACATACAAAATAAATAATAAAGGCCCTAATATGGAACCTTGGGATACGCCTACTGTGATTTTACTATTATTTGATCTGAAGCCGTTTAGTTCTGTAACTTGAGTTCTGTAAAATATATAAGATTTCAAGATATTTAATTCATTTTCTCTCACGCCATAATACTCTAGTTTTTTTATTAGAATTTTATGAGATACACATTCAAAGGCCTTGGAGAGATCGCAGAAAACCCCATAGGTTTTTTGCGGTCCCTACAGACTTAACAGTATATCTAGCATAAGTCTTGTTATGGCATGTCTTGTTGATTTATGTTTTTGAAAACCAAATTGTCTGCTGTCTAAAATATTTATCTCTACTATGTAGTTAATGAGTTCTTCAGCCATATATTTTTCAAAAATTTTACTTATACTAAGGTAGTACAAAGACCGGTCGATAATTGTTACACAGATATTTTTTACCTTTTTTATGAAGCGGTACTATTTTAGCTATTTTCATTTTGTCAGGGAAGTACCCTTTGTCTATACAATTATTAATAATGTGCATAATAGGTACAGCAATTACACTTACTATATTTTTTATTGAGTACGGCGTAATGTACCAAAAATCATTAGACTTTTTTGGTTTCATGTCTTGAATAAGTTTAATTACTTGCGTAATACTAATGCAATATTTATAAAATAATTATTAAAGTAGTTAGCTATGTCAATTTTATCATATATAAACTTATTACTAATATCACAGAACAATTTATCACAGGTATTTTGACTAACACTACATTCTTTCCCTGTTTATACATTTATGTATAAACAGGGAACTACATTTATGTATATACTGTTTATACGTTTATACATTTATACATTTTATTTTATTTACAGATTTTTCAATTTTTTCGGCAATGAAATTTTTCTTAGCGATAGAACATACTTTTTTGAACATCTTACTGTAATTGCTTACATAAGATCTGCAAGTGGGATCATCACCTACATTTCTCAAGGCGTACAAATCAAAAAGTTTTCTTCTCGATATTAGAATTCCCTTAGTAGCCCATTTATATAAGTATTGAGGGCTACGGGGGCTATTCTCAACAATAGGCATATGTACATATATATTTGACAATAAGTATTTGAAATATGTATCATAATCCGAAAACGATGAGACGTTTGACGAATCCTTACTAAGAGTTTCTTTCAAATGTTTCTTTCTATCAGTAGGTACTCATTGAATTAATAAAATACTTTGCATATTTAATTAGTTCATTAGTACCTGGATGACCTGGATGACTTGGATGACCTGGATGGTTTAAAACACGGATAAAACAACGTTTTCTAAAAGTTAATCCAAGCTAGATCGATTTATGGCCCCTGAAACACCCTGCATACTAAATTTCATGAAAATTGTTGGAGCCGTTTCCGAGTTACATATTATCTATATTAAAAAGAGGAAATATTTGATTGTTTCTTTGTTTGTAATGAATAGGTTCCGAAACTACTGGACCGATTTAAAAAAATAGTTTACCGTTGGAAAGCTACACTATCGTGTAGTGTAGTATAGGTTACTTTTTATCCCGGGAAAAATGGTTTGTCCCGGGAAAAATCTTCAACGAAGGCGAAGCTGCGCGCGGACAGCTAGTATATACATATATATACAAGAATTGCTTGTTTAAAGGTATTAGATATCGATTAGAAAATCTTACGTCATTGTTAAATTGATATACTATTAAGTAACCCCTCAAACAACAAAATGATCGTGTTTTTGCGTCACAGTGACACGCAACCCTCAGCCCTAAAGTCAATTGAAAGCCTAAACGCGTAGGTCACTTACGGCCGACGCCTGTCGATGGCCGTGGGAACAAGGGAGTTAAGCGAAGGGTAGCCGCAATATGGTGAGATTTGAGGGTTGAACATGTGTGTGAAAACTAGCGGGACTCCGTAGCTTTACTTGCGAAATGGTTGTTATTTTCAAACATAATATATTCTCTGCATTATTTATATACCGGTAGACTAATTCTTAGTGTAACCATTTTGTAAATTTTGCTTCATTAGTCTAGACTTCAAAAGGCACCTTCTTCTACTTCGTTAATGACATGTATCATAATCATAATAATGTCATTGTTGCCATTGTCAAGTGTTTATAGATGGTATGAGTATTGTGTTACAAAGTCGTATCTTGTATAAAATGCCACGAAAAAGCACAATTTTATAAAATAACTACGAATTATTTTTGCTCCAATCACAAAAAAATACAAAGCTTTTATTCCATTCACACCCGAGTGACACACATAAATAAAACCTATTCCATTCAAACATAGCTCTATTTAAATAAAACACCAAAATTACTAATAAAACTGGAAATAACTGGAGACAAATAAATAAAATAAGAGCGCAATGTTTGCTTCGCAAGACGAACGAATGATACCAAATATATGCTTATTGATGCCAAAAGGAACCTATAAATGCCTCTAAATTTGAAATCTCTATGACTTATAGTTAAGGATTGGAATGCTTTGCCGTCGTCTGTCTTTCCTGAAAACTACAATGTAGGTCTCTTCATGTCTCGAGTAAGTAGGTTCCTTCTAGACCTGCGTGCCCCATCCTCGGTCGCATCGTCGCTCAACATCAAGTGAGGTCAAACGTAGGTCTATCAATAATAAAAATGTATTACAATAGTCAGTCAGTCATTTAATCAATCAAGCAGATGTGTTTATGTTTTAGATAAATTCACTAAGTTTAATTATCGATTTCTTCTTCTTATTGTGTCATTGGTTATTACAAACAAGTGTGGTGAAAGGAAAATGCTTCTAGAGGTTTCCTTTGTGCATTGGTCTTCGAAATAAGAAGCGATGCGGTGGTCAGACCAGATCCGGGACACCACTAACAAGAACGTCCACGAAAGCCTACACACTGCCGAAGACCGAAGCAAGTGGAAAGCGGTCGTCCAAAGAATGATTTGCAGAGGTCACGACCCTCAGCAATGAGGAACACGACACAAGGAGGAAGGATATTATTATGAATTATCAACACTATTAACAAAAATTTTAAAACGCAGATTTGTTTTCATTTTTAACCGACTTTAAAAAAAGGAGGAGGTTCTGAATGTGGTTGTTTTTTTATATGTTTGTTACCTTATAACTCTATCATTTATGAACCGATTCGAAAAGTATTTTGTCATGGGAAAGGTTCTTTTCGATAGGTCCCATAGAAATTGTATTAAAATCGTTTTAGTAGTTTGTTTTTTAAAACCAAATAATTAGCTGGAAAAAATACGTAATTCAAGTAAACGAAATTTCGTATTGTGCATTCCTGTGACTTTCCTGTGGTGTTTACGAATTGTGAAAAATGATAAAGTATGAAAAAGCGTAAAATAAAAACTTTTTTAACTGACTTCACAAAAAGGAGGTCATCAATTCGGTTGTATTTTTATGGGCTTAAATTTCACTCAATGAAGTCGGTTTTCATTTCACATATTACTCGAAAACGGCTGATTTGGAAAATTATTTTTTTGTTTGAAAGGGTATACTTCACAGGTGGTCCCATATAAATTTTATCAAAATCGGTCGAGCTGAAATATAAACGAAAATCTAAAACTTGTATACATCGATGATGTTTTCATGTATTTTCATACCTCGCTGTCTCATTGGAGCGTTGCGTTTATTTGGCCTACCCATATTATAATATACAAAATACATCTACTTTCCACTAAAAATGTATTATAGGCTCAAATTTCATTCAATGAAGTCGGTTTTTTTTTGTTTTTAAAACGTAATTATTAAAACGTAATTACTTCATAAACGTCACTGTCAAAGTAAGTGTCAACTGACTTATCTAACATGAAACCGGTCGTGGCATAGTTACGAGTAACTAAGTTCTTATCAAATACTAGCTGTCCCTTTAGCGACTTGTCCGCGAGTATTAAAAAAAATATCCAATTGTAAATCTAAACCATTCTCGAATCCACTTGAACACACACAAAAAAATTCATCAATTACATCACACGCACTGAAGATTTATTATTATATTAATACGTGAAGCAAAAATTTTCTACCCCTTTTACGAAAATTACGCGGACGGAGGAGTATGAAATTTCGCACACTTATAGTTTATATAGAGAAGTGCAGAAGGCTTATATATTTTTTAAATTGTGCATGAAAATTACATTAATTATTGAATAGTTTTTGTCGAATTTCGACTAGTATATATAAAGATACGCAGATCCTGTGGGCGAACAAATCTCGTCTGATAACTTTTCGATAATTCTATCCCTTCGTGATCTTAACTTCCTGACCGCAGTATACACACGCAAGCCACCGAGAGTCGCACGCGCAGTAATTTGCGTACAAGTTGGCACACAATAACCCTTTGATAACGCCGCCCGGGACGCGATGTGTACTGTCGTGTACAAATTGTAACTCATGTACAACAAGAATGATTGCACTTTTGTCTGCGACTGTTTATGTGATTTAAGATCTCATTCGTGATTCGTGTATTCAACTGTTAGTTCTGACGTTTGTTTATTTATTGTGCTGCATTACTTTTTAGCGTTGCAAGGTATCGATTTGGACGTTCGTTGATTATACCTAGGACGGAAAGAAAACTATTCTTGGAAGATTGTTTATGGTCGTCTTACAATGCAAACATTGCCCTCCTTTTTTAATTTACGAGTTATTTCCGGTTTTTAACCGACTTTTCAAAAAAAAAAGTAGGAGCTTCTCAATTCGTCGGAATCTTGTTTTTTTATGTATGTTCACCGATTACTCAAAGACGCCTGAAAAGATTTCAATAATTCTTTTTTGTTTCATAGAGTATACTTCCCAGGTGATCCCATTTAAATTTTATCGCAATCGGTCGAGCGGTTTTTAAAATATAAACAAAAATCTAAAAATTGTATACATCGATGACATTTTGGTTGCGTTGCGTGCAGAGTTTATGGTCTCAAATTATATCCAATGAAGTCGGTTTTCTTTTTAGTTTTTAAAACGTAATTATATTAGTAATATTGGTGTTTTTATTTAAATAGAGCTAGAGTTATTGACTCGGGTGTGAATAATTGGAATTAAGCTTTTTGCCTCTTTGTAATTCGAGCAAAAAAAATCCGTAGTTATTTTAAATGAAAGGTAACATTTTATATAAAATAACAAATGACGAACGACAAGACACGACTTTCTGACATACTATAATCAATATAAACACGTGACACTGGCCAAAATGTGATTAATAAGATACATGTCATTTACGAAAAAAAATAAGATTTGGACGTTGAAGTTCGGTTAAATAAATTTGGAGAGGAATAGATTGCTTTCAATCGTTTTGACAAGCGACATCCTTTCGAAACGTTTTCTAGTTTTTTTTTAGAAGGTAATCTTCACGGAATTTTAATAAATAACGCGTTTTAACAAATTTCTTAGCACAAGTTTCTTTCTGTTTTGTGCGAAAAGACGCAATGATTCGTCGAAAAATTTAATCATCAGGGTCCGCCATGTTTTTTGGAATGAACGAAAAATTACGGTTGAATGTAATTTTGTGACATTATTTTACAAAAGTATTCAAAATGTGGCATTCTCATGATGAAGTCTTACATGAAGAGAAGAAGCAGTAATAACCCGGACATTTCACACAGCATCATCTGGCCCCAAAGTTAGCAGAGCTTGTGTTATGGGTAGGTACTTATATACTTTTTATTTAAAACGTATATATTATAAATAGAAACACCTAGACAAATAATTGCAGATCATTTGTCTCGCGGCGGGAATCGAACCCACAGCCTTCTAAGTCTCAGCCGGACCTTGGCCCACTGCACCACAGAGGTCGTCAATAAATACCTAAGCAGAGACTATATAACATCTAAAACCAACCCAATAAAAGTTACACCTAAGTTCTCATTAAATATTTCGCTACCGTTCATAGAATTGAAATATAATGGCGAACTATTATTTATTATCTGCCGATACGGTAAAACGCACACTTGACTATAATGCACTCGATATCAAGCCTTTGTAGTTATTTGGGATCGGATCTGATAGGAACTTGCTAACACTCAAGATGATATTAATTTTAACCCTACATTAATACAAACAACCAGACGTCAATTCCCTTAGTTACTAACAGTTTTATTCCATTCTATCAAATTGATGATTGATTCAGGCGTGACTTTACGGAAATCTATAACAATTATTATTATTATTATTATATCTAAATATTTATCTATTTTTACGGGATTAAAGTGTGGTCAAATTATTGAATATATGTATAGAAAAATCATAAATAATCATAAATGTTTGTTGACAATGCGCACAACACCATCTAGCCCCAAACTAAGCATAGCTTGTATTATTGTGACCAGATGACTGATAGAATACTAATTATATATTTTTAAATACATACTTATGATAAAAGTATCATAAAATATTATAATTATAAAGATAACACCCAGACACAGAACAAACACCTATGTCCATCACACAAATGTTTATCCTTAAGGGAATCGAACCCTCAACCTACAGCGCAGAAGGCAGAGCTACTACCAACTGCGCTGACAGGCCAGTCAAAAATATGAAGTAGTTACTGTTTTGCTAAGATTGACTAAGTACTAAATATTTGTCTATCTGTTCAATAAAATCATAACAAAATCACCATTTTGAATCGACTTCTTACATGCTAGTAAATCTAGGTGCCGGTTCCTCCTAACCCCAGTTCAAGAAGAATCGGGCAAGAAACTTGTCTGGTCTTAACACTTTTTTGTATGATCCTTGATCTAATTCTGTTACGGACGTTTGAGCTACAGTTCCCATTAAATTTTACCGTTAAACTGTACTTTTAATAGCCAAACAAACGTAAGTAAGTAATCATTTTATCGTTGGCGACTTTGAAAACATCCAAAATATGTTGAAAAATGTTCAGCTGAGATTAGACTCCAACCGAAGAATTGCCCGGGAAGTTATGCGATTTTTGCAAGGTCAAGCTCGAGCACGAGCTCAAAGGCCTCTGTCAAGCCATAAAAGCGCTCAGATGTAGGTGGCACTGATATCAACCGTCCAAGCAGTTCTTGGACGGGTGACAGCAGTGGCAGCAGTTTCTTACGATCGAATGATTTTTACGCAGTTCTTGGACGGGTGACAATAGTGGCATCTACTTTTGAGTGCTTCCATAACCTTGACCTCCGTCTGGCATGGAATTTCCCGGGCATTTCTTCGGGTAGAGTAGAATCTCAGCTGAACAATTTTCAACATATTTTGGGTGTTTTCAAAGTCGCTAACAATCGATATATTTTTAACTCCAGAGTCGTCCATTGACTAAGAAGAAGACTATTTAAGCGAATATCTATTAAGTCTTTGAGAGAAATCGACGACTCAGAAGCTAATAATTAATCAAGCTTAAATAATATATCATGGTCTTTCGGCTTGATGTTTTTTAACTTCCGAAAAATGTGTATGTTCTTGGTGTTTCGTTTCCATAACTTATTTATTACGTTTCATTAATCACTTGAAGATTACTATTAAACCCACGGTTTAATAATTCAAAACAATAAATACTTATGTAATGATAAAATAAAGTTAATTGGTTACACATCGGGTATTGTCAAAAGACACCATTTTTCTGTCATTAACTATTGCTTGATTTATTATGTAATTTTAGATTTAGGTCTATTTATTATGTTCTAGCGACCCGCCCCGGCGTCGCACAGGTGCAATGCTGATACTAAATATACTACAGAATGTCTTTGTATACAGCGTAATCTAAGAGAATAACATAACCTAAGAGATAGACATATACTATCTCGGACTTTTTTGTAGACCTTTGTTTGTGTACAATACTGTAGTACATTATTTTGATCTATCTCGTAGGGTTCAGAAAGCGTTTGCAATGTAAGCGCAAAAAAATGTGCTTATTTACGACATCACATTAGAAGCCTCTAAAATTATCAGCGTTTCTCTACTATATTATGCATGTATCATACATGTAAACCTGTATCTTGAATCACTCTATCTATTAAAAAAACCGCATCAAAATCCGTTGCGAAGTTTTAATGATCTAAGCATAATTAGGGACAGACAGACAGCGGGAACCGAATTGTTTTATACTATGTAGTGATTTGTTTATTCAGTATTCATTTACCTACCTATTGTATGTATTTTTGTATTAATATTTATCTTTATTTATTAAATGTTATTTACAGAAATATACAGAATAATATACAATAATATAAAGTCAAAGTCAAATGATACTTTATTCAATACAATCACAAGGATCACTTTGAAACGTCTTACATGCTAGTTGAATTTAGGTGCCAATTCATCCTAACCCAAGCCCGAGAAGAACTGGCAACAAAAATCTTGGACCAAGCGCTTTTTTACATGATCCATCCTATAAATACGAAATAACAATAAAATACATGTGAAGTAGTTGAGTTATCTTAGGACCGTTTATAACGATCTATAGATAGCTCAACTGATCCAAATAACTGCCAGAGGGTAGCGGTACAGTAAAGTTATAAAGGCAGTACCCATCACTACATTTATTTAATTATGTAAATATGTACTTGTATGTAGATACTTAAATATATATAAATCACTTAAAAGCTCGAGATGAATCGGGTGTGAATAATTGGAACAAACGTTTCGTTTCAACGAATTTCAACAATAAACGAATAAATGTTTCGTTGTGATTTGAGCAAAAATAATCCATATAATTATTATACAAGAGACATACTTTCATTCCAATTATTCACATTCGAGTCAATAACTCTAGCTTTATTATTTTAACAAAATCACCAAAATTACAAATCATTTTCATTGGCCTTCATCTGTTGAAGATGATTTAGTTGGCGTCAGTCAAGTTAGAGAGCAGTTATTTGTAATTGAAAACATTCGTTCATGGATCCACTCCCAGCTGAGGTGGGTGAAGTCTCCTTTCCACTGACGACACTCTGCCTGGGATTTTGTTTGATAGCGCAGGCTTTCCCAGGTACCTACACTAACGGCTGGCACTGAGCCGGGTATGTTTCAAGTTTTCCTTCTCTGTTGTTAGCTCTTCTATTACAAATAAAACAACAAAAAAAATTCAAAAAAATTTTTTACTCTGCAAAACGGCCAAAAATAATCAAACGTCTTACTTCTTCTTCTTTGTTAATGGCCTGTGACATACTAATGTCAATTTTGCCAATGTCAAGTGTTTATAGTTTATAGTCAGTTTGTTTGTATTAGAGTCTTAGTCGATGGTCAATTGTCAATTCTAGACGTCACGCGGAATGGCGTCTAGAATTTTCTTGGGATTCCTCGTCGTTCAAATCACATTGCACCACAATACACATATAATTCAATTATCCATACCCGTCCTGTAGTCACAATTTATTCATTAAAATTCCGCCAAGATTACTGAATAAAACATGCAATAAAACGGGTAAAATATATTAAATTAGCAGAGCTATGTTCCTCCATGAAATGACAGACGAAGAATCCCTTATAAGAGGTATATCTTATAATTGTATTTTTTGTAATATTGTGGTGCAATGTGATTTGAACGACGAGGAATCCCAAAAAAAATCTAGACGGCCATTCCGCGATGACGTTTAGAATTGACACTTGACCATCGACTAAGACTTTATTAACAATCAAATTGACTCTATGACAAAATTGACATTATTATGTCACATGCCATAAACACAGAAGAAGAAAACCTCTTATAAAACGATGATAGTTCGTGTATTGTAACTTTCTAAACCCGTGTATTAACCCGTGTTGAACAGTGACATGTTAAAGTTAAATATTGATAATCGAAGTAATGTTTACATGTCGTTGATATCAGGTCATAGCCGCGAGATATTTCTTGTTATCGCTTGACTTTCTCTTTTTCATAACATTTTATATTAAATCATCATTAAAAAGTGCGATAACTTAATTAGTTTTTCGTGGAAAAATATTTCTCAGAAGCAACTTATTTACCAATGAGGATATAGATATATAGATATAAAGATGTGTTTAATCTAAAGATATAATTACAGAAATATACAGAATAATATACATGTGAAACAGTTGAGCTATCTAAGGATGTTTAAAACCGTATCTAAGGATCTAAAGATCTATCCAATGATCACCTGCCATTATAAAACGCTCAAAAAAATGTCTTCTTCTTCTTCTCTTATAATGGCATCTGTCCTGATGACTATTTTGTCAATGTCACAATGACAAAGAAAGTTGACACGTTTCGCTTCTGATAGTTTAAATTTAGCCAGCCCTGGGCGAAGCAACAAGTCTGCAGAGCAGAGTCCTAGTGTTTTTTCGTAACAATCTATTGTTCCTGAGGACGCCTCGTGGAGGCAAAATTTATCAAATCTTTTTGAGAAATAGATTGGCGGAATAGTACTAAATATTTTTTAATGTTTTGTAATGGATTTCCGCAAAGTCACGCCTGAATCAATGATCTATTTCCGTTTTATATAAATTCATAGTGGAGGTTTGAATAATATATTTTTCTTTTTTTCTTATATCTGTGCACTTTACCAAATTAGAAATCAATATATCATATAGGCTGTTGATGACACGAAAGACTGTAAATGGCGTAAATGGCACCTCACTCAGGAGGTTAGTCATCATACTAGGGATCGCCAATAACCTAGGCCGACGCCACGTGCCCACACAGTTGTCTGGCACGCACTAAAACAATTTATAAATTTATTATGTAAACTTATTACCGCAATGAACATAAAATTGCAATTGTATACTTAATTAAGTTTTCTTTAGTATTAACCTATTTATCTATTTTTATTTATCATAGGTGTTTACGATATGATGTTTTAGTATTGTTTTGTGTTTTAGAAAAATCATTTTGTTGTTTTGGTCGACAAATAAAGTTGCAGACGCCATTAAGTAAGAAAAAGGATTCTTTGTTTGTCATTTAATTATGTAACATACTATTTCTAAATAAATTGTTTTTTCTCGTTTTATTGCTTGTTTTATTCAGTAATCTTAGCGGAATTTTAATCAATAAATTGTGACTTCATAGCACAAGTATATATTATATATTGAATTATAAATGTATTATGGTGCAATGTGATTTGATACATCATCATTTTGAACAGCCAATATCAATATAACCGAAAAGAAAATTCAATAAACAAATATTCGTGGAAAATGCACACAACACCATCTAGCCCCAAACTAAGCATAGCTTGTATTATGGTGACCAGATGACTGATGGAATACTTAAATATTTTTAAATTCATAATGATACTTTATAACACCCAGAAACGGAACACACAAATCATCATCACACAAATGTTTATACTGGGAGGGAATCGAACGGTCAACCTACAGCGCAGAAGGCAGTGCTACTACCAACTGAGCTGGTAGGCCAGTCGATAAAAACACACACATACACACTATGCATGGGCATTAAGTATACAATAATAATTGTAAATTTATTATAACCAGCCCACTTAAACGTTCAGTTAAGACACGATCCGAATCGAACCCGCAACCTTCTACGTCTCTGTCTAGACCCACTGCGCCACTGATGTCGACATCAGATACATATAAACATCAAAACTACAGGAAATATTTTGACGATAAGTGTGTCGCAGTGGGCGAAGAATCTGAGAGTTCTGCAAGTATTTGCCATAACACAAGCTCTGCTTACTTTAAAATATCCAGCATTATAATTTAGGATATACATATATAATCTACTAGCGACCCACCCCGGCTTCGCACGGGTGCAATGCTGATACTAATTATACTACAGAATGGTTATCCCTAAGAGATAGCCAAATACCATCGCGGTCTTTAAGCCTTTTGAGGGTGTACAACACTGTAGTACATTATTTTGATCTATCTCGTAAGGTTCAGACAGCGTTTGCAATGTAAGCGCAAAAATATGAGTTTATTTACTACACCACATTGGAAACCTTTAAAATTATCAGTGTTTATCTAATTTATTATGTATGTATGAAACATATAAACCTACCTCTTGAATCACTCCATTAAAAAAAACCGCATCAAAATCCGTTGCGTAGTTTTAAAGATCTAAGCATACATAGGGACAGACAGCGGAAAGCGACTTTGTTTTATACCATGTAATGATGATATAAATTACCAATCGATAAGCGGTCCTCAATCCCAAAGCTCGTATGATGTTCGTAACATCAAAATAAAAACAAACGTACCTCAAGAGTAGGTATCAAAATCATCCCGCTCGTTTCCACAATAATTACCAGTTAGCTATCAGAGAGTGATAAGCAGACAATCGTAGAATACATTAAGAATTGATAGTAGTTTATCAAACTTGTACTTTGATTCGATCAGACAAACAAAATGTTATTTTTAATGAGTTACAAGTAGGTTTTTATAACCCGGATTTCGATTGTTATTGTTACCTTTTATAATAATAATTTCGAATATTTTACACAGCATCTTCTGGCCCCAAAGTAAGCAACATGTTATGAATACCAGATGACTGATATACGACTTATATACTTCTTTTTAACCGACTTCAAAAAAGGAGGAGGTTCTCAATTCATCATCACCGATTCCGATCACCGATTACTCAAAGACGCCTAAACCGATTTGGGAAATTCTTTTTATGTTTCAAAGGGTATACTTCCCAGGTTTTAAAAAAAACCAAAAAATTCATGATATTTTTTATATACATGAAATTGGTTGTCTTTTTAGTTTTTAAAACGTAATTATTTAGTATCGATACGTCCATCTATCTATCCGTTCCCTTCTAATCTAGTTCTAGCTGGCAGATTATTATTTTTATCGTGATGACATTTTGAACAAAAATACGTATTAGTGAACATTACAAAGTTATGAAATAAAAACAAAACATGAACGGTTTTAGTGATATCTTCTCTACGTGTGGCATATAGTTTTATAGGTCTTTAGTGATATCTTCTCTACGTGTGGCATATAGTTATATAGGTCTTTAGTGATATCTTCTCTACGTGTGACATATAGTTAGATAGGTCTTTAGTGATATCTTCTCTACGTGTGGCATATAGTTAGATAGGTCTTTAGTGATATCTTCTCTACGTGTGGCATATAGTTAGATAGGTCTTTAGTGATATCTTCTCTACGTGTGGCATATAGTTAAATAGGTCTTTTAGTGATATCTTCTCTACGTGTGGCATATAGTTAGATAGGTCTTTTAGTGATATCTTCTCTACGTGTGGCATATAGTTAGATATCTTCTCTACCACACGTAGAGAAGATATCTAACTATATGCCATATAGTTAGATAGGTCTTTTAAAGATACTAGGAGTTTTCTTAAACTGTTTTTCGATACAAATATTCATTTGAAAAATATTAAACTTTAAAGTGGCCATTTTTGACAGTGTCCTGACCAGCTAAACTGTTAAAGAAAACCAAAACGTTTTATAAAATAGTTGGATGCATAAGCAATAAATAATTAAAATAAATAAATATTAGTGAACAATGCACACAACACCATCTAGCCCCAAACTAAGCATAGCTTGTCCTATGGCGACCTGATGACTGATAGAATACTTATATATATTTAAATAGATACATATGATACTTTATAACACCCAGACACAGAACAAACACCTGCGTTCATCACACAAATATTTATCTTATAATATCCAATTATAACATCCTATCCTATCCCAAGCCCAAAAAGAACTGGGAAAAAACTCGTCCTGGTCCTAGCGCTTTTTTGCATGATCTTATAACTACCTTAACTACGGAAACTTTACACAAGAGCATACATTTCAAATGTGTCGGTTAACAGCAGAGCGACATGAGGCCATGCATTTTATACATATAATACAAGGAAATACCCAGAACCGTGACAAATACTTGCATATACAAGATATACCTATAAGACATACGAGTGTATTATAAGATAAAACAAAAGCAAATAATATTGCTTTTTACGAATACATTATATCTATATATTAATACGTGAAGCAAAAACTTTGCACCCCTCTTTACGAAAATGGCGCGGACGGAGGAGTATGAAATTTCGCACACTTTATTGGTTTGTATATAGGAGTGCAGCAAGCTAATATTTTTTTTAAATATGCATAAAAAATACTACATACATACATACATAATACATTAATTATTAATTAATTATGGTCGAATTTCGACCACTAGTTATGTCAACTCTATAAGATCTGAGTTTGAATTTGATTCTGAAACACGCCTAAATTAAAACTGATTGATTTAAGATCATTCTAAAAAGCTCTCAATAAATCTTTAATAGAAAGTCTAGAAAAAGCTGTCAATAAAATCTTATGTAAAATAATAAAACCAATTAAATACATCTCAATTAAGTTTGGTTTCTGGGATAAGCACTCGTTCATTATACGATTAAAACCTCATATTTCTTCATTAAATAAAGAGATTCGAGTAATTTATGAAATATCTCAACGTCTTCAACGTTAAAAATCACACTGATCCAATCGCCCGCTATAAATAACATAATCTACATATAAAACACATATTTTGTTGAAAGCTGGTTTACTTATTGTGATATATTATACTAGTTTCTGCCCGTGGTATTGCCTACGTGGTATATAAATAGTAGAATAGAATAGAAAATACTTGATTGCACACCACAAATACATTGGACTGTTATAAGAAACTATGTTTCGCTACACGGTAGTACAATGGGCGGTCTTATCGCTAGATAGCGATCTCTGCCAGACAACCTTAGGTTGGATAGAAATCCATATAGCTGAATATGGGGTGGTGAAAATAATATAAGTGATTTATGATAAAAATAATATGTACATACATAATTACAGGATAACAAATAGTGAAATATATAATATTACAAAAATATATGTATATAAATTATGGCAGGTATATCTATGGTATATACTTTAATTAAATTTGCTAATGTGTTGTTCTGTTAATTTGCATTATAATGACAGGAACAAACCGTACTTCAAAAACACAAAAAAATAATTAAAGAAATATTCAAGTCTCTCAATATATACATATTTGACGACATCGATGGCGCAGTGGGAGAAGGCACGCTGGAGACGCAGAAGTTTGCGGGTTCAATTAACGCCGCGGGACAAACGTTTGTATGATCGTTAAATATTTGTCCCCGGTCTGGGTGTTTCTATGTATAATATGTATTCTCAAAAAAAACAATATATAAGTAATATATTAGTCATGTGGTACCCATAACACAAGCTCTGCTTACTTTGGGGCCAGATGATAAATAAATAAAATTAAATAAATAAATAATGCCGGACATTTAACACAGCATCATCTAGCCCCAAAGTAAGCAGAGCTTGTGTTATGGGTACCACATGACTGTACACTACTTACATACTTTTTTTTGTAATTTTTTTTTGTACATATTATACATAGAAACACCCAGACCCGAGACAAATACTTGCAGGTCATACAAACATTTGTCCCGCGGCGGGAATCGAACCCGCAACCTTCTGAGTGCCGAACCTTAGCCCACTACGCCACAGAGGTTGTCAAAATGATGATGATGTATGATTATGTCATGTTTATTCTCAAACTATTGATTTGTTTTAAAAAAAATTGCGATAATCATAATATTAACACTAAAAATGACAATAAACTCGCTGTTCCCACAGTTACGCTCGTTAAAGTGTTCTCCAGATTTGTCGATTGGCAAATTTAAGAATGTAATTAAGAAATAATTACGTTTTTAAAACTAAAAAGAAACCGTTTTCGAGTAGTCCGTAAACATACATAAAAAAAAATAAAAAAAAACCGACGAATTGAGAACCTCCTCCTTTTTGATAAAGTCGGTTAAAAACTGTCTCATGAAGCATATTATCAAATTTCAGATTATTTAGATAAGTAAGGCTTGGGACGAATCTGCTTCAACTCAAATCGCCATCCGTAACAAAATTACCAAGACTCCTAAAAATGTTAAGACCGGACGAGTTTCTTGCCGGATACTTCTTGAACTGGGGTTAGGATGAACCGGCACCTAGATTCACTAGCTAAGATGATTCAAAGTGGTCCTTGTGATTTTATTGATATTTAACTGGCCTGTCAACTAATTTAGTAACTAGTAACCTGCATTCTGCGCCGTTGGTTGAGAGTTCCTGGAACCGGTAAACAGACGGGATTCTGACGAATTGAGAACCTCCTCCTTTTTTTGAAGTCAGTTTATTAAAGGAAGGATATTATAAATCTCTTAACAAACTAATTATCGCAAGATATATTTATAGAAATTCCAAAACGCAACGCGCTAGAACGAGCTTTGCGTTCTAATTTTCCCTGTGGCGCCATCTAGTATTTTTTATACATGGTTGTATAGTTATTTTGCGTTAAAATGTAATAGAGGTTCGTTACCTGTTAATAAGACTTTAATACCCCGATAACCTTAATGTCATTATTATTATAATAATATAAATATTGGCCAGTAACTATAGTGACGATTAGAAATAATTTTATCATCTGTTATCAAGTGCCGCCTACGGAGATAAAACACGTAGCAAAAATGTTTCGGTATTAATTCTTAGTAAATATATATATGAGATAATATATCATTAATGTAACAATATATTACATAATATATGTACGTACTTCTATATATTAATACGAGAAGCAAATACCTTGTACCCCTTTTTAAGAAAATTGCGCGGACGGAGGAGTATTAAATTTCTAACACATATAGTTTATTTATAGAAGGAGTGCAGTTTTTTTTTTTTTTTTTTTTTCAATTATTTATGGTCGAATTTTTGAATTTTTAGAGGACTTATGGAGTACTTATAATTATGTGTATTATAAGTACTCCATAAGTCCTTAAGATTTCACCTCACAGGCACAGAAAAACACCTGTGTTCATCACACAAATGTTTGTCTTGTTAAGGAATCGAACCCTCAACCTACAGACTTGAATTTGAATATCAGCTGACTTCAATACCGGTGTTATTTGCCTTTACGAAGTAATCATCATCATCAGTTTTTATGAGTTTAGTATATCCTTTGCATTCCGGTATTCTTAAAAAGGATTTTTATTAAGTTGGGTTTATAAACGCGTGTGTATTGTCTGGCACTATTTATTTATACACCTGGTACCTACTATTGATATCATTTATTTACATGTGTACCTTAATTCTTGCGTAATTTTCTTTTTAATAAAACTTTAAGTACTAATGAGTTTTAAAGAAGCATTTCAAACTCATTAAACCTTATCATAAACAATTAAGTTATCACCAAAAAAAACAAACAAAACTCCGAAAAAAGCAGACTTTTCAAATACAAAGTTACGAACTCACGTTTCAGTGGTTTGGGGTTGCTTTGCTTCCTTCGCGACATGACCTAGCACCTTGCACCTGTTCGCAACATGACACAACACAAACACACGATATCGCGCAAGTTGATTGGGACGTGACGTGCGCCCCGTGCGGCGGTTAGCACGCGACTGGCGACGGAGGCGTGTTGCTGTCACCGGGGCCGGCGCTGGCCCCGCCCACCTGCATCCCCTCCCGAGGCTCGTAGCACCGCCGTAGATGCTGTAGCTGAAGCTTTGAAGAAAAATGTTAAGATGGGATCCTCGGCAAATGATCTTTAGTGTGGGAACAAATATTTTTTGCAGCTATTTACCAGTTATCCACTCATTTATTAAAGCAATTATAAATATGTGGTATGTTACTTTTTTTGATAATTCTTGTAGCACTAGTAGGTAAATAAATAACATCATTAAACATTATCAGCCTTACTTATAATCGTCACATAACTTCTGTCAAAAGTTATTCAGTGTTTAAAATAGTGCCATCCCTAAACCAACTTCAAAAAAGGAGGAGGTTCTCAATTCGTCGGAATATTTTTTTTATGTATGTTCACCGATTACTCAAAGATGCCCGAACCGATTTGAAAAATTATTTTATTGTTTCAGAGGGTGGTCCCATTAAAATTTTATCGAAATCAGTCAAGCGGTTTTTAAAACATCTACAAAAACCTAAAAAATTATGATATTTTCGAATACTCCGAAACCTCGCTGTCTCATTGGAGCAATGCGTTCAGTTGGCCTACACATATTATGTATATACAAATGACATCTACTTAACACTAAACATTTTTTAATAGATACCTACTCAATGAAGTCGGTTTTTTTTAGATTATAAACATCTACTAGATAACCGCGATTTGAGTATCGTCAAAAGGCGTCGAGTTCATTTGCTCAGGGCGTCGCCTTAAGAGTTTTTTGATATGAATTATTTACATTCTACGCAAGAGATGAATGTCTATTCATTAGCGGTTATGATCGGTCCGAAGTTCTTGCCTTTGCTCAATTAATTAAAATTACGTGTTAAAACCTAATAATTACGTTTTAAAAACTAAAAAGACAACCGACTTCATGTATATACACAAGGTAGCTACTGTAAAACCTTGAGGAGTTCCTTTGACTCTCCTTCGTCTTCATCATCAGACCCCTAATGACAGTCACAACCCATCTAGATGTACAGTTCTCTTCAATACAAATTAATCAAGCCCACACCAGTGTAGTTCTAATTGCTGTAAATTGTAGAGGAGTTCCCCTGACTGTCTTTCGGTTCCATCATCAGATCGACTCCAGACTTTCATTAAATAGTATTGCTTTAAAATACTTCAATAAAAAATAAACAAACGCACTAGTCGCCACTACGATTTTCGAAAGTGTCTCCCCCCGATTTTTCTGGGATGCCATCATCAGATCCTGGTTTCCTTATCATGGTACCACTCTTGGGAGAACTCCTTTCCAACAAAAAATAATCATCAAAATCGGTTCATAAATGACCTAGTTATCCGCGAACAAGAATAAAAAAAAATATATACAAATCGAAATGAGTAACCTCCTATTTTTGAAGTCGGTTAAAAAGAAATTGGATACAATTTGAGACCATAAAATTATTATATTTTGAAATTTTTAGGGAAAGTACATGTATTTTGTTTATATATAATATGAGTAGACCAACTAAACGCACTGCTCTGCACTGCACGTAATAAAAATATCATCGATGAATACAATTTTTTTATTTTTGATGATAGTTTCAACACCGCTTGACCGATTTCGATAAAATTTAAATGGGACCACCTGGGAAGTATATATACTCTTTAAAAAAAAAAAATTTCAAATTGTTTCAGGCGTCTTTGAGTAATCGGTGAACATACATAAATAAAATTTTTAAAAAATCCGACGAATTGAGAACCACCTCTTTTTTGATGAAGTCGGTTGAAAAGAGTCTGTAACTAGCTTCAAGTCAAAATACTGACCCTAAATGACACTAAACCCAAATTTTCTCTTTGGTCTAATCTCCTCCCCCCACTCCCTTATCTTTGTTTGTACATATGTGTCCCTGATGTTCCAAAATGCTCTTATCCCTATCTCCAGATATCAGAATATGAAACTATTCGAAAACTGGTACCTTCAAACCTGACCTGGATGTCCTTATAACTCAACTACTTAAGCTAATTTAAAATGATCTATAATATTGTTTGAATAATTTAATACATTTTAATTATAATTTTACCTGATAACGTCATAAGAAAACATTGATGAAAAATTGCATACTTTTAACCTATTAAGATGCGTCCAAGCCGAACGCTTAGGCCGATCGTGCCTCTCTATCGCTTGTTCCGCGGTCTCGCTTGCACGCTCGGCTCAGGCGGAACGTGACAATTTTTCACTCACATAAAAATAGAGATGGGATTCAGCAAAATAGTGACCTTCATAAAATCAACACTAGGAATAAACATAAATTATATATCCCTAGGCTTCGACTAGAAAAAGTTAATAAGTCATTAATGGGGAACACGGTGCGCTTCTATAATAAGCTTCCTGAAAATGCTACTAAACTACCTATTAAGAAATTTAAAGCATACATTAAAGGTAGTCTTTTGAAGAAAGCTTATTATAATATAGATGACTATGTTATTGATAAGAATGCATGGCCTCATGTCGCTCTGCCGTCAGACAGTTAACCGACACACTTGAAATGTATAAACTCTCTTGTATTAGTATTTCGTAGTTACGGTAGTTATAAGATGGATCATATAAAAAAGCGCTAGGACCAAGACGAGTTTCTTGCCAATTCTTCTCGAGCTTGGGTTAGGATGAATTGGCACCTAAATTCACCTAGTATGTAAGACGTTTCAAAGTGATCCTTGTGATTGTATTGAATAAATCATCTTTTGACTTTGACCTTTGACTTTGACTTTCGTGCGTGCAGGCGTTCATCGATTTATAAGACGTTATCACGTCAAATATATTTGACTTATTTTATATCAAGATCACTTTAACATGTAGTATCGCCAAAACAAGCATATCGCCAAGTTATAAGAATGGTCTACCTTGCTCTAAGCCAGTCACTGAAAGAAAGAAAGAAAGATGAAATAAAAACATTTATTTAGCACACACAAAACAGAAGAGAACACATGAGCGGAAAACAGACTAAAAATAGGCCCCAAGGGGAATCTTATACAAACACATACACATTTATACAACACACAAAAACGAACAAAAATCAACAAGTATACGTAAAGGCGCTCCCTCACCGGGAGCATTCGCGTGCAATGTAACATATAGATTCGACTTTGAGCATTACATTACAATACTACCTCCCTGACCGACGAGCGTTTGCGTGTAATGTAGCATTATAGATTCGACTTTGAGCATTACATTACAATACTACCTCCCTGACTGACGAGCATTCGCGTATAATGTTGTAAAACACATTGCATCATTACAAGGTGCGCATTGCAATGCTCGGTTCTCCTCCTTCACTGCTGTAAACTCGTTTTGTATCATAACAGTTTGTGCACTGTAATGCGCAGTTCTCCTCCCTCACTGATGTAATGCTCGACTCGGAAAGTAGCGCTGGTTTTCGGATTGAACCAATTTATAGGAGCGACCTCACGAAGCGAAAACAACACGAGTACCTTAACATATTATAGACATAATTACATATATGTACAGAATAATATACAATTAAATAAAAAACAAGTAAATTAGTTGAGCTACTGAGGACTTTGCCAAAAACCATCTTCATTATATAATAAATAAATAAATTCATTTAAAACATACACCAACTAACCGTCATGCTTTGTAGTAGTGTCAGGGTCAGTTGAAAAAACAGTTACTGGTACAGTCTGTGGATAATTAATTAATAATAAATGTATTTTTTATGCATAATTAAAAAAAATATTAGCATTCTGCACTAATCACTACATAGTATAAAACAAAGTCGCTTCCCGCTGTCTGTCTGTGCCTATGTATGCTTAGATCTTTAAAACTTTACGGAACTGATTTTGATGGGGTTTTTTTTAATAGAGTGATTCAAGAGGAAGGTTTATATGTATAAAACATGTATAATATAGTAGAGAAACACTGATAATTGTAGAGGTTTCGCTGTTTTTGCGCTTACATTGCAATCACTGGCTGATGTATCAGCATTGCACCCGTGCGAAACCGGGGCGGGTCGCTAGTTTTCTATATAAACTATAAGCGTGTAAAATTTCAGACTCAGTCCGCGCAATAAAAAAGGGTAGAAAGTTTTTTCTTCACGTATTAATGTACTGCTAAATCTTCAGTGCGTTTGCTTGTAATTATACGCCTCCTAAACCGATTGGACCGATTTTGATGAAACTTTTGTGCGTGTTCAAGTGGATTCAAAAATGGTTAAGATTTACAATTAGAAAGTTTTTTTTTAAAACGCCCGGAAGAAGTCGCGAGCGAAACAGCTGTTATTCATTAAATTAAAAATAAATAACGCCAGATATTTCACACAACATCCCAAAGTAAGCCGAGGTTGTGTTATACCTACCACATGACAGATATACTACTTATATACTTTTTTATACCTCTTATACATAGAAACATCCAGACCCGAGACAAATACTTGCAGATCATACAAACATTTGTCCCGCCGCGGGAATCAAACCCGCAACCTTCTGCATGTCAGGAATTAAATATTAATTATTCATATATATAAAAGATTTGCTAAGGACTTGTACTACAGGATCTACAAATATTATGACCGTCAATAGATCCTTGGAAAGTAGGAAGGTAGGTACCTGCATGTGCCAGTGTACCAGCTAGTGCTAAATATTATTGATATACATGTACATGTATATCAATAATATTTAGCACTAGCTGGTGCCCGCAACTTCGTATGCGGAGACTATTAATTCTAGTAGTAATTGTAAATCTAACGGTTTCTGTTCTGCAGCGCAAGCTACGCACGCCAGAACAGCTTGCAGATGGCAGATTTTTTTCCTACTTAGGTACTTGACACTAATCGTTATATTTTAGACAATTCACACAATACCTTTAAAAGTTATAGCCTATGTGTTATTCTGATGTCTAAGCTATATTATTGTAAAGTTTCGTTAAAATCCGTTCAGTAGTTTTTGCGTGAAAGAGTAACAAACTAAAATACTAACTTCCGCATTGCATATTAGTAAGGATAGCAAGGATTATATTATTTTCTCTATCACTTTGTAACAATGCATTATTGTTATTATGATGCTCTCATATTTTTTTTATAATTATTTCCCTACCTATTTTAAACTTTTTTTTTGTTTCGACAAACAAACAGAAAAATGAAAAACTTAGAAACAATGTAACCAAAATATTACATAATCCAGTAAAGTTTCAACTAACAAGTAAAACTAAAAAAAAGCGAAGATTAAATGGAGATTCTCAGAAGGAAAGCATTTAAAGTTTTCTTAAGTTCTTTTCTTTTCTTATTTTTCATGTTGAATAAATTTATTTACAAAAATAATTACAGAAATGTACATAATAATATAAAATACATATGAAACAGTTGAACTATTTAAGGACCGTTTAAAATGATCTATAGATAGTTCAACTGATCCAGATCATTGCCATAGGGCAGCGTTCCCAAGACACTGGCGGCATTGCCATGTTGAATGGCAATGCTAATACGCTGACCCAGATAGGAACCAGCTCTTGGGTAACTTTGTAAAGGGAGAGGTCAAATATATCTAACACTAGCTGACCCGGCAAACTTCGTACCGCCTCAGAATCAATAAATAAAAAAATAAGCATTTTTTTTATATATACTCACCTTTTAAACTGGACTTCCACAAATAATTCAAAACCAAAATCAGCCAAATCAGTCCAGCCGTTCTCGAGTTTTAGCGAGACTAACGAACAGCAATTGATTTTTATTATATAGAAGATAGATAGAAAACCAATCAATATTTATGTTAATGGAAAGTATATTTATAACTACCTACATAATTGTTTTTCTCCATATTATAACACTCTCTCTGTTTGCATTGCATAAAAAGCCTTGCAATTTTATAGCATGATGGTGCTCTATACTGAAATACTGCGTTTAATACTCATTGATTCTTTGTATTATGCATGTGCGGTTTTGTGTCCTATTTTTAACCGACTTTATCAAAAAGGAGGAAGTTCTCAATTCGTCGCAATATTTTTTTTTTTATGTATGTTTACCGATTACTCGCAAACGGCTGAACCGATTGAACGGGTATACTTCACAGGTGTTCCCATATCAATTTTATCAAAATCGGTCGAGCTGAAAAATCAACGAAAATCTAAAAATTGTATACATCGATGATGTTTTCGTGTACTTCGATACCTCGCTGTCTCATTGGAGCGGTGCGTTTATTTGGCCTACCCATATTATTTATACAAAATAAATCTACTTTCCACTAAAAATGTATCATAGGCTCAAATTTATTCAATGAAGTCGGTTTTTTTTTTAGTTTTTATAACGTAATTATAAATAAATAAAAGTACTACATATTTTTATAATAATGTTATATTATTTCACTTTCAAAACATTCGTGAGTAGTACGGGCTTTACTCACGCATAATTATGTAGATGGAGGCACCGACACTGTTTCGATTCATCTAGAGAATCTTCGTGAACGTTCGAGGCAACTCACGGACCGCGGATCAAACTCACCCTGATGAAGATTCTCTAGATGAATCGAAACATTGTCGGTGCCTCCATCGACAAAATTATACGTGAAAACCCGTGTTTATCAAAATGTTATAACATTCTCCAATTGTGCACTGGATTTGAAATCTGCAGTCCACATCTCGTTTCGATTCCCAGCAGCGAGAAATTGGAACTATGATCTGGTATCAGGAAAATCCAATTTATATATATATAGATAATTAGTTTATGTGGCGTTAAACTGTCCTTGTCAATCTAATATTACTGAAGAGAGATGGCAACAGATTTAAACAACTCATAAATTAATCATCACCATCATCATCATTGGCCTTTGAACATCTGTTGAAGATGATTTAGGTGGCGTCAGTCATGTTACAGAACAGTTATTTGTAATTGAGCACCTTCGCTCATGACTAAAGAGACCTATGCAAGAGTGGCAGCCACGACCACATATGCTACAAATAAAAGACCCTGGAGATGTTACAGGATTTGAGTTTGACATATTATAAAATGCATTTTGCTACAAATAAAAGACCCTGGAGATGTTACAGGATTTGAGTTTGACATATTATAAAATGCATTGTTGAAGACTGATCTCTCAGCTCAGTGGGTAATAGCTCTGCCTCTGCTCTCTCTAGGTTTTTCGATTCTCTCCCAGGACAAACATCTGTGTGATGAACATAGGTTTGTTCTGTGTCTGGGTTTTATTAAGTAGATATGTATGTATTTAAAAATATATAAGTATTCTATCAGTCATCTAGTCACCATAATATAAGCTATGCTTGGTTTGGGGCTAGATAATGTTGTGTGCATTGTCCACTCATATTTACAAGCTGGTGCCCGCGACTTCGTCTGCGCAGTATTAGTACTTCGTGTGATTCTAACGGTTTTTGAAGCGCACGCCAGAATAGATCGCAGATGGCAGATTTTTTTCCTACTTACTTGACACTTATCGTTATATTTTGGACAATTTACACAATATCATTATAAATTATAGCCTATGTGTTATTCTGATCTATAAGCTATATTATTCTAAAGTTTCATTAAAATCCATTCAGTAGTTTTTGCGTGAAAGAGTAACAAACATACATACAAACTTTCGCGTTTATAATATTAGTAGGAAGTATTTATTGACCGAGCGAAGTGAGTGTCTCCGTTTCAGCTTAGGCGTAAATGCTTTCGTATATCTGTATGTCCGGATGTTCTCCTCTACAGGTCGCATTTCTCAACCGATTCTCGTGAAATTTTGTGAGCAGATTTTATAACTATATAGATTTTTTTGTTGATTCAGTAAACGTAAAAAAAGTTATAGTTCAGTCATTTCGAAAAATGTTTGCGAGGTTTACAGTTCTCAGAGCCAATAGTTTTTTGTTTAAAGCTGTTGCCATCTCTATTATTTAACATTTGAATGACAAGGTCAGAGCATACCTAAACGCCAAGCTAGCTATGTAATTACAAGATACAGGTTGAGGTTATTCTGTATATTTGAATACTCTTAGATAGCTTTATAATCTTAACTTTTCAGTTTGATCTCGCTCAAGTTTGCGATTTGCACTCTGTCACTCAGAGGTAGATATATTTACCACAATTGTCACGAATTCACAAATTCAATTCAATTAAGTGAATTCACTCAATTTACCCTAATAAAGATTAGATGAATAAACGGTGTCTGTGTCTTCATCGACAAATTCGTCTTTCTCAATATGTATAGTTCGACTCGCGAAAGTTTAAAATGAGATACAAAAATATCTTTCTAAGGAGCGTTGCACTGCGTCAAATAAGAAGTTTATTTGAATTCACAAATTCAATTCAATTAAGTGAATTCACTCAATTTACTCTGATGAAGATTCATTAGATAATTCAAACGTTGTCTGTGTCTTCTTCGACAAATTCTTCAACAAGTACAACTCACGAAAGTTTTAAATGGGATAATACAGTTTTTAATGGAAAATTATCTGTCTAAGGAGCGTTTGAAACTATTTATAAATAAATAAATAAACTCTAGTTTTTTTTTCAACTTATACTTTCCCACTGCTGGGTAAAGGTCTTCCCCAATTCTTTCCATTTAACCCTGTCCACCGCCACTTTCCACCAGCCTATCTCAAAGGCATCAAGATCATCACGCCAATGTTTCTTCGGCCTGCCCCGGCTGCGTTGCCCATCTGGAAACATTTTGGAACTTTATTTACCTTGTTACCTTATTATTCTATATACTTTCCTAACTGCTTGTTTCTACTGTATTATCAATTTCCGTGTGTGTAGGTATATACCAAATAAACATTGATTCTATTCTATATACATACTACAAACTTATAACACCCCTCTTTTTTGTTGGGGTTGTAAATGAAACGGCTCTACTCATAATAAACAGATTCTATCAATCCTATATACCTATGTCCTGGAAGTTTTCGTGGCAACCATACCTATACGAGGTTAGTCTTTGAACAGAGTGACTGCAGTAACATTTTCAGCTGTGTGCTTCTGTGCTTCGGAGAGGACATCGGCTGTAGGTGCCTATTTTAAAGTTTTCAGACAGATCTGGGGACTTTGGGCGACATTTTAAATACTTCATCTGAGTTGGGCTCTGGCTCATACAAAAGTTGTAGAATCTTGATTGCAGCGCCATCTGTACAATTAGTATTGTACCACTTGAACACCTGTGTAGCAAAGCGTAAATGTATGCTTCGTAGCTCGTAGCAAATTTTAGAGCTTGTGTTGTAAGACGATTAATAACACACTTATTTTCCATTTAGTTCCTAGTGATTTCGTCAGGTGGTGCTATTACTAAAAGCTAATCATTATAATGTGATATTACTTAAAACCAAGATGGGTGTATCTGATAGACCCTGATATACCAAGATCGGTCTGTAAGAATTTATGTAAGTATTTACATCTTACTTAGCCTACTTATATTAAAAATGCAATTATTTGTTATGAATGTTTTTGAATGTTATGAATGAATTGCCCAAAGGCCACGCTTCCTGAAGCAAAACCCTTTATAATGGATAAACTAAACTTGAGCAATGGCATCTGAGATTCATCTCCTACACTTTTGCGAACTAATGTGCATTGACTAGCGAATTCAATGTATGCAGAACGTTTGGGTTTAGGTTTAGGTTATATAAGGTTGTGGACTTTAAGTACTTGCCATCTGTTTGATTTCCAGGTGCGATTCTTAAAACTTTTTTCGTAGGCTCCGTTTTATTGAATAGATTCTCCTTGATATTAGTATTTGATTTTACTCGAATTATTTTTACTTCGCATTTTTGGCTGTCATGTCCTAGATGAGAACATTTATCACATCGTTTTATAAGTTTATAACATGTGCGAGACGTGTGGCCTGTCTCGAGGCAATTATAACATTAAATTTGCCTCACACCCTCTCGAGTTACCGTAGGAAATACCTTTTGAGTTCCTATATTCAGAGGTTTCTCCCTGACCTTCGTAGTAGGTTTGTATCTGCTGCCTTGATTAACCTTGCGTACGAGTGTGTGGTTTTTCTTGGAAATTCGACGAAGATAGTTTAGTAACTGAGAAGGTTTCTTGAAACTAGAACCTTGTGCATTTAGACGTACCTATATTGAAATCGAATCTGATGATACAATCCACTGCATTACGTCCTGTTATACCACACATCTTTACCAATCTTGCCTTGTCATGATAATAGTTTTCCAACGATTCTTCTCGTCTGATTCTCCTTTCTAAAATTTTCGATATTCGAAGTATTCGAAGTATTTTATTTTGCCATTCTCGCCAACTCATATTGATAGTAGTCCGGCCCTGGTACCATTTTTTGGCATGACCAGCAAATTTTGGGATAAAATAGAAAATAACTTGCCTGTCACTCCATTTGTAAATTCTGGCCGTTTCGTTAACTTAACGTATCCAGTTAACAGCAGACTGGTCATTTGCATACGGGTTAAATAGCTGCTGTGTATAAGTCTGATTCAGATGAAAGTGAGTCAGAAGAGTTTGCAGAAAGTTTTCTACTCTTGAACCGAGAGCGCGTGTCATCAATAAAATACTCGAAATAGAAGTAGAAAATAGAAGTAAAATACTTGAAGTAGAAGTAGATGAGCGTCGCCGATGATTTTCGACAAAGGGCTGGCGACGACGTCGCGATCGACTACGGTACGTCTCACGTTTCCTTCGCTGTCTATCCATCGGGCTAGCTTCAGGCCGCAGCCAACGTAAAGGGCGATCATGGCGATTCTTACTACGAGACGGCCTCACATTATTTTGCCTATCAAACGGCGCGGTGTGTAGTGCGACCTCTCTGAAGAGGGCATAGTCTCAGAAAAGCTGGTTTAGTGTGGAGCCTATATGCATGTGGTTGAACAGTGTAACAAATGTAATAGGGTAACCAACATATTTTGGTAAAGGAAGAAACAAACAAACAAAATTATTAATCAATAGATCATGATCATGAGTTATTCCGAGTCAGATGATCATAAAATGTTTTTGACGTGACAACATCAAATAAATCGATGAACACCGGCTGCACGCACGAAAAAGGATGACTCATTGTCCCGTTACACTCATTGTCCCGTTAAGCTCATTGTAACGTTACGATCGGAGCGAGATCGCTGCACGAGCGAGCGAAAAGCACTATCGGCTTGAGCGTTCGGCTTGTTGTCACGTTAAACTATCGTCCGTAAGCCAACTTTACAGACAACCAATTTTTTTTATTTTTATTTTGATGTAGGTAAACTAGGTGGTCATCATTAAATATTGAATAAACATTGATGATCAATCCACACACCACCATCTACCCTCAAACCAAACATAGCTTGTATTATGGGAACAAGAAGACTGATTATAATACTTACATATTTTTAAATATATACTTAAGATACTTTTTAACACCAGGACAGAACAATAATCACGCAAATGTTTGTCCTGGGAAGGAATCGTACCCATAACCTACAGCGTAGAAGGCTACCACTGAGCAAATGAGCTTAGAGGCCTGTATTTATTTAATAATAAACAGTTTTTCATTCATAAACCTATTAGCAAAGTTATTCAATGTAACTAAGTATAAAGGTAACAAAACAATTGGTCTATTAGCACCTAGGTTTACATTTAATTTAATGGATGTAATAAATTATTTCAAAACTTTTAGAAAATCAGATCCTACCTTAGCTCTTACTGAAACGGATACCTACTAGTATGAATACCAAGCAAGTTAACCCAAACGCGGACATTAATGGCATATAATATGCATTATTATTCAATATGGAATATTATATACCTGCTAAGTATTTGCTAGGCATCATCAAATTAAACTTATGTTTCAAATAAATATAATAGTGTTAAATACCATGGTGATTAAAGTCATTTTGACAGATTCTAACTTACATGCTATTTATTTTATTTAAACAAATGGGAAGGTACTTTGTGCATAATGAGTAATGACTAATGACAGACCCAATAAAAGTTAGAATAAAAGATTGTAAAAACAAAATTCTTATCTCCTTCAGCCGGAACACAATATGTAGGTAGTGTTCGGTGCAGTTTGTTTACGAGTGTCGTTGAACTTTTATAATCTAGCAAAGATTTTGTTACATTGGTAGAAGGGTAGTAGGTTACACAAGGTAGGTTATACAAGGTACTTTCACCTTTTTGTAAACTCGCAGCAAAAGACGATCGTACCTTATACAATCCTCAAATAGGCAGAACTGTGTAGACATCTTTTTGTTGCAGGCTTTGATGCAGGCATTGATGTAGGTAGGTACTACACATGCGAAACCGCAGTTAGAAGCTAGTTTTGAAAATGAATGGATATGTTTGTCACTGCAGTCCACCGTGCACTCGCTGTATGATTAGTTCAAAATTGTTTAACTAGATGTCGCTTTACATTTTGATGCAATCCTCGATCAAGCTGACTAAAACACACGATGTTTGGTGACTACGGCATTGCTAAATTAATTGATTGATCACATCCGCAGAGTATTTTCATACTTTGTGATCACATCCTATCCTATAGCTTGTCAACAGAATTATAGATCTATTATAATTATAGATCGATCAACAGAAATTATATTATGTTGTGTACTACGTTATTTAGATAACTATTAAAATCCATAGCCATATTAGAGGTTTTAAAACTTTATAGGTATAAATAAAAAATCAAATTTCATATCTTTCAATATTTTAATGTTCTGTGCGTGTTTGTAATTTAACTCCTCCTAAACGACTGGACCAATTTTGATAATTTTTTGTGGTTTCAAGTGGATTTGAGAAAGGTATTTTAGATTTACAACAGGTAGATTTTTTCTTTATAAAACGCGTGACCTGGACAGCTAGTCTATTATGAAAAATTTTTAATTGACACAACGCAACGAGACCCTGGGCCCATGGGGAACAGGAGCCACCGCGTATTCAAAATTATTTCACGGCGTCTGGTAGATACGTTGCATGACCCAAGAGCTGGCTCCTATCTGGCTCAGCGTATTAGCATTGCCATTCAACGTGGTAATGCCGCCAGTATCTTGGAAACGCTGCCTTCTGGCAGTGATCTGGATCAGTTGAGCTATCTATAGATCTTTTTAAACGGTCCTTAGATAGCTCAACTGTTTCACGTGTATTTTATATTATTTTTTAGATTTCTGTAAATATTTCTGTAAATAAACTAGCAATTGTAAACCACCCCAGTTGAGTAGAGGCAAATAGAGCAAAAAAATATTCAAATCGCTCGAGTCATTTTTGAGTTTTTGCGTTACTAACGCCCGGCAATTATATTTTATTATATATAATTGATTGTTTTATTATTATTTCGATTTACCTAAATTGTTTGAAATATTCAATATCGCATTGGTGTACAATACTGTAAAGAATAGAATATAAAATAGAATAGAATATATATTTATTTGGTACATATACACACACGGAAATTGAAAATACAATAGAAACAGGCAGTTAGAAAAGTATCTATGAACAATGAGGTAAGAAGGTAACTAAAAAAAAACAAAACAAAAAAAAATAACAGAAAATAAAAGGAAATACAGAGTACGAAAATTCAATAAAAAATAAGGTACAATTGTACCTACACCAATAGTAGATAGGTACCTATACTAACTGTGGTTCGAAAACATTTAGTACTTTCCCTGTGTGTGGTATGTCCAAACAGGTCCAGTCTCAGCGTTGATGCTACTCTCCTAAAAAAGTAGTGCTGGTTTTCAGACTAGACCTTAAACGGCGCCGTGACTTCACGGGCGCGAAACATAACGTTAATAATTAATATAGGTACATATAACATTTTAAATAAATAGTATTAGGTTAAAAAGCATATGATATAGATAAAATTTGTGTTCATCGCGATTTGTGTAAAGGTATATAATAAAATTATTATTGTTTAATTAATCCCTATTATTTCTTACCAGCAACACAGAGCACAGAGAAGCAAAGCAAAAAGCAATTTTTTATTTTTTTTATTTTTTATTGATTGAGATCGATCGATTAACTTGAGTGAACTTATGTAGAACTTATGTAAAGCTATATTATTACAACAGGAAGTTTTGAGATATCTTAGAACCGTTTAAAACGATCTATTAAAGCTCAACTGATCCAGATCACTGCCAGAGCGCAGCGTTCCCAAGACACTGTTGTTGAATGGCAATGCTAATACGCTTGGCCAAAGCTAGAGCATGGTTCTAACAGATGATTCCATGTAAGCTCGCATAGAGGCCCGTCCCATTGCCGTTGGGCCGAATGGTTCTTGGGGTGAGCGAAATTAGGGCAAGCACTGTTCCAAGCGTTTCTACCCTCGTCCAGATATGAAACTAGCCGGAAAAGACGGAATTAGAACTTTTCAACCAAATTACTAGTACTGTAGACGGAAGACAAGAACGCTGGTAGGTACATTTGAAATTTTGTGAATACCTAAACCTCCCAATTTGACAGGTTGGGAGGCTTGCAGCCATGCCTTGTCATCCAGATGAATATTCGAAACCGATGATAAGGTGTCCTTTATTATGTTGTCTAAGCCTCCCACCAGCTCGCTGTGTTTCCACAGTTGACAACATCTTAAGGCGTAAGTAAATTTTGGAACAAAAAGACAAAACTTGATAATCGTAAAAGCCATTTATGACTATTAATTAATAAAATTTTGAATTATCTGTCCGAGGTTTTGCTAAAATTTTGAATTTTTACGGAAATGTACAGAATAATATACGATATAGAATACATGCGAAACAGTCACACTATCTAAGAACAGCTTAAAACGATCTAAAGATAGCTCAAGTGATCCAGATCACTACCAGAGAGCAGCGTCCCCAATACACTGGCTGCATTGCCATGTTAAATGGCAATGCTAATACTATTTGCCAGATTGCTCTTTAGCTCTTGGCGATTGTTTGTTTTCTATTCTACCAGACGCGGAAGACGCCGTGAAATATGTTTTATAAGCGATGGGCTCCTGTTACCTGTGGCAGGATCTCGACTCAAAAAGGTTCAAATATGCAGGCCCTATATGTTATTACTGTATAAACAAATATATGGGATACTAGAATTCAATAAAACCTCCTTGAAGAGACCTAAAGATCGAATTTAGACAAGTATTAAATTTAGTTACCGAAAACCAAACTAGATGTCGCCACTAGACAAATTAGAACGCGGTATCGTTGCGTTTTGGCCACTTCATAGGTCTACGTTGTTTTTCGATTAGTAGTCACATTACTGCGGTACAAGCACTGCATGATGAAAATGTTGTTATGTTAAAAGCGCTTGTAAAAGGCGTAAGAAATTTATAGAAGAGAAATGAATTGAATTCTATTAATTTGCATATTTATTTTCCATTCCGATCCGTGTCAATGCAATGTATGTAAATGTAATCTGATTGTGTTAGTATTAGTAGTGTGATATAATATAATATACTACTTACTAGCTGCTGCTCGCGGCTTCGCACGCGTGGTACCTACATGAAAAGTAGCCTTTATTCTTCTCCAAGGTCCCATCTATCTCTATACCAAAATTCATAAAGATCATAAAGGTTACGCCAGCAGCGTTTGCAATGTAAGCGCAAAAATATGTGTTTATTTACGACACCACATTAGAAACCTCTAAAATTATCAGTGTTTCTCGACTATATTATGCATGATTTATACATATAAACCTTCCTCTTGAATTACTCTATCTATTAATAAAAACCGCATCAAAATCCGTTGCATAGTTTTAAAGATCTAAGCATACATCAGGCAGACAGATAGCGGAAGGCGACTTTGTTTTATACTATGTAATGATAATGAAATGGATCATTTAGTTGGTTAGGGTCAGGGGTTCTTTCTTATGAATCGTCATTCCAATTTGTTTTAATGGCTGGCGAGTTCTTGATCAACAACATAGGTCGACTTAGGTAGGTAAAGACGCGCGGAAAGTCACGGGCGTTCTGCCTAGGTAATATACAAGGTATTTATATCTGTTTTATAATATTTAGTAGGATATAATTACATTATCTTGGCGTAGATCTTTATTTTTTTTCGTATCTCTACTTAGTTCCGATTTATTGTATTTTGTTCTAGAACTAAGACAAACGTTGTTAAGCATAAGTTATCCATAAAAATCTTGTGTCACAGTTTTCATGTTTATACTCCTCCGAAACGGCTTGACAGATTTTGATGAAATTTTGTATGTATTTTCAGTAGGTCTGAGAATAGGTTTATAAGTTATAGTAAGTATTATAGTTTTTATACCCCTAAGTGTTAAGGGAGGCTCACCAAATTTTTATGTTCAATAAGGCAAAACAACGTTTGCCGGGTCAGCTATTAAGTATATATATTAAAAAAGTTATAAGTATCCTATCAGTCATCTAGTCAAATATTATATTATATTAAAAATAAATAATCCCGGACATTTCACACAGTATCATCTGGCCGCAGAGTAAGCAGAGCTTGTGTTATGGGTACCGACCACATGACTGATTATAATACTTTTAAACATGATTTTTTATGTAAATACATATCCACCATCTCATATCTTTGTAAATATATTATACATAGAAACACCCAGACCCGAGTCAAATACTTGCAGATCATACAAACATTTGTCCCGCGACGGGAATCGAACCCGCAACCTTCTGCGTCTCAGTCAGGCCTTAGCCTACTGCGCCACAGAGGTTGCTATTATTATATATAATCATCCCCTCTGAGGCGTACTTAAATCCTTTCTCCACACTGGTTTGAAATAACTAAAGACACAGTAGGAACCATCAGTCCATATTCCTTTTTTAATAGAAATAGTACTTTAAATATGAATGTAGTCACTTGATTTTACAAGGGCTTAAGATATTTATTTTTTATTTAAATTAAAGCGACGACTTACTAATCTTGACGATGTAAACAATGCAATCTCTAAAGTTGTAACATGGTTTAATGTAAACAACTTATTACTTAACGAGAAAAAAACGAAATGCATTCGTTTTATACTGCCCAACGTTAAACAGGTGAATGCTAATGTAAAAATTAAAAACGAAAAGATAGATCTCGTCGACACCACAGTGTTCTCAGGCATTACTTTAGATAATAAGCTGCAATGGGGCCCGCAAATAGATAAATTGTCGAAGAGGCTCAGCTCTGCGGCATACGCTGTTAAAAAGATCCGTCATTTTACCGACGTAGATACCGCTAGACGTTTACTTCAGCTACTTTCATAGCATTATGTCTTATGGCATTTTGTTGTGGGAGAGTGCTGCTGATATTAACACCATATTTGTGTTGCAGAAGAGGGCTGTTCGTGCAATTTATAACATGAGCCGCAGAGAATCACTTAGAAATAAGTTTAAAGAAATTAATATTATGACAGTGCCTTGTCAGTATATATACGAAAATTTAATGTATATGCAAAAAAAAACTTCATTTATTTAAAAACAATGTGATAATCATAGTATTAACACTAGAAATAAAGATAAACTCGCTGTTCCCACTGTTAGGCTCGCTAAAGTTAATAAGTCTTTTATAGTGTACGCTTCTATAACAAGGTCCCAAGCGACGTGTTAGATTTGTCGATTGGCAAATTTAAAAAGGTAATTAAACAGAAACTGTCTATTAAAGCATATTATAAAATTTCTATAATTATATAATATAATAGATGACAAAAAAGCTTGGGTTGAATCTGCTCCAACTCGACTCGGCATCCGTAACAAAATTGTCAAGGACCATACAAATTTATAAGTGTTAAGACCAGACAAGTTTCTTGCCGGATTCTTCTTGAACTGGGGTTAGGAGGAACCGGCACCTAGATTCACTAGCATGTAAGAAGACGATTCAAAGTGGTCCTTGTGATTGTAATGAATAAAGCTATATTGAATTTGAATTTGAGATAAAATTAATCTATATACTCGTATTAATACGTGAAGCAAAAACTTTGTACCCCTTTTTACGAAAATTGCGCGGACTGAGGAGTATGGACTTTCACACACTTATAGTTTATATAGAAAAGGAGTGCAGAATGCTATTTTTTTGTAAATTATGCATAAAAAAATAATTAATTTTAGATTAATTATAGTCGAATTTCGACCATCAATATCAATACATAGTATAAAACAAAGTCGCTTCCCGCTGTCTGTCTGTCCCTTTGTATGCTTAGATTTTTAAAACTACGCAACGGATTTTGATGCGGTTTTTTTTAATAGATAGAGTAATTCAAGAAGAAGTTTTATATCTTTAATACATGCATAATATAGTAGAGAAACACTGATAATTTTAGAGGTTTCTAATGTGGTGTCGTAAATAAACAATTTTTTTGCGCTCACATTGCAAACGCTGGCTGAACCCTACGACATAGATCAAAATAATGTACTTACTACAGTATTGTAGACCCTAAAAAGGTTTACAAAAAAGACCGCGATGGTATATGTCTAGCTCTTAGGGATACCCATTCTGTAGTATAATTAATATCAGCATTGCACCCGTGCGAAGCCGGGGCGGGTCGCTAGTAATAAATAAATCAATGAATTATGACGGACATTTCACACACAACAGCATCATCTAGCCCAAAGTAAGCAGAGCTTGTGTTGGGTACCACGTGACTGATATCTATATACTTTTTTTCGTCAAAACGTACAATTATACATAGAAACACTCAGGCCCTAGACAAATACTTGCAGATCATGCAAACATTCGTTACGCGACAGGAATCAAACGCGCAACCTTCTGAGTCGCAGCCGGGTGGCCCACTGCGCCACAGAGGTCGTCAAATATGTGGTTTACATGCGTATTTTTTTAAGCGGTGAATTGTCATCAATTTTTTTCATAACAAAGATTTTCATAAGCACAAGCACGAGTAAGAGTAAGAAATTAAGTTTCAGTCCAACAGTGCAATTCAAATATTTTTTGTATAATATTTTTATTAATAATGTTTTTTAACATCTTTCCTCTCGCTATCCTGCAATCTCTGGAAGTGATTTCGTGAAAAGGGACGGAAGTGTGTAACAGGAAGCCGAGGAAGCCCGCGCTTGATTATTTTACAAATGAGTGCGCGCGGTGATAGAGTTGGATGTCAGATGGATCCAACCGTTTTTTCCTAGAGGTTGGTACCGTCAGCCAACAGTGTGTGCGTGTGTGTGACGAGAAAGTGAAAGGGAAATACGGCAGGAGAACGCATTAGCTATGCGCTAAATCTACAGTGTGCTAAACATTAAATATATGGACAAATATTTAGTACTATTTAGTGCTTCGACAAACGTTTCAGTCTCAGCTTTTGTCGAAGCAACAAGTCTGCAGAGTGTTTTTTCGTCAGGGTGCGGAGTGAGTCAAATGTTCCTGAAGATGCCTCGTGGAGAGGCGAAACACGTGTCGAATTTCATAGTTTTTTTTTCATAGATTTTTTATTCAGATATTTTATTCTTTTTGAGGTTGCATGTGTGGATTGTGTGTGCTTACCTTTTACTAACGCTTTGCATGGCTTTTCAATTGCGGGCGGGAGGGAGATAGGTACATGCGTCTGCATCGTGTCTAACTCATTGGGAATAGATTGGCGGAAAAGTAGGCACTAAATATTTGTCCATCTATTTAATGTTTTGCAATGGGTTTCCGCAAAGTCACGCCTGAATGAATTATCTACAGTGTGCTGTTATATAAACGAATTCAGGGTAATATTGCTTTGTCAAATATATTTTTTCACTTATTATTGTTTGGCGGGGTATTGATCAGAGCTAGGCTTGTGAGGTACGATCAATGCACTACTAGATCTTTCTATTAATCACATTTAAGCTACCGTGGCGCCTAAGTAGGTGTGCTCTGTGCTTGTCATTTTTATGTCAAATAATAGAGATTGCAACATAAAGAAAACAGTTTATTAGTTACCTACTGTGTTTTTAATACTTTTATGAAATAGAACAAGCTATTCCATGAACTTGTTCCGTTTTAATACCTAGATAGATTCCGGCCCGGCACCGAATTTATGTAGAAATGTACCAAATGTAGAGGAAAATTAACTAAACCGTTTAGTTAATTTCCGTCAGAGCGATTCACAAAACATTCGTTTGAGAATGCCAGAGAGCCATAATAATTATTGATTGAACAATCCGCGAGAGTTTTACGAGATGCGTAAAACGGAACGACATCACAATCCGTTCCGTTCTACGCATCTTTCCGAGTGTTCCAACTTCATGCAATACTGCTAAATTATAAAGAACCAAGATAAGCTGAAGGTTGTTCGTATATTGTCATCAAGAACTAGAAGTTCAAGATAAACAAAGATAAAGATTTCTACTTTCGTAAATTAGTTTGTCTTGTGAGGTTTTGCTGTCTGTAGTACGTTACCTGCAAATTACCCTTTACCTATATGGTTTTATTTTATGGTAGGACTTACCTTGGTAATAAGTAAAATTGCGCGTGCTCATTGGTCAAATCAAATAGCGCGCAATTCCCCAGCTGCCATTTAGGTATACACATTTTTTTTTATTGTACTACTTCTATTGTACCTACTAGTCTATAAGTGGTAGTAAGAGAGTTTGAGCTAGGATGACTTTGGTCTGAGCGGGTAAAAACATCTGAAACCGCTTGAGGGATTGGAAAGAAAAATGAACTTTTGCTGATTAGATGTAATTTATCAAAGATTCAAAGATTACACCCAGGTTCTTGGCGTTATCATCGAAAGAAATGTGAGAGTTTGCGTACAAAAACGGAGGAGGGGAAGATTTACACATACCTAACAAATTCAGCACAGAATTTAGGAGCTCTAGCCTCAGCACTTTGGTGTGGTTTACAATGATTTCATTAGAAAGGTGTTCAGCAGAGTTTGACTATTGCATTGGCGAATGCTCAGAGAGAAAGGCCACCACGTAGGTAGATTGCCACCTCACCAGCTCCATAACCAACTCTATCATTTTTGATGAGCTTAAAGCCAGGGAGAGGGTAGGTATTGAGGGAATGGCATAGCAGGTTTCAAAAATGACTCCGACATAAGTACTTAGACCTACCATCAATCAGCTTGTAATTGAAGGAAGAGTGAAAATCATCAAAGTGTGATGGAATGCTATGAGCATTTACGTGCACAATATATAAATTTCTCGAGTAACCCGAAAAGATAGCTTCAAGATGATCACGAAGATAAAATTTCATCACTACAATATCATGTCATCATGACAAATGTGTGACTGACGCTAAACATATTATAATTAAACAATAGATACCTATTCATCAATATAGGGGTTAAATGTAGGTATATTTTTTGGTAACAGTTCTATATCCATAGGTTAATAAAACAAATATAATTTTTAGTTTATTTTTTAATAAAACGATAAAATAAAAAAGTACAGACATCATTGACATCGCCTGGCAATCATCATCACTCATTACAGGTTCAACTCCTGACAATTCAGATACACTGTCCGTGTTCTGAGTAGCTGTCACTATCACTGTCACTTTCCAAACCTAATCGTATTATTATTTCTTTGTCATTTCTTTCTTGAATACGATCTTTCTGCCAATATTCTTTTCTTAGTCTATCTACATGATTGAAGTCTCTTCTCCAATCATCCACCAGCCTCGTTTTTTATTCGCATCATTCTTTTCGAACAACCAGTAGGTACCTAGCCAAACAAGTTCGTTTGACAGCTTGATCGATAGGAATGACGAAACGTTTTATCCATTTTTCATTTTCAAAAAATTGCATCACTTTCAAGATAATGTTTCTTTCCCTACTGTGAATAGTTTTCCTCATAATCACTCAAAAATCTGGCCAATAATAATAACAACGAAAAAAAAAAACACAAAGGACGCGCGCGCGTAACGGTAATATTTAATTTACTGACCGTACCGTACTGACGCGTCGAGGGCGAGAGCGGTAGCCGGTAGGGTGTGGTGGGAGGGGAAGCACATTCCACGCAGGTGCCAAGTTGATTTCTGCGTGTAGTACCTACAATAACTCTACAATTTTTAACGAGGAAGTTGAAGGCAAAATAGGTATTATAAATACAAACCAAATTTTTATTAATAACTATTACCTATTCCTTTAATTTATAAGTAGATAGCCACTAAAGAGCTTCAAAATTTTACTTAAGTACAGTTTTGTCGTTTAAAAAGACATTTGCATAAAAAATATGGGCTAATCTTATAAAAACAAAATAAGCCAATGTGCTGTTACAATCAAGGGCAGACGATACCTACTTTAACGTCACGATTATAAACATGTAGGTACGGGTCAAATAAAGTTATAAATAAGTTTATTTAGACCTATATGAAATATTATGATATTTCATTATATCGTCACTGGAAAGGCAAAGTTGCGTAAGCGCCAAAATAGGCATATTGAGTTATATATATATTTAGAATCAGCATTTCATTCTGCGTCGATATGTCTAGGTAGCATTGCAATACGAGCACTTTTTTTGGCGCTTCAGTAAACCGAAAAAAGAAGATTTTTTTTGGCCCGATTTCTGAAACGACACCTTTTTTGGTGTTTTTTTCGTGACTGTCATATAAGTAAATTAGGCATTTTGCAGTTCGGAAAGAAGTTATTTATTAGTATTCTTGCCCTTTTGAAAATGAAAATAAAACTTGATATAAGTAATTTTTGCTTGCAGCATTTAGAGTAATTAGGGTGTATAAGAAATTTTGCCTTCCCGTGTCTATGCAGTGAATGGCGTATACGTAATTTTGACATGCAGTATTTAGAATATGTAAGGCGTATGAGAAAATTTCTATTTGCATTATTTAGAGTAAATAGCGTGTAAGTAATTTTATGTTACTGCTATTAAGCAAGTTTGTGGACTATCAGTAACGTGCTATGAAGTGCAATTTTAAGCAAAAGTTACAAAAGTAAAAATATTTTGGAATCAATTTATGATTTATGTCGTTAACGTAAAAATAATAGCATCTTTTCCTAAATAATGTATTGTTGAGGAATTTTGGTGTTAAAATGAAATAAAGGCCTCTTAAATCGGTAAGTAAGTTATTTTGTTGCAGTTATTACTACTGAAATTATAAGATTTTTCAGAAAGTGCTTATCATCATCATCGTCATCATAACAGCCTTTATGAAGTCCACTGCTGAACATAGGCCTCCCCAATAGATTTCCAGGAAGAACAATTTGAGCCCTCTCCATCCACCGACTTCCTGCGATCTTTACAATGTCGTCAGTCCTTCGTGTCGCTCCTTGGTCCTTGGTCGCTATTCGGGAACTTTTATTCCCCAACGGTTATCAGTTCTGCGAGCTATATGGCCTGCCCATTGCCACTTCAACTTGCAAATTTTGAATGCTATGTCGGTGACTTTGGTTCTTCTACGGAAACACCCAGCATAGCTCTCTCCATAGCACGATGCGCGATTCTGAGCTAGTGTATGAGGCCAATAGTTAGCGACCAAGTCTCAGTTCCATATGTCATCACTGGCAACACGCACTGATTAAAGACTTTCGTCTTGAGGCTCTGCGGTATCTGTGACGAGAAGATGTGCCGTAATTTCCCGAACGCTGCCCATCCGAGTTGGATTCGTCGGCTGACCTCTTTGTCGAAGTTGGACTTGCCTAGTTGAATCGTCTGACCCAAATAGACATAATGGTCTACAACTTCTATTATATCGCTCTCAATATGTACCGGTACAGGTGCAACATGAGCATTTGACATGATTTTTGTCTTGCTCATGTTCATTTTAAGACCCATCTGTTCTTCCATCTTCCAGCGATTCTGCCATGAGGGCTATAAATCTTCGGCAAATCGAAGGTGAGTAATGTGTTTGCCATTGATGTTGATACCATGTACCAGTACAAGAGCTTGAAAATATCCTCCAATGCAGAGGTGAACAGTTTCGGAGAAATAACATCTCCCTGTCTCAATTTATGCAATGGGATTGGATTCGGGCTCTGGTCCTGGAGTCGGATATACATGGTGGCGTTACTGTCATCTTTTGACTTTTTGACTTTGACTTTGAGACATTTAAACACTTCGATATACCGATAGTCGATTTGGCACCGCTGGAGTGACCGCAACACTGCCCAGGTTTCAATAGAATCAAAGGCTTTATCATAGTCCACAAACGCTAAACAAAGTGGCCGGTTATACTCTTCGGTCTTCTGTATAACCTGCCGGAGCGTATGGATGTGGTCTATGGTGTTAAAGCCTTTTCGGAACACGGCTTATTCGGGAGGCTGGAAGTCGTCAAACCTACGACCGAGACGATTAGTAACTACTCTCGAAAACAGCTTATAGACATGGCTCAACAGCGAAATGGGCCTGTAATTCTTTAAGAGGGTGTTATCCCCTTTCTTAAAGAACAGTACTACCACGCTCCTGTTCCACGCCTCTGGCCTCTTCACACCTAGCCACGCGTTGAAGTCTCCCATCACAACCGTAATGTGTGTTTTCGAGGCTTGCATGGCATTTGAAATGTCATCATACATAGCCTCCACTTCATCGTCTCGAGTGAGGTGCGTACACCTGTATGACCTTAAGCGAATACCGTTTGGTTATTCTGAGTATAAGGTATCACCACCCTGCCACTCTGCTCGACACGCTTTCGATATTTACTATGTTGTTAACGAGGGATTTGTGGACGAGAAATCCGACACTGTGCTGAGAAAGTTGATCGCCCTCCCGGTAGTAGGATAAGTTGCCGGAATTGAGGATTATCGTGTCCTCTCTCTCTCTCTTCGGACTTCTGATAGCCCTATAATACCCCAATGCAACTTATTAACTACTTTATCCAGCTCTATCAACTTCTCGTCGGTCCTCAGTGTGCGTGCGTTGTATGTTGCCAGGGCCAGGGGTCGTTGGAATTGGTAGCTGGACCTCTGCCGGAGATTCTTCGCACCCCCTGTTCCGCCGTTACCGTGGCCGCCACCTATGCCAGGAATAGCGGAACTGCCGGGAACTGGGGGCCGTCTTCTAGATGTGTTCATCATTTTGGCGGTTTTGCCATAGTCACAAAAAAAAGACATTCATTTAAAACCATGCTGCAAGGCGATGCTGCCAATTTCTAAAAATAAATACATGGACCTCACCAAATTGTGTACGATCAAAATCATACCTTCTGGGTATCATGCAGAATACCAAAATATGAGCCATCATTTAAATATTCAAGAGTATTTGCGTCTGTTACGCAGAAGACGAAAAAATTGCCGAAGAATGAGTTGGATCTAATTCATCGTATGCGCCTTTTGTTATTTATATTTTTTTGTTATTTTTAAAAATTACTTAAAAGATAAGTCTCAGAAGCGTTATCTCAATTTTAAGAGGTCGAAGACTGAAAAAATGTTTGATTAAAAGCTTTGATTAATAATAAGACTTGGATTATTTAATTAAGATACTCTATATAATAATGTCTGTTTATAAGTACTATAGTCAAAGTGTTACTATTCGCATAAATAAAAGCTTTGTATCTGCAACCACTGTATTTTGAATTCATTTGGAAATTAGATCCTATAGATAGGAAATCAGTTAATAATAAAGAATGTGTAGATCAACTCAACTTACTACTGCAGCTAGTTTAAAGATTTATAATCATGGTAATAGTTTTTATGCTACTGTTTATGTTTTTTAAAACATAATTTTTGGAATTTCAGTATTTTTAAACGCCATTTTTATAAATCAATTAAAGGTACAAGTAGTTTTTAAGGAATAATCAAAAAGAAGTATTTATCTCGTACGTATTTAACCCATCAAATTACTACCATAACTTACTTTAAAGCATTTTTTGTGAACCAACATAATCAACTGATTACTTTATAAGTCGTTTTTATATAACAATAACAGACGTACCTAAGTATTATGTGTCATTTTAATTCACCAACATAACAGTATTGTGATATTTAAAGTAATATTGTCGTTTTCTTATTTATTTGCGTAAAAGTTTTAAGACATTTTAATTGCAAATAATGTTTAAATCATATGGCGGTTAAGAAAATTAGCTTTACTGTAAATTGAGGTCATTTTTACTTAAGTGCCATTATATCCTAAAATAGCAGTCCAATTATAATAAATGAATTGCAGGAACATAGAAAATGAAAAAAGAGTTAAATCTTACGTTGACGTCATCAAAATTCGATAACTAGTTAAAAAGTTATAATTAAAAAACAAAAAAAAAAAACTTTAAACGGCTTTTTCTCGAAATGGCCTTTTGGCGCTTACGTAGATTTGCTTTTCCAGTGACGATATATTAATAAATTGACTGATCTATATAAAAATTGTAAAGTTTTAACTTCGATTCGTTAATCTCCGCAGTGTAATGCGCACGAACCGACTATGATATTAGTTGCAAGTTATTTACCTAGATGTCGCTGTTCATCGAGCTGCAATCCTAGATCGCGCTGACGAAAACACACGACGTTTCATGACTACGGCAGTTGTAATTTCTTAACGTTAACTGATAGAATTTATATATATGTTTTTGAACGCTTTCACTTCTTTATAGAAGATCAAGCGAATTAATGTACTGATTGTACTGTACAGTACAGACGGATGATACCATACCAGATGCTGAGTAAGTGAGTTAAGTATAAAGTATAATTACGTACGAAACAAATACAATTTCGTCGTACGTTGCATGCAGTATTATTTATTATATTATTATATTTATATTGTATTGTTGTAGTATATTAGTATAGTAAAGTAAGTCCTGGTACAATAAAGTTACGTTCTGTTCTACTGTCTCACGCGTTTTGCTTACGTCCACGGCGGAGACCTCTGCGCGAAAGAGGCGTAACCGTAGTATTTCATTTATTGACCACTAGCGACCCGCCCCGGCTTCGCACGGGTGCAATGCTGATACTAAATATACTACAGAATGTATTTATGTACATCGTTATCTAAGAGAATAACATAGACTAAGAGATAGACATATACCATTGCGGACTTTTGTGTAAGATCTTTTTAAGGTGTACAATACTGTAGTACACTATCTCGTAGGGTTCAGCCAGCGTTTGCAATGTAAGCGCAAAAAATGTGTTTATTTACGACACCACATTAGAAACCTCTAATATTATCAGTGTTTCTCTATTATATTACTATTTCTACTATTTATGCATGTATTATACATATAAGCCTTCCTCTTGAATTACTCTATCTATTAAAAAAAACAGCATCAAAATCCATTGCATAGTTTAAAGATCTAAGCATATAATGGGACAGACAGACAGCGGGAGGCGACTTTGTTTTATACTATGACGACCTCTGTGGGGCTGTCCATTAATCACGTGAAGTTCGAAAGGGGGGGAGGGGTTCGGCAAAAATCACGAAATATCACAAGGGGGGAGGGGGGGTATAGTAAGATATCACGTGTACCTACTTATTTTTTCGTCAAACGCGTGATTTCTAAACCGAAAAGAGGCGTTTAGTGTAACCTTGTCTCGCCGTTGCTAGGCAACGAACGAAGTCCTCGCGCGTCGCGACAACTCCCGGGCTCGGCTTGCCGGTCTCCAGTTATTCTGTTATTTTGGCGTCGAATACATGCGTAAACCGTTACCTCGTATGTTTCGCATTAACAATGTCTAAACTACCTAGGTGATCTGTATAAAGACCTATTTGCAGAGTATAAGTAAGGAAAAAAACCTCGTGTGGCTCATAAAGAATTTAATGAGTTGTGGGCTAATTCGAAACAAAAATATACTACAAAAGAAGAATGAATGAAGTGGGCAAATGATCTTTTACAAGATTACCGCCGAAAGCACCAAGCAAAGAAGTCTTCCAATATTCTCTATTATTGTTCTAATTCTAAAAATAATAATAATACCTAATACCGGAAATTTCACACAGCATCAGGTACCACATGACTGATATACTACTTATATACTTTTTTTTTGTAAATACATACATATTATACATAGAAACACCCAGACCCTAGACAAATACTAAATACAAATACAAATATGTACATATGTCCCGCAGCGGGAATCGAACCCGCAACCTTTTGCGTCCCAGCCGGACCTAAGCCCACTGCGCCAGAGGTCGTCAAAAAAGTAAGTTAAAACTAATAGTTATCTATCTAAGGACATTGTTCTAATAAATAAAACTTTACCTATAGTTTGTTTGCAGCGTAGATATTATTGTTAAATTTTATGATTTATATAATAAACACCCCTTACGATCGATAAATCCAGTAAATCCACTATCAAAGGTCACTGAACTCACACAGACCAGGCGCGAAACGCGAAAGCACATAAAATATTAAACGAACACAAATGATGCAATGTTTTTTGTTCAGAATGTAGATAATATATCAAAGAACCTAACTCAGTAAACTTCTCCATACAAAAGTAGACTGTAAACCAATAAGGTTTTACTAATAGAGACGTTATACTCATTAAGAAGTAATAAAAACATGACGATATTTTACTATAGCTACCTACATAGGACCTATGGAACTTTATTTCTATCGCTGAGTAGGGTAAAAGATCACAGAGATATATAGGAGACCCCGTTGTCAGAAAGAGATAAACATACTTTTCACACCTTACATGTGCGGCCAGCCGGCTGACGGCCAATGACAGCCTAGGACGTCTACTAAATACAACGCTGTCCTTGTCTCGTTCGTGTATGTGGCAAAGCGGCAACGCCGCCGCGGTTGGATGATTTTTGAGTAAAATTAAATCAATGATTTTCCATTTTAAATAGTTTTTACAAATGAAAAGATACTTCCATTTTGCTTTTTACAGCCGTACCAGTATTAGTCTTGCACTTTCGAAATACACAACATGGCATTTTTGTTTTTTTCTATCTCCAAAAACCAGCAAAGTAGTACGTGCGCGTCGTGGCCAGACGCAGGACGGACTGAGTTTACTCAAGCTAATTAGCTTGTGTTTGTCTTGCCGCGCAGATCTCTGTAGAACGTATCTACCTCAGTTTATAATATAATATCATTGCTGTAAACATGTAAATTAGGTTTATAATCAAATGGGGCGAGCGCGCGCGGCAGCCCGTTACCGCACGGGACTTTTCGCGCCATATCTAAAAGTTATTACTATGTATTTACCATATATTTTATTATCAAAAATACTTAGAATGAGCAGAATAAACAGTTTTTGTAATAATAAACACCCGATTTTGCAGTCGTCCAGTGGCCTATGTATTCCGAAGCCTCAAGAGCATGATGGCAAGACGTTTGCTACATTTCTTCTGCGTCGGTCTCTTGGAATGACCCCAACGCATAAGGGCTTTGACAAATTGGCTTATGACCTGTATTGCCCTAGCCTGCAGAAGAATCGTCAGCAACTTGTGGAAAGGACGTGCCAGTGGTGTGGATTGTACTTCTGTACAAAGAAGAAAGTTAAGGAACATGTAAATTCATGTCACAAGCAACCTAATCCGAGCAATAATAGTTTAGAGATGCACAATGTTCTCACAATGTGCATCCTCACGAGATGATCGATCGGTAGATCGAGAGATTATCTGCGTAGTGCGCGAATATGATGACGCCGAGTGGCTTGATGAAACCGACGTTGATCTTCAACAAAGTACAGTGCCAACAACTGACTTGCAAGACTAGCAATCCGTGGTTGGGGGACAATGTACATTAAATATGTTCATGTACTAATACAATATATGTTTTTCACATGATTACACCATTCCTTTAATATTATTTTTATGCCAGTCAAAAACAACCTGCAACCTTTCTGTCTAGACATTTTTATCATGGTCCTTAATTTTCTAGAATATGATTAGATTAACCTTATTATCGGTACTTAAAAATAATATTATAAAAATTTTAAGATTCTTTGTACGTACTAAAAAATACACGTGATTTTTGGAGGGGGGTGGGGGGGTAGTCTTAAACCTCACCACGTATCACCATGGGGGAGGGAGGGGTTAAAAAATGTTAAAAAAACATCACGTGATTAATGGACAGCCCCTGTGGCGCAGTGGGCTTAGGTCCGGCTGAGACGCAAAAGGTTGCGGGTTCGATTCCCGCCGCGGGACAAATGTTTGTATGATCTGCAAGTATTTGTCTCGGGTCTGGGTGTTTCTATGTATAAGATGTATGTATTTACAGAAAAAATAAAAGTATTTAGGTAAGTAGGAGGTATATCAGTTATGTGGTACCCATAACACAAGCTCTGCTTACTTTGGGGCCAGATGATGCTGTGTGAAATATCCGGTATTATTATTATTATGATTATTATTATATTACTATGTAATGATTATATAAGAGAATAACATAGACTAAGAGATAGACAATACCATTGCGGACTTTTGTGTAGATCTGTTTAAGGTGTACAATACTGTAGTACATTATATTGATCTATCTCGTAGGGTTCAGCCAGCGTTTGTAATTCATGCGCAAAAAAATGTGTTTATTTAAGACACCACATTAGAAACCTCTAAAATTATCAGTGTTTCTCTACTTTATTATGCATGTTTTATACATATTAACCTTCCTCTTGAATTACTCTATCTATACTCTATGACGCTAATTGTTATAATTTAGAAATTAATTCAAAGATGACCGCGAAATGATGATCCTAAAGATCGTAAAAAATAATTACCTATATTTATGTGTTTGATGTATGTACTTGTATGTGAACTGTTTTTTTATTATTTTGTGATAAACAAGCGAAGTTTATTGAATATTTTTTTGTCATCTACTGATTTTGGGTAATAATGTACCGATTTTTGAGGACAGCTCTACCGATTTTGCACTATGGCGTTCGAGAACACTGGGTATCATCATTACATAGTATAAAACAAAGTCGCCTCCCGCTGTCTGTCTGTCCCGATGTATGATTAGATCTTTAAAAGATCTTTTAAAGATTTTGATGCGGTTTTTTTAATAGATAGAGACAGAGTGATTCAAGAGGAAGGTTTATATGTATAATATAGTAGAGAAACACTGATAATTTTAGAGGTTTCTAATCAGATTAGACATTCTGTAGTATATTTAGTATCAGCATTGCATCCGTGCGAAGACGGGGCGGGTCGCTAGTTTTAAATACAAACCATATTTCTATTAATAACTATTCTTTCTTCAATTTATAAGCAGATAGCTACTAAATTATAAGCAGATAGCTACTAAAAAGCTTTAAAATTAGACAGTTTTGTCGTACAACAAGCCATTTGCTTAAAAATTATAGGTCAATCTAATAAAAACAATATTAGCGAATGTGGTGTTTCAATCAAGGGCAGACGGACGATATTTTTAATGTCGTGTTAACTAGTTATGCGATAATAATAATAATAATATTTATTCAAAACTTACATGGTACAATAATATTTAATAACAAAATTCTAAAACTTATTTAATTAAAGGTAAGTATGCATAATAAGAGCCTGAACTAGGTAATCCTGTAAATTTTTTTACTTATGAACCGACACTAGAAATATTTTAAATGACGCCTCCAAATAGTCTTCTTAGGCACCTCCATAATCTATGGAGTTAATGTACCTTTTTCCTGCTATTATTTTTGCCGGGCATTCAGCAGTTCCTGTACAATGTTTGTTTACTCGGCCTATTGAAGTGGACGTAAGTGGCGCACTTTGGTTCATCTGCCTTCTTCGAGTTAATAATGATTGTCCGATACCTTGAGTAGGTATGACACAGATTGCTGCACAGTAAACAAGGTCACGAGTCAGCAAGTGATTATTTGTTTATTTATATATACATTTGGAACACGTCTATTCTGAACAAAGAACAAGAAAGGATTCACTATGATATTAGTGGCAAGTTATTTACTTACCTAGATATCGCTGTTCATCGAGCTGCAATCCTAGATCGCGCTGACGAAAACACACGACGTTTAATGACTACGGCAGTTGTAACTTACAATACAATACAATACAGTAAATAATTTAATAATATTTATGTGGTTTATTTGAACGCTTTCACTTCTTTAAAGAAGGTCAAGCGAATTAATGTGCAGATGCAAAGTAAAAGTTCTAAACAAATACAATTTCTTCATACATACATAGCATCAACCTATTTATTTATATTATAACCGACTTTAAATAAGGAGGAGGTTAGAGTAGGGATTATCAATTTGTCAAAGTCTTTTTCTTATAATAATGATTACCTACTCTAAGATGTTTGAACCGGTTTGGAAAAATATTTTTTTGTTTCAAAGTACGTGGTACCCACCGTACCTGTACTTCCTCCCAGGTGGTCCCAATTAAATTATATCGAAATCAAACTAGCGGTTTTTAAAAAAATATAAAAATTGTATAGGTACATCGATTATATTTTCGTTTATTCCGAAACTATTATAGTTGGCCTACCCATATTATATATAAACAAAATACATCTACTTTCCAGTAAAAAAAATATATTCAATGAAGTCATAGTCCAGGATCCATGGGCCATTTTGGCACTTGATTACTACAAGCTAATTTTCCGTGAGTAGCTTCATCTTCATGAGACGCCCAACAATTTCCTATACGAAACTCTCGATTGTGGTAGCTAACAGAGGTAGCAAGGATAAAGTATGTCGATTTGATGATTCTCAAATATTTATTACTAACTGAATTTTATTTTGTTAAATCTCAAGATAATAATCTACAATAATCAAAAAAATATTTGTCCTACAAAATCTATGGTTTGATCAAAGAGTCCCCTCCTTCCAACATGTATCGATAACGAGGTCATCATAAATGATTACTAACCAGCTGATTGTTTATTTGTTTACTTAGTTAATATTTATATAATTTAACAGTCATATTGTCCTACAAATGACGTGGTACGTTATCCTGGTCCTACGCTCAAAAGTTGTAGTACAGATCCTTGATGTAAAAAAATTACTATCAAGCTGAATCTTCGTGAGTAAGTAACTTCGTTTCGATGAGACGCCCAACAATTTCCTGAGCGAAAATTCTCGATTGTGGTAGCTAACAGAGGTTAAAATATTTCGATTTGTTGATTCTCAAATATTTATTACTAACTGGGTTTTTTTTGTTAAATCCCAAGATAATTATCTAAATTATTTGTCCTACAAAATCTATGGTTTGATCAAAGAGTCCCCTCCGTCCAACATGACGTATTGATAACGAGGTCATCATAAATGATTACTAACCAGCAGATTTTTTTAATTCTACTAGAGTATTCGTATAGGTAACTTTTTTTTTCAATAAATCACCATAATTATGCAAGGCAAGGTCTATTTATTGGGATAAGTTGATAAATATTAAACTACACATCCCGGATTGCTTGATGATTGTTAAAAGTGTTTCTTGGGCATTCGAAGAACAATGAAACCGTTTTTAAGAATCCCAGTTGATTTAGTATTTGAACAAACAATCAATGCTGATGCTGCTTCTAAGCTTCTGGAATTATTAACATTACATACTCGTTCTCGTCGATATGATCCTTCCAGTTTGCCACCATACAAGAATTGTTGCAACAAATTAAGAGAACTGTATTCATCTGCAATGTATTGTGTAATAATGCACACATGCGGTGCCCCACGGAAAAATTGCCCGAAAATTTTGAATGGACAATAATTGATGGCAAATATGAAACATATTGGTTTGATGTTCCCCAAAGTCCATCTTTTGAAGATTTTTTTTTTTTCGAGACCACGACCGTGACCACGACAGAGTGTAAACCTGTCGAAACATCGGGAAAAATAGGTAAATAAACGCGATAAATACCCGTAAGTATTTATAATAATTTTGAAGAATTGTCTTCTGACATACAAGGTAGGTACCCTATTAATACTATTGTTATTTATTGATTGATTAGTCATTATTATATAATTTATATAAATTTTCAATGTTATTACAAAGTCAGATAATCACGTATCACGATATCAGTGAGGAAAGTGAAATAGATGAAGATGACAGCGATGTTAGTAGCGAAGATTATGAAGATTTATCTGATGAATCTGATTTTTTTATACATAAATACACAAATATTTGTACCTAGTTTACTAAAAAATAAAATTAATTAGATTTAAAAAAAATATTTGTTCACTGTATCTTATGTTACAAATGGGAAAACGAAAAAATTACAATTCTTGTCGGACTAGTGATACATAGGTACCTGTTTTCTTGTAGGACATTGTTTTATTTGGGCAGAAAACACACTAACCTATTATGTAATATGTTTGTCCTACAGTTAGTAATGAGCAAAATGGTCTTGTAGTAGGTAGGTATTAACAATTTCTGAGAGTAGGACCGGGATAACGTACCACGTAATTTGTAGGACAATATTACTGTTAAATTATGTATTAACTAAGTAAACAAATAAACAATCAGCTGGTTAGTAATCATTTAAGATGACCTCGTTATCGATACATGTTGGATGGAGGGGACTCTTTGATCAAACCATAGATTTTGTAGGACAAATATTTTTTCAAATAATTTAGATAATTATCTTGAGATTTAACAAAATAAAATTCAGTTAGTAATAAATATTTGAGATTTATCAAATTTACATATTTTATCCTTGCTACCGCTGTTAGCTACCACAATCAAGAGTTTCGTACAGGAAATTCTTGGGCGTCTCATCAAAATAAAGCTACTCAAGGAAAATTAGCTTGATAGTAATCAAGTCTAAAAATGGACCATGGATCCTGGACTATCAGTTTTCTTTTTAGTTTTTAAAACATAGTTACCTATACATACTAGTTTTTTTTATACTTACACCATATTGCCCTGCCCACACATACCTGTACAATTATTTTATTTATACATTATGTACCTACCAACCTAACCTATGTCAATGTAATGTAATGTGTAATGCAATGTAAACTAAATGGGTAGGTTATGTGGTTTAGTAATGCAATGTAAACTAAATGGGTAGGTTACAACATACAAACATCAATTAATATTTTTTTTTGATGTGTAATATCTTAAAGGGTAGTCTTTTGAAGAAAGCGTACTATGATATACTGACACACTAGAAATGTATAAACTCTCATGAGATTTTGTGAAAACGGACAGTAGTATTTTTATTGCCTGTGGGTAGTTTGATTGACATCACCAAATATTTTCAGCTCCTTTTTTATTTATATAAACAAAAAAAAATTCTAGGATCTAACTTTACAACTACTTGTGTTAACTGCTAGCACTTAGTCCTACACCACCCAACACCAAAATCTTCTCTCCAACAAAAACACAGCCTGATTAAAACAATGGCTCAAGCTGTCAACAAACATGGAGACGCTGCAGGTCCTTTGACTCCAGGATACAAGAATAGTTTTTGAAACTTGCCAACATTAACACTCACAAGGATTTTTCTACATTATCTCGTGAGTTCACTGATTGGAAATCGCTTGTCTGGAAAACTCGTAGCACTATGAGACTGCAGTTGGAGCTCCGACTTGAATCGTTAGGTGACTGTGTCTCACAGAAAAGTGCTCATTCTGTGAGATTCAAGATGTGTGATATGACCTCCAAGCATTTTGCTGCTTTTCATCGCTTGGGTTTAAGCACAAGTAAGCCTGTGATGGTGCGATTTGTGAGCTATTTTGTCCGTAGTGAGGTGTCGAATGCCAAGACTGCACTAAAAAGCTCTGGGATCACTGTATCAGAGTTTTTAACAAAGTCCAGACATTAAATTTTTGCTGCTTTATGCGCATAAAGGCTTACGCATTTCGGTGTAAGGAAATGCTGGACGTCGGAGGGCGAAATTGTGGTCATCTTGCCCGACAACAGGTTACGCAGACTTGAATCCATGTCGGAGTTGAAGCCGCTTCTTTCAGAGCAACCGGTGACGTCTAGAGAGGATTTGACGGTTCCTGGGACTTCCCGGGGCATGGCGAAGTCCTCTAATCTTCCTACAGTGAGGGCTGCTAGGGCCGACACCAAAGCCAAGCGTTCTTAAAAAGTTGATAGCACTTGTTTTCTGATTCACCGTTCTTAATCTTCGTACGTAATTTTGCAGTATTGCATTGCATTGTATTGTATATCTTTCTTGATTTTATTAAATAAGGTGGACTTCTTTCTTTCTATACTCCATTCAGTCAGGTAAACAAAACAACAAAGTCAACAAACATTTTTTATTTATTTTTCTTCGTTGCAAACCGTCAAAGTCAAACTTGACTAATTTTGCGACACTGACATTGTACCCATATATTTCGTCCAAAAGCGTTCCATTTGCACGCAGATTTGTATGGAGTATTTATATCAATGGTTTTTTTTTTTTTTAGAATTAAAATTAGAAAAAAAAAAATAAGATAATAAGAATATTAGAAAAAAACATGTGTGCAATTCACACCTGGTAGATGTGAAACCTTCAAAAATTTTAGAACCACGAATTTAAGAAACACTGTATAATGCTTTCTATCTCATTTTCTCCCACGTTAAATCTTATGAATTTATGTGTCTCTCTTTTTACTGTCGCTTTTTCGTTAGCTTTTCCGCTCATATTATCTTTCAAATCACAACGATGCTAAAGAAGTTTTCACTTCAAAGAATATTATTTGATTTGTGCGTATGTATGACAATTATGTATGTTTAGTTATTTTTTTTCATTAATTTCTCTGTTGTCATGGTACATACTCGTTCTTACATAAGATGATGACTTTATTTTAATTTTGAATTGTGAACTGACATATTTAAAAATTTTATGTATCAATTAAATAAGTTGTACGCCAAAAATGGCATAATACATTGTAACTTGACCAAGTGCACACTAAACCACCATATCGTCATTTATCTCTAACAACACCGCTCAAAATGAAATGATCAAAATGATCAAGTCGATTTTTGGCACCGCCAAAAATCGACTTGATCATTTTGATCATTTTGATCATTTTGATGCCATTGGATTAATTTTAAATTCGCGCGTCGAACTGCCTGACATATTCAAGGATATCAACCAACCACAGGCCAGTATTCAAATAATAGTGACTGCGCCTAATTCGGTTTTCCCGCCAACACCGCTCAAATCGTCATTCCGCCAAACTTCGAATGAAAATCACTTCTACTACTACGGATTCTAACGGTTTTATGGTGTTATTTTTGTTGAATTTGTTTTATGAAGTGTAATTAACAAAGATTAAGAGGTAAGTTACTTATTATATTATATGTTGATTCAAGTGTTATATTGAACCTGAAATCGAATGAGTTTGTCGCCATCAACTTAGGCGGTTTTACTAGGATCTTGCTATTGCATCGAGTATTACTTATGCGGTGTTACAAACGTTATTTCTTGCAGGGTTCCTGGTAAAGTGGTAATATAGACCATGGATGAAAAAGAATTTGCGTCACTGAGTGACCAGAGTACAGATGATGAATTATGCCAACAGTTGAGAGATGCTGGGCTAAAATTGGGCCGTAAACGGCGTAAGCAGAGCTTTAGAGAGTCAAAGAAAAGGATTAAGCTTGGTAAGGTGTTTTTGTAGTTTCTTTCGTAATAAGTAACTTTACCTGTAGGTATTATGTGTTCCTGTTAGCCTGTGTGTGTGCCTAGTCCTGTGAAAGTCTTCACCAACTTTTTGTCTAACGTCGTATCCAAGTTCAAATTTTGATTGAAATCTAAAAAAAATAAAACAAAATTATTATTAAGTAGGTACCTACTGCTAACAGGAACACATAATACCTACAGGTAAAGTTACTTATTACGAAAGAAACTACAAAAACACCTTACCAAGCTTAATCCTTTTCTTTGACTCTCTAAAGCTCTGCTTACGCCGTTTACGTAGAACTCGAAGCATGCACTTCGGTTTCATCAAATAGAGGTTTTGCTGAAACGATACCAATAGATGTCGATTGTACTACAGCAAGCAGCCGAAACAAGGTTGGAGAAAGCTCTGCAGCCATATTTTCCTCACAAAGTACATCAACTACTATCATGACCCTCAGCGACGTACACGATCAGGGTGATTTGGTTAATCGAAACGGCGAAGGCATTGTTGTGGCCGTTGCAAAGAAGATTACCAAGAATCCTGAATCAAAAAAAACTGAAAGCCGCGCTTATATTTTGACGATTGAAAATAAACGTTACCAAGTATGTAAAAGAATGTTTTTGGATACCTTTGGAATAAAAGAGAGGTTCGTGAGATATTGGTTGACGAAAACTGATTGTACAATGCCGCCAGATAGGGCCACATCATCAGTCAATCGAAATGTGCCAACAAAAACTGGTGGACACGAACATGTCGAACAATTTTTAGCTGTTCTTCCAAAGATGCCATCACATCACATTACTGTCGTGCTTCAACATCACGAGAATATCTGGAACCAGTTTTCCAGAACATGACAAATTTATATAATACATCCAAAGAAGATTGTGAGTTCGCGTCTAAAGAATGTGTTGGCCGAAGACTATTCGATGAAATATTTATGAAGCTCAATCTGAGTCTTTTTCATCCTAAAAAGGATCAATGTGATGTATGCTGTAGCCATAAGACTGGAAACTTAACAGATGAAAAGTATGCTAAACATATAATGAATAAGAATCGAGCTAGAAATGAAAAAGAGACTGAAAAACTTGATGCGCAATCAGGTTCATGTCATGTATTCACACAGGATGTTCAGGCTGTAAAATTGGCTCCATATCTGCAAGCTAGTGCTATTTACTATAAAGCCAAGCTGTGTGTAGGTACACAATTTCACTTTGTACAACCTAGCAACCAAGGAAGTAATGTGCTATTGGATTGATGAATCGAATTGCACGCTCGAGGCCTCGGCTTTTGCTTCATGTATAATTGATCACTTGAAATCAATTGAAATTGTTGCCAGTTATTTTATATTCTGATGGATGCTGTGCTCAGAATCAAAACGCCATTTTGAGCAATGCCCTGTTACGCTTATCAATCGAAAAAATATTTTAATTACCCAAAAGTCCTGGAGAAAGGTCACACTCACATGGAGTGCGATTTAGTGCACAGCGCTATCGAATGCAAACTAAAGCGTAAAGAAGTTTACCTTCCAAAGCAGTACGTATCGATAACAAAGACAGCAAGGAAAGATCCGATGCCATACGAGGCACGACTTTTGGATTACACCTTCGTTACTGATTTTAGTAAAGATTTGGTGTACAAATCTATACGCCCAGGTAAAAAGTCAGGTAACCCAGTTGTGACAGATTTACGTGTTTTACAATACAGACCTAACGGTACGATATGGTACAAAAGTGATTTCGATCATGAACTACAGCCTTTACCGCAACATCCTACACCATTGTATCGCATCAAACCAATAAACCAACTGGCGAAATTGAATAAAACTAAAATAACGATTACCAGGCGTAAGTACCAGGACTTGCAAGACCTGAAAAGGGTCTTACCGCAAACCTGCCATTCATTCTACGATGAACTACCGTATAGTGGATAAGAATTTAATTCTATGTAGATCCGTTAATGATTATTTATTATTTTAGTTTTTCTAGTAACATTTGATGGTAAAACTCAATACAATGAGTTGATCTCGTTAATGTGACTCAAGTGCTCAAATACCAATTGCCCACCTAAGTAAAGTTCCTAACTATTAAATATTATACCTAGGTATAATTATTAATAAAAAAAACATGAATTTTAATCGATTTTTAATTAATTACAAAAAGCGCTTCTCATACATTTTCTTAATAACATCGCCTAAGTCTCGTAGAATTATCACGCAACACCTCGTAAGTCAATTTAAAATATGTACGTCGATAAAAGTTATATAATAGACATATTATTGTTGTATATATTAAAGCACCGGTTAATAATTAGCCTTAAAACGTTTGAATTGAATAAAATACACCGTTTTTAATCTCTCTGAAATGTGAGTAAGAATGACTTGAGCGGTGTTGTTAGGTAAGACACGATATACCTCATGTATTTCATGCAATTAATTTTTACTTTACTTTACTTTACTTTATATATATATTAATAATAATTGACGACCTCTGTGGCGCAGTGGGCTAAGGTTCGCCTGAGACGAATAAGGTTGCGGGTTCGATTCCCGCCGCGGGACAAATGATTGTATGATCTGTATTTTTCATGGGCCTGGATGTTTCTGTGTTTCTATGTATAATATCTATGTATTTACAAAAAAAGTATATAAGTAGTAAATCAGTTATGTGGTACCCATAACACAAGCTCTGCTTACCTTGGGGCCAGATGCTGCTGTGTAAATGATAAAAAAAAAAATTATAATCTCAGACTGAAATTTATTTTATTTATATAAATACAAATTTTATTTATATAATACAGTAACAGTGCGCTCATATACTAGAGTCGCGGCACGGGCGAGGTGCAGGCGGCGCGGAGTCGAGGCGTCTTGCCCGACCGCGCCACGACTCTGCCGCTATTTTTAACCGACTTTATCAAAAAGGAGGAGGTTCTCAATTCGTCGGAATCTTTTTATTTTTTTTATGTTGTTCACCGATTACTCGAAAACGGCAGAACCGATTTAATAAATTCTTTTTTTGTTTGAAAGGGTATCCTTCACTGGTGGTCCCATAACATTTTATCAAAATCGGTCGAGCTGAAAAATCAACGAAAATCTAAAAATTGTAATATCGATGATGATTTCATGTATTTCGATACCTCGCTGTCTCATTGGAGCGGTGCGTTTATTTGGCCTACCCATATTATATATATACCTACAAAATACATCTCAACTGTTTATACTATTGTATATGATACTGTACATTTCTGTAAGTATTTTTGTTAATAAATCTTTCTATGTAAAACTCAAAAAAAATGTGTAAGTGAATAAAACTTTTCACTGAGTTGTCAGTTTATTAAATAAAAATAAAATAAAAAATAAACTAAAATTTGTTTATTTCAGGCATTGACACCCATATCACAAAAAATACTAAACTATACAAAAGAATAAAACATACATACAGAATACCTTAATATAAAGAATATGAATAAAAATCCATAGTACCCATTTACCATATTGGTATGGTGTCATTTTTTATTTCCGTCCAGGTGGACAGAAATCCAGTGCCCGTAGATTGGATTCGCTAGGTAGTCAAAAACAGCCTTTAGGATGGTATTGTTATGGAAAGATCAGTTAATTAAAACCCGTAATATCTAGTACTATGTAGGATTGTTGCAGAAATTGCAGCTTCAGTGAGAGATTTGGTTTGAGGGATGAGGGGAATATCGACCCAATCTTACTTGGGAGAAAACCCGACGCGCGCACCCTCAGTTTGAAACGTGTATATACCAAGTTTTAATTATTTAAACAAAGAAACTTCATGAGAAAACTTCACCAAAGGTCCACTGAATGCAATTAAATAAGCCCATATTGAAAGTTAAACATACACGGACAAACTATTACCAGACCTTACATTTAAATATGATTAATAAACAATTTATATGAGTTAAAGTCCATGACCATAAGTAAATAATGCCCGACATTTCACACAACCCCAATTTCATTTGACCCGAAAGTAAGCAGAGCTTGCGTTATGGATACCACATGCCTGATATACTACTCATACACTTTTTTTAACCGACTTTATCAAAAAGGAGGAGGTTCTCAATTGGTCGGAATCTTTTTTTTTTTTATGTATGTTCACTGATTACAAATTTCACTCAATGAAGTCGGTTTCTTTTTAGTTTTTAAAACGTAATTATTTGTAAATATATACATATTATACATAGAAACACTCATTGAGAGTTTTTCTTTAACCATACACTGTACTCTATAACAATCAGCTGAGGATCATCAAAAATGGCTCAGCACCCGCATCTTACTGTAAAAACGGGTCAGTAATTTTCGCTGAATTATATACAATTTCGAGTGAGGATTTCTACGTGGAACTGATCCCAGATGAATGCTGCTTGGAGACTGATGATGGAGACGACTGCAATAGTCTTCAAATTATTGAGGGTTAGTCCCACGCTGACTTACAGAAGAACTAGCAATAGAGAAGGAAAACTTGAAACAGGCCCGGCTCGGTGCCAGTCGTTATGCACCTGCAACCGAACCGACACAGCACGCACTGATTCGTCTTTCCTGCGGGTCGAGAGGTTAGTGTGGGTACCTGGGAAGGCCTGCGCTATCAAACAGAATCCCAGGCAGAGTGACGTCAGTGGAGAGGAAACTTCACCCATCTCAGCTTGCTGGAGTGGATCCATGAACGAAGGTTTTCAATTACAATTAACTGCTGTAACTTTACTGACGCCACCTAAATCATCTTCAGCAGATGAACAAAGGCCAATGATGATGATGATGATTTGTAATGTAATATTTCACGTTCAATATTCACATGCCTGTACTCGGCCGAGATATGCAGCTCTACTACATATATGTATTAATAAATAAAAATAAATAAAAAAGCCTGTTTATTCCTTAATAGGTAAGTACGTAGTTACATTATCAATTTTAACATTAATTCGTATTAGTTGGTAGGTAGGTAGATACTTAATTATGTTGGCGACTATTTTATGGTATTACATTACATTATGTTTGTATCATTACTTATTTTCTATTACTCTTATATATTGTATTATTGGATGTTTTTTTATGATTATATATTCATTATATTATTATATTATCATTTATATTATAACGATTTCATTCTAGAGTAGATATATTACGTTAGGACCCCTCTCGGGTAAAGGCCTCCTCCAGCTGCTTCCACTGTTCGCGGTCCTTTGCTATCTCAGTCCAGTTCGGTGTGTTGGTATTTTTTTTAATTTCGTCGGACCATCGGGCAAGCGGTCTGCCTGTTCTTCTTTTTCCAGTCGGACCCCTCCAGTTTGTCACTCTATTCGCCCAACTTTCTTTGTTCATTCTTGCTGCATGTCCCGCCCATTGCCATTTCATTTTCATCGCATGTTGTAGAGCATCAATAAATTTTTTTTGTTTGCGTATGTACGTGTGTTTTATTTTGTGAATAAGTTTTATTTTCATTATGCTTCTCTCCCTAGCTCCTTGACATTTTAGTATTTTATTTTTTGCTTCCTTTGTGTACGTCCATGTTTGACTCCCATGTGAAAGTGTTGGTAGGTTACAGTTATCTATAACTTTTTTCTTTAATTGTAAGGGTAGTGGTCCCTTTAAAACCTCCTTCAGGCTCCAAAATTTATTCCAGGCTTTGGTTATTCTTCTGTCTATCTCCTCGATATTGTTAGTGGGCTTGAATGATTTTTGTTTTCCCAGGTAAATATATTCTTGAACATAATCTAATTGTGTGTTATCTATGTATATATTTTTTTCTATGTTACTGCTCATCACTTGAGTTTTTTGTAGGTTCATATCTAATCCAATTTTTGTACTAACTTCATGTAGAGTCGTTAGCATGCTTTTGAGCGTTGTCTGCTAGTAAGACTATATCGTCTGCGAACGCTAGGTGAGTAAGATGTTTGTCGTTTACATATTTTCCGGTATCGTTCCAGTTGAGGGTTCTAATAATAGAGTGGAGTACGGTTATAAAAAGAGTTGGGGAGAGCGGATCTCCCTGTCTTACACCTCTTTCGATGTTGATATATTTTCCGGATGTTGTATAATTTAGTAAGAAAGCTTGTTTGTCTTCTTTTAGGAGAGTTTTTTTGTTTTGTAGTGCGTGTCTTTTTTTTATTAGAGTTTTTGACGTTTCCGAAAGTATAATTTTTTTTTGTTGTGGCTAGATATTTTTTTGGAAATACTGTCAACAATACATGTTTCCAGGTTATCGTAAAGTGTCTGTACTTCTTCCTCCCTGTTTTGTACAATAATGCTTCTTCTAGTTTTTTTGTCAGGTTTTTCACGAAGAGCCTGGTTTCATCTTCTGTTTCTAGTATTTTTGGTAGAACTGGAGTATATGAGGTCCTCTTTTTCTTTGGTTTTTGCATTTGACATGTTCCTCGTACTATACGGTGGTCTGAGGGGTAGGTTATGTTCACAACTTCGATATTATTAAACATTGTTGGTTCAGAGGACAGAATATAATCTATATCGTTTTCTATCGTTTTATCGGGAGAGATCTATGTCCATCTTCGTTTTGCCTTCGTATTATGAAACGAGTTAGCAACATGTAATTTGTTTTCCATCAAAAATTCTATTAACCTCTGTCCTCTTTCGTTGCGTATTTCTAGCCCAAAGGCACCTAAGAGTCCAGTTTGTATTTCTTCTTTCTTTGGTATTCCTAACTTTGCATTAAAATCTAAAGATCAAACATAAAAATCAAACATAAAGTAATGGGCTTTATGTCTAATCTCTGACATGGTTTGAGCTTTGTAGAGTGTATCGTAAAATATGTATATTTATTAATAACTCTACCTAATGTATGTTGTACCGTACATTTATTTTGTGAATAAACGTACTGAATACTAAATTATCAAATACAGAATTTTAACGGACTTTATAAAAATAAGTTTATTATATATTTAGCAATAATATTTAGGTAATTATATTTAGTTTATATATTTATCTGTATTTCTCTATTAGTTAGTTCATATTTGTATTAGTTTTATGAATTTAATCTTTCTCTTTTCCTTCTTTTGTACACTTTTTACCCACCCATTTGTTTTTAATATCTCCAATTCCCAAGGTTTGCTGGAAGAGAACTCTTTTTAGGGTTAAGCTCGCCTGTGTACATGCCACTATTGATTAAGTTTAGAATATGTATTTTTTTGTGTACAAAGAATAAAGAAGTTTCCCAATTCGGTTGTTTTTGTTTTTAATTTGGTTTCTTACCCCATAACTACGTCATTTATGAACCGATTTGAAAAAAATATTTTTGAAAGGATATCCTTTCCGATTGGTCTAATAGAAATTTCAAAATCGGTTAATTTGTTTGGTTTTAAAATCAAAATAGCTGTAAAAATATGTCGTCCAAGTAAACGAAATTTCGTATTTTGCTTTCCTGTGACTTTCCAGTGGTCTTCTTCTTCTTATCTTGTCACTAGTTATTTCTAACCAGTGTGGTGAAAGGATTAAAGTGCGCCTCAGAGGCTCCTTTCGTGCACTTTCGAATGGTGTTAAGAATTTACGAATAATTACGTTTTAAAAACTAAAAAGACAACCGACTTCATGTATATACACAAGGCTACTGTAAAACGTTGAGGAGTTCCCTTGACTGTCCTTCGCCTTCATAATCAGACCCCTTTCAAGTGTGTCGGTTAACTGTCTGACGGCAGGGCGACATGAGGCCATGCATTCTTATCAATAATATAGTCAATTATATCATAATAAGCTTTCTTCAAAAGACTACCTTTTATGTATGCTATAAATTTCTTAATAGTTAGTTAAGTAGCATTTTTATAAAGCTTATTATAGAAGCACACCATGTTCCCCATAAAGGACTTATTTACTTTTACTAGTTGAAACCTAGGGATGTATAATTTATGTCTATTCCTAGTGTTGATTCTATGAAAGTCACTATTTTGCTGAATCCCATCTCTATTTTTATGTGTGTATAACAAATTTTCATATACATATATATTGTGATTTTCCCTATAGACCATCTCTGTAATGGCATCAGCGCATGTTGACGGGTTCTAAGAAGAAAAGCTGGTATGCCGCCAAGGATCAGATGCGAAAAGTGATAACGATAGGCACGGATACAACTTTATTGCAAATAGTTTTTTTTTGTTATCTTTGCCGTGGTGATTCGGGTTAACGAATAGGACCCGTCCATTTCCTCCTGAGGATGTCGTAAAAGGCGACTAAGGGAATAAAATACACCAGGTGATAGGCAGCAGCATTCGCCTAAGTAACAGTAATAATAATAAAAAAAAATCCTGGACATTTCACACAGCATCATCTGGCCCCAAAGTAAGCAGAGCTTGTGTTATGGGTACCACATGACTGATATACTACTTATATATATTTTATTTTTTGTAAATACATACATATTATACATCGAAGCACCCATACCAGAGACAAATACCTGCAGATCATACAAACATTTGTCCCGCGGCGGGAATCGAACCCGCAACCTTCTGCGTCAGCGAGACCTTAGCCCATTGTGCCACAGAGGTTGTCGAGGTAGAAGAGGTAGTACGTAACACCAATACTGTGATCATCAATCCGTCTGCCACGCATGCTTAACCCTCTATGGCAAACCCCTATGGCAAAACCCTCCACTATTGGATGAGGCTTACTCGTATTTCCAACAGTGGATGGTTACGGGCTGTTATGATGGTGATGTGTAGAAAAAGCGTTAATCTGAATCTATGGACAGGTATTTAAAAGTTTGCATTTTTTACCATTACTATGTCAAATAGAATAATTAAGCTATTAGGTTAAAAGTGAGATTGGTGCTTCCTGTTCGCGGCAGGTCTGTCTGTGTCCATCCCCAACCTGCGCCACGATCGATGACAGACAGTTCCTGTTAGGTTTGCGCAGAGCATCACAATAATATTTTGCACGATATTTCAAAGAATGTTATTTGTCATCTGATAAATATATTATAAAAATGGTGTTCAAGAAATATTCTTATATTATTTTATTTTTGTGTGTATTAATGCTACGAGTGGATGTGTTGAAAGCGGAAGCAATTCCAGTCGAGACATTTTTCGTTGGTAAGAAACAATTTGGCTACTAATGATAATTTATATGCCTATTATTTTTTCATGCATTGTTTACGTGTCAAAGTACGACCGACGTACCTGTATCAACTTCTCGGCCACCATTCTGTACATATATCTACCTTAGGTACTCTAGCTATCACCTACACATATCATCTATCTATCTAAGATAGATAGAGATAACTTTGTTGCTATACCACACAGAAAAAATCTAAACAATTATTTTTCAGCAAAAGGCAATACAGTGGGCGGCCTTATCGCTAACAGCGATCTCTGCCAGGCAACCATTGGATGGATTGGACTATAAATACACAGAGCCCCTTCATATTGGTGTAGTGATATATAATTCTATACTTTAATAATATTTATTTAAACTAAATATAATACTGATATAAATAAATACACACATACACAATAGGTATAATAATAAACAGCTAAAATCATTGCACAAAAGTGGTTTTTATATAAGATATTAGCTCAACAGCTAGCTCGCGACTTCGTCCGCATTTTTTTTGAAAGGAATAAAAGCTAAATTTTATTGATAAGTTTCAAACCAATCACATTAAAAAGTTTCCATACAACCATTCACTCCACATTTTACTCATTTATGAGGGTTATTTTGAAAAATCCTGAAACACGTGTCCATTTATTTTGCATTTTATTTATTCATATCAAATTTCAAACAAATCGCACCACGCGTTAAAAAGTTTCATACATTCGTTTTCACCCCTTTTCACCCTCTTAAGGGTTGAATTTCAAAAAATCCCGCCTTAGTTGCTGTAAAAGGAAGCTACCTTCCAAATTTCAGCTTTATAGCTTCAGCTGTTTCGACTCGGCGATGATGAATCAGACAGTCAGTCAGTCAGGTTAAGGTCTTTTATAGGTATAGATCAACAATACTAAAATAATTAGGTATAACAGCGCGACAAATAATGTTTCATGAAATGTTCTTTAAATTGGGGAGAGAATTAGCCTTTCTAATATCTACAGGCAACGCGTTACACAAGAGGACACATTTTGGATTCTTCAAATTCGAATATACTGTTTTAGAAAAATAGTTTTTATTTAATTACATTTTTATACCAACTTGCCAAACGACAAATCTAGCAAGTCACTTGGGACCTTGTTTTATTTGCCCTATAAAAGACACTTTAGCGAGCCTAATTGTGGTATAATTAAGAATATCGCTATTTTCTTAAACAAAATTATATTTTTGTGGACATACATTCGATCTTCATATATATACCGACTGACGAGGCACTATCATAAAAATTATATTGTCTACCTAACGTGACAATATCATTTTTATGATAGTGCCTTGTCAGTCGGTATACCTATGGTGACAATTTCAATATCATGCATTTGTCACTATTTGTCAACATAATTGCCATTGAACGAATCTGTTTTGGCAAAGGTTTGGATATGGCTAATCTGAATGTCAAAATGGTACCGCACTATTCTTCCTGAACGAATTAATCGTTGATTTTACCAATCGTTGAAATACCAAAACAAATTTATATAAAGAAGAGGTACCTAGTATTGCTCTATGCACATACTACTAGGACGTACTAATTCAAAAACTATCATTTTTTTTATTCTTAGACAAAATGTTGGTTTTAGTTAAGCTTTTGTATGTTTTGCTGTAATAAATATATTTTTCATTTTCATTTTCATTTGAAATCACTGTAAAAAATAACGCAATCCCGTAACGTTTGATCAACGTATAATCTAAATTACAGTTAAATCCTTTCCGTTATAGTGATAAGCGCGGTACGAAATATGTCAAAAATAACGTTTTGACTTTGGTTTAGATTTGGTTTACCTTTGGTTCAAACGTTCAAAATTACCGCGGTTGGCCCCTAGGTATTTGATGGTATCGGCTTTGAAGTGCCTTCATTTTATGTTCTAGCTGTCTCCCGCAAAGTTTTCTGCGTAGGAAAGTAGAGAAGATAATGAGTATTATTATAACGATATCGACCTAATCATTTAATCTAAAGTCCTCCGACCATACTTCGATAATTATTCGATCGTAGCGAGCTCTAATCACCCGCAAAGGGTTACCAAAAACTACCAATAAATAATTACGTTTTAAAAATTAAAAAGAAACCGACTTCATTGAATGAAATTTGAGCCTATAATACATTTTTAGTGGAAAGTAGATAGATGTATTTTGTATATATATATAACATGGGTAGGCCAAATAAACGCACCGCTCCAATGAGACAGCGAGGTATCGAAGTACATGAAAACATCATCGATGTATACAATTTTAGTTTTTCGTTGATTTTTCAGCTCGACCGATTTTGATAAAATTTATATGGGACCATCTGTCAAGTATAATACCCTTTCAAACAAAAAAAGAATTTTCCAAATCGGTTCAGCCGTTTTCAAGTAATCGGTGACCATACATAAAAAAAAAAGATTTTGACGAATTGAGAACCTCCTTTTTGGTATAGTCGGTTAAAAATAGAGTAATTACGAAATTTCATACCATTCCTTCAATGCATTCGCTATTTCTGCGTTTCATTTAATTGCTCTCACACGCTAGTAATTCATTCATTTGTATTTGTTAATCAATAATATAATAAATACGTTTATCAATAATAATATAAAGAACTTCGTTCCAACCGAGTGTTCCACGACACTCACGCATTTTTCATAGTTTTAACCATTTGAGCTCATAGCCTACAATAATGGAATTTGCGTTAATTTAGAGCGCCTTTTACATTTTACGTAATAGGGTTAATCCTCTTAAGTAAAAGAGTGATCGTACGCGGAAATATACCCTCTGACTTGCTTCATAATAAAACTACAAAGTTGCGCTACCGTGCCACAACTGGGCCACAAAATGGCCGTCAGCAGTCGACTTTACTTAAAGTTCAATTTTATATATTTCGTATTGCATCTATCAAAATTGCACCAATACAGAAGAATCTGAATAAAATGTCCTGTTATAAACTATTAACACATTAAAAAGATTCTAAAGTTCTAACGCGAAAAACTAAATGGCGGGAAAAAACCCTTTTTTACCAAAAATGTAATTCTTAATGATTAGAATAGAATCTAAAATCGTTTTCTCGCTTGAAATTCGCGTAGGTACTCTTAATTTCTATATAGACAATTTTTCATAGTAATGCATGATAACAACTGAAAAAAACATTTTAGCGAAAGAATGGTCCTGTTTGGTTATAGTCGGATTTAATGACTACTTTATTAATCGAATTCAAAAAAGGAGGAGGTTCTCAATTCATCAGTTTTTTTTATTTTATGTATGTTCACCGATTACTCAAACACGCCTGAAAATATTTTTTTGTTCCAAAAGGTACTGGGAAATAAAATACGTCCTATGTGGTTCCATTAAAATTTTATCTAAATCGATCTAGCGGTTTTTAAAATATCAACAAAAATCTAAAAATGTTTAACATCGATGAAATTTTTCGTTGCGTTGGTCTACCTACATATTAGGTTGGGGAAAAAGTCTTTTCGCATTATAGTATGTATGAACTTGTAATAAAATCTCTTTGGCTATACTATTTGTATCTGGCTGGTTTTGTTATCATTAACATTTTAAATTTTAAAGAACATAATTACAAATTCAAATTAGGAAAATGTGTGATTTTTATATGTTTTTCGTACTGTCAAGATGAGTGAATCTAATGAAGAAATTCGATACATTTTAAAATTTTACTACAAAACAGGTAAAAATGCAACGCAAGCCTCGAAAAAAATTTGCGATGTTTATGTTAGTGCAGTGTCTGTGAGAGTAGCAGAAATTTGGTTTAAGCGTTTTCAATCCGGAAATTTTAATGTCAAAGATGCACGTCGCTCTGGTTTTATTACGGATAAAATGGATGCCATTTTTGAAAAAGTGGAGCAAGATCGGCATATTAGTAGTTACGACGTATCTGAAGAACTGGGAATTGACCACAAAACAGTTTCGGCGCATTTGAAAAAAACTGGGTACACAAAAAAGCTCGATATTTGGGTACCTCACGAGCTCACTGAAAGAAACCTAATGAACCGTGTACTCATTTGTGATTCTTTATTACGACGTAATGAAACCGAACCATTTTTGAAGAAGCTGATAACTGGTGATGAAAAATGGATCACGTACGACAAGAACGTGCAAAAGAGGTCGTGGTCAAAGGCCGGTCAGGCTTCACAGACTGTGGCGAAACCCGGGTAAACTCGCAACAAGGTGATGCTGTGTATGTGGTGGGATTGGAAGGGCATTATTCATTATGAGCTGTTACCATCAGGCAGGACCATCGATTCTGAACTCTACTGCGAACAACTGATGAGATTAAAGCAAGAAGTTGAGAGAAAGCGGCCGGAATAAATCAACAGAAGGGGTGTGGTTTTTCATCATGATAACGCTCAACCTCACACATCTTTGGCCACTCAGCAAAAATTAAGAGAGTTTGGCTGGGAGGTGTTAAGGCATCCGCCGTATAGTCCTAACCTTGCACCATCAGATTACCACCTGTTCCGGTCTCTTCAGAATTCTTTAGGCAGTTTCAGGTTAACATCACGAGGGGACTGCCAAAACCACTTGTCGCGGTATTTTGATCAGAAATCCCAAAATGTCTATAGCAATGGGATCATGTCCCTACCTACAAGATGGCAAAAAGTTATCGAACAAAATGGTACCTACATACATTAGTTAAATGTAAATAAACGATATTAAAAAATGTTTTGAATTTTCTTAAAAAATGCGAAGAAACTTTTTCCCAAACCTATTATATCATATACAGGGAATTCAGGAACTAGTATTTTAAGCCTGAACGAGGAGATTCAGACCATGAAAATTAACAGTTGTGGGGGTACAAATCCTAAGAATTAATATTTTCAGATTTTCATACAAAAACATTCAAGAAATAAAATTGACAACCCTTATTTTGTTAACAATGTTTCTAAATGCGTTACCGTTTCGCGTGAGTTCAAATTGTCTGCTAAGCTAGGCTAGATAGGTACCTAGGTTGGTGTATGTAAGTATCTTTTGACGTAGGTACCTACATCACATACTGACTGCGGTTTTCACACAAGCCATGTTGTTTCGTTTGTAGCACAAAACTAAGTAGATATTTATTTAGTAACTACCTAGTAATCCAGCGGCTAATCTAGTTAAGTATTCGTCTCTTGAAAAACAATGTTTTTAACTTTATGGTAAAAGAAGTTACATACTGTTTAATGTCTTGTTCTAGGCGGATCCATAAAATTTTGAAAATTGACAATAACAAACACCACATTACACGATTAGTAGGTACCTATTCTAGGTACTACTTCCTAGGTATCCAACACAAAGCACTTATGATTGAGTTAAAAAAACACATGGTCACTCACAATGGTCACAAGAAACGGAATGACGAAACTCTTTACTAGAAAGTTGACCGCACGAAGTACAACAAAACACTGAGCGAAAATCAATTCAAAGCAAGCAAAATAAAATCCTTTGAAATTGCCGACAATTTTTTAGGGTTAATTTTTGATGTGAAAATTCAAACCTATCACAATGATGACATTCATGTTGGTAAATACTATTTTGGTTCTTAGTGAAGTTATTTTGCTTAGTTTATTCTGTAGTCATGTCACTGCTTCTTTCTTGGTCACTGAATCCTTTAACCACTCTAGTTCTGTCACCATTAATCACTAGACTCATGTTAAGGCTACATACAGAAAAAAAACCAGTGACAAAACAAATTAATTCAGCACAAAGTGACCAAGAAAAAACCAATGACAGAATTAATAAATAAATTAGTGAATAAAATAAATAAAGTCTTAATGGGAACAACGACTAAAAATAAATACCTACGGAACCAATTTCTGACAAAATAATAAATGTCGACTTATTACAAAGGTACACTATTTTCGTATAAACCAAATACACTCATGGACTTATTTAGAGAAACGCTTCATCAATCAAAGAAAAATACTAAAATATGTACAAAAAGTTCTTAGTACATACTGGCCACATATACATTAATATTTATCTTTAAAAAAGAATAACTTCAATATAGTCTTTTGTTTCTGTTTTTTTTTGTTATTTTCACTAGTCTATTGAAATAATTTTGCTGACGTATGCGTATTAATTTCATAAAATCTGTCTTCTTTCAAGTTTTTTTAGAAAAACGTATCGCAATGCACATCAATAAATATTTGAAGGCACAATGCCGGATCTCAGCGTAGCTCAGGTTTCCAAAGATGTTACTTTGATTGAAAATGGTCACAGTTATAAAGAAGTGGCTCAAACATTGTGAGTTTCCAAATCCGTCATCTTTCGAATTGTTAAACGTTACCAACAGACTGGAGAGTACACGAGACGTGCAGGGCAAGGTCGCAAGAGAGTCACATCAGCGAGAGACGATCGATTTATGGCAAGCAGTGTTCTGAGAAATCGCACTTTGAATTCTTCTGAAGTCAGATCTACGATCCAGGACGTTCGACAGGTGACAATTAGCACTAAAACCGTAAGAACAAGACGGTTAAACTTTTGTTTCCGGGAACACGAAAATAAAGGAAAAAAAGGGGGGTCGGGGGGGAAATGGTATTACTCCCAATAAAAGGGATTGCCCCGTTCTCGACATATTTGAATAAATGAAACCTAACCTCAAAAAGGACCAATATGTCCTTATGCTCCTACCGTGACCTTGTATTATTCTTCTGGCGCTGGGATAACTCTGGAATAAAGCCGCACTTGCCAGCTAGAGGACCCTTACTTACCACAGATCATCGAGTAGCTCGGGCTAACTTTGCTGGAAAATTAGAATGATGATGACTGGGGGAAAAAATTGTTCACAGACGTGTCTAGATTTTGTCTTAAGTCAGATGATAGAAAGGTCAATGTTTTGAGATGACCCGGAGAAAGGTACGCTCAGTGTCACATTGTCGGAATAAAGTCATATAGTGGATGGTCACTGGGCACGTACGGAGTTACACATCGTAGAAAATGGATCCTTGACTGCAGCTCAGTACGTAAATGACATCTTAGAACCGATTGTCATGCCCTTTGCCCTATACATCGGTGATCATTTTCAATTGATGCAGCGGCCCCACACTGCAGCGATAGTTTCGGGGTATCTTTAAAAGGTCAAAATTGACGTTTTGCCGTGGCCAGCACGCTCGACAGACTTAAATCCCATCGAACATGTTTGGGATAAGCTCGGCAAACTAGTAAAATAGTGGGATTCAACACCAAGAAACATAGGAGATCTGAAAAGGGTACTGGAAGAAGACTACAATCAAATACCTTAATCAAAAGCATGTCGAGAAGATTGCAGGCAGTTTTAACAGGTATAGGGAGTAACACCAAGTACTGAATGTACTCAAACACTCGACAAAAACTAAAAGTTTTTGTAATGTCATATCACAATCACATTTTCAATGAGATGATTGAAGGGTTAATTCATCAAAACATCATTTTTAACATTTCTGTTCATTAGTCTTGTGTTTTTTACTGAAGAAAGTTTTATTTTAAGTAAAAATGGTAAAATTAATAAAGTGCTTAACATAAAAAAAAAACTGATCTCTCTTTTTTATGTTCCGTTCCTCTAATTATGCCCGTGAAAAACTAAAACTACAAATTCATCCACTAAATCATCCACTAAAAATTTCAAAATAAAATATTGCGAAATTTTATGCTCTCAAATTGTATCCAATGAAGTCGGTTTTCTTTTACTTTTTAAAACGTAATTATTTACATATTTATTTAGCCTTCTGTTATTTTTATTACCTACAAGAATGAACCTACAATGACGTTATATCACTATGGTTACATCACTAGTTAAAAACAATAAATAATATATAAGTTTAAAATATCTCTCTATTTCAATGCCAGTAAATTATATAAAGCTGGTTGATATAATGTCTATAAGACACATCCTATAAATATAAGTGTATTTACTCAACACCATCATATATAGAGAAGAATACAAGTCTTTTATGTAATATTCTAATAGCAAGAAGTATGTCCAAATTTAAAGTTATTTTGGTGGTACATTTTGATAAACACGGGCTTTACTCACGTATCATAGTGCGAACCGTGAACTCGAGCGGCAACGAGCGGGCCGCAGATCAAACTCACCCTGATGAAGATTCTCTACATGAATCGAAACAGTGTCGGGTCGGTGCCTCCATCGACAAAATAATACGTGAGTAAAGCCCGTGTTTATCTTAATATATAGTACAACTCATGAATGTTTTGAAAGTGAAAAAATTCCGTTGGTGTTTGCCGGCCGTGCAACGCACCGCAAAATACGCTAATACGAATATCGTAGGCCATTTTGAGCTATGTTTAATATAATTACGTTTTAAAAACTAAAAAGAAAACCGACTTCATTGAATGAAATTTGAGCCTATAATACATTTTAGTAGTAAGTAGATGTATTTTGTATATATATAATATGGCCAAATAAACGCACCGCTCCAATGAGACAGCGAGATATCGAAGTACACGAAAACACCATCGATGTAGGTATACAATTTTTAGATTTTCGTTGGTTTTTCCGCTCGACCGATTTTAATAAAAATTAAATGGGACCGCCTGTGAAGTATACCCTTTCAAACAAAAAAACAATTTTTAAATCGGTTCATGCGTTTTCGAGTAATCGATGAACATAGGTACATAAAAAAAAAAGATTCCGAGGAATTGAGAACTTCCTCCCTTATGATGAAGCCGGTCAAATATAAAAACAAGTAATATTTTGTCCACAGGTGCAGTTTTTGACAAGAAAAACGAAGAAATACGAAATGTATTTAAGTATGCTATGGCTATGCACAATCAGAATATAACGGATCGTAAGTTTGACCTAACAGCTTACATCGATGTGGTCAACACAGCCGAAACTTTCAAAGTTTGCGAGCACGGTGAGTTTTTATTGTATTAATACGGATTGTTTTTCGACGTATTATTGTCATCTTGGTGGTATAGTTTTGTAACAAAACAAAGAGGTGATTTTAAATAATCCGATAAAATATTTTATTAAATAAACAACATCTATTTTCATGGTTAGATAAGGTCTTTTATTTACAGAAATGTGCAGAATAATATACAATAATATAAAATTCCTGTGAAACAGTTGAGTTATCTATGAAACAACACTTATTTACATTAATTATTTAAAGACCTGTACAGAATAATATTATACAATAGTATATAATTACATATTAAAACCTAAAAAGAAAACCAACTTTATTGGATACAATTTGACCATAAATCTATTTTACTTTGAAATTTTTAGTGGAAAGTACATGTATTTTGTTTATATATAAAACCAACTAAATGCACTGCTCTGAATTGCACGCAACGAAAATATCATCGATGTATACAATTTTTAGATTTTTGTTGATAGTTTAAAAACCGCTCAACCGATTTTGATAAAATTTGAATGTTTCAGCTCAACTGTTTAACAGTGATTTTTAACTGACTTCAAAAAAAAGGAGGAGGTTCTCAATTCGCCGGAATCTTTTTTTTTAATGTATGTTCACTGATTACTTGAAAACGCCTGAACCGACTTGGAAAATTATTTTTATGTTTGAAAGGTGGTCCCATTTGAATTTTATCAAAATCGGTCGAGCTGAAACATCAACGAAAATCTAAAAATTGTATACATCGATGATGTTTTCGTGTACTTCGATACCTCGCTGGAGCGGTGCGTTTATATGTATACATCTACTTTCCACTAAAAACGTATTATGGGCTAAATTTCATTCAATGAAGTCGGTTTTCTTTTTCGTTTTTAAAATGTTATTATCATATTCGGAATCACCTGGTTCAGGTTTAAATTACTAGTTTCGGCACACCATGTATATTGGGGAAGAACATCTTCTACTATAATACTATTGTGCGAAGCCGCAGGCAGAAGCTAGTCGGCTATAAATTCCATTATCGATCAACATTTTTTTTGCAGTTTGTGACCAACTCAATCGAGGAGTTTTCGCCATGTTTGGAGATGTTGCATCTATGTCCTTTGACCTATTTCGTTCATATACGAACAATTATAAAATCCCGTTAATCGCTCCAGGGTTTCCTAAAGAGGTGAGTCGTTTTTAACCGACTTTATCAAAAAGGAGGAGGTTCTCAATTCGTCAGAAAGGTTTTTTTTTATGTATGTTCACCGATTACTTGAAAACGGCTGAACCGATTTGGAAAATTATTTTTTTGGTTTGAAAGGGTATATACTTCACAAGTGGTCCCATATAAATTTTATCAAAATAGGTCTTTTTTTTAAATGTTTTTTTCAGTATATCGTTGGATAGGTCTTTTAAAGATACGAAGAGTTTTCTTAAATAGTTTTTCGATAAAGATTGATGAATATAGCTTTGAAGGTGATTTCGAGTCCAGCCGCATATTCCCTATTCCAGTGCCCCTATTCCCTATTCCTAATCCCCTTATACCGTTATAAGGGGATAGGGAATAGGCAGCTCAACCGCTATTTACCAGACAAGTTTTCAAAATTGTACATATATTATTGTTGTATATTTGGTGACATTATAAGGAAAATTATCACGGCTATTAAGGATTTATTTAAAGGATTTGACGACCTTTGTGGTGCAGTGAGCTAAAGTCTGACTGAGACGCAGAAAGTTGCGGGTTCGATTCCCGCCGCGGGACAAATGTTTGTATGATCTGCAACTATTTGTCTCGGTCTGGGTGTTTCTATGTATAATGTGTATGTAAATAAAAGTATATAAGTAATCAGTCATGTAGTACCCATGACACCCGCTCTGCTTACTTTGGGGCCAGATGATGCTGTGAGAAATGTCCGGCATTATTATTATTATTATTATTATTCACTAGATTAAAACAGCCTGATTTGTAAACCATAATATAAATTATAAAAAGAAAAACTCCACGATAAATTATTTGATTATTAACCGACTTAACCGACCAAAAAAGGAGGAGGTTCTCAAAACTTTCGTGTACTATACATTTTGATAAACACGAGCTTTGCTCACGTATTATTTTGTCGATGGAGGCACTGACACTGTTTCGATTCATGTAGAGAATCTTTCAGTGCGAACCGAATTCGAGCGGCAATGAGCGGACCGCGAATCAAACTCACCCTGATAAAGCACAAGATATCGAAGTTTGCCCAAATATTTGCCAAATATTTGTTTATAAATAAACAAATGTTTGCCCAGGAGTTTGAGAGAGTCGAGCCCACAACCTTCGCAGGCCTAGTTACTACTAACCATGAGGCTTGTCAAAGATCTCGACAGTGAAAACTCAGGTTCAGTGGACTGTATTTCTTTTTAATTCTTCCAAATTTTCTTGTACAATATTTCACTTCTTAACTAGACTTTTAACTTTTTCTTGGTTTATTTCACTTCACTGATTTGCTTGACTGACTGTAAAAATTCACAATATTTCCCTAATCTATATATACGGATGAAGCCCGCCCCCACCACCTATTGGAGCAAGCGCGTTTTAGGTACGATCTAGCTAGGTAAGTACGACGGATGCTCGAGTTGTTCCTACCATACCTATTTGAGCAAGCGCGTTTATAATTCGATCGAAAGGTTTATGAGTCGTCCGTAACAAGGCTAGTCATTGGTTGACAACATAATTACGTTTTAAAAACTAAAAAAAAAACCGACTTCATGGAATACAATTTGAGCCTATAACGCATTTTTTGTGGAAAGTAGATGTATTTTGTATATATATAATATGAGTAGGCCAAATAAACGCAACGCTCCAATGAGACAGCGAGGTATCGAAGTACACGAAAACATCATCGATGTTATACAATTTTTAGATTTTCGTCGATTTTTCTGTAAAGTACCTGTAAAGTATACCCTTTCTCACAAAAAATAATTTTCCAAATCGTTTCAGGCGTTTTAGAGTAATCGGTGAACATACATAAAAAAAAAGATTCCGTTGAATTGAGAACCTCCTCCTTTTTGATGAAGTCGGTTAATTAATTGACTTGCGGTGTTGTTATTTGAGCAGAGCACATCTCGCTTACCTATTAATGTTTGCAGATACATCCAACATCACCAGAGCTGGTCGACTACGCAGTGAGCATGCAGCCGGGCTATCACAGAGCTATCTCAGACATAATGAACCACTATGGTTGGACGGAAATCATTTACATTTATGATTCGTATGCTGGTAAAGACTCTTAGTTTTTGTTTTATACTTCTAGTTTTTAAATTAGGCATTGATTCGATCTCGAGTTTTTATCCTTCTAATTAATTTTTTTGTATTTTCCAATAGGTACTTACGTAAAAAATATGAAATAATTACGTTTTAAAAACTAAAAAGACAACCGACTTCATGTATATAAAAGATAACATCTATACAATTTTTAGTTTTTTTGTTGATTTTTTTTAAAACTACTCGACCGATTTCGGTAACTCCTTGAAACAAAAAAGAATTTTTCAAATCGTTTCAGGCGTCTTTGAGTAATCGGTGAACATACCAACATAAAAAGAAAAGATCCGACGATTTTTTTTTCAAACAAAAATTAATTTATTGACATAATACATATGTTGTGTATACATATGTTACAGATCTATAGCTCCCGAGCTAGTAAAAACTGTGTTCCTATGTTTTTTTTTTTTAATCGGTTAAAAAATGGTCTGGATCTAGCATACGAGTGATAGAGAAATAACTAGTTAACGTAATTCGTAGAATAATAAGTTTACGTATGTGCGGTTTTAACGCTATCTTTTGAGATTAAATTATACTGGCGGCTTTTGTGATTTCTTATAATGTATCACCATTGAGTAAACGCAACGTCTGCTCATCTCAACGCTCACGGAGTACCTACCTGCCTTCTCAGGCGGATGGTCCGTCGAAAAAAGGGTTCGGTGGTGGTTTACCAAACTACCCTCCATTCAACGGTAGAAATCGAACAACCTATATCATCATCATTCATTTTAACCTGGTATTGAACCTGGTACCTGGTATCACTACTGGCTTCTTTTCTTTTCCACCAGCCTTCTAGGATTCTTCTGGAAGAGCAATAAATAACTCTACCTAATTACCTACCCAAACTGCGTTAAACGCAGTAAATATTTTCTTGCTTGCCTACCGCTGCCGTATGCGTGAGAGAAAGGAGAGCCAGACTGGCGCCATAACGCGTTACGTAACGAAACGGTTTGTGAGGGTCATAGGAAGTTATCACTTCAAAAATTAGAAAAGTTGTGGGTTCAGTTTGATACAACCTTAGGCGATGTTCGGTTTGTTAGGTTATGAAAATTACCATTCGACGCGCATTAACAATTGTGTCATATAGAAGCAAAGTCAAGCAAAATGTTTTAATACGATATATATTTTGACGTGACAACGTCTAATAAATAGATGAACGCCGGCTGCACGCACGAAAAAGGATGACTCATTGTCCAGTTACGCTCATTGTAACGTTACGATCGGAGCGAGAGCGCATAACAATGCATCTATCTGTTTTGTTATGACGTTGTCACGTTAAACTATCGTCCGTAAACCGACTTTACAGACAACCATTTTTTTTTAAACGCTAGTATTTAAAAAAAAACAGAATAGTACGAGTTTGATTATCAATAGCTTCACAATTAATATATAATACCTACATCCATATAATAAGAGTTTCAGGAAAATAATTATCTGCATAGAATTAATACTAGGAACAGAAGCAAATTATACATCCCTAAGTTTTGACTAGGAAATAAAAGTACCTAAGTGCATTATATTCTATTACTAGCGACCCGCCCCGGCTTCGCATGGGTGCAATGCTGATACTAAATGTACTACAGAATGTCTTTATATACAACGTTATCTAAGAGATAGACATATACCATCGCGGACTTTAAAAGGTGTACAATACTGTAGTACACTATTTTGATCTATCTAGTAGGGTTCAGCCAGCGTTTGCAATGTAAGCGCAAAAAATGTGTTCATTTACGACATCACATTAGAAACCTATAAAATGATCAGTATTTCTCTACTATATTATGCATGTATTATACATATAAACCTTCCTCTTGAATTACTCTATCTATTAAAAAAAACGCATCAAAATCCGTTGCGTAGCTTTAAAGATCTAAGTATACAAGAGGACAGACAGACAGCGGGAAGCGACTTTATTTTATACTATGTAATGATAAGGTTCATGAAAATGCAACTGTACTATCAATCAAGAAATTTAAAGCTTACGTAAAGGCTACCCTTTACTCTTGTGAAGAAAGCATATTATAATATAAATCACCATATTGTTTCACTTGAGTTTTACTATACATTTTGATAAACAAGGGTCACGTATTATTTTGTCGATGGAGACACCGACACTGTTTCGATTCATCTAGAGAATCTTCAGGGTGAGTTCGTTAGCTCGAGCGGCAACGAGCGGACTGCGGATCAAACTCATTTTTCAACCGACTTCAAAAAAAGGAGGTTACTCAATTCGATTCGTATATATATATTATTATTGATTTTTTAGATTTTTTTAACTATTATTTACATTCGTTTTTAAAACGTAATTATTTATCAACCTATTCTTTCCCACTGCTGGGCAAAGGTCTCCCCCAATTCACACAGAGAACAACATCTGTTGTGCTGTGGGCTAAGGTCTGGCTGAGACGCAGAAGGTTGCGGCTTCGATTCCCACCGCGGGACAAATATTTATATGATCTGCAAGTATTTGTCTCGGGTCTGGGTGTTTCTATGTATAATATGTATGTATTAAAAAATTACATAGTAGTATATCAGTTATGTGGTTTCCAAACCACAAGCTTATTTCGGATGATGATGATGATGATGAAAGATGATGCTTTGTGAAATTTTAACATTGAACTGGTCTGATTTTTTTCAGTAATAAGTTAATTTCTGATACATATACTAAGATATATGTGTTATCAACAGGTTTCTTGAGGCTTCTGGATACCAATGACATGGAGCCAGAAGTAACATTATATAATATTTCATACTCAGTACAAATTAATAACGCCTCTGATGCTATACAATTTTTATTGGAATTGGAATCAATGGATCGTTGGGGAAACAAGCGAATAATTCTCGATTGTAACGAAAAACACACTAAAAGCATTTTAATGAAACACGTACGAAACACGAAACTGGGACGTAAAACATATCACTATCTGCTTAATGGATACGTGAGTATTTAAGGCCAATATTTACTCAGCAGACTCGTGAGTACAATTTATTTTAAAGTAATTACAGAAATGTACAAAATAATACATAATAATATAAAATGTAGACAGTTTAAAACGATCTAAAGAAAGCTCAATTCGACGACCTCTGAGGCTCAGTAGAGGGCCTTTTTGAGACAGAAGAAAGCTACAATAATATAGCTTATACATCAGAATAACGCATAGGCTTTAAATAACTTATAAAGATATTGTGTGAATTGTTCAAAATATAACGATAAGTGTTAAGTAAGTAGGAAAAAAAATCTGCCATCTGCGAGCTATTCTGGCGTGCGCTGCAAAACCGTTAGAATTACACGAAGTACTAATCCTGCGCAGACGAAGTCGCGGGCATCAGCTAGTATAAAATACAGTTGAGCTATCTAAGGACCGTTTAAAACGATCTATAGATAGCTCAACTCGACGACCTCTGTGGCCTAGTAGGTGAAGGCCCGTTTGAGATACAGAAGGTTACTGGTTCGATTCGCACTGCGGGACAAATGTTTATATGATCTGCAAATATTTGTCTCGGGTCTGTACTAATATGTGATACTAATATATATGTATGTATTTAAAAAAAAAGTATATCAGTCACGTGGTTCCCATAACACAAGCTCTGCTTACTTTGGGACTAGATGATGCTGTGTGAACTGTCCAGCTTTGTTTATTTATAAATTACTTAACTGATCCAGATCACTGCCAGAGAGCAGCGTCCGCAAGACACTGGAGGCATTGCCACATTGAATGGCAATGCTAATACGCTGTGCAAGATAGTAGTCAGCTCTTGGGTTACGCGATATTTCTACAAAACTCCAAAAGACTTAAATATATATATGCATATATAAAACACATATGTTATGACTTAGAAACTGACATCAAATTTATTCATCATACCAACGTTTACAAAGTAACATTGCCTTTGCTATAAGCTCTTGATAATAACAGAACAACAGTTATGAATATCGCTATCATTCATACGGCTAACAAAAATATAAACGATAATAATAAATATTGGTGGACAATGCACACAACACCATCTAGCCCCAAACTAAGCATAGCTTGTATTATTGTGACCAGATGAGTAATATAAAACTTATATATTTTTAAATATATACTTATGATACTTTATAACACCCAGACACAAAATAAACACCAAAATTCGTCACTCAAATGTTTATCCTGAGAGGGAATCGAACCAACTAAACTGACAGGCCAGTCAAAAATAAGTTATAATAATAAGTAGGTAGGTTGTTTTAAAAATAGTTTATAAAAAGTGTGGCAAATGACAAAAGTAACATGCATCTCACATCGACAGATCATGGATGGTCATTGGCGGCCCGAAAGTATAGATTTCGGAGCAATCAATATTACGGGGTTCCGCATCGTCGATCACTCTCGTAAAATGGTACGCGATGTCATGGACGGTTTGAGACTACTGGACCCCCGGTTCAAAGGCAGAATATCTGTAAGTGCAACTATTATTTACATTAAAACGTACACAATAAACTTAAAATATACAATAAGAAAATCCTAGACTGTATGGAATCATACAAATAATAAATACGTTAATGATTTGATCGTGAAGCTAAACAGCACCCCGGTCGGGCTCAGATTATTAACACAAAATAGTACATCTCTCTCTTACACACACGCACACATACACTCATGCACACACCCACACACACACACTCACACATATGCGCACCCGCGCACACACACACGCATACATACAAACTCACACTTTTATCACTTTCATACATACACACAAACGCAAACAGCTAACTATCTACATACTGTATAAATAATATTTATTAACAAAAACGTACATATTAATATAAAATACATGTAAAAACGTGGAGCTTTCTAAGGGCCGTTAAAACGATCTATATATAGCTCAACTGATCTAGATCATTGGCAGAGGGCAGCGTTCCCAATACACACGGTTGCCACGTTGAATGGCAATGCTAATACGCTGAGCCAGATAGTGGTCAGCACTTGGGTCACGCAATGACCAGACTCGACGCCGTGAAATAATTTGAAATCTCGGCAAGCTCCTATTTCCCACGGGCCCAGGGTCTCGACTCCAAAAGGCTCAAATATGTAGGCGGCCTTATCAAGACCAGCGTATTTGCGCCTTTTGAGGTCCTCGGCACATTCAGCCGCCGCACCAGTTCCAACGGAAGTTCCCGACAGATGCGATGCGGCCAGGGTGTCTACGCAAGTAACATCCCATACCAATGGCCTACTCATCTCCCAAGGGAAAATAGTCATACCATCAGGCTTCTTACCATCATCACGTATCAGACCGTTCGGTTCTAGAACAGCTGGTGCGTTGACGCTTGTAATTGCCGATGGACTGAAAGGTTCTTGGGGAAGCGGAATTAGGGCAAGCATTGTTCAAAGCGTTTCTAGCCTTGTCTACATACTTGGCAATAAAATGTTTTCTTATTTCGCTTTCTCATGTACCAATACTATTTGTTTTATTTCCTTTTATTAATTTTGTTTTTGTTTTTTTCTATTATTACTGTTTTCACTCATTATACATTGTTTCCCTAATAGTTTTGAATAATATTACAATCTAGCCAAATAAGCTAATAATTAATTTTGTTTTGACATAGTTTTATTAAATTAAATATAGGTACCTAAGAATGTGTCCAATTGTTGTTTTGTTGCTTGAAATGCATATGTTCATAATGTTTCAGACTTTAAAATTATAAAGATCAATAAAAACAGACACCAGCATTGGCTTTGATACTTATTGTTGTCCCATTGCTAATTATTTTATTTATTTAGTTAAGCTAATTATGCACAAGTAGTCAATAATTATCCAGTCTTTCAATTCTAATTATTCAGTTATAATGAAATCATCATCATCAGTCAGTATCATCCGTATCCGTATGTGTTTTTTGTCATGTTTTATTTTGAAGTAGGTACGTGTTACTTTATTTTGAATAAAAAAGTTGACTCAAGAATCACAATAATTCGAAATTTTTGTAAAACCTTTACACTATTTAAGTGATTTTTCGTCCGCGTAGAAGTCTAAAATGGTTCTAATATGATTTTTAATTGTTTTTTTACGTTATTAATTTTGTAATAACATATAAATTTGAAGTTTGAATACTCATAAAATATAACAATATTTATTATAGTGTAAGGATTTAAAGGTTAAATAAACATGAAAATAAAATAAAACTATGTTATATATTATGAACACGAAGCTCGTGATCTGGTGAAAGTGACACGGGGTATCATCTTTTTATCAACTAGGTATATTTTTTGTTTTTCTTTCGGGTGTAGATTCACCAGGTTACTCTATGCGCTTACTCTGAAGCATGCCACATACAACTGGCAGTGAGAGAAGCAGCTTTCTCTCAAGTCTATTCCCGCTACCTTAAGAGTTTGACCTTGAGCTTTGTTTATGGTTATGGCGAAGCAGACTTTGATAGGAAACTGCACTCTTTTGAATTCGAAGGAACAATTTGATGGTGTTAGAATCCTAGGAATAAATACAGACTCTCCTCGAGAACAACCTGTCAGTACCGTTGCCTCGATTACATTGCGTGACATTCCAATTTTAAAGAGTATTGCATTGCACCAAGCTTTTATGTGAGCTCAATCTATTTTTGAATAAAATTGGATTGAGTTCTCAACATGTGTCAAAATAAAATGTAATTAAAATCAAAAGCCCTAAGGAGTATTTATATCAAATTCGATGCAAATCACACCCAAAATAACTTACTACCCCTTTTCACCCTGTTAGGCGATGAGTTTAAATAAAATACTAACACATCTTCCATCAATTCTATTAAATAATGTTTATGCTAAATTTGAAGTAGATTGGAACAAAGAATCACGTTGTTCCATACAAACTTTGCCCCCGTTTTTCACCCCTAAGAATGTCTGAAAATCCATTCTTATCGGAAGCCTACGTCATACAAAGAACACGCCCTCCAAGTTTCAGGTCTCTACGATCAGCGGTTTTGGCTGTGCGTTGATCCGTCAGTTAGTAATTCAGGACAACGCCTAAATAAATTTTAGTAAATTTAATAGATTTACAATAAAAGTTTAAGGAAATTGCTCTACGCGTTGTAAAGTCATATTCAAATTTAAACACATTTGCATTGCATCCTTTTTAATGGTTGCTTTTGAAAAACCTTGAAATATGTGTACCTATATCATTTTTTATTAAAATTACACAAAGTGTCAAGCAAAGCGCACAACGCACTTAAATGGCCCTATACAATTTAAAACCCCCATCGCACTTCTTTTTAAGGGTTGGTTGGAAAAGCCAAAGCTTTTTACATACCCAACCCAAGTTTTAAGTAAATCGCACCATACGTTCAAGAGGCCCCATTTCATTTTTAAACCCCCATTGCACCCCCTTTTAAAGGTGGTATAGGAAAACCCTGAAGTATGTACCTTATGATTTTGTATTTGATATATACAAACTAAATTTCGAGCAAATCGCATTAGACGTTAAAAAGTCCCCATACAAGTTTTTACCTCTACTGCACCAAATTTAAAGGGTTGTTTTGAAAAACCCTTAAGCGCGTGTCTATTTAATTTGTATTTAAAATATACAAACCAAATTTAAAGCGAACTGCATAACATGCTACCAAAATCCTCACACAATTTTCAAAACCGCGTAACACCCCTTTTTAAGGGTTTGGTTTAGTTGTTAAAAACTAAAGCACTTTTTATTTTGTATAAAAGCAAATCATGTATTATATATTATCAAATCTCACGTGTTAAAAAAACCTTACATAAATTTAAAAACCCCAACTGCATCCTTTTTTAAGAGTAATTTTGAGACCTTGAAACACGAGAAAATTTAATTGGTATTTAAGGTATACAAAGACAAAGTTTTAAGCAATCACACTACGCGTTACAATGTCCCTTACCTAAATAAATGGTAACCATATCACTCTTTTCTAAGGGTTCATTCGAAAAATCCTGAAATATGTATCTATTTATGTATATTAAAAGTATACAAACCAAGTTCCACGCAAATCGCATCACGCGTTAAAAAAAAGTTTTTTATTATTTGTATCAACGAATATTTGAGCAAAATTTCAAAATGGTAAGTTTAAAGAATATGATATCTCATACAAACGTTTTCAACCCTTTTTCACCGTCTTAGGGGTTGAATTTTGGAAAATCCGTTCTTAGCGAGCGCCTTTCAAAGAATGCTCGTGCCATATTTTTCAAATCCGTAAACCTTGTAGTTTTGATTCAATTCTGTTTGAATTGACTCATTTTTAACTGACTTCAAAAAAGGAGGAAGACTTCAATTCGACTGTATAATTCGTATTTTTTTTATTTGATACCTCATATCTCCGTCATTTATGAACCAATTTAAAAAAATCTTATTTCTTGTGACAGGATATACATACTTCCCGATTGGTCCCATATAAATGTAATAAAAATGGGTGCAGTAGTTAGGTTTTTAAATAAAAAAAAAAGAAAAAAATATGTTATCCACTTGGATGTAACGAAATTTTCATATTTTGGTTTTCTGTGACTTTCCAGTGGTGTTTAAGAATTTCAAAAAACTATAAAGTACTAAAAATCGTAAAATACAAATGTTTTTTAACCGGCTTCTTAATTCGGTTGTATTTTTATGGGCTCAAATTTCATTCAATGAAGTCGGTTTTTTGTTTAGTTTTAAAATGTAGATAAATAAATAGTCCTGGACATTTCACTTCTGGCCCCAAAGTAAGCAGAGCTAGTATTATGGGTACCTTATATATATTTTTTAAAATACATACATATTATACATAGAAACACCCAGACCCGAAACTAATACTTGTCCTAACATTTGTCCCGCGGCGGGAATCGAACCGGCAACCTTCCGCGTCTTAGCCGGGCCTTAGCCCACTGCGCCACAGAAGTCGTCAGATAAATAAATTATATTTCTTGTGACTTCATTTGTGCCTGTTTTGGAATATTGTTATATTTCATTAATATAATTAGTTCTGTGCCATGTTAATGAAAGTAAAATAAATAATTAATTTTTAATAAATAATTATAAAACAATTACTTATATAAATGTAAAATAGTTAATACAAATATTCGCGATTCTAGGTCAACGCGGAGAAACCCGCAGGATTTGATTAATTGATGAATGACCTTGAAACTTTTACAGCTTCAAGAGCCCGTAGACTATATCTAATATGAATTTGTATGTTCTGCAAGTATTTGTCTTGGGTCTGGGTGTTTTTATGTATAATATGTATATATTTAAGAAAAAATAAATATTTAAGTAGTATATCAGTCATGTGGTACCCATAACACAAGCTCTGCTTACATTGGGGCCAGATGATGCTGTGTGAAATGTCCGGCATTATTTCAACTCGATACCTCCACGTCTTCCTGAGAAAAAGGGTTTTGACTACAGACAGATAGGCGTACAGGGCGTATCCCACTATTTCCATTAGGTATTTCTATTGATAGAAATACTGGGACTGATTCTCCCACTGTTTCCATTGCTGGCGGGGCGGCGGCAAAAAAAACACTGCATCACCTCTTATGCACATATCCGAGTTACAGTTGAACGCTCCAAGAAAAAAAAAATTCAGCTGTCCGGTCAACCGAACCATGGAAAATAGTAACTATATTCTTCTGGCGCATCAGCGCTGTCGCGGCACGCTCGCCTTGCGCGTTGTTACTGATCGGAACCAACTGGTTCCGATCTGATTTTCTTTTTCAATAAGAACTTATTGAAATAAATAAATTCTTATTGAAGAAGTTAATCAGTAATTTATCTTTATCTATATATTTATAGAAATAATGGGATATAATTTGGAAAAAAACGCTAGTCCCACTTTTTCTGTTTTGTATTTTCATGGAAATAGTGGGATACACCCGACAAACAGCAGACATACGAAATGACAAATGAATGGTTCCTTTTTACCTTCTGAGATATTGGACCCTAAAAACCATTGCAACTAAATTCTAAACATTAAACAGCATTATATTTTTGTTACAGGCAAAAACAGCTCTTATGTACGATGGAGTTCAAGTATTGAAAGATGCTTTAGCGAGGCTCTGGAAAATGAAACCAGATACTTTTAAGAATTTTTTGCAGAGACCCGCAGGATCGCGTTACTCTTCAGATGTCATTATCTGCAATCCTGGGGCAACTTGGGTGGTCCCTTTTGAAAACGGACGAAAAATTAGAAATCTTATTAAAAAGGTATTTAAAATTATAAAGTAAGTAGTTACATCACAAATTAAGAACCTAATTTTCACTAGTCAGATATAATATACAAATACAAATACAAACAAATAAAACAATGTTTATAGCTAAAAAATATTTTACAGGATCAGTTACTCAGTTTATACAGTTCAGGGAGTAATTTAGCAATTGGACTAAACTCAGCACTATATCTGCGCAAACATGGTTTACGCAGGGATGGTTTTCAGTCTACCCCTTAACTCGAACTTAGGTGACAGTCGATCAATAAAAATGAAAATAACAGCGGAAAAATGATAGATCATACACGTAAAAACAACAAAAATGAGAAAAAAAGTATATTTTTTTATAAACACGGGCTTTACTCACGTACTTATTATTTTGTCGATGGAGGCACCAACACTGTTTCGATTCATCTAGAGAATCTTCATCAGGGTGAGTTTGATCCGCGAACCGTGAACTCGAGCGGCAACTCACCGCGGATCAAACTCATCCTGATGAAGATTCTCTAGATGAATCGAAACAGTGTTGGTGCCTCCATCGACAAAATAATACGTGAGTAAAACCCGTGTTTATCAAAATGTATAATATAGTTATACCTAAACTATTAAATAAAAATATATAGACTATTTTATTAAAAAAAACTCTGAAAACTATTTACTGCGTATTGCTGCGTGTGATTGAGCGTGTGTTAGGTATGTTCGGAAATGAGTTTTAGCATATTGTGTTTGTGGGAGAAGGCATTTTAATTCCTCCAGTCTCGTAAGAGGCTGGGTGGCTAAGCTGCCTCCTCGTGTGTGGTAATATATTCTTTTTTTTTTTTTTTAATTTGACTGGTTTAAAATAATATCAGTTTTTATTTGGCACCTCGCACCGTCTTGGGGTTACTATTAGTTCATAAATGTAATAAATTTGTTTCTTCATCATCCGACAATCTCCATGTTTTCAGGCGAATATTGAAGGCCTCACTGGTAATATTTCGTTCAACAAAGAAGGATACCGCTGTAATTATACCTTCAATATTATGGAAAAGACTTTTCAAAGGGCAATGGTTAAGGTACGTTGATATGATTAAGGCTGGTCGCAAATGTGGACACTTTTGTGTCTTGTGTCGGATACAACTGAAGAATATTTAATTTCTATAGAACCAGTATGAAATCATCTACTCCCTGCGTATATGTAAATATTTATTATGTCCAGTTGCTTCCACTTAACACATACTCATTGACGATCAAAAAGTGTTCGGTTTCGGCAACTGGAAACTAAAAGTCGTCAGTTGAAGACACAAGAAACATTAACAAATTTCCAAACTTACAAACTTACAACAAAAAGTGTCTTCGTTTGGGCAGCGCCTTATGGTGGATTATGTACCTTAAAGTATTCTGTAAGCTATGTCGATAGAAGTGGTTTTAAAATAATCGTATGTTTTCTTGTTAGATAGGAACATGGAACGACATGGACGGTTTGCAGATTATCAGACCTAGCACAGGCCCCGCGCCACCTGCTATTGATACCAATAAAACATTTATAGTAACGACCGTGCTACATCAACCCTATATGATAAAAAAACCATTAGAGTATGGTCAGAAAGAGGGCGACGAACAGTATTACGGATTTTGTAAAGAACTTACCGATTTAATTGCAAATAAGCTGGGAATCAAATGTGAGAACGTTATAACTATTTTAAATTATTATCTTGATATCTCTCGTAATGGAAGAGCATATCTCTCTTGATATGCTCTTCCATTACGACTATCGCAAACCTACATTTGAAATATACACAGAAACAAAATTAATGAATATAAAACAACTTAACATTTACTACACCTGTATACTTATAAAAAAGATATTAAATAAAACAATACAAATAAACATCACATTTAAGGTCCACCAGGTGCACACTCGAAGTAGTCGTAGAAAGGATCATGTTGTGCTTCCAAGAGTACGTACAGCTCTTGGTGCTAGAACAATAAGTTTTGAAGGAATACAAATCTAAAATAAACTGCCGAAAGAAATGAAGAATGCAGATTCATTTAAAATCTTTAAAATTTAATTAAAAAAACACATTCTTCACGATCAAACATTACTTAAATAAACGAACTTACCTATCTGCATATACTTACACTGTAACGCGTGAATGAATCTGCACACTACACTGCGACTGTTCGGCGCATGCGATGATGCGATTACGATTCGCGGGTAGATAGTTGTTTTGTTTTGTTTGTTAGTTGTTTGAGTACGTCGATTATTTGCTGGTAGTTTTACTACTGTTTTATTGTTGCCGAAGCATGTTTTAAAATTTACCTATGTTTAAAATTATTTCTCATGTAAGTGAAGTTTATAATTTCTTTTTGAGAAAATAAATATTCTATAACCGGATATCTAATTATACATGGTCTTGTAAATCTAATATTTTTACCTAGATGAAATAAGGATCTCTAAACACGGAAGTTTTGTCGGTGAAAGCACTCGTGACGGATGGTCCAGCATTGTGAACGAACTCGATAGAAATGTAAGTCTAGATCTATATATCTTTATATATATATACACTCGAGAGCAATGAATCCGGGTCACTTAAAGAAACCTATATATCTATATATAAACTAGTTGTCCCTGTCCCTGTAGCTGTTTTTTTTCAAAAAAAGTTATGTAATTGTAAATCTAAACCATTCTCGAATCCATTTGAACACTTACAAAAAATAAATTCAAATCGGTCCAGCCGTTTAGGAGGAGTTCAGTGACATACACACGTACAGTAGAATTTTATATATAAAGATATGGATAGATTTTGTGGCGCGGATGCAGGTAAGGAGTTCCATAAGCGTACAGCTTGAACAGTGAAGAATGTGAATCCTTCACTTTTCAAGCTGTACGCTGCTATACATAGCTGAACTATGGACAGGAGTAAATAGCTGGAAAGAGTAAAGAGTGAAGAGCGCAGAATACGAACGTTTGCCTGATGCAGGAATGCAAGGAATGCATTCCTGCATCAGGCATATCAATATCTATGGAATATCATTTCTAACGCGTTTAGCGGGAGAGAAAAGTGTATGGAAATCCACTTCTAACGTGTTATTTTTATTTAATTTCTTCATAGATCAGCTGACAGCTATGGTTATTTTCATTATACGTCAAACGACAAATAGTTTTTACTCCAAATTCGCCAAATTATTTATTCCGATTTCTGAACAATATTTTGAAAAAAGAACCCAAGTAATAAAGGCATGCGCAGGAATTTCTTGTGCTGTATAAAGCACTATGTATCACTCGGGAGAAAGTGCGATTCTAACCTCGTTTGTTTTAAGGCCCTCGGAATTGGGCACTTGCCTAGGTTTACAATGTACTATTGTATTTTGGTTTAAATTATTCTGTTCATCTCTGATAATAGATATTATTTCAGGAAGCAGATTTAGCAATAGCACCTTTGGCGATATCATCTGAACGAGAACGATTGGTAGACTTCACGGACACATTTATGTTATTCGTCAAATCAGAGGAACCCAAGGTTTTACAGTCTGAAGAAAATTTGTATAATTCTTTCAACTTATTACAGCCAGTTTCAACTGAATTATGGGTAACAAAACCATGTATATTAATTTGTTTCCAAGGCGATGAGATAGTCTGTAGAAGCTTAAAAAAATATGTAAATGACATGTATTAATATTACTAGTGTCTCTGTGAGCTGTTAACCTCGCGAACACTTTTCGAAACAACTGAAATATAACTTTTTTTTATCTTTTCACCACCATTTTGAAAAATTTCCAAAAACTGAATCGACAAAAAAAAACTATATAGTTATAGAGCCTGCTCACAAAATTTCGAGAAATGCGACCTGTAGAGGAAAATATCTGGACAGACAGCGGGCGGACATACGAAAGCATTTTCGCCTAAGCTAAAACAAAGACACTCACTCGGTTAATTATTTTTTTCTAGAATTGCTCTTATTAATAAAAGTTATGGATGTAAATTCAAAGTGTTGCCTTGTGTTTTAAAAATATAACGCCTTCATAACAAATTACTTGAGGAAGTTAGAAACTATAGAAATCGTAGATTAATGGAAGTTTAATGAAGATTTCTATAGTTTCCTGTGGTAAAAAATCACAATCAATTCCTTTACAGGTTTTAATTGCGTAAATCTACGTTATAGGTGCATAATCAAATTCTGTACAGGTTTTAAATGCGTAAAGCTACGTTATAAGTGCATAATCAAATCCTGTACATGTTTTAAGTGCGTAAAGCTACGTTATAAGTGCATAATCAAATCCTGTACATGTTTTAAGTGCGTAAAGCTACGTTATAAGTGCATAATCAAATCCTGTACATGTTTTAAGTGCGTAAAGCTACGTTATAAGTGCATAATCAAATCCTGTACATGTTTTAAGTGCGTAAAGCTACGTTATAAGTGCATAATCAAATCCTGTACATGTTTTAAGTGCGTAAAGCTACGTTATAGGTACATAATCAAATCCTGTACATGTTTTAAGTGCGTAAAGCTACGTTATAAGTGCATAATCGAATCCTGTACAGGTTTTAAGTGCATAAGCATAGGCGGAACACGGAACACGGAACATAAAGGTTTACTAATATGAAAAATTGACAATAGTCAACTTTTAAACATCCAGTGAAAGAGATCGTTAATTACAATATGATTTCATCATAAATATTTAATTACTCGTATATAAAGGGAATTTTTATAAAGGTGATTTTAATACTTATTATACATTTTTAACAAAATATATACATTGTACAAGAAAGGCTTGAATTAGATAATTAAGAATATTAACTCTAAATAATGACAATTTAAAAACTAAAAGGCAAACCGACTTCATTGAATTAGATTTGAGCCCATAAAAAAACCAACCGAATTAAGAACCTCCTCACTTTTAGTACTTTTTCATTTTGTTGATATTCATAAACTTGAACTTGAATGACATATTTCTCCAGCTATAAGGATTTAAAAACCAAAGTTCTGAAACCGATTTTGATGAAACTTCTATGGGACCAATTGGAATGTATATTTTTTTAGATGAAAAGATGTCATAAATGACGGAGTTAGGTAACAAACAAAAAAAAACATAATTGAGAACCTCTTTTTTTGAAGTCAGTTAAAAATAGATAATACTGCGTACCAATCTTGCAGAAGACAGTTCAGCTATAGAAATATAAAAAAAATCTGTTTAATTCTTCCTAAGCCCAACGCAACAAAAAACTAAAAAACCTCATAAATTACCTCTATATAAAACTAAATAGTATTATTATAAGAAATTCATGCATGAATGTGCTATCATTGTTACCAAATGATTATTAATTAATTGCTTTAGGTAAAGTATTTTAAACTTACATAAAAATATTATGTTCCAGTTAAGGGTACTAAGCAGTTTTTTTGCCGTGAACCTAATTTATTGTTTCGCATCGAGGTATTCGCCATACAAATGGAGATGGATTTCTATATTCGACACATTATTGGATCATCCGACAACCAATAAAAATGAGGTACAATTTGATTTAAGATTGTTTTATAGTAGAAACTAGCGACCCGCCCTGGCTTCGCACGGGTGCAATGCTACAAATATACAATATGTAAATATACTACGGAATGTCTAATGTGATTAGAAACCTTTAAAATTATCAGTGTTTTTCTACTATATTATGCATGTATTATACATAAAAATGTTTCTCTTGAATCAATCTGTCTATTAAAAAAACTGCATCAAAATCCGTTGCGTAGTTTTAAAGATCTAAGCATACATAGGGACAGACAGGCAGCGGGAAGCGACTTTGTTTTATACTATGTGGTGATATCTTAATTAATTTGTTATGGTTTTTATATCATCGCAGCCGCAGTGAGCCAAGGCCCGACTGCGGCGTAGTGTTTCTATGTATAATATGTATGTATTTACAAAAAAAGTATATAAGTAGTATATCAGTCATAACACAAGCTTTGGAACTTACTTACTGTGGAACTAGATGACGCTGTGTGGACGATGACGAGACGATGTCCGGCATTATTTGTTATTTTATTTATGTCCGTGTTTAATTTAGTACTTTTAGATCCGAGTGTTTTGAAAATCTATTTTTAAGCTTATTATAACTGAGGCTATACTTATTCAATAATAACTATTTTCAGATAACTTTACAAAACGATGTTGGCTTTAGGAATTTTCTTCGGTCTTTACTTGGAAAAATCAATCCGGAAAGTGATGTAGCTCCAAGGTAAGTCACTAAAGTTTTGTTATGTAATTACGTTTTAAAAACTAAAAAGAAAACCTACTTCATTAAATGAAATTTGAGCCCATAAAAATACAATTAAATTGGGAACCTCCTTTTTTTTGAAGTCGGTTAAACGCTTTTAAGTACTTTATCTTTTGTCGAAATTCAATAGTAAACACTAATGGAAAGACACAGGAAAGCGAAATATTGAAATTTCGTTTACTTGAAGGACATATTTTTTTCAGCTATTCATTTTTCTATCGGACCAATCGGGAAGTAAATCCTTTTACATGAAAAAATATTTGTTCAAATCGCATCATAAATGAAATAATTATGAGGTAACCATAAAAAAAAAACATACGACCGAGTTGAGAACTCTTTCTTTCTTTTCTTTTAAAGTTGGTTAAAAATATGAAATTTCGTTTAATTGGAAGACATATTTTTTCCAGCCATTTTGATTTAAAACGAACAACTGAACCGATTTTAATAAAAATCCTACGGGACCACATATTTCACATAAAAAAAAACTTTTTCAAAGCGGTCTATAAATGACGGAGTTATGAGGTAACAAACTAAAAAAACAACTGAATTGAGAACCTTCTCCTTTCTTGAAGTTGGTTAAATATTATTTTAGAGTGCCTCCATTGGTGTTTATTTTAGTAAAATCTGAAAACAATATAATGAAAGAACTATTGAACGCCGAATGATGCTTCAATTATTATACCGGCAGACATTTTGCGATCAACAAAACATTATGTGTAACAATTTCTAACATTTTTGTACGTGATATTTTTTAACCAACTTCATTAGAAATGAGGAGGTTCTCAATTCGAGGGAAACTTTTTTTATGTATCTTCACTGATTACTCAAAGACACCTGAACCGATTAAAAAATGTTTTTTGTGGTCCCATTTCAATTTTATCGAAATCGATCGAGCGGTTGTTAAAAATACAACAAAAATCTTAAAATAGTAAGTATACATCGATGATATTTTCGTTACCTGTAGTGCAGAACATTGCGTTTAGTTGGTCTACTCATATTATATATAACCACTACATCTATTATATATAACCACTACATCTATTATATATAACCACTACATCTATTATATATAACCACTACATCTATTTTCCACTAAAAATTTAATATAAAATAATTGTATGCTCTCAAATTGTATCCAATGAAGGCGGTTTTCTTTTTAGTTTTTATAACGTAATTATATTACAAAAATGATGTACGAACCAAACTATAGAATCATTTTAATTCAGGTCACTATCTGGATACATCGTGTGGATTGTGTGGCTTATTCTTGTAGAAAGTCTTATAACCTGCTACATCGGCAACCTTGCCGCCTTCATGATCATGGATAGAATCGAGGAGTCAAACCAGGCTAGTCACCATGCATCAAACATTACGTATTACCGTGTAAGAATAGACATACCTAGACATAGACATAGACACTCATTTATTTGTTACTCATGCACACACAATCAGTAAAAACATGAAAAATCTTATTTTAGAATAAATAAAAGTGGAGAATACAGAGAGTATGTCATGTATCTGTGTGCCACAGTAACAAAAAGGTATCGACACAGCACAATATGCCTCGCCACTTGGAGGTAGCTAGGCGCTGGTATTCTGTCGAAACCTTCAGTCAGAAGACCCTGTGAGATATGTATCGATTAAATAATAAAATAAAATTACAACACGCAGGTAACATACAAGTTTGATTGAAACTGACATAGCGAATTGAATGAAATATGTATATTAATCCATATTAAATAAAAAACATACAATCATACCATAGCATACTATAATATTGCAACAAGGTGATGCTGTGTGTGTGGTGGGATTGGAAGGGCATTATTCATTATGAGCTGTTACCACCAGGCAGGACCATCGATTCTGAACTCTACTGCGAACAACTGATGAGATTAAAGCAAGAAGTTGATAGAAAGCGGCCGGAATTAATCAACAGAAGGGGTGTGGTTTTTCATCATGATAACGCTAGACCTCACACATCTTTAGCCACTCAGCAAAAATTAAGAGAGTTCGGCTGGGAGGTGTTAATGCATCCGCCGTATAGTCCTGACCCTGCACCTTCAGATTTCCACCTGTTTCGGTCTCTTCAAAATTCTTTAGGCAGTGTCAGGTTAACATCACGAGAGGACTGCCAAAACCACTTGTCGCGGTATTTTGATCAGAAGTCCCAACATTTCTATAGCAATGGGATCATGTCCCTACCTACAAAATGGCAAAAAGTTATCGAACAAAATGGTACCTACATATTTAGTTAAATTTAAATAAACTATATTAAAAAATGTTTTGAATTTTCTTAAAAATGCGAAGAAACTTTTTCCCCAGCCTATTACATACTTGTTGAAACTTAACACTTTTTTCATTTATATCAATACTAGCTGTTGCTCGCGACTTCGTCCGCATTTTTTTTAAAGGAATTGTTTAAATCTAGCCCCAGGATGCAATTTATCTCCTTGCCAAATTTTATTGATAAGTTTCAAACAAATCACCCTTATTTTACTCCTTTATGAGGGTTATTTTGAAAAATCCTGAAATACGTGTCCATTTATTTTGCATTTTAAGTATCCAAACAAAGTTTCTAAGAAATCACACCACCCGTTAAAAAAATCCTATAAGAAGTTTCATACATTCGTTATAACCCCTATTCACCTTTTTAGGGTTAAAATTTAAAAAAAAACCCCGCCTTAGTGGGTGGTTTTGCTATAAAAGGAAGCTACCTTCCAAATTTCAACTTTCTAGCTTCAGCGGTTTCGGCTCGGGGATGAGGAATCAGTCAGTCAGTCAGTAGGGTTAGCTCTTTTATAGGTATAGATTGTAATATCTTACCTTTTTAACATAGCCTCCCAAAATTACTTTTGCCTTTCACGTTTCAGGATTATATGAGCATCTCACATTGGGAACTGAAGACCTATTCACAGTTTAAGGACAATGAGACTCCCATTCACTTTGTAGAGAACTCTGATAGGCGATTATATTGCTTTTTGAAACCTCATGCTTGCCAGTTTGATATCGTGAATTTTGCTGTAGGCACAACTAAAGGATCACCATTGAGGTAAAGTAATAAAAAGTATATAGGTACTCATTGTAATGGCTTATTTACTGCACTACGATTCTAAGTTTCTGTAAACTGTTTTTTTCCCGTTTTATAAGATGGATATTTATTTCTTTAAACTTGTAATAATCATTGGTTAATAGTGTTTTTAAGTCTATATTAGGTTTGTCTAAACACTAGGTTCTCGATAACAGAAGTACTAAAAATAAAATATCAAAAATTACGGGTTGCACTCCGGGAGTGCCGGCAGAAGTGAAAACTTTTTTTGGCCCGTTAGAATTTTTTTAGATGGGTACTATGATGGTTATTGGGTTATGAATTGCTTTTTGTTTATGAATTGTATTTTATTGGTTATTAGAAACTTTAAAACACATTTAATATTCTCTTATGTTTTTGTTCAGAATGTAGATAATATATCAAAGAACCTAACTCATTAAAATTCTCCATACAAAAGTAGACTGTAAACATGTGAATTAAGGTTTATAATCAAATGGGGCGAGCGCGGCAGCCCTGCGTCTCGTAACGGTGTCGCGAGTCCAGAGGTTTTACCTCATCTAAAAATATGCGTACCGCGCTAAAAGAAGTTTGCACTTCAAAAGTTTTCACTTCAATAAGCATCAAACACTTCCAGCATTAATAAACAAAGAAGGTAGGTAACTATAGGTACCTAGGTATATATAAAGAAATGTACGAAATAATAAACCATTTCAAACGAGTAATATTTAGCAGATATGCATCACAGTCAGTAAACCGCGTTTTATTTTAAATCAAAAAAGTGAATAAATTATGCATTTAGCAGTCATGCTTCAAAAAAAGCACAACAACCTACCAAATGACGTATTATTAAAGGTTAACCAATCCCGTACTTAACAGGTTGTATTGGAAAGCAATGAAGCTACATCTCGCCACTACGCGACAATTGTACGATACGGAATAGTCTTATGCGCTGCGCAAACTTAGACACTATTTGCTGTATTAATAAACAAAATTGCAATATAAACTTATTACAGTAAAATCTAAATGAATTAAAGAAAATTCAACGCGGCTTTGCACGCGATGGTACCTACATAAAAAGTAGCCTCTGTCCGTCTCCAAAGTCCCATGTATCTCTATACCAAAATTCATCAAAATCAGTTCAGCGGCTTAGGTGTGAAAACGTGACAAACAGACAGACAGACAGAGTTAATTTCACATCTATATTTATAAAAGAAAGTCGTGTTAGTTACCTACACCACTTATAACTCGAGAAACACTGGACCGATTTGGATGAAACTTAAAATGAATATAGTTAGTAACTTGGATTAGGATATAGGCTATTTTTATACCCGAAAAACAACGGGAACGGGAACGGGCGTTCGAAGCCGCGGGTGGTCGCTAGCGCCATCTATCAATTTATATCTGTAACTTTGTTAATCTCTGTAATTATTACATTAATTTGAATATCTATCTTTTTTAATAGCGATATTAGTACTTTAATATTTTTTGTGAAGTTGTAACTCAACGAAGTGGGCACGGGTCAGCTAGTTTATAACATAAGTATGGATTATCTAGATTTCTTATTCAATATTCTATATTTTCAGGGAAGAAGTTAACTACGCAATCGAGATGCTCAAGAAGGAGAGAGCTATAGTAGAACTGTGGCATAAGTGGATGTTGGCTATTAAAATGGAAGAAAACTTAGAAAAAACTGTAAGATTTTTTATATGAACTGTTTTATGTCCATTCCGCGTTGAAACTGCTGATTATTTTACATACAGGCACAGAACAGATAATAGTACACTTCTTCTTTGTTAATGGTAGGTATATGACATAATAATGTCAATTTTGCTAGTGTCAAGTGTTTATATTTGTTTATAGTTAATTTGTGAATTAAGTCTTAGTCGATGGTCAATTGTCAATTGTAAACGTCATCGCGGAATGGCCGTTTAGAATTTTCTTGGGATTCCTCGTCGTTTAAATCACATTGCACCATAATACACATATAATTCAAATGTCCATACTTGTCCTATGTAGTCACAATTTATTTATTAAAATTCCGCTAAGATTACTGAATAAAACATGCATTAAAATGAGTGAAAATATATTAAATGAGCAAAGCTATGTTACTTCATGAAATGACAAACGAAGAATTGGAAATAGTACACGTTCAGAAAGATTAAATAAATAATAAAATAAAAAAATAACCCCGGACATTTCACACAGCATCATCTGGTCCCAAAGTAAGCGGAGCTTTTGTTATGGGTACCACATAACTAATATATACTACCTAAATACTGTTTTTTTTTTGTAAATACATACATATTATACATAGAAACACCCAGACCTGAGACAAATACTTGCAGATAATACTTGCATTACAAACATTTGTCCCGCGGCGGGGATTGAACCCGCTACCTTCTGCGTCTCAGCCGGACCTTAGCCCACTGCGCCACAGAGGTCGTAGAGAGATATGATAGCAAATATGAGGATTTAAGTTTAGTTACAACGGCGCTAATATAATACCTTGCACGGTATGGATGTGACCTTCGTTATATATATTGCGATTATATTTCGTTAGACGTGTAGCCCCAAGGAATGTTTATGGGTAACTAGCTATCCCGTTCACGACTTAGTCCACAATTTAAATATATATCACACTAGTTGCTGCACGCAGCTTTGCTCGCGTGGTACCTACATAAAAAGTAGCCTATTCTCCAAGGTCCCATCTATCTCTATACCAAAATTAATCAAAATCGGTTCAGCGGTTTAGGCGTGAAAACGTAACAAACAGACAGACAGTTACATTCACATTTATAATATAAGTAGAGATTTAACACTTGACTTGACTTTGCTTCTATATGACACAATCACACCCAGCACCCATTAAAGAGATTCCCTACCCCATTTTACTACTTTATGAGGGTTATTTTGAAAAATCCTAGAAATAGAAATAGAAATAATATATTTGCAAGAAATTTCACCAAAGAACATTGGCATGCAAATTTTTATGTATTCAAAACATTGAATTAAACTATATAACATTACATTAAATTATAGTATTCTATTTTAGCATCAATCAATTATATTCATTAGTTTCCAAGAAATTCATTAACAGTATAAAAGGTTCTAACATAAAGACACAATTTTTTTTTTACAAAAAGCTTTACCTATTGGCAAGTCCTTTATTTCGGCAGGAATTTTATTAAATATTTGTTTACACATTGCAAAAGAACTTTTTTTATGTAAGGCAGTTCAGTTAAGGTAGAACACGTGTCCATTTATTTTGCATTTTATTTATTCATATCAAGTTTCAAGCAAATCGCACCACGCGTTTAATAGTTTCATACATTAGTTTTCACCCCTTTTCACCCTCTTATGGGTTGAATTTCAAAAAATCCCGCCTTAATCCCGCTAAGAAAATCGTTCTAGTACCTACTAGAACGAGTTTCATATCCATTCTTCTAGGACTTGGGTTAGAAGGAATTAGCACCTAAATTTACCTAGTATGTAAGACGTTTGAAAGTGATCCTTCTGTATTAAAAAAAAATATTTTTTCTTTTTGACTCCGACTTTTATACAAAATATGTCAAATTTTATTTGTAAAAAAAAATACTCACTTTACATAAGCAATACAAAGAAACCTGGAATACATTCGTCCATTTTATGTTTCAGAAGCTGGAATTATCGCTGCTCCAAATAACTGGGCTTTTCTACCTGATTGTCGGAGGTTTCACAATCGCCGCCGGTGTAGCGATCGTAGAGATATATCTAAGCGGACGAGATAAAATAGTGCGCGCCAGCGCTTCTTTACGAACTACCCTGACCATTAAAGCACTCATGAGGTCCCGAGACAGCAAGACTCCACTGAAATGCACGCCGCAGCAAATACGAGAATGTATGCGGTCATGTAATATTAAGTAATGTTAGCACGGAGGTCCGATTTTTCCATAGTTTTTACTGTATTAACTTAAGAAAGATAGATAGATTAACACTTTATTGTACACAAAATGAACACTAAAGATATAATGTAAAAATAAAATTGTACAATGGGCGGCCTTATCGCTAAAAGCGATCTCTTCCAAGCAACCTTGGTATGGACAGATAAACAAAAACAGAATGATGGCGGTGTACAAAAAGTTACTTAATATACTAATACAAAAGGTATCAAAATACAAAATATAATTGTAATGATGCTAATCGACATCATATCATCTTTAGGAAGTCGACTGCTGGACATAGGCCTCTTCAATAGATTTCCAGGAAGAAAGATTTGAGCCCTCGATATCCACCGACTTCCTGTGATCTTTAAAATGTCATCAGTCCATCGGGTGGGCGGTGGTCCTACGCTTCGTTTTCCTGCTAATCGACACGATAATTATTAACACATACAAACAACTTTCTTTAAACATTAATAATAATCATAAGTAGTGATAAATGATATCAACCAGTTAGCAGATTCCAGAAATGGACAGATAATGATCATGAACTTTGGCTTTAAGGATGTGGAAAGATTTGGATACGCGGATAGATGCAGGTACAGTATGGTATGGTATATGTATGGTAAAACCTTCACAGCTTGAACAGTGAAGAATTCACCATACATAGTTGAACTATGGACAGGAGTAAAGTGCTGAAGAGTGTCACAAGAGCGCAGAATACAAACACTTTATTTATTTAATAAAATCACAGAACCACTTTGAATCGTCTTCTTACATGCTAGTGAATCTAGGTGCCGGTTCCTCCTAACTCCAGTTCAAGAAGAATCTGGCAACAAACTCGTCTAGTCTTAACACTTTTTTATATGATCCTTGACAATTTTGTTACGGATGCCGAGTCGAGTTGGAGCTGATTCATCCCAAGCTTTTTTGTCATCTAAATAATAATAATTTTATAGTATGCTTTAAGGATACACAAGTCAGTGGCACAAACTCGTTAGTGGGCGCAGCTAAAATGCATGCTATTTCACCTTGCTTAGTGGGAGAAAAGGATGGACGTGCACCAAGGATAGAGATGAGGAGTAAGGAGATAGCGTGATTATAATTTCGAGTCATATGATCAGATTAATCTATGATTTCTAAATAAAACGATTGCCTAAAAATAATGAATAGACTTTTGGCTCAAGGGTTCTCATGAAAAAACTACTAAATGTATTTATAAAAAAAAAAATATTTGAGCTTTTGAATAAATAATCTATGCTTGTATCGGAATATTTTTTTAGTTTGCGTACTACGTTTGTTATTTATTCACACCTAAAGTTGCGCTAAAATCAGTGATGAAAAACGATTTTTTTTGAGTCTTATATCTTTCAAACCCATATTATTTTTAAAATTCTGTATTGATACAAGCACAGACTATGACAAGACAAATTTATATCACTTTTAGTTTTGGTTGTTTATCATCAGACGGTGGTGTGATCACCCTTCGACGTTTGTATGGAGAGATAATCGACTTGTTCACTCTTAATAGAAAGTTTTTGTTTAATTACGTTTTTAAATTTGCCAATCGACAAATCTAACACGTCGCTTGGGACCTTGTTATAGAAGCGTACACATTGCCCTATAAAAGACTTAACAACTTTAGCGAGCCTAACAGTGGGAACAGCGAGTTTATCTTTATTTCTAGTGTTAATACTATGATTATCGCATATTTTTTTAAATAAATGAAAATTTTTGTGCACATACTTTCAATTTCGTATATATACTGACAAGACACTGTTATGATATTTATTTCTTAACATTTTTTTTAAGTGATACTCTGGGGCCCTCTTCTCTACGATCGTTTGCCTGATGCAGGAAAATAAAACATTCCTTTAGATAACAAGGAGAGGAAGATTTTTTACTATTTATTATTGTACTACCGTGTTGCTAAACATTGTTTCTTATAACAGTTCAATGTATTTGTGGTGTGCAATAAGGTGTTTTCTATTATATTATATACCAACCATATCTTTAGAATAACAGTGGTAATTAACAAGTGTAATGCATGAAGGAGGGGAATAAGGATAACATGTAACCCTATTATAACCCTATTTTATAAAATTTAAGAAAGGCTGTGTATGGAACTAGCCAGAAGTGAAATAAAAATAAACTGATTTCTACAATAAAAACCTTATTTTTATTTATAGGATTTAAACGCACCCTACATCAATTAACAGAAATATTAAGCTAATGAACAAGAAATTATGGAACCAGGCGCGTACCTATAAATACTATACTTATACAAGTAAGGCAGCACTGAGTGACCATGCTGGAGCGTCAATCCCAATCGCATTTCTTAGTCGTTCTCGAACCTGCTACCATCTTTAGAGTTATGCTTTTTTACACACTAATTTATGTATTTCACAGATAACACAATTTATTATCTCTTAACGTAGAAAAACAATAATAATTATATCAATATTCATCAATCAATCATCAATAAATATCATTAATAACTCGCGTTATTATTGTTATTTTATGGTTCCTATTGTATGTCGTATTGTAGTCTGGTGGAGATGGATGTATTGTTGAATTCGCTTGGAAGGATCTTAGTTGTAGTTCTTATTCTGGAGTATAATGGCTTTTGTGAGGCAACTGTCACTGCAACTAATGGAATTACCTACCCCATATAGAAACATCACCCTCCGTTGGACAAAGAGGTAAGAGTCAACACTGCGCACCACTCTGATAGGATTGCGCTCAGTAATATCGATACAGTAAACGACTGGAATTTTATACTACGACTATACTACGACTATAAACTATTATTATCTCTTCCCGCCGAGACACAGTAAGGTTTTGCATGCTAGGGATATACTTAGTGTTAGCCAATGCTTTTATTACACAATTTATGAAATTTTTAACATCTGTATGCCTAAAAAGTGCCATAGGGATTATATGCGTCTAGACGTTATCCTGTTTGGTTTACGTGTAATATCATAAAATATACCAAACGTAAACTGACACTACATGCGGCTTGGAATCATTTTGGTTGCCGGAATAATAATAATAATAATCATTTATTCGTCTCTTTAAACAAACAGGTTAAAGCTAACAAACATTCTAAGGATCTTAAGTAGATAGGTACGTATTACTAACAATAGGAAATAAATATAAATTAAAAAAAAACTCAAACGTAACAAATTTGAATGGTAGAAATGGTGCCTGAAATAGGTGAAGTACCTGTACTACAGGACACCAGTGCCCACCCTACGTAGATTTACTAACAGAGCCTACCGTCTAGGTAGCAATGGTTCGTGTTACAAGAGTTAAATACGTAAATATGTCTACGTATAAAGCATTTTTAGAAATTCGTGCTGACCTGAAATCACGAGTAGCGTTCTCATACATTAATCACACGAAAGTCATAGAGATTAATGCGAAATCCACGAAGATTCTGGCAGCACATATCTAACTTGCGGTCAAAAGGTGGGTTTGAACCTAATATAACTTATCAGGGTACATGTTTTCTTGCCAGAATACCCAAACTAGATGCTTCTAGAACCTTCTAAGCTTTCGTGAGTTGTACTATACATTTTGATAAACACGGGTTAAATGTAGAGTTGCTTATGTCCAACATAATTAGGTACGTTGTAAAAAAAAGATAACCGACTTCATGTATATACACAAGGTAGCTACTGTAAAACGTTGAGGAATTTCCTTGACTGTCTTTCGTCTTCATCATCAGACCCCTAATGACAGTCACAACCCATCTAGGTGTAAAGTTATCATCAATACAAATTAATCAAGCCCAAACACCAGGTAATTGTTGTAAATCGTTGAGGAGTTCTCTCGACTGTCTATTGGCTCCATCATCAGATCGACTCCAGTACCTTCATTAAAAAGTAGTGCTTTAAAATACTTAATGAAAAAACTAGTCGCCACTACGATTTAAGAAGGTTCCCATCGATTTATCTGAGAGGCCATCATCAGATCCTGGTTTCCTTATCATGGTACCACCCTTGGGATATCTCCTTTCCAACAAAAAAATATTCATCAAAATCGGTTCCTAAACAACGAAATTATCCGCGAACACACATAAAAAATATAAACGTTGAAGATTAGCCCGCGTTGAAGATTTTTCCCAGGACAAACCAATTTTCCCGGAACAAAGAGTAGCCTATGTCACCCGGGGATAGTGTAGCTTTGCAACGGTAAAAGATTTTTTCAAATCGGTCCATTAGTTTTTAAGTTTATTCGTTACATACAAAAATACAAATCTTTCCTCTTTAGTGTAGATTGACAGTATTTCAAACAGTTTGCGATATCTGCACAATACAAAATGAAAAGAATTGGCTCAAGTACGGGTCCTTGCGGTACTCCTCTGTGAACAGGTGTTATCTGTGAAACTAATGAAGACATATTACTATCTTTTAACAAACTTAAAAAAAAAGAGGTTACTCAATTCGATTCGTATATATATATTTTTTATGTGTGTTCGCGGATAACATGGTCGTTTGTGAACCGATTTTGATGATTCATTTTTTGTTGGAAAGGTGTTATCCCAAGGGTGGTACCATGATAAGGAAACCAGGATCTGATAATGGCATTCTAGAGAAATCGAGGGGAACTTTCGAAAATCGTAGTGGCGACTAGTGCGTTTGTTTATTTTTTATGAAAGTATTTTAAAGCATTACTATTTAATGAAGGTCTGGAGTCGATCTCATGATAGAGCCAAAAGAAAGTCGAGGGAACTCCTCAACGATTTACCGCAATTACCTGGTGTTTGGGCTTGATTCATTTGTATTGATGAGAACTGTACACTTAGATGGGTTGTGACTGTCATTAGGGTTCTGATGATGAAGACGAAGGACAGTCAAGGGAACTCCTCAACGTTTTACAGTAGCTACCTTGTATCTATATATACATGAAGTCGGTTGTCTTTTTAGTTTTTAAAACGTTATTACATTTATTCATATTAAGTTTCAAGCAAATCGCACCACTCGTTTTCACCCCATTTCAAACTTTTAGGGGTTGAATTTCAAAAAACCCCGCCTTAGTGGGTGGTTTTGCTGTAAAAGGAAGCTACCATCCAAATTTTAACTTTCTAGCTTCAGCGGTTTCGGCTCGGCGATGATGAATCAGTCAGTCAGTCAGGTTAAGCTCTTTTATAGGTATAGATTATATCACATCTGAGCGAAGAACGGATCATCATTTACGGATCCAGCTTGTCGAGTCCCTGGATTTGTCAAAACTAAACTCTGACTCTGACTCTGACACATATTTGGTCCACGTATTTTGAAACATATTCATTTGGTTTAAAAGTGAAGGTACGAGGAGAAAATATTGTCCTACCCTTGCAACGCTTCAAAGTTCATCCGCAGCCATCAGGGGTAGTTTCCGTTATGCAGCCTTCGTTATTAATATTTCAGTAAATAAATAAACTATTTTTATATAGCCTGTTTAGCGGTTTTGCCATTGCCTTTATTTTCATCGGAGCGCGCATAGTACGGCGCGCGTTTTCACGCCTAAACCGCTGAACCGATTTTGATGAATTTTGGTGTAGATATAGATGGAACCTTTAAAAATGACATAGGCTACTTTTTATGTGCTGTATGTAAAACTAGCTGCTGCCCGCTAGTTTTTACATAAATATTTGATAACGTTTTCGTTGTGTGGGTAATTATTATCAACAATGTCGACATCACGTAGGGAAGAAGAACAATACCGATTTGACTGGAAATACGAATCGAGTCACGAAACGCGAGTTATAGCTTGTTGCCAAAAATATCTAGAGATAAATATCTTGTGAAATACCTACTAGTTTCGTAGGCGAATCTTTCATAAAATGGAAAATACAAAACAAGTCTGATTATTACTCGCAAGTGTGTTGAAACGTCGCTTCGTATGAAACGCATTGATCAATACACACTCGGCTCCCTTATCGCGCAAGCCGCGAGCCGCGAGCCGCGAGCCCCGAATCTATATAGCACACTTGTATCATAATGAAACGCATTGATCATTACACACTCGGCTCCCTTATCGCGCAAGCCGCGAGCCGCGAGCCCCGAATCTATATAGCACACTTGTATCATAATGAAACGCATTGATCATTACACACTCGGCTCCCTTATCGCGCAAGCCGCAAGCCGCGAGCCCCGAATCTATATAGCACACTTGTATCATAATATACTATTATGCAGGTTCGAAGGATGTTTAAACTTTTGTTTGAGATATGAAAACCTTTCCTTTGCTGTGATGCATGAGCTACTTAGCTTCAGCGGGTCTTTCTTAAATGGAAGCTGTATTAACTGCCATCTTGATTTTGCGTAGTAATATATATTTCTTTACAGCATTAAACTTCGAGATGAGAAAACAGTTGAGAAAGCAATTCCTCCACCAAAATCTATCCACAAGCCTGTGTAACGGGTCAGCGTTAAATGCACAGAAGTAATACGAAACGGAGCGCTGCTATGTGACTGTTGCGTTTTGCATAACGATCTTTCCAGGGCAGCGGGAAAATTAGTAACAATCATTTTGTAAGTCACTCTACACCATCTATTTAAACTCTGCACTAATAGGCTAAAACAGTATTGTTGGCAATACTCACAATGCTCAAGAAATTATGACATGAGGTAGTGGGGCATGAGATGGTGGGGGTAAAGATTTAAAAGGTCGGCACCGGACTCTGAACGAGAAAATTCAAGTAATCTACGAATAATAGGATAGTTATGACGAAACTGGCTGTAAAAAATGTACATTAATGATGTAATATATCGTAACGAATTATATTCTGTAAGTCTACAAAATTATTTTCTGTTTTATTCAATTCCTTGCTAGATCTGGTTTTAATTGTTATTATGTTATCTAAGGCCGAAAATTTGTTTTTTTTGGCACGAGTACTTGTGTTGAACCTGAGCATGGCGTGGGTTTCAAAGGTAGGTACGAGACGCAGAATAACTTTGTTGCCGAGCGAAACAGAACTTCTCACCTCACTAAAGCGAGAAAAATTGTGAGAAAAACAGCTTACATAATAAATTTAATTAGTAACTTCTAAAACTATCAAGGGTTTGAACATATGTTTCACTCAAAACGCGATATTGGTTTATTATATATGATTTTTTCTGTTTCTCACAATCACGTTCCCATTTGCATGCTCCATGATCACGAGCTAAAATGAAGTCTTTGCGGCTGGATTTTTCTATAGAGTTCTCTATGTATGTGGGAAGTACGTACAAAATGACATACAGATTTTATATTAAGTTATATCTCTTATTAGCAAATCAAAGCAGACTCATATTATACACGAGTAATTTTTGGCTTTATATCTTTGAATTAAAATAGATATTTCTAAGAAAAACAAACTAAAAAATATATATTTTATTTTAACTGAGATCAATGACATACCATATATGAACTAAATGACATACACGACACATGTTATAAAATTAAAGGCAAAGCTCGCGAATGAACCACTTGGTTCGTTTAGAAACGTCTGCGCAACGTGGGCCCAATGCGAACATTTTAAACACCGCAACCTTTCTTTTCCAGGTTTTGATCGGGAAAAAAGATCGTTGCAATATAACAATCATTTACCTTAGGCGACCTCTGTGGCGCAGTGGGCTTAGGTCCAGCTTAAACGTCAGCGTCCACAAAAAAAAAGTATAAGTAGTATATCAGTCATGTGGTACATACACAACCCATAACACAAGCTCTGCTTACTTTGGGACCAGGTGATGTTGTGTGAAATGTCCAGTATTATTATTATTATTATTATTATACGCAAGCGCAATCCTCTTCGTCATCTTGAGCGTTGTTTGGCCAATTTTCTTCTTAACTGTCTTTTCGAATAAGGTTTTGGTAACTCTGATGGTAAGGTCTGAAGGAGCATAAGGCTCATTTTTTGATTTGATTTCGTTCAAGTTAGGAGTAGAAGTGAAAATCAAAGCGGTTTGTCTAGCAAAAAGCGCAGGAAAGCCTTCTGTTGGATACAAAGGCTATATACTAGTATCTATAAGTACTGATATAAGTAGATACTGAGTAATTTATATTAGCCTCTGGTTCCCAAAGTACTAATTCTGTGACTGTTTTGCTTAGTTTTGGGCTAGATGGCTATGTGTAATATGATGGCTTTGTCCATAGCTGTTTATTCATGTGTTATCAACCGTTAATTGTATTTTTGTCAATTCGTCTATTCTAATGTGTTGTTGCAAATAAAAACTTTTTCTATTTCTATTTCTATTTGTCGTTTCTTTGGCTTACGTTTTCCTTGTCCACTTATGTAACGTCCTTTTGGGACATGAGATATATCCTCAATAGACACTGCTAGAGTATAGGATAAGCGATATTCTTTACGGAATATTTGCTTCTGATGCGGAGTTTCAAGAGCTTAAATATCGTTTGTTACAGGAAGTAAAATTGAATTGTCTAGCTGCTGTGTGGAGGGTCCAACTTTGGAAACTGGACTAGGACCTATTTGCTGATGACATTGGACATTCGAGGTGTCATCCAGTGGTATGTTTGTAGTCTCTGCAAGTTCGTAAATCCTGAAATATTTCCCGATCACATGATCGGGAAATATTTCAGGATTTAGAGGCCAAATACCAGCACTTTTAAATCCGTTACAACCATTTCGCACTGTAGCTGCCTTACCATAAGCATCCTTGAACAGGCCAGCAATTTGAAAAAATGTTACGACATTCAGAAGTTTCAAGTCTGTGACTTACATGTTTGTCGACAATCAATATAACTTTATCGTCAATAGATGATGATGATGTCAATAGATGATGATTTAGTAAAACTCTGGAAGTGCTTGAGCCATTTTATTTCAAGTACTTGAGCACTCCTAAAGTTCCAGATGATGGCTCATCAACCAATTCATTTTTCGTATTTTTCCTCGAAAATATCATCATCGGCGGTACAGACGTACCAATAGCATTAAAACAATCACTGTTGTCTATTGTTAGTTCCACGTTAATTAATACGCCAACTTGCTTCCTGCCAGCAGTAGCCAATATCTTTTAGGGTTTTTGTGCAGTAGACAGGATTGATTCGTCAGCATTATAAATTCGGTAAAGCCCAATGTTCTCAGATTTCCGTAGATCTCAAAAAACTTTTTGACTTAAGGGCCGATTAAAAGCTTGAGCACGAGTGGCTGAAGTTACTTCTGGTATGCGTAAAGAAATATCTTTATTTCGTCTCAAAAATCCTTCAAACCATTCTTGTGCAGCTTTCTGCTTTTGTGGGTTGAACGTATGAGCGAAACCGTTTCTTTCAGCCATCTTAAAAGCTAATTCTTGAACAAACATTCGCGTCAGTCAAAACAAACGAGATGTAATTTTAAATGCTCAACAAATTTTCTTTCTACATCACGTGGAAAAGTTGTTTTCTACCATCCTAGACCCTTTGTAGATGACTCCAAAGTTGTGTTACTATTCGAAGCATGTCTTCTGAGAGTTGCTTGTGGCACTCCAAATGTTTTAAACGCCAAAAGCCAGCCCATTTTGTTACTGTGTACTGCTTCTATAGCTTTACGCATTGATTCCTCACTCCAGGATTGGCGATCAGTCGCATTTTGGTATATATGTGCAAAATTAACAGCTTTGATTAACGGCAAATAAGTAAATATGTGCCTACTTTGAGTACTGGACATAACGACATACATATTATTTACTAGAAAAAATATTTAAATGCAAAAATAAACTATAAATCATATAGTATTAATACCAAAAACTCCCTACAAAAAACCTAATAATTTTTTGACACGTTTTGACAGGTTGGTATGAGCCGGTAGAGTCACGTGATGTAGTTATCTATGGCGAGCTAGAAGCGGCAGAATTTGAAACATGATGCCTGTGTAATTTTATCCGTGTATGTCATTTTGTACGTACTTCCCCTATATGTGTGTCTGCCACGGTACTAGACATCCAGCCGCCGTCGTGGGCCGATCAGCGCTCGAGACAGTCAAAAGTGTGAGCGACGTTTTAAACCAATGCCTAGTCTATTGCTCTAGTTCTTGTAGTTCAAGTGTTGCCTAATAGATGCAGGACTTACGAAGAAAATACCGTATTCAACACAATGACGCTAGTTTTATTTTATATTTACACATGTTATTCTAATCCAGAGATAGGCCGCAGACTGCCGGACAAAACAAATACCTTAAATAATTAAGATTTCATAACTAAAAGAAAACCGATTTCATTGAATGAAATTTGAGCCCATAAAAATTGAATTGGGTTGAATTTTTATGAGATTTTTACTTAGAACGTCCTCTTTTTTTTGAAGTCGGTTAAAAAAGTTTTTATTTAACGCTTTTAGTACTTTATAATTTTTTGAAATTCGTTAACACCACTGGAAAGTCACAGGAAAGCAATATATCAAAATCTCGTTGACATGACATATTTTTTCCAGATGTTTTGATTTAAAATCAAGAATTTCTATGGGACCAATCGGGATGTATATCCTTGCACATGAAAAATCATTTTTTTAAATCGGTTTATAAATGACGAGTTATAAGAAAACAAAGAAACAACTAAAAATACAACCGAAATGAGAACCTTCTCCTTTCTTGGAGTCGGTTAAAAAGAGAATGTGTCGCACCCGCTTCCCCCCTCTCCTCCCCCTGCCCCACCCCACTACGCGAGGGCTTACAGTTTATGGCCAATCACAAGCGCAAGTGCAACGCATTGCCTTATATGGATGGACACAAAACTAGGAATAATGATCAAGATAAGCATAGTGATAACTAGGTATACACATAGGTAGCTTATTGGTATCTAACAATAGCTAACAACCAATTTTAGTACCATAGGTTGATTAACACAATTATCTTGCGTTATTGCAAAAAATATTTAAATAATCAATTGATCAATTTAAATTAAAATAGTAATCGTTTGGTTTATAAAAATATTTCCACGCTGGTGGATAAAGTGTCCTTGCAATGGCGAATAAATGTGTTGCCTTTGAATTTGAATTTCAGATTCGGTATAATTTATCTTAGTAAATTGATACCGATCTTCCACACTTCTTTTTTCCTCATTCGAAACCTCCGCCAGCGTGGAAATATTTTTTATTTTTTAAATATATTACGATAATTTTCTGATTCCCTTTTAGATGGCTTCACAGAAGTACATGGATAATGTAAATATAAAAATTGATTAAGATTATATACGAAAATTAATATGAAACAAGCACAAATTGAATAAATAATTTACGCTAACGAAATGTTTTAAATATATGTGACAGTAAATATTTTATCTGGCTATTTAAAGTACTTGAACCTAATTATTATAGTTGTGTAGTTGGAGTACTGAAAGGACTGTGGCTGCAAATGCAAAAGGTGGGGTAGACAGCTTTGTGGAATGAGGAGAATATCGACCCAACCTTACTATAGAGAAAACCGGACGCGCGCACCCTCAGTTCAAAACGTATATACACCAAGATTGATTAAAACAAAAAACTTAATGAAAAAAAATCACTGAAGATGTCGATACTAAAAGCGATGTAATTCTGTAATTTTTCAATCCAGGTTAGAGCTGGGTCTGAATAAACTTACATGGACAAATTAGAAACAGATTAAAAAATTAAATGTACAAGAAACGTTGATAATTAACAAAGATAAATTTAATTTAGAATTAGAAAATCACTTTGCCCTTTTACCGTTAGATACTGTAGACGCACAAGAAAAGTTTAACAGAAAAGAACAAGGTATTATGAAAGCTAGTAGGGCAATCGAACAAACAAAAAATAGATACAAAAAATTAACAGAGAAAACAATTGAATTAATAGATAATAGATTAGTATTTAATCTGTCTTCTGTTAATTCGATTGTTTTCTATAATATTAGGTCTTTACCTATGAAATTGCCGTTTTGTATGGAATAAGTGAAAGTACTTATTTTTTTAAACATTTTTATTTCTGTTACCTATTCAAAGTAATCACCCATGCAATCGACGCATCTTTGCCAACGCATTGGCAGTTTATTGATGCTTTTCTTGTAAAAATCAGCTGGACGGGAAGCAACAAACTCTTCAAAGGCATTTTGTACTGCCTCTCGGGAATGTAATTTTTTATCCACTAAAAAGTTGTCTAAATTTTGGAAAAAGTAATAGTCGGTAGGTGCAAGGTCTGGTGAGTATGGCGGATGAGGGAGAGCTTCCAACCCAAGCTCTTGCAGCTTGAAGACTGTCTGTTGTGCAGTATGGGGTCGCGCGTTATCGTGAAGGAGCAGTGGGGACGACCGATTGACCAAAGCTGGTTGCCAATGTGCAAGCTTCTCCATCATTGTCTCCAGTTCTTCACAGTACACATCTGCAGTAATGCTCATGCCGTTTTGTAAAAAGCTGTGGTGAATCACACCCGCACTAGACCACCAAACAGTGACCATCACCTTTTTACCTTTTTAGGGGTCATTTTTGGTTTAGGGCATTGCTTTGGTGCTGAACCAGGATCTAACCAACTTGCTGAGCGCTTTCGATTGTCGAACAGAATCCATTTTTCATCGCACGTAACAATTCGGTTCAAAATTCCTTCATTTCTTTGCCTTTGGACCAGCGCGAGGCAGGTCTCGACGCGTACGTTGCGCTGGCGATCGTTAAGTTCGTGGGGCACCCATCTATCAAGTTTTTTTACCTTGCCTATTTGTCGCAAATGGATAAAAATCGTTTTGATGATAACATCAAAAGCTGCTGCTAGCTCAGCTGTAGATAGAGTTTCGTCCACAATCGCCTTTAATTCATCATTGTTGACCAAAGTCTCCGGACGACCACGAGCTTCATTTTTCAAGTCAAAATTTCCAGAACGGAACCGGGAAAACCAATAACGGGTAGTGCGTTCGTTTGTACAGTTCTTTCCGTAAACGTTTTTGATGTTACGTGCCGTTTGTGTCGCGTTGGTGCCACGACGGAACTCATATTCCATAATTACGAATTTTTAAAGTATCCATTATGACGAAAAATGTTCAAATGTAATGAAAATACAACGCTAATCAATAAACAAAAGACTGAGTATGTAAAAAGAATGTCATGTTTTTAAAACAAAATTAATTTGAATTTAGAATACAAAGCCATTCCAAACTTTTTTCTATTTGAAATGACCAGTATTGAAGAACGGCAATTTCATAGGTAAAGACCTATAAATACTTTAGAATATTGAATTATAGATAAACAAGTTAAAAGAAGTATTAGGCGAGACAATAGAAAATATACTACGAAATTATTTCAAATAGCTCTAGAACGGAACCAATCTCTAAGAATTGCTAAACAGGGAACTTCAGTTGGCAAAACATGGATAACGAGCCTACGGGATAATACCGGACAAAAACACCAAAACAGGTAAAAAGTCTTAGACATTTGCACAAACTTTTACAAATCGCTATACTCTGACCCACAAAAGCCACCTTCTATTGACACCCCGTACTCATGTCTAGACACCATCCCTCCAATAACAGGCCTCAAGGTCCATAAAGTCCTCACACAAATTAAATACAACCGATCACCTGGTGAGGACGGGATAACCACCAAATCCCTCATAGTAGGAGAATACACGCTTTTACCACATATAACAAATTTTTCAACACCTTATTTAAAACAGGCCACTTTCTAGATCTGTTCTGCCACTCTAACATAGTTTTACTACACAAAAAAGGAGACGAAATTGATATAAATAATTACCGACCAATTAGCCTCGTATCACATTTATATAAAACCTTCATCAAAGTCATCTAACACCGCATTTCTGGCCAACTGGATCTTGAACAACCAGCTGAACAGGCTGCTTTCCGGTCGAGGACTCTCCACAACGAACCACCTGCAAGCACTCAATCAGCTTATAGAAAAGTCCAACGAAAGCAACATTACACTGTATCTCGCATTTGTGGACTACGCAAAGGCGTTTGACAGTGTGACTCATATTGCCGTGTTTGAAGCTCTTAAAACTCAGCATATAGAATCTACTTACATAGAACTAATACAGAGAATTTATAATAATAGTACAGCCTCAATAAAGTTAAATTCTTCTGGACCATCTTTCACAATAACAAAAGGAGTAAAACAGGGCGACCCCCTTTTCCCAAAACTGTTCACCAGTGCCCTCGAGGAGGTATTCAAAAAGCTGGCGGCTGGATGGGAAGGACGAGGGATTCCAGTTGGAGGAGTAAGGTTAACAAACCTCCGCTTCGCCGACGACATAGTCCTATTTTCTTCTTCGGCTCTAGAGCTACAAACGATGCTTCAAGAGCTCAGTATCGCAAGCCTTGAGATTGGGTTAAGGATGAATAGGACACAGACCAAGGTTATGACTAACAGCGTTGAGACCAGTGTAACGGTAGATGGAGAACGGCTAGCATACGTCCAGGAGTACATTTACCGGGGCCAAACAGACTCCTTCGAATCCAGGTAGGACAAGGAAATCGCTCTACCTAGACCTACGGAGACCTACCTCTAACTCTCAAGCGCAAATTGATGGACGTACCTATGCATCCTCCCCGTTCTCACATATAGTACGCAGACCTGGTCTTTGACCAACATCCAAAAGAATAAGCTCAAGGTTTGCCAACGTGCGATGTATTTTAATGATTTTAATCGTCGGAGTAAAAAGAATAGATAGGATTCGCAACACCGAGCTGCGCTCAAGAACACAGATCGCCGATATAGCGACAAAAGCTGCCAAGCTCAAATGAAACTAGGCTGGTCATGTCTGCCGCGTGTCGGGAGACCAGTGGGTTAAACTGACCACGGAGTGATGCCCTGATACAGTACGACGACGTCGCGGTAGACCGCGAACCAGGTGGAGGGACGAGCTCGCCAAATTCCGCGCCGACTGGACAGTCTTAGCGCAGGAGAGGGATGAATGGAGAGAATAGGGAGAGGCCTTTGCCCAGCAGTGGGACAGTGTGGGCTGATAATAATAATAATAATATAAAAAAGAAGTACATTCACTGACTCATAAATATTACCAAATTTTCAAAACTATATGAGTTTTAGGTTTGAAATTTGGCACAAACATTATATAAGCGGTTGTTAGGTACAGATTTTTCAAAACTCAACCCCTAAGAAGGTAAAAAAGGGTTTGTAAAAAACAAGTTTGTATGAAAAAATGTATTCCTTGAACTAACAACTCAAATATACTTTAATAAAACAAATAAAAGACTAATTACCCCTAAAATAGAGTACAATGGGTGCAATATTGTGATACGCTTTATTTATTTAATCAGACAACATATTTTTTTGTCCATGTCTTAAAATCTATGTTAATTTATATGTTATGTATTGATTGTATGAAGATCACTATTTTGCTGAAACCCATCTCTATATTTATGAGCGCTTAACAATTTTTCATATACATATAACGTATCTTGTGAAGCAATTGCGAGAATATTTATTTCTTTGAATATTTATATCAAAGACTCTCGGTTTCATTTTATAAATGGCACGTATTTCCCTCTTTTGAATAGCAAATATTTTTTGCTTATTAAAGAATGATGCCAAATGACATGGCAATATGGATGGAAGTAGCTGAAATAAACTAGTCTAGCTGTAGCTTCATCAATAAGGCACCGTATCTCACGAACTGCATATGCAGCGGAACTAAGCCTACCAGCAAAAATTTAAATTTGGGGTCTCCACTGTAGTTTTGCATCAATATTGAGACCAACGAAGGTCGTCGAATCTATAAGATTCATTGCCTCTCCATTAATTTCAATGCTGGTAGTCTATGAATAATATTAAGCACAGTGAATTTGATACATTCCGTTATTTAAGCATTAAGTAAAAGATTATTTACAGTGAACCAGTTAAGAACTAACGATAAAGATTAATTTACGTTATTGCAAATACTGGTTATAGAACTTTAAAAATTAAAGACGTATCGTCAGCAAATTAAACTATATCACAAATATTTTTTACAAAAAAAGGTAAATCGTTAACGTATACAAGGAATATAAAAGGGCCTAGTATCGAACCCTGTCATACCCTGCATCCTTCATGTATTAGATATGAAGACATCTCACCACCCACGCGAACTTTCTGGACTCTATAAAATAGATAAGATACAGATATCTCATACCTCTATTTAAATCAGTTAGTCATTCTGATCCTAGTAACCTTCGACCTACATATATCAGTGCTTCCTACATTTAGTAAAATGTTTGGAATGGAATAATAAAACAGACACCTTATTTGCTTAAACAAAAACATACAAAATATATATACAATTACTCATAGATAAAAACACAATTCAGTTCACTGACCGCAGGTAGAGTGCCCAAAAGGCTGGCAACGTTACCTCGTTGAATAGCCATGCTAATCCTTTGTACAAGGTAAGCACCCGCCCTTTAATTATTGGTCTTCTCCGACAGTCTCTTTGGTAACTCTCTGAATAGGAGCCACGTCTCAGGTCCCCACGGGCCTAAAGTTTCTACCCCAAAAGGCAGAAATATGTAACCATTGCCAATGGATGCATATTTCCGCCTCTTCGATCTTCTGCCGCAGCAGCAGCGGCACCCACGCTCTTAGACGTAGACGATACGTGAGATGCTGCCAGTGTCCACACAAGTCGCATCCCTCACGAACCATAATGCCGCAATGACACTGGTGAGGTTCATTGGTAGTGGCTCCTACACGGAGACTTACTGCCTAAGAAAATTTATTATTATCCATTAGCGTGCCTATGTTTGCTGAAGGCAGAGCATGCATCCAAAAACCAGTGCTCTCGAGAGCACGATAATCTGCGCCCGCTCCCTGCGGCGAGCTTCTCAGCCTCATCGACATCCAACGCAGGAATATCCTTTAGAAAAACCGAGGTAAAATATACAGCAAATGCTGTAACTGCTTCTTGGCCTACCACTTCTTTCCAATCAACAGTATAATTTATCTGACACCTGTTTTTACGCCTATCCGTCACGAACTTCCAAAACTGCGCCAGATCAAGACCTATGTTAGAACCAACCGCCTTTAAATACTTATGATGAGCATTATCTACCAACTCTTTAATATGACCTCTGTAATTTCATTCATTTTATTTATTCAGTAACAAAAATTTTACAAATCGTATTTGAATGTAGGTACATACTATGAATTAATTACAGTTAAAATACACAAGATAATCAATTAAGAATTACTATTAAAAAAAATAACATATATAAATCAACAAAACAAAGCAAAAAAAAATAATAACACTAATAACGTCATTATATTTGATAATGTTTATGTCAGGTCTTGTTTTATGTCATAAATTCATCAACAGAGTAGAAACACTTCTCCAACAGAAAGTTTTATAACTTGCGTTTAAATATGATAGGACTGTTAATATTCTTCATATCAGTGGGTAGAGCATTATACAGTCTAAAAGCCTGAAACCGACAGCCATGCCTTGCCACATCCAGCCTTGGACATATTGGAGCCTCAAGGTCCATTCTCCTCGTGCCTAAACGTGTGATTCTTTGCTCTGGCGTTTCGTACTTGCTCGGATGCCGAACCATATCCATGAGAACCACTAATATGTATAGGCTTGGAAGCGTTAGAATTCTTAGGTCATGGAAATAGCTTCTGCACGATTCCCACGGCAGTATGCGTACTATGGTGCGAATAGAGCGTTTCTGTACTACGAAGGCCCTATTAATATTGTACAGTAACTGTTACCCCAAAAACGTATACTATACCACAATTTAGACTCTACTAGCGCATAGTAAATAGTTTTAAGTTGCTCGATATCGACTACATCTCTTAAACTCCTTATAGCATAACAAGCTGAGCTTACAGAGTTTTCAATAAATTCCAATTCTGGTTTCTAATTTAAAACTGATCTATATTTACACCCAAAAACTTTACACTATTTGCCACTTCAATTTTTACTCCATTACTAGCTATAACAATGATATCATGGTTTCTTGCTGTAGTCCGAAAATATACAGCTTTAGTTTTGTTCACATTCAATTTCAAATTGTTAACACAAAACCAACCATTAAAGATCTCCAGTGTAGTGCTAATCTTGTTAGAAAGATCATTCACACTAGTGGCTGGAACAATTGCATTTGTGTCGTCTGCGTAAACAACCAACTTAACACCAGGAACAGCATTTTCAACAAAGTTTATTAGGTGATTTACAAATATTATAAAAATATGGGTCTCAATATTGAGCCTTGTGGGACTCCACGTCTAATATTGACTATTTTGGATTTGGTAAAAATTTCTTGGTAAATATTTTTTATTTCAATGTATTGCTTCCTGTTGCTTAGATATGATCTAAGTATACTTAACGCATTTCCCCTTACTCCATAAAACTCAAGCTTTCCAATCAGAATATCATGATCTACCGTATCAAAAGCTGAGGATAAATCCAAGAAAAGCCCCACTACCTTCATTTTTTTGTTCAAATTTATTAACACTTCATTTATGAGAAGATCAACTGCGTCAACAGATCCTATACTTATCTGATAACAAAATTGACGCTCGTTTAGAATTTTGTGTAAGTTGAAGTGTGACATAATTCTATCCTTTATAAGCTTTTCAAATATTTTGGAAAATATCGGCAATAATGAAATGGGCCTGTAATTCTTTGGATCATGTTTTTTTCCTTTCTTATATATAGGTAAGACTCTGGCAATTTTTAATTCATCAGGAAAAAGTCCTAAGTCTAAACAACTATGGAAAAAAATGGCTAGAGGTTCAGCAATAATGTCAATATTTTGCTTAATCACCGCAATCGGGATTTCGTCATATCCATACGAATGTTTGATCTGCATTCTCGTAACATTGAATTTAATTAAATTTTTGTTCGTTTTACTCATTTCCATGTCCGTGTTAACTCGACTTGAAAACTGTGTCATATATTTAAAAGCTATGTTTTTTTTATTGACATCTTCAGCGGCGTCTTCAGCGCTATAGTCAAATTGCTTAGAAAAAATGTCAGCTATTTCTTGGTAATCACAAATGGTTGTATCATTAATTTTAGGTTTGTAATTTTCGCAGTTCTTAACATTATTTTTATTCCTTTATCTGTTTATAATACCTGAATACTTCACGGTTAAATTCCAAGCCTAGTTTTTTATATTTCCTAAGATGAATATACTTAATTTTTAATTTGTCTTTTATTTCTGGTGTAAACCAAGGTGGATATTGGCGTTTTTACAAAGATGGGTATATTTTACGAGGAAGCACTTTATTTTGAATAGCTTCATTAAACTTTGCATAAAACTGATCTGTCGCTGAGTTAGTACGTCCGTCCAGTCAATAGCTAATATAATGTGAGTACAAAGAGTTAAAATCTACTTTGCGAAAATCCCAGCCTTGGACATCGTATTGATGGGATATCGGGAGCGAAGGAATGTGGGAGAATGTTACTCCGCAAAGCAATGACAGCGTTACAACGAGCGGCAGATGGACTTCCTCAGCCTTTACCAGTGGCTCCACATCATCGCACACATTTACACTATCAGAATGCATACCAGTAGTCAACACGAGGTTCAACATACGTCCGTAACAATTTAAGATAGTATTATGCTGCTCAAGTTTACAGAATTCAATAAAATTTACAAATTGTGATCGTACATTAGCACTTCAGGAATGTAGGTTAAAATCTCCGACAATTATTGTCTTAACTAACGAGAATTTACAAATGATATTCTCCAGGAAATCTAATACATTTAAATACTTCTCATCACTGTAACTATAGGTAGTAAATATACTACACAGATTATTATTTTTATATTTTTCACTACAAGTTTAGCTACCAAAACTTCCTTATCATCTGTTAAACCACCCACATCATTAATCAACTTAACAGAAAAACAATCGCGCACCGCCAAAATAATTCCACCATATCCAACATCACACACACGGTCCTTACGCAACACCACATACCCTGGGGGAAATAACTCAGCATCAAATACCGAAGTGTTCAAGAATAATTCAGTAATTGCTATGATGTCCAAGGAGGTAGAAACCGAAACATTATTGTAGAACTCCAGAGTTTTGGTACGCAAGCCTTTTACATTCTAGTAATATATATGTAAATCTTTAGTGCATTTTGGATTCCTGACTCTCTTTGCTTTTTGAACAAAAGGGCTGCCTCCAAGGCTTAACGCAAATATCTTCAGCCCAGTTTACTAGAAACATGATAACGTCCGCAAGCTTAGAAGGCACGTCCAACTTGAATGACGCATAGCTGCCACGTGCCTTGAGTTCTTTAACCGTACAAGAATTACCGGCGAATATAGAATTCAAGTGATCACAGACTTCATCCACTGTAGTGCCGACCTTCACATAATATAGATGTAGCTGCCGACGTCGCTGAGATATCTCCAGTTTTGCGCTGCCTCGCCTCGCATAACACCAATAGGAACACTTCGGGAGCGTTTCTTGGTAACCTCTGTCCAGCTGGGGTCTGAAGTCTCATACGCAGTGATATTTATTATCGGCTTATTTTGTTGTTGAATATCTTGTAAGCATGGGAGAGATTGAACGCAAGGAGTCTTCTGCCGAACCAGGTGCGACCTGGTTCCCTCAACAGTACACGAATTGCTCAAAGCATTACAAAAAATGAATCACCAGAAATCTTTTTATTTCCTAGGTTTTCGTTAGATATCCTTTGTTGGACCTTATCTAGCTCTTTTATTCTGCTTTCTATGGCGATAACTTTCTCCTTAAATATTGCAATTTCATTGTATATGGGTATAGTGAATTGGTCATTGACTAATTTAATAATTAGGTTTGAAAGGCGCTCATCCATAACTCGCTCCAACTCATCGCGGATGACAGTCTTCATGTTGTCAAGATAATAGGTATCATCTACATAGGAGTCATCTGAGACCCTTCTGAGTCCACTGCCACGCTGAAAGGTATAATTTTCAGAATCACCTTGCATCGAGATTGGGCTTATTTTTCTATTGTCTCGTAGACCAGAATTATGCCCGTCTGTGCTACCAGCTATCGGCAACTTATTCTCGCATTTTGATAATTTCCACGAGGCTTTAGCTTCTATGGTCATAGTCCGAATAAAGCGTTGCTCAGCGACATTAGCGCACTCAAGGTCATATATGCGCGCACAAAGATAGCAACTCAAGAAGTTTTTAGCAGTAATGGTTCCTTGACAACCATAACATGAGAGTATTTAAGCGACATTCTTATCCAGAAACAGACACAGTAATGCGGTTTATTCACAAAACCCAAAATCTCGGACTTGCGAACTGCCCGGTGTAGTAACTGTTAATTAATCTACTCCCACGTCACAGATTGTGTAGCAGTACTGCAGCCAGCCACGTACGATTCACGCGCGCTGTGTAGACAAAAATGTAGACGGCTCGTAGCACAATCACGTGTGTCGTAGCTCGTAGAGACTCGTAGATTTTTTTTGAAGCTTAACACTTTGCTAAGAATGCGGATCGAAAATTCGGCGCGGGTCCACACTCGTCTCTGGCTCAGACACGGATTGAAGCGCAACACTGGTTCAACTCCGCGCAACAAACAAAAAGTCTCCACTCACTTGTGACGCCGCAAGCACCCAAAATCCACGTTCAAGAGGGCGAAGTCTCCACACAATCGGGGCGCAGAACCACAGCATTCGAGAAGCAAGGGGCGCAGGCCTAACAATCCAAATATCTGCTCGGGAGCAATCAGAAACACGTCCGCACTGTACAAGCGCCGAATAGCGAAAAAAAGAACTAATACAAAATAAAATAAAAATGAAATAAAATAAATGATAAAAGACTAAATACACAATAAACGAACCTGTGTTTTAAGGTTTTCCAAAACAACCCTCAAGAAGGAGTGCAATGGGGGCTTAACATTTGAATGAGAAATTTTTAAACGAACTTTTTTTTGCGATGTGCGATTTGCTTATAACATGGTTGGTTTACCTTATTTACAAATTAAATAGTCCCGTATTTTAATTAATGGTTGGAAAAGCAAAATGTTTAAAAAGTTTTATTGCAAATTAATTTAAATCAAGCGATTTTTAACACGTGACGTGATTGATTCTAAACTAGAGTAATTTTTTATATAGAAAAAATAGTAGCAAATAATTAAGGGGTTTTTAAATCTACTTTTTGAAGGTAATGAAGTTTGTATGTAATAATATGTAAATTTAAAAATGACACAAAATATGTGTTTTAATATACGGGATTTAAGCACTCCACAAGGAGTGGAACTGCTGGGGTCTGTTTTTTTTAAGTCCGGCTCATATAGAATATACAAAATAAGAAAAGGGACAACGCGGAGAATCAAACCAAATCGATAATTTTTAATTCTTGTATACGTTAACCATTTATCTTTTGTTTGTTAAAAATATTTGTGATAGAGTTTTATTTGTGATATACTTCTTTAATTTTTAAAGTTGATAGAGGTAAAACCAGTATTTGCGATAACGTAAATGAATGTCATAGTGTGGGTTCCATACAGTACTCGAGAGAGCTACGTACAAGGGAGTTGTAAAAGACAATTTTAGTGTTGTGGTCCTTGAGTTCCCTGGAGTTGCGCAAGATAAAGCCCAAAGTTTTAAACTTTTTTTAGCAACATTTTCAATATGGTAGTTGAAGTGCAACTTAAGATCATCAGCGAACGCATAAAGCTTACAATTATGAAAGCACCTCCCAAAATCATTAATAAAAAAGATAAAAACATGGGCAAATGGGATCCCTGAGGGATTCCTGAATGAGCGATGATGATAACATGATAACAACCACAACTGATTGTCTGCCAGATAGATAGGATCTACACGATTTTAGAAAAACACCACCTATTCCATGTTGCGATACCTTATTTAGAAGTAAATCATGATTGACTTGGTTGAACGCCTTGCTGAAGTCAGTATAAATTACGTCTAATCCATGATCCATTTTTTCAGCGAGATCTCCGACAAACGACACCAAGTTAATGGATCTGGCTCTCACAAAGCTGTGCTGTTCCAAAGCTATAAATTTTCTTACGTGCCAAGACAGAATCGGATTAACTATTATCTCAAAAACCTTAGCAAAAAAAATTAAGAGAGATATTGGCCTGTAGTTACAGATATTGCTGGTATTCCACTCGTAATCAGGGGTAAGAGCCTCTTTCCAAGTCGTAGGGAATACACCAGAGCTTAGAGACTTGTTAATAATAATAGAGAGCGGTTATGCCAAAGCACTAGCACATTTAAAAATAAATATTGATGGTATCCCGTCTGAACCAGCTCCTTTCGAAGTTTCAAGTCTGTTTAATACCCTGTAGACCTGAGTTGTAGTGACGGAAATTGTTGAGAGGTAGTTAGCTACATTAGATTTAACGTGATCAACAGGAGGAATAAGGAATGAAGCTAACTATAGACAGAAGAAAACTGATTAGCGAAGAGTTCACATATGTTGGATCCCTTAAATGCAACTCCATCAGCAGAAGACATCTGAGCAGGGTAAGAGCTACCGCTACCTCTTTTGTGCTTTATGAAACTCAATAACAATTTTGGGTTCGATTTGACTGATAATTCTAGACCCTCAAAATACCTGGCGTAGTTGAGGTCAAGTAGTTTGGAACATCGCTCTCTTAATCATTCAAATTCCATTTTTGTCCCGAGAGTTACCATATTTACGATATTTAATCTTTACAGTTATTTTTCTTTAAGCTATCTAATCAACGCTTTGGAGAACCAAATGGGGTGTATATTTTTGGTACTTGGTTTAGATTTCGGAACATGCTTCGTTATTACAGATTTCAATATTACGTTTCTACGTAGCCGAGACCATATTATCGATATTACTGTAATCATCAAATTCACCTTGCCAAATGCTATTCATAGCCTGACCAACATTGAAATTAATGGCAATGAGGCAATGAATCTTGTAGATTCCACGATCTTCCTAGGTCTTAATATTGATTACAAATTGAAACACTTGCTGGTAGGCTTGGTTCCGCTGCATATGCAATTCGTGGGATACGGTGGCTTACTGATGAAACTACAGCTAGACTAGTTTATTTCAGCTACTTCCATAGTGTTATGTCATATCATATGGCATCATTCTCTGGAGGAAATCACCTGATATTGAAAAAATATTTGTAACGTGCACGAAAAACGTGTCATTTATAAAATAAAACCACGAGAGTCTTTGAGATAAATATTCAAAAACATGAATATTTTCACGATAGCTTTACAATATTTATACAAATTTATGGATATAATATGAAAATTTGTTATACACATATAAAAATAGAGATGGATTTCTGCAAAATAGTGACCTTCATAAGAATCAATACTAAGAATAGAAACAAATTATACATCCCTAGGTTTCGACTAGAAAAAGTAAATAAATCCATTAGTAATAAGAAGCCCACCGTAATCCCCAGGAACACGATGTGCTTCTATAATAAACTAACTAAAAATGCAAATAAACTACCTATTTGTAATAGCATACATAAAGGGGAGTGTTTTCAAGAAATCGTATTTTAATAATGACTATATTATTGATAAGAATGCTTGGCCTCATGCCGCTCTGGGTTCAGACAGTTAAACAATACATTTGAAATGTATAAACTCTCTTGTATAAATTTTTCGTAGTCATTCAGGGTAGTAAATTACTACGAAAATTAATATGATGTCTGGTGTAGCCACCGAGTGACGGGTTTGAGCAGTTCTTGCTCTGGTTTTTTGCTAGGGCGTTTATGAGATCAGTTAACAGCGCCGGTGTGCAGGGAGGCTTGACATGGAGGGTAGCGGGATCTAAAGCACGGTTCTCCGCTGGCCGCCCGCAGGTTGTAGGGGGCCCAAGTAGCGAATTAGCCATTCATGAAAGGCTGCCCCACCGCCTTGCGAAAAATCCCAGAATGCTTCATCGTGCCGGTTAGCGACCGGATGAGAGGGGTCCTCTCATTCGGACAATGTCGACATCTGGCAGCGTTAACAGTTATTCGATTGTGACCATAATAGTTTGAGAGGTTGTTTAGATCTTCTTGTATTTATAAACATATATCATGATTTTTTTAAAAAACTTTTTTGTCATCAGCGAACACACCTAATGTTTGCTACCGTGATGTTACGGTGGCAACGTGATTGCTTTAAGTGTAAACCTATTTCAAATATATAGGCGTTGTAGTGAAAGGACCAAAAATTGAACCCTGAGAGACACCAGAGGGTATGACCGTATATTCACTACGTGAACTTCTAATAACAACTGCCTGTCGTCGATTTGAAATATATAACATACCTATCTATACAGATCTCCTTTTATGCCTAGCGCTTGTAGCTTATGAAGCAAAATAATATGGTCAACTCTATCAAAGGCCTTTTCAAAGTCTGTATATATAACATCATAACATTATGAGATGGATCATGCATGAAACTCGTTCTGGTCTAGGACGAGTTTCTTGCTGGTTCTCCTGTGGCTTAAGTTAGGAGTAATTGGGGTAGCGGGATCTAAAGCACGGTTCTCCGCTGGCCGCCCGCAGGTTGTAGGGGGCCCAAGTAGCGTATTAGCCATTCATGAAAGGCTGCCCCACCGCCTTGCGAAAAATCCCAGAATGCTTCATCGTGCCGGTTAGCGACCGGATGAGAGGGGCCATCCATAACGCAAGCTTGTTTCTTTTCGGCAAGAAAACATACGAGTACACTAAGTAATCCAAGTAATTTGAAAATACAAAATATCAAAGTAATGATTTCCTGATTAAATAAAAATAAAAATTGACTTTTTCTAATACTAGTACATTGAATGGTGAGTTAGAGCGTATTTTTGAATTAAAAGAGAACGTACCTACACTAGGTAATTTGAAAATACAAAATCAAACTAATGATTTCTAGATTAAATATAAATAAAAATAAAAATGAACCTTTCCTTATACATTGAATGGTGCGTTAGAGCGTGTTTGTGGGAGTGTGGGGCTAGGTGGAGGGTGTGTGTGTGTGAGTGTATTTGTGTGAGTGGGTTAACCTGATTCTCCCAGTCTCATAGGAGTCTGGTTATCACCGGATAACCTAAAGTCTGGTGTGTTGTGAGTTTGTGTAAGTGGTATTGTTAGTTTGTTTGTTTATTTATTCAGTATTTGTTCAGAATGAATAATCTTGATTTTTCGTTTAAGTGTTAATTTAGAGCAACTAAATAATCACTATAGTTATCACTATAGTATTTATTATACATTTTTGGAGCACGACACAACACTGAGTTCTTGGCATAGTTAGTAGATACATGGGGAACATTTAGTAATGGAGTATGTCTTGTGCGATGGGTTGGAACACGGAAGTATATATACCAGACAAAAGCTTGCAGCTGTCGATAGCTGAAGCTAGAAAGCTGAAATTTGAAAAGTTTGAAATTTAGAAGATGAATTTTCTTTTACAGCAAAACCACTCACTAAGTCGGGATTTTTTGAAATTCAACCCCGAAGAGGGTGAAAAGGTGATAACAAATGTATGAAACTTTATAACGCTTGGTGCGATTTGCTTGAAACTTAATATGAATAAATAAAATGCATAATAAAGGGACACGTGTTTCAGGATTTTTCAAAATAACCCTAACAAAGGGGTAAAATGAGGTGTCAAAGTTTGTACTTTTAAACTTTTTAACGGGTAGTATGATTTTTTTGAAACTTGGGTTGGATACTTAAAATGCAAAATAAATGGACACATGTTTCAGGATTTTTCAAAATAACTCTCATAAAGGAGTAAAATGGGATGTGAATGTTTGTATGGAAACTTTTTAATTGGTGTGATTGGTTTGAAACTTATCAATAAAATTTGCCAAGGAGATAAATTGCATCCTGGGCAAGGATTTAAGCTACAATTCCTTTAAAAAAAATTCGGGCGAAGTCGTGAGCAACAGCTAGCATATCATAAAGTAGTAATATGTCATATCGCCGACGTCTTAATTCAAGTGTATCAATCTTATAATTACATGCTTCTTGGTATGTATCAATTAACTTGTGATCCTTGAAACACAAGTAATTTATAAACATATTTTGTTGAGATTCTAGTCTGTTTATGTTTACAGCATAACATGTGGCCCAAATACTGCAGGCGTATTCCCAAATGCTTCTCACATAAGCAAAGTAAAGTACTTTGATGTAGTCCAAGTTTTTGAAAAAGTTCTAGTAAAAGTGACCTGTTGACATTTGGCAGCATTAACAGTTATTCGATTGTGACCATAATAGTTTGAGAGGTTGTTTAGATCTTCTTGTATTTATATATATATTTCATGATTTTTAAAAAAAACTTTTTGTCATCAGCGAACATACCTAATGTTCGCTACCGTGATGTTACGGTGGCAACGTGATTGCTTTAAGTGTAAACCTATATCAAATATATAGGCGTTGTAGTGAAAGGACCAAAAATTGAACCCTGGGAGACACCAGAGGGTATGACCGTATATTCACTACGTGAACTTCTAATAACAACTGCCTGTCGTCGATTTGAAATATATAACATACCTATCTATGCAGATCTCCTTTTATGCCTAGCGCTTGTAGCTTATGAAGCAAAATAATATGGTCAACTCTATCAAAGGCCTTTTCCAAGTCTGTATATATAACATCATAACATTATAAGATGGATCATGCATGAAACTCGTTCTGGTCTAGGACGAGTTTCTTGCTGGTTCTCCTGTGGCTTAAGTTAAGATTAATTGGCACCTAAATTAACCCTGTATGTAAGACGTTTCAAAGTGATCCTTGTGATCTTTTGACTTTCTAACCCTGCAGGGAAAATACATACGTTTTAGACACGGGATAAACTGATAGCTAGCGGCTGTTCAAAGAGTGGTCAAACGCATGGTTTGACCACTCTTTGCGCACGCACTAAATTATAAAGATGAAGTCTGTAGTTTCGAGTATGTTTGTGTTTTTGTGAGTATCGACGAAGAGGGTCTTTCGAATTATTAAACTGGTTCGAAATTTGTTATTGTGTTTATTGTTTAATATTTTTCTTTTTAAAAGTCTGAGTCGCGAGCGGGACAGCTAGTATTATTATATTATTATTATTATTATATTATACAAGAGTCTGCGCTTCATACCATTATTATGTAAAATAGCAATATTATCTATAAAAAGCTAAGCTATTTGGTTAAAAGTGAGATAGGTGCTTACTATTTGCGGCAGGTTGGGGGCCCGTCCCTACTCCATGCCATATTGGATAGCCATTAGTTGCACTTAGGTTGGCGCATCTCGACGTTTCAATCGCAACTATATTTTTTTATTTGTCATGTTATTTGTCATCTGATATTATAATGATTATAAAAATGGTGTTCAAAAAATATTCTTTTATTACTTTATATATGTTTGTATTTATGTTACGAGTCGAAGTGTCAAATGCGGAAACAATGCCACTCAAAAAAATTGCCGTTGGTAAGAAACAATTTGAATAATATTTTCTGACATTATTTTGTTGACATTATTTCTGATTTGCCTACTAATAATTAATTTGCCTACTAATATTTTAAATATTTTTACATACAATATTTACGTGACGAAGTAACAATAGGTTTTTTTAATATATTTGGTTTTTTAAACAAGTTTGTAGTTGGTTAAACAAGTTGGGTATTTACCCATTTCATAAATTGACGTGGGAATTTCTGATAGGGTCATTGTCCTCCCCCTCCTCCCACCCTTATATCGCCCAACCATCTCGTCGATGAACGACCGGTGTACCTGTATCAACTTCTCGCATCTCGACGTTTCATTGCTATTATAAATCATTATTTGTGATGCTATTTTCATCTGAATAAATATTATTATAGGAATGGTTTCTAAGAAATATTCTTATATTATTTTATATAATATTATGTTACGAGTAGAAGTGTTGAAAGCTGAAGCAATTCTAGTCGAAACAAATACCGTTAGTAAGAAATAATTTAAAAATTAATTTCTGAGATTTAATTTGCCTACTAATTATTATTTATATATTTAACAATAGGTTTGGGTAACAGGTTTTTTAAATATATTTGGCTTTTTAATCAATTTTTATATATCCGTTTGATAAATTGAGGCGGCCATTTTGATAGGGGTCATTGTCCTCCCCCTCCTCCCACACATCACCCAGTCATCTCGTCGATGGACGACCAACGTACCTGTATCAACTTTCCCCCCCACCCCCACTCAACTGTACCTAGGATGTGCAACGATCGATGCGTCCACGAATTTCAACGCACGCGCGTTTATGATCCCCTTGTATCTTGATGACCACTAAAGCTAGCTAATAAAATAAATAGCTAAATAAAGCCTAAAGCTGGTTAATGCAGAATAAAAACACGTAGACCGATAATAACAACATTTTCTAATCAAACAATTATAATTTAGTTTCCGACGACTTAGGTATTCAATATATTTTTTTTTATTTTCGGTGTTTCAGCTTAAACTTACTTTTTCTGTATTCGATACACAAATCATTTGGTTTTAAAAGAACTCCGTAAATTATTTCTATAAAAACTCCGAGGTCATTATGGCGATTATGGAACTTTTGACACAATCAATGTCTATTAGTTTCGATTAGCAATAGACATAATTTCAATCATAAGTTACATTGTAATTGGAACCACTTTTGACAAGATAGATTACTATTATATAAGTTATATTTCTATCTCAGACCAAATAGATATATAGATGGAGGGTCATGAATAACCAAAGTGAAGCCTGAAAACCATGCTCCTCTGTGTAAATACACACACCCACGCACATACATCTACCCGAAACGTGTTTCTTGCCCACTAGCCGGCTTGTAATTTAGCCGGCTTACCGTCGGCTAGTAAGGCTAGAAAATAATATAGAAGCTCCATACTCTATTACTTTATTTTGCCACTATAATTCAACACGCCCAATGCGTGTTGAAATGAGAATAAGAATCAGTATTGGTCAGGCCATTACATTTACATGACAATCTTTACTGACCTCGCAAGCCTTCATTACGAGCCTGTGCGTGGTAAGGTGCATTTGGAAATCTTTATATATATAAATCTTCTGTGCGTATGTAATTAAACTCCTCCTAATCGACTGGACCGAGTTTGATGTTTTTTTTGTGTATGTTAAAGTGGATTCGAGAATGGTTTACATTTACAATTGGATTTTTTTTTAAACCCGCGCACGAAATCGCGAACGGGACAGCTAGTTGTTTATAAGTATTTTCATGCTTATATAAAACAGGGTCAATTGGCATAAACATTTTGTATGTTAATAGCCTATTTTCTTGCTGAATGTAATGTCTTTTTAAAATCTGTAAACTACGCTCAAAATATGTTTAAAAGTATAAATAAACAATAAAGAGTTGTGAACATGTTATCATCATCATCATCATCATCATAAAAAAATCCTGTTTAGTTTCAAATTTTTGTTTGTCAACAAAAATTAAATGCAATAAATCCGAAAATTTTATAGAAGAATAAACAAGATTCTTATAAAAATTGCAGCTGATCTCAACAAGAATACAAAAATTTGCTTTCTTCTCAGAGGCATCACAATGTCGGCAACTTTTATGTTTGTATTGCGTGAACTCAAACGATACTTCATTTTGGGGTCACGCTCAGAGTTCAATAAACAGCTGATTTTAGGGACGTTAGCATTTGTAGTAAGTGCAGATTTTAAGCAAACTTTGCTGCTCATTTCTTCAATGAAAATCATTGAACTTATAAATGAGGTAAAACATATGTTGTTCTCGAAAGTATCGAGAATCGGCCCACCTCGGCATAACATACTAGTTCCGGGACACCCTGTATAGTCTATTTAGACAATGTTCCATGGTCGTGCATGACATCAACTGAAAAAATAATTTAGCGGAAGAATGGTTCTATTTTAATGAAGATAGCGTATTATAATATAAATGACTATATTACTGATAATAATGCATGACCTCATGTTGTTCTGCCCTCAAAAAGTTAACCGATACCACTAAAATGTATAAACTCTCTTGTTTTTCGTAGTTAAGATAGTTATAAAATGGATCATGCAAAATAGCGCTAGGACCAGGACGAGTTTCTTGCCAGTTATTCTTGGGCTCGGGTTAAGAAAGAGGAGTTAGCACCTAAATTTACCTAGTATGTAAGACGTTTCAAAGTGATCCTAGTGATTGTATTAAAATATTGTTGACTTGACTCGACATTCGGAACCGAAGTTGGATATAATTTGGATAGTCAGATAAGAAGAATAACGATATGTAATATTTATTACTTACAAAATAAAATCAAACCTACAACGGTGGAAGATTAAATGAAGAAAGGCTTTTTTACATAGCATAAAAGCATGTCTAAAAATTGTAATCTAATCACCGGCTGATGGCAAGCACCACCCAATAAGCTCGTCATTTTTAGAAATATCAGAGCCATTTTGAGTTTTTTTAATAAAGCATAATTAAAATAAAAACATGTTTAATATTTTGTCCACAGGTGCAATTTTCGACAAGAACACCGAAGAAAGTAAAAATATGTTTGAGTATGCCGTGGCGTTGCACAATCAGAAAAATTCCAGTCGTATGTTCGACCTACAAGCTCACATCGAAGTGTTCGACTCAGTTAATACTATCAAGCTTTCTCGGCTCGGTAAGTTTTTTATCGTAGTTATACTGATTCTCTCGTTTTTTATTGCCTTGTAGTTATAGTGTATACAAAATATGAAACGTTAATTTTCCAATAACCCGTCAATATTATATCATAATAATATATCTACACCTGAAATAATATTGACGGATAACTACTGTGTGTGAGCTGCTCTATATAAAGCGAATAATTTAAACTTGTACCCTATGCCCTGGCATAGGGGAAGCTAGTTTTTGCAACTGTCCTCTTAGTTTGTTCTGTAATGTGTGTAAAATACTCATCTTATTACATACTACTGTTGTTTTTTATTTTTGTTTTGGGTTTGTGTTCATATTTTAAGTACCTAATTATTTGTATTGTGTGCTTTTTGATTCTATCTTGTTAATCTAAAGTTAATCTATCTTGTGTAGTTTGTTTCATATTTTAAGTTACTTTTATTAAAAAAAAGATTGTAAGCCCTGCTTCGGGTCAAGATGTCAACACTGGCCTCAGCGGAAGACCAGCGCTGTCACATGGCAACATGCGGCAGCATTATGCTGTTTATTATTGTAATTTTTTGTTTTATAAACTTCCTGTTCCTTATTTTTTCTATTGTATTTTGAGTGGTGGACGGAATAAATGCTTTCTTTCTTTCTTTCTTCCTTGTAGTACTGTTAAATATTTCCCGGCTATTATTACAAATATAAAAAAATACTAATTTGAAAATTTAAATCACTTCTTGGTCCATCACCCGCGCCTGGTAACGCCAAACCGCGCACACTTCCGTAGACCGTCATAAAATTTAAAGAAATTACTTGAACATTACTATTATAAATAGCTTATCTAATTTAAAGTACCCGCCCGACAACAATGGACTAGTATGACTGGAGCGAAGGTCCGGGCAGAATAACAGCGCTGACCTGTCATCTGACAGGGAAGCATAAAGCTTAGTCAAGATTTTATTTGCTGCTGTAGCACACAGCACTAGGTAAGTACGCAGAATAATTATAAGCATTTTAAAGTCTTTTCTCTTTACTTTTTAATGAGTTACTTTCTTTTTTGCTCAATACTGTTTCATCTTCTTTTTTATGATTGATGTGTTTGTGTACTTATTCAGTGAATAAACAAATGTCTTTGTCTTAGTATTAGATAGGGTTATTTTTATAGTAATTATGTGTTTAGCATTCGGGATCTGATTTTTTATTGTTTTCTTTATCGCGTATTACTTTTTAATTTATTCCCGACGTTTCGATTTTGTTGAAATTACCATGGTCGCGGGCTGACTGGATGCTCAGTTTTTTGAAATTATCATCACTCGGTCTTCAGATTCCGAAATGACCGCGAACCCATTACGACACATCACATCATACTCGTATTAATAACATCCATGCACTAATATAAAGAAACGCTACAAGTTTGATGGGATTCCGCGATGAAGAGAGTCTAAAACAGTCTGCTCGGTTAAAATTCGTAATTATTTTGTGGAGCCGAAGTTCATTAGAAACACAGAAACAACCTATGGATCGTGAAGTTCAATCCAGTGATTAGGTCCCAAATTCACCAAGTCCTCCGCTATCACTGATTTATAAACCTTGCAGTTTTACACGTTCGGCTATTTTACGCTTAATATGTCTTATGTAACACATGTGCCACAGCTGTAATCTACTTTAGGCACTTTATGCATCCTCCTTATGTCGAGTTCCTCATTGCTGAGGGTCGTGACCTCCGCGAATCATTCCTTGGACGGTCGCTTTCCACTTGCTTCGGTTTTCGGCAGTGTGTAGGCTTTCGTGGACGTTGTTGTTAGTGGTGTCCCAGATCTGGTCTGTCCACCGCATCGGACTCCTTCCCTTTAGTCACCTACCCTGTACCTTTCCTGTCACCAGGAGCTTTTCTGTGCTGTCGTTCTTCCTTCTGACCAGAAGAAGAAGAAGTCGAAGATCCTTCGTAGCAGATCCTTGATAGCCTTACGGTGATTCCCACTTCACGCAGAATAGACACATTTGTGCGGTGCGCTATCCAGGATACTCTCAGCATTCTCCTCCAGCACCACATTTCGAACGCGTCGATGCGTGTATGATAACCCTCTTTGAGGGTCCACGTTTCGGTGCCATAGAGGAAAATTGAAAATACTGGGGTTCTCACCAGGCTAATCTTGGTCTAAAGGAAGATTGCTCCATCCGTCCAAATCCTAGATAGACGGGTCATCGCGCTATTTCTTTGCCATCCCAATCCACCTCCGCACGTCTGGTTTGCATGGCCCATCGTTACATATGGTAGAGCCCAGGTATATGAAATTGTCAACATATTGAAGGTTGAGTGTCCCACTGAGCTCCAGCCGCTTTGTGCGATCCACCACCATGGTTTTGGTCTTGGCTTTGTATATCAAAAGCCCGAGTTTGCCGCTCACACGTTCCATATGCTCCAGTAGCGCTCCTATCTCAAAATCGTCGGTCTCGACCAGTGTAGTGTTATCAGCGTAACGAAGTTAGTGATTATGACGCTTCCAACAGAGACACTGCCTTTTCAATCTTCGAGAGCACGTCGCATGATGAATTCCTCGTATGCGTTGAAGAGAATAGGGGACGGAATGCATCCTTGTCTCACGCCTTTGCCAAATTTAAAAGGTTTCGAGAGGATTTGATCCACTCATACGACTCCACAGTTGTTGTTATATAAAGACCGGAGGAGCGAGATCAATTGGTAGGGTACGCCAAGCTCGTTGAGCACGGTCCACAAAAACACAGTCAAAAGCCTTGCTGTAATCAACAAAGCACAGAACCAAGGGGGTATTATATTCGTAGGACTTCTCAATAAGTTGTCTGATGTTTAAAATTTGTTTTCTAGTGCCCTTTCCCTTCAGCTTGTTCCAGTAAAATTTTCTAATCCAAATAATGGTGGATTCTGTTATATAGGATATGTAGGAGGACTTTGTTTCCGTAAGATATTAGGGCTAGAATTCGGTAACTGTCGCATACTCTGGTAGACCCCTTGGACCCCTGGTAGAAGAGACCGAAACAGGTGGAAATCTGATGGTGCAAGGTCAGGACTATACGGCGGATGCATTAACACCTCCCAGCCAAACTCTCTTAATTTTTGCTGAGTGGCTAAAGATGTGTGAGGTCTAGCGTTATCATGATGAAAAACCACACCCCTTCTGTTGATTAATTCCGGCCGCTTTCTCTCAACTAATAGCTTTAATCTCATCACTTGTTCGCAGTAGAGTTCAGGATCTATGGTCCTGCCTGGTGGTAACAGCTTATAATGAATAATGCCCTTCTAATCCCACCACACACACAGCATCACCTTGTTGCGAGTTAACCTGGATTTCGCCACAGTCTGTGAAGCCTGACTGGCCTTTGACCACGACCTTTTTCGCACGTTCTTGTCGTACGTGATCCACTTTTCATCACCAGTTATCAGCTTCTTCAAAAATGGTTCGATTTCATTACGTCGTAATAAAGAATCACAAATGAGTACACGGTTGATTAGGTTTCTTTCAGTGAGCTTGTGAGGTACCCAAATATCGAGGTTTTTTGTGTACCCAGTGTTTTTCAAATGCGCTAAAACTGTTTTGTGGTCAATTTCCAGTTCTTCAACTACGTCGCAAATACTGTTATGCCGATCTTGCTCCACTTTTTAAAAAATGGCATTCATTTTATCCGTAATATTGCATTTTTACCTTTTTTGTAGTAAAATTTAAAATGTATCGAATTTCTTCATTAGATTCACTCATCTTGACAGAACGAAAAACAAATAAAAATCACACATTTTCCTAATTTGAATTTGGAATTATGTTTTTTAAATTTAAACTTTTAATGATACCAAAACCAGCCATATACAAATAGTATAGCCAAAGTGATTTTATTACAAGTTCATACATACTATAATGCGAAAAGACTTTTTCCCCAACCTAATATGTTTTAATAGACAATTTCTGTTTAATTACGTTTTTAAATTTGCCAATCGACAAATCTAACACGTCGCTTGTTATAGAAGCGTACACATTGCCCTATAAAAGACTTATTAGCTTTAGCGAGCCTAACAGTGGGAACAGCGAGTTTATCTTTATTTCTAGTGTTAGTTACTAATGATTAACGCATTTTTTTTTAAATAAATGAACATTTTTGTGCTCATACATAAAATTTTCGTATATATACTGACAAGGCACTGTCATAATATTAATTCCTTTAAACTTATTTCTAAGTGACTCTCTGGGGCCCATGTTATAAATTGCATAATAGTTAATGTATGTGCATAATAGTTTATGTTCAGTATCATGTCTCTACATGACATGACACGATTGTTGTCTTGCTCATGTTCATTTTAAGGCCCACCTGTTGGGAGACGATATTAAGGTCGCTGAGCATTGTGCCAAGGTCTTCCAGCGATTCTGCCAGGAGGACTATATCTTCGGTAAATTTAAGAAGAGTGATGCGATCACTATTGATCTTGATACTATGTCTACGCCAGTACCAAGAACTTGAAATCATTCTATAATGCAGAGGTGAACAGTTTCAGAGAAATAACATCTCCCTATCGCACCACATCATGCAATGGGATTAGATTCATGCTCTGGTCCTGGACTCGGATAGACTGGCCACCATGGCCTTACAGATATTTATCAAACACTTCGATATACCCGTAGGGGACTTAGTAATTCACTTAAGCTTCTCACATCCTACTCATGTGACCGAACACAACGAGTAGATGTAAATGGAAGGTGATCTCCGGGGTCAATGGTAAAAATGGGGGTACCACAAGGATCAATACTCGGGCCATTCTTGTTTTTAATTTATATAAATGATCTACCTAAACTTGTAAAGGATGATCACGAGATTGTACTGTTTGCTGATGACAGGTCACTTTTATTTAAATTAAAGCGACGACTTACTAATCTTGACGATGTAAACAATGCAATCTCTAAAGTTGTAACATGGTTTAATGTAAACAACTTATTATTTAACGAGAAAAAAACTAAATGCATTCGTTTTATACTGCCAAATGCTAAACAGGTGAAAGCTAATTTAAAATCATAAAGGAAAATATAGATCTCGTTGACACCACAGTGTTCTTAGGCATAACTTTAGATAATAAGCTGCAATGGGGCCCGCACATAGATAAATTTTCGAAGAGACTCAGCTCTGCGGCATACGCTGTTAAAAAGATCCGTCAATTTACCGACGTAGATACCGCTAGACTCGTTTACTTCAGCTACTTTCATAGCATTATGTCTTATGGCAATCTGTTGTAGGGGAGTACTGCTGATATTAACACCATATTTGTGTTGCAGAAAAGGGCTATGTGGGGTGTTTCACTACATTATAAAATCCGCAACGAGGAAATCCATAAAAGAACCAAAGTCACCGACATAGCACACAAAATTAGCATGTTAAACTGGCAATGGGCATGCCATATAGCTCGCAGAACATCAGTTCTGTACCTGAACTTTTATAACCGTTAGGGTATAAAAGTTCTCAAACAAGGACAGGAAAACGAAGCGTAGGATGACCCCCCACCCGATGGAATGATGACATAGTAAAGATTGCGGGAAATCGGTGGATGGAGAGGGCTCTAAATCGTTCTTCCTGGAAATATAAATGGGAGAAGCCAGCAGTCCACTGTTCAGCAGTGGACTTCTAGGGGCTGATATGATGATGATGAATGGTAATATTGAAGTACTTTTTTTAAACTTTATAACGATCTACCGAATTTTACGTGGCCTGGTATCACCAGGGTGACTGTGAGTGGTTTTCATTTCGAGATTAGTTTTGTTTTTTTTTTAGATATTCGTAATGATGGCTGGGATATACGTAACAGTACTACGAGTTTAAAATATTCTCTTTAAATACATAGCTCACATAGTTTTGCTAGAACCATATTTGAGATTGTTTTTTAAATTCTAGTGTTTTTCTAAAGTTCATAAATGTATTATGTATTATGATTGTGAAATTATATTATTGTGAATATTTACTTAATTTTTAATTGTGCACTTGTAAAATAATTTGGTAAGGAGAAATCATAATCATATATACAATAAAATATCATATATCATATCATTATCATTTCTCACCATGCATGGTAAGCTGCAGGCAAAAGCTAGTCGGCTATGAATTTCCATAGGAAATTTCATTTATTTATTTAACCTTTGCCCAGCAGTGGGACGATGTTCCCACTGCTAGGAAAAGGTCTCCCACAAATTCTTCCAACTAGCTCTATCATCCGAGATCACCCACCATCCTCTCTCTAAGTTGTCAAGATCGTCCCTCCAACGCTTTTTCGGGAAATCGCGACGCCGCTGTCCGTCAGGCTGCCAGGGTGTTACCATGTTGGCCCATCTGTCTGAATGCATGCAATTCACGTGACCTGCCCAGCCCAGGAGTTTTCATTATTCCACTTTTTTTTAAACAGCTTGTGACCACCTTGGACGAGGAGTTTCTGCTATGTTTGGAGCTGTTGTACCTCATTCCTTCAACACATTGCACTGTTGTACGAACACTTATCAAATCCCCTTAGTCGCATCATGGTATCCTATACAGGTGAGTCGCTTTTTAAGGTTCCGAAGGTTCACATTAACACATAAATTTAGATATTAGACTTTATGATAACGAAACTGTAGCGAATGTGTAAAATGTGAACTGGTTAGTTTTTTTTTGTATCCTAAAACAAAGAACTTCTCATTCACATTCTCATAATAAAAATTGTTTTGAATTCAAAAAGAAAGCAGAGCTCCTACCAACCGAGATTTGTGGATAATCAAATGTCGATAACAGTTATTCACTCGGTGTTATTTGAGCATTTATATTTGCAGAAAATACCGTCACCAACAGGCTTGATTGACTACGCAGTCAGCATGGAGCCGGATTGTCACATGGCGATCGCTGACATAATAAACCACTACGGTTGGAATGAAGTCATTTACATTTATGATTCGTACGATAGTAAGTACATTTAGCTGTTAGATAACTGTTTCAGGCGTGACTTAGAGAAAATCAATTACAAAACATTAAACAGATGGACAAATGTTTAATACTATTCCGCCTAACTATTCTTAATAGTCAGACACAATGCAGACGCATGCACTTGAAAAGCCATGCAAAGCGTTAGTAAAAAGTAACCCACGTACATGCAACCTCGCTTCTCCACGAGGCATCTTCACTTGACTTGCTCTGCACTAAAAAACTGCCAGAAGGTAGAGTTCCCAAGACACTGGTGGCATTGCCACGTTGAATGGTAATTATAACACGCTGATCCAGCTCTTGGGTCACGCAATTCTCCCAGACGCCGTGATATAATTTTAAAAAAGGCAGTGGGCTCCTGTTGTAGCTTTGCCACCAAAAGGTTCCTCGTGGGTCTCGACTCCAAAAGGCTCAAATATAGTCCTTATCAAAACAGGCATAGTTGGTAAGACAGTAACTTACATATTTTATTCGTATCTATTGATCTACTTATTAAAAATATAAAAACTAGGGCTGGATCTACTATACGAGTAGCAGAGAAATAACATGTGAACGTTATTCGTAGAATCATCATCATCATTATCATCATCATTTTAGCCTAACTAACCTAACGTCTTTTTTCCGTTCCGCCAGCCTTTTAGGATTCTCTTCTGTCCTGTTTAAACCAAAAGCATGATTTATTATTCATTAATTTTAATACCAGTCATTGCCTAAAATTAAATGCATTTTGAAATGTACATATGCAAATCTTAAAGCCTCCATTGTACCATGCAAGTTTTAAACCCCTTGAAGCATATTTCTATTTATTTTGTATATAAGGTATACATACCTAGTTTTCAGCAAATCGCTTAACGCGATTAAAGTCCTCATACTAATATTAAATCTTCATTGCATCCTAGTTTGTTTGTAAAATTAAAATTAAAACTTTTCCACCCTTTTTACCATTTTTCAATCTTTTAAAAGTTGAATTTTGGAAATGAATGCTTTAGTCCGCGTCTTCGCCCGTCAAAGAATGCTAGTGCCAAATTTTGAACCTGTAACGAATTCCTTTGTAATTTTGGAAATTTCGTAATGAGTGAGTCAGTGAGTGAACCTTTAGATAGATAGATAGAGAGCATCAATTTGAAAGACAAAGATGGCGGACATTGTTTTTTTAATATATTGATATTTTGTTGAGATTACTAAGAAAATGCCATCAATTATTAAATCGAAGATGGGGCAGACCTCTGTACTTTGTAATAAATTGAAGTGGGTTAAAATTTTAACTTTTTTCATTGATGAAAATGAAACTACATAAAAATGGCATTCATTAAAAATCCAAGATGATAAAGATAATTGTTTTTCAAATAAATGGGCATCAATTTCAACGTTATTTATAGAGATAAATAAGAAAATGCCATCAATGTAAATTTATAATAAGTCCAGGATGGTGGACATTGTTTTTTTTCTATTAAATCGATTTGGGTATCTGTTATGACGATTTCCATTCTGCCAGCCAGTCTATTATTTGACGAATTCTGCTAAAAAAAAAATCTTTCTCAAACCAATTAAACCAGACCATATACCATTTAGACAAAACAGACCTACGCAGAAATTAGTCTTATTGTTTAATTTTATATGAAATGTTTGTGTTGGTTTATTTGATAGCATTTTTATTTTTGCACTGCTACTCAAACAAAATGATGTAAAATAATTGCGAAGATCCAACTCACAATGTTTTAAACAATATGAAATTTCATCTTTTGCATACTACCACTATCGAACAATCTCGTCTCGTGGCCAAAACAAAAATGCATTATAGGCATGTACATCTTTCCTTCACAGCAGTATATACGATAATATTTGATTAAGCAGTTAATACAGACACCTATCATAACCAGCCTACAGCTGCAGGTATACGTTTTTTGGAAACAATTTTAATAATTTATTTATTTGTTTGTAAACTGAAATGTACATTTATACCTATAATTTGGCTTATTCGTATAGTACATAATTTATGGAACATTACAAGTTTTAACATTTTCAATTTATATCCATCAAATAGGCATTTTTTTATAAGTATTCAATTTCAAGATTTGAACATTACAAATTTCGAACATAGGTACTTTTAAATTGATAAAAACGCTAACTCCCACCCAATTTTATGATTTAAAACTAAATTAGAACATTCTGGGTGCCTCACTCAGTCCTACTTACCGTGCTCACACAGCCGGCGCGCAATAGTCACCGATTTACTGTTAAATAATAGGCGCGAACACAAAACACACGCTCCGCTCCTGTAAACGGCTCCATGGCTACTAAAAAATCCAGGAATTGGCGTTTCTGAGAAATCAACAAAATAAAGTGCTAACACCATTAAGGCCTAACCTGTATTTAGCGACTTTAACAATAATAATAACTTATGTTTTTTACTGGACTTTCGAAATATTAAGTAAATTAATATTAATATACTGTACGTGCTTTCGACAGGCTCAATAAATATTCAGGAGCTCTTCGGGTCCGTGTATCCACGAAGTGAATTATTCATAATTGAATTCATAAAAGAGATTTCTAGAGCATCTGATGCTATACAATTTTTATTGAACTGGGATACATTGCACAGTCAGAAGAACAAGCGAATAATTCTTGATTGTAACGCAACAAACACTAAAAGCATTTTGGAAGAGCATGTACGATCATCGCGACTGAAACGAGGAAAATATCACTACCTAATCACTGGTTTCGTGAGTATTTAAAAGCTATACCTACCCAATATACTGACCCGCCGTTCAGTTTTATTTTTTCGTTTCAACGTCTATCTATTTCCTCGTTTGTCTCTTAGTCTCATTTCATAGCTATAAGTAACATTGCTTCTGTTGAAAGTGTTCGATAATAGCACAAAACAACAGAATAAGTTTTGAATTTCACAAAATTAATAAATAATTGTTTTTTATTAAAACTTATTTTAAAAAAGTATAGTAAATCTCGAAATAAAGAGCAAGATGCATCTCACATCGACAGGCTATGATGGATGAACATTGGCAGAATGAGATAATGGAGCAGGGAGCAGTCAATATTACGGAGTTACGCATCGTCGATCACTCTCGTAAAATGGTACGCGATCTCATGGACGGTTTGAGACTACAAGACCCCTTGTTCAAAGGAACCATATCGGTAAGTGCAACTATTATTTACATTCTAACCCACACAACAAACTCAAAATACACGATAGGAAACTCCGGAAGGGTGTCCTAGACGTGAGTACGTGTAACAGTCCGACAGAACGGTCAAGTGTGAAAGTTGCGCATGAGAGAGTACCGTACATACGTACCTACGTCATAATCAAACTCATATATGTTTTTATTCAATACAATCACAAGGATCACTTTGAAACGTCTTGCATATTAGGTGAATTTAGGTGCCAATTCCTCCTTGCGTAAACATAATTTTAGAAATGGTAAACTTTTACTTCGGGACAACATGGTCTAAATCATCGGAAATAACCTTCCCTACAACCTAGTGGCAAGGGGCAGGACATATAGCTCGTAGAACTGATAACCGTTGGAGAATAAAAGTTCTTGAATGGCGACCAAGGACAGGAAAACGAAGCGTAGGACGACCCCCCACCCGATGGGCTGATGACATTGTAAAGATCGCGGGAAATCGGTGGGTGGAGAGAGCTCAAAATCGTTTTTCCTGGAAATCTATTGGGGAGGCCTATGTTCAGCAGTGGACTTCTAGGGGCAATATGATGATGACAACCTAGTAGGAATAGGTTAACCAATTGAATTGAATTGAATTGAATTAACCAATAACTCTCACCGTCGCAGTTTCTACTATTTATATGAATGAAAATGAAAATAATTTCTTTGAATATTATCTCTTAAAGAACTGCGGTTTAATTTTGCAAATTGTTAATAATTAATTAGTTATATTGTTTATAGTTATATTGTCACAAAGTCGTATATGGCCGTTCGTCATTAGTTATTTTATATAATATGGTGTCATTCATATAAAATAAGTATACGGATTATTTTTGCGCGAAACATAAAGCATATTTTTAGCTCTATTTAAATAAAAACACCAACATTACCAATAAAACCGGAAATAACTCGAGAAAAACAAATCATGTAAGAGCGCAGTGTATTTTACTTTGCAATACGGCCAAAAATAATCAACAACTAATAAAATAGTTAATATTTAAATATAAAATGTCGTTATGACGACATGTCAAACTATATACGTCATTAGGTTCAGATTAAGGCGCTGCGCAAACGTAAACACGGTGGCGGTGATCGGACACAGTCGCCCGTTGCTACTACTGGCCACTGGTAAAACTCGTTGCTTGTTTTCCGTCAGTCTAACGATGGACGTCGATGAAGAAAATCTGTACAATTGTAAGGAAATTTGTTAATGTTGCTTGTGTCTTCAACTGACGACTTTTAGTTTCCAGTTACCAACACCAAACACTTTTCGATCGTCAATGATTAAGTGTTAAGTGAGAGCAACTAGACACAAAAAATGTTTTCGTATGCGCATCCCTGTGGATGATTTCATACAACCAGTATGAAATCATCCACAGGGATGCGCATACGACTATAGAAATCAAATATTCATCGGTTTGTATCTGACACATGACACAAAAGTGTCCACGTTTGCGCCCTACTTTAATGTTCTGATTGTCTCTAGCACTCAGAAATTTTGGATAAGGAGAAGCACACAAAATTAGCTTTCTAACCCTAGTTCTATTTTTTTAAATTTAATTTTGAATACCCTAATGTAATACCTATAAAAGAGCAATTCTTGTATATATGTACATATACAATCTGAACCTCGGAAACGGCTCCAGCGAGTTTCATGAAATTTAGTATGCAGGGGGCAATAAATCGAGCTCTAAAGCTCGAATCTAGCTAAGCCTCATTTTTAGAAAGGTCGTTTTATCCGTGTTTTATACCGAGCAAAGATCAGTCATCCAGGTACTATAAGTTTATTTGTCTAAAAACTCACCTTTCTTAATTCTATTTGTTAAATATAATATAATATAAATATAAGTCATGTAAACAAGTCAATATAGCTGAGCAACATTAGTAGTCTGTACTTCAATTGGGTGGTGTATAAATAAATAGATAAGGTGTTAAGGGAGTTTCACTTAAGCTTCTCACATCCTACTTATGTGACCGAACACAACGAGTAGATGTAAATGGAAAGCGTTCTCCGGGGTCAATGGTAAAAATGGGTGTACCACAAGGATCAATACTCGGGCCATTCTTGTTTTTAATTTATATAAATGATCTACCTAAACTTGTAAAGGATGATCACGAGATTGTACTGTTTGCTGATGACACGTCACTTTTATTTAAATTAAAGCAACGACTTACTAATCTTGACGATGTAAACAATGCAATCTCTAAAATTGTAACATGGTTTAATGTAAACAACTCATTACTTAACGAGAAAAAAACGAAATGCATTCGTTTTATACTGCCCAACGTTAAACAGGTGAAACCTAATGTAAAAATTAAAACGAAAAGATAGATCTCGTCGACACCACAGTGTTCTTAGGCATTATTTTAGATAATAAGCTGCAATGGGGCCCGCACATAGATAAATTGTCGAAGAGACTCAGCTCTGCCGCATACGCTGTTAAAAAGATCCGTCATTTTACCGACGTAGATACCGCTAGACTCGTTTACTTCAGCTACTTTCATAGCATTATGTCGTATGGTATTTTGTTGTGGGGGAGTGCTGCTGATATTAACACCATATTTGTGTTGCAGAAGAGGGCTTTTCGTGCAATTTATAACATGGGCCCCAGAGAATCACTTAGAGATAAGTTTAAAGAAATTAATATTATGACAGTGCCTTGTCAGTATATATACGAAAATTTAATGTATGTGCACAAAAATGTTCATTTATTCAAAAAAAATTGCGATAATCATAGTATTAACACTAGAAATAAAGATAAACTCGCTGTTCCCACTGTTAGGCTCGCTAAAGTTAATAAGTCTTTTATAGGGCAATGTGTACGCTTTTATAACAAGGTCCCAAGCTACGTGTTAAATTTGTCGATTGGCAAATTTAAAAACGTAATTAAACAGAAACTGTCTATTAAAGCATATTATAAAATATCTGATTATTTAGATGACAAAAAAGCTTGGGATGAATCTGCTCCAACTCGACTCGGCATCCGTGACAAAATTGTCAAGGGCCATACAAAAATGTGTTAAGACCAGACAAGTTTCTTGCCGGATTCTTCTTAAACTGGGGTTAGGAGGAACCGGCACCTAGACTCACTAGCATGTAAGAAGACGATTCAAAGTGGTCCTTGTGATTGTATTGAATAAAGTGATATTGAATTTTGAATTTAGAATTTTGCCTATTTCACTTTCAAAATTTTCGTGAGTTGTACCTACATATATTTCGATAAACACGGGCTTTAATCACGTATTATTTTGTCAATGGAGGCACCGGCACTGTTTCGATTTATCTAGAGAATCTTCATTAGGGTGAGTTTGATCCGCGGTCCGCGGTAACAAATTTAGTGCTGGAACTTCGACTTCACCACTCGTGCCCTGAACATTGGGAACGGTTCCTAATGTTCAGGCCGTGACAGCATTTCCCCCTCTGCCTACACGCAAGACCCGCGCCGCCAGCTATGTCAGCCGCAGTACGAACCGTGTGCTCGAGCGACAACGAGCGGATCGCGGATCAAACTCACCCTGATGAGGATTCTCTAGACAAATCGAAACAGTGTCAGTGCCTCCATCGACAAAATAATACGTGAGTGAGAAACCGTGTTTATCAAAATGTAAATAAATAATGTCAAACATTTCATACAGCATCATCTAGCGCCAAAGTAATCAGAGCTTGTGTTATGGGTACCACATGACTGATATACGATGTATATACTCTATTATTTGTAAATACATACATCTATTATACATAGAAACACCCAGACCTGAGACAAATACTTGCAGATCATACAAACATTTGTCCCGCAGCGGGAATCAAATCCGTAACCTTCTGCGTCTCAGCCGGACCTTAGCCCACTGAGCCACAGATTCGTCATAATTTCAACTCGTTATATCAATGCGTTTCTGAGAAGAAGGGTCTTGACTTACAGACAGACAGGAAACAGACAGACAACGAAGTAATCCTAGAAGGGTTATTTCCCTTCGAGGCACAGAACCCTAAAAACCTTAGCAGCTAATTTATAAAGATTAAACGATATTCATTTGTTTTTTGACAGAAAAAAGCAGCTTTTATATACGACGGAGTTCAAGTACTGATAGATGCTTTTGGAAGGCTGAAGCGTAAGAAACCAAATGCATTTAGAAGTGCGTGGCGAAGAGCCGCAGGATTGACCAACTCTACTAATGCCATTGACTGCTTTCCTGGAACGAAACAAGTGGTCCCTTTTGAACACGGTGACAACTTGACACGTATTATTAGAAAGGTATTTCAAATTATAGTGTAATTAGTTAAATCACAATTCGGAAATTTAAATCCTATGCAAGCAATTTTTTATAAGTCAGATAAATATGTTTTGTTAGCCTATTCAATACAAACAAACATACAACTAAATCTTTCCTCTTTATAATACCTAATATAGATATTCTTTGATTCATTTCTAATTTCTTATGTTTTAGACGCATATTGAAGGCCTCACTGGCAATATTTTCTTCAACGTAGAAGGACGCCGCCGAAACTTTACCTTATATGTTATGGAAGCAACTATTAAAAGCCCAAGTGTAAAGGTACTTTGACATTAGTAGGCCTTAAAATGTTCTGTCAATAAAAGTATTCGTTTAATAATATGATCAAATGTTTGCTTATCAGATAGGAACATGGAACGACATAGACGGATTGCAGATTATCAGACCTAGCACAGGCCCCGCGCCACCTGATACTGATACCGATAACACGTTTATAGTAACGACTGTACTACATCAACCCTATATGATGCAAAAACCGTTAGAGTTTGGTCAGAAAGAGGGCGAAGAACAGTATTACGGATTTTGTAAGGATCTTACCAAATTAATTGCAAATGCGCTGGGAATAAAATGTAAGAACGTATTAATGATTTCTGATTAATAACTAGATATCTTATTATTTATGGTCTTGTAAATATATATTTTTTAACATATATAGATAAAATAAGGATCGCTAAAGAAGGAAGTTTCATCGATGAAAGTACTCCTGACGGGTGGTCCAGCGTTGTAAACGAGCTCACTGGAAGGGTAAGTCTAGGTTAAATGAAATGTAACATATTTTTTTCTTACAAATAGTAGAATAATTTTAAACTTTAGGAAACATTACAGTATATTGTTGGGTACGAAATTCTAAAAATAATAGTGTTCAAAGTCAAGTCAAGTCAAAAGATACTGTAAAAGGCTTGGACCCTATATGGTGGGAATCCTAGGCCTCTTAATTATTGGTTGTTGGTATTTGGTACGGTGACGAAATGAGGAGTCCAAAGTTTACTGTAGTAGTGTATTTTATCGGACTTCACACTGGTACACGAAATAGTACAAAATATAATAAACTGGTATAAAAGACTAATAAAGATTTTTAATAGTAATATTGGTATAAAATGGTATTGTACGAGATGGTTATGAGTAACGCGGTGTTGGGCAGGCAGATGGTAGCGCACTTTTTTGCACTTGTTTGCTTGGGCAATTGTGCATATTTGCTTGTAAGGCAAAAATGCATAACTGCTATGTTCGGTGTAAACCCGAACATGCACCCGAGCTGAGATGAGGATGCATGAGGTGAGCTGATGGTACAAGTCATGACACACACAATCTGATAAGGCTACCTACCTACACAGGTATATAATTAATGGTCATTCATATACTACGCTAAGATACTTGAACAAAAACATGGTTATAATAGTTAATGGTATAAACATAAAACTAATGGTTATTCCCGTATGACTGCACAACACATAGCACCTGGTTCTAGCACTTGGCTGACGGTCAGCCGATCCTTGCTTTCGCGCACTTCACTACAAACTGGTCGCTCTGTAGCAGCGGTCCTCCCCGCGGCGCAGGAATGCAGGCTCAGGCTCAGGATGCCCTTTACAGATACTTTATTCAATACAATCATAAAGATCACTTTGAAACGTCTTACATACTAGGTGAACTTAGGTGCCAATATGCCTAACCCAAGCCCGAGAAGAACTGGCAAGAAACTCGTCCTGATCCTTGCCTTTTTTACATGACCCATCTTATACTACTTTAACTACGAAAAACTAATACAAGAGAGTTTATACATAGGTACATTTCAATTGTATTGGTTAATTGTCTGAGGGCAGAGCAACAAGAGGCCATGCATTATATCAATAATATAGTAACTTATATTATAATACGCCTTCTTCAAAAGACTATCCTTTGGTAAACAGGTGGTATTCAGCAAAGAACAAAGATGAGTGAAAAGATTTTCGAAGACTTATCTTCATTTTGATATTCGCAACGCTCATCATAACGGACGAAGTCAAAGTCATAGTAGAGTCTTTGTCAGGTCGCGGAAACATGACAGTTTATTTCCATATATTACGGAAAGAAAAGGGTTTATTTACCACGGTGGAAAAAGAGATATTAAAGAGAAAGAAACACATAAAAAGATAAAAAATAGCTTTAAGTAGGTAGATATTTGTATAATTATATTGACGGAATCCACGTAATGACGCTCGAAATGGAATCCGAGCATGATGTAGCGTTCAGTAGTGCTATTGAACACAACGCTGATCTTCCTCGGAAACTAGAATGCGTCACGGCGTTGAAACAATAATATAAGAAAACATAAATAAACCTTAAAAACTATCGTCGTTTTGTACATAATTTTCACTCAAAATATATGATATATGAGTTTTTCTGCTTCCCAATATTTATTTCGATATTTATCAGTTTATTTCGTTATCATGGCGCATGGAACTGTGTTGAAATATTAGGAAGTACAAAAACTCATATATCATCGGTAAACAAATTTGAGTGAAAATTATGTTTATAGATATTATATTTGATATCGGTAATGGTACTAAATTAGAAACCGTGTGGTACAATGAATAGTGGCATAACCTCGCGCTAGAGGCCAGGTCTTTCATAGATTCTTTTTGAAAGGGACTTCGTTTCAAACGCGTGTCCCGCGACAATTTCATTTTTTAGTCTATTCTAACTCGAAAAAAACGAAGTTTTGCATAACATTTTTTTCACTTTAAACTTCAGTTTAGACCTCGCTTTCATCTTTAAAATGTAGTTGTGATTAATAGAAAGACATGTATGAACTTTGGGTAGTATTTTGAAACAAAAACTAGGTATTCTGAATCTTTTGAATCAAACGCTGAGTCCGGCTTAATAAACAAGGACCAGTAATAATATTTACATAATTTAGCTTAGAAAGCACAAGGGATTCAACAAGCTTGATACGTTGATCCTCTCATATAATAGGTCGAATATTGTATATTACTTTACAGATACTTTATTCAACATTTTTATGTACATAAAAATGTTACCCATACTTATCAGTCCGAATACGAATTGTACACGCAGGACACAAGAGACCTGTAGGGCGATTATGGAACTCTAATTACAATCAATGTCTATCAGAAATCTATGAAAACTGATAGAAATTGATTGTAATTAGAGTTCCATAATCGCCCTACTGGAATCATGACGGAGCATTGTGAATCAAAGTCTAGCAGACGCTACAACAAGCCGCACCGCTTCTGAGATGAATTTTCCGCAGGCATAGCAAAGTTTCGGCATTGTTGAAGTCGATATTCTTTCTTGGGCTGATAACGGGGTTTACGGGTCAGCAACTTGATGACGATGTCACTAGGACGAACTGTTCACCGACAGATGGCACTGACCGATGCTTGTTCCGCTACTTAACTGTGGATAGCTTCACTGCTAAAAACGTCCGTTCTCAGTTTTAAAGCTGAGGTGTTGTAAATGTGTTAATCAATTTGGACTACCCTTCTAACCTAACAAAAAGTGATTGATTGAATATTTTATTACCTATTTAAAGACGTCCAATAGTTTCTGAATTCGCTCAGATCGCATCGAAAGGTAGCCAGGCTGCAGCATACATTGATGTTATGTTACCGGTTATTGTATTAATAATTGATGCTTTGTGAAATGTCCGGCATTATAATATTCTATTTGTTGTCACAATCTATACCTATAAAAGAGCTTAACCTGACTGAATGACTGATTCATCATCGCCGAGCCGAAGCCGCTTAAGTAGCTTCCTTTTACAGCAAAACTACTCACTATGGCGGGATTTTTTGAAATTCAACCCCTAAAAGGGTTGAAAACGTATGTAGGCGTTTTCACCCCTTTTGTATGATACTTTTTAACGCGTGGGGCGATTTGCTTGAAACTTGATATAAATAAATAAAATGAAAAATAAATGGACACGTGTTTAACGATTTTTAAAATAAAACCTTAACAAAGGGGTAAAATGGGTTGTCAAAGTTTGTATGGAATTTGTACGGGTTGTGTGATTTTTTAGAAACTTGGTTTGGATACTTAAACTGCAAAATAAATGGGCATGTGATTCGGGATATTTCAAAATAACTCTCATAAAGGAGTTAAATGGGGTTTGAATGTTTGTATGGAAACTTTTTAATGGGTGGTGGGTGTGATTGGTTTGAAACTTATCAATAAAATTTGGGAAGGAGATAAGCAATTGCATCCTGGGCCCTCCCCAGGAGGATTTAAGCTAAAATGCGGACGAAATCGCGAGCAACAGCTAGTATGAAATAAAACTACGGAGACAGTACGATTTCGTTCGTGACGACACACAACACACTCTATGTCGGTCTCGATAAGGCTTTAGAGTCCAGATCCTGGACCCGTGGAGATGAAGTAGAGCTTATCGCCTTAGGTAGCTCAGCTGTTTCATATCGACGCTTGAAAGGCAATAATTACTAAGCGACATATTGGCAACTTACACCAGAGCATTTAAAATTGTTTTTTTTTTTGAAAAAAAATCGTCAAAAATCGCCTATTAATCATAGGTACTCGATTCTAACGAATTTTGAATGCAGTTTAAATGCTTTATAAACTGGCATTTAAAGATTATGAATTTTATCAATACTTTAAGAAATACTGTCAGTTAGTAAAATTTTAATCAAAATCACAAACAGGTAAAAATTACTTACCTACAACAAAACTTTATTATAAAACATGTAAAATTAACTAAACACCAGTATTTTATATTTTTTTTGAAGCAAAATGATGCATCCAGAAATAACAGATGTTAGACACATAGGTAAAATGATCGAATTAAAAACTAAAAAACTTTTCTGCCAGGCAATTTTAACCATAGTACAAATTAAATAAGGTAAGAGTAGGCCTGTTTTGAACAAGTAACAAAGAATTTAGGTTTCAGTACACAAAATTAAAGACATTCGGACAAAGGTTTTCGATGTATGTCGTCATCATCAACATCAAAACAGCCCTTGTAGTAATCTACAATCACTCACTACTGAGTATGGGCCTCCATCTGACGAGGGACGAATTAGAGCATACTCCGCCACGCTGCTCTAGTGCAGGTTGGTGGAGGTTAAACCTCTTGTAAAAACTAAGAAAATTCGTTTTTTTTTTTAGAGTTACCAAGCGACAACAAACTTAGTCCTAGCGGCGTGAAAGTAAGACCAATCAACGCAGATTTTTTTTCTGATTTCAATGATATATAAAACTCAATATCGCCAAAATTTCGCTTGGTAATTATTGCCTTTCAAGCGTCGATATGTATTAAAACTGTTTAAATTATTGTTTGTAATTCTGTTTTCAGGAAGCAGATATAGCAGTAGCACCCTTAGCGGTATCAATGAATAGAGAACAATTGGTAGACTTCACAGACCCATATATGTTATATGCCAGCCCAGTCAAGCAAAAATTCAACGCTAAAAAAGTCTCGGCTAAGATCGGTCAATTACCATATTCAGTACAATTATGGGTAAGAAAACATAAATTCCTTACAAAGCAATGGGCTAGTTTTATCTGCGCATCTTGGTCTAAAACTGGAGTTTTAATGAAAATAAACTTCCTATAAACTAAATTTGTGAGAGTGAATTCAAAATTCAATCCGGTGCATCCACCGCTGACAGGTGTAAGTGGGACAGAGGATATAACATCTTTGCTTTTAGATATATTAACTCTAAAAATGTGACTGAGGCAGCAAGAGACTGGTGCTTGTAAACATAGATGAGAGTGTTATTAAACTTAAAAATGTATATTTCATAATTGACTGACTGTTGCGGTACTAAGCACTGAAATTTCACATTCGGAACTTTCGTTAGTTAAAATACATTTTGATTTGAGATGCCCGGAATTTTACTCACGTAATATTTTGGACGATGGAAGCAGATTTACTACTGCAGACTAAATCATTTTCATCAGATAGATAATTGATTCAGGCGTGACTTTGCGGAAATCCATTACAAAACATTAATAGATGGACAAATATTTAGTACTATTCCGCCAATCTATTCCCAATGAGTTAGACAAGATGCAGACGCATGCACCTCCCTCCCGCCCGCAATTGAAAAGCCATGCAAAACGTTAGTAAAAGGCAAGCACACACAATCCACACATGCAACCTCCAAAAGAAATTCGACGCCTGATGTTTGTCGAAGAAACAAGTCTGTAGAGCAGAGTGTGTTTTCGTCGGGATTCAAGTCAAGTGTCCCTGAGAATGCCTCGTGGAGAGGCGAAACACGTGTCTAACTCTTTGGGAATAGATTGGCGGAATAGTACTAAATATTTGTCCATCTGTTTAATGTTTTTTAATCTTCATCAAGGTGAGTTTGATCTGCGGTTAGCTTGCTCGCGCTCGCGGTTCCTACTCGGATCGAACCTCTAGCTTGAAAATGAATCCAAAAGTGTCGGTGCTTCCAACGTAAAAATAATTCGTGAGTAAAAGCCCGTGTTTCTAAAATACATTAAGTTATTATTATATTCCAGTTGTCCATACTATGTGGTTTATTATATTCCAGTTGTCCATACTATGTGGTTTATTTTCCGTAAGCCTAGTTCTTTACTACATATTGAGGATTTTGCCGAAAGCATGGCGAGAGTGGCCTGTTTCTTCAATCGATTCACCAATGGATTATAATCTGTTGGTACGTATAACTTTTAAAACTATCATGGTTTTGCACATAATTTTCACTCAAAACGGGATATTTACCATGATATATGAGTTTTTCTGCTTCTCGACATTTCGGCACAGTTGCATGCGCCATGATCACGAGATAAACTGAAGTCTTTGCGGGTGGATGTTATTGTCAGACAAAACGGTCTACCCTTTTTCTCAGTCTTTCGTGATTCGTGATGATGGTAATTTAGGCTATTCGGTTTATAGGAAGCCGACCCATACGGATCGATATCTCCATGCTGATTCACACCATCACCCTCGGCAGCTTAACTCGGTTGTAATGTCTCTCACGAACCGTGCTTTCGACCTTTGTGATGAGTACTCCATAAAGAGTGAGCTAGTTCATGTTCACCATGTCCTACGTAAAAATGGATATAAGCTTTGATCTTTTCCAGTTAGACAAAGGCCTAAGCCCCACAGATGTATAGTAGAACGAAAACCTGCTTTTCTACCGTACATCAAAGGAGTGACGGACAAAATTGCGAAAGCCCTGCAAAAATTGTCCATAAAAACAATTTTTACTCCTTTAAAGAAGATCTCACACTACCTGCGCTCACCTAAAGATAAGATTCCTCTTCAAACACCAGGAGTGTACAAGATTGACTGCAGCTGTGGGAGCTCTTACATCGGCCAAACAAAACGTACCATAGCTTGTCGAGTGACAGAACACATCCGGGCGGTCAAAAATATGGACACACAAAAGTCGGCCTACACATCTACTAGAATCTGGCTCAAACCACTGGATCGAGTTACACAATCCACAGGTAATCTCAACTGAAAAACATTACATCCCAAGATTGGTACAAGAGGCAATAGAGATTACCAAACACAGGAATTTCAATCGAGAAGACGGTTTTCAATTGTCTCGAGCCTGGAACCCTGTGGTGAGGATGTGTGAAAATCGTAAAAGTGAGGTACCAGTTATGCGTCCAGATACCGTGAGTGTTGTGTGTCGTAATCGTGATCGAGTTGTTAGTGACAGTGAAACCGGTAGTAGGGGTAATGTTCGCAGTAAAAGACTGAGAAAGAGGGTAGACCGTTTTGTCTGCCAATAACATCCACCCGCAAAGACTTCAGTTTATCTCGTGATCATGGCGCATGCAACTGTGCCGAAATATCGAGAAGCAGAAAAACTCATATATCATGGTAAATATCTCGTTATGAGTGAAAATTATGTTGGTACGTATTGATTTAACAGTGTTGTTTTTAAGTAAATATATATAATGTTTTATTGCGATTTTGTTAAGTACGTGTTTAATTTAGTACTTTTAGATTCGAGTGTTTACATAATCTATTGAATAGATTAAATCTTAATCTATTCTATTCTGTTCTATTATATATACTCGTATCTATTTGTAACAACTTCAGGCCTGAATTTTATTCATTAAACCAGTTATAAATTGTACGTTTTTATAACAATTATTCAACAGAGCTTTCTGTGTTGTCTGATTTCCTTAGTAACATTATTATCAAATAAATAATGCCGGACATTTCGCACAGTATCATCTAGCCCCAAAGTAAGCAGAGCTTGTGTTATGAGTGTCACATGACTGATATACTACTTGTATACTATTCTTTTGTAAACACATACATATTATACATAAAAAAACACCCAGACCCGAGACAAACACTTGCAGATCATACAAACTTTTGTTCCGCTGCGGGAATCGATTCTGCAATCTTCTGCGTCTCAGAGGTCGTCAGTATTTTTAAATTTGCCTTTAGGTTAGGTTTGATTTTTCACAGCTGTTTATTATTAATGATTAAATCTGTTATTTTGATAAAATGGACTAGTGAACCAGAGAAGCGCACACTGAATCTTATAATTCATTTCGTTTACTGAACTATTTTCAGAAAACTTTGCGCGAAGGTTTCTGTAACATATTTAAGTTTCCACTCGAACCATTCCTGCAGCAAGAAAGCGATGTAGTTCCAAGGTAAGTCACAAACGATTTGTTATAAAGCTTTAATATTTAAACTCTTAAAATTGCCGACGTTAAAACGGCTTGTTCCTCATGGCCATTCCTATTTCGCCTAACTGATTTTGCTACGAGGACTAACATATCCTCATGGCCGAACTCGTGTCAAAATAGGCAAAGTACACTCGCCACCACAGAGTGGATACCTACTAATTACTTATGAATAATGAATCATTTATTCCCATTAGTTCTGTGATTAGACTCCCATTAGACTATGCTTTACACCTGGCTTCAATGTCAAATTATTTTCTTCTGGCGCTTCGGCGGCCGCTGCCGCGGCACGCTTGCTTCGCTTGCTCGCCTTTCGCGTTGTTTCCTATACTCTAACATAACCTAACCAACTGGTTTCGATCTGAAGTATTACAGAGGTATTTTCATTTAACCAAGTAGATAACTGTACTTGCTTTGCCTATTTTGACACGAGTTCGGCCATGAGGATATGTTAGTCCTCGTAGCCAAATCAGTTAGGCGAAGTAGTTAGGCCATGAGGAACTACCTGTATAAACCATTGTTTAATATTGCGAGTTATTTAAATAAGATCTTAAAAGATGACCAAAGAACGATGAAATAACTATTGAACGTGAAAGTCGATGGATGATGCGTCAATTATCTTCAGATATTTTGTGGCGAACTATACATCATGTAGCATATAAAATTTTGTACGAACCAATCATCAGAATATTTTTTTATTTAGGTCACTTGCTGCAAGAATCTTGAAGACAGTGTGGCCGTGCGTTGCACATATTTTCATGTTGTGTTTCGCGCTCACCTTTACTAGATTTTTAATGAGAACTTACGGGGAGTCAAACCAGGCTTGTCACTATGAGTCAAACATGCCGAGATCCCAAGTAAGAATCGACCTAATATAAAAAGATTGCTTTAATACCTATTACTTTCGGAAACCTAACTCTTTTCATATATGTTTCTAGAATTTACAGATCATCACACATAGGGATTTGGGTACAGATTCGGAGTTTTTAGACGATGAGACGCCTATCGACTTTGAAGAAAACTCTCATAGCCAGATAAATGGTTATGTGGAGCCTGGACCCCGCGACTACGTGAAATTTGCTGTAGCCACGGCAAAAGGATCACCGTTGAGGTAAAATCATAAAAAAATTATGAAACTACTAATACCTAACCTATGGGTTAAGTTTGTACAGTACTATGATAATAGTTTCCGTAAACTGTAATTTATTTTCGTTTTGAACACAAATGTCATTATCATCCTTCGTTGCCTTCGTTCATCTGTTGAAGATGACTTAAGTGGCGTCAGTAAAGTTAAAGAGCAGTTAATTGTAATTGAAAACATTCGTTCATGGATCTACTCCAGCAAGCTGAGGTGGGTCAAGTTTAATCTACACTGACGTCACTCTGCCTGGGATTCTGTTTGATAGCGCAGGCCTTCCAAGGTACCCACACTAAACTCTCGACCTTGCCGACTGGACCCGCAGGATAGACGAATCAGTACATGCGGTGTTGGTTCGGTTGCAGGTGCATAACGGCTGGCACTGCGCCGGGCTTGTTCCAAGTTTTCCTTCTCTATTGCTAGCTCTTCTGTTAATCAGCAGAGGGACTAACCCTCAATAACACAAAATGTACAAAGCAATAAACCGTTGATTAAGTAGTTTGAATGACAAAATATTTATAAACATTATATGAAATATATTTATTTTTATAATTAAATGCTCACTTAGGGCAAAGTCTTATGTCCTTCTTGTTAATCCATGCAAGTTTAATGGCTAAATAATGCTTAAATTTTTGGAAGGTCTTTTTTTTATAAAACAAAAATAAAAATGTACATTACACTTAATAAAAAACACCTTATAAACCTAAATATGTTTGTCTAAGGTGAAGTATTCCTCTATGACATAATAGTATAATATATATAAAAGAAATAGTGCCGTAAACAAGTTACAAAATACGAAAGTATCCAAAATAATGCTTTTCTATTACACGAATAAATAATAGTAACTTTAGTATGGCGAGAATGTCAGCTAAGCGGATTTATTTCTAAAAAACAAAATAAACTCGGACATAATTACATGTAGGTACAGTGCTCAATCGGATTGTGTTGATAAATCTAAACTTATTTATTTATAATTTATGTAATATATTACTAAGATATTAATTTAATTTTTAATCTTTAAAACTGTGAGTTGATTTCCGGTTAGCCATTTCCGTTGAAATAAAATTATTTAGTGTAATATTAATTCATTTGATTTTTGATGTTGGTATAATATTGTAAATTCATTTTCATTTAGCAGCATCCATTCAAATTAGTTAGAATTTGACTTGGTATTTTAAATTGTCATGAAAGCGGAAACGCAGACGTTGTCAATGATTTTCGGGGCGTCTGAACAAGGCTTTTGTGACAGACAGTATATTTTAGAGTTGGTTATAGCAAGACGTGAACAAGACTTGTCTGTTACCGCAAAATTCTGTTATCTTAATAACCACCTTAATGGTTATTTTTAAGGATAATCTGGTATGCAAATTTGAATAAGATTGTTACGTTAAATGAATATATTCGCGCCTCCAGGTGCCCGAGGCGCTACAATATCGATCTAATCCCATAAGCTGCCTATAGATATTGTTATAGGCAACGAATGCCATCGTGTGCCTTTTTAGTGTACTGTGTTCAGAGTTGACAGGTATAAAAAGTCTGACAGAATGATCTAAATTAGGTCAACTTTCCATCGCGTGACGATTTGGTAAACTTTCTAACTATCATGTTACCGACCACACAGAGGGCTCTGCGTTGCCGATCGATGTCTTTGTCATCTCTTCGCAGTCACAATGTGGCCCAAATACTTGAAGGACAGAATCCTTCAATCCGATTTTCACAGGTTGTTCATTCAGATTAATAAAATGTGAAGAAAACGTCCACCTGATGTCGCACCCTGCCATGCCTGACGCTAAACATATATCTTCCCTTCCCCCTCTAATATAACCGCTTAGACTAGTTTGTTTTAAGCCAGCACTAAGAATCCGCAACGAGGAAATCCGTAGAAGAACCAAAGTCACCGACATAGCACTCAAACTTTGCAAGTTGAAGTGGCAATGGACAGGCCATATAGCTCGCAGAACTGATAACCGTTGGGGAATAAAAGTTCTCAAATGGCGACCAAGGACAGCAAAACGAAGCGTAGGACGACCCCCCACCCGATGGACTGACGACATTGTAAATATCGCAGGAAGTCGGTGGATGGAGAGCGCTCAAAATCGTTCTTCCTGGAAATCTATTGGGGAGGCCTATGTTCAGCAGTGGACTTCATAAAGGCTGTTATGATGATGATGATGATGATGAAGAACCTTGGTGTCATTTGTGATTCTCAGTTGTTTTCGGAAAACCATATCAATGGAATCAATTAGAGTCAATTTTTCATTCCAGTCCCTCAAGCGATTCCAGAGTTGGCAATTCCAAGCTCAAACTGTTTTATTACAACTTATAGATTATGCTGACTGTTGTTTCATAGACGCCACGGAGAAGTACCTCAATAAATTAGTGTCTTTAAAACTTGTGTATCCTATTTATATTTGGACTGCACGAGTTTGGTCACGTTTCAATGTTCAGAGCCCAGTTAAAATGTCTACCATGTCGTCTACGGCGTGATCTTCATTTCATATCTCTTCTTTATAATGTTCTCAACAATTTTCTCTCTATTTAATTTGCTTAAGAATGTTTTGATTTCTTTGTTCGACATGGTGAGACCTGCAAAAGAGTTAAATTTGTTCTTATTATAAAACTTTTAAACAAAAAATTAAACAGCCGAAAAAACTAAAAAGCAAAATATAATAAACCTTTTTTATTTAACCTTTATAACTTAGTTCTTAAACTAATGTAAGTATACCTAAGTAATTTTGAGTCGCCAAATAAGCAAATTTTTCTTTCCGAATTTATTTGGGACCAACTTCGGACCCTTTCCATTAAAAATATAATTATCGAAATCGAACAACTCTATAAAAAGTTTTGCGTGGTCATACATAAAAAATATATATATACCCGTTGGCTTGAGAATCTCCTTCTTTTCGTCGGTTAAAAATACCTCCCAGTGGGGAGGTATTTTTTTTTTAATTTTAATCATGACCACAGCAACTAGAGCAGTGCCTCTAGTTGCTGTGGTCATGATTCACTTTGTAAAATTGTGGAATTCTCTATGGAAACGATATCACGAGATTAGAAAGATGTTTATCTCGTTATCATGATGCATGATACTGTGCCGAAATATCGGATAGCAGAAAACTCGCATATCATGGTTATTATTCCGGTTATGGTTATTATTATTATTGGATATTATTTTGAGTGACGGGATAGATGAGTTTGAGTTTCAAAAGTTAATCGATTATACTAGTACATCACATACTGGTAACTTCTGTTTTACGCACCCAGTCCAGTACAAGTCCAGTTAAATAATATTTATGAAAATCCCTTAAAATTATGGCTGTGAGTCCGTGGGGAATAGGACTCTTTGCGTATTCAATATTACGAATTATATCAGAGCATCGCGTCGTCTAGTCGAATTAAATCGATTCAATGTATGTTTTTGAGTAATACGAGTAGCAGATGAGGTTGTAATTTCAATTCAGCCATAGATAATCATCAAAAATATGCTTGCAATAAGTAAAAATCCTCTTGTCGTGTCATACATTTTATCGAACAAGTGTGGTGAATGGCTTAAAATTGGCACATGTCCTTACGATGTTTGCGTTCGCTGTTTGAGAATATTGGTATAACACTCATACATTTTTCGAACAGAAAACTACGTAGAATCTTCTATAGTACTACTACTATAATTATATGGAAGTGTAGTTTTGTAACTTCAGGTTTAGGAATGTCTTTGGAAATTACTATAATATTAGGTACATTGAGCAAACTATATTCAGGATGTCCGTGAAGTTAATATTGGCCTCAGCGGAAGAGCAGCGCTGCAGCATGCTGTAGCATTATGCTGAGCTGTGGGCCATTTTACCACCACTCAGTCCTCACTCATCTATTTTTCTTCTTTGTTTTAGTTTTAGTCTTTAGTGTTTTTTTGTTTGTGATTTTTCTTTCTTTCTTTACTACTATACTGAAATGCTTGGAACAGTGCTTGCCCTTATTTTATGCCCCCCCAAGAACGTACGGCAATGAGACGGGCCTCTATGTGAGCATAATGGAACCATTTGTTAGAAACATGCTTAAGCTCCGTAGATCGCGCCCGTCTCCCTAGCCGTTTCGAAATGGGTTTTAGGACATTGGTTACAAGCACTTCCATCACTTAACATTGGCATCTAATTAGATCCTACAACATTTCGAGCTGCAATTTGTCTGTGGTTGGGTGCGCGGTGCTGCGCCCCTCATCGGTGCCAGTGTGGTACGGTGGTCAACCAGCTTGGTCTCCGCGGGTTATCGTGTTCTAGGGCCGCCGGTAGGATTGCCCGCCACGCCAGTCTTAACGATGTCATTCGTCGGGCACTTTCCAGCGTCAACGTACCAGCTGTTCTTGAACCGAACGGTCTGATACGTGATGATGGTAAGAGGCCAGATGGTATGATTCTTGTCTCTTAGCAGATGGGTAGGCTATTAGTTTGGGATGCTACTTGCGTAGACACCCTGGCCGCATCCTATATTTTTCAGGGACTTACGTTAGAGCTGGTGCTTTGGAATCCAGACCCTGGGCCCGTAGGGAACAGGAGACCATCGCGATTTCAAAAAAAATTTACGCCGTCTAGATACATTGCGTGACCCAAGAGCAGGCTCCAATCTGGCTCAACGTATTAGCATTGTAATTCAACGTGGCAATGCTACCAGCGTCTTGGGAACGCTACTCTCTGGCAGTGATCTGGATTAGTTGAGCTATCTATAGATCGTTAAACGGATAGATATCTTTAGATCCTTAAAATTTCAACTGTTTCACATGTATTTTATATTCTTGTATATTATTCTGTACATTTTTGTAATTATTTCTGAAAACAATAGTGATACACAAATGCTTTCAAACGCACACACGACCATGGTAGATGAAAATGCTTCGAAGCATTGTCATATACCATCGTCACCCATGCTCTTTAACATGTATGTTAACGATCTCATAGTTGAGCTGAGCACCATGCATATTGGATGTCGAATAGATGGCGTTAGTATTAATAATATTAGCTACGCAGATGATATGGTGCTGCTCTGCCCAACGGCGGGTGGTCTGCAAGAGATGTTGAAAATATGTGAACGTTATGTTGCAGACCATGGACTTCTATAATGTGAAGAAAACGGAATGCATGGTCTTTAAGGCCGTCGGAAAAGGTCCCGATAACAACACCTATAATGTAACCCTGAATGGCATGAACGTTAAACGAGTAACTCAGTTTAAGTATCTGGGAGATTTCATTGCCGACGACCTTAAAGACGATGCTGATATTGAAAGGGAACGTAGGTCACTAGCAGTTAGGAGTAATATGCTGGCCCGCAGGTTTTCCCGTTGTAGGTACTGAACAAGTAAAAATTACTCTGTTTAAAGCCTACTGTCAGAATATGTACACGGGAAGCCTGTGGTTCAAGTATACCAAAAAGTCGCTGGCCACCATACGCATCCAGTACAATAATATTTTCAGGATGATGTTAGGGCTGCCTCGCTTCTGCAGTGCTTCAGGGATGTTTGCTGAATACCAAACTGATGGCTTTGAAGCACTTATTCGCAAGAAATCTGCATCCCTGATCCGTAGAGTTCCAGACAGTCACAACAGCATCCTGAAAACTATACCGGATAGGTACTCGTCGCCGATGTGGGCAAAATTGGTATGCAGGGTGATTCCAGAAAACTGCTCGTTACTCTGGTGAACGCTCTGTGAACCAGCGTCAGCTTCTTTTTTTTACTTTGTATCTTTTATATCATTATATTACTAACTCTCTTTCGTCATATTATTATGTGCTATGAATCTAAGTGTGCGAAATAAAAATATTTAAATTTGAAATTTTGAATTGTGATACCCAAAAATAAAAACCTTTCCATATTATTTATTTTCTAAGAAAACTAACTAGGTACGTATTAGTACATTGTACACTAGGCGAGAAATTGCCCAATTCCTATCGAGTGTGTCATTCGTATGCCACACACGAGGTAGGAATCGCACTTTCTCCCGAGTGATACATAGTGCTTTAAATACTACACCTACAAGAAAAATATAATGGAGATTTATTTTTTATTTAAATTTATATAACAAACCCAAACTCAAATTTCGAAGAAATTCCCGCGCATGCCTATATTACTTGGGTTCTTTTTTCAAAATATTGTTCGGAAATCGGAAGAGGAATAAATCATTTGGCGGACTTAGAGTAAAAACTTTTTGTCGTTTGACCTATAATGAAAATAACCATAGCTGCCGGCTGATCTATGAAGAAATTAAAAAAAATAACACGTTAGAAATGGAGTTCCATAAACTTTTCTTTCAACTACGTAGTAATGTTATCATTAATCACTACAAAACCGAGCACAAAGGACGTATTTTTTGCTTAGAACCAAAAAAGTGCAGTAATGTTATATATGAAATCTCATTATTGCACTGTTTTTCATTATTGCACTGTTTTGTACTTTTTATTTTGATATAAATTAACCACAGATTATCTCCCATTAAGTTTAATATAAAATGTTTAGATTTGATCAAAAAGATACTGGCTGATAATAAAAATCGGCTAAATAAAACCGACTTGGTGGAAAAAAAACAAATGGCGCGCATTTTGTACCATTGTAAAACTTTGATTCTTCATATTTTTAGTTTGAGTAGGTATATTTTTTTTATCACAGTAGGTACCTAGATTGGTAGTTGAAAGAAAAGTAAATTACGCACCTTGCTGAAGAGAGTAATTAATGCACTCGTGTTAATTCAGTGCCCTCGCATGCGATCGGGCACCAACTTAACACTCGTGCTTTAATAACTTACTTTGCGCTCGGTGCAACAATCTATTATTTCTCTCCCGCTAAACGCGTTAGAAATGAAATTCCATAGACTTTTCCGTCCCGCATTTTAGTAGGCCTGAAATGATGTACTTGCTAAGTTATATTTGGAAAAGGAATGGACAAGATTCTCAGTAGGTGTGGTATAAATCCCTACAAATATTATAAATGCGAAAGTAACTCTGTCTGTCTGTCTGGCACGTTTTCACGCCTAAATCGATTTTGATTAATTTTGGTACAGAGATAAATGGGACCTTGGAGAAGGACAAAGGCTACTTTTTATGTAGGTACCACGCGTGCGAAGCCGCGGCATCTCATGCATAAAAGACTTTGGCTGAGTAAAAACTAAATTATTTGAAATAATCAGATTTGCTAATGATCTTTATATTTTCAGGGATAAAATTAACAATGCAATCGTGACGCTGAAGACGAATGGAGTTATAACAAGGCTGTGGCAAAATTGGATATCTACTGTTAAATTGCAAGATGAATCAAATAATAAAGTAAGATTTTTGATATAGTCATATATTTTCTGTCCACTCTCGCGCTGAAACTGCCTATGATTTTACATAAATTCTAGGTAGTACAACTTCTGCAAAGCCGGATAGTGATCGATGAAGCCTTACAACAAGGGTCAATTAACCATTTAATAATTAAGTTTTAAAAACTAAAAAGAAACGAAAAGAAAAAGAAGAAAAGAAAAATATCTTTATGGTTTCAAATTGTAACCAATGAAGTCGTTCATTGGATACAATTTGAGACCATAAAATTATTTTATTTTGAAATTTTTAGTGGTAAGGTACATGTATTTCATATTTCATGTGTTTATATGTATATATAAACGAAATTCACTATGGTTACTTTATTGCATAAAATTACAGAAATGAACAGAATAATATACAATAAGTAATATAAAATACATGTGAAACAGTTGAGCTATCTAAGGACTGTTTAAAACGATCTATAGATAGCTCAACTGATCCAGATCACTCAAAATTTCAAAATTCAAAATAACTTTATTCATTACAATCACAAGGACCACTTTGAATCGTCTTCTTACATGCTAGTAAATCTAGGTGCCGGTTCCTCCTAACCCCAGTTCAAGAAGAATCCGGCAAGAAACTTGTCTGGTCTTAACACTTTTTTGTATGATCCTTGACAATTTTGTTACGGATGCCGAGTCGAGTTGGAGCAGATTTATCCCAAGCTTTTTTGTCTTCTAAATAATCAGATATTTTATAATATGCTTTCATAGACAGTTTATGTTTAATTACGTTTTTAAATTTGCCAATCGACAAATCTAACACGTCGCTTGGGACCTTGTTATAGAAGCGTACACATTGCCCTATAAAAGACTTATTAACTTTAGCGAGCCTAACAGTGGGAACAGCGAGTTTATCTTTATTTCTAGTGTTAATACTATGATTATCGCAATTTTTTTTGAATAAATGAACATTTTTGTGCACATACATTAAATTTTCGTATATATACTGACAAGGCACTGTCATAATATTAATTTCTTTAAACTTATCTCTAAGTGATTCTCTGGGGCCCATGTTATAAATTGCACGAACAGCCCTCTTCTGCAACACAAATATGGTGTTAATATCAGCAGCACTCCCCCACAACAAAATGCCATAAGACATAATGCTATGAAAGTAGCTGAAGTAAACGAGTCTAGCGGTATCTACGTCGGTAAAATGACGGATCTTTTTGACAGCGTATGCGGCAGAGCTGAGTCTCTTCGACAATTTATCTATGTGCGGGCCCCATTGCAGCTTATTATCTAAAGTAATGCCTAGGAACACTGTGGTGTCGACGAGATCTATCTTTTCGTTATTAATTTCTACATTAGCTTTCACCTGTTTAACGTTGGGCAGTATAAAACGAATGCATTTCGTTTTTTTCTCGTTAAGTAATAAGTTGTTTACATTAAACCATGTTACAACTTTAGAGATTGCATTGTTTACATCGTCAAGATTAGTAAGTCGTCGCTTTAATTTAAATAAAAGTGACGTGTCATCAGCAAACAGTACAATCTCGTGATCATCCTTTACAAGTTTAGGTAGATCATTTATATAAATTAAAAACAAGAATGGCCCGAGTATTGATCCTTGTGGTACACCCATTTTTACCATTGACCCCGGAGAACGCTTTCCATTTACATCTACTCGTTGTGTTCGGTCAGTTAAGTAGGATGTGAGAAGCTTAAGTGAAACTCCCTTAACACCATAGTGGTGTAGTTTGCTGATTAGAGTTTCATGGTGAACGCAATCAAAAGCTTTCGACAGATCACAAAAAATACCTAAGGCATCGCGTGATTCCTCCCAGATATCAAAAATATGTGATATTAACTCAACACCGGCATCAGTCGTTGAGCGTCCCTTTGTAAATCCGAATTGTTTACTGTCTATTAAATTGTTGGTATTAAAATGCCGTTGTAATTGGCTTAGAATAAGTTTTTCAAATATTTTACTAAATGTAGGAAGTGCTGATATAGGCCTAAAGTTACTAGGATCGGAATGACTACCTGATTTGAATAGAGGTATGATCTTGCTATGTTTCATCAAATCAGGAAATACTCCACTGTCAATACATTGATTAAATATGAAAGCTAGATCTGGTGCAATAATGTCAATTAGTGGTTTTATAACACTGACAGAAATGCCCCAGAGATCAGTGGTCGTTTTTGCCAGACTGCCAGAGGGCAGCGTTCCCAAGATACTGGCGGCATTGCCACGTTGAATGGCAATGCTAATACGTTGAGCCAGATAGGAACCAGCTCTCGGGTCACGCAATGTATCTACCAGACGCCCTGAAATAATTTTGAAAACGCGTTGGGCTCCTGTTCCCCACGGGCCCAGGGTCTCGACTCCAAAAGGCTCATGTATAATATGGGTAGACCAACTAAACGCATTGTTCTGCACTGCACGCAACGAAAATATCATCGATGTATACAATTTTTTTATTTTTGTTGACCCTTTGAAACAAAAAAATAACTTTTGAAATCTGTTCTGTTCTGGCATCCTTGAGTAATCGGTGAACATATCTACATAAAAAAAACATTCCGACGAGTTGAGAACCTCCTCCTTGTTTTTTAAAATCGGTTAAAATGCCAAATTGCCGAATGTTATTACGATAATATGATTCGACTGTGATATGAAATTAGAACCAACAATTCCAATCCACGTACCTTCTTTTGAGTGTGTAACTCTCTAGAACTGCTGTACCCAGGTACGGGATCTTCTTCAATGCACTAATGATACACTTATTTTATATATTTTTATTTTCTTATTTCTACTTACAACGTAGCTTGCATGCATAATACCTTACACGACTACGATTCGACCGTAACACGTCTAAATGCACCTTAAATCCGCGCTGTATGCTTAAATCCCGCCATGCACTTAAAGGCCGCTCCTGTTGACCGACACGCTCCGATAACCGCGGCCCCTGGAACAAAAAAAATGTATTAAACTCACTTTGCCAAATGTAATACATAGCCAAACCAACATTGAAATTGGTTTGGCTATGACATTGACATTACCTATACATTTAATGAAATTCTGTAAATTATCTTGAATAATTTGTTTATAAAGCTTTGGTTGATGTACTGTTATGTTATAAATTGTATGAATAAATTGAATTGAAATGAATAGAGAGGCAATTGATCTAATAGATTCCACGATTTTCATAGGTCTTATATACTCAAACGAAGTATTTGATGAACGTTAATGAATTAAGTTAGTCGAGTAGTAAATTAATATATCTTTTTACTGTTCACGTATAACGTAATTGTGTTTAAATTTCGACACCCTACGACTTTATTACCTACTTAATGAACGATATAAAATCATTCTTCCATTTTGTGTTTCAGGAGACACTGCCCCAAATAATACTACTAGAAATGGCCAGAGTTTTCTACGTTTATTTAGGAGCTTTAATCATTACCCTCACAATAACGGTCACAGAGTTTTGTGAGCACAGACGAGCAAAAGCTCGCGCCAACTTTGCTGCACGAGACAACAACACCCCACCGCAACTCACGCCGCCGCAGCAAGACCAAGACGGATTGGGTGGAACGGAGAGGCGGGGTATGCGTCAATAGTTGCCAAAAAACATACAGTGAAGTAATGAGATAAATTAAATGTTGAAACTAATAAATGATTTACACGGATATGACGATTGATTCATATTCAATTATCAATTCTTTTGCAATATTCTGTTAACTTTAACTATAGAATTATATGTAGATTCCATCAGTGAAAACCTATAATTGGCCCTCTGTTATTTTTTTTAGTTATTATTATCTGCAAGTATTTGTCTCGGGTCTGGGTGTTTCTATGTATAATACGTAGATGTATTTACAAAAAAAAAATATGTAGGTAGTTTAACAGTCATGTGGTTCCCATAACACAAGCTCTGCATATTTTGGGGCCAGATAGTGCTGTGTTTAATATCCGGCATTATTATTATATTATTTTTTATTTTTAGTTACCAATATTACTATGTTTATGTATTTTAGAAAGTGAAAGGTTTTGCCGCGTATGTATACATATGTATGTGTAACTTACAAGCCATTTCTGAAATTGCTCCGTGATTGATGGCTGGTTTTAGGTCCTTAAAGCGAGGTAGCTGACTATAAGATTATGTATATTGGAAAATCTATCATTGAAACTTGGCTTTTTTGCATTTATTTTTATTTTATACTAGCAGCTGCTCGCGGCTTCACACGCGTGGTACCTACATAAAAAGTAGCCTATGTCCTTCTCCAAAGTCCCATATCTATACAAAAATTTTTCAAAATCATTTTTCCGCGGTTTAGTCTTGAAACGTAACAAACAGACAGACAGAGTTACTTTTGCATTTATAATATTAGTTAGATTCTCTCGTCATGCAAAGCCTTACTGTATGCATACAAAATATATTAGTTAACAAAATAAAACTATCAGTTAAATCTTAATTTGTTTCTTTTAGTAAACTTTTTCTAACGAGTTCCTGTTAGATAGAAAAAGCAAACAAAACGTTGGCAAACAATCGCAGCAACATATATAATTAGTAACTAGCTAACCCGTGCCCACTTCGTTGGGCGGTTACAAAATCACAAAGAATATTAAAATACTAATATCGCTATTAAAAAAAAAGATAGCTATTCATGTTATTGTAATAATTACAGATATTAACAAAGTTACGGATATATATTGAAAGATGTCGCTAGCGGGCACCGTCCCCGTTCCCGTTGTTTTTCCGGGAAAAAAAATTGTCTATATTCTAATCCAAGTTACTATATTAATTTTATGCTTCATCCAAATCGGTCCAGCAGTTCTTGAGTATAACTCAAGAACTGCTGGACCGATTTGTGGTGTAACTAACATGACTTTATTTTACATACTCGTACATAGATTTTCTATGTAATTTTCAAACACATTATTTTTGAAAGGCTCTTTGCAACCCTCACAAATTCTCTTACAGGTTTCAGGTAGTTTAAAAAACCTGATGTTATATGTTTCCTTGCATATTAAGACAAATGACATATACCTAAACGAAGTAAAACTGTATAAAGTTCAATAAAACTGCATGCTTATTTGAAATTTAAAAACAGTTAAAAACCTATTTACAGGTGTAACCGACCAACCTACCTCTGCTTACTAATTTTAATTAACCTACGTAATTAAATAATATCTTTCATTTCCAGTGCTTCAGTGCTGCAGCCACCAACATCTTCCCTGTTCTTGTTCAGACGTAAAGAAAAATAAACGTCAGATCCGAGGAAAAACGGCCAATACACGGCGGTCTTCTATCAAGCCATAAAATAATGATCTTCATTAAAATTGATCATTTATCAAACATAGTACGTTTAATCAACTACAGTTAATTAGAATTAATTTCCTGTGAACGCGTGGTCTGAAAGCACAGTCGTCTCGAACTTTTTTCCCTATTTGTCCGACTCATTGGACAAAGTTCACATCAATTGACAAAGGAGACTATGCTGTCGGATGAGTTTGTTAGACTCTTTGCGGTTTTATATTCACGATACCATTATTGTATTATCAATATAAATGTAGTTTTTGCTGTAAGTTTTAATGATTAAAAATTACTAAACATTAAACTTTTTTAAATATCATATATCTTAAACTGTTTAGAAATTTCATACGGCTGGTTGGAGATAAGATAAGATAAGTTCCATTACTTCTTCAATTTTATTTATAACTAGCCTGTTCACCTTCAACCTTCAATTCCTCTATATATTTATTCCTTTACTAGGTGACCCGGCAAACGTTGTTTTGCCATATAAATATCTTTCGTAAACTTTTTTTTTTTAAAGTATCCTATGGCTCGTCTAATACCTTCAAGAATATGTATACAAAGTTTCATGATGATCGGTTTAGTAGTTTTCGCGTGAAAGCGTAACAAACAAACTTACATTCACGTTATTAGGAAATGATAATTAACCTTATTTATTATAAAGCTATTATAATAATAGATAAATATATAATATAAACTATAATTGTATGGTATTCTTCATTTCTGATTTTACTCGTTATATTCGGTTACCTACTTAAGTAGGAACTGAAAAGGTTAAGTACAACTCCCTTTACGCCATAGTGATATAAGTATTTGATCCGCGGTTCGTAAGATGCCGCTCGCGTTCATTGTTAGCACCATAGTGATATAGTTTCCTGATTATAGTTTCATGGTGAACGCAATCAAAGGCTGAGGATAAAATAGATCACATTATTAAGGCATCGCGCGATTCCCCCCAGATATCAAAACACCGGCATCAGTAGAAGAGCGTCCCTTTGTAAATCCGAATTGTTAACTGTCTAGTCAATTGTTAGTATTAATAATGCTTTTGTTACTAATTCAGTATAAGTTTTTAAATATTTTATTAATATTTTATTTTATTAGTACTGATATACGATATCAGTAGGTACTTTTAATAAAATATAGTACTGATATAGTACGAGCTTTGCTCAACGTTTTGGGCAGTATATGAAAATTCACATCTTAAACACCATAGCTAAACACTGTGACATAAGGGATAAGTCCCCCTCTGAACTGAAATTCATAGTGAAGAAATGGCTGTTGTCGTCATCGTATTCTGAAACTGAGGACATTCTCGCTCGTATTGTATAGTTTGTTTTTTATTATTATTCTTATTTTATGTGTTATTTAGCTGTATTTTCATTTTGTAATATTTTTCGTATTATTTTTGTTTTTCTTTTCTTTTCAATCTTTTTTACTACTCATTATCGTAATCAGACGATTAATATATATAGTTTTGTATAATCGTAAATTAGATCGCCACAATACAGGCGTGCCTAGTGTGGAGATCAGTAGATATAAATTTAACTGTATAACCATAGCCCATGTATAACACTTGAAAAATATTATATTCTTTTTGTGCTTATTTAGTTATAGTCTGTTTTGTGTTGATACAGAAAATAAACAATTTTTTCATTTTCATTTTCGTTTTTTCATAGGTCAGAAGTTACTATGATCAGAATGACTACTAGATTTGTGATCTTGTCGTTTCATTAAAACAGGAAATACTCCACAGTCTTCTTCTTCTTCGTAATGACATGTGTCATACTAATGACAGTTTTAATAATGAAACACGTTGAAACATTCATTGTTTTTTTTGAGCATATTAGTACATTGCATTTTGAGCATTTAATAAAACTCTGCAGCTTACATGTTGGCAACATCCATCGCATACGTTCTTCTGTCCTTATTTGAACATGCCCCAATCCGTCCAATCTGACGGTAAGATTTGGCATTTTTTCTTTTAGGAACTCTGGTTCCTCTTGCTGTACGTTACTAGACGTCCCCTTGTTGGTTGAGTAACAGTACCATAATTACACAACGTATCAGCTAGTTCTGATCTAAAGTCTGCCAGATTCATCAAGGTCTTTTTATCATCTGCACTTTTTTCTTGTGTACACTTTTACACAATACCCACGAATTGATGATGGTAAGGTTAGGATATGTTTAAATATGCACAAGTACTATTTACGCATCTTCATCCTGATTCGTTACCTACCTAGAAAGGACTCCATCAGATCAACACCGCCAATATATGCATTGTATTCTTTCACAACCTTCGGGCAACTAATCGACACCTCTTTCTTCTGAACCTTATCATACCTTTCTATTTTATCTACGGATTCTGCGCCAACGTGGCTTGATAACATTGATAGCTCCCTTTCGTGGTTACCTCACATTCAGTTTTTTTGGAAGGTTGAGAAGTGTTCCAGATTTTAACTGCCTCAAATCCGTTTACCACGCTCTTGCGCAATTTATCTTGTCATATTGCAACATTGCATAGGGAGGAGCTATAAAAACACAATGATTAAGAGTAGAACGAGCTCAAAGAGCTGTGCTAAAGGTGATGTTGTCCAAGCCGAGGCGTTTCCCCACCTCTTTATTGTACTCAACTTGTGAGGTCTTAACTGTGAGACAGTTATTTATCTTGGCGACCATTTTACGAAAGCACTCTCAACCGAATTTTGATCTTAAACTTATTACCGTAAAACGTCTGGCATGGTGTGTGGAATTATATCTCGTAGAACTGCAGCGGCCGAGCGTCATTTCTGTTATTTAAGCCCTTCCCTGTATAAAAGAGTCAACAAACTATTATATATGCGAACTTGTTTCTATGAAGTGGCTTCAGTCTCTCACTTATGAGGAAACTGAAGACATTCTGAGTACACAAAAATAATTAATATTTTTATACTCTATTTTTTATATTTTTTATTCAATAACTAAATTACTCCCATATACACCCTCTCTCTCACACACACACACACACACACATAAAAAAATTACAGACTAACTTTGTTTTTATTTGTATTTTGTCTTATTATACTTTTTATCATTCTAATTTGTTAACAAACTTTAGTATTACGGGTAGTGTTATATAAATTCTACTTTAGTTCGTTAGTTCTATTAACATACAGAGCTGTTCTTTAAAAGAGGCGGGCGTAGATGCTGCTACACAGTCTTGGTACTTTTGCACACTCATCGTTCTATTGTAATATGTACAACTTATTAAGTTCTGAATAAAAATCTATGTAATCAAAAAAAACCTGTTTTTTTTCTAATAAGACATTCCTTCACATGGGAGATGGGAGATGGGAGATGGGAGATGGGAGATGGGAGATGGGAGATGGGAGATGGGAGATGGGAGATGGGAGGTGGGAGCTGGAAGCTGGCAGTTAGAAACTGGATGGTGGAAAATGGGAAGTGGATGTGGTACATTACTCTTTCCTGATAAATAGGTGTACAAGTGAGCTGTGTTCATACAACAACATCCTGTATCAAAATCACCACAATATTCTGCATGTAGATACACAATGTATGCGACCAGAAGCTAGGGCTCCCAAGATCTGATGCTGGGCACATCACTTCTATGCAAACACAGGTCAGGTATTTGCATAGCAGGTATCTAATAGTAAGTATGTACTATGTAACTCGGATGGATAATGTTGGGTACGTAAGTATGTACTAATGTACCCAATATTTTCCATCCGAGTTTGAGTACGAGTTTGAGTACAAGGTTGAGTACGAGTCTGAATACAAGTTTGAGTTCGAGTTTGAGTACAAGTTTGAGTAAGAGTTCGAGTACGAGTTCGAGTACAAGCTTGAGTACGAGTTCAAGTACGAGTTTGAGTACGAGCTTGAGTACGAGTTTGAGTACGAGTTTGAGTATGGTTATATGTTTTAGAAGTTTGAGTTTGAGTATGAGTGATTGTGTTTGAGTGATCTCCGAGTTTGAGTTCCAGACCGATCGGCTTGTGATCGTCTCGTCGAAATTCTATTGTTTATAACTCAATGAATTGGTGGTACTAAGATAGCTGTGACTACCAACCTCACCTAAAACATTGTCCCTTATCAAATGTTGTGACTTGTGACAGATATACGTAAAATGCGACATTCTGACGTATCCGTCAACGGTGAACCTTATTAGCTCCGGTCATGAGAGCAAAAAAGGCTTGCAAAGCCAAATTTTGTCTTGAACGTCATGTTACATGGCGCACAGTATAACTGACCTAAAGGGTTGTAAGAATTGGTATAAGAAGACTTGGGACGGCTCCTTTTTAAGCAAGCGCTTGTTATTGATCTTGTATATGATTATTTTCAAAATTGGTATAGGGTAAACCTTTGAGTAGCTTAACAGAGTTGCGCCACTCTCGTCTCTGTTGCGCAAGCTCCTCCCAATCACAACACAAGCTCTACTTACTTTGGGGGGCAGATAATGTCTGTGAAATGTCTGGCATTATTTATTGACTTTAAGGTTACTTTCGTTTTACGACTGAATAACTAAGTTTGTTTGAAGTAGGTATATTTTTCTATTTATAAGTTTTCCCATCAAAACTTTATGCTTTTAAAAGAATTGGTTGTCTGTAAAGTCGGTTTACGTACAATAGTATAACGTGACAACGTCATAACATCATAGTATCTATCTGTTTTGTTATGCGCTCTCACTACGATCGTAACGGGACAATGAGTCATCCTTTTTTGAGCGTGCAGCCGGCGTTCATCGATTAGACGCTGTCACGTCAAAAAATAAAAAATCTGATGAGAGTGAGTTAGGTAAATTAAGTAAATTAATTATGTCAGGGTAGTAGTGCAAATCCATGGTCGCTGCCTACCCCGTTGGAAAATAGGCGTGATTTTTCAGTATGTATGTAAGCTCAGATATAAAATCTGCAAATTGACTAACAATAAGTAAAAAATAATAGTTCCACCTAAATAGGAAAGTTCAAATAACAAATGGTATATTTAAAAATAAATGACGAAGAACGAAGAATCAAATTATTATCAACAATTCCCATTTACTCATTCAACAAAATATTCGTTATCATACTTTTTCTCTCTTGGGATATCTTACTTATTCACTCCAATATATTTAGTATTCTCTTTAGCCTTCGGGTATCTCACACACTGCATGGCTCTTCGCAGTGTCTGTAAAAAAACATTTTGCCACAACATGAATAAACATATTGAAGACGTATATAATAGCATAGACAGCGTGACGGTTTCGGAGGCCCACATATGTAAACCAGAAAATTGGTTATCTTATCTATTAATAAAATTCGAGTTGGTCGATCGTCATTGTCTCAGAAAACATTCGCAGCATCTCTAAGAATCTTGACAAATTTCTCATTCTTATTAAACGCATAGGGGTTCATCCAGACGTTATAGTTTTAACCGAATGTTGGCTATCAAAATGTGATAGCCTTTCCTATTTAGACGGCTTTGAGTCCGCGGCGACAAATGATAATTTACTACATATGATGGAGTGGTGCTCTACATAAAATCAGACATACATGCAGTCTCATATGAACCTGTTTTAAATAATGCAAATGGTCTTGTCACAATGATCAATGACAACATTGCAATAATTTCACTCTACCGCTCTCCATCATATTTGAATTTAGAAAAATGTTTAATCTCGCTAGACACTGTACTCTCAACACTAACTCAATTTAAGAATGTAATATTGATAGGAGACATCAACATAAATATTATGAATAACGTATCCACACGCAAATTCTCAGACTACCTAGACACTTTGGCGTACCATGGGCTCTTGCTATCCCATATCCTACAAGAAGTGCGAGTTGTATCGATCACATATTCATAAAATCGAAGCAATCCGCGCTGACTCTAGTTATTGAAAATAGCCTTACGGATCATAATACTGTACTATTAGCACTAAAAAGCATCTGTAACAAAGAATCCTCTCAAACCATGACTTCAAGGATAGATTTTGAAGCTATCACAACTGAGCGAACTAATACCGATTTCAGCTCAGTCCTCAATGCCCATGACTGTAATACTGCAACTGATACTTTTGTTAAAATTATGAAAAAAGTAATCGAAAACCATACAAAGTTGGTTAAACTGCAATGTCGGAAAACTCCGATAAAGCCTTGGATAACACCGGGTCTCATAAGATGTATTCGGCATCGGGACAATTTGCACTCAAAGTTCCGGAAAACACCTGAAAACGATCTTATAAACTATCAATAGTTTATAAGAGATACAGAAACTTTTGCAATGGTCTTCTACGTAAATTTTAAAAAATATACGAGAAATCTCAATTTGATAATGCAGGCAACGATGTTAAAAAAACCTGGAAAGTCATAAATAACTTAACTAATTTTAAAACTAAAAAAACTCTACCGCAAGAACTCATACAGCAAATAACTGTAAATACAGTAAATTACTTTTTCGCAAACATCAGTAGGAAATTGGCCGAAAAAATATGTACGTATGTATTGCATTGTATGCAAAGAAAATACACAAAATAAATAATCAAACTTTTTTGGACTCATAAATACAGACTACAAAGAAATATTAACCCTTACAAATTCCCTAATATCAGACTGCTCCATAGGCTGGGACAATATCTCTTTAAACATCCTAAAAAAACACATAGAGTTTATCATTGTGCCTCTTACACACATTTGCCACCTTAGCTTAACGACTTCTGTTTTCCCTAGAGCGTTTAAAAAACCGATCATATTACCTATTCATAAGACCGGTGATAAACAGACAGTAAGTAACTATAGACAAATATCTATATTACCATCTCTATCAAAAATCCTGGAAAGAGCACTCAACAATAGGTTGGTCAAATACCTGGAAGATTTCAACCTCATATCAGTAAACCAATATGGCGTCCGAAATGGCCAATCTACTACAGACGCGGTAAGTGAGCTAAATCGCTATGATGTGGAATGTCTTGATAGGGGCCATATTCTTAGACTTAGCTAAGACATTTGACACGGTGTCTATTCCATTGCTCCTGGAAAAACTGGAAGGTCTAGGAATTCGTGATAACCAGCTAGAGCTACTGCGGAGTTATCTGAGTGAAAGAACACAAAGTGTTAAAATTGGAGAGCACCTTAGTACAGAGTTACATGTCACTTATGGAATCCTGCAAGGCTCTATCCTGGGACCAACTTTATTTCTAGCGTACATAAACCAGATTTGCGAACTCGTTATACCAAACTGTAAGTTGTTATCCTTTGCAGATGATACGGTATTGCTATTTCAGGGAAAGAGTAAGGATCAGGTTTACTCTTTTGCCCCAAAATGGATTTGATATAATTACTAAAAAGCTCTACCAAAATATACTTACACTAAATCCTACCAAAACCAAATATGTAGCCTTTTCTCTTTGAAAACCTGGGCTTCCGAAGTCTTGAACATAAAATTATAACTCACTCTATATCATGTCTACAGGACAACGCATTTGAAAGGTGCAACACTATAAAATATCTTTGTGTTACACTTGATTAACATGTGTTCTATCAACCTCACATTAACCTGCTGACAGCCAGAATACGAAAATTTTATTATTGCAGTCTTTCAGTGTGCTCGCTGCAGCCGTAAAGAGCGTACGCGCTCGTGTGGTGACTCATTAATGCGCGATGGCATCTTCTTCGAGTGTTGTAAAGTGTAATAGTTGCAATATTGTGATCAACGAACTTCTGGCTTTTATCCAAAATAAACTAGATGTAATGGACGAAGAAAGTCTGGTGAGGATATGTAAATCGTCATTTCCTAAGGAAGATACTGAAGCAGCGAAGAACTTGAACTTGATTCGTTAACAAAAACGAAGCGAAACATAAAAAGGAAGAAAGAGGGCAAGTCGCAAAGAGATCTGTATGATGTTATAACGTTATTTAAAAAACAGATCCAGAAAAACATCCTATCCTAATAGCTAGAGAACTGCAGAAACTTCCACCAATAACGTTTGACAGCTTGAACGCAACGAAATTGCTAAAGAACAGAACAGAACATACTAAAAGTATTACAAAAAGATATTAAAAATATTATGACAAACTATGTAACAACGGAGCAATGGATGGAAGTAAAAAACGAGATTGATAACTTGAAAGAAGCATCAATTATAAATAATTTTGATAGCAATGTTAACAAAAAAAGAAGCGGTAGTTGCGTAAAAAACTTCAATTTTGACAGCGGTCCAATGGGCCACAAAAAGATGCGCACGACCAGTCACCGCAGCATGAGTCACCAACGGCTACTTACCATCCTTGTTATACACGCAGTGCGCGGAAAGTGAGTCCATCCCGCTCGTAATAGAGCAAAAAATGTCGCACATTGAGGCCCGTACCGCTACATCGCCCATATAGTTGTCGCCGCCTGCACTCACCTACAGGAAGATATCACCGCGCGTGGAGGCCCCCACTGCGGTTTCGAACGAAGCTGCTAGACCGGTTCCTTCTAAGCTACTATCGCCACCTATACCGAATATTCAAGTAAAACAAACGCAAGCGGCTGGTGTAAGTGATTCGCATCTACATTCTTGCGGAGTCACAGCGCAAGTGGTACCCCAAACCAAGTCGTTTTCGGGCGTAGCGAGTGCGGAGGGGGAATGGAAGAAGGAAGAGCATAGTGATGAATGGAAACTATTGCAGAGGAGAAGATTGAAAAATCGATTTGTTGCAGTGGCTGGAATAGCAGCGATAAATCCTAGCGAAAAGTTCAAAGCCGCTGACATGAATATCCCGTTGTTTATTAATAATGTGGACAAGTCTACGTCAGAAAAAGTTATTATCGAGTATATAAGAAACAAAGCGCAGTTTGAAGTGACTCTTCTCCGAATTACGGCTAGGGCACCGAAACAGTACAATGCCTACAAAGTTTTTGTGCCTCGGAGCAAACTGCAGATTGTCCTAGACGATAGTTTTTGGCCAGAAGGGATATCCTATCGCAGATACATAGAGTTTACAACACACAATAATAATGGATAGTACACCAAATAAGAATAAATTAACTAATTTGATAAGTTTCAACTGCAAGTCAGCTGCTAGATCCGTAGAGTGTATAGGACGGCTATGTCAATCAGCTGATGTGATTGCGCTTCAGGAAACGTGGCTTCTACCACACGACCTGGGGATGCTGGACAACATTGACGAGCATTTTGCCTCTACCAGCAAGTCGGCGGTTGATACTTCAGCGGGAATTCTACGTGGTCGGCCATACGGGGGAGTAGCTCTAATGTGGAGGAAGAGTTTGTTCCCTGTAGTATCGATAGTGAAGTGTTCGAGTGTGCGTTTGGTGGCGATTAAAGCAAGTTTTACAGACCGATCATCACTCATCATGTCAGTGTACATGCCCACCGATAAGTCAGACGATGCATGTCATGCTAAGCTGAGAACTATCCACTTTCCTCCGCAATTTTTGCAATGTGACAATAATACGTGGGGGGGGGGCGTTCTCCGTGGAACCCGTTCATATTTCAGCCAAAGATGTGGCCCGTATTATAAAGAATATGAAAAAAGGAAAGTCTCCGGGACACGACTCTCTCAGCATTGAACATCTTCGGTATGCGGGTGTACATTTACCAAGAGTACATGCACAGTACAGGCATTATTTTATAGCTGCTGCATTTCTCATGCATACCTACCGGACAAGTTGATGAAGACATTAGTGGTACCTATAGTTAAAAACAGACCGGGCGATGTTGCTGACCCGTGCAACTATAGGCCCATATTGTACTATTGTATTACGCCACTATTGTAGCCAAAATACTGGATTGACCAACAGTTGAGTAAGCATACACCTGCAAGATGCCCAGTTCGGTTTTAGAGCTGGCCTGTCCACTGAAAGTGCTATACTTTGCCTCAAGCAGACTGTCCCATATTATACTAGAAGAAACACGCCAATCTATGCGTGCTTCTTAGACTTGTCGAAAGCATTCGATCTTGTGGCCTATGATATCTTATGGCAGAAACTAAGAAGCGAAACTGACCTACCGCCAGAGTTAGTAAATATCTTTGAATACTGGTACAGTAATCAAGTCAACCATGTTCGCTGGGCCGGTAAGTTATCTGAAGCCTACAGATCTGAGTGTGGCGTGAGACAGGGGGGCTATCCTCACCGAGGCTCTTTAACTTGTATGTGAACCAGCTGATCGTGGAACTCAACAACACCAAAGTTGGATGCCGCATTGAAGGGCTCAGTGTGAATAACTTTAGCTACGCTGACGACATGGTGCTGTAGAGTCCCTCGATCAAGGCACTCAGAAAAATGATTCGTGTTTGTGAGTCTTTCACGGTGGCCCATGGACTCAGATAAACGAAAAGAAGTGCGGGTTGATGCTGTTTAAATCAGGGAGCAAAACGTACTCTCACGTACCACCTGTGACGATTAATGGCAATGCCCTGAACATCACTTCACGTTTTAAATATCTGGGTTACTGGGTCACGGATAGTCTGACTGATGATGTTGACCTGGAAAGAGAACGTAGGGCGTTGTGTGTTCGCGTTAACATGCTGGCCCGGAGGTTTGCAACAAGTACCAATCTCGTAAAGGTAACGCTCTTCAGAGCATATTGCCAATCCTTTTATACTTGCAACCTCTAGACCAGATATACGCAGAAAGCATACAACGCCTTACGGGTTCAATATAACAATGCGTTCAGGGTGCTGTTGGGGCTGCCACGTTTCTGCAGCGCTTAGGGCATGTTGGCTGAGAATCAAGTGGACGGCTTTCATGCCATAATGCGCAAGAGAAGCGCGTCACTGAGAAGCCGGGTCCGTGGCAGCCCAGCAAAATTATATACTAAACTTAACTACTAACACTAAAAGAAAAATAAAAATAAAATATGTACACGAGTTATAGCAAACACACAAAGTAGTTAAGAAGCAGGGTAGGTGCAAGAAGGTCTGTGTAGTCGATATGCCAAAAAAGGACCAGTCTCAGCTTAGTGTTACTCTGCGCCATTAGGCGTAGGGCAACGCTGGTTTTCAGACTGGGCCTGCTTAGAAGTGACTCCACGAACAGAGAGTGAGAACACAACTGTACCTAATTAAAAGAAAGAAATAGCATAAACACATATAATACAGAGTAGTAACTAATTTATAAAATTAACTAAGTAATAATCAGTAGGTACCTATAAGAAGAAAATAGATTCGTGAGCTAGTAAGAAATACCTTATACACATAATATTCGCGTAGTAATATTGCTAGTACATATAGTAAGTAATTAATAAATTTATAAAAGTAAGAAATAAAAACTATTTGAGATTTGTGAGACCGTCCTATGCCAGCAAACCGTGTACGTCTCTGTCAATGTCGTGCACGTCAATGACAATGACAAGCACTCAAAAGTACTGTGCGCACGCACATGGTTTGACTTTTGTATACGTCATCAGTATGGATCAATTTGGAGGTTAATTATTAATTTGGTTAATTAATTGTAATGTAATGGCCAAAGAACGACAGGAACCGAAAAAGAAAGTGAGGAGGGATATGGAATATGAATTAGTACAGTGATGGGCACACGTTTTTTAACACCTTTGCCTGCCTAGCAGTTCCCTTTTAAAGGCATGTCTAAACGCAGAAACTGTTTTTGAAACACGCAAAGGAGGAGGAAGATCGTTCCAACACCGAGTGGCTGCGAAACGAAAAGATCCACGGAAGGCTACGGATTTATGCCTCGGCGCTAAAAAAACTAAGTGAGTACATGCTCGTTTCGGGTAACGTGCATTAGCATTGGCCCAATTAAGCTTGGAGTACAGATATGTATTTTGTTAAACGTCAGACCAAAGAGAAGCGCAACAAGGTGTAGTTGCCTGCGAGCTTTCATTTTGAGCATATTAGCGGAGTTAAGGAAAGGAGTGACGTGAAGTCTGAAATAAATGAATTTAATTTAATTTAATTTAAAAACATACGGTACGCGGCGAACAAAGCACAACTAAAAACGGTATACTATGCATTATTCCAATCGTTTATAACTTATTGCATAGACTCCTGGGGTGGAGCCGCAAAGACACATCATCAACAACGGAAGTTGGAAGTACCTTGAGCACACTCAAGGTAGCCTACTCTCATCCATATAGGTTTCCAACCACTGAACTGTACAAAGATTGCGAAATCGTAACTGTTAGGAAACTCTACATACAAAAAGTTGTCCTTAAACAACACACAAAACACCCCAGCTCAAACCTAATAAATAGAAGACTTAAACATAATATATTCAACACAAAACTCCCCCTTCCCTCCGGACATCTGTAGCAACCAGACGTGTTCAACACTAGTCCATTGATGTTTTTTTTAAATAAAATTATTAAAAGTTTGAGATAATAATACACCAACAAAAAATAGGAGGGCATAACCCTAGAAGAGGTGAAAGAACATCGGCCTACGAGCGTCGCACGCACACCACCAAACGCCTGCGCACACAACGGCATATTATTCACCACTACAGCAGTGTGAGTAATTACTTAGCTAAAATAGTAACACTCATAGATAAACATCCTGTCACATATTCTTCACACTGACAAACCGACAAACCGAGGGATCAACTTAAAGTGGAAAGTTAGCTAGTTTGTACTGAATCACAGTGACCCCACCAGAAAGTTGGACCCGTGACACGTTGTTCACACAAAAAAGCACCTATTGCTGGGACCAAACTTTACTGGTCAACACCTTATTTTGGATTAAACCGTTGTAAACTGCCAGCCTTGGATGATCTCGCATAAGCACTACACCTCTTATTAGACTCTGATTGCCTGGTACTTTTCCAGTAATATTGAACGCAGAAATACTATTTGTAGTGCACAAAGTATACCTCCGAAGGCGTTTACAATGAGTGAAGGAACTCCGTTGCAAGCTACACCCGCGCCTGCGACTCCTGCAATTCTTTGTCTTTGTACTCCCGCACCAAACCTATCACAATATAGCTCCTCTGAGCATGATCTAGAGAACCAGCAAGGTGGAATTAATATTCTGAATGCATCTCAAAATAGATCAAAACGCAGAAGAACCCATACTTCTGATGCTCAGCTTTCTTCAATTGTCTCTGAAATTAAGGTTATGTTTAAAGATTTAAAAAAGCAACAGGAGACAAAAATTGATGATCTCTGCGCAGCGATAGAAGTCATTAAAATACAAAACATTGACATAATAACATGTATTGAGTCCCTAAACAAAAAATATGATCTGATCCAGGAACGGGTCAATGATCTTATGTTGTAAATGTAAAAGTAATCAAAATAATATATAAGGGTACTTGAAGATAAAATCGAAAAAATGGCGAAAAGCTCCAGGTCCACATGCCTAGAAATAAGAAATGTACCGGCAAGGAAACCAGAGTCTACTTAAAATAATAATAACCAGACTGCCTACTTAAAATAATCTCAGATATCGCCCGAGTTCTTGAAGTCGAGATTCAGCCGCGTGATGTAAAGGACGTATTCCGTATTGGAACCAAGAACACGGAAAATAGAACAATCCTTCTAGAACTACACAGCGTACTTCTAAAAGAAAAAGTAATCAGCCATCTCAAGTCGTATAATAAACGCAATAATAGATTAACTACTGAGACCCTAAGAATATCTGGTCCATCACAACCAATTTTTATTGCGGAAAACTTTACTGCTAAAATGAAGAGGCTTTTCTTCCTTGCCAGAGACTTCGCCAAAAGTAATGGATTTAGGTATTGCTGGTGCACAAATGGGAAAATCTTCATTCGCGAGCAGCAGGACGTTTCTCTGCACCAAATCAAAGAAGAAGCGGACCTCCAAAGACTCCTAAAGAATGTTTGACTAGTTTGTCACCTTAGTTTAATCTGCATGATACCTACTTTTTGCATACCTATAGTAACTTTTGCATGTTTCTCTTATTTTTACTATGCCAATCTGAACCCTACGTTTAAAGACACAATTTCACAGACATCAACCCATTATTACATCATACACACTTGTACACACACACTCACAACAATCACCTCATAATATTATTATGTTATAACATGTTACCAACCATATTGCTATATTATAAATCCACTTCTCTTTTCGTATCCACTTAGCAAAACTTCCAGTTCTCTATCTGAAACAGATAAGCCCCTTGTGCACAAAACTTTCACTGATTCATTTGTTAACTTCGTAGGTCCGAATTATGAATAATACAACCTTCACAAATGAAATAGAAGACCTAAGTATATCAACTTCTTTTACCTGTTCCCCCGAGGACTGTGGCGTTTACCTACCGCAACACCACACTTCGCTCAAAATATTTCATGTCAATATTAGAAGCATTGGAAATATCATAAACTATAATAATCTTATTATTCTTTTGGAAAGAACAAAACTCGACATGTATATTATTATACTGAGTGAATGCTGGCTACAGAAATTCCCCTTTGTCCTGGCATTACCCGGATACCTCACTTTCAAATCAGGTTACAACAACCAAAACGAGGGCGTTGTCGTGTATGTAAAAGTCTACATCAACTGCACTGTTGATTAACCTCCCGTAGTGGATGCAAATCGTTTAGTCATACGAACTAAAACCGCCGCTATTTTAGCGATATATCGATCGCCTTCTCATAGGAATGTCAATAGGTTTCTTATATCGCTTGATACAACACTTGCTTCTCTTGCTTCTTTTGAAACCATCGCAATACTAGGTGACATTAACATCAATATATCACAAAATGCCACCGATTAAGATTCTGACTCCTATCTAAATTTAATATTATCTCATGCTATGCTTCCATCTCATCAATTGCCTACTAGGAATGAAAATTGTCTTGATCATGTGTACTAAATTCACTTATTACAGATCATACACCTACTATACTTATGTGCTTCCATTCTTCTTCTAACGTAATTTCTCGTAAAACTAAAACTACGGATATCCCTTCTAGTGTGCGTGACCTTGAAACTACTGATTTCTCTATAATCACGAACTGTACCAATAGTGTAACTGCTGCAGAATCTTTGGTACAAATTATCTCCCAGATTGTTGCAGCTAACACACGAACTGTCAATATATCTAACAGAAAAAGAACTCTGAAACCGTGGATTAGTCCCGGACTTTTGCGATGTATACGGAACAGAGATAAGCTATTTCGTAAAACAAAACAACACCCAGATGTGGAATCTCACTCTTTAATATACAAGCGATACAGAAATGTTTGTAATAATCTACTAAAAAAAAGGATTGTGTGGTTTTATGAAACCACGGTAAAAGTGAAACTTTTTTTCACATTATAGACCTGTAACTAAAAATTTTTGGAATAATATTCCATTAAGGGTAAAAAATCGCTTTATCAATCTTAATTTTATACTTGGAAAATTGGAATGATAATGGGAAATAATAAAAGTAGACTAAGTTTCCAACTAATATTTTTATTGAACTCTGTGTCTTAGTAGAGTACGATATACATAATACTTAACAATTATTTAGATTATATACACATATTACAAAACTAAAAACAATATTTTATTATCGTTGAGTCATTTTGATCCGTTTTTTCAATTATTTTCAATCATTCTATTATCAATTCCATCTTCATTATGAGTTTCACAGTTTATAAATGTAACCAATATTTTATGGTTTTATGGTAAAATACGTGAACAGTGACTTACATTAGATTTTTTCAATGTATCTAGTAAAAACCGCATCGATCGTTGTACCATATCTCGTGGTGGGTATATTTCTATCATATAATTCCCAAATAGTAGGTACTTTTTATTATTACTTATTTAATTAAAATACAAATAGAAATAATAATTGATTTTATTTTATTGAAATTGTAATTGAAAATAGAAATTGAATTTGGAAGACGAGTGGCTCATTTAAGAGCTTGATCCGAACTGATTAATATTCAAGCTAAAAGTGCCTACTGGGCGGTTTTAGCTTCCTTATTTTACAATTTAGATTACAGTAGAGGGTTATAACAACCCCCCGTTTAGGTAAAAATGTATGGTACTAAAGTACCCAGGTTTTTAATTAATTCTAATTCGAGGTGGAGAATTTGATTGGGAATCAAGATTCTCTGAATTATTTTCAAGTTGTGTTGGTCTGAACTTATCATAAAAAGTTAAACATTTCTTAATACAAAAATAATAGATAACAAACATTATGAATAAGATTAAAAATATGTATGAAACTAGGGAATGTGGTGTCAATTGTGGAACAGACTCATTTTCCAATTTAAGTTTTTCAATTATATCTAACATGTTTTCAGCTTTATTATTTAAATTGTTTAAGTTATTGGTATTTAATTAAGATATTCGAATTGAAGTCTCAGTATAATTTAATATTTTAAATTTATTCAGATTGCAACATGTATCATTTATCAAATTAAAATGGGAATGAACATGACTAAACTGATATTTAGGGTGAGTTTTTCTAATTAACTTAATAACTTAATACACATCCTTACAAAATCCAATACAGTTTGGTTTTAAAGATAAGATGCCAGTTCCTAAAATAGTGTGCTCTGAAATTTCATTATAACATTCAATATTGAATTTTGTTGGTTCTGATTGTGTAAACATCCATCTGTTATTTCCTAAGGATTGCCAGATATTAATATGTCCCTATAGGAAATTCGTTTTACATTGTCCCGGAAGTGAGTTCAGGACTCTGGTCATGATTTCCGTTTCACAAATAGGATAATTTTGGACACTAAAGACATCTATTTGTTTGCACAGGTACACTTCGTTGTTGATAGTTTTACAATCGTCGACATTGTTTAATGTTAGATATTTAGACTTATCTTCATTAAGTAGAACTACATAAGATGTAGTAGGTATTATCAGCGCATAAGATTGATGCGTAGTTGCATTGTGAGGAACTGGTACTGGGATGTTTTTATACAGATTAAAGCTACCTATAGATACCAAAGGAATCTTAAGAATAAAAACTAACTTATTATCTAAGATATATGAAACTATTTCAGTAAGGCTAATTAATGTGTGAATATTTTCTAATTCTAATTTTACAGGAAATTCCGCGTACTTGGGTAAATGTTTTACATTGTTTACTAAATCAAAATATAGATCTTTCGGTGTTAATATTGATGGGTGTAGTGTATTTGTTTTAGCGAATAAGATAGAATTTATTAAATCTAGTCTAGTCTATTCTATAGTTCTAGTCTATATGATAAACTTAACATACAAGATTTGAGTACACTAAACATCTAATATATTCCTGATTTAAATAACAATGAGTTCGTAACTATAGTCATATTATTAGCATAAGCTGATAAATTTTCAACCATCAAGTTTAATTGCTTTTCATTTTTGTTTATTTCTATTATGGAATCATTAAGTTTTAAAATAGCTGATTTTGAGATAAGGATGTTTTCTTTAATTAAATTTAAGGATATTTTATTGTTTTCTTTCAGTATTTGAATGGCATTACTATATTGAATGGCATCATCTTCGTCCATGGTTCCGAATATTTGTTTAAAAACTGTACCTAGTCCAGAAATCCATGCAGATTTCTTTGATTTATTAGATGATAGTATGTGTGATAAAGTATCAAAGTCTCTAGAGATATCGTTGTAAGTTGAAACCAAAGGTTGAAAAGAATTTTGACACTCTATGTCATTTATAGCATCGCTTCTGGCGCAAATATATTGAGCCGAATGGAATACGTTTTTAATATTGTCAATGTGTGGTTTTGTGTATTCTATTTCTAATGGTATTATAATATGTAAATAGTCATTATTTAATTTTACAGATCCTGAAGGGTTAAAATAGAGGCCAGGGCTTTTCGTGATGGAATCGATAGCGGTGAAGTCTTGGGTACGCGAAAGACCGTGACAGTATTCTGCCACGCTATAAGAAAATAAACACTAAATTACTTAAAAAAACTTCAAAGGCTCGAGAATAATCCAAATGTACCAGTAAAGTCCCCATGCCCTGATCCTGTGCAACAAGAATATTATCAGTGACATCAAGTAAAGCAGTAGCAGTGCTGTGAACCTTTCTGAAACCAGATTGAACTTTTGGAAGAATATTGTTTAACTCTACATATTGAGAGACCTGATCATGGACTATTCTTTCCAAGACTTTAGAGAGACAAGGTAGGATGCTGATTGGTCGAAGATCTTTAAAATTACCTGGATTCGCTATTTTGGGAATAGGCTTGATAACTGCTATTTTCCAGAGGTCAGGGAAGGTGGACGTAGAGATAGAAAAGTTTATAATGTGAGTTATCGCTTTTAAAGAGGATGGGAGAGTTTAAGTTGAGTTTAATATATTCGCGGTAAGTACCCGTGGGGTTCACTTCATAGATAGAGTCAGGGAGATAAGGTTTGTGACCAAAGAGTAGTTCATAAGGAGTGAATTTAGTAGTGGTATGAACATTAGTTAAAATAGCAAAAATAGCAGTATAAACATATTTATGCCAGTTAGTATGATTTTCATTAGTGTATGATTTCAGGTATTCTTTAAGAATTGAATGACTCCTCTCTAAGGCACCTTGTGTTTGAGGGTGGTATGGTGTACCATAATTGTTTGATCTTTAGGAATTCACATGTCTTCTTGAATAAGTCAGCGGTGAAATTAGTACCCTGATCGGTAAGTAACATTCTAGGTATGCCGAATAAGGAAATGAAATGAATGAGACATTCGCAAGAATCTTCAGCCGTCATGTTACATGATGTGTCATGATGGGATAAGCTAAAGAAAACTTTGTTAAATCGTCTTGAATCGTAAGTATGTATTTGAGATTGATTAGGCCAGCTTCGGGAAGCGGTCCTACGATGTCTAAACTAATTCGCTCGAATGGTGCGTTAAAAGGACTTATGTCATCGAGATTCAAGGGTTCATTTTCGTCTTGTATAGGGTTGACAGGATATCGAGAAAGAGCGTCAGCTGCCGTGTAGAGTTTTCCTTTTTGGTAACCTATTTGGTAATCGTATTCAGATAATTTCAGGCGCCACCTTTGTAGTTTGCTGCCCGGATTTTTGTGATTCATAAGCCACGTGAGAGGACTATGATCAGTAATGATATAGAATTTGCGTCCATACAAATATGGGCGGAAGGTCCTACAACCAAAGAGGACAGCTAACAGTTCTTTCTCTGTTGTATTATAATTGGACTCGCTTTTATTAAGTGTCCGTGAAGCGTAAGCTATAGGTCTTTCTTGACCTTTTGGCCCTTGAGAAAGGACTGCGCCTATAGCGTAATTAGAAGCGTCACGTGCCAATGTAAAGGGAATAGAAAAGTCTGGGTATATAAGGTTTGGAACAGAGGTAAGTTTATTTTTTAAGTTATCAAAAGCTACTTGTTGTTGATTTTCCCATGAATATACTACATCTTTTTTCAAGAGTTGAGTCAGTGGTTTAGCGATTTTTGAGAAATCGGGAATAAATCGACGATAGTAAGAGACAAGACCTAGGAAGGATTTAATGTCTTTAGGACATTTAGGAGTTGGAAATTGAGTTACCGCTTTTATTTTTTCATTATTTGGTTTGACGCCTTTGGTTTTGACGTGGCCAAGATAGGCTACTTCACGCCGGAGAAACTCACACTTATCAGGCTGGAGTTTTAGATTTAAATCTCTAAGACGTCGGAAAACCATTTCTATGTTTTGGATGTGACTCGAAGAGAAGCACCGGATGTCTTGAAGGCCGGCAAGGGCAGTATTCATTAGCCTTTGGAAGGTTGCAGGCGCGTTGTTTAGCCCGAAAGGCATGCGGGTAAACTCGTAGTGACCTTGAGGTACGCTGCAGGCTGTCTTGGGTGCGTCTTCTTTGTTTATAAGAATTTGGTGAAGTCCTGAAGCTAGGTCAAGAGTAGATAAATATTTACTTTGACCAAGTTGATCTAGGATCTCAGAGATTTGTGGGATAGGATAACTATCACCGACGGTGATGTCATTGAGTTTACGGTAATCGATGACAACGCGCCATTTGCGTTGGCCGGAAGCGTGCGACTAGGGTTGAAGGCTTTATTATGCCTTGATTTAGCATTTGGTTGATTTGTTTTGACACTTCTTGTTTATGCACCTCGGGGAAGCGATAGGATTTGACATGGATGGGATTCTGTGGTGTCGTTTTTATTTCGTGTTTTACTGCATTAGTATACGAGAGTTTATCCCCGGGGACATAGAATATGTCTGAATACTCGGAGCAGACGTCGTGGAGAGCATTGGCTTCTTCAGAATTAAGATGATTTGTTCTAAGAAGATTTAGAGTTTCTTGGGTTCGAAGGTAAGAGTCGGGTTTAGATGTTGGTAGGCTTTAGTAGAGTTAACATGTTCATAGGTCATGTCATTTGAATTCAGAGGAACAAGTGTTATATTCAAATTGGATTTTAGAGTTAGAGGGGTTTAGGAGGTGTTAATAACCGAGATATTTATCCTTTTGTTATCTTTTACCCTCACTAAGCAATTAGCAATCAGTAAGTTTTTGTACTGATTTTGATCTAGGACAAGACCTTCTCTGATCTCAGGGTTAGAAATGGAACAACTCAATCATTGTTTCCGATCTAGCAGGTAGGGAATAGACTGGTTCATGGAACATAAATGGGATTTCTGTTTTATCAAATTTGAGTTTGTTTGTGTTGTAGTCGATACTACAGCCAAAAGAGTTGAGCATATCTGTTCCAATGATACCGTCAAAAGGGAGATGTATTTCGTTAATAACATGGAATTTGTGAGCAATAAATTTATGAGTGGAGTCCGTGAGGTAAATTTTTAGAGGAAAATGTCCAAGTGTTTTTGTTGAACTTTGGTCTCCGGGCTCAATTCCTATTAAATGGATAGGTTCCTCGGTCAGTTTGGGAACTTTTTTGAAGCATGAAGATTTGAGAAGGATTACTGTTGAACCAGAGTCTACCAAAAGAGACAGAGGGAGATCTGAAATTGTTGAGATTATTTGGACAATATGAAGTAGGATTTTGTTAGGGTTAGTAGTAATTTTAAAAACTTGATTTTGTTGTGTGGATTCAGTGGGCACAGTGGAAGCAGTGGGTTTTACAGGAACAGAGGATTTGGTGAGTTTGGATTCGGTGGAGACAGTGGATATAGCAGAAGCAGTGGGTTTAGTAGATTTGGCGTCAGCCGATACAGTGGAAACAGTGGATTTAGTAGGTTTGGCTTCAGCCGATACAGTGGAAACAGTGGATTTAGTAGGTTTAGCATTAGCCGATACAGTGGATTTTGTAAGTTTGGCCTTAGCCGATACAGTGGATACGGTGTCAGATTTAGTAGGAAAGTGGCATGATTTCGCATGACACCTATACGAGCCACATATTCGTTTTTTGAAACTTCGTTCTCACTAAGGTCGTCGTCGAACTCAGTTTCTTCTACGACGGGCGTTGATTTTTAGCGCGATTATTGTATTCGCGTTTCCTACAGTTTTCGATTGAATGTCCCGGGTTCTTACAGTACCTACAGACTTCGTCGCTACTATTTTGGTTAGTACCGGGACTTTGATTTTTTTGGATATCGCGATTGAAGGTTTTCGGTTTGTTGACCGAATTATTATTTTTACCTTTCGGTCGTCTATACATAGACCGTAGTATTTTCTCTTTCGAGATGGCCAAGTTTATGGCCTCGTTTAGGCTTTTAGGAGCTCTGCACCTAACAATTGTTGAAATGCGTGGGAATATTCCCATTGTAAAGTGATGGAGGGCTAGATCCTCCATTGCCGCAGTGCGACCGGCTACTTCTTTCACCTTAGTATTTTGTAAGGAAATCTCGGTTAGTAACTGAGATAAGCATTTCATGAACATTATCTCCGTTCGTGACGAATGAGTTGAGAGTTTCTCTAATCCCGTCGTATGCGTTAACGAATTTGAAGAGGGTGTTGAGGTCAACCTCAACCGATTTCGGTGTAGTGTCAGATTGTTTCAACATAGTTTTTGATTTAGGAGATGGTAATGGAGATTCCGGTAATGGTAAATTAATCAGTAATTGTAATGAGTCTTTTGTTTCTCTATACTCTGTGGTCATAATAGAATTCGATTGTTTAGTCTGCCAGCGTTATCTGTTCCTACTGCAATTTGTTTACACTGCACTGATAACACTTGAATGAATTCACTCTCTCACTTGTTATAAAGTTTGAATGACTCACCGGGCTAGCAGGAACATTGCAAATATAGGACTCATCTGGAATTGGTGTACTAAGTACCGAGTAAGTAGGTAGGTACCCACTTCCTCTAGGTACTTAGCTGGTTTCCTTGGAGCTCGGTGACGATTCGGCGGGGACCCGGTGTTCACCAGGTAAGTGGATTTGATTTGATTTTATTGAAATGGTAATTGAAAATAGAAATTGAATTTAGAAGACGAGTGGCTCATTTAAGAGCTTGATCCGAACTGATTAATATTCAAGCTAAAAGTGCCTACTGGGCGGTTTTAGCTTGCTTATTTTACAATTTAGATAACAGTAGAGGGTTATAACAGTCGCCGCAAGAGTCGCTATTTATAGTAACGGGGCCGACCGTCACGCGACTTACAACACACAGACGAAAAAGTTTGAGACAATGTAATAAAAGTTTCACTTTAAAAATAAAACGAGACTATGAAAAAGCCGAATTTATAAAACATAAAAGAAGTCCTAAAGAAACGTGGAAGCTAATTAAAAAAATCTCAAACTTAAACCCTACAAAATCGTCTCCTAAATCACTCCTAGCTGTTGGTGAATCTCCATACTCTTCAGTGAATGCCATTAATCTATTCGTTGCAAATGTAGGCAAAAATCTTGCAAATGAGATTACATAAAAAAATCTCAACCTATGTACTCCAGACTCAGAGCCCCCAAGACACGTTAACTCAATGGTCATGCTTAGTACTGACTGTACAGAGATAGCGTCCATAATCGGCGAATTAACCTTTATTAAAACATTAGGAGGAAGACTTCCCACCTCTCAAATCGTCTTTTATTTGTAAATGGGTACACCAAATTAATACACTTATTTCTGAACGCAGACATAAAATACAAGGCAATATTTCTAATGGCAGCATTCTTCTATGAAATGTCATTTGTCACCGTCAGTAAACGTCAAAAGTTGGTGAGGTGATTTTTTGGTCAAAAGTCGACAAACACGTTCTGTTTTTTGTGATAAGCTGCGACAAAATCAGATACGTAGAAATGAGTCCCAAAACTGGAAAGTAGGCTATATTTCTGTTGTTTTGACCTCAAAGTTTCCATAGAATCTTTGATATTTAGCTTTGCAGGCTCGCCTAAAGTTGGGTCTTCTAGGTGGAAATATATGATCACAATGACCATGGAACATAAATTACGATTGAATTTATCTATATAAAATTATGAGTGTTTGTCTTCGAACATAAAGGAAAGGAAGCGATTTACTAAGGGTATTGGGGGCAATTTTTGTTTAAAAAACTTTCATACAGCAGAAACCAGCTAGAAGCTGAACGATAACCGTGCGCGCCGTGGTGGTTTGCCGTGGTGGTTCCGGCATAGAATAGGACCCCTCCATCTCCTCCCGTGGATGTCGTAAAAGGCGAGTAAGGGAACACACACCGAGGGATTGGGCAGCAACACCTCTCGAGTACTTAACACAAAATCTGCGGTCACCAATCCGCCTGCTAAGCGTGGTAACTATGGCAAAAACCCCAAAATGCTATGCATATAATAAGCAGCTAGGTATGAGGAACGGCGATGAACTGAGAGTGGGGCAATTTGGAATTTGGACAGCGGAACCAACGGGGTCAGTGATTGGGCGACTTCATGGAAAAAGAGGGACTCTTTATGATGAAATCCTTTTTCAAAAAGCGGTCGTCCAGGAAATGGACGTGGCTTCACCCCGGTGGACACAAACGCGAGATAGATTTCATCATGACAACAAAAAAGCAAATATTTAATAATGTCTCAGTGATCAACAGGGTCAAAACCGGCAGTGATCACCGAATGGTTAGAGGCTCATTAAATCTTAACGTAAAGCTAGAAAGGTCCCGTCTGATGAAATCTACTCTTCGCCCAAGTCCTGCCAAAATCAAAAACCCCGAGAGCTTTCAATTGGAACTTCAAGATCGCTTCCAATGCTTCGCCATGCTCGTAGGTTTGACGACTTCCAGCCTCCCGAACAAGCTGGGTTCCGAAAAGGCTTTAGCACCATAGACCACATCCATACGTTCCGGCAGGTTATACAGAAAACCGAAGAGTATAACCGGCCTCTTTGTTTAGCGTTTTTGGACTATGAGAAAGCCTTTGATTCTGTCGAAACCTGGGCAGTGTTGCGGTCACTCCAGCGGTGCCAAATCGACTATCGGTATATCGAAGTGTTGAAATGTCTGTACAGTAACGCCACCATGTCTATCCGACTCCAGGACCAGAGCACGAATCCAATCCCATTGCATAAAGGAGTGAGACAGGGAGATGTTATTTCTCCGAAACTGTTCACTTCTGCATTGGAGGATGTTTTCAAGCTCTTGTACTGGCATAGATATGGTATCAACATCAACGGCTAACGCATCACTCACCTTCGATTTGCCGACGATATAGTCATCTCAATATCGTCTCTAAACAAGTGGGTCTTAAAATGAACATGAGCAAGACAAAAATCATGTCAAATGCTCATGTTGCACCCGTACTGTTACATTTTGAGAGCGATATAATCTAAGTTGTAGACCATTATGTCTATTTGGGTCAGACGATTCAACTAGGCAAGTCCAACTTCGACAAAGAGGTCAGCCGACGAATCCAACTCGGATGGGCAGCGTTCGGGAAATTACGGCACATCTTCTCGTCACAGATACCGCAGAGCCTCAAGACGAAAGTCTTTAATCAGTGCGTGTTGCCAGTGATGACAAAGACATAGATATAGACAGACATTTATTTGCTTCTTAGCACACAACAAACAGGATACAAGAAAAAAACCGGCCAAGTGCGAGTAGGACTCGCGCTCCGAGGGATCCGTACAAACCTATAGGTATATAAGTAAAATTTCACCCATCACGACAATCGAGTCATAGTTGGATGATGTAACCAAAATTTACAGTTTTCGCAATTTTTTTATTATCTGTGCTAGAAGTCGTTGCTTTGTACCCAATTGAGTTCACGGGAAGTACCCTGTAGGTTTTGATTCCCTTGCGAGTTGCGAGTTTGAATATATGCGACTTAAATTGCTGTTTCTCTTGATTGCGTTGACATAGAAGTTTGATTATGTTACAACTTAAAGGTATTATAGACCTGAGTATTTTATATGAATTTCAATTGAATACGCGTTCATGAGAAAAGGGGTAGTAAGTTTAAAATTATTAAAAATATTTTTATTATATGATGTAACTAAATATGTACAGTTATCGCAATTTATCCTTTATCTGTGCTATAAGACGTTGTTTTGTACCAAATTTTAAGATTCTGAGTTCACGGGAAGTACCCTGTAGGTTTTGATTCCCTTGCCTTGCCTTGCGAAGTGTCGAAAATTTGCGGCATAAACGGCTGTATCTTTTGTTTGCCTTGGCTTAGAAGTTTGATTTTTTCACAGCTTTAAGGGACAGTAGACTTGAGCATTTGATATAAATTTCAGCTTAATACCTCCACGCATTCCTGAGAAAAAGTGTCTTGACAGACAGACGGACGGATGGACGGACAACAAAGTGATCCTATAAGGGTTCGGTTTTTTTTTTCGAGGTACGGAACCCTAAAAATAAAATAAAAAAAGGCACATGGTATTAATTATGCTTACAATTATTATGTACTATTATGTAAATGGTACAATTATGCTTAGGTATGTGTATGTGTATGCAACAGCAGCAAATTGGCCCCGACTCAGCATGATGCCTACTGTTTTCGCAGTAGACGCTGTTATTCTGCCAAGACCATAGCCGTCACAAGACCCTGTGAGAATATATTACTTAGACTAATATAGTTTTATTCAATATAAGTGGCAAAAATAATACAAAAATATAAAATGAAACAAAGATATAAATATATTAAATAAATGACTAACATAAAATAAATAAATACTAACAATTAAAAGGGGCATCCGTACCAAGCAACCCGGATTTGATTTGATGATCGATTAAAATACATTTAATTCGTTTTTTAAAGGAAAAATTAGATTTTAAAAGTCGAAGTGGCGGGGGAATGTTATTCCAGTACTTGGTTGCTTGGTACCGGAAACTGCCTCGAAACGCAACTGTTTTGTGCTTAGAGTAGTACAGCAACAAGGTCCTATTTGGTCTCGTGCTGTAAATTCTCTGCGATTGGTCCAGCTTGGAAAAGAGATATTCTGGAGAACCAGTTGTTACGACACCATGCACCAAGACAGCCATGTGAAGAGCCCGTCGCGAAGCCATATTCAATGTGGACGAATTGTTCAGGTATGCCGAAACATGCGTTCGCGGCGGGATGTGGTAGCAAAATCTACAGCAAGCGTTTTGAATTCGCTGAATTAGGCGACTAGTTTTTGACTTAAAACGCAGGCCGTAAACCAAATCTCCATAGTTGAGCTTGGACAATATTAAGGTTTCACAGACTTTTATGCGAATCTCCTCGTTTAGGTAATTTCTAATTTTGTAAAGCAGTTTTGAGTCTGTAAAAACATGCCCTAACTAAATTCAATATATGGCCCTCAAACCGCAAACAGCTGTCAAATAGTATGCCGAGATTTCTTGCTTCGTTGACTTGCTCTATGCCACTACCAAGTATATGTACATCCAAATTACAGTTTGCGAATTTATTAATTTGGTTTTTTGTGCCTAGTACTAAAAATTTCGATGACATATGGAACTGAGACTTGGTTGCTAACTATTGGCCTCATACACAAGCTCAGAGTCGCGCAACGAGCTATGGAGAGAGCTATGTTGGGTGTTTCACTACGTGATAAAATCCGCAACGAGGAAATCCGTAGAAGAACCAAAGTCACCGACATAGCACTCAAAATTTGCAAGTTGAAGTGGCAATGGGCAGGCCATATAGCTCGCAGAACTGATAACCGTTGGGGAGTAAAAGTTCTCGAATGGCGACCAAGGACAGGAAAACGAAGCGTAGGACGACCCCTCACCCGATGGACTGACGACATTGTAAAGATCGCAGGAAGTCGGTGGATGGAGAGGGCTCAAAATCGTTCTTCCTGGAAATCAATTGGGGAGGCCTATGTCCAGCAGTGGACTTCCTAAAGGCTGGTATGATGAACCGTGCGCGCAATGGGCGCCGTGCCTTAGAACGCTATCACTGTAATAATATGAAAGAGAGGCCAAAGCAAGACGAGTGCGCAGCGAGCTCGCCGCAAAAATTATGATGAATAAATATTTTAATATAGCTTCTGTTACCACATTTTAGAATTGTGATATTAAATACTATAATATAGTAACTGGTGTTACCAAATATGTAAGTAGGTATAGTATTATAAACAAAAAGATTTCATAAAATAAAAGTAGTTTCACAAAAAGTTGTTTTATTGACCTAAAATTTTGCGTACAAACTAAATCAGAAGTAAACCCAGGGCAATTAGCTAGTTAAAATATAAATCAATGTGATATCAGATAATGGGAGTTATAGTTCCCACTTACACAATTTTGGTGAGCGCATTAACAGATAACGGGAGCTCTACTTCCCACCCAAAAAAGGTCACTTCCCCCCATTTACCCCCCTTTTTTATGGATTTTTGAAATCTACGACCCAAACTTACCCTAAAACCGATCTTATTTTTCCAGTTACCTTTCCACAGCCTCGCGTTTGAATAAGGGATAAAAGAGACTTCAGCAGTCGGCTGGGATGGCATCTCCACTTCGATAATTAAGAATGCTAGGCATGTGCTGGTTCCTATTCTCAACCATCGTCTAAATCTATGTCTTTCTACTGTTACGTTTCCTTATGTATTCAAGAAGGCCCTTGTGCACCCTATATTTACGTCTGGGCACAGAGACAGTGTCAACAATTATAGATCCATCTCTGTTTTATGGACTTTCTCTAAAATATTTAAAAAAATATTAATAAAAGATTAATTAGTTACTTATATTCTATAAATATTCTTGCAAATAATCAGTTTGGCTTTAGATCTTTTAAATCCACTGAAGATGCTGTACTTAAATTAACCAGTACTGATACCACCAATCTTAACCTTGACCGAAAATCTATTGGCATATTTTTAGATCTTTCCAAAGCTTTCGACACTGTCTCTGTCCCCCCTTGAAAAACTGGAATATATCGGTGTACGTGGAGTCGCGCTCGATTTATTTAGAAACTACCTTGAAAATCGTTTACAATCTGTTACTGTTGACAATACCTGCAGTAGCTATGAACCTATCGAGTATGGAGTCCCCCAGGTTAGTGTCCTAGGACTACTTATGCTGATGACACTGTTATTATTGTTCATGGTAACACTTGGACAGACGCCCGACAGCAGACTCGGTTCTCTGTATCGTCATGTCATGGCTCTCTAAAAATCTACTTACACTTAACTTGGAAAAAACAAAATTTCTCACTTTTGCCCCCAAAATCACTTCACAACCAGGACCCGCATTTAAGTTACACGCTCACATATGTCTTTTGAATCCTGTAAATTCTTCATGTGGCTGCACCGCAATCTCCCGTGCTCGTAATATCAAGTATTTAGGAGTTATTGTCGACGATGCCTTGTCTTGGAAAGAACATGTGGAATCCGTGGTCACCCGCGTTCGAAAACTAATATATGTTTTTAAAAGGCTCAGATCTGGTGCTGACCTTTTTACCTTAAAAACTGTGTACTATGCTTAAGCGCAGTCCATTATAAGCTACTGTATCACAGCTTGGGGAGCTGCTGGTAAGACCCAAATACTCCGTCTTGAAAGAGCTCAACGAGCTATTCTTAAAGTAATGGCGTTCAAATCTATCCATTTTCCCACTGAAACGCTCTATAATACTTGTATGGTCTTGTCTGTTCGTAAGCTGTATGTGTCTGAGTCTGCAGCGATTCTCCGTAAGCACTCGGACACACCATATGATCCAAAACGCCTAACCAAAAGGCGTAAGGATATAATCTGTCAGCCTATTAGATTCAGACTATTTCTGTTAAGACGCCATTACGATTTTATGGGCCCATCCTTGTATAATAGAGCAAATAAGGAGCTATCAATTTATCACATTGTACTCAAATCTCCGGAGATGGGCGTTAATAGCTGCATCACAGTCACTCTTGTAGACTACTGTTGTTATTGTTTACAAATAAATAATTTGAAAAAAAATTAATTTGAATGTAAAACAACATTTGCACAGCGTCACAAACATTTTTAGCAGCACATTTATATAATAAAATAAACAGGCATTCCATACTACAACACAACTTACAGAGAATGTAAAATTAAAATTAACAATTATATGCAGAGCTTAAAATACCAACAGACAGAAGACCTTCTATCCACAGGCTAAACAAAACACACTTCACAAACACTCCCAAATTACTAACATATACATACATACACATAAACCTACTCACACACACTAACACACACACACACATTTCAAGAATATTGGCTGTAATTAGTTTTTAAGAAGAATTATGAATTTGAAAGAAAATTTACAAAGATATCTACGGTTTGTAAATAACCAAGGGAATGTCTAAACATTATACTTATTTAATCGCATTGTTGTGGGATGCTTCTTGCGTAGACACCCTGACCGCATCCCATCTGTCGGGGATTTCCGTTAGAGCTGGTGCGGTAGCTGAATGTGCCGAGGACCTCAAAAGCTGCAAATGTGCCGGTCTTAATAAAGCCTAAATGAGCCTTTTGGAGTCGAGACCCTGGGCCCGTGAGAAACAGGAAGCCACCGCTTTTTCAAAATTATTTCACGGCGACTGGTAGATACATTGCGTGACCCAAGAGCTAGCTCCTATCTGGCTCAGCGTATTAGCGTATTCAACGTGGCAATGATGTCAGTGTCTTGGTAACGCTGCCCTCTGGCAGTGATCTGGATCTGTTGAGCTATCTTTAGATCGTTTTAAACGGTACTTAGATAGTTCAACTGTTTCACATGTATTTTATGTTATTGTATTTTATTCTGTACATTTCTGTAATATTTTATTCTGTACATTTCTGTAACATTATGTACTAAATATATTTAATTGCCGAAAGTAACATATTTATAATTTTTATATATATTGTATTTTAAGTGTGCAATGGATAGAGAAAATAATTACGTTTTAAACTATAAAGAAAACCAACTTCATTGAATGAAATTTGAGCCTATAATATGTACATTTTTAGTAGAAAGTAGATGTATTTTGTATATAATATGATATGGGTAGGCCAAATAAACGCACTGCTCCAATGAGACAGCGAGGTATCGGAGTAAACGAAAATATTATCAATGTATATTTAGATTTTTGTAAATTTTTCAGCTCGACCGATCTCGATAAAATTTAAATGCAACCACCTGGAAAGTATACCCTTTCAAACAAAAAAATAATTTTCCAAATAGGTTCAGGCGTTTTCGAGTAATCGGTGAACATACATTTCGACGAATTGAGAACCACCTCCTTTTTGATGAAGTCGGTTAATAAAGAGAATAAGGAAGTGACTGAATGCATGAGATCCTATAAGGAGGTTAGCCTCCTTATAGGATATCTATCTTCAATTACTTCCACGGGTATTATCCCACGCTATGCACGGTACACCAAACTTTCCACTGATTCTGATGCAACAGCGTTTGTGGAGAGGGTTTGATCCTTCACAAATCCGAATCCGAATTTCTTCACCCGTAGTCTCGTAGTCAAGCAGCACTGGTTCTTCTTTGTACATTACCAGTTTCTCGGATCCGCCGATATACATCATAAGCGTTTGCTAAAACTTGCTATCGATAAATTTGATACCTGGATTATTTTAGTAGTGTAACGGAAGAGGTATTCATGGGCGTAAGCAAAACGGATGAAACAGTTTAACATAACTTCATTGTTCAGGAGTTTATTTAATTATATAGCACAGTACAGATGCCCGTGAAATCCCGCGAGGCGCGGTTAAGTAGCCTGATTAAGTAGGTAGGTAGGATCCAGTCGCAGGCAGTCTAGTCTTTGAGTAACTGGTGAACATACATTTAAAAAAAATACGAATTGAGAACAGGAGGTTCTTCTTTCTCTTTTTTTTAAGTCGGTAAAACATTATTAATGAGTTATCTGGCTATTGAATTTAGTACATAATCAAATAAAACCTTTCTAGCTGTAGTGTTATGTCCTAGTTTTACGAGAACAATGGCTAATGTGCAAGGCTTTATGGAATGAGGAGAATATCGACCCAACCCTTACTTCAGAGATAAGCCGACGCGCGCACCCTCTGTTTCAAAACGGGTATACACCAAGTTTTTCTTAAAACAAAGTAACTTTATGAAAAAGCCTCACCTTCGATTTTTACATCTTTTCCGTCAAAGTAATGGGGTTTGGTATGAATAAGATTAAACTTACATTGTTTATTTTAAATTATTAAACATTTTAAAACTAGATAACGCGGTGAAATTGTTGCCGGACGCACGACAAATAATTTTCATATATAAATAGAAGATAATCAAACAGATATATGAGAATTGACGCTTCCAACCATTAATGTGTAAAATATGGCAAAAATGACAAAAATAATGTGTTATAATATGAAAAGTTTAGTATTTTGAGATTGGTGATCACTGCTTGCGGCAGGCTGGAGATCCGTCCCCAACCAACGCCATTTTCGATCGCGATCAGTTGCTTTGCGCAGAGCATCCAGACGCTCTTTCGCACAATATTTCCAAGAATGTTTTAGGCCATCTGATAAATATATCATAAAAATGATGTCTAAGAAACATTCTTATATTATTTTATTTTTGTTTGTATTACTACGAGTTGAAGTGTTGAAAGCGCAAACATTTCCAGTTGAAAAAATTGCTGTTGGTAAGAAACAATTTTAATATTCATTTCTGAAGTTTAACTTGCCTACTAATCATATTTTTATGATGATTATAATGATACATATTTTTTTCATGCACATTTAATATTTTTTACGTTACGAAGTAAACATTTTCTATAATCTTGGCCAAAATGCTTACATTTGGTGTTTAAAAAAACACCAAATGTTCTATTCACTTTTTACTAAGCTTTTTTGATAAAGTTAATATTATAATACATTTTACCCCTTATTTATCCCATTAGAATAATAATAATAATAAATAAACCCATTTTTCTCTTTCACGTACAACGAGCGTTTCTTTCGTTCTTTCACTCTCGCTGCAGCGTTTTATGGTATAAAGAGCATACTACGGTACTATGACTCTGCGAAAGGTTTCAGTGAGGGTAAAATTTATTTTACTGTTACCCAAAAAATTAACCTGCAAAAGCTTGTCAACCCGCGTTAAGCAGTTAACTAACGATCACACAATTAGTTAATGACTTATCGTTAAATAAAACCGTATATTCTAGATATAAGTCTATCTACAATGTTCCATGGGCATGCATGACGTTGCGGAACAATGGCTACTTTTGAAACCGAAGTCTAGTATAATATCTATACATGTTACCTACAATGGCGGAAGATAGAAAGAAGATAGATGGTTTTTTATGTCACATTCTGATAAAAAAATTACAAAAATGAAGAAATTTTGGTTGTGATTGTTGAATAATACGTTTTAAAGAATATTAAGGACCATCTTGAGTTTTTTTTAATAAACAAAATTAAAACATATACCGTACATCGGTATTATTTGGGACAAATTTTACAATCAAAGTTTATTTTACGCGCACTCATGATATTTAACGCATGCGAGTATTTTTTTTCATGCTGGTAGCAGTCTTTAGCTATTGACATTGGGTGAACCTTTATTCTAAATGTTGCCATTTCCTTTAAAAAATTAAAGACGAGTGTCCCAAATAATCCGGCATTTTGTGTTATTTGGGACATACAAATTATTTCTTGATTATTGACTCCCTAATACAAGAAAACTGAATAAAACCAAGTAAAATTAAATGAGACACTACTAGGTACATGCAAAACAAAGAAAAAAAAAAAAATAATGAGGTTTTTGAAAAAAAAAAACAACATAATTACGACATGGTACTTTACTTTTGAATATGAAAAATATGCTTTAAATATGCTTCTAAGTAACGCTGGGCAAAAACTCCCAGGTCCATATTATCGAATGGACAACCCCATTCACTCAGGAGTAAGCAGTATGCTGAAGGAGTAAGCAGTACAGGCTGAATAATGTGGGACGCCCAGCTCTTCCCTGTAATTGGTCGTTTTTCTTGCAGTGACGATCTAATGTCGATTTAGGGATATTGCAATGTTTTGCAGCACTTCTCATTGACATCTCTTCACTTTTAACTTTTACCATTGTCACATTTAGAACATCCTTTGTAAATGAATTGTATGGAGTGTAATGTTTACTTTTTTGGGAAGGTATGCCTATTTTTATTCTTTGATATTTATGACCCATTTTTGAAGGACTGACGCATAGCTAACAAAGAAAACAAAAATGAAAACCGCCATTTGCAAATTACGGACTATTTGGGACGACTGGTCCAAATAACCCTGCATTCATATTGAAAATTACTTTTCTGGTTAATTGGGACGACCGGCCCGAATAACACCAAAATCCGTCCCGAATATCACTGTTCCAAAAACAACATAGAAAATCTTATAAGCTGAAGGCTTATATCATTAACAAATACTGCATTTTAGTCCTAAATAACCATGCATTTCATTGTTCATAATGACATTTTACTCACATTTATAGTTTTTCAGTTGCAGGCACAAGTTTGACACCATATTTTTTTTTCTAAAACTATACACCTAACAAAACCAGTTTATTCTGCGGCGCGTGAATCAACATAACCTCAAACGTTCATTTTTCAAAACCATAAGCAAGTATAGTATTGGCAGGCTCCATTATTACATTCCCACCACTAGTAGAAAAAAAAATGATCATGTGAAAAAAATAATACTTATGTCCCGAATAACCCCCCGAGTCCTAAATAGCCCCGATGTAGGTATTTTATTTACAGTAATAATTACAGAAATGTACAAAATAATATAAAATACACATGAAACAGTTGAGCTAGACCGATTAAAACGATCTATAGATAGCTCAACTGATCCAGATAACTGCCAGAGGGCAGCGTTCCCAAGATACTGGTGGCATTACCACGTTGAATGGCAATGCTAATACGCTGGGCCAGATAGGAGCCAGCTCTTGGGTCACGCAATGTATTTACCAGACGCCGTGATATAAGTTTTTAAAAAATTCAAAAATTATTAAGAAATAATTAAATTAAATTAAATAATGTTTATATATTTTGTCCACAGGTGCAATTTTTGACCAGAACACAGAAGAAATTCAAAATGTGTTTAAGTATGCCGTGACAATGCACAATCAGAACCTAACAGGTCGTAGGTTCGACTTACAAGCCTACGTCGACGTGATCAACACAGCTGATTCCTTCAAGCTTTCAAGACTCAGTGAGTTTTTTATTGTAGTAATACGTATTCCATTACGTTTTGTCATTGTCATAGTATGTATCATCATTGGCTTTCGTTCATCTGTTGAAGATGATTTTTGTGGCGTCAGTAAAGTTACAGAGCAGTTAATTTTAATTGAAAACTTTCGTTCATGAATCCACTCCACCAGCAAGCTGAGGTGGGTGAAGTTTCCTCTCCACTGACGTCATCCATCATCAGTCTCCAAGCTGCATTCATCTGGGATCAGATCTACGTAACCCTCTCTTAAAGTGTTATATAGTTCAGCGTTAAATACCAGCAGTCAGATAAGAATAGAATAAGAATATTTATTTCTAAAAAAGAATTACACTAATTTACAGTATCAGCGAGGCCCAGTCGCCAGACTTAGATTAAAAATGTAATTTAAAGGTACAATTAATGACGGGAGTGTTTTTTTCAATAGTCCAGCGGTTAGCTTATCAAGTCCTGGAGAGCTTTCAGTTTTGAAGTTGGCAATTATCTTGTAGATTTCATTTGGGTCTGTCGGGTAGAGATAGAGAGACTGTGCAACCAACCTGAGAAGTCTGTAAGAGTTAACCAAGGACTTTTGAGTTTCTGATAGTCTATTTAGAATGTTGTCCGCTAGTGTTTTTCCTACTGAGGCGAAATGGTGATTGCAGAAATTAAGAGACCTTTTCTCATCGTTATTAGCAGTTAATAATTCTGTTGCAGCATTGTGATGGCGTGTAGATTCACAGACATTTTTAATAGTTTTCCATAACCTTTTTCGATCATTTCTACTTTGTTCAAGTAGTTGTCTATTGTATTCCATTTTAACCTTGCGGATAAGCTTGTTACAGAAATTTCGGTACCTGGTGTAGATTTTATGTTTTTCCATATCACCCGGCAAAGCTCTAGACTCACTATGGAGTTTGTCACGGTTCCTCATACATCGAATCAAACCAGGAGTAATCCAGGGCTTTATATTTACTAGTCTACGTCCTATTTTAACTATACTAGTATGTTTTATTATTAATTTATTGACTAATTCGTAGAATTTCGTAGTTGCACCATTTACGTTATTACGGTTAACCAATCACAGACATTGATTTCAGCGGCTAGAGCGTCAAAATCAATTTTTGAACGCCACCGAGGACCATGGCTACGATTTAATTTAGACTCGAGTGACAAACCAGAAATTACGATGTCGTGATCTGTTATCGATGACTTACAAACTATACCGACTGATTTAGAGTTAGATTTAATAAAAAATATGGTCTAAGCACGCGTTATATCTAGTCGGGATGGTAATAGCAGGGAGTAAACTGTGCGATGCCATAAGGCACAGGTAGTCGGGTACTTGGCTTATCGTAGACTTGCAAATGTCGATATTTAGATCACCAGTTACTAGAATTATTGGTTTGCTTTTTAAGGTGTCTAACACACAGTCCAGCGAGCTAATCATAGGTTCGATTGAGGTTATATTCGATGAGGGTATAGGTTCTTATCGCGGGAGAGCGATAAATACCCAATACCGCTATGCTATCGTTGATAGTTACAAGCATACTATCCGCATCCTTAATGTTTCGATACGATACGTTTGTATACTCCTGATATTAAAAGATAGAATCCTGAAGTCCAGGTCGGTAGAAGATAAGAAGCCTTGACATAGCTCAGGTGAGGTGAATGACTGACATTCAATTGAGATAGTTTCATCTATGTCATCAGTTATGCTAAGTAAAGCCATATTGATAATAAAAAAAGACCATAAAATAAAAGTTTTCATGAAAAAAGTGAGTCATTCTTGTTGTGCAGATAGTGATACAGTTAACATTTTCGCGCAGTGTTAATGTGTGTGTGTAAATTTTTAACGATGTAAGTGTGTTTGTGGTGTGTGAGTGTAAATATGTGACAAGCCAATATACATTATATTTTATACTTTTAAGATTAAAGCAAAAGTTTAATTTTAGAGATAAGTAACCTAATACGTAAATAAAAACAAATATATTGAAGTTGAGATTCGAAACAACTGAGTTTGCGAGGCGAAAAACACCAGCCGGCTCCATGGAGCAGCTAATTAGGTTTCTTACCCGGTACCTTGGGGTTTGACGCGGCGGAGCAGCTCGTCCATGTTTTTAATGGTGATCGCCGGGTTCCCTTCTTGTCTTCTAACATATAGCGAGCCATTTTTAATCCAGCAATATTTAAAGCCCGAGTCTTGGAGCGGTATCGCGCAGTTCGAAATAACTGTCGTTTTTCTTGGGTGAGACGCTCATTGAAGTATATTATTCTCTGAGCGCCATTTATTCCAATGTCAGAACAATTTAAATTCCGCTTACTCTTACCCGCCTTGAGAAACTCCTCACGCTCGTGCCGCCTCGAAACCGAACGACCAATGGACGAGGAAGTTTTCTGGAAGAGTCATTTGACGGATAATCCTGGTCTCGTCGCAGGGGCCCGACACGGGTGACGTAGGCTAAATCCTTGTCCTCCAGAGGCATTCCGATTTTCTGGGCAATTACCCGAATAATATGCATTGGGGTTTCATTAGCCGCTTCATTAACTCCAGAGATTTCAATGTCATTCTTTAGATAGGATTGCGCTCGTGCGCTTTGTTGTTCACGTAATTGTGTTATTGTATTTTCAAGTGTAAGTATAACTGACGTACGAGCCTCAACTGCTTGAATCTTATCCAAAGTTTCTGCTAGGTTTTTTTCACACTCATCCAGACGATCTTTGCATTTGGTATGTGTTCCGTCAAGGACGTCATCTGAGACTTGATCTCCCCCACGTCCGCTCTTAGCAATCTCATCTCGGTCACCATTGAAGCCAAGGAGTCAGAATCAGCTGCAGAAAGAAGCGGGCTGACCGGAGCAGACGACGTAGCTTTACGAGAGACTTCACGCCGCGTATTAACTGATGAAGCAGATTCGTCGCACTCGGTGACGCATACTCACACGGGGGTGTTCGTGTTATCTCTCCTAGGCTCCACCACTTTACACATCGGACAAACCCAATTTAATTTCAGCTCTTCTGTTACTTTTTTTGAGTCCGTTATATTAACACAAAGTAGGTGGTAGTAGCTGTTGTTGCAGTTTGAGCATTTTATCAATTGACTCGTCCTTATACACTTTGTGCAAGCGGCGCAGTTATTAACCATTTTGATCGGTTATAAATAAAAAAGTGGCCGGTAGTATTACTTTTACCTCGATTAACTCGGCTGACTTTGGACGGGGCGCGCGACGAACAATCCATTCCACGCGTACTCTTCCGTATGCTGTAGTGTCACTGCAGTTCTATGCAACGCGCGACAGGGACGAATTATTGGCAAAAACACATCCCGTCTTGCTCCAACTTGAGGTAACGCGGGGCGAGGTTGGCGCTCAAGCGAATTATTTTACACCTTTTTTTAAAGTTAGATTTTGTATATGTACACTCAACTATGATATTATGTTATAAGTCTATAGGGGTGGGAGTTCTGTACAGGGGTGTCGAGAGTTTAATGCACAAACCGAACGCGACCTCACAGTAGCAGTGCTAATTTCGAACTCAAAATGCACCCGCATCTGACTGCTGAGCTATTTTGGGTGATCCTTAGCTGATCGTTATGGTGTATGATAACACAACACAGTACAAGCTGTTCAACTATGGAACGCGCTGCCTGAGGCTATTAGACGCGCCAAATCACTTGATTGTATTAAAACTATGGTCAGGGAACAGTATTTGTCCTGTCATTAACTGTTGCTTGATTCTTTATGTCATTTTAGATTTAGGTTTGTTTATGTATGTATTGGTTTATTTAGATTATTTTATAACATTGTATTTAATATACTGTAATGTATGTATTGTATATATTTTTGAATAAGTATCTATCTTTTTCTTATCCTGTAAATTTATATGTACATATTATTTTAATTATAAATCTCTTAATATTGTCATCATCACCCTTTTTTAAGCTACATTCTGTTCAATCAATCCTAACGTTGTCTGGCAGACATAGCGATAAGACCGCCCATTGTACTACTAGCAAAAGATTTTTATTTTTGTTTCTACTTGTATATTTGGTGTGCAATAAAATATTATCTATCTAACTATCTATCTATGATATTTCTTTTAACTCTTTCTCTTGTTTCTTCGCTCCTAACCATTGTCACCGCCTTTATATTTTTGAACATTATGTAGAGTAGTGTTTGTTTAATTTACCGTTAATTTGTTTAAATTTTTCGTATCCATAATTCCACCATATCTCCTTCAATCAAACAATTTTCTTGTGCCCTCCTTCATCTCTATATTCTTTACCTATTTCCTTTTACTATTTATCTTTGTCTGACTTCCGTGTCATCTTTTTGGCCTGTATCTGTGCCAGATGTTGGTATTTCGTCTCTTTTGTATCATTGAAAGAATAACTCTGTCGGTGTTTTTACGGTTGGCGAATGTGGTGTTGAGTCATACGATATTATCATCATAATAGATATTATTTTTCCAATTTACGAGAACCTTATCTTACAAATAATTTAAATAATAATACAAATATTATAAATTCAAAAGTTTGCCTGCTTGTTGGATGAACGTGTCTTGATGAAATTTGGAGATAGATTATATATTAGGGAAGGGCATTATTTACATTTAATGTAGGTACCACACGTGCTAAGTCGCGTGCAGAATCTAGTCAGCTATTCATTTTAAATGCGATCACTTAATATTTCTTTTTTGTCTAACAGTTTGTAACCAATTCGCACGAGGAGTTTTCGCCATGCTTGGATCTGTTACACCGGATTCCTTCGACACATTGCATTCTTATACGAACACTTTTCAAATGCCGTTTGTCACTCCATGGTTTCCTGAAAAGGTAAGTTAATGTTATTTTATTGCTACTTAGTTAAAACTGTATATTTCTTAAATAGATGAACAAATATTTAGTACTATTCCGCCAATCTATTCCCAAAGAGTTAGATACGATGCAGACGCATGCACCTCCATCCCGCCCGCAATTGAAAAGCCATGCAAAGCGTTAGTAAAAGGCAAGCACACACAATCCACACATGCAACCTCCCGAAGAAATTCGACACGTGTTTCACCTCTCCACGAGGCATCCTCAGGAACACTTGACTCACTCCGCACCCCGACGAAAAAACACTCTGCGCTGCAGACTTATTGCTTCGACCAACGTCAGGCTCAGACTGATGGATTGTAATGGATTTCCGCAAAGTCACGCCTGAATCAATTATCTATTGTATAATCCTTCACAAAATTTTGTTTTATGAGTACGCGCGAGCGGCACTGAGGACGCACGCGTCGTTATTTTTGATCCGTATATTTTAATCAAAAATATTGTTAAGCGTTATTACCGAGTCCTGTGTTTCATAAAATCGTCTACAATAGTTACTAATACTGTGTTTCTGTGTATATACCTATAGCTTTCTAAAAAATTCTTCAAAACAGTGAGTTTTTACCTAAATACTAGAAAATACCTACCTACCTACCTACTAACACTTTCAACTGATCGTGAATCGCACGCTACACTAACAAGTTAGCGCTTTGCCGCTGCCACACAGTGCTTCAAGAAACGTTCCCGCTAGACGCTTATCGCGCTTTCGTCGCTCTATTGTCTTGGTCATTTGCAAAATGTCTGCTACTCGTACCAAAAAATGTGGGAAATGCAACCTTGTGGTGAAGGGTAAAGCTTTTTTGTTTTGCACGGGATGTAATTTGAAATTCCACATCGAGTGCAAAGGGTATGAGAAAAGATATTACCTTTTAGACGCGGATCGTAAGGCCAAATGGAAGTGTGATACATGTATCAGAGCAAATAGAGCCACAAACAAAAATACTCCCATGGTTCCGGCGCTGCCGATACCAAATTCGACATCGAAACCGACGGAGGTAAAGGGCATTGAACCGGCGGATTTAAATATCACTGAAAATCGTAACAAACACTGTAATATCGCTGCGATTCCAATCTTAAACGCATCTGTAAGCAGCGACGTGAACGATGAGGTGATCGACCCTTTTCAAAACATAATTATAAGAAAAAAAACTCAAAAAGACAAGTGTTTGTTCTGATGATAGCTCGATGCAAGGTGAATCGGCCCTTGAGATGACAAATGACAACTTTTGCCCATCAGCTGCTGGCCAAAATAGATACGCTTGCCTCCTCGCTACATCAATTTAACACCCGATGTAATAAAATCGAGCAGAGATTAGCGATAATTGAAGATAGTATGCATGAGAAAGTTTCCAAAAGGTTCAGTGACCTTGTGGACACTGTCGACCGGCTGAAAAACGAACTCAATGATAAGGACCAGGAGCTGCTGAGCTGCGAGGTCGAGATCTCTGGTATTCCCGAGGTGAACGGCGAAAACCCATACACATCGCCACACTCGTCGCAAACAAGCTAGGGGTCAAGATAGCGGAGAGCGATGTGGTGAGCGCGGTGCGGGTCGGTGCCCGCCGCGAGTCCGCGGCCGGTGCCGCCTCCGCCCGCCCCACTGCCGGGTCCGCGCGTGCCCCCTCGGCCCCTGCCCCCACCCCCGCCGGAGAGGATACCGGTCCGCGCCTACTTGTGTTGCGCGTGCTGCGCCGCATCCAGCGAGATGAGTTACTGCCAGCCGCGCGAGTTCGCCGGGGCCACCTACACCACTGGGCTCGGCCTGCCGAGACCCGCGCGCCGCTTTTACGTTAACGAGCGGCTCACGCGCGCTAATCGGTTGCTCTTCCGTCGCGCGCGTAAGGAGACACGCCGGCTGGAGTGGAAGTTTGCGTGGACCAGGGACGGCGCGATCTTAGTGCGTCGCGACCACGGGGAGCCAGCGAGGCGACTTCGCACGGAGAATGATTTGGCGGAGGTTTTTTGTACAAAACCCGTTGGCGGTCAATAATCCTTTCTTCTCACAACTATTTAGTTTTTCCCTGTGGTATCTGTTTTTTTGTTTGTTTCATCTCGCAAATAACACAAACGACATTGACTATAAAAAATGCAATACTGAATGTGATTATAGTGCCTTGGAACTGGTAAAGTTTTTAGATATATATTTTACGTTGTGGTTATTTTTAACTATTTTTAATAACTGTTTTACTGTAATTTTATATTGCAATATTTGGTTGTTTAGGGAAATTTCTTATAAAAGTAAAATATTATGTAGTAGCTCTAGGAATGTACGCGGTTGCTGGTTTGATTATAGTACAATTTGTAAATGTGCGTGTAGATATATTAGGGAAATAGTACTGTTTGACTTTCTCGACGCGCGTCACATCTTGTGTCTTAGACGTTGGTTGGTACACTGCAAATATGTTCAAATTCTTCACTCTTTTATTATACAATTCATAAAGACAAAATACTTTTCGTTTGGCTTATTAAACAAGGGATTTTTGGGAACGAGACATGACGAATTTGTAGTAGCTATGTTGCGGCACCCTGTAGATATAATGGCAATAAATGAGACGTGGCTTAGGGCGCACGCTTCTCACAAGCTGCGGCACGCACAGCGCCAGTATGGCAGCGCCGTCGGCGGCCGCCAGCGCGGTGGTGGTGTCGGCTTCTATTTCAAGAGCGGCGTAAACGCGCGCGTGCTCGTCCACCCTGAGATGCCGGGCGTTGATAAAATGTGGCTTCGTATTACTATAAATGGCCTCAGGCTGGCAATAGGTACAGCATATCGCCCACCGTGGCAAAATGTCGAACTATTTTTGGATGCTCTTTCAGATTCAATTTCCTCGCTTTCGGCATTCGATCATATTATCCTGACTTTAGATTTTAACATATATCTTTTGGAAGAAGACTCAGATGTTAAAAAACATCAAGAGTTTTTGAGCTGCTTTAGTCTCGAACAATATGTTACCGTACCTACACATTTTACCGACCACAGCGCAACTCTAATAGATTTATTATGTTCTAACTTAAAACTCACCGACATTGACGTAGATCATATACCTGATTTAAGTAAGCACTCATTCATATCATGTAGAATTTGCATTAAAAAAGAAAGTCCACCACCAAAGTGGATAATATATCGGCCGCTTAAAAAAATTGATTTAGTCAAATTTAATAATGATCTCGATGCTATAAACTGGAATAGTTTTATTTGCAAAGACGATGTTGAAAAAATGGTTGAAAATTTTCGGTTAAGCATCATTCATTTGTTCGATATACATGCGCCGTTCAAGAGGTCCTTGATAAGAACCCAGTCATATCCCTGGATAACGTATAATGTTAAAGAAATGATGAAAACGCGTGATAGGGCTTATGCACGATGTCGCTCGGCAAATGTTGAAGCCCATAAAAAATACTATAAAGACCTTAAAAACGCTGTCGCTCTGCATACCGAGAAAACAACATATTTCCAACATTATATTAATTGTAATTCTCAAAAAAACCCACGCATACTATGGAAAAATATTAAACAGAATGTGGCTAATTTCAAACAGTAAACGGTTCAACTTCCATCGATTTTTCATGACCCTAATTTAATAAACCATCATTTCCTCTCAATTCCTGGTGAAAATAAAGTTAAAATATCCAATCTAACTTCTTTCGAGTTTAACAGATATGGGCCAACTATTTTTAAATTGCAAACCGTCAACGAATGTGAAGTTGGCAAAATTATTCGATCTTTTAGCACTAACGCGTCGGGTGTTGATGGTATATCCATGGACATGATCTTATTGACTCTTCCACAAACGCTCGGTATTGTTACGGCTATAGTTAACGCATCTATTGTAAATGAAACATATCCTACATCTTGGAAATCTGCCATAATTAAACCAATACCTAAAACCAACAATGGTACTTATTTAATAGATTTACGACCAATCAATATACTACCGTTTTTATCAAAAATTTTAGAAAAAGTTGTATCCAAGCAGCTTACTAAGTATTTAGAAGACAACCAAATTATACCTCAAAAACAATCTGGTTTTAGAAAAGGACACAGCACCGCGACAGCTCTAATGGACGTTGTAGATGACGTACTAGCGGCTCAAGACCGCGGAGAAGGAACCATCTTGACACTCCCAGATTTTTCACGAGCGTTCGAAACAATAAATATCACACTCTTACTATCTAAGTTATCCTACTATGGCTTTGATAACTCAGTGATACGATGGTTCATGAGCTATCTCTCTGAGCGCTCCCAATTAGTGGAACTTTATAATTCAGATGGCTCGAGTTCTTTTTCAACAATTTTGCCTGTGGACCGTGGAGTTCCACAGGGATCTATCCTTGGCCCAATACTGTTTGTAATTTATTGCGCAGATATAGTTTTAAAACTTGAAAATTGCAATTACCATATATATACCGATGACCTGCAGCTTTATGTGTCTTCTAAACCTACTGAAATTAATATTGCGGTGACCGTATTAAATAATGATCTAGAGCGCATCGTCGATTGGTGTCAATATAATAGTTTGATATTAAACCCAGCTAAATCAAAATTTTTGATTCTTGGATCTAGGAATCATATTGAGAGTATAGGCTTACAAGATCCCAAGGTGCTTGTAAATAACATTTCTATAGACCGCGTTACCGTAGCCAGAAACTTAGGTCTTCTTATGGATGGTTCATTACGTTTTGAAAAACATGTAATGCAATCGGTCCAAAAATGTTTCTATCGTTTGTCTGTTTTGTATAGAGTGCGCGATTATCTTAGCACGGATTTACGAATCCAGCTTTGTGACTCGCTTATTCTATCTAAGCTTAACTATGCTGATAATGTTATTGGAGAATGTTTACTGGCACGCACTAAAAAACTGATTCAACGCGTACAAAATGCGTGTGTTCGTTTTTGTTTTCCCATTCCGCGTCGGGCTCACATCTCGCCATATATAAATAATAATGGACTGCTCAATATGTCATCTCGTAGAACACTCCACTTTGCTACATTACTGTTTGGGATTGTGATAAGCCAGCAGCCAGTGTATCTATACAAAAAGCTCGAATTTTCAGATCGCCTCATGCGGTTTGCTATAAGACTAAACTGCCCCCGTCACAGAACAGCTGCCTTTCGTGGCAGCTTTAAATATGCTGCCACGAAATGCTGGAACAATCTGCCCCCACCTATCAGAAAATCATTGTCAATTTGGTCTTTTAAAAGATCGTTAAAAAAACACCTGTTAATATCTCAAAAAATTTGCATATAGGTAGTTGTTCTGGACTTTAGTTTGATTTAAGTGCTTAGTCGTTAGACTTTTGTAGGTATGTATAAGTATTTTCTTTTGTTATCCTTAAATATTTTTGTTTTATTTTCTGTTGTATTATATACGTTTAATTTCAATTTCAATTTTGTATCTTAGTTAACATTGCATATTTATATTTATATTAGTTTTTACTGTACTTAATACATTAATTGCATATATGATGGTACACGACGACAGTGCGCCACCAGTGTCGATGCGCATACAAACGTGGCGTCACGGAAGACCAGCGTTATAGAAGCGTTCTAAACGTTGTTTATAACACATGCTGAGTGACGACCAATTTTGTTGTCAATTTAATTAGTTTATAAGTTCTTATATGATATCATAAGACACAAAATAAACTTTTCTTTCTTTCTTTCTTTCTATTTTTTCTTATTCTATTATTGTTAAGATGGCTACTCATTTGTTCTTTAATAAAAGGGGTTTAAATATTAAATTGCTGTTCAATTATAATGATACTTTAATTTAAAATTAAGCATATAGTGTGGAATTTTATTGCTCTAACAAGAAGTCCTGTAGTGTGAAATGGTTTCCATTTCACACTACAGGACTTCTAGTTAGAAACCATCCATCATCCCCAGTGCTCGCCAGACTTGGCCCCAATTGTCAATTTTTTTTTCATCGAATGAAAAATTACATGGAAAAAATGTTCTTCGCTGGAAGCAGTACAGAATATTTTCACATAGTTTATTAAAACCAGGTCCCAAGAGTTCTATCACAATGTTTTAAATGATCTTTATAAGATGGCAGATTTATAGATAATTATTGTAAAAAAAAATATACAATATTTTTACTAAATCTTAGAAAAATAAATGTATGAAAATTTCCCCCTTTAACCCCTTATATTGGTTGGTTAAATGGTTTCAACCCTACCATAGCTGAGTTATCGGCATTTTGCTACAACGAAGTAGCTGATTACTAGCTGATTATAATTTGGAGTCAAATATTTACCACATACCCTATAAGCTTATACTACGAGAACCTGATGACCTGATGACAATACTTATAAAGTAAATAATAACCAGACATAAAATATCAACATTAACATAATCCAATTTAAATTAATTTATTCAATATAATGCTGGGCTGCTGAAAGGCGTCTAATAGATCGAATTGTCATAATTTTTTATTTTTTATTTACGTAGTTTATGTAAGAATTATTCGTTATTGAATCATTATTAATTCTTTTTATCATTGACTTTATATAATTATAATTGTATTTTTAATTCTGTATAAACTATGGATTTTATCTGAAATAAATAAATTAATAATAATTACGCCTCAAACGAAGTCGAACCCAAAACCTTGCGCAGAAGGCAGAACTATTACTATCCGACATGTTAAATCATACACAAAAGGTAGACTTTTGAAGAAAGCTTGTTATAATATAAATGACTATATTATTGATAAGAATGCATGGCCTCATGTCGCTCTGCCCTCAGACAGTTACCCGACACGCTTGAAATGTATAAACTCTCTTGTATTGGTATTTCGTAGTTAGGGTAGTTATAAGATGGATCATGTAAAATAGCGCTAGGACCAGGACGAGTTTCTTGCCAGTTCTTCTTGGGTTAGGATGAATTGCCACCTAAATTCACCTAGTATGTAAGGCGTTTCAAAGTGATCCTTGTGACTGTATTGAATAAAGTAACTTTTGACTTGACTTGACTTGACATCTGTGAGGCTGTTCAATTGGTTGATTACAGTTATTATCTTGCTTCGGTGGTGTTATTTGAGTAAAGCACATATATCATATAATTCAAAATTCAATATTTATTTATTCAATAAAATCACAAGGACCACTTTGTATCGTCTTCTTACATGCTAGTGAATCTAGGTGCCGGTTCCTCCTAACCCCAGTTAGACCATTTTATAACATATATTATATTATTTGACTTTTCAGTGCTAGAGACATCCTCTATTGTATTTTAGTAAATATTATAATATCTAACCTATGTTTATAGATAATACCACCATCGTCAGGGTTAATTGACTACGCAGTGAGCATGCGGCCGGACTATCACAGAGCGATCGCTGATGTAATAGTGCACTACGGTTGGAAGGAAGTCATTTACATATATGATTCGCACGATGGTAAGTACTTTTATTAATTGGTTGTTTATACTTCCTGTTTTTACAATGTGATAACTTCTTATGGGAAGGTAAATCGCTTCGTTACGTAACGCGTTACGGCGCCAGTCTGTCTGGCTTTCCTTTCTCTCACGCATACGGTAGCGGTAGGCAGGCTTCTCCTCTCTCACTCTAACCCACAACGTTTTAGTTAGATTTAGATTAGTTTAAGTTATCATTTCTATCGGGCGTCCCGAGACGCACACGTTTTTTTTTATCACGACCTCAGGATGGGAAGGCATGACTAGACCACCAGTGTTCTCTATGCTTAATATGCTGTGTTATCAACAGGATTATTGAGGCTTATGCAGCTCTACCAGTTCATAGAGCCAGGAGAAGGATTATTCAAAATTGAATTCGTAAAACAGATTATTAACGCCTCTGATGCTATACAATTTTTATTGAAGTTAGAAAAATTCGACCGTTGGGGGCACAAGCGAATAGTCCTTGATTGTAACTCAAAAAACACTAAAACCATTCTGATGGAACACGTACGAAAAGTGCAACTGGGACGAAGGACATATCACTACCTGCTTAGCGGACTCGTGAGTATTCAAATTTATTGCTAATTTATTGGCCGAGCCGCGGATGAAATTGAGTTTTACTTTTTCGTTCTGATGTGACTCGCAATCTCATCCAACTCATACCAATGCTTATAAGAAACATTGCCTTTGTATAAAGTTCTCGTTAGTAACTCTGAATGACACAAGCTGAGACGCAGAAGGTTGCAGGTTCGATTCCCGCAGCGGGACAAATGTTTGTATCATCTGCAAGTATTTGTCTCGGGTCTGAGTGTTTTTAGGTGTAATATGTATGTATTAAAAAATAGTATAAAAGTAGTATACCAGTCATGTAATACACAAAACACAAGCTCTGCTCTTTGGGGCCAGAAGATGCTGTGTGGAAAGTTCGGCATTATTTATTTATTATATAAAACAGTTTTTAATTGCATAAGGCAAATAAATATAAGAATAATTAGTTTGATTTCAATTTTGTTTTTAAAAAGTAGCAAATGACAAAATAAAAAGCAAGATCATCTCACGGCGACAGGTTCTAGATGACAATTGGCAGAATGAAGTAGCAGAGTTCGGAGCAGTCAATATTACGGGGTTCCGCATCGTCGATCACTCTCGTAAATTGGTACGCGATCTCATGGATGGTTTGAGACTAATGGACCCCCGGTTTAAAGGAAGCATATCGGTAAGTGCAACTATCATTTACGTTCACAATCAACTCAAAATACACGATAGGAAGTCCGAAAGAGTGTACCAGACGAGTAACAGCGTGACAGACTTAACTAAAACGGTCAAGTACGAGAGTCGCGTCTACATGCGAGGTACCGTACGTACCTCGTACTAGTCGAAGGTACTGTATAGACGTACATATATGTTCATTATTATAACTCTTTTTCGATAGAGTTCTTTTCCCAATTTCAACAATTTTTCAACAATTTTTAAAATTGAAGTACAAACATAATTTTGTAATTAGAAAAAGTTTCCATACATTGATTTACGAGTACGTCACGGACATGCAAGTTAGAAATCGTAGATTAAATTTTTTTTAATTTGTATAACAGCAACTAAAGGGGTTTTTTCCTTTACTTGTGCCGACACTGCTTTTTGCAAAATTTCATGATTTTAAGTCATCGAAAAAGTACCCTATAGGTTTTGATTTGGTGTGTCGAAATATACGGCATATGGCCGTATTATACAAAGACGGTTTTTTTATAGCTTTAACTTAGAAGCAAAGAATTTAGTATTTCATATATGAATTACAACAACAACAACGACCTTTCTTAGGAAGGGTCCAATCGGCAAACGTCTGAAAGGCAGACCCCACACGAGATGGGCAGACGAGTTAATAAAAATAGCTGGTACATGCTGGCCGCAAATAGCTCAAGATAGAGACACATGGTATTCTTTAGAGGAGGCCTTCACCTTCACTTGAGGAGGGGTTCATGCACACAAACTTATATATTATTATCCATATTTAAACATTTGTTTGTGAAATACGTGTAAACAATATCATTACTTTTTTTCTTTTTTCTCTAAACTATGTATGTATCTCACTTTTTTCATGAAATAAAAGGCTTATTATTATTATTATTGTATGAGTTTCAACACGATACCTCCCTCCACGCGTTCCTTGAAACAAAGGTCTTGACAGACATCCAGACAGACAGACGGAAAAGTAGGTGATTCCAGAAGGGTCCTTTTTTCCTTTTGAGGTACTGAACCCTTAGCTAATTTCCAAATATTAAACAGTATTATATTTTTTGTGACAGGCAAAAACAGCTCTTATGTACGATGGAGTTCAAGTACTTGTAGATGCTTTAGGAAGGCTCTGGCGGAAGAAGCCGGATGCTTTTAGAAATGCGTTGCGAAGAGCTGCAGGATTGGCCAACTCTACTAAAGTCATTGACTGTAATCCTGGAAAGAGTTGGGTGGTCCCTTTTGAACACGGTGACAAAATATCACGTCTTATTAAAAAGGTATTTATAATTATTCCGTAAATAGTTAAAACACATTTCGACAGAGTAAATTCTGTTTAGAGCCTTATTTTTATTAGGGAAATATATCTAGCGTAGTGACCGAAGGCGAAGAAGGTGGGAGTCGAACCCACACGACTCCCACCACGGGACAAATATTTAAATGATCTGCAGATATTTGTCTCGAACCTGGGTGTTTTTCTACGTATAATTTGTATTTATTTATTAAAACTAAAGTATATTAGTAGTATAATCAGTCATATGGTTTCCATAACACAAGCTCTGCTTACTTAGGGGCTAGAAGATGCTGTGTGAAATGTTATTATAACTATTATTATATTCATTGGTGTTTTTTATTATAGTTATTGACAAAGAAAATTAACAGAATAGTTTCAAAGTAACATAAGTTTGAATGTGGCACCCCGCACCATCTTGGGGCTACTTTTAGTTCATAAATGTAACAAGTTTGCCCCCGGTCATTCTGCTTTATAATCTCTAAAGGTTGTCTGGCAGAAATCACTCACTTAGCGATAAGATCACCCGCTATACATAAATATTCTAGGTTTAATTTTAAAGTGTACAATAAAGTGTTTTCATTAATTCATTCACTTTTATAATTTCTCGCGTATGTTTTAGACGGATATTGAAGGCCTCACTGGCAATATTTCGTTCAATGAAGAAGGACACCGTCGTAATTTTACCCTGAATGTTATGGAAATGACTATTCATAGCGCAATGTTAAAGGTACGTTGACAAAGGCGGATAAAGAGCCTTAAAATCTTCTAAAAGCTTAGCCGCTAGAAGTGTGTTTTAAATAATATAATCGAATGTTTATTTGTTAGATAGGAACTTGGAACGACAAAGACGGTTTGCAGCCAATTTCACCTAGCACCAGCCCCGCGCCACCAGCCGGTGGTTTTGATTCCAATAAAACGTATATAGTAGCCACTGTGCTACATGAACCCTATCTGATGCAGAAATCAATAGAGTTTGGTCTGAAAGAGAAGGAAGAACAGTATTATGGATTTTGTAAGGATCTTACTGATTTAATTGCAAAAGAGCTGGGAATCAAATGTAAGAACGTAATAATAATTTATAATTTATAAAATTTATCAAATCATTTACAGTCTTGTAAATGTATTTTTTTTACTTTGCCTAGATGAAATAAGGCTCGCTAAAGACGGAAGTTTCGTCGGTGAAAGTACTGTTGACGGATGGTCTAGCATTGTGAACGAGCTTGCTAGAAAGGTTAGTCTAAATTTTACATAAAATAAAACGTAAAATCGTTTTTTAATCCAGATAGTAGATTAATTTACAAATTAAAAAAACACTTATATTTATGGTTGGTTGCTGATATTCAAGAACCAATGGTGGTATACACAAAAGAGTGAAAGATAGCAATGGCCTCTGTGAAAAACTGATACTTAACTTAATTATGAAAAGTTGTTTCAAAACTACACACTTAATAATAATTTGTAGTACTAGCTGGTGCTTGCGTCTTCGTCTGCGCCGGATTATTACTTCGTGTAATTCAAACGGTTTTTGCAGCGCACGCTAGAATAGCTCGCAGATTGCAGATTTTTCCTACTTAGTAATAATAATAATCAGTAATAATCATTTTATTGGTAAATTGTATGTTTACAGGTCAGTCTTACTTGTCACTTATCGTTATATTTTAGACAATTCATACAATATCTTTATAAATTATAGCCTATATGTTATTCTGATGTATAAGCTATATTATTGTAAAGTTTCATAAAAATCCATTCAGTAGTTTTCGCGTGAAAGAGTATAACAAACAAACAAACATAAACAAAAGAGACAAACATACATAGAAACTTTCGCGTTTATAATAAGTAAGATGATAATTTGGCTCGAGCCACAGTGGCGCAATAATTATTTTTAATGGCTTACAGAGTGTTGTTGATTACATATTATGTATAAGTCAGGGTTTCTTGTATTAATATCATTGTATTATATTTACCCTATTAATAATAAAAAATGCTTAACTTCCATTAACAAATGGCTATTGACATAAAGCTACGAGGAAACTAAAAAACTCCTAGAAATTGTTTCGCAATGTTTCCTAGAATTGACAAATGCCATGTATTACGATTTTAAAGGATTAAGATCTAAATTGTTATTGTTCGACCATCTAACTATTCTTGTTAGGTCCTCATTAAGTCTAAGCGTATGTCAACGTGTATCAAAAGGTAGCTAGACTGCACCACACACTGAAGGGGTGATATTACCGGTAATTGTCACAGTAATGGTTCTATCTGAAAACCAGTGCTATTTCCGTGCCCGGAAGTAACACATGCTGAGATAGAACCTTTTTAGCCACACTTAAATGTTGTTTAGTTCGTGGGAAGGGCTATTTTTTTATGCATAGTTTCATAGTTTGATTTCTGTTTGTTTTAATGTGTTATGTATCAATTTCCCCTTGGAGCTTAGTTTTAGACTTAGTTTTAGTGTTTTCCGTTCTTGTGTTCTCGTTTGTTTTCGTGTGTGTTGAATAAATGTTTTTCTTTCTTCTATCTTTCTTTCTTCAGTATGAAATGAAACTACAGACACTATGATTTCGTTTTTGTCCGTGACAACACATACTAGTTCTATAGCCTTAATTTAATAAAACCATTTGAAGCCTAAAACCTGAGCCCGTGGAGATAAGGAGTTTTTGTGTTGTGAAAATGATTTCGTGTCATCTATCTGTTCGAAGTAACGTGTGACCAATAAACTATTTCTTTTTTGGTTCAAACATCCAATTCTTAGATAGTTTAGTTGTTTTACATTATAATAAAACTCTTTGTATTATTGTAAATTTTTCGGTTATTTTCTGTTAATAAATTTTATTTCAGGAAGCAGATATAGCAGTAGCACCTTTGGCAGTAACAAAAGAACGAGAACGATTAGTAGATTTCACAGACCCATATATGTTATTACTCAGTCCAGTCAACCCAACTCTAAACACTCAAAAATACTCGGATACTTTCGGCTTCTTGAAGCCACTTTCAAAAGAAATATGGGTAAGAAAACTATTTTTCATATAACATTGCAAGACAGTGGACTAGTGTTATCTACGCTTCTTGTCTTTATAGAGAGCACTAGTGGTCTAGTGGCCCTGGCATCCGTTTCTAAGGTCCTAGGTTCGAATACTCTCAAACGGTAAAAGAAAACATCGTGAGGTAACTGGCAAGTCATACGACTAAAACACAAGAAGACATGGCTTAAGTGCACGAGCGGAGCTTCTGAGGCGCAATTGAATCCTTTCATCACACTGGTTCGAAATAACTAGTGACACGATAAGAAGAAGAATAAAAATAAACAACTTACGAGTAGGTAAATAAAAATGATTATGTAAAAATTAATCTAGCATTGCTTTTGTTTTAGTAGTTGTGAGATGAGTGTTTTAAATTCAATGCCTTGTGTTTTAAAAACATACAAATTACTTGAAGACAACAAATCTGCAACTTTCCCTTAGTTATCATCAAGTCGATATAAGGATGTTTAACTGACGATTTCTAACAATTTCCAGTAAAAAAATCACCGGTAACAGATTTGTACAGGTTCAAAACGCAAGGGTAACGGAACGTTTTCAAAGGCATGAATCAGATAATTTATCAAAATAGATATACCTGCATATCTTGGAGCAGGGTAACCTGCATATCGGTTCAGTTCTTCCTAAGACTATAACCAAACAAACAGAAAATAGTAAAGTGCATTCATTACCTCTCTATTATATCAGTGTAGATGAGTCATGCATTGAAAGTTATAATATTTACCGAATGATTGACTGTTTTTTGCAGTATCTATTACAATCTTAGTATTACAAACATACAAGTTAGTATTTTTATATTCCAGTTATGCATACTATTCAGCTTATTTGCCGTAAGCATAGTTCTTTTCCTCGTTTCGAGGTTTTCACCAAACGAATGGCGGTCGGTTTCAATATCCGATACTCCAGTGGACCATCCGACAAGCAGAACAAATGAGGTACGTTTTGATTTAAGAATGTTTTACAGTAGAAATTTCTGAATATCTGTGTATTTTATGGTTTAGTTAGGAACTTGTTTAATATAGTACTTTCTTGTATGAGTGTATACAAAATAATGCTGGACATTTCACACAGCGTCATCTAGCCCCAATGTAAGCAGAACCTGTGTTATGGGTACCACATGACTTATACTACTTATGTACTTTTTTTTGTAAATAAATATCTATTATACGTACGTATACATATCTATTATTATCTATGATATTATACCCAGACCCGAGACAAATACATGCAGATCATACGAACTTCACCGCAGAGCTCGTTATACCTGGGGTGCCATTTTATTTAATAATAATCAAGTTAAATACGTACTCGTACTTAATTTTGTACCTACTTTAGACCTGAATTTTATTCATTCAAATTAGTCGGAAATTGTACATTTCAAGTTGTTAATTCTCCCATTGCACGAACTCTTTCTGCACTGAATGCCTTCTTGAATGAGAACCCTGAATGTGATGTGTTTGCGGACGAAAGGAAGGTGATTCTGTCTGAATATCTGAGGTTCTGTGAGAAGTCTATTTGAGTGTTTAGGTGCTTACTTTACTACCAGTTGATTACAATTATTATTTTCTTCTTTATCTATTGCTTTTGAATTTTGTGTCTCTTTTGTATTATTATTGAAGCTTACATGACATTTATACTAACTTTGACCCTTTCTCCATCTTCTTAATTTGTATTATCCTTTAAAGTTATTTTTTTTTGTTTTTAATGTGTGTAATTGACATGTACGTACTACTTAAAAAAAAATTGTTGTTTGTAAAGTCGGTTTACGGACGATAGTTTAACGTGACAACTTCATAACAAAACATTGATGAAATGATTACATACTTTGACGACCTCTGTGGCGCAGTGGGCGAAAGCCTGCCTGGGGCGCAGAAGGTTGCGGGTTTGATTCCTGCAGTGGTACAAATGTTTGTATGATCTGCAAGTATTTGTCTCGGGTCTGGGTGTTTCTATGTATAATATGTATGTATTTACAAAAAAAATAGTATAAAAGTAGTATATCAGTCATGTGGTACCCATAACACAAGCTCTGCTTACTTACTAAAATTGAATCATTTTTGAATCATTTATCAATGAGCGTAACGTTACAACGAGTCATACTTTTCGTGCGTGCAGCCGGCGTTCATCGATTCATTAGAAGTTGTCACGTCAAAATAAAATCAATCAAAAATTAAAAACTTAAGTATTTTATTCAACAAAGGGGTTTCAGAGTTAGGTGATTTTAAAAACGTGCCATTGCAGCTTATTATTAGAAAAGTATTACTAGATTATGTTAAATAAAATGGACAGGTAAACAAAAGAAGTCCACTGAGTTTTATAATTTAAATCGTTCATTTATCAATTTCAGATAATTTTACACAACGAGTTTAGCATTTGGAATTCATTTTGGTTTTCACTCGGATCATTCCTGCAGCAAGGAAGCGATATAGTTCCAAGGTAAGTCGCTAACGTTTTGTAGTAAATATTACAAAATGCCATCTTTGAATCTTGAAATAACCGACGTTAAATCTACGAGTATTAGTAATTAAGATTGCAAATAATCTATTGTGTTTTATTTAAAATCTAGAAAAAGATAATCAAAGAATGATAAAAGAAGTAAACATGCCGAACGATGGATGATGGGTTATTAGATGATGGATTTATTACATCGGCGGACATTTTGTTGCAAACATAACATTATAACAAACATTAACGTAATTATTTCATTACAAAATTTTGTGCTTAGTTTGCACAAAATTTTTATATCATTAAATAAATTTTTATTACTTTTTTTTTTATTAGGTCACTATCTGGAAGAATAGTAGGGTCAGTGTGGTGGTTCTTTGCACTTATTCTCGTATGCTCTTACACTGCCAACTTTGCTGCCTACCTAATATTGGAAAAAATCGGGGAGTCGAAACAGACCGGCCACTATGCGTCAAACATGCCGTATACCGAAGTAAGAATTGACTTGATAATTACAACATACAAGTAACATTCAAATTTGATTGAACCTGCCAAATCAAATGGGATGAAATATAATCATCCGACCTAGATCAGTATCACTACATAGTATAAAACAAAGTCGCTTCCCACTGTCTGTCTGTCCCTATGTATGCTTAGATCTTTAAAACTACGCTACGGATTTTGATGCGGTTTTTTTAATAGATTGAGTGATTCAAGAGAAAGGTTTGTATGTATAATACATGCATAATATAGTAGAGAAACAATGATAATTTTATAGGTTTCTAATGTGATGTCGTAATTAAACTCATTTTTTTTAAGTTTACATTGAAAACGCTGGCTAAGCCCTACAAGATAGATCAAAATAATGTACTACAGTACACCTTAAAAAGGTCTACAAAAAAGTCCGCGATGGTATATGTCTATCTCTTAGGTTATGTTATTCTCTTAGATATCGTTGTATATAAAGACATTCTGTAGTATATTTAGTATCAGCATTGCAACCGTGCGAAGCCGAGGCGGGTCGCTATTGTATTATAAATTAATAACATAACAATTTTACATTCATACGATTGATATAAGTAAATATATTACTTATTACTTTCTGAAACCTATCAAAGTATTTTGTTTTATTAATACCATAATATGATATAAGTATAAGCTCCCAGACTATATTCTGTTTTTCACGTTTCAGAATTACCACATATATACACATAACGATCTGGTGACAGATTCAGAGATTAACAACGAGGAGACACCAATCCATTTTATAAAAAACTCGCATAGCGAGATAAATTGCGGTGCATTGCCTCAAGCTTGCCAGTATAATCAAGTGAATTTTGCTGTAGCTACGGCTAAAGGATCACCGTTGAGGTAAAGTAATAAAAAGTTTATAAGTCTAATCTTCTCGATAGTTCAGGTATTTACCTAGACCGGTGTACTAATTAATAGATCTAGAACACATTTTTGAAGTGTGGAGAGAATACTATCAGTAACTTTACCAAGACTCGCAATTGGACTACTACGTAGGATCAAAACTTAGAACCGATATGGAGATGGAAGCTTGCATTCTCAGAGATTTATTTATTTATAAACTGTACATATATCCTTACAGGCACACCCAATGCAATAGAGTACCTTATATTCTAGTCTAGCATAGTCTTAATATTATTATTATAAAATCATTAACACATTTATGCAACACGAAAAACAAGATAATTTACTTAAGTACTAGGTACATAAAATATCAGCCCGCTAAAAAAAACCAAGTTAAAAACAGCATTTTTAATAAATAATGCAGATATATGTCAAAGTAATTTGATTATGAACTACAATCATTAAAAGTTTGTTAACTTTAATTAAATTTGCATAATAAAATCGGATTTAAAATCATAGCCATTTGAATACGTACACAATACAATTACATTTAAAAGTCACAATGTCAATAATGAATACTAACTAATTTTAAAATCTACTTCTTCTATTCGCTCGGGGAACAGTAAAAAGTTGTCAGGGCCGCAATAAAACACCGTAAAACCAGTAAAGCTACTAAAAGTGACTCAAATCTAATTGAAACCATAAAAGCTCTGATGGCAATGTCAGAGACATGTCCGTGTAGGTCATGTCACATAACATAATAATATGTTAAGATATGTGAAGGATATAACTTATACTATTACTACTATAACTTATACTATATATCTTATGTATGAAAGACAATGGCCTCAATTCTGTTGGCACCAACCTCAAATAAAGCTTTGGTATTCTGCTGCTACCAACTTATTCTAATATTATTTTATCTAATTTAATTTTTAATTTAAGCGTTCCTAATTTAGTTAGATGGTACCTACCGAATAGGTTTTACAAATGCTATGACTAATTAAATATATTTTAGACAATTCCTAAATTTAGAAATGAACCAGCCGAATTGCCACCATTGAGTTTGAAAAAAATCTAATTCGTTTTGAATTCGTCATTTTGATTGATCACGAGATCAGTTTATCTCGTGATCATGGCGCATGCAACTGTGCCAAAATATCAGCAAGCAGTAAAACTTACCATATCATGGTAAATACTCCGTTTTAAGTGAATATTATGAGAATCCTTATATTTTCAGGGAAGCAATTAACTATGCAATCGCGACGCTGAAGAAGAATGGAGTTATAGCAAGTCTTTGGAAAAAGTGGATGTTGACTGTTAAAACGCCAGGTTGTGAAAAATCTAAGCATATTGTAAGATATTTGATATTACTGTTTTCTGTCTACTTCCACACTGAAACTGCCGATGTTTTTATATAATTTCTACATATAGGCACAGCATAGGTACAAGTACAGAAGAATAACTCTGTTATAGCAAAAATGAGTTTAAACTTAAACCTACTGTCAACACCACTTACGTTTATAATACCTTGCACGGCACGGAAGCGACTTTCGTTATATTAGTATTGGGAGTAGGGGTGGTCGTAAAGAATCAAAATGCACCTTACGTCCGTGCTGCGAGAGTCTGAGAGTCTATAATGTCTATAATGTAATATTATTTCACCCGTGATACACTAAAGGCCGCTCATGTTTTAGGGTTGAAAGTTGTAAAAAAACTGATATTATATTACCTTTTGATATTAATTCGTTGTAAAATACACTAGTGTAATGTATGTACATTACTGATAATAAGTACATTATTGTTCAATGTGGTTGTTTAAGGTACCAAAGAATTATACATTATTACGTTATTTTTAATTCAAATTGTCGATTTTATTAGATTGCTTAATTTAAATGACTAAAATAAATAAATAACGCCGGACATTTCACACAGCATCATCTGGTCTCAAAGTAAGCAGAGCTTGTGTAGGTACCACATGACTGATATACTACTTACATATTTTTTTTTTGTAAATACATACATATACATAGAAACACCAAGATCCAGAAAAAAAAGAATAACAAAACCAGTATATGTTATTGGGCAGTCACTTATACTGTAAGTCTAATTACCCAAAATCTTTGAATCACTGACTATTTACGGTTGGGTCGTTAATCATTTATTAAAACTTTAATGATGGTATCAGTAAATAAGTACCCAATTATATTTATGATATAAATAATATAATAAAATCTTACCTTTCGACATTACCTTATCCATCCTTAGTAAAGAATGAAGAGTCGACATTTCTGTTATTTATTTATGACAAAATACAAATTTCAAAAAAAAAAATAACTCATCTATAATATAAAAATGAATCGCTGCTAAGCGCAAATCTCGAGAGCAGCTGAACCGATTTCTCTAATTTTTTTTTAGAATATTCCTTGAAGTACGAGGATGGTTCTTACGGGGAGAAAAATTTAAAAAATTGCTTGAAAAAGTCAAAAAACATCACTTTTCTATACTCCAATACAATCGATTCGTAATAATACTTAAAAGTCAATTTGAACTTTAATACCATACCATAAAGTTTAAGTGTTAGTGGAGAGGTTCCGGGAAGGCAAAACAATTGAGTGACGTTAGTATCGTTTAAATATTAATGTCAATATTTGACAATATTTCTACGATTTCTTTTTAAAACAAACGGACGAAGTCGTGAACAGGACAGCTAGTACAATATACGGAAAACACGAAGTCATTCGTTCATTTTGTATTTCAGGAGTCCCTGACGGAAATGACGCTAGGCCAGATGGCCGGAATTTTCTACGTTCTTGTCGGAGGTTTGACAATCGCACTCGCAGTAGCATTCATTGAGTTTTGTCAAAACGGACGAGCCGAAGCAGCGCGCGCCAACGTTCCTTTACGAGGCACCTTGCGCACTAAAGCACGCATGGCGTCCCGAGACCGCAAGACCCCACCGCAACGCACGCCGCAGCAAGAACAAGACAGACTGGGATGGAACGGAGCAGCGTTCGGGGTATGCGTTAATAATTGCCGAAATCATACGATGAAGTAATGAGACACAGTAGAACTTTCGTTTTGGGTAATTGTTACGTATTCTAACTGAATCACGGATTATCGATTTCAACATTATTGTTATTGATAGATAGGGCATCCCTATTCGTTCGTCTTTACAATTTTCCCTTCCCTATGGTATTCACTCTGTTCAATCACAAACTATAAGATGCTTGTTGACGCAACAGTTTCCACAATCACCTCAAAACCTTGAATCCTCGCTAAAATTAGGGTTCCAGCCTCATGTCCGCTATCCAAAGGTAAGCCCTTGAAGTCTCTAACAGTAATGTTTGCACGAAGTGTTGATTTTTCAATAGTCTAGTTACTATCTTTAAAGAAAAACAGTTCTAAATTAAAAAGGCTCTACATTTTGACAAACGCGGGTTTTACTCACGTAAAACCGTGGGTTTTGTCGATACCGCTCGAGTTCACGGTTCGCAAGTTTTAATGTGCAGTGCGAACTGTGAACTCGAACGGCAACGAGCGGACCGCGGATCAAACTTACCCTGATCAAGATTCTCTAGATGAATCGAAACAGTGTCGTTGCCTCCATCGACAAAATAATACGTGAGTAAAACCGAATGCTTTGAAAGTGAAATAGAAAGACTCTTTTCAGGGTTCCGAAGTCAACAAACGACTCGAGACGAAACGAGTCTAAACGAGACTCTTTTAAAGTATCCGAAGTCAAAGCCCTCATTGTTTCGCTATGTCCGTTTGTCTGTTCGCCCTTAACCCCTTCCGGCTAACCAATTTTTTGGAAAAACTGGAAATGTTTAACAACATAATGTAATTACAAGGATATAATTATCACGGATAGTAAGACTTACCTACTAAGTTTTAAGTAACATCCTGATTTGTTAAATAATTTAAAAATTTCATATATATTTTTTGACAGCTAATTTGATCCTATTGAATTGATTTAGGATCATTGGTCATTCTTAACCTTTCTGATTTTGAAAGCCATCACTGTTCGTGGTCACATAGACTTTGCTTATTTATTTAAACTCATTGAATAATAATAATAAATAAATATTGCTGGACAATGCACACAACATCATCTAGTCCCAAACTAAGCATACCTTGTATTATGGTGACTAGATGACTGATAGAATACTTATATATTTTTAAATACATACTTACGATACTTTATAAACACCCAGACACAGAACAAACACCTATGTTCTTTACACAAATGTTTACCCTGGGAGGGAATCGAACCCTCAGCCTACAGTGCAGAAGGCAGAGCTACTACTAACTGAGCTGATAGGCCAGTCAATACACTGGTAACTTTGCGATCACTGAGTTATCTAACTATTAATACTACTTCTAAGTAGGTAAGTACTTTGATGAGTTCCAATGGCATAGTCAAAGAGTATTAAACTGGCCTGTCAACTCAGTTGCTAGTAGCTCTGCCTTCTGCGCTACAGGTTGGGGGTAGATTCCCTCCCAGGACAAACATCTAAGTGATAAACAAAGGTGTTTGTTCTGGGTATGGATGTTATAAACTATATTAAATATGTATTTATAATATATAAGTATTCTATCAGTCATATGGCCATCATAAAACAAGCTGTGCTTAGTTTGGGGCTAGATGGTTTTGTGTCCACCAATACTTATTTATTTATTGTGATAAAGTCTTTTAATTATCTTAAACATGAGTTTTTGAAAGTGTCTTTTTTATGAATTCTTGTAAGTCCGGCGAATAAGTCTAAGGAGTTTCAAAGAGGACGTTTTTGAATAGGTCCTTTGACTACTTAATCTAATAAGCAATGGAATATTATTAAACTATTGAAAAGCAGCACTAAAAATCAGTTTTTTGCACTTAAGCACATTGAAAAAGAAAGACAATTGTTTATAGTAGCGTCTTTTAATTAGTTATCTCGACCTGTCTATATTTTAAATAATTTCCGTGAATATTCTTATACCCACAAATTAAAGTACTCGAATCGTAGTCCATCGATTATTATTATTAGCCAATAGTGCATGTTATTTAAATGTACTGAACGTCACGCATTATTTTATTAAAAACAAAAGCTTGTAATAATTAAACAAGAAGCCAGTCTCAATCTATACCTATAAAAGAGCTTAAACTGACTGACTAACTGATTCATCATCGCCGAGCCGAAACCGCTGAAGCTAAAATGCTGAAACTTGGAAGGTTCTATCATCCTTTTACAGCAAAACCACCCACTAAGGCGGGATTTTTTGAAATTCCACCCCTAAGAGGGTAAAAAGGGGTGAAATCGAATGTATGAAACTTTTTAACGCGTGGCGCGATTTTATTGAAACTTGATATGAATAAATAACATGCAAAATAAATGGACACGTGTTTCAAGATTTTTCAAAATAACCCTTACAAATGGGGTGTCAAAGTTTGTATGGGAGCTTTTTAACGGGTGGTGTGATTTCTTAGAAACTTGGTTTGGATAAGTATCCAATATGCAAAATAAATGGACACATGTTTCAGGATTTTTCAAAATAACTCTCATAAAGGAGTAAAATGGGGTGTCAAAGTTTGTATGGGAGCTTTTAAACGGGTGGTGTGATTTCTTAGAAACTTGGTTTGGATACTTAATATGCAAAATAAATGGACACGTGTTTCAGGATTTTTCAAAATAACTCTGTATGGAAACTTTTCAATGGGTGGTGAGTGTGATGGGCAAGGAGATAAATTGCATCCTGGGGAAGGATTTAAGCAACAATTGCTTTCAAAAAAAATGCGGACGAAGTCGCGAGCAAAATAGTTCTCAATATTAGCGGTGTATATAGGCAGCGGCAATAATGATTTTATGGGATAATCAAAGAAAGCTTTACTGATATGCTTTTTTGGAAAAAAAGTTCCTTATCGTACGGTACGGACTTCACGGAAAGTGTAAGAACTATCAGCCACGAATTTCCGTCACAACCCTTTCTTTAGTGTAGACGGTTATCCATAGGGTGACACTAATGAATCAATTAAATGAACGAATTAACGAATGAATTATATAAATTTAATGATGTACAATAAAATGTTTACTTGAAAAAAAAATACAAAATTTCCTACCATTCCTTCAATTAATTACTTATTTCTGCATTTCATTTTATTGCTCTCAGACGCTAGTAGGTAGTTGATTCATTTGTATTTATCAATTAATAATATAATACGTTTATCTTTAATTATATACTACGATAGGAACTTCGTTCCAACCGAGTGGACCACGACACTCACGCATTTTTATTTTTTTAATTGATGAACAGACACTAAGTAGTAGCATCAATATTACAATGTAGATTGTATTTTAGAAAATGAATGCTGCTGCTTATGTATAACCAGCAGGCTATCCCTATGATGGCTACGTGATGGCTTGCATGTTTTAGGTCCTCTAGGCCAGGTCGATATCTAAAAGATTAGTTTGCAAAATCAGTTATTAAATCATGGATTTTTTCACTTATTTTAATTTTATACTAGCTGTAATTAATATTACTATGTTACTATTCAATTTAGTACTACTCCGATAATTCAACCTCTGTAGCGCAGTGGGGTTAGGTCCGGTCTGAGACGCAGAAGGTTGCGGGTTCGATTCCCGCCGCGGGACAAATGTTTGTATGATCTGTAAGTATTTGTCTCGGGTCTGGGTGCTTCTATGTATAATATGTATGTAAAAAAGTATATAAGTAGTATATCAGTCATGTGGTACCCATAACACAAGCTCTGCTTACTTTGGGGCCAGATGTGTGTGAAATGTCCGGAATTATTATTTTTAGTATTATAATGCCTAGAGTCAGCTTGAGTACTTCCAGCCAGTTGCCCACTGGGTGCCAGTGCCAATATGCCAATATTCCCGTCGGTTCGGTTCTTGGTGCCTGTCAGACGTAATTCTTCATTTCCATTGTCATTGGGTTAGACAGTTAAACAGTCGGAAATTTACATTATTAATGAGTTTATGGAAAAAAAAACATTATTTTTGAGTGACAAGATCTCAGGCAAAACGTTTTATGTCAGATTCTTCGTCTTCTCTTCGTTCTTTCTTTCTTTCTTTTCTTCTTAAAATGGCATCTGTTTCGTTGTCAATTTTGCCAGTGTCAAGTAATGGTTTGGTTATAAAGTCTTAGTCGATCTTCATTTGTCTACTCTAAACGTCATCGTGACTACGTGATAATATCCGCAACGAGGAAATCCGTAGAAGAACCAAAGTCACCGACATAGCACTCAAAATTTGCAAGTTGAAGTGCAATGAATGCAATGAACAAGCGATATAGCTCGCAGAACTCATAACCGTTGGGGAATAAAAGTTCTCGAATGGCGACCAAGGACAGGAAAACGAAGCGTAGGACGACCCCCCACCCGATGGACTGAGGACATTGGGCTTGACTTTAGTAGTGTGTCGCACGAATTACCCTATTCGGGGGTTCACACCACAGTTTTCTTTTCTAACACCATATATTTGCGGAATAATTACGTTTTAAAAACTAAAAAGAAACCGACTTCATTGAATGAAATTTGAGCCTATAACACATTTTTAGTGGAAAGTATTTTGTATATTATAATATTGGTAGGCCAAATAAACGCAACGCTCCAATGAGACAGCGAGGTATGAAAACAATGTATAAAATTTTTAGATTTTCGTTTATTTTTCAGCTCGACCGATTTTGATAAAATTTATATGGGACCACCTGTGAAGTATAACCTTTCAAACAAAAACGAATTTTCCAAATCGGTTCAGCCGTTTTCGAGTAATCGGTGAACATACATAAAAAAAAAAATAGATTCCGACGAATTGAGAATTTTTGATAAAGTCGGTTAAAAAGCGAAGAAAATTACAGCGGGTTAATTAGCGATGCGTGCGCGATGCGGTTTTTGTGAACTGTGTCATCTCCCGATGACAGGTGTCAATGTCAAGCATGGCTTGTCGGCGGTTCTTCCTTCCCTCGCGTGGTGGCGCTAGTGTGTGCGTCTTGGGAAAGGATGCGGAAGGGGTAGGTAGGTATTTGATGTGAGAAATAATCTCACTATGCTAAAAGATGGCGTTACCAAAATGACAACCGAAGAATCTTCTCTTCTGCAATGGCATGTGTAATAATAATGTAAATTTTGTAATGGCAAACTGTTTATTTTGTTTATAGTATGATGTCATAAAGTCGTATCTTGTCGTTCGTCATTTTTTATCTTTATTTACATATAAATTTTCAGTGCGTGTGTTTGTAATTAAACTACTCCTGGCTGGACCGATTTTGATGTTTTTTTGTTTAAATGGATTTGAGCATGGTTTAGATTTACAATTAATAATAATAATAATAATACCAGACATTTCACACAGCATCCTTTAGACCCAAAGTAAGCAGAGCTTGTGTTATGGGTACCACATGACTGATATACTACTTATATTTTTTTTTTGTAAATATATAGATATTATACATAGAAACACCCAGACCAAGTCAAAGTCAAAGTCAAAAGATGATTTATTCAATACAATCACAAGGATCACTTTGAAACGTCTTACATACTAGGTGAATTTAGGTGCCAATTCATCCTAACCCAAGCTCGAGAAGAATTGGCAAGAAACTCGTCTTGGTTCGTCGTTGGCTTCGTCTTGGTACCTTAGACAAATACTTGCAGATCATACAAACATTTGTCCCGCGGCGGGAGTCGAACCCGCAACCTTTTGCGTCTCAGCCGGACCTAAGCCCACTGCGCCACATATGTCGTCAATTAGATATATATTTTTTATTTATTTTTCTTTTTAAAAACGCGCGGACGAAGTTGCGAACGGGACAGATAGTTTTATATAAAATACGGATATTCACGGAATATTTTTGCTTGTATCATAGAGAAACACTTTTATTCCAATTATTCACACCGAGTCAATAACTCTAGCTTTATTTTAATTAAATCACCAAAATTACTAATAAAACCCGAAATAGATCGGGAATAATAAATTACACAAGAACGCAATGTTTGCTTCAAGACGGCCAAATAAATAATCATGTCAGATTCATTTTGTCATTGAAATATATATTATAAAGGTTTTATGGCTAATTCTGACATCCCTATAGGTCCATTTTTATTTTAGAAAACGAATTCCGGGATTAAATGTAGCTGATATAATATTCCATGCTATAATATATCTCTCTAGCTAATTTTATCAAGATCCGTTTAGCCGTTTAAGCATGGTTGAGTAAGAAACAAAACACCCAAACATCTATACAAACATTCGCACCATAATATTTGAAAGATTGTCTCGTTGCGCAAGCCGTAATATATGCATTTGTAAGATTGTCTCGTTCCGTAAGCCGTAATATATGCATTTGTAAGTTTGTCTCTTTGCGCAAGCCGTAATATATGCATTTGTAAGTTTGTCTCTTTGCGTAAGCCGTATTTTTGCATTTGTAAGATTGTCTCGTTGCGTAAGCCGTAATAATATGCATTTGTAAGAATGTCTCTATGCGCAAGACATATTATATGCATTTGTAAGATTGTCTCGTTGTGCAAGCCGTAATAATATGCATTTGTAAAATTGTCTCGTTGCGTAAGCCGTAATATATGCATAGTAAATACATTAGGAAATAAAATCAATGTAACACTTCAATCTTATTTTGTTTCTGAATTAATTACAGTTTATTGACTAAACATTATTATTTTATGTTCAAGCAAAATGAATTCCTATTAGGAGAAGAATCGTTGGCAAACAAACGTCGCAAGATGTATTAGTCATTTTCTCAATGTAAGTTGTACAACCTGATATTTTTTTGTGAAAGTTAGAACCATGTAGTTCTTAAGACATTTTGCACACAAATTCTTGCCTATGTTTCACAAGTATCGAATGTTTTAGTTTTATAAACCCGATGTGTTATGTTATCTTGCATGTCAAGACACGTGTCATATACCAAAGCAAAGAAAAACTGTTAAAATTCCATAATACTTCATGGTGTTTTTAAACATAAAACAAAGAAAAAACCTATAAGTTGTAACCTACCTACTACTTACCTACTCTAACCTACTTACCTACTAAATACTAATTTTAATAAACTTTCGTAATTCAATTGTATTTTTCATTTCCAGTATTTCACTGCTGCAGGCAACCAGATCTCCCAAGAGGATGCAGTCCATGCCAGTTTTACGCATGTCTGATCCGCGGAGAAGACCGTCGTCGATATACGACGGTCTTCTGCATTCAAGCAACCAAATAATGTTCTATACCAACTTTAGACCTTTATCAGGCGTAGCACGTTTCATCATACAAATAATTTGAATGCATTTCCTGTGAACGCGTGGTATAGTCCGACAGTATAGTCCCTTTGATCGGACGTCAAGGTTTCTTTTCTTATAATGTCCGACTCATTGGACAAATTTCTCGTCGACCAACCGAGAGGACATACTTCGGGCCACGCGTTCACATGACAGGAAGTTTGTGAGAGCCAAATTGTATTTTAACCGACTTTATCAAAAAGGAGGAGTTTCTCAATTCACCGGAATCTTTTTGTTTTTTATGTATGTTCACCGATTACTCGAAAACGGCTGAACCAATTTGGAAAATTTTTTTTTTTTGAACGGGTATACTTCACATGTGGTCCCATATAAATGTTATCAAAATCGGTCGAGCTGAAAAAAAATCTAAAATTTCATGTACTTCGATACCTCGCTGTCTCATTGGAGCGGTGCGTTTATTTGGCCTACCCATATTATATATACAAAATACATCTACTTTCCACTAAACATGTATTATAGGCTCAAATTTCATTCAATGAAGTCGGTTTCTCTTTAGTTTTTGAAACGTAATTATATAAATTACAATACTATATACTATCAAAACATGTAGTGTTGTAGGATAAAAAGAAATGTAATATAAAATAAAAAAAAAAAACATAAAATACTTCGAGTGAATAATAACCACCACTACAATTTTTGAAGTTCAAAGTACTATTATCTAGGTATCATATTTAAAATATATTTGCCAAAATGATTAGTAATTTTTGATACATTTGTATCAAAAAATACTGATATACGATACATATGATACACGATAACAATCCGAAACTCATAAATACAATGAGTTGAGGAGTTTCGGATTGTGATCGTGTTGCCTATCCATCAGCTTCTCACATAAACTTTTACTGGACGACTTCGGGGCTACACCCTATAGGATAAGAAATAATCATAAACATTGGATAATAATTGTCGGAGATATTAGTATCTATATATCTAATGTATGTGTATTAAATATTGTGAAAATGGTAGATGATTGGATTCTGATATTATAATATTAATATTGACATGTATACAACTTAATTTTCACCCAAAACGGGATATTTACCATGATATATGTGTTTTTCTGCTTCTCGAGAAGTAAATATCCCGTTTTGAGTGAAAATTATGTGCAAAACCATGATAGTTTTAAAAGTTAAATGTATACAACTTTTTAATAAATTTTATTCTGACCTATTTACTGTGACATTTAATTTGAATTTGTATCATGTGTTATCTTTCCGTTCTATGGGATTAAATTAGAGTAATTGGTTGTGTTGTTCTAATAAATAATTCATATAAATATAAATATATATATATTTGTACATCGTTACAAAAAATACATATTTTTTTTTAAAGTGGACATAGGTGATGTTTGCTTGGTTTTAATTAGTGATTAAACGAACTCAGTGAAGTTCTATCATAATTATACGAGTACTTCGTCTTTCGATTAGTAACCTGTAAGAAAATTTATTAGAAAATACATATTGCAGTTACGCCTAAGTGACACCACTCTTATTAAAGCCTGAGACTTAGTTGGATTTACCAGAAGACCAAAAGCCTTTGCCCATGCGTGGATGTTATTGAGATCAGCGTTTATTTGGTTAATACCAACCTGTAGCCCTAAGAGTGGTGTCACTTAGGCGTAACTACAATATGTTCTTTCTAATGAATTTTCTTACAGGTTACTAATCGAAAGACAAAGTACGAAATATAACTAAGAATATAGATTATACATAATTTTATTATAATACTCTTTTATCATTGATTGTATTTCTGAAATAAATGAATTATTAATAATAATAAAAGTTATGGTTTTATTTTTTTACAGAAATAGTTTTAACGAAGTTTGTTTTATTCTACGAAGTAATTCTTTAAGATGCAATGTTATCAAAAATCTTTAAATTGCTAGAAAACTTAATTTACTGTAAGGAACCATTGTCATATTAATTCGTTTTATATCAGAGGCTATAGATGAGGCTTACTATATTGTTTCTCACAAAGTTATCATAGAATAAGCGTGATAGAGGTTTGACTGGCTTGTCAGATCAGTTGGTAGTAGCTCTGCCTTCTGCGCTGTAGGTTGAGGGTTCGATATTCTATTCTATTTTCTATAAATATATAAGTGGACTCTGTTCCCTACTAAGATTTAATGTGATTTCCTAATAAGACTAATATAATAAAAGAAGAAAACAAAAAAAGAGGAAACAAATAACGATGGTACATGAGAATGATAAAAAAAGTTAGATTGCCAATTATGTAGGAAGTTATATAATAATAAATAAATAAATAAATAAAATTCGTTTATTTCATACAACATAAAAAAATATTAAATTTTTAGGCCCATAGTATGTTAGTAGGTATTTGTCTCATTCATTCGTTACAAAAAAATAAAAATAAATTATAAACACTGCAACCAAATAATGATAAAAATTATTTCATCATTACTCGATTACAGTGCATGAGGAACGGGCTATCCCATTTATTGGATAATGCGTTCAAAATGATGTTGGGACTCCCATGTAGCCTGCATAGCAAAGAGGCAACTTTCTTCCGCATGCATGCATGGAAACCGTCCGTGCGAGCCTCCGCGAACAAGCAGGAAGCGCTGCAGAACCGCGGGAGCCCCAGCACCATCCTGAACGCATTATTATACTGGACGCGAAGGGTGTTGATCGCTTTTTTTGTATAACTGGTCCATAGGCTACTCGTGTAGAAAGTCTGACAGTAAGCTTTAAAGAGTGAGATTTTTGCCTCTTCAGAACATCGATAGAACCTACGAACCAGCATATTGGCTCTTACGGCCAACGCACTTCGCTCTCTCTCTCTCTCTCTATATCTAGTTCATCGCTAAGAGTGTCGCTAACTTTGTGACCTAGCTATTTGAATTGGGTTACCCTCTTCAGCACAGATCCATTCAACATAACGGGTGGTACCTCGTTCATGTATACTCCTTTTGGTGGGAATACCATGAACTCACTTTTTTTTACATATTGGAGTAAAAAAACCTGGTCTCGCGTAGCTTTCGCCACAGTATATCGTAACATACTGTGTCGAAAGCTCGCGAGAGATCTAGAAAACAAGCATAGACCGGCGTCCGTCTATCCACATAGTACCTAACAGTATTCTTAAAGCTAAGAATAGCAGTATCAGTGGACAGTCCTTTCCGAAAACCGAACTGTACATCGTGCATCCGTAAGTGCAGGTCTAGATGCCTATCCAGAAGCCGATCCAGTACTTTAGCTATTATAGTTGCTAAGGATATTGGCCTATAGTTATTTATGTCCGAAATGTCTCCCGTTCTGTTCTTGACTATGGGCACAACAATGGTTTTCATGCAGTCAGAGGGCACGTACGCGTATATGTTTGCATTTCTGTACATATAATGAAAGTGTTCGTTTGTAACTAAAATAAAGTAGATAGTTATAGTTAAACGGTTATAGTTTAAGATCACTATTTTAATGGTTCAACTGATGCGGTTATAAAGTCTAGTTCTCATGATAAGGGACTTCCTTCCAAAGTTTGTAAGTCTAATCACAGTTTTATAAATGTTGTTTTGCCTCCGCTGTTTTTAGTTTGTCAAGACTATTTAAATATACTAGAGAATATAGTTTTGTTATGATTGCTTTAATACTTATACAACTACATTTGGAATAGTGCCTAGGTATGGGTAATTAATTAACAATCGCGCATCGCTAATCTACCTTAATAATTCGCTTGATCTTCTCTAAAGAAAGACACAAAAGCGCCCAAAAACCTAAATATAAGATCTATCATTTGAAATTTAGTATGAAAATAGTAAGAAAAAGCTGCCGTGGTCACAAAATGTCGTGTGTTTTCGTCAGCGCGAACTAGGTTTGCAGCTAAATGAACAGCGACACCTAGGTTAATAACTTGCAACTAATATAATGTTTGTATTGTGTTAACTGTTCAGACATTTTACTTATTAATGCAAAAATGTATGTTTTGTTGATTTTATTAATCGGTGTAACTTTGATTAAAAGATTTATAACAAAGTTCATTATTAATTCGGCACTAACCTTCTGATCATCCTAATCATTTTTGTTGCTCACAGTACAAAATATCGTAGTATTTTGAAAGTGGGACAAGTTAACCACTAGAAATAAAATAAATAAATGATTGTGGTGAATCGTCCCAAATGGGCCGTAGGTATGCGGGACGACTCACCACTTACTCCGAATTTCGTTTTGGGGTTGCATGTGTGGTGTGTATCGGGATGGATGTGCATGCGTCTGCATTGTGTCTAACTCATTAGGAATAGATTGGTGGAATGGTACGTCAACTGTACTTTGATCTTAGTTTGGTACCTTTTGTAATGTGGGGCGAATCCAGAAATATTTTTGACATGGGGCAAAAGCAGATTTTTATGGAATGTGGGGCGAACAAGTGGGGCGAAAGTGGAACAAATCACTAAATATGTGTCTATTTGTTAAGTGTTTTGTAATGGATTTCCGCAAAATCACTTCTAAGTTAATTATCTATCAAAGGTCAGTAAGTACAATCGTACAGATAATACTTTACATAAATCAAACTCACTAAGTATTTCCATCTTATATTGATATTCGTTCAAGTACACAGCCGAGCTGCATGCTTAAAAAAATATGTTAGATGCGGAACTTTGGTATGTCTTAGTTTGAGACAATTTTCAATAATTTCAAAATTCCTTACATCCAGATTTACACACTGGGACAACAGCTTTTTCATAATAACTCTAAAAAAATATTTATGTTTCTCCCAGAATAGGTGATAACATATTAAATACTTAATAAGTTAAACCTATCTAACCTAATTCTAAATACCTATTATTGTGTAATTTAAGTTATTATTGTTATTATTATTTACCTATTTAAGTAAGAAAGGACTACAAATTGTTATTAAACTTTTTAGAAACCCATTTAGATAACAAGTACCTACCCATAGTAAAAAAAATAAAAAATGGCTAACCTAATTTTTAATACAAATTTGTATGTGTACTTGTTTAACTTAAGTTATTATTATTTTTTCCGTTTTTGTATATGCTACAATATAAGGAGCACAGAATATCCAAATTTCAAGATTCTGAGTTAAATTGCATATATTACTGTTTCTCTTGATTGCGTTGACATATAAGTTTGATTTTGTTACAGCTTAAATGTATTGTAGACCTGAGTATTTTATATGAATTTGAATTTAATAACTCTACGCGTTCATGAGAAAAGGGGTAGTAAGTTTAAAATTATTTATCGTACATCATATAATAAAATTATTAAAAATATTTTTATTATATGATGTAACTAAAAATGTACGGTTATCGCAATTTATCCTTTATCTGTGCTATAAGACGTTTCTTCGTACTAAATTTCAAGATTCTGAGTTCACGGGAAGTACCCTGTAGGTTTTGATTCCCTTGCGAGTGTCGAAAATTTACGGCATAAACGGCTGTATCTTTTGCTTGCGTTGGCTTAAAAGTTTGATTTTTTCACAGCTTTAAGAAATAGTAAACCTGAGTATTTGAAATTTTTTTTAATTCAACCAATATTTTTTTAATTTTTATTTAATTTTTTTTTTTAAATTTAACCCCTTTTTCACCCCTAAGAGAGCGAAAATGGGTGAAAACGAATGTAAAAAACTTTTTAACGCGTAGTGCGATTTTTTTAAAACTTGATATGAATAAATTAAATGAAAAAAATTAGACACGTGTTTCAGGATTTTTCAAAATAACCCTAACAAATGGGTAAATAAGGTGTCAAAGTTTGTTTCGGAACTCTATAACGGGTGGTCTGATTTCTTAGAAACTTAGTTTGGATACTTAAAATGCAAAATAAATGGACACGTGTTTCAGGATTTTTCAAAATGACCATCATAAAAGAGTAAAATGAGCTGTGAATGTTTGTATGGAAACTTTTTAATGGGTGACCACCCATTAATTTGGCATGAGATAAATTGCATCCTGGGGAAGTATTTAAGCTACAATTCCTTTAAAAAAAGATGCGGACGAAGTCGCAAGCAACACCTAGTTACAGTATAATTATAACCGAGACTAACCCACAGAAATGGTAACACTAAGTTTTACAAAATCATTGATCTGGCGCACGTTGAACTTATTATCTGTGGACCACTTCGTGCACCTTACGCTTCAATCTGCCTCTAGCAAAGTACAATGACACACTAATAGATGGCGCTAGTAGTTCCGTCCCAATCCTAGATCGCGCTGACGAAAATACACGACGCGTGGTGACTACAGTTGGGTTATTCTACTATCGTCACTCTGGTTTCCCTTCAACACGTACAAATCTTTCGCCTTTTACTAAAGATTTCCGTGGAGGGGAACACTCAAATGAGTCTAACTCATGTTTTTGAATGCTGCTGCTTCGGCAGAGCTCTTTGACTGTACTAAACATAGATTGTTTGTAGTAACCAAATTATTTATCGTACGTATAGCGTGTTTTATTATATATGTATGTATTCTGAATGAGTAAATAAAGTTGCAGGTAGGTTTGTTACAAACAGACATAGAGACAGACAAACTATCACAGCGAAACTGTAAGGGTTCCTTATGGACGTCAGATCCCACTTACCACTTGTATTCGGAATAATTTGAAGATTTTTTTTTATTTATTTTACAATCGAACCAACCTTTTTATAGATGTTTTCTAAACTTTTATCCCTGATAAAAGTATTATATTCGTGTCCCTCAAACGAACAAACGTGCTACAAATAAATTCTACTCATAAATAGTTTTTACAGACTTTACATAAATAAGGAATAAGTTCTGTTTCCTAAAGAAATCCTTGATATGATTTTAGTTATTTCAAACCAGTTGGATATATTGTGAAATTACAAAAAAAAACACGGTTACTAAGGCTTTACTAGACTTCGTTGAATCCGATCTGAATCAAGAATCTGCCTGATTTGTAAACCTTCAATAAAGCAAAAATCATACAATTTTTTTGTTTTTTTAACTAGAAAGTATTGAGAATGGGATTGAGAGCTTACCACTAGTCGTTCATATCCATACTGACTATAGAATATGCGTTTGATAAAATTATTGTATTTACTTTACTTTTTGTATGGTTTTTGACCCGTTTTTTGCAAACTTCATATTTTTTCTAGGCAAAACTCTATCAGCATCATATAAGGATTTGTATGCATAACATATGTATAAAAATAGCCCGTTTCGCTTTTATGCTACTTACATGTGAATTCTATATCAGATTATGGTTACTTGCGATGATCTTACGATGCTGACGCGATTTCAGTAATGACGAAAATTACATTTTTAAGTGCACCTAACAAGAAGCCGAATATTATACCTGAGTCTAATTCAGATAGCTCTAATGTTAAACTACCTTGTAATTTTTATCTATATCGAAAACAAACTGTTAACTGTCTCTTCAATAGAATGCATAGGAAATAATATCTAAATTAAATGCATTCAAAGCTAAATATTTTATTTATTTATATGGCTTTTTAAGTATAAAAGTTGATCATTAAAATCAGCGCTTGTGGCATAGCTACGTAACTATGTCGATCCTAACAGATCAACGGAGCAACCATCTGCCATCTACTAAGACTGCTGTGCTTCGGACCGCGGCCTTCTACTGCCGATATCAGAATTGACCTCTGGCTTATCCGAAAGTAATAGTATTTCTAATCTTCATTGCAGCGCCATCTGTACATTTTGTATTGTACCACTTGAACATTTCTGTAGCAAGGCGTAGGCGTAGCGGCGTACCACAGTTCGTAGCTCGTTGCAAATTTTGTGTCCATTGCCCTAGAAAAATGTTGACGAATTTCAGGGTTTTGAGTATGCAGATAATTGGATCATTATTTCGTGTAATTGTGCACGAAATTTCATAACTGTGCGTTCACAGGAAAAAAAGTTATGGACAAAAAAACAGATTTTGCCAGGGGAACGCTTGCAACGTTACTCCAGCAAGATTTTTTTGAAATAATGGACGTAGCTTAAAAATAATAAATGGGTTGGATGGCTTATAATTGTGCACGATTGTCACATAAATTCAAATTTGTGCATCCAAGGACTTTCGAGATATTCATGTTTTTGCTGACTATGGCAATACTTTGATCCAAATTCAAATTCAAAATGTTTATTTGGAGCAAAACAATAGGTACAATTTTTTTTTACAACTTAAGCATAAAGTACAACGAAACAAAACAAAAAAAAATAAACTATTATAAAGACAAATAACATATAGCATTGTATATACTATTAATAAATATAATTTCTTGATAGTGAAAGTAGTTTTGGTTTGCTGATGGATAATACTTATATAAGTAATTAGCTATGACACCCACACTAGATAATAATCTGTGTCGTGGGTATCTGTACGAATTTTCAGTTATGTTTAAGGCCTTGTTTCACAGCTTCAATTACAAGTGCTTAATATGGAATATTAGTAGAATATAAATATTTTAGATAAAATAAAATAAATAAAAGGAGAATTCATAAATAGATGTTAAACTATGGTTTGAAACAGACGTTCAGGACAAGTCATATGTGAGTGTTTTTAGCCAGTTAGTAACTATGTGTTTGGCCTTGAAAGCGGAGCAGTTCTTTATGATGTCAGTTTACACGAGCTCTAGACAAGTGAGAAAGTCAGATTTCGGCCAAAAATTAGTGCGTTGAGCTAACTCACTGTGCTGAAATTTTCAGCAATAACAAGCGACTAGTTTAAGCCCGGTCTATTTTCAAAGACTAAAAAAAAAGTGGTGCCATAGTACATAACAACGACCACCCTAAATTGTCAGCGTTATAATAAAAATCGCCATGTTTACCATCGTATAAATGTTCGAACATTACAGTATCGCAACGTTTCTTTTATAATATACAAATGTTCGGCCGAATCTTCAGCCAATTTTATATTCTTTCATTTCTTTTATTTTAGAAATTTCTAACTCATGTTAGTGTCATGTCAGTTGGTGTCATCACCAAACAGGTATTACATATGTATATATGCATACACTTGTAATTTAATATTCACACATAAACAGCAAAATATTAATCATGAATAAAGGCTTTATTGCAAAAAAAAATATTTTATCGTTCTCACATAACAGTATAAAAAATAAAAAATGATTTGATTTGATTCTCTTTCTAACATTATTGATAAAGCTGTAAAATTATCAATTTCCATTGTTTTCGAACCATTTTCTCAGTCATAATAATAGAAAGTTTTGAGGATTCATGATGACCTCTGTGGTGCAGTGGGTTTAGGTCCGGCTGAGCCGCAAAAGGTTGCGGGTTCGATTCCCGCCGCGGGACAAATGTTTGTATGATCTGCAAGTATTTGTCTCGGGTCTGGGTGTTTCTATGTATAATATGTATGTATTTAGAAATAAAAAGTATATAAGTAGTATATCAGTCATGTGGTACCATAACACAAGCTCTGCTTACTTTGGGGCCAGATGATGCTGTGTGAAATGTCCGGTATTATTATTATTATTATTATTCAAGCTAAAACCACACACACAGTGAAGGTTTCTAAATTCAGTGGCCAAAGCCAACGGTGCTTAAGCAATTCTTATAATTAACTATATTTAGAAATAAATAGGTAGGCACTTTGTTTGTTTACCAACGTATTTTAAATAATATTTCTTACTTAAGGTATCTTAATGTAAATTACCCATTATAAGTATTTTAATGTAGCTAAGAAGCTTAACGGTAATTAACCATCCAAACATACAAAAAGGCTGTTTGATGTAACTGACAAAAGTGGAGGTATATTTTAGACAAACATAAGAAAATATTATTATGATACCGACAGCCAATTACAACAACTTAATGTTTTAGGTATGTTTGTACATGCGTGTTGTGGTTTGTAACCTACCTTTATCCTGAATTATAAATATTCTTGCCCAACATAGCAGCAGTCAAAAAACAAAACAAACCAGTAAACACAAAAACAAACAGCCAAAGCCAACCCTTCCGCCAGTGCTGCCAGAATGAATTTCAAAAGAGTTAATGAGATCAAAATTATGTTGCGCTACTGCAGGAAATTGTACTATTTTCTTAGTTTCTTGACATTGCAATGCTGACCAATTTATGGAGGTCGTTGTTATGTATGGCACCACTTTTTAATAGTCTATTAAAATAGACCGGGTTATATTAGATTTTGGGTTTTTGATATATTTCTTAAGCTAGTCGCTTGTTATTGCTGAAAATTTTAGCACAATGAGTTAGCTCAACGCACTGATTTTTGGCCAAATTCTGACTTTGTCACTTGTCTAGAGCTCGTGTAAACTGACATCAAAGTTTCGCCATAGTCAGCAAAAACATGAATATCTCGAAAGTCCTTGGATGCACAATTTTGAATTTGTGCACAATCGTGCACAATTACAAGCCTTTCAACCCATTTATTATTTTTAAGCTACGTCCATTATTTCAAAAAAATCTTGCTGGAGTAACGTTGAAAACGTTCCCCTAGCAAAATCTGTTTTTTGTCCATAACTTTTTTTTCCGTGGACGCACAATTGTGAAATTTCGTGCACAATTACACGAAATAATGCTCTAATTATTTGCATACTCAAAACCCTAAAATAGTCAACATTTTCTAGGGTAATGGACACGCAAATTTTAGAGTTAACTTATATGTTCTACGACGATTATCAGCAATTAGCACAAATCCTTGAACTAGATGTCGCTGTTTATTTAGCTGCAATTTTAGATCGCGCTGACGAAAACACACGGATAGTAAAGTAAGACTTAAGACATCACCAAATCATGTTTTTGGCCGCTTATGCTTTTCCACGGAGAAGAACAAGCTAATCATATTGGATAACCTATGCTTCATCTACATACATTTATATATTATATTTCTCTCTCTCACACACACACACTTTTACATAACTCTCATACACTCACATAATTATAATGTATAATTATTAGTAGGTATTTTCTATTAATTAATAACATGTTTGGTTAGTGACTCTCTTCTAAATTATAGGTGATATACATAAAATGTAAATCCGTTATTGGCTTTAGGATAGGCTAAATAGTTTATACTTTTATTCAAATTAGAGAACACTCAGTCGATTTGTTACTGTTTGTTTAATTTTGGCGCCATTTAGTGCTGTAAAAGATTAAAAGTGATTGCTTCTTATGAAAAAATAATGGGAAAAATAAAAGTTGTGATAAATCGACAAGGGAAGTAATAATAAAACTTCGCCGGAAGAATTGGTCTTATAAAAAGCCGACCATCTGCAATGTTCAAAAACGATGGTTTTCCACGCTGTAAAGCATTTTGCTACGTATCAAACTACTTCCTCAATGTCGACCAATTATTGCCAACAAATGCATACTCATTGATCAGTGCCCACGAATTGTCCATATCCAACGTTGAAGCAAGTATTAAAAAACTCAAACCTAATTTTATTTTAATGTACAGCCAATTAATTTGATAAATAATTTTAGGGTAAGTCTTAAGATAGATAATAATTTAATAATATTTGTTTTGTAGGGTGTCTTTTTCTATTTCTTCATCTTTTATATTGTTAATGAAACATAGATGTAACGCTTTGGATATTTCTGTAATGTTACTATATAAATAAATAAATAAACTTGAACTTCAAATGTTTCAAGTGTACCTAAACAGAGAAAAACAACTCCTGGAGATGACCGAAACATCGTTCCTATGGCAAAACAAAATCCTTTTAAAGAGTCCAATGAGCTGAGAAAATAATATTTTGGTGAAAACAACCCTTCAGCAATCTCAGCACGAGCACTATTCGAAGACGTTTGGTAGAAGAAAAATTGCACGGTAGGATAGCAAGAAAGGTATCCATGTTAAAACTTTGCCATAGACAAGCCCGGCTTGTCTGTGGCAATTCTGTAAAAAAATACGCTGAATTTTCATATGAAGTGCTATTAATAAACGCTTGCGTGGTCTACCGCGCTGTCTCACTATCTAAGGGCATTTATTAAATATTCAGGCTTCAAAAAACATTCCAGTCTCATAGGTTATAATTTTTCATATAGCAAGTAGAGTTGTGAGCTTTCAGAATGCAAGTCTTTGTTCAAATCATTGAAGTATGGCAACACAGATTTAAAAATTAACTAGCTAATATGGCATTAAAGTATGGTCTGTTTTCAGGTGTATGGGAGACCCGGGGAACATGGGATAGTTAAAAGAAAAAACGTCGTTAAGAGAAAAGCGTCTCCAGCAGCTAGCGCATTCATTTTATTTAACAAATATGGATTTTATATGAAAGTATATTTAATTATACTTAAATAAATAAGCGTTTTAATTTACAAACACATGCTTTTCTACAAAAAGTTTAAGTTTTTGGTCCTAAATTACTCATTGAAGTAGCCACTAGTTGCGCTACCATAAAAGGATCCGATCCAGGTAAAATGTGGGTCAGTCACTACCCAGACTTCAAGGTAAACATCACAAGCAAGTAAAATACACCTAAAATGGAGACTACCACTGAAGAAGCCGCTCAAATAATTGCACTGTTGCAATCAGGGATGTGGCAGTGTGATGTTGCTCGGCAACTTAACCTGAGCCGTTTTCCCGTTCGGTGAGTGTATCAACGGTCCCAAGAAACCGGTGGCTGTATCCGAAGACCTGAATCTGGGAGAAAACGCTGCACATCCGAGAGAGACGATAGATTCATTGTAACCACATCTTTACGCAATCGGTTTTCTAACGCTGTTGAGTTGCAACAGTCTCCTGTTGCAACTCAAAAACGCTCAGCTCGTAGAACTTCAGTGAGCGTCTCCACGGTTAAGAGAAGACTACGGGAGAAGAAAATCGCAGCCTGCTGAAGGACCGAAACTGTCTGTACAGCATCGCAGAGACCGACTGCAGTTTGCTCGCAATCTGCAGTCGGTCGTCGGTCGAGGAACGTCCTCTTCTCTGATGAAACAAGGGTGACCCTTTTCTGTAACTACAGTCGTAGAAGAGTATAATAGTAATGGATTCAGAAGGCGATGCGAGCAATTTGCACAAGCTTCGTTCGAAGAATCCATCGCATACGGGGGTGGGTCGTGTATGTTCTGGGGCGGCATTTCCATCGACGATATCGAATATTTACATCGAACACTAAATTTTAAGTCATTTTTTTAACAAAATGTTAATACTATTATTATTTATATTATTAACTAGCGAGCTGCCCCGGCTTCGCCCGGGTGCAATGCTTATACTAAATATACAACAGAATGTCTATTGTGATTAGAAACCTCTTAAATTATCAGTGTTTCTCTACTATATTATGCATGTATCATACATATAAACCTTCCTCTTGAATCTCTATCTATTTAAAACCGCATCAAAATCCGTTGTGTAGTTTTAAAGATCTAAGCATACATAGGGACAGACAGACAGCGGGAAGCGACTTTGTTTTATACTATGTAGTGATATTGAGTTTGAACTCAGACTTAGGTGCAAACAAAATGGGATTGTTTGTCTAATATTATGTTATATAATGTAATTTTGTAAACACTATTTTACAACTCGTACCTAGATGGCGATAGAACACGTTAAATAAACTTGAAACTTGAAACGTTAGGTAAATAAAATAAAAATATGCCATTTGATAATTAACTCTTATTCGGACTTCGGTAAACGCAAAATAAAATTATTATTATTATACGAAGTAGTTGATAGTTTAGCGAAATAACAGAATCTGAGCCAATTTGATCTCTATAATGATATAGTTCAACCTACTGTTTTCAGCTCTTCACGCATGCCTAGTGTGAAGACCGCTTAGGACGCAATCTCAAAGTATGTGAGCGTGACAGTACCTGTTGTTTAAAAGACTCCATGTGATTGTGGTAGTTCGTATGTTGGTGAAACTATAACATCAACATCATCAAACGTCAAAACATCTCTACCAGGACGACTAATCATTTCATGTCATGAATTGATGATGACATAGATATGACAGTGACTGTAGAGCACTCGGTGACACACTTCATTAGGTTTGATAGGGCTCAGGTACTATCAAGAGAAAAAATATTTGTACATCGAAGGATCCGCGAAGCAAATAAAATAAGCCGTGTTCTAAACTTTAAATTTAAACTTCAACCGAGACAAAAGTTGGTTTCTTTGTCCAGCCGTGAGAGCCCGTCTGCACAATTTAGATTATGTATTATAATTCACTTATTCTTCTCCATAGAAAAGCATAAGCGCCCAAAAACATTATTATAATATAATTTAATCGATTTCTTAACCAATTAATTATCCTGTTAACACTGCCATGTCACCAAATGTCGTGTGTTTTCGTCAACGCGATCTAGAATTGCAGCTTAATGAACAGCGACATCTAGTTCAACGATTTGTACTTATTGCTGATAATTGTCGAGGAACATAATGAGTTTATTCTAAAAGTTGCTACGAGCTACGAACTGTAGTACGCCGCTACGCCTTACGCCTTGCTACAGAAGTGTTCAAGTGGTACAATACAAAATGTACAGATGGCGCTGTCAAAGATTATATTACTACTACTTCGGTTGAGCCAGAGGTCAACTCTGATGACGGAATTAGAAGAATGTTTCCTTTGTTTATCTGTTAGGAACGACATAGTTAAGTAGCTATATCACGACAACTTTTTATATAAAAAGCCATATAAATAAATAAAAATATAGCTTTGAATGCTTTCAACTAAAATAATGTTTCTGATGCATTCTTGTAAAGAGACAGAGACACAGTTTGTTTTCGATATAATTATGTAGATACTAGCCGTCCCGTTCGCGAATTCGTCGTCGCGTTTTAAAAAGAAAAATATTTTAGTAAAAATTGCATCAAAATCGGTCCAGCCGTTTAGGACGAGTTTAATTACACACAGAAAATTTATATACAGGGTGGAATTTTGTATACTTATACAGGGTGGAATTTTGTAAAGGTTACTAAAAATGAATTCGTTAGAAGAATACATTTGTGTATCCAAAAAATGGAGCCCATTTCGAGCAACTAATTAGTTAGTTTACCATTTTTTGTTAATAATTAAAATAATTAAAGATTTCATGATTTTCCTAACATTTCATTTATCATGTTTCTTAGAGAGATTTCGTCCTTATAATTTGGATAAATGCAATAAAAGTACAGGGAGTAATTTTTACAGATTTTAGTCGATTCGATTCCCGGGTGTGGCAAGCGAATTTTCGAAAATCTTTGAATGCAGTTTTCTTTCTATTCAAAAATAAAGGAATGTTTTCTTTGAGTAAAAATTTCTATCTAGTATTAAGAGTACTTTCCCTTCAGGTGGCATTACAAAATTCCACCTTGTATATAAAGATTGAACTGAAACCAACATAATCGAAGCGAAGCACGTAACTCGGTCGGTCGGTTCTATCTAGCTCTAGGTATGAAGAATGAATATGAACGAATGTTAATTTGTAGTTTCATTTATATTATAGTATTAAAAGTGGCCAAAAACAGCGTCAGTTATTCAACCCGTGCCTCTGCGATAGTTGAGTCACGGGCGAGCGGAGTGTAATCAAGAGATCATATCCCAAATCATCACTCGCTGTTCAGTCGAGTCAGTTAAGACCCTTCTGATGGCACCGTTCGCTTGAAATGGAGATCCGAGTATACTCACGCGCAAAACGCAACGATAGCGCGTTCTAATCGACTAGTAGCGACATCTAGTTATGAATTGCTCAAACACCACGTATCACTTTGTTTACATAATATTGCTTCTATATTGCCGTTTTTTTTAGAGTTTGAGTTTTGTTCTGAAATACGGTGTTATGTGTCGAATAGATTTTGATAAACTAAATGTTAAATCGAGACAGACAAAGAATTTCGACAATTTGAAAAATCTCCAAGGTTAGGCCAAGGGTAAGCAGATAAGTAGGTACTTAATAGTTTTTAGTGAATCCTTTTTTGAGTTTAACTATAAGAAGTAAAACCCGTGTTTTTCAAAATATATTATTTTATCTCAAATTCAAATTAAGGTTATTTTAGTGACTAGAAAATAATATGTAAGGTCAACGTGGGGAAGTCCGTCTAGACCCTAAGTCCGTCTAGCGGCAATAACTTCTATTTTTTAATAGCTAGAGCCCTGTACCTCGGTCGTTATAACAGTATTATGGAGCTAGTTCGAACTGGGTGGCATAGATTTCGTTATTATCTTTATGTTAGAAGTAATTTGACATGCATTTTTTTTCGCGTGTTTTACAAGAAGCTGGAGTGTGACGTCTCGTCGAAAAATAAAAAAAAGGTCGAAAATTCAAGGAGTTTTTCGAGTGTCTGTTATAACGTAAGTCGTTTAGAGTTCCGTGAATTGATTTCTGGTGTTAGATACATTATTAACGCTTTAATTCCGTAATAACCTACAGAAAAAATCTAACTTTACAATGTTATAGTTGGGAAGTTCGTCTACCATGGATAAGGCAAGTCCGTCACATGCCGGTCTTGCCTCAATATCAGATATTGTCAACCTTTTCAGTAGCTCATATTTTTTGAATTATTATAGACAGTACCTACCTATAATTCAAAGTGTAACAGTGATTGAAAAAATATGGACTGGAATGTTTGCAGTAGGACTAGCATTACGTATAACTATCTTTAAAACGTAGGTATATTTTGAAAGCACGAAACATAGAATCTATTTATTTATTCATTTATTTATAGAATTCATATTATTAAGAATTAATTTATAGAAATAACGCAAACTAATTAGACTGATCTCTTTTCTTATGATTATTTCTAAAGTTTAAGCTAATTGTAATCTTTGGCTACTGAAAAATAAACAATTTAAAATTTTTCAATGCCTGCTCCAATACGGTTTCGAATCTTTGAGCATACGAAACTTAGGTAGGTTACTTACTTACATACTTTGCGTATACGATACTTGCACGTATAAGTTTTTTAGCTCAAAATGACGGTGCACGGTGCCATTAAACATAAATTTATAGTGCGCCGCCATTTTGAGTTAAAATTTAAGTTGACAGGTTATGCCAGGATTTTAATGAAGTTCTAACACCTTCAATGATTATGAGGAAAATTATGGTTGATTTTGTAGTTATCATTATCAATTTCTTACTTATAAGAAAAGGTTCTTGTTTATAAATTTGAGTTTTATTTATAAAAATACTTAAATAAGTACTTCGTGAAAATGTTTACAATCACTGAAAGTACGTCGTCACCAAAGATATGCCGGTCTTGCTCTTAATTTAAATAGTTTTATTTTTCTTGAAAAGTATACCTTAAGAACAAACATTTAAAACACATATTTCAACGGCAGTTTTGCATCCATGTTCGATAATGTTTTCATAAATATTGGCTCACATATTACGATTTTATTGCTACTAGACGGACTTACCTCAAACTGCTTGGGAAGTCCGTCTACACGCCAAGTTTAAAAAAAATGCTTTAACTCTTAAGGTAATTACAATTTATCTTCTTTTTAGACCATTATAGATAGATAAATATATTACCAATATTTTCCGACTACTCAAGTTACTTTAGAAAACGTATCTCGATTTATAAAATTAAATTGAAATAAAATTTTAGAAAACTATGCCGGACTTGCGCACATTGACCTTATGCTGTAAGATCGTGCCAAAACCTCTGACTTTTTTACAGCCTAAGTACTCGTAACTAACATTTGAACTTGACAGCCCTGATAAGTGGCCAAGTTGAGTCGCTAACGATTGCACAAGTGTAATTTTGTTACTCAGTGGAAGATGGTGAAGTGACCAGCAGACGTGACTTGAAGCTTTGCATTTTGCAGGGGTGGTATACATTTGTAGAGGTAAGTGCCTTTAGGTTAATATAACTTCTTTGCGAAATTTTATGTAAGTTATCTACATAAAATCATTTTTTCCATATACAAAGAAACAATCATGAACAGAACTGCATCCTCCAGGGTTGGTAGACAGTAAACACCTCAAATCTATAGTACATGGATCTTGGGGAGATAAAAGTCAATATAGATTTGGTAGTAGCTCTGTCTTCTGCGCTGCAGGTTGAAGGTTCGATTCCCTCCCAGGACAAACATTTGTGTGATAAACAAACACTTAGGGTGTTTGTTCTGTGTCTGCGTGTTTTAGGGTACCTATCATAATTGTGTACTTAAAAATATATACTTAAGTATTTATCAGACATGTGGTACCCATAACACAAGCTCTGCTTACTTTGTGGCCAGATGATGCTGTGTGAAATGTCCGGCATTATTTATTATTATACTAGCTGGAGCCCGCGACTTCCTCTGCGCAGGATTAGTAGGTACTTCGAGTAGATTATTTTCTTTTCATTTATCTTTATACCAAAATTAATTATAATTAGTTCAGTGGTTCAGTCGTGAAGGCGTAACAGACATACAGAGTTACTTTGAAAGACCCTTGATACGAGGATATAGACTTTATCGAAATACAGTCACAAACGGCTTACATTATGAATATAACTATAAAAAATATAAGCAATTGATTCCATCGATAAGAGATAAGCGTGGTTTTATTAACCCGGTTCATTGATCAAGACGATCACAGGTAATCTTGACAATGACGACGCTGTGATGTACGAAAACTTAATCCATGAAGTAAGGACAAAACAAGACGCGATAAAGAAGAAAATTACAATCGTTACTGAAATGATGGTTACGTTCACATAAATAGCGAACTCTACTAAAACAATTTCCATCAGATTGAAGAGAGTATTCAAGATATTAAACGCAGTAAATGAATCAAAGGTATTTCCAACTAGTAATAAAATTATTTACATCTATAACGTTTTTATACGTAGTAACTTTCAGACACTACATAAGGCTGAATGAGATTGAAACGGCTATTGCTTTCGCTAAAATTAAATTGTTACATCAATCAATCGTAGACACAGATGAATTAGTAGATATTATTGTAAAACTAAATTGTGGAAACTAAAAGATTAGTGTATTCAGTTAAGACTAAAACGATTTTTATTTTTACGTCGTTGAGTTGAGTATGAAGGGTAAAGCTTGAAAGACACCAACGCCAAGGTAAAGATGTATCATATATGAAACTTCCAGTTGTCAACTTGCCAAAATATTGGTCACCCCAACTGACATGCAGAAGAAACCTGTCGATCTTGAGATCGACATGTTTCTTCTACATGTCAGTATGGTTCTGCACGTCGGTAAGGTCGACGTTACCGACGTCGAGTTCATGAATGACTTATTGCGGAAAAGTGGAAGTGAAATTATCAGTGATAATAAAAATCACGAAAATAGAAGAGTACTTATAATATAAGCATAGGAAATTTTGTGTTTTGCGTTTTATTAGTTAACTGTCTTTTATTGTTAGCATTTAAATATAGAATTAAAAACTCTTGTATAAGGGAAAAAACACGAGATAATCCTCATCCCTCGGATAATCTCGAACTTATGGATGGAGGAGTTACATCGCCTGAACCAACTAGGTTTCGAAAACTGGAACAGCCCCTGCCCGGAACCAGACGAACCATCCGAAGCCGATGAATCACCCGAAGCCGAAGGACCCCCTTGGAACAGGAATCAGCAATCGTACTCATTGAGACACTCGCTGCAGCAGCTGACGCGCGGCTGCCGATAGAACGGTAAACTATACCTACTGGAAGATTGCCTTTATGGTATAATATAGTATAATAATAAGTATAACTTTCCATTTCCATTCATTTGTAGGTACTCTCTTGTGTCAAAGGTTATGAAATCTATTGCCAATAACAGCCAATATGAGATAAACATTTTGAGAGAAACTTACAATATATAGAATGTAGAATATAGAAGATAAGTATTCCATTTTCGAGGCTATTCAATAACCATAGGAGTATTGATAAATTTCTACCTACAGAAGGCCAGTTCCTATCAAGTGTTATTTTAGTACCAAAGCCAAATGGTAAATTTTGTTTAATTTTGAATATAAAAAAAATTCACAAATTTATTATCACCGAGCATTTCAAAATTACGGACATAGGTACGTACAGTTTTAAAGTAAATGACAAAAGATTATTACATGTTACGGCAAACGTTGTTTTGCCATATAAGTTATTTCTAGTGAATATTTTGGTAGTCAAAAAGAAAATAATTAACTTAATGTGTGTGGGAATCTGGTATATGACTGAAAGAAGAATGAAGCGCTGTGAACAATGACGGCCTATAAATATAACAAAACACCAAACATTATTTTTTGTATTTATTGTAGTTTATTTTAAATTATATCTCTATCACAAATTATGACTATTAAAAAAAAACATTATCATCCTCTTAGTGCAATGGAGTGTACGATATTTTTAGTGAGTCCATCTTTAGCCTACAAACTGGATGGTTTACCTACGCGAGATCATGCCACGTATAATTAATTGTCTGTGAGAAAAACACGGTGTGCCCAAATCTAAGCCACAAACAGACATCGTTTGGCCTTGAGACTTGATTGTCATTGCGAATGCCAATCTAATTGGAAATCCCACATCTATAGGAATAATAGGGATTCGTGGTTAATACAAGTTCTTCTTTTTACTTGCCATTCAAAATGCAGGCTTGGACAAAGTTTTTCATCAATTTTTTATGACTAATGACGTGCCTTTGCACAGCTGTGGTGGGTTCCGACCTTTAGTTGTAAATGGTGCGGCGGTATGCCTGGTAAATCCAATGGCGCATTTGGCGCATTTCAAAAAAACTGGGTACACAAAAAAGCTCGATATTTGGGTACCTCACGAGCTCACTGAAAGAAACCTAATGAACCGTGTACTCATTTGTGATTCTTTATTACGACGTAATGAAACCGAACCATTTTTGAAGAAGCTGATAACTGGTGATGAAAAGTGTGTGTGTGTGGTGGGATTATTATTAGGGCATTATTCATTATGAGCTTTTACCACCCTGATGGCAAGAAGTTGAGAAAAAGCGCCCGGAATTAATCAACAGAAGGGGTGTGGTTTTTCATCATGATAACGCTAGACCTCACACATCTTTAGCCACTCAGCAAAAATTAAGAGAGTTTGGCTGGGAGGTGTTAATGCATCCGCCGTATAGTCCTGACCTTGCACCTTCAGATTTCCACCTGTTTCGGTCTCTTCAGAATTCAGTGTCAGGTTAACATCACGAGAGGACTGCCAAAACCACTAGTCGCGGTATTTTGATCAGAAGTCCCAAAATTTCTATAGCAATGGGATCATGTCCCTACTACAAGATGACAAAAAGTTATCGAACAAAATGGTACCTACATACTTTAGTTAAATGTAAATAAACTATATTAAAAAATGTTTCGAATTTTCTAAAAAAATGCGAAGAAACATTTTCCCCAACCCATTATAATAGTAATAAATATTAATATAATATTAATAATATAATATAATATTTCATATAAGCAGACAAATAAAAAAGTATGCAACGAAACTTTTTATATAGGTATAAAGGTAAAAAGAAAACAAAGAATAAGAACAACAGAGAAAAGCTGTTTTCATTACAGTATTATAGCCGAGTTCTACACACACAAATTTAACTATTTAAGATTTACAAAATTATTTATCTGACGCACGTTGAACTATCATCTGTAGACCACTTCGTGCACTTCACGCTTCAATCTGCATTTTAGCAAAGTACAATGACACACTACTAGATGGCGCTAGTAGTTCCGCCCCAATCCTAGATCGCGCTGACGAAAACACACGACGCGTGGTGACTACAGTTGGGTTATTCTGATATCGTCACTCTGGTTTCCCTTCAACACGTTCAAATCTTTCGCCTTTTACTAAAGATTTCCGTGGAGGGGAACACTCAAATGAGTCTAACTCATGTTTTTGAATGCTACTGCTTCGGCAGAGCTCTTTGATTACTATTCATTTAATAGGCATATTGTTATCTCAAATATAAATTTGCAATTATTTATATAATTTATTAAATGTTTGAGTCTATTATATTGATGGCGTGGCGGCCGGCGGTTCCTGTTAGTTAATATCTTTTGCATGCATCCCTTATTATCTCAAATAAATCCTTTATCTGATGATGGTTTTTAGCGATGATGGGTTAGGTTCACATGGTCTTGATTGTAAAACGTCTGTGTGAGCAAAATGCCTGGGTGGAAAAAAGCCTAAGTATACACAACGACTAGGTGGCAAAATGTATTATTTTTAAAATGCCATGGTTGTAAAAAGCCTTGGTGGCAAATGGTTCTTGTTGCTTATGGCCTAGGTAGGAGAAACGTCTTGGTTGAATATGGTTAGGCGATTAGACAAATACTTGGCACTCTGTGTGATACTCGGATCATGGAGTTTATGTGTCATACGTATAGGTTGTGGATACAAGATAAGGACTGCCAATTTATGACACGATCATAAAATGACAATGCTATTTGTCAAATAATTAATTTGATTTCATGTCAATATATTGATTTTCAAACTTTATTCATTCATCTGCATTGATCATGGCCCGGGCAAGCAACAGTGGCTTTTTATTTCGATTAAAATTATAATTAGAAAAATATATTAAAGGAAAAGCACAACATAAGTTTTCTTGAAAAAATTTCTGATTTAAATAATATAATATAGGAACTAAAAATGTGCTTATGTTAGAATTATTGTAGACTGAGTATGTAGGTATGCATCTGTTTAGTTTTTATTTAATAAAAATATATTTTCCATATCTTATCTCTTATTTTAAAAATAATATAAATAATATCATAAAAATTATAATTATATTACTTATATTATATAATAGTTTTATCTTTATTCTTTTACATTTTGAAATGTAGATACATGTCTTGGGCGAAGTACTTGTTGAAAAAAGTATAATCACAACCACGTCATTTTGCTTACCTAGACGTTTTTGCAAATAGTCATTTTGCATTTACGACGTTTTGCCTACCTAGACATTTTATAAATAAGTTCAGTCGTTTTACAATCAAGTCGTTATGTATACTTAGACTTTTTTCTACCCAGACATTTTGCTCACACAGACGTTTTACAATCCAGACCATATGAACCTAACCCCAATTCTGCTAGCTCTAATTCTAATTAGTTTGTGTGCTTCACTTCTATATCGAAAACAAACTGTAACTGTCTCTTCACTAGAATGCATGGGATACATTATTTTAATTGAATGCATTTAATTCTGTATATTTTATTTATTTATATGGCTTTTTATAAAAAAAAATGATTAATATCAACTCTCGTGAAAAAGCTACGTTACTATGTCGTTCCTAACAGATCAACGGAGCCATTTCGGATCAGGAGGTTTTGGAAGCTAAACGTTCTTGGGTGCACATCGACTGTAATATAAAATGCTCTGATAGCAAAACGTCCACAATTTAAAATGGATTGGAAGCTAAATGGTATTTCCAATAGTTAGTTATCTAGTCATAATGTCTTTGAATCAATTTGACCATTACGGAAAAACAAACAAGGAGCAGGTCGTCCTAATTTCAGAAAGTATTTAGTACAGCTGGCCTTCAAATCAAAATAAATTTAACGCATTTGAACGCTTCATATAAAACCTCTTTAGAATATTATCTTGAAGTATTACGATTAAGTATTGTTATTGTCATAGATATGTCAGCAACGATGCTGACAACCACAAACTATAGGATGCTAACGCATCAGACGGGGCACTCCCATAGACGAAATCCTGTCCAATACCTGTTCACCTTATCCCATATGATAGATAACTTTTTTATTTTGAATGAACCTTTTAGCATCAGCAAGGTATTCATTCTACCGAGTATATTTTTTTTGCTTGCTTGCATACAATTGCTTACTATTTTAAAATATTTTATTGATCTACAAAGGCAAGACCCTGATAATCATAATAAACACATTGATTATACAATTAGACATTTATTTACAGAAATATACAGAATAATACACAATAATACAAAATACAAGTCAAACAGTTGAGCTATCTAAATTGCGTAAAACAATCTATAGATAGCCAAACTGGTCCAGAAAATTGATTATTTCACGGAAGCGGCCTTGAATTCAAGAAAGAAAGGCATATTTGCATCTTATCAGGTCCTCAGCACCTCCCCACATGCAGCTGTCCTCACCAGCTCTAAGAGAAATCCCAGACTGTAATGGGATGCGGCAAGGGTGTCTACACAAGTAGCATCTCATATCAATGGCCCACCCATCTCTTAAGGGACAAGAGTCATCAGGCTTCTTACCATCATCACTTATCAGACTGTACAAGCCGAGAACAGCTGGTATGTTGATGTTGACATTTGAATTAGGTGTAATCTGCTTTGGAGTAGGTGTGAGCCAAATGTTGTAGTTTCATGGTGTGTAATCACATGATGATCACAGTACTATCTGGAAAAAAAAGAAATTTAAGCACACATAACCAAATGCAATAATGTTGAGTGTTTAACATTCTTTGTTGTTTCTATGTATAATATGCATGTATTTACAAATAAAGGTATAAGTAAAAAATATTGCTGGACAATGCACACAACATCATCTATTTATGGTGACAAGATGACTGATAGAATACTTATAAGAGTATATTTTTAAATACATACATTTATGATACTTTATAACACCCAGATACAGAACAAACACCTATGCTTTTCACACAATTGTTTATCTTGGGAGGGAATCAAACCCTCAACTTAGAGCACAGAAGGCTACTACCAACTGAGCTGACAGGCCAGTCGATTATGTAGTTTAACAGTCACTTGGTTCCTATAACACAAGCTCTGCTTACATTATCATTATTATTATTATAATTATTATTTAATGATTTTGGTAAGATAAGTAGGTACAATAAGTACTTACTGGTGATTATAGCAGAAGAACACCAATAGACAGACATTTCGGTAACAGCAGATTACGTTGGATAGGCATGTGCTCTCGAGTTGAAGCGAGAAATCTCTTCTAAAAATGCTTTCGACACACAATCATACTGCTTGCGAAGATCTTGAAAACTTCAGGTCTAGAAGTCTTTTATTCCAATCGAAGTCCAGTCCAAGAATCCAATCTCTCTTTTCGGAAGCTTAAAAAAAATGACGTCCTTTCGTTTACTAGCACAGCTCACAACACAGCACTTGTACATTACTGCGGGATTAAATAACAGGTTCAGGAATTGAGAGGATAAATATAAATTACTTCCAGAATTTAAAAATCAACGTCATTTAGCTTTGAAACTACAACAGCTTTTGCTTGTTAGTTTGGTTGGTTGGTTTGTTTGGAATGATTTGATGTCGATAGCAAAATAGGAAACAAACACGCCTTGATCGGGCAGGAAAGAAGTATGAAAGAAGGGGGAGAGGAACTGTTAACTATGTTAGTACTATCGTTCTATATAGACTATAAATCGGCCAGGATTTAATGTTCAATGATTGCCGGCCATGCTGACAACATATTTTGTTCTGCAAATTGCATGTCGTGAAAACTTTTAAAATGGAAAATAATCCAAGTTGTAGTACGGAATCGAAGCTGGTTTTCATTGATAGTCAGAAGAATAAGCCAGTTTTGTTGGTCGATGGGTACAGGCACAACAGAATCATTATAAATAAAGGTGGCTCTTCACGATATGCGTATCGTGAAAATTGTAGTGCGACTGTTACAATAAATGAAGACCAAAATCGAATTCTACGCCCAGCTGAACACACTTGTAAACCAAATTTGATTAAAAATAAAATAGACGCCGTGATGGATAAATGCAAAAAAGCTGTCTGTAAGAAATATACTCCAGTACAAAAGATATTTGAAAAAACATTTACAGAACTAGTACTAGGATGAATTCGTACCAAATTTTCAGTCAAAAAAAGACACACTACGTCGAGCTAGAAGAAATTTCCTAAACCTGCAAAGAACAGAAGTTACTAATTTAAATGATGTTAAAGTTCCAGAAATATTAGCAAAAGATTTTCTGCTATGTGAAGATGGCACAGACGATAATAAAATATTAATATTTTGTCCTATGATGACGAGATCCGCTTTAAAGACGCTTTAAAATAATTAATTTTTTATCGATGGCACTTTTACAAGGACTCCTAAACCATTTTACCAAATAATGTCTATACATGTTAACCTAAACAGTAGTAGTGAATCTGTACATGTGGTGGGGGTAATTTATGCTTTACTGCCTAATAAACTTCAGCATACTTACGAACGTTTGTTTGAACTTTTGAAACAACATTTAGAAATAAATATAACAAACATTAAGTGTGACTATGAGGCCGGGCTTACCAACGCAATAAAAAATGCTTTTCCGCATATTAATGTGTCCGGATGCTACTTCAATTTTAATAAAGCTGCTGAAATGCTGATGGAGAAAGGCAGACACATTAAAAGCCGATTATAGCAAAGAATCGAGAGACATAATAAGAATCTGCGCAAATTTTCCTCTTTTACCTGCAGATCGCTACACTGAATGTTGGGCGTACATCAAAGAGCATGCTGGAAATAATGAAAACATGCAAAATTTTTTGAATTACTTTGAAAAACAATGGCTAAAACCAAGCATGGATATAAGTTGCTACAATGACATTTTTCGAACCAATAATCCCCTAGAAGGCTGGAATAGACGTTTTAATTCAAAGGTGAATAGAAAACCAACATTAATACTGTTTATTGACGCACTAAGGAAGGAAGCTAAATAGCAAGAAATAAGATATAGATATTGCTTGTTTCATGGTACCAAGAGACGAAAGGTTGATATAAGTTTCAATATTCGATACGCCGAAGAAAAGAAAAAACTAGAAGAAGAGTGTATCACGCCTTACGATTTTTTAAAAAGAATTTCAAATGTAAAAAAGATCCTCAATGTTTAACATGCTGTACTGCAAGTGTAATATTATCTGTAAGTTATCTATAAGTTTATATTATATATTTTATATATTTAATATCTATATTTTCCGTATTACCCGCAATAGTTCTGCCAACAGAACTACTCAACAGAACAGGTGGGAGTAGACGTATTTACAGTCTATTCCCACCTGTTCTGTTGAATAGTTTTGTTGGGAGAACTATTTTTGTGGTGGATTTTTTATACCATTAGTTCTGTTCACAGGACAAATGGGAAAATAATTCCCAGTTGTTCTGTTCACGAATCTCGTGACATGAAATTCAGATCGAAACCAGTTGCGAGCGAGCGAAGCGAGCGTGCCGCGGCAGCGGCCCCGCCGAAGCGCCAGAAGAATATAGTTCGTCTGTCTGAGATTGAAGCCAAATGTAAAGCATAGTCTTATAAGTCACAGAACTAATGGTAAAAAAAATCCCAATAGTTCTGCCAACAGAACTACTCAACAGAACAGGTGGGAGTAGACGGTATTTACTGGTAGAAAGTATTTATTGATTTTTTTTCATACCTTCAGTATCACGTATTCTCAAAAGAGGATTTAGGCAGACCGGATTTAAAAATGTCTGGCATAGGTACAATTCAAATTGCGGACATTTTTCGAGTTACTCATGACGTTTTAAAATACATATGTTCAGTAAATAAGGACAATTAACTCTCATGACGTTTTACATTGCGAATATTCAATAAAAAAGACTGTGCTCTGAAAACTAGCAGTCATTTTAAATTGAGTACGTTTTGCTGTCAGAGCATTTTATATTACAGTCGATGTGCAACCAAGAACATTTAGCTTTCAAAACCTCCTGATCCGAAATGAACGGAGCAACCATCTGACATCTACTTGGACAGGGTGACGGCAGTGACATTTTATGTGTGCGCTTCTATGTCTTAATCCGTCATCAGAGACAATCAGATTTGGCCTCTGGCTCATCCGAAAGTACCTAGTAGTATCTGGATTCTAATCTTGATTGCAGCGCCATCTGTACGTTTTGTATTGTACCACTTGAACACTTCTAGGCGTAGCGGCCGGCGCGGCGTACTCAGTTCGTAGCAAATTTTAAAGGTATCATAAATGTTTTATCAGAAATTAGTACAAATCGTTGAACTAGATGTCGCTGTTCATTAGGCTGCAATTCTAGATCGCGCTGACGAAAACACACGACATTTGGTGACTTGGCAGTTAATGTCTTAATGCTTTAGAATATTGAACACATTCAGTCAAGGTATCTTATTATTACTTAATACATATCTTTGTTTTTGGCCGCTTAGGCTTTTCCATGGAGAAGTAAAAGTGTATCAAGTGCTTCATCTAATCTACTTACATTAGTATTTATTTATTGGATGGAGGTACAGATTTAAGTAAAACTAATATAGTATAATTGTATGTAACTAATAAAATAATATAGGACATTTTCATTTCACAGCTTACACTCATGAGTTATATCTAGGACGGAATATAATATGATATAAAGAAAATAAGAAACTTATACAAAAGAAACTCGTGACGTCAACGGCTAAAATGATCTTCGTGAAATTTGGTAAGTAGATTGCTTGTATTTTGAGGACGAACATATATGCTCCTGTCTATGTAGGTGCGAACCCGCGGACAACAGCCAGAAGCCAGTAGCCAGTCTAGAATTATTATTTCAGGACACAAACTACATCTAAGTTAACCAAATTTCGTCCAAAACTGTTCAGCCGTAATGGCGTGATTAAGCTACGAAAATATAAGTATTATTATCAAATAAGAATCGATGTCCTGAATGACCGACTGACTGATCCATCAACGCCAAGCCTAAACCGCTGGTTGGAGCCTTGAAACATGGAGATGTGGAGATGCAGAGAGGTGTAGGTACAGGATTATTTCAAAATATAAGTAGATAAATTGAACAAGGAGATAAAACGCTTGAATGTTAAAACGTATAAATCAAATCAAATTAAACAAAGTTGTAAAAATATATATTTCTGTCTGTTGGTGTAAGATGCAAGTTAACTCGACATCAACCTTAGCTGATGATAATTATGAATATTTAAGACCGTATTTCATAATTATTTTACAGAATTAACAAAACCTTTAAAAATATTGAAAACATAAATAACAATTTTTATAATTATTATTCCTTCAATTAAAAGAATCATTTTTTTAGCTATCTGCTGGAAGTAACGTCTCTAAAAAATATGGGTCTTTTTTACCATCACACTAGCGACCCGCCCCGGCTTCGCACGGGTGCAATGCCGATACTAAATATACTATAGAATGTCTAATGTGATTAGAAACCTTTTAAATTATTAGTGTTTTTCTACTATATTATACATGTATTATACATACAAACCTTCCTCTTGAATATATCTATCTATTAATAAAAAACCGCATCAAAATCCGTTGCGTAGTTTTAAAGATCTAAGCATACATAGGGACAGACAGACAGCGGTAAGCGACTTTATTTTATACTATGTAGTGATTATACGTGACATTAATATCTGTTGCTGTTTGCTGTCTATAATTATGGGCGTTCTAATGACAATAATAGACCATACTCTAATGCCATATTAGCTATTTATGTATTAAGTATTATATATTTATCATAAGACGAATGGAAATAATTTACATCAAACACCTGTACAGTTCACATAAACTTATCAATAATAAGAGTTAAGAATATAATTAATAGATTCAAAAATTAATAATTGTATATGTTTTATTTCTCATAAAGTTTTAGTTACTTATAATAAATAAATAATAAATAATGCCGAACATTTCACACAGCATCATCTGGCCCCAAAGTAAGTTAGGATTTGTTAAGGCGGGTACCGCAGCAGTTATAATAATGCCGGAAACTTCACACAGCATGGCCCCTAAGTTATTAGAGCTTGTGGTACCTATATTATATCTCATGAGCTCATGACTGATATACTTACGCACTTTTTTTGTAAATGCATACATATTATACATAGAAACACGCAGACCCGAGACAAATACTTGTAGATTATACAAACATTTGTCCCGTAATGGGAATCGTACCCGCAAATTTCTGCGCCACAGAGATGTTACCTTTTGTATGGGCAAAGTTGATCATTTTTGCTACTTTTTAATGGTTCTGCCCGTTATTTAATGAAATAATAATTATTAAAAAAAATCCTATCCTTCCAACTTCCTCGTTACAAAATACTGAATGTTATTGTTAATTCTGTAATTTAACTAAGAAATAAGTTCCAATATATTCAATAACCATCATCTTCTGAAGCTGACTACTTGTAGCTTACTCTTACAGGTAGAAAATAAACTATATAAAACATTACCCGTTCAACTTTTTAATAAATCCTATTTTGATTTTTTTCTTATAAAAAGTCATAAAAGTAATTTGCTCAGTGTCGTGCCTAAACAAATAATAAGATCTTGAAGCGTATTCACGGCGCTCAAATCGAATTAGAAAACATTCAAATATCTAAGGAAATCTAAAAAAAGTTTAACGGATAATGTTTTAATTCGCTTACCTACCTACTTGTTCCGCCTATTAGCAAAAGCGGCAAGAAAAAACTACATAATGTTTAAATTATATTAATATTCATGATTAAATTAATAAAACTATCAATTTCTAAACATTTGAAACAATTAACTGATAGGCAGTGTATAGCGGTAATTTAGATTTTTAGGCATACAAATTCAGCAAAAACTTAATTGGAAATGCCACATAGACATCTAAGTAGACGAATCAGTAGTTCAGCATATCACTAGTCACTAGATAGTATAAAACAAAGTCGCTTATTTATATTCTTAACTCTTATTATTGATAAGTTTATGTGAACTGTACAGGTGTTTGATGTAAATTATTTCCACTCGTCTTATGATAAATATATAATAATACATAAATAGCTAATATGGCATTAGAGTATGATCTATTATTGTCATTAGAACGCCCATAATTATAGACAGCAAACAGCAACAGATATTAATGTCACGTATAATCACTACATAGTATAAAATAAAGTCGCTTACCGCTGTCTGTCTGTCCCTATGTATGCTTAGATCTTTAAAACTACGCAACGGATTTTATTGCGGTTGTTTTTAATAGATAGAGCGATTTAAGAGAAAGGTTTATATGTATAATACATGCATAATATAGTATAGAAACACTGATAATTTTAGAGGTTTCTAATCATATTAGACATTCTGTAGTATATTTAGCATCAGCATTGCACCCGTGCGAAGCCGGGGTCGCTAGTTCGACATACAAACTATCCACAAGTCCACAACTGATAACATACAGTCATTGCTCACGGCTTACTACTTGATTTTAGAATCTACACTTAGATTTAGAATAATATTTTGGGTTAACTGTACCAACAAAGGTATCATAATAAAAGCGCAAAAACCAACTATTACATCCATATTTGGGATACTGATAGTTATTGCAAACCGTTATTATTAATTTTATTAAGCATAAAGTTCTTGCACTTCCGTCACTATACATTTTTGAAGTTGCCTTATTTGTAAAAAAAACCGTCATCTGTTTCTAAAATGGCTGACGTTGCGATGCGTAACAGACCAGATAACAACAGACTCATAGTTGCAAAACTGCACTCTTACATAAAAGCTTAGCCTGTATGGCACCTAAAATATCAAATACCGAAGTCCTTTTGAAATCTTAGTGAGATTTTGTTTAAAACTAAATTAAAACAATTTTTAGTAAGTAATGCTACTACTAAATAAAGAGAGTCCTGAGGGAATTAGACTGGTCTGAAACGGCAATCAGAATCAATCAAAAGATCAGAAGGAACTGGAGGAGGCCTTTACCCGAGATGGTCCTAACTGAATATCTACAAGTATATAATGAATCACAAATACAATTTATTCTAAATTATTCTAAGTACCTACTAAATTCAAATAAGAATGTTGATCATGTTTAAACTTAAAATTCATGTATTTATTTAATTTACGAAATAAACAGGCTTTTTTATGTTTATTTTATTTATAATGGTACCACAATATTAATGACTTTTTAGTTGACGATCTGAAACTTTTACCATATAATTTTGTAAAAAATTTACTTAGGTACATAATACAAACATAATTTAAAATATTTGTATGCCTAACTTTAAGATAGAACATAATTGAAATATTATATATATTTAAGACTTTTAGACCTACAACTGTAACCCACATTATGTTGAAGCAAATAAATTAATCTTTATCTCTAAAAAAAAAGACTCATTTTTTCCATACAAAAGTTTATTTGCTGAGGGTACCGTCGAATCCCCGCAGTCTACCAAGCCATGATATTAGTTGCAAGTTATTAACCTAGATGTCGCTGTTCATTTAGCTCCAATCCTAGATCGCGCTGACGAAAACACACGACATTTTGTGACTACGGCAGTTTTTTCTTGTTTTGTATTACCAAATTTCAAATGATAGATCTTATTATCACGTTTTTGTACGCAACTACTTCCGTAAAGAAGAACAAGCGATATACATTAGCCATGCGCGAAATGTGTCAGTGAAAAGAAAAGAATGAAGTATATCTTTCGGCTAAGTGAAGTAGTTCATTGATTTAGTTCAGTAGTTCATTTACTTCAGGTATATCGTTTAGTACGTTTAGTTCTTAGATAATTTTTCTGAGTAACTGGACGAACGAAATGAAGGAATGAGTTGCTTCCTTAGTGCTATGAACTATGAAATGTTTTTATTTTTATATCTCGATTTTCCTTCATACTTTACAGACTTAGGACTGTTAACCAGAGGCAAACATTTTAACCATAAAATAGGTAGATAGGTAGGTAGATAGTATGTTTGTTGTAAGAAATTCAGGTTGGCGTAGGTACCTACTTAAAAATTGAGATATGTACAATGATTTAAATTTAGAAAATATATAGGTACATAATTTACATTGGTGATTGCCAATGCCAATCATGTACAATTAGTACTTATAAATAGAAGTTGTGACAACTTCTTTGTCGTCAGTCTTGTTCTACGTCTCATTTAGAATATGTCAGGTTTTTGAAAATATTCTCTCGCATGGGAGTCATGGGACCATGGGTGGCGAGTAAATGCAGTCTCTTTAGAGCATATTTAAAAATAATTGGATAAAATGAACGACGCTCGTGCCACCAGCGCAGTGGGTCAGACGCGCACATAATCGCAAATAACGAACTAAATTAAATTCAAACAATTCAAAATAGGTACATACTTTCTTGCTCAAACAAAATATTAAAAATCAAAAAACCAAACGTACCTACGTAAACAAAGAATCAAAGCACTTTAATTCAACGGCGTAAGGGTTTGTTTTAATTGTAAGTTCTTAGAAAGAGATACCATATCAGCTATCACTCTTTACTCTTACACTTCGATTGTTGAAAAAATTGTGCAAAATAATCTAGTCCTTATGTACACGCCATAACACCGTTTTTTGTATCCGTGTCGTCTTTGTCGAACGTGATGCTAATGCTAAAGTAAAGCATTGAAGTAAACGACTAGGTACTATAAGAAAGAACAGGCTTATGTCAAAGAACACAAGATACATTTTCGTTTGCAGCAAGGCAAAAGATACAAAGTGAACTAAATGAACTAGAGACACATTAGAATGAGTAGTGAAGTATATGACAAGACAATCTTCCGTATGAAGTACTTCATTTACTTCACTCGTTCGCGAAGTACCCATGACTAATATACATACTCTGGAAAATAGAAGCCGTGATCTTGATGTGCGCGCTAAGCAGTAAGCATAAGCATTAAGCACTAAACATAAGCAGGATAAACTTCAAGTCGAGTCGCCATGACGAATATATTTAATTAATCAAACTTCTAAATATATAAGTATAATAGCGAGCGTTATTATTCGTTTAATAAATTATGCAACTTATTCAGAAAAAAAAACACTCAATTAAAAACGGTTTTTATATCAACTTTAACTTTAAAAACTAACAATTTTATAATAAATAACTGTTACCTTAACTCAACTCAGACTTTGGTGCAAACCCAATTAGCTCGTTTATTTAAAATAATTTTGTTAACAACAATTTACTACCAGAACATGTGAGCTTAATACGTCAATTAAGTACACATATAAGAATTGTCATTTTTTTAATCTATCTTACACTGAATTCTAAGTCTAAGATACATTTTAAAACTGTAAAAATTAAATTAAATTGATCGTATATTACGAAGTTATAGATAGTCCGGCTAATTAACAGAAAGATCAAAATGTGTGAACAAGAATCGATTGAAGATTTTCAATCTTATATATTTTGACTGGCCTGTCAGCTCAATTGGTAGCTCTGCGCTGTACCTAACACCCAGTATTATACAGTCACCATAATACAATTGATGCTTAGTTTGGGTACCCATTAATTATCCTTAACTGGTTTTAAGTTACCCATTTTTTCATCTTTAAATATAGGATAGCTTTGGATATTATATGTAACGTTACTCTTATTATAAACTAGCGACCCGCCCCGGCCTCGCACGGGTGCAATGCTGATACTAATTATACTACAGAATGGTTATCCCTAAGAGATAGCCATACATACCAACATACCATCGCAGACTTTTTTGTAGACCTTTTGAGGGTGTACAATACTGTAGAACATTATTTTGATCTATCTCGTAGGGTTCCTTCAGCCAGCGTTTGCAATGTAAGCGCAAAAAAATGTGTGTATTTACGACACCACATAAGAAACCTCTAAAATGTTCAGTGTTTCTCTACTATATTATGCATGTTTTATACATATAAACCTTCGTCTTGAATTACTCTATACATCATCAAAATCCGTTGCGTAGTTTTAAAGATCTAAGCATACATCGGGACAGACAGACAGCGGGAGGCGACTTTGTTTAATACTATGTAATGATAAATATAAAACTTGGAGCTAGATAGCGTTGTGTGACTTGTCCGCCAATATTTGTTTATTCTACGTAATTACTACTACTTAGTACACTTAGTTCATATATACCTACACTATTTACCTACAAAACACCGTTGTTTCGAAATGGAGATCGAACTTTTAAATGTTAGTGCACGCTTTGGCAAAGTGTTTATTCAATTGTCTTAAAGATCGATGATTCCGAAAAGAATTAATATATCAATATCAATATATCAATGAATAATATGAAATGCAGGTAGCATCATGTACCTAGGTACTTTTATACGAATATAGGTTTTTATGCGACTATAGTTTCCAATAAAGGAATAAATATTTACGAAACGGGTTTTACCCACACAATTGTAACCGATTTAGGCTTTACAAAATTATTTGAACGGTTAAACTCCTTGTCTGTTGAGCGCGTGCTGAACTGTTTTCTATGGACAACTTTGTGCACTTATACGCTTACATTTGCATTTTGGCAAAGTACAATGACAAACTACTAGATGGCGCTAGTAGTTCCGCCCCAATCCTAGATCGCGCTGACGAAAACACACGACGCGTGGTGACTACAGTTGGGTTATATAGTTATCGTCACTCTGGTTTCCCTTCAACACGTACAAATCTTTCGCCTTTTACTAAAGATTTCCGTGGAGGGGAACACTCAAATGAGTCTAACTCATGTTTTTGAATGCTTCTACTTCGGTAGAGCTTAATTTATAGACTTTGAAACATAAACCTATTGTATTGTTGTATAGGTAAGGTAAAAGTAGCACACATACACACACACACACGCACAAACACACATGTCACGCCGTCGTCTAGTAGCACCACTTAACAATGAAATTATAGTTCTGGTGTCTTGAAATTTCACATCTTTTTATAGTTTATATAAAAATCTCATTAGGGTAGGTTTGTGCGGCATACGTGCGTTTAATGTCCTATACCAGCCCTCGACAGCATTATTGCTTGCGATGCTTATCATTTCCGCATCCAATAAAAGACGCACATAAACTCATCCATTGCTTAGAAAAGTACTTTTGAAATTTTATCATTTCTGGAGATTGGGGACATTTATGAAGACCTATAGAAAATCAGTCATTTCGAGAAAAGTTCATTTTGAAGTACGTACGTTATGTAGATCAGTACATTTTGACATTTAGACCTAGGAAACACACTGACACACAGTTTCAAATTGAGTTTGTATACTTTGTATGAATGAGTTGTGCCCCTCATTTTATTTGGTGAGGTGAGGTGGTACAATGATTGTACCACAACTACAAACAATGTCATGTCTTGAACTATTGATGTCACAGTACTTGCTTAATGTCGCATTTGTCATGGTGTGGTTTGGAGTGGTGTAAATCTCAATTTAAAAGTAATCATTACACCTATTTATTTTATGTTTAGGTGTAACATCTTGAAAGCGGCTCTTGTAAAACATTATATTTGGCAAGCAATACTTGCCTTAATTCAATCTACAGATACAATACAGACTTTAATTAAATAATATATTAATATTATTCTGAATGAGTAAATAAAATTAATTATAGGTAGGCCATTCCCACATACCTACTCAAAGAAAAAAATGGTTCTCTGTAAAGTCGATTTACGGACGATGGTATAACGTGACAACGTCATAACAAAACATAGATGCGATCTATGTGGCGCTGTGGGCTAAGGTCTGGCTGAAACGCAGAAGGTTGCGGGTTCGATTCCCGCCACGGGACAAATGTTTGTATGTTCTGCAAGTATTTGTCTCGGGTCTGGGTGTTTCTATGTATAATATGTATGTATTTAAGAAAAAAAAAATTGTATTTAAGTACTAAATCAGTCATGTGGTACCCATAACACAAGCTCTGCTTACTTTGGGGCCAGATGATGCTGTGTGAAATGTCTGGCATTATTATTATTATTATTATTATTATTATTATTATCTCTCGCTACGATCGTAACGGGACAATGAGTCATCCTTTTTCGTGCGTGCAGTCGGCGTTCATCGATTTATTAGATATTGTCACGTCAAAAAATTCAAACACTCTTTGTGTATGTTTATTTTCGAAGTAATACATAAGGTATGGAATATCTTACTAAAATCACGGTGAATTTCAGATTCAACCCAGAAGTCTTGAAAAAAGAAAACAAACAATGAAAAAGAGTAAAACTATGGAGAAATGTAGCTTCTCCCAAAATTTTCGTGCCAATGTTCTTTGGTGCAATACGTGCGCTTACTGTATGACTCAATATATTGTTCAGCACCTACCATATTTCTTGCAAATTAAATAGGTATTTCTATTTCTTTTCATCACTCTATCTCGTTTCTCCCTTTTTCAGTTAGTTCAGTCTCAGTCGGCACTACGTAATACATTATTATTGCAAAATTTTAATTATAGTTTAAATTACTGCTAGCCTGCTAAATATTAGTGTGTCGGTTTTGAATTCCTGTTTTTCCAGAAAATATAGAGGCACGAAATACAGACTATGTAAAATATGCGGCATACGATCAGAACGGAGAGATACAACGTTTTAATGGCCAGATTTCCCCTGGGTGAAGTGTAGTGAGTGATATAATTATATATAATATAATACTTAGTTGTACGATTGTCTAGTAAAAGTCTTACTGAAATACTAAACCATTTTGTATTTTATTGGATGTCCGAACCAGGAGCAGTTTGACTCAGCAGTTTGAAGACGTATTTTTGAGTCGCATATACCGAAATTACCTAGGTATATTGTTTTGAATCGTTTTTAAACTATTTCTTTTACTTAATCGTATTTATATTAGTATTCGTAACAGTAAGATTCGTTGCATTACTAATAAAACGCTAGGTGTTTCTATTTATAACTAGCTGACCCGTGCCCACTTCGTTGGGCGGTCACAAATTTACAAAAAATATTAAAGTACTAATATCGCTATTAAAATAAAGATAGCTATTCAAATTATTGTAATAATTACAGAGATTATCAAAGTTACGTATAAATATTGATAGATGGCGCTAGCGACCACGCGCGGCTTCGCTCGCCCCTTAGCACAGATAACATAATACTATGTTTTTCCGAGATAAAAAATAGCCTATATTCTAATTCAAGTTACCTACTAACTATTTTCAATTTAGGTTTCATCGAAGTCAGTCCAGCGGCTCTTGAGTTATAACTACCTACTGGTGGTGTAACTAACACGACTTTCTTTTGTATAGGTAGGTATATAGATGTACCCACTTACCTACCTATGTATTTAAGGTCAACTTGGCTAATTGCGTCTACGGGGCTAATGCGTCTTTTTGAATTTATTTGAATACTGTGCAATCTACATTGAGTTCTGCCCTCTAGACACATTGGCTTAAACTAAATACTTTACATGTGGTTCGTACAGATGGCGTTGGAGTTTACTTGTTCACGTTTTCGACCATTTTGTAAATTGCACGTTTGAGGACACCTTGTTAATGCGAGAGGTTATGTTGTTATGTTTTCTTCAATTGACTGATTTATTCCCTAATGATTGTAAGGAATAGTAAATTTGTTTCTTACACGGACAGTTATTTATAGTGATATAGCTTTATTTAATGAAATAATTATATCTCCATTTTTAAGGTTATTATTAATGTCTTGGGTTAAATGCGTCTGCTGTTACGGGGCAATTGCGACTGTGGGACGCATTTGCCCCCAAAACAGAAGTCGTCAACCTTTTTATCTCCGCACATTTTAATACGAAATTGTAATTTTATTTCAGATAAATAATTATATTTTTTCGGCCAGCGCATACCTGGACGGCATGGACAATCAGACTTATGTAGTAGGAATATTAATTTCGATTAATTTGATTAATATGATTAAGCTAAATATTTGACTACTAAGATATGATATGAAGATTTGTTTTCATTAAAATTTCTCTTTTTCTAAACTTATTTTTTGTCGATTAATATGTTTAACTATGAAGATTTATGTTTATTAAAAGTTAGATTTTCTAAGTGTAGGTAGGATAAGAACACGCCATATTTTTGAGAACTAGATATGTACTTACCTTTCGTAACAGATTTTTTTTACCCGGTGTAAGTTCTGCACTTAATTTTTATGTTATATGTACATATTCCTTTTTTATTTATATAGTGTAACAAAAAAAGGGGTATTAACCTAAAACACACCAATGGTATTAGACGAACAACTTTTATAATGGAACTAACTGTCTTATTCGACATTAGCTGTTTCGGTTTGATACTCCCGTTCTGTTACACCTGTACAGGTTTAATTAAAAGACATAGATAATATCATTGAAAAGTACAATTTAATGTAGGTATTTAATATGATAAATTTAATATACAATTTACCATATTTTTATGTAAGAATTTGACTGTCTCATGTGGATCGTTTTTCTAGATACAATTTGATCACGTAATTTTTTTAATGATAACGAAGTAGACTGACTAGTATCTCATTTAATTGAAATAAAGTTTTATATTGTTTCCCAGATTTTTTTTCACAATTGTCACCACTGTAAGAACATACTAACTAAACAGTTTAAGAAAAAAGTCGTAATATGAACCTACATTTATTTTCAGTGGTAACACTTAATTTCTTCACAGGAAAAATGACAAGTAAAATCGTTTTGGAAAAAAGTTTATGCCACGGTTTTTTTGCCAAGCTGTACCTGCTTACTTTTACAGAGGTAGAAAGCGCGAGCCACCCAAGTAAAATGTTGACAACATCTGCATTTAGTACGGGGCTAATGCGTCTATCAAAAACTAGGCGCATTTTCCCCATTTTTACTAAATTGTCTCTGAATGCGTCAAATTTTATTTTTGTCTAGTTTAACTGTAATTTTATTGCACAGAAATTTGATCCGAAAAAAACTACTTTGTCTCTCTCCCGAAAAGCTTACCAAAGACGCATTTGCCTCTAACGGGGAAAATGCGCCCGTAAAATCCCAATTTTAAAAAACAATTAATTTGACACATTTTTAAAACTCCGACGAAGATGTCACTTCTAGAACTTTGTACAGAAATAGCAGAAACATTGGACTATAGTTTCAAAAATTAGATATTTTTTTGAAATATAAATTCGCTCACATTATGGCGATAACTTGATGTGATCGAGAAATATGACGCAATTACCCCAATTGACCTTATAAAAAAAAATACTTATATAAGTAGGTAAGTAATGTATAAAATCAGTCAATTCTTATGTGGTACCCATTACACAAACTCTGCTTGGGCTAGACGATGCTGTGTGGAATGTCGGGGTATGTCACTAGGTATTTATTTATTGATTTATTTATTGAGACAATGTTTTAAGCTGAAATAGTAATTATATATCTACATACCTAGTCAGCCTAAAAATTTTTTTTAGGCTGACAGGGTAGGTAGGTAGGTAGGTATATTACGGCATCAACTATATAATTCCCTAGCCCTGCAGGAGTTAATAAGTTCCTGTGATCAACAATTAACCAAAATAAATATAAGTTTCTTCGGCACTTCTTTAATGCTAAGTTAAACCAGTAAATACTACCCATAACCAGTTACAGCGCAGGCGTAGTATTTCCCAAACACGAGATCGGGCAGGTGTGTGCGCACACGCAAGTTTGCCACACGGAGTTAGCGTGTGGGCCAAGTAACGAGGTATTTCCAAAAAGTCAAAAAAAATTTAGGTCACTAAGTTTGTAGATAGACTATATTTATAAACATATCTACAAACTTTCATTTCTTAAAACTCAAAGGTTCCAACTTACCTAATTATTCATGCCACAAATCTTTGATCCACGGATTTCGATGAAATTTAGTAAGCTGGTGAATTGATTGAAATTTAGTAAGGACGGATATAGGCTACCTACTTTTTCAGGTGTCATGGAAGATCAGCACCAGCAAAATTATGCTGAATGGCGTTTTTTGCTGTCAAATACTTAATTATACTGATATAACTATTAATTAGTAATAACAAAAACATGATCCCAGATAAGTGCTGCTTGGAGACTGATGATGGAGACGACTGCGATAGCCTTCAAATTGTTCGGGGTTTGTTCCCCTGATGACTAACATGAGAGCTGGCAACACAGAAGGAAAACTTGAAACAAACCCGGCTCAAACAAAATTGTAAAAACATTACATACATACATAGAAACCCCCAGACCAAAGACAATCTTGCAGATCATACAAACATTTGTTGTTATTTTTATGTAGGAACACCGCAGGCAAAGCTACGTGCAGCAACTAGTGAAATCATTGAATAATAAATAGCTCATGGATTGGACCGGACGCGATCACTCGGCAGACGCGTGGTCGTCTAACTTACTGTTATTGGTTCTGTGGCGTCACTTTCACGGTGCGTACGCGTTACACACACAGACGAACACACACACACACGCACACACACTAATGCACGGGGCAGACACGCAGTGACTAATGCACGTTTACATCTTTTTGTAACGGTATGTTGTTGGAAAATTTTATAACATCATAATAAATACAATTCTTACTGATATCAGCCTGTTTGTTATTTACCTATAATAACAAACAGGTAAGTGAGTCTAAAATTTTAGACTAGGTAAGTAGGTAATTACTTCATTACATAGTATAAAACAAAGTCGCCTCCCGCTGTCTGTCTGTCCCGATGTAGGCAATGTACTACAGTATTGTACATCTTAAAAAGGTCTACACAAAAGTCCGCAATGGTATACATATATGTCTATCTCTTAGTCTATGTTATTCGCTGAGATAACGTTGTATTTAAAGACATTCTGTAGTAGGTATATTTAGTATCAGCATTGCACACGTGCGAAGCCGGGGCGGGTCGCTAGTAAATAATAAAATAACGACAACACACTGCCAAAACACAGATCGTAGAGAATTACTACAGGGACATTGTACCTACGTAGGTTCCTACCTATAGACTCATACTACGAAAGAATTTCCCGTAATTCTCACCCTTTATTTTGTATGAAAGAAAGTTGTAGTGGAATGAGTTCCACTAAGTGAACAGATTGTGTTAGTTAGGTAGCATAGGTAGGTACTTTAGGTACTTAACTACCTATCGTTATTTCGTAAACAATTTACGACTCTACCTGCTTATAGGTAAGTAGTTAAGTTATACACTCTACCTAAAATTGAGCTAGGTAGTACCTACGTAGCAAATTAACATAGTTGTTCTGCTTACCTACTAGACGATTCATTTTTGAAAGATGGCACGTTAGCCATTCTTTGGCTAGGTTGATTTAGGTTTTTGAAAAAACTGTCGACAACTCGTATTGTAAGTTGTTGACATTCGCAACAATGTTCTTGGCAATACAATCGCGACCCACTTCGGTCGTTCTAGTAACGCAAGTCGGTGTCCACTCGTCAAGGGCGACGACCCCAAAACTGTCAAAATAGAGAAGCCACCGGCACCGTGCGGCACAGACGGGTGACGGGTGACGGGTGTCGTCGATTGCCGAGCGACCGACGCCGACGGTCTCGGTGCAGGCGAGGCGCGAGGCGATGGAGTGCGACCTTGCCGCGCCCGCGCCCCTGCGACGTCACCGGGGGCGCGCCGGTGACGTCACGCGCGACCTCGCGCCTCGTCACTCGCCGTGCACGTGAACACCACGCGCGGGCACGCGCGCGCTGCGTGATCCGCCGCGCTCCTATTGGTTGCCGCGGCCGCGCCGCCCGCTCCCATTGGCCGGCCCCCGCGCGCCCCGCACGCTCGCATACCTCCACGAGAGAGAACCCGCGGAGCGGTTTATTCGTCTGCTGCCCGCTCGCGAAACCGCCCGGATCTCGGGAGCGAAAGCGCAGAGCGATCACGCAAGTTCTGTAAATTAAAAAAGAAAGTTTTAGCGTCGTATGAAATTAAGTCTGTCAAAATGTCGACCCTGCTCGAAGTTTGCGGTCCCCTGTCCCCGCCGTCGACTCCTCCGTTGATGGAAAACAAAGTGAGTTTTCGAAAGTTTGAAACAATTTCGACTCGCATAAAAAAGTTGGTTACCGAAAAAAAATGTTTTAATAAAAAATAATGTTCTACCTCGTTCCGTTCGATCGAAAGTGCGGCAAGAGAGCGCGCCTTGCGCGATCACGCAGGCCGCGCGTGCTCTACCGAACCGTCGACGACCGTTCACTTACGTTCTTCCGTCTTTGTCTCTCAGGTCGAGCTGCCTCTCAAGAAGGCCGCGTTGAAACGGCACCGCGAGTCACCACCGCCCGGCGTCGGCGGCTTGATCACACCCCAGCCTTCCGACTCCGAGGGCGAGGATGACTTCGCGAAGCGTTCCCGGCTGGAGCTGGCGCGGCTGCTGCTGGCCACCCCACCCCCCGAGCCGCCCTGCCGCCCCTCGGTCATCATGCGCGCCCACAAGGACGGCACGTGCAGCCCGGAGCCGCTGCCGCCGCCGCCGCGCCAAATGAACATGCTGAAAACCCTCAAATTCAAAATGAACCGTGGCCACAGTTACTCCCAAGTGAAATACATCGCCAGCCAGGCTCAGACGCCGCTCCGCGCCCCGGAGCCGGTCGCCCCTGCGCCCCTCCCCGCGCCGACGGAGGCCCGCGTGCCACCCCCGCACGCCGAGCGGCCCAGCGCCCCCCCGCAGCCGGCCCCCGCGCCGGGCTGGGTGCCGCTGGCTCCGCGGCCAGCGCCCGCCGTGCTGGTGCCGGGCGCGCTGCTGCCCGCGCTGTGGCTGGTCGCGCCCGCGCCCGCCGCCCGCCGACGTCTCTACGAGTGCTTGCACCCCGGCTGCGGCAAGAACTACTTCAAGTCGTCTCACCTGAAGGCCCACGCGCGCACTCACACCGGCGAGCGTCCCTTCCGCTGCTCGTGGGCGGGCTGCGAGCGTCGTTTTTCGCGCTCCGACGAGTTGTCGCGGCACAAACGCACGCACACCGGTGAGAAGAAGTTCGGGTGTCGCGTCTGCAACCGCCGCTTCATGCGCTCGGACCACCTCGCCAAGCACGTGAAGCGGCACGCCAAGGAGCGCGTCCCGCCCGCGCCGGCGCCCCGCCTGCTGCCCGTGCCCGCCGCGCTGTGACGCGCGCAACGCTGTGATCCAGATCTCATGATCGTTACCTAGTTGTAACTCTACTCATCTTAAGACTGTTCTGACTACTTAAGTCTCTAGTTAAGGCGTATGTTATTAGCTGATTAAGCTTCCAGAGAATTAAATGGAATTTTATACGATACTGTTGTTTCACTGCAATCCACACTGAATTAACTTTCACTTGCACTATGACCTCCTTGCACTGTCACGCTGGAGTGCTCTGCGTCTTGTTAGACGGTCACAGTTGCTGTGGTCACCGCGTGGCTGGTGGCACTGTGTCCGTAGTTCGTAGCTGGTGGTACTGTGTCCGTAGCTGTTGGCACTGAGGTCGCGGCGCACGACCCACGGGTCCCCGGCAGGCCCGCGGCCGACTGCTCGCTCGCGCCGACTTCACGCGAGCGCTGCTGATAAGCTGCTAGTGACATCAGAGCCTTATCATTAACGTGATACTAACCATTGAATTTTCACAAACTAGAAAACAAATTCTTAGCATTTCCTGATATAATTACAAAATCATAGATAGGCACCTAAAAACCGGAGCTTATTGCAAATCTTTTACTAGAAAGCTCAACAGAATATCTTAGTATTTCCACCAGAAATTAAAACTAGAACTGCACATTTTAATCTCAAGTAAATAAGAATCGTTGCATCATCCTCATCAGCCGGAAATACTGCAGCAGACCTTAAGTTAATCAAGGTTTGACTGTGGAAAATTCCCAATCAAACTTGCCAACTTGACCTTTGCCCAAATGCTTTGAGGGGCTTTGTTCGAGAATAGCTCAATGGGATTTAAATCTTTCTAGAACATAGATAAACAACCTCTTTCGAAACAGCTTCAACCGTAGGTACGTAATTTAAATCTAAGAAGCGTGACAGTGAGGAAATCTAACTACAGCTCTACAGTGTGAGCAACTGATTGCTCATAATTTCTCAACATAAAGTTTTTCATTGCCTACACGGGCGTGATGTTCAAACTATCATTGAGAGCATTAAATTCTCAGACTCGATTTTAGCCAATTTCTGGAAAATTCAGACTAAATAACCTATGCCTACACTTCGTAGCAGAATTGTTACCAGCTGATGCAACGGGGTTCCTCCCAGTTGCCACTTGGCAGCACGACACGGGCGTGGCAGCGACACACCACGCATGAAGCACGACACGAACACGCGTGACGTCACCTCATCACTGAAATGGCTTTCTTGACGATAACATAACGTGGTGTAGGTGTGACAAACAAAGGTGTTTGAATCTTGAAATGCATTATCGCTTATCGGAGAGAAAATTAACTTGTGCAGCGTGCTGTTCTTTTTTAAGACAATAGGTGTCAAACAACTTTACGGCCCGCCGAAGTACGTAGTTACACATCTGCAACACCATAATGATCTCAATCTTACAAACTTTGCTTCCACATTTATAATGCGTACAGCCAAGGATTGGACTTTGCCGTCGTCTGTCTTTCCTGAAAACTACAATATGGGTCTCTTCAAGTCTAAAGTAAAGAGGTATCTTCTAGACCTGCGTGCCCCATCGTCGGCCACATCGTCGCTTAACATCAAGCGAGTTTGTGTTCAAACGTAGGTCTATCTATGTTAAAAAAAACTTTAGCAAAACATTTATGTCAGGTTTTGGAAGCGATCATCTGTCAGAAAGATTTCGTATAGAAAATGAAAATGTCGGTCTGATTTCAATCAGGTGATAGATTCTTATAAAGGAAGATGTTGGCTTTAATCATGCCCGGTATTTATATCGATTACTGTCGCTAGGCGGTTCACTGTGTTATTTTGGTTTTAGTGTAGGTAAAGCTACATTTTAAATTGATGTGTTTACTACGATATGCGTGGATACGTCTAAACTTATGGTTCCAAAGATCACAGATGAGAAAACATAAAAATCATCAAAGTCTAGGTTGATTTATCTTATTAATGAAAATGTCAGTACTAGCATGGTTTTAGAATATGGAAAAATACTGCTTACGCAATAGAATTTAGAAGGGATTTATAATACCTACTTAATTGTAAAAGACCCGATGGACTGACGACATTGTAAAGATCGCAGGAAGTAGGATGGAGAGGGCTTAAAATCGTTCTTCCTGGAAATCTATTGGGGAGGCCTATGTTCAGCAGTGGACTTCATAAAGGCTGTTATGATGATGATGATTGTAAAAGAAAATTTGGATTTTTTAAATTGTGTTTAATTGGAAAATAAAAAATCATTTAACTTCACTTGTTATTTAGAATGACGAACGCAAAAAAATAATTTATATGGGTGCTTTTATATTTTACAAAATAAATAAATAAATAATAAATAATGCCGGACATTTCACACAGCATCATCTGACCCCAAAGTAAGCAGAGCTTGTGTTATGGGTACAACATGACTGATATACGACTTATATACTTTTTTTGTAAATACATACCTATTATACATAGAAACATCCAGACCCGAGACAAATACTTGCAGATATTAAAAATCTAAATACCGTCTTCTTAACCCTGAGTATCAAAACCTTTGTTATCAAATAACCAACTCTAATTACGACACATGATATATTTGTCATCGATGCCTTTCATAGGGACCTTCGTGGTCAAGTGCAAGCCCATGGTCTGAATAACTGTCAAGTTCCTATTGAGCTGTTACCTGTGATCAGCAATGCAATGTCTTTACTGCAATACATGAGCTGCTTGTCGTTGAAGAGTTCCTCAGGGTATCTTTAAAGCCCAACGTCTGATCAACTGACAAGTATGCATACAGTTAATGCCGTCACAAATATAATGCTTTAATTGCGACACATGTACTGTCGTTGAAGAGTTCTGTAGGGTATTTTCAAAGTCCTTTGTCAAGCCAGTTAACCTCTGAGATACCTCTGAGGTATATACTTCACTAATAGATATTTCCTTACTATATATACCAAAGTAATTACTAATTTGCGATTTACTTGTTCTCAAGTTTCGGATTGTTATCACGTGGAAGGAATTCCATTGTCAGATCCTTACCAAACTTATATGGGACCATTTTGGAAGTACCTGCTCCAGGTTAAATATTATGAAAACCAACAAATAATTGGCAGAGATATCAGGTAACCTAAATACAAAAATATACTGCAGAATTGAGAACCTCCGTCCATTTTTCGCAGCCGGTAGAAAAAGTCATATTACTTACATGTAGTCGGAACAGAAAAATAAAACGTATAAATTCATTGATGTCACAAAAATAAATAAATTCTAATTCTAATACAAAAAAATGTTTTTACGTTCTGTTTTTCCTTTACGTCACTCGTGATGTAGTTCACTATCATAATTATTATAAGGTTTATCCATGGAGAATAACTACCTACTGGATCCATGACTTCGATATATGACTGCCCATTACATTTTATCTGAGCGCTTATGCGTTCTGAGCGCTCCGTGCATCAGAACAGAAGCTATGCTGTCAATCCCAGTTAATAAAAGTCCTCTAAATTTTGCCAATCTCAGTGCTTTTGTTGTAATAGCGTCAAAACGTCGTAGTTGATCGGCATTTGTCTATTTTAAACGTCATCGTGGAATTGTTGGCAACTTTGTAAACTTGTCTATACTTGTGCAAAGAAGTCGCAATTTATTGATTATCGGCCTTATTTACAAACGTTTCGCAACTTCTGTCAAAAGTCAATCATTGTTTAAAATAACGCCATCTCTTTTTGTAATGACAGGGCGAATCTTATTTTACTAGTATTATGCAGTGTTTAAGTTCAGAGACTTTTATATGTAAGGCCATCCCTACTAATATTATAAATGCGAAAGTAACTCTGTCTGTCTGTTTGTTATGTTTCCACGCCTAAACCGCTGAACTGATGTTGATAAATTTTGGTATATAGATAGATGGGACCATGGAGAAGGACATAGGCTACTTTTAATGTAGGTACCACGCGCGGGCAGCAGCATGTATATGTATAAAACATGAATTACTCTTAACACAAGAAAAACGATAATATATAAGATCTATGTTACTTCATTAATTGTCTAACGAAAAATCCTAAAATAAATGTAATTATCGGCCTAGTTCCTCTGTTATCAGAGTTAGCCCGTGACCCCTACGAATTTACTAACTAAGAAATTCCAGGAAAACTTGGAAGTTCTGTAATTTCCCAATTTTTATCTGTCTCCTTGGCCTGGCCTCGAAACCGTAGTTTTCGGAGTGACGGGGTCCACTCATGAAAAATTGCACTGTTTTGACGCGTCTTCGCTACCAATTTTTACAATGGTTTGCGTTTTAAATAATGCATTTCATATTTGCAACGATTTGAATGAAAGCAACTTCACTATCACTACATAGTATAAAACAAAGTCACTTCCCGCTGTCTGTCTGTCCATATGTATGCTTAGATATTTAAAAACACGCTATTTTGATGTGGTTTTAATAGATAGAGTGATTCAAGAGGAAGGTTTATACGTATAATGCATGCATAATATAGTAGAGAAACACAGACAATTTTAGAGGTTTCTAATGTGGTGTCGTGAATAAACACATTTTGCGCTTACATTGCAAAAGCTGGCTGAACCCTACGAGATGGATCAAAATGATGTACTACAGTATTGTACACCTTATAAAGGTCTACAAAAATGTCTACGACGGTATATGTCTATCTCTTAGGGATAACTCACAATAGTTTCAGCATTGCACCCGTGCGAAGCCGGGGCCGGTCGCTAGTTAAATATAAGGTTCTCAGATCGAGAGATGACTTCTATTGGTTACTCTCTGAGTGTAAAGTCGATCACCATCCATGATAAACATATGCGTGATGAACCTAGGTGATTGTTTTTGTGTCGCCTATCATAACAGCTAGGTACAAGTACCTTATGTAAGTATGTATCTTTAAGTTAAGTTTAAATAAGTTACGATTAGTCAGTAAGTAAAACGGTTCTCTGGTAGAAATCGTAACCACGATAAGACCGCCGATTGCAGGACACTATTAATTTATGCATAGGCACTAAGGCTTAAATTTCATATTTCCTTTTGTAGTGTTCTCAATAAAGTTTTTTTTATTACTATTTTATCATCTGGTTTCTGGTTTAGAATTGACAGTTCTGAATGGAGTTTTGTTCCGGCTCCAACATTGTTTAGTATTTGATCTTGCAAATCAATAAGCTGCTATATCTGCAAGCGTAAGACGCCTCCAAAGCTGTTGTAAATGCCACTTGGGGCATGTGTCATCCAATCCACACAGTGAGCTGCATTGCTTACAAACGGAGACATTCTTTGCAACCCTAATAATTACATTTTAAAATCTAAAGTACAGCCGACTTCATGTATAAAAAAGAAAAATATCAAAATTTCGTTTCATCCAAGTGGATGACATATTTTTTCAGTTTTTTTTATTTAAAAACCTAACTACCGAACCGATTTTATTAAATCGGTTCATAAATTACGGAGTTATAAGGTAACAAACATAAAAAAAAATGCATTGAGAACCTCCTACTTTTTTGAAGATTAATAATAAAAGACAGTCTGAATAAAACAAAAAATCTTCAGCTATCAACTCGGTTATTTAATGTACGTTGTCAAAGCAAACGATAGTTATGCTTCATTAAACTGAATACAAAATGTATATTCAAATTGGTTTATAAAGAAAAATATATCAGAATAAAACACTTTGCTTCTAGGTATTTCTTTGTTTATGGCATGTGACATAATAATGTCAATTTTGCCAATGTCAAGTGTTTATGTTTGTTTATAGTCAATTTGTTTGTTAAAGTCTTAGTCTTCTCCTTGTTCTTTGTTAATGGTCTGTGACATACTAACGTCAATTTTGCCAATGTCGTGTTTATAGTTATAGTCAGTTTGTTTGTTATTAGTCTTAGTCGATGGTCAATTATCAATTCTAGACGTCACGCGGAATGGCGTCTAGAATTTTCTTGGTATTCCTCGTCGTTCAAATCACATTGCAACACAATACACATATAATTCAATTATCCATACCCGTCCTGTAGTCACAATTTTACCAAGATTACTGAATAAATAATGCAATAAAACGGGTAAAAAATATTTAATTATCAGAGCTATGTTTTCAATGAAATGACAGACGAAGAATCGACACAATTATTGATGCGCGCACAATGGTGGCAATTCGGTTGGTTCATTTCTAAAATTAGGAATTGTCTAAAATATATTTTAGTTTTTCATAGCATTTGAAAAACTTATTCGGTTGGTACCGTGTAACTAAATTAGGAATGCCTAATTAAATTATAGAAAATTAAATTAGGATAAGTCAGTAACAGCAAAATACCAAGTTTCATTTGAAACTTCTTAACCTAATTTTAGCAAAAATTAGTTAGGTTGGTGCCAACAGAATTGAGGCCATTGACAACTGTCATAAGCTATCAAACCAAAAGTCGTCAAGGGTTGTGTCAAACAGAACTCACCATTTTAAATCTTTATTTTTTTCTTTAATTTTTGCCAATTTTCAAATGTTTTAATAGTTATTCTGCCGAGACAAATATAACAAATTAAAAATCACGAAAATCAGTCCAGTCCGTTCTCGAATTAGGTATAAATGGTGTAACTAACACGACTTTGTTTTATATTATAATATATATATATAGTATAAAGTTATTAATCTAGTTTCTTATAATCTATATAATATATACTAGCTGTCCCGTTTGCGACTTCGTTCGCGCATTTTAAACAGAAAAAATATATCTAATTGTACCGACTACAGCGCCATCTGCCGGGCTGATTTGTGAATCTAAACCATCCAGGGCGCCACCCAAACGCATACAAAAAAGTTCATTCAAATCGGTCCAACCGTTTAGGAGGAGTTCAGTGACGTTACACAAGTACAGTAGAATTATATAGGTATATAAAGAAGATATAGATTACTAACTGTAACTAAATTAATAACTGCGAATCTTAGATAAAGACGAATAAATAAATAAGGTATATTTTTTCAACGTTAGTAAAATTTCAACCTGTTGCCTGCCTTGACATGGGATCAAAGAGCAACTGGGCAACTCGCCCAAGCCCTTACCAAATGGGCGAGATGATCAATTGCAAATAGTTATGTCAACGTAAACTTCAACAGGTATAAAGTCCACTAGAGCAGAGCTAAAATTGGCGCTTGATACTTACTTACTAGAACTCATTCTAGTACTTACGAGTATTATACAACAGCTGGTATCAAGGATTTCAGTTTGTACCTTCTAAAAATATATAGGCTACTCGTATTCTAATCATTAATCTGGTTCGAATCATACTGTCATACTTATTATTATAAATGTGAATGTAAGTTTGTTTGTTACGCTTTCACGCGAAAACTACTTAACCAATCATCATGAAACTTTGTACACATATTCCTGGAGGTATTAGAAGTAATACAGTTAGCCAGATTCCTATTAAATGAAATCTATTCTGCAACAGCTGTTTTATTTATGAAAATCAAAACGGATCGTTTTGTTTTCATAGAAGAATTAACTGTTGTTACTAACGGATGTTTGCATAATCTACTACGAGTAGGTATATATTTGTCAAATACCACTCACTCATTCATCACGAAATCTCAGAAACCACCGAACGGATTAGAATGAAATTTGGTATCTAGGGCCGTAGGTGCTCGCTAAGAGAGGTTTTCAAAAAATCACTCGGCATCATGGTCAAACCGTGAAAACCGCGATTATGTTTTGTAATAAACTAGCGACCCCGGCTTCGCACGGTTGCAATGCTGATACTAAATATACTACAGAATGTCTAATGTGATTAGAAACCTCTAAACTTATCAGTGTTTCTCTACTATATTATGCATGTATCATATATATAAACCTTCCTCTTGAATAACTCTATCTATTAAAACCGCATCAAAATCCATTGCGTAGTTTTAAAGATCTAAGCATACATAAGGACAGACAGACAGCGGGAAGCGACTTTGTTTTGTACTATGTATGTCTACATAGTATAAAACAGAGTCGCTTCTGCTTGCACCAACACCTGCACGCACTGTTTCACGATAACATTCGCCTATCTGTCGCGTACAGAGACATTTAAATATGCTTCTCACTGAACATCCTGAAAGACGATAGAGAGACTGTGCCTTACCTACTGTGAGAACGTTTTGTATAAATAATAGCTTTACTCATAATATTATTTAGTGTAGGTATCAGTTCCTTTTATTATTAGATTGTTTTTGAAGTGAAAACTTCTATAGCATCGTTGTGATTTGAAAGTCGATGAAACGAAAAAGCGACAGTAAAAAGAGACAGACACATAAATTCATAAGATTTAACGTGGGAGAAAATGAGATAGGAAGCATTATACGTGTTTATTATTACGTGCGTGCATGCGTAGTACTATGCTTGAGAAAAGGTATCACAACAACCGTGGTGTTTTGTGTACGCGTACGTATTATACGTTTGTTTTTTGAAGGTTTCACTTCTACCACGTGTGAATTGCACACATGTTCTATTTTTATTTTATGTTCTGATTTTCTATTTTACGCATTGGATCTGTAATGGTAAAATAAGGTGTAAATAAACTGAATTTGAATTAATATTTTTTCCGAAACATTAATTCGTTCAATTATTATCTTGCTACTTTTTATCTACCACGCGGGCAAAGCCGCGGTAAATAGCTAGCAGCTTATAATTTAGTGCACCCCGATCAATCTTTTATTAAAGTTAGGCTCCTCTCTATCCAAAGGTTGTCTGGAAGAAATCGCTTCCTTACCGATAAGACCGCCCATTGTACATATATTTTCAGTTATTATTTTTTGTCAAATTCTTTGTGATAATTATAAGGTGTACTATAAAGTGTTGTCAAATTCTTTGTGATAATTTTAAGGTGTACAATAAAGTGTTTTCATTCATTCGTTCGTTCAGTCATTCATTCATTATAGAAACCCGGGGTAATTGATCCTTATCCTCGGGTAGTGGAAGATGCGCTATATATAGATGGTTTGTTGATTTCGGTAGGTACGAAGTTCGAAGCACAGATGTTGTGCGCGATGTTCTATTTATAGGCAGTTCGACTCTCGTTCGATGAATGCGTTAATATTTAATTTTAAGTGCCTAACTACATGTTAGGCAGCAATACTTACATTGATTTGACTACTCGAATACCGAAGTCGCGAATGTGTAAAGAATAATAGAAAAACAATACCCTTATTAAAGTGGTTTTCAGAAGTAATGAGCAGAAAGAAAATTAGGTTCAATTAGTACCTTAGGATGAATTGGCACCAAATTCACCTAGTATGTAAGACGTTTCAAAGTGATCCTTGTGATTGTATTGCATAAAGTATCGTTTGACTTTGACTTGACTTGACTTGATCACTCGTGATGATATTATAATTAAGTTAAATCCTGTAAGAACTATCCCAAGTGGCCCATACTTAGTACCTAAATAAGTTAGATGTTGTTATTAAGATGTTATAAAATTAAGTTTCTACGCAATAAAAATGTTTTAACCAACTTCAAAAACGGAGAAGGTTTTCAATTCGGTTGTATTTATTACTAATATTTTTTTTTAAGTTACTTCATACAACACTAACTTATGGATCCAAGACATGGGCGCTCACAAAGGAATACATGCATAAGATCAGAGTAGCACAACGGGTAATTGAGCGCGCCATGCTCGGATTATCACTCTTGGATCACATACCCAATGTCGAAATTAGACGTCGCGTCGGACGAAAGTTGTGGACGTAGGTATGCAAATCGCCAGGTTGAAGTGGAAATGGGCGGGACACTTGGCAAGAATGGATAACGGGAGATGGACGAAGGCGGTAACGCAATGGTGGCCAAGGGATGCTCAACGACCAAGAGGCAGACCACCCGCCCGATGGTCGAACAATACAGTCAACGCTGTCGGGAACCACTGGATGAGACTTGCTAGGGACCGGAAAGAGTGGCATAATAAAAAGGAGGAGGACCCAGCAGTGGGTGCAATGGGGCTGAAATGATGATGATGAGGATGATAACAAAAAAAAAATTTTTTGTTAAACGATATAATACATTAAACAGATGGACAAATATTTAGTACAATTCCGCTAATCTATTCCTAAAGAGTTGTTGTTGCTTCGACCAACGTCAGAATAAGAGGTCTTAACAAGTCTGCAGAGCAGAGTGTTTTTTCGTCGGGGTGCGGAGTGAGTCAAGTGTTCCTGAGGATGCCTCGTGGAGAGGCGAAACACGTGTCGAATTTCTTTTGGAGGTAACTCTTTAGGAATAGATTAGCGGAATTGTACTAAATATTTGTCCATCTGTTTAATGTTTTGTAATGGATTTCCGCAAAGTCACGCCTGAATCAATTATCTATCAAACGATATAATTTACGATTGGATTGGTCGAAATCGGTTCAGTAGTTTGGTAGTTAAATCAAATTGCTGGAAATAATATGTCATCCAAGTAAACGAAATTTCGCATTTACTTTAGTAAACTTAATTCGATTGTATTTTTATGGGCTCACATTTCGTCTAATGAAGTCGGTTTTCTTATTGATTTTAAAAACGTAATTATCAGTATGTATATAAGTCTGTCACACCTGTCTTTCAAATGCCAAAACTAAACAGATGTTAACCTATTGATGATGATGTCAGATGTCTTCGATTTGTCAAAATAAGAAAACAAAAGAAAGAGGTTTTTGTACTTGACCAGACCCACGAAATACGTAGCTCCTATTGGTCTTTAAAAATAAAAGAAATCGAGCAAGCTGGGGGTGGCAATCGGTCACTTCACAGAAAAACCATCCTAGTGGTGTAAAGGCAGATCTTACGGCGATGGTACCTACCTAGCAGCTTCTTTTATTTAGCACGTTCATCCTATGTTTTTTGTTTATTAACCTTCATGGCAATTTCCACCAATAAGCTCAAAGCTCGTCATCGCCAGAGTTTGAACAGCATTCCTACGTCGATTTCACACGTGCTTCGCGCGTGTCGCGTGTCTCGAGCTATTTCTGACGTGCAGTACTAACTATACAGAAATCTGTGTGTTGCTGTTGCTGTAGTAGGTAACTATGAGTAGGAGTCTATGTATCATTTTATTGCTACTAAATGGTACACTACTCATTGAACAACTCTTTGTACATAATTACGTTTTAAAAACGAAAAAATCTTTAAAAACTGAAGTCCTATATAAACCTATATAAAAATACGAAATCTCGTATTCTTGGATGCATATTTATTCCAGCTATTTTGATATCAAATCACAAATTAATGAACTAATTTTGATGTAATTTCTATGGGACCAATCGGAAAGTATACCCTTTTATATGAATAAGTGTTTTTTCAAATCGGTTTATAAATGACGGAGTAATAAGGTTCTTTTTTTGAAGTCGGTTAAAAAAGGGCGATATAATGATCATTAAAATTTTAGTAAGTACCTAAATAATTAATGTAACTTTTGCTGTCGCGTTGTTGTTTTAATCGCGTTTGCCGCAATTTGAAAATTACAAGCACAGAGTACCTACGTACTAATTTTCAAATTGCGGTATTTTTCCAATACCGATAGTGTTTCCCGATAAAATCAGTATATCACGAATGATTCGTGCCAAATGTCGGAGCCCATAGTGAGGGCAACGAGCCAAGATCGAGGGTATTGGCACAGACATAATATCTCCTCGGTAAACCTGTGAAAGTATGATGGTGACCTAACAATTGGGGTCGTGGCTTGAGTGGTCGATCGAACGCGCTGTGACGGTATCATAAATTTGGAACACACGACGTTCGACCAAATATCAAAGAGAGAGATTCCCTATTTTTGACGTGATAACGTCATAGAAATCTATGAACGCCGGCTGCACGTATGAAAAAGCGTGACTGGAAATTGGAAAATCGGTTGGTTCATTTCTAAAATTAGGAATTGTCTAAAATATATTTTAATTAGTCATAGCATTTTTAAAACCTAGTCGGTTTGTAGCATCTGACTAATTTAGGAACGCTTAATTATATTAGATAAAACTAAATTAGGATAAGTTAGTAACAGCAGAATACCACAGTTTCATTTGACAGTTCTAAACCTAATTTTAGCTAAAATTAGTTAGGTTGGTGCCAACAGAATTGAGGCCATTGTCCACGATCCGCCTGAGCCGAGCGTGCAAGCGAGAGCGCGGAACAAGCGATAGAGAGGCACGATCGGTTCATCAATGTTTTCTTATGACGTTATCACGTAAAATTATCATCCATAAACCGACTTAACACACAACCATTTATTTTGTTTATTTTTTTTTTTATATCGCTCTCAACATGTACCGGTACGGGTGCAACGGGTGTGTAAGACCCACCTGTTGGAAGACGATATTGAGATTACTGAGCATTGAGCCAAGGTCTTCCAGCGATTCTGCCATGATGACTATATCTTCGGCAAATCGAAGGTCAGAGATGCGTTCGCCGTTGACCTTTCTAGGAAAAATATGTTTTAAATAAATAAATAATACCGGACATTTCACACAACATCATCTGGTCCCAAAGTAAGCGGAGTTTATGTTATGGGTACCACATGACTAATACACTACATAATATACTTTAAAGAACTGTAAATTGGCATCAACAAAGTAATCTCGGTTAGTCACAGGCAACAGGCGTCCAGGATGCGATTAATTCTAGTTGAAGTAGGTACCTACATAATGTATAAACAAAGAAGAACAAAGTGAATTACTGAATATGGTTACACCATTATTTACTCATTGTGTTGCGTCATCCAAGGCCCTGTAGGGGCATTGTCTTATTAGTATACTAGCTGCTGCCCGTGGCTTCACACGCGTGGTACCTACATAAAATGTAGCCTATTTCCTTCTCCAAGGTACAATCTCTAAAACAAAATTCATCAAAATCGGTTCAGCGGCTTAGGCGTGAAAACGTAACAGACAGACAGAGTTACTTTCACATTTATAATATTAGTAAGCATAATACTGTGTACAGCGAACAGACGTATGATAACGGAAATCCGGAAAAAGTCAAAGTCAAATGTCAAAAGATACTTTATTCAATACAAGCACAAGGATCACTTTAAAACGTCTTACATACTAGGTGAATTTAGGTGCCAATTCCTCCTAACCCAAGCACGAGAAGAACCGGCAAGAAACTCGTCGTGATCCTAGCGCTTTTTGCATGATCCATCTTATAACTACCTTAACTACGAGACTAATACGAGAGAGTTTATACATTTCAAATGTGTCAGTTAACTGTCTGAGGGCAGAGCGACATGAGGCCATGCATTGCTGAACAAGGATAGTTTTACTGAAGTAAAAACTTTTTTTCCATGATATGGTTTTACCACTGTAGATCGATGGTGATCTGACTGATGATCGATCTTTCGATCTGCCGGCATGGTGTTGGTCTGGATTCGGGTTAACTGGAACTGCAGTTAGAAAAGCTTTCGTATTACTGTATTTTGTTTGACGGATTCTTGAGAAATGTGTTGTAAAATTATACAAATGCATTTATTTGCCAAAACTAAAGGCGCCAAACCTACAGTTCATTTGCCAAAACTTGCGCGGCGGCGCTTGCTCATTAGTATGTACCTACACTGACCTACGTTAGAATAATCTAGATACCTAGGACAGAAAGTGGCTATACTTATTCGTACCTACCTAATGTCAGCCGTGTCATACCTAAGTAATCTCCCTTGTTCCCACACTGTTTGTTCCGGCTATGACGTTCGTCAAGCCTTATATGAGTCCTTTACGCAGCCTCAAAACCCTGTTACCAGAGTTAACTACTAGCTCAATACTAACTGTGTTTAACCTACCATCTCTGTGCGTTGATCATGCTATTTTCCTCGTCAAAATATCATTGAAACAAAGCGTCGCACTACTTGGCTCCTAGCATGGATGGTGGGCGTGCGAGCCACGCGGTAACTGCGTGCACGCAGTGACGTCATCGCCGCGCCCGCACTTACCACCTGTCAGTAATAATAACTCTTCTCTTCTCTGTGGTATTGCAGAACCGGACATACTAACTGTTGCTGATACTGTGGCGCTGCAGAACATTGACACACATCACCGTCGTGCTAGGTACTCTTTGTTTTTGTTATTACCTGCTTTCATTCAAAGTAGATAGGTATTGTATTAATACGAAATAATCCTCTATTCATATTTATAATGCCTACCTGACAACGGACTATATTGTTGATAAGATTGCATGGTCTCATGTTGCTCTGCCCTCAGACAGTTAACTGTAAGATTTGCAATGTATAAACTTCTGTAATCGTGTATTAGTTTTTCGTAGTTACGCTAGTTATAAGATGGATAATACAAAAAAGCGCCAGGACCAGGACAAGTTTCTTGCCAGTTCTACTCGGACTTGGGTTAGGAGGAATTGGCACCTAAATTTACGTAGTACCAGCTGTCCTGTTCGCGACTTCATCCACGCATTTACAAAAGAAAAATTATCTAATTGTAATTTTCTAAATCTAAATTCATAAGAATCGGTCCAGCCAGCTGTTTAGAAGTTTAATTACAAACACATGTACAGACGATTTATATATAAGTATGTATAAAGATGTTTTAATGTGAACCTTGTGATTGTATTGAATGAAATTATTTAAATTTGAAATTGTATCTTCATGCGTATCGTACCAAAAAGGGGAAATGTGATCATTTGGAGAGTGATCCAAATGATCAAAATTACCCATCTTAACTCGACTTAATTTTTTTTTAAACTTTTTCATCCTGTCTAGTCAAGTTACTCAAGTTACTCAAGTCAGTGATAAAAGTGTTACAAAATATAATTTGTAATATGTTATACGAATGGGTGTAGATCAGTGAAAAATATATGTTGATTATCGGTTTGATGTAGACAAACACATAGGTAGTATTGCATTTGATATAATATTTTTTTTCTTAATTTGAAGAGTGGGTAAAAAAGAAAAAGAACTACCAGCTGTTGCCTTTCAGAAAATTTAAATGACAAGAGAACCTTGTGAAGTGCAGCCAGAATATTTGAGCAAAACAGAACAAAAGTAAACAAAGGAAATTCAACCTTGTACCAAAATGACTGGTTAGGAATGGGGTGTTACTTATAAACAACCATTTGGGTATTTTATATATTGAAATATATAGAGATATAGAGAAATATTGGTTAAATATTCGCTGTTACCTATGCCTATATCTATACTAGTGGCTCTGTGAGCTTTTTTTACGTTTACGTTAACTATTTGTTTTAATTTCTCAAAAACTGAACCTACAAAAAAAAACGATATAGTTACAGAACCAGCTCACAAAATTTCACGAGAATCTGTTGAGAAATGCGACCTGTAACGCAGAACATCCGGACAGACAGACATACGCAAGCATTTTCGTCAAAGCTGAAATGGAGACACTCGCTTCGCTCGGTCGATAAGACTAGGGTATCCCGAATATTTCTAGATTGATCTAGTTCCATCATCTCCTTTTCACAACAGGACAAGCAGACGTATCATACCATCCATACCTGTCAGTATACCGCCCTTAAGAACAAAGCGCTTTGCTTCCATATTTATAATGCGTACAGCCAAGGATTGGAATGCTTTGCCGTCGTCTGTCTTTCCTGAAAACTACAATCTAGGTCTCTTCAAGTCTCGAGTAAATAGGTGTCTTCTAGACCTGCGTGCCCCATCGTATCGGTCACACCGTCGCTTAATATCAGGAGAGATCGTGGTCAAAAAGTCTATCGAAGATAAAAAAAAGGGTGCGTCTCGGGACGCCCGACAGAAGTGATAACTTAAACTAATTTAACTAGCGCTGTGGGTTTGAGTGAGAGAGGAGGAGCCTGCCTACCGCTGCCGTATGCGTGAGAGAAAGGGAAGCCAGACAGACTGACGCCATAACGCGTTATGTAACGAAGCGGTTTACCCTCCCATAAGATAACCAGATAGTGATAACCACACCAAAAAAACAGATTAGATAGGTATTTTAGTAAGAAGACAGTAAGTATCTACTTACTTTTTATATAAAAGTCTAAATTCCTTTGGAAAACCAAATAATTTTGCATCTCGTAGAGCACATTGTCGACTCTATATGTAGGTATTTTATTTATTTTACGAGCCATATCAATTTATTTGCGACCTGAGAATATTGTTTTGTTTGTACAAACCCTAGATGCAAAACAATTTAGTTTTATTTTATGGGCTATTTAAAAACGATTTAGAATTTATTATTTCAATAACAATCCAATACCTGCATAAACAAACAAAGAATTAACTTATATATCTATATATAGCTGTATAAAAATATATAAGTAAATCCTAACCTAAATTAACTGGTTTGTTCGTAATATTGATGGCCTCAATTTTACGAATGTTACGAAACCTTCTCTAATCAGTCAATATTTCATAATTATCTTGAAAGGAGGTGGATAATTAATAATAAAATTATGTTATATAAAGATGTTTCAATGTGATCCTTGTGATTGTATTGAATAAAAATACTTGAATTTGAATTTAAATCGTAAAATGGGCAATTTGATCATTCGGATCACTCTCCAAATGATCAAATAGCCCATCTCGCCTTAATTATTTTTTAACTTTTTCATCCTATCAGTAGGTAACTCAAATCAGTGATAAAAGTGATACAAAAATATATATGTAATATAATATGTTATGCGAATAGGTAATAGGGCGAATAGACCTTCCCTAATCAGTCAATATTTCATAATTATCTTGAAAGGAGGTGGATAATTAATAATAAAATTATGTTATCGATGTAGTAAGTAAATGTAAGTATCTATGTATATGGTAGGTTTGTAAGTCTAATGAAATACTAAGTAATTTTTTAATCGATTAATTGTTACTAATGCTAATGAATGACTCACAAAAGTCACAAAACAACCTTACCATGACCTATGTAAAGTTCTGAGGCCTTTTGGGGCCAATTACCTTCGTAGGTTTCAGTTTAGCTTAAGATAGCTTCTACCCATTGGTTTGTAAGATTAATAATAATCGTTCCAGACTCTAATTGATAAATCAGTATTGTTCCGCGTCTGAGTACATTGCTCTGTTTACGTTATTATCAATGATCTTTCAATTTGACATTCCCAGGGGTATCCCTTTCGCGATCTGATTCACCATTATTTGATTGCTAATGAGTTGTGTATCACAAATATTTATTTAGTATACCATCAATCATATTCAGTAGCAAGATTACTCATTACCTGATAATTATTTATTACTCATTCTTATCAATCATGTTTTGTGCTCGTGTTTACCTACTTGCTGGTAAGTTGTGCGAGTGTTCATGTTTTTGTTCTTCTGTTATAGTGTATGAATTAAACTTAGTTGTTTAATTTTTTTTCTTGTTTATAGTCTGCCCGCGCGATCCGCACTGGGCGTTGATCAGCTGCCGCTCGCGCTTTTATACCTTCGGTCCGCGCGATACGGCTGTATTTACATTCAGATAAAACACTGACGTCTGGTTTTTCTTACTATACTCAAAGACTAAAAGTCTCTTAACTTATTGTGGATGTTATTATTTGGTGCTGAGCTAGATCCGGCTGAATTTCGACGGCCTTACGCAAACGGAAAAGTACAGTGTGTTGGCTAAGAGCAGGCGTAACACCTGTATGTTAATGGCATAGGGTTGGGTTTGGCGGTGTTGTGACGCGCGATGACGTCAGTATCACGCAGCGGCTGCATGGTCGGTGGCTGACGCGCCCACTGACGGCCGCGTGCGCCTGTTTCATGTGGCAACAGTTTTTATGCAAGGCGCGCCCGTTCGCAGCGGTGACTGGCCGCTGTGTTTGAAATTAGAATCCACGCTTCTGTTTTGAATCTCAAACTTTCGTAAATTAATAGTCGTACCTACCTACTACCGCTGGTACGTTAAGTATCTACGTCAGTAGTAAATAATACTTTTTTCTTTTTGTCAGACATACACGTCGTATCTATAGGTATCCTAGTTAGGTACCTACTACCTATTTGTGATAATACGAGTTACAAGCCAAACATAGGTAGTTTTCATAACATTAAGTCACATATTTTTACAGAGAATGTATACCTACTTAAATGACCACATCGTTGTAAGAATGGTTTCGTTAAGTTTAGTTTGTTTGATAGGTAACTGGCTAACCAAATTGTTGATATTAGTGGAGCCCTTCAAATAGCCTTTAAATGTTTCTAATGTGTATTTGTGCTGCTGGTTTTCTTGAAATAAATAAAGGTGCATTGAACAAAAATGCCGAAGCATTTTATTCGGTGGAATAAGTATTTTCGTAACCTGCTAAAAAAAACTAGGTAGGTAGGTATAATCCTCGTTATTCACATTTCACATCTTTAGTTAGATACTAATTAACACAAACGTAGAGCTTATTGGAAATACCAAATTCCCATAGGTCAGTCTCTAACTAATCTTACCTGCACATTAATTTCTGCATTAAGGAAAAAGTTTTGAATTAACCAGCGATACTTGGAAATTCTGCTTTTATCCGCGAAGCTTAGTTACCTACCTAGTACCTACACTACACCGTAAGAACCGTGCACAAGGAAAAAGATGCATTTAGGATACCTACTTACGAAGTAGGTAGGTAAGAATCTACAAAGTTGGGTCGGCATTAACTTCTATCACCAGTAATTACGCTTTAAAACTAAAAACAAACCGACTTCATTAAATCAAATTTGAGCCCATACCCATAAATACAAACGAATCAAGAACCTTTTGAAGTTGTTTAAAAAAAAAAAAAAAATAGTATCAAAATATTATACTTACGATATTTAGTAAGTACTTTACAGAGCTTGAGCATGTTTATAATAGATGATTTCATGTAAGCTCACATAGAGTCCCGTTCGATTGCCGTTGGGCCGAAAGGTTCTAGAGGGTAGCGGAATTAGGGCGAACACTGTTCCAAGCGTTTCTAGCCTCGTCGACATTTTGAGAGAAATTCAACAAAATTACTAGTGATGTGGATGGAAGACTCTTGGTTTAGGTTGTCTAAGACGCTGGTAGGGCAACACTTTTAATTTTGCGAATACCTAAGCCTCCCAAGTTGACAGGTAGGGAGGCCTGCAGCCTGTCATCTAGATGAATATTCAAAACCGACGATAAAGTGTATTTTATTATGTTGTCTAAGCCTTCCACCAGCTCGCTGTTTCCACAATTGACAAGAGCCAATCTCAAAAGCGTAAACTTTGGAGTAAAAAGACAAAACTTGATAATTGTAACAGCCAGTTACCTACTAACTGTGAAAGTCAGTACTTACTGAAGTAGTTTAGTAGTGGAGGATGTGGGTCTTAATCTCAATAATAGAACTTCACATTTCACCTAAATACAGTCTGCACCTGCACCTAAAACACTAGGTAGGTAATATTATAATTATAATATTATAATACACACTAGGTAACGCAATAATGTTATAATAAAAAAGGTTTTCTTAGAATCAACATAAAATTCATGTAATAAACAAAGAATCACCAGCTGGCAAATATTTGTGTTTCAGATAACAAAATAGGTATGATGCAAATTGTATAAATTCTGCACATTTATACCTATCCAATAGAATGACTCGTGGGCATTGCCCCAATCACCGATGATGACCGAATGTTTTAATGCAACCGATTACCAAGTAGGTTGGTAGATACACCGCGCCAAATAATTTCTTAAATATCGAAGAGCTGTGCCAAGAATTTCAAATTTGGAACGCGAGACGCATAGAACATCAACAGGGCGTGGTCCTTTGGAGCTAAATGCTGAGGTGCTAAAGTGCCAGTGTAACGCTGAACTCAAAATGTCGAAATAAACACGTCTCTATGTTCGACTTTGTTCTGAACCAAGGGGTCGAGGGAGTTCATGGTATACTGGTGCTAGTATTAGTAACGCGCTGCGTTCTATTTTTAAATTTGAGTCGTGCGTCGAGCACGCGCCCTCAGCATGGCTTTGTTTTGCTCTGATAAAACTGGCCTCCTATTTACAGTAGATATTTAGTTTATCGAAATGTTTACATCGTATATATTTATTTTATTGCTATTATCAGTAGGTAACAACTATAAGGAGTATGTAATGTAGAGAGTTTCCCGCTATCAAAGTAGTAAACGATAAATAAAGAAAGATATGTTTAATTAAAAATGGTATGGATGAATAATTTTGAGGTAGATAACTAATTTTAGTTTACCTTTAGAAAGTTCTTTATCAACTTGGTAACAAATTATTGTATGTTTGCTCTCAAAATATTGGATATAAGTACTTGGAACTTACTAACCTATCATTCTACTTACCTACCGATCAAAACAATGCTAAACTTATTCATATGAAATTTTCTGAAATGGCATCCCTCCTTATTAGATTATAATTTCAATTTTTATAATTCAATCTGAAAAAATCCTCCTCGGAGGTGTGCAGCCGGCAACGATCCATCGCCGACTGACGACTTTTAGAAATTCTAAGCCCCACGTTACTTATCTTGTTGATACGTTCGTCCAGAACTTTTGGACTGCCTCCACTTGATGTTTGAACTACTTCAGAGGTTTTTTTTAATTGGTTATTGTATTAAAGATAAGGCGCTTACGCAAATGCCTCCCGGCACACTGAGATTGGCAAGTGTCAACAATGATAACAAATCTTTGACTGCGGTGGGGTCACGCACGGTACTTATTAAATTTTAAGTATTGAATGGAGACGTATATACCTACTTACCTATAAACTACAAAAAAAATACAAAAAAAAAGGAAAAAAAAATATGTTCAGTAGGTAAGTACATTGTCAATTAAAAAAAGTTGTAAAAATCATCAGAAATAAACAAAAATACTTGTGTGGTATTTCTATAAAACATCAAAATAATAAATACTTAAGTAATTTTTTTTATTTGTATACATACAAACAACAGTGATATGAGTAAATATTTCAATGCTTATCAACAAAACATTGCTATCCTAATCAATAAGATTACCAAAGCTCAAGTACTTAAGTACTTGAGTAGGTACTTTTAAATTTGACAGATAGGTAGGATCATAAACTCAGTTGCTACCTATTACCTATTTTTAACCGACTTCAAAAAAAGCAGGAGGTTCTCATTTCGTCAAAATCTTTTTATTTTATATTTTATGTTTTTAAATATAATGTTATACTTTTACTTCCCTTCCCCGGACCCATTTAAATTGTATCGAAATCGGTCGAACGGTTTTTAAAAACTCAACAAAAAATTATAAATTGTATTTTTTATAAACTTGAATTTGGTTGTCTTTTTAGTTTTTAAAAGGTAATTATATTAGACCAATAGGTTTTTCTTTATAATAATAGGTTGGTAATTAAATAGAATAGAAACGTCACAAAGCAATTACAGATGGTATATAACATAGGCTTAAATGTTTAGACTCGTGACAGGCTACCAACACCAAAAGGCAAGATTTGCGGAATGTAGCTCCCAGGACTTCGATGAAGAAGAGACGAAGATCGGACCCAGTGGCGCGCCTTGAGAGAGACCTACGTTTAACAGTGTTAAAAATGAAATGAAATAAATGACACACACACACAGATACAAGTAACAACATTGTTACTTGTAGATTTATATTGGTAGTTTAAGAGTTATTGTAGTTGTGTAATTTTGATGTAATCATTATACTTTTATATATTGTATGTTTTGTGTCTTGTAACGGTATGACGTCACCCTCCTTGTTCGGCGCAGTCTTAAAACCAGTGCTATTTTGCAATAGGGTAAAGCTCGGTAATACGCCCCACTTGACAAAACGCCTCACTGGTCTAGCACTGACTCAAACCTAGCTACGCGGCTTACTTACACCCGCACGTGTACTTCTCAGTCAACCGGCAACATGGTGGACGCTTGCGAGTGATTTGCGTTGTTTGGTAAAAAAAAATTGAGAAAATTTATTTATTGGCGTTCTTACAATTTGTAGTGAGTTTCAAACTAATTTGTAAATCTATACTGTTATGTTTTTCACATCGAAATAATCGGCAAAAACGTTTGATATCACCTTTGTGTTTTGATTATTTTGAGGTTAATAACCTTGAACATGTCGGCAGGAATACGGTGGGGCATTTTATAAATCAAAATTGGCAATACGCCCTACATCTATAAGTAGTTATATAATATTTAATAATGTAAATTTTTTGCAGATTATGTCCCGTAAATACCAACGGAAGACACTACGAGCATTATGGACCGCGGATGACTTAGATAAGGGTATGCGGTTTGTTCGAGATTATCTTTATTTATTGATTATCTTTCAAAATTTTTGTACTACAAAGTGTCATAGTAAAATATTGGTATTATTAAGGTGAAATTTTACGAAAAGACTAAGCGTTTACATAATTCTGATAGAGACAACATTTTGTGTTATTCCTTTTTAAAATTTGTTGTTCTAAGTAGTTTAGAAATGTGATTATTACACTGGGGCATTTTATAATACAGGTTGGGGCATATTACCCTACGGTCGTAATATAAAATACCCCACCTATGGTTTTCAAATAGCTATATAGCTCGATAATAATAAGTCGAATATCTTAAGAGATTTCTTAAATTACTAAGTGTCATAACGTTAAGAAATAACTTAATTGTGATCCTCAATAAAAACTTTGATTTTATCTTTAAAATATATTTTTTTAATAATATTTTATTGAATGGTGGGGCGTATTACCGAGTTTTACCCTATGTGAAGTAGCATAAAGCTGAGACTGGGCCTTTTTGGCAAACACAGACTGATTTGGTGCAGGGTAGGTACACATACTACTATTTTTAATCTTTATTTTATATTCATGTTATTGTCTTTTTCATTGTGTACCTGCTATTTTATGTTACTTTTATCTGTGTGTGTGTGTGTCAAAATAAACTTTTTCATTTCATTTAATTTCAATATAGCAGGTACACAGACTAATAAACTAATTCTAAACATTTATTTTTCTACTAAATTGAGTACTAGCGACCCGCGCCGGCTTTGCACGTGTGCAATGCTTATACTATATATACAACAGAATGTCTAATGTGATTAGAAACCTCTAAAATTAGTGTTTTTCTACTATATTATGCATGTATTATACATATAAACCTTCCTCTTGAATCACTCTATCTATTTAAAATCCGCATCAAAATCCTCTGCGTACTTTTAAAGATCTAAGCATACATAGGGACAGACAGACAGTGGGAAGCGACTTTGTTTTATACTATGTAGTTAAGTACCTACATGTACTTACTCAATACCATCCCACCTGTTCCAAACTCACCCTGTTCCAAACCTAGTCTGCGTTTGTCAAAAAAGCAGTCTCAGCTTTATGTGTTATACCTATATAGGATGAATAGGTCTGAAGCTATTTAACCTAACCTAAACCCAACCTCAAATAAGTTTACGATCTATGGCGTAATGGACGAAGGGCTGACTATAACGCACAGGAGTTCGATTCTCGCCGCGGAACAAATGTATGTTTGATATTTCTGCAAATATTTCTGAAAATATTTGTCTTGGGTCTGGGTGTTTCTATGTATTTAAATAAATGGAGTATATCAGTCATGTAGTACCCATGACACCAGCTCTGCTTACTTTGGGGCCAGATGATGCTGCGTGAAATGATAGATAAGAAGATAGATATATAGATAGTGCTATACCATACAGTAAAATACAAAAATAATTATTTTACAATAAAAGGCAATATAATGGGCGGCCTAATCGCTAACAGCAATCTCTGCCAGAAAATCCGGCATTTGTCCGGCATAATTTTTTTATTACCTAAATAAATCAGAAAATCTTAAAAAAACACACGTGTGCAATTCACACGAGTTAGAAGTGAAACCTTCAAAAAACAAACGTATAATACGTACACGTATACAAAACACCACGGTTGTTGTGATGCCTTTTCTCAAGCTTTGTACTACGCATGCGCGCACAAACACGTACCTATAATGCTTCTTATCTCATTTTCTCCCACGTTAAATCTTATGAATTTATGACTCTCGTCTCTTTTTACTGTCGCTTTTTCGTTTCATCGACTTTCAAATCGATGCTAAAGAAGTTTTCACTTCAAAAAATGAATCCAGTGAATTCGTTTATTTACGAGTAGTAACTGTAAAACATACTTGATTAAACAATCACATGTTATCAAACCAAATAACAGGAACTATCAGTGACCTTTGCCTATTAGTGTTTTTATTTTTAAACTAAACAATTGCGAAAAATAAGTAAGCTTTTGTGACTCTAACTGATAACCTCTTCTCCTGTTTATATTGTAAGAATACACGCAAGTCACTCATCATTGTACATGATCGATTGCACCATAGATATTTTGACAACATCATTGATACGAAACATTAAACGGATGGACAAATACAGTAGAATTAGCTTATGACGACTTCCTTTATAACGGCTAATCGTTTTTATCAACGGATATGCAAACACAAGTTAGGACATCTATACAGACGTACTATGAAAACATACCTGTTTAGTACGTCTCCGGTTTTAGCGACCAACTGCTTAGAACGACCTATTTTTACAATGTATCGGCCGGTTAGAAGGACGCGCAGTGTTTTTATAGGCATAATAAAATAAATAAATAATCCCGGACATTTCACACAGCATCATCAGGTCCCAAAGTAAGCAGAGCTTGTGTTATGGGTACCACATGACTGATACACTACTTATATACTTTTTTTTTTGTAAATACATACATATTATATATAGAAACACCCAGACCCGAGACAAATACTTGCAGATCATACAAACACTTGTCCCGCGGCGGGAATCGAACCCGCAACCTTTTGCGTCTCAGCCGGACCTAAGTCGTAAGGTAGTTATAACAATCAATGTAAGAGGTTTTTATACTGGGATAAGGGCTTGTCTTCACTAACATGTCAGCTTAGTTGGTAGCTCTGCCTTCTGCGCTGTAGGTACCCATAACACAAGCTCTGCTTACTTTGGGGCCGAATGATGCTGTGTGAAATGTCCGGCATTATTTATTAATTATGTATCCAGAAACTATACGTTTATAAAATGTTTTCGAAGGATTATTAGGTGATAAGATATGGAATATAATAAGATAATCTTTTCAAACGATTTATTAAGAAAAAATATCAAAAAACCAAAATAACACCTATAAAAACATAATTAATACCTAACAGCAGAAAAAAATAAAAACATTGTTCACAGTAATATAATCTGTCTAATATAATAACATTAATGAGATTTGAAAACCGATGTTTCGAGTAGACCTATACTTTTGACACTCAGCTTATCGGCCCATTAGCTCAGTTGGTTAGAGCGTCGTGCTAATAACGCGAAGGTCGCGGGTTCGATCCCCTCATGGGCCAACTATTCTTTTTTTTTATAAACCCGTTGTTTTTTTTATTTATCCTCAAACAAAAGTAACAGGGACAATAATTGTATTGTAATTAATTACCTAAGTATTTTATTTCAAAACGTACTTGATAGTTAAACTAAATGTGCATACATATTTGAGATTTATAATTATTATTAGATATATATTGACGACCTCTGTGGCCAGTGGGTCAAATTCCGACTGAGACGCAAAAGGTTGCGTGTTTGATTCCCGCCGCGAGACAATCGTTTGTATAGTCTGCAAGTATTTGTCTCGGGGCTGGGTTTCTATGCATAATATAAAAAGTATATAAGTATTCATTTAGTATTCATTTAGTTCCTATAACTAAAGCTCTGCTTACTTCGGGGCCAGATGATGCTGTGTGAAATGTCCGGCAAATAATTATTTATTAATTTGTTGTATTTATTTTATTTAAATAACAATAGTCCTAGAAACTCTGAGGCGCACTTTAACCCTTTCACCACACTGGTTGGAAATAGCTAGTGACATGATAAAAGATTGAGTTGTAGGTATTTATTTGATAAGAACCGGTTAAAATCGGTTGCTATCTAAGGTCGAGACCCGCTCCCACGCGACAGCGTAACTACTATCTTTGTAATACCAACCTGCAGGGTTATTACGTAACAGTAGCAGCAGCGTCAGCAATTGCAACTTGACAGTGACCTTAACGAGTATGCGAAATCATAAAACTAAAAAAAAATATAACGTTTTAATATCTAAAAAGAAAACCGACTTCATTTATAAAGAAATACGAAATTTCGTTTATTCTGATTTAAAAAGAAACTATAATAATTTCTATAGACCAATCGGAATATATCACATAAAATTTTTTTTAAATCGGTTCATAAATGACGTATTTATGAGGTATCAAACAAAAAAAAAAGCTACCGAATTGAAAACCTATTTTTTTGGAAGTCGGTTAAATATCCCTAATATTTTATTATGTACAAAAAATTCTCAGATGGGTGGTTTGCATAAAAATCTGTCTCTAAAATCTATTTATATGTATTGGCTTAGTTCTCGGTCCCAGTTGGAGTAATGTTCCTACTTATTACTAGCTCCTGCCCGCGGTTACATACATAATTACGTTTTAAAAACTAAAAAGACAACCGACTGCATGTATAAAAAATCAAAATATCAAAATTTCGTTTCATCCAAGTGGATGACATATTTTTTCAGTTTTTTTGATTTAAAAACCTAACTATTAAACCCATTTTTATGAAATGTATATAGGACCAATCGGGAAGTATATCCTTGAAATGACGGAGTTATGTGGTAATAAACATAAAAAAAACAGTCGAATTGAGAACCTGCTCCTCTTTTGGAGTCGGTTAAAAAAAGCCTATGTCCGTCCCAAGATAGCCATCTCCTTAACAAATTTCATCAAGATCCGTTCAGTCGTTTAGCCGTGAAAAGGCAACAGATAAACAGACGAGAATTTTGAATTTATAATATTAATATGTTGATGTGTTACACCATTTCTCTCGTTTTCCTGCAAACTGTGGGAATGATTCCGTGAAAAGGAAAGGAACTGTGTAACAGGAAGCCGAGCGCGAGCTTTTTGACTTGACCAATGACCGCGCGCGGTTGTAGAATTGGCCGTCAGGTGGTACCAACCAACCCATCCTGAGTTGTCAGTAGGGCGATTATGGAACTCTTGATACAATCAATGTCTATCAGTTTCGATTAGCAATCTGCATCAATGTCTATCAATTTCGATTAGCAATAGGCATTATTTCAATCAATCATATACGATGTATTTAAATGCTTAGTACGCTAAACACGGTTCCTACCACAATCGTACTTTGTAAATTGATCGAGTTACAGTTTGACACCAACTTCACATTGTAACTAGCGATAGAAGCCGATAGAAATCGCAGCGATCCGTAATACCAATTCATCAATAGTAACTAAAAGCTATTAGGTAGTATCAATGTTTTGATAGTATCAAAGTTACATAATCGCCCCGATGTTAGGTACACATTAAATGCGATGCGTGCGACTAAGTACTATAAAACGTGCTAGACGTTTTCTTATAACTATTAGTAGGTATTAGTAGTCGCCTAGTGGTCGAAATTCGACCATAATTAATTTAAATTATAGTTTGAACATAATTAAGGTTCTATTGTCAAAGACTATACTTTTTATGTTTGACATTCAGGAAGACTATAGACAAATAATTTCAAAGACAAACAATATATTAATCTATTCTATACATAAGAGTTATATGCATAATATAAAAATATATTAGCATTCTGCACTCCTTCTCTATATAAACTATAAGTGTGCGAAATTCCATACTCCTCTATCCGCGCTATTTTCGTAAAAAGGGGTACAAAGTTCTTGCTTCACGTATTAATATATAGATGTATGGTATATTTTTCAAAAAATAAGGGTTTATTTTGACCCTCGGGAAATAGATTAGGGAGTTAATCGCCAAGTGAACCGTGTCACGATAAGTAGGCCGACAACCTGCGTCAGAGGCTTAACGCCCTCCAAACAACCTGCAGTATATATCTGTGACGTCAATGTGGAAAGGAGATAATTAAAATTACGTGTTTAATGTTTAAAACCTAATGGTTTGATTCTATAGTTTTGTTGGACTGACTAAAATTTGGTAAAAAACGAGTTTCATTTACAAAAAGAGGTTCTTAATTCGGTTGTATATTTATGGGCTTAAATTTTATTTAATGATGTCGGTTTTCTTTAGTTTTTCAAATGTAATTATTAAATTATACTTCTTCAATTGACTAAATTGTTTAAGTCGCTTTCAGACACATTTTACTCGCCATGCAAAGTTCTAACGCCATCGTTAGAAGGCGCAGCTAAATAAGTATTTACAGTACTACACTATTTACAGTAAACTATTTCATGTAACATAGTCTGCACATCTGCACGAATAGACGTGAACGTCTATTCGTGCAGATAATATTGAGCAGAGGGAGATAGGTGTTGATTAAAACTGCGGAAAATCAATTAACACAAATTTGAAAAACTGTAATTTTATACGCTACACTAATTATTATATTATATTAGCAAGTAATTGTCTCGGGTCTGGGTGTTTCTATATAAATTACTAGTTGCTGCTCGCGGTTTTGCACGCGTGGTATCTCTTTTAAAAGTAGCCTATGTCCTTTTCCAAGGTCCTAGCTATCTCTATTCTAAAATTCATTAAAATCGGATCCGCGGATTAGGCGTGAAAGCGTAACAGACAGACAGACAGACAGACCTGTTTGTCTGTTGACCTTAATAAGATCCTTTTCACACAGACTATTATTTCAATCTTATCGTGATGAAGTTTAGTACGATTCCCGGCTATTTTGTTGTTACGAACATTTTTAGTATTTTTATAAACATATAAACAAAACAATCATAATTATACGCTAGCACGAGTAAGTAGGTAACTTTACATAATCACAACATAGTATAAAACAAAGTCGCTTCCCGGTGTCTGTCTGTCCCTATGTATGCTTAGCACTTTAAACTACGCACCGGATTTTGATGCGGTTTTTTTTAATAGATAGAGCGATTCAAGAGGAAGGTTTATATGTATACATGCATAATATAAAAGAGAAACACTGATAATTTTAGAGGTTTCTAATCACATTAGACATTCTGTAGTATATTTAGTATCAGCATTGCAAACGTGCGAAGCCGGGGCGGGTCGCTAATCAAATAATATAACCGTTACTAAGCATTGCACTACACAATATTAATTCTTGATAAATTATATTTAACTTTATCTAAAAACAAGGTAAACATAAGTACCGTAATTTAATTATGTTTATTTATTATCTTGACTTGGGCAAGACCTTTGCCCAGGAGCGGGACGAAATACGTTAATTTAATGTTTTAAAATAATCTGATCTGTCAGCTCAGTTGGTAGTAGCTCTGCCTTCTTCACTGTAGGTTGAGGGTACGATTCCCGCCGCGAGACAATATTTTTTATGATGTGCAAGTATTGTCTAGGTAGGTCTAGGTATTTCTATGTACTAGTGGTAGACCATAATTAATTAAAGAAATAAGAAGCATTCTGCACTCCTTCTCTATATAAACTATAAGTGTGCGAAATTTCATACTCCTCCGTCCGCGCAATTTTCGTAAAGAGGTACAAAGTTTTTGCTTCACGTATTAATATAATATAAATACCTAATTTGTATGTATTTAAAAAATAAAGTACATTAGTAATATATATCAGTCATGTGGTACCCATAACACAAGCTCTGCTTACCTTGGGGCCAAATGATGTTGTGTGAAATGTTCGGCATTATTATTATATTATATAATAATAATACCGGACATTTCACTCAACATCATCTGGCCCCAAAGTAAGCAAAGCTTGTGTTATGGGTACCACATGACCACATGACTGATATACTTTTTTTTTAAATACATACATATTATACATAGAAACACCCAGACCCGAGACAAATACTTGCAGATCATACAAACATTTGTCCCGCGGCGGGAATCGAACCCGCAACCTTTTGCGCCTCAGCCGGACCTAAGCCCACTGCGCCACAGTGGTCGTCATATTGGTTCTATGTCTGTATTTTAAAATATATAAGTATTCTATCAGTCATCTAGTCATCATAAAACAAGCTATGCTTAGTTTGGGGCTAGGTGGTGTTGTGTTCATTGTCTACCAAAACTTTTTTTTTATTCGACATAATATCGATTTTAGAATGACAAGATTGGCTTAGCACGTATCGGACTAGGTCAATGCTTCCGAATGCGATAAGGTAAAGAATGACTACATAGTGTTTCTAAACAAATTCAACACCTTCTAACAACGAATTTCGTATGAAGCTTTTATATATTTGTGGGAAAGTTCTTTCACCAACACATTTAATGTTTCTCCACCTTAGAATTACAGTTATTTAGGTGTGATAGGTATGGTATGGCACTAGCTTACTGATTTCTTTATATCACTGGTTCAAAGTCAAAGTCAAAAGATACTTTATTCAATACAATCACAAGGATCACTTTGAAACGTCTTACTAGGTGAATTTAGGTGCCAATTCGTCCTAACCCAAGCCCGAAAAGAATTGGCAAGAAACTCGTCTTGGTTCTAGCGCTTTTTTATATGATCCATCTTATAACTACTTTAACTACGAAATACTAATACAAGAGAGTTTATACATTTCAAGTGTGTCGGTTAACTGTCTGACGGCGGAGCGACATGAGGCCATGCATTCTTATCAATAATATAGTCATTTACATGTATATTATAATAAGCTTTCTTCAAAAGACTACCTTTTATGTATGCCTTAACCACATGCAATTTGTCTATGTAAACACTGTAAACACAAGTCAAGAAGGTTAGGCTGCATGAAGAGTCGGTCGGAAGGGATAGTACATATAGAAAGATCCTTGCGTCAGTCCAAGTAAACCAATAACAAACATAAAAAAAATACAGTCGAATTGAGAAACTCCTCCTTTTTTGAAGTCGGTTAAAATTAAGATATTATTGACAGCCTTCCTAGATTGTCAGAAAATAAGCCTTGTTCGATCTAGGCACGTTTTTCAGAACCTGAAACTAAGATCGATACCTGAACATAATACACGTTAATATACTGAACATAATACGTCGTGCAAGTTAATACATACACATACATGTCCACGCAGGCACCTCACACTGTCTGAGCAAATGGTCACACTCACAGTAACTGAGTGATGGCCGTTTTTGCTGCCATTTTTAACCAACTTCATCAATAATTACGTTTTAAAAACTAAAAAGAAAACCGACTTCATTGAATGAAATTTGAGCCTATAATACATTTTTAGTGGAAACTAGATGTTTTTTGTATGTATATAATATGGGTAGGCCAAATAAACGCACCGCTCCAATGAGACAGCGAGGTATCGAAGTACACGAAAATATCATCAATGTATACAATTTTAAGATTTTCGTTTCGTTTTAGTTTTTAAGACGTAATTATTATAAACGTCTTTTTATCCGCGTCTTATACCGAGCAAAGCTCGGTCATCCAGGTACTAAAAAAATATATTAGCATTTTGCACTTCTTCTCTACTTAAACTATAAGTGTGCAAAATTTCATACTCCTCCGTCCGCGCAATTTTCGTAAAAAAGGGTACAAAGTTTTTGCTTCACGTATAAATATATTTATATGTATAGATTAAATGTGGTAGCAAAATAAAAGCATTTTATCTTTATTTTTATAAACTATAAATTAATCATACAAATTAACAAAATATAAAAACTACGGTAATTCCAGTAGGCAGAGTGTCTTTGTTCGATTACGAATGTGACGACGTTATTGATATTTATAACTGTAAATTATATGTTCTGTGCTATCGGCTATCCGTCTGTTATCAACATTATCACCTGTTATCACTGACGTATCACTTTTATCACAGATTTTTTAACGGTCATGTCCAGCACGTTGGGCTTGCGTGATAGAACTCTTCTTTTGTCCACAGAGTATAAAAAACATGTGCCCGTCTCGGGACGCCCGACAGAATTAATAACTTAAACTAATCTAACTAGCGCTGTGGGTTAAATTGAGAGAGGAGGAGCCTGCCTACCGCTGCTGTATGCGTGCTGTTACGTAACGAAGCGGTTTACCCGCCCATAAGAAGTTATCACTTCAAATTTTTTTACATAAAGGCATCAAATAATAAAGAGGATCTTACATGTGGGCCAAGGCCAGGCTGATACGCAGAAGGCTGCGGGTTCGATTCCCACCGCGGTACAAACGTTAGTATGATCTGCAAATATGTCTCGGGTCTGTGTGTTTCTATGATAATAGATATGTATGAAGCTCTGCTTACTTTGGGGTCAGACGATGCTGTGTGAAATGTCCGGCATTATTTATTTATTTTATAACTATCTTAACTACGGAAAATTAATACAAGGTAACACTAGGATATACATTGCAAATCTGTCAGTTAAATGCCAGAGGGCAAAGCAACATGAGGCCATGCATTCTTATCAGCAATATATTAATTTGTGTTTACGTACGCATTCTTCACAAGACTACCCTTTATGTAAGCTTTACGTAAAAGGTATACATCGAAATCGGCATAAACAGCATAGAAGCCAAGCCCCAATGTATTTTTTATCTACGTAGAGTAAAGCCGCCGGCAGCAGCTTTATAACAGCGGCCTTTATTCGGGTCCTGATCAAGTAGAAAGTCACGCCTGAGACCACTTGATCGGGGCACGAGCAGGGTCCTTAAACTTTCCTTTAAAATTTTTAAGTATTGTACTTTCATTGGAAATTAACATAGATTTTTAGACAACTCACTAACAAATAATTAAGTTTTCTTTTTTTCGGTTTTTAAAAACTAAAAAGAAAACCGACTTCATTGAATGAAATTTGAGCCTATAATACATTTTTAGTGGAAAGTAGGTGTATTTTGACGACCTTTGTGGCGGAGTGGGCTAAGGTCCGGCTGAAACGCAGAAGGTTGCGGGTTCGATTCCCGTCGCGGGACAAATGTTTGTATGATATGCAAGTATTTGTCTCGGGTCTGGGTGTTTCTATGTATAATATGTATGTATTTACAAAAAAAAAGTATAAAAGTAGTATATCAGTCATGTGGTACCCATAACACAAGCTCTGCTTACTTTGGAGCCAGATGATGCTGTGTGAAAATGTCCGGGATTATTTATTTATTTATTTATTATTTTGTATATATATAATATGGTTAGGCCAAATAAACGCACCGCTCCAATGAGACAGCGAGGTACACGAAAACATCATCGATGTATAATTTTTTTTTGATTTTCGTTGATTTTTCAGTTCGACCGATTTTGATAAGATTTAAATGGGACCACCTTGAAGTATACCCTTTTAAAAAAAAAAAAGAATTTTTCAAATCGGTTCAGGCGTTTTCGAGAAATCGATGAACATACAAAAAAGATTCTGACGAATTGAGAACCTCCTCCTTTTTGATGATGTGGGTTAAAAATGGACTTAATATATTGTCTGATTTAATAAATGAAATGTATAAATAATAAATGAATTTAATTCATATATATTTATAGGTTTTTAAGCGAATGAAGAATTTCAACTCTGTTAACACTTGTGGGTAAGTTATGTCTCTACGAGCGACAACAATTTCTCATTACATGCTCTCGGGTCAGCTATCTTTATTAAATATTGTTATTCGTGGGAAGTCGTGATGTGGGATTTCGAGTGTTGATAGTGCTGTTGTTATTGTATGTTTTTTCTTTACTCAGTGCTATTTTTAAACGTCTTCATAAAAAGGAGAATGTTCTAATTTCCGTTATTTATAGTTTTTATTTTACGCTTTTCAGTACTTCCTCATTTTTCAAAATGTGTAAACACCAACGGAATGACAAAAGAAAGCAATATCGAAATTTCGTTTACTTTTATGATACTTTTTCCAGCTATTTAGATTTAAAAAACCAAACCACTAAATCGATTTTGATGAAATTTCTATGGGGCCAATCAGGAAGTACATGAAAACATAGTTTTTCAACTCGGTTTATAAATGACAAAGTTATGGGGTTACAAACATAAAAAATAAAAAAGAATCTCCTTTTTTGAAGTCGGTTCAAAATTATGTCACGGCGTCTGGTAGAAACATCGCGTGAACCAAGAGCTGGCTCCTATCTGACCCAGCGTATTAGCATTGCCATTCAGTCTTCAATCATGGGAACAGTTGACCATCTATAGATAGCTTTAAATGGTCCCTTAGATAGCTCAATTGTATCACATGTATTTTATATAATTGTGTAAATTTCTAATAATTTAGAAATACAATTTGGTCTATTATGTGTCCGCATACAGATTTCCTGGCAGAGCTGACTTTGATCGCTGTTAGCGATAAAGCCGTACATTACGTTGTCCAAACATTTGTCCCGTGGCGGGAATCGAACACACATACTTCTGCGTCAGCCGGGTCTTGGCCCACTCACTGCGTCACTGAGGTCGTCAAAACATTTTATATGTAGTAATGTTCCAAAGATGAATGCTGGCTACGGCCTGCTACAGACCTGCTACGGGCTCGCTACGGGATCACTACGTGCGTGCAACGTGCCTGCTACGTACCTGCTACGGGACCTCTACGAGCTCGCTACGTGATCGCTACGTGCGTGCAACGTGCCTGCTACGTACCTGCTACGGGACCTCTTCGAGCTCGCTATGGGCCTACTACATGCGCGCTACAAGCTCAACACGTTATTGGTACGTTCAAATTTCTGTCACTCTTATCCTATATAGTAATTAGGTACGCTTAAAAATGACCAAGTCTAATTACCTCACAGATCACGCAAACCCTTCGTGCTATCTACGTGACTGAACATCCGTCCGCCATTACACTTATCACTCAGACCGCTTGTTTTCCAGCGCTTGCGCATCTAAATAGCTTTTGATAAAGTCGAATATTATATGATCATCACGCCAGTGCGCAGCTGACATCTTTACCATGGAGGAGGAGATAGAGGATTTTAATCTTTCTAGTATTACAAACGCGAATGTTTCTGTAAACACTACTATACATTTATCTAACATCTGTTTTACGTGTATTTTTATTATAATTTATACCGTACATTTTTCACATCTATTAGATTTATATAATATTAACATATAAGTACTTATTTTTTTTTTTAATAATAACCTGATGGAATGATGATGATTTTCATTGAAGACGTCTATGAATATAAAACTTCTGATGTTGACGATACAAAACTCGCTAAAACTCCTCACAACGTCATATGACGACGTGAATCACCGTCATGATGCGTCATTTGAGTATGACGAGACGTCACTACTGCTTTCACTTTTATATATCGGCGTGCGTGCAACTCACACACACATTAACATGTATTTAATACAATTTATGAGACATTCCTTTAGTTTATATTTTTTCATTATTTAATTTTTAATTTATTTGTATACTACCTGTTACCCGCGACTTCGTACGCGTATGCTTAGAACCTTTTTCATTTGTTATTTTGCAAAAACGTTGAAACACATATCTTTATTTCTTACCAAAAGCCTAAATATGAATTTTCAGATCCCTAACTTATGGAAATATGTTGTTAAAGTTGCCTAAACATACTTTCATCCCCTATTTTACCCCTTCGAGGTGGTTTTTTTGTGACAAAAAGAAGCCTATATTCTTCCCCCGAATGCAATACATCATCTTACCAAATTTCATCAAGATCCGTTCTTCAGCCGTTCAACCGTGAAAACGTAACAAACAGACATACAGAGACACTTTCGCATTTGTAATATTAGTGTAGATATTTTTTTAGAGCTACACTTTTGAAATGGGACTAGGCAGGTCATGTGACTGGAATGCATCGAATGCGTTGGGCGAAGCTTGTCACTCAGTGGGTGCCCCATTGTCGGAGACGACGTCGCAGACCCAGGAAAAGATGGCGAGACGATCTGGATGAGCCAAATGGGCAAACTGTAGCCTTGGTGCGCAAAGAGTGGAAGGTAACGGAGACTTTTGCCCAGCAGAGGGATATGATAGGTTAAGAAAAAATATTTCAGGATACAAACATATTGTATTTAAATATATTTGTATTTGAAATAAGTTTTGTAATACTGTGACCGCATTTTCCTCTGAGCGCATTGGAGGGCTAAACTGTCGGTTCGAGATTTTTAAATATTGTTAGGCCCCTTATTCTAATCCTAGCACCAGTTACTTCAAACCAGTGAAATTAAATGAAATTAAATATTAAATATTTGCTTATTTTGTAATGCAATTTGGTGGTAGAGTAGAGTTGTCCATAAACTTTGACACACAAATTTTATCAAGTTTTCTTAAGTTTTCTGCTTATTCGTTTTCTTTACCTAGTTCTTAACTTTAGTTTATTTTCTTCGGAGATTTATCAGAATTAACAAATAAGGTAATAAGTGGAAAAAAATAGTGCGGTAAATGGTTTAAAGTGGATATACGTAATATATCAGTTATGTGGTTCTCGTAACTCAAGTTCTTCTTACTTTGGGGCTAGATGATGTGAAATATCCGGCATTACTTATTTATAGATAAATAGATAGATACATAAACACATGTACACAAAGAGAACACACAAAATAATGATCAGCAATACAGTTGTACAATGGCTTTATCGTTAAAAGAGATCTCTTCCAAGCAACCTTTATTATTATATCTATGAAATGTTTAGGTTCTACGACATACCGGTTTCGTCACGATGTTTTCCTTCACTGGTTTAGCGCAGATAAGATCGATCAGAAAAATGCATTTGTTCTTAACAACGACCTACGACCTTTGGATCCGAAGATGGGGTCACTACCACTAGACCAGTGTTTCTCGAAATCCTAGCAAATCATTAGGATTTTCAACAATTCTAATCGACACTTATACTAAAATTATGTACAAAATTTGGACTCTAATTTGAACTTTCGTATCAGCAAAATAAGAGCGTTTGTATTTTAGGAAAATTTAACTAAATTGAAACTACAGAATTGAACAGTATGTTTTTTGAAACTGTTGTCATCTTTACGCCTTGTCAACATTATATTACTCGAAGAATGACATAAACATACCACTTAAACGTTACGCTAGCAAATTGATTTTAAGATAGAAGAAATTAGCTAATGTGGGAACATAAAATAGACCCTCAACATTTTTACATAGAAAAAATAATCCATATTCATATATAATTAGGCGAAGTTAAACTTTTTGTGGTTTTATAAGGCTCCTCCGCCCACACGTTTTGCTCTACGCAGAATTTCATCTGAAATTCGATTATTCTACTGTTTCGAGGTAAAATGTGACGTCAGCAATAAGAACTCTCAAGGTACCCTTACACGGTAAATTTTATGTTCAGTAATTGCTCGGCAACTCAACTATTAAGTAAGATAATTGATTCAGGCGTGGCTTTGCGGAAATCCATTACAAAACATTAAACAGATTGACCAATATTTAGTACTATTCCGCCAATCTATTCCTAATGAGTTAGACACGATCTTCCTAGCTGCAATTCAAAAGCCATGCAAATCGTTAGTTAAATTTAGCGCACACGATCCACACATGCAACCTCAAAAATAAATTCGACACGTGTTTCGCCTCCACGAGACATCTTCATAAACAATTGACTCGCTCCACACTTTGACGAAAAAACACTCTGCTTTGACACTTTCAAATTTATAATTGGAAATATAAAACTCCTGTATTTGTTTCGGGTACATAAGTCAAAGTCAAGTCAAAAGTCAAAGTCAAAGTCAAAGTCAAAAGATGCTTTATTCTATCCAATCACAAGGATCACTTGGAAACGTCTTAAATACTAGGTGAATTTAGGTGGCAATTCCTCCTAACCCAAGCCCGAGAAGAGCCGGCAAGAAACTCGTCCTGGTCCTAGTGCTTTTTTGCATGATCCATCTTATAACTACCTTAACTACGAAAAACGAATACAAGAGAGTTCATACATTTCAAATGTGTCGGTTAACTGTATGAGGGCAGAGCGCCATGCATTCTTATCAATAATATAGACATTTACATTATAAATGACTATGTATAATATGTATGCCATACATACATTATTATACATTGAAATACCCAGGTTTTATGTATAACATGTATGTAAATATATACAAAAAAAAACAGTTGTAGGTATATCGGTTATATAACACAAGTTCTGCATACTTTGGGACCAGATGATGCTGTGTGATATATCTGGCATTATTTATTTATTTACTACACGCCGAGTAACACTAAGCTGAGACTGGTCCTTTTTGGCATATCTACTACACAGACCTTTTTGCACCTACCCTGCTTCTTAACTACTTTGTATGTTTGTTATTACTCGTGTACATATTTTATTTTTCTTTTAGTGTTAGTAGTTAAGTTTAGTATTTAACATTGTACCTTATATTGTGTCTGTGTAATGTTGTGTCAAATAAAGTTTTTATCTATCTATCTATCTATCTACCTCAAAACTATCTAGAAAACCAAAGAGTTGTCTAGGATAAAGTATATATACATATATAATAATATGCAAGTTTTCGCGACGTTCATCGCTAAAGTTCAACGGTAACCAACCTTGACATTTACCGCTGCAGCTCCAAGTTCATGTGGGATCAATGCTGCAAGTTCATGGTTCTCGCTTTATGTCGCCCCCCCCCCCTCACACCCCACATCTACCCCTAAATGACGCAATATGACGCTTCCTTCAGCAGAACATTGCCTTTAGTTTCCTATTAAAAATAAAGATCTGAAATTGACGGCGAATGATTATAAACGGCTGGGAGAGTATTTTGCAGGATTCTTCGTTTGTTATTTCATGAAGTAACATACTCGTAGCTCTACTAATTGAATATTTAATGAAGAAATTGTGACATAGGACAAGTATGGACAATTGAATTATATGTATATTATGTTTCAATGTGATTTGAACGACGAGGAATCCCAAGAAAGATCTAGACGGCCATTCCGCGATGACGTTTAGAATTGATAATTGACCATTGACTAAGACTTTATTACCAAATAATCACTTGACACTGGCAAAATTGTCGACAAGACAGATGCCATCATGAGAAGAAAAGAAAGAAAGAAAAAGAAAGAAAAAGAAGGAAAATCTATTCAATAAAGAAATTATATGTCAACCTTAAATTATTTTAAAAGTGTAATTTAAAGTCGTTATTTTAATTACGACTTTAGTGCTAGCAAAAAAAGGCCTTTCGTATTCAAGCACATTTAAGCTACACAAAACAGAACTATTGTCCAACAAAATACAGATCTCAACAATCAATCTCATCTCCAACCGTAGTTACTTCGAGAACGCCCATCCCAGAACCATACCTATTTTAAAGTTATAACAAAGTTCAACAATACCCAAGTATTCCACCTTGACATTTAGCTGCATTTACAAGTTCACAGCGGATCGATGCTGCAAGTTCACGGCTCCCCGCACCCCTCCCGTGCCCACCCCCCGCAGCCCTGCGCGGATGACGTCAGTAGACCATTCATACCTTCCCTACCGGTCGATATCCCGCCCCTGCTCTTGATTATTGGTGAAAGACAAGATGCCTGAACTTGAATCATTTTGAACGCCTTTCCTTCAACTTCGTCTATGTCAGTGGTAAATTCTGATGGAGAAGACTTAAGAGGCCGCTCGGATTAATCTTAGAACTAATTTACAAAAACTGATTTCTGAATTATTTCACAGGGTCTGGTATAAATATCGCGTGATTCAAGAGCTCTGGCCAGCGTATTAGCATTGCTACTCAACTAAACCACCAGTGTATTGGAGACGCCGCCCTCTAGCAGTGTTCTGCATCAGTAGATAGATAGATAGATAGAAAACACTTTATTGACTACCACACGGAATATTACGAGCCTTATAGCTAATAGCGATCTCTACCAGGCAGCCGTTGGATGGGCTGGACTATAAATAAACAGAGAAGGGGCATGTAGGTGTGGTGTATTTATATAATTACATACTTACATATATGTATAAACTAAACAAATACTGATATAAATATATACATACATATGAACTTAATAGATATATATATAAAGATAAACAGTATAAAAAATCAACAATACAGAAATGACTACGTAACAGCACGACAAATAATGTTTCATGACCATGTTTTTGAAGATGGGATGAGTCTTGGCCTTTCTGATATCTACAGGGCTATCTATAGACCGTTTTGAACAGTTCTTAGATAACTCAACTGTTTCAAATGTATTTTATAATATTCTGTACATATCTGTAATTTTGATAAATAAATTTAATTATATTAGTATAAAAAAATAAAACATTTTCAATCTTCATATCGTGTCACTAGTTATTTCTAACCAGTGTGGTGAAAGGATTAAAGTGCGCCTCAGAGACTCCTTTCGAGCATTTGTCACTCCGATTTTTTTAGGTTCTATGACATGCCGGTTTCTGCACCGGATCTTTCACCGCTTGCGAATACTGTTCAATAAAACTCAAAGACATTAAACAGATGGTGTTGCTAGTGATGACATATTGAATTGAGACTTGGTCGCTAACTATTGGCCTCATACACAAGCTCAGAGTCGCGCAACGTGCTGTGGAGAGAGCTATGTTGGGTGTTTCACTACGTGATAAAATCCGCAACGAGGAAATCCGTAGAAGAACCAAATTTGCAAGTTGAAGTGGCAATGGGCAGGCCATATAGCTCGCAGAACTGATAACCGTTGGGGAATAAAAGTTCACGAATGGCGACCAAGGACAGGAAAACGAAGCGTAGGACGACCCCCCACCCGATGGACTGACGACATTATAAAGATTGCAGGAAGTCGGTGGATGGAGAGGGGTCAAAATCGTTCTTCCTGGTAATCTATTGGGGAGGCCTATTTTCAGCAGTGGACTTCATAAAGGCTGTTATGATGATGATAATGAAAACTCAAAGAAGAAATAACATCATTAGACAGACTGTTTTTATAGTGTATTTCTCTACTTGTTAGTTTGTTTTAATATTTCTTCATATCTGTTTCTCTTTCTCCCTTTTGTACGCATCATACCCACCATTAGTATATAATATTTTAATTTCCCAAGGTTTGCTGGAAGAGAACTCTTTTTAGGGTTAAGCTTGCCTGTGTAGGCCATGATAAAGTATGTTTCAAAGCGTTAGTAAAAAGGTAACTCACACCATCCACACATCGTGTCTAACTCATTAAGATTATATTGTACGGATTAGTACTAAATATTTGTCCATCTGTCTAATGTCACGCCTGAATCAATTATCTATATATTACTAAGCTCAAACCTGGTCATGAAACATTGCCCTCTCCTTGCTATTCTTATTCTAGAGGGCGCCGACTCTGCTGGTTGGGTTTTTAATATTTATACTTTGTATTTTAAGGATCCGAAGCCAAAAAAAGATCTCACGTCTGTTTTGGGTTATACTAAACAGTGGCATTGATTCTGAAGTTTCGACATATTAACTAAAATTTCATAAAGTTTGACTTACAGAGAGTAACATCTTTTATAGACACTTCTTAAAATTACTAGATGTGGAGGTACACTAACTTTTTAGCCCGATAGGAGGCGCATTATCGACAATACCTTACTTTGACATTTTATCTGTAAAATTGCATGTGTTTATTTGTGTTTGTGGATATCTTTTCAAATTGTTCATAAAATACTGCAGTGTTGCGCTCTAGACTGTAAAAAAGAGGCTCGCATGTATTCCCCAAAGGCCCAGAACAAAGAAAGAATTGAAACAAAATCCGCACCACAGTTTTGCGTTTTAATCAAAAACCTGATGAACCAACCACAGTTTTAGCTCAAAAATATATAATATTACGCTCAGAAAGACAAATTAAATAAATCAAATTGATCTTTTTGCCATGTGATTACATGTGAATGGAATGGCACATTTTAATGTTGTTTTAAATTAAATTTAGTCAAATAATCTAACAATATTAACAATTTTTGGAGAACTGTCATTTTAAATGTTACTCTAATTTCGACTTTGACTCAAGCAAAATATGGTGGTTCATGTTTTAGTAAATGTAATGTTTAAGTAGTGTCGTGTTAAGTTTTCCAAATAACTTATAATTAAGTAAACGTGACGCCAAAATTTGCACGTGAACGAAACCGCAAGGCAAGACACAAAGCTTGAGAATGTTTAGATGTTTTTTTTTTTAAATCACATATATATCTACTTTTGACCACAAAATCGCCTGATGGTAAGCGACGATGCGGCCGACGATGGGGAACGCAGGTCTAGAAGACACCTATTTACTCTTGACTTGAAGAGTCCCAGATTGTAGTTTTCAGGAAAAACAGCTGTCGGCAAAGTATTCCAATCCTTGGCTGTACGCATTATAAATATGGAAGCAAAGCGCTTTGTTTGTAAGGGTGAACTGACAAGGTGTGGATGGTACTGAGCGGTACGTCTGCTTGTCCTGTTGTGAAAAGAGATGAATATGGATTATGTTTTCTTCTAACTTAAAATCGCTGCAACGGCTCAACTGATTTGGATTAAACTTAGTATAGTTGTAGTCAGTGTAAGATACCAAGCATGCGAAGCCGCGGGCAGAAGTCAGTATTGATCGAATTTAAATTGCCGTCAGTGTCTTGGGAACGCTGCCCTCTGACAGTGATCTGGATCAGTTGAGCTATCTATAGATCGTTTCAAACGGTCCTTAGATAGCTTAACTGTATCACGTGTATTTCATATCATTGTATATTCTGTACATTTTTATTTAAATTCAAAATCAAATTAGTCCTCTCGAAATTTTTATCTCATAGCTTTAATACATCAATCTACTCTTAGTAATGTGAATGAGTAAGATAATTTGAAAGATATTTGTTACAAACACAACCTCCTGAAGATTCTGGCGTGGGCGGGGGTGCGCGTAGGCGTCTGACGTCATCACTCTGCCACCCCCGCCACCCTTCAACTTGACATTCGCAGGGTGTATCGATCGCGCCGCAATGCCGAGGCTGTGTTTACTATACGTTTTTGAATGAGGCGAGTCTCGTTCACGTTTTCCCACTGCTGGGAGTTTGGAAGAAGCCTTGAAAGAAAAAAGAAAAAATATTTGATACAATTACAAGAAACTTGTGAATCTTCTCTAGGAAAATCTAGGTGCCGGTTCCTCCTATCCCCAGTTCAAAACGAATCCGCAAGAAACTCGTCTGGCTTTTTTGTATGATCCTTTCTAATTTTGTTACTGATGCCGAGCCCAGTTCTAGCAGATTAGTCCCAAGCTTTTTGTTATCAAAATAATTATTAAATAGTTATCCTTCCAATCCTGCCATATCCAACCCTACTGATATTAAAAAGTAGCTTCTGCCCGAGGATTTGCTATTGCCCGCGTGCTACATAGACAAATGCTTAAATTTTTGTTTTATTATATTTTGAATTAAAATCTATTAAATGTTATTAATAATAATAGCATTTAATTTCTTGAACAACAATGGTTATTTATTACAAAAGTGTTTATCTGGAGTTTTGATTTTTTGTTCACCTGTTTTGTAAGAGACTAGTGCTTGGTTCAAGGAACCTGTAAAACAGGTCACGAGGACCTCACTCCGAAGATTTGTCTAAGTATTAACTAATTAGTCGTATTAAAGTGATGAACCAAGATTTAGGTTCTAATTAGGCCTTGTACACATTAGCGAATTACACTGCGCTATTTGTAGTATATCTTATGTCATTTTCAAGGTTTAGCTACAACTACGTCCATATTCAACAGAATAGCGCGAAAGAATTCGACGCGAATTAATTCGCATTGCGTGCTTAGCCTTAGTAGGTACTTAACTTACGTTATTTTGTTTTAAGTAGGTAATATAGATACAATAAAATACAACTTAGGTAGTACATTATTAGGTAGGATACCTAATAATGTACTACCGTACCTGTACTATTTTTTTAACTATAAAAAAATATATAACTAGAATATAAAATAATAATAATAATGCCAGACATTTCACACAGCATCATCTGGCCCCAAAGTAAGCAGAGCTTGTGTTATGGGTACATGACTGATATACTACTTATATACTTTTTTATTTTGTAAATACATATTATACATAGAAATAGCCAGACCCGAGACAAATACTTGCAGATCATACAAACATTTGTCCCGCGGCGGGAATCAAACCCCCAACCTTCTTCATCTAAGCCGTGCCTTGGCCCACTGCGCCACAGAGGTCGATATAGCTATACTAAGAAAACTGTGTAAATGCATGAAGGGTGAGTAAATATCTAAGTATACCAAGTTTTATTAAAATCGGTTAAGCCAGTGGGTACCATACATCCAGCATTGTTTTATCTCAAATCCAAAAAAAATCTCGAGCTAACAAAACACGTGTAAGTAATCTACTGACGTAGTAACCTTCTCTACGAAATTGCAGGATCGAGGTCACCCCGTGACGTCATATAGTTGCCCTTACAGAGGGTCTTGTTGTGGGAAGAGTCCCGATAAAACCTTAACTAGGAAACAAGTTAAATACATTTACTCGTATTTACAAAAATAATTACAGAAATGTACAAAATAATATACTCGTACAATAATATAAAATACATGTGAAACAGTTAAGCTATCTAAGGACCGTTGAAAATTATCTATAGATAGATCAATTACTACAAATCACTGCCAGAGGACAGCGTTCCCAAGACACTGGCGGAGTTTCCACGTTGAATGGCAATGCGAGATAGGAGCCAGCTCTTGAGTCACGCAATGTATCTACCAGACGCCGTGAGATAATTTTGAAAGTCCTGGTGGGCCCCACGGGCCCAGGGTCTCAACTCCAAAAGGCACTTTGAAACTATAATAATACTTAGCTAACTTAGTAATTTTGTCACATTCACATATTTGATTACGAATCAAATATGTGACAAATAATAATAGATGTAATAATAGATTAGAACTAATTCGTTAAAAAGCTGTGTTGATTGTGATCTGTTTTGTGAATTTAATAAATAAATAAAAAAAATAACAAAAGGTATTCAATACTGTACCTTTGGACGTACGGTTCAGTATTGAATACCAGACGGGAGAATTCATTTTTGTTTGATTTGTGTTTTTTGAGGAGGCATTTTATATCGCTGATTGTTTCAGCGGGTGCCTCCTCTGGGTTCCTTCGTATTCTAATGTACGGCAGCGTGAATGGCCAGCGACTGACTATGTCGTCAGCAAGCATGCTGCCACGACCCCGTAGGGCCACCGACGGTCACACATCCAAACCCCGACTAGGTCGGTCGATGTTGCGCCCCGAACGCGAAACTTTTACCCTGAGGAGATGGTCGTACTCATATATTGTGGTAGCGTATATAAAGCGTCCGAGACGGACATCACCGTACCCAGCACGAGGCTGCGTCTATCGGGTCAGTCAATGAAGGAATCCAGAGGAGGACCAACAGAACAAACGACATACTTGTGTACTAGCTTACTGGCGTTGAAATACCGTTTGCGCGATCTAGAACGTAAACTTTGAACGCTAATAACTCCTCATCTGCTGACCGTATAGAAACAAGTTTTCGGGTGTAGACTAAACTGATTGAGTGCTTTAAGATTTCAATAGTTTTTAATAGTGTTTCATTCATAATAACTGAAATTTTAAGGTGTGACGTCAGAAGCAGTTCCATTGTTGCGATTGGTCATTCGCTATGACGAACCAAGGGAAGTCCCTATCCGGGTACTTGACGTGACGTCATAACTCGTTCGGTGTTTAACTAAATTCGATTTTAAAACAAGCATGGCAACGTTCAATTTGTTAAATTGTGTTTTAAATTGTCTGATGGCTTTTGTTTATTGTTCTGCAATCCACTAATGAGCTGACAAGGCGCGCGGAGCTTAGTTTTCACTAACTGTTCTTTGGTCAGTAAAAAATATTACTGGGTTCTTTGCAGAGTTTATTTTACACTAGGTAAGTAAATGCCTGAGACCATAAGACTAAACATTAGACCATAATTCAAATAGATACTTCAATTCTATACAGGGCATTGCAAATTCAAAACCTGTTTATTTATTACTAGCGACCCGCCCCGGCTTCGCACAGGTGCAATGCTGATACTAAATATACTACAGAATGGTTCAGCTAGCGTTTGCAATTTAAGCGCAAAAAAATGTTTATTTACGACATCACATTAGAAACCTCTAAAATTATCAGTGTTTCTCTACTATATTATGCATGTATTTTACATATCAACAATGAACCACCCTATCTATTAAAAAAACAGCATCAAAATCCGTTGCGTAGTTTTAAAGATCTAAGCATACATAGGGACAGACAGACAGCGGGAAGCGACTTTGTTTTATACTATGCAGTGATTTGTTTATTAAAAAAACATTACACGTAAGTAAATCTTAGCCAATGCGTTTGATATGGAAATGCAATTATAAAAACATATTTATTAGAAAAAAAACATACAAACTACGAGTACAAGTGCAAAAATCTGTAAAAAAAATACAATTTATGAAATATAAAAAAAAAACAATAAGTACATAACTATTTTACATAGGTAAGTATCTAGTTAAATAATAACATTTAAGCTTCATTAATTATTTTATCACGACTATGAACTATAATATTACTAATGTAATATTAGGCGCAGTGGGCCAAAGCCTATCTGAGACTCCGGAGGTTGCGGGTTTGATTCCCGCCGTGGGACAAATGTTTGTATAAACTGCAAGTAGTATATCAGTCATATGGTACCCATAATACATGCTCTGCTTACCCTGGGGCCTGGTGATGCTGTGTGAAATTTCCGGTATTATATATATATATACACTAGCTGGTACCCGCTACTTCGTCTGCGCAGCATTAGTACATCGTGTATTTCTAACGGTTTTTGCAGCTTACGCCAGAATAACTTGCAGATGGCAGATTTTTTTCCTACTTACTTTACACTTATCGTTATATTTTGGACAATTCACCCAATATCTTTATATATTATAGCCTATGTGTTATCTGATGTATAAGCTATATTATTGTAAAGTTTCATTAAAATCTATTCAGTAGTTTTTGCGTGAAAGAGTAACAAACATACATACAAACTTTCGCGATTATAATATTAGTAAGGATATAAAGAACGTTACCTAGGTTCCTCGACCAAAGTGATGATGATGATTAATAAGTAATGTGCCTCTAATACTTTATTACTGTGTTTATTAAACACGGGCCATATTCTGAAGTTCTAACTCTAGATGAATCGAAACAGTGTCGGTGCCTCCATCGACAAAAAAATACGTGAGTAAAACCTGTTTATCAAAATGTAGTATGGAGTTTTCATTCGGAATTTGGTGACTGTTTACAATGACGCTGAGTTAAAAGTTTACGAAGACGTTCATTTCATAGAGCAACATGTCTCTGCTAATTTAATATTTTTTACCCGTTTTATTGCATAAAACATGCAGTAATCTTGGCGGAATTTTAATTAATAAATTGTGGCTGCGCGGCGGGTATGGATAATTGGATTGCATGTGTATTGTGGTGCAGTGTGATTTGAACGACGAGGAGTCCCATGAAAATTCTAGACGCCATTCCGCGTGTCGTCTAGAATTGACAACTGACCATCGACTAAGACTTATAATAAACAAACTGACTATAAACAATCAACACTTGACATTGGCAGAATTGACATTAGTATGTCACAGGCCATTAACGAAGAAAAGAAAGAAGAAGTTAAGCGCAGTATCTTTGTAGAGACCACAAAATCAATCCAAATTCGAAATTACAATTGGATTCCTTCCCAAGCCTTTAATGGCTTAATAATTATGTCAGTAAAAGAGGCAACCATTCCGAATGCGCTCAACTTCAATAGTACCGTCATTTCAATGTCAACCATTTTAGTATAATTTAATCCATGTCTTAAATCTAACCGCAAATGACATTCTTGTGGATTATTTTTGGCCGTTTTGCGAAGCTATAGTGCTTTTATATTACCTATGTATTTTTTCCTAGTTATTTCGGGTTTTTTTTTGTAATTTTTGTGACTTTATTAAAATAAAACTAGATTTTTAACCCGATTCAATATCGGATATGAATTATTGGAATAAAAGTTTCGTGTTTTTTTGTGATTCGAGCAAAATAATCCGTATTTATAAAAAAATTAAAAAAAAAGAAGAAGAAGAAGGCGTCACAAAGTGGTTTGTTATTGGTGACTTTTCGTTTAGAATTATACGGATTATATTTTTCGAATCACCAAGCTTTTATTCTAATTATCACACCCCAGTCATTATTTCTAGCTCTATTCAAATAATTACTTAATTAAGTAATTTTGGTGTATTTACACCAAAATTACTAATAAAACCTGAAATAAATATATACCTAACCTGAAATATATACATATGTATAATATATTAATATTATAAATGTGAATGTAAGTTTGTTTGTTACGCTCTCACGCGAAAGCTACTTAACCGATCATCATGAAACTTTGTACACATATTCTATACATAGGATACTTTTTATGAAAAAAAAAATATTTTTACGAAAGATATTTATAAGGCAAAACAACGTATGCCGGGTCAGCTAGTAATATTGTAAATAATATAGTAAGCGCAATATTTACTTCGCAAGACAGCTTAAAAATAATATACATCAACAACAACAATCTGTTTAGATTGTCTATAGTGACATTGGCAAAATTTAGATCATTATCCTTCTTCTTCTTCTTGTCTTCGTTGATGACCCGTGACATACTAATGTCAATTCTGCCAATGTCAAGTGTTTATAGTTTATAGTCAGTTTATTTGTTATAGTCTTAGTCAATGGTCAATTGTCAATTCTAGACGACACGCGGAATAGCGTCTAGAATTTTCTTGGGATTCCTCGTTGTTCAAATCCCATTGCACCACAATACACATACAATCCAATTATCTTTATGACACATGCCACTAACGAAGAAGAAGAAATGATTACTAATCATTATGCAATCTACTAGGTAATGCTTTTAACTAAGTAATTACCTAGTTTTAGTTTCGTTTGGACTGATCCACAATAGAATAGCTTGTTGCAATAAAGAAACGAATATTAAATGGCGGTATATAAGTCATCCCTTCTCGCACAATATTGTGTTGTCCATTTTTTACTCTATTCTATAATTGATAAGTATGGCGATTATGGAACTCTTGATACAATCAATGTCTATCAATTTCGATTAGCAATAGGCATTTATTTCAATCAATCATATACGATGTATTTAAATGCTTAGTACGCTTAACACGGTTCCTACCACAATCGTACTTTGTAAATTGTTCGAGTTATAGTTTGACACCAACTTCACATTGTAACTAGCGATAGAAGCCGATAGAAATCGCAGGGATCCGTAATACCAATTCATCAATAGTAACTGAAAGCTATTAGTATCAATGTTTTGATAGTATCAAAGTTCCATAATCGCCTCACAGATTACAAATAAATATCTAATTGGTATAATACAACTACACAGAACCAGACAATTTATATTGTCTAGCGTCTTATACAAGCACTGACGTCATCACCGGGCACGTGACCCGGGATGGCAACGAGTGGTGCTGAGATATCACGTGGGACGCAAACCCTGACATCTGTCAATTCTTTTCACGGTGGATCAGGTTCTGCTAACGGCGGTATTATCACAGAATACTTATTAGTTGGATTCTTCGTTTGTCATTTCATGAAGTAAAGTCAACTTGGCTAATTGCGTCTACGGGGCTAATGCGTCTTTTTGAATTTATTTGAATACTGTGCAATCTACATTGACTTCTGCACTCTAGATAGGTACATTGGCTTAAACTAAATACTTTACATGTGGTTCGTACAGATGGCGTTGAAGTTTACTTTTTCACGTTTTCGACCATTTTGTAAAATGCACGTGTGTGGACACCTTGTTACTGCGGGGGGTGAGTCACCAAATCCATGTTAGTTTTATGTTTTCTTTAATTGACTGATTTATTTCACAAATGATTGTAAGGACTAGTGAATGGGTTGCTGACACAGACAGTTATTTATAGTGTATAGCTTTATTTAAAGAAATAATTATATCTCCATTTATAAGGTTATTATTAATGTCTTGGGCTAAATGCCGTTACGGGGCAAATGCGACTGTGGGACGCATTTGCCCCCAAAACAGAAGTCGTCAACCTTTTCATGTCCGCCCATTTTAATACGAAAATGTAATTTTATTTCAGATAAAAAATTATATTCTTTCGGCCAGCGCATACCTGGACGGCATGGACAATCAGACTTATGTAGTAGGAATATTAATTTCGATTAATTTGATTAAGCTAAGTATTTGACTACTAAGATATGATATGAAGATTTGTTTTCATTAAAAATTATCTTTTTCTAAACAAATTTTATGTCGATTAATATGTTTAACTATGAAGATTTAAGTTTATTAAATGTTAGATTTTCTAAGTGTAGGTAGGATAAGAACACGCCATATTTTTTATAACTAGATACTAACCGTTCGTAACAGATTTTTTTTAACCGGTGTAAGTGCTGCACTTAATTTTTATGTTATTATGTTCTTATTACTTTTTTATTTATATAAAAAGTGTAACAAAAAAAAGGGTATTAACCTAAAACACCAATAGTATTAGAAGAACAACTTTTATAATGGAACTAGTTAGTTCAGATAATGAAGACAGTTATCTTATTCGACATTAGCTGTGTTTCGGTTTGATACTCCCGTTCTGTTACACCTTTATAGGTTTAATTAAAAGACTTATAGATAATATCATTGAAAAGTACAACATAATGTGGGTAGGGATACACCATATTTTTATGTAAGAATTTGACTGTCTCATGTAGATCGTTTTTCTAGATTCAATTTGATCACGTAATTTTCTTAATGATACCTACCGAAGTAGACTGACTAGTATCACATTTAATTAAAATAAAGTTTTATATAGTATGCCCGATTTTTTTCACAACTATCACCACTGTAAGAACTACATACTTACAGTTTAGCAAAAAGTCGTTAAATGAAACTTAATTTATTTTCACTGGTAACACCTAATTTCTTCACACGAAAAATGTCAAGTGTTACCTAAGTAAAATCGTTTTGGCAAAACAATTGATGCCACGATTTTTTTCACGACATTTTTGCCAAGCTGTACCTGCTTACTTTTACAGAGGTAGAAAGCGCGAGCCACCCAAGTAAATGTTGACATTAGTACGGGGCTAATGCGAATGCGTCTATCAAAAACTAGGCGCATTTTCTCCATTTTTACTAAATTGTCACTGAATGCGTAAAATTTTATTTTTGTCTAGTTTAACTGTAATTCTATTGCACAGAAATTTGACACATTTTTAAAACTCCGACGAAGATTAGAATAGAACTTTATACAGAAATAGCCATAATATTTACTAGAGTTTCAAAAATTAGATAATGCCATAAATTCGCTCACATTATGGCGATAACTTGAAGTGATCGAGAAATATGACGCAATTACCCCAGTTGACACATAGCACTTCAAAATTATTATTTTTTCTCGTTTTATTGCATCTTTTATTCAGTATTAGCGGAATTTTAATGAATAAGTTGTGACTACATAGGACAAGTATGGACAATTGAATTATAACTTTATAAGTGTATTATGGTGCAAGGTGATTTGAACGATGAGGAATCCCCAGAAAGTTCTAGACGGCCATTGCGCGATGACGTTTAGAATTGATAAAAGACCATCTACTAAGATTTTATTATCAAAAAATCACATGACACTGGCAAAATTGTTGACAAGACAGACGCCATTATAAAATAGAATAGAATAGACATTTATTTGGTACACACACAAAGAAAAGAAAGTAAAGACAGTAAAAATTAAATAAAACGAAATAGTATAAGTATAGGCACCCCCTTAGGCAGATCGGTACCCAAACACTTTACCTACTTACAACTAACATACACCTACGATCAACAGTCCCTCCCTGTGAGTGCCCAAATAGGTCCAGTCTCAGCTTTATGCCACTTCTATACAAAGTATGAAAGGAGCGCTGGTTTTCAGACTGAACCTGAAAGCTGAAAGAAAAGGATAGGAAGAGAGAAGAAGAAACAAGTACTTATTAGATAAACTGATCTCGTGATCATAATAAATATCCCGTTTGGAGTGAAAATTATGTTCAAAACCGTGATAGTTTTAAAAGTTTTAGTTTAACAGTTTCATTACTACATTAAAAAACTATCTAACATTTTCAAAACGTTCGTGAGTTCTACTTTATCTTTTGGGAAACATGGGCTTTTATTCACGAGGCAAATCATGGTTTGAGATTCTTAAATACAAGTTCATAATAACACATCTGCCATTTCAACATGAGAGCCATTCGGCCCATTAGCTCAGTTGGTTAGAGCGTCGTGCTAATAACGCGAAGGTCGCGGGTTCGATCCCCTCATGGGCCACAATTCCTTTTGTTATTTTAATTTTAATTTTTTTTAATTTTTAATTTCTTTTAATTTTTTAGCAAAATACATATTTCTTAATGTTTTCTTAATGTTTCTTAATGTTCATTTAATGTTCTGTAAGTAGACTCCTTTTCTGTTTCTGTTTTCGGTTCTGATTTTAGATAATAAATTGAAGATTATTGACAGATAATAAATTAATAAATAGATAAATTGACAGGATATTATTTTAGACCAGCTGCTGCCCGTGGCTTTGCTCAGTCTAAAAAGGGGATAATCTGTAGGGGATAAAAAGCAGGCCTTATGTTTTTCCAGGTTCAAATTTAAAACTTGTCAAGTTTAATTCGAACTGGCTTGGCCATTAGGTAAGTAACAAAAAAAACACACAAACTTTAACATATTTTTAATATCAGTAGGAATAATCTGAAAGGTATTAATTTAAATAGGTAATAAGTAAGGTATACCTACCTACTGATTAGCACATTTTTTTATTGACTAATGTGCTAAAGTTGTTTTATTATAGGTATGCCTACGAGTGCTGCTCAATATATTCAAATTTTATTACAATAGCATCGTGCTAGTCCTTCCTAATCATAAAATCATGATTTTATCGATATTTACCGGTTCATTCTAGTTCTTGGAGACCTTGATAATACCTAATATGCATAATTTTGACGAATATTTATACGAATGTAAATACCTACATGCCGATCGTTTTAAACGGTCCTTAGATAGCTCAACTACTTCACATGTATTGTATATTATTGTTTATTATTCTGTACATTTATGCCATTACATAATAGGTAAATAAATAATGCCGGACTTTTCACACAGCATCATTTGGTCCCAAAGTAAGCAGAGCTTGTGCTTATCGGTACCACATGACTGATATACTACTTTTTTTTTAAAAACATACTTAGGTGCATATTATACCTACATAGAAACACCCATGCTTGAGACAAATACTTGCAGATCATACAAACATTAGGCTCACAAAATGTACCTATTTTTTTACGTGGAACTGTGTCAAAATCAAGGCGAGTAAGTTGAGTCACTAATCGTTTAAGCAAACAATAGCCGGTTCTTACTAGATTCTAACCGCGGCTGCCAAGGCTAAGCTGTAGTAGGTGCCTTACCTATTGTAGACAGCACGTAGTCTTGCATTATGCAGGAAATAGCAGGTCAAAGTACAATGTGGTACGTATAGATCTTTTGCCGATCTAAATTTTTAGAGAAGTTATTGGTTTTGTTTACAGACTGGTGTAATAACGGTCTCAGTTCCGTGGTGAGCCGTGCTTCATTATAGTTCATTCATTCCTATATTTGTATATATGTACTTATTTAAAATTCAATTATTATTTTACTTCCTTTAATCATGACTTATTTAAGAATATTTAGTACACAAGTTAACCTTTTATATACTGTATATATTGCACCTTCATTATGTATTTAGTAGGTACTTACTATATTATTTATTATGTATATGTAATATGTGTTTTGATCGGTACTCGTTACGTAACACATCATTTCACATCAAGGCTCCGTCTGAAAATCAGCGCTGCCCCGATCCTCCATTGGTTCGGTACAGCATCATGCTGAGACGGGGACCTATTTGCCCCACACAACAATCTATTTTTCATTATTATTAGTGTATATTTTGTTTTGTTTTAATACTATGTAAGTGCCCTAGATGCTGGGTCAAATAAAAACATTTTTCAGTTCAGTTGGTAATAACTCCTTCTGCGCTGTAGATTGAGGGTTCGATTCTCTCATAGGACAAACATTTGTGTATTGAACATAGGTGTCTGTGTCTGGGTGTTATAAAGTATCATAAATATGTACTCGTTAATGTATTCTATGAGTCATCTGGTTCTTATGGTACTAGCTATGCTTAGTTTAGGAGTAGATGGTGTTGGGTTAATTGTATACCAATACCTATTAGTTAATTTATTTATATAGAAAAAAAAATGATTTCAGACAAGCTGCTGAACGTGGCTTTGCCTGTGATACATTTATATAAGAATAGTATGTTATAGTAAGTATGTATCTTCAAATTATTCGGGCTTAGTCCCCTTGCTGACTAACAGAAGAGCTGGCAATAGAGAAGGAAAACTGGAAACAGGTCCTGCTCGGTGCCAGCCGTTATGCACCTGCAACCGAACCGACACCGCATGTACTGTCGACAAGGTCGAGAGGTTAGTGTGGGTGACTGGGAAGGCCTGCGCTATCAAATAGAATCCCAGGCAGAGTGACGTCAGTGGAGAGGAAACTTCACCCACCTCAGCTTGCTGGAGCGGATCCATGAACGAAATTTTTCAATTACAATTAACTGCTCTGTAACTTTAATGACGCCACCTAAATCATCTTCAATAGATAAACGAAGGCCAATGATCATGTTGACCACGTATACTAATATCTAGTAAGATATGTGAAGTACCTACCTTTGCAAGTATAAATGTGAAACTAAGCAAGTAATTTTGTGTGGAACATACATAGGTGTTTGTTCTGTCTTGGTGTTATAAAGTATCATAAGTTATAGTATTTTAAAATATATAAGTAATCTATCAGTCATCTAGTCACGACAATACAAGCTATGCTTAGTTTGGGGATAGATGGTGTTGTGTGCATTGTCCACCAATATGAATTTATTATTATTTAATTACAGTGAAATGAGTAGCAGTAATGAATCCTGTCTTACTAATATTACGAATGTGAAAGTTTCTTTGTCACTCAATCACGTAACCGGTTTATTGTATGTAATATTTGATGTTTTTGTTTAATTTTATTTATTTTATTTTGTTTTTATTGAGTAAAAAATTCTGCATACCTATGTTATGATTATATCCGCATAGTGAGTACGTGCACACCTTTGACTACAATGTTTTCATCAGTTAAAACCTGTAATTGGCTCTCTGTTATTTTTCTAATTTTATATTCAACTAGCTGACCCGGCCACGCGTTGCTGTAACTCAGTAGTTCTAATACGTTGAACCCATATACGCTAACCTCTAAAATTATCAGTGTTTCTCTACTATATTATGTACTTATTATACATATAAACCTACCCCTTGAATCACTTTATCTATTAAAAAAAACGCATCAAAATCCGTTGCGTAGTTTTAAAGATCTAAGCATACAACGGGACAGACAGACAGCGGATAGCGACTTTGTTTTATACTATGTAATGAAGATTTATATTCAAGTCGGATGGCATGGAGGAATAAAGCTCTCAAAGGTAGTATGCAAACTCTTTTGAGTGAATACTTGAATGGAAATAAGTATATGAATTCTTTCATTATTATTATTTTTTGAAGGTACATTTTATGCACAGATAACTTAGAGAGCTTTGTTTGCTAAGATAATTTTGAACACCCTGACTGCTCATATAAATATGAAACAATGAGTATCAAGATATTTTGAGCACCTTGGGTGCTTACAAAAATATGATAATTCGAGATGCGTAAGTAGGTATATTAAATTGCTTTTGTTTTTCAGATCATTTTGACCACTCCAGACGCTCATATCAAAATGACGCTGACTGTACCATAGCACTGCTAAATAAATTATTTTTCTTGTGTTGTTGCATGTTTTATTCATTAACCTTAGAGGAATTTTAATCAATAATTGTGACTTCAGACTTCATAGCAAAAGAATGCACAATTTAATTATAAGTGTATTATGTCGCAATGTGATTTGAACGACGAGGAATCCCGAGAAAGTTCTAGACGGACATTCCGCGATGACGTTTAGAATTGACAAATGACGATCGAGTTTATAACCAAACAATCACTCTTGACACTGGCAGAAAAGTCAACAGGGCAGATGCCATTATACAGAGAAAAGAAGTAATATCTAGGTACTATATTTACATAGATTATAGGTAATATTGCTATTTAGACGTGTTTTATAGTCGTTTAAGTTATTTTTTAAGATAATAAATATAAGTATCAAAATAAAGTAGCATTTTTACTAACTGAAAAGTAATATCAATATTTCTAATATAATGAAAATTTGTATCAATGTTTTGATAGTATCAGAATTCCGTAGAAACCGTACTGGAATAACCTATGGGTACTTTTTATCTACTTAAGAACTAGTAGTAGTAGTAGGTATATTAAGTAATAAAACACATTTTGATTGATGAAAATATGATATATTTGCATTCACATTTATAATTGAATTAACATATATTTATAACAATTTACAGAACAGTTCAGAGGCAATTGAATAGCGTTTCCAGTGCTTGACTGAACATAGGAGCCATTTTATATTGTTATTTATTAAAATTCTTATTATATAAGCTTAAAATTATTTTAAAAACAATTATTATAAAACGTTTAGACCATTCACCAAATTGTTTACTATAGCGCCATCTACCGAAAATTAATATTTCAAAGTTTCACTAAAATTAAATTTGCTAAAAAAATTACAAATTAATGTTTGAATTTAGAACAGGTCAAAAAGTGGACGGCAGTTTGATTAATTGATATCAAACAAAGCAGTTTTTGTTTAGAGTTATAAAATATGTAACAAAAATCTCAAAACCTCTTGCAAGAATTATCACAATTACGACGAATTTGAGCCTTCGCACTATTATTTTCAAAAACAACATAAAAGCGAACTTTAAACTTAAACAGATCCAGGTAACATAACAAATACATACTATAAACATTATTAACATTACATTCCTACTTACATTAATACACATTATATAAAAAGCAACCTTAAACCGTAGATATCAGAGTCAATTTTGCAATAAAACAAATATCTGATCACGTAATTCCAGGGTTCGTTAGACACCTCATATCTTCAGTTACATATATCCTTGAGGATTTCTTAACGGGGAAGTCAAAGGCACGATTAAACATTTTTTTGCCTCGCCTGATGTTAAGCGACGATATGGCCGACGATGCGGCACGCGGTCTAGAAGACACCTATTTACTCGAGATTTGAAGAGACCTAGATTGTAGTTTTCAGGAAAGACAGACGACGGCAAAGCATTCCAATCCTTGGCTGTACGCATTATATATGTGGAAGCAAAGCGCTTTGTTGTAGAGGGTGGTAGACTGACAAGGTATGGATGGTATTGAGCGGTACGTCTGCTTGTCCTGTTGTGGAAAACATTGTATCAGGCACGTGCCTACGCTTTGTACATTAGTTAGTATTCCGTACATGCCTGGTTGCAAGCCTATCACCATTTATAGAAATACTTACTAATATCACGCATCTTATAATTTAGGTTCTAGGATGTGACGTTTGAGAACTAATTGCGCAAATAAGAAAAATCCATCGGTGCACGACCAGGTTCGAACCCATGATCGGAAGTCAATGGTGCTATCACTACACCATAAGTTGCTTTTAGTCAATTAATATTAGTATTAGTAAACGGATAAACCTTAATCAATGTTACTTATTTTAAAATGATGTAAGCTCTTGAATAACAAAACATTAAAGGAAAAGTTTTTCCAAGGGAACCAGATTGCTGATCAAATCAAAATTCTATTTAGTTAATAACATTAGTAGGACCACTATAATGTGACAGAATAGCTGTTTGTTCCGTGTCTGGGTGTTCTAAATCACTACGTAGTATAAAACAAAGTCACTTCCCGCTGTCTGTCTGTCCCTATGTATGCTTAGATCTTTAAAACTACGCATCGGATTTTGATGCGGTTTTTTTAATAGATAAAGTGATTCAAAAGGACGGTTTATATGTATAATACATGCATATTATAGTAGAGAAACACTAAAAATTTTAGAGGTTTCTAATCACATTAGACATTATGTAGTATATTTAGTATCAGCATTGCACCCGTGCGAAGCCGGGGCGGGTCGCTAGTTTAATATAATAATCCCGGACATTTCACACAGCATCATCTACAGACAAATACATACTTGCAGATCATACAAACATCGAACGCGCAACCAGCCTCCAAGCTGACCTTAACCCACTGCGCCACAGAGGTCGTCTAAAAACAGATAAGTATTCATCCTCTAATACAATCACATTGTTTTACATTTTACTAACAACCTGCCGCGGCTTTGCTCAGGTAAATCCTACACCTACCATCCTCATAAACCACATCGTTGCAAACCGTACGAAAATCTGTTCAGTAGTTTTAGTGGTTGACCAGACTGGCAGCGCGGGGCGGGCAGCGGGCGGGCAGCGGGCGGGCAGCGGGCGGGCAGCGGGCGGGCAGCGGGCGGGCGCGGGAAGCCGCGCGTTTGTGTCCGCAGTGGAGCACGGTTTCGTCGTCGGACTGTTGTCGGGGCCAGTGTTTGGTTAAATATTATATGGATGAAGAAGACTTATTTTTAACCGACTTCAAAAAAAGAGGAGGTTCTTAATTCAACGGATTTTTTTGAATGGAAAATTCTTACAATAAATGGCAATTTTTAAATAAAATTAAAAATTGCGAGAGCAACCTCCAAAGTTTTTTTGATTTTATTTTATTCCACAATCTTTATGCTTTTGTATTGACGTTGTTTCAATATCCACAGTGCAGGACGTACTTGAATATGAATTCTTCTACATTGATTTGTGAAGACAAGAACGCGCGCGGTTATCTCGAACCTTCATTTGAGAAAACTCAAATGAAGTTCTTATGTTTGAGTTTGTCGCGCCACGCCCGCCCCGCGCCCGCGTGTCCACTACGGACACTCAAATAAAGTTGTTATGTTTGAGTTTGTTGCGCCACGCCCGCCCCGCGCCCGCGTGTCCACTACGGACACTCAAATAAAGTTGTTATGTTTGAGTTTGTTGCGCCACGCCCGCCCCGCGCCCGCGTGTCCACTACGGACACTCAAATAAAGTTGTTATGTTTGAGTTTGTTGCGCCACGCCCGCCCCGCGCCCGCGTGTCCACTACGGACACTCAAATAAAGTTGTTATGTTTGAGTTTGTTGCGCCACGCCCGCCCCGCGCCCGCGTGTCCACTACGGACACTCAAATAAAGTTGTTATGTTTGAGTTTGTCGCGCTTCGCGCCCGCCTTTGCAGTCTGGCCCGCCCGCTTTTGCACTTTGAGTTTATGGAGCAAAAGACAGATGGGTCTAGGAGACTTTGCTTTAGAATATATATACTAATATATGTTTACGCTAGCGTGTTTGAAAGGAATGGTATGAAACGTTTGACTTTAAATTCATATTACTTCATTATAATATAGAAGTAGTTAAAATATGTTGCAAATAAACGATCTTACTTAGAAACGTCATTCAACTTCTCTCAAAAGTTAATCAATGTTAATAGAGCCATCTCTTTTTGTAAGTGACAAATAGTAATATTTATTTATATTATAGTTACTGGGTCAGTCGAGGATGCTTACGATCTTGATCATGAAACATGCAACATTATATAGCTTCTACCTTAGAAACTAATGTACAAGTAAGATTATAGTAACCGGGTACCCGTTGCATCTTTAATTTAACTAGATATCCGGTTACTGTTCATATACGGCCGGGTATTACATACTATACGGCCGGATACCATAAACGCGTTGTGACAAATAGCGGATAGTGCCGAGCAAAATGCACTTTCGTTCATCCCTACTCTCTTCGCGATTACAAGACCCACGTACCTTCTACAGGTTACAAATTTAATTGTGTCCCTTGTGATCACACGATACCTGCGCCGTATATCCGATTCTCGGATATTCGGCGTTTCGCCAGACACCTACGCCGGATATTCTAAATCCGAAACCCATTGCAACACTAATTTATAATATACTTTTTATAAAATATACTTTAATTTTTACTTTGCATTATGATTGCATTGAGTACTTTTTTTATGAGTTGTTTTCAAATGAGAGGCTATGACGTATTGAAGAAGTATCAATAATTTGAAAAGGGCTTGACTTTGAATGTTTTTTCACATTACAAATAAAATATTATTGCACAAATTAGACTCATATTGGATAAAAAAAACACATTTTTGTACAATATTAACTCATCAAAGAAGAGTTAGTCGACGAATAGGTTCAAGGTTCGTTGATATACCCTTTAGTAATAAGTTTCATCAGTTGTCGATGAGAAGCCATCGATGAGTTGTGTTTTCAACTTGTGGCTGCACTAATGGAGTGCGAACGCGGAGTTTCACTTCTATGGACCCGCCGGCTGGACGACGACCGTCCATCAACTGAAATACACAAACATTATAAAACCGCTCAGTTGGTAGCTCTACCTTCTGCGCTGAAGATTGTAAGTTCTATAAAGTTCCAGGACCAACACTTGTGTGACAAATGATAATAATAATAATAATAATCCCGGACATCGTGGTTAATTATAAAACCATGGTAAATATCCCGTTTTGAGTGAAAATTATGTTCAAAACCGTGATAGTTTTAGAAGCTAAATGATATTGACTAGATTTGAGTATTAGAGGGGTAAATACGTACAGGAAAGGAGTCGTGTATAGTAACAGCAGACTCGAGCGGCGCCAGTTTGAGTTGCGCCGAGCCGAGAAGCGAATCTCCGCGGAACCAGCCGCTGCAACACAACGCTCCGCTACACCAACTGCGTCAGACATGCCACTACACTACCCACGCTATGCACAACACACAAACACTAATGATAATAATGATGAAATGAAATGAAAAATTTGATATGAAATGATATATAAAAAAACTTTTTGAAGTGATAACTTATTATGGGAGGGTAAACCGCTTCGTTATGTAACGGGTTACGGCACCAGTCTGTCTGGCTTCCTTTTCTCTCACGCATACGGCAGCGGTAAGCAGGCTCCTCCTCTCTCACTCTAACCCACAGCGCCAGTTAGATTAGTTTAAGTTATCACTTCTGTCGGGCGTCCCGAGACGCACACGTTTTTGAAGTTAGGTTCTGGTATAGAGCACATACATTTTCTATCTGAAAAATCCATTGTTGTAGGACCAGATTGGAACCCAAAATTTTAGGATCGGCGGCCACCACTAGACCTCTAGGGCTTTCGAGTGATTATAATATTACAATGTGTAATGACAGTGAATGAAGCTTAAGACATAGACATGCTTGTTACGATTGTAGCAAGTGGAAATCCGTAGACTCTGCCTACTCCGTTGGGAAACTGGTGTGATGTTATGAATGAATGGTTATAATGATAATTTCAATTGACCATGATAATGCAAGGTAATTAATATTAATATAATAATATTTAATATTAATAGCCGCCAATACGCACAAGAAACTTGCAATAGAAACAGAGAGAAGATGAGTGAACGAATAAATGTAATAGACATTACAATGCGTTAAATATCCCACATAAGCTTTAGATAATTATGTTACATGTACTGATATGCGTCCAACATTTCCGTGCAAAATGAAATTGCTATAAACATCTTGCTTACTTAGAAACGTCTCTAAACTTCTGTCATAAGTTAATAATTGTTTAAAATCGCGTCATCTCTTTTTGTTACATAGTGACAGTGACAGGGCGAATCTTAAACAGCGTTATGGCAGTGTTCAAGCCGAGAGGCGTTTATAAGTAAGACCGTTAGATCGTTATAATGAGTTAATAGTAGAGATGCAACGGATATCCTGTTACTATTCGGTATCCGGCTTATCCAAATTTTGCACATACCGGCTAAACAAATCTATGGATGAATACATAAACAATATGTATCAAAGATCACATTGTGTATATAATATAAAAATAATGCTAAGAAATGTACAAGCCGAATATAATATCGTACTATATACAATTTTGATCACTACGTTCCTTTCGCGATCACAGAAAATAAGCCTCGCCCGCATTTGCAAGTTATAACTTGAATTGAGTTACGCAGGATGTCACCTTGCACTGAATATCCGGTTACCGGATATTCGACGCTCCGGCCGAAGCTTACGTAAGCTTCATATCACCATGTCAGATGTTACACATCATATGCGACTACTATAAGGCTCAACAGACTCGCAACTGATTTCGAAGATATTTCTATGGCGTTCCTAATGCTGGATATTCGGCGCTTCGATGTCTACACCGGAATCCGAAATCTTGTCTCCAACCGAAAAACTATCCGTTGCATCACTAGTTTTGCTCAGTTTGTTGGTACTTACCCTTTCGAATAGACTTCAAATTTGACCGCGTGTCGTTTGAAGACGCGTAAACAAGGTCTAGCTCCTCTGTTGATAGTGAGAGGGAATACCGCATCGTACTGAGGACTGTTCGTGTCTTTCACTGTGGATGTCCTGTCAATCACTGGAGCCTCCTGGAAAATTATGATGATGACTATTAGCTACATGCTTTGTATATCCTTACTTCTTTACTAATATTATAAACGCGAAAGTTTGTATGTATGTTTGTTACTCTTTCACGCAAAAACTACTGAATGGATTTTAATGAAACTTTACAATAATATAGCTTATACATCAGAATAACACATAGGCTATCAATTATAAAGATATTGTGTGAATTGTCCAAAATATAACGATAAGTGTCAAGAAAGTAGGAAAAATTCTGCCATTTGCAAGCTGTTCTGGCGTGCGCTGCAAAAACCGTTAGAATTACACGAATTATTAATCCTGCGCAGACGAATACAATACAAAGTCTGTTGCGGGCACCAGCTAGTACATAATAAGATGCCAAAGCCCGTGTGATGACTCCTGTGGCGCAGTGGGCTAAAAATCATTGGATCGGGGAATCGCTTTAAAGTTTACATAAACTAATAAAAATAAAAGAAATCCCTCCGAGTTGTACCAACAAATCCCTACTAATATTATAAATGCGAAAGTAACTCATGTGTCTGTCACGTTTTCACGCCTAAACCGCTGAGCCGATTTTGATGAATTTTAGAATAAAGATAGATGGGACCTTGGAGAAGGACATAGGCTACTTTTTATGTAGGTAACATGCGTGCGAAGCCGCGGGCAACAGCTAGTTAATAACTAATTGAATGCTATTAGATATAAATAATAAATAAATAATCCTAGACATTCACACGGCATCATCTGGCCTCAAAGTAAGCAGAGATTGTGTTGTAGGTACCACTTGACTGATATACTACTTATATACTTTTTTTGTAAAGTGATACATATTATACATAGAAACAACCAGACCAGAGACAAATATTTGCAGATCATACAAACATTTGTCGCGGCGGGAATCGAACCCGCCACCTTCTGCGTCTCAGCCGGACCTTAGCCCACAGCGCCACAGAGGTCGTCAAATATGGCAGATATGGGCCCTAACTCTGTTTTTTCGCTAGACTAGTCAAAGTATGTTATCATCCTATCTTATAAAACAAACTCTGCTCACTTTGGGAGCTAGATGACGCTGTGTGAAAAATTCGGTAATATTTATTTACAATAGTAAATTTAAGAAGTTATTCTAATTCAGACTTTAATGGGTAAAAAGTAAGGACTAATCTAACGAGGCTATCTGAGTGTAGCCGTAAGCCGCTTCCTGTAATGTAATTGACTAACCTGTGGATAAGGGAATTCGAATTTGACATAGGTATCTATTTCCTTCGGGTTGGGCACGTTGAAAGCAATACCGCGCACGATTGTGAGCTCTAAGTCGTTCTCGTTTAGATCTGTGTTGCATTGCACTGTTGAGATGTTGCGAGTCTCGTAGTGGAACTTTGGTGTTTGGCCGAGACTGAAAAATAATAGAAAAATTTAAGTTGAGGTATAGCAATATTTCACTATCGTTGCTATAGATGGAGCCACCTGTATTTAAGTCTTCTTTAGCTACACGATTCTTTATGTACCCAATGTATGATTTTATATATTTTTTATAACTATTGTTTGTTAGTTCACTGCCGTCACCTAGATGGCACCATCTGTATTTTAAAATCCATAGCTTATATTATAAATAAATAATAGATATTGGTGAACAATGCACACATCATAGATGATGTGTATTGATGAGCCCCAAAACTAAACATAGCTTGTACTATGGTGACCAGATGATAGAATACATATATATTTTAAATACATACATAAGATACTTTATAACACCCAGACACAGAACAAACATCTATGTTTATCACACAAATGTTTATCCTGGGAGGGAATCGAACCCTCAACCCACAGCGCAGAAGGCAGAGCTACTACCAACTGAGCTGACAGCTCAGACTATATTCAAAGTATCTTTAAACTACTGCGACCAGATCCTGCATGACATAGTTAGCGAGATGTTCAAACCACTGCCGTCACCGAGGCGCCACCTGTATATGAAACGTACAGCCTACAGTGAAAATACCTTTTAGCTACCGCGAGCAGATCCAAGTCCTGTTTAACATTGTTAGCGAGATGTTCGAACCGGTTCCCGTCGGCCACGTGTCCCATGGCGCGGCAGTGGTCGCGGCTGGCGACACAGAGCCTCAGCTGACTTGTTAACTGCTGATGCAGACGGACTAGCACATCGTCGTCTTCTGTACTGATCATCGCGGGTGACGGGGAACACTCCTCTGCTGATATTACGTCGAAACTGGAAGGAAAACAATTTATTAGAATAAAATAGAACATATTTATTTTCAACACACAGTGGCTCTATGGTCACCGCAATTAGGCACAGAATGACACCCATAATCAAACTGTGACTTTTTCATTGCTATAACTCACTAGTGAGTTATAGTTTTTTTTTTAATTTTATTGGTTGAGGTGCTTTGTTCTTAAAAAAGTTTTTATTCAAAAAAAGATCGTGTTTAATAGAACAAATAAATTAATGTTCCTATTGCTTGCTCATTTCATGCAACTTCTTATTTAAATAGATAATTTTAACTCGTACGTGTTTAATAAATAACACTGTCACTCAAATATACATTTTGTTTTCTCTGTAATAAAAGAAAACATTAAATTCCCCATTTTGTACGTGGCAGAATAGGCGCAAACCCTATGCGCGGAAAATAAAAAAAAACCTCATCCCTTTAGTCTGTGGCTGATCGCAATGCGCGCGCATAGGAAAACTGATTAATTTTTCCCGCCATAGCGAATCATTTTTCACAACTCGTTTTTACTGTTGAAATTAAACTTTTTATCTACTAAATAAAATGAGTTTTTATTGTTATTTTATTCACAAGTGTGTTGAAAAACGTCGTATGATACACCTGTGTATTGATGATTACCGTCCTCGGCTCTCATAAGACCCTCACCTAACGGCTCGGGTCTCAATGGCGCCTCAGCGGTAATCACCAACATTACACACTAGTACCATAATGTACTATTATACCATTCCCCCTGTAAAAAGCTTATTTTATTCACTGAAAACCGTGAATAAAAAGCCTTTTTGGTCACGATTTTGGTGTTTGAATTTAGAACACACAAATATATTCAAACTCAATCTCAATGCCAATTAAACCACTTTGCGCAAAAAATGCTCGATACAAACTTTTTATGCAAAGAGTATTCTTTGCATAAAAAGTTTGTATACATAAATAATAATAATAATATTATTTTATTCAGACACAAGATCCATATGAAGATTACCTATCTTAGTATAAATAATAATAATAATATAATAATAATAATAATTCCGGACATTTCACACATCATCTGGCCCCAAAGTAAGCAGAGCTTGTGTTATGGGTACCACATGACTGATATACTACTTATAAACTTTTTTTTTTAAATACTTACATATTATACATAGAAACACCCAGACCGAGACAAATACTTGCAGATCATACAAACATTTGTCCCGCGGCGGGAATCGAACCCGCAACCTTCTGCGTCACAGCCTGACCACCTTAGTCCACTGCGCCACAGAGGTCGTCTAATAAAAACACATAATATAAGACACAGTCAAAATTAGAATAAAAAATAATAATAATTAGGTATCTACTATAACTATCAGAATGCGATTTGCACCCATCGTCTATACATATTGGTCAAGAAGACCCTTTCAGCTACACTTGCAATAATGGAGTTCATACACCTGTCGACCCTGGACATGAATTTGGCCACCCGGCTCCTCTGGATGGCATTAAATGAATCTATTCGCGCCTCCAGGTACATACCTGAGGCGCTGCAATATCGATCTAATCCCATAAGCTGCCTATATATATTGTTACTATCGACCCGCCCCGGCTTCGCACGGGTGCAATGCTGATACAAAATACGCTACAATGAAACAACGAATGTCTTTATATACAACGTTATTTAAGAGAATAACAAAGACTAAGAGATAGACATATACCATCGCGGACTTTTGCGTAGACTTTTTTAAGGTGTACAATACTGTAGTAAATTATTTTCATTTATCTCGTAGGGTTCAGCCAGCTTTGTTTGTGTTTATTTACGACACCACATTAGAATCCTCTAATATTATCAGTGTTTCTCTACTATATTATGCATGTTTTATACATATAAACCTTCCTCTTGAATTACTCAAAATCCGTTGCATAGTTTTAAAGATCTAAGCATACATCGGGACAGACAGACAGACAGCGGGAGGCGACTTTGTTTTATACTATGTAATGATAGGCAACACGAATGCCATCGTGTGCCTTTTTAGTGTACTGTGTTCAGAGTTGACAGGTATAAAAAGTCTGACAGAATGATCTAAATAAGGTCAACTTTACATCGCGTGACGATTTGGTATCTAATATCTAATCTTTGGTGTATAACTTTCGAATTATCATGTAACCGACCACACAGATACTTGAAGGATTCAGCGATTTTCACAGGTTGTTCATTTAGAAAAGACAGGGCACATTGTCGGGACCCTTGCCAGATCCAAATATTACCATCTCAGTTTTTTCTACATTATATATTAGGTCATGCTCTTTTGCATATCTCTCACAAATACTTAATAATTGTCTCAATCCCAGCTCCACTGAATAAAAAAAAAAAAAAAAAAAATTAAAGCTCCACCATCAAATCATTCACGTAGGTGTTAAATAGATCCGGCGAGGTTAACCCCCCTGTCTTACACCACAAGTTAGCCTGTAGGTTTCAGAAAGATCCTGGCCCCACCTAACGCTGTTGGTTTCATTACGATACCAGTTCGTGAGCAAACCAACAGCATCATCCGGGGCAGACGTGCTTTTTAATTTTATCCATAACCGTTCATGATTTAAAGTATCAAATGCTCGGCTCAAATCAAGAAAACAAGCGTAGACGCTCGTTTTACCCACCCTGTAGTACTCGATTACTTGTTTAACGCGAATATTGCCATATCAGTTCCTACCTGTGGCGTGAAGCCAAATTGGCCGTCGTCGATAGACAACGCTGGTGCAATATTTTTCTGTAATAACCGTTCAAGTATCTTGGCCACAATCGTTGCAAGCGAGATGGGCCTATAATTCGCCATGCTAGACACATCACCTGTTTTATTTTTTATTATATAAAAACTCCTTGTTCAAATAACTCCTCGAAATTTGATTGGTTGACATTTTCGACAAGGAGTTTAGCATTTTAATGAAAACTGTTTTGTGTTCTTTGCTGTCATCAGTAAAATGGCGCCAAGATTGGCGCTATTTGAATAGTACTGTAAGTTGTACGAACAGAGTTTAGTGTTACACAATAATCGATTAATAAAATAAAAAATCGGGTTGCACTCCGGGAGTGGCGACAGAAGTGAAAACTTATTTTGGCGTGTTAGAGTTTAGTAATAAATCACTTCAAAATCAGTAATTATGGCACTGCCAATCAAATACTGAACGAACACATATGATGCAATATTTTTTGTTCAGAATGTAGATAATATATCATAGAACCTAACTCAGTAAACTTCTCCATACTAAAGTAGACTGTAAACATGTGAATTAAGGTTTATAATCAAATGGGGCGAGCGCGGCAGCAGGCTGCGTCTCGCCCCAGACGGTAACGGTAACGCGAATCCAAAATCAAAGCCTACGGTGAGTTTTGCGAAATATGAAAATTAAGCTTCTGGCACATTTTCAGAGTCTGTTTTCCTAATATATTTTAATGTGCTGTCGAAGAAAAAGAAGTCATCGACATTATGGAGTATGTATTCTATGCTACGGTGCACTATAAAAACAAGGCACATTGACTTAAAAACATACCTACCCGAATTTGCAAGCCTACCTTAAAAGACAAAAAAATCCGACCGAAAAAATCCCTGCTTTTTGCCGCTCAAAATGTTGAACGCTTTTTTTATGAAGCGCCAATTTCTGGCAGTAAAAGTAAGTAATCTTCAATCAACAAATTATGTTATTTAACTTAATACAAGTAGTCTAGAACTATTTAATTGTAAACTTATCAACATCAATATTGTAGGTACCAACTCATTTTCTATTTTTGTTTAAGTACAGGTTGCGTTGATTCTGGGCATGAGTGGAGTCTGTCGTTCAAATGAGCTTGTTAAACTGACAATGGATGATGTGCAATTTATCTCTACACCGCTTTACTGGTTACTTTAAGGGAGACGAAAACGAAAATCAACCGAACCATCATAGTCCGAGATGATTACATGAAAATCGTAGAAAAGTATCAAAGTTTTCGTCCTCCGAATACAAACAACAATTGATTATTTTTGTTCTATTCTAAAAATAAATGAACTAGATACCCAATTGGAATAAATAAAATTGGTTCCATGCCAAAAGAAATTGCATCATTTTTGGAGCTACCAAATCCCGAGATGTATACAAGACATCCTTTCCGAAGGACCTCTGCAACGTTATTAGCGAACACTGATGCAGATAATATATGACGGAATTAAAACGACATGGCAGATGGAAGTCTACTACCGTGGCTGAAGGTTATACAGAAGATTAATTGCTGCCCGCGGCTTCGCACGCGTGGTACCTACATAAAAAGTAGTCTTTGTCCTTCTACAAGGTCCCATCTATCGCTATACCAAAATTAATCAACATCGGTTCAGCGGTTTAGGCGTGAAAACGTGATAAACAGACAGACAGAGTTACTAGCAGAGTTACTACTAGAGTTACTAGTTACAAGCAGCAGAAACCTGAAGAGCCATGGAATCCACGCCCTAGGATTATTATTATTTACATAAATAATTACAGAAATGTACAAAATAATATAATATACACGTGAAACAGTTGAGCTATCTAAGGACCGTTTAAAACGATCTATAGATAGCTCAACTGATCCAGATTTGATGAAACTCTTGAATAAAACGGATTTATATCGAGGTCCATGAATTACTCGCGTTGCTATGGTCCTCGCTTTAAATCCGTTCTTTATTCACTAGTTGTAAAATATACCACATAATAAATACAGTGCAAATATAACATAAAGTAGTCTATATTATAGTAAGTAGTCTATACCGTGACGTATCTCTTTATTATCGTCAACATTTTGAAAAATATAACAAAAAGTTTCAAACCTTAAGAGTTATCGTGCTTGTTTCGTACCATTATGTACAAAAACAACAACCCAAAAAATGTTTTTGAAAATTCCACAAAATGTTAAACGTCGAAATAAATGGTTTCAAGCAGTGCGACGACCTGAAAAAAAAAAAGATCCTAAAACAACACAATTATGTTATTTTAGAATCTTTTTTGTAGACAACGTGACATGTACTAAGAGCAATGAGCAGGATTTGGGTAGATGTGAGTGCGTGGTGCGGGTATTTACACAGAGGAGCATGGTTTTGAGACTTCATTTTAGTTATTCATGGCCGTCTCCGTCTATATATTTGTTTGGTCTGAGATAGAACGTACGTAATAGTAATCTATCTTGTCAAAACTGTTTCTAATTACAATGAAACTTATGATTAAAATTATGCCAAATGTTAATCGAAACTAATATACATTGCTTGTTTCACTAGTTCTATAATCGCCATACAGGTCGCTAAGCAATTCAACACCATTGACTGGCCTGTCACTATAGTTGTTAGTAGATCTACATTCTGCGCTGTAAGTTGAGGGTTCGATTTTCCGCTAGGATAAACATTTGTGTGACGAACGTACGTGTTTGTTCTATGTCTGGATGTTATAAGGTATTCTATCAAACATCTGGTTCCCATAGTACTAGATATGCTTAGTTGAGGGCTAGATGGTGTTGTATGGATTGCTCAGCAATATGTATGTATTTATATACTGATTACTAGTTAATATATACTTACGTATGTTCTAGATCAGTCTTGGCCTTAGGTAAGAGAGGTAGGGACTTGAGATCGACGGGTAAGCCGCCGCGAGCCGCCTCTATGACGGCGTCGAAACCTTTCGCCGCACGGAGATACTCTTTGGCTTTCTCTATATCACCTGTGGGGTATTCAGTATATTTAATGTTATTAATCTGTAGAAATCTTCAGGAGATAATAGTTTTTGTATTGATGATCTGTGTCGCAGTGGGCGAAGGCCCGCCTGAGATGGAGAATGTTGCGGGTTTGATTCCCACCGCGGGACAAATGTTTGTATGACCTGCAAGTATTTGTTTCGGTCTGGGTTTTTTTCTATGTATAATAATTTCAATGTATGTGAGTATTTACAAAAAATATATATGTTGGAAAGTGGACGAAGTAATATGGAAAACCACCAATTAATTCGTTCTAAATATTGCTTAATTAATCGTGAACCGATGCTATTTTATTTTATGTTGATTCGTATCTGATACCTGCGATACATATTCTATCTAGTGTGGGTATCAAAGGTATATTAGATTTTATCAGCAAAACAGACATTTAACAAATATAATTTTATTTATTTATTTATTTATTTATTTATTTATTTATAATATAGTATTATAGAAGTACCCATTGATTTTTTCTTTTATATTAAAATTCCATATTTAGCATGTTCTTATATGCATAATTTTAATAGTTTTAAGCTGTTTTACTTTCCTTTGTTTTATGTTAAGTTTTTGCTGTCAATAAACACATTTTTAATTTTTAATTTTTTAATTTGATTTTCGAGTGTGGGTATTGATTCAATGATTTCCGGGGCGTCTGGACAAAGCTTTTGTGATACATCTTGCTTTTTAAATTAAGTTTTTTTGAGAGTTGGTAATATCACGACGTGAATAAAAGACTTACCGTACCACATGACTGATATACTAAATAAAAACTTTTTTCTTTTCTTTTATAAATCTATACCTATAAAAGAGCTTAACCTTACTGACTGACTGATTGATTCATCATCGCTGAGCCGAAACCGCTGAAGCTAGAAAGCTGAAATTTAGAAGGAAGCTTCCATTTACAGCAAAACCACCCACTTAGGCGGGATTTTTTGAAATTCAACCACTAAGAGGTTGGTGATTGGTATGAAAATTATCAATAAAATTGCATACCGGGGAAGGATTTCAGCTACAACACCTTTAAAAAAAATGCGGACGAAGACGCGAGCAACAGCTAGTACATACATAGAAAAACACCCAGACCCGAGACAAATGCTTAAAGGTCAAACATTCGTCCCGCGGCGCGAATCGAACCCGTAATTTCTGCGTCTCCGCCGGACCTTGGCTTACTGTGCCACAGAGGCCACAGAGGCCGCAGAGGTATATTTTAAAAACAATAATTGCACGCGACCATACGTTTAGTAATAACATATCTACTGGAGGGCTATTTTTGCGCCTTAGCCCACTGCGCCATAGAGGTCGCCAAAGCTTACTTTATAAATACAGGTCAGATTGATTAGACTTATCCTTACCTAATACTTATTATAAATCTCTAAATCCAGTTATATCTTACGACATATTTATAGAAATTCCAAAATGCAGCGATAGCGCGTTTAAATATTTCCTTTAGCGCCATCTAGTTAATACACGGCGTAACTGTTGTAGCTTCTTTCATATACTCATATCCAAAGCAGAGGAGTTTATTTATATTTATTTTCACTCAAAACGGGATATTTACCATGATATCGGGAAGCAGAAAAACTCATATAATTATCATGGTAAATATCCCGTTTTGAGTGAAAATTATGTTCAAAACCATGATAGTTTTAGAAGTTTACTTATATTGTTAGGGAATTTACATTTTATCAACGATAATAATCATAGTACATAGTAAAATATACATATCGAGTCAAATAAGTTAGTAACTCGGCTTTCATTTTTTCAATCTGTCCGTCGCTCAACAATAAATGAAATCAGTCAATAACGTATCTTAGATTACGGATAATTTAATCTAGGTTTCTTACCTTCTTGCTTCGCTTTAAGAGCTGCTTCTTTAAACTGCTTCTGCCGTTGTAGAAGAAAGACTAATTGCTTCTCATAGCGCGATGATACAGGCTTGGTGGAGGGGGAGGGGGAGGGGCTTGGCGAGGGGGCGGGGCGAGGCGCGGGGCGGGGCGTCGCTGGCTGAGACGCTGAGTTAGACTGGAACAAAACCATTTCAATACTTTCATCTCTTTCTATTGCACGTGTTTGTAGCACGCTGTAGTGCATTTAATCAAATAATATGGCGATGTTTAACCCTGATTTATTTAGTGTCAAAGTATAGTAATTAAAAATTTAAAAAAACTTTAGACACAAAATATTTATTTATCAAAAATGTCCACCTTAACAACTACACTACATCCGTGGTCACGGCTTCACTGAAGAAGAATCTGAACGAGTCCTATTTTAAATGGAGCTTTAGAATCATTTTGATGTGTCAATACACATCAAAATGATTCTAAAGCACCATTGACGCCAAAAACAAAATGGCGTGAGAAAAATATGCTCTGCTTTCTTTGGGGCCAGATGATGCTGTGTCAAATGTCCGGGATTATTTATTTTGTAATAGCTAGATGTCCCGTTCGTGACTTCATCCGCGCGTTTTAAATTAATTATAACACTTTTCTTGACTTTGCTTCTATATGACACAATCACACCCACCACCCATTTAAACAAACAAACCAAACAAACATTCACTGTCAATTTATTTTGCATTTTAATTATTCAAATTAAGTTTCAAGCAATTCAAAACTCAAAATTCAAAAAAACTTTATTCATTACAATCACAAGGACCACTTTAAATCGTCTTCTTACATGCTAGTGAATCTAGGTTCCTCCTAACCCCAGTTCTAGAAGAATCCGGCAAGAAACTTGTCTGTCTTAACACTTTTTTGTATGATCCTTGACAATTTTGTTACGGATGCCGAGTCGAGTTGGAGCAGATTCATCCCAAGCTTTTTGCCTTCTAAATAATCAGATATTTTATAATATGCTTTAATAGAGAGTTTCTGTTTAATTACGTTATTAAATTTGCCAATCGACAAATCTAACACGTCGCTTGGGACCTTGTTATAGAAGCGTACACATTGCCTTATAAAAGACTGTGTGTGTGGGAACAGTGGGAACAGCGAGTTTATCTTTATTTCTGGTGTTAATACTATGATTATCGCAATTTTTTTTTGAATAAATATACATTTTTGTGCACATACATTAAATTTTCGTATATAATACTGACAAGGCACTGTCATAATATTAATTTCTTTAAACTTATTTCTAAGTGATTCTCTGAGGCCCATGTTATTAATTGCACGAACAGCCCTCTTCTGCAACACAAATATGGTGTTAATATCAGCAGCACTCCCCCACAACAGAATGCCATAAGACATAATGCTATGAAAGTAGCTGAAGTAAACGAGTCTAGCGGTATCTACGTCGGTAAAAAGCAAAACGCAAAACGCGTTAAAAAGTTTCATACATTAGTTTTCACCCTTCTTAGGCGTTGAATTTCAAAAATCACGCCTTAGTGGGTGGTTTTGCTATAAAAGGCTTCCTTTCAAATTTCAGCTTTCTAGCTTCAGCGGTTTCGGCTCGACCATGATGAATCAGTTAGTCAGATTAAGCTCTTTTATAGGTATACTCGTAGATTAAAATGAATCTAAATGAATAAATATGTTTTTCTCTACTCATTTCTCTACTCACGCCATCCGACGGTAGCGGTGCAAAGCCCGGCGGCGTGGGCAACTCATCCCCAGCGATGGGTTTCCCCTCGGAGTGGAGTTTGATGGCGTCTCGGAATTGCTTCACGATGCGTCCCATCCGACGCGCTTTGGACGTGTTGCCTTCCTCTTTGGACTTGGCTTCTTGTTGCTACAATCACAAATTATACGTTTAATATTTGGACCTACACAAATATAGCACAAATAAGTAATTATAACAATAAAAATACACATTTCAAAAATGTTTAGTCTAAAATTTGTTCACAATGACAGCCTTGTGCGAAGGCGCATTATCGTGGTGCAAAATCCATGAACTTTCTTTCCACAAATCTGGTCTTTTTCATCGAATTTGCTCTCTTAAACGCCGCGTAACGCTCAAATAATAAACTTTATTTAACGTTTGATAAACTCAAAAACTACTAAACCGATTCTTAAAATAGGAAATTATATTATCAGTGAGTAAAATGGGCTATATTTAATTTTCAAAAACATTGAGATTTACCGTTTGATAAACTCAAAAACTACTAAACCGATTTTCAAAATAGGAAACTACATTATCAGTGAGTAAAATAGGTCATATTTAATTATCAAAAAATTAAAGATTTAAATGAACATTGCTATAACCCAAGGTATCAAACATTTTTTCTATAAAACTCATTATTTGACGTGTGCTGTGAAAACTCATTGACACATAAAATGCACGATATGTTTATACCATTAATTACACCCACAATAAAGATCTAGGCTTTATGTGCATCTTTTAAAGATAAGTCATAATATCCGCTTTCTTCAAATTAATCAATCAAAATAAAAGATGATAACATGATAAAAAATATCCTACTCAATAGTTTCATAATCAAGGTTATGTACATGTAAATAGCACCCGTGCGAAGCCAGGGCGGGTTGCTAGTTAATATTACCTGAAAGTATGCCAGCCTTTGTCGCAAAGCTTCATCGACAGTTGAGGCAGTGACAAGTCCTGAAGAGTCCATCGGCGATGTAGGACTCGCATCTGGCTCTGATATAACATTTATTAAAGATTATTTACACGCATAAATTATTCCTTAAGGATACACGAGTCAGCGGCGCAAACTCGTTAGTGGGCGCAGCTAAAATGCATGCTATTTCATCTAGCTTAGTGTGAGAAAAGGATAGACGTGCACAATGGATAGAGATGAGCAGTAAGGAGATAGCGTGATTATAATTTCGAGTCATATGATCAGATTAATCTATGATTTCTAAATAAAATGATTGCGTGACCTTTGGCTCAAGGGTTCTCATGAAAAACTACTGAATGTATTTATTAGAAAAAAAGTTATTTGAGCTCTTGAATAAATAATCTATGCTTGTATCGGAATAATTTTTTAATTTTCGTACTCCGTTTGTTATTTATTCACACCTAAAGTTGCGCTAAAATCAGTGAAGAAAAACGATATTTTTTGAGTCTTGTATCTTTCAAACCCATAGTATTTTCACAATTCTGTATTTATACAAACATAGATTATAACAAGACAGATTTATATAACTTTTAGTTTTGGTTGTTCATCATCAGACGGTGGTGTGATCACCCTTCGACGTTTGTATGGAAAGATAATTGACTTGTTCACTCTTAAAAGAGCATATTTCAGTAGACGCATATCAGACTGGCCTGTCAGCTCAGTTAGTAGTAGCTCTGCCTTCTGCACTGTAGGTTGAGGGTTCGATTCACTCCCAGGATAAACATTTGTGTGAAGAACATAGGTGTTTGTTCTGTGTCTGGGTGTTATAAAGTATCATAAGTATGTATTTAAAAATATATAAGTATTATATCAGTCATCTAGTCACCATAATACAAGCTTAGTTTTGGACTAGATGGTGATGTGTGCATTGTCCACCAATATTTATTATTATATGATGAGTAACATCTGACATCTCACCTTGGTAATAAGCAACATTATATCCTGAATTCGTTTATATAACAGCACACTTTATACACAATCTGTACGTTAAGTGCATAGCTGATGCGTTCAGCATGTGCTACACGGTTTGAAACCGTAGTTTCTACCAAGGTGACCTTGGTAGAATGTAACGTTTTCTGTCTACACGGTTTGCAAACAAACCCCAAACTTCAGTGTTTTTAAAACGCTCGTGCTGAATAGACGTATGCAAAATGCTTGTAATGCTCTATTACAATTTACAAAGACGCCATGGCTCCTTATTTATCAAAATTTCTAATGTTTGGAGTTTGTATGGCACTTTTGTGTATATTTGAAGAAAAAATAAAATTTATTTCGGTGGAGTCTTTGTACTTAGACATTAAGTCCCTGAGACAGGGTAGGTCTCTAAATAACTCGATGAATTCAGTGATAACCTCACGTTATTTCTCCATAATACCGTGCGTGCGCGCAATACGTCCGCGCTCGATGCGTGCAGCGGCGCGACTGTGGTACGCAGTTTTGAAACCGCAGTTTCTACCAAGGTGACCTTGGTAGAAACTGCGGTTTCAAACCGTGTAGCACATGCTTTCTCCTCTATTTTCCATTCTCTATCTCGTCACACACACGCACACTGTTGGCTGACAGTACCAACATCTCAGAAAATGAGTTGGTACCATCTGACGACTAACTCTACCACCGCGCGCGTTCGTTGCTTAAATCAAATAGTGCGCGCTTTCCCGATTTCCTGTTACACACTTCCGTCCCTTTCACGAAATAATTTCAACAGATTGCAGGAAAGCGAGAAGAACGATGTTAGGACTTATTAGAAATTTGGACTAAACAAACCTAAGGGATCCAATTTAACTACAAATATAATTCTTTTATCAACTAGAAAAAAAGATAAGTTTTTAAATGGCTGAAGATTTTATAGCAGCCATAATCAGCAGCAGCATCTGCATGAAATATTTTATTATACAATTTTATTTAAATTAAGTTGTTAGGTATAAACATGCTTTCAATTGAATTGTTCTCCTTCTTCTTTGTTAATGGCCTGTGACATACTAATGTCAATTTTGCCAATGTCAAGTGTTTATAGTTATAGTCAGTTTGTTTGTTATTAGAGTCTTAGTCGATAGTCAATTGTCAATTCTAGACGTCACGCGGAATGGCGTCTAGAATTTTCTTGGGATTCCTCGTCGTTCAAATCACATTGCACCACAATACACATACAATTCAATTATCCATACCCTTCCTGTAGTCACAATTTATTCTTTAAAATTCAGCAAAGATTACTGAATAAAAGATGCAATAAATCAGGTACCAAATATTAAATAAGCAGAGCTATGTTACTCCATGAAATGACAGACGAAGAATAATAATGTAAGTCTTTTTCTTCACTAATAGCATGTCTTAATAATGTCAATTTTGCCAATGTCAAGTGTTTAAATTGTTTATAGTATCATGTCACAAAGTCAATCTTGTCGTTCGTCATTTGTTATCTTTATATCTATATCTACATCTACACTAATATTATAAAGAGGAAAGATTTGTATTTTTGTATTTTTGAATGTAACGAATAAAATCAAAAACTACTGGACTGTTTTGAAAAAACTTTTTATCCTTTTTATATATAAATCTTGAACGCTGCGCGCATACAGATAGTATATTATAGATGCAAAAGTAACTCAGTCTATTTGTTTGTAACGTTTTCACGCCTAAACCGCTGAACCGATTTTAATGAATTTTGGTATAGAGATAGAATGGGACCTTGGAGAAGGACGTAGGCTATTTTTTATGTAGGTACCACGCGTGCGAAGCCGCGGGCAGCAGCTAGTTTTATATAAAATGGTACCTAACATATAAAATTCATATTTGTTCATAGGTAGGTTTTTGTAAAATTTGTTAATAGTATAACTTATAATATATTTAGATTCTTATATTTTTATTTTATATATTTTGTTATATACTTACTTAGCTATTGTATCTATATGTGTACCAGTGACGATTCATTCATCACAGCCGCTTATGATGATTCTTATGTCAGTATTGATGTTAGTATTCCATTTACCTTATATGATGAGTTAGTGTCTGTATTTTTGCCTTATGAACATACCCATCTTGAATGTCTTCTGGAAGATATCTCAGCAAACTATACCCGCACTCTTATTATCTTTAACTCGTGTATGATTGAACTAGCTCCACGAGCCAGAAGGCTGTGCATGATGATAGTCTTCAAATCTAAACAAACTAGATTTATCCCCTACCCATCACACTGCTGCAAGTGACACTCTCTTAGACTTGATTATTGTTTCTGATACCAATCTTATTGCTGCCCATGGTCAACTATCAGCACCAGCATTCTCTCATCACGATCTAATCTATGTTTCAGTTAAAATAAAAATCCCTAAACCCAAGCCAATAATCTTAAACCAAAGAAATTTTTCTCGTATAAATGCAATTAAGTTTGAGAATGATGCATCAGATACAAATTGGATTGATGTTGAGAGCCTGGAGTCTGTTGATGAAAAGGTTGAGTTTCTGTCAAACAATATTATTAGTAATTTTGACAAACATGATCCTATGCACCCTGTTAAAATAAAGCATCGCCCAACTCCCTGGATAAATGTTAATGTGCGCAGGGCCATGTCACAGGGCTTTCCGAAAATATAAAATGGAACGGTCTGAAGAAAACTGGATGACATATAAAAGATTGAGAAATTGATGTAATCAAGTCTGCCGAGACACTAAACGTAGTTATATAGCTGAACAAATTGAATTGTGCACCCCTGCTGGCCTATGGAAGTTCCTAAAATCTCTCGGATTCGGTAAAACAAATGGTGCAGACACTACAATGCCTCTATACCTCAATACTCTAAACTCACACTTCACTTCAGCTAAAATTATAAACCTTAATACAAAGTTTGACACCCTCCTTGAAATTAATGACTTGCCTCGCCCTAACACTAAACCATTTGAATTTACCTGTGTATCTTTGAACGCAATAAAAAAAAATCTCAGTACCCTCAAATCTAGAGCGGTTGGCAGTGATGAAATTGGTCGTATCAGGGTGTTGCGTCTTAATGACCACATCCTTCCCTCAATCTTGCATATAGTTAACTACTCCCTAAGCACAGGCCATTTTCCTGATCAATGGCGACGTGCTGCCACTGCCTAAGTACCCAACCCTTTACTTCCTAATCAATTTCGTACCATATCTATTCTCCCGTTTATGTCTAAAATCATTGAGTCAGTTGTCCACAAGCAAGTGACCGAGTTTCTGTCCGATGGCGACCTATTTAATACTTTTCAATCAGGCTTCAGAACTGGCCACAGTACCACAACGGCTTTACTTAAGGTCACTGAGGATATTAGATCAGCTTTGGAGAGTACCCAGGTCACCGTCTTGGTTCTTATCGATTTTAGCAACGCATTTAATGCCGTTGACCATGATTTGCTCCTCGCCATTTTGGGCCATCTCAACTTCTCTACAGTAGCCGTGCAATAGTTTTCATCATATCTCTTGGGTCGCCGTCAATCTGTCCGTAGTGGTCAAACTTTCTCTGACTGGTGCGACTTGGAAGCCGGGGTTCCGCAAGGAGGAATATTATCACCATTGCTGTTTTCTCTATTTATTATTATTTTTTCCTCTAGATTTCAATCCAAATATCATTTTCACGCTGACGACCTACAGCTCTACTACCACTCTGAAACTGATAACTTAAACGCTGCACTTGATTTCCTTAATTCTGATTTACTTCAACTTACTTAAATCCTGGTCTGACAGTTACGGCATCCAGGTCAACCCTAACAAGTGTCAAGCAATCATAGTTGGTAGTACTCGCTAGATCGCTAAAATCGACCTACAAACTCTCACCTCTCTTGTGTTCAACGACTGCACGATTCCGTTGTCTTCTACTGTTAAAAATCTCGGCTTACTCATTGATGCCAACCTGAGCTGGTCAGCTCAGGGAAAGGAGGTGTCTAGAAACTTTTTCGCATTACTACACTTTATTATCCGCTTCAAGAACTTCCTTCCTACTCAAACCAAAATTTCACTTGTCAACGCCCTCCTCCTACCTATTATTGACTATGCGGACATTGCGTATCTTGACCTGAACCAAGATCTCCTTAATAAACTCGATCGCTTGCTTAATACGTGTATTAAGATCATATACAACCTCCGCCAGTACGATCACGTCTCTGAGTATCGGTCTAAACTTAAGTGGTTCCAAATTCGATATAGAAGAAATCTAAGAATATTGTGTCTGCTCTTCTCAATTCTTAATGATCCCTATTCCCCACAGTATCTGAAATCCCAATTTTCCTTCCTCTCTAACACCCATAACCGTAACCTAAGATCTACCGATACTCTTCTTCTGGCAACTCCAAATCACTCAACCTCTTATCGTGCTAAATCTTTTGAAGTGGTGGCTGTTGGTTTATGGAATTCTCTCCCCACTAAAATAAAATCTGCACCCAGTAAACCAGTGATTAAAAACCTTGTCTACGAATACTTTCTGAGTAAAGTTCAAGACTAGTAGCTTTCTTTGGTTCTAGTTTAAGGTATACACTATAATGTCCCTCATCCCCTTGCTTCTCAGCCGAGCGCTTGTTCGATGCTCGGTTTCACTATTGAACTCGTCACTCATACTATTTTTTTTTTCATATAATTATTTTCAATATTTTCTGTACTGTTGTAATTGATAATTGTTATTGTATGTATTTTTTTAATGGATCTTATTTGTTATATATATATATATATATATATATATATATATATATATATATATATATATATATATATATATATATATATATATATATATATATAAATATTATTTTATTTTATTTTTAGGAGTTTATTTTTAAATATGTTCTTATTTTTAGATTAAGTTAGCACGCCTACTTTTTACTTTCTCAACCTTGTAGGTTGGCTGGTAGAAAATTCTCTAATCATTAAGCCCACCTATTGTACATTTATTTAATTTTTTTGTGCAATAAAGGATTAAATAAAATAACTACGGATTATTTTTGCTCGACTCACAAAGAAACAAATATTTTATTCCAATTCACACACGAGTCAATAACTGCAGCTCTATTTAAATAAAAACACCAAAATGACTAATAAAGCCGGAAATAACTCGGGATAAATAAATAATATAACAGCGCAATGTTTACTTCGCAAAACGGACAAAATTCTTAATGTAACTCATAGCTGTTCATAGCATTGATGGCACTAAGGCTTCTCAATTCGACCTTATATATATATTGTGTTCGCGGATAACTTCGTCTTTTATGAACCGATTTTGATCATTTTTTGTTGGAAAGGAAATATCCCAAGGGTGGTACCATGATAAGGAAATCAGGATCTGATGATGGCGTACCAGAGAAAGAAATCGAGGGGAACCTTCGAAAATCGTAGTGGCGACTAGTGCGTTTGTTGATTTTTTCATTAAGTATTTGAAAGCAGTACTATTTAATTAAGGTCTGGAATCGATCTGATGATGGAGCCGAAAGACAGTCGAGGTAACTCCTCAACGATTTACAGCAATTACCTAGTTTTGGGCTAGATTAATTTGTTTTGATGAGAACTTTACACCTAGATGGGTTGTGACTATCTGATGATGAAGACTAAGGACAGTCACGGGATTTTTACTTTTTAGTTTCCTGTTTGAAGTCGATTTATTTTTATTAAAAATTATATTAACAGTGATTTACTTTTTAAAAGAACTTGAGAGACGTTTATAAATATGTAAAGGAGACGTTGATGATTAATTTAGGGTTATCCAATATTTATTTATCTAAAGATTACAAGAAATTGTAGTTAAGAAAATGTGGAAGACTTAACAAGCCAAGATAGATAAGGCAGATAAGATACCTGCAGCATGCTGTGTAGTTTCCTCCGTCTTCCCACTCCTCAAAGCCGCGGCAACCATCTCCGGTGTAGGCAGTTCGTTCAGATCCATTTCCTGACCGGATTTGAAAGCATCGATCACTATGTCGAACTGTTTAACCACTTTCAGGTACTCCAATGCCGTTGCCTTGTCGCCAGAACGTTTGCTTGCAAGGGCAGCAGTTTTGAATTCAGTTTGGCGCTCTGTGAAAAGAGTTTTGGGTTAATACTCTTTTGAAGAAAAAACAAATGGCGGGTTGGTAGCTCTGTGAAAAGAGGTTTAGGTTAATGGATACTCTTTGAAGAAAAAACAAAATGGCGGGTTGTTAAAATCTAGTTTCCTTGACTTTGCTGCTGCCAGTAGCTTTGATCGCGTGGAACGTATATAATAAGTATATTATATGGTAATCTAGGTCCAAATCTATATATATTACCAAGTTTATTTTTTTTAGCAAGAGCACTGTAGGTTTAGTTGTAGTGGGGCCTTCCGATCCTAAGGTTCAAAACGGCTGAACGGATTTTGATAAAATTTTGCGAGATAGATTATATTTTGGGGACGGACATGGACATATTTTTATGTACGAGGTAGGTACTACGCGTGTGACGTGCGGACTAGTATGATTACATAGATAGTACGACTCTTATATACCCCAGGAGATTTCACATAGTTGTAAGAGATGGCAAAGTCAATTAAAACAAATAAAATAACATTTTAAAACCTAAAAAGAAAACCAACTTCATTGAATATAAAAAAATAACAACCGAATTGAGAAGGTCGGTTAAATAGTTTTTATTTTAAGCTTTTTAGTACCTAATATTTTTTTTAAATTTTACGAATTTAGCATTTAACACCACTGGAATGTCACAGGAAAGCGTTATAGGAAATTTTGTTTACTTTGATGACAGACATACATTTTCCTTTATATTATGATTTATATTTTGATTTAAAAACTAAAGTACTGAACCTATTTAAATAATTATTTTTTAAATTGGTTTATAAATGACTGCGTTATAAAAAAAATACAAAATTAAATACAACCAAATTGAGAACCTCCTCGTTTTCTGAAGTCGGCTAAAGAGCTTGTAAAAATGCGAAATCCTTACTAATAATCATCATGAGCCCATGTTGCCTCTCCGGAGTCAGGTCAGTGGGCGGCGGCGGCGGAGGCTCCCTCGGCTCCGGCTGGCTCGGAGGCTCTTCGTCCTGCAACTCTATCAGCTGTTCCGGTGCACTTGGAGACTCCATGCTGCTACTCCTGGGATAATATTATAGTTTACTATTATTGCTAGATTGACTCAATTTCAGATTCAACTGGGCAAGTCCAACTTCGACAATTAGGTCGGCCGATGAATCCAACTCGGATGGGCAGCGTTCGGGAAATTACGGCACATCTTCTCGTCACAGATACCGCAGAGCCTTAAGAATTAAGTCTATAATCAGTGCGTGTTGCCAGTGATGACATATAAAACTGAGACTTGGTCGCTAACTATTGGCCTCATACACAAGCTTACAGTCGCGAAACGTGCTATGGTGATAGCTATGTTGGGTGTTGCACTACGTGATAAAATCCGCAACGAAGAAATCCGTAGAAGAATCAAAGCCATCCACAAGTTGAAAGTTGAAGTGGCAATGGGCAGGCCATATAGCTCGCAGAAGTGATAACCGTTATGGAATAGAAGTTCTCGAATGGCGACCAAGGACAGGCAAACGAAGCGTAGGACAACCCTCCACCCAATGGACTGATGACATTGTAAAGATCGCGGGAAATCGGTGGATGGAGGGTTCAAAATCGTTCTTAAGTTTTTCTTCGTTCGTAGAGTTCGGACATTATAAGTCAAAATGTTTAGTTTCTCGGAGTTCATTCTCGTAGCTTGGGTTGTTTGACAGTTTAAGGCTCGTCTGGAGATTCACCTGGCCCCTAACTGTAGGGCTCATCAGCGTCTTTTCTCGAGTCTCCAGGCACTCGGGGCAAGTTATTTGTGTTGTGAAGCATATTTTGATCTATCTCGTAAGGTTCAGCCAACGTTTGCAATGTAAAATTTTACATTTTGTAGGCGCAAAAAAATGAGTTTATTTACGACATCACATTAGAAACCTCTAAAATGATCAGTGTTTTTCTACAATATTATTCATGTATTTTACATATAAACCTTCCTCGTGAATTACTCTATCTAATAAAAAAAACCGCATCAAAATCCGTTGCGTAGTTTTAAAGTTCTAAGCATACAAAGGGAAAGACAGACAGCGGAGTGCGACTTTGTTTTATACTATGTAATGATTTTATGTGGTTAGTTTAGATTTGTTTTTTGTTTTCAGTTGGTATAGATTTTATGTTATAAAGTTTCCGATCATCGGTGTCATCTACAAATACTTACCTAGGAGGTGCACTAGGAGTTTCAATACTGCTACTCCTAGGTGGAACTCTTGGAGGTGGACTGTCCACAGCCGGTTCAGCTGGTTTGCCAGCACTGACCGGCGGCGGTATGTCCTCGTCTGCGATGACCTTGCCTGCCTTCGCCTGCTTTAGTAGGTCATTGAGGGTTTTGAGGCCACGGTTGAAGCTGGAAGTTGATGGTATTCGTCATTACTGGTCTCTGCGATAAACAGTCTAAGAAGCACAGTCTCATAGAATAGAATAGAAAATATTTTATTGCACACCACAAATACATTGGACAATTATAAAAAACAATGTTTAGCTATATTTAGTACAGTAGGCGGTTTTATTGCTAGACAGCGATCACTCCCAGGCAACCATAGGATGGATAGAAATCAATATAGCTGAATATGGGGTGATGAAAATAATATGAGTGAGTTCATACAGTATGAACAAACAGTCCAGTACAGTCCTATGTGAACAGTCTAGTAAATTCCAATATAAACAGTCTCGTACAGTCCCGTATTCACAGTATTATACAGTCGTGAACTCGCAGTTTTGTACACTCCAATATTCTGTCTTTAAAGCCCAATAGAGTACAGTATTCAGATCCCTGTACAATCCCGTATTCACAGTATTGTACATACAAGTACCCAGTCTTGTACAGTCCAGTATACACAGTTCTGTACAGTCCAGAACACAGTTTTGTGCAGCCCAGTATTCAGTCTTGTACAGTAAATTATATACAGTCTATGTACAATCCAGAATACACATTTTGTACAGTCCAGTATTCACAGTCTTATACAGTTCAGAAGACACAGTTTTGTACAGTCTTGTATAGTCAATTATAAACAGTCTATGTACAGTTGAGTATGAGCACTTACCGTCTAGCCCGGCCACTCTCACCGCTGACTTTAGCGTTCTTCTCAGCGATAGTGTAGTTAGATATCCTATCTTGCAGCAGACTGACTGTGCTGCTCTCAGCGCTGGCCATGCCGGGGGGCGGCGGGGCGGGGCGGGAGGAACGCGGTGCGGGGGGGGCAGGTGTGTCGTCATCCTCAAGAGATAGACCATGAAGCTCGTTCAGGAGATCTGGATCATCTTCATCTGAATTCGGAACATAAAATACAATATACAAATATTATAAATTTAAACGTGTCTCTGCCTGTTTGTGTTTCTTTGTTACTTTTTCACGCCTAAACAGTAACAGTGAACAGTGTATCTTATAATCGCACACTAGCTAAGGTGTTGTTTAAATCTTTATTCATTGACATCAGACAAGGTTGTCTGGAAGATATCAGGACAGTTTGCAGTTTGTTTGTTTGCAGGACATATTTGTAGCCGTAGCATTAACTTTGTTTGTACGTACCTAAAATGTTATGTCTCAATAAAGTTAATTATTATTATTATTAGAAAGACAAGGATAGACTACATATACCACGCTAGCTAATTATGTGATAATAGGATCGGATTTTAGGTATGTCATGCTTAACTCCTACAATAGGTTGTAGCAATTGAATGCTAGTTTGAAATAATTTCTACGTATTATTGTCTAATTAAGTTCATTCGTCACACATTTCTTTTGAAGTTTTTTTTGTATGTGTAATATACTCCGGATATAGAGATGTAAGTACACCAACTTTATTCTATCAACAATATAATTCGCCAACTTCACAAACTTGAACACAGAAAGCTTAAACTGATATAAACTCAATACAAATCAATGCGCTGCTTACTCCACCAGGCTCTCAACCGGACTAACCTGACTGCCAACAACTTGCCATGTTTTATCCCCCATCCAAGTAGTTATTATTTCGTTAGCAAGTCAAAACAAGTTCTTTAAAGAAAACTCAAACGTAATACTATTTAAATCCAAAAAGTCAAAACAAATACTAGAAATGATTGTAAAATTAATTGGAATTAAACGCAAACCTAACATATGTATATGATTGGAGTTACAGAGTTACGAGAGCTTTGTCTCTCTGCTCAGTTGGTAGTAGCTCAGCCTTTTGCGCTGTAGATTATGGGTTCGATCCACAGGACAAATATTTGCCTAATTAATAATAATAATAAATAAATATTGGTGGACAATCACACAACACCATCTAGCCCCAAACTAAGCATAGCTTGTATTATGGTGACCAGATGACTGATAGAATACTTATATATTTTTAAATACATACATATGATAATTTATAACACCCCGACACAGAACAAACACCTATGTTCATCACACAATGTTTATCCTGGGAAGGAATTGAACCCTCGACCTACAGAAGGCAGAGCTACTACCAACTGCGCTGACAGGCCAGTCCAATTAACATAGATGTTTGTACTGGGACTGGGTATTATAAGGTATCATTATAGGCTATGCTAAGTTTGGGGCTAGATTGTGGAGTGTGAATTGTTTCCAATAGTTATTAATTAACTAACTGCTATCTGCATGGCGATTATGGAAATTTAAAAAACAATCAATGTCTATCAGTTTCGATTAGCAATCGGCATAATTTCAATTGATTGTAATTGAATCCAGTTTTATCAACATGGATTACTATTATGTTCGTTCGGTTTCTATCTTAGACCAAATAAATATAAATGGAGGGTCGTGAAAAACTAAAGTGAAGCCTCAAAACCATGTTCCATTGTGTAAATACACGCTCGCACACACATCCACCCAACCGTGCTGCATCCTCATCTATATGCATAAAATACTTGTATTATTAAGCATTCTGTCGTCTAGCTTTTCTTGTGTTTCGTGATGAAGTGTCACAGAATCACTTAAAATAACAGCATTTTTAAATATAAATCGTAGGTTTTTAGGTTATTTTGTACAATGTCATCGAACGCCCTTAACCTAAAGGGTTTTGAATGATATTTATTGAAGATGACGTAACATGTACTAAGAACAAGGAGAACGATTTCGTGTATGTCTGTACGTGGGTACGGGTATTTACACACGGAGCACGGTTTTAAGGCTTTAATTTGGTTGATCGCTGCGAATCGTCTTCATATTTATTTGGTCAGCGGTTTCTATTCATATGACAGCATGTATCACAATCAACATCAACCTTCCGAATACCAATTTATCAATACTAACTGAAAGCGAATAGTATCAAAGGTTTGATAGTATCAGAGTTTCATAATTGCCCGGCTGCCTTGCCTGCTTGTTACCTACTATAACCTAATGTTTAACGTCTATCTAAGTTTCATCCAATTTGGCCATTATTGCATGATTGAGTATAACAAACATACACACAATCACATTAATAATATAGTAGAATAGTAATATGTAATAATTACGTTTTAAAAATTAAAAAGAAGAAGAAAGAACAGAATTGAGAACCTCCTCTTTTTTAAGTTGGTCAAAAAAGATTCAATTTTACGCTTTTTATCATAGATCGAAATTCGTAAGCACCACTAGCAAGTCACGGGAAAGCAAAATACTAAATTTAGTTTAATTGGATGACACATTTTTCCCGCTATTTTGATTTTTAACAACCAAACTACTGAACCGATTTTGATGATAATTATATCTATGGGACAAATCAGAAAGTTTATTTTTTCACATAAAAAATATTTTTCACATAAAAATATTTTTCAAATCGATTTATATATGGAGTTATGAGATAACAAACAAAAAAAATATAGCCAAATTTAGAACCTTCTCCTTTTTTTGAAGTTGGTTAAAAATTCACAGTATTGTAAATGTATGCCTTTTTGAACGTGGGTGTGTATTATGTTACCACTTCCTTTATTAAGATTGCAAGTAACTCATTAACCTTGAAACCGAGCACAGTAGTATCTATAGTCCAGCCATATTCGAGTTATGTTTAATAACAAAGCGTTGCTAGGCAACCATGTGACGGCATGGGTAAAAAACATTTTATATCAATGCTCATTTTTGTAAATGCTAGCTAAAGTGTATGATAATAGGTGATACGCATGTGGTTTAAATTTACTTGACTTTTCCCCCTTTTTTGTTCTGATTTTGTATATAAACCATTATTTTCTGATTTAGTTTGTTTATAATTGCATAAGATATTAAAATGTAAAAATAAGCGCGCGAAATTGAAGTTTGCGAATAGCAGCGTTTTAGCACACCAAATTTAGCGATGTTTTAAATATTTGTAACTGAATTCAAAACAAAAAAAATACATGCATACTCCCTATTGATAATGATTATGAGTAAATAATTGAGTTTTTAATATATACCAATAAAACTGTACGAAAAGATAAAAAAAAACGGTAGCTGATTTATTTACATTTACTATATTTTTATTTCATTTTTTACTTCGCACTCGTGTGGGGCTCACCAACTAAATGACATAACACAATAATGTTCACGATTTCTACCAAAGAAGCAAGAAAGCATTAGGGATGGCACTATTATCAACCATCACAGCCAATCCTAAATAAAAAAGAAAAATACTTCCACTTACATGTGATTTGAAATGTTTATTGATCATTTTTTATCTATTATATGACTTTACAAATCGTATTATAAATAGTTTGATCGATTATTTAGGGTAAAACGATTGAAAGAGTGAAATTGTGAAATATTCTGAAGTGAAACCCCTAAAAATCTGCTGTTGTGGTTTGTTTACAAATATTATGTCTCGAATATGGCTGTTCCCATCCCCCTTCCTTCATACTTCTTTCCTGTCCGATCAAGTCATGTTTGTTTCCTATTTTGCTATCGACATTAAAACAATCCAAACAAAGTGACTATAGGTTTTTTTATAGGTATTTTTATTTCCTACCGGGCGTTTCTGTCTTGAAACGCCCGGTAGGAAAGAAGTTGGAAATAAAAAAAATGTTTGACATCAACAGCTCTAATCAAAATATTTTTTATATTTTTTTAGCATAAAATTCACTAAGTAAGGTTCAAACTCGGGGCTCAGTATTGAAAATCAGCGTTGTCAACCTCTTTTAAGTCTCCAAAGTATGTTTCAAAGAAATCACACCATCCGTTAAAAAGTTCCCATACAAACTTTGACACCCCATTATACCCCTTTGTTAGGGTTATTTTGAAAAATCCTGAAACACGTGTCCATTTATTTTGCATTTTAATTATTCAAATCAAGTTTCAAGCAAATCGCGCCACGCGTTAAAAAGTTTCATACTTTCGTTTTCACCCCTTTTCACCCTCATAGAGATTGAATTTCAAAAAACCTCGCCTTAGTGGGTGGTTTTGCTATAAAAGGAAGCTACCTACCAAATTTTAGCTTTCTATCTTCTGCGGTTTCGGCTCGGGCGATGATGAATCAGTCAGTCAGTCAGGTTAAGCTCTTTTCCGAGTTATTTCCGGTTTTATTTGTAATTGTGGTATTTTTTTATTTAAACTAGTGGCCGCCCATTGGTCGAAATTCGACCATAATTGATAAAAAACATATTTATATTTTATTTTATTGATATAATAATTAATGTATTTATTATGCATATTAAAAAAAACATTAGCATTCTGCATTCATTCTCTATATAAACTATAAGTGTGCGCAACTTCATATTCCTCCGTCCGCGTAATTATCGTAAAGAGGGGTACTTAGCAAGTTTTCGCTTCACGTATTAATATATTGATAAAGAGTTATTGACTCGTGTGTGAATAACTGGAATCAAAGCTTTGTTTCTTTGTGTTTCGAGCAAAAATAATCCGTAGTTATTTTATATGAATGACACCATTTTATATAAATTAACAAATGACGAGCGACAAGATAGGTCTTTGTGACATCATATCATACTATAAATAATACAAATGACATTATTATGTAACATGCCATTAACGATGAAGAAGCAGAGTATAAGTTACTTACAATAAGTAACTTCATTCAAAAACTTCAGGTTATTTTATTACACAATGAGGATGGTTTTCTGTCATCAGTCCCAGTTTTAAGATTTCTTTTTCCTGCCCAGAGGGTTTTGACAAGTGCCGCCTTCTATTAAGATATGACATTAGCTTGTAATACGTTAAGAAACTGAAGAATGACTGCGGCTGTAATTTCAATCTATAATACAATCTGAAAATCTCTTCAAAAGCATTATCGTGAAGAAAAAGTAAGCGCGAAATATTTGACTAGAATCCCATGCCATCTTAAAGAAACTAGTAACATTAAATGTATATCCAAAGATCTTACCGGAAACATCCTCATCGGAAGGTATATCTTTGAGACTCTCAGCGATCATAGCATCTAGGTTTGCAGGTGGCACAGGTGCTGGTTTACGAGGTCTGTGGCTCTTGGATCCTCCGCTGATGGCTGCCAGCTCGGCTTCGAGGTCCATGTCATCATCAGACAAGTCCAGAGGCTCATCTCCATCGTCTAAATCTATATCCAGGAGACCAAACTGAAAAAATATTGTCTAAATGTATTAAAAAAAATTGTGGTGTGGCTTGTAGTATTTTTTTTAAAACTAGCATCTACTAGCAGAATACTAAATAATAACGGACATTTCACACATCGTCATCAGGCCCCAAAATAAGCAGAGCTTGTGTTATGGGTACCACATGACCGATATACTACTTATATACTTTTCTATCTCGTTTTTGTAAACACATACAAATTATACATAGAAACACTCAGTAAAAACAATACAAAGTTTCACCCAAATCTGTTATGCTAATTACTGCATGATTAAGACACAAACTTAAAACTAACATACAAAAATTTATCACCCTTTTCCATTTATCGACAACCTCTGTGGTGCAGTTAGCGAAGGTAAGGCTGAGATGCAGGTTGCAGGTTTATTTTAACTAGTCGCCCACTTGTCGAAATTCGACCATAATTAATGAATAATTAATGTATTTTTAAGCATGATTTAAAAAAAATATTAGCATTTTGCACTCTTTCTCTATATAAACTACTAGCTGTTGCCCACGACTTCGTCCGCATAATTTCGGAAAGAATTGTAGCTTAAATCTTTCCCCAGGATGCCATTTATCTCCTTGCCAAACTATAAGTTTCAAACCAATCACACCCACTAACCGTTAAAAAGTTCCCATACAAACATTGACAACCCATTTTACCCCTATGTAAGAGTTATTTTGAAAAATCCTGAAACACGTGTCCATTTATTTTGCATTTTGCTTATTCAAATTAAGTTTTATGTAAATCGCACGACTCGTTAATAAAGTTCATACAGTTTCATATTAGTTTTCACACCTTTTTAATTTCAAAAAATCCCGCCCTACTGGGTGGTTTTGCATTAAAATAATGGAAGCAACCTTCCAAATTTCAGCTTTCTAGCTTCAGCAGTCTTAGCTCGGCGATGATGAATCAGTCAGTCAGTCAGTTTAAGCTCTTTTATAGGTATAGATAAGTGTGCGAAATTTCATACTCCTCCGCACAATTTTGGCAAAAAGGGGTACAAAGTTTTTGCTTCACATATTAATATATAGATAAGTAATGCGTTGGTCAATATCTATGCTCTCAACTACAGTAATTGTAAGACAATCCTTTAAGATTCCATTCAAAGTATGTCTTACGATGATACAGAGAAGTTGTTAATTGTGTGTAAATATTTTTTTGATTGTAATTGATTTAGTTTTTTAAGTTTGTTAAGATTTCAGATTTTTCACTATAACTTATGTCTACCTTGTTTAATTTATATAACTATCCATTTAATTATTTTCAATATAATAATAAATAAGTAAGTGATTATTTTTATTTTATATTTAGATTAATTTAGATCCCATTTAAGCTCTTATAACCTGAAATAGGATTACCTAGTTCAGGTTCGTGTTAAGCATTTACCTACCTTTGTCTAATTAAGATTTTGTTTTGTTATAATTATCGTACTGTTTTAATAAATATTTTATTATTATTTATTAATTCCCGGTGCAGGACAAATATTTCAATATTTATTATGATCTGCTGATGTCTCTGGTCTGGGCCTTTTCCTCTAATCATGTCACTAGTGTTTTCGAACCAGTCTTCAATTTTTAAGGTCCTCTGACATGCTGCTTCCTCACAACGTTTTACTTCACAGTTTGAGAATACTGATATTAGACCACATAATATTAGACATATTAGTATACATTAGATCTGCTCCGGGTGATTTTCTATGCATTAAATACTTATATGTATTTACAAAAAAAGGTAAAGGTGTATCATGTCATGTACCCTTAACACAAGCTCTGCTTACTTCGGGACTAGATGATGCTGAGTGAAATGTCCAGTTTTATTTATTTATTTATTATTTATACCTAAGATATTTCGGATTATTATTATTATATTGAATTTGAACTTAAGTATAAGTAAAGTACCTAAGTAATAAGTGCATGCTTTCATAGGTAAGCAAATTATCAAGCAATTAAAATTCTGCTAATTTTGACAATAGATAACATAGCCTACCTACTCATACTCAAAAATATGAATATCACAAATAGATCTTATTAACTAAGACGTCGATATCGAAACAAGCCTATTAGGCCAATCGTTAGGCAACAATGCAGCACGTTGGAGTCCCTTTGTTTACAATAGTAAAAAACAGCTGATTAAGATCTAAAATATTTTTTTCCATAATCAAGTAACACTATAAATTGGATCACTGCATGACCACAGGTTCTATAAATAAACAGCGGTTTAAATCAGAGGAAATTAAACCCAAGTTGAGTCTCAAGACAAAATAAATAATGATCAAACAATGACTCACTTGAGACAAGTTGCCTTTTTTACCAGGATTCTGTTTTCGATGCATTTTGCTTTAATATTAATTAAGAAATGACTCGCCAACAAATATCTGAATGTATAGTTTACTCTTACTTTATTTTTTAACGAGTTGTTTTAATAATTAGTATTTAAAATTTTCGTAGAATGATCTTACTTTCTTTACGTACAATACAAACTCAGTCTCAAATGGTCTCAAAGCAAAAACCCCGGACGGATCATAGATAAAAAATCAGGATGCGATTGAATGAACTGACTGAAAATTGAATGAGTAATATCTTTATAGACAGTGACGGTGACAATCCGAATAATGGTACTCTCCTTTAATTGTTATCTGTTTTTAAATGTTACCAGGAGTTAGTGAATGAAAACTTTTGTTTTTCTACGGAAACACTGACATCATCGCAATGTTGACTTAGTGCTGCCAACAAGGTACAGCTTTCCCCGAACGAAGGCTTTATTTATTCGAAAGTTGAGCTACCGTACTTGCACGTGTTGCGGTATTACTTTGATTGAAAACATTAACTCATTGGAAACTGTGATAGAAATGTGTAATTATGGCAGGACCTTTTTAATCCGAACCGCTTCTAATCCGAACACCTCTATAGTCCGAACGCCCCACCCTTGTTCAAAAACATACAGACGATGACTTTGAACTCGAAGAGGAGATTCCTTTAGCATTTTTCGCTAATAGAGGCTTTTTTAAGACTGAAATCAATGATCTATTACTAAGCAATGATGACCCAAATGAATGTGAATGTGACGAAATGTCGCACGTTGAACCAGTAGCAATCGTTTCCCACTCAAGTGCGGTGTCTGCCTTAAATAAATGTCTTGAATGGGTTGACCAAGTGGACATTCCTTTGCCAGAAAAAAATGCTTTTACGTAAATTGGAAGACTAAGCTTTTTATTTGTCATTAAATACCTCCCAACAAACTTAAATATTGGATTTCTTTAAAAAAGTTTAATAAATGTAACGTTCAAAGATGAATACACATTTAAATTTTTCACAATACTATTAGTTTTATTTCATAAAAAATACCCTATAAGTTCTCTGTACCTACTATAATCCGAAAGCTTCACGAATCCGAACGGGAGGTAAATTTTCGGAGTTCGGATTAAAGAGGTCCTGCTGTATTAATAAAATATTTTTTCAAATTAAATGTTACTTTTATGGGATTTATAGTCTTTATCGGTACCTACATTATACTTTGTAAGTCTCTGGTGGTGAAAACAAATACAAATACAAAATATTTATTTCTTAAAACTTAATATATGATACATTTCATGGGTGTGGGATCCTCTTTTAATTATAATTATGCCTCTAATAATTATGCCACTTATTATCCAACACTAAATATATACAAGAGTTTTCATTTTGATCATACGTACGCAATCTGTGAAGAATTTACAGTTTAAGCACAAAATAAAAATATTTACAAAAACACACTTAGAAAACCTTAAATGTTTTAACGCTTAACATGGACCAGCAAACAGACTAGACAGACATTGACTAGACATTGCAAATAACGCGTTTACAACATATGTCCGAAATTTTAACAAGGTAATTGTGCTCGTGCTGCCATCTGTAAAAAAGTTACGGATGCAAGCACGAGCACAATTACCTTGTATAACTAAATCTTAAAATGAGAAAACTCTCATTTAACTCTATATTTTCTCAGAATTGCAACGTCACAATTGGGCAACATTTTTCCGATATATATATATATATAAATACATATATATTTTAATACTAGAAAAGATGTAAATTTCACGATTTACTATTTTTGTTGTATAAAAACTTATAAATTATATTGATCGTCGTTTCGAGGTTACGTCGCTACACCCGTTTCACAATGAATGTTACCCAAATAATAGTCATGCAACGCACAATATTGAGCCACCCATAGGCTCTGGAAATATGTTTACATTTGCAGCAGAACTGCGTTCGCAGTTCTGCTACTAACTGTGAATGCAGAAGTCAAAAGACTGGAGAAGAGTCGTCTACAAAACAAAGAAATAATCTTACGTGGTTTTGAACGAGATGTGAAAAATTTTTGAAAATTAATTGACTACCTATTTTATTTGAAATATGTACCTACCTAGTAAGTTTTGATTTTGTAGGTATAATTAAAATAAAGATGGAATATAATAATGCAACAGGGATTCCTATGGGACTTAATTAAAATTTCAGTACAAAATCCGAGTGCTCTTTAAAGAATTGATATTATTTTTATACAATAACTCCATTCGATTCACAGTTTGAAAACCATATACTTAAATTAATTCAATTTAATTGATAACTTTAAGCAGTTTAACTCACAATGAAGATAAGACTGACAGATTGCAAATTTAATAGTGATGTGTTTAATAGTGTAGACTAAATGTATTGTGGTGGTTCTTCTTTCTCTACTACTTATGTTCTGTCCTGGTCGTTCGGACTGCAACAGAAACAGATAATAATGTCATGGCAAATCAATTGAATGTCAATATTTTTATGGATTTACAAGATTAGGTAGATAAGAAAACTAAATCACGGTGCGTTCCATTAGTTAATATAAAAATAATATCATGTTAATATCATGCACAATGTCCACTCACAGACTTCAATAGCGAAACGTTATTTTTGAGAAATAATTGATACTTTATCTCCATTTACTAAGCCCCTAAGTATTTATATCATTCGCGGTGTTGGAAATAATTGCAGAATTATTTCTGCAGCAACATTACCGGCACTAGGTTAGGTATACATTATACCTTCACACATCTTTCGCATTCAAGCAAATAAAGGACGTCAAGATTATTGCTAAACCTTAGGACTTAGGTATTCACTTATTTGAATGTTTTAAAAATATATAAATTATGTATATGAGACGATGTCGCCGCCGCATGAGTTGCTGGAGGATAATAAATATTTACTTTGAGATCTCTATCTACTGACCGTGTTCAGTCATCCAGATGATAAAATAGGTAGAAAGCTAGCTAAGCCATACTGGATGATCTAAGATGGTATTTTAATTGGAATGGTAGGTTTTTCAATTAATATTAATAATGTTCTGACTCTCTCAGCTATAATTCCCAATAATTTTGGGAAAGGTTTGTTGCGAATTGCGAACGGGTAATTTAGAAATTAACGTTGGCAGCACTGATCAACAGTGACGTATGAACGGCAGGAGAAACGAAAACGAAAAAAGCCTTTCTGTGCCGTTGTTATCTTCTAAATTACCTGAAGAATGGATACAAACGGCCAGACTAATGGGCTCAAATCTAAAAAGAAGGAAAATGGCGATGTCAAGGATAACCTATGGTAATAGTTCACTGTTATTTTTATGGCTTACATGCACTCCCCCATACAAGGGATCCAATGTGTCACACCTACGTATGTCAGAGGTTCGCACCTGAGAATGATGTGACCTTGCTGCTACGTTTTACTTTTGTATGTAAAGTGATGGTGAAATATTCTCACATCCACCCGCGGTGGTCGCTGCACTTTCTCGTGTCACGAATACTCACGACCAACCTCGCGCAGCTGACGCATACCTGATGTGATGACTGACGAATGTTTTCAGGTCCGCTATCCTAGAAGAAGTCCAGAACCAAGGGAATACAAAACTACCTTCAAACAAAAATGTGCTGGTTCTGGGTGACAACGAAACTGGGAAAACAACTTTAATAGCAAAATTACAGGGTATTGAAGACCCAAAGAAAGGGTCTGCCCTCGAATATGCATATATAGATATTAGTGATGAGTATCGGGATGGTAAGTAACTCATTTGCATTAACTGAACTGTAAACCATACCTACTCAAAACTGAAAAAGATTCTGATAAGAATCTCTCGACAAGCATAGGCATTGTATGGTCAAGTGGTTTCAGTGGTCATCAAATCTTATCAAATAATTGATCAGATGATATTCAACAACTGCTTTGTTTAAAAATCTGTTTAAAACTAAAAGAAACTGTTATAAGTATCTTTCTTATTTAAGACATTCTACTGCTTGCTTATAAACTTTGCACTATGCCATGCTATGAGACAGTTTAGGGTATAGTGTAAAAAGTAGCCCCTGTGATAGCCTAACATTATTTTAATGGTATGCATCACTAAGTTATAGGTGTTTGTTTTGTGTCTGGATGTAAAAAGTATCATAAGTATGTATTTAAAAATATATAAGTATTCTATCAGTCATCTGATAGATGTTGTTGTGTGGATTGTCCAGCAATATTTATTATTATTATTATATAGACTATTAAAAGAAAATTTAATTTCCTTTTATCATTCAAAAAAGCAGAATCTCCGTAATAAAAAAAGAGAGAATCAACAGTTTAACATGCCCTTCGAAAATCAAGTCACATGTCCAAGTACAAACCTTGTATGGTGGTGCTTATTCTTATATACATTTCCAGACCACACACGGCTCAGCGTATGGGTCCTAGATGGTGACCCAGGTCACAAGAACCTGCTCAGGTTTGCACTGAACAAAGAGACATTCCCTCACACGCTGGTGATCCTCACGGTAGCTATGACGACGCCGTGGGGCCTACTAGACCAACTGCAGAGCTGGGCAGCTGTGCTTGGTGATCACATAGACAATTTAGGTCTTACACCTGGTAAGTATTAGCACCTATATGAACTGTTCAGAAGTTATCCAACAAAGTCGGTCTGTTAGATTGCTGTGCCAACATTAGATACAGCTGGTAATGCCATGCTCTAAAGGCTAATATATGAGCTGGTTTAAGAAAGTAATAGCTGACGATTGGTACTCGATGCCAAGTTTCCATAATAAATTAAGACTGATATAAAAGTATTAGTTTAAAGGGTGATAATGATAAACAAATATAAAGTTTAAACAAGATTTCAATGAGTCTGTGGGGGTAACCCTTTTCTTTTTAAGTTTTACTAGTTAGAAATCTGACAATGTCTACTAGGATCCGAGGATCTCAGATTCTAAGCATGTTTGTTTTCTTTATTAGGGTTCCATGCCGCATAAGGATTAAAGGAACCCTTATATGATTACTTAGTTGTCTGTCTGTCTGTCTGTCTGTCTGTCTGTCTGTCTGTCTGTCTGTCTGTCTGTCTGTCTGTCTGTCTGTCAAGACCCTTTTTCCAGAATATGTGGAGGGGAGGTATGAGTTGAATTTAATATCAAACTAGCTGACCCGTGCCCACTTCGTTGCGCGGTGCTAGTAGCCACCCGCGGCTTCATTGTTTTTCGTTGTTTTTCCGGGATACAAAATCGGCTTCATTCACCCCGTTCCCGTTGTTTTGCCGGGATAAAAAATAGCCTATATCCTAATCCAAGTCACTAACTATATTCATTTTAAGTTTCATCCAAATCGGTCCAGCGGTTCTCGAGTTATAAATAGTGTAACTAACACGACTTTCTTTTATATATATAGATAACCCTAGTACATATTTGTATTTGTACTTATAGTATTTCTATGGTCTCTTGGAGCTGTAAAAGTGAGTAGTACAAAAGTAGGATTCATATACAAACCTTGGTATTTATTGAATAAAACAATCTCAGGCGCGACTTTATTACTTGACCGGATTTATCCTTACTTCATTACATAGTATAAAACAAAGTCGGTTCCTGCTGTCTGTCTGTCCCTATGTATGCTTAGATCTTTAAAACTACGCAACGGATTTTGATGCAATTTTTTTAATAGATACGAGTGATTCAAGAGGAAGGTTTATATTTATGATACATGCATAATATAGCAGAGAAACACTCATAATTTTAGAGATTTCTAATGTTATGTCGTAAATAAACACATTTTTTGCGCTTACATTGCAAACGCCTGGCTGAACCCTACGAAATAGATCAAAATAATGTAATACAGTATTGGACACAAACAAAGGTCTACAAAAAAGTCCAACATGGTTATTTAGTTATTTAGTTTATGTTATTCTCTTAGATAACATTATATATAAAGACATTCTGTAGTATATTTAGTATCACCATTGCACCCGGGCAAAGCCGGGGCGGGTCGCTAGTAATATTATAACCGCGAAAGTTTGTATATATGAATTTTAATGAAACTACAATAGTATAGCTTATACATCAGAATAACACATAAGCTATAATTTATAAAGATAATAGTGGCAATTCGGTTGGTTCATTTCTAAATTTAGGAATGTCTAAAATATATTTTAGTTAGTCATATCATTTGTAAAACCTATTCGGTTGGTACCATCTAACTAAATTAGGAACGCTTAATTAAATTAGAATAAAGTGGTAACAGCAGAATAACAAAGTTTAATTTGTCAGTCTAAACCTAATTTTAGCTAAAATTAGTCAGGTTGGTGCCAACCGAATTGCCACCATTGTGTGTCAAGTAAGTGTCAAGTAAGTAGGAAAAATTCTGCCATCTGCAAGCTATTCTATCGTGCGCTGCAAAAACCGTTAGAAGTGGAAATATTTATCTTAAATAGTCCTACAAAAAAGCCCGCGGCAGCATATGTCTATCGTTTACTTGTAAGCCATTATCGCCAAAATAGTGAACCATAAATACAATAATAATTGATAATTTATTTCTAATGCACATTTGGTAGTAACTAATTCGACTGTAGCAATTAACATAGCCGTATCTGAAAATTCGATGCTTTAGGGTACAGCCGTTCAAAGTTTAAAATATGAATAAAGTGAACAATAGTCAATGTACCTTAACCAAATTTGGTATGGCAAATAAATATTATTTACCTGACGTAGTAGTATATGCAAATTTATCTTAAATGCATAGGAAATATAAGAAACTGCACATGCAACATAGTTAACCACTAAATCATGCAACTATTTTGTCGGATATGGTAGATCCAACATTATTATCTGAACGACAATTTCGGAATTTGGTCAGATATGGCACAACCAACATTAGTGCCTGGACTTTGACATTTCGTTTATGTTGGATGTGCCACTTAATACGTTATAGCTTGTTAAATATGTTTTTATTTTATTATGTAAATACCACTTACGACATTATTTCGGGGACTTGGGCAATGTCACATGAGTATGGAGACATTGTTCATTGACATTGTTGACAGAACTTTTCACTTAAAAACAGCTGTCAAAAAACGCCTCATTACCTGACCACTTTAAGTAAGGCCATATATTTTAATATTCCCAGAAAATAAGAAGTCACTGTGTTAGTAATCAAATTAAATCCTTTATTGGAAAACTAAATAAAAATCAAAAGATTCATAAGACAAAAACTGAGTTACCTATAACACACAAATTGAGTTACCTATAACTTCAACAACGAACTAAAATACAGTCTTATTATGTTACATTTGAGATCAGCCTCATTTTATATAAACGTAGGTACTTTTATTTTAATCTACTTAATAAAAAATACAATAAAAAAATATTCAAGACAGTAAGACAGAGAATAGATCTCTCATCTATAAAATAAGTAAAATAGCTAAATTTAAATTCACAACCTTTTATGGCACATGGTAAAAATAATCTACCTTATTATACTTAGGTACTACACTTTGATTAGATATTTTAGAATAAGTTTGATAGAACCTGATTGATGATTGATGATGATTCAGAAGACGATAAGTCGATAAGACGACCTAATCGTCTTCTGAATCATTTTCTTCACGAGTAAGATTAGAAGCGTTGGTGTGAGGCAGTTTTAAATAAAAGACATGGTAGCGCTCAGGAATAATTTGCGCTTTACAGAGATCCGCCAAATCTTTGTATTTTTCTTTACTGATTGGCAAAGGCCTTTGATACGCCTGTTTCAGTTCAAGCTCATTTTCCATCCTTTTCTTGTTTCGGGTGCCAGATCGCAACACAATAATTTTCTTTGGTTCATCATCAAAATCGTACTTGTACTCTATTCTGTCGTTCTGTCCTGCACTTACTTTCACCTCTCTTATGGAATTCCATGCCACCTTCTCATTTTCGGTATTCTTTTTCCAATTTTTGTTTACTAGCAAGGCTTTGAAATCGAAAATGTCTTCTTGTCTTAGTTCTTTCACGACGTAAGGGTCACCTTCAGATTTAGCCCAACGTACTAAGCAATTCCATTCTTCTGGCACCCAAATCGTTTTGCGTTTGCTTGATCGTTCTACTGTGGCGTGCACACTATCTCCCTCATTTTGTGTGTGACCTTTTTCTAAAAAACGATGGATCACAGTTACTCCGAGCTTTTTTGCTACAAACATGTAGAGTGAAAACACGATCCGGTTCCTATTTTGGCCTGCGCAGTTATCAGACCAAAAACGAAATTCCTTAACGCCACGCTCTGCATGGAATTTGATGAAGTTGAGTAGACAACTAGATACTTCGATAGAGCCACGCCGAGCGATTGCTTCATGCCACATATAGCAAGTGCCTATCTTGGATACTAGATCATAGACCGTGAAATTCAATGTAGTGAACCGCCTCTTGTAGTAAAGTACGCTGATTTCTCCGTGAGGGGTCACTAAAACTTTTTGAAAATCAAATGTAGCAGCGACAACATCTTTATTGATTTGAGCCTCCTGCTTGTCGGATTTCTTTAAATCTCGTGCCTTATTTTTGCGACATTGGTGTAAATCAAACGCAGCTTTCTCTTCATCCGTAGTAGTCGATTTGTTCTCAAACACGTGACAGACATCACATTTATCCTTCTTAGGTCTGTGCAGTGCCAGGTTGAAGTTGGCATTAACTATTTCTCTATACTGTCTTTTCGTAGATGCTTTTGAGGAATATTTGCTATCATCGAACCATTCACAATATAGCTTATACATCCGAGATATGCTTTCAACGCCTTCTAGGTAGAGCTTGCTTGAATTCTTACGGACGTAATGAGCCTCAACCACAGGAAAACATTTTACGTTGTCGCATACACTTTTGACCATGTTATCGTTATAAACGCGTCTTTTATGTTCATAACGACCCCTTTTGTCATCCTCTATCACCATGTTCCCGTCAAACTTCTTCCAGGCCGTGCTCACCACGCGTTCACTAAGCGCTATAGTGTTGAGAAACATTGTCTTGCATACCTTCACTGGTATCTTTTCTGCGTTCGGCAAAAAGTACTGATAAGTGTTTTGTCTATCGTGCTTCGTAACTTCCGTTGTTTGGCGTCGCTTGAGACCCTTCTTTGTGTATTTAATGACGAATTCCCAGTGTTTTTTCTTATGACCTAAAAGCCAAAAATATTTGAAGACTCGCTTTCGATCTTCATTAGAAACATTTTGGGTACACTTCAATCGGCACTTATCGGTACAGGGATTCTTTAATTCCTTACTTTCGACTACCTTCCCTTTTTTGTTCACGAATTCTTCGCCACTGTTTTTCTTCAGTTTTCTTTGTGCCACAAGCCACTTTTCTTTATGCGCAAGGCGCTTCTTTCCCTTATCAGTCTTAAAAGTTTTTTTCCTGGAACTGGTTGTAGAAGATGGCGTATGAACACGACTTGCAGAAGAGATCTCGGATCTCGGTGTACCCATGTTTTCATAAACCTCGTGGGTGGGAAGTGCGTGATTCACAGAAGAGACCTGGGACGGTGTTCCTGTGTTTACACTCTCACGATCGTTAGGAAACCAAGAAGTTGGACTCGGGGACGGCATGGGTGTTGTTACTGTGTAATCGAGTCGCGTAGAAACTTCATCGTTCGGAGCAGGAGCACTTGGAGTTGGTGTCTTTGGTTGAGTTAATGGATTTATGACACTCTGAAAAACATAATACAACATAACGATTTGAATTGAATATGTAAAAAACCCCCGACACTATAGGTAGGTACCTAAATATAGTTACAAACTATCTTGATTACAATATCAGCTATCAAACAAAAAAAACCATTCAAATTGGTCCATCCGTTAGGGACCTACGACGCCACAGACAGACACAGAGATAGACACACAGACAGACACACACTTAAAAACTTATAATACCCCTCTTTATCGTCGTGGTTTACAAACTATTTTTGCAACCACACTTTTGGTAGGGGCCGAATTGTGTTACGTTAAATAAGAATTGTTTACGCGAAACTATAAAAGTTGGAATACTGAAAAAGACTTTACCGGATTCACTATGTCAGGAACGTCTAAGCTTTTCTCATTGTCACTAAAAATGTCTCCAATCAGATCTTGCAGTTGTATAAGCTCCTCTTCAAATCCAGCAGGAAGAGGGGAAGATTCTCCTAAAATATTTGTTAGTATGTTAGCAAACAAAGCAAGCCAGTGCAGTTTAGGTCTAGCTTTTGCATATTATGAATTACAGCACACTGACAGACAGACGGACGGACGGACAGACAGCTGATCGAATGTAGTACTTACCTACATCCGACACCAAGAAATGAGAAATAAACAGGTAACAAAGTCAGTAATGCCTTATCCGACAAGATACAATCAAACACACAGCAGGCAATAATGTAGGAATTGGTACATCCTACAATACTATTTATCAAATGAACATGCAACAAAGTCGGTAGTACCATATCCGACATAATTTAACCACATCCGAGCAAGCAATAATGTAGTATGTGACACATCCAACACAGAAAACGAAACAGAAAACCATAAACATTGATGTATCTGGCATATACGACATTATTGTCGGTTCAGAGTAGTTTTGAACATTTTATCTAGGAAAATATGAATTCAATAATAAGCTAATAGTATAAATAAATTATACATTAATATCTTCAAGCTAGGTATGAATGCAATATAAAAATATATATTTTCTTACTTACTTTTTCTCTTTCTGCTTGTATGCGTTTCCACAAAAGTGTCCGTTATTTCAAAACTTCGATCGTTTTGTGGCGTGACTGATGGAACCAATAAGTTTAATATCCGTCTTGACCTCGACATAGCAGGAATATTTAATTTATAATATAATTGGCGAAAATTATTTACGTGTTGAAAAATAAAACCGACGTGTGCGCTACTCCCGCTAACATTGTCCGAAGTGGCAGATCACGCGACGCGCGCGCGTCTGTTCCCCTCCCACGCCCCGCAACCAATGTCGCAATGCACTATGCGACAATATTAATTGCGCGCACTGGACACATACTACTTTTTCCACTTAGAAAAACTGAGATGGTTGATTTTAGAGATTTTATAATTTACGGGGGCATTTATAGTATTATTCTAAGGCCTTTTATGCAATAAAATAAAAATCGCGAAAATGTACATCCGTCAATGTTAATTGCTACAGTCGAATTGATCCTTATATCAATATAAATACTTTTATCGCTTCTGGTATTTAAAGTAGATAAACTTTGTCTGTCACACTACATCATTTGAAGAAATATTTTAATAGTTAATAGAGAGTTAGACGATGACCAACCGAGTGCGCCATACTATGGTACGGTCCGGCGGCGGGCGAATGGGGCGGGTGGTCGGACGCTCTGCGGTGATAGAATGTACCTTGGAGAAGAAAATATACTACTCGAAGAACTAATTCTGCGCAGACGAAGTCGCGGGCACCAGCTAGTATTTTATAATTCTGGTATCGCAATTTGAATGAATTAATAAATGTACGATTTCATCAGTGCTGGGGCTAGGTATCCTATTCTTTTCCGCCGCGAGCCATGTTTGCATGATCTGCAAGTATTTGTCTCGGGTGTTTTTCTATGTCCCGTTCGCGGCTTCGTCCGCGCCTTTTAAATATATTATCTTATACTTGACTTTGCTTCTATTTGACACAATCACACCACCTATTAAAAAGTTTTCATACAAACACTCATATCCCATTTTACTTCTATATGGTTAATGAGATAATGATAAAATAAATGGACTCGTGTTTCAGGATTTTTAAAAATAACCCTATTTTGAAAAATCCTGAAACACGCGTCCATTTTTTTTTGCATTTTAAGTATCCAAATCAAGTTTCTAAGAAATCGCACCATGATTCAAAAAGTTTCATACATTCGTTTTCACCCCTTTTCACCCTCTTAGGGGTTGAATTTCAAAAAATCCCGCCTTAGTGGGTGGTTTTGCTATAAATTGAAGCTACCTTTCAAATTTTAGCTTTCTAGCTTCAGCGGTTTCGGCTCGGCGAAGATGAATCAGTCAGTCAGGGTAAGCTCTTTTATAGGTATAGATTATGTATGTACTAGTCCCGCTCGCGACTTCGTCCACGCGTTTTAAAAAGAAAAATATATACCTACTATTATAATACAACTTATCACTCGGCAGCAACTGGAATAATTTAGCTATCTTTCAGTTATTATTTTTTACAACACGTTTGTCTCTACATCTAATGCTCGAAAAACCACAAAAAACCTAGGAACTTTACTTCTGTAAAATGTTATATAGACCTACTCCTTAGTAACTTAAGTTCAGAATCAGTTAAGTAGTTCCAAAGATAATCCTCTACATCTAATACTCGCAAAATTATATGTATTTACAAAAGAAATGTATATAAGCATAATAGGTCATGTAGTACCCATAACTCAAGCTCACTTATTTTGTGTGAAATATCCGGCATTATTTAATTATATTTCATCTGTCAGGTAAGCCTCAATGACCATTTCTCTGCATCAAAACCATTGCTGGAACCAGTATCATGGTAAGCCAGTTCTATGCATACTGACGAATAGTACTACTTCATTCGAAAGGGTTAGAAGTCAATTCAGGTAACGGAGTTAACATACCTCTATTGCCTTTGTCATGGCCTCACAATTTTTTAAAAGCCAGGATCAGTTAATTTGTCCTCCGAAGCATAAAGATCTAAGATGAAAAGGCCACTACGATTACCCATCCAGGTACCTTACATAGCTTTAATTAACTTCGTTGAACCACGCGACTTCTTCAACGCGATTTTTGCGTTCTCACGATAAAGAATCCTCCAACGTTGAAATCTTAGATATAAGTTTCGTTTTACAAAAACAAATAAACATTCGACGCGTTAATGAGTGCGACTATGAGTCATTGTTACTATTTTCTAAGCACCTTCCTAGCTAGATACTTAACCCACAGCAATTACAGGACTATATGCAAATACCCATGTGAATAAAACCAGCATTATTTTACATTCTTATAATTTCGACGACCGACGACCTGTGGTGCAGTTTGCGAAGACCCGCCTGAGATGCAGAAGGGTGCAGGTTCGATTACCGCCACGGGACAAATGTTTATATGATCTGCAAATATTTGTCTCTATTCTGTGTGTATTTACAAAAAAATGTATGAGTAGTATATCAGTCATGTGGTTCCCATAACACAAGCTCTGCTTACTTTGGGGCTAGATGATTCTGTGTGAAATGTCTAGCTATAGACGTTTATTTCAGGCTACACTAGTTTAGTACATGATGTTAAATACTTACAAACTACAGCCCATATCAAATATATACCTTAAAGTCTAACACACATAAGTAATATTATAAACCTAATTACTAGCACGTAGAGTCGGCGACGTGTGACACGCGATATGTGCTGTTATCGGTACTCGTCCGCGGAAACGCCGGAACAGCACATTCTTCGGCCAGAATTCTGCCTTAGTAAAGGTCGATAGGTTCTCAGTCGGAACACGCACCACAAAAGATTTAAAATCTTTATGACGCGACTCCAACTGCTCGACCCTCACCGAGGTGTTGGTCTTCATCTTTACATATTCCACGATCTCCTCCATTTTCGTGGTGAATAGTGAAGCCTCGACACGTAGAGCAACGTCGAAGGCACGGCCGGACGCCGTGCCTTCGACGCTCCAGCGCTTTTTTGGCCCTCCAGCGCTTTTTTGGCCGACTGCGACGTCGCTGTGCGTCAGGCTGCCAGGGTTGTTAGCCAGGAACCATGTTGGCCGATCTGTCTGAATGCATGCAACTCACGTGACCTGCCCAGTCCCACTTAAGCCTGGCCGTTTTGTCTAGCATTATTTATTTAAATTTTTTAGAGCTGTGCTCTTGTTGGTGATTGATGTAGCTCTTTCCACCTGATCCTTTTAGCGCAGCCTCCTTGATATCATTACATGACACGACACCTACCTTCTCCTTAGTTTAGCTCATGTATCTGATTCGTGACCTTTCTCTTCTTTCCTTCAACTTTCCCTTTTGGTGTTTATGAAACTGTCGTGCCGTATAAGGTAACCAATAATTTCCCCTATTCTGTTCCCAATATTTTTCAAATCCTTTTCTTCAACTCGACTTAGCAATATCATACAACTATTTATCTATCGAAAAATAAGGCGGGAAGAACATAAAACACCTTATTTTTCGATAGTGACTCATAATTACGTCAATCGTGTCACGTAATATTGAATCAATGCCGTTTGATGCGAATACAAATGTAGTTGAACCGGTCGAGATCATGTTTATTGTATTATGCATCAACATAATAGAATTAAAAACAAATCTGTTTCTCATATCCAGTGTCTGTCACAGCACAGGTCACGATAGTCATTGCTAAAATTATTATGTAATGCCTCCCATACGACAAAATATAATTATTATTTTGTCGTATGGGAGGGTAAACCGCTTCGTTACGTAACGTATTACGGCGCCAGTCTGACTGGCTTCACTTTCTTTACGCATACGGCAGCGGTAGACACTATCATAATTGCAATTAACGTATACAATAAGTGCAGTAAAAACTAACAAATATAATTAAATAAAGTTTAATAAGATACAATATTGAAATTCAAACTAAACTTTACTATACTATTTGCCGAACAATTATTGTTTAACAATTGCCAATGTAAGCGTAACTTTAGGTAGATAATCGCTTTAATGAGTGTTTCTAATGAACACAGTTTATAGAAAGTATAGTATTCTCACGCTCCGGGAATTCGAATTACATACTCGTATGTCCCATTTGTTAGTTGTGTAGTTTTTATCACACCAAATTCCTTTTAATAATGGTAAGAACTTGTAGCTCATTCAAGTTTCTATTATAGTTAAATAATCCCGGACATTTCACACAACATTATCTGGCCCCAAAGTAAGCAGAGCTTGTGTTATGGGTACTGCATGACTGATACACTATTTATATGCTATTTTTAAATACATACCTATTATAAATAGAAACACCCAGACCCGAGACAAATACTTGCAGATCATACAAACATTTTTCCGCGGCGGGAATCGAACTCGCAACCTTCTGCGTCTCAGCCGGACCTAAGCCCACTGCGCTACAGAGGTCGTCATTTTAAAGTTTTATACGACATTATTGTCATTGAGTAAAACATTCGTTTAGAAATAATAGGCATTTCGCTTTCAAAACTTTCGTGAGTAAACATTTTGATAAACACGGGTGTTACTCACGTATTATTTTGTTGATGGAGGCATCGGCAGTGTTTAGATTCATCTAGTGCAGGGGCGGCAACGGACCGGAGACGGAAGAGCCAAAAGTTACAATTTACAAATTTTCCCAAATTTTAAAAAATTTTAAAAGCCACAAAAAGTCGTTAGAATATTATAGTATTTTCTTTGTATATGTTAGATTTTTAATTTAAAATCTATACCTATAAAAGAGCTTAACCTGACTGACTGATTCATCATCGCCGAGCCGAAACCGCTGAAACTAGAAAGCTGAAATTTGGAAGGTAGTTTCCTATTACAGTAAAACCACCCACTAAGGCGGGATTTTTTGAAATTCAACCCCTTAGGGGGTGAAAACGAATGTATGAAACTTTATAACGCGTGGTGCGACTGCCTTGAAATGAATAAATAAAATGCAAAATAAATGGACACGTATTCCAAGATTTTTCAAAATTACTCTCATAAAGTACTCGAGTAAAATTAAAATTAAAATTCACACCCCGAATGTTTTTATGGAAACTGTTTAATGGGTGTGATTGGTTTGAAACTTATCAATCAAATTTGGAAGGAGATAAATTGCAATCTAGAAAAGGATTTAAGCTACAAAAAACGAAAAATTTCTTTCAAAAAAAACGAAGTGAACGAACTTGCGAACGAAGTCGCGAGCAACAGCTAGTAAAACATAAAATAATAGTTAAACATACAAAAGCACACGTTTTTTCGCTCAAAACCTTGAGTAACCTATCATAGCTAGAACAATCAAATAATATAACGACATATAGTTACAGTTACATCAATGGGAGCATTGGCTTTGCATGCTTCTTGAAAGTTTGGTTAAATCTAGCTCATAACTTGTTGTTTAGAGAATCACCGTCAGGGTGAGTTTGATCCGCGGTCCGTGAGTTGCCGGTCGCGTTTACGATTCGAACTTATAGGGTGCTTTCATTGTCTAAATAACACTTGAATAAAATGTTTATCAAAATAATAAATAAATATTGCTGGACAATGCACTCAACACCATCTAGTCCCAAACTAAGCATAGCTTGGCCTATGGTGACTAGATGACTGATAGAATACTTATATTTTTAATATAAAATATAATATAAAAATATATACATACTTATGATACTTTATAACACCCAGACACTGAGCAAACTCCTATGCTCTTCACACAAATGTTTATACTGGGAGGGAATCGAACCCTCAACCTACGCAGAAGGCAAGGCGCAGAAGGCAGAGCTACTACCAACTGAGCTGACAGGCTAGTTAATAGGCAGTTTATTTTAATACACAGCAACATAATCATTAATCTCATACCCTACTAATTTTACAAATACACGCTCAAACGACTGAACTCAAGTATGAAACTAGATATATGTAGATATTGATGAGGATCTGGTATAAGTAATATCTCAATATCCCTTTTTATCCATGAAGTTTCACGCGAGCAAAGCCGCGGTCTGTACCAGCTAGTATCAAAATAATTGCATGTCTTGAATCAATAATCCTGTAACATTTACCAGAGACTTCGTACGCGCGGTTCCAAGTTCCATAAAATGTATATGTCCTTCCCCAAGAACATTTCTCACCTCACAAAATTTAATTAGGATCTGTTCTATAGGTTAAACGTAAAAACGTAACAAAAACCCAGACAGACACGAGACACTTTTCGAATTAACAATATTAGTATAGATGCATGCAGGACACTTACTACAACTTACCGAACTAGGTTTTTAGGTATAACATTTTTAGAAATGTAATACATGAAAACCTACGAGAGTAGTACCTACGAGATACATAAAAAAATACATATTATGGAACACAACGTGAACCAAAGATGAACTTAAATAGACTACCAGACAAAAAGAATATTACATTTTAACAGTAACATAATTATTTCAAGGTCTTGAATAAATCTTAAATTATACTAGTGTATCGTATCTATCACAAAATACGTAGCAGACTTTCAATGACCTACTGCCGAACTGCATCTAACCATTGAACGGTACTTACGCGATTATTTCTTGTGTTACTCGCGGCATGACGTGACTCATAAGATATCTGTCCACGAGGCGACGGTTATTCTCGTAATAACAGACGTTCTAAAATTGTAACAAAAGATATTTGTCCTGTATTACGCCGAGGCCGACCGACATGTCAATCAGGGAGATAGTATAATTAAAACATCCTGTTCATAGAAAGAAATACTCGAATACAACTGCATTTTATAACGTGCAACACTGATGGCTTAATGGGCTTTAGATAGTGGGTTAGAATTCAGTCGTGCACCATGTATTTTTCAATTTGATATATGGTTTCTATATCTGCGGTATACCAGTGCTCTCAAATGGGGAAGAACCCTAAAAGTTGGAAGATATGTGCCAAGTTCACGAAAGAAGTCTGACGCGCACTTTTGTATTTTAACCAACAAGTTCGAACATAGATAGATAACTCTTTATTGTTATACCACACAGAAAAATACAAAGACACTTATTTTACAATAAAAGGCAATACAATGGGCGGCCTTATCGCTAACAGCGATCTCTGCCAGGCAACCTTTGGATGGATTGGACTATAAATAAACAGAGAAGGGGCATATTGGTGTGGTGTTTTGGCAAATATAATTCTATACTTACATAATCTTTAAATAAACTTAATATAATACTGATATAAATAAACACATGCATACGTACATAATAGGTATAATAATAAACATATAAAATCATAAAATCATAGCACCAAAATAGGTTTTATATTATGATATCAACAATATAGAAATGATTAGGTTTAACAGTACGACAAATAGTGTTTCATGACCATATTCTTGAAGATGGGGAGAGACTTGGCCTTTTTAATATCTACAGGCAACGCGTTCCATAAGAACATACTAGGGGCTTTATAAAAATATTTGCAGCAAGCTTTTGTGTTGTATTCAGAAGGTGTTTTGTATTAACGTGTTAATTCATGCTCACTATAGGGGCTCATTAATGGGGTAAAACGGTATATGAATAAATAATGCTGGACATTCGACACTGCATCAGCTACCCCCAAAGAAAGCAGAGCTTGTGTTATGGGAACCACGTCACTGATATACTACTTATATACTTTTTTGTTACGTATGTATATGTTGGGGGACTTTAATGCTAAGATTGGGAGCAGGCAAGTTTCTGATAGCTGCAACATCTTAGGGTCACACGGCTTAGGAGTTCGAAACGAACGAGGCACGCGCCTTCTTCAGTTTGCTTTCGGGCAAAGTTTAATTGTTGGAAATAGTTTTTTCCATAAAAAACCCCAACGTAGATGGACATGGGAGTCACCAGGCGGTTTATACCGAAACGAAATCGATTTTATTCTTTCATCCAATAAATCAATTATTAAAAACGTAGAAGTCCTTAACACATTTAAATTCAGTTCTGATCATCGTCCTGTTCGAACCACAGTTAAATTTGACTTTAAACTTATAAGACAGAAAAATTTTTGCAACAACATAAAGAAATTAAATAAAGATTTACTAATAATTAGTCAGGAAGACTTTAATCTAGAATTAAAAAATAGCTTTGATTTATTAAATACAGATTCAGAAGAAGTCCAACAATAATTTGATAATATAGAAAATAGTATTAAACTAGCAAGTAAAAAGATAAAACCTAAAATAAAAAAACAACATAAACTCTCTGCTGAGACAAGACAACTGATAGAAGAAAGGAATAAACTGACACACAATAGAGCGGATTTGCAATATAGGACAATAGACAAAAAAGTAAAAAGATATATTCGTAGAGATTTAAGAAAATTTAATGAAAATATGATTAAGGTAGCTTTAGAAAATAACAGTTCCTTGAAAATAGCCAAAGAGGGAATTACAGCCGGAAAATCTTGGATTATAAATTTGAAAGACGATTTAGGAAAGAAACATCAAAATAGACAAAAAATTTTAGAAATATGCACGAATTACTATAGAAATCTATACTCAGATGCCCAATATAACAATAATCTTGTAGATTACTCATGCTGTGATAATATACCTTTCATAACTGGCCAGGAAATTCATTTGGCACTTTGCCAAATGAAATACAACAAAATGCCAGGAGAGGATGGTATCAGCACAGACGCATTAAATGTTGGCGAACCCACCCTACTTCCACACTTAACAAACATGTTCAATTCAATACTGAAAACTGGTATATTTCCTCACAATTTTTGCCATTCCAATATAGTTTTAATACACAAGAAAGGAGATAAGTCCGATATAAATAACTACCGCCCGATTAGCCTTATATCTCACGTCTATAAAACATTTATAAAAGTAGTAGAAAATCGAATAACGAAACAGCTGGATAAGGAACAACCCCCCGAGCAGGCAGGTTTTCGCGGTGGACTGTCTACTACTGATCATCTCCATGCCATCAATCAAATCATTGAAAAATTCACAGAATACAAATTACCATTATATTTAGCCTTTGTAGATTATAAAAAAGCATTTGACAGCATTAGTCACTCATCTATATTAAAAGCACTAGAAAATCAAAATATTGAACCCACTTACATTCAACTCATCCATAGAATTTATTCAAACAGTACTGCTGCCATTAAACTACAATCATCCGGAACTATATTCGAAATAAAAAAAGGAGTTAAGCAGGGAGACCCACTGTCGCCTAAGTTATTCACTAGTACCCTAGAAGAAGTTTTCCGCACATTTACAACTCGCTGGAAAGAGAAGGGCGTTGACCTAGGCAAAGCAGGGTTGACAAACCTTCGCTTCGCTGACGACATCGTCCTTTTCTCATCTTTAGCTTTTCAACTACAAGACATGCTACAAGACCTAGCGACGGCAAGCCTGGAGATTGGTCTTCAGATGAACATGAGTAAAACCAAAGTCATGACAAACAGCACCAAAAAGGTTATCTCGGTAAATGGGGGGAATATGGAATACGTTCATGAGTACGTTTATCTCGGCCAATTAGTTCACATTCGAAGACAGGCAGGATAAGGAAGTCGCAAGACGGACCGAAAACGCCTGGCGCAGCTATTGGTCGATGAAAGCACAATTTAAAGGTGATCTGCCTCTATCTCTCAAACGTAAACTCATGGACGTCTGTATCCTCCCAATTCTAACCTATGGTGCTCAAACTTGGTCCCTCACTGATGTTCAGAGGACTAAACTCGAGGTTTGTCAAAGGGCAATGGAGCGAAGCATCCTCGGCATTAAACTAACTGACCGAATCAAAAATGCTACCATTCGCTCCAAAACAAAAGTCCTCGACGTGGCTGAAAAAGCTGCGAAACTGAAGTGGTACTGGGCAGGGCACGTCAGCCGCATGCCGGACGAACTGTGGGCCAAAGCTACCACGGAGTGGAGCCCTGAGACACTGAGACGGCGCGGTAGACCACGCAAACGTTGGCGTGACGAGCTAGACACTTTTAGCGACTGTCGGTGGCAGACAATGGCGTTAGACAGAAAGCAATGGAAAACTCGAGGGGAGGCCTTTGCCCAGCAGTGGGACAGTACGGGCTAAAAACAACAACAACAACATGTACATTTATACATATAAAATTACCCAGAATCAAGACAAATATGTGCAGATTATACAAATATTTATATATAAAAATGTTATTTCAAGACTATAGAAGCTACTAATACGTATTACTGTGTCAAGTACAATGTTATGATAAAAAACCTAGTAGTCTTTAAGCAAATGCTTTATGATTCACGGACCGACGGACATGTCAAAACTATAAAAAAAAACTATAACTATAAAAATTATAAGGGTTTCTTGTAGACTTCCGGAACCCGAAAACCAGATTTTAAACCCCCGGCTCCTGACTCTAGAATTTTCTTTGTCTCCAGAACATAAGTTACAAAGCAAAAAGCAGCAGGTGCAGAAATGGCAGCGGTATACAGAACCGGGGGACGAGTTGGAACCCACAGCGTCTTCTCCCATGAAGCGCTCTTCAAGAAACCTCTCAGACGATCTGGAGGCTGGTGATGAAGAGGACTCTCCGTTGCCAGAAGCGGTGTTGACCGCTAACCTGGGCCTGGATATCGTCGTCGTTGTTACAAAGGTAATTTTTCCAAGAAGTATTTCGTAGACACATATTTGTAGACCATCTGGATTCGATCTGATTTCATGTCACAAGATTCGTGAACAGAACTACTGGGAATTCTTTTTCCATTTGTTCTATGAACAGAACTAATGGTAAAAAAAAAAACAATAGTTCTGCCAACAGAACTATTCAACAGAACAGGTAGACTTTTTTTATATTTATATTTCTCGATGAGTATAATATCAGTGTCATAGTGTAATATAATATTGTCTCCCTCAGACTGACTACATGAGCACACTGGAAAAGGAGCACGACTACAGAGATGAACATTTCGACTTCATGCAACAGTGGGTGCGCCGGTTCTGTCTACAGTACGGCACTGCACTCTTCTATACCAGCGCTAAGGAAGACAAGAACTGCGATCTGCTATACAAGTACCTCACTCATAGGTTAGTATTAGTACCCACTTTTATATCTCAATGGTTCGCTTCACACTTTTCTGACTATAAAGTCATCTTTATAGTCAGAAAAGTGTGAAGCGACAAAAAAAGTGTGAAGTGTGACGACAGGTCTAAAGATCATTCTTTAGACCTGTCGTTACCAAACCAAATCGACGGATGAAAAAACAGTGTGAAGTGACGAGGATGGGTATGGACTGGAGGATAAATAGTTTTTGTGGATAGTTAAAAGTTTATTATAAATACTTACGGGTATTTATCGCGTTTATTTACCTATTTTTCCCGACGTTTCGACAGGTTTACTCTCTGTCGTGGTCACGGGATCAGTCATCCCGTCACGGATCAGTCATGGGATGATAGAGATGATGATGATGAGAGAGTGTAAACCTGTCGAAACGTCGGGAAAAATAGGTAAATAAACGCGATAAATACCCGTAAGTATTTATAATCATGTGTTCTGATCGCGTAAGTTTAAAAAACTTTAGTTAAAAGTTTGCACTGGTTGTAGAAGAAAGGTTCCGTAGCGAAATGGTTTATACCGTTGACCATTGTGCCCTCGGATTTTATAAGATGGGTCTTCTATATTCCACCCCACACAGACATACAATAGTTTAGGATTGACTGGCCAAGTGCGTAACAACACCGTTTTTAATAAAACTCGCAACATGATCCAGATAAGTTTGCGTGAGGACAGATTAAATCGGAGGTATTGGGACTTTCTAAAAAGTAGCCTACGTTCCCAATATACAATCTAACTCTACCAAATTTCATTAAGATCTGTTCTGCCGTTTACCCATCAAAAGGTAACAAATAAACTGACAACCAGAGACTTTCGAATGTATAATATTAGTAATGGAAATGCTGGGTGCATATTAATTTATAATTTAAATCAAGCTTGTGCGTTCTGATAACCATTGGGTAATTAAAGTTCTCGAATGGCGACCAAGGACAGGAAAACGAAGCGTAGGACGACCCCTCACCCGATGGACTGACATTGTAAAGATCGCAGGAAGTCGGTGGATGGAGAGGGCTCAAAATCGTTCTTCCTGGTAATCTATTAGGAAGGCCTATGTTCAGCAGTGGACTTCATAAAGGCTGATGATGATTGTGTTCCTTTCGTGCACTTGGCACATTTCAACTTTGTAGGTTCTACAACATGCCGGTTTCCTCACGATGTGTTCCTTCACTGGTTGAGAGGAGGATGATAACGCACATACATATTGAACTGAAAAATCTATCGGCCGTAACCCACGACCTTATCGATCGGAGGCGTGGCCACGAAAGTAGTGTAGTAGGTACTTGTAAAATTGTTTATTAACAAATTTTATGTTTTCAGGATATACGGGTTGCCGTTCCGAACTCCCGCACTCATTGTAGAGAAAGACGCCGTATTGATGTAAGTTACCTTTCATGTCACTGCTTCTTTCTTAGATATTATCTTTAAGGTCGCAAAGAGGTTGCCTTTGGTGACCGAGGGAGCGCGAAGCACGGGAGTGTCTCCTATTCAGTTTAGGCGAAAATGCTTTCGTATGTCTGTCCGGCCGGCGTTTGTCCGGATGTTTTCCTCTACAGGTCGCATTGCTCAACCGATTCTCGTGAAAATATGTGAGCAGGTTCTATAACTATAAGTATAGATTTTTTTGTCAGTTTTAGGAAATTTTTCAAAATGGCGGAGTATGAAATGGCAAAAAGTAAAGAAAGATATATTTCAGTCATTTCTAAAAATGTTCGCGAGGTCTACAGCTCACAGAGTTTTAAACGCACCAGAACGAAACGTGTTATTCAATAAACGAGCGATCCCACTTCTAACGTTTTATGATTTGTGCAGGAGGAGGGGCAAGTAGGGCAATCAAGTAGATGAGACATAGTTTGGAAGGGAGCACCACAGTCGCACTGTACACGTGACTTGTCTAACACTCCCCACTTACACAAATCATATCTGCATCTACTCGTGCTCGCAGTCTGTTGCGGGGTTTCCAGATTGCGTAAGGTTGATCATTTCCTGGTGGTAGTCCCTCATCAGGGCTTAAAAGCGACAAAATTACGTATATTTCAAAAACTTTATCGTTGTGTATCGAAATCGGTTCGCAGATTAGACGCCCTAATGTATGTGTAATTTTATTTTCAGACCCGCAGGCTGGGATAGCATGAAGAAAATCGGCATATTATACGAAAACATGCAGTCTTGTAAACCTGATGATTACTATAGAGATGTTATAACGCAGCCGGCTATCAGAAAAGTATGTTAATGAATAATAATAATAAATATTGCACACAACACAATGTAACTAAAAATTTAAAGCATACATTAAAGGTAGTCTTTTGAAGAAAGCTTATTATAATATAGATGACTATATTATTGATAAGAATGCATGGCCTCATGTCGCTCTGCCGTCAGACAGTTAACCGACACACTTGAAATGTAAAACTCTCTTGTATTAGTATTTCGTAGTTAAGGTAGTTATAAGATGGATCATATAAAAAAGCGCTAGGACCAAGACGAGTTTCTTGCCAATTCTTCTCGAGCTTGGGTTAGGATGAATTGGCACCTAAATTCACCTAGTATGTAAGACGTTTCAAAGTGATCCTTGTGATTGTATTGAATAAATTATCTTTTTGACTTGACTTAACCCTAAACTAAGCATGACTTGTATTGTGACCATTAGGGCGATTATGGAACTCTTGATACAAACTCTTGATAATAGAAACTGATAGACATTAAATGTCTATCAGTTTCGATTAGCAATCGGCATCAATGTTATCGATTTCGATTAGCAATGGGCATTATTTCAATCAATCATATACGATTTATTTGAATGCTTAGTACTCTAAACACGGTTCCTACCACAATCGTACTTTGTAAATTGGTCGAGTTATAGTTTGACACCAACTTCACATTGTAACTAGCGATAGAAGCCGATGGAAATCGCAGCGATCCGTAATACCAATTCATCAATAGTAACTGAATGCTATTAGTATCAATGTTTTTTATCCTGTGAGAGAATCGAACCCTCAACCTACAGCGCAGAAAGCATATCCACTATTACCTGAGCTGACGGGCCAGTCTATATGTATATCAATATAATATGTTAATATATCTGCATCAGCTACTCTTCAAGGTGGACTAGAGAAAGTATCAACCAACTTGGGCTGGTTCCATTGTAAATTTAAAACTGATAATGTTGTATATATTAATTTTCATCAATCATCCTCGAAAAGTCGAAGACACATCAAATATTTTTATTTAAAATGTTATTAAATATTTTTTTGATATTTCTTTATAACTCTGATACAAACCGAACGTAAAAATAGCAACCCTTGATGTAATGCCTATTGCTAATCGAAACTGCGGGGCGATTATGTAATTCTGATATTATCAGAACGTTTACACTAATCGTTTTCAGTTACTATTAATTAATTAGGAAAGATTGATGTTGATTGTCATACATGCTGTTATATGAAAAGCAACCTCAGACCAAATAAATATTAAGAGGAGCATCAAGTAGAACACCGCTACCGACCATAATAAATAAATTCTGTGACTCTTTTTGTCACGGAATATGTTAATGTTTTTTTTTGTAAGATGTTTTCTAGACGACGACATGAGAGAATACTTAATAGTACAAGTATGTATGGATATACTAAGAGGAAGGAGCACAGTTTGGGTGGATGTGTGTGCGTAGGTGTGTTTACACAGAGGATCATGGTTTGAGGCTTCACTTAGGTTATTCATTCCCTCTTGTCTAAATGTTTATTTAGTTTGAGATAGAAACGGAACGAACGTAATAGTAATCCATCTTGTCAAAATTGGCTTTAATTACAATCAACCAAATGATTGAAATTATGCCGATCGTAAACCGATAGACATCGGTTGTGTCAAAAGTTCCATAATCGCCATACTGGTGGTCCCTCAGTACAAGCTTTGCTTAAGTCAAGTCAAGTCAAAAGATACTTCATTCAACACAATCACAAGGATCACTTTCAAACGTCTTACATACTAGGTGAATTTAGGTGCCAATTCCTCCTAACCCAAGCCCGAGAAGTCCTGCTCCTAGCGCTTTTTTGCATGATCCATCTTATGACTACCTTAACTACGAAATACTAATACAAGAGAGTTTATACATTTCAAGCGTGTCGGTTAACTGTCCGACGGCAGAGCGACACGAGGCCATGCATTCTTATCAATAATGTAGTCATTTATATTATAATAAGCTTTCTTCAAAAGACTACCTTTTACGCTTAGGTTGGAACCAGTCGGGATCGGTAATATAGATTGTTAAAGCACACGAATGAACGAATCGTTAATGATTTCCAGGGTGGAGGTAACCGCGAGGTGGAGGTCCAGGCGGAGGAGGAGCAGACGTTCCTCTCGCGCCAGAGCGCCGCGCTGTCCGCCGGCTCGCCCGCGCCGCGCGCCGACTCGCCGCTGCGCGCCACCCAGCGCGCCTCGCAACAGGTCCAACATCAACATCTTATCATCTTTCAACAAACCTCCAGCTTGTGTTATGGCTCCCGCATGACTGATATCCAACTTATAGGCTCCTAGCTCCTGCCCGCGGCTTCGCCCGCCCGGTGCCTACGTGAAAATTAGCCTATATCCTTCTCCGAGGTCCCATCTTCCCCTAACCTAAAATTCCAAATAAATAAATATGTAAGGAATGATAAAATGATAGATAAATAATGTCGGACATTTCACCCGGCATCATCTGGTCCCAAAGTAAGCGGAGCTTATATTATGGGTCCTGCATGACTGATACCCTATTTATATGCTATTTTTAAATACATACCTATTATACGTGGAACCATCCAGATCCGAGATAAATACTTGTAGGTCATCCAAACATTTGTCTCGAGGCGGGAATCGAACCCGCAACCTTCTGCGTCTCAGCCGGTTCTTGGCCCACCGCGCTATAGAAAATGTTGTGTATCAACTGTTATCTAAGAAGACTAGCTAGAAGCGGCGACGGGCTTGCAACCTGCCACGTACGGAGTACTAACTTCTAGGTGTAACTAACAGCACACATATGAATTAAATGATAACACTGTTATGAAATTTCGTTTCAACATTGCGAAAATGTGTCTCAAATGATGTGTAACATCATATGTAATTCCAAGGCACAGTGGATACTTTTTTATTGATGTGCAATATCTTTCCTCTCGCTTTTCTACAATCTGTGGGAGTGATTTTGTGTGAAGGGACAAAAGTGTGTAAGCTGAGCTCCTCAAGAAGCTGAGGAAGCGCGCGCTATTAGATTTGACTAATAAGCACGCGCGCTGTTAGAGTTGGCCGTCAGATGGTACCAACCCATTTTCCGAAATGTTGGTACTGTCAACTAACAGCATGTACGTGTGTGTGTGACGAAATAGAGAAGGAGAACACATCAGTTGTGCGTTTACCTTGTAGTAAATAAGGAGTGCTGTTATATAAACGAATTCAGGATATAATGTTAATTGTCTGTGGTGGTTCCGGCATAGAATAGGACCCCTCCATCTCCTCCCGTGGATGTCGTAAAAGGCGACTAAGGGAACACACACCGGGGGATTTGGCAGCAGCACTCCCCGAGTAATAATAATAATATAATAATAAAAGCCTTTATTCGCTGACCAATTTTCACTCCCCGAGTACTTAATACTAAATCTGCAGTCACCAATCCGCCTGCCTAGCGCGGTGACTATGGCAAAACCTCCAAAATGATGGAAACAAGACGGCCTCTAATTCCCGGCAGTTCAGCTATTCCTGGCATAGGTGGCGGCCACGGTAACGGCGGAACAGGGGGTGCGAAGAATCTCCGGCAGAGGTCCAGCTACCAATCCCAACGACCCCTGGCCCTGGCAACATACAACGCACGCACACTGAGGACCGATGAGAAGTTGATAGAGCTGGAAGAAGTAGTAAATAAGTTGCACTGGAATATTATAGGATTATCGGAATCCCGAAGAGTATAACCGGCCACTTTGTTTAGCGCTAGGACACGATAATCCTAAATTCCGGCAACCTATTCTACTACTGAAAGGGCGATCAACTATCTCAGCACGGTGTCGGGTTTCTCGTCGACAAATCCTTCGTTAACAACTTTGTAAAGTTCGAAAGCGTGTCGATCAGTGTGGTTTACTTTATACTCAGAATAACCAAACGGTATTTGCTTAAGGTCATACAGGTGTACGCACCTCACTCGAAACGTCCAGACGTCCAGGTGAAGTGGAGGCTAGGTATGATGACATTTGAAATACCATGCAAGCCTCGTAAAACACACTTTATGGTTGTGATGGCGGACTTCAACGCGCGGCTAGGTGTGAGGAACGGCGATGAACTGAGTGGGGCAATTTGGATTTGGACAGCAGAACCAACGGGGTCAGTGAATGGCCGTCTTCATGGAAAAGGAGGGATTCTTTATGATGAACTCAAGAAGCGGTCGTTTAGGAAATGGACGTGGCTTCACCCGGGTGGACACAAACGCGAGATACATTTCATCATGACGACCAAAAAGCAAATATTCAATGATGTCTCAGTGATCAACAGGGTCAAAACCGGCAGTGATCACCGCATGGTCAGAGGCTCATTAAATCTTAACGTCAAGCTTAAAAGGTCCAGTCTAATAAAATCTACTCTTCGCCCAAGTCCTGCCCAAATCCAAAATCTGTTGACGGAGCTGAAAACCGACAGAGGCAGTATCGTTTCCTCGAAGACAGAAGTTTTACGAGAGCTCGAGTCGTTCTATGGACAACTGTACATCTCATCGCAATGTCTTGCTACAAGCACGACTAGCGATGCAAGAGCCTGCTTAACCCGACACTACACAGAAGATATTCCGGACGTCAGCCTATACGAGATCCGAACGGCTCTCAAGCAGCTTAAGAACAACAAGGCACCGGGGGAAGACGGAATAACGACAGCTTCTGAGAGCGGGTGGAACACCGGTACTTAAGGTCCTCCAGAAGCTGCAAACCAACACCGTTCAACTCCGTCATCCTCGAGGTAACTACGCCAAAGGCGTGGAACTGGAGCGTAGTGGTACTGTTATTTAAGAAAGGCGATAACACCCTCTTAAAGAATTACAGGCCCATCTCACTGTTGAGCCATGTCTATAAGCTGTTTTCGAGAGTAGTTACTAATCGACTCGCTCGTTGGCTTGACGACTTCCAGCCTCCCGAACAAGCCGAGTTACGAAAAGGCTCACTATAGACCACATCCATACGCTGCGGCAGGTTTTACAGAAGACCGAAGAGTATAACCGGCCACTTTGTTTAGCGTTTGTGGACTATGAGAAAGCTTTTGATTCTGCCAAAACCTGGGCAGTGTTGCGGTCACTCCAGCGGTGCCAAATCGACTATCGGTATATCGAAGTGTTTAAATGTCTGTACAGTAACGCCACCATGTCTATCCCGCTCCAGAGCATCGACCAGAGCACGAATCCCAACAGGTGGGTCTTAAAATGAACATGAGCAGACAAAAATCATGTCAAATGCTCATGTAGCACCCATACCGGTACATGCTGGGAGCGATATAATCGAAGTTGTAGACCATTATGTCTATTTGACGATTCAACTAGGCAAGTCCAACTTCGACAAAGAGGTCAGACGACGAATCCAACTCGGATGGGCAACGTTGGGGAAATTACCGCACATCTTCCGTCACAGATACCGCAGAGCCTCGAGACTAAAGTCTATAATCAGTGCGCGTTTCCAGTGATGACATATGGAACTCAGACTTGGTCGCTAACTATTGGTCTCATACAGAAGCTCAGAGTCGCGAACGTGCTATGGAGATAGCTATGTTGGGTGTTTCACTACGTGATAAAATCCTCAACGAGAAATTCCGTAGAAGAACCAAAGTCACCGACATAGCATTCAAAATTTGCAAGTTGAAGTGGCAATGGGTCGGCCATATAGCTCGCAAAACTGATATCCGTCGGGGAATAAAAGTTCTCGAATGGCGACCGAGGACAGGAAAACGAAGCGTAGGACGACCCCCCACCCGATGGACTGACGACATTGTAAATATCGCAGGAAGTCGGTGGATGGAGAGCGCTCAAAATCGTTCTTCCTGGAAATCTATTGGCGAGGCCCATGTTCAGAAGTGGACTTCTTATAGGCTGATATGATGATGTTAATGTTGCTTATTACCAAGATAATAAAGCAGATAGTACACATCATACAGACTACTGTTAAACTTGCTCGTTTTTTGGTTTATACTATCTCTAATTGAAAATGCTTCCTTCTCAGCTGGACGGTGCAAAGATCGGCATGAGCCCCGGAACCCCGGGCAACGAGGGCGTCCTGGCTAACTTCTTCAATTCGCTGCTTTACAAGAAGACGGGGTCTCCCAGCGCCGCGCGCGAGCCGGCCGTCGCGGCCGTGCGCTCCGACGCGGCCGCCGAGCTCGACCGTCTCACGCGCGCCAAGCGACACGCGCCCTTGGACCTTAACTCTAGCGAGTGCTAGCTAGGTGAGTCACTGCTCTACCAGAGAGTACCCGCGTCCTTGGACCTTCACTCCAGCGAGTGCCAGCTAGGTAAGTCATCGCTCTACCAGAGAACACTGCACGGTTGTTATGTAAAATACAAAACAAAAAACATTAAAAAAAAAAAATTTGCAGTAACGTCAGCAATAGCAACGCGGCAGGAATATCTGCCAAATAAGTTGCGGTCAAGTATAAGTCGTAACACCTTTTATTACAGAAACCAGTTTCCTTTTCCTTTAGACTTGTCTGTATCTCACCTGCAGGTGAAAATACGCTTATAGCTAAAATATTAGGCGTTAAAGAGGGGCCGATCTACTGTTAACTCTTTTATAATTACATAAGCCACACTGGCTAATTAAGCTAATTGTTACATGATAGACGGTAAAAATTTGAGACTAAACTGAGTGGTGTTACCATACGCTGACGATTGTCAAAATTCAGTGTGTTTTGACATAAAAAGCGTACCTAAGACTAAAGTAAGCTCTATTGCTGAATCTAAATTTAAACTTTAGTGTTCGTATTTAATAATACAGACTGTTACGTCAATGTCAAGAGTTTTGCGATCAATTCTAACACGGCTTAGTTCCTAAAAGTTTTACGTTCTAAAAGGTTCCTATACGATGCTATGGTAATTTCGATAAAAACTAATCCATGATATCCCCATAACAATAAACCGTAGCTAAGGATGGAACCTTCAAAACCATTTTATATCGCCACTGCTATATGTCACTATATACAAGATGCAAATGCTGTTGATACGATCTATATATTACGCAATCATCAAGATTATTGACTAGTCTCTTTGATTCGCAGGTAAACAAAATGGCGGCGTGTCACTTGCTCTCTGTAGCGACGCTTGCATCACGGCTAGTACCGTGACTGAGGCGACGGTAAGCTTCACGCTTCCACCTCACGCCTCGATCTTCCCCGTGGCTTAGCGAAGACTAGAACTAAGAGGGAATGGAGAATGCTCGGGTTCTGATTGAAAACTTCGTAAAACACTGATCATATAACTTGCTAATATAACCTCTAAAATGTCAGTCAACTTTTATAATATATTTCATTTATCAAACTAGCATTGGTGTCACTGTCGCAAGTTGCCAATGTTATACATTTTAGCCTTCTAGACTTCTGAGTGTGAGTGAGAAAGACATATTAATCTCCGCTTCCACGTTCTAGAATCTTTAACGAGTTGGTCTCTTTCTGTTGTGTCGTATCAAGTATAGAGCTGTTGCCACACCACGATTATATCAGAGATAATCGTATCTTGATATTGAACTTTGTGGCTTTGGTTATTAAGATGGAAATGACTCTGTGTATCTTAGACAGAATCCGAGCAGCCATTGCTACAGTGAAACGAACACGGTAAACATACATATGTATTGTTTGTTTATAAGCAGAAACGAAATAAAGTAATTTGGAAATTAAATTCGTTTTGAGATTAATAAATAACAAGGCTAAATAAAGTTTTGTATTCGTCTGTTATATTTGACTTGCTCTGTCAAAATGCCCATAATCTACACCTTTATAACAAACATTCTAATAATCATATATTTTTCTAAAGCAAACCTATTTTTTCAAATATAAATATAAAATTCTCTAACTATGTTGACATGTTATCATGTTATCCATAAATAATATTTGTTCTCAATCTCAACAAAAAAAAATTCTAGTAGCATGTTTTTGAAATCAGCTCTATAATCTGGACTTTGATACTTTTTATCCCAGAAAACAACATAGGAGATAAAATGAGAACTCTCAAAGTTTTAAACAAACGACTCGATGAGTATCATTTGTAATTTATAATTAGTCATTGCTCACAATACAACAACTAAGGTCTTCCTTTCCAAAACCATGGTCACGTTGCAATAGATAGTTTTACATGGTTTGTTCCGATTAAGATTCGCCACTGGTAAACTTTCTCACAGTATTAATGCTGAACAAATAATGAGTAATGGGTAACATGAAGGCCTGTTTAAGACGCTTTCTTTCAAATTGAATATGAGCACGAAAAAGTTGTAATTTTAAAATGGTTATTTTATCGTCTTGAGATTATATAAAAAAACTCGTGATCTTCTGTGAAGATCGATTGTGCAGACACATAATGCACAATGAAGTCACTTTATGTACAAATCGTTTACGGTATCCCGCAATTAATATTGAGCGTTGGGGAAATAAAAATGGTTTAAAGTAGTAATGCAAGCCAATATGACCCTAGAAGTACAGTTTGACACTGACACTACGTCAAAAAGCGTATAAAGCTTTCTGCTTCTTTTATTCCTTGACAGTAATGTTTAATATTAATTGCCAGATACAATAAATGTATAATAAATTAATATTTATGTTGAAATTTATTTGCTCATAAATTAAATGTGTGTATCTAAAGCTTCGTATCAGATTGGTTGTAATGGTGACCTTTGTGTAAATTAAACTAATTTATTTATTCAATTTTAAACATATTTTAACCATCCATTTTGAATTAGTCACTGTTATTTTTCCGAAACGTTTAATTCTGCCGATATAGAGATGAAAGTATTATAGTTCGTATACTCTTTGATTTTAATGAATGAAAGTTCGGAGCATTAATTCATTCATGCAATTTGAATAAAAGAAATGGCGCAGCCAAATGGATGAGATGAGGGACCTCAGTTATATCGACAGAACTGTGCATTATCTTGTTCGGGTAAATATTTAATACTATTTGCGGTGCAATAACGAACATTCCAAACTTAGTTTGGTGCTCTGTAACAGTAAATCTTTGAACAAATTCTAGTGTTTTATTTAAGAGGCTTGCCTGTTAGCTCTCTTTCATTGGCTAGTGATCGTCGGCACTAAAGGTCACTATCACATTCATATTCAAATTATCACTATCCATTATATTAATTTCATGGAGGTACTTAAATTTCGTGTCATTCTCGTTCAATCAAAATTAAAGTAGCCGAGAAGCATAGCTCTGTATTTAAGTAGGTATTTATCAATTTAAGGTAAAAAACCTTAGTAGGATGTAACTTATTAACTTCATTAATTTAGCTGTTATGATTTTATTTTTCAAAGATATTGTTGACAAACTTAGAATTACAAAAAGATAGGCAGCTTGGTAATAATTTCAGTTATATTTTTTTCTTCGGTAATTTTGAACATAAAATATATTACATAAAACATAAAATATAACATAATATTTCACTAAAAGTAATATAATATAGTTTGTCAATAATATTGCTTAATTCGTGGTGTATATAAAATTATGAATAAGTACCATAATGATTCGCATGTTTTGATAATGAAACGTTTGTATAACGGAGAGATGGATTACATATAAGGCTGGATGTTTTATTTTTGTAATGGGGGATAATGTTAGGTGGCTAAATGCATAATTAATTATTTATAGATCTATTTGTAAGATTGACCATCGATAGTGCAAGTTTTCGATGGTCACATATGTGTTATCACGTATGTATATGTATTATGTATGTCCTAAATAAGTATTTATCTATATTTGATTAGTATTGCTTCAAAAGTTTTGCGACAGAGCGTCAGAGCCACCAGCAGATAGCAGATCAAACTAGGCTTTTTGCTCAGTAAAAATATAATTTGTTATATATTTAAGTATACGTATATTTTATATTTTACTAGTCAAAATGTCAGTTTGATTTTTATTATTATAAAGTTTTTAATACCTACATCTCTTCTGTGATAATAATATGTTTTATGTGGAACAAAATGTTTTTTTGTATTTGGTTGGTTCTGTTAGCCACGTAGCATCCTCAGGCATGATGCATTGCATTGGTAGTGTCAGTCAAATTGCTCATTTTATACCGGTCTTTGTGATATTTTCTTTTTTTTCTTTTTATTTTCATATGTAGGTAGATTTATCAGTCAGGCAGGAGAAAATACATAATATCCATTACATTGGAAACGGCGTGCATTCTATAAAGTTAAAATGTATTGCTGTCCTGTGCTATCATTACGAAACAGATAAGGACCGCGTTTTTTAAACCATTCACGACTAACTTTAACTTGATGACTGGTTGCTGCTAAACAATGTTGAATATCGCAATGGTTGTATTAAATAATTTGCAGTTGAAGCAAGTATAGTGATTTATTATAAGTAGATTCTCATTCGATAGTTTTGTTACGCTTCGCAATAGGGTAGATTCCAATATTTATTAATTAGTGAATGTTTTAGTTGTTACTTATGTTATATAAAAAAACTAATTATCTACTTATTATGCATAAGCATGGGTCGTGTGACTTTAAATCGAGCGACTTATAATGAGTGTAATAAACATTTAATATGGAATTTAAAAAATAAATAAAAAGCAGACAGTGGACATTCATGATGTACCAGTGACATTTTTGTTATGTTTAACCATTTAATTGGATGTATGTATATTCTGGTCGCCGCACACTCATCTCTGTAAATAGATTTGATTTTACAGATTGAATGCAGTGAAACAACTATTGTAGATTACCTTATCCTCTAAGTATCCATTTAATAAAATTATTGATTCAACTTTACTGTGCAACTATACCTACATACTGTCTATGTTTACTCTAATAAAATTATCAGCCATAAAAAAGCCATTCCATCTCCAAACCATCCAATATTTTATGAATTGATCATATAAACAATGTATTACATACATATATACATCCTAAGATATGGTAATTTTGTATCAATATTATTTGCGGCAAATGTACAGATATTTAAAATAAACCACTTTGAAACTGTTCTGATCGACATAATTGTTTTATTTAATTACTGGCATTTCCAGGCGTGGCTATTTAGAGCTCATGGTACCTACAGGTATCCACAGTCGCAAAGTCCACCCACGCTGATTAGCTTTTCTTAGTATGTTCCTTCCATCCAAATGGATCTATCGAAGAGTATTGTAAGTACCCTTAGTATCTAAATAATTCCTATCTATATTATTATTTTAATTTAATGCTAATAAAGGTAATCTTAGATCGTAGCTTATTCAAAAAAAGGGCTCATTTATTCTACTTTTTGATTCGAACTTCCCGCTGGATATTTTTTAACCCATACATACAGCAACTGCTGCAATTCATACATTTATTTTTGCTAAAGCAACACTTGAACATTCATAATCAATGTCACTTGTAAATGTCAGTGTCATGAGGTGTACTTGTCATTGCTGTCATTCGATTACATTTTATGTTTTTTTTTCATTGTTGCGATTTTGCTGACGCGGGAGTGGACGTTCTTTGTTTTTATTGTCCCCGTGCAATTATTTTCGTAAATATGTCGAGATAACTTACTTGTGTGTGGAATAGTAGGTTGTGGCGTCAGGCCAGGTTCGTGTACCTGATCAAAACAAACGTAGTGTCAGTGAATAACGTAACGTGCTAAAAATAGTCTTACGTTTTCATTAATATCTAGTGAAATTGGTGTTTTGATCGATATTTGATTTCGAAGTGGCGGGCGACGTTATGGGGCAAAGTCCAAGCTCCGTTCGGAGCAAGAGCGGTCGTCAGCGGTCGTTCAGGAGCTTCGTAAGGCGGAGTAAGCTAAACAAATCCAGTTTGAGTCATACGTTTAGCTTGCCGCCTTCTGAGGAGTACCCTGAGCTGATGAACGTGAACTCTGCTACGGAGGAGCAGCTGATGACGCTCCCAGGTGTCACAAGGCAGCTATCAAGGGAGATAGTGCGACACCGGCAGATGATTGGACGGTTCAAGAGAGTGGATGACCTTGCACTTGTCTCAGGTAATTATTGACTTCCTAGTTAATTAAATAAACATTTCTCCATCTAGTAGTATAGCTACTGCTTGCTTTGTTCTATTGAGTTCTTCGGTGTGGTCACAATAAAAAAATATAATTGTTTATCCTATTATAAGATTTATTAGTCCTTAAAGATAATCTAAAATCAATTAATAGTAAAACAGGTTAGGGTAAAATGGATGATAACGTTATCTAAGACCTAGATTACGTTTTCAATAAGCATATTCAGTATTTCAACTAAAAAAACAACATTGATTGCCCTAGGTATAGGTGCTGAGAAGCTAGAACTGCTAAGGCCAGAGATATGTACAAGTACCAAAAAGCAGATCTCACGAGCAAGCTCGTGCACACATTCTCTGGACAGTATAAGAGTGCCTTTTGAAAGCAAACTTTGCTCTGTGAACTCCTCAAGTGTGTTCCAACTCCAGTGCGTGCCAGGCCTTAACCAAGAAATTGCAGCTAATATTGTTGACTACAGAAACAAGAAGGGACCATTCAAATCTCTTGATGATCTAATCAAAGTCAGAGGAATTGATATTATTAGATTAGGCACTGTGAAAACTCAGTTAAGTCTAGAGCTACGAAAGAGTGAGAGCGTTCAGCATTTGACCAACGGGCATGTGAATGGCTGGGCTGATGCCGCTTTAAATGAAACTATTCCAAACGGTGTATCAAGCACACCGAGATCACCCCACAGAAAGAGCTTATCAATGCCAATCAAGTTCCCCTTAACATTACCAAATGGGTTTGCCACAGCACCTTTGAATGATATACTAGATTTACTAGCAGCATATTCTCATAGACCAATAGTTGAAGAAGTGTTCAGGTATGAAAGAAACGGAGTTAAATGCTGTCGTCTAGCTTCATGGAACCTTCATCAGCTGAGTATAGACAAGATAGCAAATCCTGGTGTGAGAGAGGTGATTTGCCGGACTATTTTGGAAAACAAGTAAGTATCAATAACTTAAACGCTTGGTAGCTAGGTAGATCTTAAAAAGTAAAAAAAAAATATCGGGTTGCACTCCGGGAGTGCCAACAGAAGTGAAAACTTATTTTTGCGCGTTAGAGTTTAGTAATAAATCACTTCAATATCAGTAATTATGGCGACTGCCAATCAAATACTGAACGAACACAGATGATGCAATATTTTTTGTTCAGAATGTAGCTAATATATATTAGCCTAACTCAGTAAACTTCTCCATACAAAAGTAGACTGTAAACATGTGAATTAAGGTTTATAATCAAATGGGGCGAGCGCGGCAGGCGGCTGCGTCTATATCAAAGAACCTAACTCAGTAAACTTCTCCATACAAAAGTAGACTGTAAACATGGGAATTAAGGTTTATAATCAAATGGGGCGAGCGCGGCAGCCGGCTGCGTCTCGCCCAGACGGTAACGGTGTCGCGTACCCAGAGGTTTTATCTAAAAATATGCGTACCGCGCTAAAAGAAGTTTTCACTTCAAAAAACATTGTTTCGCTCACACATAAACTCAACTTGTTTGAGGAACTGCTATGAAAAAGTACAAACATACAATCCTTAAAAACCGAATATTGTTGTATAAAGATATTCAAAATACTACATTGATAAATGTTAAAACAATATCCTTCCTAGAATTATCTAAGCCTGTCACATATTTTATTATCTGTAATCCTTTTATGTATAATCCACATAAATCTGATTGTTGCCAAGTGGATATCATTATTATTTTACATACTTACATGGTATAAAACAAAGTCGCCTCCCGCTGTCTGTCTGTCCCGATGTATGCTTAGATCTTTAAAACTATGCAACGAATTTTGATGCGGTTTTTTTAATAGATAGAGTAATTCAAGAGGAAGGTTTATATGTATAAAACATGCATAATATGGTAGAGAAACACTGATAATTTTAGAGGTTTCTAACGTGGTGTCGTAAATAACACATTTTTTTGCGCTTACATTGCAAACGCTGGCTGAACCCTACGAGATAGATCAAAATAATGTACTACAGTATTGTACACCTTAAAAAGGTCTACACAAAAGTCCGCAATGGTATATGTCTATCTCTTAGTCTATGTTATTCTCTTAGATAACGTTGTATATAAAGACATTCTGTAGTATATTTAGTATCAGCATTGCACCCGCGCGAAGCCGGGGCGGGTCGCTAGTATAGTATAAAACAAAGTCGCTTCCCGCTGTCTGTCTGTCTCTTTGTATGCTTAGATCTTTAAAACAACGCAACGGATTTTGATGCAGTTTTTTTAATAAATAGAGTGATTCAAGAGGAAGGTTTATATGTATAATACATGAATAGTATAGTAGAGAAATACTGATAATTTTAGAGGTTTCTAATGTGATGTCGTAAATAAACACATTTTTTGCGTTTACATTGCAAACGTTGGCTGAACCCTACGAGATAGATCAAAATAAGGTACTACAGTATTGTACACCTTAAAAAGGTCTACAAAAAAAGTCCGCGATATTATATGTCTATCTCTTAGGTTATGTTATTCTCTTAGATAACGTTGTATATAAAGACATTATGTAGTATATTTAGCATCGGCATGCACCCGTGCGAAGCCGGGGCGGGTCGCTAGTTATTAATAAAATACAACACACTTATCTAAAAATCAATGTACCGTGTATATACCTAATACACCTATATGTACGAGTATGTTGCAGCAATGTAGTTACTCTGGTGAAGTACCTAGTTCTCTTGTTTTATTGATTTATGTTTATAAAGGATAAGCTTTTGTGCCCAGCCTCGCACGTGTAGTATCTACGTTAAAAGTAGCTGTTATACTAAATCAGGTCACATACTACATACATACTGGCTTGTCAGCTCAGTTGGTAGTAGCTCTGCCTTCTGCTCTGCAGTTCGAGGGCTCGATTCCTTCCCAGGATAAACATTTGTGTGATGAACATAGATGTTTGTTCTGTGTCTGCGAGTTATAAAGTATCATAAGTATGTATTTTCAAATATATAAGTATTCTATCAGTCATCTGGTCACCTTAATACAAGTTTGTCTTAATACACCTAAATGCTATGCTAAGTTTGTGGCTAGATGGTGTTGTGTGAATTGTCCACCAATATTTATTTATTTATTATACTTAAATCTGCTGAGACGCAGTAAGTTGCAGGTTCGATTTCCGACTCAGGACAAATATTTGTATGATCTGCAAGTATTTGTTTCAGGGCTGGGTGTTTTTATGTATAATACGTATGTATGTATTTACAAAAAAAATATGGTATGTTTATATACTTAGAAGTAGTATATACTTAGTATTATATCATTCATCTGGTACCCATAACATAAACTCTGCTTACTTTGGGGCCAGATAATGCTGTGTGAAATGTCCGGCATTATTTATTTTATTGATTTATATTACATTTCATCCAGATCCATTTTATGTAACGGTGTGATTAAGCAGCTAAAAATCATATAAACATGCAAACAGCGACAAAACTTTTGCAACAATACTAGTAGGCGTAAAATTTAGTGTGTTAAGAACACATGCTTTCAAACTAAATGACATAATTGTCATTGTATACATTTTTCGATATGTTATATTATTATATGTTATGATTTAAAGATAAAATCCAGTCAAGAATCTTCATTACCTAATACTGTATATTATTCTAACAGGTTATCAATAATAGCTATACAAGATATCCTACACGAAGCGGCCTTGAAAATAATCTGTGATGAGCTGAACTCTCCGGTGCTGAGGAGGGTTAGAGAGTGGAAGAGTAACAGTCATAGATGGGAGTACTGCTTATCACAACGTCATGAATGGTAAGTTCTGGGCAATTCTACGGACGTTGTTAGGTTGGTTTTGAGTGTAATACAGGAAACATTTTTTTAAAATTTACCTACTGCAGCATTTGCTTAATCTGTGACAACACACAATATTTGATTCACACAGATTTTTCCATGTTTGTACACTTTAGTGTATCAGTAGTTTTTCCTGTAGACAAAACATTGATATTGTATAAAATTAAACATGTACAAAAACTATCGGTCGCTCATATAAAATTCATAATTATACTATAATTATGTAGACACCGAAACTTGTAGGTATACCTACGTGACACCACTCTAATTGTAGTTTTGCTTTTTATATCCAAACCAGTATGCAGCGAATCATAAGTAAAGGACCAAAAACCGGTCCTTGATGTACCCCCGTACATACGTACGTGTACGTAAATCTACCTGCACTCAAATATTGCTATTTATATTTGAAGTCTTGATAAAAGCAACTATAAGAACAAATAACTCGCTCTTTTCGTCATTCATATCAAACATAAGTACCGAGAAGTACCTAGAGTACGTATCGAGGAGTTCACGCAATCGTCAAATTATTATTCATGCATTTTAATTCAATTTACCAATTCTCTACTCGATTCCAATTGTAATACTTACCTACTTACTGAACTTGTATGTATCGCTATTGTTCATTGTCTGAAATCAATTGATCGAGCATTGTACACGTGCTTTGATAAGATTCGAACAATCTTTATGAAAATTTCCAAGAAAACATTTTATTGTACAGAATTTAGCAAAAATGCGAGAAATCGAGCCTTTGCGCTAAATCTATATCACATGTTCATTCAAGGTCACAAAGCCTTTTCAGGTCATCAGGTCATGCGCATGTCAGCAATCATTTAAAACGCTTACGGGCGAAAAAACTGATCACTCGAGTCACGACAGTTTTAACCTCCTTCAATACAATAGATAGCGACCACATTATGTTTAAATGTTTAAAAAAAAACGAATTTTAAATAGTCATGTTATCTTACTTGAACAATATTCCAAACAAGTTACCTACTCAGTAAAACGGGTATGCTAGTAATCTAATTAATATTGCAAATGCGAAAGTAACTCTGTCTGTCTGTCTATTTGTTACGTTTTCACCGCTGAACCGGTTTTGATGAATTTTGGTATAGAGATACATGGGACTTTGGAGAAGGCTACTTTTTATGTAGGTACTATGCGTGCGAAGCCGCGGCAGCATCTAGTTTGTAATTAAGTGTCTTATGTCAAAGTCAAAAGATACTTTATTCAATACATACTAGGTAAATTTAGGTGCCAATTCATCCTAACCCAAGCCCGAGAAGAACTGGCAAGAAACTCGTCTTGGTCCTAGCGCTTTTTTATATGATCCATCTTATAACTACCTTAACTACGAAATACTAATACAAGAGAGTTTATACATTTCAAGTGTGTCGGTTAACTGTCTGACGGTAAAGGTAGACCAAGCGCTTCTGACGTAAATAAAGATTGGATTGTAGCAGAATAGCAATCGATTGGCCGAATATTAATCTCTCGAATAAAAGTACTTTGGTAAATTTAGCAAGTTTATACAAAAACCCCTAAATATGCAATGAAGTTGCACAATCTACGGAAATACTTGGTGTTTAAATTAATTCGTTAGGGTTCCATTCCCGCTTGGGAAAAATGTGTATGTATCATCTGCAAGTATTTGTCTCGGGTCTTTGTGTTTTTATGTATAATACTAGCTGTTGCTCGCGACTTCGTCCGCATTTTTTTTTGAAAAGAATTGAAGCCAAATTTTATTGATATGTTTCAAACCAATCACCCATTAAAAAGTTTCCATACAACCATTCACTCCACATTTTACTCATTTATGAAGGTTATTTTGAAAAATCCTGAAACACGTGTCCATTTATTTTGCATTTTATTTATTCATATCAAAGAACACCACGCGTTAAAAAGTTTCATACATTCGTTTTCACCCCTTTTCACCCTCAGGGGTTGAATTTCAAAAATCCCGCCTGGATGCTTTTGTTGATGCCTTTACTGTAAAAGGAAGCTACCTTCCAAATTTCAGCTTTCTAGCTTTAGCGGTTTCGGCTCGGTGATGATGAATCAATCAGTCAGTCAGTCAGTCAGGTTAAGCTCTTTTATAGGTTAAGATGTATGTATTTACAAAAAATATCTAAGTAGTATATTGTTAATGTGGTGCCTATAACTCAAGCTTTGCTTGGGCCAGATGATGCTGTGTGAAATGTCCGGCATTATTTATTTATTTAGGTGTCACATCTTACGAGTAAATACGTTTTAGCAAATAAGTATTCTATCAGTCATTCGGTTTTTGATATATAATTACCTTATCCCGAACTAAGCAAAGCTTTTCCTAGTTTGGGACTAGATGGTATTGTGTGGATTGTCCAGCAATATTTATTTAGGTATCTATTATATTTAAGATACAAGATGCAGAGATACACGTCGCGATATGGAGCAATTTAGGAAAACATGTTATTCCATATTAGTTGCCGAGCAGTTGTTGTAGATGAAATTGCAATGATCTTAAGCAAATGTGGCATATACACAGGCGAGCTTAACTCCATAAAGAGTTTTCTTCTAGAAAACCTATATACATAAAGACCTATATGTATGTAGGATATACAGACATTATAAACGAATGGTGGGTATGAAGTGTACATAATTATGTTTTGAAAACTAAAAAGACAACCGACTTCATGTATATACACAAGGTAGCTACTGTAAAACGTTGAGGAGTTCCCTTGGCTGTCCTTCGTCTTCATCATCAGACCCCTAATGACAGTCACAACCCATCTAGGTAGTTCTCATCAATACAAATTAATCGAGTCCAAACATGAAAAAATTAACAAACGCACTAGTCGCCACTACGATTTTCGATGGTTCCCCTCGATTTCTCTGGGATGCAATCATCAGATCCTGGTTTCCTTATCATGGTAACATCCTTGGGATATCTCCTTTCAATAAGAATCATCAAAATCGGTTCATAAACGACGAAGTTATCCGCGAACACACATAAAAAAAATATATACGGTCGAATTGAGTAACCTGTTTTTTTTGAAGTCTGTTTCAAAGGGGGAAAAGAGAAAGAGTCAATACTAATACAAATACAAAAATTGTGTGAGCGTGTAAGGGTTTGAGCTATAGTATCACGTTATTGTTGATAATTTTTCCTTATCAAAAGATTAAATAATAACCAACGGTCTAGACTCCACTCACGAATGAAAATATTATCAAAATGTGGAGTTTGATTTTGATCGCCTAGGCATCATTTCCGGGATAATTTTAGAGACGTTTTCTTACCTCAACAGGAAAAAAATGGAACCTATGAGTTATGTGATCTGTCTGATTGTCTGTATAACGGTTTAAATTCGTATACAAATAAAAAATATAAATCAAAATATGTCTCTCTGTTTGTCTGTCTGTCTGTCTGTAAAGGATCTTGATCAAATTTGATAAGTCAACTTTTTAAAGAAGATAGAAAGAAAATATGTTAATTTGACGATACATACTTGCCCGTAGGTATGTGAGGCACTGACATCATTCCATACTACAATGTTGAATACACGAAAATAATTATTTAAATCGGTAGTTGTGAATGATGACTTAATGGTTAATGATGGTTAAGAAATCATAGTACCGAGATTGTTGTGTGAGGCTAATGGGTGTCCGTCTCAGCATGGTGATATACCAAACCATCAAGAATTCTTAAGTTTTTAAGTAGGTATCACGCGAGCAAAGCCGCGGGCATCCACTTAATCCTTACTAATATTATAAATGCGAAAGTATCTCTTATCTGTCTTTCTGTCTGCCTCGCTTTCACGCGAAAACTACTGAACCGATTTAAATTAAATTTCGTACACATATAGTCTAAAGCCTGAGAAAGGACATAGGCTACTTTTTATGTAGGTACCACGCGTGTGCAGTCGCGGGCAGCAGCTAGTACCGAATAAAAATGTCCCGAAAACAAAATGTGAAGCTTCTAACTCAATGCATTAAAAAATACTAATTTATTCTTCTGAGCCGGCAAATAAGCACACGGCAATGAATATCATGTTTCTATAATAATAGCTATCTTACGAGCATCTGATTGTTTCAGTCAAAACCTTGGATTCATATACGACGCATCGTACCGAGGCATCACAGTGGAAGATATACAGCTGGACCAAGTCTGTCTCCTCACCGAAGCGACTGAAGTCAAAACCCTTGTCGATGAACTGTCTTCGTTAAGAGGCGAGCGATACGTAACCTCGTCTCAAGGTCAGTCACTATCTGAAGGTCTATGTTCATATGAAAGAAGTTTTTTGTAAAGAGAAGATTATAGTAATACGAACTGTAGGTAGTAGGTACCTGTAGACAGCTTATGCTAAATTTAGACTAAACAGCTTTAAACAAATGAATACTCGATTCCAAGCTTCTATCTGTATAACATTTTAACTTTAATGACTGACAACGCACATTGTAGCCACGAACGTTCCACTTTGACTAGACACAGAATAAATATTAGTATACAAAAGGGTTTGACGGGCGGTCCATCATAATATTATAACAGTAAAATATAGTGTAATGTGTATTGCTGCCCTATATATTTTATAACTTAATGTTTTGGACACTGTTGTGTTCGTTCCACTTTCACGCCTCGACTTCTCAACTAATTACCGTGAAATTTGGAGTGTGTATAGACACGAAGTCGGTGTCACGTCAATTAGAGGTATTAAGGGTACTACACTTAATGAAGCTAACACGTAACGTTGACACGTAATTGATCGTTCCTATTAAATTAATTCTAGTCTTCGCGCGTGGTATATATTTTTATACATCGGTCGCCCATAAGAGTTATTGGTCCTAACTCAGTACCCTGATGCAGGCCTATTACTTATGTGTGAACATTTGCGCTCTGTAGAATAAACGGATACACGAAGCTCGTAATCGGACGATTATGCACGTAACATTGCGTGCTCTCAAATAATGGCTTCTGTTTTGTGTACACTGCACTGCCAATTGTGGAATGCTGATCACGTCAGCGTCATAAACACGGTCGGAGGCTTTACCTAAATCACATTTTAATAATTTATGACGATCTTTGCGGCCATTATCACGCTTACGCTATAGTTATAAACATTGGTTAAACAAACTTTATAAATATGCTTGTATTCAAAATAACGATTTCAAAAGAAACTGTTTGAATTTGAAAGAGTACATCAAACGTTCAGCATATATAAAGGTGCTCTTTATGCATGATCCCATATTTTACAGTTAGTAGATACCTTTCCTACCAGATGTTTCAAAATGGGAGTGACAGATAAACCCTTTCAAACCTCGAAAGGTCACCCTTGTATCACATCGTGTCACACGAAGGTCAAACTACATGTCTGACCTTCAAATAATGGCCATTTCCTAGCTATTCAGGGCGAATGAATGAATGAATCTGGTCATAAAAAAGATCTTTTGTTCTATGTCTTATCAAGAGCGATGATCTTAGAAGTGGTTTTATAGTAGTCAAGTTTGTTATCTTACATCCTTGATAACTGCAGTATCTTGTTTGACGGAAGAAAACCTGAAGTGTTCTGGCATCTCTATTAAATCATTTTCTTATTGACCTCTAGTCTTACTTATAAACGCCTCTCAAATTGAACACTGCCTGAACACTACTTAAGATTTGCCCTGTCACTATTTGTTACTATCTTACAAAAACGGATGACACTATTTTAAACAGTGATTCACTTATGTCAGAAATAGAGAGACGTTTATAACTAAGGCCATGCATGTATAAAGATAAACATGTAGGTACTTTGGGGTAAGTGCAGTCGAACTGTATTTCATATATTTTTTAGTACATAACATACATCACTTATCTATTATATTTAAAAGAGGTGTTATCTTTACAGCAATTTATATAAATGAAACGGCAAAGTTTAAATACATTGTTTTATACACACAACTTCACGTTACTTTTGTATTGTACCTACGGGTATATCCTAATTTTAAAACTGCTTACTTGCCATCATACATCGAACGTTGTTTATAACTTTGACAAACAATGGGCATCATTCCACACTTGATTTGTATAATTGGTTTCATTCGGTGTATTGTGTGAATTGATTAGTTCACTTCGTGTTCTCATTATTATCAGCGAACACGAAATAGTTCTCAAATGAGGCAGTTCGTGAGATCATTTCTAAAGCAGGTAATCCATTCATTATGTATATACGTCCATACATTATTATATGGCCTTAAAAAGGCTTACATAATCCACAGATACATCGTCTATACATTCTCTTGACAAAGCCTTTGTCAAGTCTAGAAGCCTCTTAGGTCTAGTTTGAACCCTCTTGAAAGTGAAACTCCAAAGACGTAAAGGTGGAGTTATTATTCAAATAGTATTATCTTACGCTTTATTTAAATGGTTCATTCGTCTAGTTACAAGTTGTTTCCATTTTCTATCGGCTCATCAATAATTTCAATGCCAAAATTTATCAGTAATACTCTGAGTCCGAAGTCGTTCATTTCCATAACAATCAATTCAAATCGAAACCTTTGTTATATTGAGTCATGTTTAAAAATAGTATCAGATATTGCAATGGGATGAGCTGTATAATATTGTAAATATAACATCCTTAGTTTCAAATGATGAATATAAACAAGACCTACTAAGGATTCAAGATTTTGAATGGGTATCACAAATTGGATGAGGCAGCGTAGAACAGACCTCCAACCGATAATCGACCGAGGACTACATTTTAATAAATACTATATTTCGGACTAAAAAGATCCATAGGGCAAAAAATAAAATTAATTTGTACATTCAAGATCATCTTCCACATCAATGTTTTCCACAGCGGGAACGTGTACTGGTCCGCTATGATCTTCAGAATGCTGTGACTCTCACGTATTTTTCTGTAGGGCGATTATGGAACTCTAATTACAATCAATATCTATCAGAAATCTATGAAAACTGATAGAAATTGATTGTAATTAGAGTTCCATAATCGCCCTAATCCATAATCCATAATCGCCCAGAAAAATACGTGAGAGTCAGGGATACTATTTTTTTGCGATAGCGTTAAAACCATCAGTGTGCAAACATTTAACCCACAGGTTACCCGTGTAAAAAAACAACCTGACAGTATGCTTTTAAAATCGTTATCTTCACCTGATCAGTACAACGTGTGAACCTGCGACTCCTGCGAGTCACGTTTCCTCTGACCGCTAAAGCCCTACGCTCCCTCTCAATATCGATATCGTCCTAAGGCTTGGTATTTAATGGTACTAGGAAGTTGAATATGCGTGTCCATCAGCTGTCGACGTCATATAGGCCAGTCAAAATATAATTTTTTTACTACATAAACAATCGGGATATTTTTTTTAATTTATTTGTTGAATTTGTACCATTATATTCTATGCGTATCTTGAAATTTTCAACTTTACGCCCGGTAGTCCAACATTAAACGTCCTATAACTCAAAAAGTATGGACATTAAAAAAAAAGTTGTTAACAAAAGTTGTAGAGAATAAACTGATCTTTAAAAATGGATTGATGCATTTTATTGATTAAACTAATATTTCAATAGTTATCGGCCGCGATAGAAAAACTGGTTCATTAAATGGGCCATAAATCGTAAACGGTAAGTTTTACAAAAAAGTTTACAAGAAACAAAAGATGCGAAATTTTATTCTCTACAATAATGGTCTTAATAACTTTTCCCCTAAAGTTCATAGTTTCTGAGATATCCGTTTTTTCGAGATGGCGCTTGAAGCGTTGTCAGCATTTTGTGATTTTATGCTCAGTAAGTGATCCTAAACTTTGTAAAAAAAACAATTTGGATCGGAAATTTAGTGCAAAGTTAAATGCTATTTTGACTGGCCTAATACTGATGATGGTATCCGAGTTGTAAACAACAGTCCGTGAGGAAACTGGGTTAAATTAATTAGCCAATAAAACTTGGTTTATGATTTGATAAAACGATCGTGAGAAAATCTGATTAAATATTATTATGTACTTAAACTACCTACGTCTGCCAGTGCATATGATGAAACTTTTTACATCTAGTTCATAGTTAATTACTCATACAAGCTGCAAATCCATTCCTTTGTGATATTAGACTTGACATGGCATTTTTATCGCCTTTCGGTAATTAATTCGTTAAGCTACACAGTTTGATTGGATCTGATGATAATGAATAAGGAAAAAGATACATAGACAGAAACGATAAAAATGACATAACATTCGCGGACTGCACCTATAACAAAATCTCCGGAAACCAAATTGAAAAGTTGCAAATCCACTAAATTACATAAACCTCCTTCATTTCGCGCGTATCACTGAATATTTATTTCTAGAAAGTCCTCGATTGTGTCTACTGAATCTGATTACATCGCAATATCGCATAAATTACATAAAACAATATCGGATTCATTTCTAGTTTGTTACCTGGCAAATGCACTTACTTGTAGATAAGCAAACGTCTGATAAGCGAACAAAGTCCATGGTTAGACTCGACTGTTCAAGTCCAATGTCAATTTAGTTTCTTGACAAACCAATTGCTAAACAACACGTTTATATTATAACATAGCAAATTGAAACAATCGATTTTAATGTTTAATGATTATGTTTCTTATTGCGAGATTGTAGTTGGCACAATATCGCTTGACGACAAGCTATTCCTTTCAGGAATGATACGACGACTATAATATCGTACATGTACACGGTCTTTTCAACTGCTGTTTCCATAAATCATTTTATTTAACGAATGATTCATAGGCTTTTATCATAATAGCTGCCCGTGCTGTTATATACCTACTTGTAGCTTTATTTTTGTTAAAATTATACTTTTCCATAGCAAAGCTGTGACCACGAATCAGCGTACAATAATTAAACCTATTTATAACTCTTAAAGCTTTATAAATGTTATTAACTACAGAAACTCTGAAGCCAAGTGTTTTCCTACGTTGTACCGGTTATAACCGACTCCCTACAGCAACAACATTATTTGCAGACCATTATTTGTCCCAATGTAGCTTTACTGGGCTGTGAAGGTCGTTTATTCTAACAAGATTATTCGTCTAAACGATTCTATGCTTTTGTTGTTGCCACATCTATCCCTCTAGAGTAGATAAAACAAATCTGATGCAGTTATTCCCATGACCTTTCCACGATTACAAGAACAACCAAATTTTACAACTTGGTTGGGCCAAAAATGGTTGTGTAGGGGCAAATATTTAGATTCTAGACTAGGTATGTGCTTCAGTGAAGTCTTCAATTCATTGGACTCTTAAATTATTTTAAGGCCACAGTTTGATTGATCTGTCTGCCTGTCCCGGCGAGAGACTAGTTCACTGACTGAGACGCGAATATAGAATCTAGTAGACCTTGCACAAGTATTTTTTGCTATAATCTGTCACAGAGACTTCTATCTAAATATCCGCAAAGATATCTAACTAGATGTAGCAGGGTCTTTGAAAAGCATCTGATATTCACACAACTGTAAATCAAGGCCCCGCTGTCGCCAAACGCGGGCAATTATGCAAATGGAACTCCTTTTATATCGTTGACATTAAATTTAACCTCACTTGTTGTATTAACCTTATTTCGAACCATATAGAGGTCAATTCCGCCTGGCGTATATAACGAGCGACGGGCCTTATAAATTGTATGAAGACATGCATCGGCCCGGCCAGATAGGGGAGTGGGCGTTGGCGAGCATTTTAATTTCGCATAGGAATCGTTACGCGAGGAGAGTTCATTAGTTTAAAACAGTTTTTTTGTCTGTTACGTATTAGCTCAAAGCTGTATTTAGGTCTTCAAATTTATCTTTAAAAAATGTTGTTCGATGCCCAATCTTCTTGTGATCGTCATATAGTATAGGTTGTTCCCCGGATTGTTGAAAGATTCCTATAGCAGTCCGCGGACGAGCCTCGAGCGTTCTGCGTAGGTATATGCAGTAACACTCAAATTGTTGTTTGAAGAATATAGTTTAAATTACAGCGACAAGACACTCATCAAACTTGTTAATGATGTCGCACCGTTGTAGGTAACCCACCTATCGATTTGAATGTAATAACCACGACATACTCATACTCATAGTACTGGTCAGTTTTAAACCAGGTACCGAGCGAAGCCGACAGGACGTTGACAGGAACTATAATACAATTTATCTGTTGACAGGACGAGGGGCACGATGCAGTGCAACTGTACATTATGTACTTTATGTTTGGCATTGGCAACCTCCGGGCCAATGCAGTTGTAGGCACAGGCTGGGTGGGCTATCTGCCAAAGATAAAACACTGATTCTTTTCTAAAAACATACCTAATATTAAATGTGAATGTATGTCGATGATATAATTATGTTTGCTGTTATAATCTGCACGGCTGAACAGATACGAATGAAGGATCTAAGATAAGATATTAATAAACTTACATTATGGGAGAATCACAGTACATGCTTAAAAAATCTGTTTAATTGTTAGCTGTTGTTTGTCTCCTAGGTTATCCAAGGGATACATTTTTCGAGCAGTCGAGTCGTATCGTTTTCCTGTTCGTATTCTCTGTATAAAGACAAAGTCTTCAAGTAACAAGGATCACGTTAAAACGTTTTATTACATATATATATAGTTAGGTTATTCTGTGCCTCTAGTCTTCTGTTTTGATTTCTCATTTCCTCTTTCACGTAAATGATCTTTGAATGTAAAATCTGGTTTCATAACTTAACATAATCATAATGCTGTTTGATATACAGGATATGATGACGACTAGTGGTAGTAATAAAATAACCTCGTGTGTGTGATATCCTATCTGTAACATTCATCAGTGGCTACTAAATACTTTTATAAGCAGTGTCGAATTCAAATTTCTTCAGAGACGAAAAATACAATACAGTAATAATAACCTGAGTGCAAAAATTGTTTATTTACTTATTTATATTTTGTTTTTTTTGGAAACACATCTACATAGATTACATAAAAGATAAGTATAACTTTAAAACACGTGCATATTAAGCGGTACATGTTTGCCGATGGCCAATTACAAGTTTCCATTTATACAATTTAAAACAAAGTAATTATAAAAATACAGCAAGTAGGGAAAATGAAGTGGGACTGGGCAAGCCATTTCTGCCGCATGTTTAATGCGTTGTGGGCTAAAACCAACACAGAGTGGACACCCCTGAACGGAAAACGACCTTGCAGCAGACCGCGGCGAAGATGGGGGGACGAGTTAGACGCCCATCTTAAAAATTGGCCCACAATGGCCTTAAACAGTGACGATTGTATAGTTTAGATAGTATAGATAGTATAGTTTTTGATAAACACAAGTTTTATTTATGTGTTATTTTGTCGATGGAGACACCGACACTGCTCCGATTCATCTAGAGAATCTTCATCAGGGTGAGTTTGTTCCGCGCTCTGCTCTTAGCCGCGTGTGGTAAAATAATACGTGAGGAAAACCCGTGTTCATCAAAATGTGTGGTAGAACTCACAAAAGTTTTGAAAGTGAAATAGATATTGAGTTAGTGAAAACATCAATATCCACGTTTGAATTCACCAAAGTGTTGAACTAGCTGCTTGTTCTAATCACAAAAGCTAAATAATATATGGATAAAATTGCGAGTTACTTGATAAATGTACAGTAGATACAACGCAGTGTTGAACACAGTTCTTTCATATAGCAATTGATCAATATCAAAAACTCAATATCATTCATAGAATGATCAATATCATTCATAGCCATGCCTACACATTCTATAAATGTTTTTGTAACAAAAAAAGTCTGGTCTGATAATTAAATATTGACGTTAAGAGAGTAAATTATGTTCAGTTATCTCAAGTGTGTGTTTCTTCTGTTTATACCGGCAGCTACCGACAGTATATTTTTTGTACTACAGGTGTCTGTCGAAATCAAGTTTTAGCAAAACTGCGAAAAAATTCTAGTAATTTATGATAGTTAATGTCAAATTCAAATCATTTTTATTCAACACGATCACAAGGATCACTTTGAAATATCTTTCATTCTATGTGAATTCTTAAATTTTCAAAATTTTTGTGAGTTGTATACATTTTGATAAACACAGGTTTTGTTCATGTATTATTTTGTCGATGGAGACACCGACACTGTTTCGATTTATCTAAATCGTCATCAGGGTCATTTTGATCCGCGGTCTGCTCGTTGCCGCTCGCGTTCACGGTTCGCACCGTGAGAAAAATCTCTGTGAATTTAAATAAGTATGAACAGAAGATGTAGTGTAGCTAGACATCTTCTATATTATTGCTCTAGCCTTGCGTGTCGGATCAATTGAAACATTGAATCGTACGATGTTCCGCGTAACATTTCGCTTGCGTTTTTATTTATTGGCATTGCAAGAAACGCTTTGTAGTTTCTTTATCATTGCCTTTATCGTTGGTAGATTCGATATAATTTCCGGTCAGGGCGTCTATTCAGGAAACCGATTTAGATATCGAAACGATAATATCGTGGAAGTGTTCGTCAAATTCGATGTTACACAGCATTAACTGTGTTAAGAGAGGACAGCTAATGAACGTGGAAACTTCGGACTGAAGAATGAACCACGAAGAAGGCAACCCACTTCGGGTAAATAATGATGAATTGAAAGTGATAGTGAAAACCGATCCATACCAAACTACCATGGAGTTAGTGGCATGGTATGATGTTAACTTACCCCCAATATTGACCAAATTGCAACAAATAGGTATAATAAAAAAAATGGGTGACTCATGATTTGACTCAATTGCAGAAGAGCGCGCGTTATAGCTTGCCTTACCTTGTTAAATCGGTACAGAAATTATGGGATTTTGAACGTGCGACGAAAAACGTGCGTGGATGCTTTATGATAACCGTAAACGGACAACGCAATGACTGATTCCAGGTCAGACGGCGCAACAATGCTCTAAAACTAAGCTTACAACAACACAGCAAGAGATAAAGCTAGAAACAAGATATTAAGCTGGTGTGTGTTTATAAGCTACTGGCTGGTGCCCGCGTCTGCGTCTGCGCAGAATTAGTACTTCGTATAATTCTAACGGTTTTTGCAGCGCACGCCAGAATAGCTCGCAGATGGCAGATTTTTTTTCTACTTGACACTTATCGTTACATTTTGGACAATTCACACAATGTCTTAATAAATTATAGCCTATGTGTTATTCTGGTGTATAAGCTATATTATTGTAAAGTTTCATTAAAATCCATTCAGTAGTTTTTGCGTAAAAGAGTAACAAACATACATACAAACTTTCGCGTTTATAATATTAGTAAGATACCTTTAGTACACTCAGATATTATACCCTTGAGACACTCTACAAATAATATACCGTGGTCACCTTTCAGTGCCATAGTCAAGATCAGAAAGTGACTGATCACTCTTCACTACAACGAAACGGAGGAAATGCTGGTCAAAATCGCATAAGCAAATTTAATTCTCAAAACACACCACACACACACATATAAATACACACACAAATTCACCAAAGTACCTATATTATTGTAGCTTCACTCAAACTGTAGTCTAAAATGTTATTATTATTATTATCTTTATATTTTATATGGATGCTTGTTTTGTGCATCTGTTTCTCACTGTTTAATGTTTTGGACAAATCTAATTAGGGTTTCCGCGATACAGGCTTGACAAAGTCAAAGTCAAAAGATACTTTATTCAATACAAGGATCACTTTGAAACGTTTTACATACTAGGTAAATTTAGCTGCCAATTCCTCCTAACCCAAGCCCGTGAAGAACTGGCAAGAAACTCGTCCTGGTCTTAGCGCTTTTATGGATGATTCATCTTATAACTACCTTAACTACAAAAAACTGATAAATAAATAAATAAAATAATGCCGGACATTTCACACAGCATCATCTGGCCCCAAAGTAAGCAGAGCTTGTGTTATGGGTACCACATGACTGATATACTAATTATATACTTTTTTTTTAAACACATACATATTATGCATAGAAACACCCAGACCCGAGACAAATAGTTGCAGATCATACAAACATTTGTCCCGCGGCGGGAATCGAACCCGCAACCTTCTGTGTCTCAGGCAGGCCTTTACCCACTGCGCCACAGAAGTCGTCATACAAGAGAGTATACATAACAAATGTGTCGGTTAACTGTCTGAGGGCAGAGCGACATGAGACCAAGCATTCTTATCAATAATATAGTCATTTATATTATAATACGCTTTCTTGAAAAGACTACCTATGCGAATAATTACCTAGTGCGGATCCCATTGTTAAAACTGACAAATCTGTATTCGATGGTAATTTTGTGGAAATAAATATTATTATTAGATCTCTTCAGCTCAATATTTAAACCATATTGTTTTCTTTTACAGCGTTTCTTCTCTGCGGCCGGCCGATTATTCTAGTCAATATACAATGCAGTGGCCGACTGAGCGAAGACGATGCAAAGAGCATATTGTCTATTGCAGAGCGAGCTCGTACTAGCAACTCTCATCTGGCATGCATGGGAGAGTTCTGTACCAGGGACAATGTCATATGTGAGTATTTATAAATTAAATAAATATTGTTGGGCATTGCACACAACATCATCTAGTCCCAAACTAAGTATTAATTTCTTATTTTTTAAATAATCCCGGATATTTCACATAACATTATCTGGCCCCAAAGTAAGCAGACTTTGTGTTATGGGTTTATATGAATGTTTTTACAAAAAAATGTATATAAGTAGTAATATCAGTCATGTGGTACCCATAACACATGCTCTGCTTACTATGGGACCAGATGATGTTGTGTGACAAGTCTGGCATTATTTATAATTATTATTATTATATATATAATATATCCCTATATATATAAAAATCTTGTGTCACAGTTTTCGTGTTTATACTCCTCCGAAACGGCTTGACCGATTTTGATGAAATTTTATATGTATATTCAGTAGGTCTGAAAATAGGTTTATAACAAATTTTTATACCCCTTAAACCCTTAATTGTTATAAACCTATTTTCAGACCTACTGAATATACATATAAAATTTCACCCCAAAAAAATATTTTTTATGTTCAATAAGGCAAAACAACGTTTGCCGGTTCAACTAGTATTATATATACAAGAATTACTCGTTTAAAGGTAGTAGATAACATAACACCCAGACATAAAACAAACATCTCATCTAACCCCAGTTCAAGAAGAATCCGGCAAAAAACTCGTCTGGTCTTAACACTTTTTTGTATGATCCTTGCCAATTTTCTTACGGATACTGGCACAATATCGCTATCGGTATTGTGGGAGCCAGACGACATAACTAACATCTTTAAATATATAAATCTTATGTGCGTGTGTTTGTAATTAAACTCTTCCTAAACGGCTGGACCGATTTTGATGTTTTTTTTGTGTGTTAAAGTACTGATAAATGTTTTTTTCGATTCGAGAATTGTTTAGATTGGTAATAATAATAATAATGCCGGACATCTCACACAGCATCATCTGGCCCCAAAGTAAGCAGAGCTTGTGTTAGGTCCTTTGTTTAGGTACCTACCACATGACTGATGTACGTTTTTTTATATAAATACATACATATTACACATAGAAACACCCATTTGATCATACAAACATTTGTCCCGCGGCGGGAATCGAACCCGCAACCTTCTGTATCTCAGCCAGACCTTACCCCACTCACATAGGTTGTCATCATAATTAATTTTTAATAATAATTTATTATAATATTTTTTTTTCGATTCGAGAATGGTTTAGATTGGGGATAATTTTTTTTTCGATTTGATAATGGTTTAGATTCTAAACCATTTCGAATCGAAAAAAAAATACGAATCTAAAATATGTATTTATTTCTTTTTAAAACGCGCAGACGAAGGCTGCACAAGACAGCTAGTAATCTAATATATTAAATATTGCTGGACAATGCACACAACACCATCTAGCCCCAAACTAAGCATAGCTTGTATCATGGTGAACAAATGATAGAATACATATTATATACGTACCCATATATGTTTTGTGTCAGAGAATCATGTGTTTATCTACATTATCAGCATTGTCTATTTACATAGTAATAAATTACTAAAGTAACTAATGATGACCTATGGTCAGTTGCGTCGTAGGAACACCTGCATAGCTGACGAACAAAGTTAACATATTTATGGATGTATATAATGATTACTGGCTTTTGCCCGTGGCTTCGTATATGCAGTTCTTATCTAGATACAATCTTCGGCTGGCTTGTTGGCTCAGTTGCTCTGCTCTCTGCGCTGTAGGTCGAGGGTTCGATTCCTTCCCAAGATATTCATTTGTGTGATGAACATAGGTGTTTGTTCTGTGTCTGGGTTTTATAAAGTATCATAAGTATGTATTTACAAAATATATAAGTATTCTATCAGTCATCTGGTCACCATAATACAAGGTATGCTTAGTTTGGGGCTAGATGGTATTGTGTGTAATGTACACCAATATATGTATATGTATATCTAACTAATATTATAAATGCGAAAGTAACTGTCTGTTTGTTACGTTTACCGCTGAACCGATTTTGATGAATTTTGGTACAGAGATATATGAGACTTTGGAGGAGTACATAGGCTACTTTTTATGTAGGTACCACTCGTGCGAAGTCGCGGGCAGCAGCTAGTATAATAAATATAAAAATCTTTCGCCTTGCTAAGTTTCATCAACATCCGTAGCGTAAAAGTAGAAATACGGATGCTGGTCAGGTTGGAGCAGGTTCATCCCAAGCCTTTTTGTCATCTAAATCATCTGTTATTTTATAATTAGCTTTATGAAAAAGTTTCTGTTTGATTACGTTTAAATTAGCCAACCGACAAATATAACACGTCGCTTGCGACCTTGTTACTGAAGCGTACACAATGCCCAATACATTATTTATTAACTTTAGCGAGCCTATTGGGAACAGCGAGTTTATCTTTATTTCTAGTATTAATATTACGATATTTTTTTTAAATCCCTTGTTTACACTTCGGTGACGTTTCAGAATCATAGACTTAGTCGTACTCTAGATATTCGAAGATAGAGAGAGTAGTTGTATATCATCATAATCCGTTTTTAATCTTATGACGTTTTGACTAGATGCGATCGCTCATTGGTTTAGTTAGATTATACATTGAATTAAATTACTTAAGGATTTATGAACAGTCATTTCCAACAAATGACTAAAACTGAAACAGAAAACTGAAAATCGCTGCGTTTTACAAAATTTTTGGAACGAAGTTCTTTATCGCGGGTTGGCGAGAAGACCTAGCCGACAAAAAATGTAACGCGTTACGTTACGAAAAACTAGAATCGATAACTAGTCTCCTACATATATATATATATATATATATATGAATATAGTTATTTATTGCATCAATAATCAAAATTAAAGAGAGGGGTGGGTAGAGAGAATGAGAGCCTGGCACGTTAATGATTAATTATGCCAATCCTGCGTACGAAAGGGACTTCGTTCCCATACATACATCGTTCCATATACGAAAACGATCATTCGATTTACGAATGATCGTTTTCGTATATGTTGCGACACTAAATTTTACAATCACTCCACAGCATTGAAAACCTTCGAGCCACTTCTAGACGAAGAGGTAGTAACAACTGTGGATGCCAACGCCAAAGGTATGAGCAGTATCCTTTGCCCCGGGACCATAGATAAGAGTCAGTTCAACGGGCACTCTGGCGCCATCAAATCTGGACTCAGTCATCTTGCGATACCCCGTGGCTGGTCCTGGGGAGGGCCTGCATCCCCCTTCTGTCCCATTTGGACCGAAATCAATGTTCCTGATTGACGAAACTGGAAAAACAGGTAGGTAATTAGACAATTCAGAGATTTTAAAGTCGATATTGTTAAACTTTTTCATAATGTTGAAATGTCTTTCTTTTTATAGTTAAAAATGCTCTTAGAATATGTCTCAGTTGGTCCGAAATCAATGTTCCAAATCGACAAAAATGGAAAAACAGGTAAATCGATGGACAGTTTCGTCTTTTCGGTATGTTAGCCATGATTAAAATCATGGTTCTCTAACTAGTTTATGGCTAAGATTAAAAGATGAGAATAAATGCCGTCTTATATCTTAATTGTGTCTAAGTGCATGCACTTACGAAACCGTGAGCTTAGTGTGTATTATCTCAGATTTTTGACCTAAATGCCGAGAATATTCTCTGTTAATGTTTTCCTAATTAAAGTTTACTTCATATAGCGTCTCATAATGATACGAATATGGCCCAGATCGCTAAGGAGATATATGATAGGATATGACAAGAGTCAATGTCTCATTTAGGCCGAAACTAATGTCTCATAATGACGAAACTGGAAGAACAGGTAGCATGTTAAGGTAGGTTATATTTGGCTGCTACTAATATTTACTGCAGCGTAATTGTTGCAAAACTATGATGATTAGTTAACATATTTTTTTGAAACACATTTTGTTGAACATATCTAACCTCTTGGCTTAAAGTCTGCTTTGCCATTATAATCCCTTCTTAGCTGAAAACAAAGTCCTCTAACACACCAAGAAACAGATACATAACAAATATTTTTCTATTCAAACGAAGCGGCCATGTTTTCTCTTATGTCAATGTCAAATGGTCGACAAGTGTCAAAGTCATCTTATAGCAGAATATTATACTAACCTAAGATAAATTGTGTTATGTACTTATAACGTGTAAATATAATGAGACGATGGGCATTTATTGTATCTTACCAAATGTTATATGTAGTTTTTAGATGATGTCGTATTTGTACATAATTATGTAGATAGGTTATGGAATATTAATTATACCTGTTGACCATCTTTATATAAATAAAAATAACGTCCTTATGAAATTATATTTATTATAATCTGGTATAATAAGTCTTTGCGAGGCACAGACTGCAAGTGTGCTTTTTAATATTAAGTAGGCATTAAATGAATTAATAGAAGTAATAACGTCTTCGATAATTACGAATGATTTATACAAAAACTGGGTCAGATTTTTATGTGTGTAAAGCTACCATTGTATAAACAAAACCGCAGGTCCAGCTAGTAAAAAATCAATCTCGCTTCCCCAATATGAGCCAACTTATAACTAGTTTAAGAGTTAAGCTTTACAATAAACAAAGATTTTTATAGTAGGCAAAGAAATGGCCAATCAGAGGTCTTATGCTCAGAAAAGTGAGAAAATCTCGGTAAAAACTACCTGCATAGCATGAATTCTACAAACAACAAATTCCGCGAGAATACGTAAAAAATACATTTGCGTATAGAAAATCATACATTGTACTGAGAAAGAAGTTTTTTCTCGAAAGAATGTTTAATAATTGCCATCATTATTGATCAGTTAATAAAGGCTTAGTGTCAGATTTGACGCAGTCTTTTCTAATGACATTTATCTCACTTCTCCGTGCATACGACCCCAAGAGCCTTATATTTTTGTATTGAATGTGATCTCGTAGTAGATGCGTAGGCGTAGTGAGACTAAGTATTAATACGAATTATAGTTTATCACTTCATACTCGACTACGACACTAAAGCAGCCATTTAATTATTATAGAATCGGAAGTGTGTACATTTTTTTACACAATTATTAACCTCCCTTACAAGCACGAGTAACCGCCAAACCTAAGAAAAAAGATATGTAACTTTAACTTTAATACAATACGCAGTAGAATCAGTCAAAATTCCATGACGTCATCTTCGCGCAATATTGGCAGCTCTATAACTTCTTTCTAATATTACCTGTCATGTGTTTGACATGAAGGTTAAAAAATGTGAGATAAATGTTATTGAGTGAGACAGCGACAATGAGATAGCGCGAGAGATATTTATCTCATTTATAAGCACCTGCTCACTGGGACAGTTTACACCAGTTTACCGCCAGAATTGACCTCATCTCTCCAAATGACATTTTCTCACTTTTCGACCATAATACCCCTGATGTTAATCGAATATCTCTAGTTTAAATGTTTTTGGGACCATATATTTCATTAGTCAATGTCAAAAGAGCTCTTCTATGGCATTTTTTGTTATGAATTATAATGAAATGAAAATTATGAATTACATCATCTTTTTAATACTGTATTTGGCTACGTTTTTTAAGATTCAAGATTTTTATTTGGTTTTTAACTGCTCAACCTACTTGAGTAGGGCAGGGCGAGTCACTCTAGTAGAATATTTAGTTAAATCTCAGTAGATCCATTGTCCAGATCCATAAAGGATCTAGTGAGATATTTTTTCTCTGTGGATCGGTTTGGTTCTGATGAGAATTTGTATTGTAAACTTGGTTACGTTATGTTAGAGTATAGAAAACAACGCGCAAGGCGAGCGAGCAAAGCGAGCGTTCCGCGGCAGCGGCCGCCGATGCGCTAGAAGAATAGGTATAGTTAGTTCGTCTGCCATAACTCTGCCCAATTGCTAACCTGTCTAGATTTATCATTATAATCATTATATCCAATACAATTTACCGTTGTTTTCAAAATAGATCTATTAGCAATAAAAAATCTCATCAGATACAAATTATTGGGAAACCGATCTACAGAGAAAAAAATATCTCACTAGATCCACCATGGAGCTGGACAATGGATCTACTGAGATTGATCGGAATATTTATGCGCTCTCGTAAAGGAAGCCTATTAGTAAAATAGTTAGGGTGAGAGAGTGGTGTCGATTCGGTGTAGCACTCTTTTAAGCGCAAAATCATAAGACAACACGTCTTCAATTGTATGGGTGACCGTTAGTAGATCGCAGATATCACTTTATTGTCAGGCCATGATATATCTCTTACGTACACTATACGTTGGATAATACGAAGAAGAAGCTACACAGAAGCGACATCTATATATTTTTATGAATATGGGAGATTCCCATGAAACTTACCCGTTTTGTGATATCAAACATAATTATTTTTGTAAATTTATTCTTTTAGTGTGTTTTTATATGTTTATTACTTGGTGTAAATTATTGGTGAATTATAAATAAATTATTTAAATTATTATTTCTTGTTTTCATTAATTTGGTTTGTTTATATGGAAATTATAAAGGTGACTGACTTTCTACAGAAGAAAAATGTTTGTAAAGATAAGGATAAAGAAAAATTGGATTGCAATGATCGAACATTTGAAAGTACCGAATCGAAATTAGTAAGTATATTTTATTTAGTAAACTTAAAACAAATTAACATAATAATCTTTAGGAAACATAGTTAAAAACCACATGCTTAATATCCATAACGCTATCTAAACAAATTATTAAATTGAATTTATAAATAATATTTTTTTCCGTAACAAATAACTACTACGCAATCCTAGTATCATCTACGTTAATTCAACGTCTAGCAGCCATCGTTTTCCGCTGCATTTTCCTATGAGCATCCATAGCAGCTGTTTCCTCGCAAGCTCTGCACCTGAAATTATTCAGTTCTTTCATGTAACAATACTCGTAAGCACAACACAGACTCCCTTGTAGGAGTATAGTACGTTATCCTTTTAGATTTAATACACTCCCTCGTGCACAAAGCTTTGTTTCTAAAGAGAGAATGCTAAATCTATCTGACTTGATATCCTACCGACTGCGCCAGATTTTAACATTACTACGTTAAAATCTATATATATAATAATAATAATAATCCCGGACATTTCAGACAACATCATCTGGCCCCAAAGTAAGCAGAGCTTGTGTTATGGGGGGTACCACATGACTGATACTACTTATATACTTTTTTTTTGTAAATACATACATTTTATACATAGAAACACCCAGACCCGAGACAAATACTTGCAGATCGTACAAACATTTGTCCCGCGGCGGGAATCGAACGCGCAACCTTCTGCGTCTCAGCCGGGTCTAAGCCAACTGCGCCACAGAGGTCGTATCTAGCGCAATCTGTAGGATATCAGACAGAAAAATTATAATATATAATGGTAGACAATGCACACAACACCATTTAGACCCAAACTAAACATAGCTTGTATTATGATGACGAGATGACTGATAAAACACTTATATATATTTAAATACATACATATAATACTTTGTAACATTCACTACAATAAACAAACAACTATGTTCATCACACAAATGTTGATCCTGGGAGGGAATCGAACCCTCAACCTATAGCGCAGAAGGCAGAGCTACTAGCAACTAGGTTGACAAGTCAGTCAGTCAAATGCACATGCAGGCAATTAAATAGGGGCCTACATGGATCTATTCTAGAGTGTGAACTTACGGATTAAGCGCATGGCTTAGCCAGAACTTCTTCGTGGGGTCGCATTGGCCCCTGAGCTGATCTGTGTCCCACGAGACAGTTTCCATCCTCCACTCCGGCGATACGACTGGTAGCTGCAAATTGGGCAGCGAAACCTGGAAAGAAAGATCTAGTTGCATTCACCAAAAAATGGACTTACTGGCTAAATTCATATTCAGTAAAATCGTGATTAGCATCATCATTTAAACTATTACTAAATATTGCTTATTGACTTTGGACTGTTCGCTGGTAAACGGCATCACTCGGACTTGTCATTCAAACCAAATAACCGATGGGTTGTTTGTTTGCAATTGAGTAGGTACTTGTACTAAGTATATTAATACCTACATAGATGGGTAATAATAACGTACCTAAGCAATATCTGGCTAGAGAGCCAGGCACAGAACAAACATACTTACTAAGTATTATGTTCAATACACAAATGTTTGTCCTAGGAAGGAAAGAGATTGTTTTCAGGGATATAAGTATGCGGGAGCGAGCACAAAAAGACCATCAACTGTGATACCAAAGATGCTTTTTGAGTTTTATAATCTCGCTTGGATCGTAGATTCTAACCGGGTTTGATTTCGTAGGCAGCCCCGGCAATGGCGCCTTCACACTTAAGTAAGGAGTAACCGCCTCTTGCAGTGCGTGAGACGTGCCGCTAGTATACATGTCCTCGCAAAGAATGCTGCGAACGCGTTTGTCCAAGATGTCATCCATGCTGACTGCTGGAGTCATGACAAGTCGCGGGCGCTTCATCTGCGCCTCCTCGCGACCAGCGTCTAAAGGTCTCTCCTGCGAACACCACGAGCTGAATATTAATACGGTTTAGGTGTTTAAATACGATGGTCTAGCCATATGATACCACTAGAACAAAGTTTAGCACTATTTATTTTCACATACAAAGTCGATGAGCTCAGCAGTATGTAGATACTGCTGCTACTGAGTACTGAGTATTCAGGGTTGTTGTGTGGACGGTGTATGCGTCAACAACATCAGTTATGCCGATGATTTAGTGCTGCTCCCGGTGGGGTAAACTAGTTTGTAAACTAGTCATGACTTGTGGAGTGCATGCGGTTGGGCATGGATGTATAACTCCAAAAAGACGAAGTGCTCGAATCCAAAAGTGGACATGGACTAGTGGAACCTTTCCGTTCCACTAGTCCATGTCCAGCCTGTTATGCTCAATAGTACGGCTCTGCAGGTGCTATGTTCTAAATATCTGGGGCACGTTGTGACTGAAGAGTTCAAAAACGCAGAGCGCTGCCAGTCCAGAAAAACATGATCGTTTGTAGGTTCGCTCATCGCTTAGGGGAAGTCAACACTTACTTTTAAGGCTTACTACCAGTCCTTTCACTCAATTAGCCTCTGATAAACCACACCCGGTCCAGTATAATACCATCTTGAAGTTACTGTTGCAGCTGCCTCGCTTTAACAGCGCATCTGGGATGTTAGTTCACGGGTACGTCGCGATTTATCGCGTACCTTTTAATTATTCCCGAACTTAAGGCTGTGATTTAAAAAGCTACGTTAGCAGGAACGTTCCAAAAAATCTAAATTCCAACCTGTGTTGGTCCCCGAGATAGAATCACCATCGTCTGAGCAGAACAGGGCTCCAGTAGTAGAACACTCATGAATGATGTTACTTCGAATACCTACAGAGCAATACGAAACTACCCACTCACATACGGTTGCTGCACGCTCATCGGATTTGTCCTTACAATATCCTTTTTCTTGAGCAATAAGTCGAATGGAATCGTTTCCTTCCAATCAGACAGTGTGTGGATATCTCTCAGCTGGGGAGGCCTTGAATCAAATGCTTATTTATTTATTTGGAGCTAACTATATCAGCTGTGCATATTTAACAGTGCCGGCAGAAGGTTGCCAATGTGAACCCAGGGTGACTGTGAACTAAATGTTTCGCATCATTTATGTACGCAGTACCAGTGCTCCCAAACGGTGACGGAAAACATTGTGAGGAAACCCGTGACTTACACAACCCGGGTAATGGTCATGTCTTTCCTGTGAATACGGCCGAATAAGCTATAGGTGATGGTAGCAGCTAGACAAGCCTAGATACTACATTTGAAACCTGTTCCCTAGCAAAAGCGCCCTATAAGTATAAAATAAAAAGTTAAACTTGACGCTGACATAACTCATTTAATTTTAGATGCAAAGGCCTGTTTGTTATTTACCTATACCTAAATGTTTCTCATCCCACTCTAAGCTCAAGGTAGACAGTACCAGTAGGTATAAGCTGTGGGCCATATCGTAATGTAGGCCGAAGAAGCTAAGCGGTTAGCTAGGAAAATATCCACACAATGGAGGATTGATTTTTTTAGGATTGCCTCACAGCGCAGCAGTAGAAAACATATTATGCAAAGAGAGATAATTTTACAAGTTCTCACTTCTTCTTTTCGTGTCGCCTATGGCCGGGTGGGCGAAGGTCTGCATGAGACGCAGAAGGTTGCTAGTTCGATTTCTACCACAGGACATATCTGCAAGTATTTGTTTCAGGACTCAAGGATTTCTATGTATGTACAAAAAAGTGTCATGTCGTACCTACCCATAACACAAGCTCTGCTTACTTTGCGGCTAGATGCGGTGTGAAATGTCAACGATTTAAGTGCGCGAGCACTTTTCTGTGCACATATTTTAGAATTTTTCAGGCTATAGGTATATGCCAGTATTTTCCAATCCTCAAGTCGTGGGTCGTGCACAAAATCCTTTAGTGCACGACTCAAGACTTTAGGATCGGAAGGCGCGACCAATACCACTGGTCCAGTGCCCAGTACAGGTAATAGGTACCTGCTTTAAATAACCTCTACGTTTTAATTCTATTAATTCCTACCGTATCATCATACATCGTTCTTTCTTCTTGCATTTCGTGAGGACAGGATTTTTGATAGCACCATTCCGGTAGTCTGTTCTGTAGGTGGTGCCGTAGTCGAATAACATGGACGAAGCTCTAGCTTCCGAGTCTGACATGATTTGATTTTACTTAAAGAATTCAACAAAAATAAAATCGTTAAATAAATCCAAGCATTATGAAACTTTGTATGACACTGACGTCTGTCTGATGGAGTTCTTTTCATATCGAATTATACATCGAAGTTTTTATATAAAGTTATGGGATTATATTAGTAAAAGTCTATTCCTACTCTACATTCACCATGTAGGTAAACTCTAATTTTGAAAGGGGCTTGGCCTAGCGTGAGGTCCGTCGTTAGCACTTAGGTATTACTGAGATAAGTAGTAGTCAGCATAATTAATACATTGTTATCTTGCTTAGGTACTTATTATCTTGTATTGAGAGTTTTATTGTATAACGTGTATTTGCTGATAATTAATGTTTTTTACTTTAGGTACTTTTGAAATACGCTGTAAGTAGAACGGTAGCTGGAAGTAGGCATAGTTACAAATACAAATATATTTATTTGGAGCAAAAAAAACAAGGTAACATTAAAACATATGAAAACGATACCGACCGCAAAAGTGTAAAACTATGGCGCAGCCAGTAGCGCCCTCCCCTAATCAATTCCAAATTAACAACGTTAAAGATAGGTATCGAATTAGTATAAAATAATATATAATCCTAGGGCATAGATAATCTATGCTGAGCTATGCTATACCTACCCATCAAGTTAAATAAATAATTATAAAAAAACTAAGCACTCATATGATACGGTACGACGACGTCGCGGCAGACCGCGAACCATGTGGAGAGACGAGCTCACCGAATTCCGCGCCGACTGGACAATCTTAGCGCGGGAGAGGGATGAATGGAGAGAATGGCCTTTGACCAGCAGTGGGACAGTGTGGGCTGATTATAAATCATAAAATATGAACTCACATAATATTGGGAACGCTTATCCGGCAGTGATCTGGATCAGTTGAGCTATCAACATATCACTTTAAGCGGTCCATAGATGGCTCAACTGTTTCTCATTTATTTTATATAATTGTATATTGGTCTATATTTCTATAATTATTTCTGTGCTCTATGTAATCTACCTAACTCTTTAGAACTCTCTACATGAGGCATCATATTCTACAAAAAAAATTGTTTGCAATGTTTGTGTGTATGTTAGATGTTCTATTGTTCAGTTTCTTTGTCGCTCATTCACGTTGTAACGACTGAACCGATTTGGATGAAACTTGGTTTGGTATTGAGTCTGTGACCTGGAAAAGTAGATATATAGATAGATAACTCTTTATTGACTACCACACGGAATATTACAATAATAATAACTTAAATTATTTAAGGCAATACCATGGGTGGCCTTATCGCTAATAGCGATCTCTACCAGGCAGGATGGACTGGACTATAAATAAACAGAGAAGGGGCATGTCGGTGTGGTGTATTTATATAATTACATACATACCTACATGTTATGTAATTACCTACTCAATAGATATAATTATAAAAATAAACAGTATAAAAAAGTCAACAATACAGACATATGTGTAACAGCGCGACAAATAATGTTTCATGACCATGTTTTTGAAGACCTTTCTGATATCTACAGGCAACGCGTTACACAAGTAGAGTAGAACTTTTAACGTAGGTTCCAGACGTGCTAAGCCGCGGGCGAAAGATAGCGTTCCATATATAAAAATATACACAAAACTTTTTATATTATCATATCGATGTGATTTATCAATGTCACTTTTATAAATCAAGAAAGTGGACCTTCGGAAGCGTATTTGTTTATTATATATTTCAGACGCTCATTTTATTTTTATTTTTAAATTTTGTTACAATGGCAAACAATAAAAAGCGTTTTGAATCTATGCTCTTCAACTACGAATCTACCGCTAGAACAGATTTTCGGGGCGGTAAGATCAATCCTTTAATCACGACAAAATACAAAGGGAAAGGCGATCCTTGCGCGATGGTCAGACCTAGTCCCTTAAAAGACATACATGCCCTGACAGATTGGAAAGTGCCTAATGTACCGTTTGACTTGTTCAGGAAGCCTAAAGAATGCGTGAGAAGAAACCCTAACGAAGTCCAGAAGTCCTACGTAAGTTCTATAGAAGTAAAACTTTACAAACCAAAAGCCGTTACCTACTGTGAGAACGTTTTGTATAAATATAGCTATACTGATAATATTATTTTATGTAGGTATAAGCTCCTTTTCTTATTAGATTGTTTTTATTTTTTAGAAGTAAGATTTATCTACTTTTACGTTTTCTCTGTGAATACTTTTTTTTATTAGCTAACTTTTATTATTTACTCCTGCTGTTTTATGTTCTTATTTTTACGCATTAGATAGTATCCTTAATAATAAAATAAGGTGTAAATAACCTGAATTGAATTGACACAATTCTACTTACCTATAATAATTAGGTTATAGGTAAGTACAAAGTAGATAAACATGTACTTAGTTTCATTAGATTTATCATATTACAGGGAAGAGCTATAGACCATGAACGAAAGGCAGTGCAAAAAACACGGCCACGATTGAAAATGGTGCCTGCTGTGGTTTTGGACGACGTGGACGATGTGCAAGTATCCCACCTATTTTAGAACCTATTCTCTATACCTATACTCATAACACGTTTACCGAGCGGGCTACAAACTTATAAACATAGATATGGACATAGAATTAGGACATAGTGCACAGAATCTCAACAAAAATCAAGAAAACATTAGAAGATAATAAAGTCTGCTCTACCATATTCTTTGATGTTGCGCAGGTTTTCGATAAAGTTTGGCACATCGGCCTTAGGTATACTATAACTCAAAAAATGTTACCCACAACTCTATAAAGATATCTTAGAACTCTATATATCGGACAGAGCTTTCAGAATTAGACAAGAAGATGCCTGCTCTGATATCAAAGAAATTAAAGCTGGAGTATCACAGGGAAGTGTATTAGGACGAATCCTGTATCTTTTATTCACCAGTGAAATACTCCATTTAGATGATAATACAATCGCGACCTTTGCTGACGACACAGCCATAGTGGCTGTTGAAAGCACTTCTGCAGAAGCAACTGAAAAGGTCCAAAAGGCTGTTAACCAAATCCATGAATGGACCAAGAAATGGAGAAGCTTAATAAATCAAAATCTGTGCATATAAAATTTACCAACAAAAAGCTGCAGTACCATTGTATCAACAGTAAGCGCGTACCATGTGAAAATATGGCCAAGTCTCTGAGAAAATAAAAAAAATTGAAAATGAAAAAATATTTTATTACAGCAAAAACAGAGTAAATCCTTATGACTATAACAGTACCTAGTATAATCTAGGACAATGGAAACACTCCATGTTTTGCAGCGAACTTATTCTACATAGTGAAATATATGTTGGCTTCCTCACTAGGCAAAGCCTGTATCGAGGAAACCTGTATCCCGGTTATACATATCTTGGCATTATAACTCTTCAGACAGACATATTAAGTACATTTAAGATTTTAATAACAATGTGGGAAGGTACCACTAAAATATTTAAAATATATATATATATTCTTACACTACTATGCATATGCATGTGTATATATATATATGCACATACACCTACACATACATACAATGCAAAAATATAACAGCAGCAATAAGAGACACAAATGACTGGATAATGTCCTCTAAATAACGACACTTATTACAGATTCAGTGCTATCATATGACAACGTAGAAAGCCAATTTGATATGATACTTTTTGCTTCAATTTCTGATCTGTTCTTGATATCGCAAAATTTAACTACTGTGTTATATGTGTGTATTCTATTAAAAATACCGAGTCGTTGGGCAAAGCTTGTATTGACTAATGGGGTAACTAATCTATATACTCTACGACTTGCCACAAACTCGCATTCAGCAGAATTAATTATTGATCTGTGGACTGAGAGAGTGGTTTTGAGGATGAAAAGCTGACGAACACTAAGGACCCCAGCATCCGCGTAAAGGTTAGTGGTTGAATACCTGTAAGGCTTTCGGAGCATAACTTTTAAGACCGATCGTTGCGCCCTCTCAGCCTGTATGATGACGCAAAGCTGCGCTGGAAGGCTCACGTCAAGAAGAAAAAAGATGAGTATATAACAGATGTACCGCTATAAACAGATGTACTGGTTGCTTGGAAGACAAGCAGCCTTGTCAGTACATAACCAAAACACAATCTACATCAAGTCATGATGCTAGTATGGACTTATGGTACTCAGCTGTGGGGCTTTACCAAAAAAAGGAATATCCAAATCATGCAACAGTTTCAAAACAAAGTACTGAAGAACATCGTGATTGCACCTTGGCACGTAAGAAACGAAGACCTCCATCGAGACCTTGTCTTAGACTTCGTCGACACAGTTATTAGAAGGTACGCAGAAGCTCAGGAGCATAGACTTCATCATGTGAACGTCGAAGCAATCCAGCTCCTCGACAACACGGACATAGTGAGAAGACTCAAACGAACCAAGCCGTTTGAGATAGTGTAGTGTAACAGTGATAGAAAGTGAAAATGACTATACATACAATACATTGATTAAGAACACACAAACAAAGTGTCCTTCCCTTAAGTAGAGACAGTAAGAAAAGTGCTATTGGACTCATTCTTAGCCATAGTTATAAAAATAAGTCATAGTTAAATTACTCATTGGCCTAGTTGGTTAGATTGTAATAATATTAGAGTATAATTTTAAGAACTGTACACTAATATAAAAAAAAAAACATTTAAAGTCTCTTACATGGTAGGTTAAGCATGGCCTTAAGCTTATTTAGAATTACTAGGCAAGTAATGCGTTTTTACCCTGGTGCTTTTTTTAATGATCTTTCTTAGCTATCTTATCTACGAAGACGAGGTGGATAACGCTCCAATGTGGTGCTAATATAAACAAAGCGAGGCTCAGGCTTCTTGATAAATACATAAACAATTATTCTAATACATTTGAATATGACTGTCATATCAGGTTGGAAAATAGTGTAGGTACTTTGTAATTACCTCTTTAAATTACATTCGTGTATTTTAACTTACAGACGTCGAAAAATATTAATGGACAGCATGTACGTTACATCGACGAAAGAGACGATGCGTGATGCCCTAATCGATGCTAACTATTGTAATGTTAGAGCTCCATTCCCTGAAAAACCGGCGCCTGCTAACCCTGTTAGTATCTTTACTCTGGTAGACAAAACATTGATAGATAACTTTGACATTCGATCAACCGTTATTCATACTCGTACCTATAGCAGCTTTGATAGCGATCACATATAACTCATAAACCACGCGATTTTCATATTCATATTAATTTATTGTTTGTGAATCCGGGTGTTACCTGGATTCACAAACAATAAAGGACAAAAGACAGGTGTTTCTTAAACTTAGAAATCATGCATACAGCATACAAACGTTCAGTAGGTAGGTAGGTAACTTAAAAAAACATGTGTGCAATTCACACGTGGTAGAAGTGAAACCTTCAAAAAACAAACGTATAATACGTACACGTATACAAAACACCACGGTTGTTGTGATGCGTGATGTGATCAACATCACGCATGCGCGCACAAACACGTAATAATAAACACGTATAATGCTTCCTATCTCATTTTCTCCCACGTTAAATCTTATGAATTTATGTGTCTGTCTCTTTTTGCTGTCGCTTTTTCGTTTCATCGACTTTCAAATCACAACGATGCTAAAGAAGTTTTCACTTAAAAAAACTACATGGTTCAAACTATACAAATATTGTCACAAAGTCAAATACCTACTAAAAATGGTCACTAAATTCTAGATAATATTGTGGTCATCCAAAAATTCATTCTCATAATAAAGCTCCCTTCTAAAAGCATTTTTTGGTAATGATCGAATGGATGGCGTTATCTTATTGTAGGTAGGTATATACTTTGGTGCCATGCAAAATACACTAGTACGTAGCAAATGTGTCTTGCATGACACATTGTGCATTTTACCTTCTAGGTTTTGGTCGAAACCTCAGGTAGTCAGTCAGATTTTTCACATCATATTGTTGCACTGGTGGCCTAGTAGTCTAGCCTCGAATCCGATCCTAAGAAATGTGGGCTTAAATTCGGTCGTGCAACAATTGATTTTTCAGATAGAAAAATGTATGTGCTCTCAAACGGTGTAGGAAACATCGTGAACAAACCGGCATGTCGGTGAATCTAAAACCGTTCAAAGACGTGTGAGAATGGCACGAAAGGAGCGTTTGAGGCGCACTATAATCCTCCACTAGTTCCAAATAACTAATATCACGATAAGACTCAGAACACCAGGTTGTAGGTTAGGTATACAATTATATTATGTGTATTACCTAACGGCAGCCAGCACCTCTGTAAGCTTGCAGGGAGCGGTCGACCTATAGTTTATCAAGTAGAATAAGTACCTGGATGACTGAGCTTTGCTTGATATAAAACACGGATAAAACGACGTTTTCTAAAAAAGAAACCTAGCTACGAGTAGATCGATTCATCGCCCCTGAAACCCCCTGCATACGGTTGAAGCCGTTTCCGAGATTCAGATTATATATATGTATATGTACAAGAATTGCTTTTTAAGAAAAAAATTGTATATGTACGTTTAAAGGTACCTATTAGATATGTAAGCCTACTTATGTAGCCTACCTAAGTAGTAGGTTTAATGTCTTACCTACTCGTACTATAGGAAATAGTACAACATTAATTAATTTTAACAATCTGAATAAATTATTATTATTAGGTATAGATTAGTTGGAGTTACTTGTTTATATGTAGTAGTCATACAAAATACTTGGGTACCTACTATCTACTTAATTAGTTACGTAATTTCAAATCATAAAATCATTCAAATGAATCAACAATCAAATCTAATCATTTAAGGCTCCGTCTGAAAATCAGCGCTGCCCCGATCCTCTATTGGTTCGGTACAGCATCATGCTGAGACGGGGACCTATTTGCCCCACACAACAATCTAGGTACTTCGTTTTTATTATTTTTTATTATTATTAGTATATATTTTGTTTTTTTTTTATAAGTACTATGTAGGTAAGTGCCCTAGATGCTGGGTCAAATAAAAACATTTTCTTTCTTTCTTACTTTGTTGACTTTTAAAAAAACAAATACTGAGCATGTTTGTTTGTTAACAACAGGGTTTGTACACACCTCAGGTCGCTAGTTAAGTACTTAGGTATTTAAAAATGTATATGATGGGTAGATAGGTAGATAGTCAAGAGACATTCCCTAACATATTTGGCACGTGCCTCAATTTTGCAATGGTTGGTATTCCGTACGTTGGAATACTGATATACGGTTTCCTTACAATGTCTTCACTGTTTACTAGCTTCTATCAAATGATTGACTTTAGATAACAATCGAGAAGTTTTTACCGCCGTACGTGGCACCGGAGTGGAGAATGGACTCCGTCTCATGGGACAACAGGCAGCTCCGCTCCTATTGCGACGCCACACAAAACTTCTGGCTGTCGAGAACAACAAAGTAATAACAATACTTACATATATATTTTTTACTAACCTTTACTTTCCCACTGCTGGGCAAAGGTCTCCCCCAATTCCATCCATTTGTTTCTGTCCCCCACCACTTTCCACCAACAATAATAATTTATAATAATGCTGGACATTGTCTCTTGTGTTATGGGAACCACTTGACTGATATACTAATAGGTAGGTATCATATATTTTTTGTAAGTACGTACATGTTATACATAGAAAAACACCCGAGACTAATATTTGCAGATCATACAAACCTTTGTCTAGCGGCGGGAATCGAACACGCAACCTTCTTCGTCTTAGGCGGGCATTTGCCCACTGAGGCACAGAGATCGTCCAATATAATCGTCATCATGTCGGTGCGTAGCTGTAGATACACATCTACACCTACACACCGACATGTGTAGGTGTAGATGTTTTGATTATTAGATTATCATTAGGTACGTATGATGATGATGGTTGATTATTAGATTATCATTAGGTACGTATTCATAAATAATAATTATTGCTGGACAATGCACACAACTCCATCTAGTCCCAAACTAAGCATAGCATGTATTATGGTGACTAGATGACTGATAGAATACTTAAATATTTTTAAAAACATACATATAAATATTTTTAACTATATACTTTATAACACCCAGACACAGAACAAACTCCTATGCTCTTCACACAAATGTTTATACTGGGAGGGAATCGAACCCTCAACCTACAGCGCAGATGGCAGAGCTACTACCAACTGAACTGACAGGCTAGTATAAAATAAGAGATGGATTATCAATAAAATAGTTCATTCATGAATAAAAACTTCTTTTTCAAAATAATAGGTCGGGTTAGTTTCATTTTTTAATTATCGTTAGCAATTCATTTGAGTATATAGTTATCAGTAAAAACCTATTATAATAAAAACAAAAATATTTATTTGATACTTTATAATATATCCCGATGATAATATGTAACTGCTTTCCCGTTCAAGACTTCGTCCGCGCGTTTAAAAATATATATATATATATGCAATTGTTTTAAACCATTATCGAATCAATCCATTCCGAAACTTGAAAACATAAAAAAATCATCAAAATCCTTCCAGCCGTGTAGAAGTTTAATTACAAAAACACGCACAGAAGATTTCGCACAAAAATTTATTATGGAATTGTTTTTGTATTGTTTGGCGACAGATCTACTATTTTGCGGGAAACCCTATTATTTATGAAATTTAAAACCAATTAAATTGGCAACACCTTAAATGCTACTATTTATATTTTACAGTTGTAACGTATGCACCGATACAACCGCTAGAAACGATATGAAGAAGCAAAAACAAAAACATTGATGTGTTATTGGTAACCATATTTATTTTACCATAAAACAGAGTAAACAAACTAAGAATTCCATTATAACTATTTCAAAAGCTTTAACATTATCATTTCATATAGTTATCATATTTTTACATAAATGATTTCATTGTTATTATATTATTAGTGGTTATATATAATTTAAATTGTAATTATTTACTATTTTTCAAATTCAATATTGCATTATGCAGCTTTCATATTTTCAATATTATTTGATGTAATTTTATTTGTTAATAAACATTGTTTTTATTTTTGAAAATGTTTTTTTTACTATACAGATTCAAACATTTATCATGGTATTTTTGACCCTTTATACTTTAAACTAACTTATAATTAGGTATAAAGAATATCACAATATTAGCACTGCACAGTAAAATATTTTTAAATATACGTTTAAATATATAACAAAAAACTTAATGTACTTTTTAAACTTTCGCGATCATAATTCATATTGTTTTAGAAGTTATTCCCGACATTACATTTGAAGTGAGGGTAGTTTTAGTTTCCCTTGCTACTTGGCGCTAACACTATGCTACCAGTCAGCCCGCGACCACGGTTGCAGCACAACCGAATTCTTGGAAATATATTAAACTACTAAAACAAAACAAGCCTAATCTTAAAGCCTAATACAATATTGTTTTAGGACACATCCGCCAGATTCCACATTCACCAAGATCATTTATTTCTTCCGCATTCGAAAGATTTTTTCAATCTCTGACGAAACGATACTATTCATGATTCCCCATCAGATTGATGACGACTAAAATGCTGAACTAAAATTAAAATATTTTTTATTTATGGCGAATGTGTTCTAAATCACAATACAACAATGCCGAACATTTCACACAACATCATCTAGCCCTACCATATGACTGATTTACTTATATACTTTTCCGTCTTTTTGTAAAAATATTATACATTGAAACACCCAGAGACAAATACCTCAGATCATACAAATATTGGTCCTACGACGTGAATCGAACTCGCAACCTTCGATATCTAAGCAGGGCCTAGAGGTCGTCGTGATGAGACGACCAAGTGCAAATATAAATTTTTTCTACCAATTCTTACTAATCATAATATTTTTAGGTATGTACCTACATCAGTCTCCTTAAAGTCAAAGCTAATATAATTTAACCTCGCGTAAACATTCGACTTTCAATATTACACTTTTTATAGGCAGTTATTTTTTGACCGCATTGCGCCATACGGAGAGGTCCCTAAATCCCCATTCGCACATCCTACTTTTACAGCGACCAAACTGAGTGCGAAGTAGATTAAGCGACTTCCATACAGGCCATGACATTGTCCTGATGGTAATTAAAATTAAGGTATGCTTTTAAACCGAACGACGACGCAACACCATACCAGTATATTTGAAAAGCGCGTCGTGTCAGTTTTACATTATCACCGACACAATGGCAACACTAAACGCGATAAAATATCCATAATAGATTTCAATTTATAATTACAAATCAACTGCTAGATTAATATTTACACAGGCACGGTTATTTACGATACTTTATGTTCCTAAACACACAAGCCTTGTTTTATTTGAATACAAACATCGCGTCTCAGATTCCTTTGTCAGTACATTCTTGTATAAGATAAATAACGGTCCGTTCTGTTTATCATATATAAATCAACAGACGGACGCTTCTAACGTATGATAATTACATAGCTATCAGCCGAGCGATTATGGAATTCAGATACAATTAATACATTGATGCTAACAGCTTTCAGTTACTATTGATGAATTAGTATTACGAAAGGTTGACACATGCAAACATATGAATGTAATCTCAGACTAAATAAATATAAAGACTGAGCGCCGCTATCCGCCGCCGCCAAAGTGAAGGCTTAAAAGCGTGCTCCTCTGTGTAAATAAACGCACCCAGTTACACCCAAATCATGCTCTTTGCTCTTAGTAGATGTCACGTTGTCATCCAGTAAATATTGTATACAAACCCCTCGCGATTTAGATCAAGTGTGTTTGATTTGACCAATGGGCGTGCGCGATATTTGATTTGACCAATGAGCGCGCTTGTAGTAGAGTTGGCCGTCAGATGGTACCCACTTATTGTCCGAGAGGTTGATACTGTCAGCCAACCGTCTGTTAGTGTGTGTGACGAGAAAGAGAGGGAAATAGAGAAGGTAAACGCACCCGTTATGCGCATCAGCCGTGCACTTAACCTGCAGTGCTGTGTATAAAATGTAATGTTATATAAAGTTATTCAGGATTTAATGTTAATGTTAATTAGCAAGGTGAGATGCCGACTACTGTAATGCTCGTTCGTTTTTCTTAATTTATTGCACGATGTTTAGGTGCTGGACTACGACATGGCACGTACTAAGAGCAAAGAACATGGTTAGAAGTATGTGTGTGCATATATTTTCATATTTATTTGGTCGGAGATAGAAACCGAATGTACGTAATACTAATCAAACTTGTCAAAACTGGTCCCAATTACAATCAAACTAATAATTGAAATAATGCACATTGCTAATTGAAATTGATAGACATCAATTGTGTCAAAGTTCCGTAATCGCTATGCAGCATGCCTCGTCCTTAACAAACACTTGCAAATCAGTTATCAAGCGCACAGACAAGGCAGATATTTGAAAGCGCCATCGCAGCGTTTTGTCTAACAACAGGATTCGAGTCTTTTATTAGAAGCAGGAGACGTGATCTCGCGCTTTTCGTGACCTCGGGGTCCAGGTCTGCTTCCTCTGGACACTTCTCTTTGATACGAAGGAGTTCTGCGTAGAGAAGACCTGAAATAAATTAGAAAGTAAAAATCACCAAAATAATAAATCAGAAGGTTGCGGGTTCGATTCCCGCCGCGGGACAAATATTTGTATGATCTGCAAGAATTTGTCTCGGGTCTGGGTGTTTCTATGTATCATATGTATGTATTTACAAAAAAAATGTATATAAGTAGTATATCAGTCATGTTGGTACCCATAACACAAGCTCTACTTACTTTGGGGCCAGATGATGGTGTGTGAAATGTCCGGCATTATTTATTATTATTATTATTATATATAAACAATATCAATAATAATCAAATAAAAAAAATAGTCTAAATAATAATAGATAGATAACTCTTCATTGATATACGACACAGAAAATAACAAAAACAATTATTTTACAATAGTGCAGGAGGTAGTACTGTATATAGTAAGGAAGTACATAATAGAATTACCTAGAAATAGTACAGAAGTAGTTAGAAAAATAGTTTGGGAGGTAGTTGGTTGTTACTGTATAGAAGGGTAGTTACCGTTATAATGCGGGGTGGTAGTTCAATTACCTATGAATAGTGCGGTAGGTAGTAGGTTGTTACTTTATAAGAGGGAGGTCAGTTAAAGTGACAATCCCAGAGGAAGTTCAGTTACCTAACAATAGTGCCGGAGGTAGTTACTTCATAAAAAGGATAGTTACCGTAATAACTCAGGGGGTAGTTTAGTTACTAGATGATAGTGCGAGAGGTAGTTACTTTATAATAGGGAGGGTGGTTACCGTCATAATGTGGGGGTTAGTTTAGTTACTTAACGATAATGTGGGAAGTAATTACTTCATAGTAAGTAGGATAGTTACCGTAATAACTCGGGGGATAGATTAGTTACCTAATGATAGTGTGGGAAGTAAGTAAGTTACCTAACAATAGTAACTTCATAGTATGTAGGGTCGTTACCGTTTTAAATCTGGAGGTAGTTTGGTTACCTAACGATAGCGCGAGAGATAGTTTCTTCATAGTATCCCTACTAGATAGATACCGGGAAGATACTGGGTAGATACCGTTATAAAGCGGGAAGTAGTTTAGTTACCTAACAATAGTGTGGGAAGACAAATACTTGCAGATCATACAAACATTTGTCCCGCGGCGGGAATCGAACCCGCAACCTTCTGTGTCTCAGCCCGTTCTTAGCCCACTGCGCTACAGAGGTCGTCAGTAGGGAGGGTAGGTACCGTTATAATGCGGGAAGTAGGTAGTTTAGTTACCTAACAATAGTTTGGGAGGTAGTAACGGTATAATAGTGGGTAGTTACTATTATACAATATAAAAGTAGGGTCAACACAGCAGGTTCTTTTACTCCACTCTCCTGTATCATCTGTTACTGTCCATATTTTCCTAAGCCTACCTCAAAGGGTTATGTATCCATCAACATGAACTTACTTTATGCCATTTTTCCCTTCACATAACATGCCTATAGTTACCTAGTAATAATGGAGGGTGAGGCTTCAAATCATCAGCGCAATGCAGGTAATTGACAGCCGATTGCAGACACGTGGCGACAGAACTAGGCATCTCGTCCGCTAACTGACGCAGTAGTGCGGAGAGAAAGTCGTCAAGATACAATCGGCCCTCGTCTAATAGGTGAGTCTGAACTAGGTCGTTGGACTTCTTCACGTTGAACGTTTTGAAGATCTGTTTGAGAGTGTATTTGCTGGCCTGTTGAGTTAAATAAATGTTAAAGAATTGTAGTTTTATGTATAGTGCTGGGTAGTTTTATAACTGTTATTGGATGGCACCTTCAGAAAAAATGGTGTTCAATCAGCAAGCTGTGTTTAACTACATGGTGACAGGGGTGTTGATTTATATATTAATTCCTGTTTTCTAAAAGTTTGTCGATAAATCATAGTAGTAGGCGCGTTACGTACGCGTGGAATATCTCTTTTCGATTTTACTGTATATTATTACAATTAGGATGAAAGAACTGCTTCTCGCTGAAACAACATGAATCATTCATCGATCGTTCGTATGTATAATATTAATTATTATTGAAGTGAAAACTTATTTTAGCGCGGTACGCATATTTTTAGATGAGGTAAAACCTCTGGACTCGCGACACCGTTACGAGACACAGGGCTGCCGCGCTCGCCCCATTTGATTATAAACCTTAATTCACATGTTTACAGTTTACTTTTGTATGGAGAAGTTTACTGAGTTAGGTTCTTTGATATATTATCTACATTCTGAACAAAAACATTAAATAATATTAAATGTATTTTAAAGTTTCTAATAACTAATAAAATACAATTCATAAATAAAATGCAATTCATAACCCAATAACCCTAGTACTCATCTAAAAAATGTCTAACGCGCCAAAATAAGTTTTCACTTCTGTCGGCACTCCCGGAGTGCAACCCGTATTTTTTTATCATGTACTTTTGTATGATAATACATAGTAAAAGTACCTGTGTACATCGTTTATGTCAATATACTACTCTGTCAAGAAAGTACCGGGAAACGATCAATAATACACAAATTGTTAGTTATTCATCCAAATTTATTTTATCGCCTTTAAAGTATGCTCCTTCAGAAACGATACACTTACGCCAACGAATATTCCAATCATCAAAACATTTTTATACGCTTTTTCCGGAATTGAGTTCAGTTCTCGGTGCGAATTCTCCTTTATTGTTTCTACTGAATGAAAACGGGTGCCACGAAGTGGTAATTTAAGTATAGGAAAAAGATAGAAGTCGGCTGGAGCCATATCTTGTAAATAAGTTGGTTGCTCGATGGTATTTGTTGAATTTTTAGTCAAAAATTCGTTCACAATGATGGGCTTGTGCGAAGGCGCATTCTCCTGTTGCAAAATCAAAAAACTTTCTTTCCACAAATCGGGCCATTTTCGTCGAATTTGCTCTCTTAAACGTCACATAACACTCAAATAATATTCTTAATTTACCGTTTGACCTTCCGGCAAGAATTCCGAGTGCACAACACCGCGATAGTCAAAGAACTTTACATCTACTTTGACTTTTGATCGACTTTGACGTGGTGTTTTCGGTTTCGGTTCAGTTGGAAGGCGCCACGCCGAAGCTTGTTGACTAGTTTGCATGTCAAACTCGTAAACCCACGTCTCGTCACCAATAACAATGGGTTTTATGAATGTTGGAATTGACTCGTTCTAGCATGTCCTCAGCGCCTCTGCGATTGAGTTTTTGGAGAAAATTCAAGTCTTTTGGGACTAGCCGAGCGGTAACATGTTTTATACCAAAATGATTATTTAAAATGGTACGGATCGACTCGTGAGACACAGAAAATGCAGCGTCTATCTCTCTCAAACTTGTATGAGGATTTTTAGTCACTATTTCCTTCACTTTTGCGATGTTAACTTCAGTTGAAGACGTTGATGGCCTACCAGAGCGAGGCAAATCTTCCATCTCATCTCGACTGCTTTAGAACGCTACCACTGATAAGCACGTGCTTTTGATAAAGTCGATTCACCGTAAGCCTTCTGTAGCATTTTCAGAGACTCTGAACACGAAATTCCATTGAGGATGCAAAATTTAAGACAAACTCTTTGTTCGATGTTTTTGTCCATTATAAAATTCGCAATACACACTAGACATAATGATCTAACTAAAAAAAAATACTGTATTTAACTTAAACAACAGATGCAACTCAAAATCCGCGCCAAAATGCAAAACAGTTGTGCCAATCTAACAACAACAAAATTGAATTTGAAACTATAAACAAATCATCCCATCCCGATACTTTTATGACAGAATGTATATTAGTATCAGTAATGTTGTGTAAGTTTATTGCGTTTATTAAATACAAAAATATTTAAATCATAATTTAGTGCACCATGACCAACCTTCAATTAAAGTCCATCCAAAGATCCTCTGGAAAAAATCACTCTCTTAGCGATAAGTCCGCCCATTGTATATATAATTTTAGGTGTTGTATAATGTACAATAAAGTCTTTTCATTCATTTATTAATGAACGTTATGGATATTTGATTATGTCGTAGTATGCACTTACTCTGACGACGGGTGGGTTGCTATCACACAGATGTAGCAGGAAGCAGGGCAGGGAGCTGAGGGCTTGCTCGACTAGATCCGAACCGACTCTGTCTGCGATCACTCCGAACAACCTTATCGATCCTTCCCTGGAAATAGAATTAAATATCTCAGCCTAATTACCGACCTGGCCTTAGCCGAAGACCAGCGCTGTCGCATGGGAATATACGGCAGCATTATTTGAGCTGAGTACCGTTTCACTATCACATTCACTAAGACTGTAATAAAGTTATTTCTGGTTTAAAATTGTGTTTTTGTTGGTTCTTTGGGGTTTAATTTATTTATTTATTTAACGGAACGTTAAGTCACTGTTACCTGAGCTGTGGGCATTCAGTGTTCATGAACGGTCGTATCTTCTGTGATATGGCCAGAAGCTCGCGATCGAAGTCCTTATCGAGCTCGTCTGTTTCCGCCAGCAGTCGGGTCAGACCCTGGATAGCGGCCAGAGGCACGTTGTCTGGTGATGATCTGCAAAGAGCATATAGATACTAGCTTCTGTCCGCTGCTGCACGAGTGGTGCTTACATATATGTAAGTAGCCTATATAATAATATATTTATTTAATTAGACAACAAGGTCCAGATGGTTAGTAAAACTTAAAGTTAGGGGTTAGTACTTAATGACTAAAAGAGATTTTGTCCTCTGGGTGAGCTGCCACATCAGAGGACATTCAAAATTGTTCGCAATAACTTTCAGAATGCCATTGCTGCTCCCGCGCACTCGACTGAGCAGTGATAAATATATGCTGTTCATTAATAAATTTAGTTTGTAAACCTTAATTACAAAATAAATAGACATGTGCTTCAGGGTTTTTCAAAACTGCCCTTAAAAAAGGGTGCAATGTTGGCTTCAAATTTGTATGGGGACTTTTCTACGTGTGATGCAATTTGCTTGAAATTTGGTTTGTATAGAATAAATAAACATGTATTTCGGGGGTTTTAAAAACAACCCTTAAAAAGGGGATGTTGTGTTACCTAGTGTACATAGCGTCGATCCCTTGGCTCATGGCTTGCAGCGCGGCCGCCCTAGCGCGCGCCCGCGGCTCGGGCCGCAGCCGCGCGATGTTGGCCGCCCCCCGCAGCGCCGCCGCGCGCACGCGTGCGTCCGCGTCCTTCCACCCCGCCGACAGCGTGCCCAGCACCGTCTCTAGGATCACGCTGTTGTCGTTGCATCTGCAGTTCGACCGTTATACTTTCATAACGACAATTATATAACACTAACAAAAAGTTTTTGAAATCATGATTTACAATATGATTTTCGTTTAAAAATCATGGCGATGTTCACCACGATGTCAGTATTACTTCTTCCCGATATTTCATCTTTTCGTGAACTAGAAGAGAGCTTTAAATGACCGAACAGATTTTCTTAAACGATCAAGTCACCTTTCGAACAAAAAAAAACTAAATCTAAATCGGTTCATCCGGCCCGTGAATAGTGAATAGTGACCTATAATTGAGCATATCGGCCAGCAAGGCTACAGCGGCGAGTCTCTGCGGCGGCAGGCTGGCGCGTGCGTAGGCGGCCAGCGAGGCGGTGAGGCGCGCTGCGTGTCGCGGCACGTCGCGGCACACGCCGCCGCATGCGAGCGGCGCCAGCAGCGCCACTGTCGCCGCCGCGTCGCCGCGCTCGGTGCTCAGGCACGGGCCGCAAGCTTCGCGTATCTGTACCGGACGGACGGGGTTAACCCTTGTAATCGGAGCGGGACAACGCTGTACATTAACGGCTTAACTTACAAACGTCTCTCAGCTTCCCCTTCGATCCCTTTTTGTAATAGAGCGCACGACGATCAGACGTCCTATTCGGAACAAAACATTTCGATAAACACGGGTTTTACTCACGTAAATATATAGTTTGATCCACGGTTCGCTCGATTCTCTAGCTAAATTCATCGAAACAGGGTCGGTACCTCCATGAACAAATTAATACGTGAATAAAACCCGTGTTTATCAAAATATATTGTTCTAAATAGTACGTATATAGTTTGCTGTCTGAAATTGCTATAATAGTTTACTTTTACAAGGTGATAAACTGCTAGCATCTAATTTTGGCAATTTTTTTCGAATTTGGGCCGAAAAAAATCGTTCGCTAACTTCAGAGACCTTATACGAACCGATGAACATTTGAAGTCGAGCAGCATTGATATCCATTATCTCACCAACATTAAATACATTGCATATAAATCACAGAATAATATTAAAGACTTTATGTTTTGTTGATGCGCAGTAAAAGATCGCAGGATAGGAGCCTCTGAGGTGCATTTCGATGTTCGAAATAACTAGTGATACGATAAGTAGATGAATCGGGGTAATTGTAAACTGGGGTAATAGGAAAATAATACATTTTATAGCATTACAGGAGCCTCTGAGGTGCACTTCGCTGTTCGAAATAACTAGTGATACGATAAGTAGAATCGGGGTAATTGTAAACTGGGGTAACAGGAAAATAATAAATTAGAACTGCTGCCTGCGGTTTAGTCCACGGTACGTAGAAAAAACTGGCCTAATCTACAACAAGTTTCATCCAAAATCGGTCCAGCTGATATTGCATGATTAAACAAACAAACAAATAATAATAATAATAGTGGACATTTCAAAACCATCACGAAAACTAACTTAACTGATAACAAATAGCTGATAGAATACTTTTTGAAAGTAAAATTAAATATTAAATGGGTATATATTTATGATACTATTAAACACCCAGATACAGAACAAACTTCTATATACATCACACTAATTTTCATCTTGTATGGTGATCAAGCCTAACGCGTAAAAGGCAGAGCTAACAACAGACGATGGTCACAGTTCCTCTCATTGTTCCTTTAATACAATTAAGTAAAATTAGCCATGTTTTCAAAAAATATCAATATAACGTTCCGTCTAACTACCCACAGGCAAACAGATGTTTGGATTTACCCCGTTAACGTTAACAGTAGATTTTTCTCGTATGTTATGGAGAGTGACTTAGTTTGTACCAACCTTATGACATTCGGCTCTTTCCAGGAAAACGTTGAAGGTAGCTACAGTTATCTTAGCAGGCGAGAGTCTGATCGCATCACGATTAGGGACAAACCCGAACCTCTCTTGGCCCTGAAATAAAAGGGCGTTGCATTATTTCAAGCAAAAGTTTATTAAGAGTATCTTGCGATTCGGACGGTAATACATTTTCAAAGCTTTATTTCCACAGAAAACATGAGATCATATCACATGAGAATCCATATCGTTAAGTTATTATAATATAAAGTAAGACAACTATGATTCTATCTCATAATTACATATTAGTTAATGTAGTCATCGTTAAACAATACACTAACATCATATTAGCTAATGATGAGTCTTTGAGCTAGACGGTTAATATTTAAGACTATGTCGACAGCAAATTATTTTTTGTATGGAAATAATAAGTATTTTTACAGCTATTTAGTGTCTATCTGCTCGTTATTTGAAGGCATAATAGTTATAAAAGAAATATAGTACGTATTTTCAATATTTTGCGTCCTAGTTCCTCGTTTTAAAATGTTTTTAAAGTAACTATAAGTTTTATAATTCAATTATAAAATTATGTCCAAAATATTCAACAATCTTCTCTTAAAGTTGACGTCGTTTCAACTCGCAGTTCACACTAAAGAGCGGAAAGCAAGCTAATTAAAACATTACCCGTTGTTTTCTGATAAAATAATCTCGATTTGAGCACCGTAATACGCGTCAAAATAATTTGATCAGGGAGTAGCCTTAACTACTAAATCAAAGTAAAGTCAGCTTTTCTGTAATGTCTCTACAAATATAGAGTCACTGGCTAAAGCTAATGGAACTACCCGCAATATATTTGTAGTTAAACTAAGGTTTTTCTTAACCTAAAATGTGTAGAAAGGTAAATTTTGTACTTAGGTAATTTTCAATTATTTTTATAACAAACTGCCCGCTGCATCTCCATAAAATTTAAATTCCGATAGTAAAAACACCTTTAGATCCCAAAAGGAAGATTCTAGATTATATGGGTGAAAACACTGACTTTAAACTGAATGATGTGTTATGAAGTGGTATAGCCAGAGTCAGATATTTCATGTAATTTTTGTAAAAACCTTGAATTAATACGAAAAAACATTTATTGTATTGTAATGTATTCTCTACAGCTATCTATATTGTGCGTTGATTTTCAGTCAGTTACCTATCAATTCTATTGTATTTAGTTAGATGTACCTTATTAACAGGAGGGCAATATGCCGGCGGTTCAGCCTCGATGAAGCAGACCAGTGTAGTGTATAGCACTGAGAAAAGGTCTGCGAACTTGGCTTCACAAATTGACTTCATAGCCGGCTCTTGCAACATCTCTCCTAAAGCGCTTATTAGCTGAAAAATAGACGAATGTAAACTCTATGCCCTTCATAACATTTTCTGATGAATCATTGGTAAAGTTACTTACAGTCAAGGGCTGAAGAGCGGCTACGTGGTTCTCGGTCACGTGGTAAGGATCTTCATAGAGTTCCACTGATGTCATCAATCTAAGGAAGTTATCGGTGATCGTTTGTGCTAAGGCTTCATCGGTCGCTAGCCTGTGCCAGCACATTACTACAGATCTGAAACGGCGAAAATAACAAAATAAATATATTGATGGACAATCCAAACTAAGCATAACTTGTACTATAGGAACCAGATGAAATATATATTTATGGTACTTTATATATAACATACAGACACAAGCCTTTATGTTCATCAAACAAAAAGTAAAGAAAATATCGCTGACTACGCACAAATAGTCTCAAGGGAAGTTATATTTATGTTTCGAAAATAAGCCGATTTCAAAGAGTGATGGTGGTGGTTCATGAGTGGCTCTAAAAAACGCCTAAGTGATAAGAATTTAAGACTGCAAAACTGCAACTTTACTATCATGAAAAGAACCAATAATTGAAAAACTGAAAAAAGAAAGTTTGATAAGAGATAATTAGAATATACGATCAAAGTATGTAAAATATTCCTTACGGTTTTAACGGCAGCGTTTGACCAAGTAGCACGGCGGTCACAGCGTTCGAATGATAGCGAGTTAGTGACGCTAGTGGCTTCATAAGCTTCAATTTTGCTTCCTCATCAACTTCTGCCATCGTAGCTAACATTACTTCCGTTATCCTTTCCACACATTGGTATAAATCTTGCCCCTTGTTAATAATATACGCGTCCAAAACCACGCTTATCCCTACACTTCTGTACTCTTGGTTGTCATACCCTTCTAATAGACTTTCTATAAATTGCATCGTATGATGATGAGGTATTTTTGGAGCTATTGTATCGCATAAAAACATGCAGTATTCACCAATGCTATTTACCTCATTGGTTAAAACGTTGTTTTGTAAATGAGATAGATTTGTCATGCATTTGTCGTCAGTTTCGATTGTATGCCCTTCGTATAGATCTTGTGTTTGGACTATTAGTTTGATGCAGTCTATGGTCGTCAGTCTAACAGAGAAGTTGGTATCAGCCAGTCCTGGGACTATAAGCCCGAGTAGAAATCCCATCTGGCCGAATTTACTTGGGGTTTCATAGTTTAGTTTGACATTTTTAATATAAGTATCGAAAATAACTTGCATAATCATCACTGAAGCTGTTCTTATCTCGTCGTTTTCGTTTCGGATCCACTCAATCATCAAACTGATCAAATCATCAATGGTGCTCAGACATGTTGATTGTATGATAAGCTCCTTGATTAGCTGATGGAGTAGGGATAAACTATCGTTCAACGTTTTTGCTAGTTGGTCGTTCTTGTCCACATTTCCTTCGATTTCATATTTACGTTTGAACGAAGATAGTTCACCGAAGATGCTATTTAATATAACTCTCAATATTGTATTTCTTTCTTCAGGTAGAATACCTTTCTGTAGTTTGGTCAGAGCTTTAGAGGCTTTGACAATAATAGGATAGAGTTCCACATTTCGTTTTTCCAAATTAGAGTTGTATATTTGTTCCAGTACAGCATTCAGGAGCTGCCAGCGGTTTCTTAGCGTCACATTGTGATGAGCAGCTGGGTATAGTGCTTTGCTAATTTCGTATAGTGTGGTCACACTTGCTTTGCACAAGTCAAATTGTGGTGAGGATTTCAGAATATCATATAAAATGGAGGTAACATTATCCCCCAGTCGCGCAAGAACGTGGATATCTAGACATTCAGTTGCCACTTTCCCGTAACAAGTAATTACAGCGTACTTCACAACTCCAAACTCTTGTTCACTTTTTGAGTTTCTCGAGGACAAGAAGTTTAGGATTTTACTTCCTCTTTTCGATTCGTTCTCTTTGTTGATGGCATCGATTTCATTCATAACAAACTCTCCGTGTTGCCGCGATGCTATACCAGCCGCTTTGCTGACATATTCACAGCTTTCCATGGGTATTGACTTTAATGCCAGTAGTATTATTTTTAAGACCTTCTCTACCACAGCTGCGTTTGACATGTGACATGACAAAATCGCTAAATATTGCAACGAAATTCCCTTGATCATTGGCGTCTGTTTCTTCGCTAGCACCTGCTGAGCAATTAATGTAGCTATCACTTCTACCCATTTATCGTTATTCACTTGTTCGATGGCTGACACCATGAGATCTAACAGCATGCCATGCCAGTGCTCTTTCGATTCACACTTATCTACAAACTTCAGTAATCTCTGTATTTCCACTGTCCATGAGTTCTTAAGATTCTTGTGAACATCACTGGAATATTCTTCAAGGAACGTCAATAAGTTCTTATTTCTCTCTGTTTCGTTCGGGTCTACGATGTAAGTGAGGCATCGAACAAAGACCAAATCAGGAGATACTTTTATGTCGTCGTCTTTTACTGAACGCCCTTCATCTATGACCTCAGAGTTGTTTTGTAATAGAGAAGACAGACAAAGACTAACCGTTCCCATTGACGGTCTAAAATCATCTACTGTCAAAGCAGTAAGCAGTAAATTGCGTAACTGTGTCCTTATACTCGTTACTGTATTACACATGAGCACTAATGAACTTTTACATGTGTCTTTTAAATCTGCCACTTCATGTTTTGCCACGTTTTGTGGCCCCTCAAATTCACAGTGCTTAATAATGAATTCCACCATTGTGAATTCTTCCGGTGTCGTTATACAGTTTCTATACACAAGCCCTACTATAGCTTTTACAAGTAACTTCTTCATTTTCAACCCCTGCTCCATATTCGTCATCACCTTTAGTATACCTACGAACTTCACAGCAAAGTTATCGACGAATACTTGTGACGATGTCGTCAAGTGTGTAAGAATGATGACCGCTTTCATTCTATCCTTCTCCTGATTATTCTTGCATTGCTGCAGCAGACTTTCTATTGTATGATCAGGAAACTGATTTGCCATGTGATCGAAACACCGCAACACTTCGAAGTGGTTTTTAACTGTGTGCGGCTGGTCATAATCTGGCTCTAATAAGACCAAGTTGAAAAGCACGTGGTTAATATTGCTTATAACATTATCATTCAGGCTTAATTTAGGGTTTAAAGTTGACGGTGATAGTAGATACGATATACATTGACTAATATAGTAGAAATTGATTGCGGGCTTGCGGTATAGAGACAGCAATGAAAGGACAAACTTGTTAACCGTCTCATTGAACTGCCTTTCAGAAATAAGCCTAGTGATCGGTCCTAGGGCTTCTAATACAGATTGAGATACTTTAGGCTCGTATGACAGAAGCCATTGGTTATACAGTACGTCGAATATAACAGTGAATTCTGTAACAAAATTGTCTTTTATCGACGTTATGTTGTCGTTTTCAACGTTGTCGCCTATCTGCTCAGAGACAGCGATCGCAAAATGACCAAAGGCTAGAAAGGAAACGAAAACATGATTAGCAATCTACTTAAATGTCAGGAAAACTAACTTATCGAGCATATATTATTACAAACAAATTAAAGCACATAATGTGTTAATTCAATCAAGAAAATCAGCAACGTTTGTATTTGTATTGTATTGTATTTGATATCTTAACCATATTGTATACGTATGAACTGATTATAATAAGTACTTACCATACGCGAAAGCCTGTTTCAGTCCATCCTGCTTTACCAAAGGCAAAAGGGGTAGCATCTTGCCTAAGATCTCCTTGATATGTGGCACCACTCCATGCGTATTCACGGCAGCGAGTGTACCTAGTGTGTGTGCGATTGTGTAGTGGGGAACCGTCGCTGGAGACAGCTGGTTGATAAGAGACCGAAGTACCTATGGTAATTTAAAAAATAGCAATGTAGAGGGTAATGTAAAAATTCACGAATGGTAACCACGCAACAGATGAGAGTTATTGTTGGTTTTAATGTATTATTGGTCGGGCTTCCTTCCCTGAACAGATGAGAATGATGTTAGATAAAAGAGATTCAAGACAGGACTATGTCCTGTAGAGGGCTTCTCTGTTATTTATTCGATATATATTATTTGATATCAAGACTGTAAGGAGTGAGGTAGACTGGTTTTCGGTACTTTATTTATCTTACAAATATTAAGATAACGTTTATGATTAGACAATTGTGTCTCACTGCTGGGCAATGGCCTACCCTTGATCTCTTCAGTCATCTCGGTTTTGAGCTATTTGGACCCAAGCTCTGTCAAAGGTGTCAAGATCATCTGTTTTTGGGTCTACCACGGCCGTCTCGTTGTCTCAGGGCTCCACTAAGTGGTGATTTGCACTTAACCTTCGTAATGTTCAGGGTTACATCAGCAATTTGGGTTCTGGAGCTCAGCGTTGTGTTGCTTATGCATACTAATATTATAAATGTTAAAGATTGTGTTTGTTTAGATAATACTCAATCACTCAATCACACAAACAATATAGATATAGGTGTGGACTTGGATTACATACGCTACTATTTATGTATGGACCACACAAGCAAAGCCACCGTTAGTATTACATTCTTTGCAAGTATGAAATGTTTTAATGTCAACTAGGATATTCTCCTAAAAGTAAAATCTACAGAGATGTCTACTAAGCCTGAGGATTATAGATGAGCAATTTTTTGTATTGAATTATCACTGGAAATATTCTACTGGAACAGACCAAAAATTTATTAGATTCGACTAGGTATTTGTTTAATGAATCACTGATAATGTTATGATTATATTGACCTCACTATTGAAGTCATAATACAAACAGTGTGTGCACAACTGATTATGTTTCACACGGTCTGGGGAAATGATCAGTGTATGAATAAACAAATTACTGGATGGATCTTCAGGTCTATAACAGTTTTAGTGTAGCAAAAGAAATATAACGAGTGGATGTGACTAAAACATTTAAGATTTGTTTTATTACTGAAACAGGTTATACTACTAACATAAATACATTGTATGAGTCAGGTCACTCTGATGATGGCCCCTCAAACGCCTTCATCACCCCCCAACAGCATAATATGCTCTTTAAAGCACTCATACGAAAATGCTACACATCTAGATACAGACCTCACTCAGAGATGCTTTATTTAATTGATCTGTTGGGTTCTGTAGAAACAACAGTTGCCCCTTTTCTGTTAGAGTTATATGTTGATGATGGAGGCCTTCTCTCTTCTATTAACTCCATCAGCAGAGTTGGCCACTGATGCAGAAAAAGTAGTACCTACTAGTACTTCTATCTTATGTAAAGATAGAAGCCAATTCATACATACCAAGTCCAAATATTCGTGGCCAACCGCCACCAACACAGAGGATGCCCCCATTTGTACTCCAGGCTCGTAAGCCACATTCTCTGTCATTGCTCGGAGCATTGAGTCAACCAGTTCTGTTGAGACTTTAGAGTCTAACTTCTTAACTTGGTTCACACATGTTTGCTCTAGAACCCTGAATAAATAAAAGTAGGTAATACTAAAGATAAAGTGATCTATTCGGTCATCTTAAGTTTAAGTACTGTAATAAGACAGGACGGCAATACTTTTTTTTTTTGCTGAAACATTATAGAATGCAACACCAGAATTACTACTACTTGATTATTTTGCGACATATTTGGAGAATATAAAATGAAAACATTCTTTAACATACAGAATAATATTTATATACTTAGATGAGCTAAAGAATCTTAACGCTCTAAAGAATGAATCTATAGATAGCTCAATTGATCCAGATTTGAAGAATCATGTATACTTACTTCACAATGTTCCCAAGCTGCAATGGATTAACTTTTGCTGTACTCTTGTAGAAGTCACAGAATATTTCAATCACATCATTGGGATAGGTGTTGGCTATTTTAGTCAGTGATTTAATAACAACGTTGTTGACTGAATTATCGTTATCGCCAGACGCGTTTATTAACACCGTCACAGTATCTGTAAAATGTAAATAAATACATAGATATGTATTGATTTCTATATGAAACCCTACAAGTTATACACAAAATCAAACGATTGCTTATTGCATAGTTGCGTACCCTTTAAACATTCCGATTTCGGCGCAGACATTATGATTTAGGTTGCATAGAACTTAGGTTGAAGTGATTCTATGAGGATAATAATTAATACAAAACAAAATTTAACAAATTGAATACAATCAACACGCAACCCAACACAAAATAATATGAACATAAATAAATCAGTATCAGACAGAAGAGAGAGAGAGATAGACTAGGCAGGCAATAGTGAGTTTGCTTGATGAATGAGTGAGACAGCAAAGACAAACAGCTGGCTGGATGACAGTGACAAAATTTTTAAAATATGTGACAGTGACATACCAGCCATTTGACGTAAAAAAATGATAGCAGTCTAAATAAATTGTAAAAACAAAGCGCGCGCGAACTTTTTCGCGATAGCTTGGCGTGGACTTGAAATATCGCACGCTAAACGTAATAATCGAAGCATTGATCGCGTCGGCGGCCGTCGGTCGTCGATCGTCGCGCGTCGTTGCTTCGTTGCATTGATTGTTGATAGATTGTTTGCCTACAACAACAAGAGGGCGAAGATAGATAGAAAACTCATTATTGACTACCACACGGAATATTACAATAACAATAACTAAACTTATTTAAGGCAATACACTGGGCGGCCTTATCGCTAATGGCGATCTCTACCAGGCAACTGTTGGGTGGACTGGATAAATAAACAGAGAAGGGGCACGTAGGTGAGGTGTATTTACATAATGACATACCTACTTACATTATAATGTATAAACTTAACAAATACTGATATAAATATATACATACATATGGGCTCAATAGATATAACAATAAAGATAAACAGTATAAACAAATCAAAAATACAGAAATAACTACGTATAACAGATTTAATATTTGTCCATCTGTTTAGTGTTACGTTATAACAGCACGACAAATAATGTTTCATGACCATGATTTTGAAGATGGGAAGAGTCTTGGCCTTTTTGATATCTACAGACAACGCGTTCCACAAGCGGACAGCCTGCACTGTAAATTACTTTTCATAGAAGGTAGAGGAGTGAACGGAAATGTTGATTGGTATCTGAGGAGCGTAAGGGTCGAGGGTTAGGGAGATCGAGAAATTCAAATCGTTCCTTGAGATAAAAAGGAGTTGAAGGAAAGAACACAATATTATAGAGAAGATTGAGAATGTGAGCACTTGAGTTTATTGCGAAATTCAGAAATGTGGTCATATGAAATAAAATAAATATTAATTTCAATACTTTAACTCATTCACTGCCACCACGATTTTCTTGAAGTTTATCGAGATGCCGCCGTATAAAACCGCGGACACGCTAGGCGTGCTCGCGGCATTGCTTGGAAAAATAGATTTTAGTAAGTAAATTTATTATAACGTAATTTAAGGTTCTCAATCTTTTTTTACTAAAATTCCCATGCATAAATGAATAAAGTTTTATTGTGAACTGTAAAGTACATTTGTTTTAATAATATATTGAGTGACAATCATATTTAAACATATTTTCAGTCTTATATGAGTGAATTCATCTAAATTATTAAACCGATAAAAAGCTTTGAACTGCAGAAAGTTTTTTTACGTTATTTATCTCGTATTATCGTAATGTTGGTTGATTGGCCTTACCTAATTACATAAGTATGAATTAAATTCAAAATATTCAAATGAAATAAATTGATTTCTTATCTTTTTTTCAGGAAAAGTTAAATTTGTACCGGAAACTGAAGATATTAATGATGACAAAATTTTTAGCGAGACAAACGAACAGCAATTGATTTTTATATAATAGAGATAATTTTACTGTACGTGTGTATGTCACTGTGTGTGTATGTATAATTATATAAAGATATACATCGGATAGGTACGTTTTTTTTTAATTGATGGCGTATGGAGTTGTATAAGCAACTTCATATAAGTAGTATATCAGTCATGTGGTACCCATAACACAAGCTCTGCTTACTTTGGGGCTAGATGGTGCTGTGTGAAATGTCCGGCATTATTTATTTATTTATTATTTATTCATACATGACACAGTACTGTATACGGTAAAAACAACGGTCCGATAAATTATGACATTCCGTTTTGTCATCAAATACTGGTTAAAAATCTCATATCGCAAGCTTATAACTCTGAAATTAGCGAAGCGTTTAATAGAATAAAAAAGTTTGGGAACCTAAGGGTAGCTTCAGTAAGTGAACACACCTAGCGTGTTCTCGGCACTACAAAATACCAATTTTTCGTAAAAAAATCTAACTAGTTTTTTTAGGGAACCGCTTCAATATGCCAGAGCCTATCCCTTAAAAATTATGGACTAAAAATTTTAACAGAAAATCTGGCCTAGTTTTGGAAATATAACCGAAACATTCAAAACACGCCTAGCGTGTTCTTGGCGTAGAGACTTAGATTAGCCTGAACACGCGAGGCGTGTTAGTGGCAGTGAATGTGTTAACGCCCTCCGGCAAGGTGGAGTGACGATCTGCGAAAGACTGCCGGCAGAAGCTGGATGCGTCGAACTGAAGACAGGGCGCAATGGCACTCATTAGGGAAGGCCTATGTCCAGCAGTGGACTACTATGGGCTGATGTTGATGATGATGATGATGAACACCATGAATTTTTTTTATTCATTAAAAATAAATAATTAGTTGGAGCGTAGATGTTGTTGAACAGTATTTAATATCGCTATCGCATTTATATAAAAACTCCATACTTGCGAGGACAAAAACACGCGTGAAAATCTTTCCGCGAATTTAGTTATTCGGTTTAGCGTAGCATAGCCACACTTTTGGTCATTTTTAATGTTGCCATCTCATTGGTGGATTAAGGCTGAATTATGATGGATTGGAAAAACTTATGGGTGAAAGGAAGGGAATGAAGGAACAAAAGGATCAAATCTAAAGAAGAAATGTAATCAGAGACAGATTAGACAGTTACTTGTTAAAATAAAAAGATTATTGATTTATTTGATTGTTTTTTTTTAGTGAACTTCCGATTATCGTGAGAGCGATCACGCATGCTATTAAAAACCCTTTTATTTTTGAATTATTTAATATAAAACTTGAACTGTTTATGTTTTAGAGTTTTGGATGTTTTGGAGTTGTATATATTTTATTCATGACTTAGTAAAAAGTATGCCAAGAAGAATGCAGGCAGTTTTAACGGCTAGAGCCTAGAGGGGGTAACACCAAGCACTGATTATTTCGTTTCTGTTGTTAGTTCTAGTTTTTTTTGTACAAAATTGTGACACTATTAATAAAGTACCTACTGAATAAAATCATAATATACACAAATAAAATAGTTTTAATCCTGATTTGTCTCTTTTTTGTTGCGTTCCTCTAAATAAGTTCTTGATAATAGGCAATTAGGTATTATCATCGCCCACCCACTTATTACACTGCACTATGACTAAAGTTGGGTGTGGATAGGTACCATCATACATTAATGAAAGTTATTTTCAACAAACGGTTATTTTTTAAATAATTATCTAGTATTTAGGTTTAGTTTCATGCTCACCTATGCAGGCTGCGGCATAGGATTTCTAGAATAAATGCATTTCTTTAAATATATTGTAAGTTGGGTATGAGTTTACGCCTTCATCTGTGTCGTTGAAGAGTTGAGACTGATCATGATCACGCAAACATATGTTTGCTTGAATCCCGCTCGTTGCCGCTCGATTTCACGGTTCGCTGAACCGTGAACTCGAGCAGCAACGAGCGGACAGTCGAAACAGTGCCTCCATCGACAAAATCATATGTGATTGTTATACCCGTGTTTATCAAAAAAATACCTATAGTTACCTACCTATACGTATACTCACGAAAGATTTGAAAGTGAAATAATATAATATTGGTACTAAGTAAACAATATTAATATAATATAATACCTACCTACTCTGTAGTCAAGTACATTATACATGTCTAATAAATTAAATAGGTACCCTATCTACCGTTGTTGTCTCTTCTGTTTTAATTAAAATAATTAGTCTATGGTCTTTTTCAATTGTGGTTCGGTTCGTTCGTTCGGCACGGTACGGTACGGCACGCACGCACACGCACGCAAACAACGCACACGGCACGGCACAGCAACACGGGGGACGGCCATTCAACGAATTGCGTGCGGTTATTGAATTTGTGTTCTCTTTTCTCGACTTCTCGTGATTTGAAGACGTGTAAATTGACTTGACGAACGGAACATTTTTACTAAAATCGAAACTGCCTGCTGCCTGGCAGATCGCCATTTTATCATAACGTGAATAAAACCGCTCTTAGCCGAAACTACTTTCACCGGATACATCGATAATTTGATTAGACGAAAGAATCTTCTTAGATAAAATACAATGTATCCATGCGTATGTTTAGTTACCGACATAATTTCCGTGTGATGTACAGACGTGGTTCGTGCAAGTGACAAAGCTAAAGCGTCGGCTCTGATTAGACTATTATCCTATTCGTGATATTGTCGGGCCGGGAGCTGGCCACTCGGGTTAGTTGTCGCAGGGACTCCACAGCGGTAAATACGGAGGCGCAGATCCTGCTCCGCATCATTTACCGTCAGGATTGCGGTGAGTACACTTCCGGCGCGGCCGCCGCCCGGTCACTCCGACAGTTCGACACAACGACGTCCGTCACTTGGGCTCGGGTTGTTGCGCCTGTCTCGCGATTCCTCGCTTCTTACCACTTGGCATCTGACATTGAATACGCTCCGATCAGCTGCCCGAATGTCTTAAAATAGCCATAAAACGCCAAGTCTGCCCTGGCAGCGTCGGAATCAGCTGATCTTCACAGTATTCGCTAATTTCAATTAGGTAATTGTTACTTCTGTTTCGCGAAGATCACCTTATCAACTGCGCTAATCGCCGATAACGACAGCGTTATCAGTAGATAGTGGTTGTAATATATTGGCAGTCTTGACAGTTTCTGTGATTTGAACTTTTGCTCCTTTGCAGATTTAAAGATGGTGCAGCAGGATTTGACTTAGATAGTCATCGGACAGTAATTGATTGGGAATGGCTCAGGGTAGCTCGCTGGTGTGAGTTCCGGGAAGCTGTGCGTGTGACAGTGTTGTGTTGTGCAGTGTGTAGTAGTGTGTGTCGGCTACCTGCGGGATGCCCTCCGTGATGTTGTCTGCCGTGCTTGAGGAAGAGCCTGATCTCTACGAGGCCTTCCCTCCCCATGTAGACCCTACGGGTATCACAATACTGACTGATAGTCCTCCAGGTAATTAATTGTTTTCTTTTATTTTATATGCTTAGTTACATGTCTGTATAACTGCTGATTTGGTTTGAATTTCATTGTTAAACTTCAGTCTATCATTGTGGTGTTTATCCATCATTGCTTGAATTATGATAGATTCTTTAAAAAAAACTATTAGCCAATTTAAATTTATATCTTACAGATTTACAGAAAAATGTAATGTAATGTAATCTTTATATAACCAGCTAACAAGAAAAAAGGCATTATGCTAACCTTCACACACATTCTTTTTTAATGTTTTTTAAATTCTTAAATTCTTATTAGAATTCAGACAAAATTATGTTGCTTGCATTTATTATTTAATGTCAGAAAATGCTAAATTGTGTGATGGTTTCTGATTTGCAAAAATAATATTTTGGTTACACCTAAGTATGTTCTATTGTCAACAATATTGAAGTTGACACTCCTCTACTAATTTATAAAACATGATACCTACTTCCAAGCTAGATTCATACCAACTTCATTTTTATTGGGTAATAGTAATACCTACTTCTTTTTGGCATTAAATTAAATACAAACCTGCCCAGGACTGCAATCCACAAGCTCGTTTGAAACCTCCTCAGAAAGGTATCTAGTTACTTGGATCTTTTTGTGGATGGCCTGAATATACCTAAATTTGTTTTATTGATTGTCTTAGACCCTGTCAAAATGTTATATAAATACTTATACTAGTGAAATAAATAACATTAGTTTAAAACTTGTTTCAAGGGATCTGAGCACATCATGATATTATGAGGAAAATTTAAAGTCACTATGAAAACCAGTTTTATGATGGCTCATGTTTGTATTTGTAATAAAATGAAAACAGATGCAAATTGTTGATATTACCAACTGATATATTACAGTGCTACAGCTTCAGGCATATTTATTTATACAAACTAACTTTTTTATCTCAACAAGTCATGTTTTCGATGTTGTCTGTTTGATGCATAGTGTGAATAGAATCGAATTCAGACCAGATTTTTTAAATAGACAGTGTTTACAGTTCAGATGTCAGTGGATTCTATCAGGATATTCTGGAGAGTACCCTGACAGAATCCTTTGGATTCTAAATCTGTATTCTTATGTATGCTGTAGTAGGTAAATGAGCTTACATTGTTTCATAACAAGCGAGATATTTATCAGGTTATCCAAGTCATGTTAGTAAGATTGAACACTTAATACCTATTCATTGTGTTCAGAGACTGTAAGATGGGTGTTCTCCCAATATTACGTCATACGTACCACACGCATCGTGGAATTTCCGCCTATCAATGCCATTTAACTCTATTGAGTTAAATGGCATTGATAGGCGGACGGAACCACGAAAAACTGAAAACATTGAGTAAGGCGTCGCCCTCCCTAGAAATAGAACTCGTAGCCCTTCCTCAATGCTATGCGTTTGACATACTAGCTCAACATCGCCGTTGGTTTCTCCGAAATAGCTAGCATAACGACACGGCGTTGTTTGTGAAATACGGAGACATTACTGCCGATTGTGAAGTGCAAACCAACCACGCACTGAAGCTACTTGTTATTTCGATTTCCAGTTTTACAGTATTATACTTAACTAGTTTTCAACCAAACCTTTGTCTTTCGTATAAACCCACAAAATAAACAACAATAAATACGGCTCGTTATGCCCAGGAATATTTTTCATAGATTATTGTAATTTTTCTGTCTCGATTGTACTCCTTATTCAATGCAAGTTCGGAGATTTTTACCCACGAATCCTTACACGTCGTCAATATGCAATCTTGAGTCACAAAGAGTCCGAAATTTTAATAATGAAGCCTCAGTCTTAGTCAAAACTTCCCGAGTAACCCTTCCGTACGTCAAAAGAACCTGATTGAAAAAACTGAAGCGTCAATTAAAGCATAGTTTTTCAGAGAGGCTTACAATATAGCCTTGGACAAACTCAAAGAACTTGTACTTTTGAGTTTGTCCGAGGCTATATTGTATGACGTGATATGATAATCTTGTGTCACACACAATGTAACATACTCGAACTGATAACACCATTGGTTCCTGTGGAAAATACGCACTGGCGGTCGTTTAATCTGACTTATCTTTGTACGTCTGCTTTGTTAAGAAATTAAAAGAACAAGAACACTTTATTTTAGTACTGTAACATCTCTTTGCGTTGAGCTCAAAGAGCAGATTAGTATTGTCATTTCACCTATACTCTCTGAACCAGGGAATATCTGCTAGCAGGTTCCGGTTCTGAGCGGTTCCGTGCTTCCGTGCCGGAAAGCCCAGGTAGTCATTAAATATCGCAAGGGCTAACAAACTAAGGAGGTTACTTCGTAATCTGACTTGCAGTTGCACATGGCATTAGAATTCCGCCAGTATCTAGGCCAGCGCTGTTATCACCGCAAATATACTTCATCTCGATTACGGCTTATCAATGAAGAAATCTGTTTGCGCTTTATGTTTGTATTGTTATATCTCAAGCACGCACTTGTTTATGTATTCGTTAAGATGTGAGAACTCTGATTACGGAATGACGAAGGGAAATGGTTTTCTTGACTTTTCTCATCATCGTCATCGATAGTATAGGTTTTTAGTTTTCATTGAAATTTTGAGTAAGTAGGTACATCTTCTGATGTTTGTAACCTTTCCTAAATTACAATCTGTATTAAGGCACGGTCAACCAGCTATACGTGACCTAATTAGGCCCTAGTGGATCATGCTCTTCTCCTAGGATGTACTTACCAGGAGACGATCGCGATCCAGTAGAGCTTAGTGATATGTATGATAATATGAATGTCATACCATTATTTATGTAAATAATAGTATGTCATACATTTATCATGTGACCTTTAATTTAAAATATTTGAACCCCATTAACAACATCAGTAAAAATAATGCTAGTTCACGGCAGAGGGCATCCAGGGCCTGTGTCGCCATAGTTGTCCACTGATACGTACGAAAGTAGTAGTACCATGTAGTCAAAATAATGAATGGCTGATATGTTTTTAATTTACGGAATTAAAAACATGCCACTTCTTCACGGTAAACTCATGAACGTAGAATTGATGCAATTTTTTTGCGTGATTGGCTACTTAGCATGGTCTGATGTTATTGACCAATACTGTTGCCCACGCGCTTTGGTGGGGCGAGAACGCGCGAGTCGGCGAAAGGCCTTATTTCGTCGTTAGAAATAATAAAATTAAGAGCAGAAGGTGCGTGCGTGACTGCACACACATTGCAATACCCGACCATGAAAGCTTCCGTGAACATTCTATTAATTCTAACCTCAATGATATGTGTACTTTAGCGGGTATTTTCATTATTTGGAAACGCATACATGTGAATCATCGCTTTGTCTCAACCGATAGGCGTCGTTTTCCCTTATTAGTTCTTTCTGGTGTTAACACATCCTGGAACAAGCAATGGTGGTAATCTATCATTATCTTACTATTCTTTTCATTTAATTTTCGGTGACTGATGCAGCTCATTCCATCTGCTCCTGTCCAGCGAGATGCGTTATACTTACGTGTATAATTTCTTCTTTTGGATCGTAAAGTTAATTCGTGGCGTAAGGTAGAGTCAAATTTGTTTAGTTGTTGACCTTTACAGACCTTTGATATCTCTAAACATCGAGATTATTTAAATAAAGGCATCATCCTCATTATTCAGTAAAAGTAAAAAATCTAGGGAACTGTTTTCCACAACTTTTTAATATATCACAAAGTAAACATTGATTTAATTTAGTGTCTAGCAAGATACTGTTTAAATTGTGCAATAATAAGACACTGATAAAAATAACATTACCAACTAGCACTAATTTTACCTTTGTAATAACAAAAGTAAAATTACGTAGGTCCCAATATCATGCCTTGGGAACCCCTTTTTATTTGTTTCAAGTTCTATCACTGAATAGAAGCAACTACCTTCTTCAGGTAGTGGGGATTAGTAGGGATGATGATTCAGACGCGAAATACTCAGTCATGTCGGGATTCTCAACTCAAGTGTTGGCCAGATACACATGATGAACTTGATCAAAAGCTTGTGCAATATTCTTGAAACAGGGTGTAATGTAATTTATAAGACAAGTTTTGTAGAAAGTGATTGTTTGTTTGAGTTTTTGATAGCTGATGTGTGCTTAGTCTGTGATCTGCGTTACTATGCTCTGGTTATTTGTTTGAATAAAAAGTGTGGTAGGTTGCATGCGCTGTGATAAGAAAGTAATTAATGAAGATTCTACTTCAAACATGGATCTCTTTGTTTTTTCAAAAGATGTAGATGAGTGACGTGTTATTACGAGTAGGTACCTTTTATGAACGTCGAAGCGCTCGTGGTATAGCTTACTTATTTTGTTACTATTATCTAATAACGAACAAGATACCTGGGTGGGTTACCGCAGTGGCATTTTTATCTAAGTACTTCTGTATTTCCGGAGAGCAGGATAACCAAACGGCCCCGGCTTTTCAAAATATTAAGGCCTACCTCACGGCCTTCGGGCGGCATATTAACGCCGTCACCAGAATAACTAGTGACTCATTGTCTTCATCAGTCAATGGATAGTCTTCTTCTTTTTCCTCGTCTTCTTCTTCTTCCTCGTCTTCTTATTGTAGATAAAAATCAATTGCCGTGCGTTATTCTCGCAAAATCTCGAAAACGGCTCGAGCGATTTTAATTTTTTTTGTTTACCTCAATACTGGGTTGGTTTACAATCAAATTAATTGTAGGAGGTACGAAGTTTACCGGATCATCTAGTAGATAAAGATAGCCATATTTCTCGATTATAGTTTTACGATCGTTTGTTGTCGAATTCTCCATAACCTTAACAAATATTTAAGTGAATCATAAAAAACTTAGCTAAAGAACGCAGTTTCAGTTATTATCAATTATTATACTTATTTCTGAAATCCGCAACATCATCTAATCTGTGGTCTCACCCAATTTAAACTATACTTATAATTAAAAACTGCAAAATCTTTAGAACTATTTCAAAATGGATTCCTTTCTCATGTTACGAACTAGATGCATCCAGTTGGGCTTTACTTTGTCGCAATCGTGTTTTGATTGCGATTAATTAGTATTTAATGACGTAAATATTGGATCACGTTGATGTAAGTATGTTTAGTTTAATTCGTATTTAATAATAAATAAATAAATATTGGTAGAGCATCTAGCCCCAAACTAAGCATAGCTTAAAATGCGGTGACTAGATGGCTGATAGAATCCTTACTAATATTATAAACGCGGAAGTTTGTATGTATGGATGTTTGTTACTCTTTCACGCAAAAACTACTGAATGGATTTTAATGAAACTTTACAATAATATAGCTTATACATCAGAATAACACAGGCTTTAATTTATAAAGATATTGTGTGAATTGTCCAAAATATAACGATAAGTGTCAAGTAAGTAGAAAAATAATCTGCCGTCTGCGAGCTATTCTGGCGTGCGCTGCAAAAACCGTTACAATTACACGAAGTACTAATCCTGCGCACCAGAAGTCCAGAGCACCAGAGAAGTCCAGAGCTAGTACCTACTTAAGTATATATTTTAAAATACATACAAGATACTTTATAACACCCAGACACAGAACAAACATCTTTGTACGTCACACGAATGTGTGTCCTGGGAGGGAATCAATCCCTCAACCTACAGCGCAGAAGGCAGAGCAACAACCAACTGAGATGATAGGCCAGTCGTACTAAGTTATAAATATTACCTATTTCTTAAGATATTCAGTATCAGTACAATATCAGCACTTCTATAATTATTATCGTAAGTGCAATGACTTAGAATAAATTATCATTTAGCGATTTTATTTTTACATAGTGTACTAGCTTCTGCACGCGGCTTCGCATGCGTTGTTTACATTAAAAGAAACCAATAAACTTTTGAAGTGATAACTTCTTATGAGAGGGTAAACCGCTTCGTTACGTAACGCGTTACGGTGCCAGTCTGTCTGGCTTCCCTTTCTCACGCATGCGGCAGCGGTAGGCAGGCTCCTCTCACTCTAACCTACAGCGCTAGTTAGATTAGTTTAATTTATCACTTCTGTCGGGCGTCCCGAGACGCATATGTTTTTTTTTTATGTCCCAGGCTGCATCTATAACAAGTTTCATCCAAATCCGTTCAGCCGTAACGTCGTGGTTAAACCACAAACAAACATTTATAATATTTTTTTATGAAGGTAGTTTGTTTGTTCAATAGTGTAGAGGGAGACTTGCTCCGCTTCCGCTCATATACCTATATAAAACTAGAGTGAAACAGATTTCTTATCATGGCTTTAACTGTACAAAGGTTTTTCTGTAGAAGGTTCTTGAACTAAACTATTGTTCATTAGATTCATATCTCTTGGCGGTCAATGATATAGCCCGCTATAATGCAATATAATGAAATCCCGCAATGAATAACTCCAGAAATGGATTGGTAAACTTTGGGAACGTTACAATTTGAAATATTATTACCCGACACCTTTAACAATATTGTTAATTTCCGAAATTGAAGGTTAGTAGCAAATTGTTTTGTTATGCTTTTATCCTTACTCTTAAGCTTTCGCTCACTCTCTTGGCGTCGTTTACTTATATAATAGTAGAATTCGTCGCGGCTACTCGTTGTTTTGTTGAGGATATTTCATTAGGTTCTTATCAAATAATGTGAGCGTACAGTTTCAATTCTCATAGAAAAATTAACTGATTGATGCTACCATCGGATATTTGCCCAATATAGGAAGCCAGTATTAAAGAGGAAGGTCTGCCTCAAATTCAGAATTTTCTTCATTTAGATCTTAAATAGTACATAACCTACTTAATTGGAGCTATTTATTTTAAGAACTCCAAATTATAGATAGCATAGAATAGAATAAGTTTATATTTGCAACAACACATTACACTAGACGAATAAACAAAAATACAATAAAGCTATACCCTTTACATACTAACATACTAACATAATTAACGGTTGCCGCAAAATAGACCCTAACTCGACATAATGCGGATTGCAGTGTCAACAATTCCCGCTGGTCTTCCGTTAGGACCTCTGTTTAGCGGACATGAAACGATATATATACATCACTACGTAGTATAAAATAAAGTCGCTTCCCGCTGTCTGTCTGTCCCTGTGTATGCTTAGATCTTTAAAACTACGTAACGGATTTTGATGCGGTTTTTTTAATAGATAGAGTGATTCAAGAGGATGGTTTATGTGTATAATACATGTTCCAAATGCATGTGCATACATGCTCCAAACTAAGCAAAGCAGTCGTAAAATTAGTACTATGGCAACCAGAAGGTTGAAGGTTGAACTTACTCAGTATTTATAATAGGTCTAGTAGTAACGGAGCTGCTGGGACGAATGAACATGTTCTCTTGAGTTTGAGTAACTTAAAATGTTGTATGATAAGTATACAGCAAAAATGCTGCGTTACTGAATTACTAGTTAGTAATCGTATAAACCTGTAGTCAATTTCACTTTCAAAACTTTGGTGAGTTGTACTACACATTTTGATAAACTCATTTTGATTACTAACTAGTAATTCAGTAACGCTGCATTTTTGCTGTATACTTATCATACAACATTTTAAGTTACTCAAACTCACATGTACCTGTAGTCAAGCCTGAGATGTACTAAGATTCAAGCTTAGAAGAAACAAATCACATACAATTTAAATACGGAAGCGTAAATTTCTTTCTGGCTTAATTTCTTCTCTGAATCTAAGCTTTCAAGACGGGACGGAAACTAGTCTTAAATTACGAGTTATAAACATTTTCCGTAATTAAAAAAAATCTTGTGAGAACTAAACAAAATTTTAATTGTCAATGTTTAAATAACTCGTATTTAAGCATAATGTTATGCTTGAATTTAATTGCTAGATCTAATATGAATATATACTAGGAACGTAGAACCGACAAGAGGTCGCATAAATTTTATGTTTACAAAATGTATTTTATCCAAATAAGGTATGTCCTGATTGTACCTGGTGAGCAGGAGATCCCAAGAGATTGGTATATGGTACCAACCAAGCGACTGATATTGCTTATGATATTGTAAAGATGATGTACCAGTTGTTTAAAATTATTTAGAAGTTATAATCACCGTCCGATTATCAGCCAGCCTAGTTTTTCGTGTTGCTGTTTGACATAATAGTTTGTAATTTTATGATATTTTTTATAATTAGTAAGTAAATTACTAATGCCATTATCTAACTGTTATAACACAATATCAGTAGATGTTTTTTGTTTTGTTTTTACACCTAGTACTATAATATTACAACCAGGACAAACCTACCTACCTACACATACCTTAAATCTAGTTAGTAAAACCAAAGTTTAGGTCACTAAGTATGCTTGAATAATTAAGGCCTTGTCAAGTGAGGTTTTATTTTATACTAGCGACAAAAAATACTTAATACTACAGAAAATGTGTCACTTTGCCTCCCCTTGGCAGGAATGTGAAGTCCACCAACAGAGTTTTCTTGTCTCTTCTAAAGGAGACACTAGCGGATGCAAGGCTTAGGCCTTAGAGATCGCTTGAAAACCTTATACACGATCTATATTTAACTAGCTACTGCTTGCGGCTTCGCACGCGTGGTACCTACATTAAAGTAGCCTTACTATCACTTCTATTCTTTGTATTAAGAAGAGAGCTTACATTAAGGCTTACCTAAGTGCACGAAAGGAGCCTCTGAGGCGCACTTTAATCCTTTCACCACACTGGTTAGAAATAACTAGTGACAAGATAAGAAGAAGTAGAATCTGTTATTTCGATCCAGTGTGGTGAAATTATTAAAACCTCAAAACGTTTGGTCCTGAAAACATACATACAGAAACACTTTGGAATTTATAGTGAGGATTTTATGCGTTGCGATAGATCACGAAGTCCGGAGAATTATTGGATTATGAATCTTATATCAATGTCATGATGTCATCGTTGAGGACTTCGTAAGAAAGATGAAAATATGTAATTTTTATTCGACAAAGTTTTGTTTAATCTTTGTCTGTCAATCCCGGCGTCGCGCTCTGGACTCGACTGCAGCGCAAGATAACCTCGTAAACTTACCTTATCAGCGCTGTTTACTTAACCCGAGAACGCCGTAGGCCGGTCTAAAAGACCGCTGCGTCGTTTTTATAGCTTCACTTACACAAAACGTCCAACGAAGAAAATTTCTATTTTCTTCCATTCTATTTCTTTAGCTCTGCAGTATAGTAAATCATTCTGCATATTCTTCGCTTAACTTTTCTGCCCCTTATTGTCATTTATGAATAACGTAGCGAAAAATTATCGCACCTTATTCATAAATAGCAATTATTTTTTCAGATATAGACATTTCTAAATCTGATAAATAAACATGCCACAACTTGTCTCGTTGATTGCACAATGTTGTTTTTATACTTCAATTACAAAGCCGATTGTCTGACTCAACTTAAGCTATTTCCAATACTAGCCAGCCTAATGGCTAATCGATGTGTGATACATTTTTTTTAGCGCTATGTCACTGCCCTAGTAGTCTTGTTTAGCTTCATAGACTGCAGTTTATGACAATTATATAGGTAAGAAAGAAACGTATTGCCATTCGCGCTGTCATATAATGCTGATTGTCGGAATTGTACAAATATAAAAAAAAAAATAAGATAGTTTGTTGTATACATCTACATAAATTATGGTGCATGATTGTTTGGTTACGTATGCAGTACGCAAAATTTTCGTTCAATTGGCGCTGCTCCAACATTGCGTTATGCTTTGATTCGATAGGCTATTTATACACCGTGCATGCTATTATCGTGTGCTATCTACGTGTATTGTTTACTCGATGTTTTTTAGATTTTACTGACCCCAAAAATTTTTGTTTCGTAGGTTTTATTCAGAACTATGTTGCATAAACTTTTAAATTCCTATGCTCATTTGGATACTAATTGTTGCAAACACAAATCATTTACCTTAAAATAAAATATAATAAATATCTTATGTAGGTACCTACTTATAATAATCGCGGTCTTATAGACCGTGATATGATATCACTCGGTGAAATAAACAATCGAAGTGTGACAGTGTTGTCGCTATCGCATTTTCCGGAGGCTGGCAATCGAGCTTACCGTTCACGGCAGTGCCGCCGGCGCGCGCGCACCGAAAGCATGTGCCGAGCGACTACGCGATGTATATAGAACCGGCCGCGTTTCGCGCCCCCAGCGCCGAGTCCCTCGCCGAACCCGCCACGCAAATATGGACGCAGTGCTTACCCTCCCCGTTATTCGCAGGCAAGAAAGCGCCCCTCAAAACCTACGAGGAGGTCCAGCCGCTTATCCAGCAGGGCCGCAAGCGCGAGCTCAAACTTCTCATTAGAGAAAACTCCTGGCCCATCAACAGCCCCGTCCGCGCCTCCCTCTGGCCCGCGCTCTGCCGCCAACATCAACATGGAAAGTCTATGCTCGACGGATTCTACTGGGACATGGTTACACAGGTCAGTGATCTTGGTTGCGCAACCCGTGCAAGTTTTTTACTCTCAAGGTGTTGGGTGTTTTTTTGTGGAATTGAGTTTGAGAGTACAGAGATCTGTTATCTCGCAAAGCCCGTGAGCGCGCCGTATCCATCAAGGTCATGTCTATTTACTTTGCACAGCGGCGTCCAAATGTTTGTTAGATATCTCGCCCGGATAAAAAGGTGACGTCCCTCACAAGGTCGTTACTCTGATTTTCATTCTGGTTACTTCTGTATAGCGAATGTCGCAAATTCTCTTTGTCATTCTAGTGGCGTTCCCATTGTTCGTCACGTATCCTGAATGCTACAAGCGTTTTGAAATAAGCGTTGACATTTTTTAAACTTGTAGCTGTATTTCACGACACTCAATACAAACTACCAAGTAGAAATAGACAAGTTTCGCGTCAAGGTTTATAATTATAACAGGTTAATTCTAAATCACGTATTGTAGTGGAACGTATCGTTTCGGCGTAGCTGGAGGCTTGTCGGCTTGTTTGTCAGCCTTGTATTCGACATCAACGCGCTACCGCGTCACAACGAGACCGCTCGCGCATCTTAATTAACCGCCTTCGCCAACAATGGCTGACTAATTATACCACAGGTGGCTATTGACAGAAACAACACATAAAACTCTCGTCCGTCGAATAAAATTTCGTCAGAACAACTTTGGCTCGAAACAAAATGCATAAACGGACCAGTTATTATTTCTGTGTACTCGATTGGCACGACATCAACTGTTTCTTTGAGTGGCTCACCTTCGCTACTCAAGAGCTCCATATAATGCACGTACATAGCTACTTGTTCTGTATATAATGTACGCATACGAACGAATGTACTGAAACCGGGATTCCGCTGAAATGTAATGGAAAATTTCCAAATTGCTAGCTAGAGTTTACTTTTCTGTTGCGGACGTGCAATGTTATTTTTAAAACTGCTGAAAGATTCAGATTGCTTTCAAAGTCCTCAAGCGAAAATAAAATTAGGAGCAATGATCAATACAAAAATATTATATGATCTTAAAGGAAAAGACGAAACTATCACAGAATTACTTCTTTTACCAATCAAGCAAGACTGTTAAATTATTCGACCTACTACATACTTAACATGCCTAACAGAAACACTGAGACTTAACATTTAAACATAGTGCTGAAAAATCTAGCATTCTTACCGATTAATCACGGTTTTCTTTTAATTATAAATTGAGGGCATTATGATTGGTTATTCTATAAACAAAACATCGATTGACCTAAATAACGAAGTAGTATTTATCTCCTGTTTTTAAGAAATTTTAATCCGTTTATTCTTCTTATCTTCTAAAAGGAATCTCTAGTGACAATTCACATTCCATTGAAGCGGTATTCGTGGATGAGTCAAGACTTTCTGTACTCATGGCGTGCTACGTACATCATCACAATCATTCAAGGGATACTTTCTATACATTAAATACAAGCAAGGTAATATCACGGATTCCAAATGTTTGCCAACTAGTCAATATCCGGAGAATGAAGATCCAGGTTATTCAGAAGCAGTTATGAAACTACAATGGGGTTAACGTTGAGATTATTGAGATAGGTGGAGCAAGCCAACAACTGAGTGGTGGCCGAAGATAAGTAGTGCGACGGGGACCTAAACACAACACTGTACCTACGTGAATTAATGATATTGTATATTGTTACACACAGCACGGTCTGTCCATAGATAGAAATAATCTGCTGAGTGCTGGTACTTGTTTATCTACCAAATCATATCTCTACATTTCCATTTAAGTGTTAGTGAAGTGAGTCACACTAATAGATCGTGCTACTTGGCTTTTGTGTCATCCAACGCAACGTTAAGTTCAATACAAGAAATTAAATGCTCAACTCATTCAAAGGACTCGTAAAATTCCCTAAAATTAGTAGCGCAAAATAACCTTTACGCCTCACAACCTCGGATAGATTCTGTTTATCTTTCCGCCAGCATGGAAAGACTTTCTTCCATGCTGCAAAAAAATCTTCTCTTCAATAATTTTCTATACTTCCAATTCACTGAAAATGCAATAATACTTATTTCATTTCAGTGGGCCAACCTCATTTTTAGAATAATCTCACTGGCCAGCACGACGATTGCATGAAAAATAAAAACCTGTTTTTTTTTTCCTCTTTATTCAATTCATTACATACTTTACATTATTTTGGTTTTAATCCTAAGAAATCATAAAATATGAGCGAGTATTGCAGTGACGAAGATATAAATATAACACCTTAGTTTCCCTAAATTTAGGAGCACAAAATAACCATTCTCCCCAGAAAGATTCTGTTTATCATCCGAAACCAGAGTTCAAAAGTGCATTTTATCCGACAGCAAAGAAAGATTTTTTAAAATTCGAACCATTATATTCAATAATGTACCTCCAATTCACTGAAAATGAATTAATACTTATTTCATGTCAGTACGCCAACCTCATTTTTAGAATAAAAGCACTGGACAGCATAACTGCATGAAAATAAAACTTTTTAAACTTTTCTTCTCTTTTTTCATTTCACTTACCATCAGAAATCAGAAAATATGAGCGAGTCGAAGATAACATCTGATGAGATAGTGCAAGCAGTTTTAAGCTGTTTTTCTTGCACCTAGCATTGTGAAAAGTTGTGCAGCAAAGTTATTCTACGTCTCGTTCCTTTAAAACCATCGCTATACTCAGGTTTCAATATAAGTAATTTAATCATATTATTGGGGGTTAGACCCCCTGCTGACTAGAAGAGCTAGCAATAGAGAAGGAAATCTTGAAACAAGCCCGGCTCGGTGCCGGTAGGTAGGTGTAGGTGCCAGTCGTTATGCACCTGCAACCGAACCGACACCGCATGTACTGATTCGTCTTTCCTGCGGGTCCTGTCGGCAAGGTCGAGAGGTTAGTGTGGGTACCTGGAAAGGCCTGCGCTATCAAACAGAATCCCAGGCAGAGTGGACATCAGTGAAGAGGAAACTTGACCTGAGCAAGCTAAGGTTGCTTGCTGGAGTGGGTCCATGAACAAAAGTTTTCAATTACAATTAACTGCTCTGTACTTCACTGACGCCACCTAAATAATCTTCAACAGATGAACGAAGGCCAATGATGATGATGAATTGAGTCATCAGAATTATAGATTTCAAAACAGCAAACATAAGTCATTCAAGAATATGTATATTTGATTGGTGGTACTAGACGAGCTTAAGGTGTTAGCTAGGTAGGATTTGTGGCTTTACCACTTGCGGTCTACTGGTCCGCTTGTTCATAACCTCAAGATTGTATACAAATTCTATATAAATAACGCAATGCGCAAATACTTAATTCTTGAATCATGCGATTGAGGTTTCGTAATGTGTATCCATAAATTCATGTTTATCATTGTCATATTTTTTTAAAACTTGGCTCTGGATTTTGACCTTATTGTGTTGTATTTGCGTTTTAGTTGTTCTGTATAATAATTGCGTTTTAAAAACTATAAAGAAAACCAGGCGTCTTTGAGAAATTGGTGAACATACATAAAAACGACGAATTGAGAACCTCCTCCTTTTTTTGAAGTCGGTTAAATATATCAGTCATCTACTAAGGTATTATTATTTATATGGAACAAATACTTAATACTGTACCTAATGTTTATGTATGTTTTATATAATATCGTGACCCTCTAATTTAGTTAATTGAATCGAAAACATACTGTTTAAAATACATAAATAAATAATAATGCCGGACATTTCACACAGCATCTAGCCCCAAAGTAAGCAGAGCTTGTGTTATATGTATATGCTTGTGTTAAGTTCAATATTGATTTTCCAATTATTGCCCACGTCACGTCATTAGAGGTAGACTATCAGGCGTGTTTTGGATCTTTGTGCAGTTATTCTATATTTTGAGACAAATAATAATGCTTTAGAATTTGTATTTTTCCGTTCTGTTTAAAATTATTAGCTGGATTTACACGACGCCGACGTGAGATCCGCATTTTTACTTATTGATTGGGTTTTGATCGATTTATAAATCTATACTACTAACAAGAAGCCTGGTTAAGTTCAGACTTGTTGCAAATAAATACTAGAATGTCAAGTTAAACCGTCCTTTGTCCACGTAAAGTTAGATAAGCAATCGCATAGTATAAAATCGATGAGAGCGGTCAAATGAACTCTGTGGCAACGACATACTCGCCTTGACCTCGCTCCGCGCACCGTGTCGCTCACCGATAACTGTGGATTTCCAAGCGATTTGTCACACATGTCTTAAATAAAGAAAGACAAAATGTAAATGTTAAATATTTTTTTTAACGTTACAGATAATAGAAAACTCACGGTAATGATCCAGGGTCTTGTGTTCTGATTGCGTAAATATTTTTTTTTGTAAGCTACAGTGAACGAGCTTGCCAAAAAAGAAAATAGGAAAAAAAATGGATTGAAGAGGCACCTTACCTGACCAACAGACCAACCCACCCGACAAACGTTTTAAATTATACACGTGCCAAGGTGCAAAATTAAAAGCCGACAAAAGCTTTGATAACACACTTCAATTGGCTTACGACGCCGACGGGTAGGTTAGGTATTTCGTTTTGAATGAATTCATTCAAACGGACTTATCAAAGGACAAAGCGAAATGAAGAGCAGTGTCAGGCGACCTCCGACATAATCTCATTACGCGAAATCGGATTACGCCAGCTCCGCGTTTTAAATTAAAAACACGACTGTTTTTGACTGGAGCTCTCGTAAGTGAGCGCTGCAGGACATTATCTGTCGTGTTCATTAAGTAATTATGAGGCAAAAACAACATGGACATTTTCGGAGGTAGCGTTTACGCTTTTCGCAGAATAATTTAAACTAAGTAATTCAAAAAATTTCATCAAGCTGATTTTTCTGTGAATCATTTTCTCATTCAAGTCGAGGGTATTACGAGTATATAAATTGCTGATTGCGATACCTAATTATCTGATAAAAAGTTGATCTTTTCTTTGACCATGTAAAAATTTAAATTTTATACATTACTTCAGTAATTTACATTTAAATTTGATTCAATAAAATTCAATAAAGTTGAAACTTGAGTATAGGCTCAACCCTCTTTATCCTTTAGGATTAAAAGACTTCATTCCGGAACATTCTGCAACTTATCATCAAATAACTCATCGGCGAATGGTTCCGGAACACGTGGCACTATATCCTGTGATAACAAATTCATTCGTAGTATCAATACCTGGAAAATTGATTACGATTCGAGTAATCGGTGTCGATTACGAATTGTTCATGTTTTGCAGTATAGGTAAGTTAACTGAAATAGCATTTTGTTGTGTTCAAAATGCCACTTTTGAAATTAAAGCAATGTTGTGTAGTCGCTAATTCCATGGGTATTCATTTATGCATATAGTGGGCCGGTCGCCGATCCCAATGGAGATTGGTTGATTTGTCTTTCATTTTCGGATCAAGGACATGCCATACCGGTTTCGTTGCACGCTTTGCATTGGGCTATTAGCAAGTAAACATCAAATACTGGATTTAAGTATGGTCCTGATCGTCTTTTAATAGTACTCATGTATCAAATATAAGTATATTCCTCCTATTTGTTTGTTAGCCTTATTAGCGCCTGAATGGAGAAATATTCAAGTGAAATTTCAAAATTTGAAGGAAGAAAGCCGTTGATTCTTCAATAAGTTTGTGTTTTCCATAATCTTGACAGAGATACAATCTGTCGTCATCTAACTAGACCTAGAACAACAGTGATCACACCGATAATGAGAATCGTGTTGTGCATTAATAATTACTGATAAGATTTTTAGAGGTGTGCACAGTTTTACTTAGTTTTATATTATCCATACTAATAATATCATTTTGAAAGTGTCTGTTTGTTTGGTTGTTACGGTAATACGGCTAAAAAATCTTGAAATTTGGTAGGGGGAAAAACGTAGTCTATTTTTGGCTCCCGAAGCAAACACAGGGGCCGTTTGCTTCGGGAGTCACAATAAACTCATAATGTTTAACATGTGTCTGTGACAACGCAGCTCCCAAACGCATGAACCAACTCTTACGACTAGCCTGTTAGCTCAGTTGGTAGTTGCTCTGCCTTCTGCGCTGTAGGTTGAGGTTTCGATTCGCAGAACTTCCCAGACTCCCAGAAGACACATTTGTTTGACGAACATAGATGCTTGTTCTGTGTCTGGGAAAGCATCTTATGTATTTATAAAAAAAAAATATAAGTATTCTATCACCCATCTTGTCACCATAGTACAAGCTATGCTTAGTTTAGGGCTAGATGGTGTTGTGTGCATTGTCCACCAATTTATTTTTATTACTTTTGATATTGTTTTTTTTTAAAGCTGACTTGATTGAAGATTGCTCTTTGCTATGATTTAAGAAAATCTGTTCAGCCATTTGGAATATTGAACTCCTCGCCATCTTACAGCATAATGTATCGTGTGGTCTGATTGGAATTACCTCAATGAATAAATAGGTTATACTCGTAGATACTTATAAGTATTTGTGTCCAGGGTATTCCTTTTTTTTTAAGCCGCCTGCAGAAGCAGAAGCTTGATCGAAATATATTTTAATTCCACAGGTGGTACTATTAAATACGGTTATAGGATGTTCCATTAAAATTCCAAACTTCTATCAAATGTATGACATAAAAATAATAAGTTTACGATGATTGATACACTCGCTAGGTAAACCAGCTCGCGATGGCGTGCGGCCAAATTCTAAAATAGACCAATACACCATTTTGTTTTTCTCACCTTCCACCTCCTGCATTGTGGTCACGTGGATCCCGTAAACCGCTTTATAGATTACATTCGATTAATTTTGGACTTTACGATTGTTGAACTGGATTTATCGGCGTTGAGTTCAAGGTTAGTTTTGATGAGTTTTTAATAACGTCAAGTGTATGCCATACGCCAGCTGTAAGATCAATAATAGTTAAACAGATTAACGAGGAGCGAAACGGAAAACACGTGTAAATCGATTTCGCGCATCACTAAGCAAGTCTTTGTGATCCAGATCATCTGGTTGTACTGGTATTGGTACCGGTCTAAAATTATGACGAACTGAGCATCACTATCGAGGTGTAGATTAAGTCAGGAAGTGGACAGTGCCAGTGCAGACATACGTTTCCTGTTCTCGCGTCTCGCACACCTTTTCCAAAGACCTTGAGAGATAGCCATTTAACTTTTACACTTAGTGTTAGTACGTTTGGCTGAACCTTTGAGAGTTCTTCTTCTTCTTATCGTGTCATTAGTTATTTCTAACCAGTGTAGTGTAAGGATTACAGTTTATAAAGGGTTGACTGACATAAATTAATATCTAGGACGACATTTTGTATAAATATTGATGATTGGTATCGCAGCCGTGTGTTACTATATAATATAGTCTAAAGCCTGAGAAAGGACATAGGCTACTTTTTAATTGAAAAAAGTGTTTTAAAGGGTTCAAAAGGGGGATGGAAGGTTGTATGAAAGTATTGTCATTTTCAGAACTAGAAGCATAAAATGTTAGACTGTTGAATAAATGTGAAAGTAACTCCATCTGTATGTCTGTCTGTTACGCTTTCACGCCTAAACCGCTAAACCGATTTTGGTGAATTTTGGTATCGAGATAGATGGGATCTTGGAGAAGGACATCGTGCAAAGCCGCGTGCTTCAGCATAAAAAATACATTAATTATTAATTAATTATGATCGATCTTCGACCAGTGGGCGACCACTAGTTGTTATAAAATATTCTAGACGATATCATTTTCGGAAATACGAATACTATGGTGTATAAATTAAGATTTTTGAATTTCATCTTGTTAACACTGCACAAAATATACATTAGTGCGAACACATTTATTGATAACAAGTTTGTTTTCCTAAATTTTGTAAAAAGCCGAAGCTGAGATCCTTCACGTCTATATACAAATAGATAATAGTGTGGAATCAATGTCCAGATTTTGGTCAAGATGACAAACCTCCCTTGTGTGTGCTATTTAAATTTAAATTACTTGTAAGACATTTTGTGAATAGTTTTTGGAAATAAAAAAAACAACGTTTTACTGTCGCTTTTTCGTTTCATCGACTTTCAAATCAACAATGCTAATGAAGTTTTCACTTCAAAAACATATTATTATAAGTCTGAAAAACTTAAACAATATAGATTTAGACTAGGTACCTTATTAAAGGATCCTGCTAACGCCTATGGTTACAATATAAAATGGAACGCGGAGTATTTCAATAAGACATGGTTTGGTTTTGTCTCGCGCCAATTGCGCCATATTCAATACATTGTTTAATCTTAAGATATTTGTATTTATGTAAAGTATGGTATGCAATGGCAGCACTGCGGTCAGTGCAGAAAGCGTTGAGTACTTTGCACAGATTGATCTAGAACATTTTCCCTCACAAATAGGGCGATTAAATATCACATCGTGTAACATTCAACTATAATTCTTCAATCGATTAAACAAACAATGTAGACGGCATTTTTTTTATTGCCATTATCGTCGATGACATTGTTATTATTTAATTTAAATCACGTATAAAGACACGAACAAAAAGATAAATGTATGAGTATACCTTCATGCAACTATCCTGAGCGACTTATCTGCTGCACGTTGATTTTATAATTTACGCAAATCTCGTAAAGGGAGAATCAGAAAATTATGGCGTTTTTGATGGCATGCATGGTGCGGTACTAAAAATGTTTAAAAGACCAAGTATGCTAATGGAGCTTCTGAGGCGCACTTCGAAATAACTAGTGACACGTAAAAAAGAAGTAACTTATTAACATTTTAGTGAAGAATGAAAACCCTTTTCTCATTTGAGATTATTGGTGGCAATTCGGTTGGTTCATTTCTAAAATTAGGAATTTTCTAAATTATATTTAGTTAGTCATAGCATTTGTAAAACCTATTCGGTTGGTACCATCTAACTAAATTACTAAGGAACGCTTAATTAAGTAAGATAAAATTAAATTAGGATAAGTTGGTAGCAGCAGAATACCAAAGGTTAATTTGACAGTTCAAAACCTAATTTTAGCTAAAATTAGTTAGGTTGGTGCCAACAGAATTGAGGCCATTGGTTCACTCGGTGCCAATAGAGCAAACATAATAAATTCCCGGACCTCGTGAAACGAACTGCATAAAATGATACATTCCATAAAAGGAAAGTGGTTTTCTAAATAGCAAAGCCTGATGTGGCATGGCGCTAAAGTACACCACATACCGCTGACACAGCGTACGAAATTAACGTAACCTCAAGCCGGGCGCGGACATTGCGGTTTGAGTGATTGAAATCGAATTGATGCGTCATTTACGCCACATATCATTTGGTGATTGATATGTAAGATATTGTACATCGCATCGGTTAATGAGATACTAATAGCATAGTTTTTTTGTTTTATATATATTTTTTTTTTGAATATCCTCCTAATATCTTGCTAATAGTTTAAATATAATAGATTATAATAGAATAGACATATATTCCAATCTACTCCAATTCGACTAGGCAACCTTAACAAAATTAGCAAGGATCATACAAAAAAGTGTAAAGACAAGACGAGTTTCTTGCCGGATTCTTCTTGAACTGGAGTAAGGAAGAACTGGCACCTAGATTCACTAGCATGTAAGAAGACGATTCAAAGTGGTCCTTGTGATTTAATTAAATAAAGAATGCTTCGACTGACTAATTCTCATCTTCGGTTGGTTTACTGCAGATATATGTTTTCGGAACAATAGTCAGACTATCCACGCTTTTTCGTATGGTTCGTGGCATTTAAAAAAAAACACTAATTTTATCCATTTGGCATCATGTAATGTAAACAAAGTAATAAGTGTCAACATAGTCTTGTATCAAATCCTACTAAATATTATAAAATATGTGAATGTAAGATTGTTTGTTACGCTTTTACGCGAAAACTACTTAACCGATCATCATTAAACTTTGTACACATATTCTTGGAGGTATTAGAAGTAATATAGGATACTTTTTATGGAAAAAAAATCGGGTTGCACTCCGGGAGTGCCGACAGAAGTGAAAACTTATTTTGGCGCGTTAGAGTTTAGTAATAAATCACTTCAAAATCAGTAATTATGGCGACTGCCAATCAAATACTGAACGAACACAGATTATGCAATACTTTTTGTTCAGAATGTAGATAATATCATAGAACCTAACTCAGTAAACTTCTCCATACAAAAGTAGACTCTAAACATGTGAATTAAGGTTTATAATCAAATGGCGCGGCAGCCGGCTGCGTCTCGCCTCAGACGGTATCCGTGTCGCGAATCCAGAGGTTTTACCTCATCTAAAAATATGCGTACCGCGCTAAAAGAAGTTTTTACTTCAAAAATCTATTTTTGCGAAAGATATTATGGCGAAACAACGTTTGCCGGGTCAGCTAGTAATTAATATTTATTTTGTAAATATATCACAAAGCTCTTTATTTACTTGAATCAAAGTTAATACCTTTTTAGTCTCTCTATAACAATAAATCGCCCTTGAGACCAACTTTTAATCATCCAACTAAATGGTTTGCTTTATAAGTCGCCGACCTAACCCAATTACATTTTTCTAAGGCGTTCGTTAAAGTTCCATTGCATGATTTATTGTTGTTACTCCACTCCACTTTTACTAAGTATGTTATCAGCTAGATGACGCTACGCATTAATACTTTGAGTCGTATTATCTAGAGATAAGGTTCAATGTAAATGCTTATTAACCACCCCCGTCGTTCTTAGACGAATAATGTAACTAACTGCGCATTTAAGTGATATAATATTTGACATAACAAAAACAAATAACTTAACTTCAAGTGTTATTGTATTAATAATGTATGTTGGTCATACATATTATATTTAACGATCTCTATGGCGCAGTGGGCCAAGGCTCGGCGAAGACGCAGAAGGTTGCGGGTACGGTTCCCGACGCAGGACAAATCTTAGTATGATCTGCAAGTATTTGGGTGTTTCTATGTATAATATGTATGTATTTACAAAAAGAAAAAAACGCTGCAGTATAGTAAGCAGAGCTTGTGTTATGCGAACTGTTAGATGCGTGTTAGATGACTAATATACTACAACATAGAAAAACTGTAGCAACAGTTTGCATTGTGTATCGGTTTCATGATAGGATGCCTATTGTTATTTTTCTACTAGCTTTAACTTTTATAATGTCCCATATTAATCTTAAATATCTTTTCGATCTTAAAAAACTCGGTTCTGCTGTTACAACGTGATTAAGTATCAAAGTAACATACATCGAATCTTTCGCATCTATAATATTAGTATTGTAGTAAAGATTGGACTAGTCCAATCTTTCTCTCTGTGAGCTGTACCTAGACCTCGCGAACATTTTTCGAAATGACCGAAAACATTTTTTTTTTATGTTTTCATCCCCCATATCTCCGCCATTTTGAAAAAAAATCAAAAACGACAAAAAAAAACTATATAAGTAGTTATAGAAGCTGCTCACAAAATTTCACGAGAATCGGTTGAGAAATGCGACCTGTGTAGGGGAGAACATCCGGACAGACGCCGGCCGGACAGAGATACGAAAGCATTTTTGCAACAAGCTGAATCGGGGACACTCGCTCGCTCGGTCAATTAGTGTGATATTCCCTCAGGCTGCATCAAAACAAGCAATTATGCAAACAAAAACATTTCATACAAAGTATGTTCAAGCTTATCTTCAATTCGTTCCAAATGCTAATCTTTATAGTTCATGAACGACCATACTAATGTTTTGACGTTATTATACATCGTATAGAAATATATCCGTTTGGTTTATTATTTAGTTTTCTTTAGGTAACATACATTCAACTATCTGACGTCTTGTATGTATTACTTATTATTACCTTCTGTCGTACTTTGGAACTACCAATACCAATCAAATCACTAAACATAGAACAAAGACGTTCACTGCTCGTAAACTCAATTATTAAGTGTCGCATTGAGGTCTCCGAACTCATCTGGGGTCACTTTGGTTTGAAAATTATCAGGAATAATATCGTTTATGCAGTCAGTTTCATCATTAGTATCGTTATCAACATGTTTTACTGCTTGAGTGACTTCAATATGCATTGATTTATTGTACGAATAAGTCAGAATAACTCCAATACATAGAAGAGCCTCAAAATGTTCTATTGTTTCTTTAATAATTTTATAAACTCTTGATTCATCACTCGTACTATTTTATGTATCTACAATACCTCTTCTATATTAAACTAGATTAATATTGCATGTATTATAAGTGTATCTTATTTATTACTATCGCATTTTACTAATTATATTTTTTTATTTTGGATTTCAGGAGTTCATTTTTAAATATTTTATCTATTTGTACTGTTGTATTTCCTTATTCTTAGATTATGTTAGCACGCCTACTTTTTATTTTTCTACCTTGCAGGTTGGCAGGTAGAAAATGCCACTAGCATTAAGCCCACCTATTGGACATCTGTGTATATTTTTGTGCAATAAATTATTAAAAAAATAAACGAAGTAAAGATAGTTTGTAGGTTCCTCAATTTAGATCAACGCGTCCACCAATCAGTCTTATATATACGCTAAGGTATATAGTGTATTCAAATAGCTGCGGCATTGTACAACTATCTCACAGCAGCTAGTAGAGCCATAGAGGCACATTCACATCCGTGTCGGCCATAGTTGCGTAATGGTGCCGCAGCGTCGTTTCCTATTTATTAGGTCGATCTATTTCAGTACGATAACACACTGGGCATTGCCAATATTTTACGATATCATTTGGAATGCCAAGAAAAAAGAAGTAAACAGTCCTCTTACGTAGGTAGGTACTGAACCAGCGCTACTAAGCTCAGAAAAAAAACGCTTTCGTGCCACGAGTGACTTACCTTAGGTGGTTTTTATCACTCCCAGCACAAAGCATTTCCATTTAGGAGTAGTTAACCTATAATGATATTGTTCTCAGGGTGCTGTTTTGACTCACACACCGAACATTTATTTTACCATTTTTACCCCAACCAAGTTTGTTAAGTTATATGGGAATGCATATTGAAAATTATATATTCTTAGATTCATTTGTATTGCAAACTTTATAATTGTGCCTTCTAGTAGTATTAATTATAATGTTTTACATAATATATCTACTTATAATTAAAAACCCTCTTAATATTTTAAATGACTTGTTAATACAAGTGGTACGAATCAATGATCCACAGGTAGCTGTTAGTGTTCTTTTCACTTAAGATTAAATAAACCATCTATATTTTCTAGTATATTTTATTTTATCACGATTAAATAAAGATATGTATAACACTGTGGTAAACAAACACTGATAACTGGTCACGCACGATAACCGCGCACGAAATAATCAGCACCTATATTTGAATAATGTTCTGTTTGATAACCTCTTGGTCATTTGCTAATATCAAGTAATCAATCAAAGTAAACATGCCTACGTCACAATAAAACAGTACAAGTAAACACAAGTTTAAAAATATCTTATATTTCATCTTTCAGTTCCATCAGTTGAGGTTGATTTTATGGCACTTGAATTTTATATTAGGAACATCGAACAATAGTTTAAAAAAACTAAAAAACACGCTTTAAATAGAAAACCAAACTAAAAAATAGAAAATAAATTTTAATAAATGTAAGTAAGAAAAAAATGTTTTAATTAAAAAAAAAATCGTTGGGTGCTTTTTAAGATATTATCGAAATGATAATCCTTCTTCTCATATCTGTCAATGAAATATTTATAACTATTGACACCATGCACCCCACGCTTTTTTTAAATAAAACATTTTTTTCTTACTTAAGTAGATACATTTATTAAAATTTATTTTCTATTTTTTAGTTTGGTTTTCTATATAAAGCGTGTTTTTTAGTTTTTTTAAACTATTATTTATTCTAAACACTTTGGTTTCCAATATCTCATCCTTACCAAACTCGTGAAATCATCTTATGTGTATCTCGCAACGAAGAGCTTGCTAAGAAGTTTCCTTTCGATGTTGTTTGTACATATCTAAACTCATTGTTTTAGTATGTGTATAATATACCTACTGGCCTATACTTGCTTAAGGTTATCATCCCAACACTGTTAACAACAAATGCTAACTAGTGATACGGAAATCGTCTTTTCATGACACATTCATATCTAATTGTTGCTATGTAATCTATCAAAAGAGGACAGTGGAATTTGCCCTAACTGTCTGCCAGAGTTTTGATCGGCTGAAATGATTCCTGTCATAGCAAAGTGCCGTCTTTGATTTTATTGTTTTTATCTTCTTAATTGCTTGGTCGTTTAATTTCATTTGTTTATATTATCGGTTAATTTGAGACTCGAAACAGAATGAGATTATAAATGAGAAAAACAATGTCACATTAATTAATACCTAACTATTTTTCTTGAGACTATCATTATGCTGAACTGCCTATTTCTCGCAAAGGACAAAACACATGTCATTCTTTGCAACGTTTGTGTAAATATAATGTAATTTAACAAGCCTTGCTAGAGTTTATGAAATACATTCTACATTCTACATATTATCTATCGTATCTGTGTTATGTCTGGTTTTATTTTAGTTATACTATTGCATCAGTATCTTCAATTATACCATTGCTTCTAAGTGCTCAATGTCGTTCCACTCGACGCAAATATCTAGCCCGTAGATAACAGGAGAGTTTTTCACGATCGACTTTTGCCTGCGAAAGATTTACAGAGGCTCACAGTGTGATGGTTAAATACGAAGTTATTTCCGACGGAATCCGCCTTGTGGATTGGCTTCGACGAAAATAGTATCATCGATCTTATTCGCAAGAGAGAATAACAGCCGCTGCGTATTTATTTGTACAGCCCGCGTTATGTATAAAAACTTGTACCTTATTTTCGGAGTACATTTGCATATTATTCACGTTGCCTAGGTATTCTAAATTCTTCTATCTTATACCGTAGGTAAATTGTAGGTAAATGTTATGCGCAAACGATGCCACAATTTTTACAATGTTAATTTCTCAATGTTAATTACGATTATAGTGAACCTACCTAAATCTAGATTAGAATCAAGTTAGGACAACAGTCAGTCTGGTTCAACGCGCGTTTGGCTTTTGTCGGGCCACTTTATTCAATTTAGCGTTGATTGTCGGTGGCAAGAGGTCGCGTCGGGGTTGTGTCTGCACTAATTAGAGCCTCTGTGCTTCGCCCACACACGTACTCATTGTCGCTCTCCTACTTATAATCCTGCCCACTTCACGTGACACACTTTGCCTAATGATATAGGTACCTGAGGTATGCCTTTGTTATGAACAATGCAATGATTGCTACTCATATCAGCATTAAAGGCAATTTTAAAATGAATGTTCATTTTTCTCAAGAAAGAATACTTAAAAAAATACTTCTTGTAGCTATAAAACGTTATAAGTTCTATTAAATCTTTAGTCTTCAAATCAGCTATTATTGGCTCAGCTGTTAATACACCGAAAGCACTCATAAAAGTAATTCTTATGTTTCGCAATTTATGTAAATTATGTTATTCATGTCCAACAAGGTTGAATGTAAATGCCCAGAAACCTAATATGCGAACAATAGTGGCACATAAGTTTTGTATGATCTTGCAAGACCATTCTTGAAGTTAAAGCTGTTGCCAGGTTGGGTTTCCGGAATTTCCTCAATATCTGAATTATTTGGCGCCAAAATAATGCATCTTTACATGTTTTCTCTATTCTCAATTCGTCTGCCGCGAATTGTTTTTACATTTTATCCATGAGTGCACTATGCAAACGCAAATATTTTTTTCCATTGCATTGTGTTTTTCCAATAGACGAACGGTCATAGAGATATATATGTAGAGCTATTAAAATATATAGCTGGTACCTTAATTTGTGTTTTTAACAACATCTCTGCTCGTCTGCTCTGCGTGTTGTTTTCCTGAAGTTACGATAGAAAATCAGACAAACTTCAGCACGAAACTTGTCTAAAATTACTCTCAAACAATATACAGAGGATTTTAGATATCCCCAAGCATGTGGGTTTTTGCCAAAAACTCCAGAGAATGATTTTGTCCCCAGGCTTGCGAAAAAGTCCAATCTGGCAACAGTAAGTGTCCGGCCCACGTGCTAGACTTACTCGTAAATGCCTTGAACGCATAGAAATCTTAAATGTAAATCTTAATATTATTTATCTTGTTTACGGAGTATATTTATTGACGTCATTTTAACGCCAGATATTATTTCGGTTATAACACCATGTAGTATTACTATATTACTATACTACGTGGTAAGTGCTATTATACTGCCTTTGCAAATATTGTCCCGTTAAATCTTTTTTTAACAACGCCAACAAAAACTTCCTACGTGACTTCAAACATTGTTACATGCCCTGAGTCATTCAAAACTAATTATTTACTAGTTTTATAGTCTGTATTGTATCTAAACTGCTGTCTGTCTAAATGCTAAAGTGTATGTTATGATGTCGGCCTGAGCGCTGGAATAAGTGTATGTTTCGCGTAATGGCTGACTGGTTTGGAGGTGTGTAAACAAAACGGGCCTGGATCAGGTTTTGGGGCCCGTGTTTTCTAAGCTCGTGTACGGCCTTGACTGCGTGAAGGACGCCTCGTCACCACAGAAGATATAATAGCTTAGTCACCACAGAAGATATAATAGCTTATACCAGACTCTAAACGTGCACTCGAGCCGAGGGCGTGGCTTGCGCACGCGATGTCATGCCAAGCTCCGACAATATTTTTATCCAATGTCTGAGTAACTGTAAAATCGTTTTCATTTCTTTTGTTTAGTTCACATATTTGTTAAAGAAAATTTTGAAAAAAAATCTTTTGTTTAATAATACATGTAATTGTAAAATCATTCTACTTGTTGTTTATAGGTTTTGTACGCTCTTGAACTAGCGTTCTCATCTGAAGATTCCAACGATTATACCTTTACATAGATCCTTTAGTCAGATATTTATTACTCATAAATCATTATAAAGATCACTAGCATGTGGTTATTAAAACAGCTATTACTTTGAAAACCTAATCAATTTTGACATTGACGTAAATTATAATGAACAATATGAGATAAACAAAGAAAAAGAAAGACATAAAAACAAACGTAAGAAAACAAATAATGTGACTTTAAAAAAAATAACGTCATTATCCCCAGACTTTTGTAATTGCATAGATAATATAGAGTTACCTACTAATGAGTAAAAGTAGTTTTAGCATTTCGTCAACACTACTTTAGGGTTTATTATAATTACAAAATGTCATAGTCGATCATATATCAAGTAATAAAGTTAGATTGAAGTGTTAAGTAGAAAGAGATTTACTCACATCATGAGTATGCTGATAAATTAGGATTGAGACCTTTTCTGTTATTTAGAAGATTTTATATAATTTGAATGTAAGTAAATAGTATGTAAATAAGTAATTTTTTTTACAGAAATGTACAGAATAATACACAATAATATAAAATATATGTGAAACAGTTGAGCTAATTAAGGACCGTTTAAAACGATCTATAGATAGCTCAATCCAGATCACTGCCAGAGGGCAGCGTTCCCAAGACACGGGCGGCATTGCCACGTTGAATGGCAATGCTAATACGCTTTATCTACCAGACGTGAAATAATTTTGAAAACGCGGTGGGCTCCTGTTCCCCGCGGGCTCAGGGTTTTAACTCCAAAAGGCTCAAATATGTAGGCCTTATCAAGATCGGCATTTTTGCGCCTTTTGGAGGACCTCAAACACATTCAGCCGCCGCACCAGCTCTAACGGAATTCAATGTTGGTTATTTTGAAATGACGCAAGTTTGCCGGCGATTAAACTTAATTTTCTAGCGACATCTTCTTATTAAACTCAGGCTTTGTGTCTGTTTAATTATAGATCTCTTTCCTCAGCCAATAACCTGGTTTAACAGCTGACGCCGTGATTAACGATAATTGTTTGTATTTCTTTTATATTTTCTGCTAATTAACATACATTTGCGCGTTCGGTCGTTACTCTTTAAAAGTTTCGTGATATTCAGGCCAAGAGTTGGGAAAAGTCGTCTCTTTTACGCACCGTTTTTCTTTTATCCTTATCTGTATAGATTCGGGTGTATCGTACGATGAACTCACGATATATTATTCGAAAAGTAGAACATTTTTTGTAATAAACGAAATTACAGTTATTTAATTATGATTTTGTCGTCGTCAACGTGGTGCTAAAATGCACGTATATTTTTATCTCGGGTCTCGAAAATATTGATTTAAGACTGTTTGAACAACTGAGACAACACTGATGATGATTCAGTTCATGTAGTTTAACTAGCTAATACCCGCTAGGATGTCACAACTCCCCTAATTGCAATTAGGCTTATGTCCGATTTCACTAACCTGATGCCTAGCTACGTAACCCTTATCTACAAACTGTCTCTTCTGTCAGATTAAGAGTTACCTAGCATTCGCACCTTCGCACCTTCCAATCGGTGTCGGAACGAAATACGACATTAGTGAAAGGTTTTTGCTTTAGGTTGCTTTTTATTATTTGGGAAGCCGATTAAGTGTCCTAGAGTAAGTGAAAACGTGCGTATATAACAGATTTATTTCTGCTTTGTTTTCTACGATTTATTGAAGTTGTATTAATTGTCTTGCAAAATATTTACTTAATAATTTAATTACTTGATCAATAATTAATTTTATTCAGTTTAGCACAGTTCATCTATGTACCGTACATCGGTGTTATTTGGGACAAATTTTACAATGAAACTTTATTTTACGCGCACTCATGATATTTATCGCATGCCAGTATTTTTTTTCATGCTGGCAGCACTCTTAGGCTAGTGATATTGGGTGAATCTTTATTCTAAGTGTTGTCATTTCCTAAAAAAAATAAAAAATAACGAGTATCCCAAATAATCCGGCAAGTTGTGTTATTTGGGACATGCAAATTATTTCTTGATTATTGACTCCCTAATACACCAAAAATGAATAAAACCAAGTCGAAATTAATGGAGACACTACTAGGTACGTAGGTACAAAACAAAGTTAAAAATAAAATCATTAGATTTTTGACAAAAAATAAAACCAACATAATTACGATATGGTAACTTTACTATAATTTAACGTAATTGGTCGTGTTTCTTGCAGTGACGAGCTGGGGACCCTAAATGACGATTTAGGGATATTGAAATGTTTTGCATCACTTCTAATTGACATCTCTTTAGTTTTAACTTCACGTCCATTCTCGTCCATTGTCACATTTAGATCAGCCTTTGTAAATGAATTGTATGCAGTGTAATGTTTACCATTTTGGGAAGGTATGTCTATTTTTATTCTTTGATATTTATGACCCATTTTTTGAACGACTGACTCATATCACATCAAAATCCGTCCCGAATATCACCGTTCCAAAAACAACATAGAAAATCTTATAAGCTAAAGGCTTATATCATTAACAAATACTGAATTTAAGTTCTGAATAACCATGCATTACGTTGTTCATAATGACATTTTACTCACATTTATAATTTTCAGGTGCAGGCACAAGTTTGACACCATAATTTTTTTTCATCAACTAAGAAAACCTTTTTATTCTGCGGCGCGTGAATCAACATAACCTCAAACGTTCATTTTTAAAAACCATAAGCAAGTATAGTATTGGCAAGTTACAATTTTTACATTCCCACCACTAGTAGAAAAATATTATCAGGTGAAAAAAAATAATACGTATGTCCCGAATAACCCCCTGAGTCCTAAATAACACCGATCTACGGTATCTATAATTACATCGGTAATTATCTTAAACGCTATTAAGGAATGCTTTGCAAGTGTGGTTTAATCTAAGACTCAAAGACAAAACTTACGGCTCGTTTCCAATAAAAATGCTCTGAGTTTGGACATACGGAAGCTTAAGTTTACGCTTAGTTTTGCTCTTTAAATCTTCGCCTTAAAACCTGTCTCGATTGATAACAGAAACGTTGAAATTACTGCATATGGTTTTCCTTTGCAAATAATATTTCTTAATTAAAATAATGTGGATGAATGATGTGAAACAACACCCACTCGTATGTCGTTCTACTAGAGCGTCGCATATGAACGTACTGTAACTACTGTGTTAAAGTATAATCGGCTGGGTCGCTCGGTCGTCGGTTCGTCCTTGCTAGTCGTAAAGTGGATAATCACGACATAACTCGCAAATGGTCGCAGGAGATTGGATAACAAATTTATATGAGAGTACTAAATCAATTGGCAGGATCTGATTTTAAAAAACATCATACCAAATGTTTGGTAATTCAATTATGATAAATTGACAATATTGTTGATGTCTGGAAAATTTTAAGATAAAACCTTGAAGTAGAGAATAATGAAAGGAAATAGTATTTTTAAAATATTGTTGAATGCAGTATGTCATCGGTCAGAATTCTCTTAAACGGTGATTGACTTACAACCTGTCAATTACCATATAAAATAAAATGAAACTCAACCTGCCTCTGACTACGCATTTAGAAATCCCCAAAGACAGAGGAAACTAGAATCAGAGGAAATGTCTACCAAGCCTGGGTTTCTAGCATGTTTGTTTTTGTAGAACGTGACGGTATCCGTTATATTCTTATTTAATTGATGATCTATCAGTACTGAAAATGTTAATTTCCTTGTTCTAGGTGTTCGGCACCGTCGAACTTCCCGACAAGCCGATCATGCTGCCACCATTCGTGGAGGCGACACACTGCCTCGGCTATCACCTGACCCGAAAGGGCCGGGCGGTCGCCGACAGGGTCGTCTCTGTCCTCGGATACGCCTGCCCCGACATCACGTACAGCCCTAGCCTGTATCCCATCACTGCTGCTCTACTCCACTTTATGCCTGGTGAGTACATTTACTGAAGCGTTTGTGGCATAAACAAATTAGTCGTTATTAACACACCTACGAAGTTAATACATTTACTGAAGCGCTCGTGGCATAGTTAACTTAGTCGTTACTAACAGACCGACAAAGTTAGTACATTTACTGAAGCTTTCGTGGCATAATAGCAACCTTAGTCGTTATTAACAGGCTGACGAAGGTAGTACATTTACTGAAGCGTTCGTGGCATAAAAAACTTAGTCGTTATTAACAGGCCTACGAAGTGCATACATTTACTGAAGCGTTCGTGGCATAGTTAACTTAGTCGTTACTAACAGACCGACAAAGTTAGTACATTTACTGAAGCTTTCGTGGCATAAAAAACTTAGTCGTTATTAACAGGCCTACGAAGTGCATACATTTACTGAAGCGTTCGGTCTGTTAGTAACGACTAAGTTAACTATGCCAATATTTAACTTAGTCGTTACTAACAGACCGACAAAGTTAGTACATTTACTGAAACGCTCGTGGCATAGTTAACTTAGTCGTTACTAACAGACCGACAAAGTTAGTACATTTACTGAAGCGTTCGTGGCATAAAAAACTTAGTCGTTATTAACAGGCCGACAAAGTTAGTACATTTACTGAAACGTTCGTGGCATAGCAAACTTAGTCTGACCGACCAAGTTAGCAACTTTGTGCGCCCTACCAGGACACTGTCAGTACATGGCGGCTTATTAACTGTCACCACTGACTCCGCGAAAGAAGTAGTGTTGCTGTTTGTTTTTAATCGTTGATGGCGAACTTTGAAATCTCAATCTGTAAAGTCTAAGGATTAGATGTGTTTTAAATTCGGATACCAAGTTCAATAATACGCCTCGATATTTAATAGAGTTTTAAAACGAATCATCGGTTATATTCACATAATGGATAGGAGCTATTAATTTTAGTATTGTGGTTCTCTCGGTTTATGAATAACCGACCACAGCCGCCGCTTTATTGGTTGTCATTACTGGTATTATGATAAAATTACGATATTATTCGAACGACCGAGCAATGGCTTTCAATAACTCTTTATTTTAATAGCTTAACTTTTAATCTAGATCACCCGTTTTACTAGTCCATAAGATTAATGAAACTGTTTCTGTAGTTTTACGATTAATAAATGCGACGAAACTCAAGGAAGTAGAACATTTATGAAGCATACTCTCAATTCTGAAACTGAGGCGTCATAAAATTTATAGTCGGTCTCGCCTTAATTCAGTAATGAGTGCGGGGGGCGATAATTGAACTCGGCAATAGGCAAATTGCCGGAGTTGTCTCACCCGTCCCGTCTAGATCGTCGTTTGACAAATCTGCCATGCGATTTGAAACCCTATTCCTCTGAGCCCATGTGTTATCCACATTGTACCAAGCCCCGTATCCCTGATAGGTTTTATCGCTACGGTCTGAATTGCTCTCTAGTACTTCGTCATAAGACCTGGAATCCTTCTAAAACACTTCAGATCGGGTTGACGTGATATAGCGACAAATAAACGTCACCGGCATTCACAGATTTGCATTGCGTCCGTCGAGGTTGTCAATTTCATACGTGTCACTTCCTCTCCCGCGCGTATTCGATATAATTGGTAGGAATGCGAACGCCACTGTGTGGTAGTACATACACGTATAATTGTTTAATACAAATCACATATTCGAGTCATGTTATTGACCTTACTTTTCTAATAAAACGTTTATAAAATCTACATGCACTTGTACAGTACACGTGATTTTAAATTGTGGGAGGCGGGCTCAATGTTAGCTCAATTTTGAGCCGGATGCCTCTAAAAGTGACAATTTCCTCTCGTGTTCTAGACAATTTGATTATCTAACAGCAACTCCGTGTATTGTATTCTCTGTACCCATACCTATGTTTCAAATTGATAAATCGTGTTTTTAGCTTGTAAACAATACAATCAAGATCATAGTTGATCAGCCTCATAAATTAATTCAGTAACAAATTAACAATGCGGAGCTGGTTGAAAATAGACCAAGTTTTAACAATGCAGCTGGTGTGGGACTACTTAATATGCGAAGCGTCTGTCGTGACTTCCGGGAGTTCCTAGTCCTACCAACTATACCATTTCATTGTTACGCCTCGGCGATTCAATACATTACCTACCTACGTAAAAGATTCTAGATAACAAATTATCGTTCAAAATGTTAAATACTATTTTTATATCATTTAAGTTCTGAGTTCTGGTCATCACACCTGTACAATCTCGTTCAATATTATTACGATCGCAAAATTTCTTGTACATTGCAAGCTCAAGCCCTTCTCTAAACCTTTAGATCTTCACCACAGATCTAGTTTCAACCGGATCGGTGCCAAGAGTTCATGTCGCGTCATCGACAACACAGCGTCCAATCCGTATGTTTTGTTTCAATAAATAAAGTTACCGTGTGTGATTCGTTTTAAAGCGTCGACATAAACTGAGGCCTGCCATGTATTTGGCTCGCCTCCAGCGACCGTGCTCTCGACGCGGCGCGGCGTATCGATCGATGGCAACGCTGTGCCAGCTACGGAACCGCTAACAATGTGACCGCCACAGATGGAATCTAAAAAAAAGGTCCTGACGGCCATTCGTCTTATCTCTCCTTATCATGTTATCGACATCAGCGATAAACCTGTTTGTTACCATTTCAACACCTTTGATTAAAACTCAAGAGTAGTACCTCGTAAACAATACCTTTCAATTCGGATAAGCTATTCATTTAATTAAACACGTATTGAGCCGAACACCATTCACCGCGATCACAAAGGCATAAAGGGCCTTACAAAAAGCTTCAATAGAACCGTCATTACATGTTGTTGGTTCGTTTTCTGTGAGCATTGAGTCGAGACACGGCTTCCTGTTCCGTCCACACAAGTACTCTATTTCACTGGCGACACGTAGATAAGGCTTAATACAGTTTTCCTGTTGTAAATTATAATACAAAGGTCACACTCTTAAAATTCGCGTCGAGAACAATATCTCGACAACTTTCTCATTAAAGCAAAGCTTGTTATAATTTTCGGGAGCTTTAGTTACTTTGTATTAAGGTAAACGCTCGCGGCGGTTCCTTTGTTTTCCTTGCAAATGATTAAATATTCCTTTTTCATTCCAATACCAACTTTGGTGGCACTGCGAATATTATTATAGTCAAATTAAAGTCAAACTTTAAGTTAGGTTTCTATTCCCTTTGGCAAGTTCATGAAGTTCTGCTTAAATTACTTCTTGTAGAAATAAACCAGATCATTTATATTCTCCGTATAAGCTTTCCCTTTATCCCTTTTAATCCCAAACAGGGTTGTAACTTGTAATAGTGTCGTATCGATAGCGCGTGCTTCACGTGTCGATAGAAAGTATAAAGAGGCCCTCGAAAAGTTGAGATCTCAAAAGATTAACGGTGTTTTGTTGGTTCATAGTTTTATGGCATTTATCGATGGGATAGAGCGACCAAGGCCGTGGTTTTTTTAGCGTTTCGAGCGTGAGTGAGACAAATGATATTATGTATATAAATAGGTTTGTAACAGTTAACTTTTTAAATTAAATGTTTTCGATGTTGTATTGAGAATGAAAAAAGCTGTAAATAAGGACTTGTCGAGTTGCAATTGAAAATGGCTTAAAAGCTTTTTAATAAATTTTAAGATTCATGGGTTTTTGTAATATTTTGTTGATGAACCGACGGCTGTTTCGATTTATCATAGTGAGTTTGACGCGGTTCGCTTACTCCCGAAGTGCGAACTTCCGTTCGCACTTCGGGAGTAAGCGAACCGCGGAGTTTTTCACGAAAACAGGAAACGGAGTTTTTTCGAATGTTGTTAATATTTGGAACATTTTTCTCAGGTTGGAGAAGATTCATAGTACATCTAATAGTGACCTACATTCTACAACTAGGCGTAAATTACTGTGTTCCTCTCGCATTCACTGTTATTTGTTCGTTGAATAGATATAACTAAGTCGGCTCTGTAATATTCTTCTTTCTGTAATCAGTCTTTACAATACCATGTCTAGTTAGACATTTTATACAAAGTACATACATAAAAGATTGCCTCTTCGTAGATTGCTGTGTTTATATTTAAATATTGAAACCTTTTAATACCTTTTCTCCAAGAGGTTCTAAAACTGAACGTAGCAAGAAACAGTCTGATAAGGGCAAAACTACGTGTAAATTCGCTTACTGTTACATTACATGATACCGTTACATGATCCTAATCATGTTTCAATAAAAAAGTATTTCTAACAACGCGAGTCTGTATAATTTTAATATCTCTACTAGATTTTTTTGAAGTCAGTCCTCAAGTACTTTTGTTCCAGTGAGCGTGGTACTCACTCAGACTCACGCAAATGGGTCAAGCATTGTGGAGCAGCCTCTCGCATGTGCAATTTTATATTCAGCTATTTTCAAAGAATCTTACGATTTCGACTTTATTTTTAGTCCTACTTGAGCTTGATAGTTCTAATCGTGGTTTTCGTAAGTTTTCTGTATCATTGTTTTCGTGTTCTATTTATTGAAGTCCAGAGATTTCACCTAACAGGAATAGGTACCTACTTTCTATTTTAAGCCCTGTTATTTTCTTTCTGCATTAACTTCTTTAAAAGTCAAATGGTAATTTTCATGTTCATTCATCCCCTTTCAATCGATGAGATTTTTTGCCCTGAATCCCTTTGGCGGAAGCTCGTTGCGTGAATATGGGTCATCCATGACATGACCTGCTTCCATCCTCTTTTCATTACCAACTTTGTATTCACGAAAAGTCTGCGAGCCTAACATTTAATACCACTTTAGGACATTTTGAAATTCAAATTGAAACAAATTAACGCAGCATCCGCTCGGAATATTTTAAGCACATTACGTATTCGGAAAAGTTAAATATTGTTAACCAAACGTGAAGAAAATCTTGAACGGTCTAAATAATTCATTAAACTAATGAAATTCTGAATGTCGGCGTTATCAATTCAGCGTTCAAGTAATTTTACTCTCTAAAAGCTCTGAACAAGTCTGCCTTAAAAAAAAATTGATTGCACAGTACACAGAGTGCACAGTAGAGCTGAAGTAGGTGAATCATCAAAGAACGGATTTACGATCCTCGTCAGAATCACAATTGCAGCCATCTTTGAAGCCATGGACCACATGTACTTCAATTAGGGACTGCCTGCATTGATTCACTTATTATTGCTGCTGTAATTGGTCTATTCATTGGTTTAAGTGGCCTAGAATCCGCAACCTCGGTTCTTTTCATATATTATTAACTTTAGAATTCTTGGATTTACTCTGATATAACTAATCTTCAAATTGATTATTCTTTCTTCAGCTTCATTTCATCATTGACACATTTACAAAGTTGCATATAATCAATCAATGCAATCTCTCAAAAAATCTCACTCGAAGCTGGTTGGTTTGAAAATAGTAACATTATTATAAATCATTTCAACTCACATGATATCGTTAGCAATTACATGTATATGGGTAGTTGGCCTCTAACTCGACACTGCCAATGGTGCAAGGACTTTTACTTCTGATCTGTCTTTATTACTGAAATTATTACCTCATTGTACAACTGTGTCACTGCCACTGTTACAATTGAGAGCATAATAATATTGCTTCCATTAAAACTTGCTTTATATTATCAATTGTTTATGTTGGGGTAATTTTGTTGTTTTCTCGTCTTCCTGTTAGGTTGGGTATAGTAACTCGGATCTAGGGTCTTAGGATGTTAGTACTCTTTATTTTTGGTGTTTTCTGAATAAGTTTTAAAAATGCTACTGATGAACTGAACAATTCCTCAGTTTTATATTTAGCGGAGATAATACCAGACGGTAAATTGACTTGTAAATTTATTGACTGTATCGTGTCTGCGTGTCTTATCCTACTCACGTGTCATAACTCTAATATACATCTTATAGCATCTATGTAGAGCAGCTACAACGTGATTTTCACTATGTTTGCAAATTCGCGAAACTTAGGTATTACCCGACTCAGCTCCGTAGACGTAATGCGATTACTGTTCTATATTCAATCAACGTGCTCTAACTTTGGGGATGCTAAGCTTACTGGGAAACTTGCTTAATCCTATTGAAGAAACCGTTTTCAATTTCGCGGTTAACAGTTTGTATACGAATATTTGCGAATAGTTGAATTAAATGCTAAGTACTTCAGTTTAACCTAGAGATATGTATGGTGTTTGTTCGTGCCTTGTTGTTGTGAATTCGTCAAGCTATGCACAAATATTTTAAGAACCTTGTGAATGTTTTTGTATATTATTTAAATGCAGCTGGCTATCTTATCTTAAATATAGCCAACAACTACGTTTGAGGAGATACTATGATACAATGTAATTTTACAGATTTCTTAAAGACATTAATAACATTTACGTTTTGTTTAACTACAACGCACAGCGACCTCGATCGATTCTCATCATCCACATCTCGACTTACCCACTGCTGTAGGTCAAATACAAATACTCCATCAGTAAAATCTATTACTCTAACAAAACAACGCATTTCCCCGTGCATCACTAATACCTACGTCAGTATCTGTGGATCAAGCAACTTATGATACTGCTAATGATGATAGGGACTCAATATATCTGTTACGATTACGTCATTATGTTATCGAAGGGCGAGGCGAGGGTAAAAATTTACGTAAAACATTATCATCGCACGACGATACACGAACAGTTTACATTTAGATTTATGTAAACGAAGCCAGTTTTATTGGATTAGACTGTAAAGCAAATTAAATATTTGATACCACTGACTCTAGCTTGTTTTTTTGTATAGGTATATCTCAAAAATGCCAAGACTAATGTGAATGACACGTTTATTTGCATACTCTAATAGTTATTATCGTTTAATAAGTACTCGTATGTTATGTACATGGTATAGATTGACAATTTCACTTAATAAAATCTACTTTATACTGTTTAGCTATGAAGGATTATTAGGATTATGCAGGGTCTGAAAGCGACATAATTTTAGATGAAAAGTATGATTCAATCAACTCCGTAAATCAAACTCATATTTTAAATTCTAAACAGTGGAACAATGTTAATTTTGTTAATGAACAAAAAAATGCGTGCGTGTCGTAGAACACTCGTTTAGAACGAAGTTCCTATCGTAGTATATTATATTTAATAAACGTATTATATTATTAATTATCAAATACAAATGAATGAATTACTAGCGTCTGAGAGTAATTAAATGAATCGCAGAAATAACTAATAAATAGAAGGAATGGTAGGTAATTTCGTAAATATATTTTTTCGAGTTGTGAAAATAAACATTTGATTGTACATTCAAGTAATTCATTTGTAAATTCGTTTATGTAATTCTTTCATTCGTGTCACATTATGAATAACCGTCTACACTAAAGAAAGAGTCGTGACGGATAAATCTTACATTTTATTCGCCTAGCCCCCCATCCGCCAAGTCCATACTGTGCGATAAGTAACTTCGTTCCAAAAATTTAAGGTTCATATTGTTCATACGTACCATAATGAGATGAGCACACTATACAATTACAATAAAAAAACTCGTGCCGACGATCACGTAGATAGAAATATTTATGGCAATGAAATGAAATGCTGATTCTTATATTTGCGCTTATCGTCAAATTTATCATTAAACAAGTACATTAGAGTATCATCAGCTGACGGTACAATGAAATATTTTGTAGTAAAGTATTTTGTAGTTATATCTAATTGATACTTGTGAGCCATATAAAAAGTGTTGATTTATCTGCTATTGTTTCTAGATGAATTTAAGTAACTCTGAGGAAACTTGTAGAAAAATAGAAAATAGAAAATAGTTTATCTGTAACAAGTTTACAATATAAATTACTAAGGTTCTTCTTTTAAGTAAAGAATTCTTGTGTTGGAGATCCCGCTCTTCCATAGCCATACAATTAAGGTTACAGATTGGTAAACACACTAAGTATTAGGTACTATAAAACTAGTAACTTTAGATTCGTTAAGAGAAATTTTGTTTTGTTTTGTCACCTATTTAGTTATTTTTTAAATTTAGATGGACTTGTATAGTAACTAATAGTCAAATACCTATTTTTGTACTAAATTACTTATTAACTATTTTGTTATACGAGATTTGGTTTCTTACTGGAAATGGAATACAGTTTGATGTCTGCGAAATACGCTGTTAGCAGCTTGTAATGTGTCCTTGATCGGAGTTCGTTCAGCCGTTTGATTATCCGTTTATTAGTCTCGTGCGTGGTATGTCAGCTGATTATCTTGAAATACTCATATTCTTGCCGGTTGCCGGCTTTTGCGGTTCCGTCATATTTCATGGGCACAACGTCACTTTCCATAGGTCAATGTTAGCGATCAATATAACAGTTCTCTCTCACAAAAGCTCAAAATACACTATTAGATTGTTGAGAGTTTTATCGCACGCGAGTCTCTTTATAACATCAGAGAGTTCATTTTTAGCAGTTTTATTATCATCGAACATGTTTGTTTTAAATTAAGGACAGTAACGGTTAATAACATGTCGATTTATATTATTGTTTATATTTGGCTGTTTTCGACCTTTTCTTTATCTGAGAGTCGATTAACATTTCGAAATATAACTGGTTCGAGTAAATAAGTAATTTTGAGCTTAATCTTTTTGTTTTTCTGTCGTTAATCTTTTTATTAAAGTTTTATTATTTTTATCTCTTTGTTTTTTAATAATGTTTGTAACGTAGAGTAGTTTTAAAAAGTTAAAGAGTAACAGAATTTGTAAAAAAATTTAAAACAGCATATTATGTAGAGCACTTCTAGCTTTAAAAAGGGTTTTGCTCTGCAGAGCTATTAATATCCTAGCGTTTCAAATTCATGGTGGCTCAGCTTTATCTTCTTTCTTCACCAGGTAACTCAAAGAGTATAATATTTTTAGGAATATAAAACTTGCTTTGGTTATATCAGATAGATAGAATAAGAAAAAGATCGAATAAAAAAAAATTGCGACTAAGGATGAGATACTGTTTTAATAAGCTGTGTGAATTTTTTGCTTACTTGTTTTGGATTTTATTAGTAACTAGCTGTGCCCCGCGGTGTTACCCGCGGTAACAAACAAAAAAAAATATTTTCCCGCAGTAAAACGTAGCCTATGTGTTAATCCAGGGTGTCAGCTAACTCCATACCAAATCCATTACCAAATCGGCCCCAGCCGTTTAGACGTGAAGAAGTAACAAACATACACACACACACTTTCGCCTTTATAATATTAGTGTGATAGTGTGATTAGTGTGATAATATTAGTGTGATTAGTGATTTAATAAAATTATAAAATCCAGAACGAGATAACAAAAATTGGATTGTGAGTTACATGTAAATACATTTTGGTTATTAAAACTTTAGGAGTGCGACTAAATTACTAAATTAGCGTCTAGAAATATAAAGAAATATACCTCAATATTAAGACGACTTTTTCAATTGAGGTTAAGTTAGGTTAGGTACATAGCATTTTTAAAAGTGGTTTTTCTATTCGAAAAACTTCATTTAAGATAAAATGCCGCGCACTATAAATAAATAATTTGCCAAATATTGAAAAAAATGCAGGACGTAACGTTGACACTCAAACAAATATATCATGAAGCTTCTCATTTTGTATTTTAAGTAAGAATGTTTGTAAGTTGCTGTTCATTGATTTCTCCTCACTCGCAGTCTCAACTCTCAGCTCACTTAGTAATGCAATAACCCAAATTACTTATTTTTGTCACTTTAAATACTATCCTATCAGATATTAGGCCGAAGCCCAGTCCAAGTGTTATGGCTGCAACACAATTACACAACATAATAAAAAATGAATATCAGTTTTAATGTATTTGATATTGTATTATTCGTTTAGTGAAATGAATGGATAATCCTCCGTAATTCACTGTCACGGAGTGCGGGCATAACGCGCTGATTATGCCAATTATGTACAACCAAGCTGATTACTCGAATGGCCATAGAGTTGATGGCTCGTTTACTTGCCAGTTCGATGCTAATTTGTTACGTAGTGATACGAATACGATACGTAACTAGTGCTTATTGACATTGTGCTAATGATCACATCTGATAAAACTAATGTTCCTCGTACGCGTATTAAATAATGGTGTGGATTTTTTATTAACTGACTTCAAAAAAAGAGGAGGTTCTCAATTCGGCTGTATTGGTTTTAGGTTTGTTACCTCATAACTCCGTCATTTATGTACCGATTTGAAAAAATCGTTTTAATTTTTTTTTTTTTGCTTCTGTAAGGATAAACTTTCCGATTGAATTTCATGAAAATCGGTTCAGTAGTTTAGTTTTAATCAAAAAAATTGCTCGATAAAATATGTCATCCAAGTAAACGAAATTTCGATATGTTGCTTTCCTGTGACTTTCCAGTGGTGAAAATAAAATATTTTTTAACCTACTTCAAAAAAGTGGAGGAGGTTCTCAATCCGGTTGTATTTTTTGTGGTTCAAATCGATATCAATAAAGTCGGTTTTCTTTTTAGTTTTTAAAACGTAATTATCACGTAAACTAACCTAACCAATGCTTTTATTGCCCTCTACAATTTAACTCTAGAAATTACGGTCTAGAATAGTTATAATATTTGCCAATTGGCAAAGGTACGTTCACCATTATCTTCCGACTTGGCTCGACCAGCCAACGCAATGCAGTACTTTTGTGTTTCGCTAATTTGCCGTTTCGTATCGTCAGTATTCTGATTCTGAGTCATTTGTATTCTTTGTAATTTTCTTGCGTTGTTTTCTGCAAGAAAATGATAAGATTTATCAATCATCCACCTTTCAGTATACTCTCACTGGTAACATAGTGGCCAAAGAAATGCCGAGACCGCGAAAGGTTGTTGGTTACGTTTGGCGCCGTACTCGGTTTTACGACCGCCATCAAACCGTGCCAGTATGTGGAACCAGCTCTCTGACATGTGGCGCCCTCGGCTAGGCTCGGTGACCTTGATAATTCTGATAATGTCAATGAATGAAAATATCTTTTATACCACACCTACTAAGAAACTTGCCCATTCCTTTTCCAAATATAACTTCATAATTTCAGGCCTACTAAAATGCGGGACGGAAAAGTCTATGGAATTCCATTACTAACGTGCTATTGTTTATACGTGTTTTTTTTATTTCTTCATGATCAGCCGATAGCTATGGTTATTTTCATTATAGGTCAAACGACAAAAAGTTTTTACTCCAAGTCCGCCAAATGATTTATTCCTCTTCCGATGTCCGAACAATATTTTGAAAAAAGAACCTAAGTAATAAAGGCATGCGCGGAAATTTCTTCGAAATTTGAAGTGCGATTCCTACCTCGTGTGTTTTATTGGGCACTTTCTCCATAGGTGTACAATGAACCCTAACAATTTTTAAGATACATCCGTTGTATCTTGGTCATTAGGATGATCAAGATGAGGGACTAATGTGTAATTAAATCTGTTGTCGTCTTTTTTTATTGACATTAAAATGAAAAGGACAGAACATACTTTAATCCCACACTAGCTAAATATGTATTATAAGATAAAGGTTAAGAGTTTACAGTAAAACTTAGATCGAACCACAATAAGATCTTTAATTTGTCATGAACACTTCTCAATTCATTACCTATACCAATAACAGTTTAGGCTATAAAAGGCGATACTAACACGAGCAATATCATGCATTTATGAATATGTCTCGCTCGGCCAATATGTGGGCGAGGCCGGCTATAAACTCCAGCTGTTTAATACCAAGCAAGCAATGAATGTAATAAGCTACGTTTTATGTTTACTTTATCATGTCGGATATTAGCTTCTTTGTGGTCTTCGTAGCAACAGACGGTAGGTTTCCTTACCAACAAAATGTCGAAGTCCCTAAACTAAGTGACACATCAAACCGCATTTTCATTGGTTGGAATTATCCGATATATGAAAATTACCCAGAAGTTAAAATTTTTCTTATCCTGTATCCTGTGAATGGATATTTTTACTTTCGTCGGGTATTGTTCTTGGCAAACATTGTCGCGAAATCTTGACGAGTACTTCTGAATTATAGATTCATTCGAGTCATAAAATTATTCTTGAGACTTGCTTTGAAATATAATCAAAACAATTGCTCAGTAACTTTACCGGGGAAATTACGAACAACAACAATGACTGGTAAGAAATATCTAAGTGCATTGATGAGCTAAACTCATTTATGAAAATATACGACCGCATGATGAACGTTACTGCTGTACTGAACTGAACATCTGCTTCGTTGCAAATAGAGCAGAGATGTAAAGTAGCATAGCAAGCTGGATTTAAAAACATACGTAAAGAGGTTATGTATCTTTAAACAAAATGAAATAGATTATTATTAATGAAATAGATAATTAGAGCATGCTCTTCGTTCAACTTTTTGGCAAAGGCAAACATTGACATTGTCATTTTCAACACTCCAATAAGTAAGTTAAAGCTCATACTCAATGATAAATTCTTCTTGGTAAATCAATCGTAGTTTACTCATTATATGTAATTGTTTTGTTTTATTGTTTGTTCTTCAAAATCTCATACATTCATTGATTTTCTAGAATCCGTCGTCTGCTACTGTTTTTCTACTTACTTATATTCTTTTTTTTTTTAACTACAAGTGGAATGTTTTAATTGGCCCTCTGTAAAATATATGCCTAGCATATATTATGTATTTCATAATTAACAATGTATCTACATTGCTGTAAGTTTTCCTAAAACGAATAAAATAAATTTATCAATTTGTATATAGCATAAAGGCTGTTTTAGTTTAATTTTTAACTTTGAAACTATAGGTGGATCGCGAATACTAGATATAACCCTATTGTAGATATTATCTTGAAATACTGTAAATGTCTGTAATAATAATAAACTTTATTGAGAACAGTACAAAAGGAAATAAGAAATTTAAGCCTTAGTGCATAAACATAAATTAATAGTGTCCTGCAATCGGCGGTCTTATCGTGGTTACGATTTCTACCAGACAACCGTAATGTTTACCTCGTCTACATGCTACCTCATTGGCCGATGAATCAACGAAAAATCTTCAAACCCCCTCAATTGCAGCCTGCTTACGTTAGAAAACATCTGTTTCTGTAATTGTTAACAGTCTCTAAACTAATAAACTTTACGTAGATCTTTATTGAGTTTTCGCCAGAAATTTAGAATTTACTGACCGTGTGCGCGCAGCTACTTGAATTTTGAACGAATCCTTGACCTGTGGGTGAAGTTTAGGATTCATTGTTCGCTTTATAGTTTGGCATGCATTACAAAACCATTTTTTTTATTGTCTCCTGTTAAGGCCACCGTAATATTATGACGCTATGAACTACACATGGAATTCCATCTGTCCAATAATCTTTGTCGTCGATATAGACCGGGAGCAGAATGGCAGAACAGTGTTTTAGATATATTTGTAAGAAGTGAACGGCACTTGATAGCAGCATCACCAGCAGTCTGTATAATCTTAAGGTTAACGAATAATGGTCCAATAATCTTTTCATCAAAAATCTGTAACCACAAAAGTGTTGCTTGCCATTTAACTATTACCTAACTAAATAAAATGTAAACAAGTTTGTTCCGTTTTTAAACACAGGCGAGGCGACATTCAGCCAGTAGCATCGAACTTGAATTACGTAAACTTGCGGGTGAACGTTCTGAAACGAAGGCGTTCCACTTCTGTGTTGTTCATTTATTCATGATCGCCGATGGCTACCTTAACAGTTGCTTTGAATTATAAAGACTGGCCTCATAGTTCAGGTGGTAATTTTGCCTTCTGCATTGTAGGTTGTTGGTTTGTCCGCTTCCAGGACAAACATTTGTGTGATGAACCCTATATGTAGATAATTATTGGAACGAAATTCCTTATCGCGGGTTGGCGAGGGGATCTAGCCGAGAAAAAATGTAAAGGGTTACGTTACGAAAAACCGTAAGAGAAAGAGAGAATGGAGGAGACCGATTAGTAGACCGCTTAGTATAGGATTACATGGTATGTTGTGAATATATCCAGCAATATTTATTTATTTTATTTTAATGCTAAGTTAGAGAAATAGGCCAACTTTATGTACGTACACCATATTGCTTTCGAATTTTACTCAATCTTTCGTTACTTCACCGATAATACGAACACAGTAAAAGGTTTTTTTTATTCCTTTCTGCCTTCTTTTTCCAGTAACTGAATTACTGTACCGTTTCTTTCCATTCTAACGGGTAATACATTTATTGTTCCATTTCCCACTTCGAAGTTACTTCGGGCTCAGTTCATTGTGTTGAAAGCATCCCTGTTGGTGTGAAACATTTCTAATAGTCTTACCCGCTGCGAAAACCGGGATTTTTACTTAGGGACACTTTATTGCTTGGGGAAAAGTTTTCCATGAAAACATTTACTTTTACGAAATGTCTAGGAAAACAGGTTTATATTCAACCAACACTTGTTATTCTTTGATGGAAGATCTTTTAATTTCTCTACATTAATTAAAACTTTGAATTTAGCGTGTCCTTGAAGTGACATTTGAAGTTGGCCTTGAAAGGGCGCAAATTATTTTGTGGTTAAGGAAACACGAAAGTATAAAATGCGTGTTAGTACTTTGTATGTTAGTCAAAAAATACAAAAGGACAACAAACCGTTACTACCTTACTTATTTAAAGCAGTTTACACAAATAACATTGGGCTCCTTATCCAATAAATGGGTCACACGCAATGGCCGGTGCCATCACCTGCGATAACATACGTCACGGTACAGATTAATACTGAATACAGTCCTCGTACTCCTGTACCATTATGCCGAGTGGTCGGTCACTCTCTATAAACTGTGCCTATGTATTGTATTCACTATAGATATTTGTTTCAAGCCGTGTAAATATTTTCTATTTCTATTGAAAATGTGTCACATTGTGTGTTCTGTTTGTTTGATCATATGTTTGTCTGACCTTTGATCGAGCGAGACCAATAATATGAAAAAAATACTAGCTTAGAATAAGTTTAGTCTGGATCAGTCTAGCTCTATATTAAACCGTCCGGCGTCCCCTCCATGAGTGCTCTGGTCCCCTGATGTGTGTTCCCCGGGAGTTGATTGCAAATTGGAAGTCCCTCTTCAATTCATCATGTGAGCGACAACCGCCCGTCGGGGTTTGTTCTGGGTTAATTGGCCTTTTATATTGTTCTATTCGTTTTGCCTTGGCGAGTAATCGGATTTTGGATTGAGTTTTTCAACAAATTGTTATCAAAGCGCTCTCTATGCTGTGGTATTATTATTGGCATTGTATATAAGAAATTACTGTTTGTTTTTTGTCCTCTACCCTGTTATCAATCAACACTTTCATCCCTTCTCTTCCAGCTTTTCGGTGATCCAAATAATGCATGTATCTACCTGTTCCTTCTGACTTTTACCATAAATGTATTCTTCAGCCATGATATTCCACTTCAGATCGTCAGAAATTACTTCTTCGCAATACTAACATTATTCTCTTTTTGTTTACAGAGGAAGAATGTTACCACTGCATGGCTAGCCTGGTCGCGTCTAAAGAGAAGATGTTTATCACGCAGACAAAGCTCCTTAACGAAGTTACATGGAAGACTGTAATGCAGATAGCAAAGAAGCATGCCGTAAGTCTCCTTTCTTGCTATTTTATATAAAGGCGAGCCTTACTTATCTCTCTTCTACTGATTCATCTATGATCCAAGATTTACGATGAAATCGCTGAAATACATCGTATTTGAAATGTCAGCTTTGTTCGTGCTCCAGTGGATATCTTTTCCGCTCTCTGATTCAATGAGTTTTTTCGGATCAATAGGTTTCATAGTTCTTTGTAAAGATCTTCGGTAAGTCGTGAATGTCCTTGAAAGAATACAGGACATGAGTGAGACCTGAAAAGACTAGAAATAGCGTAATCTTTCGGAATACGTCTACGAATTTACGTAACGAGCTCGTAAAGTAAGTGTAAACGTAGTAAGTGTATTGCGCCCATAATCCTTATCTTTTAAAATAATCTCTTATCAAATAAATATACGTTACCAAAAAATAACTGATAAGATCTAGCTATTCTGGCTTGCCACACCTTTAAGAACTTTACGATACTTTATTTAAAAATTATAATACCTTATTTAACTTCCACTTTGCCGTAATGTTGTATGCAAGACATTATGGCATCGCGTGACGTCCGGACCTTTAGGAATAAATTACGGAGCATTTTTATAGTGCAGTCACAGCGACACGCAAATTACGTAACCCCTTTAAAGCTTTGTTTGGATGCCTTGAGGGTTGATAAAAGAGTACGAGGAATGAAACTAAATGATGCAATAGCAGCGATCGATTGTAGTTACCTCCTCGGAAGAACTGATCAAGAATATCCTTGTTTTAGACCAATGCCCTGTGGGGTGTAATCAAAGAACTGGTTTGCGTCTTGTATGATGAGAGGTTTCAGAAGACTCGCCGAGGCTCCGTCCTTACACGACATATTGACATACAGGAAATGTCATGTAGCTGGTGTAAATACGTGGTTCTCGACATTTCGACAAACAAAGTACCACTACGGATTTGCGGAAGTCAATGAAATGTGAACGTCATTAAGTTATACCGATATTTTACTTGTATATTGTGATCAGTATAATTACCAGTAAAAATGCAATTTAATGTGGAAACAAGCTTCAATATCTTTGTGAGTCATTGTTTGTAATACATAAATCAGTACATTACTCGTGCGATCGAAATATGAGGGTCTGTCTGCTATCCTACACGTGTTTTATCTTTAGGGTTCTACTAAACAGATTTATGTAATAGTTTCCTCTGAGATTTGAGACGCGAAATGGTATTTATTTTTTACTCTTTTCGGATAATTAATTAAATCCGTCAGTCATTACGTCAGTTATGTGGTTCCGAATGGGCCTTTTAACCGATGAACGAGGGTCGTCATAGGATCACCGGACAAAGGCTTCGCTATGAATTATTTGTCTAATTATTTTGCTTTTATTGGTTTGCTACGTTACTATACTGTGATAATAATAAGGGTTTCAATATGAAATAGCCTTTCTATATTATATCTTTAAATTCATATTTTTGAATAGTTTTTACTTTGGGCTTTAAAGGCAAAGATACATAAATTGAAAATTAGAGTAAGTGTTAAATACGAGTTCAGACGTAGAACTAAAGCATATTCAGTTTACGCAATATCACTGCTTAGTTTGGAGAGGACACGGCCAATAAACGCACTGTGCGTTTTTGGTCTAAACGCTTTCGTTATGGAATCTTCAACTTGATGAATGAACCACGAGGAAGGCTAGCCACAGGTAAATAACGATGAATTGAAAGTGATAGTGGCCGCCGATCCTTACCAAACTACCAATGAATTATGGTACTCAACCTTTTTTTTATACGGGCCACAAACACGTTTTAGTCATGTTGTCGCGGGCCGTAAGCAAAAATAATTTAGGGGTAAAAAAAATTACGTTTTTCAAAATTTGCGATTTCTATACTTTAATAGTGGAAAAAGACAGTGTTGTTACAATAACATTAAAAATATTAGGCTAGATAACGATATGACAGTAACAAATCTTTGGAAAAAAAAATAACTAAGATGTTAACCATTCAATGGGATTTTTGAAACTGTGAGCGCTTTTTCATAACTTTGTCGCTGGATGCTAACCTTATTACATCATCCAGGTGAGAATCTGTAAGTTTGTTTCTATACACGTTCTTTATGTATTTCATTTTTGAAAAAGACGATTCACACAGTACGTAGACCCAAAGAATGTTAGTAGGATTTAAGCACTTCTTTGAACACTTTTATATTTTTGCGGAACAATGCTCCAAAATTCCACATATTCTTTGTTTTCCCTTTTTTCTTTAAACAGAATTTCTAGGTTGGTATCGTTTTTAAAATCGATGAATTCATCTAATAACTGTGAACAATTACAGTTTATAACTGAGGCCAACTCACCAATAGTTGTTGTTTCTAGATGCCATGGATTTTCTACCAGTAACAAACATTTTCTTATTTTTCTTAGATCCTGAAATCTTTTTTGGAACTCTTTTATGAGTGCAGTTATATAATCCAAAATTATGACACAGTTTTTCTCAGAAATGTTTGTAAGGTCTTCTGTTGTCTTCAACATAGTGGGGAAATTTTGCAGCTGTTTGTTCTCTATTTCTTTATAAAAAATACTTAGCTTTTCTTCAAAAGAAAATACTGTATTGGCCATATTGGAGACTATCTTTTCCTTACCTTGCAAACTTTGATTCACGTTATTTAATTTTTCTGTGATATCACAAAGAAAGGCCATAAGACACCACCATTCATCATTTTGTAATTCAGGGTAAACATTATTATTTTGCTCTAAAAACAGCATTATTTCATGGCGCAAAGAAAAAAACCTTTCCAAAACTTTTCTTCTACTAAGCCATCGCACCGAGGTATGTAAAAGGACGTCGCTATACTCACTTCTTAGTTCTTCCAAAAGAATTGTAAACTTTCTGTGGTTCAATTCTTTTGCTCGTATGTAATTGACAATATTGATGACTGTCTTCATTACTGCTTCTAAATCTGGATTTACAGAACGTGCGCTCAAGTTTTCTTGATGGATAAAGCAGTGGAATGTTACTAAATTTGTTAAATTTTTTTTTTTTTTAAACAACGCAATAAATCCATTTTCGGACCCAGTCATTGACGGGCAGCCATCGGTACATACACACACAATCTTTTGTATGTCAATATCACTCTGCTCTAAATAATTTCAAATAGTATCAAGGTAATCTATGCCTCGGGTTTGACCTTTCATTGACAAAAATTTCAAAAATTGTTCGACAATTAAATTGTTCTCTGTACAATATCTAACAAACACGGAGCATTGCGATGTAGCTGAAATGTCGGTACTGGAATCGAAAGCCAAACTAAAAAACTTGCACTTTCTCAGGTTATCCAAAACATCTTCATAAATATATTTAGAAATGTCTTCAATACGCCTCGTACAGGTTGAATCGGAAAGTTGTAACTTTTTTATATCAGCCAGTATTTGTTTCTTGTCTTACTTATCAAAAAGTATATCGGCAGCACTACCAAATAATTCTTTTACGATTTCTGCATCGGTAAATGGTTTCATATGCTTACCAAGAATGTAACAAATTTCGTATGATGCCTTAGTTACCGCGGAGTCTAGTGATAATGCCACAGACATAACATTTTTTTGTTGGTTCAATAACCTCTTAAAAAACTGCAATTTCTCATTCCTTAAAGACGACCCAGGAAGAAACGTGTGATTGAAGGATTTATGTTTTGTAGTAAAATGACGAGAAATATTGTATTTCTTCAATGTAATACTTTCACGACATATCAAACAAGTAACGGCACTGTTTTTGTTAGGCACAACAAAATATTCAGTTTCCCACTCATCTTGAAACATTCTATGTTCTTCAGATATCTTTCGTTTATACTTAGAAGATACTCCTGACATTGTTATGAAATTAAAATAATTACGAAACACTGAAAAACTTCTTCATTAACTCAAATTCAAAACAAGTAACAACCGGCAAACAGAACGACACGAATTTACGAAGATGTAAGTAGAAGGAGTGATATCAGGCCGTCTCTTTCTGGCAAACGCTCACTGGAACACACCGCACGCAGCTATTGTTTTACTCGGCGCGTGCACTATTTCGCGCGCTGGGAATGGGCGCGAAATTCAAAATAGTTAACAATTATCTCTAATTGCACGCGGGCCACTGATAAAGACCCGGTGGGCCACATGCGGCCCGCGGGCCGCAGGTTGAGTATAGCTGAATTAGCGGCATGTTTTGACGTTAGCTTACCTACAATATTGATCCATTTGCGCCAAATCGGTAAAATAAAAATTTAGAAATGGGTGCCTCATGATTAAACTGATCTGCAGAGAGAAGCGCGCATTGAAGCTTGCTTTACATTGTTAAATCGGTACAGGATTGAAGGGATTTTGGACATGCGACGAAAAGTGGATGTTTTACGATAATCGTAAACGAACAAAGCAAAGGCGTTCATTCACTACAGCATCCTTAGATTCTGTTAAGCAATAACGGCAGACATCTACTGTGCAAAAATGCGAACAATTATGGCGAAGTTTGCAGAGAAACAATCTCACTGGGGGAACATTTTGTAAATTTTTATGTAAAAGTACCAATAGCGACAGCAATATTTGCAAAATCAGTTTCAAGCGGTCAAAAAAACTATTGTTACGACATAGCGAGTAGTGGCCATAACTACTTGCCTGTCGCCCACCACACATATGCGAAAATGCGCTTATAGTATAGATTTTAGCGTACAATAAGTGTGCATGACAATAGTGATTGCGCAATTCACATCTATTGCTAGCTGTCGCGAAATCTGAGGGCTGACTTGTCAACCGGTCTTTACCATTATTGCTTCACGATTACGCAAGACCTCATACTGCTCGAGAATTCATTTTAACACTACAGGACCTGATACCATCCGCCATCCTGCGTACTCGTACTTCGTACTGTGCTTGGTATAAAATTGTCTGCTCTGGAAGCAATACAGAATGCTTACACACAGTTTGTTGAGTCCAGGTCCCCAGAGTTTCAATGCAAAGACCATAAAGACCCCAGAGCAATGGCTCAAAGGATCTTCCTATGAGATGGCAGAAATGTATAGATAATGAGGATAAATACTTTAATGAAATAAATAAACATAGTTTATTTAATATTTTTTTCAGTAAAAAACGGTAATTTAATTCTTTAAGCAAAATAATAATAATTATTGTATACTAGCTGACCCGTGCCCACTTCGTTCAGCGGTTACACTTCACAAAAAATATTAAAGTACTAATATCGCTAATAAAAAAAGATAGCTATTCAAATTATTGTAATAATTACAGAGATTAACAAAGTTACGGATAAATAATAATAGATGGCGCTATCGGCCACCCGCCCCGTTCCCGTTCCCGTTGTTTTCCCGGGATAAGCTAATAAAAAAAAATGCTATTAAAATTATTGTAATAATTACAGAGATAAACAAAGTTACGAATAAATAATAATAGATAGCGCTATCAGCCACCTGCCCCGTTTCCGTTCTAGTTGTTTTCCCGGGATAAAAAATAGCCTATATCCTAATCCTAATCATCATTTTATGTTTTATACAAATTGGTTCAGCGGTTCTCGAGTTATAAGTGGTGTAACTAACACGACTTTCTTTTATATATATAGATGTACCATTTTTACGCCCACGTTTTCGTTCGACACTAAACTTCGACTCTGCACTAGATTCGTTGCTATAATTAGGTACACAGTAAAGGCGAAAAATCTGAGCGCTGGCACCTCATTAAGAGTTGAATTCCGAAATGTTTTTATAGAACCCCACCAGACTCCGAACACAAGCTAATAGTCCAGGATCCATGGTCCATTTTTAGACTTGATTACTATCATGCTAATTTTCCGCGAGTAGCTTTATTTTGATGAGACGCCCAACAATTTCTTGTACGAAACTCTCGATTGTGGTAGCTAACAGAGGTAGCAAGAATAAAATATGTCGATTTGATGATTTTGAAATATTTATTACAGTTAGTAATCCGACAAGAATAGATTTTGTAGGACAATTTTTTTTTCGAATAATTTAGATAATTATCTTGAGTTTTAACAAAATAAAATTCAGTTAGTAATTAATATTTGAGAATCATCAAATCGACATATTTTATCCTTGCTACCTCTGTTAGCTACCACAATCGAGAGTTTCGTACAGAAAATTGTTGGGCGTCTCATGAAAATGAAGCTACTCACGGAAAATTAGCTTGATAGTAATCAAGTGCCAAAATGGACCATGGATCCTGGACTATAATACCTCTTGAAACTGATAGTTTGTGTATGTAGTAGGTATTGTCTATGTCAATCAGACCGTCGTGACGTAGCTATTATATCAGTTAGGGTGAACGGCACTGCCCTTAAAATTATTAATGTGGAAAACGATCGCTTGAACCCTTTACTACGCCTTGACCGGTACTACTACTGTTGACTCTGTGTCGTGACTAGTGCCAACGTCCTCTAGATGTTATTGTAGAATTGCATCATAGCTGCTTTCTTAACACAGAACGCCATCTCAGAGATGTTATAAATAAAAAGCGTATGACTATGTTCTGTCTATGATATAGGGTTTTCGGATTCTTTAAAAGGATTTTGATTGGGCCTCACTGAATCAAATCAGATCTTAACTCGGATGAAATATTCATGGCCTGGATGATCAAGGTTTTATTTCATGAATCCGGTAGAATTTTTAAATCGCAAATGAGCATACACTCGGCTATGTTTCTTCAGGTCAGAATTATCCCTTAGCCGCAGCTCATAGTCCGTTGTTGAGAATCATAGTTTAAATTTTCCCCCACTGAGCCAGTCTTTGGCAAATGGCTTCGAGAAATGTCGTCTAACGACTGATCATGAAGATTTGGCTTTCTGAAGACTTGATGATATAAAGTATCTTCACTTCCGTAACCGACCGCATGTTTGCAGAAGTCAGCGGCGCAACACCTGTCGCGACTTTCTGGTGCAATTGGACCCGAAAGGATCTACGCGGACTGGCAGTGGTGGATACTGGCCGCCCTGCCGTTTCCGCATCTCGTAAGGGTGCTTGACTGCTTCTTTCATGAGGGGATCAAGGTAAGTCCCATCAACAGCTACTTTGTAAATTCAGAAATGGATATTGGCCGTGCCATTCGACAGCATCATGATAAGAATGAACCTTAATTAAATAGTGAACTGTGCGAAGAACCAAATCCTATCGATTAGAGACTTTGTTTCGTTTTATAGTATTGTCATTTAAACTACCGCCTTGGCTAGTCATGGTTCGCCTTCCATATTTTTAAACACTTAGAATATCAATGACGGGTGATTAGAATAACTTTTGTAACGATTTCTCAGGTGTTCTACAGGGTAGCACTCGCGATCCTCATTCTCTTCCACAAGCACGCAACGAACCAGAACTCGGAGTGGTACGCCGAGGCCACGAAGAACGGTGTCGACCACGCTATCGACAAGTTTTGTAGGAACATGCCAGCTTCCCCCACCAAACTACTACGGACTGCCTTTAGCATACGCGCGCTGAGGTAATCAATGATGCTCAAAAAGTGGAAGGATGATCTCAAGTAAATGACGTCATCATCTCACATAATATGTTGCCTTTAGGTGAAACAATGGCGTCATCTGCGCGAGATATTCATCTCACTTTCGGAGCATAAGCTTATTGGTATTACAAAGAAAGTGGTTTATCACGTTTGATAACTGACATAGTAAAGTCGACAATAAGGTTAAGATTTGAATTGTGTATTAATTTAAGTCCAAATTATTTAATCAATACAAACATGGATCACTTTGAAACGTCTTACATACAAGGTGAATTTAGGCGCCAATTCTACCTAAGCCAAGTCCGAGATGAATTAACAAGAAACTAATTTTGGCCTTAGCGCTTCATATAACTAGCTTATCTACGAAAACTAATACAAGGTAACAGTAGATTATATATTTCAAATCTGTCAGTTAACTGTCAGTGAGCAGAACAAAATGAGGCCATGCATTATTATTAACGATATAGTCTATATAGAATAGAATTATATTATACGCTTTCTTCACAAGACTTGACTTGACCTAGACTATGTAATCCCTACTAATATTATAAATGCGAAAGTAACTCGTCTCGTCTGTCTGTCTGTTTGTAACGTTTTCACGCCTAAACCGCTGAACCGATTTTGATGAATTTTGGGATAGAGATAGATGGGACCTTGGAGAAGGACATAAGCTACTTTTTATGTAGGTACTACGCGTGCGAAGCTGTGGGCAGCATACATTTCTTAATAGGTTGCATTTTCAAGAAATTTATTATACTAAAAATAAATTATAAATATACATATTATTATTATTATATTATAAATATATTAGAAGCGCACTATGTTTCCATAAAGGACATTTTCGTTATACGATTGCAAAGAATTCGGGTGTTAAATCACTTTCATAGGTGTGCACTGAAAAAATTGTACCGTTATAAACAATATGATGCTCGTTAGATGTCGCTTAAGAATTTTGTTCTACACCTTTCTCAAAAACGGAGTTTAAAACCATTGCTTTCCCACACAGCTCACAATACATATCCAGGGTGTTCATTAAAACGGAAATGACGCTCAAGTCGAAGCAAGTGATCACAGGCTCGCGACTAGTACGGTCGCGGTCTTCCGACAACCTACCCACCAGCCAATCGCAAGTCAACATTCAGATGATGTCACACACGCTGACCATTCGCGAGGTAAGTTGTATCCCAAAACTTACTGCTGAAATCGAGAACAATTTCGTTTTATCTAGAGATGTTTGATTGAACTTTGAACAGGTCTGAAGAGTTGCAGTTTACCAGAAACAAGCCATTGCCTAATTGAGACCATACTTAATACATTTTACAGTAAAATATAATATTTATTAAAAAAATATGCTGAAATTATCTAACAGGCAGAATTTTAACCCACGCACAAACACACGACTTATTTTATGTATGTTTATCGGTATTATAACTGTCCGTATGTATGTATATTGTATATCAGTATTTACTTGGTTCGCAGAGAATGTCTGAAGAAACGTGCAAACAGATGGTATCGTACTCGACAATAGGCGTGGCTTTGGCTTTTATTTCTCATTCGATCATCAGTTTGCGATCTAACAAACTAACTTCAGTCATATCGAAAATACAATCGATACTCAGAGTGTCCACTGTTTCGTTTTTGTAAGATTTTATTTATTCTCCTTCAGTTTCTGTATGTCCATGTTACAGGATCGTAGCCAGGACTTGTACTCCTTTGTATTCTATTTACTCAGGTTTAGTGGTGATTCATACAACAAAGTTAACGTCACAGTATCGATAATAGGATCGGTAGAGTCAGTTAAAATTCGCATTTTGTTTAAACACAAATAAACTTTTGAATTTTGATTAAAAACGAAGTATATTCCAATACTCAAACAGAACGTAGAGATGCACCTTATTCGAAATAGTAAAAAAAATCGATTATCGAGTCTCGCTCGATTCAAATTTCGTTTTACCTACGAGTAGTTTCCGATTATGGTCTCCATTCGGTTTGAGTACAGCAGTGGAATACGAAACTAGTATTTTAGATTTGGGATGCAGTTTCCCCTGGCTACGGCTCTTGACGTTCTGTTATGTTCGGTCTGTGTAGCGTTAGCGACAGTGAATGATAATGTTGTATCCATCTGTGTAATCATTCGACTAGATTCACACGACAATTGTATCGAACAACTCGAGCCGGCTCAACCCATTTCATTGGCTTTGAATGTACGAATTCATGTTTTTATTCTTAATGTTTTAGTGTGACCTTTCTTTGTAAGATACAAATTATTCTACTGTAATAAACATCTTTCGAGACAGCATTTTTGAGACTTGGCATGTGTGTGGAAAATGTCGAACCTGATATACAAAATGTAAAGATAACAGAAATTTAGTTTGTGAATTATAATTAACATGTCGATATGATAGTGATGTGACGTGAAGGTGGCATGTTATCGATTGTTTTGTGTGAGTGCTAACCGTGTGTCGATTTTCCCGTTAGGGCTCACATTCGCCGGGCCCGCGCGCCCTATCCATGGGCGTTTACCCCATTCAAGCTCTCAAGTCGCAGATACTAGACCAGAGTGAAGTAAGAAGCAATAGTGTCGCCCCCATTAGCTTGCGACAATTTTATCGATGTTTAGATGCACTGCTTGTCACATAGGTGTTTACTTTAATTTTGTTATATCCCTTTCAAAGACAGCTTAAAGAAGACTCGAGTACGTAATTCGCTTACTATATTTTGCGTTTTACTATGGTAAGTATCGATAGTGTAAGCTAGTCTGCATGGAGCTACGTTAATGATTGTTATATGTTTATTATTGTTGCCCGATGTTTTTCTGTAAAAAGCTACAAATAGATTACCGTTCTCTAGATTTTAAGATTATTTTATCATCATCTATGTCGTTTTCGTTAATCATTTTATTGACTAAACGACCCCAATAACGAATAAATCAAACAAAACATTATACGGAAAGTTCAACCGCTTCGTGTTATCCCCATAACATGACTCCATATCGTAGCATAGCGTGAGCATAATCATTCTACGCATAAAACACGGCCCTCCCAATTGAGTCCATAGTTCCCCTTCTATCAACGGCACTCGATTAAACTCCAGCTGAATGAACATTCAACTAACCCACAAGTTGTTAAAATGAAATGCAATATAACTAATACCAATTCAGTTTAACAAATGCTTTTTAAATTAAAAGCATTACGACAAGCTGAAGCTTCTCCGATAACTCGACCCCGTAGCATAGCGTAAGCGTTTAGTCTGGCTTCGCAGAGTCCGCGCTCCTCCCACTTGGCTCTGTGGTTCCCCTTCCCTAATGCGGTGTTCCGCGACCAGAGGCAGCACTCGTCCGACCTCCGGCAGAAGGTTTGACTGATCCATTTGAAAGTACCTGTCTGCTGTAACTTACTTACGGATGTCAATGTCAATGTCAAATTTATTGAAATCAAGGAGCGTTTTGAATCGTCGTTTCATCTTTGTTTTCTTTGTGTACGTATCTGTTTTAGGTTATTGTATAGATTTTCGCGTACCTTGCTTTACTAATTTCTGTCTCAGTTTCTTGATTCTTGCTAAAAAGTACTATTTATTTATATCTTTTATTTGAGCACCCTGGTTCAGTGTCTTATTAAATTAGGGCATTAATACCTTACTTTAGCTGATTTATATTTTCTTAATAATCTATCTTTTTCCCAAAAATACTGATTAAAGTCGGTAAAAGTGGTATTTTATTTACATTTTGTGTTTAATCCGTAAGTAAGTTATGGGGAATGGTATTAAAATCACTAATAAAAGGGTTAGTTGTCGTGGTAGCACTTATAAAACGGTGAAATGTATGTAGCGTAGCTTTCCGTAAGTTGTCCGAAGCTGTACTTATACTGTATTCTCTAACCACGCACTGCAAATGACAGCTCACGTTGCGCCAGTACTTCGACGAACAAGGAAATCTGTGGCTCGAGAATATTCTCTGGAATCTGTTCACGGCTTACAACCGTAATTGCATGTTATTGTCTCTCCTACCCAGGGGACTCCCACCGCGACATATTCGTAATGCACCTATGAAAGTATATATTTAATTTATGGTTTCATGTCAAGGTACTTTGTTTATGTTTGTATTTGTTTCTATTAATGCGATTATGTCTTCACATTAAAACTACTGGCACATTGGCATTCGTGATACCTTTTAATTTGCCACTGGGAACAGTAAAATTTATTACACTGGCAAGGTGACATAAATACACAAATATATATGAAAAATACAATTCTACACATCATTTGAAATGTCATTTTTTCCATTAGACTTGAGTTTAGTTTAGTTTCACAGATAAGTATTTAGTGTAGTCTGTTTGTAAGTATAATTATGTAGAAATGTATGTATTTACTTAAATCAACGGCTAAATGAAGTAATATGATTGGAGCATATTTACAAGTTGTTGAGATAAAAGAATATGACTTGGATAACGCCAAGCCAAGGCTTTAAAAAATTGTAATTCCGTAATTCACCAACGCTTTTGCTATCAAATTCGCTAGTCTAGCAAGCTAGCTTCGTGTAAATTTGTTGTTTTAGAACTTGCCTCGTCTGTATCGAGCTTAACGCGAATGTAAATTTGGCTCCCACTCAAATAGCTAGAACTAATTGTGTTGTTGTTTCGACTATCGTTTATGTTGCATGCTATGTTTTTGTCTGCGCTCTTTTATTGTAAAATTAGTACGAGTTGGAGAGTTTCATTGTTTACATATGCCACCAGGGCATTCAAGGTAATTAGGTGGGACTCAAATCAAATACTTCCTAACATTTTTGAGACCTTTTCTCCATATTCTTATTCATGCTAGTGGTTTCTATACATACTGAAGGTTAGGTATTCGATAACATTCGATTCTCGGCTAGTAGACAAAACAATATTTTAACGCTCTTAATTTGTGAACAATGAATATCTCCGGCTGTACGAGAATGTACATATTATTAAAAATGTCGTATAGTATGTTGCTGTATAGGTGTGCACTTAATTGCACCTTCCACTTGTAGCGACTAATGTACTTCACTAATATCGTGTCGTCATTGTTTTATTTAGAATTGTAGATGTATTTTACTTTGTATTAATCTTAAATTTGACAATGAAATATTTGCAGGAAATTCCGTTTTATCTAATCTTGTGGTATAATTCAAATCTATTGACGGCTTGTTGTGCGTCATGTCGATATATAAAATTGTAAAATACTAATCTATTTTTATATGAATTATACAATCACAGATATTAAACATTGCACACAATTTATACCTTAAAACTGTAATAAATTCTCCTATCTTGATGTAACTCCAGCACAATTCAAGACTTCACATCAGTAAGGAAAATAAAGCAAAAATTCATAATTTCCAGCTGTTCACGCTATGGTCTTGGCTGCCAGTCAGAATAACGATGTACCAGCCAGTTCTCTTGTATACGACGGAGGAGCACGGCTGTTCACTGACAACGTTCTATGTGCGAGTTGAACATCATGAGCCGACGCTGCTCATGATCAAAACTTGCAATAACGAGGTATGTTCCTTATTAAACGTCTTCAAAATATATATTTGACAACCTCTGTGGTGCAGTGGGCTAAGGTCTGGCTGAGACGCAGAAGGTTGCGGGTGCGATTCCCGCCGCGGGACAAATGTTTGTATGATCTGCAAGTATTTGTCTCTGGTCTGGGTGTTTATATGTATAATATGTATGTATTTACAAAAAAAAAGTATATAAGTAGTATATCAGTCATGTGGTACCCATAACACATGTATGATCTGCAAGTATTTGTCTCTGGTCTGGGTGTTTATATGTATAATATGTATGTATTTACAAAAAAAAAGTATATAAGTAGTATATCAGTCATGTGGTACCCATAACACATGTATGATCTGCAAGTATTTGTCTCTGGTCTGGGTGTTTATATGTATAATATGTATGTATTTACAAAAAAAAAGTATATAAGTAGTATATCAGTCATGTGGTACCCATAACACATGTATGATCTGCAAGTATTTGTCTCTGGTCTGGGTGTTTATATGTATAATATGTATGTATTTACAAAAAAAAAGTATATAAGTAGTATATCAGTCATGTGGTACCCATAACACAAGCTCTGCTTACTTTGGAACCAAAATGATGTGTGAAATGTCCGGGATTATTTAATTATTTATTATATAAAAAGCAAAATATCAAAATTTAGCTTCTTCCAATGGATGACATGTATTTTCAGTTTTTTTGACTTAAAAACCTATTTACTGAACTGATTTTTATGAAATTTATATGAGACCAATCGGGAAGTATATATATCCTTTCACATAAAATATTTTTTTTAAATTAATTCATAAATGACGGAGTTATGTGGGAAAAAAAAAGAGTCGAAAAAGGAGGTTCTCAATTCTATTGTATTTATTTTTATGTTTGTAATTTTTATGTTGTACTCCGTAATTTATGATCCGACTTGATTTTTTTTATGTAAGTATACTTTCTGATTGGTCCTATAAAAGTTTCATCAAAATCGGTTCAATAGTTAATAGAAAATAGCTTTTTGTACACGTCGAAGGAACAAGTTACTCAACGTGGAGCACCGAGTTCAATAAATAAATAAATCCCGTACAGTTCACACAGCATCATCTGGCCCCAAAGTAAGCAGAGCTTGTGTTATGGGTACCACATGACTGATACACTACTTATATAACTTTTTTTTGTAAATACATACATATTATACATAGAAACATCCAGACCCGAGACTAATACTTGCAAATCATACAAACAACCCGCAACCCACTACGCCACAGAGATGACATGGCGATATTTTCTGTATAATAAATAAATAAATAAATAAATAAATATTGGTTGAAATAAATAATGCACACAACACAATCTAGCCTCACACTAAGTATAACGTGTACTAAGGGGACTAGAATACTTTTAATAAATACATTACGTAAGATACTTTCTATCACTCAGACATGAAACAAACATCGAGACGACCTCTGTGGCGCAGTGAGCCAAGGTACGGCTGAGACAAATATTTGTATGGTCTGCAAGCAATGATATTACAGAGTAAAGATATGTTACTAACGCGCCCGAGTAGATTCATAAAAGACCCAATTGACCACTCTCGCTCTCAGTTCTCGCCAAACAAGTTGATAAATGTGACGTTATGACCGTCAAGCCGAAATTGAACAAAAATAAGTAAAATGTCGTGTTTGTTTCGGAAGTGCACAAATTATCAAATAAAAATATAATATCATCAATAATATCAAATAATAATAATATAAAGCTCAAGAGATATCACGCTTATCACGCGCAGTAAAACTTATTTTGATATGTACTACATAGTATAAGTTAATTTAAAAAAAATCGTTACGAAAACACATGCTCAGTAAAGAAAAGGGATAGCAATTTCATTAAATCACGCGTATGATAAGGATGGCGGCATAGATTAAAAGATCAGATGCGACGTCGACGTAGGTATTGATTTTAGCCGGACGAATTATAGTGCCAAAACAGTATTAGTTGATATGATTATTTTATATAACGTCGTATTAAGTTGAATCGACTGAGAATTGATAATATATTATGTGAATTGTGAATTTGGAGCGCGTATGTAGGGCGGGACGTGATTGTAGGGTTGCAGCTGCATAATATAAACTTTTACCAATCATAGAATTTTTCAAGCTTAAGCGATCAGATAACATAATGTGTCCTTTAAAACGGGTGTGTATCGCAAAAAAGGTTTTTGGTAAACACGGTCGCTGTAACACGGCCGAAACGTCGGGAAAATAATATATAAGAAGTAAACGCGATAAACACCCGTTTTAAAGTAATCATTATATTATTGATTATTTCTTCTATTTTATAGTTTTCCTCTTAATGAGGTCAGAATAGAAGAGTGGATCGCAGTTGTACGTAAGCAACGAAGCGAATAAGACTGGGTGCCCTCGAACAGCAGCAAAATATGCATTGTTTCTTTTCAAAAGTTTTATTTCTATTTGTTACCTACCTTCTTTTCTTCTTTACCAATGTCCGTTCTGTTCGATTAAAAATCATAATATGTGTATCCACGGCGACAATCGAAGCGCAATTGGTTACAGATAGCTATCTCACTTACTCTTGTGTTTTCCGTATCAGTAGATCGTTTATTAGTGAAACAAGTGACCATGATTGTAGTTTGTACTTTGTCTATTTATCTATATGCAACTGCGACTATTTTCAAACGCAATTTACTAGGAACGTAAGATATTTATACTCTATGTAATATCATTGTCTGCAAATGATAATATAATTCAGTATTTAAAATATATATATAAAAGTAGGATATCAGTCATATAGTACCCATAACACAAGCTCTGCTTATTTTGGGGCCAGATGATGCTTTTAAAAAAAAACATCTAATATTCATTACGCTATTGTTTGTCCAGGATAAACTCCGGAACTACTTAACCAATTATTTATAAATTTGATTTACTGTGTGTAATTTGTTCAAACTTCAATGATAAAGTTTTAATTTCGATTATTGACCTCAATACTATTTCATTGCAAATGTTTCCCTACAATAAGTTCCATATGTTTCTAACAGATGGCAGTGTAAGTTAACTTCAACATCTTTTGCTATCTAGGTTGGGTAAGCGTATATTGGTTCAACGTGTTGGTTCAACGTACTGAGCCATAGCAACGCGTGGCCGGGTCAGCTAGTTTATATATACAATTATATATAGTGATTGCATTTGATTTGCAGGTGTTTGGTGCGTATTGCTCGACGCGATGGTTTGAACGTAACCAGAAGGATGAACGCGGGAACAGACAAGCTTACTTCGGCACAGGAGAGACTTTCCTATTCAGGTGAGTTTGCTTTGCTGCTTATCTAAATAATTATGAGTAAATCTGAAATGTCTATTCAAGCAAGGTATCCACATTTATATTATGTTTTTATTAATTAGGAATATTTAATTTTTAAAACTATCATGGTTTTGAAATAATTTTCATTCAAAACGGGATATTTACCATGATATGTGAGTTTTTCTGCTTCCCGATATTTCGGGACAGATGCATGCGTCATGATAGTGAGATGAATAAAAATATTGATGGACAATGCACACAACACCATCTAGCCCCAAACTAAGCATAGCTTGTCCTATGGTGACCAGATGATAGAATACTTATATAATTTTAAATACATACATAAGATACTTTATAACACCCAGACACAGAACAAACATCTATATTCATCACACAAATGTTTCTCCTGGGAGGGAATCGGCGCAGAAGGTGGAGTTACTACCAACTGAGCTAACAGGCTAGTCAACTGAGCTAACAGGCTAGTCAAACTGTTTATCTCGTGATCATAGTGTGTTTTAGCAGAAAAACTCACATAATTCATGTATATTTAAATTTTTGTAAATATCCCGTTTTATGTCTAAATTATACTATTTAATATCAAATTAATATCTAAAATTTCGAAAGACTATGGACGAAACGACTATATGGCTTCGTTTCGTTCATACCATCTTCTGCTTAATGGAGTGCAGAATATTATAGATAGTTATCTACTATAGTATAATATTGACTGGGTTTAGCTCAGTTGGTAGGAGCTCTGCCCTTTGCGCTGTGGATTGTGTGTTGAACTCCCTCCTAAAACAAACATTTGTGTTCTACATCAGGGTGTTAAGAGTATAAGGGTCTTATCACAAACTAATTAATAAGGAGAGGTGCTGCCCACGGCTTCCCACTTGTGGTACCTACGTAAAAAGTAGCCTATGTCCTTCTCCAAGCTCCCATTTATCTCTATACTAAAATTCATCATACGGTTTAGCTGTTTAGGCGTGAAAACGTAACAAACAGACTGACAGAGTTACTTTGCATTTATTATATTAGTAGAGATTCTATCAGTCATCTAGTTCCTACAAGCTATGCTTGCGGTCAGATGTTGTGTTGATTGTCAAGCATTCATTATATATTATTACCGTTTTATGTCAAAATTATACTATTTAATATCATATTAATATGTTAAATTTCGTAATACTATATGGACGAAACGAACGAACGAAAAAAACGAATATATATACTAGCTCTCCCGTTCGCGACTTCGTCCTCGCGTTATTTATAAAAAGAAAACTAATTGTAAATCTAAACCATTCTTGAATCCACTGTGTTTGTTCACACACAAAAAAAAACATAAAAATCGGTCAAACACACGCACAGAAGATTTTGTATATTATATGTTTAAATTATGATATTATTCTAGAATGTACTTGTTTCTGTCTATACTTATACAGGCTGTTCAGGTGAAGGCAATTTCCGTTTCTACCATTTTTTACATATCAATGCATGTGCACTGGGATATATATTACTCTTATAATATTCTGCATGTTCATAATGTTTGTGTATCTTGATATAAGTGGTAATTTGTAGTTGCTTCTTTAAATTAAAGGCGGATTTACATCGATACAGTAGCTGTATCCAGCTCCGCTGGACTACAGAGCTGGATCGGCCACTGTATCAATAAATAAAACGAACTTGAGCACTTTCTAAACACTGTTTAAAATTCGCGCTGAGAATATTTGTCACTATCTTAACAAAAATGGATGGCACTATTTTAAACTGTAATTAACTTTTGACTGAAGGTGAGACGTTTTTAAATAAGGCCAGCAATGTATAAACATATTCAAGTCAGTACAGCGTCCATTATCCAGCGCAAAAGTTCTATTGGACGCGTTTAAATGGTCCTGTTTAATGGCAATGCCAATCCAGCGAGGCTGGTTACAACTGCTCTATTAACTTAATTAATGTAATTAAAGTATAATAATCCGTGTTAATAAAGTATATTAAACTAGTGGCACTGTGAGCTGTAAACTTCGCAAACATTTTTAAAAATGACTGAAATATAACTTATTTTACGTTTTCAACCGACATACCTCCGCCATTTAAAAAAAAATCAAAAACTGAATCGTCAAAAAAAACTATATAGTTATAGAACCTGCTCAACAAAATTTCACGAGAATCGGTTGAGAAATGCGACCTGTGTAGGACTTCTAAATGGTGTTTATTATTTCAAACACGATAAATACCTGTTACCTACTAATACAATATTAAAATTGTTACTGTCCTGTGCTTCACTTAAACAAATGAATCCGCTGTAGTCTAATTAAGCATGCTTTAGAAGATACAATTACTGAATCACTACAGTGCCTACTTTGATGTTAGAAGTTATTATCTCTGAGACCTAAGACAAATGTTTGTATGATCTGCAAGTATTTGTCTCAGGTCTGGGCGTTTCTATGTATAATATGTATGTATTTACAAAAAAAGTATATAAGTAGTATATCAGTCATGTGGTACCCATAACACAAGCTCTTCTTACTTTGGGGCCAGATGACGCTGTGTTAAATGTCCAGCATTTTTTTAAATATTAATTATGTGATTATACAAGGTAAGTCTCGTTATAATTGTAAAATTGTCCATGTAAACATAACCCCATCAGCACTAACCTGCATGTTCCAGCCTTTACCCGGAGCGCTCAAAGTACCCCTGGGTCGGGTGTTCCGCCGCCGAAAAAGGTGAAGAGAAGGTGGCCCACGGCTCCGAACTCTTCATGGCAGCTGACTCCAAGATGATCACCATCGGTGGAGGGTAAATTCACATTTTATATTAAATTTTCTTTTTTACCCCCAGTCTGCACCCGCAGAGAGCTAAGTACCCCTGGGTGGGGTGTCTTGAGGACAATGAGGATACGAGGACCCCACACGCTAATTCGCTGTTCATGGCAGCCGATAGTACTATGATCACAATCGGCGGAGGGTATGTCGGACGCATGGGGTTTTTGTTCGGTTTTTTGTTCGAACTGTTTAATATCTAACCCCTTGCATGTTGTGATCCCGATCAAAAAAGGGGTATGAAGTGTAGGGATGGAACTTGGAATTATTAAAGGACGTGAAAAGTCATTGGCTGTCGGCTCAGTTGGTAGTAGCCCTGCCTTCTGCACTGTAGGTTGAGGGTTCAATTCCCTTCCAGGATAAACATTTTTGTGATGAACATTGGGGTTTGTTCTGTGTCTGGGTGTTATAAAGTATCTTATGTATGTATTTAAAAGTATATAAATATTCCATCAGCCATCTGGTCACCATAATACAAGCTATGCTTAGTTTTGGGCTTAGATAGTGTTGTGTCAATTGTCCACCAGTATTTATGTATTTAAATCCAAGTAGTCTTATGTCCTCCCCTAAGATACAATCTACCCCCTTATCAAATTTATAGATATTTTCAACTTAAACTTCATTAATGACGGGATTTTCGAATTCGCATGGGGTTTTATGTCGTCCTTGAGTCGTTTGGTTGAAATAATCCGTCGCATATTGTGAATCCGAGATAATAGTTAATATGTGTGTTTAGAAGAGTCCTCATCTTCATTGATAACTAATTAAACAGATGGACAAATATTTAGTACAATTCCTCCAATCTATTCCTAACTGTCGAAACACGTGTCGAATTTCTTTTGGAGGTAACTCTTTAGGAATAGATTGGCGGAATTGTACTAAATATTTGTCCATCTGTTTAGTGTTTTGTAATGGATTTCCGCAAAGTCACGCCTGAATCAATTATCTAATTAAACCGACCCAAAAAAAAGGAGAATCTCAATTAGGTTGTATTTTTTTATCAATTATCTTTTTATTTAAACGATTTTTATCATAATATCATAACAGCCTTTAAGAAGTCCACTGCTGAACATAAGCCTCCCCAATAGATTTCCAGGAAGAACGATTTTAAGCCCTCTCCATCCACCGACATCCTGCGATCTTTACAATGTCGTCAGTCCATCGGGTGGGGGGTCGTCCTACGTTTCGTTTTCCTGTCGTTGGTCGCCATTCGAGAACTTTTATTCCCCAACGGTTATCAGTTCTGCGAGCAATATGGCCTGCCCATTGCCACTTCAACTTGCAAATTTTGAATGCTATGTCGGTGACTTTGGTTCTTCTACGGATTTCCTCGTTGCGGATTTTATCACGTAGTGAAACACCCAACATAGCTCTCTCCATAGCACGTTGCGCGACTTTGAGCTTGTGTATGAGGCCAATAGTTAGCGACCAAATCTCAGTTCCATTTGTCATTACTGGTAACACGCACTGACAGACTTTCGTCTTGAGGCTCTGCGGTATCTGTGACGAGAAGATGTGCCGTAATTTCCCGACCGCTGCCCAGCCGAGTTGGATTCGACGACTGACCTCTTTGTCGAAGTTGGACTTGCCTAGTTGAATCGTCTGACCCAAATAGACATAATGGTCTACGGTAATATCTCATAACTGCTGAATATAAGTTCTAATCGCCAAAGTTCGTTTGATTATTTTTTGCATGAAGATGTTATGATTATAACCAGTAATTACGTGTCTCTATATTATCCAAAAACAACTCATCACAGTCGTGTATGTATATCGAATTTTCAGTTACAATGTAATCTTTTTTATCGTCTAATTTAAAATCTTATTCTGTTTATAAACCTACCATTTTTGACATTGATTTTGTATTTGGCGGATCTTGTTGCGAGTGAGCCGTTGAGAGAGCGGATCTCGCTCTCTCTCACGCTCCGCGGCCTCACAGAAGGAGACCACTGCCTCCCATACCCTTTCACTGTCGATCATTTTTTCCATAACAATCGGCAGTGAGAGGTCCCCTCCTTCTAGGGCCGCAGTGAGCTCCAACCACGGCCCCGCCCATGCCCATGCCTCCATCGCATCTTTAAAACAAACGAAAGTATATAGCGGTTTAGTTTTAGTGGAATAATGAAAGTACAATAATTTTAATCTAATTTCATATTCATATATCATAGATCATTGATTCAGACGTGATTGCCGAAATCCATTACAAAACATTAAACAGATGGTCAAATATTCAGTACTATTCCGCCAATATATTCCTAATGAGTTAGACACGATGCAAACTCACGCAATTCTCTCCTGCACGCAATTGGAAAGCCATGCAGAGCGTTAGTAAAAAGATAGCACACACCATCCACACATGCAAAAATAAATTCGACAAGTGTTTCGCTTCTCCAAGAGGCATCTTCAAAAACACTTGACTCGCTCCGCACTTTGACGAAAAAAAACTTTGTTAGACTTGTTGCTTCTCCGAACGTTGGACTGAGACTCAGCTTTCCAATTGCGAGCGGGGGGAGGGAGGTGCATCCGTCTGCATCGTATCTAACTCATTAGCGGAATAGTACTAAATATTTATCCATCTTACTTTTAATTTCATATTCGCAAATCCAGGGATTAAACTTAAATGCAACAGAAATACTACTCGATATCAAATTTATCTGTATCCTCACATAAGCTTACCTTCCAGTGATGGGCAGGCTATCTGGATGGACGAGAACATTAGATTCGGCAAGACTGACCGCTGCTCCACCTTCAACAACCCGCCGCTCTGTCCGAGCGGAGACTTCGAGATCCGAGTACTAGAGGTCTACGGCTTCTCTGGAGCGTAGGTCTGACCTCATCCCTTGAGGAGTGGAATCTCTGAGGATTATGTCATAGAAGCATAACGAGGCAAGCTATTTTGTTCAACACGTTGGTTTTTCAGCGCTGAAAAGTGTATCAAAGTAATGTTTTATTTAATAAAAGGTCCATTTTGAATTGTATTATCATCATCGGCCCGTGTCAGTCCACTGCTGGACATAGCCCTCTCTTATGGCACATCACTGAGCTCGATCTTCAGATTGTATTGAACAGTAACTAATAATATAAATAATATGAACCTACGCTCTACCGACATAGAGCTTACTATTGGTCGATGGTTTAAATAGCTCTAAGGCGAGTTCTCGACCCACGGGATTTATATTATAGTTAGTACAAGTACAGAAGGTGGACTCCACGAAAACATTTATATAAATAGCGACTCTAGCTACGTCGCAAGAAAGTGCAATTCAACTAACACAAGTGTTTATGGCCTATCATTCATTCTTTCTATCGCGTATCTCTTTCTCGTCTGGTGGCACTTTCTACGAATTTGCTCGCTAGATTGAGTGCACCAATGTACTTGTAACTGCTTGTACGAACTTCATAACCGATACGTGACCTTCGGAACTTGTACGAACTTCAGTGTTTACCGAGTTAGATCATTGACCTATCAGCTTTGCACACACACACCAAATAAAGAGTTTCACTAGTTCATTCAACAGCTGATACGGTTAATGACCTTTCCTCGATATCAATTTATTGATCAACACCAAAATGTGAAATCAAATGTCTACGAAATGGCTTGTCTCTCAATTCGTCTGTAACAAAGCAACTGTTTATTATAGTCAAGTCCCCAAGTGTGATATGTTGTGTTCGTGGCTTGCGTATCAGACCTGGTATACAGACGAGCGCAGTGATCTATTTTAAACCTACTAGCACTGGGTATGCAGCTCAAAATTGCATGTAATAAAATTCCAACCTTGCCATATGGACGAAGAACTGGCAAATATAACTAATCAAGTGACGCCATTTTGTATCGACCTCTCATATTTGTTTCAAGCTAGAAAGAGATGCTAATAATGGTGTCATGCATTTTGTCAGATCACTGCGTACGATTTTAATGTTAGTTCATCATCATCGTCTTACTTGTACTGGGAATTTGAACTTAATTTGTTTGAATATAAAGATGAATATTGCGTTGCGTAATTATAAAGACAGCGGTCTGTCAACTGATGTCAATATTTAGTTCAATCGCTTTCTAAATAAAGTTCAAATTCCCAGTTCAAGAGAGGGATGGGTCGACTTATTTGCATGAATCAGGATTTAATCAAGCTGTTAACCTTGGAATTGAAGCCGGTTGATGTTATCAATAGCTTGTATCCATCGAAATCTTCTTGGCAAGAAATTGTAATAAATTATCAGTGAATTAAAAACTAGGACAATATTGCAACGAATTCAATGTTGTAGTAGTTTTCAAAATGAAGTTACGCGCCAATTTTAAATTGAAAAGATTTTTTTTTAGTTATGATAAACGGAGAACGCGGTAAATGTACCTATCAAGTTCAGTCAGGATAATAAAGTGAGGTTATTCTTGGTTATACCACTGAAATTAAATTGGAATTTGTAACCTTTCATAATTCCTAATACGATGTATTGATCGCTCCTTGCCGTTGTATCAGACTGTTGATCTATTCCTGTTGATTATTGTGTGTCACCCTGTAGACGTGTCGCGGGATGTTTAGTAAAACGTAGCTCTTACTATATTGAAGTTTATAGCCTGTAGCCTGATAGTACTATATACCTGATAGTAGTATATACTTCCCTAAACCAACTTTGAAGTACTCAAGACTGTTCCTTTTATAGCCGCACTTCAATCCTTAGGTTTTCTTTGTCAAATATATACTAAAAAGCGACTTAAAGTGACCAAGGTGTTTACCAAGTCTAAGGAATACCGTGTTTTTGTATGTATGCTAGGATCTATCGAATGATATGAACTTCGTATGTGTTTGTAGTAAGAGCTTCGTTATACAGCTAACTTCACTGCATTGTAACTTTGCTGTCCGTTTAGACAACGAAAGATGAATGTAGGTTGTTTAATGTAATACATATATACTCGTGTCTAGATGTCTGTGTGTAAGTACAAATGGGTGTGCGTTGTACCTACTCTTGGTTAAAAGTATACGCTTATTTGAAGCAATATTATGGGGTCTAGCCGTGCGGTGAATGTTTAAGGAGGTTTTACACGCAAGCGGTTATATACTATTTGTTGTTACCGCTGCCTTATGTTAGAAAGGTAAAGCTACCAGAATCGGTCGTACGAACATTCCAGTGACATGGGAGATGAGTTTTATGAGTAGTCGGGGAAAGATGTCGTATGCAAGATGTTTGTTAAGCGTGGGTATTAGAAGTCTAGTTGAGATTGCGGGGTTTTGAACGATCTGTTCATCCAAATGGTTGATCAGGGTAGTGTTGCAAGCAAACACGTAGGAAAGTGTGGGGGGTATGTGAGTGTAATGTTCTTGCTTCTAATAAGGTTGATTATCGCATGCGACATCATTCTTAAACTCGTTAAATTAGGGCTCAGATCTTCTGATCGACGACGGTACGAGACCTAAAATTACGTTCAATGCTTTTATATTATAGTAATGACAAATTCGGTCCAACGCGCAGTATTTTGGTATAGTGTGTGTATCGCTTTAAGGCTTGAATTATACTCAAATCGTCTGTCGTTGCTCACAAAAAAATTACCAAAGAATTTAAACGTAGATACCGCGATTCCTGTTGTGTACACGACCCTAATATTTAATAGTTTTGTAATATTACAGTTGAATATGTTCTGTAATAGTAACTAATGATAATGTCGAAGACGCAACGGGGACGCAAATAGCATAGCTGGGGATAATACTCGCAAAAGTGAGATTTATATCATTGAAATCTGACATTGTACACCAGTTTTCAAATGTGATGTCATCTCGCCCAATGATATTTTCTCTTTTTCCGAGCATAGACCCCCTGGACTTTCGTTCAATAGCTTTTATAATCACGTACAATAAAGTTTATAATGCCACTTTCGTCCCACTGAAGACGGTGACCCATACTGCTATATAACGCAGTTTTAAAAGTATTATTTTTTACATTTTCGAAAGTTTTTGTGCCAAAATTGGACCATTGGTAAATTGGCTGAACCCGTAGAAGTGTATTCGTTTCTTTTATTTTGTATTATAATCATTTATCATGATTTTATCCTTGACGAAGCGTGAGTGAATTATTTTCTTAACTGTATGAAATAAGGGTGGTTACGAAATGCAGTTAGATGTCGGTTTATGTCACAATGTAATATTTAAACATATCCCGTCGTTGGTACAAAGGTTATACCTGATAGTGCGTCCATATCACCCACGGCTTTGTATGCCAATTATGATTTTTTTGTAAATATTTTGATGTATTCCCCTCACTCTGTACTCAACATATTTTGCATGTTCAGGACAGTGTGAGGCACTTAGAAATTATGGTACTACAATATGTTCTTTGGAAGCCTAAGAATTTGTTTTAAATTCAGATTATTTATGTAATTTATTGAGTAGGTAACAAGTGATGTTTTTTATGTGTTTTACGGCGCGTCTCTGTGCCGGGGAAACCATCGGTCATATTATAGTTTTATTTTTATAGTTTATGCAATAAGTCGTTAATTTATAGTGATGATAGCTTTAACAAGCTTTAACACATGGGATCGAAAGTTTTGTGTGTAAAACGGGATGGCAAAAGTAGCTTTGACGAGGGACGTTGCTAGAGCCCGCCCCTGCCTACCCGTGTAGCGTGTAGCTACGCCTACGTGATGTAATATTATTTGTTGTGGTCTCTGCGGCACAGAGGCGTCGACCGCAATACGTTGCTGTTAGCTATCTCATCGTTGTTCAGTGTAAAGTCTAGTCTTTATCCTGTTTTTATTATCTTTACGATATATTGAATATAACGAATTGATATTTAAAATATAATGCGATTTTTGCCCCGCTCTAGGGGCACGTAGGCTCGTGGTTAGTTAGTTGTAAGTACATTAATGTAAATTAAACAGTTATTAATCTCTAAATATTATCCTTTTCAGTATTTGTGAATGTTCTTTTACGTGTGATCATGTAAGACGGTGAGGCGTGGACGCCTGTTACATATGTTACTGTAACATTCGGACCGGATAGCTCCGTACGACGACGTATCCTAATCTAAATGTTGCTTTACAATGTCTTAAAAATATATAATCCCGTATACATATTGTGGTTTCATTACATACTACCCTGCATGTTGAAGATTCTAATCAGATAATATTCAACAGCCTAAGAATTATAAATTCAAAATTGTGTGAACCACATAACGGCTGATTACGGATGAAACTTGTAGGTATATTATGTAGTCTACATAATACTACATTGGCTATGTATAAAAATGAATAATGCCGAACATTAACCTCGAGGCACATAGGGCTATATTCGTTCTCGCACTGGATTTTCCTTTTGTTAGGTGTAGGCAGATTCGCTACTCAACAGCTACGAGAATCAGTAGGGCGGTTATGGAACTCTAATTACAATCAATGTCTATCAATAATGATTGAAATTACGCCGAAAACTAAAAGACATTGATTGTAATCAGAGTTCCATAATCGCCCTACAGATCGAATCTATATAATAAAAATCAATTGCTGTTCGTTAGTCTCGCTTAAACTCTATTACGGCTGGTCTGCTTTGGATAATTTTGGTTTTGAATTATGTGTGGAAGTCCAGGGAAGGTTTAAAAGGTGAGTAAATATGAAAAAAATGCTTGTCTTTTTTATTCTGAGACGGTTCGAAGTTTGTCGGGTCAGCTAGTTAAACATAAAAAAGACAAATACTTGCAGACCATACAAGCACTTATCCCGCGGTGGGAATCGAACCCGGGACCGTTTGCGTCTCAGGCTAACCTTCACTCAGTGCATTTTTATAACGAGAACCTCTTAGTCATGTAAGGTGGCGCTTCGGCGGCAGCTTCGCTCGCTCGCCTTGCGCGTTGTTTTCTATACTCTAACATAACCTAACCAACTGGTTTCGATCTGAATTTCATGTCACAAGATTCGTGAACAGAACTACTGGGAATTAGTTTCCCATTTGTTCTGTGAACAGAACTAATGGTTAAAAGAACCCAATAGTTCTGCCAACAGAACAGGTGAGAGCAGACTTTTTGTGTCAGGGCATTTTCTAAATTTTAATTTATACTTACCTACTTATTTGTTGTATAGTAGGTAACTAAAGCAGTGCACTAACCGCAATAATTATTAAACTATAGATGGATACTGCACTAATGTGGGTGAATGCAGGTAGACTAGGTTTAATTTAACTTTAAAAGTACCCGCATCCTGAAAAAAGAATATTATTATAACTCTGAGTACCTAATCCGTAATAATGGTAATAAAAAAGTGTGCTAAATGTAAAAAAAACATTACCAAAAAAGCTCCTGGACTGGAGATGTGATAAAATAGTTCATGCCGATCCCGTATGTTCGATGTTATCTAAACAATTAAATACCCTCCGTAATTCGTCTGGTATAGAATGGAGTTGCGAAGACTACTTGAGAAACATTACTCGTAGATCATCATCAGATCATCTTTCGTGATTCTTGAAGATGACGGCGAAAATGAAGACGGTGAGCCTGGATCCAACGAGAATACTCAAATTATCAACGCAAAAAAACTGGTACACGATATTAGCAGAGAGGAAAAAAATACTTTGCGCGAGGAGATCGGAAGCCTTGAGAGCTCACTCGAATTCCTAGACTTAGGCGGTATAATTAAAGATGAGAGAATGAGAGAGAATTTAAGAATAAACTTAAATTCTCTAGAAACTTAAATTCTCTATAAGAACTTGAGAATAAAAATAATGATTTAATAAAAACAAGAATCTTGAATTAAGGGTAACTGTTTTAGAGCAAGGGTGATGTATATGCAACGCAAGCCGCTGTCTCCCACCTCCCACCTGCCAGTAATAAACTAGCGCTCGACTAAAACGGTTGTTTCATTACGTAAATACATCTCACTGGCGAACGAAGTGGGACTACCCACGCACACAAAAAAAAAAAAAAAATGAACGCCTTTTTCGGGAATTTGCCTGTTTTCGACAACAAAACAAACGAATGGTTGATTTACAAGGGTAAATAACCGCAGTTCCTAAAGATCAATAGTGTACCTGATGAGAAGAAGAATGGAATTCTTCTTACGCAACTCACAGAAGAAACGTACCGTTTAGTGATCAATCTAGCGTTTCCAAAGGAGTTGGAGGGGCTTAGCTACAACGAGCTAGTTGAGTTATTCGACGGCCATTTCAAGCCAAAAAAGTGCTCATTTGTGGACAAGGCAAGATTTTTCGGTGCAAGCAAGAAACCAGACGAATCTATAGAAGACTGGGCGGCGCGATTGAGAGGTTTAGCTACCTATTGCGATTTCGGCACCGCTCTTGAAACGAACTTGAGAGATCGTTTCGTCCTTGGTCTGGGTGCCGGTCCAGAACGCGACAAGCTGTTTGAGCAGAGCCCGTCAACGCTTACGTTGACACGGGCTATGGAATTGGCAGAGCAGGCGGCATGTGCCAAGGAGGCCAAAGTTATGCTAAGCACGGGCGGTTTTGAACTCGTTCCCATCAAGGAGGATTCCAGGGTCAATCCAGCCGTGGACGGTGCTGGCGGCGGTGGTGCTGGTGTAGCTGACACGTCAGTGCGCCGCGATACGAGTCGTTGCTCAGTTTGTGGAATGAAGAATCATGATAGTGTCAAGTGTCGTTACAAGGGTTACAAGTGTCAAAAGTGCGGTGTCAAAGGGCACCTTAAAAAAGTGTGCGTTAATTCAAAAGGTTCGTGCATTTACCATGCTAGCATGATTCAAGACGGTGATGCTAAACCGGCCGAGGACACTGACTGTCAGGAGTGCAATAATTTTAATATAAGGTACGTGACTAACAAGCTTATCCAAATAGATTTAATTTTGGGAAACAAAACAATTAGACTGGAACTCGATTCAGGATCAGGCAGTAGTGTTATGTCAGACCAGTTATACAATAATATGTTTTCGCATTATCAATTGCAAGATTGTCAAATAAGAATGTGCATATATAATGGACATAAAATAGTTCCACTGGGATTTTTCACTATTGAAGCTAATTACAATAATATTAAGAAATTTAGAAAAGTTTTTGTGGTTAAAAATGGAGGTCCTCCCCTGTTAGGTAGGGATTTTATGTCTGCATTTAAATTGATAATCACGACCGATATAAAATCATTAGTTTGTAGCGATATGGATGTATCTGATTTACTAAAAAAATATCCTAATCTGTGGCGAGATGAATTGGGTGCTTTCAATAAGTTTAAAGTCAGTTTACAGCTAAGAGAAAATTCTGTTCCAAAATTTTTTAAATCACGAAATGAACCTTTTGCCCTGAAAGATAGGGTTGAAAATGAGCTTGCACGATTGGTAAGTTTAGGTATCTTGGTTTCCATTGATCACGCGCAATACGCAACTCCGATAGTGCCTGTTTTAAAAAAAAACGGCGAGGTTAAAATAGCTGGGGATTTTTCTGTGACACTAAATAAAGACCTTATAATTGAAAAATATCCTTTACTTCGGATAGAGGAGGTATTTGCTAAAATCGGAGGGGGCGAGTTATATAGCAAAATAGACCTAAAAAATGCGTATAATCAATTCATTCTGGATGAGCCATCTCAAAACCTTACAGCTATAAATACCCAAAAGGGACTATTTAAATATACCCGGCTCGTTTATGGTCTCGCGAATGCCCCGGCTATATTTCAAAAAGCCATTGGAGACTCTCTTGTCTGGTATCAGCGGTGTCAGTGTATGGCTCGATGACATATGTATAACGGGACCTTATAAATTTTCCCACTTGAAAAGACTAACGGAAGTTTTAAATAGGTTAAATAAGGCTGGGTTACGTTTACAGAAGGAGAAGTGTGGAGAAATATTTAGGCTACGTGATAAGTAAAGCCGGGTTGACTACTAGTCCTGATAAGGTTCAGGCTATATTGAACGCGCCCGAGCCCACTAACGTGACTGAAGTTAAAAGATTTCTAAGTGTCGTTAACTATTATCGTAGTTTTATACCCAGCGCGTCTTCATTATTGAGTACTCTTCACGAACTGCTTCGTAGCGAGGTACCGTGGGAATGGGGAGAACGACAGCGATGCGCTATGTCGAGAGTGCGGCGCGAGCTGGCGTCGGAGCGCGTGCTGGCGCATTTCGAGCCTGCGGCGCAGCTCGTGCTGACAGTAGACGCGGGCCCGGGTGGGCTCGGCGCCGTCTTAGCGCAGCGAGCCACAAACGATGATGCACACGAGCGACCCCTCGCCTATGCTTCGCGTGCGCTCACCGCTAGCGAGCGAAATTATAGCCAGATACAGAAGGAGGCGACGGCTATTGTATTTGGTGTTAAACGATTCCACCAATACTTGTACGGCCGAAGTGAACCGTTCATTTTAAGAACAGACCATATGCCTTTGGTTTCTATATTTAATAATAAGACGGGTATACCGGTAACGACGGCGTTAAGGCTACAGACATACGCAATTATATTAGCTGCGTATAACTATGTAGTGCAGTATGTGCCGGGCGATAAAAACATAGTGGCAGATTATTTTTCGCGTGCACCTTTAGAGTGCACAAACAAGTTTGAAGGGACCGATAGCGATTTAGATACCTACTATGCACTCAAGTTCTTAGACGAGGCATCACCTGCTATTACGACGGGGGAAATAATGCAGGCCATGCAAAACGACACGGTGCTTCAGTCGGTCATTAGGTACATGCAAACCGGTTGGCCACGCAAAATAGTGTGTAAGTTCGTATTGCCATATTTTCAATGCAAGTCCGATTTACAATACGAGAATGGGTGTCTGCTTAGAGGGCATAGGATTGTAATTCCATCAGTTCTTAGAAAAACAAATGTTACGGGAATTGCACGATACCCACTTAGGTATAATTAAAACTAAAAGTAATGCGCAAAGTAGGTTGTGGTGGCCAGGCATCGACGGAGACATCGAGCGATGGATCGGTGGATGGCTCGTGCGCGACCTGCGTGAGCGTGCGCGCCGCACCACCGCGCGACCCCCCCGCGCCCTGGCCCGCCGCCGAGGGCGCCTGGCAACGCGTACACATTGACTACATGACCGTGGGGCAGAAGGTATATCTTGTGATTGTAGATTCACATTCGCATTCAGATAGATTGTGAGGGTAGAATGCCTACTCATGCACAATGGAACTTCGTGAAAGGCGCTGATAACGAAATTAAAAGGTATATTTTCAACTTTTGGTATACCGAACGTGTTGGTATCGGATAACGACGTCAAGATTAATTCTAGCGAGTTTAAAATGTTTTGCACCTGTAACGGAATAAAATTTTTGACTTCACCCATTTACCATCCACCCAGCAACGGCCAAGCCGAAAATTCGGTTAGAACTTGTAAAAAAAATTTAAAATGTATAATAAAAGATAATTTACCGCTGCATCAAATAAATGAACAGTTATTGGGTTATCTGTTTACTTACAGAAACACCGTGCACTGTACCACTGGGGAAACTCCAGCTAAATTAATGTTCGGTAGGAATCTGCGAACTCGACTAGATTTAATAGTACCATCAAAAGAAACTCGGTTAGAATTACCTTCGGTGCCCGGTAAAAGGCAGTTTGAAATAAATGATATCGTATGGGCCCGATGGTACAGTGCACGGAAGGAAACCTGGCAGTTAGGTACGATAAAAGATAAAATAGGTAATAAAATGTATAACATTTTTGTTAAAGACCTTGAAGTCGCTTGTATAAGACATGTTGACCAGATTCTCAGATATACCGGTAATCAGAATCAGCCCTTAATCTCAGATATAAATTATGAGCCTCAACAGTTTCATTCTCCCTCTGTAATTGCTGATACCTCGGCTACCAGACCGGAAGGCCTAGTGTTACCGGTAGATGTCAGTAGCCCACGGGTGGTAGATATGCCGCTGTTAATTGAAACTGATGAAGCACAAGCGACACTAGCATCTGATGCGGAACGTGTATCAGATGATGTTAATGAGGAAGAATGGGGTGATTCTGAAGCCGATGAGTGTGAGGGTGGGAATGCTGAGTTAGTGACCGCGCAGCCCAGGGCTCTTGCACCCAGGAGCGAACCTTCCCAAGGTAACACGCGCACCCTCAATGCGACACCAGCATCGTCACCTTCACACCTCTCACGCATGAAGCGTACAGGAAAAAGAGTAGATTATAGGAAATACATATTTCTAATTGTGTAAAATAAGTGTATTTATATTTAAGATTCAAAATGATGTATTTTGTCATCAGGTTTCAAGGGCTAAGTGTGGAGGAATGATGTATATGCAACGCAAGCCGCTGTCTCCCACCTCCCACCTTCCACTAATAAACTAGTGCTCGACTAAAACGGTTGTTTCATTACGTAAATACATCTCAAAGGGGCTTAAACATTTTGAACAAAAGTCGCATGCGACGTATTTGGAGATAGCTGGGCTACCGGAAGACCCGGAAGTTCCATCAAGTTAAATAGGAAAACTTGTGGAAACCGTGGCTTCTCAATTAAACATGGATGCAAAAGATGTGCAATTATCGCACCGCCTACCTGGTAATAAGGACAAACCTGGGCCAATTATCGTGGAACTTAAGTCGAAGGTGCTACAGCAGCAGTGGATAGATGCTGGCAAGGAGAATGCCAGCAATGCCTAACCGTTGGAATTCCAATGCCTAACCGTTGGAATGCTGGTGCCGGATATTGTGAAGGAGAAAGTTGACGGTCGCGTCTATATCAGGGAGGCTTTAACTAAGTTCCAAAGCGTGGGGTGCATGGTGGAAGGATTATCAATTCGATAATATCTTAAAAAGCACCCCACGCTTTTTTTTTAATAAAACATTTATTTCTTACTTACGTTTATTAAAATTTATTTTCTATTTTTTAGTTTGGTTTTCTATATAAAGCGTGTTTTTTAGTTTTTTTTAACTATTATTTATTTTCTACTTTTTAGTTTTAGGATAATCGGATATTTTAATTTTCTTTTATGTTTTTTTTTATTTTTCGAAATATTGCATTGTCATCGGTCTTTGACAGGTGTGCAAATTTTGAATGAAATCTGGCCGTTTAAAGTGGGTCAAAATCGCGTCCTAAGGAGTCGGTTACATACAATCATACATACAAGTGAAGCTAATATAAAGCGTATAAAAAGGTGGTGGTGTTATTATCTACGTACGAAATCACATAAAATTTACACCAATTCAACAAAAAACTAGAACTTTCGAAAGCCTTACAGGCACCATAAAATTTAACTCAAATAGTGACGTAGTTGTTTGTGCAGTTTATAGACCACCATCTACAAATAAAAACATGTTTGTTAAAGAACTAAATAGGTAATTGCATATCTAAATTCAATATAAATCAAAATTTCCTTCTCGTTGGAAAAGATCCTGAAAAAGATTTCGTCATTCAAAGATTCATATCTGGGAGCATTGAGCGAGCACAGATTAATGTGTGGAATAAGCGATTACACCAGAATTGAAAGTAAACAAAATATTATCATAAAATCTTGTATTGACCACTTTTTTGCGCGTTTCCCCACATATAGTCCGTTCTCGGCTGTGCTCGACACAGTACTGGCTGACCATCGAGGTATTTTGTTTACCTGCATCGACAACTCGAGTTGTCGAAGATGTCGAAAAATTTCGCGAAATGTCACGAAATTTTTAGTGAATTATGACATTCTTGTAAGTGAGCTCAAAAAAGTAAAATGGATGGAAATGGAAATGGAAAGGCAAAAGAAATGAGTTCACCTCTTGATTTATTCTATTCTTCTTGATTTTATTCGTTATTCCTTTCTAACGGCAAAGGAAAAAGCGACTAACATCAAAACTAAATTCTCAAAGAGAACGAATAAACGTTATATTATGCCATGGATTGATGAAAACGTAATCCGACTTTGTGAAAAAAGATATATTTTTTTTTGAGATTGGAAGAAATCAAATGATGTAAAGTTAAAATTTATAGAATACGTTAATAAAATAAAATAGAATTAAATAAAATACGCAACAAAATACACAAAGTATTAGAAATTAAACGCAACTCATATTATACAAAAGAAATACATAATAATTTTAAAAATACCAAAATAGTTAGGAAGAGTGACACTGTCAGTAGATGAAGCTATAATCAAGGCATTTGATGCACAGGGATTGACAACTAAGAGTAATTGCGAACAACTTTGCGATAAGTTTTCACAGAGCGGTTAAAGATATAATCCCCGACTGTAATAAAATTATCCAACCCTAATGACACAATACGTAAACTTGAATCTAGTATTGGATTTAATAAAGCTACAACTAATTATATACATACAATTATAAGTAAATTAAACTCAAATAAAGCACCAGGCTCTGATAATATTAAAATATCTGATATAAAAATTGTAGGCGAAAATGTTGCCTCTGCTGTTGCCGACCTAATTAACAGTAGTGTTAAAACTGTTACCTATATACCCGAATGATCTGAAAGTCGGCCGTGCAAGGCCTATTCATAAAAAGGGTAAGCGAAATGATTATTCTAATTATCGTCCGATTACATTATTATCCTCAATAGATAACATAGTTGAAAAATACGTTTGTGAGCAAATACATAAATTCTATAAGAAACATTAACTTGTAATGTAATTAACCATAACCAGTTCGGTTTTCAACCAGGAAAAAGTACCTCAGATCTTTTATCAAGGTTCACTGATGACGTCAATAAGCACTTAAATGAGAAAAAAAAAGCAAGTGTGTTCTTGCTCTTTTTATTGACTTCTCACGTGCTTTTGATACTTTGATGCACAATCAGCTAATAGACAGATTAGATAACTGCGGAATTCGTGGTCCGTTGTTGACCTGGTGTGAAAATTACGTTAGTAACCGTACCTTCACGGTAACAATAAATGACACTAGCAGTAAACCTATATCAGTAACAGAAGGTACGGCGCAAGGTTCAGTTTTAGGGCCCTTGCATTTTTTGAGTTACGTAAATGACATGAGCAACTGCATTACCAATTGTACATGCTACCAGTTTGCTGATGATACATGCCTGGTTATCGCTGATAATCCCCAACATGCTTGCAATCTTTTACGATCAGACCTAGATACTTTGAATAAATGCTGTCACGATTCCGGCTTGGTACTTAACTCAAGTAAAACCAAATTGTTAGTTATTAAATCTCCTTATCTAAAACATTATTTCGTACAAAACCTAAAAGCCCACGACCATAACTGCTTACATAGTGCTCACTATGTGAGTTGTAGAATATGTCCATCCATTGTTGAAAAACAAACATACTTAGGATTGATAATAGATAGTAAATATAATTGGATTTATCACGTTGAGCGAGTTTGTAATAAGCTTAGGCAGTTTCTAGCAAATATGACTATTCCTAACAATCGTATCCCCTTTAAAATTAAACTAATGCTTTACAACTCAGACAACTCACTCACCGTATTGTATGTATGAAACATACAATACGGTCTCAGCAGTTATGGCAGAACTTATAAAATATACTTGGATGATGTTTATAAATTACAATTAAAAATTATTAAAACTTTAGTGTCAGATAAAATCAAAACCCAGTTCCATGACAATGACAGCAGTCTCTTTAATCATTGTAAAATTTTACCCGTCCAAACGCAAGTTTGTTATTTATTAATAAAAGATCATTTTTTTTATTAATCAATATTAAATATTATTGAACACCCTGTATACACTCGTTCTATCGCAAGGAATCAGCTCCGTACGCCGCGCGCAAAAATGTGCATGGCGAACGGACAACCGGTTATCTTGTGGCTCGGCTAATTAATAATTTACCTACCGACTTAGTAACAGCCTTATGTACTCATAAAATATTAAAAATAAATTAAAAAAACATTTTTTAATGAATTTTTATTGCAAACCTACCTACCTGGATAATCATGTTCTATGTTAGTTTTAAGTTTGTACTTAGTTTGTTTATTACAATTATTATTGTTGGTAAACTCGTGTCGGGACAATACTTAGTGGTTTAAGATGCTATTTTTAATTTTAAGAACGTATCTATTGTTTAAATGATAATCAATAAAAAAAAAAGGTAACAATGCACTATCTTTGACTCTGGTCTAGTTAACTAAATCTATTAACACATTCACTGCCACTGACACGCCTCGCGTGTTCAGGCTAATCTAAGTCTCTACGCCAAGAACACGCCAGGCGTGTTTTGAATGTTTCGGTTATATTTCCAAAACTAGGCCAGATTTTCTGTTCAAATTTTTAGTGCGTCATTTTTAAAGGATAGGCTATGGCATATTGAAGCGGTTCCCTAAAAAAACTAGTTAGATTTTTTTACGAAAAATAGGTATTTTGTAGTGCCGAGAACACGCTAGGTGTGTTCACTTACTGAAGCTACCCTTAGGTTCCCAAACTTTTTTATTCTTTTAAACGCTTCGCTAATTTCAGAGTTATAAGCTTGCGATATGAGATTTTTAACCAGTATTTGATGACAAAACGGAATGTCATAATTTATCGAACCGTTGTTTTTACCGTATACAGTACTGTGTCATGTATGAATAAATAATAAATAAATAAATAATGCCGGACATTTCACACAGCACCATCTGGCCCCAAAGTAAGCAGAGCTTGTGTTATGGGTACCACATGACTGATATACTACTTATATGAAGTCGCTTATACAACTCCATACGCCATCAATGAAAAAAAAACGTACCTATCCGATGTATATCTTTATATAATTATACACACACACACAGTGACATACACACGTACAGTAAAATTATCTCTATTATATAAAAATCAATTGATGTTCGTTTGTCTCGCTAAAAATTTTGTCATCATTAATATCTTCCGTTTCCGGTACAAATTTAACTTTTCCTGAAAAAAATATAAGAAATCAATTTATTTCATTTGAATATTTTGAATTTAATTCATACTTATGTAATTAGGTAAGGCCAATCAACCAACATTACGATAATACGAGATAAATAACGTAAACAAACTTTCTGCAGTTCAAAGCTTTTTATCGGTTTAATAATTTAGATGAATTCACTCATATAAGACTGAAAATATGTTTAAATATGATTGTCACTCAATATATTATTAAAACAAATGTACTTGCACTGTTAACAATGCCAATGTTACAGTTCACAATAAAACTTTATTCATTTATGCATGGGAATTTTAGTAAAAAAAGTTTGAGAACCTTAAATTACTTTATAATAAATTTACTTACTAAAATCTGTTTTTCTAAGCAATGCCGCGAGCACGCCTAGCGTGTCCGCAGTTTTATACGGTGGCATCTCGATAAACTTCAAGAAAATCGTGGTGGCAGTGAATGAGTTAAGAGCCATTACGCACTGTCGACTGGTCGACTGTGACTTTCATTAGTTCATATAGGTGTTTACGCACTTGGTCGCCGGTTGCCCGAGCGACTCGACGACTCGCCGCGCAGTGGCGACGCACAAGCGACTGCCGGTCGCCGGCGACCAATAGAAGCATGGCTTCAAACAGAGGCATTCACACTGCGAGCAACTGTCGTAACGACCGGATGTCGCTCACAAAAATGGCTCAGGCTTTCGATACCGATAAATTTATATTGGAAATACAATCCCGAAAAGCTATTTGGGATTTATTGAGTAAGGAATATGCTGATCGGGATTTGAAGAAAAAACAGTGGGAAGAAATTAGGTAAGTTACAAATGCCATTTATTTTTTAATGAATTCTGCTCATCTGCCAAGATAATTGACTCTCAGTCATAAAATAATCAGCAAATATATCTCTGTATGATATACCACGTCGCGTAGCTCTTTGAATACCATTTGGCACTTCTTCTAAGCCAGGAATGCACAGGGTATCTTCGAATTTATATCCGTCTCTTTCTCGAACATAGTTGTGAAGAACACAACATGTTTTTGATGATGCTTGTTACTAGATCTAAATTCACATTAATAGGTCTGTGAAAAATCTGCCACTTATTTGCTAATATGCCAAATGAACATTCGATATAGCGTCAAGCACGAGAAAGCCTATAATTAAATATTTTTTTCTTTGTTGTTAAATTTGATCCACCGAACGGTCGCATAACTTTATCAGATTGTCCAAATGCTTCATCACCAACAATGATAAACGGTACTGGTATAGGATTGGTCGATGAAATGGGCTTGGGTTCCGGAATTTGCAAATCATTATTCATTAGCTTCTGATAAAATGTTGAATGTGTGAATAGTGGAATCGCTATCCTTTCCATAGGAACCAACATCTATGTATACAATCTTATAGTCAGCGTCACAAATGGCAAGCAAAATTATAGAAAAGAAGTGTTTATAGTTATAACACACTGATCCACTGTTGTATGGTTTTATAGTTCTTATATGTTTACCATCTATGGCACCTATGCAATTTGGAAAATCGGCTCGTAAATGAAAATCTTTTGCGATTTTTAACCAATTTTCTCTTGTTGGTTGCGGTAAACACATGTCTTTAAGTAAAACCCATATAAAATGACAAACTTCTCTTATTATCTTAGCAACAGTTGAAATCCCAAGTCTGTAAGAGTAATGTATATCTACAAATTTGCAGCCACTTCCCAAATATCTGGGATAAAAAGACATGCTATAATTATATAATTACTAGTTGCGCCCCGCGGTTTAACCCGCGTATGTCCCGATCCCGTGGGAATACCGGAATAAAAAGTAGCCTATATGTTATTCCAGGTCTCCATCTATGTACATACCAAGTTTCATTGCAATCGATTTGGTAGTTTTTGCGTGAAGAAGGAACAAACACACACACACATACGCACATACACACAAACTCTCACATTTATAATATTAGTAAGAATAGGACTATTACTAATGCTATATATATTATAATTTATTTACAGGTCAATCACTTCAAAAAAAATGGAAAAATTTAAGAAGCTGCTTTGCTCGAGAAATACGAAGACTAAAAAATACCAAAAGTGGCTCTGCTGCTTCTCATAAAACTCCCTATATTTACTACAAACAGCTATTGTTTTTGAAGAATACTGTTGGTAATTTGAACACGGAGAGTAGCATTGCGGAAGAAGAACACTCGACAAATGATCAAGAATCTTTAGGACCTTACTCGAGAGAAAATATAATCGGAAGAAAAAAGAAAAAACCTTCGGATGATGGCACAAGAGAATTATTGGAGACTTTAAACAAATGTGTTGATGCTCGTAAAAATAACGCGAATGTTTTGGAACGAGATGAAGACAGAATGTTTCTACTGTCCCTTTTAACTTCTTTCAGGAAAATTCCTGAACACAAAAAGTCAGCTGCGAAAATTCAATTAATTTCTATAATCGATTCATTCGGAACCTCTACTCCAAATAATATATATCCAAACACAGTGTGGCGAAATTATAATGAGTACGAGTATGAGCGTGGTTACTTCACACCGGAGGCCGGGCTTACTACTTCTACAGCATCAACTCAACAATCACGGTTACGCGCTGAAGCACAAAATGACTATACTTCAACTCCTTCACCACATGAACGCTCAGAATCGCGATTTTCTACTGCCACTTCAAGTGCCTCGCAAGATTCTGAACTTTTGGACTTATTTTACATCTTTATTTTCTTTTTTTTGCTTTTATTTAATAGTTAGTTAATATAGTATTGATTTCATTAAATAATTTAATAAATATCTTCTTACTTCAAAACTTTCACTTATTTTATCACATGAACTAAATAAACAAAATAAACAGAGATCCCAATGTATGAATGATTCCTAAAAAGAACAGTTTTAAACTAATGAAGTTGTTACTTACCTTAGTGTTATAAATAATTCTTCTTCCGGAGAAATACATGGTCGCATATTTGTATCTGTGCCAGATACATGTGGTTTCAGAAGACACAATAGCTCATCAAATGAACGCACAGACATTCTTGCGTAATTAAAAAAATTACTAGGGTATTTTCTAACGTCTTCATAAAATATTTTAAACATTCCTTTTGATCTCCGTTCTTGTAACAAAGGATATACCCAATACTTTTTTGATTTTCTTTTATTTTTCTTTCTCTATTAGTAGCGCTATTATTGCAACTTCCTCGACGTCCATTCTGCACGAATGTACTTAGAATACTGTCGTGTCGCCTGGCTTGGTCTCGGGCGCTAGTTGCCTATGTTTTGGTCGCCGAGAGACTAAGTCGCCGGCGACCAGTCGACAGTGCGTAATGGGCCTAAATCTAAACCACACATATTTTGCTAAACTTTTTTGTTTCTCAGTCACTCTGATTAAAACAATTATTTTAAACATTTAAAGCTTCTTTATTTATGCTTAGATTCAAAAACTTACATCTAATTACAGTAAAATAAATAGGTAGATAATTCATGTACCTAACATTAAGCAAACATCTAGACATTTGAGAAGACTATTTAGCTACCTACTAGACTAACGGAATGGCAATTATAAAACTGTATGTTTTGAGATATTGGCTATGCCAAAACACTACTTACAAAATGTTTAATAATGTTTAATAATACTGTGTTAGTTAAATTGTAAAGCATCTACTTTTTTAATTTTACATCTAAAGAAATATCTATACTATGTGTAACAATTGAATAACTTGACTGCTGCCTAAAAAAGTCAATCCAACATAAAAAAAACTGCAACAAGTAAGATACATAAGTGGCTATTCTTAGTATAGTTTTTGTCCACAAAGTTCCAATAAGAATCACAGATAAAGAAACCCTCTAATTCAACCACGACGAGAGTTTATATTTTCTTCATATGCTGTAGCTCTGCTTTTGATTAACATCTGGAGTTCTGGTTTAATTGACGCTTCAACAATGGCTTCAAAGTCATCCTCAATTATATCCATTACATCAGTAAAATGTTCATCAGTGCATTGTGCCATATAAATGCACATAAACTCACTTAGCTGATATATGGATTGGTCAACTGTTTTCGCTTCATCACCACACAATCGATGACCAAATTTATCTATCTTTTGAGCCAATGTTTTCCAAATTCTGTAGCCAGGAAAAAAGAATTTGTTGGGGTTACATATTTCAGACACATTTAAAGTGTTAAGGATGAGGCTCGCAGACTGAAAGATATGTTCCAGATCTGTATCAATCACTTTGTTGTTAACAATTTTATGCTCATAGTAACCTAGAATTTGGCTGATCATTGTGACTACACTCGAACGGTTTTCAGTATAGATCTGAGGTGTGTTATCAAACCAAACTAGGTTCAGACCTATTTGCAAGGTTATCGCCAGAATTCTTTCAAGACTGTCTCTCTCATTAAAGCTTCTCTGCTTTATCATAATCTCATCGAATGCAGTTGAAACAGATTCTAATACTTCAGGTGTTACAAATTGTTTGAAGAAACCTTGTCTTAGAGATCCAACATTCAAGTATTCACAGAGCGTGTTAAAGTTTTCCAGCGCTGTAATCAGCAAGTCTTTATTAGAAGAGTTCTTCAAGATGAAACAAAGCGTTTCAGCATAGTTGAAATCATCGAATGTGGAGATCCAGATGTGGCGTTCCTTTTCATCAGTCTGGAACACGCAATGGTTCATCACGCGCAATGCTTGGTGAACAACTGCAGTGTGTTCAGTTCTGAGATAGCCCATGATAACTGAAAGAAGGGTTCTATTCTTGACTAGGGCTGCAACAGATTCTTTCTGGCAGCACATATTAGCGACGATGCCGATGACGAGTTCACCAATGCGATGATGTTCGTTCTCGAGCGCTGGCAACGCGAAGCCGAACAAATCAAGAGCATCATGCTCCAACAAGAAAGACACCACATCCTTGGCTACAGACATCTCCCACAGCGTAACCATCTCGCCATCAAAAGATTCTTGCTTGATCACTCTTTTGAAAACCTCTAAATTGGCAAACTTCATCAAAACTTTGAGGACATATCGCTCGCTATAGGCGGTGTCTCCAATAACGTCTCCTACTATTGGTATAACGCACCCAGCAGGGCCTTCCGCGTCTGAACTATCAGAATCGTATAGAACTCTGGACATGGTTGAACTACTTTTTATATTTATTAGACAATTTACATTTATAAAATAATAAAATGCTAATGATTCGCAAAACGCAGCGGAACAGAGTGAGCAGGCAAACAGGGCACACAGCTAAAGCCAGTCCAGTCCAGTACGTACGTATCCCACCCAATCCCAAATTCCTAACGTACACAGCACAGACAGAGGAGTAGAGAAGACCAGACATACATACTACATAAAATCAATAAACAAACAGATCAGTGTTGCCAGAACCTAAATTTAAAATCGCCATAAGTATATGCTTTTTCGTAAAAAAGACGACAAACGGAAAACAATAATTATAGTTATACTATAATAGGTACACTTAAGAGCATAGAAATCGCACACCACTTATATTTTCATTTAAACTCAATAATTTTTTTTAAATAAATTTTTGTTGCAAATGTAACCTTAAATTTATTAATGTATTTGTCTCAGGTCTGGGTGTTTCTATGTATAACATTAATTATTACTATTAATTATTTACAAAAAAAAAAGTATATAGGTAAGTAGTATATCAGTCATGTCGTACCCATAACACAAGCACTGCTTACTTTGGGGCAAGATAATGTTGTGGGAAATGTCCGGCATTATTATTATTATTAACTGCGGGCTGGTAGCTCGCAGTCAAAAAGGTTCTTTATCGAATACGTAGTCATTCTCAACAAGAAAATAAATCTCAAGTGGTCTCAAGTGGTTACACTAATTGAAGCTGTACAGAACTAAAGTCTAGTGGCACGACAATTATATTTAAGCAGATATGCTGTTCGACGTGTAGACCAGCAATATCCAACCGACTGGTGTCTATACCGGGCGACGAAGAACAAGCCGTAAACGTGCTGTAACGCAGCGCGATGACCGCTTTCTTGAGACAACATCACTATAAAATCGCCGGTTGCATGCAGTTTAACTCGGACAGCAGCTCTAGGAAGATAGAGAAGTTCAGCTTAATCGAGATCACGTGAATTTGACAATGGATCAATGTACTGTTCTCTGACGAGAACGAGGATGTGTCTCCATGGTAACGACGATCGGGGTAGACTTAACCAAAGACTCAGTGAGATTTATCGGCGAAAATTTAATTTTCATGCAAGACATCGCAAGACACACACTGCTGCTTTAGTGCGCTAGTACTTGGAGGAGGTTTATGTACCGGTTATGGCGTGGCCTGGTCAAATTCCATATCTTAATCCCATAGAGAACTTATGAGACAAGCTGAAAAAATGAGTACGAGCCAGAAACACGGCGCCTAGAGTCTCAAGTGCTTCAACTTTAAGGAAGAATGGGATAGCATACCGCAGGATTTTGTAAAAAAAAATGATTTCTTCGATGAAACATCGAATGGAAACTGTTATTCAGGCTAGGGGAGCCTGTTGGCTCCCCATACTAGCCTGTATAACAGTTTCCATTTCCAGTTTCCACTCGTATTAAGAAATGATTGATGTGTTGGCTGGTTTTGCGGTTAGTGACATTAATCGGTGCCATAGGATGGGTCGCCTAACATCTGACCGATCTAGACCGACTCTTTTGAAGCTGCGGGATGTATCTATCCGGGACAGGATATGGTTTGCCAAGACCCATCTCAAAAATACTGGGCTAAATCTTTCGGAGTTCTTGACTAGGGCGCGCCATAAAGTGTTCATGCAGGCTTGGAAACGTTTTGGCATCACCAAAAGCTGGACTCGTGAGGGAAACGTCTACGTGGTCGGGCCAGACGACATCAGACATCGTGTTAGCTGTCTCGCGGATCTTGATAAATTATCAAGTTCACAGACGGTGGCATCGGTAGCAACTGCGTCGACATCATCTCCAGTAGCTGCAAAGCCCGTTGCTGCGGTCAAGCAGACTGCAATAACGAAATCTAAGAGTACTGTGGCATCGGAGAAGTAGACAGTTTCTGTTCCTCATTCAGTGCTTAGCAAAAACACCCACTTTCGTTTTGTCTTTTTATTTTATTACTTTCCTACGGTCATTAAGTTATTGAGTTACATAAATTAACAGCAGTCTGCTGTTATTTATGTAACTCAATGTAACTCAAACGAACTATGCTATATGCGTAGACAAAGAAACTAATAGACGACTAGATAGCATCCGTCGCATTCATACAAGAAAGAGAACAACTTATGTGCATATACTGTAAAGAAAGTGGATAAAATGGTTTGATTTTTTGTTTCATGTCACGTGCCGGTTTTTTCAAGATTGTGCTAAGATTGTGCTAAGCAACGTTTGACAGTTTGCCTTTGTTTGGATGGTTTTTGCTCGCTTTGTGTGAAATAACCGGAAAAAAACAGTTAAAAATAAATTGTGAACACGCTGAATTACTTGCGAATTGCAAATAACAAATTCCTTTACCGGATTTTGTAAAGTGGGGCAGTGGGTGTAACGTAGCCAGCCTGCGCAGTAAGCAGACGTGTTTCTAATATTTTACTAAAATAATAAATCCCAACCAGCCAAACTTGTGCGTAATTACAGTGTATATACGGTATAATTTGGAGTGCGCGGTTCGCGTGTTTTTGTGTCGTAAGTAAACTACGGAAACTTACGCACGAGATTTCTCGAGCCTACCCGGCGGCAACCGGTCAACTGGTGCATCTAAGGGCGTCCATCAAGCGGATCTTCTAGGTAACTACCCAATCAAAAATTATGAGTACCGTACGTTCTCCTACTAAATCCCCTACTTGCAATAAAATGACATCAGTAGGCGGTGGCAGCAGCTCCCAGCCTGACCTTTCCAAGCTTGATCATACTGAATCAGAACTAAGCTATGTTTCTCTGCGAAAGCGAAAGGCACCTGATAATGGTTTTGCTTACCAATTCAACGAATTTAGAAATGAAATATTGTCCATCCTACGAGAATCGAGCAGATGTAACAGTGAAAGCATATTAAACACTATAAGCCAGAATATATCATCAATCAGGTATCAGCTATCTGAGATAAAGGCCACTACTGAACACCTCCTAACGGAAAATAACAGTGTCAAGTCGCAAATCAGTACCTTAACTGACACTATAAAGGAAAATGAAGTAAAAATCGAGTCACTACAAAACGAGGTCCAACGACTGACATCTCAAACCACATCGTCACTATCGCAAGCACCACTACCACAACACAATGAAGACTTGATTGTCGAGCTCCAGGAACGCGCCGAACGTAGCAAGAACATCGTGATGATCGGACTATCTGAGCCTAAAGCTGATACTGCAGAAGAAAGAATAGAAGCAGACAGAAATATAGCACATAACATTTTGATGGCGGCTGTTCCTGGTGTACCCATGAAGAGAGTCCAAAGACTAGGTAAATACGACAGCAAGAAAGCGCGCCCGCTCAAAGTTTATTGTGATTCGCAGGAAGTGGCAAAATCCATACTACGCAATAAAAACAACATAAACGTAGAGGGTGTACGTATTTTTTCTGACCAAACGCTCATTCAAAAAAAAGCCATGGAAAACATCAGACGTGAACTTAAACAACGACAAGAAAACGGAGAGACGGATATTAAAATAAAATATATCAAAGGTACGCCTAAAATTATAAAAGATCAGACAAAAAACTAGAAACGGAAAACATCACTAGTACAAGACAGAAAATACCAACTATTACCTACGAAATCACGAATAACTACAAAGACATAAAAACTACTACGAAAGCTATTAACTTCCTTTACGCAAATGTTCGCAGTATCGTCAAGCCCGGAAAACTGGATGAACTCATATGCATTATAGAAACGTTTCAAACAACTTTACATATTATTGTGTTGACTGAGACATGGATACAGGACGAAAATACAGCCTTAAGTCTGAAACTAACAAACTATAGTCATTATTACAACTTCAGGCCAGCTACAAAAGGAAGAGGAGTATCGATTTACGTGCATAACAACCTGAAACATGACCTACTTGATGAGAAATGCGAAAATAACAATCATTTCCTATGGATACATCTGGATAAATTGTCCCTCGACATCGGAGCAATATACAAACAGCCAGCAGCGAAAATGAACAAATTTCTCCAACTGTACTCCACCCATTTGGCAAAAAGGAAGCGTGCCATTGTTTTTGGCGATCTAAACATCAATCTGCTAAGCAAGGAAAAATCTGTAAAAGAATATTAGATAATGATCAAAGAAAATGGTTACAAACTACTTAATAAATCTGACAGGGAACATTGCACACGAGAAACCAGCACCTCCAAGACTATAATAGATCACAAATTTGCACAAACCTACCAGATAACACCTACCATATGGCCATCATTGAGAGCTCTCTATCTGATCACAAACAAATTTACCTTGAAGTTAACCGGATAAAACCAGAACGTCCAAAAGGAGTTCAGTACGCAGCAGTCAACTACAATAGTTTTTACAAAGCAATGGAAAAAAAGATCACAACAAATAACATGATAGATAAATATGAAAGACTAGAAGACATACTGCAAAAGTCAATAGCTAAAACCAAAGTGATAAAAACTAAATTTCAAAACGCACCAAAAAAGGACTGGATTAACAAAGAAATGATTAAATCTATTGACATAAGGAACGAACTATGGCACAACTTAAAACAAAACCCTACAGACGAAGAACTACGAAACGATTTTCTGCAGCAAAGAAACACTACACACAATAATATACAAACGACTAAAAACCAATACTATCATAATGCCTTTCAAAAATGTGAGAAAAACCCTTTAAAAATATGGCAGTTAATAAATAGCTTAACAACTAACAAATTAAAAAGTAACTCCTTCCCATCCAAATTAAATACTTCTCAAGGCCAAATTACAAATACGAAAGAAATATCTGAACATTTCAACACTTTCTTTTCTAATATAGGTTCCCAACTAGCAAATCAAATTCCAAAACAATACCATGATCCTAGTTTTATACTCTCCGAAGAAAATAGATATAATGATAAATTACTATATTTTGAACATGCAACCGTAGATGAGATAAAGAGAATAGTCGTTAGTTTAGATACAAACACAAGCACGGGCATAGATGGAATTAGCACAAAATCAATTAAATGCGTTAAAGACTTACTTGCTAGCGATATTACTAAAATAAATAACAAATGCCTGAGTGAAGGTAATTTCCCTGACTCCTTAAAGGTAGCCAAGGTAAGCCCAATTTTCAAGCCTGGTAACAAGATGGACCCCGGTAATTATCGACCAATATCTGGACTATCAGTCCTATCAAAGGTTTATGAAAAAATCTTGCACAAACGTCTCAGTAAATATCTCGCGAATACAAACTTTCTTTCCAATAAACAATACGGCTTCCGTTGTAAATCTAATACACTTACCGCAACGATAGACCGAATAACAATGATTAAAGTCAACATTGACCAGGGAATTGATGGCATAGCTCTTGTAATGTTCCAATCGTACTTAGCGAATAGGCAACAAATTTTTAAAATCAATGGCCACCAAAGTGCCCTTCAAGAGGTCACATATGGCGTTCCTCAAGGATCGATAATAGGGCCGTTATTATTTTTAATTGACATTAATAACATCTGCAAGATAGGTCTGAAGGGAGACATCACTCTGTACGCAGACGACACAAATCTGTTTTATTTCGGCCATTCAATAGTCCCACTAATGGAACAAGCGCAACATGACCTGGAACTCTTACATAGTTGGTTACAATCAAACCTCCTGACTATAAATGCGACAAAAATGAACTACATCATATTCGCGGCAAAAAACAAGAAAGTTGGAAATTATAAACCCTTAACAATCAACGGCGAAGTAATAAACAAAGTCAACCAAGATAAATACCTAGACCTAACTGTGGATAGCCAACTAACCTGGATACCACATATAGACACTATCCGAAGCAAACTGATAGCGGTATTAGGTACTATGCGTGGCATTGTGCGATGTCTCCCTAGAAAGGTTCGGTATAGGTACTATATACAACTCTTTGGTTAAATCCCACCTAGATTATTTGATTGAAGTTTGGGGCACGGCTGCAAAAACTAATTTAAATGTCTTGCAAACAACACAAAATAAATTTATTAACATATTATTTGGATATAATCACTTAGAACCTACTCTTAATATTTACAAACAAACAAAATTAATGAACCTAAATCAAATATATAAATACAATACTTGCTTACTAATTAGAAAACTATTAATTAAAGACTTACACTCTCAAATAACATTCACAAAAATAAATAAAACTCAAACGCGAATGACAAGACAAGCAAACAATATTATTTTAAGAGCACCTAGGACTGATTATGGGAAAAAGAACATATTGTATGAAGGTGCGCAGCTGTACAATAAACTACCAAAAGACATTAAGGATGTCAACTCATTAGTCACATTTAAAAGATTGCGAAAAACTCACATTTTAAAGGATTTTTCAATAAAAACATAACTTCTACCCAACTATAACTAAGCATCCTAACTCGAGTGTAACATCTCACCATGGCCGAGGCCTTACATAATAGTCACGGAAACGCAAGCAGAGTTCTCGCTCGGTAATACCTACTAACACAAATGAACGAATTAAGCTCCTACCAACTTTTATATCTATATTTTCTGTTTTTGTTGTTGTGATTGTTATTTTTAATGCTATATTGTTTTTTATAACTAGAATTATTTTAACAACTAATATCCTATGTTAACGCTGTAAGGCACTCTAATATTAAGTTATTTTTAATTTTTCTCTGTAAGTGAATTACTTAATTCTTGTGAGAAAATAAATATCTTCAACCATAAAGATAATGGTTCGATGTATCGTTTTAGGATGTATAAGTGATAGTGAACGGAAACACTCCGATTTGTCTTTTTACTCGTAAGTACAAGTATTTTTGAGTAGTTATTAGCTTTCAAACTGTTTTTTTATAATTATACACAATAGATAACAGCATTTCGGACTGAACTTTGTTCGCTACAGCATAATTCATAAATCATAACTAATCATTTATTAATTTGGGTGTTGCCTGCATTCGACCTTAACATTCCCCAGACTAGGCACATAAATTTTACATAAAATATGTCTTACATATCGTATGAATTTTAATAATTCAATTTAACGTAAGTATCATTCGATGTTGTATAGATGAATATATGGAAACAAGGTAATTCATAGCAAGGGCAGCCACCTTAACTTTAAAAGCTGCTTAAAATCGGTCTGAGGAGACTTTTCATAGATTTTGAAGTCAATTTAATGTGAAATAATGTCCTGTCAACGAGAATAATCATACCGCTCTGTATAAATAAATAGATGAAAATGATTCTCAAATTGTAAAAAAAACATCTCGTTAATTTGTTACAGTTTTCCATCAAACGATACTGTACGTTTGCAGTGGGTTGAAGCCACAGGCCGAAAAAATTGGACACCCAATAACTCTTCGACATATTGTAGCACCCATTTTGAGAAAAATATATCGTTTAAAAAGAATAAATTAACCATTCTGTATCCTAATGCACTGGTGGTTAGCCAATATTTGATTTATGAGTTTTTATTCTGTAGGTTGGTAGATACTGATCAATACTTTTCGACTAGAAAAAGTAAATAAGTCTTTTATGGGAAACACGGTGCAGTTTTATAATAAGCTTCCTGAAAATGCAACTAAACTACCTAATAAAGCTTACATAAAAAATAGTCTTTTAAAGAAAGCTTATTATAATATAAATGACTATATTATTGATAAGAACGCATGGCCTCATGTCGCTCTGCCCTCAGACAGTTAACCGACACACTTGAAATGTATAAACTCGCTTGTATTAGTATTTCGTAGTTAAGGTAGTTATAAGATGTATCATGCAAAAATGCGCTAGGACCAGGAGGAGGACCAGGTGGACTAGGAGTTTCTCTTCTCGGGCTTGGGTTTTGAATTGGAATTGGTGAATTTAGGTATTCACCTAGTATGTAAGACGTTTTAAAGTGATCCTTGTGATTGTATTGAATAAATTATCTTTTGACCTTGACTTTGTATTATCTTTATGGTTTTATTATTTCTGTAATGTTATGCTTAGCTTTAATAATAATAAACAATAATTAATGTACACAAATGTTGTTATATTTTTTCTATATCACACATCTATTATAAAAGTTAGAGTTTTGTAATAGAGACACAAGCTCTAGAGATTTCTACTACAACACAACGTCTCTAATATATCTAGGATTACTTAGGACTAGGGTAAAAGTTTTAATGTGGCAACACCATCCACCTATCGTTCTACTCACACGCGGCACGTTCACCATGTGTCTATTGTTTTCTCTGTCTACGGCTATATGGCTAAACTTGATGCAATGGAAGATATTAGCTTCTCGCTCTTTTCAGCACTGACATAAATTGGTCAGTCAGTCAGTCAGTTCAGCGTCAGTTGTCTGTCACTTTTTGCAATGTTTACATGTTGTTTACGAACTCAATAATCGTTTTAAATTGTAATAAATACTGATACATAAGGTTTAAAAGGCTGCTAGCATGATAAACATGAGTGTGTTTCCTATAAGTTCAGTCGTAGACGACGATCAGTGCGGACGCTACTTAGACCGGTTTCACTCGTACCTCAGTAATTGTCAACATTTTTTCTTCCGGGTCGTTTTTTTTTTACCAACTAAGCAATGTTTAAATGCACTAGCTGTTCGGAGGAGTTTAGAGATGGTGCACAGTGTTCAGTATGCTTGGGTAGATTTGACTTCGCTTGCGCCGGTGTCACTGAGACCGGGTATCGGCGTCTGGGTGAAAATCGCAAATCTACGTGGAAATGTTCTCAGTGTAAGAGTTCTAGGTCCGCGAGCCCTTTACCACCTCCGGCTATCCCGTCAGCCTCAAAGTCGCCAGTACCAGCGGATATGGACGCCGTGCTCGCTGAGTTGAAGCGCCTCTCGCTTCAAGTCGCACTTCTACCTGGGCTAGATGTTGCTGTCCAAAACATTAAGGCAGAAATTACCTCACTAAAAACGATTAAACCAGAATTAATGGAAATAAAATCTTCTATAGAATTCGTTGATCATAAAATCGGTACGTTATCTGATAGGATCTTGGAGATATGGAGAAAGAAATCAAAACCCTGCAGAAAACCAAGAATGATGTTGAGCATCTGCAAAAGCACCTAGATAAACTGGAGGTCTTAAACCAAGAGACCAAGATGTTCCGATCGCGGTCAATCAAGTAACAGCTACGTTCGTTTGCTCAGCGGTTTTTAAATTGAAAAAGTGGTTTAATTCGAAGTAAATCGGTTGTGACTTATATAACCGTGTAGCCAGGGCAATACCCGAGCCAGTGACGTTTTTAAAATTGTAATCGGACTAGTGGTGCAATAATAAACAGAAAAATCATTTCAAAAAAGTTGGTGTAACCGACCATTCACCGCCAGCTCGCACTGTTCGTGCGGGTGAATCATCGCTAAACGGCCGGCCGGCGGAGGTACATAGCCAAACGCAAATCACTGCAGTACTACGACTGAAGCTGTGGCGCAGCTTGTTTCACTTAGTCTTGCGGAATAGTAAGCAATGACTTCGACTACGGATCTCAGATCAATGTGTTCAGGATGCCGAGGCCAAATAACGGACAAGAGTTACTTGGTTTGTTTTACGTGCAAACACACATACGACCTTTTATGTGCAAACATTAATCAGAGCGACTTCGAAACACTTACACCGGAGTATCTTAGCTCTTGGGTTTGTGTGGAATGTCATAGCAAAATTCCAAAGAGTGGAAATAGTAATACTCCTGTACGCGGCAGCTGTTACCTTTCGTCAACGCTGAATTCTAGCACGGAGGAACATGGCAAGGTTACTGGACGTACAAAGAATCGACAAATAAGAATGCATCAAACTCCTTTCTCTCCTTCTTCTCATCTCACATCGCATTCGAAAAACGGCGGTTTAGACGTCCACGTCCGTACTATTATGGAAGGGGAACTACAGAAGAGTACAGATGCGCTGTATGAGCGCCTGAAGACTACTGTAAGTAAAACAATAGCAGAGCAAGTTACGACTTCAATGGATAAAAATTTGATAGTAATAATGTTGGATCAGTTTGACAGGCTGAACGGAAGATTAAGTACCTTGGAGAATAAATTGAATTCTTGTAAATGTAGAGAAGCACCAGTTTCAACTAAGCCTCGGCCTTCGGAGCCAGCTAACATAACTTCTCCTGCATCAGACGTACAAGAGGGGGGCCCCAGAAATCAGTCTGAGCCCCAAGGAATTAAGTTTGTTAAAAAAACTAAGCAGCCAAGTACAAACATTTCATCGGAACGCCAAAACAAGCCAAGCGTATCGCCTATGCAAACCCATGGTAGTAAGGCGCACGCCTCTACTAGTAGACCACCAGCAGCTACTATGATCACACCACCGCCACCACCGAAGGCACCGATACCTGAGGAGAATGATTGGATCACGGTTTGCAAGAAAAATACTAGTAAGAATGAATTCGCGAATAGGACCACGGACAATTCGAAGGCGACCACCAGTGGTATCAACCACGGACCTTCGAGAAATACGAAAGCGGTTAGTACTACTAGCATGGTAAGTAGCATTGGAGGTAGAGAGAGCGTTCAACCTAAAATGGTGAAGATAGGCCGGAACGATAATATTAATATGGAAATAAAAGCAATGGAAGTAAAGAGATACCTTCACGTATGGAAGCTGGCGATTGGAACGACTGTGGAAAGTATGACGGGCCACGTAAAGAGCGTATGTGGCACAGAACCCACGATAAAAGTTGATAAAATTAGGCATAAGACGGAGAGGGATTATGCTTCTTTTATTATCACAGTGCCGCAAAGAGAGTACGAAATACTATACCAGCCAGAAGTCTGGCCGGTCAATTCTGAGTTTGGCGAATGGTTTTGGTTTCGGAGACAGGCAAATAGGCCAATCGAAGAAAAATAGAGCAGTAGAGGTATATTACCAGAATGTTAGAGGGTTACGGACAAAGTTGGATATGATTTGTAACAATATCGAATCCTCAGGTGCAGACTTATTTGCAATCACAGAGACGGGATGTGTAGAGTCCATTCACGATGCCGAGATAGTACCTCCCGGATACCAGATCTTGAGATGTGACCGGGCGGACGGACGTAAGCAGGGAGGAGTATTCCTGGCGTCGTCGCACCGCTTTCAGTTACGAAAAGCAAAGGTCCCGGACGGCGTTGATATAGACACCTGCGCGTTCGAATTAGTTGGCGCCGCAGTGTTTTTAAAAGAGAAGTTTATATTTTTTTGTTGTGTGGTCTATATTCCACCAAATAGTACTGAAGATGATTATTTAATATTGTTCCAAATTTTAGAAAAATGGTGTCCTAACTATAAGTCATGTATAGTTATAGGGGATTTTAATTTATATTCATGTAATGTTAACGTTCAAAACTATTTTGAATATTTTGTAGCCTTTTGCGGATTCGCTCAGAAGAACGAGGTGAGAAATTGTAATGACAGGTTACTAGATTTGGTGCTGGTCTCTTCAGAAATGGATGAAGCGCACGTGGGCATGGCCGATGAGGCACTGGTGCCGGTAGACCAGCAGCACCCACCGCTCGCGGTGACGATGCGGCGCTGTGCGCGCGCGGAACCGGGCCCGAAGCCGCCACCTCCAACCACTTTACCGAGCTGGAACTTTGGTAAGGCGGATTACCACGCTTTATATTCCTCAATAGCGGCAACAAATTGGTGCGCTATTTTTCGGGTTCAAAAGCCAGAAGACGCGTTAGACTGTTTTTATGGTATCCTGAATGATATTTTTGATAAATGTGTACCTAAAAAACGTACAGGTACATTCAAGATATAGTTACCCAAGGTGGTATAATGTAGAGATCATTCGAGAAATAGAACATAAGGCAAGGCTGCATAAATTGTACAAGATGAGAGGGTCCAAGGAGAATTACCAGGCTTTCTCGGAATGTAGAGCGAGGGTCAAGGAAATGATACACTCGGAGCATCAGCAACACCAGGAGCGAGTGCAGAGCCGACTAGTGGAGGACCCGAAGGCTTTCTGGGATTATGTTAGAGAGAAAAGGGGTGCAGTGAACCGAAAGACAATTACTAAAGATGGTAGTACACTTCCGGAGGCAGTTTGTGCAGAGGAATTTGCTAAGTATTTTCTTTCGGTATACGGCACCTCTACGGCGGCCCTCAACGTGAGTGAAGCGGAGGCATTGAGCAGTGCCGGGAGCTCGCGCGTTCACGTGCCGAAGCTGTCAGTGGCAGAGGTATGGGCGGCACTCGCACGACTTAAGCCGAAACATTCTTCAGGCCCAGACGGGATACCCGTGTTTGTAATGAGGTCGTAGGGTTCTAGCGGAGCCACTCAGCCATATATTTAACTTGTGCTTGGAAGAATCATATTTCCCGGAACGGTGGAGGGTTACCCGGGTGATCCCTATACCCAAAGGTGACGGTGGCTCGGAGGTAAGCGGATTCAGACCCGTTGCAATCCTTTCAACACCGGCAAAAGTGTTTGAGTCGGCGGTGCAGCGGAGCATGCAACAGCAAGTATCGGCTCATCTCTCGGATTCTCAGCATGGCTTCAGGCCAGGCCGCAGTACAACCAGCAACCTCCTCAACTCGATGTCGTACATTCTCCCGAACGTGGACGCAGGGGTGCAAGTCGATGTCGCCTACTTTGATTTTAAAAAAGCTTTTGATATGGTCGATAATGACATCTTATTGACCAAGCTGGCGACAATCGGCTGCACCCCCAAACTGCTCCAGTTCTTCACTAGCTACATGAAGGACAGGAAGCAGTATGTGGAGTACGCGGGACACAAATCCGAACCTTACTTCACGAAAACAGGTGTGAGTCAGGGCAGCAACTTAGGGCCGTTGGAATTTATCGTGATGATTAACGATCTGCCCGAAGTTGTAACAGCGGCCAAATGTCTTTTGTTCGCTGACGACCTCAAGCTGATCTTACCAATAAAGGAGGAAGGAGATTGCGCCCGTCTTCAACAAGACGTGGATAGGGTAGTGGAGTGGGGCCGACGAAACAAGTTGCAGTTTAATGTGAACAAATGTTACATAATAACATTTAGTAGAGCAACAGCCCCACTTCACTACAACTACCAGATTGAGGAAGCGCAGTTGAAGCGAGTGGAATCGGTAAGAGATCTTGGGGTTCGTCTGGACATCGAGTTGAGGTTCAGAGTCCATGTTGTGACCGTTTGTAAAAAGGCGTACAGAATTTTAGGATTCATTTTACGCCGAGCAAACGGTTTCACAAACATAAGGGCTCTCACGGCTATGTATAATGCCTTGGTTAGAAGCCAGATGGAAAGTGCAGCTTCTGTATGGGCTCCACATGAAGCTAAATATAGCCTCATGTTGGAGCGCATACAGAACAAGTTTACAAGATATCTGTATTGGAAGACATACGGCGTTTATCCGTTCTATCCCCTGATGTATCCAACCTTATTCGTCTTAGGTATGGTTGGATACAACAAGCTGGAAACTAGGAGGGATATGGCGCTAGCACTGTATGTGGTTCGGGTGTTCCGAGGGATGATATCCCATCCGACCATCTTGGAGATGATGACACTGTGCGTACCGGACGAGTATGTTGGGCGTCGCAGGCGGCCTCCTCTGTTCGCAGTGCCTCGAGGAAGGACTAACCTGGTAGGCAAGGCGCCACTGACGCGGACTATACAAGTGCTAAATCTGGTGGCGCTGACCGTTGACATATTTCACTGTTCAAAGAGCGAGTTCGTAGAAGCGACATTATTTAATGTGAGTTATTGTTTATAGGTAATTATTATTGTTTTATTTTTTATTTTAATTATTTATGATTATAATTTTGACATTATTAAGATTTGAATTTTATTATTTAGTTATTGTTGTGATTGTATATTCTTATTATTATTTGTTATTATTGTGTGATTGAATTGTTATTTTATTTGCCCTAGGTATGACATGTATTAATTATATTGTGTGTGACTACTCTATTGTATTAGGTCTAACCTGTAATGATAGATGTAATGTTTGAAATAAATAAATAAATAAAAATAAATAAAAGAGAATGAGCAGAAATCGCGCCTCAATAATCTCGAAATTAAAGGTGTTCCTGCATCGAGCTCCGAAAATCTCTTCGATGTCAATGCCAAGATTGGAACGCATATTAAGTACACCATCCCCAAGGAGCAGATCAATTATATCGCTAGAATACCAATGCGCAATAGCAAAGAAAATAAAAATATAGTTATTGCTGTACATAGCAGATATATAAAAGATGAATTTATTGCAGCTGCGAAAAAATCCACCATCACTGCGGCTAATCTGGGGATGACAAATAGTAGCAGAATATATGTTAATGATCATCTGACAGTTGAAAATAAAGTGCTGCTCAATAAAGTAAAAGCACTTGCAAAAGAACGGGGGTTTGCATTTACTTGGGTTAGGGGTTGCAAAATCTTTTTTCGAAAAAACCCGAACTCGCCAAAGTTTGTCATCAAAACGGAGGAGGATCTCAAAAAGTTGTAGTGTATCTAGTATGCTTACTTTTACTATTTTTTTTACCTTTGTATGTTCTTGTTCAAATCAAAAACCATTATATAAATGTTTGCAGCCAACGGTTGACGAGCGCTGTCTCATCAACTCCGCTTGGTTCATCCACTATGCGTAAACAAAACGTCCGCTTATCGCTACCCGCAACGGTAGGTCAGCTGACCATTTGCTACTGCCTTTTTTATTGCCTTACTATTTTGTTGAATTTTTTATTTTTTTTTGTCCTTTACTCTTTTAATGCTATCTCATGTGCCCACCATAAAACCTCGCTTTCGATTATTATGCGCTTTTCTATACCTATTCCGAGTATAAATAACCTTTTTATTAAAAATGGTTCCGATTAATGTGTGTTACCAAAATGTACGCGGTTTACGTACAAAGACGGCACTATTTCATAGAAACGTCTGTTTAAGTTCATATGATGTTATTTGCATTACAGAGTCGTGGTTACTGGACGGTATCAAAAATAGTGAGTTGTTTGACGATCGGTACTTAATATATAGACGTGATCGTAACTATAAATTAACAAAGCAGGATAAGGGAGGTGGGGTAATGATTGCAGTTCGCCGTGAAATAGCGGTGGAATGTCGAAGCGAGTGGTCTTCGGCTGCTGAGGATTTGTGGATAACTTTGACAATCCGCAATAGTAACCCAAAATCCACTTATAAAATGCATATATGCGTAGTGTATATTTGTGATGAGAATTTAGGTCACTCAATGGAGTTACAATTGTCGAACTTTGCAGATAAGTTAACCAGTATTATACTAAATAATCCATTGGACAAATTCATTGTATTTGGTGACTTCAATATGCCCCTTGTCTCGTGGACCCTAAGTGGTGACGAAATTTCTTTGTCGCCAAGTAATTTGCAAGGCCCGCATCAAATCAATTTTATTGATACGATTACTACATGTAATCTACTGCAATACAATTCTATTTTTAATACTAGTCATGGCCGCTTACTTGATTTAATATTCTCAAATAACGAGGTATCGGTTCGCGCGTGTGATTCTCCCTTAGTACCTTTGGATGCCCACCATCCGTCTATAGTGGCATCCGCAGACTTTGTTCAGCTTCATACAATTAAGCCACTGCCATATACTAAATTTTATTATGAAAGTGGTGATTATGACTCAATTTGCGCTGATCTTGATACCATTAATTGGGTCGTAGAACTAAATGATAAAACGATTGAGGAAGCCGCAACCTTTATGTATAACACTATTTATAAGTTGCGCGATACTTTTATTAACTCAAAAATCGTTACACCCTCTCGTAAATATCCCTTATGGTACAAACAGCCTCTCATAAAATTGCTCAGGGAAAAAGCGAAATTTCACAAAAAATTTAAAATATATGGCAACGCATATGATCGTGACTCATTTGTTATCTTACGAGACAGAGCCCGCGCTATGGAATCAGATATGTACAATACCTACATCGATAAAGTCGAAACATTTATAAAAAAAAACCCTCGTGCATTCTGGGCTTATGTGAAGAGTAAGAATCAATCTAATGCTTATCCGTCTGTAATGAAACTTGGTACGGTCTCGTCGGACCAAGGTGATGTGATATGTAACATGTTTGCAGAATATTTTCACTCAACCTTTCTTGATAGTTCACAAAACCAAACTCAATCTAACGCAGATGTTTCTCCTCATTACGTATCTTGCGGAGACATTTGCAATGTTGAGGTACTTGAGGCGGAAGTTTTTCGTTTGTTTAAATCCCTTAGCCTCAATAAATCGGCGGGTCCAGACAATGTTCCTGCGCTTTTTATTGTTAAGTGTGCTAAAAGTCTTGTTTTCCCACTCTCCATACTGTTTCGTCGATCTTTAACTGAAGGTGTGGTGCCTGTTATCTGGAAATCGGCTTACGTTACCCACAAAAAAGGCCCTAAGAACGTTGTGGAAAACTATAGACCAATTTCTAAACTATGTATATTTGCCAAGGTTTTAGAAAAAAATGTTTACTCTCAACGCTATCCCGCAATGAAACAGAACCTCATGCCACAGCAGCACGGTTTCCTCAGAGGCCGATCTACCATATCGAATCTTCTGCTCTGTTCCGAGTACCTAACCAGCATCATGTCTGAACCATCACAAGTTGACATCATATACACCGACTATAGTAAGTGTTTTGATCGTATTGACCACCTCTTCTTATTAAAAAAGCTCCAAGAAATGGGAATTCAAGGCAACCTCTTCAGATGGTTCACTTCTTATGTCGACAATAGGTGCCAAACGGTCGTATTGAATGGATACTCATCTTCGTCCATGTATATTCCCTCAGGAGTTCCTCAGGGCTCCTTATTAGGTCCCCTGCTTTTTACGTTGTTCGTAAATGATATCTCTTCCTGCTTTCATCACTCTAAAATACTTCTATATGCTGATGACATGAAAATTCTATCTCAGATAAAGTCTGTTAGTGAAGCACACCTTTTGCAGGCTGACCACCTCAGATTTCAAACTTATTGTACACAAAATAAGTTGGACTTAAATGTCTCTAAGTGTTACATTTGCTCGTACACGCGTAAACAGACAATAATTAAATTTGATTATGCTCTGCATAGTACACTATTAACAAGACTCGATACCATCACAGATCTAGGCATAGTCTTTGACAGTAAGCTCATCTTCAAAGACCATATTGACAATATTGTATCTAAGGCGTCCCGTGCACTTGGTTTCGTTTTCCGAATGTCCTCTGAACTCAATAGTATAAAAACATTTAAAATCCTGTACTGCGCATACGTTCGTAGTCACCTTGAATACGCTTCTCAGGTTTGGAACCCATGCTACGACATCTATATTACTAGGTTAGAGGATATTCAAAAAAGATTTTTACGTTATTTACAGTTTCGCGCCAATACCTACCTTCCTGACTATAAGACAAGATGTCGCAAATTTCATTTCCTCCCCCTTTTTGAACGTAGATGTATCTCCGATTTGTCATACCTCATGGGCATAGCGAATGGTACAGTTGACTGTCCGGAGTTGCTAGAACTATTGGAACTGCGCACTGTGATTGTGTTAAGAAATCCTATAACTCTACACGTTCAGCATGCCAAAACGAATTATAGGCAAAATGCTTTCATAATTAGAGCGTGCTCTTCGTTCAACTCTTTGGCAAAGGCAAACATTGACATTGACATTTTCAACACTCCAATAAGTAAGTTAAAGCGCATACTCAATGATAAATTCTTCTTGGTAAATCAATCGTAGTTTACTCATTATGTAATTGTTTTGTTTTATTTATTTTTTTGTTTTTCAAAATCTCTTGCATTCAATGATTTTCTAGAATCCGTCGTCTGCTACTGTATTTCTACTTACTTATATTCTTTTTTTTTTAACTACAAGTGGAAACTTTTAATTGGCTCTCTGTAAAATATATGCCTTGCATATATTATGTATTTCATAATTAACAATTTATCTACATAGCTGTAAGTTTTCCTAAAACTAATAAAATTTAAAAAAAAAAAAAAAAAAAAAAAACCTGTTTTCCAGCAAAATTTAGAGGTGTATGGCGTGTAATGCGAGGTAAGTATGTGGATTTCGTTCACAAAGAAAATATGGTAATAATCGGTTTTTTATGGCCAAATTTCCCCCGGATGAGGTGCGGTGAACTAATATATCAATTTATAGGCACCTACCTAGTACCTACATCATTTTGGAACAAAATATTATTATAATAACAGTAATCTCAGTAATAGAGTAATAGAGAATAGTAATCTCAGCATCGAAACTTTTACAAACATCGATATTTTTTCGATGCTATAATTTTTAGGTGTAAAAATGGGTGAAGATGGCAGGCAATGAGGACTTATCAATTGAAAAACTTAATGAATTAAAATTTGTTTGCAGAAAGCATTTTGATGATAAAACCTTCCAAAAAAAGAACACAGTTAAACAGCCTAGCCATGGTAAAAAGAAGCATCAAAGGTTTGAAAAGCCGCAAGCGAATGGGTCAATTTTAAAAAGTAAAAATGTAATTTCTTATCTGATCGTTTTTTAATTACAGGTATTATTATGATAATCAGCAAGAGGACGTACTTAAAATTTTTTTTTTAAATAAATTTGTTTGATTATTTTAATGACGTTTTATTATTGAACCCAAATCTATACTGAGCCTAGCACCTTGTTTTATGGTGTTAAATGAAACTTCTGGAGTTTCATTTACCACCACAAAATGATAGTTAGATCAATAGCACTTAGGAATTGCAACCGTGCGTGGGTAGGTCAGGTCATTCATCGATATCGATAAATTTTAAATGTTATCGCTGAACAGCCCTATTTCGTTTATGTTTGGTTGCCTATATAAGTGTACCTAAGGATTGACATTGACGTAAGCGTTAGTTTATATTATTTTATGGTGTTCAGACTCTTCTTATAGGATATTGCATACTCTTTAATTAATAGTTCCGTTTCCGTGCTTATTTTATTTGTTTGTTGTTGTTATTCTTAATAGTTGACACTTGACAGATAGACAGTTAGTAAACTGACGTCAAATGTCTTGTAATTTATTTTTCTTGACTGTCAGTGTCAGAAGTTTGACGGATATGGCTCTTATTTTATTTTGTTTGTGTTCCACGGTCACTTTACATGTTTAGCATGAATAATTTATCTTCGCTAAAGTTCAAATATTGCCAGTTCAATACAAAGGTTGCCTGGAAGAGATCGTTTTTAGCGATAAGGCCGCACATTGTACAATTTAATTTATATTATTTCTCCTGTGTTCTTTTTGTGTACAATAAAGTGTTAATCTATCTATCTATTTTGCCAGCTTATTACCCTTTTATAGGTATAAAAGGTTTGCGGTTTGCGGGACTATGAGCCACCTGAAACGAGCGATTATGGGTAATTCTATTGTTTTGTTGCTACTGTAATAATTTCGTAGGTCATGGCTTAACATTATGTGTTTTTAGAAAACTTATAGTGTGTACATTAATTAAATTAAATTTATTTTTATTTACAACAAACATTTAATTTAAAAAATATTTAGGGTCAAAATAAAAATGTAGGAGGTGTGCGATTTCTATGTTCTCGAGTGTACCTACTTATTATGCCAAGCGCAAGTTACCACGCACAGTATAGGCTTCTGAAGTCAAAATGGATAAGAGTGACTAGTGGTCAGTTCCCAAGCCGGTTCAATACCATCTAGTTAGAAAAACAAATAAAACTAATATGATGTGTAACATCCGACATCCCACCTTGGTAATTAGCAACAATAACAGGTATAGATATAGGTATATCCTGAATAATTTGTTAGGGTAACTTCAATTATATTTCTATATAATCATGATTTATAGAATAAATAGAGCTTATTTCAGCATATATGTAGGTACATAGTTTCAGAATTATTCTGCAACAAGTCTAGAATAAGGGGAAATGGACGGCGCTCAAGACGGGATCTAGCTCTCCAATGAAATCTAAAACAAGAAGAACTGCTGAATGGCAATCAAGATGGAGCCATAGATATTCTAGCTCTTCAACGGAATTCAAAACAAGGCGGAATGCTGAACGGACGGAAACGAAGATACTCTAGCTTTTCAACCGGATTTTCTGTTGAGTCTGATGAAGCTCGTGTACGACCTAAGCGCTCTAAACATTCTAAAGCTAAAAATTATTGTATTTTAGACAAGGTTCTCTCTATCACCAAAAATTTAAGGAATTCAGATACGTTGAAATTGACGCATAATAATATTATACCAGACTTTGATCCCATGAATAAGGAAGAGACCTTACTAACATGGCTTACTAACGTAGAGGAATGCGCAGTGTTATATGGATGCGATGATTATGAGACCATTCACTACTCACTCCACAATTTTTTTAGTTAATTGAGTCATTCTCATGCCGAGAAGACTATGTAGAACTACTTACGGAAATGTTCGGTAAACATGTAAAATATGGAGAATCGTTAGAACAATATTAATAAAAACTCAAAAATTACTAATGAAACCGGAAATAACTCGAAATAAATAATATGAGCGCAATGTTACGACGACAAAAATAATCATGGGAGCGAGTCGTTCCGGAGTTCTCTAAATTAGGCACTTAACGCCACAAGTGGCAGTAGTCGTAAATTGCGCGATTAAGTAACTATCTGGATCTGGAAGTATTTGTCTCGGGTCTGGTTGTTTCATGTACCTATAATATGAATGTGTTTAAAAAAAGTATATAAGTAGTATATTATCAGTCATGTGGTACCTACCCATAACACAAGCTCTGCTTACTTTGGGGCCAGATGATGCTGTGCGAAATGTCCGGCATTATTTATTTACGGCAGTTTAGATAAAGTGGGACTGCAGTGCCGTAGATGGTTTTTGCCAATATTGCTCATTCCACCCTATAACTGGAAACACTGGTTTAAGGGAGTTTTACTTTGATAGTAATTTTTGACCGACATACCTACCCTACACAACTACACCACTGACTGTTGCAGTTTTTGTAGGATGCTACACAGCCATATTATATCTTACTCATGAATTCATAACTAATACTTTTACACAAGCTTAGCATTTTACATCATAGATTCAATTTCATTATAGTAGGTAGCGTATTTTTAATCCTAATAAAAGCCATCCATTTCTATGAATTAATTAAATCGCCTATAACTTTTTATCTCCCTAGTCAATTACAAGTACGATATTACAGTAGTAGGATGTATCTGTACCCCTAGTCCTAATGTTGTGTGATGTGAATGAACTGAATTGAATATTGACCTCCTCATCATTAGATTTAAATATCTGTAGTTCATACCGGCTTCATCAGTCGTACTCAACTCTCATAAAGCTACCGCACCGCGTTTTGCCACCACTGCTGGTGGCAATTCGGTTGGTTCATTTCTAAAATTAGGAATTGTCTAAAATATATTTAGTTAGCATCTTTAAAACCTATTCGGTTGGTACCCTCTAACTAAATTAGGATAAGTTTGTAGGTAGCAGCAGAATACCAAAGTTTCATTTGACAGTTCAAAACCTAATTTTGGCTAAAATTAGTTAGGTTAGCGCTAACAGAATTGAGGCCAGTAATTACTCTGTGGTAATTTACTTAAATTGGAAACGCGACACCTATATACCTAAATGCACAAACTATAGAATGCTAACGCATAACGATGCTATCGCATCGGACAGGGCACTCCCATAGACGAAATCCTGTCCAATACTCATTCACTCTTATCCCATATGACAGTAACTTTTATATTTGACCTCTGTGGCGCAGTAAGCAAAAGCCCGGTTGAGACGCTAAAGGTTGCGGGTTCGATTTCCGCTGCGGGGCAAGTGTTTGTATTATCTGCAAGTATTTGTCTCGGGTCTGGATGTTTCTATGTATAATATGTATGTATTTAAAATATATACATACATATATATATATAAGTAGTATATCAGTCATGTGGTATGTACCCATAACACAAGCTCTGCTTACTTTGGGGCCAGATCTTTTAGCATCCTCCAAGCTGAAAGATTGGAATTTGGAAATGCCCAGATGGAAATAATAAACTCTTAGTAATCGAACAAAATAACCTTTATTGAACAGCATATTCAGAATAATTAAAATGCTATTTTTCAAAGAATCACTTAGGTATCTATTAATGACAAAATTCTATAGTTAGACGCACCATTTCGGTTTGCTGAACATCTTGGGCTAATTCGCGTAAAGTTCTAGCTAGCGCCTACAAATCAACAACCACTTATTGCAGTTAGCACCTATAAGAAGTGGATAAACTATTTGTATGTATCTAGCTCATGTAGCTATACATTTTCAAAATCTATGTACAGATGGACAAACAATTTTAGTATGCTTGGCACTGTTACTTAACCAATATTAGCTTGGTAACTTAACTAACAAAGACTTTATCCTATCTGCAGATAGATTGAAAATCAATGAGGTTCAAACTACATTATCATTGCATGCTTCAGTCTGCCGCCATTATAAACTTTCCTTTATATGGGCGTTATGCAGAAGCATGTAAGTAAGTAGTACCTTAAATCTAAGTTAAACCTAGCTATCCGCCTTGACTTTCCTAGCAGGTGCATCATCGTGGTTATCCTGCCTCCTTTTCCGTCCCTGCCCTCTATTTCCTTTGAAGTTTTTCCCTTTATTAAACTTATTTTGCTTCATATTCCTTCTTCTTTTTGCCATTTCCTCAATAGTCTTGTCTAGGTAAGCCTTCTCTTCATCACCTTCTAATAGTTTGAAGACTACTTCTGCATCTGTGATTTTAATTTTGCCATCTGTAATTTTCTCATTCACGTCTTTGGCGGCGTTCTCTTTTGTGAAGCGCACCCAACCTTCTGTGTCGCCAACTTTAAAGTCAATGTACGCCACTTCTCCGCCTGAAAAATATACAACATCAGCTTAGTATAGCAAAAGTAGACGATAAAAGTTAAATTGTAGAAAGAAATGCACACTAATATTATAAAGTCGAAAGTGTATTTCTATGTGTTTGATCGTTATGGTTTCATGACTAAACAGCTGAACGGATCTTGATGAAATTAGGTAAGGAGATAGATTGTATCTTGGAGAACAACATTACATGAGCTACTTTTTATGCAGGTACCACATGTGGGTAGCAGCTAGTGTTAGTTATGTAAGTGACGATGATCATACCTAATGGTGCAAGTGCATCTCTGATGTCTTCTCGCTTCATCTTGTCAGTACCCTCACTGAAGTGCAGCACACAACCAGTTGGCAACTTGAAGTCATCCTTTTCTGGCTTCTCAGACTTATGCTGCAAACAAAAAATTGTGTATAATAAACTAAATATTCGTGGACAATGCACTCAACACCATCTAGTCTCGAACTAAGCATACCTTGTATTATGGTGACCAGATGACTGATAGAATACTTAGATATTTTTAAATACATACTTATGATACTTTATAATACCCAGACACAGAACAAACTATGTTCATCACACAAATGTTAATCCTGGGAAGGAATTAGACCCTCAACCTACAGCGCAGAAGGCAGAGCTACTACTAACCAAGCTGTTTTGATCATAATTTTCACACAAATTCACCACACATGCCCAATGATCACAAGATCACAAGAACTATTTATCGTGTGATTATGGCACTTGCTAACTCATATTTATATCATGGTAAATATTTTGTTTTGAGTGAAAATTAAATATTTAGAATTGAATAATTATCTTTATTGTACACCTTATGAAATAAAATACTAAATAACAATTTAAACATAAGAAGAGTACAATCGGCGGCCATATCGCTGAAAGCGATTTCTTCCTGGCAACCTTTAGTTAGATGGAAAGGAATGTGTGAACTAGAGTGGACGGGACGGCGTACATTAAACAAATATTGTGATTATACTTAGATACTACAGGAAGGACATAATTGCCAGCGTGTTTGCACACTACAATAACACATTTTGAATAACAATACATCAAAATGAGTACTGTATTTTTAATTATTGGGATCTACACAATAATCATATAATTATGTTTTAAAAACTAAAAAGACAACCAACTTCATGTATATACACAAGGTAAAACGTGGAGTTCCCTTGCCTGTCCTTCGTCTTCATACAGCCCATATAGGTGTAAAGTTTTGATCAATACAAATTAATCAAGCCCAAACACCAGGTAACATTGCAACATGTTGTAAATCGTTGAGGAGTTCCCTTGACTGTCTTTCGGCTCCATCATCCGATCGACTCCAGACCTTCATTAAATAGTAGTGCTTTAAAATACTTAATGAAAAAAATTAACAAACGCACTAGTCGCACTACGATTTTCAAAGGTTCCCCTCGATTTCTCTGGGATGCCATTATCCTGGTCGATCCTGGTTTACTTATTTCCTAGGTTACCACTCTTGGGATATCTCCTCTCTAATAAAAAAAGAATCATCAAAATCGGTTCATAAACTACAAAGTTATCCATGAACACACATAAAAAAATAATATATATATATGGTCAAGTTAAGTAACCTCCTTTTGTTGAAGTCTGTAAAAAGTGAAGCAGCTTGATATCCATATTTCTATGAAGGTGATAGAACTTGTGCATTGATTTAGAAACTTTTGCATGTAATAAATTAAACATTAAAAGAGTTTTTCCAGTTTTAAAAAATTGCCCTACTTAGAAATGCATCAAACACTGGTCTTTTTGTGTTGCACTTCCTGCACATCTAAGTGTATATGTATGTATGTTCCCTATAGACTCCGAAATGGCTGGACCGATTTCGATGAAATTTTTAGGAAACCTTCATATTGGCCTAGCGGGTGATCCTGTGAAGTTTGGTAGCAATCGGATCAACAGAACTTTTTCTCTTTTTTGCATCAATCAAATTTGGTATGGATAAAGATTGTATCATAGGCTACTTTTTATGTGTATACTATGCGGGCGAAGCCGCGGGCAGAAGTTAATAAATGAATAAATAATAAATAAATAAATAATGCCGGACATTTCACACAGCATCATTTGGTCCCAAAGTAAGCAGAGCTTGTGTTATGGGTACCACATGACTGATGTACTACTTACATAATTCTATATATACATACAAACACCCATTTTTTTTTAAATACATACATAGAAACACCCAGACCCCGAGACAAATACTTGCAGAACATACAAACATTTGTCCGCGGCGCGGATCGAACCCGCAACCTTCTGCGTCTCAGCCCAGCCTTAGTACACCGCGCCACAGAGGTCGCCGATTTACGAGTATTTCTGAAATATGACTACTTGTGCATTGTACTTACATCTTTTTCCTTATGTTTCTTGTCTTTCTGTTCTTTCCTTGCGGCATACTCTTCTTGCTTCTTCTTGTTATAGGCCTCCTGCCAGAGCACCAACAAATCCGTCTCCTTGTACTTCAGGTCTTTGAGAGCGATAAACTTCTCTGCCTAAAAAGTTAATTATACCACAATTATTTTTTTCTATCTGTTATTTTTAAATTTAAAAAATCTAAATTTTCTTAAAATACATCTTATATTGTTTGTACCTAAGTCTGAATAACAGTAACATTTTTAACGTGTTTTTAGACACGTATTTTAGCAATAAAAAGTACTCTAACCTGCCCATATAAAGGACTGGCAGAGCAATTCAGCTACATCTAATGTTTGTGCAGCGCCCAGTCAACATAATATACCAAAACGCAAAAATTAATGATATTATTATTATTATTATTATTATTAAGAGCCCGTGACGTCCCACTGCTGGGCAAAGGCCTCCCTTCCTTTTCTGCAATCGTCCCCGTCTAAAGCCACTGTCGGCCAATCCTTAATATGGGCGTCTAACTCGTCCCTCCATCTTTGCGGTGGTCTGCCGCAAAGTCGTATTCCGTTCAGGGGTGTCCACTCGCATCCGACATCCGACAAATTAATGATAATAATTAATATTTTATTATTCCACAAAGAGTTGTGGAATAAATAAGTTATTGCTGCTAGCGCAGTCTGCTCATTAGAGATGCAGTGTTTTTCCGCCAGATGGCGTCTTAAGTGTCGATACGTGCTTCTTCATACATGAAGCGCTACAATATCTAATAATCTGAGTATAAGCAATATAAATATATTAATAATCCCGGACATGTCACACAGCATCATCTGGCCCTAAACTAAGCAGAGCTTGTGTCATGGCTACCACACAACTGATATACCACTTAGGTACATACTTTTTTTTTACCTAGTATGTATTTACAAAAAAAAATATATAAGTAGTATATCAGTCATGTGGTAGCCAGTGGATGAACTTCATCCAGCACTTTCATCCACACCTTGGTTTGATGACTTCTATGGTGCCAAGACCCAGCAGAAGGCTGAGCTGCGGGTACTTTGGGGCTGATGCTGTGTAAATGTAAGACATTATTTATCTATCTATGTATTTAAATATTCAAATCCAACAAACATACCTGTTCCTTGGCCTTGAACAGCACAAACACTGATCCCTTGAACAATCGATTCCGTGTATTACGCTCCTGGTACTTCCGCATGATTACGTGTTCCACTTCCTCATGCTGCTTCAGAAAGGCGAGGATTTCATCCAGGGTTGCCTCCTTGTTGAATCCCTTTATGTAAAGAGTGCGAGCAGATAGTTCCTTACGACGATCCTCATTCAGCTCAGGGATTGGCATTTCCGGGTGGCGGCGAACTTTTTTATTATCTTCCGAGACCTGAAAGAAATATAAGATAATTGCATTGAAATAAAATATTAGTGGGTAATGATAGATAACTAATAAACACAGGTTTGAGGTATAACCTGATTAATTAAAGAATGGCGGATTTAGTCATGTCTTTCTCATAGACACTTTACTAAAATATTGTGCAAATAAGAGGAAATGATGAAAACCTCAATTTTAGTTAAATTTGGGAAAAAACATGACAGTATTGTATATAACACATGGTATTATAAATAATACATAGTCCAGTGAAGATTCCACAGTTAGTATAAACATAAAGAAAAAAGGGGACATTGCTTTAAACTCCATGTAACGTTTAACGATTTAACGACAAACTCCCTAAAGCTTCGAAATCACTCGGCTTTGGTTCATTCAGCTTGTCTTCCATACAATAATACACTCTATATAGCATAAATCCACTCTCAATATCAACAACTAAATAAAATATACTTTTTAAGTTGCCAAAATTAGTAAAAACTGCGCAGCTGTGTACTTTCTTTTGTTGCTTTATTATAGCCCATAATAAACACTAATGTCAGCATCATACATAACAAACTTTCTAAATTCTTTCATTTACAAATTGAGATTGCTTGCACATATAGACTGTTATTAGTCATGGATTAGAAGAGATTAGGATTAGGAGATTAGGGGAGTCTTAGATGCTTTGGATTTAGTTGCTCTACGGTGTCCACAAAATAGAAAAATAAACAAGCAAGCAAGCATGTGAAACAAGCTTTTTCTTTTTTTAATATCGTTTTTTCTTCTCTCCATTTAACAACAACTCTCTATAACATCAAAATATACAGTCCCTTAAGTGTTGTTATATTTTTAATAATATTAATAATTCGAACTTTATATATAATATTAATAATATATAAAGTTCGAACTGTATTTAAAATAATCATTACTCATAAAAAACAAACAGTAAAAAAGAAAAACCACCTTATTAGTTATCAAAAAGTATTTTTTTTATTTTTTAGTAAATATTGTTTAAAATTCATCGTAAGTTTTCTGTCTATTGCACCAAAACCTAGAAGGTGTAGTGGTGAAGATGATTTGAAAAGGTTCCTAGAGGATGGCATCAATAAGTATTACTGACCTCGAGTAAACCTGTGGTAGACTTTGCTAGGGCTTTGGCAATCACATCAGTGTCACTGGTGAGCTTGTTAAGGCGGTTGAATCTGGTCAGCACTTCTAACGGTACCCATCCATCATCCAACTGGATCTGTTCTCGAAGAAACTTGTCTCGTGGAAGGTTTGCATCACCTGGAACCATATTTTATCATGACAATTTGTATCTTCAAGATGTGTTTATGTTTGAAAGTTGTATTTACAAAGTTAATCAAGTTATATAAAATACTTGTGAAACAGTATCTATGGACTGCTTAATACAATCTATAGCTCAACTGAATCAACTGATCCAGATCTCATGAGGGTAGTGTCCCTAAGACACTGGCAGCATTGTGTTCATGTAATCAGAGGCCTTTGGGCAATCTCAAATCTCAGTCAACAAAGTTGATTTTGATACATTTGGACAGCCAGTAAGATGAACCTCCGAGTAAAGGCCTTCTATTATGCCACTCCAGTTTTTTACTGCTTCTTACCAAGATAGATGGTATGTCTCAAGGTTATTTTTACCTGTTAGACATACTCTGTATACACACAGGTAAACATTGGATGCATTCTCTAATATGAACTTATGATTGCACAGAAACTACATAAGTACCTACCTACTTGCATTTGAACGTTGGATCAAACAAAGTATCGAAGAAGGTTGGAAGACATACTTAGAAATGTGCTCATTACAGCATCGTGTGCAATGCACGTAGTATGTATAGTTGTCTGGGTACTTATGTGACTCACCGAAATAGTATTCCACTTGCCGGATTATTGCACTTTCCACTTCTGTTTCATCATCCTTGTTCTCTGGGACGTTCGCAGTGGGTTTCTCGTCGTTTTTGGTTTCAGGTACTTCTTTTTCCTCAGTCATTGTGGTTTGATTTATGGCTGTAAAACAGAAGCGAAATTTTAGCAAATGCCGCGCGCAGCTAGTGACTCGACATGTTTGTTTTGAGAGAAAATAATGCAAAATACTTACCGGTAGCGAATCAGATAACCCTTTTATTAATGAATCTGTTTTTAATTCAGCTCACCTTGCCCTAAAGCACACGAATTAAAGTATTATTCAAGATCGATAAACACAACACGTGTTTTCAAATCAAAATCAAATACACACGCGGGGCGGCTGCCATCAGTGTTACCCTATTGAAATCGAATTTATACTACCTACTAAAATTATTCTCAAGGTGTTAGTTAGTATACATTTATGTGTATACCAAAACCTGCCATAACAAGTTCCCATCGCTCGTACGTCAATCGTACTGTACTAAAAATATGCTCATGGAAACCCAAAAGTAACGTGCACTCAGATTTCAAGAATATTTTGCCTGCTGGTAGAACCTAAATTTATAAAAACTACTAAAACAGTACGAAAATACATACCTATATATTTATTTTATAAGTTGCGGTGCGTGCACAAACTATAGGTAGGATGGGTGCGTTCGAGTGAGTGGGAGAAAAGCTTTGTCTGCGCGCACTTTAATAAAAAAACATGTGTGCAATTCACACGTGGTAGAAGTGAAACCTTCAAAAATTTTAGAACCACGAATTTATGAAACACTGTTTAATGCTTCCTATCTATCTCATTTTCTCCCACGTTAAATCTTATGAATTTATGTGTCTGTCCCTTTTACTGTCGCTTTTTCGTTTCATCGACTTTCAAATCACAACGATGCTAAATAAATTTTCACTTCAAAAACTAGTGCTCTTAAAAATATTTATTTTATAAAATTGCTCTTCTGTTCTGTTTTGAAACTCAGACTGAGATTATTGAACTAATACTAAGTTTTTAAAAATGACTTTAGGTAGGTACCCCGCTTACATTATGCCCCGCTCTTGCCACTCGTGCTGCTTGAAATAATTTCGGAACGGTTTCTGCGGCAACTTCACTAGCAGTGTGTGTTTAGATTATGTCTTCATACTTCTGACTCTGCCTATTGGCATGAATTACAAATATGTTTTTCCTATTTTTACGCATTAGATAGTATCTGAAATGTTAAAATAAGGTAAAATGTTAAAATAAGGTTTTAAAAGAGACGTCGTCGCCGGCGGACGAGTTGGTGTATGTATTCTACAAATTCTTTACTTTGTAATCTTTATCTACTGACCGTGTTCAGTCATCCAGTTGATCTTCTTTATTTACAGCTAGTATTACATCAAATCTCTCACTCTCATCTAACTCTTCTTGTGTTGGTTCCAGCGGGCCTAGCACGGCACGAGGAGAAATAGTCTTTCCACCTTTTTATCCACCTGTCAGTGGAAATACACCACCACCTGTCCACCACAGGTGGATAAAAACGGGGGAAAGACTATTTCTCCTCGTGCCGTGCTAGGCCCGCAGGACATCTCCTATTTCTAATACACTTGAGTCTATGGTTGTGTTGGAATTTGGCTCTGGTGCTATTTCTGTATTGCTGTTGTCAGCATGGGAAGGCACGGGGAACCAGGAGAGAGTGGTCGTAGGAGGTGATGGTGATGTAGGAAGATCCTCATTGAATATAGCAAACTGATGATACTTTGGACCGCGCAAATACATCTCTAACACTAAATGCACCGAGATGCCAGTGTTTCTCAACACATGAACGGCCTGAGGATTACTTTATTCAGCTAAAGACACATCATCTACTTCTAATATTATATCATTAACCCAAATTCTTTGTTTCTGCTCTGCACTGCTGCCCTCAATAAGACTTTTAAAAAAATACCCTATAGCTCCTTCTACCAGGTACGTCATACCTACTGGACGATTTAGGATGATAAAGTAAGTAGGAACTTAACCAGGACATACTGGCACTGTGGGTAGGAATAGGTACCCAGTATTCATGAAACAACAAGGCAGGTATAGGTACCTAAGTACATAGGTAATGTAGTAGGTAACGTTCTAGATAAAATGTATAACAGACTCTGGCCTCTCAGCTACGTTACACAAATGTTTGCTCTTTATCTGGGTGTTATTACGTGTACAAGGATTATGTATCTCTCTCTCTCTCTCTCGGTAACGAAACGAGAAGTCCAAAGTTCACTGTAGATGGTTGTATTTACGGGACTTCGCACGAAATGGTGATAGGATATAATAATAGACAAATTTTGGTAATCATTTAAATGGTATAAATTGTTATGGTTAGATGGTTATGAGTCCCGATGCCGAGTTGGCAGATGGTAGAGCCCTGGTTTTCTCAGGCAATTGTGCTCATTGGCATGTAAGACAAAAATGCAAAATTGCTGTGAGCGGTGTAAACCCAACATGCTCCAATTGCTCCCTTCCAATCTGGTTTCCGCCCCGGCCATAGCACTGTGTCAGCCCTGGTGAAATTCACGGATGACATACGTCACGGCATGGATGATGGACAACTCACCATTCCATCCCTTCTTGATTTTAGTTGTGATATCCAGCTAGGAATTTTACGCTGTCTTAACATATCTCCTGAGGTAATTGAATGGTTTCACAGTTACCTGCATGTTCGCCGGCACCGTATTCGCATAGATGAGTCACACTCATTCTGGTGTTATATTAAAGCTGGTGTTCCTCAGGGCGGCGTTTTATCTCCACTACTTTTTGCAATATTTATAAATAGTATCTCTCAACATTTTTCTTCATCCTATCATCTATAAGCAGACGATCTCCAGATCTATACTCACACGTCTTTAGCAAAGCTACATGAGGCGATTGATGTCACTAATTATAATTTGCGTTGCATTCTGAACTGGAGTAAATCGTATGGTCTCTCTGCCAATCCAGATAAAACGCAGATAATTGTAATAAGCAGCTCCAGAATGATATCAAAAATTGACTGGTTTCATCTCCCTCCTGTGGACTTCGACGGAAAATGCATTCAGCTGAGTGACTCGGTCAAAAACTTAGGCGTACACATTTACAAGCAACTTTTGTGGCAACCGCACCTGGCTGAAGTCAATGGGAAAGTGTTTGCTTCTGGTGCCTCTCTCAGAAGCTGCTGAATTTTCTCCCTACCGCTACTAAAATTGCGCTTGCACAATCCCTCCTTCTTCCAATCCTTGATTATGCTGACGCCTGCTATATTGACATCACTGAAGAGCAACTTTATAAGTTTGAGCGTCTCCAAAATTACTGTATACGGTTCATATTTTTTGGTTTGCGCAAATATGACCACATTTCTGAATTTCGCAATTAACTCAAGTGGTTGCCAATCCGTTTTCGCTGGAATGCTCACATTCTCGATTATCTATAATATTCTGTTGTCTTCTTCAACTCCCTTTTATCTCAAAGAATGGTTTGAATTTCCTTACGCTCCTCAGAAATCTCCAATGAACTTAAAACTCCTGTTCACTCCTCTACCTTCTATGGAGAGTCATTTACAGTGCAGGCTGTCCGCTTGTGGATCGCGTTGCCTGTAGATATTAGAAAGGCCAAGTCTCTCCCCATCTTCAAGAATATGGTCTTGAAACACTATTTGTCGTACTTATATATAATACCTACTTTTGTGCTATGATTTTATGATTTTATATGTTTATTATTATACCTTTTATGTATGTATGTATGTATTTATTTATATCAGTACTAAATTTAGTTTATTTAAGGATTATGTAAGTATTGAATTATATTTACCGAAACACCATACCAACATGCCCCTTTCTCTGTTTATTTATAGTCCAATCCATCCAAAGGTTGCCTGGCAGAGGTCGCTGTTAGCGATAAGGCCACCCATTGTATTGCCTTTATTTGTAAAATAATTGTTTTTGTATTTTTCTGTGTGGTATAACAATAAAGAGTTATCTATCTATCTATCTATCTGTGCTCCCGAACCAAAATAGGGACGCATGAGGTGAGTTGATGCTACAAGACATGACCGCACAACACATAGCACCTGGTTCTAGTACTTGGCTGACGGTCAGCCGAGCCTTGTCGACTACAAACTGGTGGCGCTGCAGCGGCGGTCCTCCCACGGTGTAGACATATGGACTCCGACACAGAATGGTCCACCACATCCAAGTGAATTCGGTGTCGTCAATATCCTCCATGGCATACATCAGACAGGTGAAGAAGCTTGGATGTGGTCCGTCCCTCACCCAGTGACTTCAGTGTCTTGCAAAAGTTCTGGTGTGAAGTATGAATATGAAGTATGAAATATATATTGAAACCCAGTGATGAAGTAAACAATTAGAGAGAAAAGCCCATATTCCTGATCCGTGGTTCTTCTTATGCGCGGTCCAGAGTTACGACGAGCACTGGCAGAATTGTGACAAATAAAGTCGCAGACGCAATAAAATTAGAAGAAGAAGGATTCCTTGTTTTTCATTACATTAAGTAACATAGCTCTGCTAATTTAATATTTTTTACTCTTTTTATTGCATGTTCTATTCAGTAATCTTAGCGGAATTTTAATGAATAAATTGTTACTATAGGACGGGTATGGAAAATTGAATAGTAGGTATGTGTAATAGGGTGCAATGTGATTTGAACGCGAGGAATCCCAAGAAAATTTTAGAGACAAATTGACTATAAACAAAAATAAACACTTGACACTGGCAAAATTGACATTATTATGTCACATGCCATAATAAATAAGCTCACTCAGTCACTCACTCACTCATCAAAATCAAAAATAGAATTATATCCATGGCCGGCAATCATTGAACATTAAATCCTGGCCGATTTATAGTCTATATAGAACGATAGTACTAACATAGTTAACAGTTCCTCTCCCCCTTCTCTCATACTTCTTTCCTGCCCGATCAAGGCGTGTTTGTTTCCTATTTTGCTATCGACATCAAATCATTCCAAACAAACCCACCAACCAAACAAACAAGCAACAGCTGTTGTAGTTTCAAAGCTAAATGACGTTGATTTTTAAATTCTGGAAGTAATTTATATTTATCCTCTCAATTCCTGAACCTGTTATTTAATCTCGCAGTAATGTACAAGTGCTGTGTTGTGAGCTGTGCTAGTAAACGAAAGGACGTCAGTTTTTTTATGCTTCCGAATAGAGAGATTGAACTCTTGGACTGGACTTCGATTGGAATAAAAGACTTCTAGACCTGAAGTTTTCAAGATCTTCGCAAGCAGTATGATTGTGTGTCGAAAGCATTTTTAGAAGAGATTTCTCGCTTCAACTCGAGAGCACATGCCTATCCAACGTAATCTGCTGTTACCGAAATGTCTGTCTATTGGTGTTCTTCTGCTATAATCACCAGTAAGTACTTATTGTACCTACTTATCTTACCAAAATCATTAAATAATAATTATATTAATAATAATGATAATGTAAGCAGAGCTTGTGTTATAGGAACCAAGTGACTGTTAAACTACATAATCGACTGGCCTGTCAGCTCAGTTGGTAGTAGCCTTCTGTGCTCTAAGTTGAGGGTTTGATTCCCTCCCAAGATAAACAATTGTGTGAAAAGCATAGGTGTTTGTTCTGTATCTGGGTGTTATAAAGTATCATAAATGTATGTATTTAAAAATATACTCATAAGTATTCTATCAGTCATCTTGTCACCATAAATAGATGATGTTGTGTGCATTGTCCAGCAATATTTTTTATTTATACCTTTATTTGTAAATACATGCATATTATACATAGAAACACCAATAGAAACAACATAGAATGTTAAACACTCAACATTATTGCATTTGGTTATGTGTGCTTAAATTTCTTTTTTTTCCAGATAGTACTGTGATCATCATGTGATTACACACCATGAAACTACAACATTTGGCTCACACCTACTCCAAAGCAGATTACACCTAATTCAAATGTCAACATCAACATACCAGCTGTTCTCGGCTTGTACAGTCTGATAAGTGATGATGGTAAGAAGCCTGATGACTCTTGTCCCTTAAGAGATGGGTGGGCCATTGATATGAGATGCTACTTGTGTAGATACCCTTGCCGCATCCCATTACAGTCTGGGATTTCTCTTAGAGCTGGTGAGGACAGCTGCATGTGGGGAGGTGCTGAGGACCTGATAAGATGCAAATATGCCTTTCTTTCTTGAATTCAAGGCCGCTTCCGTGAAATAATCAAATTTTCTGGACCAGTTTGGCTATCTATAGATTGTTTTACGCAATTTAGATAGCTCAACTGTTTGACTTGTATTTTGTATTATTGTGTATTATTCTGTATATTTCTGTAAATAAATGTCTAATTTTATAATCAATGTGTTTATTATGATTATCAGGGTCTTTCCTTTGTAGATCAATAAAATATTTTAAGTAAGTAAGCAATTGTATGCAAGCAAGCAAAAAAAATATACTCGGTAGAATGAATACCTTGCTGATGCTAAAAGGTTCATTCAAAATAAAAAAGTTATCTGTCATATGGGATAAGGTGAACAGGTATTGGACAGGATTTCGTCTATGGGAGTGCCCCGTCTGATGCGTTAGCATCCTATAGTTTGTGATTATATCGAATCGAACAAACAAACATTAGATACAATATAAAATATAAATTATTTATATTTAGATACTTTAGATAGTAGTAGTGTACTAGTGTAGTAGTAGGGTAGCGACAAAAGACATAGTGGGCTCTTGCTTGGTCAGTCAGTTGTAATGGGAGTCAGAGGCTTAACTACTTACATAAATTATAATGAAAATGCGTTTCTCAAACCTTTTCTCCTCCACGATTCGTGTCTTGTTATCGATGGACATAGTTTGTGCGCCCAGCTCTACCGCCGGCTGAACTGTTTTTCCGCGTTTGGCGGTGACTACGATAAATTCGCAGCGTACGTAAAAAAATTCTTCAAAAACCTTCGAAAATGCAACATAACCTCGTACGTGATTTTCGATGGTAGTTACGAGCACAGAAAGTTGAAGACTGCGCATAGTCGTCTGCGATCTAAGATTAACGGCGCTTCTAGGCTTGATCCTGTCACACAAGGGAGTCTGCAGATATTTCCGTTATTATTAAGAGATGTTTTTATAGAAGCACTTATAGATATGTCGGTGCCCTACACAATATGCGAGTTCGAAGCTGACGACGAAATCGCTGCCATGGCCCGACATCTGTACTGCCCGGTACTCAGCTACGATTCAGATTTTTTTATATACAATGTTTTATACATCCCATTTAATACAATTGAGAGAAAACCTAAAGTTATTGATGAAGATGCCGTTAAGTTTAATGCACTGGAGTGCAAAATATACAGGGTGGAAAACATGACAAGTCACTTTGGTGGACTGAATGAGGAGCTTTTGCCAGTGTTGGCAACACTACTAGGTAATGATTATGTTGAGAAGAAAGTCTTCAATAAATTCTTTTCGGAATTGAAGCTACCTAAAAGCAAGAAAAGGGCCAATGATCAGCAAAGGTGTATTCATGGGCTTTTCAAATGGCTGGAAACAGAGACTTTAGAATCCGCTATTACAAAAATCTTGGGGAGACTAAAAAAAAATCAGAAGAATAAAGTCTTGTTCATCATGAGGAAAAGCATTGATGGTTATAATAAAAAGCATTGTCGTTCACTGAAATATTTTAATCTTTCCGATGAAACAAGCTCACCGATAACTAAATTAAAAGTAAACAATTTCATGACCAATTTAGATAATAATGCTGAAAACAGTGAACACAACACTGATGAAAGTCAGTCTGACGAAGAAAGTTCAATATCAGATGATGATGACCTAGGCTTACCGGAATGGTATGCAGAAAGAATACGCTGCAATTACATACCAAAACCTTACCTGAACTTATACACCAATCACTTATACTTCTGCTCACCGCAGGCCGAAGATTACTCCGATGATGACTGTTTTCTGCCCAACCTACCGATCCTACGTTACTCTTTTGACATGCTTACTGATTTTAATGAAGAAAGTATGGTTTATGTTAGTCGTGATAAGGACTTGACATACAAAAGGATTGCTGTTGACATGGAGTATGCTATACCCAGGTTGCTGGATATACCATTCTCTGATCTCTCTGAAAGCCAATTACATTTATGCTTTCATCATTTTCTTCATCAAAAGATAGAATTACTGGATTGTACTTTGATAGAATCTTTGCCAGCAAGTTTTCAGCTAATTATGGTTGCAGTTCTATGGTGGGTTGGTTCATGCAGTGTTCCTATAGGACATGTCCACAGTCTGTTCATGTCGTACGTCATGCTGGAAGTCATTGATGAAAAGACAGGAACATTCAGAGGCCATAATTACTTCAATAATAAATATGCTAAAAAGCTAGCCGAACTAAGAGAGAGTAGCGATGAATGTGAGGACACAGACATGCTAAATAAAAACAAAGTACGGTATGAAGACTGTTTGATAGCTGCAAGTACATTATTAAAACATTTTGAACTTGATGATAAGATAAAAAAAAAACCAAAATCATATGATGTAAAGAAAATGCATTCTTTTGCTCAGTTCCAATGCTGTTTGATGCAAGTGAACTCTCTTAACATTTTATGTCGCTGTCCATTTCAAAGTACAAAATACAGCAAAAGTTTCAACGGTACTTTTGTTTATAATATTGCTGTTAAATTAGAAAACCAAGTAGAACCATATACATTTTTCAAGGACTACATAAAAGGTGCATCTTCTGTTTTATTATTTTACAAGAGTATCTGCAATATCTTTGAGCAATGTGTTGAAAAGATGAAGATTCAGACGGTGAGATGGTCTAGCACAGGAAAGAAGAGGAGGCGGAGAAAAAATGTGGCGTTAGATGAAATCAACTTTATTGTTAAAGGTTTTGAATCTGAAGTTATTATATAAAGTCAGTACAGTATATAATCTACCTAAGTATTATTTGAGTTTTAAACCAGTTTTGTTATATAAAGTTTTTTCCCAACATCCTTGAACTAGGTATTTTAAATATAGGTAAGGTCAGGTCAGTAGGTACATTTTTATCTTAAAACAATCTATTTTAGTGACAAATCCAAACCAAAGCATACCTAGGTACCTATATACTACTTATTTTTTTTGTAAATACATACATTATACATAGAAACACCCAGACCCGAGACAAATACTTGCAGATCATACAAAAATTTGTCTCGCGGCGGGAATCGAACCCGCAACCTCTTGCGTCTCAGCCGAGCCTTGGCCCACTGCGTCACAGAGGTCGTTGGTAGATAGGTACATACATACATCTACATACATTATCAATGTTTCTTTTTACTATTCACACCATTTGTATAAACTGTAGCTCGTGGAGTTATAGCATCGTTAGCTTTCTCACCCAAAACATACATACCTATAAGTAAAACAGTGCTTACTGCAAGAAATGCAACCCTCTGCGGCCAATTAAAGAAATCTAAAACTGGATAGGGCCAAAAATTGATATACAAATAAACAGCAAGCACCCAAAAAGAGTAAACCCATAGAAAAGAAACCAGCAATTTAACCCCAATCTCTCTACTGGGGTAAATTCTTCTAGTCACCAACAATTCAAATAGAATAGATGGCGCTATCAGCGTATGCATCACTTGATTTACCCACACGGGCAAAAGTTTATCTACCTCATCAGGATATATCAGATCCTTACATATAAAGTACAGTACCCAAAAGGCTACGGACACAAAGATAGCGACGGGAAAAGCCAGGCTAAATAAGATGTCTTTAGCTCTTCGGATTAGTGGCAGGTTCTTCGGAGAAGCACTGTTGGTTCCGCAGATATCATTGAGGAAGGATACTGCGAAGTAGATGGTTTGTAATACCTGTAACAAAACAAGGTAGTCTATTATTAAAAAAGCGGCCAAGTGCGAGTCGGACTCGCCCATGAAGGGTTCCGTAGCAGCAAGATTGCGGTTTACGATTTTTGACGTATTAAAACAAAACTACTAACTAGATCTCGTTCAAACCAATTTTCTATGGAAGTTTGCATGGTACCTAATGTACATCATATATTATTTTAGTTTTATCATTCTCTTATTTTAGAATTTACAGGGGGGGGGGGGGGGACACATTTTACCACTTTGGAAGTGTCTCTCTCGCAAACTATTCAATTTAGAAAAAAATGATATTAGAAACCTCAATATCATTTTTGAAGACCTATCCATAGATGGTACTTACGTATGGGTTTGATAAAAAAAAATTGTTGAGTTTCAGTTCTAAGTATGGGGACCCCCAAAATTTATTGTTTTTTTTCTATTTTTGTGTGAAAATCTTAATGCGGTTCACAGAATACATCTACTTACCAAGTTTCAACAGTATAGTTTTTATAGTTCCGGAAAAAACTGGCTGTGACATACGGACGGACAGACAGACAGACGGACAGAAAGACAGACATGACGAATCCATAAGGGTTCCGTTTTTTGCCATTTGGCTACGGAACCCTAAAAAAACCGGCTTAGATCTTGGTCCTAAGCATAGCTTGTAGAATACTTTTATGCTACATTTCCATGCTTGTCAAGCGTTCACAAACGTCCACAAGCCGCAAATGGTAGTAAAGTAAATGTATAAAACGCCAGATATTGTTCTCGAACATGTTTATTTGTTTATAAACAATCACATAAGGTCAATATACTGAATACTAAAAACCAAGTATTACAATTTTGTATCTAAAATAAAAACACAGTATACATTAATAAAATCCTAAAAATGTAATAACTTATCTATCTACCTATTAAGTAATCACAAAAATCAGACTTAACTTTACTACTTAAACTATCAATACCATAACATAATATATTCGTATGACATACAATTATGGATCTAACCTAACATGGTATTATCCATAATTGCATGTTATATATGCAAATAAAAATAAAATCAGTCTTAACTTCACTACTTTTTATAATTGCAATGTAAAAAACAACAAAATTTATCTTATCTCACTAAAAACGTTGATATACCTAAATAAAATACATGAATCGTCTTAAACTATCAGCGATTCAACGCATAAGTCGTCAGAAATTACTCCATTTGTAAAATCTGAGAGTACGCCTTCTATATAAGTACCTACTCATCAATTTCTATTGTTTCTTTTTTTCTGATAAATATTAGAGCCCTTTCTAACCAATGTTTCGTAATAATTTATTTCTTTTTGCAGTTACGTTAAAAAATGTGCAATGCTTTCTGGTTTTTTTCGTTGTCGTAGAAAAATGTTGACTCATCAAGTCACGTGTTTACAAAATAATCGTTGAATTTAATTACATTTGCTTCCTTTGGAGATTGGCACATAATGTAAAGCCAACCGTCTCCGGTTGCACTTTGGGGTAAATGTGCTAAAACGGAACACGTCGAATATGTTTTTTAGTAAGTTTTGAATTTGTGTTTTTTAATTCTTTTGCTTTCCTCCATAAGCATAGTGTATAATCTATTAAAGGGAAAATAACATGTGTATAATCTAGTAAAGTGAAAATAACAACCATTTATAGGAGTTCTTGGAAATACTTTCATTATAGCTTGGATAGTGGCTTTTTCAAAATCCAATATAAAAGACTTTGATTCCATTCTGGAACTTGGGATTTAACTAACCGCAACATTATTTCGTAAGTTAGTCTTTTTTGTTTGGTAGAAGTGCAAATAAAATGGGCACTATATTATTATGTGTTTTAGTACTACCTAAATGAACATGTAATGTATATAACTGATAGAAAGGCTTGGCGCAAAATTTGAAAGTCCCATCGCATAAAATTGTATAATTTGTGTTTGTCAGTAATGTTTATAAACTTTTGTTTGCAAAAATTATGATTCTGTTAACGTTCATGTAATCAGCGAGCAAAATGTTTTTGAACGCAAGCGGTATGATTACTTCTATGACGTTTCTGAAACAGAGTTTGTGAGTTTCTAGGGACTTGTTTCTTTTCCGATACAATTTATTTTTTACATTTTGAAAAATTGGCATTTTTTTAACAAGATCTAGTCCGGCATCTTTAATACTACCAATCATATCTCGAAATACACTTGTGATCGGTAGTGTTAAATCAGACACCATTTTTTTGTTAAAATTCTCTATACACTTTTCCTATTCATTTTGCGTAAAATTTGACTGGCTGTTGTAAGTTTGTCTTCTTTTTTGATGGTATTAAGATAAGTTAACACCAAAATTGCATTGCAAATGTTTCTTTTGGCGCACCCCCAAACCGTTGAACCATCTTTATTTTTTCTTTTAATGTTATATTTATGACCCGCACGAAGTAGTTGCGATTTCCCTCTTTGAGCTGAAATAACATCAAATTCCACTTTGTCTCGCGATGACGATGGTTGCCCTGACATTGTTGTCGGTACATAACACAAATACAAATACAATGTTTTAATTAAAATTATTTAAAAAATGATTAAATTGGTTTTATGATACAATTTATGCACAGAAATTGTGTAAACATACCTCTTTATAAGGTCTTATACTGACTGCAATTAATATCTTATGAAAAGAAACGAAATGCACTCACCAAAACAGTTCAATATTCGTAAACCGCAACCAAATCCAATGTATACTGGCACACGCAGGAACGCAGGAGGTTTCAAAACACGAGGCACAAAATTAGCGAAAGTGTTGAAGAGCACCTTACTAGACACAAGTGTAAAGCAAAGTAATTTTTTTAGAAAATCATTTTAGGTTATCATATTGCTGATACTTGTCAAACAAAACAGGTCTCAAAATGGTTTAAAACAAAAGAAAAGGCGGTAAACCCATTGAAGTTATTTAGCATCGTTCTAAAAAATGTTTTGTTGACTAAACTTTGGTGCCACTGCCATTGTTTATGTGTTAAACCAAAGAGATAACCTTATCTGTTAAATCGAAAGTTATATTCTAAATCTTACATTCAACATGTGGTAAGTTTTTATTTCCAGCATTCTAGTCAATTAGAAGTTTCAAGCAATGTTTTTGGGTTTGACAAAAAAAACTCACAATTGAGAGTAGAATGATGGTTTACCTGCTTAGCTGAGTGTCCCTTGACGAATAAACTCAATAAAAAAAAAGTGGTACCAGTTGCACAACGAAAATAATATTATTTTTTGAATTCACCAACTGGTACCACGTGGTACGAGTTTTTCGGTGCGAGTTGACGAACGACTCGCGTCAGTGTGCTACGTACACCCAAGCATGACGGACACCGAACTTGTATGGGCTATTGCGTTAGGTTTTATGAACTTTTTTTTTATCCTTTATTTATTTAGGTAAGTATCTATTTATTCTATATTTTATCAACGATATATTTTAGGACGACCTCTGTGGCGCAGTGGGCTAAGGTCCGGCTGAGACATAGAAGGTTACGGGTTCGATTCCCGCCGCGAGACAAATGTTTGTATGATCTGCAAGTATATGTCTCGGCTCTTGGTGTTTCTATGTAAAGTATGTCTGTATTTACAAAAAAAAAAGCATATAAGTAGTACCTATATCAGTCATGTGGTACCCATAACACAAGCTCTAAGCACACAAGCATACTTTGGGGCCAGATGATGCTGTGTCAAATGTCCGGGGTTATTTATTTAACGGGCCTATCCCGACATATTTTTAACCGACTTCATCGAAAAGGAGGAGGTTTTCAATTCGTCGGAATATTTTTTTTTATGTATGTTCACCGATTACTCGAAAACGCCTGAACCGATTTGGAAAATTCTTTTTTTGTTTGAATGGGTGGTCCCATTTAAATTTTATCAAAATCGGTCGAGCTGAAAAATCAACGAAAATCTAAAAATTGTATAAATCGATGATGTTTTCGTGTCCTTCGATACCTCGCTGTCTTATTGGAGCGGTGCGTGTATTTGGCCTACCCATCATTACATAGTATAAAACAAAGTCGCCTCCCGCTGTCTGTCTGTCCCGATGTATGCTTAGATCTCTAAAACTATGCAACAGATTTTGATGCGTTTTTTTTAGTAGATAGAGTAATTCAAGAGGAAGTTTTATATGTATAAAACATGCATACCTAATATAGTAGAGAAACAGTGATAATTTTAGAGGTTAGCGTATATAGGTTCAACGTATTAGAACTACTGAGCTACAGCAACGCGTGGCCGGGTCAGCTAGTATTATATATACAAATTACATCTACTTTCCACTAAAAATGTGGTATAGGCTCAAATTTCATACAATGAAGTCGGTTTTCTTGTTGGTTTTTAAAATCATATTTTATCATTTTTGGCTTTCCCGTAACTCGGCATGACGACTCCAAGCATCTGCAACTATCTTTTTATCGTTACGATTAATAGAAATAACAAACGTACACTCGTCGCGAGATCACAATGGCTACTAAACTCGCACCAACGTTTGAATGCATCGCAAGCGCTCTTTGATCTGTGTCAAAAAACCGACACTAGACCGGAGCGGAGACAAGCGTCTACAAGCTCACGCAAGTCAAGCCAAACGCCCTCTTTACACGTTTGTGCTTGTGGACGTTTGTGAACGCTTGGCAAGCATGGAAATGTAGCATTAGAAATACTTTGTAGATAAGATACATACATAGGGTACCTTATATTATAACACCCAGAAATAACACAATAGTTTTTCCTCACAAATGTTTGTCCGTCCCGGGTATCGAAGTTTTGGGTTGTTGAAATATTTATGTACATTTTAACTGGTAATTTGTTTGTAGGTAGGTACGTACGAGTAGTTGTGGCTCACAACCTAAAACTGCCACACATTTAAACAAGGGATGCCTAAAAATAACTTGATAAGTACAAAAAAACTAAGCAGTGTACATAAGTTGCACTGTCAGGACTGGCAAAACCCGGTTCAAGTTCTTACACAAGAGATCAAAAGGCTGATCACGAGTTTTTTTGAGTCTCAATCGAGGTGCTCACTCGAAACCAGCCGGTGACAACATTACATTTAAATTTACTTGACGAGCCGCTAGAGGCGTATGAGCACCTGTAGCGAAATTCGCCGAGTAAGTTAAGTTTAATAATTTAGGTAGGTAGGTACCATGATTATTAGCGAACATCTCGATAGATCGCAATGCTTACCTCAAACAGTTTCTCCATCGATGTAAGTCGCTCAAAATCAGCTGATTGACATTTCGCCCTTAACGATACGGGATAACAGGATAGGCGCGTCTAGCGATAAATGTCAAGTACTTAAATTGACCGAGAGAAATCAGATGGATGGAGGAACTGTCAAAAAACTCTTAATCAGCTTGCATTAACAAAAAACAGGTGAAGGTCACTCACTGTTCCAAAAGTACCTACTACCTACCGAATGAACGAGCTCTGTGTTATATTAAAGAATATTAAAGGATGCAATGATCGATAGCAGCGATCGATAAAAAATTGTCATATTAGATCATCCAGCTACAGTCTTGGCTAGTGACATTTTAAACACTTTGTTCATATTGAGGCCCGAAAACAATGCTGGAGATAAAGATAAGTAGGTAGGTACCTAACCTAAATTAAGTAATAAGTATATACGACCTCCGTGGCGCAGTGGACTAAGGTCCGGCTGAGACGCAGAAGGTCGCGGGTTCAATTCCCGCCGCGAACAAATGTTTGTTTGATCTGCAAGTATATGTCTCGGGTCTGAGTGTTTCTATGTATAATATGTATGTATTTAAAAAAAACGTATGTAAGTAGTATATCAGTTATCGGGGTGCAGCGGGGAAGCAAACAAAGTTATGGGGAATTTCACTGTAAGTACATAAGTAAATGGCCCACCTGTTTGTACACAAATCATAATCGTTACATATTAGTATCTTTAGTAAAATAAAATTCTTACCAAACACCACACAGTCAGAAACATATACCGTGCCTTCAACGGTAAGTCCTCAAGATCCTTAGTTGGAAACGGTAGGTCGATATACATTTGGTCGTACCATAACGTGTATGAATATATCGCGACCATAGACACATGAAACACTTGCAAAATCATGATTGCACCTTTTGTAGAAATAGTAGAATAGTAATAGAGTTTTTTTTTTTTTATCAATTATAATTATTTTTGTGTAAAACAGAAGACCGTTTCAGACCAAGTCTTGGTAGCAACTGTTAAAAATCATGGCCTTTATCTTGGTACCTACTTATTTAGTAGGTACGTTATAATAAAAAATATCATTGTACATTATAGGTTTATAAGTATTTTTCTTAGATATCTTACCTTAAGAACCTCTAACAATTATTTATCAACTAGTCAGGGTAGTTACGAGTTTTTGACAGTTTGTCAGTCACTTCGATCGGTCGAGGTGACTCAAAATCAGCTTGTGCTTTGGTCTAAGAACCAATGAACACACGAGACAGATCGCTCTCGGCCCAGTGCAGCGTAGGGATAAAGGAATCAGGTAGGTATAATAGGGTAAAAGCTTAGGATTATCCCTATCAAAAATTTTGTTACAAAACTTACTACCTACTTGCTTGTAATTTTAGACTAATTGTAAAGCAATTCTATGGAAGTTTGATCTCCTTAATAATAGTAGGTAGTAGGTATGTAATGTATGACAATGACGACAATGCAAGCCTGACAAATTGTTCTGACAAACTATAGGTAGTACCTACATAAGTACATAAATATTCGTTTTATTAACCGCATACATAGCTATATGACCATAAACCTACTACCCTCTCTGTAAGGCGCCAGCATAATGTTGGAACACTTGATAATTCTTTTGTTAAGTACGTATTTATTTTATAAATTTTAATCGTCATTTTTTTTATATGTTTGTTTCTTCATAGCTCCATTATATATATGAACCGATTTAAAAAAACTTTCCGGTTATTTCTTTATTTAAACAAATCCACAGCTCTCTTAAAATATATGCTTAAACTTATAAATAATTCTTACAGCCAATAAAGGATTTACATTTTTTAGTTGTAACATAATATAAAGCGACAGTTTTACTAAGTATAAGTACATGTACATTAATCTAACTTAATAAATATAAATACAATCACACTAATATTAGAAATGCGAAAGTCTTGTAAGAATGCGTGTGTGTAATATATGTTTGCAACGCTTTCATGCAAAAACTATACATTAAAATAACAAAACTAAATACATTTGACTGTATATAATTTTACTTTTTATCAACATACCACGCGGGCGAATCCACGGTACAAAAATACAAAATAATATATTATATCAAAACCAGTTCAGTCGTTAGATTTTTAAATCGATAGCTGACTTCTGATCGATTGATCGATGATCTGACTCGATATTTTTTTACATCTGAAAAAAAATACGTCATCGATGTAAACGAAATAAAGTATTTTGTTTTCCTGTGACTTTCCAGTGGTGTTAACTTATTTCTAAAAATGATAAAGTTCTATTAAAGAGCGTAAAATAAAAACTGTTTTAACCAACTTCAAAAAAAGGAGGAGTTTCTCAATTCGCAAGTATTTTTGTGGGCTTAAATTTAAATCAATGAAGTCGGTTTTCTTTTTATTTAAACCCGCCTTGACGACAGTGCCACAGCAACAAACAATATCTGTATTTTATCCACTTATTGACTTTAATAACCTACTCTTTCGTTGTTTGTTTACGTTGAAAGTAGTGTGCCTGATAGTAGATAATAATCGTCTCCGGATCTCCGGCTCGTCACGTCAAGGGTTATCAGGAGAGGTAAGGGCGCGGCCTCACTAGACAAACTGATTAGTACTCAACAACTAGACAGTTTGTCTCGACCTTAAATAATTCTCAACTGGATTAAATCATATTAAATGAAAATGTAATGATCTACAGCAAAAAACCACAGAATCGATAAGTAGTTTACGAACCAACTCATCGATCTTGTAGATCGATTATTTATACTTCTCAATCGACTCACACAACCATGTAACCTAGAGAACCTAGTGTTTAGACAAACCTAACCATAGGTTAAAAAATACTATTACCAATGTTTGTTACAATTTTAAGGAAAATAATTATATCTATATAATTAGCACCCATATTTCGGCTGTTCGTGCAACTTTTAACACGAGCCCTAGAGAACCATTTAGAAATACATTTAAGGAAATAAATATTATGACTGTATCCACTGGTATGTTTATGAAAATATTATAATATTCATAAAAATATATTCTTATTAAAAAAAAGTGCGATAATAAAATAAAGTTAAGCTCGCTGTTCCAACAGGCTCGCTAAAGTAAGTAATTTTTTATAGGCCAATGTGAACGCTTCTTTAACAAAGTCCCAAGTGACGTGCCAGTCTTGTGTCGATTGGCAAATTTAAGAACGTACCTAATTAAGCAAAAACTGACACAAAAAGCATATGAAATATCAGGTTATTTAGATGACAAAAAATCTTGGGACCAATCCGCATCCGTAACAAAAAAATATGAATGAATGAATGAATGAATGAATGAATGAAAACACTTTATTGAACACCTGAAAACTAGCACTTAAACAATTTGACAACTAAAAATATAATATGTACAATGGGCGGTCTTATCGCTAAGGGAGCGATTTCTTCCAGACAACCTTTGGATGGAGAGGAGCCTAATATAAATGGAAGATTGGTAACAAAAAAATAAGCAAGGATCAAAAAATCGTTTCGACAAGAGGTGTTTCTTATTGGCTTCTTCTTGAACCGGGGCTATCCCCAGTAACCTGCACCTAGATTCACCTAGTTACTAGGAAAGATTTAGAATCATATTCATATATACTAGGTCATAGGTTAAAGAGAAGATGACCTAAATCTTTCTTTCTTTTGAAATACTACCCGAGATTCTGTCGGGTATCCTACCTCCCGTTGTAATGTAATCTGTCTACCTAAAGATAGGTAATTGGTACAAATTCTTCATCTTACCGTGTCACTAGATATTTCAAACCAGTGTGGTGAATGGACTTAAAGAGGGCCTCAGAGGCTCCTTTCATGCACTATTGGTATAATTAAATGACTACGGCGGCTTTATTCTAGGGGAAAGTGAAGCTAGTAGAGCTGCACCTTACATTAACAAGGTTATAGAAGAGGGGTTAAATAAATGGAAACATAATAGTTTTGTGGTTTTTTTATTGAGGTAATTTTTTTTGCACAAAATGAAGACAATAAAAAAAATACTATTAGAAAACAATATAGAAAACTGACACCCTTAGCCCCTTCTTAGCTTCGAGTTAGGTTGACAGTCACCTGACTGTTAAACTAACTCGATAATATAATTACAAGTATTTCAAATATCTGAGAAAATCGGAAACGCACAATCAACAAAGCGTAAGTAAGACATAGAGTTAGGTTTCATCACCTCTAGGTTACCTATAACTACCTACTTAAATTATCAATGTTTCTTTTTACTATTTACACTATTTGTGTAAACTGTAGCTCGCGGAGTTACAGCAGCGTTAACTTTTTCACCCAAAACGTACATACCTACAAGTAAAACAGTGCTTGCTGCAAAAAATCCAACCCTCTGCGGCCAATTAAAGAAATCTAAAACTGGATAGGCCCAAAAACCGACATACATATAAACAGCAAGTACCCAAAACGAGTAAACCCATAGAAAAGAAACCAACAATTTAACCCCAAACCCTCTACTGGGGTAGTTTCTTCTAGTCACCAACAATTCAAATAAAATAAATAGCGCTATCAGTGTATGCATCACGTGGTTTATCCACAGAGGGAAAAGTTTCTCTATCTCATCAGGAAATATTAGATCCTTACATATAAAGTAAAGTACCCAAAACACTACAGAAACAAAGATGGCGACGGGAAAGGCCAGGCTAAATAAAATGTCTTTAGCTCGTCGGATTAGTGGAAGGTTCTTTGGAGAAGCAGTGTTAGTTCCGCAGATATCATTGAGGAAAGATATAGCGAAGTAGATGGTTTGTAATACCTGTAACAAAACAAGGTAGTCATTTATTAAAAACCGGTTTAGATCTTGGTCTAATCATAGCATGTACCTACCTAATTAATGTGGAATCCAGATGGCTGAGAGAATACTTTTAGACTTACTTGTAGATACTTTATAACACCCAGACATTCATCACAAATGTCTGTCCTGGACGGTAATCGATATTTTGGGTTCTATAAATTATATTTATGTACTTTTTAACTGGTAGGTAATTTGTTTGTAAGCACCCACGTACGAAAGTAGTGGTGGCCCACATCTTGTCGCACATTTAAACAAGCGATGCCCAAAAACAACCTGATACAGAAAAACTAACTATGCAGTGTCAATTGCAATGTCAGGCAGGACTGGCAAAAACCGGTTCAAGTTCTTACACAAGAGATCAAAAAGATGATTACGAGTTATTTGGTTTTCTCAATCGAGGTGCTCACTCGAAACCAGCCGGTGACATTATTAAATTTAAATTTACTCGACGAGCAGCTAGAGGCATGCATAACTTTACGTGTATAGCAACCCTAGCTGAATAGCTAGAATAGCCGAGTAAACTTAAATTTATGATTTACATTGATTTTTAGAGAGCATCGACCGATCGATCGCAGTGCTTACCTCAATTGAGAATCTGACAAAAACTCGTACTATAGCCCTTAATTCTTTATAAAACGAACCTCCTTACCTATAGGTAAGTATCTACCTATTCTTTAGCAACACCTATAAACTAGGTAGTAGGTACGATAATTGTTATTACCTACGTTTGTTCCGCCTAGTTAGACAGAAACCTTCTATTGACCTAGACAGGTAGGTACTAACTGCCGAGTTTGTAAGCATTATCCGCAAGCGCATTACGAGTTTTTTGACTGTTTCTTCATCAATGTGAGTCGCTCAATATCAGCTGATTTAGAGCAAGCTCCACGGTCAATTGTAGTTTAACTAAAAGAAACTACAATTGACCGATAACTAACAGAAGAGCTAGCAATAGAGAAGGAAAACATGAAACAGGCCCGGCTCGGTGCCAGCCGTTATGCACCGGCAATCGAACCGCATGTACTGATTCGTCTTTCCTGCGAGTCCTGTCGGCAAGGTCGAGAGGTTAGTGTGGGTACTTGGGAAGGCCTGCGATATTATACAGAATCCCAGGCAGAGTGACGCCAGTGGAGAGGAAACTTCACCCACCTCAGCTTGCTGGAGTGGATCCATGAACGAATGTTTTCAATTACAATTAACTGCTCTGTTACATTACTGACACCACCTAAATTATCTTCAACAGATGAAAAAAGGCCAATGATGAACAAAGTAATGCACGAAACTCGAATCCTAAGCTTTAGGGTTTAAAAGTGCATCCCCTGAGGGGCCCAAAGGGTGCAGCGGGGTAGCAAACAAAGTTACGGGGAATTTCACTGTAACTACATCAGTACACGGCCCACCTGTTTGTAAACAAATAATAATCGTTACGGAGTATCTTTAGTAAAATAAAATGCTTACCAAACACCACACAGTCAGAAACATATACCGTGCCTTCAACGGTAAGTCCTCAAGATCCTTAGTTGGAAACGGTAGGTCGATATACATTTGGTCGTACCATAACGTGTATGAATATATCGCGACCATAGACACATGAAACACTTGCAAAAACATGATTGCACCTTATGTAGGTATTAAGTTGAGAACCTGTTATCTTTTTTTATCAATTATAATGTTTATGTATAACAGAAGACCGTTTCGCACAAAGTCTTGATAGCAACTGTTAAAAATCATGGCCTTTATCTTGGTACTTATTTACTACATTATAATATAAAATATCATAGTTTATTATTGTAAGTATTTTCCTTAGAATCTACCTCAAGAAACATCCTTAGTAGGAACCTTAGTCAAGGTAATTACGAGTTTTTGACAGTTTCAGAATAAGTCATTTCGATCGGTTCGATTAGGTTTTTGTATGAAAACACGAGACAGGTCGGTCTCGACACATTCGGGACAGGATGTTGGGAGATTTTCAAGGATGAGAACATTGGGACGAAGGAATCAGGTATAATATAGTCATCCTTTGAAGTTTTAATTGCTTAGGATGATTTTTATCCAAAACTTAATTACAAAACATTTAATTAATTAAATTTAACATTGGATTTAAAATTCTACCTATTTACTTATTATTTAAAACTAACCAAATAAATGCTACGAATGTTTTTAGTATTTAAGTAGATTTTTTTTTAATCGTATACCTACATAATTACCATATTAGTAAGTACCTATTAACCATTCTGGCAAGTAAGTAATTATACCTACTGAAAAAAATGACTTATTGTAGCCACATTTATGCAAATAAATGTGGGAACACTTGATAATTCTTTTGTTAAGTATTTACTTTTTTATTTTATAACCAGTTTAAAAGAAAATATTTTTTTTATGATTTTGTTTCCGCATATCTCCGTCATTCATGAACCGATTTAAAAAATCTTTTTCATATAAAAGGTTATATGAAAAAGATTTTTTCATATACTTGCCGGTGGGTCTCATAGAAATTTAATCAAAATCGGTTCTGTAGTTTAGTTAGTAAATCAAAATAGCTGGAAAAAATATTGTTGTCTTTATGAATTTCGAAAAATTGTAATGTACTAAAAAGCATATAAAAAACTGTTTTTAACCCACTTAAAAAAAGGAGGAGGTTCTCAATTCGGTTGTATTTTTATGGGCTCAAATTTCATTCACTGAAGTCGGTTTTCTTATAGTTTTCAAAACGTAATTATAAACCCACCTTGACGAAAATGCCACAACAACAGCGATATCTGTATTTTATCTCAGCTTCTGCTCTTTTTGACTTTATAATAACCTACTCTTTGGTTGTTTGTTAACGTTGAAAGTAGTGTGCCTGATGTATCAATCGTCTCCGGATCTCCGGCTCGTCAGGTCAAGGGTTATCAGGAGAGCTAAGGGCGCGGCCGCACTAGACAAACTGATTAGTACTTATCAAGTAAACAGTTTGCCGTGACTTAGCCAAAAATAAGTAATTGAAAGAATTATCAACTGAATTACAATATTTTATTAAATTAATATTCAACTATAAAATAATTATTTACGATTTACGAACCAACTCATCGATTCTGTAGATCGATTATTTCTCAAGTGACTCACACAACCAAGGTTAAGTTGTGTGAGTAGATTGAGTGTGTTCTGCAATTTATAATGAGGGCCAATATTTCGGCTGTTCCCACAACTCACTAAAGTAAGTATTTACTTAGGCCTATTTTGGCCAATGTGAACGCTTCTGTAACAAGGTCCCAAGCGGCGTGCTAGTTTTGTGTCGATTGGCAAATTTAAGAACGTAATTAAGCAAGTTTCTTTTTAGTTTCTTCTTGAACTAGGACTATCCTCGGTAACCGGCACCTAGACTCACCTAGATTCACCTAGTAAAATGATTCAAAATCTGTTTTTTTCTCAAAATACTTACCTCCCGTAGTAACTCTACCTAAATATAGATAATTGGTACAAATTCTTCTTCTTATCCTGTCTAGCTTTTTCGAACCAGTGTGGTGACTGGATGGATTTAAAATTCACCTCAGAGGCTTCTTTTATTCACTATTGGTTCAAATAAATGACTCATACGGATGAGGCTTTATTCTAGTGGAAAGTGAATCTAGTAGGGATGCACCTTTATTTGATAAGAAGATAAGTTTTATTATCTTGCAGCGCTGTAATTTGAAAAAAGAACAACTAGGTAGGTACACTCATGGAGTTATTTAGAGGAAGGCTTCATCAATCGAAAAAGTGCTGAAATAAAAAGTACCTACTTAGTACACACTGGCCACATATACCTGAATCTTTAATTTGAAAAAAGAATTACATCAATCGTATTTTGTTTCAAAGTTTCATTTATATTTTTCGTTTCTGTTATTTTAATTAACCCATTGCAATAATTTTGTTGGCGTTCGTATTAATTTTATTTTCTTTCAACTATGTAGTAATGTTATCATAATCACTACAAAACCGATCACAAAGGACGTATTTTTTGCTTAGAACCAAAACAGTGCAGTAATGTTACATGAAATCTCATTATTGCAATGTTTTTCATTATTGCACTGTTTTTTGCTTTTTATTTATATATAAATTTACCACAGAGGTTTAACCCATTAAGTTTAATATAAAATGTTTGCATTAGATCAAAAAGATACTGGCTGATAATAAAAATCGCTGAATAAAACCGACTTGGTAAAAATAACAAATGGCGCGCATTTTGTATCATTGTAAAACTTTGATTCTTCATATTTTTAGTTAGAGTAGGTATATTTTATCATAGTAGATTGGTAGTTGAAAGAAAAGTAAATTACGCACCTTGCTAAAGAGAGTAATAAATGCACTCGTGTTAATTCAGTGCCCTCGCTTGCGATCGGGCACCAACATAACACTCGTGCATTAATAACTCACTTTGCGCTCGGTGCAACAATCTACTATGAATCCCGTTTGTATTTCAGTTTTTTTATAAAAATGTATTGTGCTTCTGTTGCTTACACATCATTTAACTAAAGGGATAATGCCGGATCTCAGCGTAGCTTAGGTCCGACTTTAATTGAAAATGGTACCAGTTACAATGAAGTAGCCCTAATATTGCGAGTTTCCTAGTCATCTATCGCAATGTTAGATGTTACCGGCAGATTGACGAGTACACGAGTCATGCAGGACAAGGTAGCAATAGGGTCACATCAGTGAGGGACGATCGATTTATTGTGAGAAAGATTTACTTTCGATTTATTTCGATTTCGATTTATCCTTAGAAATCGTACTTTGGTCTTCTGAGGTCAGAACTACTTTCCAGGTTGTTCGGTTAGTGATAGTTAGCACTAAAACGTTAAAAAGAAATCTCCAGCCGGAAGCCCTTATACCTATCATCGAGCAGCCCGGGTCAACTTTGCTCGCTCATACCGAAACTCGGACGATGATTATTGGGGAAAAGTACTTGCTATTCACTGATGTGTCTCGGTTATGTCTTAAGTCAGACGATAGAAGAGTTAAGGTTTGGAGACGACGCTCAATGCAACATTGTCGGAAGAGAGCCATATGGTCGAGGGTCAGTAATGGTATGGGCCAGTTTTTGCATAGGGGCCCGTACGGAGCTACATATCGTGGAAAATGGGTCTCTGACTGCGACACGGTACGTAACTGTCGTTTTAGTACCCATTGTGATGCCCTCTGCCCCGTATATCGGAGATGGTTGTCGTTTAATGCAAGATAATAATAATAATTATAATCTTGATAACAGGCAACTTATAACTTATTGAACCTACAAAAACCATAGAAATACCTTAATTAACAAACAGAAAAAATTGGTTGTCTGTAATGTCAGTTTACGGTCGATAGTTTAACGTGACAACGTCACGAACGTGTGGCGAAAGCCGCATCTATCTGTTTTGTTATGCGCTCTCGCATCGGCGTAACGTGAGTCATCCTTTTTCGTGCGTGCAGCCGGCGTTCATCAATTTGTTAGACGTTGTCACATCAAAATATAAAAACATAAAAGAGTTAGGGCACTTTCTTCATTAGCAGTGTTTCCCTATACGGTAAAAGGAATACTTACTTCCTTGTACTTGACAGCTACCCGGACCAGGTACGACTTGAAGTTGGCCTCTCTATTTACCAACCGCTTCTAGACATGCACAAGTACGAAGGAGGGCTCCCTGATCCGGCATCAGCCTCTCTTGCCCACGTACCGTAGGATGCTCTTCCCGGTAGTGGTCGGGTTCAACCGACATACGTAAATCGACACTGTTGGCTCCATCGTCTGTAGAGCGAGCCCATTTGACAGCGGAGTGGTACCACGCCGATTTCAAGACGATCGATCGACGTTTCTTCTCCACGTTCTCCCATCTCCCATCTCCCATCTCCCATCTCCCATCTCCCATCTCCCATCTCCCATCTCCCATCTCCCATCTCCCATCGCGCATCGCCCATCTTTCACGAGTTTTATTGATTGGCCTAACAAATACAAATAATAAACAAATGACAAACACCAAATTAGCAGAATGTTGATTTCTTCTACACTGGCTGCGATGGTGAAACAATGTGTTGTTATTGTGGTATTGGTCTAAAGGATTGGGACACTTGCCAATTGGGATCATCATCCGCTGATGATCATGAACATCTAAGTGATATTAAATGAGTGAAGGAATGTCTTTTTAGAAATATAACATTTTTATTTTTAAATATTTATAATTATATTTTAACTTTATATTTATTTTATTTTATAACTAGCTGTTGCCCGTGGCTTCGCGTGCGTAGCACCTACATAAACAGTAGCTTATGTCCTTCTCCAAGGTCCCATCTATCTTTATACCAAAATTCATCAAAATCAGTTTAGCGGTTAAGACGCGAAAACGTAGCAAACAGACAGACAAACAGAGTTACTTTCGCATTTATAATATTAGTAAGGATGGTGCAACACGCGCCCGCCGACCGCTGCCAGCCGGGACGAAACGAAACGTACGGCCCGCCAACCGCTGTGCCTACGCTTTTTAAATCTCTGATAACCTCTAAGATATCCATTTTAATGAAATGCTGTTAAGAGCAGTTTTGATCTACATTAAATATACAACTTATGTAATGTATTTAATTGGATAGGGAATAATTACTGTGTTGTATAAAATAGCTTGGTAAATAATTTTTTTTTTTGTGATATGTATAAGATAAAAATGGTTACTATAGGTTATCTTTAGAAGATAAATATATACCATCGCGATTTTTTTAGCGATCTTTTTAAGATATACCATTCCGTAGTACATTAATTAAATAAATAAATAATCCCGGACATTTCACACAGTATCATCAGGCCCCAAAGTAAGCAGAGCTTGTGTTATGGGTACCACATGACTGATATACTACTTATATACTTTTTTTTTGTAAATACAAACATATTATACATAGAAACACCCAGACCCGAGACAAATACTTGCAGATCATACAAACATTTGTCCCGCTGCGGGAATCGAAACCGCAACCTTCTGCGTCTCAGCTGGACCCAGTGCGCTACAGAGGTCGTCAAAAAAAAAAATGTAATCTATCTCATAAGGTTTTGCCAGCGTTTTCGATTTAAGCGCACAAAAATATGTTTGTTACGACATCACATTACAAATCTTCTTTTCTGTTCTATTATATGAATGTATTATACATATAAACCTTCCTCTTGAATCACTCTAGCTATTGCTGAAAACTGCATTAAAATCCGTTGAGTAGTTTAAAAGATCTAAGCGAACAGACAGCGGAAACGACTTCGTTTTTCGTAGTTAAGGAAATTATAAAATGGGTCATGCAAAAATGCGCTGGGACCAGGATGAGTTTGCCAGTTCTTAGAAGGAATTGGCACCTACATTCACCTAGTATAAAAGACGTTTCAAAGTGATCCTTGTGATTGTAATATTAAAATATATTTTGACTTTGACTTTATAGCAGCACTTAGACACAAAACATACATTTACATTCATCACACTAATGTTTGTGTTGGATGGGGATCGATCCCACAACCTCCAAAAGTCAGAGTTACTTCCAACAGAACTGAGACGCCAGTCAAATAATACCACATTACCTATTATGAAAAAGATAGACCATATATTAGCGCCACGCTAACTAAATTATAAGATACTAGAGGGTTACAGTTGACTCTATCTTCGAGAATGTTCCCCTAGCCGACACCAGGGGTCATCTCGGTATGAAATAACCTTCTAAATAGAAATGTGACACCCTTTCCCGATCCAAATCCCGGATTGACATTATTGCTATTATAGTATCCGCAGCTGGGGTTAATAGAAAATTTAATACCCCTGTTTTCTTAGCATCGAGTTAGGTTGACAGTAGGGTGACCATGACCACGTCTTACAAGTTGCCCAAACATCTGAGAACATCGGAAACGCGCAATAAACACAGCGTAAGTATGACTTACAGGGTAGGTTAGGTCACCTCTAGGTACGTTTTAGGTTTTGTCCAGTACCTAAGAACATTCCTTTACAAACGGAACGGGCTCGCCTCATTGCCCCTGGAGCACAATAATCTAGTTTTTGGCTGCATGCTCTGCCTTTAGCAAACGTAGGCACGGTAATGGATAACAATACTTTTTCTTTGGCAGTAAGTCTCCCCGTAGGAGCCACAATAATTTAACCTCACTTTCAGTTTCATTGCGGCATCATGGTTGACAGCCAAGGTCATCACGGACTCCTGCCGCCGCAGCACAGGTCGTCAATCTCGACACTTTAGTCTTAATGACATCATCCGTAGAGCACTCGCCACCGTTAACGTGCCGGCCATCCTAGAGCTGAACGGTAGTGCACGTGACGATGGTAAGAGGCCTGACGGTATGTCATTTATTCCCTGGAGTCGTGGTAAGCCTCCGGTGTGGGATATGTGTGGACTCCGGCGGCATCTGACATAACGTCAGGAGGAGGTCCACCTCCTGAGGTGAGGAGACCTCAGGAGGTGGAAATATGCATCCATTGGCAATGGTTACATATTTCTGTCCTTTGGGGTAGTGATTTTAGGCCCATGGGGACCTGAGGCGTGGCTCCTATGTAAAGAGTTATTGAAGACTGGTGGACAATACTTATGTTCAAAGGGCTGGTATGGCGGACAAAGGATTAGTATGGCTATTCAACGAGGTAACGAGCCTTTTGGGCACTTTACCTGCGGTCAGTGCGTGCTGCCAGTGATGACATATGGAACTGAGACTTGGTCGCTAACTATTGGCCTCATACACAAGCTTAGTGTCGCGCAACGAGCTATGGAGAGAGCTATGTTGGGTGTTTCACTACGTGATAAAATCCGCAACGAGGAAATCTGTAGAAGAACCAAAGTCACCGACATAGCACTCAATATTTGCAAGTTGAAGTGGCAATGGGCAGGCCATATAGCTCGCAGAACTGATAACCGTTGGGGAGTAAAAGTTCTCGAATGGCGACCAAGGACAGGATAACGAAGCGTAGGACGACCCACCACCCGATGGACTTACGACATTGTAAAGATCGCTGGTAGTCGCTGGATGGAGAGGGCTCAAAATCGTTCTTTCTGAAAATCAATTGGGGAGGCCTATGTCCAGCAGTGGACTTCCTAAAGGCTGATATAATAATGATGATGATGACCTGCGGTCAGTGAACTGAATTCTGTTTTTTTTCTTTAAATAATTGTATATTATTCAGTATATTTTAGTTTTCCATAAATAAATGAATAAACCTACGAACTTATCTTTCATTGGCCTTCGTTCATCTGTTAAAGATGATTTAGGTGGCGTCAGTCGAGTTACAGAACAGTTATTTGTAATTGAAAACTTGCGTTCATGGATCCATTCCAGCAAGCTGAGGTGGGTGAAGTTGCCTCACTACTGATGTCACTCTGCCTGGGATTCTGTTTGATAGCGCAGGCCTTCCCAGGTACCCACACTAACCTCTCGACCTTGCCGACAGGACCCGCAGGAAAGACGAATCAGTACATGCGGTGTCGGTTCGGTGCAGGTGCATAACGGCTGGCACCGAGCCGGGTATGTTTCAAGTTTTCATTCTCTGTTGCTTGCTCTTCTGTTAGTCAGCAGGGGACTAACCCCCGATAATTTGAAGACTATCGCAGCTGTCTCCGGGATCAGTGGGATCAGTGGGAATCCTCACTCGAAGTGATATATAGTTCAGCAAAAAATATCAACCCGATTTTACAGTCAGATGCGGGTGCTGAGCCATTTTTGATGATCCTCAGCTGAACGTTATGGAGAACTTACCTATACCAACTTAGATAAGAGGCATGCCATCGGTACCAAAACCTACTTATGTCATTCTCGTCTGTACTCCCCTCGCTCTTGTACAGTTATCTTTTGGGAAACTAAACACCGACCACATATACCTACTGTACTGAGAATCCTCATAACGCATCTCAAAACTCAAAACTCTCTCTAAGTAGAATGTTGATCAATTATTTTCTGACCTAAATCATGGTGACACTAGCCTTTCGTGCTGAACAGCCATGGACACAGCTTAGGGTCCCGTGTGGGTAACAGATAAACCCGTACAGGACCCGCTCGGCTCGTAAACTGTGGGCACCGATGGACGACGCAGGCGTAGCGACGCGATGCTCTGAACGGATTAGATAGATCAAATAGATTAAAGTTGTTGACGGAACAGAAGACCACGCTTGTAACAGTGCTGAAATCGAGTATATTTGACAGGTCTCTGTTCTTGACGGACCTAAATCGAAAAGATACCTATGTATATACATATATGTATAATATGTAGTATGTATGTATTTATAAAAAAGGATATAAGTAGTGAGTAGTGACAGTAGATATAGGTATATCAGTCATGTGGTACCCATAACCTACTATGGACATGGACATTTTACACGGCATCATCTGGCTCCAAAGTAAGCAGATCTTGTATTATGGGTAGAACTTGACTGATATACTACTTAAATACTTGTTTGTAAGTACATAACATATTATACATAGAAACACCCAGCCCCGAGACAAATACTTGCAGTTGCAGATCATACAAACATTTTTCCTGTGGCGGGAATCGATTCAGCAACCTTCTGCGTGTCTAGCGTGCCTTCGTCAAGTGCGCCAGAGGTCGTCGTTTATAATAAATTTTCTTGTAATTATTTTTGTCATATTAAATACTTTCTGCCTGATTTCAATCTATTAATAAAAATTGTATAGATATAATGCTATACAACTCGAATTAATAAAATCGATTAAAAAATATGTTAATGCTGACATTGGTCTTAGTAGACCAATGTTAGCATTAACATATTTTTTAATCTTGTTCTCCCCAACATCGAAAATTATTCAGTAGTCTGAATAATTTTTTGTTCCGACGCAATGTTCGTCATCAGAAGAATTGACGGAATATTTCTGCTGCTGTCTTTATTCATTGACATAAGAATGACAAGGACAGACCATACTTAATGCCACATTAGCTAGTTATATTATTATGAGATAGAAGATTTTATTCAGTAATCTTAGCGGAATTTTAATCAATAAATTGTGACTTCATAGCATGTATGGACAATTGAATTATAAGTGTATTATGGTACAATGTGATTTGAACGACGAGGAATCCCGAGAATGTTCTAAACGGCCATTCTGCGATGACGTTTAGAATAGACAAATGACGATCGACATTCGACTATGACTTTATAATCAAAATTGACATAATTATGACACATGCCATTAACGAAGATTAAGATATTATGATTAAGAATATTATGATATAGACAATTTTCAAGCCTCGATTGAGAAAACATTGTCTCAGGTTATTATGACTGCACATTATAAATAAACAAATCTAATCAAAATACATTTATTTGCAACTACAAAAAGATAAGATAAGATATTTATTCATCTCAGGTAATTAGGTTTACAATGATAAAAACACTGTCATTTAAACTAGAAAATCCTGTGCTATAAATGACAGTTTCGACTCGCAGTTTCACAATTTTCACCTATGTTGCTGGTCGATTACAATTTCACAGAGTGAGATTTCGATTAGAATCTATGATAAAACTCTATTACAAAAATTAAACAATTTAAACAGAAACAAAAATATACAAAAACGAATACTAAATAAACTACTTACATAATAAAACTACCAATACTAATACTAAAAACTTTCTAAAGTAGGTACTTAAAAATTCATATGTACGAGAGTAGCTAAAACAGGTGCGTAGAGAAGCAATGTATATCGCTGTAGAGTGTTGATGTATATATACCTATTAGTGTTCAGCACCTAATAGTACAAGCAATCTAAATTGTATTGTGTGTATATTAATACCTATCGATTCCTTGGATATAGAAGATTTTCAGTGTCATCGTAATTTAATTCACTTAGAAATTTTCTAGTCTCCCTCTTTAGATTGAAAAGCGATAGCGACAAAAACAAATAACAAAACATGGAATAAGTACATAAACAATAGTCATCTTATTTACCATTTTTGGACATATACCACGTGTTTCAGAGGAATTAAAAGTAATAATAAATATAGGTAGACACATACAACACCATCCAGTCTCAAACTAAGCATAGCTCTTATTATGATAGAATACTTATATTAAATACATACATAAGATACTGATACTGTATAACATCTAGACACAGAACAAACCCCTATGCTCATCACACAAATGCGTATCCTGGGAAATAATCGAACCCCCAATCCACAGCGCAGAAGACAGAGCTACTATGAACTGAGCTGACTTGCTAGTCAAATAACACTTAGTCATTCTAGGCTGTTTTTATATTGTCTCTATGATAAACAAATAATAAATAAATAAACATCATCAAACATTTAAATTATCATAGAACATGAAAATTCCACACCTCCGCTCCGAGGCTCCGTTTGACAAACCATCTCATCAAGGAAACGCAGTATTCCAGCGATGTCGGCCAAACTTCGGAATTAATATTAATATTAAATTTCATGACGGCAGCCTCGTCCGAGATTAAAGAGTTGCTATGTCAGTAGCCAGGATCTACGAAAGAGAGTACGTTTCACGGAACAGCATTCCACTAAACTTCTTCTACATCCTATTTGCCCAGTAGGTAGCCACATTTACGGCATTATCCGAGCAGGACATCAGATCTCCCATAGTGCATGAGTTGGGGCAAGATGGACTTACAAGTACGTGTGACATGGACTGCATCTGGGCACCACAATGACACCGCGTGTCGTTTTCGCTAATCATGCCCCATTTGCCAAGGTTATTCCTACAATACCTAACTAGACTTATCGGTGTTGAGCTATTAATTCATATTCAAATAGGTTTTTATTCTATATAATCACAAGGATCACGTACAAACGTCTTACATACTAGGTGAATTTAGGTGAACTGGCACCTAAATTCATCTAGTGTGTAAGACGGAAGACCTAACCCAAGCTTGAGAAGAATTAACAAGAAACTCGTCCTGGTCCAAGCGCCTTCTTATAACTAGATTGACTACGAAAAACCAATACAAATTAACAATAGAGAGATACATTGCAAATATGTCTGAGCAACATGAAGCTATGCATTCTACAATAATAATAATTTATATTATAATACGCTTTCTTCGCATGACCCTTAAAACGACTCGTCTGAAACCTTTCTACAATATACACAATGTAACCTATATGTCCTTGTGCGCCATGTTGACATGCCCACACAATGTATGTAATGTTGTGTTTACTCGACTTTTTTTTTAATAATAACAAATCTTTATTTGAATCACACAGAATAGATCAGAGTCAATAGGACTTCCAAACCCGACTTTACTAGACGTCGTTATACGCACGTCTGGAGCTGACAAGGTTTGTAAATGGATACGCCAAGAACTCCCAGTAGGATCATCTTCACTGGTACTCACATATACCGAAACCAGTCGAGAACTGTCGAGAGTTGCCGATCAAAAACGTGAGCTTATCAAAATTCCCAATTGTTTGATATTGGCAGTCAACGCTACACTACTCAGCTACATTATATTCTGTTAAGGATAAGGTCTTTATCCTAAAGGCAAAAAGTATAAAGCATAACTCATAACTAAATACATAGAATATGCAATTATTCTATGTATTTAGTTATAAGCGAATAATACCAGAGGCACAACGAAAGAGAAACTCGGAACTAGGTTGACTTTTAATTTACATCCGAAATCTGAACTGTGAAGCGAGACTTGGCTATGATAACCTTATCAGGCTCATAAATAATGGCTCCATGTAAATGCATCATGGCATCGCTCCCACGCAGTCGTTCAAAGTTCACGGGGTAGTCTTGTGAAGAAGGCGTATATGATATAAATGACTATATCGTTGATAAGAATGCATGGCTTTATGTTGCTCTTTCCTCAAACAGTTAACAGACAAATTTGCAATTTATAAATAACTGTTGTATTCGTTTTTCGTATTTATAAAAAGGATCATACAAAAAAGCGCTAGATCCAGAACGAGTTACATGTCAATTCATCTCCGACTTGGGTTAGGAGGGATTGGCACCTAAATTCACCTAGCATGTAAGACTTTTCAACGTGATCCTTGTAATGTCACTACATAGTATAAAATAAAGTTTCTTCCCGCTGTCTGTCTGTCCCTATGTATGCTTAGATCTTTAAAACTACGCAACGAATTTTGATGCGGTTTTTTTAATAGATAGAGTGATTCAAGAAGAAGGTTTATATGATATATATAATATAGTAGAGAAACACTGATAATTTAAGAGGTTTCTAATCATATTAGACATTCTATAGTATATATTTTTGTATGAGCATTGCATATTTGAATTTAAGTCGTTATATTTAAGAGTCCTGCATATTTGCATTTTGTATCTTATTTCTTTGACATAAATATAATTGCATCACTCTTCTGTTCTTCTTTCTTCTTCTTTTCTTCCTAAAACAGGCATCTGTCTAGCTCAAAATGTTGACAGTACTAAGTGATTGTTTGGTTATAAAGTCTTAGTCGATCGTCATTTGTCTATTCTAAACGTCATCGCGGAATGGCCGTCTAGAACTTTCTCCTCGTCGTTCAAATCACATTGCAACATAATACACATTGTCCATAAATGTTCTATGAAGTCGCAATTTATTGAATTAAATTCCGCTAAGATTACTAAATCTATCTATACCTATATAAGAGCTTAACCTGTCTGACTGACGGGGTTTTTGGAAATTCTACTCCTAAGAAAAAGTGAAAAGGGGTGAAAACTAGTGTATGAAACTTTTTAACGCGTAGTGTAATTTGATGAAACTTGATATGAATAAATAAAATGCCTAAGAAATGGACACGTGTTTCAGTTTTTTCTAATCCTATCACTAATGGATCCCAAGTAGGTCAGGCTACCTAAATATCTTTCTGGTCTATCAGGACGCGCTGATTACAATAGAGAACGAACAATACTAGACCGTTTACTCTTAATTAGACTGTCAATTATATTTCTTTTGTAATTCTCTTGAGAAAGTGGTACTGTTATCAATCTATGAACAAAACTACGGTAAGCTGCCAGTTTATGTTGACGAGGGTGACAAGATGTCTCCGGAATAGTAACGTCTCTATACGTAGGTTTCCTATAAATTTTGAAATCATGTTTCTCGCCCATTCTTGTAACAGTTAAATCCAAAAAGTTGAGGGAACTATCAACTTCTACTTCTAATTTGAAATTAATTTTGGGATGTAATCTATTAAAAACTATCCATTAGTGATAGGATTTCAAACACTTTTTTGAGAAACAAGGTAAGAGTGGCCTTTAAAACCAACAACACTTTAAAACAAATTTGTAATGGAAAAGACAGATTAGAGAACCATAAAAAATCAGGGGTTTATAAATTAATTTGCGATGAATGTAATGGTGTTTATGTAGGGCAAACCGGTCGTAATTTTGAAACTAGGTACAAAGAACATATCGCAGCTTATAGAAATAATTGTCCAGAAAGGTCTCATTTTGCCAAACATTTGCTAGATTCATTGAGTAATAATAATACTTTTGAAATTTTACATACCTGCGAAAAAGATTTTAGAATGTCTGTACTAGAAACTTTAGAAATAACAAGACATAATTCAGTAGATTTTACACTGTTGAACGAATTAAGTATAAGTTTTACAAGATCACCGCTATTACGTTTGTTTACAACGGCTGGCGCTGATTCATATGGGTGGCGTGGCATTTTGCAGGTAACTCTTTAGGAATAGATTTGCGGAATTGTACTAAATATTTGTCCATCTGTTTAATGTTTGTAATGGATTTCCGCAAGGTCACGCCTGACTCAATTATGAATTCCTTTCAAAAAAAATGCGGTCGAAGTCGCGAGCAAAATATATAAAAACACGAAAAAAAAACTGTTATAATTTTTGATGAAATGACCGACGAAGAATGCACTCGTCTGTGATGAAACAGACTGTCGGCTACGAAAGAGGCAGTAGTCATCGTCAATGTGTCTATATTTTAAAAATCTAAATCTTTAATCTATCAAATCTATAAAATCTATATCCATAAATAAAATCTGTAGCTCTGAAATAACAATGTCTAAAATAATTGTGGAAAAATGCCTGCTCCATTCGTTCTCCATGCATAGTGGTCAATAATGAAGCACTCCTAGTTTCTTTTTTAGGGTTCCGAAGCCCAACAAGGAACCCATTGTTTCACCAATTATATCTGTCTGTCTACCCTAATCAGAGCCCTGACGGACTAATAGTCATATCGTCATAAAATTTTACGATTTGATTATGAGCAGCCTGATTTGTGAACCATAAATTCCTGAAAGCTCGACTCGCCTCGACTCTTACTCGAATATTATTAGTCTTATCGTGATCAAATTTTACACGGTACTTAATTCGCGTTGAGAACGTAGGACTATAATGAGTATCGGCCTCATTTATAAGTAATAAATTCAAAAAAACTTCATAATAAATACATTTATTTTGCTAAAAAAATAATGTATTACTTTAGAGACCTAACCACTAGCCACTCTTAGATTTAGATTTTAGTTTCGTGTTTTAATATTATAAATTACCTAAAATATTATGTTCCTAAGCTAATTAACATTTTTACAAATTCGTTTAATTATTATGTATTAGTGTCGTCTTAATATTTTTTTTACAAATAATTTGTGTTTACTTTTGGATATACTTTTTACATCTGACTTATAATGATAATATCAATAATTATTATTAACACGAGCCTGAACTAGGTAATCCTGTGTTGATCTAAAATCAATAAATAACTATTATGACTTTTATTATTCTTATCTTTACCGAATTCGGAAGCCTGAACCCTGAGTGGTCCTACACACGCTTGGCAATATTATTATTTTTATTCAGGCACGTTAGAGCGGCCCACAGCTAAAATTAAGTGCTTTCCTGATGAAACTACCACTTTGAAATGAGATTTTTTGAAAGGTAAAAATGGACGACATTTTAAAAACGAGATGTAGAGTGCAAAATCCAACAAAATTTTATTTGTAAGTTTTTCTTTTTATATATGCATTTTTGCTATATTTTGTGGCGTTTCTTTTTTAAACAATAAATGGACGAGTTTCTCAATTCGGTTGTATAATATTATGTTTGTTACCTATTAACTCTGTCATTTAATAAAAGATTTAAAAAAAAATGGTTTTTGTTTTTTGAGTATACTACCCGTTTAGTCCCATTCGAAATTTAAGCAAAACGACCACCCCTAAAGATGTTCAACTTGGGAAATAAATTTTGTATTGAACTTTTAATTGAGTGACGTTTTTTACAAGAAATAAATAAATATATATAAATAAGTACATTAAAAAAATACGCATCCCTTAGGGTGGTGAAACAGGAATCTTTTACAGGCCTTACCTGTCACATGCTTTCATGACGCCACGGAGTTTTATCAATGAAGTTAGTTTTTTTTAAGTTTTCAAGGCAGTTGCCACGGCACAAATGTTTGTATGATCTGAAAACATTTGTCTTGGGCCTGGGCGTTTTTTATATTAATGTATAATCTATGTATTAAAAGAAAAGTTCACTCACTGACTCACTCACACTCACACTCATCACGATATCTCCAAAAATATATGTTTGAAATTTGGCACCAGTATTTTTTGAGAGATACAACACCTAAGGGGGTGAAAGGAGTTAAAAACATTAGTATAAAAATCATATTCCTTAAACTTATAAATCTCAGACTTTGTAAAATGTGCAACAACCCCTATACAAGGGTGCAATGGGGCTTAAAAATTGTAAACAGATATTTTCATTTGTGGCGCGCTGTGCTTATATCGATTTAAATACGAGTATACCTTAAATACCAAAAAAAAATACACGTATTTCAAAACTTTTTAAAAGATCCCTTAAAACAGGGTGCAATGCAGGTTTAAAATTTGTATGGGGGTTTTTAACATGTGATGCGGTTCACTTGAAATAAAATAAAATTAAATAGACACGTTCCTAAGGGTTTTTCATAACAACCCTTAAAATGGGAACGTAATGGGGGTTAAAAAAATTATAGGGACTTTAAAATGTTTTACCTGTACTGTTTATTATTTTAGGTTAGATTAGTTTTCATGTAAGTGACTCCAGTGTTTTTGAGAATAAATATCTATGAACTGAAATGCGTTTGCTTAATATTTGAAAATAAGCAGGCGTCTGATTATCTTGAAATTCAAAATAAATAGATACGTGCTTCATACGGGTTTTCCAATACAATCCTTAAAAAGGGGTGCAGTGCTGTTTTGACGTGACAACGTTTAATAAATCGATGAGCGCCGGCTGCACGCAAGAAAAAGGGTGACTCATTGTCCCGTTCCGCTCATTGTAACGTTACGATCGGAGCGAGCGTGCATAACATAATTACGTTTTAAAAACTAAAGAGACAATTGACTTCATGTATATACACAAGGTAAAACGTTTTGGAGTTCCCTTGCCTGTCGTTCGTCTTCATCATCAGACCCCTAATGACAGTCACAGCCCATATAGGTGTAAAGTTTTGATCAATACATATTATTTAAGCCCAAACACCAGGTAATTGCTGTAAATCGTTGAGGAGTTCCCTTGACTGTCTTTCGTCACCATCTTCAGATCGACTCCAGACCTTCATAAAATAGTAGTGCTTTAAGATACTTAATGAAAAAAAATAACAAACGCACTAGTCGCACTACGATTTTCAAAGGTTCCCTTCGATTTCTCTGGGTTGCCATCATCAGATCCTGGTTTCCTTATCATGGTACTATCCTTGGGATAACTCCTTTCCAACAAAAAAAGAATTATCAAAATCGGTTCATAAACGACGAAGTTATCCGCGAACACACATAAAAATATATATATATATATATATATATATATATACGAATCGAATTGACTAACCTCCTTTTTTTGAAGTCAGCTAAAAACAGATAGATGCGCAAGCTGCATCTATCTGTTTTATTATGACGTTGTCACGTTAAACTATCGTCCGTAAACCGACTTTACTGACAACCAATTTTTTAATTTGTAAAAGAGCATTGCAGGCGTCTGATTTACGGGTCATTATAATCTCGGAGCCTGGATCATTATTAACTAGACTAAATAATCAAAGGGACTGCTAGAAATCAAACCCTGTACAAAAAAATATTACTTATCAAACCGTCTAACCATAAGTCTAGGTTACTGAGGAGTGGTGGTCAAACAATTAGTCTATATATTACATAAGAGTAAAGTAACGCATACAAGTATAGTTTGTGGGTTTGATTGTGATTTTGCGAGTATTAGATGTAGAGGGTTATCTTTAGAACTGTCCCGAGTGCTGTAAGTTGTGTTTTAATGTGGTTTAATGTGTAAAACGCGTGGACGAAATCGCAAACGAGAGCTTATGTACATTTATATATGTAGTGTATTAATCACGTGGTACCCATAACACAAGCTCTGCTTATTTTGGGCTAGGTAAATATCTAGCATTATTTATTTATTTAATTAACTAACAAAGGAAAGTATTCTACTAGTATGAAACTGTTATTCCATTTACTTTCACTTTTACCTTAATTCCACATAATTAATTTACCAGAACTTATTATAAATAAACAATAGTCTAAAAATTTAATAAATAGTAAATAGATTGTTGCACCGTGCGCAAAGTGAGGTATTAATGCACGAGTGTCCCTCGCGTGCGTTAGGGCACCAACATAACAAGAGTGCATTAATTACTCTCTTTAGCAAAATGCGTAATTTATTTTACTTTCAACTACCAATCTACCTACTGTGATAAAATATACCTACTCAAACTAAAAATATGAAGAATCAAAGTTTTACAATGGTACAAAATGCGCGCCTTTTTTTTTTTTCAACCAAGTCGGTTTTATTCAGCCGATTTTTATTTTCAGCCAGTATCTTTTTGATCTAATGCAAACATTTATATTAAACTTAATGGGAGATATTAAACCTCTGTGGTAAATTTATATCTAAATAAAAAGTAAAAAACAGTGCAATAATGAAAACCAGTGCAACAATGAGATTTCATATACCATTTCTGCACTGTTTTGGTTCTAAGCAAAAAATACGTCCTTTGTGATCGGTTTTGTAGTGATTAATAATAACATCATTACTACGTAGTTGAAGACTGAAAACTTTTGTACTTGGCACAAAGACACTACCGGGTATCGGATTTGGAAAATCGCTTATCCTGATGTGAAAGTCCTGATTAGGATAATAGGACAAACTAATTAAATTGGATTGGATTGTCATCCGTCCTTGATAAGTGTGCAATGTTTCAAATCAATCCGACGTTCTGAAGGGCGTGAAAATCACGTTCAAAGATTCCGTTACATAGATAGATACATAATATATAAAAATGCAGCTATGCCTGCGGCTTCGAACGCGTGGTATCTACATAAAAAATATCAGTTCCCAAGATATGATCTATCGTTTCTATTCGTTTAACCGATTTTTATATAAGTCATTACAATTTTCACGGGATATTTATTCGTTTTTGTACATATAATTGAAAATACCCTAAGCATTTCTTTACTTTTAAAAGCTTCTCATTAAGCTGAGATTAATGAGCAGTATTTTATTTGTAGGGTAACTCAAGGCTCCTTAGGACTTTTATAATGAGGTCTGAGCCGGTCCTAACTCGTAAAAAAAACTCAAAATGTATTTTAACTAATGGCAGGGAAATAAATATCCAACCATATTTTAATAATGATAAATAAATAATCCCGGACATTTCACACACCATCATCTGGCCCCAAAGTAAGCAGAGCTTGTGTTATGGGTACCACATGACTGATATACTACTTATATACTTTTTTTTAAATACGTACATGTTATACATAGAAGAGATACCCATGCCCGAGACAAATACTTGCAGATCATACAAAAATTTTAATCGAACCAGTAACGTTCTCTGCCTCTCAGCCGCCCATTCCCCGCTGCGCCATCGTTTTCTTAATCCATATTACTTTTAAAAAAGTGTCTCTCGCCTAGGTAACAAACAAACGTTACCTTCTTAATGCTGAACGGATCTTGGTAAAATTCGGCAAGGAGGTTTCGACGACCTCTGTGGCACAGTAGGCCAAAGCTCGCCTGAGACACAGAAGGTTGCAGGTTCGATTCCTCAAATGTTTGTATAATCTGCGAGTATGTATCTCGGAACTGGGGGTTTTTATGTATAATATGTGTATTTACAATAAATAAGAAAAAGTATATAAGTGGTAAGTCTGGTTAGCATAACACAAGCTCTGCTTACTTCGGGGCAGATGATGCTGTGTGAAATGTCCGGCATTATGTTTTTATTTTATTTTTTTAGATACATTTATTCGCAGAAATAATTATAGAAATGTACAGAATAATAATGTTAAATTTATGTGAAACAGATGAGCTATCTAACGACTGCTTATAACGATCTATAGATAGCTCAACTGATCCAGATCTCTGCCAGAGGGCAGCGTTCCCAAGATACGGCATTGCCACGTTGAATGGCAATGCTAATACGTTAAGCCAGATAGGAGCCAGCTCTTAGATACATTGTATTTTGAAGATACGAAGATACGTCGTTTGTGAAAAAGCTACGTGATGTTTGCTACGGCTACGTCTACGCCAGTGCTACATCTTGCAGCTACATCGTAGCTAACGTAGCAGTATCTTGAATTTCTTCTGCCCGTGGGTTTTACCTCCTTCGAGATGTAAAGTTACCGATGGATTATTCCAGGCCATATACATATTATATCACCACATAGTATAAAACCAAGTCGCTTCCCGCTGTCTGTCTGTCCCTATGTATGATCTTTAAATATACGCAACCGATTTTGATGCGGTTTTCCTAATAGTTAAAGTGATTCAAGAGGAAGGTTTATACGTATAATGCATGCATAATAAAGTAGAGAAACACTGTCAATTTTAGAGATTTCTAATGTGGTGTCGTAAATAAACACATTTTTTGCGCTTACATTGCAAAAGCTGGCTGAACCCTACGAGATAGATCAAAATAATGTACGTACGGTATTGTACACCTTAAACACTATTAAGGTCTACAAAAATGTCTGCGACGGTATATGTCTATCTCTTAGAGATAACTCACAATAGTATCAGTATTGCACCCGTGCAAAGCCGGGCGGGTCGCTAGTTACATCTATATTGCAAGTTTTTATCCAAATTGGAAATTGCAATTCAGTCGTTATTTCGTGATTACACTAACAAAATCCTTAACAAAAAAAATATGTATTTACAAATATATACGTATTCTATCATTCATGGTCGCCATAATACAAGATGCATCGTTTGGGGCTAGATGGTGTTGTGTTCATTGTCCTCCAATATTTATTTATTATTAAAGTCCTGACTGACTCACTGACATAAGATATTGGGAACGCAAAGCCTATGCTGGTCGTAGGGACTTGAGGGTGTTTGTTACAGTATGGAAATGCGAATTTAATGGAACTCCCGAAATTCTATCCTTAAAGGGTGCAGCTAGCAGGGGTAAAAGTTTCTATGAAAATACGCAAAATAAGTTGCGGAAAGTGCTACTTGTCAAACATAAAAAGGCACTTTGAATCCATAATTAGATGAAAATGTTCTACAGTGCATACCTATCTAGTGCCCTCTGTAAAACTTAGTCTTGTAAAAAGAATGTAAGCTTTTTAAAAGTAACCTAGCATGAAAAGCGTTTTAAAGAAGTTCAGTAAGTATTTTTTTTTCAAAATATCTTGAGAAGTTGCGAGTGTTGCAAGTTTTTAATTGAATCCGCTTGGAGCTACTTGCGCTAAAGGTCCTTCACAATAACTGTAGGGCACACTATAATGTTGTCATAGGAGATTTTAACGCTCAATTGGGATTAAAAACTAGCAGCGAATCCTCAGTGCACCATACGGATATGGCAGCAAGATCGACAGAGGGATGGCCTAACGCTCGCCAACTTTCTTGAAAAAGAGGGTTTATCTATGATGGACTCGTTCTTCAAAAAACATCGATTTCATCATGGCGGATAAGAGGCGCAAATTCAGAGATGTCTCAAAGATCACAAGAATTAAAACAGGAAGGATCACCGGCTCGTACGAAGCACTCTGATTATCGACTATAAGCGCGAATGAATCCCTGTGATAAAGTCCAGACTCCAACCGAATTTGCTCCAAGCAACGAACTAGCATTGCCAATTGCCAGCAATAGATAAAACCAATGTTATGATCAACACGTTGACCTGGGACCGGTCGTCGTAAATAGAGTCTCGAAGTATGTAAACATAGTGCGATTGCTCCAAGTAGGTTGAAACAACTTCGACAAGGAAGTTAAGAAACGGATGCAACTGGGATGGCCAGCATTTGGGAAACATCGTCAAGTCTAATCACCCATACCTCTTAGTCTAAAAACTAAAGTTTTAAATCAGTGCGTCCTGTGGCCTGTGGAAAAGTAGCCTGTCACCGTGCGAGTTGTCCACCAGTTCAGGGTCACTCAGTGAGTTATGGAGAGAACTATACTTGGAGTTTCTCTAGGGATCTAATCCGGAACGAGGTTATTCGTCAGAAAACCAAGGTCAACGATATCGTTTAGCGAATTAGCAAGCTGAAGTGCCAGTGGGCAGGTCACATATGCCGCAGAATCAGTGGCCGTTGGGGCAGACTGACGGTTCTTGAGTATCGGCAAACGTAGTGTAGGGCATCCTGTAGCTAAGTGGAGCGATTATATTTGTAAGGCAGTGGACATGGATTGAACAAGGAGAGCTGAAGATCGAGCTCCACTGAGCTGAGCCACTGCGTGCCACGGGAGAGGCCTATGTCTAGCAGTGGACTGACACGGGCTGATAGTAGTGATGATGATTACAATGACAATCGCTTTTTATATTTTTTTTATCATAGATATACCTATGTTAGACCACGATCTCGCCTCATGGTAAGCGACGATGCGGCCGGGCATGCGGGCATGTCTAGAAGACACTCTTGACTAGAAGTGACACAGATTGTAGTTTTCAGGAAAGACAGACTACGGTAAAGTATTCCAATCCTTGGCTGTACGCATTATAAATGTGGACCATCGAGTTATTTATCTCGATGGTCGGGGCTAAGCAATAGGATAAGGTAGGTACTTGGCTTCAGTTCCTAATAATATTTTTATGTATCAATTTCTACAATTTACACAGAATTCACAGATCCTGCAATTTGAAATAATGCTCGTTAAAAGTAACTTTTCAGAATGTTCTCGACAAAGGCGACCAGATCTCACAACAGGTGCTATATTAAATTGCCTGTCAATGCTGACTTCGAATCTTAGGCATCTAGGAATAAGGTTGGTTATCGAACCAAGGGTAATAAGATAGAGTTGGCCATGCGGAAACTATATATTGTGAGTCTGTTTGATATACGCAATACGAGTGTAATATTACGATGACGTTACTTTTCGCGTCAATTCAATTCATTTATTCATTTAAAAATATACATTGAATTTGAATACATTACACTAGCCTAAAATTACACATAAATAAAACAATAGATAATAAAAAACAAACTGAAATAAAAATTAATATTAATGTTATATAATTCTATTTAAACACTAATTAAGTTAGAGTTCGTCCATGGTATAACAGCACCCTTCCAGCAAGAGCTTTTTAAGCTTATTTTTAAATAAATTTGTGCTATTAATGGTTTTCAATTCAACAGGCAGATTTGTATTATCTAACCGTTTGAAAATGACACCCATGCTTAACAACTTCTAACCGAGGTTAACATTGAGGGTTCCCTAAATATTTTCTTCTTGTTTCTAATCTTAGTGCTTTTTGTTCTTTTGATTCATATTTAGAGGGATGCCGTACAATATCCATAAGAGTAAACTTTGTAAACGTTATATTATAGGTACGTTAGTAAAAGTAATTTTTAATTTATTCTAAACTAGCATCTAGCTTCCCACGCGTGATACCATAAAGTGTCATTGATAGGCTATATTCAAGGTAACAGATTACCTATACCAAGTTTCTTCTGAATTCGTTCAGTCGTTACGACAAGATTGAGCCGAGCCACAAACAAACATATAAACACACAAACATTTACATTTATATTAAAAGGATTGTAGGAGATTAGCATTAGATAAGTTAGTATGTTGTGTATATATATTGTCCAGCTGCGGATTAAGGTTCAAAGACTAAGCTTAATTTTGATTTTTCAATTTAATAATAAAGAATAAATACCTTATATTTTTTTTTTTATTTACAAATTAATAAACATTAAATATGAACAGTTTGCACAGTTCCTTAGATATCTTAATTATTAAAAAACTATGTTTTAGCCGTAATTGGACAAAGATATAGACAATTTCCTAAAGAAAACAGAGTTCAATGGCGATTATAGAACTTTGACACAATCAATGTTTATCAGTTTCGATTAGTAAATATTGCCTATATTTCAATCTTTAGTTAGATTGTAACTGGGACCAGTTTTGACAAGATGGTAGTTCGGACGTTCTGTTTCTGCCACAGACCAAAAAAAAACATTAGGACGGAATGTCGCGAACAACCAAAGTGAAGCTTCAAAACCGCTCCTCTGCTCCTCTACCTCCAAAGAGCAAGGAGCATGGTTGTGTGTGCGTGACAAACATACACCCGAACCGTGTTCTTTGCTTCAAGTATATGTCTAATCGTAGTCCAGTATCTAAACACCGTACAAAAAAAGTAATATACTTTCCAACCATGTAAAATCCAGATGCGTTGCAGAAAAATTAAAATACGTGTAGAGTCACTTTTAAATTGAACTTGTAGTTCACTTTATATTAGATAAACATTGTAAGTGTTTAGATTATTCGGAACACGAAACATCATCGAACGCACTTGACTTAAAGTGTTTTTTTACAATGTTTACATACTAAGAACAAGAAAAACGATTTAGGTGTAAATGTGGGAGCGTGTATTTACACAGAGGAACACGGTTTTGAGCCTTCACTTTGGTTGATCGCGGCGTTCAGTCTTTATATTTGTTTATTTTGAGGTATATATTCTGATAGCATCTAATGACAGCACGTCTGACAATCAACATCAAACATCCATCATACCAATTCCTCAATAGGAACCGAAAGCTGTTAGTATCAATGTTTTCTTACTATCAGAATTCCATAATCGCCTAGCGATCAATGACCGCAGGTAAAGTGTCGATAAGGCTGATAACGAACGTTAACTCGTGATTAGCCAAAAGTAGAAAGCAATTAATAAAAATGTGTAATGTCCAATCTTGTAAATAAAGTAACAGAAACTAAATACAGTTTTAATATTACGCCGACTTTCATAACCATCCCTAACACAGGAAGATTTTTATTCTGTTATTTGTAGGTTCATATTTTAGTTAGACGCTTTTGTTACCTACATAAATACAAAAGATAGTTTTATCTATCTATGAAACTAATGTATCTATAGATTAGTATAGACTAAAATCAGCATTTTTACATAATAACATTTTGCATACCTACCTAAGAGGCAGGCTGTTGGGTATTCATGAATTATTCATCCGACGGGACGTTGTTTACCGTTTCCGGTCTGCAAACACCGGATGTGCGGACATCTTGTCGTAGCTACCATCATAAAGCCGCGTTTACATGTTTCGAGATTTGTGTACGACGTCGCCTGTATATCGTATGTAGAAGTATCTATAATTTCAATACTTTAGTCATGTTGTATTTTGCCTCTGGCATCTGCTTCTTACCACTCTTAGTGCTCTTACACGCTACAGCCTGGAACAGAGAAAGTAAATAAAACAATAGACAAGTGTAGAGTAGGTTCATGCAAGTCCTTATCTAGAATTGCATACTAAACCATACACTATTTTTTAGTTTGTTATAATTTTAAGTACATAATTTCCATGTGTAACAAGCGTTTAGAAGGTCAAAGATTAAGTAATTTGGTATATTAAAATCACTTTGATAGCGGAAGATAATAAGTTTAAAAATATGCCTCACTTATTACAATATGACTGCTCATTACGCGACATGACAGCCTTGCTAAGAACACTATATAGGCGGATGGTTTAATGTTGGAATGTTTCTTCTATAAAGCGCGTTTGTAGTGAAAACTTCGATTTGAACGATGAACCACTGAGGAGGCAAGCCCCTAAGATGTGAAAGCATATCCACATTTACTAAAGAATTAGCAGCTTGCTTTACATTGTTATCTTGAAATAAGGACAAAATGTATTAAAGGATTTCTATCGGATTGTGACGTGCGTCAAAAAATTGATGGTTCAACGATAATCGTAAGTTGTTGCGGTGTTTAACCTGGGGTTAGCCATTGCGTTGTTTACACAATGGCTAACCCCAACAGTGCCCAGTGCCCTGAAGCGAAGTTTACCCATATAAAGATTATGATAACTGTTTAGTAACCATTTCATGGCGTACTTCAATACAGCCTTTTCAAATATTGAAGGTAAATTAAAAAAATCTTAAAATCTAAGAAAATGTTTGAATTTTCAAAACATTCGTGAGTTCAGGGACCTGCATCTTCATCTTCATTCATCTTGATCGTGATACGTGAGTAAAGCCCGTGTTTATCAAAATGTAAATGTTTGAATGTTTGTAATATAAATATACATCATACCCCTATTATGTTTTACCTGATTAACCAATGTGAGCATCTGTAGCATATCGAAGAATAAGTGGTGATCGTTGACAACCTCACATAGGCTCTGCATCATCCAGGTACCGCAGCCATTTCGATACGAGTAGTAATCTGAAATTATTAAATATCATATAATAGGTGTTTGTCTATGTTTTGGAGTTGGAGTTTTAGGGGTTAAAAACAGATGGCGCGGCTTTGTAATGGCTAAATAGACTTCAAGTCAAGTTATTGTCCAAAGAAAATGAAATGCTACATTGGCATTGGTATTAACCACAGAAGATGGCTTCAATGGTTGGAATAACTGGAACAAAAGCTTTGTGTTTGATTGTGAGTCGAGCAAATATAATCCATATAATTATTTATATGAAAAGACACGATACAAATGATCATAATATAAACACTTGACATTGTTATTGACATTATTACGACACATGCCACTTACGAAGAAGAAGAAGTCGCATTAGTACTGACTGTTTTACAGTACATACCAGTTAGCGAGATCTGTTGAGCCAGTTGAAACTATTTTGTGTTGTGAATTTTAAACCTTTGCAAGAATCATTTAAATAACAAGAACACAAGAGTACAATATGCGTTACTAAAACACTGGAGAGCGCTGGTGGTCTAGTGGTAGTGGCCCCACTTTCTGATCCTGAGGTCTTAGGTTCGAATCTGGTCATGCACCAAAAAAGACAAACATCGTGAGAAAGATGGAATTTCGTAGCGGAGAACCTAAAAAGTTCACAAACCAGTGTTATAAAAAAACTAGTGACACAGGAAGAAGAAGAAGTAGGTGATTAAAACTAAGTTTACTAGTCGATGACAATAACAATATCCAATGTCAGGAAATTGTCGAAAAGGAGCTTAAAAGTAGAAGAAACTTACGTGGTGAAGACGAGTACAATACAAGCGTATCTTCATACGAACGCTGGACATTACTCTGACCATCATCGGAGATGACCAGCCTTCCATTTTCCAAGTGTCCAGATCTGCAGGCCTGAAAAAGACAAAAAACTATTTTTAATATGTTACACTAAAATTGGGAAAACAGGACTTTGTAATAATGCATATATCAGTCATGAATGCAGCCTAGTCAGATTATCTCATGTCTGAACCACCAACATTCATACAGACGCTAACCTACCTTTTGTATTAAATGGCCCTTAGATATCTCTTTTGTTTTCTATTTATTTTATACTAACTGCTGCCTGCGAATTGTCCGCACGTCACCTACATAAAAAGTAGCCTATTTCTTTCCCCAAGATACAATCTAACCCCTTACCAAATTTTCACAAAATCCGTTCATTCATTTAGCCGTGAAAACTATTTATAATACTAGCATATTGTAAGCTTTTGCATAATTATTATGTACCTACATTACTTACTAACTAGTCCTTTGCATTATGTATTTTGCAGTGGTTATTTTTGTAATATAACAAAGCCTAATGACGAACTCTGTGGTGTAGTGGGCTAAGGTTCGGCGTAGACGCAGAAGATTGCGGGTCCGATTCCCGCCGCGGGACATATATTTGTATGATCTGTAGGTATTTGTCTCCGGTCTGGGTGTTTCTACTTATAATATGTATGTATTTATATAAAATAAATATATGAGTAGTGTATCAGTCATGAATTATGACACATAACACAAGCTTTGCTTACTTTAGGACCAGATGATGCTGTGTGAAATGTCCGAGAATATTTATTTATTTATGATCATAAAATCGTTCAATCTAACTAAACACGTCTTTCTTTGTTAATTAATTGGTATTAGGATATACATTTTGATAAACACGGATTTTTCTCACGTATTATTTTGTCGATGGATGCACCAACATTGTTTCGATTCATATAAAGAATCTTCAACAGTCGTGTTCACAGTTTTCACTGTGCCCACTGTGTCAGTGCCTCCATCGACAAATTAATACGTGAGTAATACCCATGTTAAACAGAATGTTTGTATACGACTCACGATAGTTTAGAAATTTTAAGACATATTTAAATAAAGCAATAATCTTTAACATCTAAAAAGGCCAATGAACCGGTTCTTACTAGATCTTATGATAGGTAAGGCCAGAAGCCGCAGTGTAACGTACTTGGATAAACCACAACCTGGGTTTCCCGATGAGACTCGGGTGGCAGTTTTCCATCATATCAGTGACCTCGCTGAGATAGTACGGTCTGTCAGCGGCCAGGATGATCCCGCCGTTCTGTCCGTGGGTCATAATGGCTACAGCTACGCAGGACGTAGCGCTATGGTCCATCGCACTTACTAAAATAAAGGTTTTTTATGTGATTTGTTGAGTAATTCATGTATTTAATCATGTAAGACGGTCTAAACTAAACTACCTTTTAATAAATTTAAAGCTTATTAAGACTACCCCTTAGTCTTTTGAAGAAAGCGTATTATAATATAAATTACTATGTATATTATTTATAAGAATGAATGGCCTCATGTTGCTCTGCCCTCAGGCAGTTAACAGCCACATTTCAAATGTATAGATTCTATTGTATTAGTTTTTCGTAGTTAAGCTAGTCATAAGGTGGATCATGCAAAAAAGCGCTAGAACCAGGACGAGTTTAAATTCACCTAGTATGTAAGAAGTTTCAAAGTGATCCTTGTGATTGATTGTATTGTATAAAAAATATTTTTTAACTTTGACTTTGATCCTCTGACTACCAACCAAAGATATACTCAAAGAGATAAGTGTGTCTAGCAAGTGTCTAGCAAGCATTTGGTTTTCTGGGATAGGCCAAGATCACAGGATCTTAGCCGATGACTTTAACAAAGAAAGCCTATAGATAAGCCCCCAATTCCGCTAAACGTAGGCGTTTTAGAACAACTTTGTAGCGCAGAAATTAGTCTCTCTAGCTGCTGGCCTTGTTACCTTGTAATTGTATCTTAGGGTGTAGGCAATGGTTATGCGAAACCCAAAGTTGCTTTAGAAGCATGTCAAATGATGCCATTACTTATACAATTCGCGAGCTGAATTCGGTTTGAACCTATTGTCGCACAAATGAAGCCAAAATAATAGTAATGTTTAACTTACTCAAGTGCCGTTCAAAGCTCCGAAGACATAAGTAATGATGGTAGGGAGTGGATGTACGTAAGATCAGCATTCTGGTCAGGCGGATTAAAACAGTGGCTCTAATATCGCATATTAAAGTTCTATATTTCGCAACTATTCTTTCAAGCCGAATCTTGTACTTGATTTGATTGAAAATTAGCAAACTTATGAAATTTTTTGCAGCATCTGATGGTTTTAACATCAAAGTTTATCAGCACCGGAATATTCTAGAATCTAATTTAATTGTACTTAATAATGTGATTTTTCTTTTACCTACTGATTATTTTTTTTAAATACCTACAGGGTATGCTCTAATAATTTTTGTCATTCTTCTACGCTGCTGAATCTTCGTTTAAATTACGATGCCATTAAAAAGCCATTGTTGGAGCGTTCGGTGAACAAAATCAACTGGTTATTGTAAAGCCTTCTACACACCATAACCGCCGATCAGTGGGGGGTATCTTAGCGATATTATAGAAAGGTATGCATAAAAATAAAAAAACAAACTGACTGGTGGTGAAATGCCTTCAGCTCAGGTGGTGTTTGGTGCTCACTGAGTTAGGTGGATAGACTATAAATGTTAACCCATTAGCTGGGAAATCATGCTCTGGATGTCTTTAAAGTATTTTCTTCAAGTAAACCAACCTTTCGACATCTCCTTCAGAATATCCTGGTGAGGCAGGTCATGATGTACAGTGATCTTAAATCCAAGAGCTTTGAAAGTGTCGCCTAAGCTCTTCACGTCTGCGTGGGTGCCGTGCCTAGTAAGCTGCTCGGCATTTGGACTGAAAAGGATGAGATAAAAAATACTAGCAGTCTAGTTCTACCTCAAGTACACTAGGTACCATACCTACATATAGACTAGACGTAGTAGACAAAGTACCTACTTACATACTTATACTAGACGTATAAGTTTAGTTCTATTCTACTTAGCTGACGTATGGAATAAGTGAAGGCCCAATCTACGCAGGAATAATATAACCCAGCACTTATACGATCTTCCCAGCATAGCCGGCCTGTCCACAGGAAAGACATGATCAATATGTGCTTTAAGCTGTCTCAGCCGCGTGTTTACCGGCTATAGAATATTTATTTTCCCAAAAAGAAATTATAAAACTTCACTTACATGAGAAATGATTTTAAACATAGGTAAATTTTAAAACATGCTACAGCAACAATAAAACAGTAGTAAAACTCCCAGCAAATAATCGACGTACTCAAACAACGCACAAACAAAACAAAACAACTATCTACCCGCGAATCGTAATCGCGTCGTCGCATGCGCCGAACATTCGCAGTGTAGTGTGTAGATTTATTCACGCGTTACAGTGTAAGCATACGCAGATAGGTAAGTTCGTTTATTTAAGTAATGTTTGATCGTGAAGTATGTGTTTTTTAAATTAAATTTTAAAGATTTTAAATGAATCTGCATTCTTCACCTCTTTCGGCAGTTTATTGTAGATTTGTACTCATTCAAAACTTATTGTTCTATATACATTTTCCATGTACATTTTCCCCTTCTTTGTTTGAGAACAGTGACATTATTTAAAAGTTTTCTATGCTATCTGCACAATATGCAAAAATGAGTGTTTCATAAGGTTAAACTTTAGTTTCTGGTAGCACGAATTGGAGGGTAAAAAGACTCAAATCTGGTAAGGTTTTTGCTTCCTGATTACATATTTACCACTTTTAACTTTAGGAAATCCTTAGTTTTCGAGAAAATAATAAAATATTTCTAACCTCAAATGCTCCTACCGTGACCTTGTATTATTCTTCTGGAAAACTAAGGATTACTAAAGTTAAAAGTGGTAAATATGTAATCAGGAAGCAAAACCCTACCAGATTTGAGCCTTTTCACCCCCCAATTCGTGTATACCGTAAACTAAAGTTAAGCCTTTCATGATAACGATAAGCTTCGGCTCTGCAGGAGAACTTCGAACTTGTCGTTGAATTACCTTAGTATAAAGCACTGGACACAGAACTACTACTCACTGGCTGTACGGAGAGTGAAATACTAATAAGCCGATTATACCATCATTCACCGATAAACCATCTTACCCGTAAACATCATTATTCTCGTACTTGAAGTGGTTGAACACGTGTAGGTACTTGTTCCCCGTCATATCGTAGTGTTCCAGTTGTACAGGCAGACGTAATGTCTGAGATGTACCAGGCTCGCCGAATACAGTGTTGGAGTTAAAGCTAAAAGTTTAATTAAATTAATAATGATAATGATCCGCAGTTGACGAATACGTTAAGGGGACTCCTGTCAACCGTGAACCTTGTTAGTAAGACAAAGAAGGCTTAGAAAACCTTAGGTAATATTGTTTTTATACGACATAAGAATGACAAAGGCAGACCATACTTTAACGCCACATTAACGAATTGCGACCACGCATTAGTGAGGTTGTGGGAAGGTTTTTATACCTATAGTTTTTACTGTTGATGAGATTAATAGAGGACGCAAATTGTGCTGCCAAAGCGCGCAACAATACCATTGCATTAAATATGGGGATTGGGCTTAATAACGTTTTTTACCAATGTTATTTAAATTAGCATTGGTAAAAAAACGTTATTATAATTAATAATAATAATAATAAATAATCCCGGACATTTTACACAACATCATTTGGCCCCAATGTAAGCAGAGCTTGTGTTATGGGTACCACATGACTGATATACTACTTATATACTTTTTTTTTTGTAAATACATACATATTATACATAGAAACACCCAGACCCGAGACAAATACTTGCAGATCATACAAACATTTGTCCCGCGGCGGGAACCGAACCCGCAACCTTCTGCGTCTCAGCCAGACCTTAGCCCACTGCACCACAGAGGTTGTGTATTAAACAAAAACCGTCTCGTAAAGTTTATGATAAACAAATAATGCCGGATATTTCACACAGCATCATACTAGTTGTATACTTTTTTGTAAATACATACATATTATACTTAGAAACACTCAGACCCGTAAGAAATATCTGCAGGTCATGCAAACATTCGTCCCGCGGCGGGAATCCAACCCGCCACCCAAATATCTTAGCCGCACGTTGGCCCACTGCGCAACAGTAGTAGTCGTATAATATATAAATTATCATATTACTACTATGATAAAAAAACCTGACATTAGCAAAATAAGCAAGGATCGTACAAAAAAGTGTTAATAACAGACGTGTTTCTTTCCGGATTCTTTTTCTTTTTGAAGAGATTCTTCTTGACTGTTACTTAGATCCACCTAGCATGAAAGAAGACAATTCAAAAAGGTCCTTGTGATTTTATTAAAACCTTTTCTTATTTTTTTTTATCTAAACCGCCATACAATCCTCGAGCTACAGTCATACCATAGTGTGACTCGATTGTTATAAATTGTCGACTCTCTTTATCTAAATTTATGGCAACTATGTAATCATCGCATAATATAGCCAAGCCCGGACTACATGGTCCGGACATTCAGCGCTAAAATGTGGTTGACGTAAATATATTTACATATTACAAACATCGATAGTAAACTTCTTATACCTATATACCTATAATTTACGCAATTTTTTACTTTGCAATAAATAAACCTCAAACCTTGAACATAATCTAAACAGTCCTTAAGATTCGCGTTGTAATTTTTGGTCACTATATAACATAATTACGTTTTAAAAACTAAACAGAAACCTACTTCATTGAATGAAGTTTGAGCCTATAATAATTTTTTAGAGGAAAGTAGATGTTTTTTGTATATAATATAATATGGGTAGGCCAAATAAACGCACCGCTCTAATGAGACAGCGAGGTATCGAAGTACATGAAAACATCATCGATGTATAAAATTTTTAGATTTTCGTTGATTTTTCAGCTTGACCGATTTTGATAAAATTTATATGGGACTACCTGTAAAGTATACCCTTTTAAACAAAGAAAGAATTTTCTAAATCGGTCCAGCCGCTTTCGAGTAATCGGTGAACATAAATTAAAAATAAAAAAAAAGATTCCGACGAATTGAGAACCTCCTCCTTTTTTGATAAAGTCGGTTAAAAAAAAACCGACTTCATTCAATGAAATTTGAGCCTTTAATACATTTTTAGTGGAATGTAGATGTATTTTGTATATATATAATTACGTTTTAAAAACTAAAAAGAAACCGACTTCATTGAATGAAATTTGAGCCTATAATACATTTTTAGTGGAAAGTAGATGTATATGGGTAGGCCAAATAAACGCACCGCTCCAATGAGACAGCGAGGTATCGAAGTACATGAAAACATCATCGATGTATACAATTTTTAGATTTTCGTTGATTTTTCAACTCGACCGATTTTGATAAAATTAATATGGGACCACCTGTGAAGTATACCCTTTGAAACAAAAAAAGAATTTTTCAAATCGGTTCAGCCGTTTTCGAGTAATCGGTGAACATACATACAAAAAAATTGAGAACTTTTTGATAAAGTCGGTGGTAAATTATATAATGGTGCACCATTATATAATTTTCGCAAATTTTAACTTTGTAATCTATGGATTACATTGCGTAAAGTATTATTATACGGCTATTCGTATAAATAAACTTCCTAACTTGAACATTACCTAAACAGTCCTTAAGATTCGCGTTATAACTTTTGGTCACTATATAACATAATTACGTTTTAAAAACTAAAAAGAAAACCGACTTCATTGAATGAAATTTGAGCCTATAATACATTTTTAGTGGAAAGTAGATATATTTTGTATATATATAGTATGAGTAGACCAAATAAAAGCACTGCACCAATGAGACAGCGAGGTATCGGAGTAAACGAAAATATCATCGATGTATACAATTTTAAGATTTTGTTGATTTTTCAGCTCGACCGATTTCGATAAAATTTAATTGGAACCTGTGAAGTATATAAACCCTTTCAACAAAAACAGAATTTTCCAAATCGGTTCAGGCGTTGTCGAGTAATCGGTGAACATACATAAAAAAAAAGATTCCGACGAATTGAGAACCTCCTCCTTTTTGATGAAGTCGTTTAAAAAAGAGATGCCACTATTTTGAACAGCAATTAACTTTTGACAGTTGAGATACGTTTCTAAGTAAGCTAGTTAATGTTTAAAAACGTATCTAATGACAGGTACCTTGAATTAGCTGGCGTCGCGTCAAACCTATTCACATCCGGTACTGTTTCGCCTTCATTCATTTTAACGATTCAATGTCAATACAATATCAACTGATGCTTAAATGTCTCAATAAACACCCATGTATTTGTTATACACTGATTTTAAAATAAAAATAAACAAGAAAACCCCGAGTTCGGTAGACACCGTCTCTGATCTTCTAACAGGCGTAGTCAGAGGCAAGACATGCCCAGCTTTGTACTTTAAAATGATGTAACATTTACTGTAAAATTAAAAACGCGCGTTGTTTATTTATTAGGTGGTTTGAATATGCGCTGGCGCCGGCCGGTGCCCCCCCCGCGCCCCGCGGTCGTTATCAGTTGCTGTGCGTTGTTTTTTGTAACTGTGTCCACCGTCATTTGACCGTCGTAATATAGAGGTGATAAGCTCTTTCGCTTGTCACATTTATAACATCATTTTTACGAACGCAGTTTTTTTAAGACTGTTGTTTATGTTGCTGTTGACTCATATGGTGTATTAATGAGTTAGGTTATATGGATTTGTTTACCCAGTATGGTTGTTTTTGTGGTTTATATATTAATATTTGCTAGCTTTAACTACGCGGGGTCCGAATAAAAATCAAACATTTTTTATTTAATAAAATCAAGGACAACTTTGAGTCGTTTTCTTACATGCTAGTAAATCTAGTGTAATTGACATTCCACAGCCGATAAATTTAGAAATCTAAACTCATTAGACTGAAGCTCATTTACTGTAGCAACGTATTATGTGTATTACCTCATAGTTTCGTCATTTATGAACCTATTTAAGAAATTCTTTTTTTTATGTTAAACTAGTAGACCCGGCCACGCGTTGCAGCTCAGTAGTTCTAATACGTTGAACCCATATACGCTAACTTCTAAAATTATCAGTATTTCTCTACTATATTATGTATGTATTATGCATACAAACCTTCCTCTCAAATAACTCTATCTATTAAAAAAAACCGCATTAAAATCCGTTGCGTAGTTTTGAAGATCTAAGCATACATAGGGACAGACAGACAGCGGGAAGAGACTTTGTTACTATGTAATGAAGATATACTTTCAAAATGTCATCCAAGTAAACGAAATTTCTTATTTTGTTTTCCTGTGACTTTCCAATGTTATTCATGAATGTCGAAAACCTGATGAAGTACTAAAAAGAGCAACATAAAAACTTAACCGACTTCAAAAAAAGGATGAGATTCTCAATTCAGTTTTTTTATATTCAATGAATTTGGCTTTGTTTCATTTTATTATAATATATTTTACTTCATAAAATGCGCGGGTAAAAATCAAGTTATTTAGGTTGGTTTCATGGAACAAAGGTACTTAGTATATGTTAATTATAAAAACATAGGTTATTCCTATGTTTTATATATTTTATATGTTTGTGTTTTTTTAGACTATTTTGTGTTATAATCTTTGACATTTATAATAATCTTGACAATTTTTAACTTCGGCATCTACTAAACTTTTAATATAATTTAAGGTTTTATCATTGTCCTTTATTTATTAGTGTTATTAACATGTTCGTACAAGTTAAATAAATAAAGAAATTCAAATTATGTCTGATAAAATGAAATAAAAACAGTAGAGGCTCTCTCGATGACACATCCATCGCAAATGGGTATCTAATCTTATCAAAATAGATAAAGCATTCGATTATATTTATTTACAGAAATGTACTTATGCCGTAGCATAAAACAACGTAGCAGTTGGGATTATTGGAAAAAGTACTCAACAATAGTTCTTCAATTCTTTGCATATTTAGCATTTTAACAACATATTTGACATTTTGATAACATTTGATAAACACTTTACTCAGTTATTATTTTGTCGATGGAGGCACCGACACCGTTTCCATTTATCTAGAGAATATTCATCAGGGTGAGTTTGATTCGCGGTCCGCTCGTTGCCGCTCACGGTTCGGATGTTTTGAAAGTGAAAATATATTCAAATAAAAAAAAAACAAATTGTCATTACAGTAGCAATTGCGACAGCAAAAGCAATAATACGAAACAAACAATGGATATTAAAAAATCTTATTACGGAAGCCAGTCGCTACCTACTAAGTACACCTCTGACGGCCTAAAGACGAAAGAATGGCCCTTGATTCTATATTTTTGCCGGACCAACAAAAATATAGTAAATAACGAACACCATTATTTGTTTGCATCAAAGTCTAAATTAGAGTGCCATTTTTTAACCGACTTTATCAAAAAGGAGGAGGTTCTCAATTCGTCGCAATCTTTTTTTTTTTCGTTTTTAATTTTTAATAGTTTTTTTAGGACATTGTATATTTCGCACACCATCATCTAGACCAGAAGTAAGCTGAGCTTGTGTTATGGGTACCACATGACTGATATACTACTTAAATACTTTTTTTTTCTGTAAATACATACATATTATACATAGAAACACCCAGACCCGAGACAAATACTTGCAGATCATACAAACATTTGTCCCGCGGCGGGAATCCCGCAACCTTTTGCGTCTCAGCCGGACCTAAGCCCACTGCACCACAGAGGTCGTCAACTACGATATACAACTTACATAGTTTTTTTTGTAAATACGTACATATTATACAGAAACACCCAGAACCGATACAAATATTTGCAAATGATTTAAACATTTGTCCGGCGGCGCGGCGGTGGGAATGACACCCGCAACCTTCTGCGTCTCAGCCGGACCTTAGTCCACTGCGCCACAGAGGTCGTCAAATTTAATCACGTAAAGAGGTGTTGATTAAAACTGCGACAAATTCGCGAAAATGTAATTATATAACCTATTTTAAAACGTTATTTTAAATATGTTACACTAATTTGGACTTTGGTGAAGGCAAAATAAAAGTCTCTCGTGTTTTACGAAATCTTCGCTTGTTTGGAGAAACAACAGTCGTAGAGCATGAAAAGTGTTAGTTTAAGAGCAAGCAATGAAGCCTATTGCTATTTGTTCGTCGCTTTTTCCGCATTCATTTACTAATTCACAGTTTTGGCAAGCCGTTACATGACAACATTTTGTAACCAAATACAGCTCTTGCGTTCAAGCAATAAAAAATGCAATTGTACAAAACCCCACATAAATTCGCACTTTACACTAGTGATATTGTTCAATTTAGATTGTATATTTTAAATAAAAGTACTGGATGCACGTGGTTCTGTAGAACGAACATAATGGCGGCAATTTGTTTCTATTTCATGAAATATTGTTGTGTCGTTGTCTGTTAATAATAGGAATTCAGGAGAAAATTTTAAATTAATGTAGTTTGCACCTGTGATTTGTATTTTAGAACCAAACTCATATTAAAAATCAGCTAAGCATTGTTTTTTTATTCATTTATTAAATATTAAATATTATTACATCTCGTTACATTGCACAAAATTGGCACTCTGTTGTAAATGCCTTTGCTTTGGCATGTCAATGAAAAACAGAGTCATAAATAAATACCTTCTGGTGTACAATCCACAAAATTGCATCCAGCCATAAACTAAGCATATCTTGCAGTATGGGAACCAGATGACTTACGGAATACATCACATTTTAAAATAGTCATATATGACATTATAACACTAAGACACAAAACAATCATTTATTATCATCACACAAATAATTGTCCTGGAAGGGAATTTAACCCACGACTTACAGCGAAGAAAGTCGAACTGGGAGCCCTGTCTAACCATCTCACTTAAAATCTAAGCCTAAAGCTAGGTGCGGGTAGGTGGTAGGTACTTGTACCTGCAGCCCTATTTTATAGGCCATTGGTGGAAAGTTGCCACTACGAATTCAAATCAGGAAATGAACAGCTCATGTATTCGCTGATGTGGTAGCTCAAGGTGAAGTTCAAAACGATAATTGCGCTCGTGTAGACATGTTTGGATTACAATCAAGAATTTATTCGTCTATTTATTATTTTTCTTAATGGTGAATGGTTATTAGCCTATTATGGGGGTTAGTCCCCCTGCTGACTAACAGAAGAGCTAGCAACAGAGAAGGAAGAAAACTTGTAATAAACCCGGCTCGGTGCCAGCCGTTATGCACCTGCAACCGAACCGATACCGCATGTACTGACTCGTCTTTCCTGCGGGTCCTGTCGGCAAGGTCGAGAGGTTAGTATATGCACCTGGGAAGGCCTGCGCTATCAAACAGAATCCAAAACAGAGTGTCATCAGTGGAGAGGAAACTTCACCCACCCACATGCCCACGCTTCGCATTAGTAGTCAGCAATCTCAACTTACTCAGTTTTTTCAGCATCATACGACCGATGTGCTGATGACCACAGTCCATGAATTAGTTTTTTTAAAACAGCACACTTTATACACACCACTGTAGGTTAAGCGCACAGCTGATGCGTACTCCTTCTTTATTTCCCTTTCTCCTTCTCGTCACACAACAGACACACACACTGTTGTGTACCGACCTCTCGGAAAATGTATTGGTACCATCTGACAGCCAACACTACCACTGGTTAATTAAATCGAATAGCGCGCGCGTCCCGGTTTCATGTTACACACCACCGTCCCTTTTCACGAACTCACTTCCACAGATTGCAGAAAAGCGATAGCGAAAATGTAATACATTAAAAACATGTCTAGGACCTAGTATAGGAAGTGGTATAGGATACATACAAGAATATAGACTGATGGGCAAGATAAGCACAGGATCGCGTGGTATGGAAATCTTAGGAAGGTCTGTACCCAGCAGAAGGTGAAGTCATGTTGTGGATGATGTCATCAATAAACATCATGACAGTGCCTTGTCATATTTATATATAATGTCGACCTCTGTGGCGCAGTGGGCTAAGATCCGGCTGAGACACAGAAGGTTGCGGGTTCGATTCCCGCCGCGGGACAAATGTATGTATGCTCTGCAAGTATTTGGCTCGAGTCTGGGTGTTTCTATGTATAATATGTATGTATTTACAAAAAAAAAAGTATATAAGTAGTGTATCAGTCATGTGGTACCCATAACACAAGCTCTGCTTACTTTGGGGCCAGATGATGCTGTGTGAAATATCCGGGGTTATTTATTTATTTATTAATGTATGTATGTATCAAAAAAGAGTACAATTGTTTAAAAAAATGTGAAAATCATAATATTAATTCTAGAAATAAATATAAACTCGCTGTTCCCACAGTTAGGCTCGCTAAAGTTAGTAAATCTTATATAGGGCAATGTGTACACTTCAATAACAAGATCCCAAAGGACTTGCTGGATATGTCGATTGGCAAAGTTAAATATAATAAAACAGAAACAGTCTCATAAAGCTTACAAAATAACAGATTATTTATATGACAAAAAAGCTTGGACTGAATCTGCTCCAACTCGACTCGGGATCCGTAACAAAACGTAACGTAAGATACTCGCAACGCTGTTGTCGCACTCATTCATATAACGACGAGCTTACGAGAGTGCTACTGACTGTGTAGTAAGATAGCACATTAACGTTTGCATTGTGTGTGTTAATGCTCTTCCTCAAGATATAATCTATCTCCTTGAGCGTCGTTTTAAACAATCTATAGATAACTGATCCATATCACAGCCAGAGAGCAGCGTCTCCAAAGCGACGGTATTGCCATGTTCAGTAGTTTGACCTGTAGGTATTTATTATGTACATTTCTGTAAACAAACTTTAGTATTTAGCTTCTTACTTTCGTTTTTTACCCTATCAGCCGTTTAGCAGTGATAAGACATCAAACAAAACATACATACAGATTGAGACAAGTTCGAATCCTACTAATATTATAAATGATCTACTTATTCATATTTTGAAGATGGTATGTCCCAGTGATTGCCGTTTATTACTGTGTACCTACGTAATATTGTACTCGTATGTCTGCTACAATAATAATTATTGTTATTTACTATATACGACGAATGTGAGTGCCTAGATAAACCTTCTCAGGTTTAAAGGTACAATACCTACTGAAATATTTGTATAGTTTTAGTGATTTTAATAATAAAAAAAAAAAAAATATGTTAAAGATCCTACAAACAAGTGTGTGACCAGATGCGTTTCTTGCCGGATTCTTCTAGAACTAGGGTTAGGTGGAACCGGCACCTAGATTCAGTAGCATGTTAGAAGACGATTCAAAGTTGTCCTTGTGATATTATAAAATAAATAATTTTTTGATTTGATTTGATGATGATGAGTTTTATAGATAACTAGTAGGTACTCTGGTATATGAGAGGCTGTCTGCAGAGTGCACAATAAGGTGCATAATCTATTATAATTTATCTTTTTTCTTCATTTCGATATCTATTGCGATGTACCCATAGGTAGGTAGGTAGGTACCTTGTAAAGATAAACAAATAAAAATATATAATGAAAAAATAGTATTGGTGCACAATTCACACATCACCATCTAATTCAAACTAATCCTTATGGGAACCAGGTGACTACGTCTATAACATTTCTCTTTTTTCATAAATACGAGTACTTTTGAAACTTTCGTATTTATTAACATAGAACAAACAGATGAACACAGTTCATCACACAAATATTTGTCCTTGAGGGGAATCGAACCCCACAACCCACGCGCAGAAGGTAGAGGCTTTCTACCAACTGAGCGGAGAGTCAAAGCAAAGTCAAGTCAAAAGATACTTTATTCAATACAATCACAAGGATCACTTGGAAACGTCTTACATACTAGGTCAATTTAGGTGCCAATTCATCCTAACCCAAGCCCGAGAAGAACTGGCAAGAAACTCGTCTTGGTCCTAGCGCTTGTTCACATGATCCATCTTATAACTACCTTAACTACGAAATACTAATACAAGAGAGTTTATACATTTCAAGTGTGTCGGTTAACTGTCTGATCGCAGAGCGACATGAGGCCATGCATTCTTATCAATAATGTAGTCATTTCTATTATAATAAGCTTTCTTCCAAAGACTACCTTTTATGTATGCTTTAAATTTCTTAAAAGGTCGTTTAGAGAGGCCAGTCTAAGTGCATATAATCACTAGGTACTCGTACCTAAGTATGTATATCTACTTCATTAAACACTAGCTTCTACCCACGGCTTCGCACGCGTGATTCCAACATAAAAAACGACATAATGCTCTTCCTCAAGATATAATCTATCTCCTTGAGCTATCTACCGTTTAAAACAATCTATAGATAATGTAACTGATATCACAGAGAGTAGTGTCTCCAAAGCGAAGGTATTGCCATGTTCAATAGTTTCATATATAGGTATTTATTATGTACATTTCTGTAAACAAACTTTAGTATCTAGCTTCTTACTTTCGTTTTATCAGGATCCTATCAGCCGTTTCGTCGTGATAAGGCATCAAACAAAACATACATACAGATTGAGACACGTTCGAATGTATAATATTATGAAAGGTAGACCTTTGCTAGAGTTTCCGGTGTCGTATGTCATCAAAAAAAAACAAAAATATATTTATTGACATAATACAATGTTACAGATCTATAATGAATCCATAGACTCCCGAACTAGAAAACACAGTGTTTCAGGAGCGAGTGGCTTCTCCCATCAGTTATTATCTAACTAAATTAATAAAATCCAAAACTAAATTAGGTACCGACTAAAATAAAAAATAAAAAAAAATACATTTTTAATGTACAAAATTATGCAATGCTCTCCGTGTTATGATATGAATAGTGTAATGGCCTATGATTTTAAATTTATTATTGTCTTTATAAAAATAATACTGTAATATTATTTTATATTGAAATAGGTGTTTAGTGTTTATTCAAAATCCTATAATTTTAAACATAAGAAAAACAATTTAACTTCTTTAATTATTTTCTCAGGACGAAATTCTTTGAGCATATTCTCTATACCCTCATAATCAAAGTTTTTGAGCCAGTTGAGTATTATCCTTTTAATTTCATTATTACCATACTTTTTAACCCTATGTACCACAAATTAAAAATAAAAGTCATTACGAATCCCTTTATTGAAAATTATTGACCGACAAACATGGGCAAACTGTAAGTTGTCGACTTCGAAACCATAAAAATGATGCAAAAATTATTCATTATTATGTTGCATCGTGCAACCTAAATTGTAGAATACCTGTACTTACTTGATTTGGTATAAAAGCTGTTAAATGATAAGCTTCAAGGACATTTCATAGATAACGTAAGCATTAGTATATGTAGATGATAAATTAAGAGAAGGGTAACAGTCATCGAAACATCGATATTGACAATAATAATGACTTAATTATTATATATAATATTCTTCGTCTGTCATTTCATGGAGTAACATAGCTCTGTTAATTTAATATTTTTACCCGTTTTATTGCATGTTTTATTCAGTAATCTAGGCGGAATTTTAATGAATAAATTGTGACCACAGGACGGGTATGGATAATTTAATTATATGTGTATTGTAGTACAAAGTGATTTGAACGACGAGGAATCCCAAGAAAATTCAAGACGCCATTCCGCGTGACGTCTAGAATTGACAATTGACCATCGACTAAGACTAATAACAAACAAACTGACTATAAACTATAAACACATGACATTGGCAGAATTGACATTAGTATGTAGAAGAAGAAGAAGAAGAAGAAGAATATGTTACTACTAAAGTTACTAATGTAGTTACTAACTTTACTTTTTATTTTTAAGGTACATACCAATCTCAGCATAGAAAACTTTAATAGGTACCTATGGACAAAACTAAATTAGGAAGGTGGTATTATAAATACTTATATATACGCGGCAGAGAGGCCCCGACGTATAAACAGACAACGTAACGGTTTTATTTTTAAAGAATCGACAATCCTATAACCTACCTAAGGTTTGTTGTCCCACCACTAAAAGATAAAAGCTGCGCCCACACACTTGTGCCCGCGCGCCGCGAATCCACCGCACGCGAACCGAGGTGAGGCACTACACCACGGCTGGCAGACGTATAATGCCAGCAACAGAGAACAGACGTTTTGAATTTTAATTAGTAAAACGATTGCATCATCATCGAGTCAAGTTTTTAAAATCAAGGAAGTATCGGTGGATAAATGGACGAATTGAGCGTTAATATGGACGCTAATTATGAGACTGAAGCTGACGTAAACTGGTTTGGCGGCAAACCATCAAACTCAAGGTATTTGTGCATATTTTATACTTTAACTCTTATTCTCTGTGTGTGTAGGGATCTGAGAAAGGAATCGTTATGTTGACGAAACACTTTTAGGGGTCTCTATGTCCATATTCCAAAACAAAACTTAATTGATCTTAGTTGTTGATCTGAAAATGAGTTTTAATGAGGAATACAGGCCTTGGAGAGTCTGCTTAGATTCTAGAGTTTTTGTTTAAAACAATTGCCTTTTTTTCTTATCTAATCTTCATATGTCTTTGACATAAATGTCACCGATAATCATAATCTTCTATAACTAAATTGATTTATGACATCCGCGCTCATTTGATAGCACTTTGCTACATTAAAATAGAAAATAAATAAGAGCATTATAAGCATTCTTCACAGCGTCTGGTAGAGACTTTGAGTGACCCATGAGCTGGCTCCTATCTGGCTCAGCGTATTAGCATTGCCATTTAACGTGGCAATGCCGCCAGTATCTTGGGAACGGGCAGCGTTCTGGTAGTGTTCTGGATCAGTGGTGCTGATTTTATATTATTGTATATTATTCTGAACATTTCTGTAAATAAAAACAATTCTTTTAGTTTACTTATCATATTTTATAAAACATCCAGTCGCTAAGTTAGTCATAAATGTTGTATTTGTTTGTAGTACCGCCGCCGCAGCCGGCGCCGGCGCCGCTGACGTCATCAACAGTTCGGACGAGATCGACAGGACTCTCCCGCCGCGAGTTGAGTTCCACAAACATGACATGTACTATGACATGACCGGGGAGAAACATTTGGTCGTTTTTAATCATCGCAAATACCAAAGAACCAGATATTTCGAGTAAGTTTTATTACTTTATTACTTGTTTTTTTATGATTAGGCACTTAGGTACTGTTTTTTTGGTAGGAGAATAAATAAAATAATAATAATAAATAATAATTTTAATTTTTGCACATTTACGAATGCGAAAGCGAATGCGAATACCGCATTTTCAAAATTTGACGTCTTTTATCCAGCTCGTAGTTGGATAGAACGCGCTCACGCACACTTGTAAATGGAGCTTAAGATTGGTCTAACTAGAGCTACTGCCAAAGCCAACTGAGTTGACAGGCAAGTCAGGATTTAAATCCTATAATTCACCGGACTTAGTGAACAAGACTAACATCACCTACCTACGAGTAGTTTTCGAACTACATTCATAACGACATGTTTCATTTTAGGTATAAACAGCCCTCAGAGAGAACAGGTACTGAAAAAGATGTAGATAGCCTGCAGTATACCTTCAAGAACCTGGGTTTTAAAACACAAGTTCACAGCGATTTGTCGCACGTGGACATTCTGAACACGATGGCAAAAGGTAGGTCTTTTATTTCCTTCTAAGGCCCAGCTCGCATTAATAAATCAATCCACGCGGTTATAACCGTCCGCGTTTATTTTAGAAGTTTGTGATCTTCATCGCGCGCTTTTTTCCGCTAGTGCGTGCGCTTACGTCTGGTTTCATAATTTATAGAATAAGTTGAACAAAATTCGTTGCGGATTAATCCGTAATGCGCTAGGCTTATCTTTTTTTTTAAACATTTTCTATAAGTCAAGTTTCTAAGTAAGTGTTAGTAGAGTAACAGTACTATTTCAAAGTCTTGTTTAAGTCGCTCATTAGTAAAGATTTTCTTCGTCAATTCTATATTTAGGAGCGACTAAGTAAACGTTAGTGGCAGATATTTATCGATCGAAATATCTATCGAGATACCTTATCTAATATATAAAATTCTTCTGTCACGGGGTGCGTAATCGAACTCCTCCGAAACGGCTCGACCGATTTTCGTGATCCTTAGCGAGGATATTAGTCAGGGGGGAGAATCGAACAACATCTATTTTTCATCCCCCTAAATGTTAAGGGTGGTCCACCCCTTAATTTTTTATTTTTATTTTTCAGACAAAATTTTTTGTTTTTATTTTTTTATGATACATCATACAAAAATACATGCAACCCTAAATTTTCACCCCTCTACGATCAACCCTTATTTTTTAAACATCATATTTACCTATAAAAATGTTTCCTAAAAATAACATACATGGCAAAACAACGTTTGCCGGGACAGCTAGTCGATTTATAATATTCGAAAGTGTCTCTTTTTATTTGTCACATTTTCAAGACTGAACTGAAGTGTACACTTTGTTAACACTTTGTTGGGTATTTTTATTCATGTGTTTTTACACTGCGGTACTGCACACCACTTGTAAACTTTGGAATTCATCTTTATCACACGAATTAATTTAATATTATGTTTAATTTCTTCGCTGCGCATAGACACAATGACATGTTTACATAAGCGTGACGTCAGAGCCGACGCCATGACACCAGCGAGCTGTTTTCGCGCCCTATTGAAAAATATTTAAAAATGGCTTTAAACTCCGTTAAACTTAATTTCGTTACCGAAATAAAGGTTTTTTTCGTAAATAGTTAATGTGTACCTACATTACAGAAGAGGATTTCAAAATCTTTCGTCACCCTTATTGGTTATATTAGTTTGTAGGTACATATATTATGTTTATATATATATATATATAATTTTTTTTATACATTCTTATATTGTTCTTTTTTTATTCTTTTTTATTATATATATATTTTTTATTATATTTATATACTTACATATACATATATAATTTATTATAATACCCAATTACCTATATTTTATTACAATACCACCTAATTTCACATTAATTTATGACTAATATTTATTTAATTTACTACGGAGAAAAAGAAGCCTGGTGACTAGACAAATGTGGTGCCGGAGACTGCACTTTCCCCGACTATCCCACATGACTATTTAAATCTAGTCACCTTGTAAAGACTTTTTGGAAATTAAAACATTATTATTATTACCAGCTAGTATATTATGTGATAGACCTAGCCTATATCCTCCTGATGCATAATATGATCCCGTTAATTTCAGTTTGCAAAATGAACCACTCCGCCACGTCCTGCGTAGTGGTGGCCATCATGTCACACGGAGACGACAATTCTGTGTACGCGGCGGATAAGCCGTATCGTTTGAATGACATCACGAATATTCTGCAACACGGCCACCAAAGCCTCGTCGGTAAACCCAAACTGCTGTTCGTGCAGGTAAATGCAATCACATATTATTTATTTACAGTAATCGTAATTTCTGTTACTTTTATTTCATCTGGTTATAGGACTCTACAGCAAGAGTCCGTCTCGGTCGGTAACATCACTGTACCAGATATTTCTATAAACTCTCTTAAAGCAGTAGCTGATATTGGTAAAATATTTGTAATTCAAAATAGGGCAATACGTGCCATTTATAAAATGAAACCACGAGAATCTTGAGAGAAATATTCAAAGAAATTTATATTCTCACAATAGTTTCACAATATATATATGAAAATTTGTTATACACACATAAAAATAGAGATGGGATTCAGCTAAATTATAAATTATGTGACCTTCATAAAATCAACACTAGGAATAAACATAAATTATACATCCCTAGGTTTCGACTAGAAAAAGTTAATAAGTCATTTATGGGGAACACGGTGCGCTTCTATAATAAGTTTCCTGAAAATGCAGTAGCATTTTCAGGAAACTACCTATTACCTAGAAACTACCTATTATGAAATTTAAAGCATACATTAAAGGTAGTCTTTTGAAGAAAGCTTATTATAAAATAAATGACTATATTATTGATAAGAATGCATGGCCTCATGTCGCTCTGCCGTCAGACAGTTAACCGACACACTTGAAATGTATAAACTCTCTTGTATTAGTATTTCGTAGTTAAGGTAGTTATAAGATGGATCATATAAATAAGCGCTAGGACCAAGACGAGTTTCTTGCCAATTCTTCTCGAGCTTGGGTTAGGATGAATTGGCACCTAAATTCACCTAGTATGTAAGACGTTTCAGAGTGATCCTTGTGATTGTATTGAATAAAGTAAATAATCTTTTGACTTTGACTATGACTTTTGTGCGAGGATTACTGTGTTTAGTTTAGAAAGGCATTGGAGCAAGTGAAATTACCGGACAAAAAGACTAAAGAACTTATGTAACCTGCGTGTACCTCCTAGTATTGTAAGCGTCATAGGATACGGTAACCACATCGTGGTTCCTTTACGTTTCCGTTCCTTTAAACAAACACAAAAAAAAATGTTTGTATTAAAAGTAAAAATTAACGGTTTTTGGATTTGTTCTCTTACCTGTGCTGTAAGACCTTGTTTCTTGCCAAATTTTATAATTCAAGTTCAAATGGAAACTTTTTTACGAGTTCAAAATAAATTACCGATTAATAAGTTACCGAATTTAGGCTGCATTATTTGACTGCGTAAACATACTCGTAGATATATGATTATTTCATAGCTTTAGTGAAAAAAGGGAGAACAGTTTTAGTACTTGATATTTATAATAGCATTATACATCTACGCGTTCTTGAGATAAATTGTCTTTATACATAGAAATACTGTCAGACAGACGGACCAAGGTGATATTGTGAGGGTACCTAATTTCTTTTGAGGTACAAAAAAAATACAGCTAGTAAGCATATTTCCGTATTTTGTGCAATACTTAGATATAGGAAATGCAATAGTCCCGAGTTCACTTGGCATATCTAAGACACGTTGAACACAAAGTACCTGTGACTTTTGCGTTTCGTGTACTGCTACTTGTATTTATGAGTATTTTGTGGTACTGTGTAGAATATGATGCATGTGCTGTCGGACTAGGTATGTAAATTTGTTGTAAAGGGATTATATTACAAAAAATAGGTAATCCAAAAATGATTTCTTGTTGCAGGTAACGTTGCCTTCGTACGGTGAAATATCAATTATTCTATAAATTCGCGCGCGCAAATCTACGAACTTACCGCAGTTGCTACGACTTCACGAAGAAAGTTATCCCCAGTTGCTTTGCATCGGATAAAAGTACTTGTCGTGTGAGTTAATAAATATAAGCTAACAAACGTGGCACAAAAAAGTATATAATTAGTATACCATGTGGTTTCCATAACACAAGCTCTGCTTTCTTTGGGGCTTGATAATGCTGTGTGAAATGTCAAGCATTATTTATTTATTTGCTCATAAATGGTGGCCTTAGTCGTGTCCTCTCACTCGCACAATTGCACGATTCGTTTGTTTAATCAAACATGTATACCAAAGATAGCTACATAACTATATAATTACGTTTTAAAAACTAAAAAGAAAACCGATTTCATCGAATGAAATTTGAGCCTACGCTCCGCTCCAATGAGACAGCGAGGTATCGAAGTACATGAAAACATCATCGATGTATACAATTTTTAGATTTTCGATGATTTTTCAGCTCGACCGATTTTGATAAAATTTATATGGGACCACCTGTGAAGTATAACCCTTTCAACCAAAAAAAGAATTTTCCACATCGGTTTAGCCGTTTTCGAGTAATCGGTGAACATACATAAAGATTCTGACGAATTGAGAACCTCCTCCTTTTTGATAAAGTCGGTTAAAAAGGAACATCAATATGAACAACATCGCATGTAGATGACACGTCACAGTAAAAGATGTTAAAATAATTATTTCACTACATTACGTGCCGTAACACTACTTATTAAAACATAGCCGCCACCGACAAGCATTGATTTGGACGCTATAACAGATTGGGTTCAACGAGATAAGGCATGCTTCAACGAGGTAAGGCATGCTTCAACGAGGTAAGGCATGCTTCAACGCGCGGACAGTAAATAATACTTTTAGATTTCAATGTCAAGCAACCTTTGCTATTCACTTAGTTCACAACCACAGTGTCGTTTTAACCACAGATGGTGTCTTTATAAATCAACCTTTAGAAGTAGTTTGCAGACAAACATGTTATTAAGTCAGCAACTATTTTATTATTGGTTTCATTAATATCTTCTCTTCGCAGATCAGTCAAATCAGTCAGACTAGATTATTTTGACTGATTTGGTGCAATTGGATCTATATTGTAGATAAGCTAACATCAAACAATGCCACAAATATTGATAGTTTGGTATGGTTCGGCTTCCATTATCACTTTTAGTTTTTTATGTACCTTAGACCTTCCTTGTTCCATATGTCTTAAAGTTTCAACAACGAAAGCAATTGAACATAAAACGCATAGTGCGTTCATTAGCCGTGCCTTCTCCAAACATAGCTTTGATGTTACGTGCTGGATCTGCTGTCTTAGTTCCACGTCGTATTTAACTTGTACTCTATCCATCCTTACCTGTAAAAACAATAGATTTAAAATTTAAAAAAAAAGTTTCTGGAATTCAACACCTCGCTGGCTTGATAATAATTGAAAGTGTTAGTACATTAGAATGCCAATTTAATAATTCAATCTCTATTTTTTTTTAACTTTTACTGCTGACCGAGGTTCCTGTCAATTTATTTAAGTAAATCGCCTCTCTGGTCTTCACGATACACGCTTGCCTAGTGTGAAGACCGCTGAAAGGTCTACCTCTTCAAAATTCGAGCAGCATCAAAGTGCATTTAAACATTGTATATCTATCATATGAATCCCGAAATAAATATTTTTCTTTTTTCTATTTCATTATTAGCAATCGTCGGCATCGCGCTAAAAACATTGGTGATTTTAATATCACCATATTTTTAGCGCGATGCCGACATAATTGGATCATAATATAGATCCTGGAAATCCCAATATAAATGTCATTTGTTGCAGGCTTGCCGCGGCGGGAATATGGATGATGGCAGACGGGTCCAGACTGACGGAGGAGAGAATATTGTCCTGCCCACGCATGCCGATTCGCTGATCATGTTTTCGTCGGCAGAACGTAAGTGACGACCAGTCAGATATATTATTATTTTTTGCATCATTGCTAATATAATTATTGAGCTTTTTAATACGTCCACAATACGAGTAATACTTAACATGAAATCGAGATTTAAAAAAAAATATTATTGGTCGTACGAATTTCCTCAACACAACCGTTCTAAACGTTGAATATTTTCAGAACACCTAGCGTATCGTGACTCCAACGGTTCCTGGCTGATGCAGAGTCTGTGCGAGGTGCTCGATGAATACCACTCATCATACGACTTGCTTCATATGATCACTCTGGTCAACCAGGTATGTTAGCTCTGATTTTTTTAATGGATTTGTTATTTATATATTTATTCATATTATTCTTAAAAATTATTTGATTTAAGTCTGTTTTTCTGCACTGATTGTACATCATATTACAACGAAAATAAACGAAAAACTGGCCCATAATAGTTTTTTATGATAAAATCAGACCAGGGTTGCAGTCCACAAAAAATAAAAAAATAATACTACAGTTTTATTTTTTATAAAACTATTTTTTCAGGGTTTTTGACCTATTAGTTATATAAATCTATATTTTTGGGCAAAACATCCTTGCATATTTTATTTGGTACTTTATATAATTCAACATGTCACTTTTTGTTTCACACATCCCATAATGTAAATTTTCTCTTTCGTTAATAAAACCAGTATCTACGGTTTCCATGCTGAACATAATTTATAATACTATTTCTTTGTATTCTAGGCCGTGGCTTACAGATCCACATACACGAGGTCTGCTGACACAAACAACAAGAAGATGATGCCGGAGACTAAGTTTACGCTCACTAAGTTTTTGAAATTTTAAAGAATGTTCAAATTGTACCTTTCTCTAAGCATTTATTTTATATAAGTAATAAAGTTCCAAAACTATGTACCTAAAAACAAAGGGCCTATCTTTCGAGAATACTCATACCATCATTACATAACAAATACATTTATAAATGAATGAATGAATCGGTTATTTGGTACACACAGAAAAAAAATATGTTAACGACTTGAAAATGGGTATACTAACCCGTTAATAATATGATACTTAAGCACCTCCCACGAGCACGTGTGTGAGTGCCAAAAAGACGGCCAGCTCAGCATGTGTTGAATGGAAGCATGCTTACACTCAACGCTGACTTTGAACCCAAGATGGTTTGTCTAGGCACTCAAATCTTAAATAATAATAATAATCCCGGAAATTCCACACAGCATCATCTGGCCCCAAAGTAAGCAGAGCTTGTGGGTACCACATGACTGATATACTACTTATATACTTTTATTTTTTTGTAAATACATACATATTATACATAGAAACACCCAGACCCTAAACAAATACTTGCAGATCATACAAACTTCCCGCGGCGGGAATCGAACCCGCAACCTTCTGCGTCTCAGCCGGACCTTAGCCCACTGTGCTACAGAGGTCGTCTAAATAATCATAGTAGCAGGCATACGAGTACAATAGTAGGGTACACAGAAGTTAACGACATGATTTACAGAGCTCATTTTATGCGCCGAATAATGAACTGATTTATGGAACTCACTAAGGTTATGATTACAAGACAATGCGTCGATCATCTGTCGCTTGGAGGGGTGGAATAGTATAATCAGCTATCGTGAACACACTTTAATGTGATCATCACAACCTTGTTATGATAACGTCATTACGTTTCTTATCTGTACGATGTGCCTCATTCCTGATGTTGGAGTATTTACAAGGATGACTCTATTGTTATATATACATTCTGTCAAAAAAGTATCGGGAATGGCTGATTTGTTTATGGTTCCAAATTATTTTTTTTTGTTTTTACATTGTCACAACTGTTTTCCGATTTGAAGCGGAGTTTGAGTTGCGTCTGTTATTTAGATTAAACAAAGTGCAGTTTTTAGTAAGATCATATCTAGTGTCTATTGCGAATTTCATAATGGACAAAAACAATGAACAAAATTTGTTCGGTTAACAAAACAAGCTTCGGATAGCGCCACTCCGAAGCTTGTTGACTAGTTTGCATGTGAAACTGGTAAACCCACGTATCGTCACCAATAACAATGTGTTTCATGAATGTTGGGTTGGCATTGACTCTTTCTAGCATTTCCTCAGCGACTCTTATGCGATTGTGTTTTGGGAGAAAATTCAGGTCTTTTGGTACTAACCTAGTATGAAACATGTTGCCATGTTTCATACCCAAGTGATTATTTAAAATGGTACGGATTGACTTGTAAAACAAAGAAAGTTCAATGAGGAATGAGGACTTGATTGAGGATTTTCAGTCGCAATTACCTTCTTTTTTGCGATGTTAACTTCAGTTGAAGACGTTGATGGCCTACCAGAGCGAGGCAAATCTTTCATCAGATCTCGACCGCTTTTGAACGCTTTGAACCACTCATAGGGACTTTTTTTTGATAAAGTCAATTCATCATAAGCCTCCTGTAACATTTTCAGGGACTCCGAACACACAATTCCATTGGAGATGAAAAATTTATGACAAACAAATTTGGTTCATTGTTTTTGTCCATTATGAAATTCGCAATAGACACTAGATATGATCTTACTAAAAACTGCACTTTGTTTAATCTAAATAACAGACGCAACTCAAACTCCGCTTCAAATCGGAAAACAGTTGTGCCAGTGAAAGTTAAACAGTAAATAAAAAATATTATTTGAGAGCAAATTCGACGAAAAAGGCCAGATTTGTGTCAAAAACATTCTTGAATTTTGCACCACGATAATGCGCCTTTTCACAAGACCATCATTGCAAACGAATTTTCAAGCAAGCACATTATTCACCAGGTATGGCTCCAGCCGATATTTTTCTTATTCCTAAACTCAAATTAGCACTTCGTGACATCCGTTTTCATTTGGTAATAGACATAAAGGAGAATTCGCGGAGAGAACAGAACTCAATTCCGGAAAAAGCGTTTAAAAAATGTTTTGATGATTGAATTATTCGTTGGCGTAATATCGTTTCTGAATACTTTGAATGCGATAAATTAAATTTGGATGAATAACTAACATTCTGTGTATTATTGATCGTTTTCCGGTATTTTCTTGACAGAGTATACGTCTGGTGGGCATACGTGGGGATCTCGCGTAGTTGAGAAATCACAATAATATCATAATAATTTTAATAATCTTTATATACCAATAACGTTTCTATTTCAATTTTCACCTTCAACAACGAAACGCTAGACAGTTTCATGAAACGAGTTCAGTCGACGACGATCGAAATAAGAATGTCAGTTTGTTTATCGTGAAACTGCATCATGACTCAGAATACGCTGTCAGAGCACACCAAACTTTTGTGTTCATCACACAAATGTTTGTCCTCTGTGGGAGCCGAACTCAGAAACCCACGAAGGTATGGCTAACTATCAAACGTACTGTGAGGACGGAGAACGTAAGCTTAAGGATACGATTATAAGAATATTTCTTTAAGCAAACTAGTTTGGGACGAAGCTACTAAATCATTCGTGAAAATGCTCCATGATTTGTGCTATGGCTTTGTCTACATCTAGCCGCTACGTCATAGCCGACGTAGCAGAAATTTTAACTTGAAGATACAGTTACACATGCTCATTTCTAGCACGAAAGCATGCTACTATTTAGCAATTGCTACTTGTAGCATGTGTGTCGAAACATTGCTAATAAATGCTAATGAGCATGCTCATTTCGAGTTTGCTCAAAAATCGACGGTCGTGCGATTTTGGGCATGCTACTTGCAGCGCGTGCGTTTAACGCGTCTGAACAGGTTTGCTTATCGAGCATGCTAATGCTAGTATCGATCAGCTGTTCGATGCGCGTGCACGATTTCGCATTAAAAATGCCTCAAATGCAAATGCCAGGCGTCAAAAGTTGAAAATAACTGCTTGATACACAAGTCAGCGGCACAAGCTTGTTAGTGGGCGCAGCTAAAATGCATGCTATTTCACCTAGCTTAGTGTGAAAAAGGATAGACGTGCACCAAGGATAGAGATGAGCGGTAAGGAGATAGCGTGATTATAATTTCGAGTCATATGTTCAAATTAATCTATGATTTCTAAATAAAACTATTGCGTAAAAATAATGAATAGACCTTTGGCTCAAGGGTTCTCATGAAAAAAATATTGAATGTATTTATTAAAAAAAAAAGTTATTTGAGCTTTTGAATAAATAATCTATGCTTGTATTGGAATAATTTTTAGTTTGCGTACTCCGTTTGTTATTTATTCATACCTAAAGTTGCGCTAAAATCAGTGATGAAAAACGATTATTTTTGAGTCTTGTATCTTTCAAACCCATATTATTTTTACAATTTTGTATTGATACAAGCATAGATTATGACAAGACAAATTTATATCACTTTTAGTTTTGGTTGTTCATCATCAGACGGTGGTGTGATCACCCTTCGACGTTTGTATGGAAAGATAATCGACTTGTTCACTCTTCATTAATAATATTCAAGAAATACTGTATATCAAGATTTTTAACAAACATGGACGATAGTATTTTGACTTTGAATGTGATATAAACTAAAATTTAAAAAATTTAAAAACCATTTCATTCTAGAATGTCGGGTACCGAAGCTTCCAACCCGTGCTTAAATAGCATGCGTGTTCAATTGTCTGCTTTGAGAATGCTGCTTATTTAGAAGTATGCTTAAAAAAGTGCATGCTAAACAAAAGCAAATAAGTCAGTTTGAAGAGCACGTTTGTTTTAAGCATGCTTATAAGCATGTCATTTTATGTGCATGAGTATTGATACTTGCCGAGTCTTTGCCGCGTTTTGCATCAGGGTAGCGAGACAAGTGATTTATAGTTAGCCAATTTAAATTAGTGGGCACATAATTTGACAGTGCCAAGTAGAATGATATCAGCTGAAATCCCGTGTTAGTATTGAATATATGAGTCGTCTAGTTTTAAATGCGGCAATCTGTGTTTTTTGTCCAAAATGAGTTATTGATATGGCAATAAAGATAATTTAGAATAAAACCATCTCAGTTTGACTTTGAGTATCAAATGCGTCAACCTGTTATTGAAAATGATGAATGAAATCATAGGGTGGAATCAAACCCGGCTATCTTCAGCCGCCGACCAATCAGAAGCGAGAGTTCTTTAGCGTCATGCATGTCTAACGGAACATTCTGTGCTAATGGTGTTCTGTGTTTTTGATTGCATTATAAAGGTTTTTGTTACTAAAACTAATACAAAACCTATAAAAAAAGTATTATGGAAGATCCAAGCCCTGTGACCAACATCTTTTCACGGAAACGCAAAAAAGACACCGAAATTTGAACTAGAATCCAGCCAAGAAAATGAAGTACTTATGACCGTAGGGGTGTCACTTGTTACTGTAGCGGTTGAAAGAAATAAAGAATCGATACCACTATTAAGTAAGCTGTGTAAGAAAAAATAAGAAAAAAGATAGTAGTCCCAATATGCCTGATTTGTTTTGAATTTGGCGCAATATAACATAGATCATGAACAGATTTTTTGCGGCATTCTGTAAAATTTTGTTTCAAAGTTGGCAATCTGTAAAATTCAAACTGAATTTGTGACTCTTGCAAAATGAATAATGCTAAAATAGGGCTTTCACTAGTTCTGTTACTTGTCTTAGATGGTATTTGAATTAGTTTTGTAATGGCAAGTATAATGCAAAGAAGATAGGACGTTTTTTTTAATTTACCAACATTTTTTAATAAGTCAGATTGCCAATTTTGAAACCAGACGACTCATATATAAGTCAACGGATGCCAACCCGTACCATGTCATATTTAAATTAATATAATGTTTATTCGACAATTTATACGAAATTCAAGGATCCCATAATTTCCATTGTTGTCCTTTAAAATAAACTTTTGAGAATGTTCTCGGCAATTTCGACAAGATCTCACAGCAGGTACTTATATTGAATTGCCTGTCGATTCTGACTTTGAATTTTATAATCCTAGGTGTAAGGTTGGTTATCAAACCAAAGGTAATAAGATAGAATTGGTCATGCGGAAATCATAATATGTGAGACTGTTTGATATGTACGCAATACAAGGTGTATTATTACGATGACGTTACTTTTCGCGTCTGTCTTGTCAACGTTAGATCTTAGAAGAATTAACGTAGAATTTTTTTTGTTTTTTTAGTGCACAAGATCTAGCCAAATAAGCTAATGCGTAATTTTGCTTTGACAAAGTTTTATAAAATAAATTATACTTAAGAATGTGTCCAATAGCACTTTTCTTACAGTCTCTAGTTAAGAGGAAGACACTTTTTTCTTGTGTTTTTTATAGTTACTTATCACTTCACAATTTTTAAACTACACTAACTCAAATGGCTTTTTCCGTTTGAGCCTTCTTACAATGTCTGTGATCTCGAGGAGCTGGATTGCCTCAACGTTCACATGGTGATGAAGCCTCTGATCGTGAGCTTCTGCAAACTTTTGTATTACGTTACCGACAAACTCTATTCTGAGGTCTCTATGGGGATCGTTGAATTTTTGATTCTTCGTTTGTCATTTGAAGTAACATAGCGCTTCTAATTTAATTACATTTCCTCGAGCTATTGCATGTTTTATTCAGTAATCTTAGCAGTTTTTCAAATCAATAAATTGTGACTTCATAGCTCAATATGGACAATTGAATTATAAGTGTATTATGTTGCAATGTGATTTGAACGACGAGGAATCCCTAGAAAGTTCTAGACGACCATTCCGCGATAACATTTAGAATAGACCAATGACCATCGACATTTGACTAAGACTTTATAATCAAACGATCACTTGACACTGGCAAAATTAGCTATGACACATGCCATTAACGAAGAAAAAAAATAACGTTTAATTCACTCTAAACTAGCTTCTGCTTGCGGTTTCGCACGTGATTTTTACTTAAAAAACAGCCTATATTATATTTTATCCATCTCCATCTAATTTAAGTTTTATTTAAATCACATTTATAATATTTGTAATTGTTACAATTATAAGATTAACAGAATTGTAGGATAATAAATATTAAAAAGTGTGTTGTGTAAACATATTACACATATTATACACATTATAAACACATTTTTCACAATTATAACATTTTTCACATTATAAACATAAACATATTGTTATTACATTTAAAACCAGTTTTTAAATAGTTATAATAACTTATGTTTAAATTGTGCTCAATAAATATTATTATTATTATTATTATCCAGCTGTGGGCTTCAAATTTAGAAAAGATAAGTAAGATTCAGAGACAAAGCTAAGCTTGAATTTACGATTTTGATTGTCAACATTCAGCGTGATTATACGGAAGAGTCTAGCGGAAGATAAGTTTTGCAATAAAATAATAGAAATAAGAGTTTCCTTTCCCTTTCTGTTTCTCTTGTTTCCTTTATTTACAGAATAATAAATGAACAATTTACAAACTAACATAGGTATTTCCCTTTCAAAACTTTCATAAGTTCATGAGTTGCACTCATAAACTCATGAGTACAACTCATACAATACAGAGAATTCACTTAAATCTTAATTTAATGGGCTTATCGTACAAGAATATAAAAAAGTTAAAATAATGACAAAATGTCAGTTGTTATAAAAAACTTCGCATCGCTACAACGACGTAAACAATTTGAACCTCCGAACAAACATGGATCGAGCATAACTAGAATTTTGATAATGATTTTTTGTAATTCATTTTGATAAACACGGGTACTCACTTCACTCACGTATTATTATGTCTATGGAGGCACCGACTGTTTCGATTAATCTACCGAAATCTAATAACCAAGTGAACGCTCGCGGCAACTCACAGACCGCGGATTAAACTCACCCTCATGAAGATTTTATCTAGAAAATCTTCATCAGGGTGAGTTTAACAGTGTCGAAACAGTGTCAGTGCCATCGACAAAAAATACGTGAGAAAAACGCGTGTTTGTTAAAATGTATAAGTGTATCTTACACTAAATTATGAAAAACTATGAACCCTATTTTTTAGTCGTAGGAAAGTTTATTATAAAAAATAGAGTTCAGATCACTGACCGCAGGTAAACTGCATATAAGGCTAACAACGAACGTTACCTCGTTGACTAATTCAATAAAAATATATAATATACAATCTTGTAAACGAAGTAACAGCCAAAGCTGTTTTTTATTTGAAGCCCATTTTGTCAAAACAAAATGGGCTTCAAATAACAAATATTACGCCGACTTTCATAACCATCTCTATGTGTTAGGGATGGTTTTTGACGGTTTTTATTCTGTTACTAGCTGGTGCCCGCGACTTCATCTGCGCAAGATTAGTACTTCTTCAAGGTTCTATCTTTATAAATTATACCCTATGTGCTATTCTGATGTATACGCTATATTATTGTCAAGTTTCATTAAAATCCATTCAGTACTTTTTGCGTGAAAGAGTAACAAACATCCATACATACAAACTTTCGCGTTTATAATATTAGTAAGGAAAGAATGTATGGATTTGTATGTACACTTTTTCGTTTGCGGTTTTGTATACACTACCTACAATAATATTAGATAATAATACCTATCTATGGATCTAATCTGTAGATCTTTACACCACCTTTACTTTCAGCATTTTACTGAATACATTTTGCATAGTTACCTAAGAGGCAGTCTGTTGTTTATTCAAGAATTATTCAACAGACGGGACGTTGTTTAACGATTTGTTCCGCATTCGCCCCGCAGAGTTTTGCCCCACTTGTAAAATTCCCGATTCGCCCCACATCATATTTTTCGTTCGCCCCGAAAATATAGTATTCTTTATTTTATTAATATTTTTCCACGTTTGCCCCATTTTGTGATCCTGTTTTGCCTCGCATGTTTTTCTAATACATTTAAGTACAGTCAGAATATAAAATGCTTGAAGCATTGAAACATTTTAATGGTAAACTACGTAAATAATACTTTGTTATTGAATTTTTAAACTTGCTTTACAACTCAGCAGGTAAATAATGCAAACTCTGTGAACAAACGGTTGGGACATGTGCAATCTCTTGATTCATGGTCAAACAGGCTTAGTGCTAGGACAATCACGTTATTGGATTATCATTCTGCTTCGGCGCCTTGTTGAGTGAGGACGTGTATCAGTTCGATCCCTTAAACGTGCTCTAATTGGCTAAGAAATTTCTCGTTTCCTCTTGTGCACTGTGAACGACTAGACTCCTCCCCGAGGTCCGGACGACAAGGATAAACAATTTAACGCGTGAGTTGAACAGTTTTTATTGGTCAAACTGCTTCCCGCCAACAACAAGGTTTGAACTTGCCACCAGTTGCGTGAGAGTCAGCGATTGCTACCGCTGCACCAATACGCAAGTTGTTCTAACGCGCGAAACTACAAAACCAGTGTAACTGTATAGGTACACAAGCGCACACCAAAGGTGACTCATAGAGCCTGAGCGAAACAACAGCTACAAGCGCCTTGACAACTACGACAAGCAAAATACGCTCACGCTTTGCCTGCACTAAACATTAGGATTAACCCACGTTTGGCCTATTGCTACCGAACTGATAATTTATATTTTAGGACAAAAAAAAACCATGGAAAATATTACAAACTTAAACGATAAGACAGAAAACAAAAAGTCTGGAACAAGTCACTCAGAAAGTGAGCAGGATGCAGAACATCTCATCCACGGTCGACGGCTGAAGAGAAGAGCGCTTCGTAGCCCTGAGTTAATAAACTCATTTAAGCTTGATACCGCTTTGAGCTCATTCAAGCACGATATAACAGAGCATATGACACACCTTTTTAAAACTTTTCAAGAGAACCAAGATGCTAAGTTTTTAACTCTTATGTTAGATATTACGGCCATCAAAGAAGAGGTGAAGGAAATAAGATCAGACAATGTTAAAACTGAAAAGAAGATCAATGTACTCACGTCGCACTTTGAAAACGTGACAGACAGGACGGCAAAACTTGAAAACATTGTTGAAATTAATAATGGAAAAATTAAGCAATTGGAAAACCAGATTGAAAATATAAATCGTCAAGCATGTGCATATAAAATAGAACTAAGAAATATACCCTCAAGGCCTCAAGAATCTTCTGAAGAGCTTCGTCAGATAACGGATTCTTTATTAAAAGCACTAAAAATTGAAGCTCTACCCTATGAGATACGTAATGTTAGAAGAGCTCCAGGGAAAACTGATGCACCTAGGCCCATTGTACTAGAGGTGGCCACTACGAGCCTCAAGAACAAGATAATTAAGGAAACTAGGTGCTTTAACATTAACAACAAATCAGGAAAGCTTAACACCTCCCATCTATCAATCCAGGGCCCCCCTAGGCCAGTGTACATAGGAGAAAACCTAACGTATAAGGCGAAGGGTGTATTTTATAAGGCACGTGAGTTTGCCAAGCAGAACCACTATGCTTTCTGCTGGTCGTCTAATGGACAGATCTATCTACGCAAAGAGGAAGGCGCCAAGAGCATCGTAGTCAGAGAGGAAGATCAATTACAAGACATTGAACAGAATGCATGACTCAAATTTTGTACGTACGAAAACTTATCTTATAAACATCAAACATATTATAGATATAGATGTAATTTTTTTATTGTTATTAGAAGCTTAGCCAACAACCAACTACACCCTACAAAAATACCATACACACAATCACCAATCAACACATACCAATTACATTATACACTACACTACATGCTCGTACATACTGCAGTTTTAACTGCAACACACATATTATACTCCAAAGACATTATTTTACAAATCACAGCTCCTCACCACTACATGCCCCGATGCCCGTCGCTACTCTGTGCTATATTTTCAAGATCACTTTTATCTAATACAACAATGCACTGTATGTACATACGCAGTGCTTGCAACCGCAATGTTGCATTTGATATAACATGAATACAAATATAGAAAATTTATATGATAGCATAGACAACGTGACTGTATCGGAGGCCTACTTATGTGAACCAGAGAATTGTTTATCCTTTATTAATAAAAACAAGCAACAGTTAGTGATCCTAACTGAAAATATTAGGAGTATTGCCAAAAATTTTGATGAATTCTTGATTCTCTTGAAACGTACAAATATACAACCAGATATTTTAGTTATGACTGAATGCTGGCTTTCTAAGTGTCACAGCCTACCACCCTTGGAAGGCTACGAAGCCACAGCTACTTCAAATAATATTCTACAGAATGATGGAGTTGTTATATACACAAAATCAAATATGAAAACATATACATATGAACCTTCGTTTCAAAACGCAAACTGTCTAATAACAACAATAAATGAGGACCTTGCACTAATATCCATTTACCGATCCCCTTCTTATAAGAACATTGAAAATTTCATAAATTCCTTAGGCATTGAACTCTCTAAGTTATCTAAATTTAATAATGTGATATTAATCGGTGATATAAACATAAATATCTTAGATGACTTGACTACACGAAAATCAGCAGACTACATAGACTTATTAGCTTACCATGGCCTTCTACCTTCACATACTTATCCGACTAGGAACTTAAACTGTTTAGATCACACTTTCATTAGAACAAATAAACCCGTCTTAACGCTTGTTATCCAGAACAGCCTCACTGACCATCACACAGTGTTATTAGCACTTCACATGAATTATAAAAACATAGATCCAAAACAATCAATGATCTCTAAAGTAGACTACGAGAACATCAAAAAAGATATCACAACAACCGATTTTACCCCGGTACTATGCGCTACCGATTGTGATACCGCTGCTGATACGTTGGTAGACATATTAAACAAAATTATAACACAAAATACGCACATAATAAAACTTTCTCGTAGGAAAACACCATTAAAACCGTGGATAACACCGGGCATTATACGCTGTATTAGGCATCGAGATAAACTCCACGCAAAGCTGCGAAAATCTCCTGCTGATGAAACTATTCAGTTAATATATAAAAGATACCGCAATTTCTGTAACACTTTACTCCGTAAACTAAAAAAGGCACATGAAAAAACACAATTTCAAAATGCTGGTACTAATGTAAAAAAGATATGGAAAATTACTAATGAAATCACAAATTATAAACCCAAAAAAACACTACCACAAAACCTTATAGACATTTCTGATCCATCTAAAAGCATTAATTCCGTTAATTACTTTTTTGCAAATATAGGTAGAAATTTAGCTGAAAAAATTATTTACTCTAATACAATAAATACTCAGAACAGACAAGAAAATCATAAGAAACCTTTGAATTCTTTTGTTCTGGTAGATATTGAGTCCGCTGAAATACTAAGCTTAATTAATGCCCTTAAAATTGACTGTTCGACAGGCTGGGACAAGATACCTTCCCGTATTATAAAAGAAAGTAAAGAATTTTTAGTCTCACCTATCACACATATATGCCAGTTAAGCTTTTCTACCTTTATTATTCCTAGAGCCTTCAAAAAATCTATTATTATACCAATCCATAAGGCTGGGGATAAAAAGATAGTCACCAATTATAGACCAATATCAATACTTCCAGCTCTATCAAAAATACTGGAAAGAGCGCTAAATAATAGACTGGTGAAATATTTTGAAGCATATAACCTCATCTCCAAGAACCAATTCGGTTTTCGGAGAGGTAGATCAACCTCGGACGCCGTAACGGAACTAAACAATTATGTCATAGGATGCCTCGATAAGGGTACTAAATGTTTAGCCATTTTCCTGGATTTGGCAAAGGCTTTTGATACTGTGTCTATACCTCTACTTTTGTGCAAGCTAGAAGACTTAGGAATACGTGGAAACCAACTTCAACTGATGCATAGCTACTTGACAGGAAGAACACAAAGTGTGAATATCGGAGAGTACTCTAGCACTGAACTGCCAATTACATACGGCATTCCACAAGGCTCCATCCTTGGCCCAACTCTCTTCTTGGCATTTATGAATCAGGTATGTAACATTGAGGTGCCCAATTGCAAACTGCTAGCATTTGCCGATGATACAGTAATGCTTATTCAGGGAGAGAACTGGGTAAAGGCTTATGCTTATGCACAAATAGGTTTCAACGTAGTATCGGAATGCCTGTGCCAAAATTATCTTACTCTTAATGCAAACAAAACCAAATATATAGCATTTTCTATTCGTCAACCTGGACTCCCAAACACAAATAACATGCACATTATAGCTCACACGATACAGTGTCTTCGGACTCCCACGCCAAACTGTTACTGCCCTTTGCTAGAAAACTGTAACACTATCAAATACCTAGGAATTACACTTGACTCGAGAATGACATATGAGCCTCACATAAAGTTACTTACTGCCAGGATACGCAAACTCATTGCGGTTTTTAGAAATATAAGACATGCTGCCAATGAATCCCAGCTAAACACTATATACTATGCGTTATGCCAATCACTATTAACATATTGCCAGACGTCTTGGGGCGGAGCTGCATCGACACACATTCTGCCGCTCGAGAGAGCACAGAGAGCTGTCCTAAAGGTATCTCATTTTCTCCCTTACAGGTTTCCTACTAAACAACTTTATAAAGATTGTAAAGTTTTATCTGTAAGACAGCTGTTTATACAACAAGTTGTACTCAGACAAAACAAAGTTACTCCAGATCTAGAAGTAGTAGGCAGAAGACGAAAAGAGATATTCCTAACAAATTTATGCAGAACTTCTTTTGCACAAAAAAATTCCTATTTCCTGGCAGCATATCTCTACAACAAAATAAATAAAATGACGACTCTACATAATACTACAAAGTTTGAATGTAAAAAAAAGATAAAATGTTTTTTACAGGGACTAGATTATAAACAAACAGAAGATTTGCTGCACATTCAGTTCTGATTCAATATATCACACTTTAATTGAATTAATTAAACAAGACCTATATTATCCACACAAAACATACACACCTACAACATATAACATACACAACACATACACAACATATAACTCTTGCACACACTCTCGCACACACATTCCAACACACAAACACACGCTCTACATTACATCCTCCAATACCTGCAAAAAAAAGATGGTTGTTGGTTTATTTTGTTGTTTATTTTTTATATATATATATATTTTTTTATAATTCTAGTCTAGCATTTGTTAACATAGCGTATTATTTTTGTCTTTTTCTTATTAGCTTAACGCAATCTCTATGTATTAGGACTTTTTCGGCCAAACTAACAAAAATTTGAATACTGTGCTTGATCCACTTTTCTTTGTAATAGCCGAAGCAGAGATCCCTTGCATCTATATACAAGTTTTGAACTTAGTTAGAGCATGGAGTCAATGTTTTGATCTTGCAATTAAAAATAATAAGTAAAATATTAGTTAGTATTTAAAAAGTTATTGAGTACCTATACGTAGCTATATTAGTTATATGAAAACATTAAATACTTACTACTTACTTGTACTTCACTTACGCAATTGTAAATCTTTGGTAAATAAAGTTTTTTATTATTTATTATTATTATCTATAGACCAGTACCAAACCTAGTTATCTACTGTGAGGAAGATGGCAACTTTGTAGAAATGATAATAGATCATAAATGAGTGTCGTAGTGAGTTAAAGTTGTGTTTTTTCGTGTTAGTTTGTGAAATTTGAAATTTGATTAGGTCCCCAGTATGTTGTATCAGTTGTGTATTAAATATAACTCAAAATATGAGACATCATTTTTACTAATTTTATGACATCAACAAACACAAATGTACTTCATAGTGAAACTCAAAACATGACAAAAATAAGTTTTTTTATTGTGTTCTTTTAGTGTTATTTAAAAACTGAAAGTTGTTAAATATTTAAAACATATAAAATGCCCAGCCCGAATTTTCAAAAATCAAATCAATTATTTATAATTAATAAAACAAAGCTATATTTTAAAAAATACACTCACAAAGGCGTCTGATGTTGAAGTACAGAAAGACTTTAAGAAGATCCTATGTTTTGATTATGGAAATTAAAAACCAAAATATAGGGTTTCGCTAATAATCAAAAAATGAAAGATATGGTCCAGAACATACTGCAGTATCTAGGTGACGAGACATTCTAAATTGTTGCATTTAAACAGTTATATGTGATTTATAGCGACCTCAAAAGTACAGCAAACAGAATTCAAATAATACCATTGTTTTATATCATGTTGATGAATAAAAAGAAATTAAAAACATTGATCAATTGGTTTTATTAGTCAACTGTACTTTGGTTTTACTTTGGTACCTTTTGTAATGTGGGGCGAATCCAGAAATATTTTTGACATGGGGCAAAAGCAGAATTTTATGGAATGTGGGGCGAACAAGTGGGGCGAATGTGGAACAAATCTGTTTAACGTTTCCGGTCTGCAAACACCGGATGTGCAGACATTTTGTCATAGCTACCATCACATGGCCTGCGTTTACATAGTTCTAGATTTGTGTACTACGTCACATATAACGTAGGTAGTCATCATCATCATCATCAGCCCGTGTCAGTCCTTTGCTGGGCATAGGCCTCTCCCATGGCACGCCACTTAGCTCGATCATCAGCTCTCTTTCTCCAATCCTTGCCCGCTGCCTTACGAATATCATCGCCCCACCTAGCTACATGGCGCCCAACACCACGTTTGCCGACACGCAGCCTCCACTCAAGAACCAGTCTGCAACGTCCATCGGCTCTGCGGCATATGTGACCTGCCCACTGCTACTTCAGCATGTTGATTCGCTGAGCTATGTCGATGACCTTAGTTCTCTGATGAATATCTTCGTTTCGGATTCGATCCCTAAGAGAAACTCCGGGCATAGGTCTTCGACTACAATGACTACTATGATGACTAACGTATTGAAATTTTCGATACTTACTTCCTGCATACTAATTGTACTACCCACCAGCGAGCTATGGAGAGCCATAGCTCGCTGGTAGGTAGTACAAGTAGTATGCAGGAAGTAAGTATCGAAAATTTCAATACTTTAGTCATCTTGTATTATGTCTCTGACATCTGTTTCATACCACCAGTGATCTTATACGCTACAACCTGAAATAGAGAGTAAATTAGACCATTGACAAATTATTACGACCTAGAGTAGAGTTTACGCGTTAAAACCTGTATCAATAAAGAAACTAAACTTAATACCAATATTGTGCAAGTGAGACGACATGACTGCAACAACTATTAAAGATTGGTTTCTTTATTGAAACGGGTTGTACGAGGAAAGAGGAATTGGTACCAAAATTCACCTAGTTACATACTACGTTTCAAAGTTACCCTTGTGATTGAATAAAAATGTTTGAATTTGAATTTTATTTATTTACATCGTAGGTTGAAATCATATTTTTAAAGGTTAGCTACTGAGAGAACGAGTATATAAGAAATAAAAAAATTAGGATAGCAAGTTGGAAGTTAGGAAAGCATTGAAATCATAGTTAGATACTACCCTATAATAATGTGTACGTCACAAGCGGTACCGGAAAATGGTTCCGGTATTCAGCTCTCAAAGGGATGAGTATTGAAGATCTTCCTTTGAACTCCGTGCTTCCCAATTTAGAGAAGCAAATGGGCCAATTTAATATTTATTGGACCGATTATTTAGGCGCCTATTTATAAGAATCGCCGGTAAATCGATTTCTTTGAAATCGCGGGTCTCGGGTCTGTTACTTCATGAAAGGACAAAAATATAATTCTTTCTTTCTTCGTCCAAAATAGCCTCGCGATAAGTCATTTTCATTTTTTTTTTCATACATTTTTTCATCGGCCATTTTTGGCCACAAACAACAATTGATATGACAGTACAATGACAGTTGCAGCTGTTAACATTAGGATGTAAATAGCCTTTTAATCCCTTAATACACACACGGCATAATATATATATTATAGTAATTATTATAACAATAGGTATTAATAATAATGTATTTAAAAAAAAACAGTATATAAGTAGCATATCTGAATGTTAAATGTTGTATTGCGCTCGTTTTCGAGTCTTTGTGTCAGTAGTACCATTGATGGTACAAGTGACACAACTTTGTATCCTTAGTACCATTAAAATAGATACTAGTTTATACCGTGCATTTACATTTTTTTACCAAAAAAATTAACGACGCAATTTTTCTAAAATCAAACCTAACCTAACCTAAATGCCTTCGTAGCATCTGGACATATTCTCAGCTGGGCAGGTTAGCAACTGGACAGAGTTATGTATCTAGACAGACGAACTATATTCTTCTGGCACTTCGGCGGCCGTGTTCGGCGGAGTGTGTGGTTTTCTATACTCTAACATAACCTGGTTATGTTGGTTTCGATAATTTTAATGGTACTAAGGACACATAGTAGTATCACTAGTATCATTAATGATACAAATCAATGGTACTATAGACACAATATCGTTTTCGGTTCATCATCTCGAGGGTAAAGCTGAAAATCAGTGTTTGCTTCTTAAACAATATTATCGCTGAGATCGTTGAGCTATCGTTGATCTATTTAAAATTGCAATACACAACCTTTTTTAGTTTTAAGTATCTAGTGTATTACCTACCTAAAGTTTAATGTTTACCATTATGTACAATGGTACCATTGATTGTACGTGTGTGCTGATTTATCAAATAGATGTTGTATATGTCTATCAAATCAGTCATCTGGTGACCATAACACAAGCTCACTTTATTTACTTTGGGACTTAGATGTTGTTGTGTGAAATGTCGGGCATTATTTAATATTATTATTATTTATGATTAGGCAATGATGAAGGCTTTTGGGCAGCTGTTGACCTTTGACTCAAAAGTATTCAGTACTCATCATTGATAGGTTCGATATCATGTTAATGTGATAGCAAATTATGTTGGTTCTTTCTTCTTTGTAGATAGGTTAAAATGACCCCGAGGCTAGGGTAGGCGCACACGTTAAGGCTATGCTGTATATAAATTAACGCGTGTCGGCGCGGCGGCGGTGCGGTGTATTCTGAATTATAGGGTTGTCCAAAGTCTAGTATCATTTAGTAATCTATATATAAATAATATATATAAATATATATATATAATACTATATATCATACTAGCTGCCGTCCGCAGCTTCGCGCGCGTGGAATCTACATAAAAAGTAGCCGTAAAGTACCACCGTAACAAAAGTACTATGTACTTCTGCAAAGTCCCATCTATCTCTATACCAAAATTCATCAAAAATCGGTTCAGCGGTTTAGCCGTGAAAACGTAACATACAGACAGACAGACAGAAGTACTTTCGCATTTATAATATTAGTAGGGATAATCTAACCCAAAAACTTAAAGATGCTTATTTCACGTTTTTTTAATAATCGAAAAATTGTGTAAGTAAATCGAATTGTAATTAATTTGCAGTGAATAATAATGAATTTCTAGCAGAAAAACTTCAAAATTCGCATACATGTGTCACAGTCGTCGGCCCTCACGCGTCTGCCCGTTTGGGTAATCACACTTAGCCATATATCTCCACCTACCTACCTAACTAGGCCTTCTCGCGCGGCTCGTAGCAGCCGAAGATCCTAGTGTACAGCAGCGCGGGGCTTGGCAAGTTTCCTAACGCGTTAACTTTAGCTCCACAAATTTGTAATGAATCCGTATATGTATTATTCCCTATGTCTATTTTACACCCTTAAGGATAACATTTTAACAAACTTTGAATACCATATTTATTTATATCTAATCAACAGCCTAAAGTTTTATGCTTCTAGTTCTGAAAATGACAATACATTCATACAAACTTTCATCCACCCTTTACATCCCTTTTTTCCAATAAAAAATTAGCCTATGTCCTTTCTCAGGCTTTAGACTATCTGTGTACCAAACTTCATTTAAATCGGTTCAGTAGTTTTGGCGTGAAAGCGAAACAGACAGACAGACAGACTTACTTTCGCATTTATAATATTAGTAAGGAAGTAAGGATTATAAAGCTAAAAAGTTTGTTTGTTTGTTTGAACGCGCTAATCTCAGGAACTACTGATTTGAATTGAAAATTATTTTTGTGTTGGATAGTTCATTTATCGAGGAAGGCTTTAAGCTTTATAATATCACGCTGCGACCAATAGGCGTGAAGCATCAATGGAAAATGTTGCAAAAACAGGAAAAATCCTCTTCAAAAGTTCTAGAAAAAGTACGCGACAGCATATGTCTATCTTTTAAGATTATGGTAATCAAATTTGTTCGAAATTAATGCATTATTTGCGACGGAGTCTTATTAACATAATATTAATACTTTAATATTATACTTTTTTTAAATACACATATTATACAAAGAAACACCCAGACCCGAGACAATACTTGCAGATCATACAAAATAGCGCAGTGGACTAAGGTCCGGCCGGGACGCAGAAGGTTGCGGATTCGATTCCCGCTGCGTGACAAATGTTTGTATGATCTGCAAGTATTTGTCTCGGGTCTGGGTGTTTTTCTATATTATGTATGTATTTAGTAGTTTACCGGTCACGGTGTACCAATAATACAAAATCTGCTTATCTTGGGGCTAGATGACGCTGTGTGAATGTCCGACATTATTTATTTATTATGAAAGTGGATACCCCTGAACGGATAACGGCCTCGCGCGCGGCAGACCGCGGCAAAGATGGAGGGACGAGATAGACGCCCATCTTAAGGATTGGCCCACAGTGGCTTTAGACAGGGACGATTAGAGAAAAGGAAGGGAGGCCTTTGCCCTGCAGTGGGACGTCACGGATTCTTAATAATAATATTAATAATGATTATATATATTTGACTGTCCGCTGACAGCCCTAACGTTACAAAATTGGCACACCTGCGGCGCTGTATCTCACAGAGCTCTATTAAATTCACGTCCGAGTTAACAGATGTGTGGGTATGCACCTTAACTGATCTTGCAGAGATACGGTTATACCACTCTAGGCTTATGGAACCTAGGAGGGGTGTTGACGAGAGCCAAAAAAAAATATATTTACCATAAATATATAGTATTTTACCAGTGATGATCACCATGGGCGTACCTAGCATTTTTTCAGGGTTGGGCAGATGTAAACAAACTCGACATTCTTAGGAATTTAAAAATAGGTTTTATTTACTGACTAATTCATTATTTTGTCATTATTTTGCAAGGGCTAAATTTAGTTCTCCCTTATTTAGTGCTTCCGAAACATTTTCCTATGTACTCATCATGCAGAGACAGACAAGGTTGTTTTATATCATTATTAATTCTTGTTCTTGTCCTTAAATAACGCATGGGATATTTCATAATAATGATTATAATAACGCCAGACATTTCGCACAGCAGCATTCGCAGCCCCAAAGTAAGCAGATCTTGTGTTATGGGTACAATATGACTGATATACTACTTATATTCTATTATTATGGATCAGGCATGCAAAATATTTTTTTAATAAGAAAAATTATAAACCTAAAGTAGAAACACAAAACGTTATCCTAAACTATATTCGTTACAAATTAAACGAGAACAAAGGAATCAAAATTGAGAAACTACAAGTCTTTTTAAACGTCCACCACGTTCGAGAGCCAAGCGAGAAGTGGCGGCGCGGCCTGCCGCCCTTCGCCTGTTTTGCCAGCCGCGTGACGTAATCAGACCGTTGATTATTTCTAACACTATTTTTTTTGTAAATACACATATTATACATAACACCCAGACCCGAAACAAATACTTGCAGACCATACAAACATTTCTCCCGCGGCGGGAATCGAACCCACAAACTTCTGCGTCTCAGCCAGATCTTGCCACACTGTACCACAGAGGTCGCCATTTAATCTGTTGGGTGTTGTATTAGAGGTTAATATGAAATTGCAGTTTTGTACTGAAACATTTGTTTTTCTAAGATTTCGTATATATATCTAAGCACTTACCCTCATTATGTATACATTTCTGCCATTTCATAGTAAGCTTATTTTTAAACCTTTGCGATATAACTCTAGAACCTTGGACTGTTGAAACGCTCTGAAATTGGATATCAAGAATACTTTTGAGCGTAGGACCGGGATAACGTACCACGCAATTTGTAGGACAATATGACTGTTAAATTATATAAATATTAACTAAGTAAAAATAAAATAATCAGCTGGTTAGTAATAATTTATGATGACCTCGTTATCGACACATGTTGAAAGGAGGGGACTCTTTGATCAAACCGTAGATTTTGTTGGACAAATATTTTTTCGAATTATCTTGAGATTTAACCAAAAAAGTAATAAATATTTGAAAATCATAAAATCGACATATATTATCCTTGCTTCCTCCGTTAGCCACGATAGAGTTTCGTACAGGAAATTGTTGGGCGTCTCATCAAAATGAAGCTACTCACGGAAAATTAGCTTGATAGTAATCAAAAGCAAAAATGGACCAGGGATCCTGGACTACTCAAACTAAAAATATTAAGAATCTAAGTTTTACAATGGTACAAAATGGGCACCATTTGTTTTTTTTATTCACCAAGTCGGTTTTATTCAGCCGATTTTTATTATCAGCCAGTATCTTTTTGATCGAATACAACATTTGATATTTACTTAATGGGAGATATTAAACCTCTGTGGTAAATTTATATGTAAAATAAAAAGTAAAAAAACAGTGCATAAATGAGATTTCATATAACATTACTGCACTGTTTTGGTTCTAAGCAAAAATACGTCCTTTGTGAACGGTTTTGTAGTGATTAATGATAACATTTCTGCTTAGTTGAAAGAAAAATATATTAAATTAGCAGAACTATGTTACTTCATGAAATGACAAACGAAGAATCAATGTAAGTACAATTAAAAGCCAAACAATCAAATGTGAAATAGTTTTAAATTTAGAATTATTTAGTTATCTTGTGAAAAAGTCTATTTCTGAATTTCCACACCATGCAGGCCTTAATCTATATTGTGTCCAGTACATTAAAATGACAATTTTATACATAAACCCCTATCTGTAGCTGAATCCAAATGATTTAAATAACTTACTTTGGGGTCAGATGATGCTGTGTGAAATGTCCAGCATTATTTATTTTTATTTATGAAATTACTCTAAATTTTCAATTTGTTACATAAACATACATATTTTAATTTGAGTCAGGGACCAGAGTGACGCAGATTCTGCGGTGGGGCAAGGTCATTTTGTACATTTTGTATTGTTAGTAATTAAAAGATGTTCTTGTGGTCTTCAGAGGTTTATTTTAATATGATTAATATAAATAGTTTTTAACAATTAGCTCGACTTGCGTCCTATATCGAAGAGGATTGATTAGCCGAGAGCTGTCAACGTGACAGCTCATGACCAAGTAGTCAAAATTACGTGAGTGCGTTTCACTACATAGTATAAAACAAAGTCGCTTCCCGCTGTCTGTCTGTCCCTATGTATGCTTAGATCTTTAAAACTATGCAACGGATTTTGATACGGTTTTTTTAATAGATAGTGATTCATGAGGAAGGTTTATATGTATAATACATGCATAATATGGTAGAGAAACACTAATAATTTTAGAGGTTTCTAATGTGATGTCGTAAATTAACAAATTTTTTTGCGCTTACATTGCTAACTATGAACTCCACGAGGTAGATTAAAATAATGTACTACAGTATTGTACACCTTGAATAGGTCTACAAAAAAAACCACGATATATTTCTATCTCTTAGGTTATGTTAATCTCTTACATAACGTTGTATATACAGATATTCTGTAGTATATTTAGTATAAGCATTGCACCCGTACGAAGCCGGGGCGGGTCGCTAGTTGATAATACAATACACATTTATCAATGACTAGCGGTATAGCTCGCGTGGTTTTTAGATAAAATTTATCTTACCTGTTCATTCATGTAATCATCGTGTGATTAATATGTCGTTGCTCATTTTAGACGCCATGTAAATCAGTGTTGAATAAAACAGCGGGAAACACGGGAGACATTTTTTATAAATCATAAATTCAATAAGAAAGGATAATTAGAAATAGAAGGACGAGTAGAAGGACTGGCAGCTTTCTTAAAGCTTACTGCCAGTCCTTTTACTCGGACAGGCTCTGGGTTTATGGCGTCTGTACTCCTATTTCCAATAATTGATTGATTGAGTTTAACAGCACTATTGTATGATAGTAAATGCCCGCGGCTTCGCACCCGTGTTACCTACCTTTATACAAAGTAGCCTATGTCCACCTCAAATATACAATCTATCTACGTACCAAATTTCATCAAGATACATTTAGCCGCGAACAGGTAAGGAATAAACAGACAGATACATACACTTTTGTATATATACTATCGTTATGGAATATAATTAGAAGGTCTAGTGGTAGCCTGCAGATCAAAACCTCTGTGGCGCTGTGGGCGAAGGCTGCCTGTGACGCAAAAGGTTTCGGGTTCTAATCCCGCCGCGGGGCAAATGTTTGATGATCAGCAAGCATTTATTTTTCCATATACGTGTAATTCTAACGGCTTTTGCAGCGCACGCCAAAATAGCTCGCAGATGGCAGATTTTTTTCATACTTGCTTGACATTTATCGTTATATTTTGGACAATTCAATAATATAGCTTATATATTATTCTGATGTATAAGCTATATTATTGTAAAGTTTAATAAAAATCCATTTAAAAGTTTTTGCGTGACAGAGTAACAAACATCCAAACTTACATACATACAAACTTTCGTGTTTAATAGAACCATTTTTTTTTCTCATGATTGCATGAAAGTCCTGCACATAAGCATCGGCAAACATGCCCGAAGCACTACAGAATCTAGTAACCCCAACATTGCTCTAAACAAATTATTATAAAGGACACGTAGGGCGCTAATGGATTTTTTCGTGTAGGTGACTCACAGGCCACCGCACCGGTATAAAACGACTGACAGTAAGAATTAAATAGTGCCACCTTCACGTCCACTGAGCAATGTGCAAACCTGCGGATCAGCATATTTCCTCTTATGGCCAACGCCCCACGCTCCCTCTCTATATCATAGTTATTTTTATATCTTTTATTATTATTATTATATGGAAGAATAATAATAAGTTTTGTTAACCTTTTGAGCTGCGTAGCTAAATCAAAAAAACCAAACTATGGCGTTCCGCGGCGGATTTTTTAAAATTATTTCACTTATAGAAAGCTGCATTATCAGCTATTAACAAGGCCTGTATTTTATTTCTAATCAAAATAAAGATCCATACATCAATAGCAATAATGTAGCCGAAGGTATCTAAAGTTGCCCATAAAAGTCATTATTTATTAAAATGCACATTAAAATTGGAACAATTACTAATATTAAGAGTAAATTGCTTATTATTATTAGGATGGTCATCTTGTAAAGCGATATTTATTTCCTGTCGATGATAGTCAGAACTTTCTGCTGGAGGAAACTCTGGGGCATCTTTGGACGTTGAACATCTTCAGGTATATGCTGCTTGCTATGTGAAGGCTGCGTTTAGATTTATTTTCGATAGAATCTTCTATATAACTTTCAGCCACGGTACTTCTTCCAGACTTCCATCCGCATGTCACTTTAATTCCGTCATATCTGCACCAGTGTTCGCTAATAACGTTGCAGAGGTCCTTCGAAAAGAATGTCCAGTATACATCTCGGGATTTGGTAACTCCAAAAACGATGCAATTTCTTTTGGCATGAACTAATTTTATTTATTCCAATTGGGTTTCTTATACATTTATTTTTAGAATAGAACTAAAAGAATCAATTGTTGTTTGTATTCGGAGGACGAACATTTTGATACTTTTCTACGATTTTCATGTAATCATCTCGGGCCACTCTCGGACTATGAAGATTCGGTCGATTTTCGTTTTCGTCTCCCTTAAAGTAAATCGGTGTCAGAGATAATTTGCACATCTTCCACTGTCAGTTTAACAAGCTCATTTGAACGACAGGAACCACAAATGCCCAAAACCAACGCAACCTGTAAACAAAAATAGAAAATGTGTTACAATATTGATGTTCATAGGTTTATGATTAAATAGTTCTAAACTACTTGTATTAAGTTAAGTTACATAATTTGTTGAAGATTACTTACTTTTACTGCCAGAAATTGCGAGTCTGGCGCTTCATTCAAAAAGCGTTCAAATAAAACATTTGGAGCGGTAAAAACCAGGGATTTTTTCGGCTTGTAGTTCATACAACATTACGAGTTGCAATTTTTCTGCGGTTGGGTGCGCGGTGCTGCGTCCCTCATCAGTGCCAGTGTGGTACAGCGGTCGACCAGCTTGGTCTCCATGGGTTATCGTGTTATAGGGCTGCCGGTAGGATTGCCCGCCACGCCAGTCTTAACGATATCATTCGTCGGGCACTCACCAGCGTCATCGTACCAGCTGTTCTCGAACCCAACGGTCTGATACGTGATGATGGTAAGAGGCCTGATGGTATGACTCTTGTCCCTTGGGAGATGGGTAGGCCATTAGTGTGGAATGCTACTTGCGTAGACACCCTGACCGCATCCAATCTGTCGGGGACTTCCGTTAGGGCTGGCGCGGCGGCTGAATGTGCCGAGGACCTCAAAAACCGCAAATATGCTGGTTTGGATAAGGCCTACATATTTGAGCCTTTTCACTTGTATTTTATATTATTGTATATTATTTTGTACATATCTGTAATTATTTCTGTAAATAAAGTATTCATATATTTTTATGAAGTTTGTAGCCTTCTGGCTATAGGCTTTTAAGGTAGGCTTGCAAATTCGAGTACCTATGTTTTTAAGTCAATGTGCCTTGTTTTTATAGTACACCGTAGCCCAGAATACATACTCTATAATGTCGATGACTTCTTTTTCTTCGATTGCTCATTATAATAAGTTAGGAAAACAGACTACAAATGTGCCAGAAGCTTGATTTTCATTTTTCCATTTGCAAAACTCATTTTAGGCATTGAGTGATTGCAAAACTCATCTTAGGCTTTGATGTACACCAGCCGCGATTTGTTGGATAGCAAGCTTTCTACTATATCCGTCGCCCTCCCTTTCATAAACTCAGGTGTTAACACATCTTCTTCATCACTAGAATGCATTTTCAATCGATTATTGCATAACACTAAACTTTGTGTGTCCATACAACTTACAGTATTCAAAATAGCGCTAATCTTGGCGCCAATTTACTAATGACAGCAAATAATACAAACAGTTTTTATTCAAATGCTAAACTCCTTGTCGAAAATGTCAACCAATCAAATCTCGAGGAGTTATTTGAACAAGGAGTTTGTATGTCGAGTATTCTTTGCATAAAGAGTTTCTATCGAGTATGTTTTGCGAATGGAGGTTGTATAGCATTGAGATGGATTTCGAATATATTGGTGTGTTCTAAATTCAAACACTAAAATCGTGACTTAAAGTCGTAGACAGAGAAACTAATAGACGACAAGATAGCATCTGTCACATTCGTACAAGAAAGAGAACAACTTATGTGCAGATACTGTAAAGAAATGAGAATGGTTTGATTTTTTGTTTCATGTCGCGTGCTGGTTTTTTCAAGATCACCACACTACTTTGCTAAGCAACGTTTGACAGTTCGCCGTTGTTTGGATACTTTGTGCTCGCTTTGTGTGATATAACCGGAAAAAACAGTTAAAATAAATTGTGAACACGCTGAATTTCTTGCGAATTGCAAATAACAAATTCCTTTACCGTATTTTGTGAAAATAATGGTTCAATGTAGCGTTTTAGGATATAAAAGTGATAGTGAACGGAAACTCCCCGATTTGTCTTTTCACTCGTAAGTACAAGTATCTTTGAGTAGTTATTAGCTTTCAAATTGTTTTTTTATTAATATACACAATAGATAACAGCATTTCGAACTGAATTTTGTTCGCTACAGCATAATTCATAAATCAAAACAAATAATTTATTTATTTTGATGTTGCCTGCATTCGACCTTAATATTCCCCAGACTACATAAATTTCACATAAAAATATGTCTTACATTTCGTATAAATATTAATAATTCAATTTAACGTAAGTATCGTTCGATGTTGTATAGATGAATATATTCAAGGTAATTCATGATAGCAAGGGCAGCCACCTTAATTTTAAAAGCTGCTTAAAATCGGTCTGAGGAGACCTTTCATAGATTTTGAAGTGATTTAATGTAAAATAATATATTTTACATTAAATAATAATAATTTTATGTAAAATAATGTCCTGTCAGCGAGAATAACCATACCGCCCTGCATTAATAAACAGATTAAAATAATTCATAAATTGTAAAATAAAACATCTCGCTATTAATTTGTTACAGTTTTCTATCAAACGATAATGTACTTTGCAGTGGGTTGAAGCCACTGCAAAAAATCTGGACACCCAAAAACTCTTCGAGGGTTTGTAGTACCCATTTTAGGAAAAATTTCTTGTTTAAGAAAAATAAATTAACTATTCTGTATCCTAATGCTGTTCCACTAGTGGTTAGTAAATATTTGATATATGAGTTTTTATTCTGTAGGTAGATAGATTTGATCAATACTTTTCGATTAGAAAAAGTAAATAAATCCTTTATGGGGAACACGGTGTGCTTCTATAATAAGTTTCCTGAAAATGCAACTAAACTACCTATTAAGAAATTTAAAGCTTACATAAAAGATAGTCTTTTGAAGAAAGCTTATTATAATATAAATGACTATATTATTGATAAGAACGCATGGCCTCATGTCGCTCTGCCCTCAGACAGTTAACCGACTCACTTGAAATATATAAACACTCTTGTATTAGTATTTCGTAGTTAAGGTAACTACCTTAACTACGAAATACTGTAGTAAATATAAATACTAAATATAAGATGAATCATGAAAAAATGTAATACTAATGTAAATACTAAATATAAGATGGATCATGGAAAAACGCGCTAGGACCAGGACGAGTTTCTCTTCTCGGGCTTGGGTTATGAATTGGCACCTAAATTCACCTAGTATGTAAGACTTTTCAAAGTGATCCTTGTGATTGTATTGAATAAAGTATCTTTTGAATTTGACTTTGACTTCGTCTTATCTTTATGGTTTTATTATTTTTGTAATGTTATGCAAGTTTTAATAATAAATAAACAATTAAGTACACAAATGATCATCTTCTATATCACACATCTGTTATAAAAAATTGAGTTTTGTTATAGAAAGACAAGCTCCAGAGATTTCTACTACAACACAACGTCTCTAATAAATCTAGGATTACTTAGGACTAGGTTAAAAGTTTTAATATGGCAACACCACCCACCTATCGTTCTATCTCACACGTGGCATAATCACCATGTGTCTATTGGTAGTTTAGTTGCATTTTCAGGAAGCTTATTATAGAAGCGCACCGTGTTCCCGATAAAGGACTTATTTACTTTTTCTAGTCGAAAAGTATTGATCAGTATCTACCTACCTAAAGAATAAAAACTCATAAATCATATATTTACTAACCACCAGTGGAACAGCATTAGGATACAGAATAGTTAATTTATTCTTCTTAAACAAGACATTTTTCTCAAAATGGGTACTACAAATCCTCGAAGAGTTTTTGGGTGTCCAGATTTTTCGGCCTGTGGCTTCAACCCACTGCAAACGTACATTATCGTTTGATGGAAAAGTGTAACAAATGAATAGCGAGGTGTTTTATTTTACAATGTAAGAATCATTTTAATCTATTTATTTATACAGGGCGGTATGGTTATTGTTGCTGACAGGACATTATTTCACAATCAATTGACATCAAAATGTATGAAAGGTTTCCTCAGACCGATTTTAAGCAGCTTTTGCCTTTACCTTGCCTCCATATATTCATCTATCAACATTGTACGATACTTACGTGAAATTGAATTATTAAAATTCATACGAAATGTAAAACATATTTTATGTAAAATTTATGTACCTAGTCATAAATTTTACATAAAACTAATGTTAAGGTCGAATGCAGGCAACACCAAAATAAATAAATTATTTGTTATGATTTATGAATTATGCTGTAGCGAACAAAGTTCAGTTCGAAATGCTGTTCGAAATCTATTGTGTATATTATTAAAAAAACAGTTTGAAAGCTAATAACAACTCAAAAATACTTGTACTTACGAGTAAAAAGACAAATCGGGGTGTTTCCGTTCACTATCACTTTTACATCCTAAAACGATACATCGAACCATTATCTTTATAAAATCCGGTAAAGGAATTTGTTATTTGCAATTCGCAAGTAATTCAGCGTGTTCACAATTTATTATTAACTGTTTTTTTCCGGTTATTTCACACAAAGCGAGCACAAACCATCCAAACAATGGCAAACTGTCAAACGTTGCTTTGCACAATCTGGTGCGGATCTTGAAAAAACAGGCACGCGACATGAAACAAAAAATCAAACCATTCTATCTCGTTTCTTTACAGTATCTGCACATATGTTGTTCTCTTTCTTGAATGAATGCGACGGATGCTATCTAGTCCTCTATTAGTTTCTCTGTCTACGGGGAATAATATAAACAAATATAAACACTTGACACTGGCAAAATTTACATTATTATGTGACATGCCATTAACAAAGAAGAAGAAGAAGTAGTATCTCTAATTTGAGGTTTTGTCTTTGTTGATATGATAACCTTTTTGAGATAGGAGCAGCGAAGAAAAAAAAAAAAAAAATTGAGATAGGAGCCACCGGCAGGGGAATCTTGTCGTGTTTACTTTCAAGATGAAGAAACAGTGGATCATGTAGTCAAACAGAACACAGCCGCAGAGGAAGCTAGATCAGAATACAACTGCATAAGTAATCACTTAATTATAGTCATAGGGCCCTGCCCTACATCAATTGAAATATTGTCAGATATGCTGTAGAAGGGCTGCTATCAACTCAGTGCTACTCTGATTCTTCCTGGATGCTGACAGGGGTCCGGTTTGCAAGGCAATGTATAAAACACCCCAGCGCAGAACTTCAGTGCTAATCATATTCCTGTTATAATATCTATAGAATATTATTATCAACTGTTAAAATAATATATTAGTTAGAATTAAATAGTGAATCTTTATTTCTTGTTTTTTATGTAGAAAAAAATCTAAATTTTCAAATAAAAAAAGGAAAAACATAATTTAGTACTTCTAGGCAGGAAGCATATTTCTCTGACGTGAATGTCGGTGCATGAGCGTGTCGGGGCACGCTCGGGTGCTTGCTATCTCCAATGACCAGTGATGACTGCTATTCCTGGGGTATAAAACGAAAGAGCTCTTAATATCTTCTTTTTCGTATCGTGCCATTTGTTATTTCAAACCAGTGTGGAGACTAAATCAATGTGCGCCTCAGACGCTTTTTTTCCATTTTCCTCTGAATATCTGATACATATATTAAACTTATCATATAATATATAAATATTTTATCAGCCATATGGTCACCATAATACAAGCTATGATTAGTTTGGGGCCAGATGGTGTTGTATGCATTGTCCACCAATATTTATCTACATAGTTATGTAGTAAGTAAGTATATAGCTAGGTACCAATCCATCCATACTCCCATACTAATCTATATATATAAAATAAAGTCGCGTTTGTTACACCACTTATAACTCAAGAACCGTTGGACCGATTTGCATAAAATTAGAAATGAATGTAGTTAGTAACTTGTATTAGGATATAGGCTAATTTTTATCCCGGAAAAACAACGGGAACGGGAACGGGAACGGGGCGCTCGAAGCCGCGTCGTAGCTTAGTTAATCTCTGTAATTATTACAATGATTTGAATAGCTATCGCTTTTTTAATAGCTATATTAGTACCTTAATATTTTTTGTGAAGTTGTAACCGCCCTACGAAGTGGGCACTGGTCAGCTAGTATTAAATATTAAATGGAGGTAGATGCATGCGTCTGCATCGTGTCTTACTTATTGAGAATAGATTGGCGGAGTAGTTCTAAATATTTGTCCATCCGTTTAATATTTTGCAATGTATTTCCGCAAGGTCACGCCTGAATCTATAATATCAGATATTTGCACGTATTATATATTAATACGTTCACGACTAAACGGCAAAACAGAAACAGAAACAGAACATTGTCATCAACCGCAGTAGGTAAACAGATTGATTATCTATATTGTGGGTAAGGATAATTTTTATGTAGGTACCAATATTTCGGCATTGGTAGGTTAGTAAGTATTCCAAGCAAATGAAACCGCCTGCTCCTCCTCCTTTCAGGACAAGCAGACGTACCGCTCAATACCATCCATACCTTGTCAACCTACTACTCTTACGAACAAAGCGCTTTGCTTCCACATTTATAATGCGTACAGCCAAGGATTGGAATGCTTTGCCGTCGTCTGTCTTTCCTGAAAACTACAATCTAGGTCTCTTTATGTCTCGAGTAAATAGGTGTCTTCTAGACCTGCGTGCCAAACACCGCCAGACAGGCAGGTGGCATGCAGTAAACAATAAAATAATGAAGTTGTAGGTAGCGTTGTGCTTACCTACACTTTACTTCGTACTGGTGTTATGAGGTCTTCACTCAAACAGCAAACAGCATCAAATGATCAAAATCAAAGTAATTGATTTTTACTGCGGATCGATGCTTAACTTTCACTGAGCTATCCGCAAAAAATCGAGCTGAAATGCTACATCCACCTCATACGCACGTTCCTAAACATCCCCATAAACTGCTAGCATTTAGATACTTTTTAAACGGTTCAAATAACAATGCGAGCGCAACAGTTTATTAACGTATAATTCAAATTAGAGCAAAATCGTTTTCGTAATCGCTTCCGTTCCATAAACGCAGTATGAAATATGTCAAAAATAACATTTGACTTTGGTTAAGATTTGGCTTTGGTTTAAACGTTCAAAATTACCGCGGTCTGCCCCCAAGTATATCTTATATACACACATTAGCATTGCTTAAATATGTTGCCGTCTCTATTATTTGATATATGACTGAGAAGGACAGAGCATACATAAACGCTAGCTAATTATCTGATTATAGAGGGCATTGTCACAGTGTTAATAACTTTATTTCCTCAACGGATATAACTTACACTCGAACTCGTAATCTTTGATTGATGGCAACTCTATCCCACGTCCGATTGGGTCTGGCTGTCAACCCAAAGACCTCATAAAACATGTCAGTCGAACTGATGCCTAATTTCCGGGACTAAATCATAAAGTTTGGGGTCATCTTTTAATGTCATTGCAAAACAAAGTTATCTTCTTTTTATCAGCTCAAATGTTTAGCCGGTACACTTACACGGGCAATCTTTTGGGCAATAATTTCCGGTATCTATAGACAAAGCTGGTTTTTTTTTACCGAAACTGCTCCATAATTGCTAGATTTTAGCATTTTTTTGTTTTTTTTTATTCATTATCTTAGCTATACTATAATACTTATTATGTACTATACTACTGTATTGTATATAAAAAAAATTACAGAATAATATTCAATAATATAAAATACATGTGAAACAGTTAAGCTATCTAAGGACCGTTTAAATAGATCTATAGATAGCTCAATTGATCCAGATCACTGCCAGAGGGCGTTCCGAGACACTGGCGGCGTTGCCACGTTGAATGGCAATGCAAATACGCTGAGTCATTTAGGAGCCAGCTCTTGGTTCACGCAATGTATCTACCAGACGCCGTGAGATAATTTTGAAAACGCGGTGGGCTCCTGTTCCCCACGGGCCCAGTGTCTCAACTCCAAAAGGCTTAATTATGTAGACCTTATCAAGACCGGCATATTATACTCAGGCAAATGTTTACAAAATGCCTGAACTAGGAGAACCTGTGAACTTTTGTCTCAGGCGGAAAAGAACTAACAATATTAACTTATAGGTAGGTCGATAAACAAAATAATCTGTAAACTTTAGGGGGTGCCCACAGCAAATTAACTTTTGTATAGAAAAAACGTATTTTTTTCTATTTTTTTCATCTGCTCGTTAATTGAATGAATAATGTGACTAAAGATAAAAGAAATATAGTTTGAATTTTCAATATTTTGCGTCCCATTTCCTCATTTCAAATTGTTTTTAAAATAACTGTTAGTTTGAAACTTTAATTATGAACTAATATCTAAAATATTCATCTAATAATCATAATTTCCCCAAAAGTTGATCTCGTTTTAACTTGCACATTATACTAATAGGCGGAAAGTATGCTAATTAAAACATTGCCCGCTTAACTTTTTACAGAATTCCTGATTTGAATGTTTTCAGATAAAAAAAATCTCGTTTTGAGCCGGGAATTAGAGAGTGACCTTAAGGCTTCTTAAGATTGAACTAGTCGATTATCTTTCTATACAAACGTCGAAGGATGATCACACCACTCCTAATGGTATCAATTAGCTCGTCATAATTTATGTTTGTATCGCAACAGTATCATAAAAAAAATAGTTTTGAAAGATACAAGCCTCAAAAAAATCGTATTTCAATACTTATTTTAACGAAAATTTAGGCTTTAATAAATAATATACGAAGCACGTAAACTCCAACATGATTCCGATTGTCGCATAGATTATTTATTTAAGAGCTCAAATAACTTTATTTCTAATAGATACATTCAGGATTTTTTCATGAGAACCCTTGAGCAAGACTGTTCATGATTTTTACGCGGTCGTGTTATGTCGAAATCACAGTCAAATCTAATTATATGATTAAAAATCATAAACATACTGTCCTTACTGCTCATCACCATCTTTTGAGCACGTCTATCCTTTTCTCTCACGTACCACATGAAATAGCATGCATTTTAGCTGTGAACGCTAATCCTTAATTGAGTTTTCCGTAATTTCTTCATAAAATTAAGAATAATAACGGGTTCTTGTTCTCAAATGTCAAATAGCGTTTGAGTATTATATAATGCATCTAAATAAATAATAATAAATAAATATTATTGGACAATGCACAGAATATCATCTAGCCTCAAACTAACCATAGTTTGTAATATGGTAACTAGATAACTAATAAAATACTTATATATTTTTAAATACATATTCAAGATATTTTATAACACCCAGACAAACATCTATAAATGAATGAATGAAAATTCTTTATTTTACACCTTAAAACTAAATATAACAATTTTATAACTAAATTTATTTACGAAAAATTATGGACAATGGGCGGTCTTATCGCTAAGGAAGCGATTTCTTCCAGACAACCTTTGGATGGAGAGAAGCTTAAGTTATTTGGAAGATTGGTCGGGGTGCACTAAATTATGAACTTATTTACGTATCTTATATAAGTACTTAGATAAGTATCTAGGTATAACTTACCTAGATACTTATATAAAGCAAATAAACGCAATAAACATACACAATATTATTGATACTTATATATATTTACATAAACGATATACACAAATACAGATAGCTAACGCAAATTTAAATCTATGTCTATGTTCGTCACATAAATGTGTGAATTGGAAGGGAATCGAACCCTCAACAGCGCAGAAGGTAGAGCAACTACCAAAGTACCAACTGAGCTGACACGCTATCCGATTATATAAATCCGAGCTATAATTAAAGCACTCACACACATCGCTGACAACTCAATTCGGCTTCCGGTGCTAGCGGAAGTCACACAGATGCTGTCAGCGGGTTAAATGCAACGTATGCAAATAACTGATATGAACATCCGGTATGCTGTTGTTTCAGATAAAGTTTGAGGTTTTACATCAGTCGAGTAACGCAAACCCGTTTTATGTTTATAAAAATAATATATTGTATCTGCACCCGTCCCATGGTGATTATTAGACTTTCCTCCGAAAAAAGACAACTTTTTATCTCGAAAAAAAGTATACAATATTTTTTTGTGTCGAATAAATAAATGTTTATTAAATATTTATACATAATGCATAAAACACTATCTTACCTCAAACTAAGCATAGCTTGTATTATGGTGACTAGATGACTGATACATTCTAAAAATGATATTTCGAGTAAGTGGTGAGACGTCCCGCATACCTACGGCCCATTTGGGACGATTCACCACAATAATTTATTTATTTTATTTCTATTGGTTAACTCGTCCCACGTTCAAAATACTACGATATTTTGTACTGTGAGCAACAAAATTGATAAGATGATCAGAAGGTTAGATTAGGTTAGGTTTACCAAAGAAGATTTAGGGCGCAAGGTCGGGTAATCTCCTCGAGCACCCTGGTAATACCGTGGTATACTTCTCTAGTAAGCTGGAGAAGTATCGCACGGTGGCCAATAACCCGACACGGAGGGCCTCTCCACGTGTTCCTGTGGATCCTTAACTTCGAACTCGGCGGTGAGTCATCGACGTCACTGAAAAGCACGTTCAGAAATTTTAATTTAGGTGATTATAATCAATGCAAAACTTTAGATTTGAGTTGGTGTAACGTCGCTGATGAGTTCAATTTTAATACGATAATTGCAAACGATACAAAAAATCCAGTCACTAAACGCATAAAATTGTCAACAATATCTAAGATATTTGACCCACTGGGATTGTTAAGTCCGCTTGTTATGATTGGAAAGCTATTATAACAAAGGCTTTGGTTATTATAATTACAGTGGGACGACCCGCTACCTAATGATGTTGTACATACTTAGAACCGGTTTGCTAATAGCCTTCTTATCTTCGCATTATTAAAGTTCCGCGCCATGTTTTTCAATGTAATGCTACGCAAACCGAGTTACACATATTCTCAGATGCTTCACAAACTGCATACGGCGATTGTGCTTACGTACGCACTATGTGTAATAATCAAATGATAGTTAAGTTGCTAATTTTTAAAGTTAAAGTAGCTCCAATAAAACCAGTAAGAATCCCAAGGTTAGAATTATGTGGTGCGCTTCTAGGTGCTAAACTTTAGGACAAGATTCGTAATGCACTTGTGAGTTTGGTGACGTCATATTTTGAACCTATTCTACGATTGTTTTAGGGTGACTACGTATGGCACCCATAAAACTTTCGTGCAAAATCGTGTTGCTGATATTCATGAACTGACGAATGACCATCCCTGGCGTCACGTATGTAGCAAAGCGACGATACGCTACACTAGATTATGCACTATATCGTGCATTTTGCAGTCAGCCTGTCATATACCGGAGTAGTACTTATCTCTAAAAGTCATCATCATCAAATCAAATAAACACATTCTATATTCAATAAAATCACAAGGACAACTTTGAATCGTCTTCTAACATGCTAGTGAATCTAGAAGCCGGTTCTCCCTAGTACAAGAAGAATCCAGCAAGAAATTCATCTGCTCTTAACACTTTTTTATATGATCCTTGCAAATTTTGTTACAGATGCTGAATCAAGTTGGAGCAAATTCAGCCCAAGCTTTTTTGTCATTTAAATAATGAGTTATTTTTAAGCTTACTTTATAATACAGTTTTTGTTTCATTACATTTTTAACTTTACCAATAGACAAATTTAGCAAGTCCCTTGGGACCTTGTTATAGAAGTGTACACATTGCCCTATATAAGATTTACTAACTTTAGCGAGCCTAACTGTGGGAACAGCGAGTTTATATTTATTTTTCGTATTAATGTTATGATTACTACCATTTTTTTTAACCATTGTACTATTTTGTGAACATACCATTTATTATATAAATATGACAAGGCACTGTCATGATGTTTATTGATGACATTATCAACAAACTGACTTCACCAGTTATTGACCGTGGTGGGTCATGTATTTATGTCAGGAAAAAAATTAATTTAAGGAATTTGACTGCACGGATTTATCCATGGAGCAAATATGTGAGGTATCAGCTGTGGAGCTTATCGATTATAATATTGTAGTGGCATGTTTGTATAGATCAAACAAAACACTTGTTTCTTTATTCTTTCCTTTGTTAGAACGCTTGCTCGATAGGCTAGTGGATAGCGGAAAGGATTGCGTTGTAGTTGGTGACATGAATGTAGACTGCATATGCCCGTTGAACAGTGACCAGAAAAAGCTGTACGATATCCTTTACACGCGTAACTACTGTAATATCATACACCTACCTACGAGAGTAACTGCTACTACGAGCACCTGCTTAGATCATGCCTATGTAAGTGGTGAGCGAGTGTAAACGGGAACTGCGCGCGCGACCGCGATGCGCATGCTACGGAGCGACCACCATGCTGTACTAGTCGCTACTATGCGAGTCAAGCATTCCGCCAGCGCCGCGCCTTGCCAAGTCCTATACTAATACGAATCGATATATCGATACTTCATTGCATCAATTGAAAGCGTCGACTGGTTTCAGGTGAGTCAAAAGCGAGCGTCTGCAAATGAGCTAGCCCAAACAGTTGTAAACATTCTAAGAAACAAACTGGAGATATGTTTTCCTTTTAAACGCGTGTCAGTCACGACCAAAACTAGGTCATGGGTTACGAACGAAATTGTCAGTCTGGAGTTCCTACTCAGAGAAATGAAATCTAGTGTTCCAAAATTCCCTTTGAATACAGCGTTGTCGAATAAATTCAACGAGTTTCAAAATAAATTTGATTGGCAAAATAAGATTAAACATTCTAAGAACGGAAAGAAGCTATTTTGATTGTAACATTATATCCGGCTCGACTAACACGTCTAAGTCCATGTGGGGTGTCGTGAGGCTCGAGACAGGATGGTGTCGACCGAATTTTGAGCTAATCGAGACCCTTCGAAAACCTGACGGCTCCACTCAGTTCCGCTCGCGTACTTGAAACGCGAGCGGAACTAAGACGGCAGATGCAGTGAACTCACATTTTGTCAATGTCGCGGTGACTTGCGGCGCGCCTGTCGCCGTTGTGACGACCGCGTCACACTAACAACCGCGCGGGTCCCCCAGACCGCTCGTTCAGGTTTAAACCTTTCACCCCTCTGGAGGTCTATAAAATTATATCAAGCGGAGTAGCGCATAAGCCTACTAAGCATATATATGAAATATCGGTGTCCTTGATTTACGCCACTGCTGAGCCGCTTAGCTACATTTTTTCAACATTATTTAATTTGTGCATGCAAGAGGGACATTATCCCCAGGTATTAAAAAATGTCAGGGTATCACCCCTATACAAGTATAAAGGTAATAGTTACGTTTTAAAAACTAAAAAGAAACCGACTTCATTGAATGAAATTTGAGCCTATAATACATTTTTAGTGGAAAGTAGATATATTTTGTACATATATAATATGGGTAGGCCAAATAAACGCATCTCTCCAATGAGACAGCGAGGTATCGAAGTACACGAAAACATCATCGATGTATAAAATTTTTAGATTTTCGTTGATTTTTGAGCTCGACCGAATTTGATAAAATTTAAATGACCACCTGTGAAGTATACCCTTTCAAACAAAAAAAATTTCCAAATCGGTTCAGGCGTTTTCGAGTAATCGGTGAACATACATAAAAAAAAAGATTCCGACGAATTGAGAACTCCTCAATTCGTCTGAATCTCCTCCTTTTTGATGAAGTCGGTTAATAAGGTTGCAGGTACGAGTTCCTACCACCTACCTGCACCTAGTTTTAGGCTAAGATTTTAGGTGAGTTTGTTATATTTAGACAGGGTTCACAGTTCGGCTTTCTGCGTTGTAAGTCATGGGTTAAATTCCCTCTCAGGACCAATATTTGTATCACACAAATATAAATTATTGTTATGTGTCTTAGTGTTATAACATTTAAAACTATTTAAAAATGTAATGTATTCCATAGGTCATTTGGTTCCCAAAGTGCAAGATATACTTAGTTTGGGACTGGATGCTTTTTCGTGGATTCTTCACTAGAAGGTATTTATTTGTGACTCTGTTTTTCTTTGACATGCCATAGCAAGGATATTTACAAAAAAATGCCAATGTTATGCAATGTAAAGAGATGATCGAACAAATAAATAAATAATCCCGGACATTTCACATAGCATCATCTGGCCCCAAAGTAAGTAGAACTTGTGTTATGACATGACTGATATACTACTTATATACTTTTTTTTTAATACATACTTATTATACATAGAAACACCCAGACCCGAAACAAATACTTGCAGATCATACAAAAATTTGTACCGCGGCGGGAATCGAACCCGAAACCTTCTGCGTCTCGGCCGGAAGTTAGCCCACTGCGACACAAAGGTTTTTTTTTAATAAAAATAATGAATAATTATTTGTATTAAAAAACAATGCTTCGAAATTATTATTAATCTGAGATTGGTTCTAAAATACGAATGAATTGGTTTTAAAAAATCCCCAGAATTCCTATAATTAACAGACAACGACACAACAATATTTCGTGAAATAGAAACAAATTGCCGCCATTATGTTCGTTCTACGTGGACGTCCACGCGCGTCCTATACTTTTATTAAACAAAATACAATCTAAATTCAATAATATCTATAACTATATTGATATATCAATAAGAGTGTAAAGTGCGAATTTATGTGGGGTTTTGTACAATTGCATTTTTTATTGCGTGAACGCAAGAGCTGCATTTGGTTACAAAATGTTGCCATGTAGCGGCTTGCCAAAACTGTGAATTAGTAAATAAATGCGGAAAAAACTGTGATCCTGTTGCGACTTTTATTTTGCCAGCACCAAAGTCCAAATTAGAGTATTATGTTTAAATTACTGGTTTTAAATAAATTAAATTGCCTTTTTATTAAATAAATTTTCTTAGAATTGCCGTAGTTTAAATCAACACCTCATTACGTGATGAATTATAAATTAGTAAATTAAAAAAGTGACATTTGAAATGGTGCTCTAATTTAGACTTTGACGCTAATGAAGGTCGTGTTCGTGTTTTAGTATTTTTTTATTAGTTCAACAACGAGCTTCCGTAATCAGAGTGTTTATATCCGTAGCTTATTTCGTAAAATTGCTATTGTTGTCAGAACTGCTACTTTTATTTAAGTTAAATATTTCATATATTTCATATTTATTCAATACACTCACAAGGATCTTTTCGTCTTACATACTAGATGAATTTAGGTGCCAATTCCTTATAACCCAAATCCGTGAAGACCACAAATAACCCTGCGTTTCCCCGTATACTGGTTGCAAGGTATTGAAGAGCTTTTGCTGAGTAGGTACTTATTCCAATTATCCCTACAGCTACATCGTGTTACTCTACGGCATACGTATAATATTGAGTACATTTCTGTAAATAAATACAATCCAATGCTTTGCAGTTATAACTAAACATCTATAAAGCTACGGCATTGCTACGCCGTAGCAGGTCTACGATCACAATAGGCAAATACTCGTGGCACCTACGTTTGTCGTCGGAATTAAAATGAAAAGTTTATCTTGTTCGTCGTTTCGACCAAACAGTTTCCTAGATCGCTCCAGCATTTGAATACGAATGGACCCTCAAAACAAACAAAATCCTCCATTAGAAAATCTGGTTTACGCTATTTTAGACTGTATGGTCTTGGAATAAGAACTTGTCTGATAACGATAACAATAGTTTAAATTTGTTCAAAAGTACTCGACGAGGTAAAATCTAGTGTGAAAATAAAGTTTCTTCTATATACAGATTTTCGTGTATTTTACAAGCGAGCTGGTAAACAAACATACGACCTATCTGTTTTTAGGTATTTTATAATGCAAACGTTAAAATGCACAGCTGACAGGTTCAGGTTCAATTTCAATTCAATTCATTCACTAATACGCTTGCACAAACGCGATCACCACTCTACCTTACAATACTACGCCTACGTACGATTATGTAACTAATGTTTGGACATCCCGCGTCTCCTAACCGCTCGTCAGTAAACAAGAGCGTTGACGAAGCCTCTAATTAAAATCGGATCTGAAGAACTGTTCATTACATATATTATGGCTTTAAGATATCCATTTTTGGATATGTATCTCCATATATAATAACAATCCCAACAACAACAGACACTTACTGGTATAAACTGTATTCAGAGTGTACGTGGAACATGGTATATTTCCCCCGAGGCCCGCTAGATTCGGCGCCTCAATCCAATACTGGAACCGAGTTTTGTAATACCATATTTGTGCCGTCGATTTATTGATGGTTTTCAAAGAAATACCCAGGGAATTATGGGGTGTTATTTTCCGGCTTGATTTTGGTATTTTTAGAATAAGACACATTTTTGTTTTATGGATAAGCCATCCACAAAATAAAGATGTGTCTGTGATGATATTTTACAACAGTTGATTGAGTTGGCGGAAACCCATTACAAAATGATGAATATAAAGTCAAATTTATTTCTAATGAGATAGACACAAAGTATTACTTACCATCCAAATTAAAATAAAAAGATAATGCCTCGTGGAAAGGCCGAAGACGTGACGATATATATTTATATTGCATGTTTGGATATTGTGTGCTACATTTGGATTGACGCTTTCAATGGCTTTACTTTTGTTTTTTTAAGAAATACAAATCAGGATTTCACTCATAATTTACTAAAGCGTTACTAGCCGTGATCATTTTCCTTATAATAACAGCATAATTATAATCAGCACTTTTATTATAATTACTATTATTATTATTAACAATACTGGACTCTATCAAAAATAACAACTTAAAACAACTTAATTTATAAAACAAATATTGAATCGAAAATCTGTTTAAGAAACATAATATATTTTAAGGACTATGCAAAGATATGCCAAACGAAGTAATAATTAAACAAAAATCTAACCCAGTTTGACGACCTCTGTGGCGCAGTGGACTAAGGTCCGGCTGAGACGCAGAAGGTTGCGGGTTCGATTCCCGCCGCGAGACAAATGTTTGTATGATCTGCTAGTATTTGTCTCGGGTCTGGGTTTTTCTATGTATAATATTAGTATTTACCAAAAAAAACGTATGTAAGTAGTATATCAGTCATCTGGTACCCATAACACAAGCTCTGCTTACTTCGGGGTCAGACGATGGTGTGTGAAATGTCCGGGATTATTTATAAAAAAAAAATTATAGTTTACATGTAATGAAATTATTTATCCCAAAAATATAATAGTAAGTACTGTTCAAGTAGTACAGTTTTCGGTTACAGCAGTAAGAAGTAGTGATAACAACGGCCAAGTTATGGAGACCAACCAAAAACACGTCGCCAGCGATACGAGTGCCGTACAGTAGACCTGCGATCGCGTGACTCTCAAACAATTCGGCCAGTCCCGAGGAAGCCCAGTGATGGATCGCTTTCCTTTCTCCGTCCGATATATTTGTGTTAGGTTGTGTCAACCTATTTCACGGCTGAAATAACAAAAAATATTCCAGGTTCTTCCCAATAAAGGGAAAAATACAAGGTAGGAATCTAAATATTACGATCGTTGTTGGGTTTGCTGTCACGTGCGGGGTATTAACTGCTGTGCAATATGTGGGTATGAATAAATAATGCAGGACATTTCACACAGCATCATCTGGCCCCCAAAGTAAGCAGGGTTATCGGTACCACACCATGACTGATACTTATATACTTTTTTTTCATTTGCAAATATTATACACAGAAAAACACGCAGACCCGAGACCAATACTTACAGATCATACAAACATTTATTCCGCGACGTTAATCGAACCCGCAGCTTTCTGCGTCTCAGACAAGCCTTGGCCTATTACATTAGGCCCATGAGCCATGCGCCTAATATAATGTTTGGGATATGCCTTTGACTAAACCTCTTAATCATCCTCAAGATCGTAATAACTGGAGGTTTAAGGAGTAGTCTAGCAAGCTTTTACAATCATGATTAGCTTATTTTGTTTTGGTTCGGCAAAATTCATCAAAGTGGTACTACTGTGTAGTAAAGAATAGACTAGATAATATGCTATTTTAATAGATTTTATTTTACCTTTTACCTAAAAACAATGTTGTCTTATTTTAAATACATAAACTAGCCTAGCAGCTCAGTAGCTCGTGGCTCAGCTCACTTAGTCGTTCTTAGCAGAAGTTGCTGGGATAATTTACCGTGTACAATATATAACTCCACGTGGTGTATCCCGGAAACATAGGACACGCTAACATAGTGTCTTGATTGAGTGATCCATTCTCACTCACACGGTCAGTTTGTAAAAACTTTCGGACAATTCGGCAGTTTAGTATAGCTGCCTTCTGCAAAGTCAAAAGTCAAAGACAAAAGATACTTTATTCAATACAATCAACATGGATTTCTTTGAAACGTCTTACATACTAAGTGAATTTAGGTGCCAATTCCTCCTAAACCAAGCTCGAGAAGAACCAGCAAGAAACACGCCCTGGTCCTAGCGCTTTTTTGCATGATCCATCTTATAACTACCTTAACTACGAAAAAACTAATACAAGAGAGTCTGTACATTTCAAATGTGTTGGTTAACTGTCTGAGAACAGAGCGACATAAAGCCATTCATTCTTATTGTATAAGGCTTTAAGTGTATTTTGGAAGATCTAACACTGAATAGCTATGTCGATGAGGAATGCGGCTTTATTACTTTTGTCTAGAAGCTTTAGGTCTGGTATATTGAAGTGAATAGCTTTGTCAGTTTAGATGGCTCTATCAGAGCTTGTAATTGGTATTTTCTAGTACAGTATCTGGTGTGTAAATATATTGTTGATCCCTCCTCTTGATCTATTAAGCGAATACCACCAGGAAATTATCAACCTTACGCAATCTGGAAATCCCTCAACAGAGGGAGCTGCGAGCAAGTGGGTAGATGAAGATATGATTTGTGTACGTGGGGAATGCTAGACAAGTCACGTGTACAGTGCGACTGTGGTGCTCCCTTTCAATCTATGTCTCATCTACTTGATTACCCTACTTGCCCCTCCTCCTGCACAAGAGCTGACCTCAACACCGCCTCGGACGCCGCTATAGCGGCAGCAACATTTTGGTATAGGCAAATTTAATTTTTTTTCGAGAGTAAATTGACACAAAAGAAAAAGATTGTTGGTTTAGCAGATGTGTCGGTTTGGTTCTATTATGCGGTTAGCTTTTGATGAATGATGTTAAGTTGGCCACTGACTCGAACTAAAGTAGTTGTAGTAACTCTGCTTTCTGCGCAGTGGGCTTATTCATGAGAATATTTTGTGTGATTATCATACTTTATTGCCCAAACTATTGCAGAATAGATCTCTGACAAAGCATATACTCAACTTTTTTTAATTGACACTTGGTCGCTATTGATTTTGACAGATAAACTTGTGATGTAATAAAACCAGCTCAAATGGAGTTAACACTTTATTCGATATTCAGTTCTAAAACACACAGTATTTCAGATAACTTTACTTCACGATATCACCTAGCAGACTGACGAATATTTTTTTCCACTTCGACCAACCAGTAAAGTCAACCATCCACTCAGGTAGTCCAATCACGAGACAAGAAGTCTTTTACAGTTAAATGACTGACTTAGTATACGATATATGATTAACTGGTTCTGAACTGTAGGGCGATTATGGAACTCTTGACACAATCAATGTCTATCAGTTTCGATTAGCAATCGGCATCAATGTCTAATCATATACGATGTATTTAAATGCTTAGTACGCTAAACACAGTTCCTACCATAATCGTACTTTGTAAATTGGTTAGTCATCCCGTGACCACGACAGAGTGTAAACCTATCGAAACGTCGGGAAAAATAGGTAAATAAACGCGATAAATACTCGTAAATATTTATAATAATGTTTTCTGATCGCGTAAGTTTAAAAAACTTTAAATTGGTCGAGTTATAGTTTGACACCAACTTCACATTGTACTAGCGATAGAAGTCGATAGAAATCGCAATGATCCGTAATACCAATTCATCAATAGTAACTGAAAGCTATTAGTATCAATTTTTTGATACTATCAAAGTTCCATAATCGCCTCACTGATCTCCTTCCGCCAAAATTAACAAATAATTACAAAATAAATTAAAGCGAATTAATCGAATAATCGAATGCTATAATCGAATCATTATAATTTTTTTTAAATTATCGCTTGCTAAATTCTTCATCAGATCATGTTCAATTCTTACAGGGTTCACACACGGGAGCTGAAATATAATTATTATGCCCCCAGCTGTTATTAGCAGTGAATCTCATGATAATCTAACGCCATTAATCTCTCAATTAGCACGGCTTGTTGAGCCGCATAATTATGCGATGACAGACTGCACGTGCCGATTACCTGAGGGATTTAGTTACATGTACCTATTTACCTGAAATACTAAGACTAAGACTTAAGAATAAAATGAGAGCAAATGCAAAGTCACAAATGTATAATTTGTAAAAATTGTACTGGAAATGTTCTTAGCCTATATGCCTATTTTGCCTTTGTGGCGCAGTTGGCCTGCTTAAGACGCAGAAAGTTGCTGGTCCGATACACGCCGCGGGTTTTTTTTGAATCTGCAAATATTTGTCTTGGGTCAGTGTGTTTATGCATGTATGTATGTATGTATTTACAAAATAAATATATATCAGTTATGTGGTTCCCATAACACAAGCTCTGCTTACTTTGGGGCACATCTTCTCGTCACAGATACCGCAGACCCTCAAGACGAAAGTCTTTAATCAGTGCGTGTTGCGTGAGACTTAGTTGCTAACTATTGGCCTCATACACAAACTTAGAGTCGCGCAACGAGCTATGGAGAGAGCAATGTTGGGTGTTTCACTACGTGATAACATCCGCAACGAGGAAATCCGCAGAAGAACCAAACTCACCGACATAGTACTCAAAATTTGCAAGTTGACGTGGCAATGGGCAGGCCTTATAGCTCGCAGAACTGATAACCGTTGGGGAGTAAAAGTTCTCGAATAGCGACCAAGGGCAGGAAAACGAAGCGTAGGACGATCGGTTGGGGCCCGATGGACTGACGACATTGTAAAGATCGCAGGAAGTCGGTAGATGGAAAGGGCTCAAAATCGTTCTTCCTGAAAATCAATTGGGGAGGCCTATGTCCAGCAGTGGACTTCCTAAAGGCTGATATAATGATGATGATGATGAGTACTTATCGTGATTGTATCATTTTTAGAAATTCATAAACACCACTAGAATGTCAAAGGAAAGCAAAATACGAAATTACGTCTTCTTGGATGACATATTTTATCCAGCTATTTTAATTTAAACCAATTGAAAAACCAAACTACCGAACCGATTTTGATGAAATTTTTATAGTAGATTCTAATCGGGAAATATACTTTCTCAAGAAAAAATATTTTTTAAATCGGTTCATAAATACACCGTCATAATTGAAGGAGTTATGAGGTAACAAACATAAAAAAAACCGAATTGAGAACCTCTTCCTTTTTTTGAAGTCGGTTAGAAATGAAGAAATAACCTACTTACTATGGGATAAGTACTTTATGCTATGGGTACTAGAACCATGTTTATTTTAAGAACTTTCCGTGACATTTTTCGCCGTCATTCAAAATTAAGCATAACTCGTCAAAACCACCAAAGACGCTTCTTCGCTGCACAGCTGAGCAATTTCCGCCTACAAACGAAATCACTTCACACCACTTCCGTCCCTACGTCTACTGGATTAAGGGTTGTAATCCTGTAATTCAATTCTAGTGGTATAAGGTATTAAGTATTCATTGGGGCTTCGAGAAAACATTTTTTCCTGTACGTGTTCGATTTCCCAGAGTGTATTTGGGCCTGTTTATTTGTAGGGAAATGGAGCGTTTCGAAGACTTAACGAATGGTACGTAACTGGGTGTTATCGGAAGTTTTGAAGTGTTGCATCTATCATTATACTACAAATATAATAATTACGTTTTAGAAACTAAAAAGACAATCGAATTCATCTATAACTTTAAAATTTCGTTTCATCAAAGTGGATGACATATTTTATTCAGTTTTTTTATTTAACAACCTAACTACTGATCATATTTTTATGAAATTTATGTGGGACCAATCGGGACGTATATCCTTTGACATGAAATCAGATTTTTTCAAATCGGTTCATAAATGACGGAGTTATGAGGTAATAAACATAAAAAAAACAGTCGCATTGAGAACCTCCTTTTTTATAATCGGTTAAAATCAACGGGGTAGGCAGATACTACAGATTTGAACTTGAATGTTTATTAATAAATCAATAAATAAAGCCGTTACGTACACACCTGGTCCCAAGATCAGTAGTTTATTTTATGGGACTTCCGTACTTTCATCAAAACGGTCTTTATTTCATCGAAATACAAAAAAATATCGTCTCCTGCTAGCCACTCTCCTACGTTTCTGAAGTCACCGGGAAGATCTAAAACTACCATTCAAACTATCGTCTGTGTAATATTCCCAGTTTGATTCATAGCAAGACACTAGTCTTGCTATGGATCGAAGAGGAGTTGGCACCTAAATTCACCTAGTATGTAAGACGTTTCAAAGTGAATAATAAATAATAAATATAATAAAATATAATAAAAAATAATAATAAAATTGAATAAAGTATCTTTTTGACTTTTGACTTTGACTTCCGCCAGGACTTCGGCGCAATGGTGACTAAGCAGTTGGTGTAGGTACATGCGTTTTTGACTGATATACCTTGTTTTTTCTTTTATAAATACATACATAGTAGACATAGAAAATTTTATTCGAAATATATTTTCCTAAATAAAATAAATGGAGTAGGCAGTTACTACGGATTTCAACTTACTACGATCTAGAGATACTCTATTTGTGTTATTCATGTTAGGTAGATAGGTACATTAATCTATACCTATAAAAGAGCTTAACCTGACTGACTGATTCATCAACGCCGACCCTAAACCGCTGAAGCTAGAGAGCTGAAATTTGAAAGGTAGCTTCCTTTTACACCAAAACCACCCACTAAGGCGGCATTTTTTGAAATTTAACCAATAAGAGGGTGAAAAGGGATGAAAACGAATGTATAAAACTTTTAATGCGTAGTGCGATTTGCTTGAAACTTGGTATAAATAAATAAAATGCCGAATAAATAGACCGGTGTTTCAGGATTTTTCAAAATTAGCCTAACAAAGAGGAAAAACGGAGTGTCATAATTAGTATGGGAACTTTTTAACGGGTGGTGTGATTTCTTAGAAACTTGGTTTGGATACACAAAACAACCCTCATAAAATGGAGTGTGAATGTTTCAATGGAAACTTTTTAATGGGTGGTGGGTGAAACTTATCAATAAAATTTGGTAAGGAGATAAAAATCATCTTGGGAAAGGATTTAAGCTCAAATTCCTTTAAAAAAAATGCGGACGAAGTCGCGAACATGGTAAATAATAAATTAATAAATAATTCCGGACATTTAACACAGCATCTGGCCCCATAGTAAGCAGAGTTTGTATTATGGGTACCACATGACTAATACTTTATACTTATATACTTTTTTTTGAAAATACATACATAGAAAACCCAGACCCAAGACAAATACAATCTTACAAAAATTTGTCCCGCGGCGGGAATCGAAGCCCGCAACCTTCTGCGTCTCAGCCAGGCCTTATCGTGCGCCACAAAGGTTGTTATAATCATACGCATGCGCGTAGGTTTAGGATACACACTAAGATACCTGTACCTACCTATACAATTTATACCTATGTAGTAATATTTTCGTAGTTTCATATTTTTAATATTAAAATGTAAGAGGTTTCATATGAACACGACATTTTAGGTTAAAAATAAAATAGGAATACTCAAGAAAACAAACCGATGATAATTTAAAAAATAGTAGCTTGTGTTCGGTAGACGTGAGAAGTAGGTAAGAATAAGAAATAAAACAAAAAAACATTCCATGATGAATTTTATTCTAGTTAATTTTAAGTGGAAACATGAATTCTTATAACATGAATCTAAAGAAGGAAACACTATAATATTCTTAATTATGAATTACTTATCAAATTAACAATGTCTTTCATTATGTCATCGTTCAAATAATACAAACACATACATGCCAAAGAACGTAGGCCTTATGGCACAACAAAAACATAGCCCTCCTTGCGACAGTCGGGTAAAAATATTAGTAAAAAATTACGCAAAACAAATTAAATCTTTGCAAATTGTGCCAAGAATGAGCTTGTGTATGTAGAGAATGCAAAGCAACCGTCTGACAAATTAAGCCTCGTTCACACTGCGGATCTTATAACCGTTTTGAATAAAATGTCGTTAGGTATAACGATTAAACTATAACCGTTTTTAATAACCGTCGTTAACGTTTGTAATAAAATACCGTTAGTAATATCTATATATAAAAAACGATTATGATATGATTAATAAAACGGAAAAGCATCAAACAACCCAACTGAAAAGTACTCTTTTTATATTTTAATAAAGGTAAAAGGTTTTAAATTTAGCTCTTTGGGTGTTTCAATGATATAGTGCTTAAAACGTGACCGTTAGCGTTTTCAACAAGTAATCGTTATAATATATAAAAAAACTGAATATATATATATATTCAGTTGAGATGTAGTCATTACCTTTGCATTCTCTAAAAACATTTCAACAATCAAGAAGCTCTATAGTGCCCAAACCTTACATTAAAACTTGTCACAAACTAGTAACCTGTTTAAAAATCGGTATTTTAATAATATAATTATTTTACCGTTATTTTGAGAAGGCACATGAAAATTTACTTACAAATAAATGAATAAATCGATATAACCGTGACAAAAACGTCTGTTTTACGATTTATGTTATATTTAATTAAAAAGCGAACTGATTTCCGAAAGATTGTAAGAGTTAGTCACTGTTGATATAATTGTTTACAATCTGGTATTGAAGAATTCTTCGTACGTTTTTTGTAAGACTTAAATATCAACAGACTTCATCCAAGCTCAATCAGTCAAACCGTTTATGAACCTATGTGTAACAAAATGTGAACAGGTCTTACGTACTATATAAAAATACAACAATTCTCGGAGAACGGGCTTGACTCGAGTCAAACACACTTCACAGTGTTACCAACTAATAGTACTACCAGTAGTAATGGTACCTAGGTGATATGCCACAGAGTATATCTTTATGATAAAAACGCTGTATAAAATTAAACGACAAAAAAATAACAACCTAACGTTACGTAACGGTTTTGATTGTCAAAAAATAAATTAAAAATTTAATTCTGTAAAGTTATTCATTAAAATGATTAATTTTATACAGCATTGACATAATTATAGTCACAATATCTAATGTTTGTACAAGCTTATTATAATTTACAAATCTCTATTTTTTGCTCAAAAGGATAACGAATTTTAATTATGAAACGAAATAATGTTTAGTGTTTATTTTATCTGTCCCTATAGTTTATAATAATCCCGATTATATTAATTTAATTTGATCCCAAAACAGGTGATGAACAGCCAGAATGATATTTATTTTGATAATGATGAAACAAAGAAAGCGTTATGATAACGATCAAACCAAGCCATATATACAGTCGATAGCAACAGGGGCAGCCGTAAGAGCATATTGTGTTTTCTATAACACTAATACCATTTCATTCTGTTTATATAATATTTTTGAATAGAAGTAACAGTTTTGAATAGAAATAACAGTATTAAATAGAAATAACAGCTTTGAATAGAAAAACCAGTTTTGAATAGAAATATCAGTTTTGAATAGAAATAACAGTCTTGAATACCAATAACTCATATATTTTTATTAATTAATTTGTGTTTTTGAATAAATTACACGTGGTGCCCCCGTGAAACATAAAAGACTGCCAACTACAGCTACGCTAGAAGTAAGAAAAATATACATATATCATTATATTAGTACTACTTTATATAAAAGCTCGTGAAAATATTTTAGTGTCAAAAACTTGTCTTTTCCATTGGTATTTATTTATTCTACATTAGGTATACATACGTTCTACATGATAATAAATAACTAACCAGCGTGTATTAAGTTTTATTTTGTAAAACAATCCAATGTCAAAATTGAAAGAATACGTGGGCTTAACACTAAACACTCAAAACTTATGAAATAGACAAGAATATTTTTTACACATGTCTTTACTACTGCTGCTTAAATGACACGCATGACTTTTTATAAACACCTTTTATAAAAAGTAACTATAAGTGTCCTTTCTGCATTTCACTACTGCTTTGGCTATATTTACTTTAATACGGTTATTTATATGAATTGTCTTTTGCAACAGATTTAAATGCGTATCACAACAGGCCTCGAATGATGTCAGAATAGAAGCGAAACTAACTCTTATTACGTTATCCCGAAGATACCTTTACGAGGTTAATCTAGGCTATGTATTTAAAGTACAAAATGTCATGAATTATTATTAATTTAAGTTCAATTGTCACTACATCAAAACTATGGAAGCCAAAACGTGTCGCTGCAACGACGTAGGCGACATTATACAAATATAGTACTAAAGTGTAGTTAACACTTTAATATTCACGTCTAATGACAGAGATAGCTTTTCTTTTGGTGGTCCTATTAATCAGTAAGAAAATATTTATAATACTGGTCCAAGATTTTGATAAAACAACAATTTTACTATGTACACTCGAAATTTGATTAAATGTTATTATCAAAATATTTGATTGATATTATATTTTCAGAAGAGCTATCCCAGTTTTGTTAATATTAAAAACGATTATATTTTTAATATTCATATTAATTATGATTCTGGTATAGACCCTGCCTCGTTCAAGCGATATACAAATCTATTGATAACCATTATTAGGTACATTTTACATTCTAAAATTACCAACTACAAGAAGCTTGACAAAACATTCTAGGCCGATAGGAACTGAAACATGAACTTACCAAAATATTAAAAATAACTTACTACAAAATCGCGGTTTTCGCAGTAAGATTTTACCAGCAAACAAAAAGTGCACTAAAATTACTATAAAAAAAAACAGGAAACCACAGTAAAGGTACTTCACAATCTACACAACCGCAAATCAAAGAATCAAGCAAAACATATGTCAATGTCAAAGTGACAGCTCTACTATGGCCGCCCTGAACCTAAAGGCGATAAAACAGACACGTATTCTAAATCTCACTTATTTTTAAAACGACAGTTGTCGTTGGCGCCTCGGGTTTGACGGTAAACGTCAGATGTCACATCAGTACGGGGAACTGTCACGGGTGTACGTGTAAGTTCGCGAGGCGCATCCGTAATGGTGTCAGGTCCTGTGACTATGAGGTCTCCTGTTCCTCCCAATCGACGCTCGCCCATTGGGGAAGCTCGGTCTCGTACTCCCAGCCGGGGCCCTGATGAATTATTTATCAAAATTAGCTGGTAGTCTTGTACTTTAATGCGGTGATGTGGTAATAATGTTTTTACCAGGTAGGTAATTTGCAGCGATAGTGTGGTAATACTATGGTAACAATGGATTATAGCAAATGCTGTGATGTGCTGTAATTTCGTAAAATGTTATTGTTAAATTGATGCCTAATAAATAAATGTCAAATAAAATATCGTCGTAACATTATTATGTACTTAAACCCGATCGAGTGGTAATATTGCTAACAATTCCACGGAACATAATGATAATGTTGTAGCTTACTAGTTGCTATGCTTACCATGCGACTGCAATAAATTGATATTTTGAATTTGAATGCGATAGTTAGGTAATAATTATTATCATCGTCTGAGACATGAATGTGATATTGTTGTATGTTGTAACCACCTTTTACTTATACCTTGTACTAAGCAATATATTGATTCAGAGTGTTAATTTACACACAAATATTATTCGTGTATTTCACGCAATTTAGTTTGAATTTTATTGTCACTACATTTTAAGAAACACGGGCTTTAACTCACGTATTATTTTGTCCATGGAGGCATCTACACTAAAGACGAGAAACCAAGCACTAGCGTCAAATCCATCCGCAACAATACAAACCCCTACACCGAGACGTGCGACACAACAACCGCAGTGCAAATCGCGAGCGAACGAAAGTGCAAACGAAACAGTGTCGGTGCCTCCATACAAAATAATACGTGAGTAACGATCGTGTTCTTCAAAATGTATAGTACAACTCAAGACCGTTTTGAACGTGAAATATGTTATCATTACCCAGTACGTTCATGTGGTAACGTTGTATATTGTTATTACCATACGATCTAGCGGTAGTATTACCATACGATCGAGCAGTAGTATTACCATACGATCGAGCGGTAGTTATTACCTTGTACTTCCAGGCATGTAGATACATGACGAGGTCCCGTGGGCGAGGGTCGCGGTAGCGCACGCGACATTCATAGCAGTGCGGGTCCGACCCGATCGCGTCCCCCGCGCCCCCCGCAATCACCGCGCCCGCCGCCGGCGCCACGCCAGTGGAGGAGCAGCCAGTTTGTGTAGCTACTGTCACCTTCTCAGACTGTGGAGATATTATATCCAGTTATATAAGTCACCGGAATATTGCATGTACCGTTAGTTTTACTATAATAATAATAAATGATGCCAGACATTTCACACAGTATCATCTGGCCCCAAAGTAAGCAGAACTTGTGTTATGGGTACCACATGACAAATATTCTACTTTTATAGTTTTTTATATACATACATATTATACATAGAAAAACCAATAAAACCCGGTAGATTATAATTGATTGAGTGTTGTGAACTCACGATAAAATTTGCTATATAACAATTTGCTTACACAATATAATTGTGTAAATATTTAGTGGTTCGTAATTTTACAGATATCTAACCGTCAAATTGCAAACACGCGAGCTTTGGACTAGTGTACGCGTGCACTTTGGACTAGTGTACGCGTGCACTTTGGACTAGTGTACGCGTGCACTTTGGACTAGTGTACGCGTGCACTTTGGATTAGTGTACAGTGCTCAAATCAGTACCTAAATCAGTAAAATCATAAGTCAGTGGCCCGAGTAGTAGACATTTCACGGGAAGATTGCAAAAACCATTATTATTAGCAAATTAACTTTTGTATTGAAAAAATAAGTATTTTTTTCACCCCTATTGGCTGTCTGCTTGTTAATTAAGAATAATAGTTACAAAAGATATATGGTATGTATTTTCAATATTTTCTCTCCTTGTTCCTTCCTCATTGCAAATTGTTTTTAAAATGTCTAAAATATACAATAATTATCATCTTCTAATGTTGACGTCGTTTTAAATTACAGGTTACATTAATAGGCGGAAAGTAAACTAAATTAAAATAAAAACATTACCCGTTAAACTTTCATCATTTTATTTGAATGTTTTTTGAATAAAAAAATCGCGATTATTAAGAGTCGGGAGTCGCCTTAATATAAATGATGTCGGCGTAATGTTAATATAATATTGTAGTGCCTTTACCTTGGCATCGTTAGAGTCGTCATTGAATGAAGGCGAGGCGACAGGCGATGGTTGCGAAGGCGAGGAACTTGTCTGCAACTCAGAAGCCTCCATTGGCGCTTCTGAAGCACCTGATGGACTCGGCAGCGTAGCTGAAAAGAAACAGCAATCCTTTATTTTACCTCATTTACGGTACCTCGTTTGATTTTACGATCAGAATGCATATTGTAAAACAATAAAACAAAAACTTGTAAGCAGTTTTTAGTAGCCCGCGATTTTTCCAACATAGGCGAAATAGGAATAGATTCTTCTTAGTTAATGGTAATAGGTTTTTCTTCTTCGTTAATGTATCATAACAATGTCAATTTTGCCAGTGTCAAGTGTTTATATTGTTTATAGTATGTCACAGTGATTCTTCATCTGTCATTTCATGGAGCAACATAGCTCTACTAATTTAATATTTTTTACCCGTTTTATTGCATGTTTTATTCAGTAAACTTAGCGGAATTTTAATGCATAAATTGTGACTACAGGACGGGTATGGATAATTGAATTATATGTGTATTGTGGTGCAATGCAATGTGGTGCACGCCATGCCGCGTGACGTCTAGAATTGACAATTGACTATCGACTAAGACTCTAATAACAAACCAACTGACTATAAACTATAAACACTTGACACTGGCAAAACTGACATTAGTATGTCAGAGGCCATTAACCAAGAAGAAGAACAAGAATGAAGAACTTTTATCATTTCACTACGGATTATTTTTGCTCGAATCATAATGAAACACAAAGCTTTTAATCCAATTATTCACACCCGAATTAATGAACTCTAGCTCTATTTCAATAAAAACACCAAAATTACTAATAAAACCGAAAAAAACTCGGAAAAAATAAATAAATTAGAGCGCAACGTTTGCTTCGCAAGACGACCAACAATAATTAACAAGATATGACTATGTAAAAATGTAAAAAAAAAAGTCAAAAGATACTTTATTCAATACAATCACAAGGATCACTTTGAAACGTCTTACATACTAGCTGAATTTAGATGCCAATTCATCCTAACCCAAGCCCGAGAAGAACTGGCAAAAACTCGTCTTGGTTCTAGCGCATTTATAATGTATTTATATTCATATAAGAACTCTAACACGGTGCAACAGACAGCCAGACAGATTGTTTTCGGGTTACTACGAAACTAAAAAAGCGTTAAGAACAAGACGAGTTTTTTGTAAATTTTTCTCGTACTTAGGTGAGGAGGAATTGGCACCTAAATTCACCTATTATGTAAAACGGTTAAAAGTGATCCTTGTGATTGTATTAAACACAATTGATCTGAATTTGAATCTAAACCTGAATTTGAAGTAATGCAGCTAGGTTACTTACGGGTCATGACGGTAGAGGGGGTGAGTCCCGGCGCAGGAGATTCAAGTCTCGGAGAGGACTCGCGTGAGGCTGGTCCCGTGTCACAGTCGTACTCACCAACTGTACAATAGTGATAATCAGAAATGGCGAATCTTAATTTACAACTTATATACAATATTTACAAAAACACAAAACCCAAAGTTTGATGATGACATGGTTAAGATAAGCAGCATATCGCAGACGAACCTTGGGTCTACTCAGCAAAACGATATATCGGAATACAAATCATGGAAAAAACAAGCTCACATATATCGACTCGTTTTTTAAGATGAACGACCGAATTTACTTTTAATAATCGATGTCGCAATCCTCCACAACATACTCCAGAACAGTTTTTATATATTGAAATCGGTTTGCCCAGGAAGAGACAGGCACAGAACCTGATGGAATGGTACAAAAAGAGAACTATAGATACCCAGCAGTAAACTAAGGCTATGGATGATAATGATGATGATGCGTTCTGATTCTTGATTCCTGGATTTGATCATTACAGACATCACAGGTCTGCAATAGACCATCTTTAATTCCATCACAATAAAATACCTTTATCATCCGAAGCTGGCTTCGAGAACAGCATATCATCATCAGCTGAGTCGACGCCGAGCCAGTTCTCGGCGTTATGTATCGCGATGAGGTCCCTTACTAGTTGCTCGTCGGTTTTACCCCCCGTGTCACCACCTTTACCACGCAGGGGCCCGAATACAGGGTGGTTGTAGAGTGGATCGTTTACAACAGGATAACCTGTTGAAAAACTGATTTTATACGACATAATCCAGTTCGACTCGGCATCCATAACAAAATTGGCAAGGATCATACAAAAAGTGTTAAGACCAGACGAGTTTCTTGCTAGATTCTTTTAAAACTAGGCTTAGGAGGAACCGACACCTAGATTCACCAGCATGTAAGAAGACGAACCAAAGTGGGCCTTGTGATATTATTGAATTAATAATTTTTTGATTTGATTTGTTGACATGTTAAAAGCTTCGCTTAAGGCATGATATAGATCTTGAGAGGCTAAATAACTCCATTACTAAATTAAATAAATAAATAATGCCGGACATAACATACACCACCATCTGGCCCCAAAGTAAGCAGAGCTTGGGTACCACATGACTGATATACTACTTATATAGGAACATTTTTTTAAATAAATCATACAAACATTTGTCTCGCGACGGGAATCGAACCTGCAACCATCTGCGCCACAGAGGTCGTCATTAGATTAACAGATCATTTGAATAGTCAAGACTTTTTATTTATTTATGTCCTACTAGCTTTTGTCCGCATCTTTGCCCACATGGTACTTAAATAAAAAGTAGCCTGTGTTATTCCAGATCTAAAACTTTATCTATGCCAAGTTTAATCTTAATTACTTTAACCGTTATTCTGTAATTGTGTAAAAAACAAACATTCACATAAACATTCACAATTATAAAGTTTGTATTTACAGAATAATAAATAGTATAAAAAAATTACAAATTAATTAATTAACAATTTATCATAACCTATACATATGAAAGTTAGTTTATACATATACACATGGAAGTAGATATATATATATATATATATGTATATATATATCTACATGCCCCTTCTGTTTATTTATAGTCCAGTTCATCCAAAAATTGCCTGTTAGAGATCGCTATTAGCGAGAAGGCCGCCCATTTAATAGTAAGTAATTGTTAGTGTAATATTTCGTGTGGTAGTCAATAATGAGTTATCTATCTATATATATATATATATATATATCTATATATTTTCTTGCTCAAATTTTTTAGAGATTTATAATAAGGTTAGGATTACAGTTATTTTTAGAGAATTTACCCAATACAATAATATTGTCAAAGATTTACTAACACTTACATTATATATCACAGTTCAACAAAACAGCATAAAACATTCATTTTGATAATTTTGATTAATTCATTTTGACTTGACTTTTGAGTTCACGGTTCAGTGTGAACCGTGAACTCGAGCGGCAACGAGCGGACCGCGGATTAAACTCACCCTGATGAAGAATCTGAAGGTGAATCGAAACAATATCGGTGCCTCAATTAATAAAATAATACGTGAGTAAAGCCCGTGTTTATCAAAATGTATGTAAGTGTGAGTGAACAATGGAATTTTATGTAAATGGATAACGTTTAGTTCACAAGGAAGTAGGTAAGTGGATATAAAGAAACATGGGTATACAACTGCGATTATGTCATAATAACAAAACCATTAATACTAACAGGGAATTGGGTATTACGCAATATACAATGCGTGAGTGTCGTAGAACACTCGGTTGGAAGTTCCTATCGTAGTATATTATTATTGATAAACATCTTATATATTTCACATTAAAAAAAAATGCAATGTCGGTGCCTCCATCGACAAAATAAGTAAGCAGTTTTAATCAAAACCTCAATACATGATGACTAAAATCACTATGAACTTATTACGTACGTTCGGATTCTATTCATAAGATAGTATCTTACAAACATCAACCTTCCGTAATAAAAAATCATCAATATATACTGAAAGTGGGTATTATATATTTACAGAAATAATTACAGAACAATTTGCAATAATATAAAATACACGTGAAACAGTTGAGCTATCTAAGGACCGTTTAAAACGTGGGGCCCAGGGTATCGACTCCAAAATGCTTATCTATAGATAGCTCAACTGTTCTAGATCACTGCCAGAGGGCAGCGTTCCCAAGACACTGGGGGAATTTCCACGTTGAATGGCAATGCTAATACGCTTAGCCAGATAGGACATAGCTCTTGCGTCACGTAATGTATCTACCAGACGCCGTGAAATAATTTTGAAAACGCGGTATACCATAATTACGTTAAAAAATTAAAAAGAAACCGACTTCCTTGAATGAAATTTGAGCCTATAATACATTTTTAGTGGAAAGTAGATGTATTTTGTATATATATAATATGGGTAGGCCAAATAAACGCAACGCTCCAATGAGACAGCGAGGTATGAAAGTACATGAAAACATCATCAATATACAATTTTCAGATTTTCGTTTATTTTTCAGCTCGACCGATTTTGATCAGGTTTATATGGACCACCTGTGAAGTATACCCTTTCAAGCAAAAAAGTAATTAACAAATCGGTTCAGCCGTTTTCGAGTAATCGGTGAACATACATAAAAAAATAAAAATATCGAGAAATTGAGAACCTCCTCCTTTTTGATAAAGTTGGTTAAAAATGAGTTCTGTTTAGTTCGAAGCACAGTTAATGACAATATCCAGTACCAGAAGCCAGTACATGTATACGCATTGAGTCCGTATATCAAGTGGTTGAGACTAGTGACCAGTTCACGTATTCGAGGGCAAATAGCCTTGTTGAAAGCAAACACGACCGACCGTCGGGGGAATTACTAACAGCCTTTCTGGAGGGTATGTCACGCAATTTATAGGATACCATACTCAGTTTAGCCTATAGTTGAGACCGAGTTGATTTCACTTTTTAACCGACGAAATGAAGGAGGTTCTCAAGTTAAGTTTGAGTTAGTGTAGGGTGATAGTGAAAAAGTTTATATCTATACATTATAAAAAGAACACATGAACAAAGTGTCCTACCGTTAAGTGGAGACAGTAAAAAAACGTGCTACTAATAGTAAATTACTTTATAGAAATAAGTAGGAGTTCAATTACTCTTACTCATTATTAACGCATACATAAAGGGTAGTCTTTTGAAGAAAGCGTATTATAATATAAATGACTATATTATTGATAGCAATGCGTAGCCTCATGTCGCTCTGCCCTCAGACAGTTAACCGAAACATTTCTAATGTATACTCTCTTGTATTAGTTTTTCGTAGTTAAGGTAGTTAGATAAGATGGATCATGCAATCTTTTTGCAATTAAATGCAAAAATTAAATGCAATAAAGCGCTAGAACCAGGACGAGTTCCAAGCTCAAGAAGAACCAGGACGGTTCTTCTCGAGCTTGGGTTTGAAGGAATTAGCATCTAAATTCACCTAATTTGTAAGACGTTTCAAAGTGATCCTTGTGATTATATTGAATAAAGTATCTTTTGACTTTGACTTGACGAGACGTCGTGCGATTTAGGAGGAGGTTCTCAATTCGTTTTTTTTATGTATGTTCACCGCTTACTCGAAAACGGCTGAACCGATTTGGAAAATTCTTTTTTTTGTTTGAAAGGGTATACTTCATGTTGTGTTCATGTGTGTTAAATGTACTTCCATACCTCGCTGTCTCATTGGAGCGGTGCGTTTATTTGGCCTACCCATATTATATAATACAAAATACATCTACTTTCCACTAAAAATGTTATACATTTATAATAATAGGCTCAAATTTCATTCAATGAAGTCGGTTTCTTTTTAGTTTTTAAAACGTAATTATTGCAAACATAGGTTTACTTTTTAAGCCAAAATGTTTTAAAACAAGATTATGCACACGTGCTCGTGCATATTTATATTGTCCGAAACGCTGTGCAAAGGAAGTTTTGCAGAGGGGAGTAAGTTTCTAAAATGTGTTCTTTTAATAAGTGCTTCATATTCTGCAGAGGACGAATATACGGTTTATTGTCGCTTTAGGAGGTAAATTGAAACTTTATATGTATGTAGACTTGAAATATCATTTAGTCTATTTTTAACCGACTTCAAAAAACGAGGAGGTTCTGAATTCATCGGAGTTTTTTTTTTATTTCAAAGGGTATACTTTCCAGATGGTCCCATTTTCATCGAAATCAGTCGAGCGGTTTTAACTACGAAAATCTGAAAATTTTATACATTGATGATATTTTATATATTCAATGAAGTCGATTTTCTTTTTAGTTTTTAAAACGCAATTATCATTATAAAAAAATTATAAAAACGCAATATATTAACGCAGCGAGTAATATTATAAATAAAAAATAATAATAATTAGGTATCTACTATAACTATCAGAATGCGATTTGCACTCATCGTCTATACATATTGGTCAAGAAGACCCTTTCAGCTAAACTTGCAATAATGGAGTTCTTACACCTGACGACCCTGGACATGAATTTGGCCACCCGGCTCCTCTGGATGGCGTTAAATTAATCTATTCGCGCTTCGTACATAAAAGTTTGTGTAGATGTTTGGACTGCTGTAACTCAATCCTGCAATAATTATTGGATGGATGACGGAACATTAATCAGTTTCTACTTACCTAAATACTGCAGGTGTACCCTGATCTGATGCATCCGTCCTGTCTTCGGCTTGCATAGTACCACGCTGGTGTTGCTGGCCGCGTTGTAGCCCAACCTCTTGAACACTGTCGAGCAGTCTTTGCCTTTCGGCGACACTTTGCAAACGCCAATCTTGTAGCTCACCACTTCGATAGGCTCTAGGCATTCAATCTCTTCGCTATAATAAGAAAACAAGAATTAAAAAATAGTCAAAAATGTACTATCATACCTTACTTACCTGAGACACAAAAGGTAGCGGGTTCGTTCGGACAAATGTTTGTATGTTCTGCAAGTATTTGTCTCGGTTCTGGGTGTTTCTATGTTTATATGAATGTATTTACAAAAAAAAGTTTATAAGTATATCAGTCATGTGGTACCCATAAAACAAGCTCTGCTTACTTTTGGGGCTAGATAATATGTGAACGGCATTTTTATTTAGAGTGCGAACCGTGAACTCGAGCAGCAACTCACGGACTGTGGATCAAACTCCCACTGATGAAGATTCTCTAGATGAATCGAAACAGTGTCGGTGCCTCCATCGACAAAATAATACGTGAATAAAACCTGTGTTTACCAAAATGTATTGTTTATTTAAATTCTACTGTTCTATCTATTTATCAACCAGATTCTACTATTGTTATTAAAAATTCAGTTAATTATTGTTCTGTTACTACGAGTTTTTTGATCTATTTGAACTATGGCGGAAGACGTAAAGCGTCAAATTATACGATTCTAGTATCATTTTGAGACTGCATGTTTTAAATAGCCTCGCTTCTTTATTTTACCAGAAATGTACAGAATAATTATATAATAATACTAGCTGTTGCTCGCGACTTCGTCCGCATTTTTTTTTAAAGGAATTGAAGCCAGATTTTATTGATAAGTTCAAACCAATCACCTGAACACCCAATAAAAAGTTTCCATACAAACATTCACTCCACATTTTACTCATTTACGAAAAGTCCTGAAACACGTGTTCATTTATTTTGCATTTTAAGTATTCAATAAATCACACCACCCGTATAAAGTTCCCATACACACTTTGACACCCCATTTTATCTCCTTTACATTTATTTTGAATTTTATTTATTCATATCAAATTTTAAGCAAATCGCACCACGCGTTAAAGAGTTTCAAAAATTCGTTTTCAACCCCTTTTCACCCTCTTAGGGGTTGAATTTCAAAAAATCCCGCCTTAGTTATTTAGGATGCCTTTGCTATAAAAGGAAACTACCTTCCGAATTTCAGCTTTCTAGCTTCAGCGGTTTCGGCTCAGCGATGATGAATCAGACAGTCAGGTTAAGCTCTTTTATAGGTATAGATAACATACTCAAGAAACAATTTCATCATACGACTATCATCCTTAGCTCACAAAGCATTGATACGATTGGGTGCGTTGAAATCACAAGCAGCAATTTTAAATATTTTCATTGTAAATTTATTATTTAATTCCCGCATTTTGCAAGCGAACTTCGCTTTCACAACGCTGCGCACACAACCAGAACGACTTACGGACGACTATTTCTACAAAAACATGCAATCTACAATACAAATATTTACACAGCCATTATGGCACTAGTTTTGTTGTGTACTCTTATAGAGTGGCTTGCGATATTTAAAAAAACATCTAATAATCGATTATTTTCCAATCGAGACGTCGCGTCGTCACAGACAGGATTATTTTTATTAAATATTTACTTCCATATATTATCTGCGTTGTAAAATAGTTGGGACGTTTTAAGGTGGCCTAACAGCTAAGTTAATAGATGACTCTTATACTATGTATTATCTGCATTTGTGTATATCATTTATGTTAATATATATAACTATCAATGTTGTGTAAGTTTATTGCGTTTATTGAATACAAAAATATTTAAATCATAGCTCGATTAGTCGACCAATCGTCTATTCAAGTTAGTTATTCAGGTTCTATCAAAGTTAGGCTCCTCTCCATCCAAAGGTCGTCTGGAAGAAATCGCTCCCTTAGCGATAAGACCGCCGACCACCGATTTGTCGATCTTCGACAAGACCGAAGATTGTATATATTTTTAGGTATTACTAGTTGTCAAATTGTTAACATGCTAGTTTTAAGGTGTACAGGAAAGTGTTTTCATTCATTTATTCATTCATTATAACTTCTGTGTTGTAGAGTGTTGTTGGGTCCCCAACAAACACAGGCATAAATAAAATAAAAATGCTGAACATTTCACACAGCATCATCTAGCCCCAAAGTAAGCAGAACATGTGTTCTGCTAACCACATGACTAAAATACCACTTATATACTTTATTGTAAATACATACATAATTTATACATAGAAAAACACCCAGACCCGAGACAAGTACTTGCAGATCATACGAACATTTGTTCCGCGGCGGGAACTGAACCAGCCTTCTGCGTCTCAGGCTGCCCACAGAGGTCGTCATATCTGTATTTAATATATATATATATATATAAGTATTCTATCAGTCATCTAATTCCATCTAGTGTTGTGTCAAACTGCTGACCAATATTTAATTATTTATTTAATCAAACGAATGCTATAGAGATAAGGCCACTTACTCAGGAAACACTCCATCCACCCTGCAGACATATTCCTTCTGCACCTGTCTGTTCCGGATTTGGTGCTCCATTTGCCTCGCCTTCTTCGGACTCCGCCCGAACAATAGCAGACCTGATTGCAACAAGCACGACTCTGAGTAAACTTTCTTGAAGAGGTTTCAAGAGGTTTCACGGACTCTATTGTAAATACGAAATACAATAGATCAAGCGATTGTTGTTGTTGAGAATTTGAACTTACTTCTACAACGTATGTTGTTTGTGGGAAAAATATACTTCAATTTTCAAATTATAACTCTTCTATGTCTTGAAGGACCCGTAACCTATACTTTTAAATTTCAACCCAGTTTTGTTACACTTTGTAACAGAATAAGGTTGAAAATTTCGTAAAAAGAAAAGGGAAAATAAGAGCCCACTTTTTAAGCGACTTCAAAAAAGGTCTCAATTTTTTTATAGGTTGGTTTTTAAAATAGCTGGAAAAAATATATGATCCAAGTGAAAGAAATTTCATATTTTGCTTTCCTGTGACTTTCCACTGTTGTTTACAAAATTAGAAAAATGATGAAGTACTAAATAGCGTAAACACTCTTTTAACTGACTTATAAAAAAAGGAACAGGTTTTCAATACGTATGTATTTTTATGGGCTCAAATTTCATTCAATGAAGTCGGTTTTCTTTTTAGTTTTTGAACCGTAATTAAAAAAAAGAGGAATTGGTGAATAGAATACACGTAGTATTTAACTTTCGATTACGATTGGTCCGTTGTGTCTCACTACTGGGCTAATGCGTCTCTCCATATCAGTTTTAAGCCAATTGGACCCAAGCTTTATCAAAGATATCTTGATAATCTCGCCATCTTCGTTTGCTGTAGTTATATACAAAAACCTGGCATCTATTGGAGTCTTGATAGAAAGTACATAAAATAAAAATTGTTAAACATTATTAAAAACAAATAAAAATCGAAATATTTTGCCTTTTCTTACCTGACGTTAAGCGATCTAGCCTGTGGATGGTCCTCAAGTTTTTCAAGTTGTACTCCTTTGCGAGTATAAAAACGACCGTGTTGTGTCTGTATCTACCACACGGGTGAACCTGGGGAGAACAAGATTGTATCATTAGAACATTTTTATATGGAGTTCATTAGGGAGGATAACTAGAACCTTTACTATACAATATGTATATGGACAACAAATATGTTTGTACACTGATTCGTAATGCAGATTCTCAAAATTTGGTAATAATTAAATACCAAGAATAAGTAAGTTATTTCCAAGTGAGGCTTAGTAAACAAATATACAAATGAGTTGCAAAAGCTGCACACAATGACACACATGATAGCGGTGATAAGATGAAAGCAAATACGGAAAAGTTACAACAAATACTACTTATTTTGACAGTCAACTTTGTATTTCTTACTCATAACCAAAAATCATAAGGACAATTAAAAAATAAAATTGTTTTTGAATCTCAAAGGTCTCTTTCACCATAATGCAATGCCATTGATCTAAAAAATACAGATACTTACTGATACTAACAGTTTTTAGCAGGAGTTTGATGAAAGTGACCCTTAAAATACTTATTAGAAAGTAGATAACATGCATCGAGGTAGGAAAAGTTTATTTAGAGCTTTCGATAAAAGGGGTTACAAAGTGAGCAAACATTTTTTGTATAATTTGTCGACATACTGTCATAAAATTTCTTCTAATAAAAAGTCAGCAATAATACGCTGTAAATTTTCTACGAAACAGCTGCAAATATATTGATTCAATATAAACTAACAATATACCTAGCGTGCACTGATTGTCTAGCTTTAAATTGAGCTGTAACATGCTGAATTTATGTTTCAATTTCGCTCGCGTGAGTTCCTCCAGTGACTGTTGCTAAAGTGTTCCGCTGAAATATTATTATGTGTTCCGTGACAGGAGCGAAGCACTTCGAAACCTGATTTGTATAACAAGTCGAGCGATATTACGCGTAAAGTTCATCATTGGCAGAAACTTTGCGAATTCAATTCGAAATGTACATTCAACTTTTTAAATGAGCAGTTAAGGAAATTATTACAGACGTTTTAATGAGACAAAAGTTTTAGGAATTTTAATACAAAAGAATAGCAATGGAAATTATACAACTTATTGACTGTAATGGAAATATAATATATATTTATAATATCTCCCTTGTTATGAAGCATGGTGACAGAAAATATTAAGATGAGATGCAGGTAATATTTGCACTAGTATTTTTTACAGAATTGATATTACGCAGTAATTGAAACGTCGGGAATCAATTTATAAGTAATACAAGATAAATAACGGTAGTACAAAATAAATTCACTCGCGCTGAATATTTAATGAACATTATTTTTGATTAGTAGCATAGCATAGTAGTTCTTAACAAACGAACAGTTAAACAACGCTGTGAGGTCAGAGCCTGTGTTGGGTAACATTGGTATTTTTATCAGTTCGAAGAGTATGCTGTCAGTGCCGGCTTTTCAGTTTTTGACCATGACGGATCGATTGTCGATTCGTCGATCGATTGTTTTTGTATTTGTATTTGGAAGGCTCTCAAACAGCTCTCAAACAGTTCTAGTAGTATTTTAAATAATATGTTGTTAGAAAAATATAATGTTTGCAAACAAGGTAATCCCAATATTAGAAAGAGTGTGAACACGACAAAAGGTAGAACATTTTCCACTTGTAAGTGGTATTTAGAGACCGCATATTTCAGTTCCGTATCAAAGTACAGCGGTCTCAAACTCAGTGCAGATCACAATCGCGTTGGACTCTGATGGCAGACTTTAGAACACAGGGCCGCAGTCAGGACTGTAGTTTCAGGGGTGAAATATATATATATATATCTCTAGAAAGACCATTCGATAAAATAAACTAATTATAATTAATAATATGCATATAATACGGAAATTAGAAATGAATAATTCGTTAAAAATTAAAGGATCTTCCGCACAGGCTTAGTCAGGCATTTGATGCATAACCCAGTTCAAACTATTTAGGTAGGTATAAGCATCCAACTTCTTCTTCTACTTATTGAGCAACTGGTTATTTTAAACCAGTTTGGTGTAATGATTATAGTGGATTAGTGGATCCAGCACCCTATAGCAAGTGACCAAGCCTCTCATGAATTGTTATTTTATTTTTTTGTTTCCAGTTGAATAAAGTACCTTTAAGGTGAACCATTCGTAATTGTCAAACCAAAAACCAATGAAACCTTCCTTCGGTTTAGCCCTGGCTAAAGCCCTGTTTAGAACACAAAAAGTTTAATTTAACACGACGGCTGCTGCCACCGCGTATCTCTGTGTTCAGTGTTGTTACTTTTCTTTTCTCATTGGAGTTTCCACATCCTCCGAGACTTCGTCGTAACTCAGATAAAATTGTGAACAAAGAATTGTGATTTAAAAAGTTGAACGAGAAAAACATCACCTCGACTTTTGGGCTGTAAATTTAGATTAGGGCAATCTTCATCTCAGTAGATTTGACAATCGGAGTTTTTAAATGAAGTCACAGAACTTTAAACAGAGTAGTATTCTTAAACCGCGCAGTATATAATAACGCCATGAGACGCTGTGTGGTAAATCAATATGGCTCTAAGATTGAAGATATAGATACGTGTGATGAAAAAGTAGCCAATCAGAGTCCAACAGCTGATATAAAGGTCATCGCACTCACCGGCAGCGAGCAAGGCTTGTCTAGCACAAGTAGGTCCTCGTCCACATGTATGACGCGCAAGTGACTAGCGAGCACTGGAGTTTCGTGCCTGGCCCACCACGGATAACATCATCAGTACGGACACAAAGCTTTTTGATGTTGTAACTGACTTCGTGCAGTCATTTTTTATGTGGGATCTGACTTTGTGTAGTCATTTTTAAGTGGAATTAACTTTGTGTAGTCATATTATGCATGATGTTTTAAGTGTATTTTAAATCACTTAAATGTTATATTCACGCCATGGTGATATTAAATTCTATTCTAAGGATTATTGATGACAAAAAAATATTTAATCTAGTGAAGGCGTGTTTTTGTAAATGTGTCTGTCTCTTCTACTAATATTAATAGTTCAGAAATTTGAAGATAATTTTGGTGCATTTAATTTACTGACATTACATTTACTATAAATGAAAAAAAAAAAAAAATAGAAATATACATATATGCAAAAATCTTTTAAGAGATATAGGTAGAACGAATGTCATTTGTAGAAGTTTCTTTAGGGGTACAAAAACAAACTAATGCGATTGAATAAAAATGTTAACAATACAAGCAACAAGTGAGTTACAACATCATAGATGATAAATTAAACAAATAGCGCTTTGCGAGTAAACACAGTTTAAACAACTGTTTAGCATCGCCTTAAAGTTATTTACGAGACAAGAATCTAAATCCCAACTGCTCTGTGGCGGGATCGCCAGGTTCGCAGCCAGGGATATGCTGGTATAAGTGAATGGGGCAAAAACAACCGTTATAAATACAAATTTATGACGTAGTTTTTTTACGGCTCCTGCTATGAATAGATAAACAAAGATTTCGATTTCGAAATATTTGTTTGAACAAATATTTTGTTAAGGATTCCCGCCGTGTCACGGCTGAATCAATTACCTGGCTACTGTTTTTTAATACTTACCACATCTTTGCCATAATTTAAACCCTCAAGCTTGAATAGTGTGTTACTTCATACTGTTCTATCTTCCATCGTGTTAGTCTCCAACGCGTGGCGTAAAAATATCCACAAAGCTAATATACATATGTATATACCCCGAAATAAACATCCTGGATACATCCCTGTCGCTGTGTCTAATAAAATAACTATTGTGTACCCTGCTTTTGTGTTCAGATCTTAGGTTTTGTGTATGAGTTAAGAAAAACAAATAGACGAACAGGTTAACATCGTTTATGTATTTTATTACATAATTATTACATATCGAGCTTCGGCGATCCAAAGAAAAGGTAATGCTAAAAGCAAGATGAGAAAGAGTATGAAATATAGAGCGAAAGAGAAGATTGATGGTGCAAGTTAATTTATATGCATTTTAGTTAAGTCCCACTATCCACTAAAGCATTTCTCTTTAGGCCAAGAAGCATCAAAATATTCGTTCTATTTGGTTGAACGTCGCTACTTATTTATAAAAAAGCTGACTACATATTATTCTATCAATAATTGAATTACTACGTTGATTTGCATGTAAGTAGCTTAGCAAAAGCGGCCAGTAGGCTTCACTTTTCACTGCCTTACTTATTTCAAATATATATGACTTAAATAAAAACAGTGGCAGAGTATCCTAGCACAGTACTTAATAAATTAGAAGCAGGTGCAATAACGTCTAGTGATTTATGAAGCAGTTTTTATTTTCTACTGCAATCCTTCACACCGCTCGTGTAGAAACACTCGGGGTTCATTTATCACGCTGAGAGGTCATCATGTTGTGGAAGTGATTCGGATATAAATATATTGATTTCTACTTTTTAATTTTAGAGTCCGTCATTTTGGGGATCCTACCTAAGAGATGTGTCTTATAGGTATACACCAAAATGTCAAAATTAAGCACAGTATCTAACCCACATCCCGTATTTTTCAGGCGAGCAAGCGGCTCGATGCTCGATGCACGCGGCTCGAATCGAGCAAGCGGCTCGATGCTCGATGCACTACTGAACTCGTCACTCGTACTATTGTATGTATTAGATAAGATGCTACTAGCATTAAACAAACCTATTGCACATTTGTATATTATTTTGTGCAATAATGGATTAAATAAATTAATAAATAACATACTGGGGCTGTTTAAACGAAATTAAGCTTATTTTTTATATGTGCTAGCAGTTGCCCGCGGCTTTGACCGCATGATACGTAGATCAAAGTATCAAAGCTGATCCAGGTTCTTATCAATCTATAGCAAAAATCATCCAAATCAGTTAAGCCAAATATCTAAACATCCACATAAATCTTCGTATTTATATTATTAAGTACACGTTTAGGTAAGTACACGTGTATTACTTACTTAAATACTACTTAAAAAGTAGCCTATATGCTTTCCAGGTCAGGGAATAAATCCATACTAAGTTTTATCCAAACCAGCTACAAACAACCAGCCAGATGGGCAGATGTTATCCCAAAATCGCGGATCGCGGGCCGCGGATGTAGCTGGCACAGGACTGTAAGGAATGGGGCCCATACAAAAGGAGGTCTATACCCAGTAGTGAATGGAGTCAGGCTGTGGATGATTATGAATCGTTTGTATATCTCTGAAAAGCTCGTCATCAAAGCCTAACCCAACTCACAGTGCACTGTTCTATTATAAATAACAGAACTCCTACCAACTTTTGACTTTATTTGGTTTCAGTTCAAAGCCCTTCTTGAGGTTGTTTACTTGACAAGGTTTCCAGTCGGTGCTTTTTTATTAGCTCTTTTAATAATCATTTATTATTTATTTAATCTGAATTATTCCAAAATGTTCTCGAACGGATGCAAAGTTCCCAGCGCCCGTGTCAAGTATTGTTAAAACTTTTGCAGATATTAAAAGAAAACGAACAGTTCACATTATGCATCTCACGACTGAGAGTACATAGTTATATAAGTTTCAGAAGCAGTTTGTACGTGCGGGGTAACTCGATCTGTGAACTTTTCAAGCGTGATACACAGAGAGGGGCCTAGACGTGACGGAGTTATGACTTTTTTCAATGATTGCGTGAGTCTGTAGTACTTGAGGCGTAGTTTTGTAGTTCTCTAATAAACTATGTTCAGCTACGTAATATTACGTCGACATGATAGTGTTTTAAAGTGATAACTTCTTATGGGAGGGTAAACCGCTTCGTTACGTAACGCGTTACGGCGCCAGTCTGCTGGCTTCCCTTTCTCTCACGCATACGACAGCGGTAGGCAGGCTCCTCCTCTCTCACTCTAACCCACAGCGCTAGTTAGATTAGATTAAGTTATCACTTCTGTCAGGCGTCCCGAGACGCACACATTTTTTTTTTGACGTGACAACGTCTAATAAATCGATGAACGCCGGCTGCACGCACGAAAACGGATGACTCATTGTCCTGTTACACTCATTGTCCTGTAACATTCATTGACCCGTTACGCTCATGGTAACGTTACGCTCATTGTAACGAGCGAGAGCGCTGAACGAGCGAGAGCGCTGCACGAGCGAGCGATAGGCACGATCGGCTTGTTGTCACGTTAAACTATCGTCCGTAAACCGACTTTACAGACAACCAATTTTTTATAAGGTACTAGCTGACTGGCTACGCCTTGCTGTGGATCAGTAGTTCTATTACGTTGAACCAATATACGCTTACTTTGTGACCGTAATAGAGAATAATATCTGCGGAGTGCCTTTACGCGAAGGGTTTAGAAAAATGCCCCAGCTCTTTGAGAAGCAGATTTCAGATAAAATCCCATGATATATCATGGTGGATTTATACAGAGATCGTGGGACGATTTAAGTCGGGACGTGTTACCGGGCCCCCGTATTACGTAGCTCGCTACAAATTGCAATAGCCGTAAACTTTGCGATCACTGCTGTCAAACACACATTTGTACGCTTTATGTTTAATGCGTTATTTACTTCACACTCTATCGCGCGATTTTGCGGGTAAACATATATTGTGATTGTGATTGTAAACCAACATTTTTAAGTTACCCACATTTATAAATACTTGTCAAATTATGTTATTTAAGATTTCGTTCAAAGAACTTACATACTTTTTGTACATTTTTCTCATAAAAAACGAAATGTATATTTAATTTTTGAGAAAATAAACATCTTGAACCGTAATATATTTACCATAAGCTGGAGGCAACTGCTGGCTTTCGTAAGTAATGAGATTTTTTACTTCTTGCAATTCATTTCGCAGATGTTGCTGTCGCGTGGCTATTGTGTGCTGCTACTGTTAAATAATAGCCCTGTGAGGGCCTATTCCGTTACGATCTGCGGACCGAGGGATCCTACGGCCACTGTTTACTTTACATTCGAGACCGCTTCTGTAGATACCTATTAATACTTGAGTCTACAACACTACTACATATTCAGTCCATAACATGATAACCGAGGAATCTCTGAGCACAGATTTTAAAACATTTCCCGGATCCGCAATATATCAAATATTAAGGGTCTATCTCGTAATTACATAATTAGCTAATGGCTGTCCTATTATATGTTATTAATAAATAAGTTATATGTCATAGTAATAAGTAAGTTGTATGTTATTAATAAATAAGGATGGCAACAGATTTAAAAAACACATTAGGTCATAATGTGACTCCGTGGTCCGTGAAAATTCATGAACTTTCACGGACCCACATTATGTCGAATGTTAAGTCATAAAAGTTTTCAATATCTTTTGATTTGTCAATCATCAGCTACGCCATTATGTCAGTCAGTCAGTCGCCATCTCATGTTAAATGTTGCGTATTCTCGAGTTTTATGCCATATAATAATCTGCTCAGACCGGGTTGCATAAATCCTGTATATTACGATTCTTCCCCCGCGAGAATAGACATAAATTATTTTATGTAAGTATAAAAAGTTATATACTCGTCATATACTCAAATACCCTTGAAAAAGATGTGGTTCTTTTTTGGAAGAAAGTTTTATAATCGCCGTGCTACGACTGATCAGACCTTGGATGGTCTGACTAGTACAGTTTTTTTATTATGTTTAATTAATAGTACAGTCGGCTGTATTTTGAAAACGGCGTCACTGTGGTACAACAAATTAATGTAATAACAAATAGCGATACTATAAGGATTCCTTGTAAACTTCGATACACTCAAAATCATTAAATTAGGTAATAGTTTCACATATTTTAGAGCATTATACTATTGTACTGCACATTTGAATTTTAATGATGTGACACCATTTCGAAAATTGGGAAATTTTCTATTCCGTTTCCAGTTCTGCCAAACGTATAATGCGACGCAGACACGTGTCGCAATTTTATCGTACCTTACATAGAAGCTTAGAAGCACCCTTAGATATGTAGATAATGTATTGGTTGTACACAAAATGAATATAGTTAGTATCAGCTGGAAAGTTAGAACACAACATGCACTACACTATGTACATAATGATAAGCGTACACATAACATGGCTGTCTCAATTGCCACTTACGGGGATAGAGGCCGGTTTGTTGACAACCACAATGTCCTCGTCGATATGTACGAGGTTGATGGGTTGGCTGGTGACCGGGACTTCGTGCCTGCAACGATATACACGTCAGGACGACGGCTTCTGCAGCGAGCCCCGTATCCTGAGCCACGGTACCATGTGCAATGAGCTTCCAACTATCCGTTGGGGTTGACTTGACGGTTAATTTACAGGAACAAGTAAATCTTGTGCATTTTATCTTCCAAGACTGATTGGTAGAAGTTTGTCTATCTTGCGAAGTCTGGCGCGATATCGTTTATCTCATTGGTATAGGACTCACCGGTCTTCGTGAAATGGTCAGAATGAAACTCATTTAAATAGGTTTAGCTGTTTCGGTATGGTTAGATTAAAGATACACCATTTGCACGTTTTTATCTTTTAGACCCTCGTAAACCAGTATTACTTAGTACTTACCCAGATATTTGAGATGTCCTATCCAGTTTAAAAGGGACTGCCGAAGTAGGGCTTTGTTTTTCGTATTACTTAATGTTCTATAATGCAGCCAATTCAAATAAGATAATGTATAAGTCGTAAAGAAAAAATGCACAAGACAAGGTTGTTTATCTACGCGAAGAGGAGTGGAGATTTTTAAATGTTATTTATATAAACAATACAAATAATCGAGGTTTTATTTAATTTACTTTAATAAGTACTAAAACCCTTTGTTTTCAGATATGTACAGTAATATACAATGATATAAAATACATATGAAATAAAATGATCTAGATGAACCAAAACAGTGTCTGTACCTTCATCGACAAAATACGTAAGTTAAATCCGGGTTTCTCTAAAATTAAGAAACAGACGTCTAAGGAATGTGAAATATATCAATGAGATTGTTTTCAATGATATTCATTAAAGCTTTTGTGGACTAAAGTTTTACAAGAACAGGCTGAAAAATAATCTAATTGTAAGATTGATTGATTGACTGATTTAATGAATTGATTATTTTAATATTCTTTCACGTGGTGGAACACTCTAGCACATTACAGATAGTTGTTAAAAAAATTAAAAATCAATAATGTCACGTCTTATTTACACGTGTTTTTTATAGTACTCATCGCCACTCCGCATAGATAAACACGTGGCTATTGCTCAGGGTCCGTCTCAGGTTCTCGTGGTCGCATTCAGACAATGAACAACCAATGAACATGCGCGGGACACTGTGTATTAATGTGATGGTGACTGTATCCAACAAACACGGTACTTTACTGATCAAGGAGTCTTTAGTGGAAGTTTGTTGGATGACGGCCAGTAGTGCACTCGCATGCTCATTCGGTGCTCCGTTAAGCCTAGGTTTCAGTGATAGCGGCGCCGTACAAGTTGGGTAATACAGCGACGGTGAGATTTCAAGGCCAATTTAAATCTGGTTAGGAAGTTTGCGCATTTTACGACATGACGTTTACAAACCCATTGCTAAACATATTTTAACAAATGAAGCGTGAATTAACGCATAGTTATGTCATTGAGTCAAAGCCATAATTTTTTTAATATGTCATTTGGCTTGCATCATCGTGTTTCCCATAGACTTTAGAGGTGTGCACACTGTTAACACTGCAGTACTAAGGCTCTACCATTGAACGAAAGGATAATAAATATCACAACACCAAGTCATCGCTTAATAAGGACGCCGCAATCTTTAGAAACCATGGCTTCACAGAAGATTACTCATGTTACATTGGACTAAATACAAAGACCTGGAATTCAATAAGCTCTTGCCAATATTAACTGAAGAGTCGGCATCGTGAAGTGTGTATCTTAGTATATACGTACACAATAGGGGTGGGAGGAAGAAGAGTTTGTTATTACACATACTGCCGGATGTGTCACTTGTATAGTGTTTTTATGACTGTTTCACTGTGTAGTTGAGACTATAATGCCGTTACTATGCTTTGAAGCGCTACTGTGGCTAGTTCACCAAATTAACCAGCTGTTAAGATTAAACCAGACTTGACATGATTTATACATTGGCTGTTAGACCCAACGCCGATTGGTAGAACACGGAACTGTTATCTACTGCAAATGTCCAACAATTTCACCGCATCAAGTCAGTGGGCGTTGGGCTCTAATGTCAGTTTAATAGATAGCGTCTACTAGAGAAGACTTTGGGATTTTGACACTTCTCCACACCCAGCCAGGGCTGCGTTTAATGTCTCTGGTAAACGCTATCTACAACTGAGGTACAGGTTATTGAGGCTGTCATCGCGATCTGAAGGTTTACATGAACCCAGTTCAGTGTTGGTTAAATGTTATTCATAAATCCTTACCTATGAACAACGTTGGCTAGCAGATCATTGTGTTTGAGCCTGTAGTCCGGGTCTACTCTATCGTAGTTGACGGTAAGAGTACCAGCTCTGATGCATCTTTCGTACTCCGCCGCGGGATGTGCTCTGAACTCCCTAGCGAAGACATCGAGGATCTTCTCACCCACCCACCGGCCTTTGGTGAAGGTTGTGAATGTGAAATAGTATGGGTATACTTTCCTGAGGCCTGGAATTGAACGTGTAGTTTAGAATTCTAATATAAAACAATATTTAACCAATGACAAACAGTTTTTTTTAATAAATAAATAATCCTGGAGATTCCACACAGCATCACCTGTGATGTTGTGTGATTAATATAGATGTTTGTTTTGTCTGGATGTTATCAAGTGTCATAATTATGTATGAGTATTTACATGTATGTAAGCATTCTTTAATATTCAATAAAAATAAATAGGGGACGTCCGGAAAAACGTTAGGAGTAGTCAGGCAAAAAAGTGGACAAGACTGGATGAGACAAGTGAGAGATAGATATAGATATAGAGGTAGAAAAATAGCATAAATAAATAAATAATGCCGGACTTTTAGCACAGCATCATCTGGCCCCAAAGTAAGCAGAGCTTGTGTTATGGGTACCACATGACTGATATACTTCTTATATACTTATTATTTTTAAATACATATTATACATAGAAACACCCAGACCCGAGACAAATAGTTGCAGATCATACAAACATTTGTCCCGCGGCAGGAATCGAACCCGCAACCTTCTGTGTCTCAGGCAGGCCTTTACCCACTGCGCCACAGAGGTCGGAGGCCTACGCCAGAGGGGCGACTACTGCAATATAAACCAATTTTTACTTTAGCATAACATTTAATATGCTGTGCTAACAAGAAATTATTTAGCGGCGAGCCATTTTGGCGTGACTGAACCACAAATCCCAATCTAAACATAGTAGCTAACTTTCAGCTTTACAGTATTAGTAGCATTGATAAATAACCAATATGTAACTGTTACTGGTAACTGGTATGTAGGCCCTGTCAAATCACATGACTAGCTGAACAGATTTCATACGTGTTAATACGTCGCTAACCTATCCATTACCGCTATGAGGGACGGTAGATGATTAATTATCTTTGCATACCTAAACTATTATAGTTATGATGGCATTAGGTGACTTTGCATAGCTATAAATAAAGGTGTTACCTATGTATACGAAGGTAAAGGGTGGCTCCTAAAGTTCCCACGGGAGAAGGATTTATGAGTGTGATTTTTAACCCCGAAACGAACCCTTATGCACATCCGCGTAGACTTTCTTATCGTTTGCGAATGTCAATTAGGGCACACGTTCAGGGGATCAACTCGACAAAACGATAAATTATATATCGGGACAATACCTACTCTAGATTACATCGCTTCGAATCGTTTAAACAATAGAACGATCGAGATAACTTTTGCCAATAGATGTCGTAATCCTTCACAACAGATACTATAATTTAACAGCGAAACAACAGTAAATATGCTAAGTTCGACGAACATTTCAACAACGTTATCAATCCGATATGTCATCACGATGATGACATATGGAACTGAGACTTCGTCGCTTAGTATTGGCCTCATACACAAGCTCAGAGTCGCGCAACGTGTTATGGAGAGAGCTAAGTTGGGTGTTTCACTACGTGAAAAAATCCGCAACGAGGAAATCCGTAGAAGAATCAAAGTCACCGACATAGCGCATAAAATTTGCAAGTTAAAGTGGCAATGGGCAGGCCATATAGCTCGCAGAACTGATAACCGTTGGGGAATTAAAGTTCTCGAATGGCGACCAAGGACAGGAAAACGAAGCGTAGGACGACCCTTACCCGATGGATGAACGACATTGTAAAGAAAATCGTCGGATGGATCAAAATCATTTTTTCTCTAATCTATAAGGGAGGCCTATGTTCAACAGTGGAGAGGCTGATATGATCATTCCGATATATCGAAATCGGTTTGCCGAGCAGACGCCAAGCTGATAGCTTCGTATCGCGTGAACTGGATAACTTGTGTGACGACTTAGGTGCCACCCTGTACAAGGTGTTTCATTATTATCAAAATGTGCTGAGTCATCACCCGCATTGCCGTCTTCACCTATTTAGGGGTAGTGGTTTACCTATTTATATAGTGCTATGCGGCTAGCGTTAACGATGTATAAATTGCTTATGTTTGCTCGTTTGGTAGTGCATTCAATTTCCGTAGACACCAACCTAACTAGCAGCCGGCGGAAACGAGCGTTTCATAACTAACGTGAATACAGTCAGCCAGTACAGTCAGACTGGCCTGTCAGCTCTACCTTCTGCGCGCTGTAGGTTGGCGGTACGATTCCCTCCCAGGACAAACATTTGTGTGGTGAACACAGTTGTTTATTCTGTGTCTGGGTATTATAAATTATCATACGTATGTATTTGAAAATATAAAGTTTTCTATTATTCATCTGATAACCATATCCTTTGTTTGGGGCTAGATGATGTTATGTGCATTGTCCACTAATACTTTATATATTTATTTATATTTAGGTATTTTTACTTACAGAAACAGAAATTGATTCTAGTTTTATACTAATAATAGATTATCAGAATTATTTGCAGGAAAATCGATCATAAATTAAAAAAAAAACTGGTCGGGATACTTGACAAGAATGGATAACGGGAGATGGACAAAGGCGGTAACGGAGTGGTGGCCAAGGGATGCTTAACGGACAAGAGGCAGACCAGATGGCACGAATGGTCAAACGATATAGTCAGCGTTGTCGGGAACCACTGTATGAGACTTGCTAGGACCGGAAAGAGTGGCATAATAAAGAAGAGGCCTCATACCCAGCAGTGGGTGCAATCGGGCTGGATGATGATGATTTTTATCGTGTCTAGTAATTCAAACCAGTGTGAAGAAAGGATGGAAGTGCGCTTGAAGTGAGGATCATTTCGTGCACTTGGCACATATCTTCGAACTAAAAAATATAATAATAAGCCCAAAACATTGGTATAACCATATCTTTGATAAATTTTGTCGAGATCTTTGATGTTAACTGTACCTAACCTACAGCCACTCTAACTTGATTGCTTATTACTAGAGTAGTACAGTAAGGCACAAAGGCAATTACCGATATTAAATACCTATATCAAATTTGATGAAATAATTGTGATTTATGTCAAAATTCTGTTATTAAATGATAATAATAACTCGCTTAGCAGTCAGGTATTTTGAGTTTTGTAGATACTTACCATTTTCCATATAATACGACGTTTCGTTGTACCTATCATCCGTGAAGCCCGGCCTTTTTGCTTTTAATGCCTTTGTTTCCAATTTTGCCTGAAACAATAGAAAAACAAATATTAGCGTCCATAGGTTACGGTGATCACTTACAATCAGGTGGGACGTACTCAAATGCTAGTTTGCCGACTCGATTAAAAAACAAGAGTGCGTGAGAGGGTACCGTTCCTACGTTTTTCACCGGTAATAATAACTAACCCATTTCCAATACAAGTTCAATTGAATTATGGATCCGTTCGATATATCGGTAATTTTTATGTGAATATTGACTAAATAACGATATTCGGATTTTTTTCTTTACTTATGTTGCGAGACCTTGTTTCTTACCAAATTTCTTGATTCTAGATTAACGGGAAGTAGATTGGACTAGATTTACTGGCTGTATCGAAATTGCGGCATCAATAGTCGCATTTTTTATAGCATTGACTTCTTCTTAACGTGTGTGTATCGTGTAATTCTAACCAGTGTGGTGAAAGGATTAAAGTGCGCCTCAGAGGCTCCTTTCATGAACTTAGGTAAGCCTTAATGTAAGCTCTCGACCTTGCCGACAGGACCCGCAGGAAAGACGAACCAGTACATGCGGTGTCGGTTCCGTTGCAGGTGCATAGCATTGACTTAGAAGCTTTGCTTTTTTACAGCTTGAAGAGACCGTAGACTTTAAAATTTGATATGATATTCAAATTGATGCCTTCACGCGTTTCTTCATGCGACATGACAAGTCATTTATGGGGAACACGGTGCGCTTTTATAATAAGCTTCCTGAAAATGCATTTAAGCTGCCTATTGGGAAGTTTAAAGCTTACATAAAAGGTAGTCTTTTGAAGAAAGCGTATTATAATATATTAAATGACTATATTATTGATAAGAATGCGTGGCCTCATGTTGCTCTGCCCTCAGAACCGACACATGAAATGTATAAACTTGGAATAGTTTTTGGTTGTTATAAAATGGATGATGCAAAAAAGCGCTATGACCTGGACGAGTTTTTTGCCAGTTCTTCTCGCGCTTGGGTTAGGAGGAATTGGCACCTAAATTCACTCAGTTTGATAGACGTTTCAGAGTGATCCTTGTGATTGTATTGAATAAAATATATTTTTACTTTGACATAAATACAGAGAAAGACAGACAAACGGAGAACGAAGTGATCAAATATCAGTTCCATTTTTAATTTTCGGGCACTGAAAATAACACTTGAGATTGAACTGTAAGGAAACACAGACTCTAACAAAAAGCTCCACTCATTAGTCTATTGCAAAGAGACATTATCCTAATTCGATCAGCCAGCGCTGGACGGTAAATTTAATAATGTAACTAAACAGGATTGAACTGGACCGGGCTAAGTGACCGGATCAACACTGGACCTAGCGACTGGAATAAGTAATAAGATAATCATAGGATGACAATGACACAACGGACCTATCTCTGGACCGGATATGGACGTTAATCTACTATCTACTGTTAATCATTTTCATCTTCCCATCAAGTCGCACGTTCTTTCAAACCAGTGTGGTGAAAGGATTAATAATAATATAATAATGCCGGACATTTTACTCAACATCATCATCATCAACATCATACTTCGGGCCCCAAAGTAAGCAGAGCTTGTGTTATGGGTACCACATGACTGATATACTACTTATATACTTTTCTTTGTGTAAATACATACATATTATACATAGAAACACCCAGACCCGAGACAAATACGTGCAGATCATACATTTGTACCGCGGCGGGAATCGAACCCGCAACCTTTTGCGTCTCAGCCGGGCCTTGGCCTACTGCGGTTCTTAGACGATGAATTGAGCTATTGCTTAAAATACGGATTGTATACAACAGTGTCTTTATAATAAACTCAAACACCAATATTAATAAAGAACGGATCATTCGGCGATGAAAACTTTTTATTGCCGAAATATTCATTAATCCGTGATATTTAGTATGGCGAACTTTTTTATGGAAAACCAATCCAGCTTTAGTTCAGAAACAACAGTAGATTGACAGCATATTCAGTGAAATTGTTTACAGAATCGGGCCACATCGTGCCCATATAAAAAGTTTTTGTATAAAGGGACGCAGCCGGTCGCAATATAGAGTTGCCAGTAATTAGAAAAGTCGGATAATCAAAAAACTCTTTGGATTATCCGGAAAATCCAAATCTCTTAAAGATTGTTACAAGATTACAATCATCTTATTTTTTCATATCCGGAAGGTTATCAATTTGGCTGTATTTTTTGTGTGTATGTTACATAATATCTCCGGTAATTGTAAACCGATTTTAATGTTTTTTTATTCTAAATGCTGTACCTCCCGAGTTGTCGGATGAGAGCTCACGGGATGGCGCCATCCCGAGAGGATGGCGCCACTGTCTATTGACAACGTCATTTGATTTTCTTTTATTGTTCATGCATTTGCTACCTACATTTTTACATTTTACATTTTATTATAAAGGATGTATGTATTTAAAAATATATAAGTACTTGGCCAGACATCTGGTTACCATATTACAAGGTATGCTTAGTTTGAGGCTACATGGTGTTGTATAGATTGTCAACCAATATTTATTTATAATATAACTATTCTTGCAGTGAATTTTACATAATACATTAACATCTTTTTTGGCAGAGTATGACTGGCAACCCTACTTATCAATGCTAACCGCCGCCCAGCTGCGGAATGAGAAAAGTTTTTTTAACAAAACCATCTGGGGCTAGCTTTGATTCAGATAGCTACAATAAATTGAACCATGTAAGATCAGTATCAAAAATCTAGTCGTCCTTGATTGGTCAATATTTGTCATTGTGATTGACTGACTGCCTAGATGCTTACCCCATTGACTCAGTTTCCCACACGGTCACTTAAGCCAGACTCATCCTTACACATACAAAGACAAAGATATAAAATACAAAATAACATCAAAAAGTCGACAGACGTTGCTATGCAATAAAAACATTGTGTCTCAAATCACTTCGGCTTTACACTCATACTATCCAATGTACAAAAATCCAATAAGCACGTCCTTAAACTTTTCAGTAATATTAATTGACGGAAAGTCGCTCAAATATAATAAGTAGGTATATTGCTGCACGAAAATGTAATATCAAAATGATTGAAATGGCAACACCGTGATTAAAATTCGCGAACCAGATGGTCGGAGGCTCGCGTAAATTAAAAATGGAAATGAAAAGCAAATTCATTTTTTCACAACCAATGTCAATGATTACGAATCCATCCTGTATTTTGAAGGGTTTTAATTTCGTGAAACTGTAATTTTAAACCGATACTCCAGAGGCTTGTCCATTTCAGAGAAATTAAAATATCATTAAAACCGCCAGAGCCTTGGAAACGAAATGAAAATGTTTAATAGCAAAAAGTATTGTTCCTTAAGAACCCATTACCCAAAATAACTTGTAGGTACATTGGTGACGGCCATCAAACTTCTATGAAGATGCCATCCATCTTTGCAATTAACAAAATTATTCAGATATACATTATTACAATCATTGCAACGAGCTTACGAACGACGTGTTTGGATAACCGCCAACTCATATATCTGTCAACGGGGCCGTAGATAACATACCTACAGCCTAAAGTACACTACCCATTGAACTACTCGGTCTTGTGGAATTGTCTTTGACCATTTATTTTCTGCTGAATAGTAATAATTTGCCAAAACTCAGAGATTTTTATTAAGAAGCCTATCAAAAAATACCGCAGTAGTACAGTAAAATAGAGTTTGAGTGGCCGACGGATCTCATTACGTAATTTATCTAGCATTTAGTGCAGTTGTAATAACATTAACAGTTTTTAAATATTATTAAAAAAGAGATAAAAATAAATTTTGAACTAACGTTCATTCTAGTATAAATTTAACTTAATAAAATGAACGTACTAAAAAGAAATTTACAGCCGTTGTTCATAATTGAATGATTTCCGTTTTTATGGTTTTGTATGGATATTTTTTTAATTTATTCATTATATTTTTTGTAGAAATCTTATATATATTTGTAAATTTTACCGATTTTAACTGAACTGCTACTTAAGAGATATATTTATTAATATATTGAAATATTTTTCATTGCTTAGTACAGTAGTTCAATCTATGAAAAATTTGCTTGAAAAATTATGCGAAAAGCGAGGCCGCTATGAACTATACTAACTATTCTTATATACTTGATATTATATACTTATATTATTGATAACTATTCTTTCCCATAAAAATAAGTCTGTCGAAGTTTCAGTTTCTGTAAATAAGAACACCAAAGATGGGTATTTAATAATTCCTTTTTTAAAACTTAAAAGAAATCGACTTTCTTTATTAAATTGTTTCAAGCCAGCGGTAGCCTATACGCCTAACATGTTCCGGAGATAAACAAAATATGGAACTCACACAAAATGCGACATTTATACAATCGAGTCACGGGAATCGGATCGCGCGACTCTTGCGTTTCAGCTGACCAGTCATACACTGCGCCACGGATTTTTCACAAATCAATGGAAGTTACAATACAACACACACATCACTACTAATTATACGCTTCCCGGTAAACGTGTGAAGTTATCATCTGCTTGTAATTTAGTATGATTTACTAACAGCTACGCACCGCCTACGTGTTTCCGTTTACGTACCTCACTCACGTCACGATCCATTGAAGTAGTTTTATGTTTACTAATAATTAAAGAGGTAAGGTTTGTAAATAGTTTTATACTAATTGAAATAGCTGGAACTATTGAACCGATTGTTAAAATTAATGAATAAGCTGGTATATCATTGAAATCTTGAGAGTATATTTCATAATTTGTATTTCGTACTGATGAAGCGCGTGGCGGGGAATAAATAAATATAGGTAAACAATGCACACCACACCATCTAGCCTCAACCTAAGCATAGCTTGTATTATAGTGACAAGATGACATGGAATACTTATATATTTTTAAAGACATACTCATGATACTTTATAACACCCAGACACAGAACATACACCTATGGTTATCACACAAATGTTTATTATGAAAGAGAACCGAACCCTCAACCTACAGTGAAGTAATTACAGGAAAAGTCGTAACCTACTTATTAGCGTTGCACAATACGTTCAGTCCTAGAACCTTTCGGTCTTAGGTCCATTCCATTTGGTTAAGGCCCTGGCGGGTAATTCTGTACTGTTACTTTACACTCATTTTAAATCGAATCGTAGCGTCAACAGGTTTAAACGGTTTTCGTACTCTGCTATTGAGAAACGACTCGGCTTACATTACAAAGTCGTCAACGATGAATCGAATGTTGTTTTCGTCATGGAGATAACAGAATAGGTTTTTGGGTAATTATTAAAACGCAATCGGAGCCCAAAACATTGAAAGATTGGAAAAGAACGATAACCTTTGTAAATAAGAAAATATGGCCTCAGGGAGCTGTTATTTTATGATATCACAAAAACACTGTTCCTTCATAAATTCCATCCTTTCCGTAGATACTTGGTACCGAATTTCATCCGCGCCCTATTACGGACGAGTGGCCACTCCAGTTGCCAAGACAAGTAATGTATTTAAATTAGGGTCGAGAGTCTGAAGTGGCCGTAAATATTCGCAGGCATGCGATAGCGAGCGTTGGAAATAATGAAAACAGAACGACCTCGACCCTCGGTCAAGACTCTTTCACCTCTGTTATTAAAAATAAACGAAATAGACGCAAAACGAACTGGTGGTTTGTTATTAAAGGGGTGTCGTAAGAGTTTTGTGTGTCAAATTGAGTCCATGGGTCGAATTGTAACTGGCTGTATGATTAAAGTCAGGATTTTCGCAAAATCTAGGAGACACATACAACACCATGCGATAAAATTAACACTCGTTTTTTCTACACTTATGCCTAAGTAGCGCTTATTGAATGTCTCCGTAGCAGCTTAGGCAAAAACGCTTTCGTATGTCTGTCCAAACGTCGCGGCGTCCGGCCGGCGGCGTCTGTCCGGATGTTCTCCTCTACAGGCCGCATTTCTCAACCGATTCTCGTGAAATTTTGTGAGCAGGTTCTATAACTATATAGAAATTTATTACCATTCAGTTTGGAAATTTATCAAACTGGCAGTGATACGGCGATTGAAAATGTAAAAATACCTATATTTTGGCCATTTCGAAAAATGTTCGCGAGGTCTACAGCTACAGCATCACTTACTTAGCTAAAATACTTTTGACGGGGTCATAAGTTCACGGTTAACGTAACTCAAAACAAATTGAGCTTTTATGGAAACGTCTGTCAATAATTATGTTTTAAAAACTAAAAAGAAACCGACTTCATTGAATGAAATTTGAGCCTATAATACATTTTTATTGGAAAGTAGATGTATTTTGTATTTATATAATATGGGTAGGCCAAATAAATGCACTGCTCCAATGAGACAGCGAGGTATCGAAGTACATGAAAACATCATCGATGTATAGATTCTAGATCCTAGATTCACTAGCATGTAAGAAGACGATTCAAAGTGGTCCTTGTGATTTTATTGAATAAATAAATATAGAATTTTAGTAAATTTATAAAAATTTTAGATTTTCGTTTATTTTTCAGCTCGACCGATTTCGATAAAATTTATATGGAAACCCTTTTAAACAAAAAAAGATTTTTCCAAATCGGTTCAGCCATTTTTGAGTAATCAGTGAACATACATAAAAAAAAAGATTCCGACGAATTGAGAACCTCCTCCTTTTTGATAAAGTCGGTTAATACTACGCTCAGCCTACGCTGTAATTATCGAATAATCGACTAACCGATTTAAAAAAAAAAAGAGGAATTTATAAATTTGCTTTATTATTTGCTTTATTATCTCATAACTCCGTCATTTACGAACCGATTTGAAAAGTTCTCTTTTTATGTGAAAGGATTATACTTTCCGATTGGTCTCATAGAAATTCATCAGTCCTATAGTTTGTTTTTTATATCAAAAAAGCTGGAAAAAATATGTCATCCAGGTAAACGAAATTTCGTATTTTGCTTTCCTGTGCTTTTCCAGTGGAGTTTACCAATTTCAAAATTGATAAAGTACTAAAAAGCGTAAAATAAAAACGTTTTAACCGACATCAAAAAAAGAAAGAGGTTCTCAATTTATTAGTTTTTTTAATATTAAATGAAGTTGGTTTTCATCTAGTTTTCAAAACGTAATTATTAAACTTTGTGATATATATAAAAACCATCTAACCTTTTTCAAATCCTTATTGACATCAGTGTCGTCCGCTTTCCTTTTCTCGCATGATAGTATACAGTTTTTTCCGTTGTCCTTTTCACCCTGGAACAATCAGAAAAATACTTTTAGCCACAAAAAAACAAAACGTTAAAAACAGTTCTCGAGGACAGGCAATACGTCAGCAATGCTTCTGGTGCAGATGTCTTTAAGCGGCGTTAGCTGCTTACCATCAGGTGGACCGTAAGCCTGTTATAATAGTTTCCTAATAATACGTATTAAAATAAAAAGATCATCCAGGTACGTAAATAATGTCTTGTTAGTAGCAGCACTTGGTTGTTTTCTCTATGAAAATCAGACCAGAACGTTTTCTGATCCATATAAAAAGTGAGTTAACTGACTATTAACTCGGGTTTGCTTATTAAGTCACCAGGAAATCTCGCGTGTTCAACGTTTCACCATCCTAGTCGATAGACCTCTATTTACTCAGAGCTTAGAGGATTTCTAAGTGAATAGTCAGAGACACACCCAAACATTAAACATATTAACATTTACCAACCAAATAAAAATTGTTACTTATTAGTCACACAAGATGTGGCGTTGTGATGACAGGTAGAGCAAGGCAATCACTGAATGGTAATCAAGAAATGGTTTTAGGAACGTCGGTCGTCCTTTTGCATAATGGGTAGACGATATAGTCAAATTTGCGGGACGCGGTTTAGTTTAGCACAGAATGGTACATAATTAGGGAGAACTATACCCAGCAGTCGAGTGGGTAAAGCCAGGCTGTGGATGATAATGATGTCGGTAACTCATTAGTTGGTAGACTGTTGGAAAACAAACAGGTGGACTGCAAGTTTAAATAGTTAGGATCGATAGCCGACGACACGCTACGGCGTAGCGTGCTACGATATAAGATGACGTTATTGACTGGCCTGACAGCTTAGTTGCTCAACTCTGCCTTTTACGCTGTAGGTTACGATTCCCTCCCTGGACAAACATTTGTGTGATGGACATAGGCTATTTAAAAATATATAAGTATTCTATCAGTCATCTGGTCACCATAATACATACAAGCTATGCTTAGTTTAGAGCTAGATGGTGTTGTGTACCAATTTAATTTATTTGTCTTCCAATTGTCTTCCAATTTAATTTATTTCTTTAACATACAGACTACAGGTTCACTTCTATCAAAAACTCAAAACATCTTTTAGTAAAAAGGATATTTTTTAGAACTGCGAGCAGGAAATCAACTAATCTAACACAGCGGTGGTGGTATCCACGTATGTACGTTTACTATAGGTTATCTATACTCTTATTATAAACAGATGAAGTTTGTAGTGTTTTTTGTTTGTTTGGGGTAATCTTTGAAACTACAGAACCTATTTTAAAAGTTTTTTCACTGACAATTAGCTAAATTATCCTAAATTTTCATATATTCTGCGAGTGAAACTGGAGAACACGCATCTAGTTTTTAATACAGCATTGGAGAAACGGAGGACTTTGATAAGATCCATTTTTTATTAGCGATTACGCCTACGGAGAGATCATATAGTATGGATACGACACTAGCTTGTGATAACTCACTTGACTAAAGCATGAAGCATGTTGTCATTTCCATACAATATGATCTTTCCGCATCGCGTATAGGAAACCTAAGCATGATGTATTTGTCTAGACGCTTTAAAGAAACAATATCCTATCTGAAAACAGCTTTACAATATTGCGCTAAAAAAATGTTAAAGTTCAAAACTTTAAACAAAAGCAGAGCATTATTATATTATTCACAAACATTATTAAGCGGTTTCCAGAGCCCAAAACAATCAAAAACACCATCAATTTGTCGAAAAGTTTTAATTGAAAGAGTCCCAAAACAGTGATGAAATGCTGATAGGGCAAAATAATCCTGTGTTATTGACAAATCGGGATGAAATTCATGCAAACAACCCTGGAACGCTGAACTTGAACGAGTTGATTAATTTTGTTGATAACTTTTTACCGACGCCTGATGGGATGGTTATGATTTCTTGCTGATTGCTATTACATTTACAGAACATCTTGCATACAATGTTTTAATCTAAACTAATATTTTAAAGAGAAGTTATTGTAGGAAAGATGTTTGTATAAATAAATATTGCTGGACATTTCACACAACATCATCTAGCCCCTAAGTAAGCAGATCAGATATATAATTTATATATTTATTTTTGTTAATACATATATGTTATACAAAGGAAAACACCCAGAACCAAGACAATATTTGCCGTTCATAAAAATATTTGTCTCGCGGCAAGAAACGAACCCGCAACCTATGTTGTTTATAATGTATAAACTCAAAAATTACTAATCTAGTTTAAAAATCAGTGCTACATTATCAGTGAGCAAATTTTGATGTATTTTAATAATAAAAACATTAGACATTCTTTCTAAAAATTGCAATAATGCATCCAACAGTATCAAAAATTTGCAACAATTACTTATACAAATAATAAGTTAGTACCAAAGACTAAGAAGGAAATAAGGGCTTAGACCAACAGTGGTTTCTAGTCGGTTCATTAAATCCACACTAAAGTTATAAATTCTAAAGTGTCAGTCTCTGTCAACTTATTTATCAGTTATCTTTTCTCGGATAAACAGCTAAACAGATCTTGATGAAATATATGGTAAGGATATAGGATTGTATTTTGGGGACGAACATATGAAGAATACACTTTTCCTCACTCCTCTAGTCGGTATGGTGGATCAATCACGGTCCACTCTGTGAAATTGCGGAACTATCTCCTTTGAAAATCCGCGACAGCGCATTTTCAAGCGAAAAGTCAAAGAGCATTATCTCTCCACGTAATTGTTTTTATTAATATTTTATTTATGTATATATATATATTTATTTATATATATTATTTTAATATAAATATATTTAGTTTATGTAGGTATTATTCTTGTTATTTTAGTTTATTAAATTACATTTTATGTCTGTTTTATAGTGTACTTCTCTACTTGTCAGTATGTTGAATATTTATTCATTTCTGTTTCTCTTTCTCCCTTTTGTACGCATCATACCCACCATTAGTTTATAATATTTTCATTTCCCGAAGATTGCTGGAAGAGAGCTCTTTTTAGGGTTAAGCGCGCCTGTGTACAAGCCATATGATAATGTATGTTTCAAAATGTGTTCAATGTGTGTTCAATAAAGAATAAGAAGAAACGACACAGGAATAAATAAAAAGCCTTTATTTCCTCGATTAAACAAAGTTTGTATTTAAATTACGTGAAGTTCTATTTAATTTAAAGTTTTATTCAAGTTTTTATTTATATATAGTATTTTTTACTTTTTATTTATTTGTTGAAGACCTCTCTTTGGGTGAAGGCCTTAATGTTTTTCTGGTTTGTGCTGATCAGGTTAAACTGCCATATTGTTTTAAAGTTAATATTTATTTCCCTCTTTGAAACCACATATCATATCACATACAAACCCCTTGTTCCAATTTGGTTCAATTTTATTAACAGCTCACGCCTCAATTTTAGTCTGTAAACCTGCCAAAATTCATGTAGATCAGATCATCGGTTCAAAATTTATCGTTGAATAAACAAAGATACAAAGCCAAATCGCCCAAGTTACCAATGTGATAGCTATAGCAATATCAAGATAGCTGAGATACTGTTAAGTTGGCACTACTGGCTTTCAAAAGTTCAGGTCTAAGAGTTTCGAAACTCATTCGAACAAAAAACATAATATCATACAACTTAATTTAGATCTTTTAGTCACCGTAAAGATCAACGAGTAATATGTCTCTAAGCCACCTTGACATTATAGTAAGCGGCATATACCTCTGGACATAAATACATAAAATTACATTGCAGTAGGTCTGGGTACATAGGAACATCATAACAGCAAGCCAACATAGGGTGTGTTATAAATTGGCCAAGCACGTGCCTTATCACGCATTTTAATATGCGAGCTTACGAAGTATGGATAAGAATGACAAGTGGTCAGGTCCCAAACAAAACGACACAATTTATTTAGCAAAACAAAATAATTTAGTATATTTTAAATGTTTTTTAAACTTACGCGATCAGAACACATTATTATAAATACTTACGGGTATTTATCGCGTTTATTTACCTATTTTTCCCGACGTTTCGACAGGTTTACATTCTGTCGTGGTCACGGGATGACATCTCGTCATCCCGTGACACACCCGCGTCACACATAAACGCGATAAATACCCGTAAGTATTTATAATAATATTTTAAATGTTTATAAATGAAGCTGTTTTTCATCATCTAGTAAAACCATAGCAACGATACATCCTTACAAATTCATTACCTATATATTCTAAGTATGCTAGGGGCCACTAATATGTATTACCACGGAATCTTTAATCACGATAATACTAAAGAGGATCCGTAACGTTTTTAGTTGAGAATGCAGATTTATAGAGCTAAGAAATCCTTAACATTCAGTGCAAACATTTTTGTTTTACGACAAAAATCGACGAAGTTATGACGAAATTACTAGCGAAGTTCACTGAGTGGCTGCCGCGATAGCTGTGACGTCACAAGGACGGATTGTCGAATCGTGAAATAAGAGGGCTGGCTGCGCTCGGACCGTCCCAGTGACGTCACACGCACCCGCGCACACGCGCGGAACACCCGTTCCTGACTTTACCGGCAGGAACGGTTTATTGTTTATTATTTAATATCTTCGTAAGTAATGGTCTGATTTGGATAATTCAAAGAGATATATCATTCTTATTACATAAGGAATAACATGGATAACTAGTTGTTTTAATATTTCTATAACTTTACTGATCCTCATTGCAAGCAGGAGCTGCGAGCAAAATTCTGCAGACAGACAGACAAACAGACACGACGAGTTTCTCGTAGACATCCGAATCTTAAAATAACCCTTTTCTAAACTGGCGCCACTTTTTATAGCTATTCATTGATAACTCGTCCCAGACATTTTATGCAATGTTATAAAAATTTGAGATCTAAAATAAGTTTTATGATCTAGATGCAGATGCAGAATTGAGATGGAAAGGTCACCGATTCCGGATTTATTATATTTACTAGTTGCAGCCAGCGGATTTGCATTTGTGGAACATAGAACATAGAAAATTGCATAAATGATATCCCAGGTTAAAATCTATATCGTAACAATGTTTCATTTAAACAGGTTTTGCCATTATTTCGTATTTGAAGATTGTAGTTTGTTTTTTAAATCATAAAAAACTGGAAAATATATGTATGTCATCCAAGTACACGAAATTACGTATTTTTTTTTAAATGAAGACAGTTTTCTATTTACTTTTTAAAACGTTATTATATATGATAAATAAATATTTGTGAAAAATGCACACAACACTATCTAGCCCCAAACTAGGCATAGCTTGTGTTATGGTAACCAAATGATAGAATACTTATATATTTTTAATACATACTATGATACTTTATAACACCCAGACACAGAACAAACATCTATGTTCATCACACAAATGTTTATCCTGGGAAAGAATCGAACCCTTAACCTACAGCTGACAGGCCAGATTATATATGTATATAAATATCGTGCCTCAACCTAGCGATTAAAATATTCCGCACAATTTATTGACAACATCATAACAGCAAGCCACTTGCAATAACGATGAAGATCTTTATAAACTTGGAAACTGTTTGATTTAGTGGCACGAAACATATTGATTCTAAAGTAAGAAATAAATAAAATAATCATTCGTGACTCTTGCAAAAGGACACAAAGTTATTTATCTATTCTAAACGTCATCCCGGGATATAGCCTCTAAAATTTTCTTAGATTAGTCGTCGAACAAATGATAAAAAATCATACACACTTAAAAATATTTATAAAATAAAAAACCCAATAAAATTTTAACTACAACAAATTAATTTATATGAGCTATGTTATTCATAAAATGACAATCGAAGAATCTAAATTATATCTCAACTTAAATAAGTAAACCTTACGACAGACAGTTGACTGTGTGTTTTGGGCAGTGCAATATTTGAGGTTATTTATGATGATGTTTGCCGACACGCAGCCTCCACTCAAGAACCAGTCTGCCACAACGGCCATCGGTTCTGCGGCATTTGTGACCTGCCACTGCCACTTCAGCATGCTAACTCGCTGAGCTATGTCGGTGACCTTAGTTATCTGACGAATATCTTCGTTTCGGATCCCTAAGAGATCCTGTTCGATCCCTAGTCGGCAAACGTAGTGTAGGGCCCTGTAGCTAGGTGGGGCGATGATATTCGCAAGGCAGCAGGTAAGGATTGGAGAAGGAGAGCTGAAGATCGAGCTAAGTGGCGTGCCATGGGAGAGGCCTATGTCCAGCAGTGGACTAACACGAGTGGATGATGATGATAATGATGTTTAATTTCTAGTATTTAGTTGGTAGAAAATTACTCACAATCGCGACAGTAATTACGTGTACCAGAATAGTTCAAAGACACCAGCTCATCACACAAAATCGCGTGACTGGGTGCCCTTAAGTGAGGGATATCACAAATGCTGTGTGGTCTAAGGTGTCAGGTACAGCGGTTATAGCCATAACACATCGCGCAACGCATTTATGCATACCATTCTCAATCATCTTCTTGTACTCCACAACGTTCTCGTTTCATACTATGGTCTTGCTTCATTCTAATAAGGGCCGGGAATAGGCATGTTTACAGAGCTGAAACTAAATGGTTTTGTAAAATGTGTTTGTACTGTCAAACAAAAGTTGAATGTCATTTAATTTAATAGACAGCGGCTGTAGGTTGTACATCCAGAAGTCCAAGATTGTAAGCGGCAGTCCGCCATGTCGTTTTGCTGGACAAATGACTTTGTGACGTTAGCAAACTGATGTTAACCAAACTTGTAAAATGAGAGGTAAAATTAGAATCTTTATAATGACAGACGCCAATATATGAAAAGAAGAATAGTAAATTTTTTACAATACAATCAGTTAGCGACATCTGTTAAATCACTAATTTAAACTAATATCGAAAGGAGAAACTCAAAAACTGCTTAGCCGACTTAATACAATATTTCACCTATATAAAGCGAAATTATCAGTAGGTTAGTAATATAGACTATGTTATTTAAAAAAAACAAAGTTCACTACGAAAATTGCAGTGTGTGCACCCCATACACCCTTGCGAAGTCGAGACAGATTGCTGATAATTTATATTTTTTTGAAATCGTGAAATAAAAAGTAATTGAATGATATTTCTAACTTTTATAAGTACGAGTATAATATCTTATCCCTTGCACCAAGACCCGAGACGACCGTGACGTGGGCTCATTTGATACAAAAACAGTCGATTCCGACATCCGATGCGAGCAATTTTGGGCGTTCGAGCAATTCAACTTCGCTTTATAGAAATAAAGCCATCTATCGCAATTTATGAGCTGTATCGTCACGAATACCTCGTATGCCCAGACCTTTAATTCTAAGAGGTATTTGTTTGTATTTAATTTGTGCTATTAAGTTATGCTTAGTTATTTTGTTGAAGAAGTTAACGGTTATTTATCGTTTATTACCTTTTGATTTTTTTACGATGTTTCGGTTGTGTGGTAACATCCGTGGTTAGTCTGTTGTCTGATTGGAAGCAAGGGGTAGCACCCACAGAGTAGTAAATGCAGTTTTTCAAAACTAAGGTACTAAAGGTACCTTTCTTCCGAATCCTTCAGATTCCGAAATATATTTTATGTTTTACACAGCATCATCTGGCCCCAATGTATGCAGAGCTTGTGTTATGGGTACCACATGACTGATACACTACTTATATACATTTTTTATAAATAAATGCATATTATACATAGCAACATACATTTGGGAATACCGCGGCGGGAATCAAACCCGCAACCTTATGCGTCTCAGCCGGGTCTTGGCCCACTGTGCAACAGAAGTCGTCAATAGAAATTTCCGCGTTTACAATACGACAAACTACACTAACAATATCCAAGCACTGATATTATTAAACATAGACATAGACATTTGTTTATTTACTGAATAAGCACACATACACATCAATAATAACAAAGATGACAATAAGTTATTAGAAAACAATATTAGGTAAAAAGGAAGTAACACATATCAAAAAATAAAAGGAGAAAAAACATTTAAAAAGCTTAAAGTTATTCTGCGTACTTGCTTACCCAACAGTGCGCTGTATGCTACAGGGGCAAAAAGATCTTGACTCAGCGTTATGCTTCTCTGTCAGATGAAAGGAATTGTACATGTAAATATAACGGATATTTACGAACTACTAAAACAATACGAATCCTAATCGCGAATGGCCTTAATACTTTTTAGGGAACTCACGATTCCCGATTCGTATAACCGAGTGTAATCATGCTATTCTATATTCTATTTAGAACGGACGCAGTGTAAAAACACCCTTAACGCCAAGTATGTAGTAGTGAATACCTGCTGTCTACTCTGATGCATCGTGCGGCTGTGCCATCCAACCTACATAGCAAATATTCGGCGAGAATGCGAGCAATGTCCAACGCGTACGAAAGGTCTGGTGGAAAATCACTGGTGCATCTTGAGCTGTTCTATTATTGCCTCAGTAAAATGTTGTTCACGCTCAAGACGAACAAGCAAGCACGAGTCAAAGGAATACCGATTATCAGGCTCTCAAATACCTAAAGTACCTCTTTAGGATTTAGATCTTTGGAAATATCTGTATAGTTAAATACCATCAATACCATCCATACCTTTTCAGTCTACCACCCTTACGGACAAAGCGCTTTGCTTCCACATTTATAATGCGTACAGCCAAGGATTGGAATGTTTTGCCGTCTGTCTTTCCTGAAAACAACAATCTGTGTCTCTTCAAGTCTCGAGTTAATAGGTGTCTTCTAGACCTGCGTGCCCTATCGTCGGCCAGCTAGCTAAACCAGATAAGCTAAACATCAGGCGAGATCGTGATCAAACGTAGGTCCATCAATGTCAAAAAAAAACTATACCTAATATTATAAATTCGGAAGAGTCACTCAGCTTGTTAGTTTGTTACATTCTCACGGCTAAACGGATGAACGTATCTTGATAAAACATGGTAAGGAGATAGATTGTATTTTGAGGTGACGTATGCCCAGCACTTTCCTCTCAAGACAGTCATACATTTACCGTAAAAAAACATTGGTGCACGATCACCATGTCAGTCCACTACTAGACATAGGCCGCCCCTTGGCACGCTGTTGAGCCAGATTTTCAGATCTCCTTCTCCAATCCCTGCCCGCTGCCTTACAAATACTATCACTCCACCAAGCTACAGGGCACCCTACACTACGTTTGTCGACATGAAATTTTCACTCAAGAATCACTCTACCCCTACGGTCATCGGTAAAACTTTATATCTTCTACCAACACTTTTGGAAATTACCCAAAGATATCCCAAATTTCGCAACATTATCAATTCTGAAGTATACAAAACTATGAAATCAATTTGTCGTACTAAAATAATAGTGAACCAATAAGGCAAAGAGCCAGCAACGGAAAAGCAATTAAACATTTAATGGGGCGTACATACGAGCGACTCGTAAAACTTAATAGCGCGACACAGATGAGCGACAAAATGCATTGCCCAATCAACGTGTCTTTCGTCTGCCTGACGCCGGAATGATTAGTTTACAAACAGTATTACCTCAACAAAATGTAATGTATGTCTTATTTAAGATGATTATTTGTCAAAACTGGTGAGACATTCATATGTACTTCTTCTTCTTATCGTCTCACTAGTTAGTTCGAACCAGTGTGGTGAAAGGATTAAGGTGCACCTCAGAGGCTCCTTTCGTGCATATTTCACTTGCACTCGTTTAGCGATTATTAATATTTTCTTAATAATCGCTAAACGAAACGAGCAATAAAGTTTTTTAAACTTACGCGATCAGAACACATTATTATAAATATTTACGGGTATAATAATGAAACGAACGATTTTCTAGGACAGATATAAATTCAATATTAAAAAATCCCAACTAAATATTAAGATCAATCTTCTTATATCATTTAATCCTTCAAAAATTCATTTAAAAAAAATCTGTTAAATGCACAAAAGTCTGCTATTTAGGCTCTTTAGAGGTCATTTTTGGTTTAAATTTATTTATATTATATTTGTTATTTAATGTATTTATCACAATGTTTAACTGGATGCATAATTTTGTATAATATTTGTATTCGTTAAATGCCTATTTAACAAACAAGTAAATATTAATAACCAATTATAGTTAGTTAATGTAATGGTACACTCATGGCGTGTGACAGTAGCTGCTGCCCTACTCACGATGACGCCACTGAAAACCAGCGATACAGCAGCGTTCACAGTTCTGTATCATATGCTGAGTGGTAGCCTTTTTTTCGTCACTGTACATAGACTAGTTTATATTATATTCGCACTGTATTTGATATATGACTTTTAATAAATATTTTTTATTCTATTCTAATCTATTCTATTCTATATATAAAGATATCTTCTTATATATTAATCAATTACCGTGCGTTTATCTCGAAAAAAATCGAAAATGGCTAAACTGATTTTAATTTTTGTTTCGTTCGCCTCAATATTGCGTTGGTTTACAATCAAATCAATTCTACGAAGTACAAAGTTCACCAGGTCATCTAGTACAACATAAATATTGATGTATATGAATTGTGACCATGCTAATAAGCCCAAACACGACACCTCTATTGTAAACTGTTGAAAAGTTGTGTACCCTGCAGATTCCAGGTGATGCTGCATGCGGTCAAGTTTACAATGTTCTTGCAACATCGTTAACGATACCAAATTTGCAGCTGAGTAATCGTTGTTATAAACGGCTTTTTATATAATAGTCATTCCGAGTGATGGTTGCAAGCCATCACAGGGAAACAAGTAGAGCTAAGATTCCAAAAACTAATTCACGTGTCAGTATTTCAAAATGCACTAAACTTTGATACGGACGCGTTAGCTCACGCTTAGTATATCTAAATATAAGCTTAAGTGTAAAAACAATGGCTAAAACTATGGTAAAAACTATAGCTATTCATAAACAAACTACATGATAAGCCGCAGGTGATTGCTAGTCTAACAATTTCTAGGCGAAAAAAGCTTTATGCGACCTCTTGTTTACGCATGTTCAGTATTACCAAGATTTAGTAGCTATAGAATTATAAACAGCAAAAACTCTGTTATGAAACATTGAAAGCATCCAACGAGCCAAAATTATCTATTGAAATCATTATCGTACCGAAAACAACAGCTGGTTCGATATCAGGCCTAAATCCCATCTTACTAATATTATAAACTAGTCCGCAACTTTGCACACGTGGTACTTACACGAAAAGTCGCTTATTATGTAATTATGACAAATTATATCACTATCCTTTCAATCTTTTAGCCGTGAAAAGGTAACAGACAAACAGACATAGACTCACTTTTAAATTATTATATTAGTTTACTAGTTGCTGTGGCTCAGTAGTTCTGTTGAATTTAACTAACACTGCCATCTGTTAGAAACTAATGGAACTTATTGTAGGTTTACTTACACTGCCATCTGTTTGAAACTTATGGAACTTATTGTAGAAATCATTTAATTTGAAATAAAAACATATTTAGGTCAATAATCGCGATAAAAACTTTCCTATCTTCTAAGTTTGACAAAATTACACATAGTAAGCCAAATTTCATAAAAATCATTTAATTTGAAATAAAAACATATTTAGGTCAATAATCGCGATAAAAACTTTCCTATCTTCTAAGTTTGACAAAATTACACATAGTAAGCCAAATTTCATAAAAACTGGTGAAGTAGCTTCGGAGTATCCCGAACAAACATCGTCAAGAGATTTTTATATATAAAGATAAAGTGAAGTAAGGATGCGAAAGTTTGAGGGAATGTTTAGATGTTGGTATGTATTTACGTTTGTGACTCAAACACACCGATTTAAATGAAATTTGGTACAAATATATCATTTTAATTAAATTTAACCAGAATAACATTATAGGCTTTTCTATGTAGATAATAATGCCGGACATTTCACACAACTTCATCTGGCCCTAAAGTTAGCAGAGCTTGTGTTATGGGTACCACATGACTGATATACCAGTTTTATACTTTTTTTATAAATACATACATATTATACATAGAAACACCCAGACCCGAGACAAATACTTGCAGGTCATACAAACATTAGTCCCGCAACCTTCTGCATCTCAGTTGGAATATGGCCCACTGCGCGACAGAGGTCGTCAATACCATACTATGCGCACGAACCCGCGGGCAGCAAGCTAGTTATCTATAGATCGAAAATCCTAACAAATCGTTAGTCATCCTTATTCTTATCGTGTCACTAGTTATTTCAAACCAGTTTGGTGAAAAGATCAATATGGGCCTTAGTGGCTCCCTTCGTGCACTTGTCATCCTGACTCATGAATTCACGAAGGGGAATTCGGACGCCGATATCCACATGTTAAATAGTAGTTGGCATTCTATAAATTCTCAAAACACGCAAAGAAATACTCTTCGGTGTTATATACGAATTTGCTCTACCAATTACAAAACAGTATTTGTAAAGTAATTACTGGATGGAAATTTAATTCCAATCTGTTTAGTGGTAGATGAAAAAGTTAATAAATAAATATGGTAAACAGATGACTGCTTATATATTTTTATATACATACTTATGATACTTAATAACACCCAGACACAGAACAAACATCTATGCTAATCACAAAAATGTTTATCCTGGGAGAGAATCGAACCCTCAACATACAGCGCAGAAGGCCGAGCTACTACCAACTGAGCAGACAGGCCAGTCATAGTTTTCAAATATAAATACTCGTAAATATAAATAAACTAGCTGATCCGACGGACGTTTTCCTGTCTTAACTACCTATATATATTAAACTAGCTGACCCGGCCACGCGTTGCTGTAGCTCAGTAGATCTAATACGTTGAACCCATATACGCTAACCTCTAAAATTATCAGTGTTTCTCTACTATATTATGTATGTATTATACATATAAACCTTCCTCTTGAATCACTCTATCTATTAAAATAACCGCATCAAAATCCGTTGCGACGTTTTGAAGATCTAAGCATACATAGTTCAAGTTCAAGTTCAAGTTCAAGTTTTTTTTATATATTGATATTGGTGGACAATGGACACAATACCATCTAGCCCTAAACTAAGCATAGCTTGGAAACTTAATGATTTATAAAACACTTATATATTTTTAAACACATTTAGTACTTGATACTTTATATAACACCCAACCCTATCAAACGTTCATCACAAAAATGATGGTTTTGGGAAGGATTCAAATCCTTAAACTACAGTGTAGAAGGCAGAGCTACCAACTGAGCTGCGAGACCAGTCATAGTATAATTGGATAGTAGAACACAAATAGGTACGTAATAAACATCAACATAGGTACGAGTAGGCATGCATAAGAATAGTTATGTCGCATTCAATTCCATTGTCTCAAATTAAGGTCTAGACTTGTTTGCGATAGTTGAAAATAAACAATACCCACCTGACCTATCGGTTTGGGTCTACGCCAAAGCATTTGATTGTTTAGCATTTTATTTAATAAAGGCGATTATACATACATAAAACAACGCAGAAAACTAATCATCGTACGCGCAAATTTTCTAAGACATACTTAAAGTAGTAAATAGGTCATTTATGGTAAACATAAAAAGCTTCCTAAAAAAGAAATTTAAAGCTAACATAAAGGGTAGTCCTGTGAGGAATAATTATAATATAAATTACTATATTGATGATAAGAATGCATGACCCCATGTTGCTCTGCAATCTGACAGTTAACTGACAGATTTGCAATGTATAAACTACTGGTACTTTCTATTCGTTTTTCGTAGAAAAAAAACCATGACGAGTTTTTTGATAATTCTTCTTGGGCTTATGTTACTAAAAAGAAGGCACCTAAATTCACCTAGTATTTAAGACGTTTCAGAGTGATCCTTGTGATTGAATTGAATATAAAAATATTTAAGTTTGACTTTGCACACGACACTTACATGATAATTATTTTGACCTAACTAAAGACAAACCAATGATCCAACCAGTTACCAATGTGATTTACGTGTATACGTAAGTCATATAACGTGCATTGTTTATAAATGTATTTATAACTTTTCCTGTATATTGCATATTACCTAGAATTATATTTATTTATTTATTTACTTACTGTTGCTCGTGACTTCGTCCGTACTTTTTTGAAAGGAATTGTAGCTAAATCCTGCCCGAGGATGCAATTTATCTCCTTGCCAAATTTTATCGATATGTTTCAAACCAATCACCTGATCACCCATTAACAAGTTTCCATACAACATTCACACCTCATTTTACTCTTTTGTGGGGGTTATTTTGAAAAATCCTGAAACACGTGTCCATTCATTTTGCATTTTAGGTATTCAAACCAAGTTTCTAAGAAATCACACTCGTTAAAAATTTCCCATACAAACTTTGACACCCCACTATACTCCTTTGTTAGGGTTATTTTGAAAAATCCTTTAACACTTGTCCATTTATTTTGCATTTTATTTATTCATATCAAGTTTCAAGCAAATCGCACCACGCGTTAAAAAGTTTAAATTAAATTAAAGTTAAAGTTAATATTATTGACATAAGAATACTGAGACGCTTTTAAAATTTGAAGGTTAATTGCTTTTCTATCACTTTTGAAAATAACGACCTCTCAAACGTCTGAATTGCTTACAATTTTAGTATTAGGACTAAAGTATCTAAGTCTTTGTCAGTGTGTACGAAACCTAAGGCAATTTTTTATTTTATTTTTATTTTTTTTCTTCTTTAACCTATAGTGTCCCACTGCTGGGCAAAGGTGGGCCCTTTACCTTCCACTCTTTGCGCTCCAAGGCCACAGTTTGCCAATTTGGCTCGAATGCATCTAGATCGTCTCGCCATCTTTTCCTGGGTCTGCCGCGTCGTCTCCGACTATCGGGCACCCATGGAGTGACGAGCTTTGCCCAACGTTCTGAATGTATTCGAGTCACATGCCTTGCCCAGTCCCATTTCAAACAAGCAGTCCTCGTACCTACATCCGCTATGCCCGTTTTCGATCGGATTTCGGCATTTCAGACCCTATCGGTTCTTTCGATTTCCAAAACACTGCGCTCCGTAGCTCTCATGCAAATCTTGAGGTCTGATTTTTGTGACTCTGTCAATGACCATGTCTGAGCACCGTATGTCAGTATGGGCATGATACAAGTGTCGATGAGTTTTCGTTTTAGTGATATTGGGAGGTTTCCCTTCATATGCTGCTTCATGGCCCAGTAGCTCTTCCATGCGTTCTCAATGCGGCGACTTATTTCTCTGTCTAGCCTGCATTTGAAGGAGACTACTTGGCTTAAGTAGATATACTCATCGACTCTATTATTTGCCCATCGACAGTGACATTACGTTTCGTGCTATTTGAAATGATTTGAGTCTTTGATCGATTCATGGCCAGTCCCACCTCAAGACTTGCTGTGCTTAAGTCTTGTAGCATTGACTGGAGCTCCTGCGCTGATGATGCAAAAAGAACCATATCATCAGCGAAGCGCAGGTTTGTAAGATTTTTATTTCCGACTTTGATCCCAATATATCGGCAATATATCGGCTGTTAATTCAGCCAATAATAATTAAAAGTGATTTGGCAACTGTAAGAGAGTGGCGACGGATATGTGATTTGTCGTCGTCTGATCGGCACGCATTACTCGACCGGGTATTAAGTCAATCTATAGAAAAAAAAAACATGGTCCGATGATAACTAACCACTCTATTTAGAAACGTCACTCAACTTCTGTCAAAAGGTATATCTGTGTTTTTTGCCTAATAACTTAATGTAGATTTAGAATAACGGTAATGTGTGAATGTCGCTTCTGAGGGGGTACCTTACCTTACTTATATAATTATAAGTACCTACCTATGTTTATCAACAACATGGTTCTTTTATCATCGGTTATTTTTACTAATCCAACCATAGCCACTATACCGTCATAAACTAAGTATAATAACCAAATGTTGCTCTTACAAAAAGATTTTAAAAAATATTTATGTTATACATGTACAAAACAATTAAAATCTTATGTTTTCCTTTACTAGTGTTGTGAGACCTTGCAAAATTTCATGATTCTTCTTGATCTACGGGAAATAAACCATAGGTTTTGATTTAGTGGCTATCGAAATATGCGGCATAAGTGCTGAACAGTTCCAACGGCATCCTGCAGATCATTCTAGATCGCTACCTGCCAGTAATGAAGGCCTTTATTCAAGTCCTGATCAAGTAGAAAGTCACGTCTGCGACATCTTGATTGGAGTCGAGTAAGCGTCCTTAAACTTTCCTTTTTAATTTTTATGTATTGTACTTTCCTTGTTAATTAACATAGAGTTTAAAACAACTAAACAAAAAATAGACTCAATATGTTATTTGATTTAATAAATGAATTTAATAAATGGCAAGATTTTTTGATTGCGTTGACTTAAAAGCTTGACTTTTACACGGCTTCGAAATACCGTTTTAAGAGGCCCTAGTATTTAATATTAATTAAAACTTGATACTCCGACGAGTTCCTTAGAATAAGGGCCTTGACGTACATACAGACTAAAATATGAAAACATAGTGATCCTAAAAATATAAAATCAATAAAAAACAATACATGTATCAAAAAGTTACCAAAGGCCACAAAGTATAAGCTAACCTACAGTTGATATCATCATCATCATATCAGCCCCTAGAAGTCCACTGCTGAACATAGGCCTCCCCAATAGATTTCCAGAAAGAACGATTTTGAGCCCTCTCCATCCACCGATTTCCCGCGATCTTTACGATATCATCAGTCCATCGCGTGAGAGGTCGTCCTACGCTTCGTTTTCCTGTTCTGTACAGTTTATATAGCAAGACTAAATTTATTAAGATCTCTTCAGAGAAAGGGTCAAAATACCAATCATACGCCAAGTAGTCGCCAACAAAAAACGACAATTGATATATATTTTCGATTTCACATTGTATTTATACAGTACGATAGTCTGACCACAAAACAATTTTATGGTGAAAAAGAAGTTAACATTATGCACTTCTGCATGGGGCATAAAATGTGGTCCACCAGTATAAGGTTAAGTTAGATTTGGTGTAAGATATAGACTTATGTAGCACATTAACAATACAATTTGCAACAAAAACTTGCTTGCTACGTGAGATCGGCATAGCATCTTTTCGTCTTCTTTATCCATCTGTCAGCAGTTATCTGACAGATGGATATGGAAGCCGTGAATATTGGGCTTTCTTATCGTATTTTACACAATAATTTCATCTTTTTTTACTTCTGGCGACATCTGATCAAATTATTTCACGCGTATTCACGGCTCTCAAGTCACGTTTTTTTTTATCAAAAAACATTATTAAAAAGGAATTCTGAAATAAGTTTAACAGGTAATGTTTTAATTAACTTACTTTCCGCCTATTAGTGTAAGCTGCAAGTTAAAACGACGTCAAAGAAGATGATGATTATTCAATATTTTAGATTTTATTTAATCTTTACATATATAATTCTACTGTACGTATGTATGCCACTGAACTCCTAAACGGCTGGGACCGATTTGAATGTTTTTTTTTGTATGCATTTGGGTGGCGCCCTGAATGGTTTAGATTCACAAAGCAGCCCGACAGATGGCGCTGCAGTCGGTACAATTAGATATATTTTTTCTTTTTAAAACGCACGGACGAAGTCGCGAACGGGACAGCTGAAAATTAATATATAAAATTAACTATTACTTTAAACACAATTTGAAACGAGAAAGTAGGAGGCAAGCTATTGAAAATACGAACTATATTTCTTTTATAACTATTATGCCTTTAATTAACAAGCAGATAGCCAATAAATAGCGGTAAAAAAAAACGTATTTTTCAAAAAAGTTAATTTGCTGTGGGCACCGTCTTGAGTAGGTACTTAGGTAAAGTAAAACATTGAATTCAAATTAACCACTAAGAGGTACGATAAAAATTTATTATCGACATAATCACCGATTCAATCTGCCATCTTGGGCCGATTCAAGAAGATAAATTGAAGCCTTGAACTTATGAACTGGGCCAAGTCATACGAGAGGTTCGTTCACGAAACGACGGATATATTGCAATGATATATTGTTGAAATCAAATTTTAATTCTATAAAATGACGTAAATAATTTTATTATATACTAGCTGTACCCGGCATGCGTTGCAATGCCACAAATTTTCACACCGTTTAAACCTTCTCTGGACTACGACAAACATTTCAACACCAAAATTGGCCAAATCAGTCTAGCTGTTCTCGAGTTTTAGCGAGACTAACGAACAGCAATTGATTTTTATTATATAGATTTGACGCAAAGGGCGCAGTCCCGGCTGACACGCAAGAGATTGCGGGTTCGATGTATAATACGTACTTATTTACAAAATAAAAAGTATATTAGATCGTCAGTCATAACACAAACTCTGCTTACTTTGAGGTCAGATGATGCTGTGTGAAATGTCCGGCATTATCCATTTATATCAAAGTACTATAATAAATTGTAGAGGTCTAAAAGTCCGTACACCAAAAATATTTTATAGAAATGGTTTTAAAAGAGACCCTTAACACAAGTCGAACACGATTCTAGAAGTTTGGATTTAGATTCGCGTAAAAGCTACTGAAGTAATTTGGATAATACTTTCACTTTCACTATCTAATGGATCAACGAAGTCAGGCAACCTTCTGCAAGGCCAGTCCATGGATGAAGTCCATGGTGAAGCATTTTCATCTAAGCGATTGACTTAAAAGCTTCAGCCTTTGAAGCGCATTTTAATCCTTTCACCACACTGGCTACAAAAAACTAGTAACATAATAAGAAGAAGAAGAAGTAGCAGGACAATGACATCCAAAATTGGATGACCTGTGTAATAGTATTGAAGTAAAACTCCGGTCCGTCTACGTCTCGGTAGGACAAGAACAACTTATAAAGGGCCTTATAAGTTGTTCCTTATAAGGAACAATGTGATATTAAACAGAAATCATTACGTTTTTCCCACTGTAGTTTACAGTTCGACACTTGTGGTCAATATTTAGCCACACTAGACTTGTATAGCCAAAGTGGTCTTGGCTCCTATTATAATATATGAGACCGCCCGTTTGTAATCCAAAAGCAGTTTTTAACTGACATTAAAAAAGGAGGAGGTTCATAATTTGGTTGTATTCTTTTTTGTTTGTTTTTTAACATTAATGAAATAACATTTATCATTTATGAAACGATTTAGAATAAGATGTTTTGTTTAAAGAAATTATATATTGGACTTTTAATTGAGTAAGAACTAAGTATATATATGAGGAATCTTATTTAAGAGGATTTTGATTTATACTCATAGATATAAATTTAAAAAATTGCATCCCTAAGGGGATGCAATTTTTATAACAGGATATGCTAAAACGACGATACGATACGATTTTGATGCTAAAATTCAATTTTCAGCTCACAACCTCGGAAAGACTCTGTTTATCATTCGAAACCTGAGTGCAAAAGTGCATTTTACCAGCTAGCGTGGAAACATTTTTTTAAATTCGAACCTATCTTTTCAATAATTTTCTTTGGCGTCAATCAACTGAAAATGCATTAATCTTTATTCCATGTCCGTGCAACCGTCCAACCTCATTTTCAGAATAACCGCACTGGCCAGCACGATGAATGCATGAAAAAAAAACTTTTAAACTGTTTTCTTTGCACCTAGCATTTCCTAGCATTTGTGTGTTTCGCTCGGCAGCAAAGTTATTCTACGTCTCGTACCTTTGAAACACAAGCACTGGCGCCAAAAAATCAACATAGCAGCTTTGTATAACTATTAATGGAATCAGTTTTCTTTTTAAGTTTTAAAATGTAATTTTTCGATGGTCGATATATTTCCAATATTTTATTTTTGAATGGAGATTTATTAGATTACTGTCAGTTCTCTCGATGTTAATACTTGTATGTATTTTAATCGCGAAAGCTAAAATACTAAAGAAAGTGTTCTTAAAATGTGAAGTTAAAAATCGGTTATCTTGTGATAAATAATATTGAACATGGTACGTGCGTATAAATTAAAATTGAACGAGTTTTCGCCGTACTTCAACAATAGGTGATAACTCAAGAAATGAAAGAAATTGTATTGTGGAGCGAAATGAAAAATATTGTAGCGAGAGAGTTTTGTTTTTTTACATTTTTAGGCACCGCAGACTTCATTGTGGTCTTGAGTAAAAACGTAAGGGTAAAATAAGTGTGAGCATGGACTTTGCAGGTACCGTCCGTCTCCAACAAATCTCAGCTCATTTATCGCAATCAGATCATTGTATTGGAGATCACAGGTATGATGAACAGTTGACCAGACCATTGGATTTAAAGATACCCTACGGAACTTGTCAACGACAAACAACTCATGTATCGGAATCAGGGTACCTATTGTGTTGGAGATCACAGCCAAATATCCAGGGTAGAAAAGTAGTAAAATACTCTATTTACAGAAATGAATAGAGTAATATACAATAATAAAAAATAAACGTGAAGCAGTTGAGCTAAGGAACGTTTAAAAAAAAAAAAATAATAATGAAATATAATGCCGGACATTTCACACAACATCATCTGGCCCCAAAGTAAGCAGAGCTTGTGCTATGGATACCACATGACTATACTTGATATACTACTTACATACTTTTTTTTTAAATACATACTTATTATACATGTGTACACCCAGACTCAAGATAAATACTTGCAGATCATACAAACATTTGTCCTGCAATGGAAAGAAATTGACACATTGTACCACATAGTGTAAGTTGACAAAACGCAAAAAATATTTTATTTCCGGTGTCAATCTACACCATTTCTTTAGTACCTACAGTGAGAGGCTAATATGTTTCGTAAATTAGATTATAAAAAGCCACAGATTATCCAAGAGCATGTATTTTTATCTAATAAATACTGAAACAAATATTACGCGATAAGCGATAACAAAAAGATTGCTTACATAATCTTAATAAATAATAAGATTAAACAAGTCTATACAAAATCCCCAAAAGGGCGTTTTATGTTTGCAAATCAGGTTGATTCTCATCTAGTAATATATAAGTAAAAATTTTGTAAGAACATAAGTATTACGAGAAACATTCTTTGTTTCTAATAAGGCTCACGTGGAGGTCCTATTAAATTTGCGCAAAACTTTGTGGCAGTTTATGGGCCGTAAAAAACCTTCGTCGAATTTCGGAACAAAGAAAAGCAACTAAAAATTTTGCGACAAAAAAGAAACGTCGATATTTCGAAGGAAAAAACGCAAGAGTCGATTTCGCATCAGCCTAACCACGGGAGAGTGAAGTACGGGTGCCAGGTTCTTACTTTTTAAAAACTGAGAATCTCAGACAGTAAACAATATAAACTACGCCCTTATATAGCACAACTGTTGTAAGCATTTTATATTAATGTATACTGCTCAGTCCATTTCTTAACCGACTTCAAAAAAAGCGGAGTTTCGCAATTCGTCGAAATTTTTTTTTTTATGTATGTTCACCGATTACTCAAAGAAGTCTAACCGATTTAGAAAATTGGGAAGTATACCCTTTCAAAACAAAAACTAATTTGGTCTAATTTAAATTTCATCGAAATCGGTCGAGCAGTTTTTTAAATATCTAAAAATTGTATACATAGATGACATTTTCGTTTACTCCGAAACATCAAAAAAAATATGTAAGTAGTAATATCAGTCATGTGGTACATAAAACAAGCTCTGCTTACTTTGGGGCCAGATGATGCTGTGTAAAAAAAATGACCGGCATTATTTATTTATTTATTATACAACTCTGAACCTACAATGCAGAAGGCAGGTCTACTACCAACTGAGCTGATAGGCCTTTCGTTAAAATCCCGTCTTTAATAGTTATTTTTCTTGCAAATATACATTGAAACCTCGAAACAAGATTCCTAATACTTTCTCAACTTGTCGCTTCGCAAAAAAGCTTTCAAAGCTGAGCGGTGACGACGAAGGGAATTAAAATAAAGCTGATTCGAATGCTTGTGGACAAAGGGAGGCCGGGTCTGGCTTCTGGGAATTTGGGAACATAAGCTTGTGGTGTAGACTGGTGCTTTAAAACCGCCTTCGCATAGCGCGCGATGCTGTTTTGAAAACATATTTTAAACAAAAATATTATTTTCTTCTCATGAGTCACTGGTGGTCTAGTGGAAGTAACCTCGCCTTCCAATCAAATCAAATCAAATATCTTAATTTGGAACATAATAAAAAGTACATTAACAATTTGAAAACGATGATACTCACAGAAGAACAAATACTGTGTCGCAAGTAACTGCGTCCCCCCTCCATACTACAGACAACCGGGTTCCAATTTTACAGGTCCTAAGGTCTTGGATTCCAATCCAGTCGTACAACAATGGATTTTTCAGATCATAAAAAATTCTGTGCGTAATTTTACAAGTACTCTCGAAAGAAAACATGGTTCGTTCGTCAAAAGTGCGAAGACATGTACCAAGTGCACGAAAGGAGTTTCCGAGTCACACTTTAATCCTTTCACCACACTGGTTCGAAATAACTAGTGACACGATAAAAAGAAGAAAATGAGTCAGTGACCATCTCCGCTGAGGCAAGTTATGGGCCGCTCGTAGACCATGGCTTAACGCCTGAAAAGACGAGATAGCTTCACGTGTCGTTTGAAGCACGAAAGCGCTCAGACGAAGCCATGTACTGACCACGCATAATATAGCCAAGAAGGTCTGGGTATTTTACTATGAATGTTTTAACGAAAATGTAATTATTAAATATTTATGTTGAGCTGTTTATGAGAAACTATGTTAAGTAAGCCACGAGTACATTATCATAGATCGGTTGTAGATATTTCAAAGTGATCATTGCAATTGTATTGAATAAAAATATTGTTGACTTTGACTTGATTTATTATTTTCTCACAAGAATTCACTTACAGAGACAGATAAAAAATAATCATAAAATAAATAAACTAGTGGCACTGAGCTGTAGACCTCGCAAGCATTTTTCGAAATGACTGAATTATAACTTTTTTTCTTATAACTAATCTTCGCATTTTGAAAAAATTCCAAAAATTCGATTTGTCGATTCAGCGACAAAAAAAAATTATATAGTTATAGAACCTCCCCACAAAATTTACGAAAATCGGTTGAGAAATGCGACCTGTAGAGAACATCCGGACAGACGCCGGCCAGATGCCGCGCCGTTCGGACGCCCGCCGTTCGGACAGACACACGAAAGCATTTTCGCCTAAGCTGAAACGGAGACACTCGCTCGCGCTTCGTGTTCGCTCGGTCAATGATAAATATTAGTGGACGATTTACCACCACGTAGCATCAAACTAAGCAAAACTTGTACCATGAAAACCAGTTGAATGATAGAATACTTATATACATTTAAATAAATTTAAATACATACCTATGATACTTTATATTACCCAGACACAGAACAAACATCTATGTTCATCACACAAATGTTTGTCCTGGGAGGGAATCGAACCCACAACCAACAGCTCAGAAAGTAGAGCTTATACTGAGCTATGAAGCCAGCCAGAAGCGCACAATGTTCTCCTTAAAGGACCTATTTACATTTTATAATCGAAACTTAGGTATGTATAATTAGTTTTTTGGTTAGAGATGTTTATTTTCTCAATAAATAACACTTACATAATGGAAAGTAAGTAAATGAACATAATCTTATATAACAAATATTGACACAAGTATTCATATATGTAGGTAACATAAAAAATATTTTGGTCTACGAATACCTAGTATTAATTCTATGAAGATTACTATGTTGCTGAACCTAACCTTACCATTTTATTTATAATTGTGTTGTATGCTTTATATAGCTAAAATTATGTTTACTAATGCAGTAGACAGAGCAGTGCGAATCGCGAATCACGAACGCGAACGCGAGCGAGCGGACCGCGGATCAAAATGAAGATGAAGATTCTATAGATAAATCGAAACAGTGTTGATCGTTCATTGACAAAATAATACGTGAGTAAAACCCGTGTCCCTCAAAATATAAGGTAAAAGTGGTTATGAATAAGGGAATAAAGGTAATACCATCAATATTCTATCGTCCAACAAAGTTTATAACCAAAGAATCTTGCTAGAAAATCCACACTACGTATATTTTTGGCGGTCACGGTCTACGTGGCGTTAACGGCCCGAACCCGTTTCACGGGTCTTTACCCCAGTCCCGGGGTAGCGACGCTGGGAAAACAAAAAAAAATAAAAGTAGGAAGGTGCCTAATGAGCCGGAAAATCAGTCCTAAAAGACCGACCACTTTTTTTATTGAAGGCTAGGGTCATCCACAAAAATGCTTTAGGTCAAAGTCTTGGGGTCTATCTGATAATAATACATTACTAGTAGTTAAGGTATTGTTCAAATCTGTTGCCATCTCCATCTCTATCTGTAACATAAGTTCTTCAGATAACAACAGTTTTAGCCATATTTGTATGTAATCAAATTTAACTATAAACGAGATATTTACGATATTATTATAATTTATCTAATCGTAAATATATTCCAAAACGATGAATAAATTGTTATCCGGTCATTTGAGGCCTTTGAGGTCCGGAAAGATGGATGGCACAACCCTATTCCCTGAGGTTGTTACGTAATTCTGCTACGGAACTTTCTACGACTACTTAGCTTAATTTAATGGATGCTCTTTGTGTCAACTCCTATATTTTACGTGTCCCGTTGTTCTTGGGCAAGCAAAATGAGTCTGGAATTGCTACTCAGCCTTTCGGGAAGGCTGCTAAATGACGGTCAAACCCAGGATGGGCAGAGCTAACACAGCTTATACATACTAGTAGAAAGCTTGCAACTTTACTCACAAAGTTATTTACTCGGAAGCTTTAACCCTATACCTTCGTCTAATACAGTATTGTATCTGCTGACTAGCAGTTCGTTTAGACAGTCTGTAATGTAACCATAAATTATTTTGTAAGTTGTATTTTTGTATCATTAAGTAATGGATAATACCTAGTCTATATAGGGAACATCTATAATAAACCTCCAGCAACGACCTATTAAAAAATTTAATGCTTACATAAAGGGTAGTCTTGCGAAGAAACCGTAATATACAAGAAAATGACTATATTGTTAATAAGAATGCATGACCTCATGTTGCTCTGCCCTCAGACAGTTAACTGAGAAATTTGCATTATATAACCTACTGTTACCTTGTAGCAGTTTTTTGAAGTTACGCTAGTTATTAAAGGGATCATACAAAAAAGCGCTAAGACAAGGCCGAATTTCTTGTCAATTTTTCTCTCGGACTTAGGAGTTGGCACCTACATTCACCTAGTATGCAAGACGTTTCAAAGTGATCCTTGTGATTATATTGAATAAAACATATTTGAGTTCGTGTTTCCTATTTTTGTACAAAAACATCGTGAGGCTTGGCTTAGGTATTGCCATGTTTTTCCTGTGGATACGGCCAACTAAGCTGAAAGAATGGATATTATATGCTGGGCAAGTCTGCTCCATTTAAATACTGTCTCATGCAATACTATGAGTGAATAAAACTTAACGCTGTATAATGAAAAGACTTGTTTATTATTAATTATTCCTATATATTTTGGGAAAAAACCCTTTTGGGTTCGCGATTCGCGAATGGTAGCAAGCGAACCGCGGATCAAACTCACCCTGATGAAGATTATCTAGATGAATGGAAACAGTATCGGTGCTTTCATCGATAAAATACTACTTGAGTCTTCTTCTTCTCATACTTTGTACTTCAAACCAGTGTGGTAAGAGGATAAAAGTGCGCCTCAGGGGCTTCATTTGTGCACTTAGTACATATTTTCAGTTCTACGACATCCCAGTTTCCTAACGATATTTTCATTTACCGTTTGAGAGTATTGGTAAAACGCACGTGCACTTTTTGAACAGAAAAAGCCATACGTGAGTAAAAATTCGTGCATTTCAAAGAAAATATTAAAATAACGAAATTTTTAACAGTTAAATTATTTGTCTTAAAATATAACATTTTCGTTTACGATTACTAAGAAATATATACATTTAACTGACGTATGTATAATACCAAAAGCAATGATTTATAATCTAATTTGATATGCATGTTTTCATTTGAAACCACGCAGCTCGAAAATTAACGTAATATGGACGGTGTTATCCAACACTGAACCACCTAAAGCCTTGATTGTGACACCGATTCGATTAAAGTTTTAATTAGTTTTGGCTTTCGTTTTAATAAATGACTGATGGAACATGCAAGCTAGCGAAGCGAGCTATGCTTATTACCGAAAAGTTACCGGAAAACTGTGCAAAATATTACTTGAATAAATTAAGCAAGTAATATTTTTTGGGTGGTTGATTTACATAATGCATTAAGTTAAAATAGGGATTAAATGAAAATACACCTTTAAATAAATTGAACAGTGTCGAACCAAGCTCAGTGAAGGTTTCTGAAGTTATTAGGGATAGGAATGACCAGTGGTCAGGCCTCTAACCAATTCAATACCATCTAGTTATTTAAACAAAAAAATTGTACGAAGTTTTATGTTTTTTTTCGTTTAAAAACCAGACTATTACTCAAAATTTAGTGAATTCTTACTAGCTGTGATAATTTTTCTTGTGATTAGATCATCAGGTTACCACAAACAGCATCTTAGCCGAGAGGGCGGCACCGAATTGTATCAAAACTGTTAAAAAACCGCCCAACATCATCGAAAGACCAATGATATGCTACACGATAGTGTAGAAAAAAAACAACCTTACTTTACATGAATGGTGGGTTACCCTTAAAAGACATTTCTTTATGTTTTTATTTCATAACTTTGAAGGCCATTAATGTGTCAGTCTAAATTGAATTACGGCAAGACAAATATATTGCGAACAAGAGCTTTGATTAGGGGCGGACAGACAGACAGACGGATATGGCGAAACTAAAGGGACTTCGGAACCTTAAAAAATACCCATACTACTAAAAATACCTACTTGTGAAAATAACATACAAAATAAACTCGTCAACCGTACTAAAATTATTAAGTTAGGCAAAAGTTTTATTTCAAAGCCAATCCATAGCTTGTTATGGAACGCAAGGCTACAAAAGCGGACGCTCGCTAATTTCATTGCACCTCAGAAGCAATGTCAAATATTGAAAGAACATCGGTTTGAATTCCAAAGTAATCGACACAACACAGCAAAAAGCCAAATCGATTTCATGGTATTCGATTAATTCTAAAAGAACCAATTAATCGAACTAATTTAATTGTTTTATAATTACTGCGTCCTTTTTGGGTAGTGCTGTTTTAGTAAATGTTAAATGATATGTTAAGAATTTAATTTAACAATTTTAACTAATTTTTCGCTGAATCGAGTACCAAATCTTCTTCTGCCTCTCATCGTTTTACTAATTGACGACCTCTGTAGCGCAGTGGGCTTAGGTCCGGCTGAGACGCAGAAGGTTGCGGGTTCGATTCCCGCCACGGGACAAATGTTTGTATGATCTGCAAGTATTTGTCTAGGGTCTGGGTGTTTCTATGTATAATATGTATGTATTTACAAAAAAAATAAAAAAAAAGTATAATAAGTAATATATCAGTCATGTTGGTACCCATAACACAAGCCTTGCTTACTTTGGGGCCGGATGGTGCTGTGTGAAATGTCCGGGATTATTTATATTTATTTATTATTTATTAATTACTTTAAACCAGTTGAAAGGATTAAATGCGCCTCAAAGGCTCTTTTCGTGCACAAGGCACATGTCTTCGAACTATTAAGATTCAACAATTTGCCAGTTTCAATGTATGCTGTATCACAATGTATCCAGTTGAAAGTAGGTACTCGTATGTAGGTATAGGTTATGTAAGTTATGTTGCCATACGAATAATCAAGTACTTAAAGTCTTATTACATGCGGTTTTCTTTGTGCTTCGAAATTCCAGATTCTTATTTTTGTTCAAACTCAATTTAGATGTTTTAAATATTTGCGAGAGAACCCCACAAAAAGTTGCGTGGCTCGCAAATAAATTCGCTTTCCCTTTCTTTTAGTCCCAATTAGAAAAGGAGAAAAAACTAAGGGCGAATCGCTTGACCCTTTTAAGTTAAAAACGGCTCGTCGTGACACCGGCGTTGATTTTTAATATTTTTTGGTTAAACCATAAATTAGAACAGCTAGTACACTCCGTTTTTTGATAGCCCAAAATGTCACATAATTCCTTAACCTTCGAGACTAGAACTGTCTTCAACTGAGACCTCCTCCTAAATTTTATTTGATGCTGTTTACCTCTGAAGATTAAAACACATTTTTGTTTTATATGAGGCACATACATTTTTACTCAAAACGGCATATTTATCCATGATAATTATGTGAGTTTTACTTATGTATTCCCGATATTAAATTATGTTCAAAATCATGATAGTTACAAATGTTTTGGATTACATTGTATACAAAATGTACGTTACTCGAAATGTATTTTTTTGCTTGTGTGTTCTTGAGTATAAAATCAATGAGGGTCTGTTTATGTCTTTATTAAGGTATTACTACCAACCCGCCCCGACTTTGTATGAGTGAATTATACACCTAAACCTACAGTATCGGTGCAAGTATCTGCATATTTTTTGTCTGCTGACCCTTGACCACTACTGACTACTTTAGTGTTTCACTGTGTCTTTTATTAACCGACTTCAAAAAAAGGAGGAGGTTCTCAATTTGTCAGAATCTTTTTTTAAATTTTTATTCTATTTATTTTATGTATGTTCACTGATTACTCAAAGACGCCTCAACCGATTTGGTAAATTCTTTTTTTATTTCAAAGGGAAAAATTCAAAATTCGTTTTTTATTTATATTTTTTTTTCTTTTATTTTTGTTTTTATTTTATAACTTTTTTTATACTTCCCAGGTGGTCCCATTTAAATTTTATCGAAATCGGTCGAGCGGTTTATAAAAAGCGGCAACAACTAAAAATTTTAAACATCGATGATATTTTTTAAATACATGAAGTCGGTTGTGTTTTTAGTTTTTAAAACGTAATTATTTGAATTTAAACAATAGAAATTAGGAATAAGTAGGTGTGGGTACAAAGGGTAACTTGAATCAAATGATTTGGGTCGAACGGAGCAAAATACCTATTGAGTAGAAAAATCTTGGGACGAACGGGGAAGAACAATCTTGGGACCTTTATTTGGTAGTTTTTGAGTTTATCGTGTAAAATAATTTTGCAATAAAAGCTGATCAAGCGTCCGAAAGCCTAGTCTGTTCCTTACGTTTAGTGCACCGGCTCTTCCTTTATCAGCTACAGTAAAGGTATTGTTAAGATGCGGAGAAATTCAAGGTTAGATGTTGAGATTGAAGTTCTTTGTTGTCTGGTTAAAGAAAAATCTTGTATATCTAATTTGGAAATTTAACAGAGAGGTACTGTATATGTAGGAGGCTGATGTATTATGCAAGATTCATGCTTTGTTACGAGGACTGGGAGGTTGCTTCTTAAATCGTCACAAGGTTTTTAAAATATTGGTAGACAATGCATATTTAGTCCCAAACTAAGCATAGCTTGTAATATGGTAACTAGTTGGCTGATAGACTACTTATATATTTTTAAATACATACATAAGTACTTTATAACACCCAGACACAGTACAAACATCTATGTTCATCACACAAATGTGTGTCCTGGAAGGGAATCGAACCCTCAACCTACAGCCCAGAAGGCACCTCAGAGGCTCCTTTTGTGCACTTAGGTAATCTTTAATTTAAGCTCTCGACCTTGCCGACAGGACCCGCAGGAAAGTCAGGTAAATAAACGCGATAAATACCCGTAAATATTTATAATAATGTGTTCTGATCGCGTAAGTTTAAAAAACTTTATTGCTAGCTCTTCTGTTAGTCAGCAGAGGGTAGCCCCCATCCCAAATAATTTGAAGACTATCGCAGTCGTCTACATCATCAGTTTCCAAGCAGTACTTATCTGGGATCAGTTCCACGTAGAAATCCTCACTCGAATTTTTATATAATTCAACCAAAATTACCAACCCGATTTTACGATTTTACAATTGAACCATTAATATAAAAAAAGTGAAAGGATTAATATAGGACTCGCGGTCATGCGTTAGATGGGTGAACTATAGTGATGCTCGCAACACTAGTGGCATTACAGTTGTACATTTTGACACACGAAGTGTTGACGAATTCATACAATAAATATTATACATAGAAACACCTAGACCCGAAACAGATACTTGCAGATCATACAAACGTTTGGCGGGATTCAAATCCGTAACTTTCAGCGTCTCAGCCTAGCCGTGGCCCACTGCGCCACGGAAAACATAACAACGAGGTAGGTACCTGCTGCTTATTTATTTAAAAATAGGATTCTCAGTTGTAGTCATTACCATGGATTTACCTTTCCAAATTGACAAGTAAATTCCGAGACGAACTTTTTTACGAAACGATCTTACCTGAAAAACAATTACCCAACTGACCCGAGCAGACATCCCGAAATGTCCAACTACAGCTATTGATTTACAAGATTAAACTCAGAGACGAATAATACAACAGAGCGCTTTTACTTATATAAACATTACATTATAGATATTATAGATTATAGAAACGTACGACAGCTAAAAATTTGCTTACGATCCTTTACATTCATAACTTTCGTGTGTACATCTTGAGAAACACGCGTTTTTACTCACATATTGAACTCCCATACAAGCGTCATGAAGGAAGGAACTATATATCACTAGACATCAAGTGCCTTAAAACATATATAAACCCATGATATGAACATGACAAAAGCACCAAAAAAAGCGGACCGTGGATCAAACATACCCCGATAAAGATTCTCTAAATGAATCGAAACAAAGTCGGTGCCTTCATCGATAATCTATACCTATAGAAGAGCTTAACCTGACTGACTGATTCATCATCGCCAAGCCGAAACCGCTGAATCTCTAAAGCTGAAATTTGGAAGGTAGCTTCCTTTTAGAGCAAAACTACCCATTAACGCGGGATTTTTTAAATTAAACTCATAAGCGGGTAAAAAGGGGTTAAACGAATGTATGAAACTATTTAACGCGTGGTGCGATTTGCTTGATATTTGATATGAATATATTGTGATTTGTACGTCTTAGAATACTTAAAATGCAAAATAAATGAACACGTGTTTCAGGATTTTTCAAAATAATATAGGAGTAAAATGGGATGGGAATGTTTGTATGGGAACTTTTAAATAGGTGATGGGTTTGATTGGTTTAAAACTTACCAATAAAATTTGGCAAGGAGATAAGATAAGGAAAAAGCATCCTGGGGAAGTATTTAAGCTACATGCGGACGAAGTCGCGAGCATCAGCTAGTATAAAACAAAAGTATAAAATTATACGTGAGTAAACCGTGTTTCTCAGATGAATAGTAACAATACAAGAATCTAAACAAATCGTTAAACAACCTTCTTTGAACGACAAGAAATTACTGACCAAGCGATACTTTTTTAACATTCAAAGAGACGAGCGTCACTTGTTTCGTGCACATCTCGCATGCAACCGTTTACTCATATCTTAGTTTAATAACTGTTCCTTGCTGCTCGGTCATTCTATTCTTTTGTACAAATATCTTACATCAGAAAGAAATATCCATGACATGAGCTATATCACCATAGAATGTTCAGCCACAAATAATTCTGTACATCATTTCTTGGTTTGACATTTTATGGTGTTACTTAGCTTTTTTACTTTAATTGGTTCCTCGTGTTATTTTATGTTTCACGAGTATTAGCTGCTGCGGCTTCGCATACTTGGTACCTACATAAAATGTAGCCAATGTTATTCTCCAAGACAATCTATCTCCTTACAAAATTTCACCAAGATCCGTATAGCCGTGAAACGTAACGAACAAAAAAACAAAGACATTTCCGAATTTATAATATTGTTAGCTGACCCAGCCACGCATTGTTGTAACTGGTTCAAAAGTATTTCTGTTGAAGCTAACTTACACTGCCATCTGTTAGAAACTTATGGAACTTATTGTTAGAAAACCTTTAATCTATACTAATATTATAAAGCAGGAATGATTTGATGGTTTGTTTGTATTGAATAAGCTCTGAAACTACTGGACCGATTTGAAAAATTATTTTACCGTTGGAAAGCTACACTATCCCCGGGTAACATAGGCTATTTTTTAACCCGAGAAAATTGGTTTGTTCGGGAAAAATCTCCAACGCGGGCGAAGCTGCGCGCGGATAGCTAGTATATAATAAAAAAATATTGAAGTCAATACACAAGATAAAAAAACTACCCTATCTTTTGAGTTTGACCAAATTACACACAATTAAGAACGAATAAGAAAAATAAGATGAATTTCATATGTTTGCGTATTCTGGATATATGCCGGAATAAAATCCTGATATCCTGACTGAGGTTTTAATAAAAATATTATGAAAATATTACGTAACTAATAAAGTGATATCTATGTTTAAGTTCCTTCTTTCCATTTTCATAGCCTCCAAATATCCAAATTCACTACCTAAACTCAAATGCAAAATAAATCGTTGCGCTATAATACCTCTTGTACATCGTAAATATCTCGGCCACCGATCAGAGAGGGCGCCACTTACATTTCAATATGAAAGGAACAGGAAATTGGTTTCCAAGCACACGACTCTGTTGAATGCTTCCCGTGATTTGTATCGATTCAACAATAAGTTTTGCGTTTATCTCAAAAACTTCAAACGATTTCAAACCTTATTTGAATGCTCGTAGAGTTTGCAGGATTTAGCGAGGGTGTAAACGTGGTCAGACATGGGCGGACCAGGGTCCAATGAGATGTAATGTAATGACATATCAACGTATAATAAGAATTAAAGTTCTGACTGTCTGACTGATGTAGAGACAGCGAGCATCAATATGATCGTAGAGACTTGAAATTTAGAGATTGATTTTAATACAATGTGTAAACTCGCGCTAAGACAAAATTTCCCTAAATTTAACCTCTACTGGATGCAAAGGAAAGTTAGCAATGTGAAAGTTTTTTTTTAATGACTGACATTTCACTCACCATCACCTGTTCCCAAAGTAGGAAGATCTTGCGTTATGGGTACCACATGACAGATATGCTACTTATGTACTTTTTTTGTAAATAACACCCAGAACAAATACCTGCAGACCATACAAATAATTGTCCTGCGGCGGGTATAGAAACCGCAACCTTATGCGTCTCAGCCGGGAGTTGGCCCACTGCGTAAGGCGAATGAAGTCGCGGGATGTAGTTGTAAGGATATATTTGAAGAGGCTATCATGCGTGTAGGAAGCTTACGGTAGTCGTGACGCGGCTCTGATTATAGTTTTGTTACTAAGTAACCTGAAGATCCACGCAGGTAGATTGATGCAGGGGGACACTGGATTAATTGAGTGTTTTTTTTAATGGAACTTAAATTAGTTACATTTTAAAGAAAACTGACTTCATTGATGAAATTCGAGCCTGTAAAATATGTTTAAAAAAAATCCAAATCGGTTCCTAAATGACAGAGTGCTTAGGTAACATCAAAAAAAACCAATTAAGAACCTTATCCTTTTTTTGAAGTCGGTTAAAAAAATTTTTAGTTTACGCTTTTTTGTAGTTTTTTTGGCTTTTTTTTAAATTCGTAAACACCACTGGAAAGTCACAGCAATGTAAAATAGGAAATTTTGTTTACTTCAATGACATATTTTTTTCCAGCTGTTTTGATTTAAAAACCAAACCACTGAACCGATTTTTATGAAATTTCTATGGAACCAATCGTAAATACATATCCATTCACATAACAAAAGAAATGTTCACATCGGTTCATAAATGACGGGAGTTATGATGTAACAAACAAGAAAAAAAACCTCCTTTTTTGATATTCTACATCTATTAAGTCGGAAGAGGATTTTTTAACGTTTTAATGCTATTTTAAAGTGTGCAAAACACTGAAATGGATATGGGCAGATCATTGTGTTAACAGAGGAAAATGAGAAATGAATAAGATTATTATCAGAGTGGTACCCCAGAGATGGCAACAGAAGTAAAGGCCGCCAAACGAAACGCTGGGAAGACGACCTAAAATAAAGAAGATGGAAAGATGAGAGAGAAGATGGAATACTTGAAGGGAGGCCTTTGATGGAGGACAAGCTGTTCTTCAACCGACCGTGAGTGAACTTTTTTAGTTATTAACAATTTAGTCAGCTGTTCTTCTACTTTTTCTTCTTCTTTACAGTAATTAAGGCTTATATTATGTTACTAGCGACCCGCCCCCGCTTCGCACGGGCGCAATGCTAACAATAAATACACTACATATAAACCTTCCGCTTGAATTCCTCCATCTATTAAAAAAAACGCACTAAAACCGTTGCGTTGTTTTAAAGATCTAAGCATACATACAGACAGATAGCAGGAAGCGACTTTATTTTATACTATGTAGTGATTAGGTCGGAATACGTTAAAGGACAAATCAATTTAGTAAAAACTAACTATGAAATTTTGTTACTTAGTTACAATCAACTTATTAGACTATCGCGATGTCTTTAATTTCAGTGTAGTAAATTATATCAATTTCAATTAGGGCATCATTATCCACAGCCGCATTACACCCACTGAGTTGAGACCTCCCTTGTTCCAACCATCCACATCATCTCTAATGTATTTATATAATATATTTAACTCAAATCAATATACCAGTTCCACCATAGAATTAATACTAGGAATAAAAACAAACTAGTTTCGACTAGAAAAAGTAAATAAGTCCCTTATAGGGAACACGGTGCGCTTATATAATAAGCTTCCTGAAAATGCAAATAAATTACCTATTAAGATATTTAAAGCATACATAAAGGGTAATCTTTTGAAGAAAGCGTATTATAATATAAATAACAAAATTATAATGATAAGAATGCATGGCCTCATGTTGCTCTGCCCTCAGACAGTTAACCGACACATTAGAAATTTATAAACTCTCTTGTATTACCCTCTTGTGTGGTATTAATAGTAAAGGTAGTTATAAGATGGGTCATGCAAAAAACGCTAGGACCAGGACGAGTTTCTTGGCGGTTCTTTTCGAGATTGAATTAGGAGGAATTGGCACCTAAATTCACCTAGTATGTAAGACGTTTCAAAGTGATCCTTGTGATTGTATTGAATAAGGTATCTTTTGAGTTTGACTTTGACTTTTACCATATTTAGCACAAGTATGTTAGTTAGATACGGTTGTTGTACCATGTTTATAATTTTCACTTAAATGTGTTTATCTCAAATATAGGGATAGTAAATATAAGGGATATTTACTAAGATATTTGAGATAAAATGTTTATCTCGTGATGACGGCGTATACAACTGTGCCGAAATATCAGGAAGCAGAAAAACACATCATGTTATATTATATCCCGTTTTGAGACAAAATTAGGTTAAAAATTAATATACTTTCATAAATTCTATTACCATGGTTATAGTACCCAAAACACACGGAATCCTAGAGTCAGACAGGACCTATGTTAACTGTTGAGTATAATGTCTTCACACTCATCAACAAAGAATTCTTATTCAAAGCATACAAATGAGTTAGTTAAATGGTGTGTTTTGACGAGTCATCCAAAAATCGTGATTAAAAAAACTCCTCGGCCCGAAACCGGCTATTTAAAATTCGACACGCACAGTGTCGGTTAGACAAACGCTTAACGAGTCGTATTGCGTGAGAATCGTTACAACATCGATTCGATAATCGATATTATCGGTGTCGGAATAATCGAGATAGGTATCAATATGTAAACAGGCGGTCGATTTGCTTTGTAACCGAGAAAGGTGCTGACATGTTTTTGTATAGGTTTTGTTCGCTACATTATCTTAATTGGACCACCTTTGAAATTTACAGTATTTAATAGAATTTACCTTTAACTTTAAACTGCTTTGGGGAACAAATGCTCTGAACCTGTTAGTACCATAGCCTGATGTATTAGAATTGTTGACTGATGTATTTCTTCACTAGCTATTACCTGCGGTTTTCATCATTAAAATTTTGTTAAATTATATTACTTAGACCGCATTATCACTTACCAATAGCTGAGATTGCGGTCAAACGCCTGTTTAGTCCGAAAAAAATAAATAATGACCAAATCATTTACATACATATACATATACATAGCCAATATCATTCTCTAGGCGTAGAATGGAATTATGTTTTGATCATTTGTTTAAGTTTCAGTGATGCAATATGAATCACAGCCTTTATAAGTATACGATTTCATAAAAAAAACATTGTTGCTACAGCAGTTCTCTGGGGTCTGGTAAAGGGTTAATTTATGTATAAATATGATTCAACGTTTCACTTTCAAAACTTCCGTAAGTCCTGATATATTTTGAGACACGCGAATAATACGCGATAATATGAAATGAGAGCGAGACAGTTGCATTTCTCTGCGGGAGATTAAGACTTTACACTTTGTAAACTTACACATCGTAACCCAGAAATGTTAACATACCTATTTAGCTGAAACATAGCAAATATATGTTTTTATATAGAAGTAATAGACAGCTCAAAGATTGGTAATGTTAAGTGAACGAAGTCCTTATGAACTGAAATCAGTATTTCATTGAATATATTTAGAAACTGGACACCTCTTTATATTAATAGGAATAGAGGAATACCATCTTAAAGGTGAAACAACAAAATAGTATAAGTGTTGGAAAGAATAGAGTAAAATAAATAAATAATAAATAAATAATGCCGGACATTTCAAACAACATCATCTGGCCCCAAAGTAAGCAGAGCTTGTGTTATGGGTACCATATGACTGATATAATACTTATATACTTTTTTTTGTACTAACATACATATTATACATAGAAACACCCAGACCCGAGACAAATACTTGCAGATCATACAAACATTTGTCCCACGGTGGGAATCGAACCCGCAACCTTCTGCGTCTCAGCCGGACCTTAGCCTACTGTGCTACAGAGGTCGTCTAAAATAGAATAGTTTTGAATAGAATCAAGACAAGGGCGAGAGATAGGTACGATTAGCGATCCTTGGATCTTACCTAGGCTTACACCTATTTGAAAAACGAACAAGTCGTACAGTAGTCGCAGATGATGTGTATTATCCGACACCTCACCTAATAAATAAGCAACATAAAAATGATATCCTAAATTAGTTTATATAACAGACTTTATAAAAAACACTGTAAGTTACGCGCACAGTTGATGCGTTCTCCTACTCTATTTTCCATTCTTTTTTTCGTCACACACACGCACACACTGTTGGCTGACAGTACCAACCTTTCAGAAAATGGGTTGGTACCATCTAACGGCCATCTTTTCCACCGCCCGCGCTTCCCTGGTTTCCTGTTACATACTTCCGTCCTTTTTCACGAAATCACTCCTACAGATTGCAGGGAAGATGTTAAGAAAGGAAAAGATGTTACACAAAAAAAAAATTAAAACTTTAAAATTACTTCCAAAATGATGTATGGATGTATAGCTTGATTTTTAATTTGATTGTTTAATAAAAATACCTTTACACACCGCTGAGTAACGCTCTAAGTTGTTTATACAACATTCACAAATTGTTAAGTAGACTGTAATAAACAAGTATTCCATATTGTTATTAATAGTAAAAAATCATTCGAAATCAGGTCATACCGGTATAGGCGTCATGTTAGCAAGTAAAAAACTACTCGGATAATCATTGAAGCGATTAATGAATCACACGCACTGCGTGTGCATCTAGCATGTAGATTGTTCAGCATTAAATATATAACTAGGTGGTAGAACTCCAAAGCAGGAGTCAGTCTTGATGGGTACCACAACAGTGCCAGATATTCTGCCTTCAAACATTAGTGTACAAGCATTGCTGTGCTTAGATTCGAAGGGCCTTGAAGCAAGTGAAATTATTAGGAAAACAGACAAAAGAACTTATTTATATAATTTGCAAGCATTATAAGTTACTCCTGATTTTGTAAGCGTTATAGGTTGCTTGCGGATGCTTGATTGATGTCATAGTTGTAAAAAAAACATATTGCGAATATGCATTGATACTATCCAATTCAAACTAAAATAAAAAGCTGCGAAACTGAAGTGGTACTGCGCAGGGCACGTCTGCCGCATGCCGGACGAATGGGGCCAAAGCTACCACTGAGTGGAGCCCTGAGAGAATGAGACAGTGCGGTAGACCACGCAAGCGATGGCGTGACGAGCTAGACACCTTTAGCGACTGTCGGTGGCAGACAATGGCGTTGGACCGAAGTCAATGGAAAACTCGAGCCTTTTCCCAGCAATGGGACAGTACGGGCTAAAAACAACAACAAAAACTATCCAATTATACTTAGAACTAAGGTTATAATAATAAATAATACCGAACATTTCACACAACATCATCTGGTCTTAAAGTAAGCAAAGCTTGTGTTATGGGTACCACATGACTGATATACTACTTATATACTTTTCCGTATATACATACATATTATACATAGAAACACCCAGAACCGAGACAAATACTTGCAGATTATACAAACATTTGTCCCGCGGCGGGAATCGAATCCGTAAAATTCTGCGTCTTAGTCTTAGCCCACTGCGTCACAGAGGTCGTCAATCAATATTTTGAGGAAGACGAGAGCATAGATTCTAGTCTTCGAGATACATCGGAGTTTTCTGCACCGTTCGATATACAAAGCGTAAAAAACTTAAATGATTATGTAATGTGTATGTATTTTGCTTTGTGGACAATCAAAATAATCGTTTTATCATAATCAGAAAAATCCGCTAGACATAGATCTTGTCTAGCCATAGAATGACATACGAAGTATCCCGTTTGCCTACTTCATAAAGTCCACATTACACAAACGAGTTGGTAAAGAAAAAGAAGGACGCTAGACAGGACACTGTGAGAACTCGCTAAGTTTTTTTTCTTAACGATCGACTGGATTAAGTACCTACACTACACGTTTAATATTAATAGCTTATATCCCGTACAGCTAGTCTGGAGCTAGAGTTTAGAAAAAAATGATTTTCTTGAAATATACACACGATCAATCAGGTAATCTTACAACTAGCTTTTGCTCTCGGATTCGCACGCGTGCGTACATAATAAGAAGCTTATATGGTAGCTCTAAATTTAATCTATCTGCTGACCAAATTTTATCAATATCTGTCCGGCCGTTTAGCCGTGAAAAAGTAACAAACAGTATACATGATGTATATATGGTATAGATCAATGATATAAAATAAGTCATTGGATAAATGGATGGATGATACTCTATCAGCAGAAAAGAGGTAAAATATTCGGCTAATTTAGGCAAGATTTTTTGACCCGCCAATATAGAACATTAATTTTATTCCATACCATAAGGATCATTTTGAATATTCATACATGCTAGTTGAATTAAGGCGCCAATAGTGCAAGTTTCACCTGAAACTATCAAAATGTTGAGTATTGGTTACTTTCCATTTCCATTTTAACCATCATTGGCCAATAAACACAGTCTAGTAGGTTATATCCATTTAGACCGAAATTACAGTACCTATAAGCTAAGCCGAAAGTCTAGAGGCTTTTTGAAGTGTTTACGATAACAAAAAAATTCCATAAATTTAACCCCTAAAGACTGCAATGGGATGTAAATATTTGCAAAGTGGTTGGCGTTCTTGACACTGGAATTGAAACTGTGGTTTTAGGCAAACTCAAACTCTGAGTATACGCACACCAAACAAATTACGCTTAGTTTCCTCACGCTTAGTTATCCCTCATGCTAAAGCAATAGCGGAAAAAATATGACAATGACAGCAACCGTCATGTTTCAGTCACATTAAGTCACCTATCAAGACTTCTTACAAGCTAGTGTAATATCCATACAACTTATCTTTTCGCAGCTGCGAACACCAAAAGATATTGTATCTTGTCTAGACCCTCTGCAGTACCTATATGTCTAGTAGTATTAATCTATATGTTAATACGTGAAGCAAAAACTTTGTACCTCTTTTTACGAAAATTGCGCGGACGGAAGAGTATACAATTTCGCACACATATAGTTTATATAGAGAAGGAGTGCAGAATGTTAATATTTTTTTTAATTTTGCATAAAAATGCATTAATTATTATTTAATTATGGTCAAATTTGGACCAGTGGGCGACCACTAGTCATTATTAACACGCAATTGAATACACATCATCATCATATCAGCCTTTAGGAAGTCCACTGCTGGACATAGGCCTTCCCAATTGATTTCCAGGAAGAACGATTTTGAGCCCTCTCCATCCACCGAATTTCTGTAATTTTTACAATGTCGTCAGTCCATCGGGTGGGAGGTCGTCCTACGCTTCGTTTTCCTGTCCTCGGTCGCCATTCGAGAACTTTTACTCCCCAACGGTTATGAGTTCTGTGAGCTATATGGCCTGCCATTGAATATACGCATTCGTAAAATGACATTGAAGCATGTCGAAAAAATGGATATCTAAAGTTTATCAATGTAAGTTTCACAGTTTGCAACAGCTAAAATGATTTTAAGTAGTTGTTGATGTAAATATAGCTAAAATCAAAAACGTAAAAATATACGCAATTTACAAACTTTTATTAACATAAGGATGCATGTGCAGACGTTTCGGCAATTAATTCTAGACGGTCATTCAGAACGTGCACGGCGAGTAAAGGGTTAACATTTTTTAACCTATTTGGATTGGTAATTGCAAACTCTGCGTAATCCGCGAGCTAAAGTTTTCTTATTTTATTTAGAAAGCTTAGTACATTTTAGCTAAATACACACTGGAAATAATGTTCTATAATCCATAAGGTAAGGTACTTTCATATCTAACTTACATTATAAGTGCGAAAGTAACTCTGTCTGTTTGTTACGTTTTCACGCCTAAACCGCTGAACCGATTTTGATGAGTTTTGGTATAGAGATAAATGAGACTTTAAGGAAGGACATAGGCTACTTTTTATGTAGGTACCACGCGTGCGAAGCCGTGGGCAGCAGCAAGTTAATTATAAATTCAAAATTATCTGTTTGATTGTTACATTTTCACGGATGTAATTTATCTTGATGAAATATATTAAGAAGATAGATTGTATCGTGGCTAGGCTTTTTATGTAGATATACGCATACCAAACCGCGGGCAAAAGCTATTAACACTATAACTCCTAAAAATTTGGGTATCTTTACAGTCAACCTAAAAAGCGCACTTGGAAAAAAATTCGTAACTCGTCGTAAGGATTAAAGCTAAAGAGCAAACTATCAAAACAAAGTACAGTCAGCTCAATCATCAGAGCGCAAGCCCGTACCGTCAGCAACAAAACGCCTGAAGCACTAATTTGCGACTGAGTTAGCTAATGACCGGCTCCCATAGTGGCAATTACGTTTTGATTTATGATTTAAGCCCAGCTATTATTGTGTTGCGGACCGTACAGGGAACATGTTAATTTCGCTCGGATTAATCTAACGCCGTGATTGGCATGAATTGGCGAAACCAAAGAAAGGGCCGATGGTAAGCCGAGGAGAATAAAGTTTTATTGCATCGAATTAATCTTGTTGTAACCTTCAGGTAAGGCTGCGGGAAGAAAGTGGAAGGGGAAGGCTTGACCATTCAATGTGGCATTCTTTGTAGGCTTGTATTTGTATGACATCTTTAAAAAGATCTTAATAATCCATGAAATAGTCAAGTCAATGTCAATATGTGAGTCCACTTAAATCTTTTTTTTATATTGTGCTAAGCACATTTGAGTTTGCGTTTGAAGGTGTAAGGTGACTGTGATATACATAGTATAAATAAATGATGAGTGACGAGCGAACCGCTCGCTCCTCTCACTCCTAGCCGAACGCAGAGGCGAACGGACATGGCGCATACGCACTGTGTTTACCTAAACTTGTGTATTTTCTTAAACACATAGTCTGATACCTTCAGGGTGCGAATTTCAAGGGACCAGTGGATACCTTCCCTTTACAACTAGGTAGTAGACACCACAGTGACCCTTGTACCAATTTAGTATTTTCTTTGAAATTCCTTTAATCAGTCACCAGCAAAATTGGTATTCCCATTAGAGCCTAATGGAAGAACCAATTAACCTGACCATTGTTGTCGTTGATTTAAAAGGGGAGTTATTGTATTCGAAATGCCTTGATTGTAGCTGATAGAAAATAGGGATGCTCCATTCAGATACAATTTCAACGATTGCACAAACACTGTACAGCAAACGTAGTTAATCCGATGACACGACGGCGACGGCGTCTATTAAACTCCTTACACGGCCCAAGACTCTAATCAATTACTTTTGTTATAGACCAAGTTACAGGCGAAAGCGAGGTATTTTACCTCTGAATCAATCTATGCGATACAGCGGAAACTTTTTTATATTGTCTCTTAAACCAAAATAAAATAAGATAAGATGTTCATCATGAAGCTTGTCGGCTTTTTGGTTTTTTATCATAAATAGACCTACGTTTGACCACGATCTCGTCTGACGGTAAGTGACGATGCGGCCGACGATGGGGCACGCAGCTCTAGAAGACACCTATTTACTCTTGACTTGAAGATACATTGCCATACATGCCATTTATAAAATGAAACAACGAGAGTCTTTGAGAGAAATATTCAAAGAAATTAATATTCTCACAATAGCTTCAAAATTTGTTATACACTCATAAAAATAGAGATGGGTTTCAGAAAAATAGTGTACCTTCATAGAATCAATACTAGGAATAGAAACCAATTATACATCCGTAGGTTACGACTAGAAAAAGTAAATAAGTCCTTTATGAAGAACACGGTGCGCTTCTATAATAAACTTCCTGAAAATGCAACTAAACTACCTATTAAGAAATTTAAAGCATACATAAAGGGAAGTCATTTGAAGAAAGCTTATTATGATATAAATGACTATATTATTGATAGCAATGTATGGCCTAATGTCGCTCTGCCCTCAGACAGTTAACCGACACGTTTGAAATGTATAAACGCTCTTGTATTCGTTTTGCGTAGTTCAGGTAGTTATAAGATGGATCATGGAAAAAAGCGCTAGAACCAGGACGAGTTTCTTGCCGGGTCTTCTCGAACTTGGGTTAGGAGGAATTGGCACCTAAATACACCTAGTATGTAAGACGCTTCAAAGTGATTCTAGTGATTGTATTGAATAAAGTATCTTTTGACTTTGACTTTGATACCCAAATTGTAGTTTTCAGGAATGACTGACGACGGCTTTCGGAAGTCAGGTAGATAAATAGGCCATATCTAGCTCTCTCCACATCTTGGACCAAACAAATATCAGTACAAGTTAAACTGGTCTCTCTGATCCAATGTTCATAATTGCGAGTAAACATGATGCTGATGCAAAAAAGGACAGCAATAAAACGAAAGGGATGGCGGCGCCAGTTTTTAAAGCTTCTAAGCAAAACATTATCTTAGATTTTACAGTGTGACCAATAAGAGGCGGCTTCTACTTTTACTGCAACTATGCTCAGCAGCGTTCAATGCGGACATTTACCGTTGAACTCATTTAAAGCTACTCGTAACAATAACTCTAACTTTTTCGAGTTTTTCTATACAATGTTTGAGTGTCTGTGTCTTTATCGACAAAGTAATATATGAGTAAAACCCGTGTTTATCAATATGAATTACAATAAGTGTTCTAAAATTTGCATTACACCAAAAAACGTAACGATTATTTTATCTTTAGGCTCTAGAAAAAAACATTTACGCTCTTAGTAAACATACAAAAAGGTTCATAGTTCAAAGATCTTCACAGAAAAACAGGGCATCGTAAACCCTAAATGATATCGTACAAATGAGTGAAACCAGAGGCATCTTCCCTGAACTACATACGGTAATAGTGAGGGACCCTCGTCAGAGCCTGCCTTTTTCTATTACTCCATTTATTATTCTAGAGAACGGAGGAACGGTTTGTTCCGAGAATGCGTGAGCCGGTAAGAGATAAAGTAGTGAATTTTTATTGAAGGTATTAAAGAGAAATATGGTTGAGATATGAAGTAGATATGGTTATATGGAGACCATTTTCTTTAACTTTATAAGTCATTTATGAACTTTGTGGATCGTTTTATTGCTAGTTTATTATACCACTGGTGTGGTATAACTAAAATGTAATGACGCAAACTCGAATTCCAGATATACATAATATAATAATAATAACAACATTGGTAGATAATGCACACAACACCATCTAGCCCCATACTAAGCATAGCTTGTACTATGATGATAAGATAAATGATGAATACTTATACATATTCTAAGTACATACGGGCACTCTTGCTGTATATAAGTATTAAATCCATATTTCAAAACGTTTATCTGTTTATCTGTTTACCTTATCTGTTTTGTGACATGGAAGGTCCGTGTTGCTTATTTGGGGATGCTTTAGCGACACTGGAGCAATGGAGCCTACCTTTCGTCCTGGATGCGGCATCGGCGGCGGTGCTATAAGCCGCAGCGGCGGCGGCTGCGGCGGCAGCGCGGCCAGCATCTGCGGCACCAATGGCATCACGCCCCCCATCGGCAGAGCGACGGCAAACTTCTGCATGCCCATCCCCCCCATAGTCCAGGGAACGAACCATCCCCCCCCTGCCTGCATCGCCCCCCCGCCGTACCACGCCAGCTCGATCAGCTTTGCCACATCAACACAACACAAACACTTTTCGGCAGCGCTGAAGCATAGGGTAAAGCACTGCACTTGTCACATGTACCTGGGGACAAGAAAAAGTTTCGTTAAGAACTGTGTAGTAGCATACCGAGAGATTTAAGTGATGACAGATTCGAAAACACAGTAGCAAGCAAAGTCTGTCATCTGACCTACTTATATTATGTGATACGTGTGAGAACTCAATGAATGAATATGGCTCACAGATTTAAAATACGCTTTTTGTATTATAGACGATATATTTTTTTTTAATATCTTTAACTTTTATTTGTTGGACATTTAAAACTATTGCAACTTGGACAGAGAAAGATAATGCTAAGATCACGGACAGACTTATAATGATTATTTGATGTAGAGTCACGCCTACGTCCCTTGGGTTAAGAAACCCCCATGACCGGTAGTTTTCCTCGTTCACTAACTGGGCTAAATTGGATTTTCCTAATCAAGGTGTCCGTGATCGATTAGTGGAATAAATTGGCTGACACACTTTGTTTCCAGTTCAGACACTTTGTATAGAAATTAACACTCATAGCCCAAAATACACAAAATTTAGAAAAATGGAAGCATAAGTTCACGTTATGTTCACTCTTAGTTAATCTCAGCCCATGGCTTATATAAATCTATACTAATCGCACTCCAAAATAATGTGAAAGCCTTCATCTGTCTGTTTATTGCATCGTAGTTCCCAAATAGATCGAGGTGAAATGCGGTTTTCAGTGATATACGTTTCCAAGAACAGTTTCCACGGATAGTTTTTTGTTTTTTTTTTAGAAAACAGTTACCTACAGACAACGTAGACGTGCTGGTAAAGGCGTATTCCTTGAAATAAGACCATGACAATTATTGAGCGACGTTCAAAGGGTTCTGTGTTTCAATCAATATTCTCCACGCCAGTAAGCATTAAGAAGCCGTCCAAAACTGCAATTTATCTCCAATAAACTACAGCTCCACAGGGAGTTTACTTTTCCTAACGAACCTCCCCGAGGTGAACTAAATCACAGACAGCGGAGCCTTGAAAGTAACACCAAAAAGGTGAGCACCAGTTAAACCTTTTTGAAACGCTCGCGGCATTCGTCAGCGTTCGAATGAATGGCTTTCAAAAAGGATTTAGGCAATCATTAAATACAATTATTAAGACGGTATTAAAGTCGATCTTTGACAGACAAAATACTTCAACAGATGCTTACACCCCAGTTAAAGATACAGAAGTAACAGTCAGAGATAATACAAAAAAATCTAGAATTTTTGAGGCTTTACTTTTACGATTATAGATGTAGGAACATGTCTTAACTTTAAATTAGCAAACTTAGAGTATAATAGATGCAAATGTATTGCATGTTTTGGTTTTGATTAGACGAAAAACCTTTTTTATTTTATAATATGTCGCTTTAAACTTATCCATATAACTTTCTGTCGACAAACTATGTCAGACGATCCTTGAATAGATCAAAGTGGTGCGCGCACGCATTTATCAGAGCGGAAAATATAAGAAAACACACTAGATAATGCGTCGCTGGCGTACTGTGACCAGGTCTACCTACTTTGATAATCTGTGACAAAGGCCGTTACTAACTGTCGTGTTGGCTGTGACCGGCGGAGTAGAACCGTGAAATTGCATGGGGGCCTTTATTAGCTGCATCAGATTTTCAAGCGGTCTATTAACTCAGTCGTTAAAATTGACCACTGACAGTGTGCATACGAAGAAGAAAATAAACTGAAAATCTTAGATAATTGGATTATTTAAGCTAAGAGTATGAAATAATCTGATACCCTTTCGCTAAAAATGTTATAAGTTAATCGTATTCTGTGAAACGTATAACAGGGCGTCTACTCTGCGAAACAATTTCGATATAATAAATCAATAAATAAAAATAAAAGCCTTTTATTTTTTGCTTTACTTAAAAATGTTTTCATAACAATATGCATGCAAAATTATTTAAATTATAAATTTATTTTCCAATTATGGTGCATTTAAAAATATCAATTAAAAAAAGTTTTTGATATGAACCTTGATTCTTTAGATTTTTAATAAATACTTGTTATTAGTATGTATAATTATAGTAGATATAGAAATAACATGATTAAAAATATAGGTACCTAATTACGATTTATCGAAACAACAGATTTATCAACAATTTCGATATATCGAAACGATAATGTCGTTGAAATGTGTGTCGAACATAGTCGGACTGACAGTTGTTTCGTTTTCAAATTCAAATTAATCGTCTGTTATGGAAGATTACTATACGACGTTGAGCGTCAAAAGTAATATCGATCGTTCCATCGCCAAAAAAGAGTCGAAACGATGTAGTTAAGAATAGGGTTTTGCACAAATATTGACCCGATATATCGTTTATCGATTTCAAGAGTAGGCCCCCTGGCTACGCTATGCCATAGATAATATAAGCTGCCCGCATAAAGGTCACATACCATCCCTTTGGTTAAAAATTTAAAAAACATACTGATTTTAAAGAAGAAGTTAATACTGATTAACAAACGATAAAGTATTACATGAGGAAACCGGCAAGTCGTAGAACCTAAAAACATCAAAAGACATGTGCCAAGTCCACGAAAGGAACCTCTGAGGCGAACTGTAGTACATTCACCACAATGGATCGAAAGAAGTGCGTCCTAGGCAAGTAGCCTTCCCGTCCACATACCACGCTGCTTTAAATACCAGAGACACGGAGAACAAAGATCAGCCTTGAAGCGTAAGTCGCGACAACAAAAAATGTCTAGAACAGTTTCATAATTTAATGTGCTACAGAAATGCGTCAGAGAGATAAATGTACCGTCAGTGTGTTAGTATAACATATTTAATGTATTTGTGATGTTTTTCGTAAATAATCACAGTTTGACTTAATTTTTTTATTCTTGTATTAAAAATATATATCTATTCTTATAAGCAAGGACGTAGGTGCTAGGACATACTAATGAAAGGTTACCACCATGTGAAGAAGACTGCACCATATCGTTAAAAAAATACAGAATGTAGAAATGTACATAATAATATACATTAAGTAATATAAAATACATGTAAATCAGTTGAGCTATCTAAGGACCATTTAAAACGATCTATAGATAGCTCAACTGATCCAGCGGGCCTAGCACGGCACGAGGAGAAATAGTCTTTCCACCTTTTTATCCACCTGTCAGTGGAAATACACCACCACCTGTCCACCACATGTGGATAAAAACGGGGGGGTCATGCAATTAAAAAAAACAATTGAATTTAAATTAAAAATTTCTATATATTGAATATGTTTTGCGTATCACTTTTTAATAATTACCGACGTTTCGGCTGTGTTGCAACAACCATGGTCACAGTCTGACTAAAAGGTAATACGCGATAAATACCCGGCAATAATTAATATAATATGAATTTAAATCGCGAAAGATAACAAATGACAATTTTTAAATTTATCTCTATTATGTGTCACGACAAACCAAAACATCCAAATCGGTATCATAATACGACTAATTAATCCCAAATTAACAATGGAGACCCTATAAATGGTTCAAAAAACCATCGGACCAGAGTGTACGGCTTCGAACTTTCAAAAGCTGAGCGATAAGCAGAGCGTCTAGTACAAAACATTGTTAATACTCAATTCAGTGTATGTTTCAGTCAATGTTATTTTTTTTATTTAAAGCTGTGTTTTAGATATGCTATTTCTGGGTAATTTTAGTAGAAGCTGCAGATAATTTAAGACATTAGGTACTTATCAATAAAATACTACTCGTATGATGATGTTTAAGAAGATAAGTCAGATGGAGGTCCACACATTGTATTTGGCACATGCCCACGCATTGTACAGTTAGCATTCCGTACGTGACAGGTTGCCCATCACCGCTTATAGGAATGCTAACCAAAGACACCTTTGATTTCCTTAGGCACTAAGATGTTCCTCACGATGTTTTCATTCTTCGTTCGAGGCACTGGCATTACGCACATACATTTCTAGAAAGGTAAAATCTATAGGTGTATGACTAGGTTCGAATCCACGACCTTATAATCGAAAGGCTACCACAACACCATCTCTAAAGTACTTAAAAGTAGTCCCTAAAATACTTAAGGTCAAAAAAACGAGCGAGCCTTACAGTACTTGCTTATGATACATACCATACACATCTGACAGCTCAGGAAAATGGGTACAACCTGACGCCCAACTTTCAATCGTCAATTTGAAAGATGTTACACATCAAAATTTATGACAACGCCTTATGTACAAGTACAACCAACACCGATAAAAAACAAATGTTTCTGCAGAGCGTAACATTTACAGCTTACGCGCCATCATACACGCTGCCGCTCGTCGCTACGCGTATGCACACTCTGCTACCCCACCGGGACAAAACGTCCCGCAGCGGCCATAGTTCAGTTCAGAAATCGATCGACAATTAGCGGGACAATGGGAGGTTTATTCGGTCGGTGGACAACGTGTCATGACAGTTCTTTTATAAGGTTGCTCTTTGTTATGCAGATTGTTTGAAACATGCAATGGATGTTATGACTTGCCTGAATGAGCTATGTGAAAGATTTGTAACATTGTTATTTGAAAATGTTTTGTAATTACAGTAATTTGCATTCAAGTGGCAACACTAATGTTTAAATTGACCAATAAAAGAGTAGACTGATAAGGATTATACTCGGAAACATTCGGCAATAGTGGTGATTCCGTTGTTTCGATGGACTTATTAATATTTCGTAAAGTACGAATGATCTTATTTTGTTTTTAAAAAGATCTGTTTTAGAGTATCATTTTTAAATATCACTTCTTAAATATACAAAATTGACGTGTGATTGACGTGGTTTATCTCTTTTTTTATCATAAATAGGCGTGGTCAAACGTTGGTTGACCACGCCTATTTATGATTTAAAAAAATCTCGCCTGGTGATAAGCGATGATGTGACCGATGATGGGGCATGAAGATCTATCACCTATTTACTCTCGACTTGAAGTGACCCAGATTTTATTTTTCAGGAATTACATACAAGTGTAAATTAGTATTGAATAAAGCTGCAGAAAATCCTAGAAATCAATTCAATAGGGCTCAATTATATTCAATTCAGAATCAGGACATACGATGCCACCGTTATAGTTTCTTCTCAACGTTTGTCAGCTTGTCATCTATTTTCAATCGAGATACCATCTCTTCATATGTCATTTGTTGTCTTCCGAGTATAGGTCACAGGTTTTGTACTTGATTTAATTTGGCTAAGATAACGTTTCATTAGTTGTAAAACAATAAAAAACCATCAAACTACTCCTAGATAAAAAAAATCTGTAACATTCTATACCGACCAAAAATTTTTAACCATGTAATATACGTAAAATTTTAAAAAAAGGCAGGTCCAAATATGTAAATGTACAAAATAAATTCATTCAATCATTCTAATCAGAATCACGTCATCTAAAATTTAACGCTTCAACGGAAGGCTTTAATCAAACATCATTAATTAATACCATTCATTCTCGAATCAATCTGCCAATCATTATGGATGTTAAGCCGGCTATGAGACTATTGCATGATGAAATACGTGACTGACTCACTGACTGATAATATAGGGAATATACACTTTCATAGAAAACAAATAAAAAAAAACAGGTAAAAAAATCTATAGGTATTATACTTGGTTTCGGCAGAATAACAGCGTCAACTGCGAAAACAAAAAGCATCATGCTGAGTCGAGGCCAATTTGCTGCTACTTCTTCTAATCGTGTCACTAGTTACTTGTAACCAGTGTGGTGAAAGGATTAAAGTGCGCCTCAGAGGCTCCTTTCGTGCGCTTAGGTACTTAAGCCTTAATGTGAGCTCTCGACCTTGCCGACAGGACCCGCAGGAAAGACGAATCAGTACATGCGGTGTCGGTTCGGTTGCAGGTGCATAACGACTTGCACCGAGCCGGGCTTGTTTTAAGATTTGCTGCTGTGGCATACACATACCTAAGCAATCTCGGGTCTGGGTATCTCTATGTATAATAAATATGTATTTATAATAAATTGAAGTATATATGTAGTTATGAGTCATGTAGTACCCATAACACAAGCTATTCTTACTTTTGGGCCAGATGATGCTGAGTGAAATGTCCGGCATTTTTTATTTATTAATAATTATAATTGTAATATATTAATTCTGTGTCTGTGGGTATTATAAAGTACGAGTATCATAAGTATGTATTTATTTATGTATTCTATCAGTCATCTGGTCACCATAATACAAGCTATGCTTAGTTTGGGGCTAGATGGTGTTTTGTGCATTGTCCACTAATATTTAAAATTATTATTACCTGTGTGCTAAGAAGCGAGTAAATGCCCGTCTATGTATATGTCTATATCTGTGTCTATGTCTACTTAAATCAAACGATGCCATGTCTTTAACAAAGAAAATACCATCGACCAACTCCACTACAAAAAGTACTATTCATTAAAACCCCTTGTAATGTTGTAACCACTGCCCAATAAAAAAGTCGAACAATCAACACAGATCAATATCAATCGATCTGATCGATCTGTACAAATGTCCGTACAAATACCGGTGATTATCGAACCGTACTTTATTACGGACCCACCCATCGAATACAATAGGGGCATAAACCGATCTTTTAAATTAAAATTCGTGGGAACGCATCCTATTAGTTCGTTTAAAATCGTTTATGGGTCACTTATGGATGACCTGTGTGACGCAGTGGGCCATGGTCCGGCTGAAACGCAAAAGGTTGCGGGTTCGATTCCCGCCGCGAGACAAATGTTAGTATGATCTGCAAGTATTTATATCGGGTCTGGGTGTTTCTATGTGTATTATGTATGTAATTACAAAAATAAAGTATATAAGTAGTATATCTGTCATGTGGTACCCAAAACACAAGCTCTGCTTACTTTGGGGCCAGATGATGTTGTGTGAAATGTACTGAATTATTATTATTACTTACTAAATATCGGATGAAAGAAATTAAGGCTTCGATAGATATATAAATAATGCTAGACTGATATGTCTGTCTTTGACTGATATGCATCATCTAGCCACAAAGTAAGCAGAAATTGTGTTATGGGAACCACATGACAGATATACTACTTATATACTTTTTTGTAAAAACATTCTACCCATGTCAAATAATTACAGATCATACAAACATTTCTCCATAGGCGAGAATCAAACCCGCAACCGTCTGAGTCTCTGGCGAGCCTATGCCTACTGCGCCACAGAGGTCGTCAAAACTTGATTACTTGGGAATTCTTGCGTAACTTTCTAATATGATCAGAGGTATCGTGTTCATTTTGTATTTGATTGGATGCCTGAACTGGCTCAAGGCTAATTTGTTGGTAAGCGGTAACTCAAACGGTAGCTAGGTAAAACTAGGAAATGCTCTACGAAAAACACAGTATACGAGCAAGTTTTATCACATAAAAGTCTATTGCTTACTAGCAGATATAACACAGTTAAGTGTGGTTTTCTTGTCAACTTACGGGAATTAAAAACAAACAACCCTAACGACTCGGCATCCGTTACAAAATTTCATACCAATCTTTTTCCGGCTAATTTGGCAACACAATGGTAAAATAAAAACAAAACCCATAGTCGTAAATTGGAACTGGCGATACATAATACTTGCAAATTGCGAAGACCAATCTGACTTTTTTTGAGCAAACTTTTTCGAATACAATAAATTATAATATTTTTAAAAATAAATTTCATGTTTGTTGTAAATGAACTTGCATACTGGTTAGTAAGGATGCAGCGATATAAATATAAATTATAGAGAAAAGTCATGTAGGTATCTACTTTAGAAAAGTAACTTGTTTTATTAACCAATTCACATAAGCAAAATTGCTTTATAATGTTAAACAAAGATGCTAATGTAAATATCTACAATTACATTTTGCACCTGCTGTAGCCGTTACATTATAAAGTAGTCGTGAACAAGCAAGAAATAAATGAAAATAAATTCGCAACGGAACTAGAATAAATATGAAGATATTACTGATATATAACAGGATAAAAACAAGTTCGTATTAAAATAAGTCCTGTTTTATTCCACCAGCCTTTTTGATGCGAACAGTTTGATCTACTTATCAGATAAAACTAAAAAAAATAAACGATTTAAATTTCATATAACAGCGACATGTCTGCTGTTTTTATAGTTCTGCTATTATACAGATACTTACACTTATTTAATCGATTTTTGTTTGGACAATGTTATTTTTGAATCGATCACTTTTTGTTTCGAGTTTATAGTCGATTGTTTTGCGATAGCGTCGCGTAAACAACTCGAGTGTAAAAGGTTCTTTGCAGACGTAAACATCCGGAGCAAAATTAATGGTATTCTGATTAGTGGTACATAAATTTGGGGCAGACATGATGGGCAACATGCTTTGTATAGACCCTAATAATAAAACAGGGGGTTTTAAGACTACATTTTAAAACAGTCTTTTGAGTGTTTTTTTAGGACAATTATATACAAGCTAAACAAATTTTGATTATTATATTCTCGGTCAGAGTCACAAAAATCAGACCTCAAGATATGCCAAGGGTTTTGGGGATCAAAAGAACAGATACGGTCCGAAATACCGAAATCCGATCGAATACGAGGACTGCACGTTTGAAATGAGACTGGGCAGGTCATGTGACTCGAATGCATCCAGAACGTTGGGCGAAGCTCGTCACTCAGTGGGTGTCCGATAGTCGGAGACGACGCGGAAAATCCAGGAAAAGATGGCGAGACGATCTGGATGTGTTCGCGCCAAAATGGCAAACTGTGGCCTTGGAGCGCAGAGTGGAAGATAATAAGAGAAACCTTTGCCCAGCAGTTGGACACAATAGGTTAAGAAAAAAAAAAAAAAATCTCGGTCGCCAGCTGGCAATACCGATAGACGATATAGTCAAAGTAGCAAGCCATGGATGGACAAGATTAACACCTGGATCGCGGCGGAGATGGTAAAATCACAGGGAGGTTTATACCCAGCAGTGGCAGACCAGGCGTTCTCGGCATCTTAGATCAGAATTTACAAGAACATTAGCGCACCCAACCTAATGGTCAAACATAGAGAAGTGCCGCGCCAGACGTGAGTTACACGATAGAAAGAGAAGTACTATGTAGGTATATATAATATTAAGCACTAAGCTCTTGTACAAACTGAATTGCTATTTAGAGGAAAGTACCCTATTTTGTAGGTACCCTCCATACGCAATAGCATCCGAAGATACCCCCGGCACTGTATGAAAGTAACCCAAAGTAAGCAAGTAAGCACACGCGGGGCAGATTCATTCCGAATTCCAGATTGAGTTTGGTATGGTTCAGTTGGTAGTAGCTCTGCCTTCTGCGCTGTAGGTTGAGGGTTCGATTCCCTCCCCGGGTAAACATTTGGGTAATGAACTTAGGTGTTTGTTTTGTGTCTGGGTGTTATAAAGTATAAGAAGTATGTATTTAAAAATATTATACGTATTCTATCAGTCATTTGGTCACTATAAAACAAGCTATGCTTAGTTTGGGGCTAGATGGTGTTGTGTGCATTGTCCACCAAAATGCATTTATTTATTTCTATTTATTTATAATATGGTAGATGTAATCTCCTAAATATTTTTTTATATTATTCTGGGATATAAGTACCTTAAGCAATCAGTTCACTATTCAGTCAAATATTGGAGTTAAAAAACATATGTAAAACCGTACGAAGGGTCCCTACATTCCCCTACGCGCTATTTATGTGTTCGTGGAGACTGCCTTCTGTATTTGTATTCTGTGAAGTTTAGCTGCGGATGATGATGATGATGATAATAATATACTCTAATAAACAAGCATCATTTCTAGCGCCCTATACGAGTAATAATAAATTTAATAACAAAACTCATAACAATTGTGTATTTTATCGATGATTACATCCGTTGCTAAAATAAACATCCCAAATCGAACACCAAAAGTCGTACTTATCTGAAAATTCGATTCAATAACCAATTCCCCGACACTCTTATCACAAGGGCGTAAGGTTGATAATTAGCTATCCAAAACGGTGGACAGTAATAAAATCGTTAAAGCCCTTATAAATTATTACGGTTGATAACTGATTCCCGAAGTTTAAGATAATGTTAACATCAAAGAAAGGAATGCCGATGTTCTGATAATATTTTACAATGACAATAAGAGATTACGAATTTCAGCGTTTTTTATTGAATTTGTTAAATTACAGGTAGTTTTACGATTTTATTGAGGTCAACTTTATTTTAACTTCTGCACGCGTATTCTTTTGCTTAGTAAGTGCGTGGATATATTAAAAGTATAATTACGTTTTAAAAACTAAAAAGAAAACCTACTTCATCAAATAAAATTAGAGGCTATAATATATTTTAGTGGAAAGAAGATGTATTTTGTTTATATATATTACAAGCTGGTGCCCGCGACTGCGTCTGCGCAGGATTAGTAGTTTGTGTAATTTTTTTTGCAGCGCACGCCAGATTAGCTCGCAGTTGGCAGACTTTTTTTTCTACTTACGTGACACTTATCATTATATTTTGGACAGTTCACACAATATCTTTATAAATTATAGCCTATGTGTTATTCTGATGTATAAGCTATATTATTGTAAAGTTTCATTAAAATCCAATTAGTAGATTTTGCGTGAAAGAGTACATACAAACATACATACAAACTTTCGCGTTTATAATATTAGTAGGTTAGGGTAGTAGGATGGGTAGGCCAACTAAACGCACTGCTCCAACGAGACAGCTAGGTTTCGGAGTAAACGAAAATATCATCAATATATAAAATTTTTAGTTTTTTGTTATTTTTTTTAAAACCGTTCGACCGATTTCAATAACTTTTGAAAAAAAAATACTTCAGGCTTCGGGCGTCATTGAATAATCGATGAACATACATAAATAAAAAGATTACGACGAATTGAGAACCTCCTTCTTTTTTGAAGTCGGTTAAAATAAGCCAATAGTAACAGATATTCCACCCCCAAGCCGTAGTGTGCAAGCACATAACACTAAAACACATGAATGTTTTATTTCGAAGGGCACCTTAAGAAATTGAATTACTGAGTGAATAGACAAAATAATTTTTCTACAGCCGGCAACGTGCGCGTGATACATCCTGTTATTGCAAACGCCATAGGCTTACGGTAACCACTTACCACCAGGTGGGCCGTATACTCGTTCGCTGGCTCAGATTAAAAATAGCTACTAAGCTGTTTACTTAAACATTTACTATACTTTTTAAATATTCCAATACTCCTCTTATTTACAAAAAAAGAAACATAATGTTAATAAAACTAGTTGTTGGAAGATGGTTACTTAAATACAAATTATCTACGCCATTACAGATGCCGATATCTTAGGAACATTTTCTTTGTACAAATAAAATGTAAATCCAATCGAAAACTATCGAGCCTAAAGAAATCGTTCTCTTCTTTTAAATTATGACGCAATTAAAGTGACAAATACAAAGGCAAAAGATACAATTACAGTCTAATGAATTTAGCTGGTTCAATCATGTAAAAATGCTATACATAACGTTCCAGAATAGAACATAAATATTATAAAAATGCCGGACATTTCACACAGGATCATCTGGCCCCAAAGAGAGCAGAGCTTGTGTTATGGGTATCACATGACTGATAATATTACTTATATACTTTTTTAAATACATAAAAACGCCCAGACCCGAGACAAATACTTGCAGATCATACAAAAATTTACAATAGGAAATAATACGCCCATACTTGTATAATGATCTTATTTTCCTTTCACGAAAGTTCAAATTAGAGTAACATTTTTAAATGACGGATTAAAATATATAATAATAATAAATATTGCTGGACAATGCCACAACACACACGCACAGAACAAACACCTATGTACTTCACACAAATGTTTATCCTGGAAGGGAATCGAACACTCAACCTACATTGCAGAAGGCAGAGTTACTACCAACTTAGCTAACAAGCCAGTCAAATTAGTATTGACATTTTGTTTCTAGTGGTAATTTTGTTTTTTCGCCGTAAAATCTGATTTTTTTCAAATACGATCGATCCTGTTTTGTTTACTCCAAAGTCTTAATTAAGACTTTGTTTTGTTTTAAAATAAAAATTAAGTACATTATGTTCCTTATCGTTATTTTTATTTTTTTTATTATTTTAAAATAAATACATAGTTAATTGTATACACCTTAAAACCTTGCTAGGTTTGACAAAGATGCAAAAAAGAACATTCCTCAATAACATTAAAGTTAAAGTATAAATATGCTAAGGTAAGTTTATTAATAAAGATAAGTTACTTTGGGGGAATAACCAAAAACCTTTGAAAAAATTAAAAAAAATAAAAACTTCCATTTCTTTATTTATAAATACAATATTATTTTGCTTAATTTATAAAGGATAAATTAAAGGAATATTTTTAAGTTACAGTTTTAAACTTAAATTGAAATTTTATCTATATATTGCCCGTTTCGAGACAGAATAAGTCGAAGTGATCCAGCTGAATTCCACACCTGCGTCGTACTTGTCCGTTTTATTGTTCCAAAACGCGAATTACAATAAACAATGAGCTAATAACTATACATTCAGATGCACAAAGTATATTCAATTATAGAATTACAGCCACGATATAGTGTACGCCTAATGAGGGCCATTAACATGTCCCGCGGGCCGCAGTGTCACTCCAATGGACGCGAAAATTGTGGATAAAAATTCAATAATTGAGGTGCGTTTAAGGGTTTAGTTGTATTTTTTAAATACCAATACTTGTAGCGTAGCTACTAATTATCTAGACCGAATGAAAAAAGATTCAGATAATATGCATGCATTAACTAAGTGGTTTGCAATTACAATAATAAATCCAGATGGTTTTAACTAGAAATGCTTGTAACGGATGAAATCCATCCGTACTCCCATAGTTTCGTACGTACGCATTCGTACTTCGTACTTTTTCATCCGTACTTTTTTTAGTTCTAATGTAGCAACAACGGATTTCTTTATTTCTTTTATTTTATTTTTTTAGTTAGAGTAATGTTATAAAAACGGGATCTTTAAAAGCAAACTAAAAAATAGGTAGGTACTAAGTGACCTTACATTTTTAAAATGATTAAACTGACCTACTGATTTCACTTACGCTGTGACACGCCGAGCGAATTTGAGTTGTTTACTTCAAACTCAATACACTTTTTTGCGAGTAAACAAAGTTTACGATTGTGATTGAAAACCATTTTTTTATAAGTTACCTACATTTATTATTACTTGAGAAAATTTATGTTATATAAGATTCTGTTCGAAGCACTTACTATACCTATATATTTCTCAGAATATGTTAAATGTAAATTTCTTTTTTGAGAAAAATAAACATTTACTTATAACGAAAGTATATGTATAAATATCATATAAATACGAAAATGTCTTTGTGTCTCTTTGTTTGTTGTCTGTATTAAGCCGTGCAAAGGTAAGTCAACGTCAAAGTTTTTTTTTTTAATTAGATTTTTTAATGCAATTTCGAAGTAATCCTTGTGATTGTGTTAAATAAAAAAAAACTTTCACTTTTACTCACCTTTGCACGTCTAAGAGGCTGAACGGATCTTTATGAAATTAATGTAATGTATAGGGGGGTAAAGGGATAGATTGTTATGTTAAGAACCTAAGCTACTTTTAATGTTCTTTTCTATGTCCTATGTCCGATCGTCAGTTTATCTTGTGATCTTGGCGCATGCATCTGTGCCAAAATATGTGCCAAAATATAAGCAATAAAAGTCACATATCACAGAAACTTACAATGATAGTTTTAAGTAATATAATTCTCTGCCGTAATACAGTGCTAACTAGTACGGAGAGTAGTCACAAGACTATACCTAACAGCTGTATGCTACCAACGAAGCCAACGAAGACAGATTGGTATATATAACAATCAGTCTTCGTTGGCTCTGATCGCGATAATTACCCAAAACCCTATTCTGTTACCTCTATGTCCAAACGTATGAAAACTTACGATCAATTGTTTGCGAATTCGTAAGTGTAGCGTAAGCTGAGACGTTATTCATTAACAGAATACGAAAGCACGTCAAAAGATCGATCAGCTGCGGTTCGTTTCCAATTGAGTTAGCAAAATTGTCCTGTGTCAAACAATTTGTTTCTAACTTTACTTACCAAGGCTACAAGCGCGTAACTTTCACCTTAGAAAGGGGACCACCTGTCTCGCTGCTGTCCTATATTATTCCTAGCACGTACGACACCGATGTGTCATTTCTACAAAATTGCGTATACCATCATTTAGCAATCAGCAGCCATCCTCAACGCATTGCGAAGGTTTTCTGAGCAGCGCTGTCTATCATATGACAGTATAATATCCGATGTATTGTCGCAATATTCATACTCAATCACACCTTATGACCTTAAGGTTGTTTAATACGTACTATAACAACCACATTCCAACGGCAAAATATCAATAGAGTTGTCTACTAATGCGTATTGAGGCAAGTACCCATACTTGTATTCTTGAAGAACACGACAAGACATAGAACTTCTATGTTTTTCGCATAGATGTTTATCCTGAGAGGGGATAGGGAATTGTGAGTCAGTAGGTAGCAACTCTACTTTCTGCGCTCCTGCAAAATCTGCCCATAAGGCAGAGTTTTTGTAAGGCCAGTCAGAAAAAATCGCAACACGTTTGACGCAAGAGTTACTGCGGCAATGCTTATCGACATATTTGCTGCCGTGTGGCGCGTCTAGACAGTCCCTTACATCGCACCAATTAACGTTGACCTAGTCAATGTTACGCACGTCGTAAAACACCAACGCTTTTTATTAAACCAGGGTTTAAACATTGCATCGGATATCCAAGCATGATAATGAATGGTTCTGTCCGAGGACACAGACTGTCGTGTCCAATTTTATAGTAGGTAAGTATCTGAATAACGGAATACATACATCATTATGTCGGATGGGACATGTTTTGTAAAATCGCACGTAACAATAATATGGGTATTGGGAAATTGTGATGGCAGGTGGAGTAAGGCAATCACTGAATAGTGGCCAAGAAATGGTTATAATGACGTCGGTCTTCCTTTGCCAAGATGGGTAGAAGTCGTGGACCGCGAACGAACATGATTAGCACGGAATTGCGGCGGCTGGTATAAACTTAAGAAGGCCCAGCAGTATGGAAAGTCAGGCTGTGGATGATGATGATAAGAAATTGTACCGATGATTAATAATACTATAGTATAATAATATGAAAGCTTTTTTTATCTTGTTTAATACGTTTTTCAAGAATATTGTTTTGGTTCCTAACAGGATTCTTCCGCAAGGGCGTCCGGGTACCACTACAGTGTCAGATACCCTGCCTCTAAGCCGTAGTATGCAAATATTACTGTGCTTAGGTATGAAAGACACTAGATCAAATGAAATGAATGGACGATAGACGAAATACTGTCTAACGTCGGCAGCGCGTGTCTGATACCTCGAGTATTGCAATCGTCCATAAACCACGGCCCATCAGGTGGACCAGATGCTTGTTTTCCGGCTCGGTAGTATCTATACTGTGAGATCGAGGCGATAATTCTGTTGTGCAGGTAATTATTAACTTTAACAAGATACAGTCTTGACATCATTTGTAATTCCCTCATGACATGATTATAAAGACTCCGTAATAAACGACATGTCGTGAGAAAATGATTCATAAAACACAATTTAAGTTATGACCTAAGAGGATATGATTAAGTTTAATTGTAAACAGAAGCATCATAGGTTTCTCAGAACCGGGAACTACGCGAATACCTATATACCTACCTATTTGTTGAAGATAAGCAAACCTTGTAAGGGCAGAACTACGTGAATTTATAAGTTATTTTTATTTTAAATAAAATATTTAAATAAAATATCACGACTTTATAAACTCAATGAAAAGTCAATCAATACAAGATGAGTCGCTTTATATGCTGTGAATTTAGGTGGCATTTATTACTAAGCCATGTCATAGAGAATTTGCAAAGAACTCAAAATGGTCGTAGCATTTTTATATGATTATTTTTACACGCATCGAATCATCAGATTTCTATACATAGTGGAAATATTAAATTGAGTTACAGCTAAAATTGCAGCTAAACAATTGTTTAAGGAAACTAACCTTCATATTATATAACTATAAAGTTCTTCATCTTAGACTGTGCGTAGATCCATTTTATCAGTCAGTCATGTGTAGTGATGATATCGTTTAGGCCGATTTAGGTCATGGCGACTTAGTTTTATTGAGTAAATAAGGTAAGCAATAATTTAAGTAAGTTTATGTTTAGGGATGCAATAGCAAAATCACTACCAATGACAATAGTAGATGTAATTCTGTTGATTCGCAAGACTAGCTCACATTTTCGTAAATTATAACCGATCTTATTTTGATTACATCAAAATCACAATTCACATGATAATTTTAAAAAAAGGCCAATCATGACCTCTTTTACAATTATTAGTTTATTTAAAAGAAACTAAGTGACACTCTGGCATTAATTTAAAGATAACTTATTTCGGTCCTTAGTAAAGATTTGACATAGAATTTTATTGCTAAACATTTCACTCATATATTATTTTGTCGATGGCGGCACTGACACTGTTTAATCCGCTCGTTGCCGCTCGATACAATACTTAATACTTGAGCAAAACCAGTGTTTGTCAAAATGTATAGTACAACTCACGAAAATGTTAAAAGTGAAATAGAATATATTTACCAAGGAACGACTTAAGTAACCATTAACTGCTCTTGATGACTACCAATTAAGAAATTTTAAGGCAAAGCTTACAGTTTTAAGGTAGACTGACAAGACTATTTTGTTGATAAGAATGCGTGTTGATAAGAATAATGTTGCTCTGCCCTCAGACAGTTAACTGACATATTAATAATGTATAAATTTGTATTCGTTTTTCGTAGTTAAGCTAATTATGAGACGGATTATATAAAAGCGCTAGAACCAGGACTACCAGGTAATTTTTTTCTTGTCAATTCTTCTCGGACTTAGGTAAGCAGGAACTTGTAACTAAATTCATTTAGTAAGTAAGAAGTTTTAAAAAGATCCTTGTTACATTGAATAAAACATATTTCGGTTTAATGTTGAGACATATAAAGAAGTTGCAATGTGTCAGGGACCTAAGCTTGCACTATGAAATCATCGCGCTACCTTACTGATTATCTGTCGGCAACCGATTGCAATTGACTTTTAATTGGAAGCGAGAATTGCCGTACACAAAGACTTACACACTATTATCTGAATTACTATGCCTTATTGCGAAGTAAGTAATGGCTACCCTCAAAGCCATTATTTCTAAGACCGTGTGAGATAACATAATTTTATTTTAACTGTTGACAAATTGAAAAGACGTAAAAGAGAATTGAAATGGGTTTTATTAGTTTTTGCGCGTATTCTAACGTGTAATAAAGATGTAACTATCAACATAAACTAGTTTACGGTGAGACTGATATTAAAAACACGAAATTATATGGTAGATGCAGATGAAAACGTATTTTTGAAATTATTCGCAATTCATTTTAACTTTGAATTTTAGTGTTTTTAGTTTATGACATAAACGTGCAGTTATACGTAAAAGTGCCAGTAGCGACAACAGTCAAATGAATTAGTATCAAGTCGTAAGAAATCCTCTTATTATGGTAAGAGATGTATATTTTTCTCATAGAAGAGCTTTTTCATTTCACTTATTATGATTGTATAATAAGTAAGTGCTTCGACAAAAAAGCAAAAAATGCATGCAAAAAAGCGCTAGGGACCGGGACGAGTTTCTTGCCGGTTCTTCTCAGGCTTGGGTTAGGAGAAATTGGCACCTAAATTCACCTAGTATGTAAGACGTTTCAAAGTGATTCTTGTGGTTGTATTGAATAAAGTATCTTTTGACTTGACTTTGATTACTTTTTAACTCAGCATCAGCGTTTATAAATTTTTATAGAATCTTAGTTGTGCTTTAGTGTAAATGCATTAGGATGCGTTTAGCAAAACTAAAATATGTTTACACTTTTTACAAGATTCCTATGAATGCATAAAAATCTCGTAAAAATAGCAAAATGATTCTGCAATATTCCTCATGGTATTATATTACAAACTTGGTTCAAACAGCTGAAACTAAACACCGCGAACTTTGATGCGAATGTAAATACAAAAGCATCCCATGAAACTAAACTCGGCAGAAGCGAGTTTAATTCATGTTACAGCCAAAACTCATAGCCGGTCAAAACTAGTTTACACCGCGAAAATGGGTCAAAACTCATATTGACTAAGGAAGTTGGCAAAACCCAGTTTTGTCTTAAATATAAGTTAAAACTAATTTTAAATGACAAACATCTATATATCATAACAAACATCATCATCATTAGTGGCATTTATCGTTCTTAGACGACCTCTGTGGCGTAGTGGAACAAGGCCCGGCTGAGACGCAGAAGGATGGGTTCCCGCTGCAGGAAATGTTTGTATGATCCTCAAGGTATTTGTCTCGGGTCTGTGTGTTTCTATGTATAATATGTATGTATTTAAAAAAAGTATATAAGTAAGTATATGATTCGTGTGGTACCCATAACACAAACTCGGGATACTTTGGGGCCAGTTTATGTTGTGTCAAAATGTTCGTCATTATTTATTATTATTTTAATCTTGGTGCATCGGTGGCCGCTGACACGGTACGCTCGCTACGCTCGTATGCCTATCGCGTTTGTGGTCACTACGCAAACCTAACATAAGTATTTAGGTTTATTCGATAAATAAGCAACCAACTGCACTGGTGGGTAGTGACCCCGCCTTCTAATACTAAGGTTGTGGGTTCGAATCTAGTTGCACATCAATGGATATTTCTGATCGAAAAATTCACGTGCGGTATACCAGTACTCTAAAACGGTGAAGGAAAACATCGTGAGAAAACCGACATGTCGTAGAACCTAAAAAATTCGAAGACATGTACCAAGTGCACTTTAATCCTTTCACCACACTGAATAACTAGTGACACGATAAGAAGAAGAAGTCACCAAGCACATTTTGTGAAATACTCGTAATAAATTAATTTTAACCGGTCAAAATTACCTGTTGTTTTCTAGTCAAAATCGATATTACAAAACCAGTCAAAACTAGTGTTGACCGGTTATAAGTTTTGTCTGTAACATAATACAAAGCAATCTAGAGTATGCCTGCATTAATACTTAATAAATTGCGTAAATGAAAAAGCTCAGCGTAAAATGATAATTGCATTTCTCTGCCAATTAAAAGCCGATTATACCTACATCTCTTAGCATTAAGGAGTCAGTCAGCGGCACAAACTCGTTAGTGGGCGCAGCTAAAATGCATGCTATTTCACCTAGCTTAGTGTGAGAAAAGGATAGACGTGCACCAAGGATAGAGATGAGGAGTAAGGAGATAGCGTGATTATAATTTCGAGTCATATGATCAGATTAATCTATGATTTCTAAATAAAACGATTGCCTAAAAATAATGAATAGACCTTTGGCTCAAAGGTTCTCATGAAAAAACTACTGAATGTATTTATAAAAAAAAAGTTATTTGAGCTCTTGAATAAATAATCTATGCTTGTATCGGAATATTTTTTTAGTTTGCGTACTCCGTTTGTTATTTATTCACACCTAAAGTTGCGCTAAAATCAGTGATGAAAAACGATTTTTTTTTGAGTCTTGTATCTTTCAAACCCATATTATTTTTACAATTCTGTATTGATCCAAGCATAGATTATGACGAGACCAATTTATATCATTTTTATTTTTGGTTATGGAAAGATAATCGACTTGTTCACTCTTAAGCGCGGTTTTGAGTCTATTCCTGAGCAAGGGTCTAACGCAGTTGAGATGGGCATAAACTGAGCGATAAGCTTAGCGTTTTGTACATGTTTTATAGTGTTGTGTCGTGGGATGATAGGGCATCGAACATGCAGATCTCTATGAGTGTTCCACTAAGCTGCTTAATTTTGAAGCCTTTGTTCATTTAATTCTCGTGTTTCGTGTTTTATTGGACAGCCTCTGAGACGCAAAAAAAATCCCGCCGTGGGACAAATGTTTGTTATTAGGATATAGGATACATTTTTAAATGACAATTATATTAAAATGACATAATGGTTATTGAAGGAATTTTCCGTAGTTTTATTTAACGCCAATTTACATGGCGACTAAATTGAGCTAAAACACGTCAATTTCATATAATAAAATGTTATTTTCTTCATTTATTTTCAAAACAATAATACATTATTTGCTTTTATATTACACATTTTCAAACAATTTACGGACTTTCTTACTTACGAAATTTAAGTAAGTCCAATGAAACAACAGAATCAGCCGTGGTGATGGATTAAATCTTGTCAAATCATTGATTTGTCAAATTTTATACTCGTCAAATCTTTATTTGTCAAATTAAAGACACGTCAAATTCTTGATTTATCAAACTGGAGACTGATCCAAACCTAAATTTGTCAAATACTTGATTCGTCAAGTTATTAATTATACTAATACTAGGTTCGTCAAATGAGCTATTTGTCAAGCACGCTTTAGGGCAGTCAAAATGAAAATAGAATTATACAAAATACATCATTATATTATTTCGAAAAAAAAAAACAATAAATGTAATATAATGTAATGGTAATGTAACTTATATAGCATTAAGTATTTATTTACAGAAATAATTACAGATATGTACAAAATAATATACAATAATATAAAATACACGTGAAAGAACGTCTAAGGACCGTTTAAAACATTCTATAGATATCTCAACTAATCCAGATCACTGCCAGAGGGCAAATAGAAACAAAGAGAAACAGTATTAAAATAACAATATAAAATCAAATTTCAATGCAAAATTGAAATTAAATTATTTTGTAAAAAATAACGAGAAATTAAATAATTTAAGTAACTGACATTTGACTGACATTGTCATTATTGAATAAGTAATAATTATTCAAATAGATCATAATAAAATTGAAATACTTATTATTTACAAATAGGTTGCATTACGCCTTATCACCTAGGTTATATCGAAGATGAAGCACTTTAGTTTTCGATCTCACAATGACTAGACGCATTACGTATTTGACGTGTATACGTTTTGACGAATAATTGAATTGACGAATCGCGAAAATGATAAATTAAGCTTTTGACTTGAGTAGGATATGACAAATAAAGGATTTGACGAACAACGAAATTGACAAATTAAGCTTATGGCTTGTTAAAAATATGGACAAACAAGTATTTGACGACTGTCTGCGAAATCTGGTGATAAACTTTAACGTAATTTTGTCATTTTAGCAAATAATGTATGTCTTTTTATTTTCAATAGAAAAAATCATGGGGGTCGTTGACCACAAAAAGAGTGGCCAAGAACGACAAACAAACCACCTAGAACATTCTAGTAAATGAGTGCTATTTTTAGGTCGGCATGTGAGTCTGTCAGTCTGTCTGTTATGACTTGACAGGAATTTTGTATCGTGTGGACAATTTAAGATATCTTTGTTCTCTTATTATGAGTAATTTAGTTGTAGATTTAGGTATACATACATGGAGTGTTGCTGGAGTTACTAACTTAGCCGTATTTTTCATTCTTTGTTCACTAGAATTATCAACTTTAGGTTAGCACGAATAAAACTCACATTATATTTACGTTTTGACAGAAAGCTGTGTTCAAAAAGTTATATTGCACGATTATTGTCCCAATATATCGTTTATATCGTTGAGCAAGAGGATTGATTAAAGGCCTATAGATAGCAAAACTACGAACATGGCAAAACTAAGGGTATCATGTGGACTTTTGAAACCCTGAAAATGGTTTAAAAGAAGCATCAATCAACCCTAAGAAAACCATAATATGATGAGCATCATAAATAAACCTGTCGACAGTTCAATGAATTATCAAAGACTAATTCTGAGATATTTTAAACTCAAAATTAAATAAATTTACTGTAACAAGACATCCTCCATTTTAACGGACGCTAATAGGTCAAATATGCTCCCGTCAATACCTAATAGATAGTTTTTGGAACGAAATTCCTTATCGCACGGTATGGATTACGGATAGGGGCTAGGCGAAAAAAAGTGTAAGATTTTTCTGTCACGAATTTCCGTTAGGACCCTTTTTTTATCCTTTGGTTATCCATAGTGTGATTTTCCTACCATTCCTTCAATTCATTAGTTGTTTCTGCGTTTCATTTAATTGCTCTCAGACGCATGTAATCTCTGTAATTCATGCATTTTTATTTGTTAATCAATAATATAATACGTTTATCAATACGACTATACTACGATAGAAACTTCGTTCCAGCCTAGTGTTCCACGACACTCACGCATTTTTGTAATGTTATAGGTTATCAAATTAATTTAACCTCTTTTCATATGCAATATTAAACGGTAACTTATTTATTGGGTTACTACTTTCTCATTGTTTTGGTGCAATTTGGTCCTCAAACATATTTTGTGTATACCTTTTATTCGCTCAACACTGAATATTGTTTTGATGTGCGCTCAAGTTATGTTTTAAATCAGATCAAAATACAGAATACATTCTGTAATGTACTTTTTATTTGTAACGTGTACTGTGTCTAAATAAATAAATAAAATAAAACGTATTGAATAAAATCTCATTGCTATATTGTACAATTTAAATGCGGTTCAAGGCGATACCACTAATCGTCCTCTTCACAATTACACTGCAATGAGACGGAGAGACTCGAACATAACTCCATACCTATCGATAGGTTTAACATAAGCGATGATGCCACGATTAATCCTTGACTTTAATATAATAAATAAATAATGCCGGACATTTCACACATCATCTCGCCCCAGAGTAAGCAGAGCTTGTGTTATGGAAACCACATGACTGATATACTACTTATATTTATTTTGACTTATTCTGACGACCTCTGTGGCGCAGTGGGCTAAGGTCTGGCTGAGACGCAGAAGGTTGTTGGTTCGATTCCCGCCACGGGACAAATGTTTGTATGATCTGCAAGTATTTGTCTCGGGTCTGGGTGTTTCTATGTATAATATGTATGTATTTAAGAAAAAAATATGTATTTAAGTAGTATATCAGTCATGTGGTACCCATAACACAAGCTCTGCTTACTTTGGGGCCAGATGATGCTGTGTGAAATGTCCGGCATTATTATTATTATTATTATTATATATTTTTGTAAATACATGTCGTATTATATATAGGAACATCCAGACCCGAGACTTATACTTGCAGATCATGAAAACATTTGTCATACATATATATTTTTAAATACATACATATAACATCCAGACCCAGAACAAACGCCTATGTTCATCACACAAATGTTTATCTTAGTAGGGAATCGAAACCTAAACCTACAGCGCAGAAGGCAGCTATAGCATCTACCTGAGCTGAGAAGCCAGTTTAGTAATAATACCTAGTAAGTAGCTACAGTATCGTTCATAAGTTTATTAAATGTAAAATTTAAATCAAAAAGTTGAGCTACTCATAATTTTTAACGTATATTGAACTTTGAACCAAATATCAAATAAAGAAAAAAAGGTGTATATATACTACTTGAACAAAAATAAACGCTATAAGCACTAAACACATATATTTTATAAAAATTGGTATAACTAACTCACCTAAAAGTAAAAAAATGACCTAATAAACTTGCCACAGTGTAGGCAAATGAGTAGACCGCATCGAATTAAATTATTATCGAGTTTGTAATGAAGGCTTTATTTTTTGCACTGCTATTGTTAGTCATGATATGATGCTACTCGTAATTACGTTATTGGAGACGAGTGATAGGGTTGGCAACGGCGAAAGAACTTAATTTTCACTCAAAACGTATAGTAGGGGTAATGTTCGCAGTAAAAGACTGAGAAAGAGGGTAGACCGTTTTGTCTGCCAATAACATCCACCCGCAAAGACTTCAATTTATCTCGTGATCATGGCGCATGCAACTGTGCCGAAATATCGAGAAGCAGAAAAACTCATATATCATGGTAAATATCCCGTTTTGAGTGAAAATTATGTGCAAAACCATGATAGTTTTAAAAGTTATATGGCGAAAGAACTGTTGAGAACTACAAAAAAAAACACAAAAACAAAAATTTTCATGAAATCTCCAGACTAGGTAGACAACTCGGATCTCTGAGGATTTATCTATTTATTAATAAGTACGAACATGTCAATTGCGCTAATTAAAAATAACAATAATAAAAAATTAAATAATACAAATAAAGATGACTATGTTTAAATATTTCAAGGTTTTTATATATGTCATGTAAGCTTCAATAATAATATAAAATAGTCAAAAATTCAAAACCAATAGAGAATGGAATATATAAAAATTAATATCTAAAGAGGGTAGCTAGAGGCACGTAAAAATTAAACATTATAAACATTATTCGGCGCATGCTCATGCACTGCGCATACTAACGCGGCGTCACGTAAGATAAGCGTTATAAGAGCGTTTTAAACGCTACTATAACATGTTGAGTGTCGACCGATTTTGCTGTCAATTTGCTTACCTACTTGTTCGTTATACTAATATGCTATCTAAATGTGACAAAAAATAAACATTTATTTCTTGCACATTAGTATTCCGTCCGTGATAGGTTACGAGCTTGACAGAATAATTGAAATTATACTCGTAAGAATTCAATAAAAATCCACCTGTCATTCAATTAGTTCACAGCTAAAAACACAGATGGTGTTTTGATAAACAGTTAAACAGTTTTATACTTATATTATTATTTTATAGTTGGTTTAAATTAACATATGCTTTAATAAATATTATTGTAATAAAAATGATTATACCATCACACACATTTGAGAACGAAATTAGGATTTCAGAACGAAAGTATCCAATGATTGTTATATATTGTAAATTTAATTGTTCGATACATACTTTCTTACTATTTTTCAGTTATTAATTAGTTTGGATTTATTAACGAATGTTTCACTTTATTATTTTCTGTTCTCATTATTCTGATATTTACAAGTCCTTCATTTGATTGTTTACTAAATCGGTAAATTCGTTATAATTCTTTTATTAAGACATATATAGCAAAATATTAATCCATTGTTTCATGAATTATATTTTAACATCTTTTTATTGTTATTAAGTAAATAACTTTCATTATTATACTTAGATTCTTAATAGGCTTCTGTGATTGGTTGAATAATGAATATGGTGTGATGTTTTGTATATATTTCAAAAATGTATAAAAGGCGAGGTTAAAGCCTAAGATTGGGAGTGACCACCGAACTAGAAAGATAAGTGACTTGCAATAATATTGTACTAACATATATTTGTGTTAATTTAATATGTGTACCGATAACTTTTTGTGTTATTCTCTGTTTGGTTATTTGGTAACTTTAAAACTATATTATCTTTGTGAACTACATACATTTGTATCAGTTAATTATTCTGTCATTGTTTCCTTATATTCCTTATGGTGTTTATTTTGTAGGAGGGTACTTGTGTTGTGTAAAATTGTAAAGGATCATACAAAAAAGTGTTAGGACCAGACAAGTTTCTTGCCGGATTCTTCTTGAACTGGGGTTAGGAGGAACCGGCACCTAGATTCACTAGCATGTAAGAAGACGATTCTAAGTGGTCCTTGTAATTTTATTGAATAAAGAAAATTGAATATACTATGGTAAATTTGTTATTCTCTCTTCTTATTGAATTTATCCTTGCTTACATTTAGCTTTAATTCCTCATGTGAGAAGTAGGTATTTAACTTCAGTAATTTTACTAACTTTCATTATAAACTTCTAATCTTGATATTAGGTGTAATATATTATACTGATTAGAGCAGGTATTTATATGAATCTAACAAGCTCATCGCCGCTAAAAACTTTTATTTTAAATTCAAACTGAATCTGAAACATAGAAATAGAATTAGTTGGTATGCCCGAGCTTCGCTTCAATGGTACATTGAAACGAATTTCCCCTGGGATTATACCTGGATTGGTATGATATTAAAAAAACTTGGAACAAGTAAGGTCAATAGCCAATTATAATTCAATTATTGATAAAACTAAAGGTTAGTTTTGATGTTGATTCATTTCAAATATTTTTCATTTATATTGTGTTCAAAAACAAATCGAAAAAACATTTAAAAACATGAATGGTCATTTAATTAAACGTGACGTTTTAAAAAACAATGGCCATCCGATTCATAACTGTATTTAAATTAAATTTTTATTATATTATTTTATATTCCGATGATCACGTAGAGTTGGTAAAATAAACGATAACAATAAATATACAAACAATGGCCACACACAGGTTTGAACAAAAACAGTTAAATAAGTTAAAATGGTAATTTAAGTCACGTCTAGCAACCCTAGCGCCACAGTTCAACGGAACACGTTGAAATAAAATAAAAACAAATTAAAACGAACGTGCGCGTAGTTATGTAACTACTTGTAGTAGATTACACCGTGACTTCGTTTGTGTCAAGATTAACGTGCTTTTATTCCCACAGCTGGGAAGTTGTATTATAGTTCTTTAAATCATTTTTTCTTGACAACACTCACAACAGAAGACTTAAACAAACGTAGCCGTTTGAGTTAGTGTAGTAGTGACAGTAATAATGACTGTAATCATTACGTTTTAAAACCTAAAAAGAAAACCGACTTCATTGGATAAAATATTTTTAGTGAAAGTACATGTATTTTGTTTATAAATAATATGGGTAGGCCAACTAAACGCACAGCTCCAATGAGACAGAGAGGTTTCGTAGTAAACGAAAATATACTTTTAGCTTTTTGATGATTTTTAAAAATATTCATAAAGAACACAAGAATAAAGTGTCCTGCTTTTAACTAGAGACCCCAATGAGTGCATTGGGCATATTTTTAGACGTAATTTACTTTATAAAAATAAGTCAAGGTTGAATTACTAGAACACCTACTGGGCTAGATTCTAAACACAGAATATTATAAACCGCCATTTTGAGCTCACGTTGGATACAAATCATACTTTTGATGTTAATATCTATTTCAACAACCTAGTATCTAGACAAACGTAACAGAGGTTTTAGGATATTACTAACGAAGATCCATATTTTGTATATAAATAAATAAATCATATGTCTATCTATCTATGAAAACTGGTAAAATACTTAATTATAAGAATCAAAGTCATGATTGATTCACTAACATAAAGACAACGTACTCCCTAAAACAGTGGTCGTAGAGACTTCAAATTTAAAAGTTATGTTCTTTACAGTACGTAGACGTGCACTAAAAAACCCCGATATACAACCCTTAAAGGTGCAGAAAATCAAAGTTTTTATGAAATAGCCATTAAACAAACAAAATTACGTGTAGTTCCACTGGTTGTAATGTAAATGTTATCTTCAGCTCATCTTTCAACTATCTCAAAGGTATCAAAGGATAACCTTTTAAAGCAAGCCACAGTGCGGTCTGTATTCACAAGTGAATTTTGCGTAGGATGTGGGATGTAATACCTATTATCCTACACTTTTGATTATAACCGCTAATGCGTTTTTACAAAAGGGTAAGCCACTTGAATCTAAGCTTTTAGCGACCATCACACGTTGAATTGAATGTGTCAAATATTAGGAGTCATTTTATCGCACTTGAAGTTTATGATTACACGCGATAATTGTCTTTAAGTTGTCTCTAAATAGGTTTTAGTAAATTAGACAACTTCTGTTGTGTAGAAGGTGAAGACCCGCCTGAGACACAGGAGGTTGCGAGTTCGATACCCACTACGGGGCAAAAGTTTATATGATCTGCAAATATTTGCTTCGGCGGTTTTTCTATATAATATGTATAATATCTACAATGAAAAAATGTCATAACACAAGCTCTGCTTACTTTGGGGCAAGATGAAGCTGTGTGAAAAGTAGCATTATTATTGTTATTATTGTTTTTACGATCCTTACATTTGGTAATGATAACATCCACGGGCCTAAACCAAGTGCATATCAGTTTGATCGAGTGATCCATTGTCGCTACAATTCGGCATGAGTTTAGTATAGCTGCCTTCTGCATAAGGCGATAATTTTATTTTGGAGATCCAATACTGAAAGGGATTGAAGCGTTGTTTTGGAATTACACCTGTAGATAATACAATTGGCAGTATATACACCTTTCGCAGGCCCCACATACGAGTAATTTCATTCTTCATGTCGGCTATTATTCTTATTTTGATTAATTTCTGTCACGTAGTATAGATACCAGTTGTGATGCAGCGTTGGATTTAATTGCTAGACCTCACAATAGCCTCACAGTTCAATTAGAATAGCTCTGTTGTGGGTTTAATCCCCCAAAGAACATCCTTTTGTGTGCTGAACGTGTCTATTCTGTGGATGTAATAAAAGATCTTACGTATGTATTTAAATGTATATGTATTATATCAGTCATCTGGTTCTTTGAAAAGCTTTGGTTAGTTAGAGGTTGTGGTGTTGTGTGACTTGTTCATGCAATATTTATTTATTTCGATATTACGGAGGGCGTTCCAAACTTTAGATGTGCCGTTATGTAAGCAATAAATAAAGCAGGAAGTTAAATAATCTAAAGCTTGAAAGACACAGTTGTCTTCAAAAGCTTTAAATCCTAGGCCAACATAAATTTAACTTTATTTTCCACTACCTAAGGTTTATTTTTCAGTTTCGCAAGTCTCGCCGTAAAGCAATGGAAGATACGCCCGTGTGTATTCAAAATTGCATATAATAGGTAATTCATGATGGAAAAACATAGCAGTGCGAATATCTTTATTTATTAAACCAACAAGTCTCTAGCGAGTAACAATGCAACGAGTACCGAGAAGTTGTTATGTTGCCATTTTTATTTATTGCTATTTAACTGACAATGGCAGAGCGTAGGTACTTGTACTTGAAATAACAAGTATTTGGAAATGTAAAGAATAATATACAATAATATAAAATACATGTAAAATATTTGATCTATCTAAGGACCGTTAAAACCGATCTATAAATAGCTCAATTGATCCAGATCAGTGAAAGAAACGCTACCCTGCCAGCGGGTAGCGTTACTTGCACTGGCGGCATTGCCACGTTGAATGGTAATGCTTATACGCTGAGCCAGATAGGAGCCAGCTCTTGGGTCACGTAATGTATCTATCAGAAATAATTTTGAAAACGCGGTGGACTCCTGTTTCCCACGGGCCCAAGCTCTTGACTTCAAAAGCCTCAAATATATAAGCCTTAGATAATACACTATATTAATATAAATAGTATGTAATATTGCACATCATTAAAACTGCTAAGTACATAAATAAACCTTCCAATTAAAATATTTGTGACAACATTAAAGAAATCTACGCAAAGCTTTAAGCAAGTTTTTTTATTTCCATGTCCAATTAATAAACGAGTAATAATTATTAAAACCTACTGTATCAATCACACTGTGTCTCACAGTCATTGCAATTTACGTCTTTCGTTGCAAATTACGTTTGCAAGTAAAGTTTTAATTGCAACGGATCAATATTCTCATTAACGAGTTCATTAACTCGCTTAATTAATTGCCAGTGCACGAGAAAATACCTCCCATGCAGTTCAAATTTTACTTGAAAATAGAGAATAGAGAGAGAAATTCGCAAAAGAAATGTTTAGCAATGTAAGATTCTTTTTAAACTTATTCTAGAGTTTTTTAGATTATTTTATGGAACGTGATGTAATTTCGTAGCGTAAGTTTTTAGTTTTTTTTTTTAATGAAAAAGTATATTTTTATAGAAGTATAACATTAACATCATGATTATTATATTACTAATATTACAAGTGTAATGGCTAAACCGATTTGGATGAAACTTGGTACGGATATAGATTAAGATTTTTTATGTAGGCGTACGATGCCGCGGGCAGAGGCTAGTATACAAATTTATAAATGATATTGTATCGTCTAAAATGATGTTGACGACTTCTGTGGTGCAATGGGCAAAGGCCCGGCTGTTACGCAGAATTGCGGGTTCGATTCCCGCCGCGGGACAAATTTTTATAAAGCGGGCTGTGTGAAAAGTCCGGCAAAAAATAAAAAAATAATATCATGTTCATATCTAAAGAGGTATGAGGCATACAATTGTTACATCAAAAGCAATCCTAAAATCTGAAACGTATTGCACAATCCCATAGAGAAGCATATTTGATCGACCTTCAATCATCGTTCTGCTAATAAAACAAATGAACAAGGTATACGAGCACGATATTTCAGTTATCACGCCATCTATGAATTACAAATCTGTGCTACGTCTGAAGACAATACAATAGATGAGAATCGAGGAGCCTTGGAAACGAACACACCAGGATTAGATAGGTATCAAAGGTAAGTACATTTGCGGAAAATAATCTTATTTATCTTATGTTTCAATGGTTTTATTTTGTATAGACTGAAACACTCTCGGTTTTTTAGTCTGTTAAAAATATAACCACAAGTCAACCTTTTTATACGTATGTATGACCACGCATAACTTTTTACAGAGTACTTCAATTTCAATAATGATTTTTGTATTGGATAGCGTATACAATAAATGAATATGAATAATATACTTAAAAGTTGGTCCTTTTAAGTATATTATTCATAAGTTGGTCATATCAATAATTACGTTTAGGAAACTAAAAAGATTTATCTTTATTTATATCAAATACGAAATTAAGTTTACTTGGATGAAATACATTTTTTTTATATATTTTTCAAATCGGTTTATACATGAGGGAGTTATTAGGTAACAAGAATAAAATTAAAAAAACAACCTTTTTTAAGTCTGTTAAAATTAATTCATTCTTAACCCACAGTTTTCATCTGTGAACAGATTAAACTTGACACATATATAGCTCTACTGACACTACAATATGGTGGAGTTTTGAAGTTGATCTGATGGCGTAGACTAAGAGAGTTAAAGAAAAAGGTAGGCTGGTATAACGCGTGCAGGCAGATGTTAGTCATACTAATACTAGAAATGCGAAAGTTTGTGAGACTAAACTGACAAAACAAGGACGATCCTTAGTAGTCTAGTATTACGCGTGCAAAGCCACGGGCGGAAGTTAGTATAAAATACATGTGAAGCAGTTGGGGATCTGAAACAAATTCCCCGATTGTACCTACACTATAATTGTGATCACTGATGCATGCACCAGATTTGCAAAAACTTAAATAAACATTTATTTAATGTTGATTTGAAATTGTAATTCATACTGTAGCATTGTTTATCCTTCGAATAATATATTCGGTTTTTATATCATTATCGAGATTCGGTACCCGAGATTGCAGTTGGCTGCATTATGGATCCGGACTATTTTATATTACGAGCACACTGACGCCCGCTGTGGCGCTCTGGGCGTAAGCGTGCATGATACGCATAAGGTAACGGGTTCGATTCCCGCCGCGTGACAAATGTTTGTATGATCTGCAAGTATTTCTCTCGGGTCTGGGAGTTTTTCTATGTATAATTTGTTTTTACTAGAAAACATAAGTAGAAGGTATATCAGTCCTAAAACACATATGTGGTACCTAAAACACAAGCTCTGCTTACTTTGGGGCTAGATGACGATGTGTTTAATGTCCGGCATTATTTATTTATTTAATTTCATGTCGTATCACTAGTTTTTTCGAACCAGTGTGCTGAAAGGATTAAAATGCGCCAGAGCTCTTTTTTTAATCAAACGAGAAGCCTAATCATCTTTTGATCTTTTGATTATAGTCTTCATGATAATTCCCAACATCTATATTATCATCATCATCATAACAGCCTTTATGAAGTCCACTGCTGAACATAGGCCTTAGGAAGAACGATTTTGAGCCCTCTCCATCTACCGACTTCCTGCGATCTTTATAATGTCGTCAGTCCATCGGATGGGGGGTCGTCCTACGTTTCGTTTTCCTGTCCTTGGTCGCCATTCGAGAACTTTTATTCCCCAACGGTTATCAGTTCTACGAGCTATATGGCCTGCCCATTGCCACTTCAACTTGCAAATTTTTAGTGCTATGTCGGTGACTTTGGTTCTTTTACGGATTTCCTTGTTGCGGATCTATATTATAATCATACTTAAAACTAGGTGGATTTTCAATCCTTTCCACAACTGGGTAACATGTAAGTTCTAACTACTCGTAGGTATTCTATGAATATACAATATACAAACTCGCCACTCCCAATCCGAACCGTCTTGCATTCGCTTCTATTCTATTTATACAACAAATTGCCCGTGACCCCAATATGAACCAAGTCGTTATTGTTCGCTCGTTCGACGACAATTGAAATATATCAATCGCGTGACCAGTGAGATGCAGTGGCTACGCAGAGATTACAATCATATATAACACAGTGAGCTACAATGTGACCTACGTAGGTCATATACCAAATACCTAGTGGCTTTTATGACCAAGTGGACATAGTTGGCATGATTACATCCACGTAAATGTGTTTGATAAGAGGGAAAATGTTTGGCCACCTTCTACGGCATAACATCCATTCTTCTTCTTATTATCGTGTCACTAGTTATTTCTAACCAGTGTGGTGAAAGGATTAAAGTGCGCTTCGGAGGCTGTGTTTTATGGTAACGAACAATCAAAATAACTGAATTGAGAACCTACTTCTTTATTTGAAAAAAAAAAAGAAGAATGTCAACAATACAACACAAAAGTCAACAAAAGCCTCTTACGCTTAAATTTATATTTAATTTAATGATCAAAACGATCATGGTAGTCATATTTCATATTGTAACGGGTTTTGGAGAGTCTTATGGCTAACAAAGAGCGTGATGAAGAGCCAGCAAACATCTTAGAATACAAATAACAGAATAATATATTACGTATATGTATTTAAGATGTAATTGTAAGTAAAATTTCAAATACGAAAAGCAGTGTCAAAACAGAAAAGGACTCAATTAATTAATTATCCAACTTGCTGGCAATATAGAAATGCTTTGAAAATAAGCTAAATAGCGAGCCGACATTACTCACGTAAACGTGGAACTAAATGCTACACCATTTATTTGAAAGCAAAGATTAATGGAAGCAAGATTTAGTTAAAATCTAATATTTAATTTGTGTTTCCTTTGGTGATTTCGAAGGCTGTGGTGAGTTAAAAGCCGGGTGGTATTACTAATTATACTGTACGAAGATAGATTAAAGTAAGAACTGATTGATGTCATATCCTGAGTTAAGATTTAATAGTTATTATAAAATCCAGCATTTTGTAATTCCTCTGTTGAGCTAGAATATTTTCATTAATAATCATTTTAAATAAATAAATGATGCCGGACATTTCACTCAGCATCATCTGGCCTCAAAGAAAGCAGAGCTTGTGTTATGGGTACCACATGACTGATATACTACTTTAATACATTTTCTTTTGTAAATTCATACATATTATACATAGAAAATACCCTGACCCGAGACAAACACTTGCAGATCTACAAATTGTCTCGCGGCGGGAATCGAATCCGCAACCTTTGCGTCTCTGGAGGACCTTGGCCCACACAGAGGTCATCTGCTTAGCAAAATACCTCTTTCATATTGCGGTAATCTCTTCGACCCTGAGCTCTAACTAGACATTTTTTGTAAACTTTTTACATACATGCGTATGTAAAAAGTTTATGCGTACATGCGAGAAACCAGGTTTTACTCACGTATTGTTTTATCGACGAAGGCACCGATTCTGTTTCGATTCACATTTGAGAATCTTCATCATCATCATATTGATTCGTAGTTTGCTTATTCGTGCTCGCGGCTGCCGCTAAAATATGACATGAGTTAAAACTTGTTTCTCAAATTGTACCACGTTATTTACAATTTTCATCGCTCTACCTGGTCGGAGAACTTTATTATTTTTAGGTAAGTTCGTGTCTTGCAGACTTAGGTCGTTCGCATTATACAATTAATAATTGAGCGGACTGAATACATAATATTAATACTCTGTAATCCAGCCCAAAGGTGCATCGACTCGAAGGAAAAAACTGAGATAAACAACTCATACACAGGATGTGTCTGTCGCATCGATAACGATTGTTATTAACATGTTTCTGCCATTAATTATTCAAATGGTGAACACCGCGATGTCACAGATTGATAGATAGTGTTTAGAGATAACTTAAGCTTCGAGCGCGAAAGTCTTGAAATATTGCTGAGATTATGTATGGTCGCCCAAGGGTTCTATACTAGGACCTTGATATTAAAGATGACATAGATTTACATCGTTTCTCGAATGTTTCTAGTTAGCAATTTTCAACAAAAATGTTTAAGGAATAAAACTTTAACTACACGTAGGTACTTAGTATTGCAAAATACACAAACTGAATTCAAAATTAATAGCTCTGTTTAGCCGTAAAACTCACTTCACAACAAACACAGTCGATTTATGCCCGATATTAACTTTGAAAGGCATCGAGGGAGAATTTGGTTCATTTCGAGTCACCCCACGTAGCCCAGTAGGTGGCAAGGTCGTCCATCACCATACCCTTACAACAAATCGTTAGCCGTTTCAATGGAAACCATTTGAAAACCCTCATATCAATGAAGGAAGCCATATTGACAGTACCAAAGATACGTTAAGTTTAAAGAGATTGATTATGCCGACAATTTACAATTATTTTTTTACACAAATACTTTATATTATTATTATAGATTTCAAAGTTAATTAAGAACATTTTATATTAAGAAGATCAAAAATGCAATGCACTTAGCAAACACAAAGCATCAGCCATATTTACATATTTGTTAGTAAAGAGGTTTATATGTTGCTAAAACACACAGTAATGGCAAAGCCGATTTAGTTGAAACTTGGTTTAGATATATATGTATATCTGTATTAATATATAAGCTACTTTTTATATATGTACTACGCGTGTAAAGTCGTAGGCAACAGCTAGTAGGTAGTACATATAAACGAATTGAGTAAAATTGAGCAATTAGCTCAAACCTCGTGAGATTGATGATGTGATCATCTTTCCATGCTAAACTGAAGTGAACAGTTCATATATAACACTTCAATTCATTCAATCAATCAATTAATACTTCAAATGGATTTAAAAGCAGGCAGAAACCAAAGCCCAGAAACAAATAGACATTGGCAAATGAGTGGTTCTCCAACTTTAGAGCTAAAGGAACATTAATAAATCAGCTCGGTGCAATCTGTCAGGGAACTATAAAACTTTTGCAAGCAAAATTCGTCTTTGAATAAGAAATTATGAAAACTTTCCGGTTTGTCAGTTTTCTGAATTTAAATTCCTTTATTGCTAAAAATCTGAAAAGACACAATGTTTTAAACACTAACAAGAATAAAAACAAATCCTAAAGTAGTCAAAACACTACAGTAGAAACAATGATTGAATCATTTTAACAAATGAATAATGATTGCTCGTAAGGGTTCCCCAATTTCGTAAGGTTTCAATAAATTGGCCGAATAAATTGACATAGATTTTTCGTGATGGAACAAGATATCGCGAGAATATTACTACGACCTACGATAAATTACAGAAGATAATGAATTCGTTATAAGTAGGTAAATGTTCCATTATAGCTGTAATTTGGAATCGGTATAATGACATATTAGGAGAAGAAGAAATAGAAGAAACGTGCCGACACGACATAAAGTGGGACAAAAGCAGTGAAATGATGATAAATAAGGTATGGTCAAAAGTTTTGAGAATAGTGATTTAAAAATCATTTATACATTTATTTTCTGAAAAAATATTATAGCTAATATACTTGTTAGTATGTTAACTATTTGACACTGAAATAAGACACATATTTTGTAATCGGTTTTGTTATAATTTAAAATTAACTTTAACCTATTTGTTTGTTTGATTGTTTAACATTATTATTAAGTTATTAAGATATTTTGTAAGAAGGTACTTAACACAAGAAGTTTTAAACTGCCCTTTATCCTGCCATCATGGAAACATTGTCAAGAAATGGGACATCAAATATTCTCAGGTTTGATTTGAATTTTGATGTGATGGAGTATGGAGTTTATAGAGTCTGTTTGATAAAATTAGTAGTCGTAAGGTGATTTATGTTAACGAAATATGATACTAAATGCAATTATTTACGACTCTATTCATTTTCAAGTATAAGTGGTTCCCTTACTCTGCTACGTCTTGAATTATTCGTTGATTCACCACGCAATTTTTTGTTGCTACCAACAAATAATAGGTACTCAATACTTAAAGCACTTTATTTCCTTAAAGTTTTTTCTCATATTAAGATACAAAAACACCATTTTACTTAACACGAAACGGAAATTTTTATTACGCAGCAAATAATGCGGACTAACATGTAATTTGTACCACAAATAATTAGGAAGCAAAAACATGATGCGAGAATGCTGTTGATCGTTGTACACAAGAAGGCTCTACAGACGGTCCAATTTCAGAGACAATGTTTTGAGACGATTGAGTTGGTTCTTTAACGTTTGGCATGCAAATAAACTAGCCAGTTACAATATTGATGACAACGTTGTAGTAAAAAAAATCAATGATTAAAATCTGTTCCCTATTCGTTTTTAACCGACTTCAAAAAAAAGAGGTTCGCGGATAACTTCGTTGTTTATGAACCGATTTTGATGATTCTTTTTTTGTTGGAAAGGAGTTATCTTAAGGGTGGTACCATTGTAAGGAAACCAGAATCTGATGATGGCATCCCAAATAAATCGAGGAGAACTTTCGAAAATCGTAGTGGCGACTAGTGCGTTTGTTTATTTTTTATTAAAGTATTTTAAAGCACTACTATTTAATGAAGGTCTGTAGTCGATCTGATGATGGAGCCAAAATACAGTCGAGGGAACTCCTCAATGATTTAGAGCAACCACCTGGTTTGGGCTTGATTCATTTGTATTGATGAGGACTGTACACCTAGATGGGTTGTGACTGTCATTAGGGGTCTGATGATGAAGACGAAAGACAATGAAGGGAACTCCTCAACGTTTTACAGTACCTTGTGTGTAACCTTGTGTATATACATGAAGTCGGTTTTCTTTTTAATTTTTAAAACGTAATTATTGCAAATGCAATTTCACCTACAATTTTCTAATGTTCAGAAAAACAAATGTCAATATAATATTCAATGTCAATATTCTTATCCAGATTACCGTTATAAAATCAATTAAATTGTTAAGAATAATAAAAATTTAAGTTGTACCGAAGTTTATCAGCCATTAGGAGAATCAGCGCTCTTGCCCTACTAGCCGTGCGATTATGTAATTCTGATACTATCAAAACATTGAAACTAATAGCTTTCAGTTACTATTGATGAATTTGTATTACGCAAGGCTAATGTTGATTGGAATACATACGAATATAAATATCTCATATGAATAGAAATAGAGATATAAACTGAACGTACGTAATACCAATCCGTTAAAAATGCCTATTGTTCGCAACTGATATACATTGATTGTATTAAAAGTTCTGTGATCGCCATGCAGATCGGATGGTGAATCAGATTGTATGTACGATTCAAGTACTTACATCAAAAGTAGCATGTTTCGGCAAGGCTGTATGCGGTGCAATCAGTAGTTAACGAGATAGACGGAGCCTTCAAGACCATTTAACTGAGGGTCAAGATTCTAGACTCTCAAGACTAATTTATATAAACCCTAATATAAATGACTATAATATTGATAAGAATGCATGGCTTCATGTTGCTCTGCCCTCAGACAGTTAATTGACACATTTGAAATGTATAAACTCGCATGTATTAGTTTTTCGTAGTAAAGGTAGTTATAAGATGGATCATGCAAAAAAGCGCTACGACCAGGATGAGTTTCTTGCCAGTTCTTTTCGAGCTTGGGTTAGGAGGAATTAGCACCTACATTCACCTAGTATGTAAGAGGTTTCAAAGTGATCCTTGTATTGAATAATATCTTATATCTTTTGACTTTGACTTTGGACCTTAAACAAGCAATTCCAAGATATCGTTATAATATAATTTCGAAGTAGCTAACGAAATCAACTGAAATCAGCTATAGCTGGGTTTACATAAAACGCTTTCTGGGTATTGATTATAGCTTCAAAATGAAGATGAGTGGGTATGATATATATATATATATATATAGGATATAGATATAAAATATATATAGGTGTCAGAAATATAGGTATGTATAAAAAATCCTGTTCAGATAGATAGATAGATAGAAAACACTTTATTGACTACCACACAGAATATTACAGTAACAAAAAACTAAACTTATTTAAGGCAATACAATGGGCGGCCTTATCAATATATATATATATAAACTAAACAAATACTGATATAAATATATACATACATATGAACTCAATAGATATATATATATATATATATATATATATATATATATATATATATATATAAAGATAAACAGTATAAAAAATCAACAATACAGAAATGACTACGTATAACAGCACGACAAATAATGTTTCATGACCAAGTTTTTGAAGATGGGAAGAGTCTTGGCCTTTCTGATATCTACAGGCAACGCGTTCCACAAGCGGACAGCCTGCACTGTAAATTACTTTCCATAGAAGGAGGAGAGGAGTGAACAGGAATATTGAGTTGATTGGTATCTGAGGAGCGTAAGAGTCGAAGGTTAGAGAGAAAGAGAAATTCAAACCGTTCCTTGAGATAAATGGGCGTTGTAGGTAGGAGGAGACGCCCCCCTACCTACTAATACTTCTCGATGCACCTTACTTTTTTTCGCCTTCTCTACTAATTAAAAGTACTTACCTAAATTAACCCCAAATAACTAAATGATATTATATAATATAATTTAAATCCCTTTGATCTATTATTAATTTGGCCAATGATTCGTCTAGTGGTTGTGATAAAAATCCTACGTTGTCTTTCGAATATAGTAACTCTGATTCTTTAAGAGAATTATGTTGAGATATGTATTTAAAATATTATAAACTTTATTATTAGAAGTAATAATTCTCTACAATGAAGAATATTTTTGATTTGCCTACGCTGTGTCTCGATAATTATATTATTTGTTGTCCTTTAGTGATATTATAAACTGCGTGAAGTATTATATCCAATCTAATATTACTGAGACATCTTATTAAAACGGCTTTAGTTATTTCAATATTTTTCGAGATTACAACCGCAACATTCTATGAAAGGGTAGTGTTCAACCCACACCGTCATTACAAACATATGTGGGGGGTGTGTTTAGGGTGAAATTACGTCGAAAGTAACGTTAGCACCATGTCCAAACTGCTTCGGGTGGGAGTACAAGCACATGGAGTATGGTAGTACATTGAATAACATGCAGGTAAGCAATTCTCGGTGGAGAGCACAGGAGATGCTTCAGGTCTTTTCGGTTGCTATCTTACTAAAAGCTTTTTTCAATAAAGTAAATGTTTTATTAACTAATTCTCTTATTTCTTTTAGCACAGAACATAATCTACTTATTATTCGGGAATGATTGGAGTTTTTATTAAAAACACGGCCAAATCATTGGCCTATTCTATAATCCAATTTCAATGAGACAAAGTTCAAAATTAAGTGCAACCTGACCAATCTTCCAATTAATTAAAGTTCCTCTCCATCCAATCTGGATGAAATCGCTTCCTTAGCAATAAGACTACCTACTTAAGTTGTTTTTTTATGTATATCTAGTAGACAAGTTGTTTTATTTCGTTTTAAGGTGTACTGTAAAGAGTTTCATGAATTCGGTTAATTATTTATTTAAAAAATTGTTATTACATAGCAGTTAAACTAGATTTTCGAAATTTTATAAGTGTCATTATTTTAGATATTGTCAACTCTTAATTACTCGAATTAACATTAACTACTTATTATTCTGAAATGATTGGAAATTTTAAAAACAAGTCCAAATCATTTGCATATAGAATCTTATCCCAATGAGACAAAAGTCGCCAGACAAGTCATCATGAAATAGATCGAATAAAGTTAGAAGGCGCTGTAAGAATCTGCCAATACATAATACACTAACTATTACAATGTATTCGCTTGAAACATTACCAGTTTGAATAATATTTGACAATTGCTTTGGATTTACGAGCTCGATAACGTCATAAACTTGGAGATAACTTTCCAGAACTATTCTCAAGAAAACCCCTAAGGCTTCTTCATCCTTCAACAACTACCGTCTATATAATCTTCCGATACACACTACACAACATACACTGTCCTTACCAATTTAGCGTATAAAGATCTTAAAAGTGGTCATTTACCAGTAATTTTAGTGCATAAGCCGGTAAACTGAGTACTTACCATTAAGGCAGCTTGTAACCAAGGCTACGGTACAGCCTGGGGCATACAGCTAGTTCAATTAACCAAAAAAAAATAGAATTACACACTTGCTAGCTCTTTATGATATACTAGCTGTTGCCTGCAACTTCGTTCGCATTTTTTAAAAGGAATTATAGCTTTAATCCTTCCTCATGCAATTTATCTCCTTGTCAAATTTTATTGTAAAGTTTGAAACCAATCACACCAACCACCCATTAAAACGTTTCCATACTCACACCCCATTTTACTTCTTTATGAGGGTTATTTTGAAAATTCCTGAAACACGAGTTCATTTATTTTTCATTTAAATTAATAATAATAATAATTATTATTATTATTATATATTATAAGCAGCTATTAGGGCCTGCAATATCCGTACTGTCACATTTAATTGATAGATTGTTGATTAAGTATTTCATTGTTTCGCGTTTCAATATCAATCATCTTTACATGGTTTCAAAACTATTTGACCCAAGGGCTCAGGCCAAGCATTGATACTGCGTGAGCTCGTCTTTGAATTCACTTACGAGGCGTTGCCCCACATTATCAATTAATATCTATCATTAAACTCAGTCATCTGTGCTTGTGGTCTGATAGCGTGATATTCCACTTAACAACCGAATGGTACACTACGACTTCTAATCTTATCTTGCAAAATGCAAACTACAGCGCTTACTACAAATAAACATAATCCACGCAAATGTAATCATTAATCGTTATGATAAATGCCAGTTATGACTACGGAGCTCTTACGATACGAATTTAGATAGTTTTTTCTTTTGTCATTTTGTTTATTGAAATAATTGTACTAGCTGTCTCTACTAAGCTGCATTAAGTTAAGTTATAGTGTTTCGAGATTTCCGGCCGACTTGAACAATGGTAGGATGCGACGACTGTTAAGTAATATTTAACTGTTAATATGTATTTACAGTTTGTCGTCAAATGATTAACAAATAATTAAGAGATAATATCTAAGATATTGTCACTGTTGTATAATTTTGAAACCTGGTTTTACTGCTATGCAATAACAAAAATTTAAAACAATTAAATGAATGAATTCATACTTAAAACTAAATGAAACAATTTGTCTACTAAATATACTTAACAAAAAAAAAACTATGGGAGGACTTAATTCTAAAAAAGCGGTGTCATCCAGATAACCTTTGGATGGAGATGAGCTTAACTTAATTGGAAGATTGGTCGGGGTGCACTAAATTCTGAAATTTAACTTACTTATACAAAATAAATAAATAATCCCGGACATTTCACACAACATCATCTGGACCCAAAGTAAGCAGAGCTTGTGTTATGGGTACCACATGATTGATATACTACTTATATGCTTGTTTTTTTTTTGAAAATACATACATATTATACATAGGAAATACTCTAGGTATTTACTATGTATAATATGTATGTAACATATTATACATAGACCGAGACAAATACTTACATACAAACATTTGTCCCGCGGCGGAAATCGAACCCGCAACCTTCTGCGTCTATATCATATATACTAAATATCATAGACATATACACTGAGACCAATGGAGACTCAATCATCAATGTAGATCAGCTGATCTACTATCTAGCTAATCAGCTGAGAGTAGCTACTCTCAACAGAAATAAAACAACGAAATTCACCGTAAAATACACGATGCAAATATTACAATCTTAAACGACAAAAGTCCTGTTCTCAAAAAAAAATATATTTATTTAAACTGGCAAAAAGCCTTCTGTGGTATACAAGTGATATCACTTTTAAAGTTTATTATAATAATAATAATAATAAACTTTAAAAGAACATAACATTTTAGGTACGTACAAACAAAATTAATGCTACAGCTAGAATGTAATATGTCCAGCAAGCGGCGGTCTTATCGCATATGGCGATATCTTCCAGACAACCTTTAACTATACTAAACTTAATCTAGAAGAAAATTGAGGTGTCGATAAACCAACTACAAGTTTCAGCGTGTTAGGTATTTGCCAGCCCCCGAACTAGTTGGAAACTGTATCTCGGGGTTATGGTTGTACCATGTATGGTTGTAGTATGAATTCGGAGTAAGTTTTATCAGCCTTGTGGTTCCCACCTCTATGACAGCTTTGCTTAGTTTGGGGCTAGATGGTTAAGCGTGATAGTCCATAGTTCATTATTCATGTACCTACTGGTTTTGTGTTTATTTTATTTTCTGTTTTGTAACTTTGTTTGTTTATTTTTTATAATGTATCGTTTCATGTACGCTAAACAAAATTGGTTCTAACGGAGGACCAGTGCAGATTGTTGACACTGCAATCCGCTAATGCTGAGTTAGTGTCTATTTTGCAGCTACCATTAATTAGTATGTACCTAATTATGTTAGTTTGTATTGGTTTATTGTATTTTGTCTATTCGTCTAATGTAATGTGTTATCAATAAAAACATACTCTATTCTATTTCAATATTATTTTTAGACTGAATTGTGTTACTATAAACATGACATCACGATATTTTAACTAAATATTGCTGGACAATGCACACATCACCATCTAGTCCCAAACTAAGCTTGTATTATGGTGACTAGATGACTAATTTAGTACTTATATATTTCTAAATACATACTTATTATAATTTATAGCACCCAGACGCAGAACAAACATCTATGTCCTTCACACAAATGTTTATCCTGGGAGGGAATCGAACCCTCAACCTACAGTGCAGAAGGTAGAGCTACTACAAACTGAGCTGACAGGCCAGTCAACTAAGTAAAGTATTTGGTGTTAAATGGAGCTCTGTGAATAAGCTGTCGACATCCATCACCTATAAACAGATCCGAATTGTATTCGATCAACATAATAAATCTCAAACCACCCTGATAAAGTTTATTTTAGATTGAAGGCCAATTTAAAGTGATAGGGCCCTGCTGATAGAATTAATTTCATCTGAATTTTGAATCAGAGATACTCGGCTCAAAAGATCTTCAATGTTTATTGTTCTATCTTAATAGGGCCAGGTCTATTTTTATTACACAATCATACTTCAGGATTTACTTAGTGAAAACTGAAATCCTTCAACACTGGCTATTTTATCATCGTTCGTATGGATTACCGTCGGTGTCGTCTAGAGCACTGTAGGTCTAGTGGTACAAGTGCCGACTTAATCTTAAGTGCATGGGTCATGCACCAATGTATTTTAGTGTGCGAAAAGTCATATGTCGTAAAACTTAAACATTTTAAGACCACATGTCCAGACCATGACCTTTAACCACAATAGTTCGAATTAATTAGTGACACGATAAGATGAACAACCGTTGTGGCATATCTTAAAGGCTTTCGAAGTTTAGAAGACACGTCTCGGCTATCATGACAGAGATATTTTAACTCACCCGGAGCTCTACAAGCTACATTTTTAGAGCCGTTATTATTTAACTTATACGCATTCGAACGCTATCGTTAACGCTATCGACAGTCTGGCAATAGACAAATAATTCGAAAATAAGCATAAAATGCATTTGACCTTCAACAAATCCCAAAATCATTTTGAGAGCATTGACCTCAGATCAATTACAATGAATCGGTCATACTAAAAAAAGCTTTTACGATTCGTTTTTTGTTGCGTTGCATAACACTTACTAACGAACAAACTGGTTTTGAAACGTATAAATAGTTCCTTTTATTTAATTTAAACTAGTTAGTCGGAGCTTCACTCCATCCGGTGATATCTAAATATCTCACAACGCTTATCAATATCAACTAATTCTATAATAGCATAGCACTTGGCACAGCTAACTAAGGCGTTCCTCTAACGTACTCAGTACTTGGATGGATGACCACATTGGCATAAGGCTTCCGTGCTTTGGAGAGCATATTAAGCAGTCGGTTAAGATCGAGCTATAAAAAATATTCCCTAAAAAATTGTCCCTAGAATTGGTCACTGAACCATACGAATGTACGAAAATTATAATATACTAGCTGTCCCGTTAGCGACTTCATCCGCGCGTTTTAAAATTAATATTTAAAAAAAATATGTAAATCTAAACCATTCTCGAATCCACTTGAACACACAAACAAAAATAAACATCAAAATAGGCCCAGCCTTTTAGGAGGAGTTTAATAACAAACGTACGCACAGAAGATTTATATATATAAAGTCATGATAAAAACCTTTGGTCTTAGCTATTTATATCAGACAATCGAAGCATTGCATAAATAGTACATCGTGCAGAACTATTTCTAGCCTCCACAAATCCTCACATCTGTCTTCCGTTTTTCTAATCATTAATGTCCCATGCAATCCCATACAAAGTTGCAAACGGCTGTATTTCAATCGATTACGACGCCGCCGTCTGTAGGGTATTACTCTGAATGTCTGAGAACCGAGACACTATTAAGTATCTTGTGGTGTGAACAGCAACAAGCTCACTTTAATGCCAGTAGTAGTAATACTTGTTAACTTTTAAAATCATTTTATCGGTTATAACTAAGTTATTTTAAGTTATAAAGAAGCTAAGACCAATTTCGTTTCATCACTGTATTTTGTATTTTAAAATACGTAAAGGTCACCGGACAAGTCTTTGTGAAATGCACGAACAGCTCATTAGAATATATTACTAAGTGTACTTAGTACACTAGTACACTTGTGAGTGTACTTAAATTTTGAGCGGCAATGGACGACCTTTATTACTTTTGTTGGCTTAGAAACAATTGTCTTCTAACACGTCTTCAGTGTCAACGGATGTTGCTTCTTAAAATCATGGATTCGAACTGATATATCTCGCGTCGCATATTCATCTATATATATAAAAGGCAATGTGTGTGTATGTATAGACTATAGACTCCGAAACAACTGGACCCATTTCGATAAAACTTTTATGTAATCTTCAAATTGGTCTAGCGGATCCTGTGAAGTTTGGTAGCGATCAGATCATCAGAACTTTATTTTGTTTTGCATCAATCTAATTTGGTATGAATATAGATTGTATCATAGAAACGGACATAGGCTATTTTTTATGTATGTACTATACGTGCTAAGCCGCGGCCAAAAGCTAGTATTAGATATCAATATTCAGTGTTTCATGTCGTTTTTCATTATTCCCCGATTTGAACATCAGAAAAAAGAAACTTTATACAGTTACATGTCCAACGCAATTTTATCAAAAATATAAAATACCATTTCTATTTCAAACACGAACAGAAAAGATGCGTATGGAATTAATTTGCTTGAAGATTAAGAAATACCTCCATGGAAGCAGGTGCAAGACTGGATCCGCTGGACCCAGTCAGGTTACAGACAACCGGGTTAGACTTACCTGTAACACAAGAAAAAAATATTGATAAATATTACCGTCTCGTCGGGCGATAGCAAAAACATTACATGCAGGTTTGGTTGAGAGTTTTAGGTTCCGCGGATATACAAGTTGTTAATACATTTAACGTTGAATTGAAACGAAAAGTCAAAATTAAGTACTATGATCTATTTCCTACGAGTAACTAAATCTGAGCAAGATTCGTAAATCAATCAATTAAAAAGGTGGCTGATTTGGGTATGCTTCAGAATCTGAAGAAGCTCTAAATGTTAATTTAAACATAATTAAGTTTTAATAACTAAAAAGAAACCGACTTCATTGAATGAAATTTGAGCCTATAATACATTTTTAGTGGAAAGTAGATGTATTTTGTATATATATATATATATATATATGCGTAGGCCAAATAAACGCACCGCTCCAATGAGACAGCGGGGTATCGAAGTACATGAAAACATCATCGATGTATATAATTTTTAAATTTTCGTTGATTTTTCAGCTCGACCGATTTTGATAAAATTTATATGGGACCACCTGTGAAGACCACCTTTCAAACAAAAAAAGAATTTTTCAAAACGGATAAAGTCGGTTAAAAAACCGATTAAAGTTTGTTAGTAACATTACGATAATTTAACACAAAGTTAGATTATTTAGTAAACCTTAAGTATTTCCAATAAATAAATTGTTTCAAAACAAAGTTTAGAGGTAATAAAGTACCTCAATGTATAAAACTTGCCGCGGAACTCTACTAACTATAAAACCAGCTTGATGTGGCAAATTGTCGACTATCACGGTATACGATTTATAACACACGTTTATAGAGAGTATTTATATAGAAGCTATGGTCATTTCTCTTCTTTATAGCTATTAATCTGAATTACCAAGTCGAAAGACCCAATGGTTTCTATTGGCGCCAGATCGTAAAGGATTGCGTGTAGAAGGTTCTCCTCAGTACTAATTTGTTTCCTGTTAAGGAAAACTTTTTGTGCCAGCAAGAGTCTGTTCAATCAGATCATAATAAGTATCTAAATTCTTCAACTTTAATTTTATGTAGATATGTCACAATTTATACAAATTTATACAAACCATAATTCTATTTTTTTTATACAAACAAAATAGAATTATGGTTTATTTGACACACAACACGAAAAAGGTTACAGGTATAGAGAAACAAATAGATAAATGATTAGGGTAGGTAGGCCAAATTACACATAACGAGCGATTACATTTTTCGCTTGTGGTGCCTAACATGTCTAGTCTCAGCATTAATGCTACTTCTATGGGAGACAGCGCTGGTTTTCACACTGGGCCTTACAGATTATTTTTCAGGCCCATATGTTGTTGTTGGGATATTTGCATCATCAATTCATAAAAATATTTCCGTGGAGTTATTTTCTGCATAAAGTACAGGCTACTGCGTTGGCTTTTTGATTGTCAGTGACTCCGCAACAGATGTTGTAAAGGAAAACAATTGAGATTCCGATGTCTAAACTTTTAGTTTTTTTTAAACACTTTATAACCATTGCTAATCTAGCATATAATATACTACCATCATCCTGTTTTGATGGGAACCAGGTTATTGATAGATTATTATTAGATTGATACTAGTATTGATAGAATAGATTTTTTAGTTTTGAGAAGTTTTTAGTACAAGCTTTGCTAAGTTTGGGGCTGTATGGTGTAGTGAGAATAAAAAAAAAAAATACGGGTTGCACTCCGGGATTGCCGACAGAAGTGAAAACTTATTTTAGCGCGTTGAGTTTAGTAATAAATCAATTCAAAATCAGTAATTATGGCGACTGCCAATCAAATACTGAACGAACACAGATGATGCAATATTTTTTGTTCAGAATGTAGATAATATATCAATGAACCCAACTCAGTAAACTTCTCCATACAAAAGTAGACTGTAAACATGTGAATTAAGGTTTATAATCAAATGGGCCGAGCGCGGCAGCCGGCTGCGTCTCGGTAACGGTGTCGCGAATCCAGAGGTTTTACCTCATCTAAAAATATGCGTACCGCGCTAAAAGAAGTTTTCACTTCAATAATTATAATATTGGGGGACAATGCACACAACACCATTTAGCCCAAATTTAAGCATCACATGTATTATAGCGACCATATCACTGATATAATACTTATATACTCGTATCACATGTATTATAGCGACCATATCACTGATATAATACTTATATACTCGTATTTAAACACATACAACATCCTTACTAATATTATAAACGTGAAAGTTTGTATGTATGTTTGTTACTCTTTCACGCAAAAACTACTAAATGGATTTTAATAAAACTATACAATAATATAGCAAAACCATTAGAATAACACATAGGCTATAATTTATAAATATATTGTGTGAATTGTCCAAAATATAACGATATGTGTCAAGTAACTTGGAAAAAAAATTGCCATCTGCAAGCTATTCGCGTGCGTGCGGTGCGCTGCAAAAACCGTTTGAATTACATGAAGTACTAATCCTGTGCAGACGAAGTCGCGGGCACCAGCTAGTAATTTATAACATCCAAACACAGAACATACACCCTATGTTCATGACACAAACTTTTGCTCAAATAATTATCTAAAAATATGTATATATATGACTTAAAGGCTATTGAAACTGAAACTAAATCAGCAACATAAGGAATATAAAATACACATAGACATATTATCATCTCAAATACTAAGACTTAAAATGCAAAGTTTAAGGTCTAGGACATAAACAAGAAGTATAAACGAATAGGAATAAAGTCTGAGAAGCGAAGATATAAAATAGTAAACGCAATAAAATTCGACGAACACACGACCTCATTTGACTTACAGAATGACCATGTTTATGGTTAAGTCTTCACAGTTGTAAGCTTAATAGGTCGTATGTCTTACGTGACTTCATGGCGAAGTAGAGACTGTAAAGATTTACTCTGTCAAATTCAAATTCAAATTTAATATAACTTTATTCAATAAAATCACAAGGACCACTTTGAATCGTCTTCTTACATGCTAGTGAATCTAGGTGCCGGTTCCTCCTAACCTAACCCCCTGTGGAATTTGAGAAGTTGATTTGGATATACGAGTATAATTGATCACAATTTAATTTGAATACATAGGGACTAGTAGATACAGTAGATACTGTATAACCGCTAAAAAAAGTTGTCGACAGATTGTAAGTTTTGTAAAAATTGGCTATGGAAAAATAATTTCGTTTATTTAACCTATTCTTCCTACCGCTAGACAAAGGTATCCCCCAAACCCTTCTAACTAGCTTTATCCTTCGAGATCACCCACCATCCTCTCTTTAAGGTGTCAAGATCGTCCATCCAACCCTTTTTCAACCCACCGCGGCGCCGCTGTCCGTCAGGCTGCCAGGGTGTTACCATGCTGGCCCATCTATCTGAATGCATGCGACTCACGTGACCTGCCCAATCCCACTAAAACCTGGCCGTTTTTCTTCTCGCATCATCATCAGTTCCAGTAATAGAGCGATGATGCTGTTTCGTAGTTTTCGGAATAATTCTTATCTTAGTTAGATATTATAAATCTGAAAGGAGCTCTGTTTGTCTGTTTGTTACGTTTTTTCACCGCTAAACCGATTTTAATGAAATTTGGTATATTACAGATATAGATGGGACCTTGACAAAGGACATAGGCTGTTTTTTATGTAGGTACCACGCGTGCAAAGCCACGGGCAGCAGCTAGTTGTAAATATCAAACTTATATGGGACCCAAGTCGGTAACATACAAAAGTTACTATATCCTCATTCGTATATCATAACTAAAACTTTACTTTTACTTAGCTATTCTATTACCCAAGTACATTTGCCGCAAAATTAAATATCAGTAGCGTATTCTTATCTCAGAGCATTCCTAGAACATGCACATTACATTACTAATGCTATAAGCCAAGATTCCCAGGGAGCTTAAATTACAAGCTAGCTTCGAGATAGCTATAGGGAATTTGTAGATGAGTATGGAAATTATAGTTATAGTGATGATATTAAATTCACTACAAGTCCAGCAAATCGTTTTAGTCTGTAAGTGTTTATGTGTAAGTTTGTTGTTTATTGATTTAGATGCATTTTCGATAAGTCTGATATACACATAGCTGAACCAAGAGCACGAAGGAGTAAAGCCTGTGAATTTTACTCCTGCTACATGACAAGTACTAAATAAGAAATGTAAAGCTTATGAAGGGTAGTCTTTTGAAGAAAGCGTATTATTTCATATTCAAAACTTACCAAACAAACTTAACAAAAGCGTATTATAATATAAATGACTATATTATTGAGAAATGAATAGCCTCATGATGCTCTGCCCTCAGACAGCTAACTTGCCGATTTGAAATGTATAAAATACTGTAATCTTGCATTTTCGTAGTTAAGCTAGTTATAAGAGAGATCATACTATAAAGCGCTAGGACCAGGACTAGTTTCTTGCCAGTTCTTCTCGGACTTGGCGGAGGAATTGGCACCTAAATTAACTTAGTATGTAGGACGTTTCAATGTGACCCTTGTAAATGTTTTGAATAAAAATATTTTTGGTTTTGACTTTGACTTTCGACTTTGACTTTGATTAGAACAAACATGCAATCCTCTGTATGCTGTAATCTACTGGCTATGATCTTCAATTCTCTAGATAAATCAAACGATGACATTAATATTAGTTTTACAGTCGTTTTTAATTGTTTTTAGGAACACCTACAACTACACTACACTGGGTCGTCTTCTCTTATGAGCACACTAACAATGCAGCCTCAGGCGAAGTCTGTAGCCAAAGTCATAATACATCGTTACAAGGGTGATATAGCCGTCTATTAGTTGCTGTTTTGTATTTTAATAGACCACAGCGGTACTGGTTTTGCTTATCTTAAGGTCTTAAGACACTAAAGGCCATGACTATGTTGTTGATTTTGCTGCTCAAATTGACAATAGTTTGTTTATTTTTCGGACTAGCTGAGATATCAAAAAAAAGGATCCTTAATGATTTCATAGTATAGTTCGACAAAAAAATCTACACTAATAAGCGGTTTAAATAAAAACTAAGGACTCTTGCAGTCTATTAGTCTCATTGCGTAATATTTTTATATGCCACTTCTGTGATGTAAACGAAAAGTAAAAAATGTAAGATCGTTCGTATTTTACGAAACTTTCGTTAGTCCAACAAAAGAACAAAATTACCACTAAATGATTCGGAAGAAATACGATGATTGAGCAGCGTACGAGAGTAACAACAATCGTAAAAGCGTAGCCAGTGACAATTGTAATTTGGAAGCGATTAGTTGAGTTGTACTCTGAAACATTTCAAAGATGTTAAATTTTTATTTTAAAATCGACGCCATTGTTAGATATTAGTAGCCATTGTTGAAGAAATAGGTGTAGCAGAAATGGGAGCCTGTTTTCTTTTGTCCAGAGAGAGAGTGTGCTGATTTACACTGACTCCATTGCTCAAATTATAATACCTCAAAAAATGTTTTACGATTTCTATGCTCTTTCAACCTAAAGGTATTGAATTCCAAAAACAAAATATCTTGAAGGTATTGAAGCAAATTGTAACTTGTGTGACAGCGGTCTTAGACACTCGCGCGATCTGACAGGTTCTGCAAGGTCGTTATTGCGTGGATAAGCTGCCCGCGAGCATCGCTTTAGTACGACAGTAAAGTCAACATATCTGCGAACAAATATACTTTGAGCATCTCCAATGTTTTGTTAAGAACTAGTTGAAATACAAAAATAAACGTTAAACATAAAATTATAATATTTAGAAACTCAGTGAGTACTTATTTATATATTTTTCTTTCATACAGACGAATCATATTATATTGTACCATATGCTGTCACAAAGGTCAACATAAATGTAAGAGAAACGGCTTATTTTTAGAAAACAATAAATAGTTAAGAACGCAGAACCAGAGAAGCAAATTAGACTAACCAAGAACATAATTAGAGTAATTAACTAACAAGAATTGCAGCACGTCCTTAAAATATTTCGCGAGAACAAAGACCACAAAGAAACATTTTTAAATATAAATAAAACATACATTAAGTAAAATAAACTTTAAAAAATCAACCATTATGTATCATTATTTTTACATCAATTAATTGCACATTTAAAATCTAAGCAAATAAAAACCTTCTAAAATTCTAACGAAATAAGCCAGGTTCGAGTAGGTATTAGGTAGGTATTAGTACTGTCTGTACAAGTAATGCAATAGACCGACAGCTAACTCAAAACATCAGTTTGTAAATTGATTATTATTGTAAAATGGAGGTGTAATTTTAGTTTAATTATGATTGTAAAGGTAAAAGCTGGTGGTAGCTCCCGAAAGATAAGGAAAATTTTGGAAGGATTTAGGGTACTTTGCTCAGCAGTGAGACGAAATAGGTTCATAAGAAACATTTTTGAACACATAAAATATTAAAGGATTATTTTACGGAAATTTAACATTAACGAGTATAGTCTATCTGTGCCGATTATGCATGGAATTTAGAAATTCTATTCTAACTCGCAAAGACTATTTTGCCTTTGAAGTTTGTAAGGCTACATCTGTTGAATATAAGAAAATAGATTTTCTTTACACATCCTCTAAGATCTAACCAACTAGAGATACGACGGGATATCTATCAAGCCCGGGGGGATAACTGTCGTGAGCTTATATTTTCTAACTTTTTTCTTTATATAGTGAACTAGCTTTCTAAAATAATATTATGGCAGACGTGTCTAGTAACATAGTTAATCAAAGGCAGAAATCTCAAAAATGAGGCCACAACACAATTCTGCTTCTTAAAATAAGTACGATGTCGTTTTGTTTACGGTTATTTACGAAATAGTTAGCCACATTAAAATCAGTTGCCATTATAATAAATTAACCTAATTAAAAGTTAATAGGTACGTTTGTAAGTACCACTACACCAATAGTTCAACACAGAGGAAATCACAGGGGAAACCGGTCACTGTCACTAACTAGTAAAGCTAAATGAGAAAATGTATAACTTACTAGTATCTGCCCGCGGATTCGCATGCGTGGTCCCTGGTACCTACATAACAAAAGTAGCGTATGTAGCCCCAAGATACAATCTATCTTGATATCAAATATCTTCCAGATCCATTTACCCAATTAGCCATGATAACGTAAGAAACAGACGGTCAAAGACATTTTCTAATATATATTACGTAATAGTATAGATATTATATTACCAGCTTATCCTGCGGTTTCACTCGCTTAACATATCCTATAGCAGTTAGGGGTAATTTAGCTGTATCAGTGATTCTTTTTTTATCTATAAGTAGTTCCTATAATTATCTCCTGCAAACAAACAAATTAAATAATTACGTTTTAAAAACTAAAAAAAAGTGACTTCATTGATCAACTTCAAGCCCATAAAAAATATTCCCCTATTTTCCCACCCTTAGGGGGAGTTATTTTTGTTCAAATTGAAATGGAATCAAACGGGAAATAACGAAACGAATTTTTTTTTGTTCAAATCGGTTCATAAAAGACGGAGTTCTGGGGTAACAAACATAAAAATACAATCGAATTGATAACCTCCTCCTTTATTTAAAGTCGGTTATAAACATACATATCAGTTTGTATATGTATAACATACATATACAAACTGTAACTCCTTTATAATATTAGTATAGATTAGTCTTCGTGAATGAATTCAATTTCTTTACCTCTCGACTCTTCTCAATCTGAACACCAGGTGTTCTGTACGAGGGACAGAGGGCAATCCATTTGGAGGCTAATGCGGTTCTCGGGTCATACTGCCTTAGTGGATTCATTTGGGACGTTTACGGCCCATGCGGAAGGGCCGGTGACGGAATGTGGTTAGGTTATTGCTCTATCAGAAGGGCCCTATTACGTAGGTATAGCACATTTCCGAGAACCTTCTAGAATATAAAGATAAACGTTTTTAGATATGCCCCCGTACTTTTTAATATCACAAATTCTCTCTACATGTCATCCAGTATAGTTAAACGTCCTTCGGTTACATGGAGTGACGATTTGTGTAATGTAGATATCAGGACGTGGATCAGAAGAGACGAAGATCAGACCCCGTGTCGCGCCTTTGGAGTGTTTTTTTTTTATTCATTAGTAAAGATGATGTCTTTCATTACGTTTCATTATTATTATTATGAGCAAGTATTCTTTATTATTTTTTGAGTTTGCTTTTAATGAATTAAAATAAATTAATGTTAGTTTCAATTAATAAACATTTAATTTTAATCTAAGTGATTTATTGGTGATGTTTTGAACTAATATAGATATAACTAACTAGATTTATGAGCATAATTATTATTTCCGTTCTTTACAAATAGTGAGCTACTGGATTTGAAACGGTAGAGTTGTTTCGTGCAGTTATAAGAACTAAACTAATCTGAAATTAGCAATCTACTTTCCCCGATAACTTGATACGGTTATTAAAATAGTAAATAAATACATTTGGTTTTAATTAAAGTTAGATCAGCAACAGAATTTATGAAGTACAAGCGTTGTTTTATTACGATAAGAAAAGTAATTACATTCTTAATTTTCTTACACCGTATGAATGTAAGGTAATATTCCCTATTATACTTCATGGTATGAATTTAAGATGATTAATAATAAAAATAGACACTGCGTTACAAATAATAAGTTATTATGCCCTTTAATAAAAAAAATGGTTGTCTTTAGAGTCGGTTTACGGACGACAATTTTACGTGATAACGTATTAAGCGTCACAAGCTCAAGTCAACGCTTGGGCCCATCGTGCCTCTCTATCGCTTGTTCCGCGCTCTCGCTTGCATGCTCTGCTCAGGCGGAACGTGACAATTAGTCATGGTTTTTTGTGCGTGCAGCCGGCGTTCATCGATTTATAACACGTTATCACGTCAAAAAAAATATAACTCTGTGAAACGCCATCGACGTTGGCTTATAAAGTCCTAGCCAAGCAATGTTGGTAGTTACTATAGAATGACGAATGATGAAAATCTCTTGCGTAAAAACATTGGTTAGGAAACATCCTCGCAAGCCATCAATGAAATAAGTCGCAGAGCAAAATAATATATATTAAAAAATGTCATATACATTTTTATAATCAACTAGCTGTTGCCCACGACTTCGCTCGCATTTTTTTTGTAATTGTAGCTTAAATCCTTCCTCCGGATGCAATCACCCACACACCAAAATATCCATACAAACATTCACACCCCATTTTACAACTTTATGAGGGTTATTTTGAAAAATCCTGAAGCACGTGTCCATTTATTTTGCATTTTAATTATTCAAATCAAGTTTCAAGCAAATCGCACCACGCGTTAAAAAGTTCCATACATTAGTTTTCACCTCTTTTCACTCTCTTAGGTATTGAATTTCAAAAAACCTTAGTGGGTGGTTTTGCTATAAAAGGAAGCTACCTTCCAAATTTCAGCTTTCTAGCTTCAGCGGTTTCGGCTCGGCGATGATGAATCAATCAGTCAGTCAGTCAGTCAGGTTAAGCTCTTTTATAGGTATAGATAAACCGCTTTTACAGCAAACAGTTATTATTATTTATAGATATTTTCCTCTTTATATTTATATTTCTTGATAAGGAAACGATCGCTCTATAAATAATAAAAGCGGTTTTATGATTTAAATCAAATATCACAATTTATTTTGAAATACCAAAATGTGCAGAGCTGAAGTAGGTAATAAAAAGGTCAGATTTTGAATACATCATGAACCATGTAGGTGGGTTGACCCATATCACATAAACGCCGCGCCGCACACGCGCTATTGCCATTCTTCGTCTAAAAAGAGCTTTACCTATAAGATTTTAAAATTCCTACCACGTGGAGGCGAGACAGCATAATAAGACGAGGTGATTGATGTGTTTCGGTTTGATTCGTTTGATTGGGCTCTTTATCAGGTTGCCACGGATGACTGAAAATTCCATTAAAAATTGCGCTCAATACATACAACTCAAGTTGGTCTTTTATTTTAAAACGACAAGTCCGAGTGAATTACAATTTTATAGATATTTCGGAGAAGGTATATACTTGCAACTTTTAGTTTTGTTTACTGGCAGCTTCTAGTTTGTTGTTTCTTACATACATAGTTTTGTAAGGTTCTGTTGCTCTTTGGAAAGATGTGGTCGGCCTTCAGTTCACTATAACGTATAATTTGAATAATAAACAGCTGCGGTTATGAAAATATTTGTGAAAGAAGATTTTGGCTTACTAGAATACCTAATTTAGACAAATTTAGTTTAAGGAATTTTAGTTTTCAACCTGGATGTAGTTTAAGGAGCATCTAGATATATTGTATGGAGGTTCTCTCAAATATAAAGTCAAGAACCAAAATACAAAGATCTTACTAGACGATTGTTGTAATTTGGCGTTATTCTAAAGCCTTATCTTCAGAAGAGATAATTATTAAAAGTCATAGTCACCTGTTTTTGTGTGGCATGTGATGATATCTCTCTCAGTGATATTTGTCCTATTTTTCCGAGCATAAGGCTCTTGATCTCAGCGTTCTCAGTCTGAACTTTAAAGTAAGTGGATTCGCAAAGAGCTCACACGTTTGAGCAGTGCGTTAACCGACGTCGAGGTCATGCCTCGCATCTGGGTCACGGTGGTCGGTAGGGCGCACCGTAAAGATATGTAACGCAGAAGAATTTAGCATCATAAAAATATGTACGCCCAACAGACATCCATCACACACGTTTATAATAAAATAACGTATGATTCGCAATATCAGATTAAGAACTTGAAGCTACTTATGGTACAATCTTGTGGTGCGAAACGACTAAAGTCCCGTCAATATCCTATGTAATATTTATTGACATCAACACATAACAACATAATATTTTCTTGACAATTCGCAGCAAGATTTTGCTTTATTTAAATTATGGCATGTCGTAGAATCTAATATGTTCGAGGACATGTGCCAAGTGCACGAAAAGAGCCACTGAGGCGCACTTTAATCCTTTCATCACACTGGTTCGAAATTACTAGTGACACGATAAGAAGAAGACGGCATCTTACTTACTGTTTCTATGTATAATATGTATGTATTTATAAAAAAAGAGGTATATAAGTATAATATCAGTCAAGTGGTACCCATACCTACACAATACACAAGCCACACAAGCTATGCTTACTTTGGGGCCAGATGATGCTGTGTGAAATTTTCGGCAAAACAAAAAAACATAATCCAAAATCTGTATAAATAGGTTTAGAAGTAGGATTTACTAGGTAGGTACAAAATCTCGAAGAACCTGGAAAACTATCTGTGAATCTAACTTTGATGAAACACATCCTCAATTACATTAGAGATGGTTTGAAAATATCGTTCTTCATGGAATGATGGACACCAAATTTAACATAAGTAGACTCACTATCAATTCATTTATGTGTAAACTGATGGTGTTTCGATGGTTAGCTTCCTTCTACACCTTTTAATAAATTTAAAAGCACAAGATACAGCCTCTCAAGTCTCCTTACCGAGATTACACGGTACATTATCGCAACACCACTTACCCGCTCTGCACTGGCCTATGTCACTTAGGATCAGCATGATTACGAGTCATATCGCGTTAAATTATGAGTCATTGGGACTCGGATTTTATTAAATTTTGTCTTATGAAAATTCTATCTGGCAATGGGCTGGCTTCAGTTTCAGATTCGATTTCATATTGTTATTTTAAAGATAGACATACGGAGATAAGCACTTGATATGAAGTGATTACCGCAGCTTATAAACATCAGTAAAATATCAGCAATACATGCATCATTGGACTCATATAGAAATTTTGGATGGAAGCTCATTCCACAGTCTCAGGAAGGAGGAGGAGGAAAGAAATCTTATAAGAAGTCGATATACCAATGTATATACTAACTAGTAAATTATATATTTAGCTATAAGTACATTCAAAAGCTGTTTTTTCATAATTCTTAAAAGCGCTTTTAGGTTGCCTTAGTGAAACATTATACATCTTTGTAACTTTTCCATAATCTGTACCCCGGGTTCATTCTCTTGGTAAAGTGAAAAGTTTAAAATCTTCAGTGGTACTTCAATTACAGGTTGAAAGTCTCGACCTTTCTCATCTCAGGTTTATTTCGAAATCTTAACATTATCTTGTATATTTAAAACAAGTGGAATGCTCCATGACTTCGCTCGCGTAATGTGGTTTTGCAAACAACCTTTAAGTCCCTGCTGTACAATATCACCCCCGATTGAATTTTGGGAATTCATTTCTATTTACGCGTATGCTGTAAAAAAATCTTTTTTTTTTAATAATATTCTATATAAGTTTTTGCAGTTTAGGTTTATAATCTTAGCGAATCTGTCATGTTATTTTACATTTATTGTAAGAAATGTCCCCATCGTGAGATTGTTTAAAAAACCAATGAGAAAACCCACTTCATTGAATATAAAAAGAAAATATCATCGATGTATACAATTTTTAACTTTTTGTAGATTTTTTAAAACCGCTCGACCGATTTTGATAAAATGTAAATGTGACCTGGAAAAAACACTAAAACAAAAAAAAACCCAAATCGGTTCAGGCGTCCGAGTCAATCGGTGAACATACATAAAAAGATTCCGACGAATTGAGAACCTCCTCCTTTTTTGAAGTCGGTTAAAAATACATATACATGTGTATGTGGTAATAGGTAAGTGCTAATATTCGTTATAGTGTACAGTTATATCAAGTTCATAACTTTTGTAAAGGTTACATTTAGTAAGTAAAAATTATTAATGAACTTAACCTTCTAGGAGCAGTTTAGCGTAGCTTAGGGGCATTGGTCTCTGGTGAAGGTGACATAACTTTACATATACCGGCAGTTATAACATACCACAACTACAGTGTACTTCTTAATTGCGGTTGAATTAAATAGTTAAATCCAATTACTTTTTTAAATTATGTAGTTTTGAATAAACATATTCAACGACTAATTAGGGACAATTTGGGTTTGCTGACATTTCGAGGTCTCTAAAAACAGCTTGTTACATTTGACGATGTAACGCTACAGCGCAGCGGTCTTGGTGCTCTTGATAAAGACCTTCTAACTAGTTAAACTAGTTTAGTTCTAAGTTTTGAAACAACCTTAAGGCGCAAATACTGATATAATTAGCCGTAAGTACTAACTCTCAAGTAGCGCTATAAAACCGGCTTACACAAGAACGAAAACTTCTTAGACATAAATGCAAGTAGAGCTCTCCGCATCTTCGCGTTATATTATTTTAGAAATAACTCGCAGCTGCACTCCTCTTAAGAGCATGGACTTTAAGAATTCTTTGAATAGATATGTCAAAGATATTTTGACGACCTATGTGGCGTAATGGGCGAATAGCCGTCTGAGACGCAGAAGATTGCGGGTACGATTCCTGGTGCGAGACAACTGTTTGTATGATCTACAAATATTTGTCTACTTTCTAGGTGTTTTTTATAAGTAGTATATCAATCATGTGGGAACCACATTACACAAGCTCTGCTTTCTTTCGGGTAAGATAATGTTGTGTAAAACGTCCTGCATTATTGATTTATATTTGTGCTCCAAAACTGATTCAATAGTTAAATCATAGACCATTAACTATGATTTGGTATGAATATGCGTTAGTTGCTTAAGTTTTTATGTTCCAAGGACACATTAGAAAAGCTACTGTCAGCGATTCAAAAGTACTTTCTTTAAAGACTATTCATAACTTTGAAACAGCTGGGTTTCAAGCTCGTATTTTTTCCTAGAGAAAGCAAAACGTACAAACAACGACAGAAAAAGGGAAAACCTCAAACGAGCCTACCCATCGAAAGTAACAACGGACAAGTAACCCAACAACTTTGAGGAGTTGCAGCCGGTGGAGTAAACAATTGAACAGATGTTCGTGATGCAAACCTGATCGTGCTCGCCTTGTTAATTTTCTGTGTTTCATTCCAAATTTCAAGCTAGAGCGATTCTGTTTTATGCAATCGTTTCTTTTTAACAGACTTCTTTTTAAGCCGACCTTAAAAAAGGAGAAGGTTCTCTATTCGTTTTTCTTTTATTTTTTTATGTATGTTCATGGATTACTCAAATTACAAATTTACTTACTTAATTTTTTTTATTTTTTAAAAGGTACTTCTACTTTAAAATATAATGATAAAATTTAAATGGGACCACCCATTTAATACCCATAAACTTCGCTATAATAGACAAAGGAATTTAGAAAATATTAACAGTCAATGGCCTCAATTCTGTTGGCACCAACCTAACTAATTTTAACTAAAAACTAAAATTAGGTTTTGAACTGTCAAATTAACCTCTGGTATTCTGCTGCTACCAACTTATCCTAATATTATTTAATCTAACTTAATTAAGCGTTCCTAATTTAGTGAGATGGTACCAACCGAATAGGTTTTACAAATGCTATGACTAACTAAATATATTTTAGACAATTCCTAATTTTAGAAAAGAACCAACCGAACATCGTTTTAAGGTAAGCCGCTTCAGCTTATAACTTAAAAAACGCGGTCCGAGTCTCACGCTACGGTCGCCAGGTTTTTAATGAAATTAAAAATGGCATAATGGTTTCGCGATAATTTTTAAATAGGTACCTATGTTTTCCAAAACCGGATCGATAGCCGGTGTATTTGCCGCGACAACTTTTTGCGCGAAACAGTTTTAATTGAATTCTAGTTGAACCTGTTTGGATGAAGCTTTAGAGCTGATGATGAATGAAACGCCTAGGATCTGATAAAGTATGGCATTTTCGGTTAAAAACGAATGTTTCTGATATATGTACTAGTCATTTTTCTTCGGTCAGTGACCAGGTACGGCATCCTAGAAGATCTAGCCTTGAAGCTCGTGACGCAGCTGATATACAAGTAGCTATTCCTAGCAAATTAACTAAGATGAGCGACGTTTTGTGCCATTATTAAAATAACGATTGACACCTACAGCGCTTTGGTACTTTTGAGCCTGTCTTAGCTAAAAAACACGATCGAACCGTAGTCGCATATGATGTGTAACATCTGACATCTCACCTTGGACAGTACCTACATTAACATATCCTGAATTCGACAGCTGATGTGATCTCCTTCTCCATTAACCATTTTCTTCGTCACACACACGTACACATTTGGATGACAGTACCAACCTCTCGGAAATTGGGTTGGTACCATCTGACGGCCAAAGCTACCACTCCGCTCGGTGTTTTTTTCAGTCGGCCTTGAATTGCCCATAAAATCAAAATTGACCACTCTTACGAATATACATCGTAACAGCTGTTATATAAAACGTACATACTTAAAGCACATAATTTTTACTCGGTCAGAGTTACCTACTAACTTATACGAAAGGAAAAGTACTCGTATAAGAACATAATCACGGTTAGTTCATGCGCGCCGCAGCTAACACCGTTTGACACATTCCACTTGACCCCGTGCCTCGTTCAGTGGGCCGCTTGCCTGGCCAGTTCACTGACATCGAACTTGAGATGCTAGACGTGACATCAACTCGTGAGTGAAATAATAATAATAATGCCGGACAATTCACACAGCATCCCCAAAGTAAGCAGAGCTTGTGTTATGGATAACATAACTGGTATACTACTTATATTTTTATCTTGAATACATACATAAATAAATATAAATAAATATTGCTGGACAATGCACACAACACTATCTAGTCCCAAACTAAGCATAGCTTGAATTCTGGTGACTAAATGACTGATAGAATACTTACATACATTTAAATACATACTTATGATACTTTATAACACCCAGACACAGAACAAACACCTATGTTCTTCACACAAATATTTATCAGGTAATGCGACAGTACAGCAAGGCAGTCAAGCGATGACTTATCACGGGGTTCTTATATACACAAGTTTGGTTAAGATAGGTCAAATCTTGTGACGACGTTGAACCGGTCTCTGATATGACGGAATAGGTCCTAATGAAAAAATATTCGACCATCACAAATGAAATTGGATCGTACAAACAACAAGTCAACTTATTTACGATGTTTAATGGCATGATGGTCGCCTAAACATCAATCATATCTAGTCAGAATTACTAGTATTTATAGCTGTGTCTTCAAAGGCGGTTTAACGAATATATATCACCAGTAAATAAACGAATGTTTCATATAAACTTAAAACGACGCCGACGATCGAAAAAAAACCAACACGCTATTATTGGCACTTCCAGTATTTGAACGAACTGGCTTGTATACAAGAGACGTACAAGAATGAGCGAAAGTGGTCGGCGCAACCTGCTGGAGAAATGCGCATCGTGTTGCGTACGGGCATGTAACATCGCGTAACCGGTGACATTGAACGCCGGTATCTAGGTCACACACATAAGTTATGGACTCATGATTTACTGTTAGTCTAAGCTGGGATATTAGTCTAGATTAGCCGTCGAATCACACATACTTATAGAATTTTAAAATTAATATTTATATTTCAAATTCATGTTTTTATTTTATAAAACAAATTGAAATGTTCTCTATATAACATTATAATGACCGAGGTTTTGATGTTTTTATATTTTGTAGAAATGTTGAAAACATTACTTTGCAATGTTTTGTCATAACATAATTTATTTGAAAAATTTTAAAGTTCCGTATTTCATATCTCAGACTGATATTATTTAGAATTTCATTTTATTGGGTAATTAATTTAAGGAAACCCTAGCCCTTGCTAAAGTGTTCGATATAATAAGCTAAAAGATGTGCTTTATATAGCAAACCATTAGAAGACGACATCATAACGAAAACGATTCACGACTTTCGACTTTAACCACGGCACAGCTATTTCGGAAGCCACACAACTTCCCCGAAAGCAATTCGAATCTCACAAACGTATAGAATTACACAAAAATAGGACAGTACTATTTTTATCATAAAAACAACAGAACAACGCACTGTTCTTGAGCGTCGTAAAACCATTTGATCTAACACTTCAAAACGAATCACAGACATTGTAGACCAATTATTTTGTACTACTGGTGGTTTCAAATGTTTCAAGGAGGAATTAATTACACTCAATACTATTACCTCCCGTTATTACGTCTACGATTGGAATTTTTACGATGTATAAAGCTGGTCATTCTCTATACGGTCATTTGGATGCCTTCTGTTGTTTAAGCAATTGATTTCAGTTCATGGCGGTCAACTTTGGATACGGGAAGTAGTACGTCCGACAATCGAATCTGGAACTAACAACTGAGTTTTTATATCAGTGACCTAATTAATATGTATACAAAGCTTAACGATTTGGCGATTGTTTTAATGTGGAAAAGTAATTTTTACACTAAAATTAAAATAACCATTATAATTATGAAAATAGTCATCATTATTAATAATAAGCCATTAAACGAACGTAGTCTACTGATATTAAAATTCATTACCAAGCGATGTTATTTGATGTTGTAAAGTACCAATGCTTAGTTTGGGGCTAGATGATTTTCCAGCAGTATATAGTCCAGTGGTATAGTCCAGTATATATGTAAGTCATGTGCGAAGATAAGAAGAAGAACAAGTCATTTTAAAAGAAGGGTGATAAAAATAAACTGGGATTATTTTTGGTCGTCTTGCGAAGTAAACATTGCACTCTCATATTATTGATTTTAATCGAGTTATTTCCGGTTTATTAGTAGTTTTGGTAGTTTTATTTAAATCACGCTAGAGTTATTGACTCGGGTGTGAATAATTGGAATAAAAGCTTTGTATTTCTTTGTGATTCGAGCAAAAATAATCCGTATAATTAATTTATGTATATAATAAAATAAATAATGCCAGACATTTCGCACAGCACCATCTGGCCCCATATATAGCAGAGCTTCTTTTATGGGCAAACATGTCTGTAAAACTACTTATATACTTTTTTTTGTTAATACATACATATTATACATAAAAACACCTAAGCCCCAGACAAATACTTGCAGATCAATTTGTCCCGCGGCGAAAACCGAACCCGCAACCTTCTGCGTTTCAGGTGGGCCTTGGCCAACTGCGCCACAGAGGTCGTTAGAAATAATAAATAAGGCAACACATTTAAACACCTAGCTATCAGATAGACTTACTGGATATCAAACCACCAAACCAAGGTTGGTTTCTAATAGGCCCAGCAATAAGATTTTTATAGCCACAGTTGAGTTTAACCTAATGGTATACGCTTTTAAATGGATTAATAAATATTCTTGGAACTTTAAAAGCTTTATAGAAATGCATTTAGTATTTTTAAATAGATAATGAGACATGTTTGAAGCCATAAAAACATGAAGCCAGACATGAACCCGCACAACGTATGCAATGCAACGCATTATGATAATTATGACTAGACGAGTTTCTTAGTGGATTCCTCTTGAACTGGGGTTAAAAAACACCGGCACTTAAATTCACCTAGTATACGAGAAAATTATATAAAAATAAAAAAATCGTTTATTGCCTTAGTAGATAGTTACAAAATTGGTAAATATTCTAAATATCTTAAAAACACTAGGCTTACTAAGATCAATGGGTGCAAATGCTACTACTATTTGCGCCACTCGGATAGTTCTTCACCGACAATTCAAGACATGTCAAAAGATGACAATTCAAAATACTTGAGATCTTATCGAGTAAATAAAATTTTGTTTTTGATTTGATTTTCTTTGACAATTTCTTGTCTGGTTACTCTTGTATTGAAGAATCAGCACCGAAATACAAAGCACGTTAGACAATTAAAAGTGACCCTTGTTATTGTAATGGCTAATTGTATTGATTATGACTTTGTTTTTGTAAGATTTCTCCTTCTTATCGTGTAATTAGTTATTTTAATCCAGAGTGCAGTAAAAGGATTAAAATGCGTTTCGTAGGTTCCTTTCGCGAACTTGGAACATGTTTTTGTACGACTAAAAACATACAAATACAATGGTTACAATCATTAATCTCAGTAACATTTATTTACTTCACCGAACATAAAGGACAACTAATCGCAATGTATGTCGCAATGTATTGCGATGCACATAACCTGTTTCAATAAAGAAACAAATCTTAAATTGTTTTTTTAGTCATGTCCTGGCACTTGCGCAACATTGGTATGTGCGAGTGAAGGAGAAGACTTAAACTGTAATTTAAGATTTGTTTCTTTATTGAAACAGGTTATACGTGCGTTGGATGCGTAGTATAAGTCAGTTCTTAAATCTCAAGTATAGAAAGCGTTCCGTAAATCAACATTGTTATTCTGGAGATGAAAAAATAATTTAATGAAACGCGTGCCATTTTTTGTTGGTCCCCGCGGGGCTGTAAGGAATATTTTGGAAAATGGATGTGATTTTATTACTGAGTTAAGATAATAAAATAAAATTGTATTTATTTGAATACAAAGAGTGATGAAAAATGATAGACTTAGTTCGAATTACTTTTATCTGAAAATTGGTTAAGTATCATATTTTTTAAGGATTTTTATGAAACGTTCTTTTTATTATCTATATATACTTAGGTAATTTATGTAGGTAATATATATAATATAGGTGTAACCTTAAGTCATGTCATCTCACTCGCCTAATATTGATAGATGACAAAAAAGCTTGGGATAAATCTGCTCCAACTATAATCGGGAACCGTTAACACTAACAAAATTAGCAAGGTTCATGAAAAAAAGTGTTAAGGCCACACGCGTTTCTTGTTGAATTCTTCTTGAACTGAGGTTAGGAGAAACCGGTACCTATATTCACTAACCTATACGAAGACGTTTCAAAGTTGTCCTTGTGATTTTATCCAATAAAGCATTTTTTGATTTGATTTAAATTTTTAGCCATTTAATGTTCGTTTCTTATTGAAAAAGGTCATCACTACATAGTATAAAACAAAGTCGTTTCCCGCTGTATGTCTGTCCCTATGTATGCTTAGATCTTTAAAACTACGCAACGGAATTTGATGCGGTTTTAATAGATAGAATGATTCAAGAGGAATGTTTATAGGTATAATACATGCATAATATAGTAGATAAACACTGATAATTTTAGAGGTTTCGAATTTGATGTGGTAAATAAACACATTTTTTTGCGCTTACATTGCAATCGCTGTCTGTACCCTACGAGATAGATCAAAATAATGTACTACAGTATTGTACACATTAAAAAAGTCTACAAAAAAGTCCGCGATGGTATATATGTCTATCTCTTAGTTTATGTTATTCTCTTGGATAACGTTGTATATAAAGACATTCTGTAGTATATTTATTATCAGCATTGTTGCGCACGGGTGCGAAGCCGGGGCGGGTCGCTAGTGAACAATAATATGAAAAATGTAAAAACTCTTTTCGCATCGGCTGCTATAGTGGTAGTAGTTCTCAACAAAAAAATACTGTTCATGAATTCACACACAATATTCAAACTCACGAGTTCATGACACAAGCAAAAAGCGGGTGTAATTGAAGATATTGACGCATTACTTAATAGTGGGATCGCGTGTTCTACAAAGGAAATGTTTTACTTAATAAGGCAATGTCAAAACCGGCTCGAACAATTGGTGGGAATTTTATAATGATTAACTTGGAAGGGTTAAGCTTTAAGCGAATCTAAGTACTTTTGAGGTCAAGACAAAAGTTATACGTATTGTTTCTATGCTGAGTGTCATCATCATTATCATCATCATCAGCCCATAGCAGTCCATTGCTGGACATAGGCCTCCCCTAATAAGCGCCATTGCGCCCTGTCTTCAGTTCGACGCATCCAGCTTCTGCCGGCAGCCTTTCGCAGATCGTCACTCCACCTTGCCGGAGGGCGTCCTACACTACGTTTGCCGAGTCTCCACTCAAGAACTCGTTTACCCCAACGGTTATCGGTTCTTCTGCAGATATGGCCAGCCCACTGCCACTTCAGCTTACTAAGTCTCTGAGCTATGTCGACTACTTTAGTTCTATTCATGAGTGTCATTTATTCTATATATTCAGTTTTTTTATCATCGATAAACCTACGTTTGACTACGATCTCGCCTGATGTTAAGCGACGATGAGGCCAAAGATGGGGGCACGCAGGTATAGATGACATATTGTAGAGTTGAATTAATTGTTTTATAGATAAAAGATAATTTAATATTACGTAACAAAATCTTATTGCAGGAAAACATGACTGTCATTTGACAAAAAGAGGCCATATTATTTTTATGAATGTTTTATTTGCGTCCCAGTTTCGAACGTTGTATTGTATGTGTTCCAATTTAGAACGCCTTCGTTATTTTGTTCCAAGTTTATAGAAAAAAATATATTTTGTATTATAAACACAATTTTCAATTAGAATAATCACAACAAACATGATATACTAAAAATTACAACAGAAACCCACGAGCATTTTGTTTAGAAAATATCTGGTCTATCAGAACAAAATATTTAATTTGCATTGTATTTCTTATAACATAAAAAAAATGAATTCACATTTGTTATTAAAAAGAAATAAATTGGCCAAGCGCGTGCCGGATCACGCAGAGTAAAAGCTTCAGAAGTCAATAGGATAAGAATGACAATTGGTCAGGTACTTTTTTTTTTTCACGGATGCCATTTGCCTTCGCCTTGACAAAAGGGTATGTCAGACTTCTACTTCAGTCATCCCGTGACCACGACAGAGTGTAAACCTATCGAAACGTCGGGAAAAATAGGTAAATAAACGCGATAAATACCCGTAAGTATTTATAATAATGTGTTCTGATCGCGTAAGTTTAAAAGACTTCTACTGACTAAAAACCTCAAATATCCTGAGCGCCTTCGTATCGCAGCTACGGGAACAACAATATACACTACCGACAACGCTGACTCGTTGTCCAAATTCACCTTCGAAACCAAAACACCTTTTTCAGGCGCATGTGCACTACCTCGGGTCATTAGGGCAGTGAATTTCTGAACTCACCACCCTTACTTTTGTTATGGAGGCTGAAAGGAAGCATACAGCCTCTTCTACTCTCCGGCTGCGGAAAGGGAGATTAATTGGTCACGTCCTAAGCAATACATCATTAACTTAGTTCAACTAGTGGTCGCCCACTAGTCAAAATTAGACCATAATTAATTAATAATAAATGTATATTTTATGCATAATTTAAAATATGTATATTAGCATTCTGCACTCCTCTATATAAACTATAAGTGTGCGAAATTTCAAACTCCTCATTTACTCATAATATGGTAAAGCCTTCCGTGAAAATTCCTTATAAATTCATCATCATATGCTACTACGAAATTCACAAACTACTCAGATACCCTTAAACAGCAGTTTAAACATAAGAAACACTGGACTCATATAAAATATGTATATCTACAGCCAAAACTGTACAAAAAACCTCGTAGCATCTATAATAGACCTATCTAATAATATGCCACAAGATGGAAATCACTTCGTAAACACATTTTTGCGCTTACATTGCAAACGCTGGCTGAACCCTGCGAGATAGATCAAAATAATGAACTACAGTATTGTAAACAAACAAAGGTCTACAAAAAAATCCAAGATGGCATATGTCTATCTCTTAGGTTATGTTATTCTCTTAGATAACGTTGTATATAAAGACATTCTGTAGTATATTTAGTATCACTATTGCACCCGTACAAACCCGGGGCGTGTCGCTAGTATAAAATAAAACAAAAAAATCTCTATTACATGTAGTAAAAATTTGGTTTGAATTTCAAAACTTTGTACGGGCCACTAATATATATAATTGTGCAAGTTCTCATAACAATAAGATTAATAGTCTACGAGCAGGATCACTGATTAGGGGCGGACAGACAGACAGACGGACATGTTGAAACTATAAGGGTTTTACTATTGGACGTCAGAATCCTGAAAACAGGATCTCTGTCAATGGTAGTAGAAAATAAACCGGATTTCTTTTGATTCTCTTAGGCGTATTGTTTATTGTAATTTTCATGTGTGACAGTGTCTTTAATTCTCTTGTTTTGCCTTGCTACCTATAATTTCTCGAAAGAATAAATTAGAGTAACATGATTTACAAAAATGCACTGTGATTGAAGTGATATAGCTCGTTTTAGCCGCCATGTAGTTTAGTGCTGAATGAAAAAAAGGTGTAAAATCCTACGAAAACCAACTGAATAAAAGATCAAAATGAGAGTATGAACTTATTTAAAATATGTCATATCTGTCTTTTAAGAGCTATGACTTTTTAAAGTAACCGTAGAACAAATTAAAAACGCAAAAACTTCCAAAAACGTAGGCATCATGTAACAATCCCGAAAGACTTGTTTGCCGAACTGGAATGAACTGTCTTCTTTATTAACATTAATTTGCGCCATGGGATAAACATTGGACAACTCGAATACAACTCAAGCGTTGTTTTTAATTAAAATCCTCTACGCACAGAATAATGGAGTTTTAACAGGTTTTAGGGGGAATAATAAGCGGCCAACGACCATAACTGGGTAATGAAAAATATATGAAAAAGCCGACTTCCGTCTGCTGGCGGTGGTAAAATAAAATGCGCGACGAGCAAGCGAAAGCCGTTATAAAATATTACTGGTTAAAGTCCGTAATTTAAAAACCGAGCTAATCTATTTATCATTATGGCATTTCTTTAATGAATTAGATTTTTTTACAAGCTATTACGAAACAAGTTTGTATGAGTTACTGACCAGCGTTAGGGTAATGTACCCTGAGCAGCACCTAAGTCGACCATTATGTTGGGTTCTACCATTTTATGAATACACGAGTAGATGTGTGTTCTGTATGTTCTAAGTATGTATATATATTGGTAGAATACCTATATATATATATATACTTAATCAGGCTATACTATACGCAATCAGGCATCTGGTTCTCATAGAACAAGCTATGCTTAGTTTGAAGCTAGGTCGTGTTGTGTGTGCCACTAATATTTTTTTATTAATTTACTAGCGAACCGCCTCGGCTTCGCACGGGTGCAATGCTGATACTAAATATACTACAGAATGTCTTTATATACAACGTTATCTAAGAGAGATAACATAGACTAAGAGATAGACATATACCATTGCGGACTTTTGTGTAGACCTTTTTAAGGTGTACAATACTGTAGTACATTATTGTTTTGATCTATCTCGTAGGGTTTAGCCAGCGTTTGCAATGTAAGCGCAAACAAATGTATTTATTTATGACACCACATTAGAAACCTCTAAAATTATCAGTGTTTCTCTACTATATTATGCATGTTTTATACCTTTAAACCTTTCTCTTGAATTACTCTATCTATTAAAAAAAACCGCATCAAATCCGTTGCATAGTTTTAAAGATCTAAGCATACATCGGGACAGACAGACAGCGGGAGGTGACTTTGTTTTATACTATGTAATGATTATGCTTTACTAAAATCGCTCAGAAGTACGCTACGCTTCAAAATAATGATTATAATACTGTGTACTTAGTCATATTTCAAACAAAAATCTATCATAATATGTTAAATAATTGTTTAAACACGAACAAGGAAAATGTTTACATACGAGATACCGTCAGCGTCGCATTGAAACGAACTCGATTAACCAACTGTGCATATATTTGGGAACCATTGATATCAATGACTTTGATTTATTTAAATTTAACTGAAAAACCTATTATATTTGCTTATTGCTCAACAATTTTAGGACCTGCACGGTTGTGTGACTGGCTGGGACACAGGGATTGTGGATTCAATTTCCGCTACAAGACAAATCTTTGCAGCATCTGCAATATTTTCGCGTGTGGATGATGTGGTACCGATATAATGCTAGTCAACCCTGGTAACAGAGTTTAAAAGTAGTCACAAGATAGTCTGAAAATCGGTGACCGCTATTGACGGATTTCTAACAACAAAAGCGCATAGTCTGCGATTTTCAAGGCATTAAAACGCTTTGAGTACGCACGTTGAGTACGTTTCAGATCAACGAAGGGCGTGGTCATTACCTGGATGAGTGAATGCAGTGGCACTTTAATCTGAGCGTTTTCGTGCTTCAGAAGGCAAGTTAAGCTGTCGGCTTAAAAAGTATTTAGGCCATGCTAGAAGCCACCTGTAGTAGTAATAAGGTATCGAAACTCTAACCTAATGCAAACCGCAAACATTTACATATTGATAGCTGACTGGCCTGTCAGTTTAGTTGGTAGCAGCTCCGTCTTCTCCGCTGTAGGTTGGAGGTTCGATTGCCTCCCAGGACAAACATTTGTGTGATGAATATATTTGTTCTGTGTCTAGGTGTTAAAGTGTCATTCATAAATATATAAGAATTCTATAAGTCATCTGGTTCCAATAATACAAGGTATGCTTAGTTAAGGGCTAAATTGGTTGTATGAATTTGTCCACCAATATTTATTTCTTATTTTTATTTTTTACTAGCTGACCCTGCCCACTTCGTTGGGGAGTTACAACTTCACAAAAAATATTAAAGTACTAATATCGCTATTAAAAAAAGGTAGCTATTCAAATTATTGTAATAATTACAGAGATTATTTACGGAAAAATACTGATAGATGGCGCTTGCGGCCACCCGCGGCTTCGCCCGCTCCGTTCCCGTTCCCGTTGTTTTTTCGGGATAAAAATAGCCTATATCCTAATCCAAGTTACTAACTATATTCATTTTAAGTTTTATCCAAATCGGTCCAGCGGTTCTTGAGTTATAAGTGGTGTAACTAACACGACTTTCTTTTATATATATAGATTCTCCACGATACTTGCGAGAACATGCATGTTGAGAAGTAGACAACAATCGTCCAGACAATGAGGCGGTTTGATCAACGTGATATACCGACAAACGCTAGCTCGACTTTCCAAGTGCGTTGTACACAACGCAACGAGATACACGCTCCTTGTCTCGCAAAGCATGCAAAGCTCACTCACTGATGTTAGAAATGTTTCAAAAATGATTTCTCAGATTCTTATACAATAAATGTTATGGTTCCTATCCATTTATGAATCCAACGCTGTATCTTCAAGGGGCTTTAGGGTTTAACTCTCTTGAAACTAGAAGACTCTACGAGCAAACTATATCTTTGTGCCTTTGTACTGAGGGGTGTTGCCGATTGTCCTTTTCTTCTAAGTGAAGCCAGCAGGCTATGCATCCCAGAACAGCGTGCTAGGTTCCGCTTTGGCCGCGTATGACTTATTGAGCCAGTGCGGGCACGGAAACTGTATTGTCAACATTCGCCTATCTCCCGTGCGCAGCGCAATCTCAATGCGCTCATCACCAAGCATCCTCACTTCGATGTGTTTGCGGATGAATGGAAGATAATTGAACGTGCTTGCCTTAATTTTTGTGAGAACAATATTATTAAGTATTATTATACCTAGGTATGTTTAAAGTTCCAGGTTTAAGTAAGAATTGTCTAAGGTTTAGTTTTTTTTTTATGTAGGTAAGTAATTGTTTTGTATTGTGATTTCGTTTCTTTTGTTTAAGTTTCTTGCTTCTCTATTTTATACTATATTAAGTATCCGTCCTAGATATAACGCATTAGTGTAAGCTGTAAAGTTATATCTATTTTAAACATTCATAAATAAATAAATAAATAAATCAACGGTTCGGCGAACACAGAAGTAATGCGACTAGAAGGGCCGCCCGTACGGGCGTTATTTTTACAGTTCTCATTATAGAACAAGCCAGCATGATGTCCGCGTATCTGTGTCAAGTGTTCCTGTTTTGTAATCATTGTACATTCGTCTGGCTGTCATTCACTTTGTTATTTCGGATGAGCTTTGTTCTAATTATTGGACGTGTTTGACGCGCAGTGTGCGTTTTGCGTTAATAATGAAATTAAGTGATGAAAGCGTTTATAGAAACGCGTTGATTGGTAAAATCTGTAAATAAAAAGCACAGATTGATAACTTGAAACTTGAATCTTAATAAAAAATATAAATATTGGTGGACAATGCACACAACACCATCTAGCCCCAAACTAAGCATAGCTTGTATTATGGTGACCAGATGACTGATAGAATGCTTGTATATTTGTAAATACATATTTAATGATACTTTATAACACCCAGACACAGACACAGATACCTATGTTCATCACACAACTGTTTATCCTGGGAGGGAATTAAACCCTCGATCTACAGTGCAGAAGGCAGAGCTGCTACCAACTAAGTAAGTAAGTAAGTAGTAAGTACAAAGTTTATTTTGATAAATTATACACACACAGATATAAATAAAACAATAAAAGAGCATATAATTATATGTGTCGCACTGACTATGTACAGCACATCAAAAAGGGTCAGTGTTCAGCTTAATGCTGCAGTAAACTGCAGCGCTGGTTTTCGACACAGACCGTGGTTGACGCACGGACTTGACACACGAACAAATTTAAAATAACAAAGCCTAACTAAATACAGATTTAAAAAATAGATAAGTACTTATCTTTATATTCAAGTAAAGTGCATTAAACAGTACGTAATATTATAATATTATAAGCTATATTAGTAAATACAATAATAAATAAATAATTGATCACGATCAGTTGAGCTATTTATAGATCGTTTTAAAAGGTCCATAGCTCAACTGTTTCACATGTATTTTATATTATTCTGTAAAATAATTCTAAAAAAACAACACTAGGTACACTAACATTATGCAAGTACAATTTTAAATAAACGTGTGCAATAATTGTAGATAGATAACCAATGAAAGTAAAGATAAACTGACATAGTTATTGTACGTTTTTATGTAAGTATATACTCACGAACATAGTAAAAAAAAACAAAAAAAAATTAAGCAGTTAACTACCTATTTGGAGTGTAGGTATTTATAAAAAAATCTGATAAGACTTCTTCTATATGAATACGAACTGCTGCCGACCCGTCTTCTTTTCGTAAGTAAATACGTCCACCTTTGGTCCAGCAGTATCTCCATTGGTGAAGGCAACATTGTTCCCTAGACTTTGCGAGTAGCTGCCGGTTATAGACCGCTCGTTGAAAAACAATGGCGCGGGCGGCCCGTCCAGTCCCAGCTCAGTGCTAGTGAGACCACGACGTTCGCGCGCCCTCTGCAGGCAGATGTCTCGAGTCAAGCGACGAGAGAACCGAATGAATAATTTTCTGGGTTTGACAGGGAGTGTAGTGGATTGGTGCTCCGTATTGTATAATCCAAAACGTTCGATGGAAATCACATCACGATTTTTTATGGTGATACCGATTTTATCGGCTAAAAGTGGAATTAGATCCGACAGGTTTTCTTCTTTTTGCTCCGTAAGACCTGCAATCTCCAAGTCATACAATAAGGACTCCTGTTCACTATCGTTAAGTGCCATCTTAAGGCCTACAACAGTTTTCTCAAGTTCACTAGCACTAACTGTATTTCTTGAGTTAACTAGATAGTTTTCTAAATCGAATACATTATTTTCTAAGACACTGATTCGGCTCATTGCAACAGTCATATCCTTAGTTATTGCTGTTATGTCGGATTTAAGTTCGCACACGACAGAACGCACTTCCCGTAATTCAGTGGAGTTTCAGTCTTTTAAAGAAAAAAGACTGAAACTCCAACAATTACTCAGACTTCATGCTTTCAAATCGAGTGCGCATCTCAACGATGAACCCAGCAAACGCATCACGAGAGAAGAGCTCGCACTCAGTGTTCAGCGCACCAGCAGTAGGGGAAAAGGTAGAATCCTGTATGCTACGGATCGGTGTGGCTGGGTCTCTTCCCTTGGGCTTTTTGGTCTGGCAGACACCGCAGCGCCATTTGTCATTAGCGACTACTCCGACAGGCATGCCAACGCATTCGCGATGGGTACTTGAGGAACATTTCGGGCATGTTAGTCCATCTTTTGCTGACATGAATTTTGCAAACGCAACACACTTTGCCATCTTAGAAAGTTATTCTAGTTAATTTTGTAATGTATTGTATCCAAATGACCACTTTAATAGTCGAGGGTACTTAGAGAATCAATCCGTCAGCTGCTTGATTATATAAATGGTAATTGCGTAATAACTGCTTGATATTATCGCGAGATATTTTCACTACGCTTTGTTGTATCACTGTTAACACTATTTATATCTTTTAGCGCAAGCAAAATAACTTAAACTTTATTTTGACACTTCAGGTATTCAGGAGCAGATTCGTACAGTACAAAGTCCGTGACGTCAACCAACTAGCTAAGCTGACAGACCTGTCGATCTTAGATAGATTTTTTGGAATATTCTAATATGGCCGCAATGAAACTGTTTTGGGTTAATCGTACAATACGATTACAAAATAAATACCATGCTACTAGACGAACAATAATGTTATCCAAGATTATATACAGCCTGTATAAATAGCCAGCCTAGGTATGTTTGATTGAACAAAAACAAAATAATTATTTTAATTTTTCAAATCGTAATCTATGGCAGGTTTGAACAAAAACAAAATAATTATTTTCATTTTTAGAAATCGTTATCTATGGCATGTACCTACTAGGATAGTTTCAGTACAAAGAACTTAAACCACTGAAAATAGTTTAGGTAGGTACTTAGTGAAAATCTATCATAGTTTGTTAATCTCAAGACGTTCTGTGCAATAACATTTATGACATCAATCACTACATAGTATAAAACAAAGTCGCTACCCACTGTCTGTCTGTCCCTATGTATGCTTAGATCTCTAAAATTATGCAACGGATTTTCATGTGGTTTAATAGATATATAAGAGATAGATCTTTTTAATAAATAGAGTGATTCAAGAGGAAGGTTTATATACATACATGCATAATATAGCAGAGCAACACTGATAATTTTCGAGGTTATGACATGTGATGTCGTAAATAAACACCCATGCAAAACCGGGGCGGATCGCTAATATATTAAAAATAATAATGGCGGACATTTCACAAAGCATCATCTGGCCCCAAAGTAAGCAGACCTTGTGTTATGGGTACCACATGACTGTTATACTATTTATATTTTTTTTTTGTAAATACATAGTAATAAATTATATATAGAAACCCCTAGATATAAGATTCAAAATATAATAATTCCGCAGATTTCATAAAATAGAAAAACTTTAACACTAGTTCAACGTTGTTTCTGAAAACTCATTAACCTTATTTGAATATTTACCTGAATATGGTAATAAACTCGAGTCTTTAACATGGCAGCATTTTTGCGACATTGTCACTATTTAGGTCAGCAGCACAACGCTGATGACACGGGGTAGTTACACCTTGCTCACGTAATAACACGTCACGCTGCCTCTGCTTTTCGCAAGGTGACAATGTGACATCACACTGTTTTTGACCGGCATTAAAAAATGGAGGAGGTTCTCAATTCTGTTGTTTTTTTAATGTTTGTTACCTTAGGGCTCCGTTATTTATAAACCGATGTAAAAAAAACATGTGAAAGGATATACTTTTTGGCTGATCTAATAGAAATTACATTAAAATCGGTTTAGTAGTTTAGTTTTTAAATCGAAATAGCTGGGAAAAATATGTCATCCAAGTAAACGAAACGAATTTCGAAAAATGATGAAGTACGTAAGAGCCTACATAAAAACTTTTTTAACTGACTTCAAAAACAAGAATAGATTCTCAATTCGGTTCTATGGTCTCTAATTTCATTTAATGAAGTCGATTTTTTTATTAGATTCTAAAACGTAATTATTAATGCTACTGTGGTAGAAATCTCCCGGTTTTTACTCCTGTCCATAGTCCAGCTATGTATTGTGAATTCACTCTTTTAGTTGTACGCTTAACTCTTTACCTGTATCTATCCGCTCATTAAAATCCATCCATATCTTTTAAGTCAAAGTCCATGATTATTATCTGTCTATCTGGAATCAGCTAACTGGTTGGTATCATTAATCACTTATTATTATTATTTCTATTATTTTGAAGACATATTCCAAATACACTAAAGGAGCCTCTGAGGCGCACCTTAATACTTTCTCCACACTGGTTCTAAATAACTAGTGGCTCAGTGAGCTGTAGACCTCGCAAACATTTTTCGATATGACTGAAATGTAACTTTTTTACGTTGCAACCCCCATATCTCCGCCATTTTGAAAAAATAATCAAAACTGAATCGACAAAAAAAATCTATATAGTTATAGAACCTGCTCAAAAAAATTCACAAAAATCGGTTGAGAAATGCGACCTGTAGAGGAGAAAATCCGGACAGACGCCGCGCCGGCCGGACAGACAGACATACGAAAACATTTTTGGCTAAGCTGAAACGGAGACACTCGCTCGGCCTTCGCGCTCGCTCGGTCAATTATTGTTATTATGACTGGCCTGTCAGCTCAGCGCTGTAGGTTAAGGGAGCGATCAGCGCAGCGATGCCCTCCCAGGATAAACATTTGTGTGATGAACATTTGTGTGTGTATGTTCTGTGTCTGTGTTTTATAAAATATCCTTAGTATGTATTTAAAAATATATAAGTATTTTAAAGTTTGAGATGATGTTGTGTGCAATGTCATCCAATGTCGTATTTTTTTATTTATTCTTGTGTTCTCTTAGTGTACAATACATGTTCATATATATCTATCTAAGACTTTACACTAAGTATTGGTAGGTACCACAGTCCCAGATATTCTGCCTTCAAGTGGAGTTACAATACTGTGTTTAGTGTGAAGGGCACTCGAGCAAGTGTAATTACTGGAAGAATAGACAAAATAACTACGTGTCTGTCTAGAGTCGGTAACTCGCGTTTAATACCTCTGGTATCTTGTTTGACGATTGCGTAAACGTTAATAAAAAAAATCTTTTTTAAAAAGCTAAAAAGAAAACCGACTACATTGAATATGAAAAAAAAAACAAACAATTTGAGAACCATTTAAAAAATCTAAAAGTTTTTATTTTACGCTTTAGTACTTACTTTATCATTTTTGAAATTCGTAAACACCGCTGTAATGAGAAATCAAAATAGGAAATTATGTTTACATGATGACATAGTTATGATTTAAAAACGATTGAACTGATTTGGATGAAATTTATATGAGACCAATCGAAAAGTATATGCTTTCACATAATAAAAGATTTTGTCAAATCGGTTCATAAATGAGCGTGTTACAAACATTCATTGGAATCATCTCAATGAATAGGTTATTTATATGTTTTTCTTTTGTGTCTTGGGATTTTTTATATTAATATTGGATATGGACGGCGCTAATAATAGGTCCCGTCCATATCCCTTGGATGACTGGGCCGACGCATGCAACTATGTAATATAATATATGTATGTATGTAACACAGCCGCCTGATTACGTATCAGTAAGACCTTTATTAAAACCTATAGGGTATTTTGGTTCATTCAGCACTGCTAAGTTAAGAAAAGATTTACTTTATTCAAGTCCATACATCGCTAATGCATTAAATGTATAGCAAGCATTAAAGCATCTAATTCCAAGTTTCATCTGTATCCTATTAGATAATATTGACTGAATAACAAACAATTATAATGTGAACTACCAAGATACTGGGATAAGATTCAATATCAGGTGTGTGATCTGGATAAGAACATTCTCGCTCGAAAGAAGGCCAGCAGTACAGTGAGTTGATATCCTCAGGCTAATCATGTGCGAGATTGAAATGATACTAGTTAGAGAACGGAAATAATATCATTTTTGCGATTCGTTTCACACCTTTTGGTACGAAATTTCAGTGTGAGTTGTTCAATGACTCTTTCATAGTTGCAATATCCAAACAAAGTGCTTATGTAATCAAACCGAAGGTCATTAACCTGAAGCAAGTTGATCAAGACAGAATCAGTGACATCAGAACCATTGATCTGAGATCAATGCCTGAGATAAGTTAACTAAAAACGAACAAGAACTATTAAATATACCTATTTATTTTTATGGCCACGCCACGATGTATTCACATACCTGAGTAGGTAGTTAATTTTCCATGGCAAGTGTATAAATAGATTAGCAATGCTTTGCGGTTGACGGTACTTATAGTTTCCGATACTAACAATTGCCAACAGCTTCGTTCACATAGAAGCTCACTATGTTTCGAGCGAGACAAGCGAGCCGCAATCAAAATGGTAGCAGACGGTTTATTTAGAAATAGTCGTTTGAAAATTAGGTATCTCTTGTAATCCACAGACTCGGTATACATCTCGAGCTGTTTCTATCTAGACAAGTGAGCCGCAATAAATGCTGTTTTAGACGATTTATGTGGGAGTAGTCGCTCAAAGGTGTAATATGGTCACGACTATAATTTTATTTTTATTTTATTTTATTTTATACTCCACAGGCTCAGTAGAGACATACTAAGACATCAATTTGCTGAGATATTTAAGAATGTCTGACTTAGGTAGTCCAAAGGCACGTCCAATCATGTTGGCACTGTTGGCACATGCCCACGTTTTGCTCAGAAGTTAGTAGTAAGCCCTTCATCTGGCGGTTTCAGTCTTCTTCATCTTTCACTAGTTATTTGAACCAGTGTGGTGAAGGGACTGAAGTGCGCCTCAGAGGCTTCTTTTGTGCTCATGTCTTCGAATTTTTCAGGTTCTACTACATAGCGGTTTCTTTACGATGTTTTCCGTCACCGTTTAAGAGTATTGGTATTGCGCACATACATTTTTCAAACTCAAAAATCCGTTAGTGCACGACCGTGTTCAAACCCACGACCTTAGGAACGGAAGGTCCACCGATAGACCACCAGTAATCTCAGTGCGGTTGCAGTTAGAGTCATGCATACACTCATCATTAAATATATAATCTTCATAAAATAGTTATTTATCCATAATTATCCACAATATCGTCAAAACGAGTTAGTACCCTATTAGAAGCAAGATGGCATGGCTAATGTCAATTAACGCTAGGTCTGACATAATTTCAGCTGGTTTTTTTTATCTAGGTACTCTTAATATGCCGTATACTGAATGGACAGACAAGATGGTGTTTTATTATCATAGAGAGCTGTGGTGTTTTTTTTAGATCAGCGTAACTCTTCAAAAACATCATTTGTGAGGCTTTTTGCAATAATTATATGATTATATTTAAAATAATGACTTCATAAGCCCACAGCTATGCAAAATAAATTACTATAATTACCGAAGTAGTGAATGATAATGTGGCTCAAGGAAACGTTTTATAGTAATTTTAAACTGAAATCATCAAGGTCATTGGTATGACGAATCTTCCTCTTCTTTCGTGTAAATTTTCTCTAATGAAAAATCAAATTTGCCTTGACCAAAATGTTGCTGCCGCTATAGCGGCGTCCGAGGCGGTGTTAAGGTCAGCTCTTGTGCAGGAGGAGGGACTAGTAGGGCAATCAAGTAGATGAGACATGATTTGGAAGGGAGCACCACAGTCGCACTGTACACGTGACTTGTCTAGCATTCCCTTACACAAATCATATCTGCATCTACCCACTTGTGCTCGCAGGATTTCCAGATTGCGTAAAGTTGATCATTTCCTGGTGTTAGTCGCTCATCAGGGCTTAAAAGATCATGAGGAGGGGGCAAATTCCTACAATATACCGTCAACCGTCAGTAAATTTTATTATGAAGAACGAAACGGTTCGCTCTGATTTTCATAGATACATCAACTAACGGATGATTACGGCTAGTTATAGCCCGATTTCTGTGAAATAGTTTATAACTAGGGATGATCTAATTACCTAAACGTATATTCCGACCTTCATAGATTTGCATCTATTTAAATATATACTTTTAACTGACAAAAACCGAGAGTAAGCTAGTGTTTTTACGAGTACACGTTGGTGGCCTGCGATTTTGTGTATTACTATATTTGTGATAAATACTAACTAAATTAGGTAAAACCCATTAAAACTAATTAGATAAATAACAGTTAGGTATATATAGACAAAAAGCTCTAGCGCCCAAGGTCACAGCATCAATGTTTTCTTTCGCGCACGTGAGATGCGCGTGCGCTTACGTCATCCACACGTCATAGCATAGAAGCAATAATACATGCTTCCATAGATCGTGACTTTGATCTGTGATTTATTTGTTATGCGATCTATATGCCTTTAGAGCTGGCTTAATTATATTTTTAGAATCACTCACTATTCAGATTTGGTAAAACTATTTGTTGAGTTAATTAGTATATTTAATCAGATTTCTACGAGTTCAACTTCTATGAGGAATTGTAGCAGAAGGCTAGATTTATTGATATTGTAATTGAGAACATTATTGACTGAAAAAGGACGCACATATACATCTTTATCGGTCGGTAACCACAGGTTTGAATCCAAAATACCCACAATTCTATGCTTTGAAATGTAAATACTTATCTGTCAATAATAAATATCTGATTTATATAAAATCTCCGGCGATGAGGCAATGAATCTACATTGTATCCGTAGCTTCTAATGTATTTATTAACATTGTTAGGAAGTCCGGATGTGTACGTGGGCGTACATTTTTCCTACGCTTCTGTACGTGTACACTGTATACAATTGTACAGTACACGTTCGTTTTATGTTCGCTATAATTTATTAGGGACGATGATGTAATTATTTCTTGGTTTCTGTTCTGATTGAATTATGTTGCTCGTTTACCGTGTTGTTTGTATGTAGGTCATATGTCTATAGCTTGGTTCAGGGCAAATCCGCCCTTGAACAAAGCGAAGTGAAGCTTTTATAATTATCTAGCTGCTAGCTTCTGCCCGTGGTTCTGCTCGCGTGGTATCAACATAGAAAGAAACCGATGTCCCCTAGATATACCTTTTTACGAAACAGACACAGACAGACCATTGTCTGTCTGTGTCTGTTTCGTAATATAGACAGAGACATTTTCGAATTTATAATATTAGAGGGATTTCACGATGTTATTGTAAGGCTTTATAGATGATTTATACAGCCTTAAGTGAGATGACAACTTTTTATCCAATAAAATAAGCCGTAGTACTTGAGACATGTTTTTATAGGAATCAGGAATTACTTAGCTGGGAGTCTTCTCATCGTGAATCTAGTTGTTATTATTAACCAGTGTCGTGTTTTTTAGGATTTGCACCTCAGATGCTCCTCAGAGTAAGTCGGTTTGTATGCACTTAATCTTTTCTTTTTCTCTTTTGGTGTGTCGAATAAAAATGTTTATTCTTTCTTTCTTTTTTTCAGAGGCTTTTCAATAATGTATTTATTATTAATGATATTTTTTTATTTTCTATATATATAATACTTTTCGTTTAACCATTTTATTATTTAAACTGCCTTGTACATTCTTGGACAGAGCGCGAGGTTCTTACATAAAAGAATTATACACTCTAACCTTGAACATTACAACACACAGCGCTTCAGGAAAAACGGTTGTTATTAATAAAAGCAGATTGAATAAAGTCCTATGACTACTATTACGAATTGTTATGGCTAATGACAGATTACTTAAAAGTTACTACCAATTGACCGGTCGACCTTAATCCCTCTGGCTCAAAATCACAATAAATATAATCTAAACTCGCCTGTTGTTTCACAACGTCGAAAGCGACGGAAATTTATAGCGTGCCTAAATTCTCAACTGCTTTCCATTTATCTGTCTGTCTGTCCGCACCCGATTTACATTCAGAAACTAGAGATATACGACCAAACATTTTTTTTATATTCCGTTTAACAATGGGAAATTGGCTCGTCACCGTTTTTTTATTTCTGGCAATTGGAACGTTGAGAGTTTTACGTTTCGAAGTACGCAGAGCTGCTGTCAACTATGTGCAAAGAGTTATCTTTATTCTTTATTTTACATATTAAACATAATTAGAAACCCTCGTAATAAATGCATGCACACAAGCGAGCTTAACCATAAAATAATTATCTTTCAGAAAAACTTGGGATAATAGATATTAAACATGAATGATGGGTATGATGCTACAAGGAGTAAATTCAAAAATGCCACACACTGACAAACATAAAATGCAGGCACTAACACAGACTTATAAACTACTAGCAACCCGCCCCGGCTTCACAAGGGTGAATTATACACCTAAGCGTTCCTAATGAATCACTGCGTTGCTGAAATGAAACGGTATGAAAATCTGTTCCGTAGTTTTTGTAAATTACTTCTAAACAGACAGACATACGCGGCCGGTGGACTGTTTTATAATATGTTTAAAAACACCTGGGTGTTTCTAAAACAAAGTATATAAGTTGCGTATCAGTCATGTGGTACCCATAACACAAGCTCTGCTTACTTTGGGGCCCGATGATTCTGTGTGAAATGTACGGTATTATTTATTTAATTGTTCTCCTACTGTGGTCTTGAAGTCTCGAATCTACTTCAATAAGTAAACACACCGGGCAATAGGTTTTGCCTTCTTCAGTCTATTTTATCGAAAAGGCTACCGAACTAGCCACAGACAACATACCTAGGTAATGAATGAACTTAATTAATGTTTCAACAATATGTACTGGTATATAGATTTTTTTTACTTCTAAAACTTTCGCGAGTTGTACTATATATTTTGAAAAACGCGTTTACTCGCGTATTATTTTGTCGATAGCGCACCGACACTGTTTCGATTCATCTAGAGAACCATCATCAGAGTGAGTTTGATCCGCGGTCCGTGAGTTGCCGCTCGAGTTCACGGTGCGAAACCGTGAATCGAAACAGTGTGAGTAACCTTGCGATTTTCATAATGTATAATGACCTGTAAACGTATAGGGTATGTATGTAAAAGAAGTGGTGCTTGTATTAACTTCAGAACGGTGGTGTTTAGTTGTGTCGATAGCGTGTTTAGTTGTGTGGATAACTGACATAGCATCATGACAAAGTGCATGACAATGACAATGACAGTGCTATGTGATGGTCTGTCGGTGGTCTCCTCACAAGGCTATCTACAAAACACGATGTTCAAGTTACTAGGACACACGAATAATGAACCCTGATTAATTACCTTTATTACAAACGTGGCTGAAGTTTTTTACTATTTTACGAACAAGCTGCGTGAGCTCGTGAAGGTATATTTTTAATTACCAAATCGGGACTAGCCCAGTAGAGTCTTACTACTAGATACTGCGATAAATCTTAATGCTTAAATACTTGCTCACTATCTTATAATTATATAATTAGCTACTGTGGCATTTGGGTATGTATTGTCCTTGTAATTCTAAATGTTAATTAATAATGATAATTATGATTTACAACACATAAGTTATGTGTGATTAAAGGTGGACAAAACTCAATTGTTATTTTTATTTATAGTCATTTTCGTATTATTGTTGAATACATGACATTTGACCTTGACATTCCATTAATCTCAATTTGTATTTACTTATAAGGTTCTGTTAGGATTATTTTTGGCCGTTTTGCGAAGCAAACATTACATTTTCTGAATTATTTCGTGTGTTATTCGGGTTTTGGTGATTTTTTTTAAATAAAGCTAGAGTTATTGACTCGGCGAACACACACGAAAGTTTTGTGTTTGTTTGTGATTCGAGCAAAAATAATTCGTATAATCATTTCATAAAGAGACACCAAATTTTATAAAAAACAAACGACGAACGACAATATACGACTTTGTGACGTCTTACTACAAAAAATCTAAATACTTGACATTGGCAAAACAGTCATAAAATGACACATGCCATTATCGAAGAAGAAGATTCTGTTATTGTTCTTTTTTAATTATTTTTTAAATGTTCGTACTAGTTGAATAAATAAAAATATATCATGTCATAGTTATTTCGAACCAGGAGAGTGAATGGATTAAAGTGCCTTTCAGAGCCTCACTGCCAGTAATACATACTAATGTGTAACCATTACCTAATGCTCTTAGGGTATGTATAGCGCGTTTGTTGCCTCTGGTATTGTAATTTTATAATCCCATACCATCAGCTGGGCAATAGGTATAATAGCTTACCGGTTATCTATACTAATATTATAAATGTAAAATTAATTTTGTCTGATGTCTGTCTGTTCGTTACGTTTTCACGTCTAAACCGCTGAACCGATTTTGATGAATTTTAGGTATAGAGATAGATGGGACCTTGGAGAAAGACATATGCTACTTTATATGTAAGTACCACGCTTGAGAAGCCGCGGGCAACAGCTAGTTTAGTATAAAAACGAAGATTTTAGAACTGTATAGTGGCAGCCCTTACCAGACAATGTTTTTGATAAAAAATAAACGAAACGGCCGGCGACGATAAAAACCAATGACGACACGTTACGATGTAACTACTCGTAAGCTCGCTACAGCCCGATTGACTTTAGAGCGTTTTCAGACTGTACGATACGATATCGATGCCGGACGCCGGTAGCCAAGATCCAATATCCGATACTTAGTGGTATCTACATATATTCCCGATGATATCGGTCCGATTCGGCCATTTTATCGAAATCAAAATATCGAAAACATTTTATCAGTAGCTTGGTGCGGGCAGGTGTTATTTATTACAGACTATAATAGAAATCTTTATTTGCTGTATCTATTATATTTGAGAAACAAAAAAAATCTATCAATTGGATAAATTCCATTGTGCAAGCTAGTTATACATAGGGAGCATTTTATACTTTTGTAAGCAAGCTATAAAACGCTGGGAAATTTTTAGTTGCTTCCTTAAATGGACGCCTCACCGCTGCAGGCTCAGTCAAGCACACAAATAAAATGTAGGTACACGTATAGCACACATACAAACATTATCGTACGACAGCCTACAGGCGTCCGATGGTGCTCACCAACATATTGGAACCCACAATCTGCAATGCAGGTACATAAAATTCATGCATTTTACTAACCGCGATATCGCTTCGGCATCCGGCACCGATATCGTATCGGACAATCTGAAAACGCTTTTACGGTGCATGGGTAATTGATTTCGTTCATTGTTATTGATAATTTAAATAAATTTCTGTTCTCTTGATTTTTTTATGGACAGCCCGCATTCCATGTGACCTTGGATTGTATGTATGATGTCATTCTTCATTATTTATCAGCAAATAGATAAAAGGGTTTAAATTAATGCCATTATTTTACAATCTTAATAATATGGCAAATTATTATCAATTTGAAAAATCGCACACAGCACAACATAAAATATCCTACTAATACCTAATGATAGGTTCTAAACTATGAAATTTTCACTAAAAACGGGGTATTTACCATGATATATGAGCTTTTCTGCTTCCCGATGTTTATCTCGTGATCATGGCGCATGCAACTGTGCTTATCTGGATTCAGAAAAACTCATATACCAAGGTAAATATCCCGTTTTGACTGAAAATTTCAGTTTAGAACCTATTATTAGGTATTAGTATGATATTTTATGTTGTGTTTTCGTCCCTGATATCTTATATTCAGAAAATATTTTCCTAATTATCTCTATATTAGGAGTGCAATGGGTTAATTATGTAAGGGATAAATCCAACAAAACACGGGAGTTCCACTAGTTAATAACTTTATAAGGGCTCGTTGACATCACTTGTAAATTGTAATTACCAAATGATTTACGGGCAGCACGTTAAAGGACTTGCATCCCGATTATGTAAATTCCCATGATCAGTCGAAAAACCGGCTGTAGGTACAGTCAGCAAGAGCTAATAATATAAAATCTGTTAGTTTATACTACAAACGTTTTTTTTGTGATGCTTTATTTAGTTTTGTGTATATATATCCAGTTAAAGATGACAATGAAACCGGTGGTAGTATCTTCTCGTAGTAAAGACTGTGATATAGGAAGAGAAGAAGCAGATGGAAGCAATCGCCAGATTAACTCATTAGCCTAAATTATTTTATTGTATTTGTAAGGTTTAGATTATTCACATAAAATTTTTAGATTTAGATTAATTACAAATATAAGGCAAATTTCGCTTGCTTGTACAGACGAAGGGAAGGGATTTTGGAGGGTAGAAGCGGCAAGCAGACACTTTGAAAGAGTTGTGGAAGTTAAAATATACCTACTAGGTAATTGATAAATGGATATGTTGGATTGGAGAGTAACATTATTAGTTCCAAATTAAATTCGTGTTGATAATGTGTAACACTCGGGGGATCTTCAACTTCATAAACAATGGTTGCGCAAGAGGGTAGAATGATTTATGAACGTATGCCAATAAACAATATTTTTACGATCAACTCACTTATGCTTCAATATATCTGATGGCGCATGCGACTGTGGCTAAATATCAGGAAGTAAATAACTCATAAATTATGGTAAATAAAAGTATGTAAATAACCATGACAGTTTTTAAAGCTAATTCTTATGTTGCTGAGATTATGTTAATGAGGAGTAATGGAGTGGTATGGGCATGTCACGCGGAGGGAGTCATGACTGAAGAATGAGAGTGACTGAATGAGGGTGAATGTAGAGTAGGAGTAGGGTAGGAGTAGAGGTAGGCCTGCGTAAAGATTGATGATTCTGAAATCTATAAGACAGGAGTGAAAGAAAAAAACCACCCGGAAGGGTCGGCATAACTAGTACGAGTTGGATGCAGAAAGATGACGATCCATGTAAACTAAAGTTGTTGCTGTTCTTTTTTTATAACACTGAAATGAAAGGGATCGCGATAGTCAAATTATGTACTTTTGAAATGCAACAATATCACTATTATTGAATTTTCGGATTTCAGCATGTTATAAAATGAATGTTATTATCAAAGATAAGATTCCAAGTGGTAACATTTAGTAAAAATATTGAAATTTTCAATCTTCAGTTATATTTGATGTTGACTGTACAAGCAGCCGAAGGACCGGTAGTATTAGCTACTGGAAAACATCATTATTTTATGAGTGTTTTTGTAATATAAAAGGAATTAAAACAGTTTACTCCATAAACTCTTGAGCAATTTTTATATTTTTTATTTTTATCTAGTTTTTTCAAACCTTGCTTTTTTCTACCGATATAAAACGTATATTTCAATTTCTTAGGTAAAGCATAAAAAACAATTTAATAGGCTCACTCTCTTATTCTAATCACGAGTATAAAGAACTCAATAAATACGGTCTGTTCATATCATTAAAATGTCTATGAATATATGTAGATGGCGACAGATTTTAACGCAGTTTTAGGTCTGATTGACTTGCAACATCATTATGAATAATGAGGATTCTTAAGACCTCTTTTATACTCTCCATTTTTTGTTTTTCAAAACGTGACGTAAGCAGCTATCTCGTGTGATCGCGTTGCAACGATACGCTTCGTGTGGTGGAACCATTAATTACAAACAGTAGGGTGGGCCGGTTGCCAATTGTATCTACTTATATCGTAAAAATACCCTAGACAATAAAATAGAACATAAAAACGCATATTTTTTTAACTTTGACGACTAATATCATATTTACGAGTATTCGTTATGAAGTGGAAATGTTATGTTTTATAATCAACAGTATCTCTATAACTAAAAAAAGAATTTCCGTGAAATTCTTCATCATTTTATCACCAAAGGTTTTCAACAAGTAAAAATTGTTGCCCATTAATATTAAATTACGTTTAGCTCATTGTGTCCCACTGCTGGGCAAAGGCCTTCCCTTGTTCTCTCCAGTCATCTCGGTTTTGAGCTGGGTCCAAACGGACCCAAGCTCTGTCAAAGGTGTCGAGATCATCTCGTCATCTCTTTACGGGTCTACCACGACGCCGTCTCGCTGTCTTAGGGCTCCATTGAGTGGTGATTTTGGCCCACAGCTCAACCGGCATGTCAGTCGCAATATTAAATTAATCACTAAAAAAGCATCGCTTCAGTAAAATAAATTAATCTGAATATCCTTAATACAGTTTTGCACTTCAATGGGAACTGATAGATACATGATTCCAATTACATGATTACAACTGTAGGCACTCTCTTATGTTAACGGCCACACTCAGATTCATTAATGATTTAAGTCGTTCATTAGTATAAATTTTACAAGAAAAATAATACGACTTAGGTAACCATTAATAACTCTGAATATGGCAGTTAATTCTAACGCTTTTATCATTCAAAAAATAATGCGTTTAGTGGCTCCTAGTTGATATATAGAGCTAGAAGCTTGAAAAAGCCCTTAACCGCGTGCATAAAGAATAAGACTACATCGCAGAAGCCCTTCTCGTCGACATCACATAAATACAGACAAACACATTTCTCACATGAGTTATTTATTACGAACCATTGTCCCATTAAAAACCATAGACGCACGGTATGCGACTATACCAATTAGTTGCCTCTCTTAATGCTTTACGAGATAAAGTATTTTCAAGAGGCCGCCGCGAGACTATTAGAATACCATTCGTTTTTTTTTTTAAAACGATTTAAAAACAATTCAGTAACATGTTTTTTGCTTATCTGCGTGGAATAGAAGTGTTAAAGAAACCATTGACTGGACAATAACGTATTGAATTTGTTTCTAAAGATGTAAATTTAAAAAATAACTCAGCTTGCTCTCAGTTACTTAAATGGGAAAACGGGTCTAAAATAGAACCACAATGTGAAAAAATAAAAAAATACAGGATCTAGCGGTGTGAGAAAATATATAAAACAACGCGCCTCGTCACTGGGTACGTTGTTTTTTTATATTTCAAACTTGGCATGAGGTCCAACTCAAAGTAGGTCTCAACTATTTACAAAAAAAAACAGGCTTAGGATTTTGCTTTTGCATCTAACAAGATGGTTTCTACAACGTTATGTGGTATTTTTACTCACTCAGGACACTAGAGCATATGATCGTTTTTAGATAGAGTAGACTGGCCAAGCACTTATAAAATCCTACGAGCGTAGTCAGCCATATCCACAGGAAAGACAAAATATAACTATGTATAGGGTCTTTCATTAAGCGTGTCCTATCTTTAAATTTAAATAAAACAAAGTGTGTGTGATACATTATTGAAATTATTTATTTATTTGAAAGATGTAGTGATGCCATTATGTGTGGAATATGACATCATTCAAATGTCCACCACGGCTTCTCTGGGTGGAGCGCCTTCCGAGATATCCAATTTTCCATGACTTTTGCGCATAAATCAGGCTGAATTTGACTTATGGCATAGGTTATGTTGGTTTTGAGGGCCGCTGTGATTTGTGGTTTATTCACATAGACCTGTGACTTACGAAAACCCCACAAGAAAAAGTCTAGCGGGGTTAAGTCACAAGATCTCGGTGGTCAGTTCACATCAGCTCCACGTGAGATGACCATGCCCTCAAATCTCTCATGCAGAATATTCAATGTGGCATGAGCTGTGTGGCACGTAGCGCCGTCTTGTTGAAACCACATGTCGTTGGTGTTCAGATGATCCAGTTCATGCCAAAAAAAGTTGGTAATCATCGACCTATAGCGCTCGCCGTTGACAGTGATGGCCTGGCCAATGTTGTTCTCAAAGAAATATGGCCCGATGACGCCGCCAGCCCAAAACCCACACCAAACTGTAACTTTTTCGGTATGCATTGGACGCTCTTGGATCTCATGTGGATTGGTATCGTCCTAAATTCGACAATTTTGTTTGTTTACGTACCCATTCATCCAGAAATGGGCCTCATCGCTGAAGATAATTTTTCTGTGAAAATTACGGTCAGTTGCTAACTGCTCCAGTGCCCATTCAGCGAACACACGTCGTTGTCTATGGTCGTTTACCTTCAATTCCTGGGTGAGTTGAATTTTATACGGGTGCAGGCCCAAGTCACGACGCAAAATTCGCCAAGTTGTGGTCTGTGAAAGGCCGAGTTCTTGTGAGCGACGCGAAATCGACTGCCTCGGATTCTCCTGCTGACTCTCACGGACAGCGGCGATGTTTTTGGCAGACCTTGCGTTTCGTTGACGTACGGGTGTTGGTCGATCATTTACCGAACCAGTGGACTCAAATTTATCCACCACACGACGAATAGTCCTCTCGGTAGGACGATTATGGCGATCGTAAAATGGGCGAAGCGCGCGGTGCGTTGCCCGAACAGAACACTCATTTTGATAAAACAATTTTATCATTTGCACGTGTTGTTGAATGCTATAGCTATCCATGATGATTTGGCAAAACAGAATGAATAAATTACAACCAATTTGACAGATGTAGCTTCAACAAGATGGCCGCTACCAGCTGTCAAAGTTCGGACGTGCCTATTGGAAGACCCTTTATAAATAAGCTAGTCTAGAACAGCATACCTAACAAACAGCCATATCTAACAAATATTATAAATCAGAAAGTAACTCTGTTTGTCTGTCTATTTGTTACGTTTTCACGCCTTGATGAATTTGGAGAAGGACTATGTCCATTCTTTTTATGTAGGTACCACGCGTGCAAAGGCGCGGGCAGGAGCTAGTACGAAATAATTCTATAATCTTATTCATGTATTATTATCCAAATTCGTGAAACCACTGCAATGTTATTGAACCACAAATATACCAACTTTCTCATCTGTGCAAGTTGAATTAAATCAAACTGCCTTCCATATTCAGTAAATCTTTGTCGCTTGTGTCAGTAAATTTTCGGTCCCGCAAAAGCATTCACGTGTTACTATCGCATATTTACAATTGCTCACAGTCACGGCTCCTACACACGACGACTGCGCCGTGCAGTTTTAACGATAAATTATTAAAGTCCATTTATCAATGTTATTGACTTATTGAAGTCACCTTTATTGTCATATAGAAGTAATAGGCCAGCTGTTAAGCATTTCTTTCTATTACACAACTTACGCCTAGAAACTTGATATTGAACACCTATTTACACAATTACAGACGACTTTTATTATGAAAGACGTTTCTTGCGTGATTGTTTTCCTCCTAAGCCAAGTGCTTAGGAGGAATCGACACCATTCGCTTAGCATGTATGACAAATCAATGTAGTCTTTATTAACTATTAAATAAAGTTAATTTAAATTCCATTCTATTGAAAAGCTGAGTTCTCAAAACATACAATTTAAAAATAATATTAAAATGATCTAAACCGGTATTCTCGCTTTAAGTTTTCACATAATGTTATTTAAAAAAAATCACCTATCTATGAAAGTGCAATAGAATATTCTTTTTAAATTTATTGGGATAAGTTTTTAAATAAATAGTTTTTATAGCAGCGCCACTTCACCATATTTCCGCCGCTCGCGCTGGCGTCGTATGTAAAACGCCACCTCAAGATCGCAGCAAGGTCGCGACTCTTCAACAACGACACATTGTTCGTTTATTTTTTCCGTCGTCGTTTCGGATTTACCAGATTTTTTGCAGCTTATCTAAAAAAACTAGTAAGTACTGAATTATACAAAATTATACATACTTTTGAGGATAATTAAGGAAGCTGTTTTTGTTCTTTACCTGCATTAGTATTGACTTTGAATGCTATTTTTTGCTTCTTAATACATAAAATACTTGGCTACATGTAGTTACATACCTATTCTTAAAAGAAGCCAAGGCATTCTAGTTTAGACTATAAATATCTACTTAAATTGTTAGTCAGTCAGTCATTCACATTGTTTTGCTTCGATAGACTCCGGTCCTTCAATATTTCAAAGACTTTTCATTATAAAGGAAGAATCGAATAAAAAAACAATAAAACTGTTAATTAAACAAACAAACCAAAGACGGCTTATTTGATAAACATAAAATCGTAAATGAACCTCAGGACAGTAGTTTACAGAAACTATGTTATATATCGATCGTGTAAACATACCTTTGTTTATAGACCGGGAGCTAGCGGTCGGTTTCTTGCAATATGCTGTTAAAACTGTGTGCATTTCATGCAAGAGAAAATTATCATCATTATTTTGAAATAAAATTGTCATATTACAAATTTACAATATTGTATTATGTTCAATGTTCCTGTCACATACTAAGTACCCAAATAATACATGAGGGTATCATGTTTGACGTGTAAAAACAACACTGGTTTCGTAACTATGGACGCCGACATGAGCCTTATAAAAACAATCAAACCATATATTACATTGCCAGTAAAACTCCGAGTGAAATAATTATTGTTAACGGCAGTGTAGTTCCTTTTAATTGCAGAATAGGTAGATGTCTTTCTTTTTAAATTTTATTTAGATTTTATTGTATTTTACATGGTTTACTGTTTTAACCTACCGGCATAAATACTTTGATTTTGTGGATGGATATTTCACACATCTCCATCTGGCCCTAAGCTAGGCATATCTGTATTAAAGGGTCAAGACAACTGATACAAGACTAATATACTTGTAAATACAAATATAAAGTACCTTTTATCACCCAGACAGAAAGAAACATCTACTCATTGTCACGGGTACTTCTCCTTTAATTTATTCCCGACGTTTCGATTATTATACAATAACCGTGGTCGCAGGCTTACTGGGTGCCTAGAGAGTGCCCGCCGAGTAGCAAGGACAGTTTTTCGTAACTACCCTCACCGAAATCTCACACATTACAACGAATCTACTTGTATGTTCATCACACAGATTTTGTCCTAAGCTTGGATCGAACCTACAATCTACAGAGCAGAGTTTTAAGTTTAAGCATTGGATAAATACCTGCTAGGTATTTTATGTCTTTTGTTTCAGGAACTAATTTTCACGAGAACGAAGTCGAAGCGTGTATTCAATAAAACGAAACGAATTCTGCTCAAGATTGTGTTACGAGTTATTGCAAAAGATAAACCCTCTAATCTGTGGATAGGGTTTAAGGTGTAGATAACATTTTACTGTTATGCTGTAACTAAATTTAATGAAGAGTATCCTATAAGCACTAAAGTTATTTCTGTATTTAATTACTAAGGCGGCGAACGACTGACGCGGAAGGTGTAGGTTTGATTCTAGCGGACCAATAAACTGTTTTCATTATTTGCAAATATATTTTATTCTTGCATAACTATTATAAATTTCAACCAATCAATGTCTGTCAGTTTCGATTAGCAGGAGGTTAGGTATTACGTATAATCATTATTTCAATCATTAGTTTGATTGTAAATGGAACCAGTTTTGTTACAAGTATGTACGTAAAGAGTACGTATGTGTGAAAATTTACATATTTTTTTTGAATTAATCAATATTATCATCAAAACTGATTATCAATGTTTTGATAGTTAGTTAGAATTCCATATTATTAGTTTTGGCACAAGATTTTCGAATATAACAAACTGTAATTGTAAATAAATATATGATGCTAGGTATTTCCCACAGCACCATTTAGCCTGTAAGAAAGCAGAGCTTGTGTAATATCAGTATTGCGGTTCTCTGAAACCATTTATATACTTTTTTTGTAAACACATACATCATATTCATAAAAAAACACCCGGACCCGAAACAATTATTTACAGATCATACAAACATTTGTCCTACGGCGGGCATCGAACCCGCAATCTTTAGCGTCTCAGGGGGCCATCGCCCACTGCGCAACATAGGTCTTCTAGAGATCAATTTAGTTGGGTGCCTAAAAATATAACAAATCCTGTGACAAAAACAGGATAAAATCTGTTCTTGATTTCGCGGACCGGAACAGAAGAGGTCACATATCAATCACCAACTCCAAGTGTTACCACGTGTAGTCATTTCACGAAATACGCCGTTTCCACTTTATGGATTGTCATTCAAACGTCAGCTTATGACACTTCAAACACCGAGTTTCTGTTCTTATTTATCTCGAAGGTTTCTGTCTAGTTTCATCAACAAACATGAAATATATTACATGAAAATTCAGTGGAAATAGTACCACTAGCGAAAATGTTTAGACGCATTTATGTATGATTGATATTTCCGGAGTTTTAATAGGTCTGATCCTCGTGACTTAAAATGGCCCTTTTTTTCCAGATCATCAAAGTTCTATGCTATTATTATTTGTATGGATTGGCATTTACAACTGAGCGCGTTTAAAGCCTGGCATCAATATACTGGTATACAAACTATAACCAGAAAAACAAAAAAATACATTTAACTTTTTGAGAGAAAAACGAATTCTGCTAGATACTGATGTTTTAAACATTGACATGTTTTTTTGTTTACTGTTCCATAATTACTTGGAGATCGAATGTCGTTCTAGATTTAGGTGTCGTGAATTTTACATATTCTTTATTTATCCAGCAGATGACACATAACCTAAATTAAACCAAATGGTATTATGTAATTCTTAAACCCATTAGTTCGTTTTCATCGAAATTATGAGAAAAAATCAAAAGCTACCCGAAGGTCAAAGTCTTACGTGCAACCCTTCAACTGAAATTAATTTCATACCAATAAAGGTCCTTGGTCATAATAGATTAATACAGAAAACATTCCTAACGTAGTTCAATACCTATTATTTGGAAATTAAACAATATAGCTGGCTTTAATGAGTTTTCTATCAAAGATCTCAATTTGATTATAAAAATAATTGCAAGATTTATTACTGGTGCAACTTTTCTTCTTGGTTCGGGCTGTTTTTAACTTATAAAAACAGAGGGAAATGTATTTTTAAACACAATTTTGGTATCTACAGAATTTTTATATGTTATACCATACTAGCGACCCGCCCCGGCTTCGCATGGGTGCAATGCTGATACTAAATATACTACAGAATGTCTTTATATACAACGTTATTTAAGAGAATAACATAGACTAAGAGATAGACATATACCATTTCGGACTTTTGTGTAGACCTTTTTAAGGTATACTGTATACTGTAGTACATTATTTTGATCTATCTCGTAGGGTTCAGCCAGCGTTTGCAATTAAGCGCAAAAAAATGTTTATTTACGACACCACATTAGAAACCTCTAAAAATATCAGTGTTTCTCTACTATATTATGCATGTTTTATACATAAAAACCTTTCTTTTGAATTACTCTATCTAGCAAAAAAAAACCGCTTCAAAATCCGTTGCATAGTTTTTAAGATCTAAGCATACATCGGGACAGATAGACAGCGGGAGGCGACTATGTTTTATACTATGTAATATACCAAGTTGCATCAAAATCCGCTCAGCTGTCAGAGTGATAAAATAACACACAAGCATTCTCATATATGACATGCATTTATCTAGCCCAAGAGTAAGCAGAACTTGTGTTATAGGTACCACATGGCTGACATACTAATTAAATTCCATTTCTTTTATATTTTATTTTCGTAAATACATACATATATTATACAATAAAGTAATAAGAATAAAAATTTATTGCAAAAAACTTAGGTGTATGGGTACATAGTGCTTAAATATATGAATTAGGTCAAGTTAAGCAATTTGTGATCATAATGCACTATGAAGTATGGAACAAACCTCCCGTGCTGGTTTGTAACTGTGTTACGGCGAGGTAATAGTATAATAATATTAATAGTAGAATAGTATAAGACAGCAAATATTCGCATTTATAGGAAACGTAAAAGAGACCACTTTTACGTAGTAGAAATTTAGTAACAATTTCAAATAACACTGTTACTAACAGATTCAGCTATAAAGTTATCAGAACTATTTTCATTACGCGTTTCAACTATCTGAATGTAGCAGCAAATTCGGTACTCAAAATACCTGTATCGCGAAATGAGAATCCCCAAATAGCACATTGTCTTCCCTGGAGACTAATACATTAATATACACGTCTGAAACGTAATTAACACGCTACAGCTATACATAATACTCGTAGTGAGTGATAGATAATCCTCATTTAAAGACAATATGGGAGCAGCTGTGTCGAACGCAAATCGTCTCTATTGCTACATATTTATAAAATCTGAAGACATCCTGTCTGACAAAAGTTGTAGGTCTTTCAATATAATGTATAAAAAACATTTATTTAATTATTGGTTATTATTGTTATTGTTATTAGTAAATTAATTAGTATTAATTGAACCAAGTGCAATAGCAATGAAATATTAAATGAAAAAATTCACGCAATTTTGTATTAGAACTGTGAATACATGTCGTAGATGTCGTATTCCAAGTGATAGGAACTGAGGGCAGAAGCTAGTAAAACAATAAATCTCAATGAAAACAATCTCGTTTCATTATTTGGCAGCACGAGCGCATTTAATTTTCTTTCAGGCACGCGGTCTAATTGTGAAACAAAAGGTTTGGGCGATTGTATATTTTTTTTACGAAAATAAATATACGGAAAGTCCGGGCGTCAGCCAACTATCTGTCGCGAGAGTGCGATCGAAATAGAACGGTTCTAGTTCGACTTTATCAGTCAAAACGACAATCGTTTGGTCTGCATTCACGATATTCTGTTCAGCCTTTTTGTGTTTCTAATTTCGTATCTCTGGTTTCCTGGTAGCTATATGTACTATTCTAATTTCGTTTCACTTCCTAGTAACTACATTTAAAACCTATCTACTGTTGACTGCGCCTGCAACATTGATTTCTCAAGCTTATTTCATTTCGATGTCGTCAGTCCATAAATCATATCTTATAGTGTCGACTCTTATAACTCTTCATTATTGTCTTAGAATGATAGCGTGTTTTGCAATGTCATAAACTATAAGTCGGGTTTATTCAGTCAGCAGTTTTATTATTTCGTTTACGAGTCGTATGAATGTTATCACATTTTGAATATAATTAAAGACATTGTCCCGAAATGTTTAATTTAAATTCGGAGCTGATAGTGATGTAGAACAATGTGTACTAACACTTGAGTTTTCTAACCACAATATACATTATTTTCAAGTCTATTGTGCAAAGTAGCGATGTAAAACACAAAGGACCTGGACCAGCGTTTCCTTACCCTTATATAGGATGTCCTTTTGACTGCCCGTAAACCACAACATAGGTCATTGGATCACTAGTCTCCATTAGGCACTTAAATTAAATGCATGGTTTTCAAACTTACGAGAATTTAAGGGTCAAACTCATCACACATCAGTGAATATGGCGTTCCAATTTGTTGCCTCTTTTGTTTATTGACAGAATAACATAGACAGAATATACATTAACAAGATATACTAATGCAAATTAAAATACAATAAAATACATAGTGTTATATATAATCACATGGGTAAATCATGTTACATGTGTTAAATTTATGCGTCGATTCCTAACCTAACCTAACCTAAGCAAAGTCTCTAACGAATCCGATAAGTAACTTATCTTGGTCCTTATCTACCTCATCTATGAAAATTTGATTAAAGAAACTCCAGTTTCAAACAAATTAAACTCTCACAGTCTTACTATGTCCACTAATGCTTCTTAAGTGTAAGTCCTATCCTACTAATATTATACAAGTTTGTATAAGAATATGTTTGTGGCGTAACAGCTAAATGGATTTGGGTAAACCCCGATAGATTTCGTCTGTAACCCGGAACATCATATACGCTTATATATAGGCTACTTTTTATGTACTTTTGTAAAGCCACGGTCAAAAGCAAATACTAAATACAGAAAATAAAAGTTTTCTTGATTTCTTGAAAAACTTGGTAAAGTTAACTGTGTCTATAGAAACCGAATTAAAACCAAGGCCATAATATCTGCAATGGCTTCATGCCTATACCCAATCAGAACTTACTGCATTCTAGAAAAGTACGCTGTTACTACGCGATTTATGAGTATCTCACATCTTGACAGGTGTAATAACCAATATTAAATTAAAGAGGTTTTTACAAAATTTAACTAACCAAGCGAGTTCACTGAAGATAAAACCGGTAGCCTATTTGTTTACTCAAGTCGTCAATAAATACATAAATTTCTAATAACAATAATAATATAATAATAATGCTGGACTCCCAAAACCGAGACAAATATTTGCCGATTATATAAACTTTTTGTCATATAAACGCGGCGGGAATTGAATTCGCAACCTTCAGCGACTCAAATAGGCCTTTCTGTAATGCGCCACAAAGGTCGTCAAATAAAATCGTAAAGGGTCGTATACTTCGGAGTCTTCAAACAAATGGATGTATTTTTAGAAAAACTAGCTACCCTAGTTCCTAGATCATATTAAGCTATCAATCACGGCTTTATTAGCCACATGACTGGCTTTCTTGAGGTTAGAGAACTTCATTAACTAAGTTGGCTAAAGGTACAAAAAATCGCTAGGACCAAGAGGAGATCCTTGCCTCATTCATCTCGAACTTAGTTTAGGAAACCAAAGATGACGCAAAGTGGTTCTTGTAATCCTTGTACTTCGACTTTGATACAACTCAGTTGTATTTTTATGTTAAATCTGTATTATTAAAATGAGGTGTAATGTGGATCTGACTTCTAAGCGAAACACTGGTTAAATAACGTTGCCAGATGTCTCCGGAATATGAATAGAGAATGCATTACGAAGCTCTGTTCTGAAGCACTTGCGATTGTTTCATAAATGTATTTTGTATAAATGTAAGTACTTTATTTATTATGTGAACCACAGATTGACTCGTATTTCACTTATTATAATTAGATTTAGATCAATGCATATATAATCGAGATAATGTATTTTAATGTAGTTTATTATAATGTATTCAAAAATAGAAAATATTCCACAGATATTTTTGTATAAATAAAACAACATATGAGTACTCGTACATTGGTTCTAACTTATAAAAACATTTTAATCAACTTTGACCCAAAACTTTAGTCCCCTCAGATCGTTTGAGAAACAAATTTTCCTCTGCCCGAGAGTTCGAGGCCTAAATATTTTATGACTACAACTTTGGGGTCCATTGATAAAGTATTCTAAAGATAGTAGTAGGTACTACTGATGAAGCGTATTGAACATGTGTACTAGTAAGATTAGGTAAACCTTAAGATATTTAGTAAATGTGAGGATTTGAATTAAATTTCATTTATTGTTAACATTTTTTTGGCAAATTGTTTTGCCATTTATTATTTTTCTGTGATAGTTAACACTGAAATAAATAAAAGATTCTTCTAATTAGACTTTTTAAAAGCCCACATAAATAAACGAATAATATGTTCCAGTCACAAATAAAGCGGATATTTCATAAAACTCACCGTATGAAGTTATTAAAACGATGAAAAAACAAATCAAAATCCGTGACACCGGTGCTTCTTTCCGCCTTTAAATCACTGTATTTCAAACAACACCCGAGAAAAAATTAATAAAAGTCACACATCAACATTAACAACGAGAATATATTGTAAGCTCGTACGCAAAAAAAATTTACAAAACTAGTAGGTCGTACGTAAATTTTCGCGGTAAACGGAGCGAGAGTCGAGCGTCCCACCCACGCAGCGACGTAGACACGACTGGCCGCGAATACACGGATTCACCTGCAATGCGTGCGCTCCTCTGGCGGCAGACAGGGACAGCAGCTGTCTGAAAACCAGCTAGAGGGAGAGAGAAACAAACACACGTGCTCATACCTCGGGGGTAGAACAGTTTTCAGGAAAAGGGGCGCGTTATTACAAAGCTGGGAATAAATAGCTATGGTATGTATTTTGCATTATGAAGACGGAGACAATGCCGCGAGTTATGCCTTTTGTTCGCAAGGGGCGAAGCAGTGTCACATTCTTGCCGGTGTCGCGAGAGGAAACACCCAGTTATAAAATGCTCACTTCGATGTTCAAACTAAAAACACGTACGTTGTAAAGTATTACAAAGCGAATCTGGGGCACGTGAACAAAATGAAAAAAGACAACTACTAGACTTTGCATCAACTTGGTAGAGTATCTCCTGGTGACAGGAAAGATACAGGGAAGGCGACCAAGGGGAAGGATTCCGATGCGGTGAACAGACCAGATCCGGGACACCACCAACAAGAACGTCCACGAAAGCCTACACACTGCCGAAGACCGAAGCAAGTGGAAAGCGATCGTCCTAAAAATGATTCGTGGAGGTCACGACCCTCAGCAATGAGGAACACGACACAAGGAGGAGGTAGAGTATCTGGCATGTCTAACCTACGATTATCTAATCTAGCATCAGCCAGCGGCTTCACACGCGTAGTACCTACAAAAAAGTACCCTTTATGGTATACCAGGCCATAGAGTACACATACAAGTTTCACCCAACTCCGATCAGCCATTACGGAGTAATTGAGCCAAATATAAACAGATAATATTAAGACGTCTAAACATCCACATAAACATTCACATTTATAATATCAATACGATAATATATATGGTAGGCATGGTCAGAAATAAACCGATTTTTACTATTAATTTGGAAAAACAGACTTGCGACATAATTTACGAAACACACAATATTAATTTCCTTTTATTTCAGTCCCTAAACCCTAATACCCAGGGTTACATACATTTTTGATGTTTACATACAGAATTCATCGTGTTGTGTTGTAGATAGCTATATTTATTCACATGAATATTATATTATTGTTATATTAATAATATGGAAATAATTACAGATATGTACAAAATAATATACAATAATATAAAATACACGTGAAACAGTTGAGCTATCTAAGGACCGTTTGAAACGATCTATAGATAGCTCAACTGATCCAGATCACTGCCAGAGGGCAGTGATCTGGATCAAGCAGTAATTAATTAATTAATTATATTATTCTATACATTTCAGTAATTAACTCCTGTAACTAAAAAGTTTTTTATTTTGTACCTACTAATACTAACATTTCACATCTAAACTAGCACGCCATAATTTGACGTAAATGTATGTGCTTATCACAAAACCAAACATTGAATCAGCTTTATTTGAGTAACTAAATTACATACAATCTCAGCAGTAGGCAATAATCCTATTCAGCAATTTGTATTAGTCAGAGTGGAAGATGGTAGATTGTTCACCCTATAATATTGTTCACCCTATAATATTCCAGCAAATGAACCTACAACCTTAACCGAAGGTTGAACTACCTACTGGCACCCTTGGAATAATACTTTTAATGTTATTTTAACGTAGTATTTGCTACAAACGCAAGTTTGACGAACAACACGACCTTAAAGTTCTCAATACTCTTGCATTTTTTGATGCTTTTTTGATCCGTAATCATGATAACCAATTTACCACTAACATCAAACAGTGCTATAGTTTTTTGGATTTTAATCATAGATATGATAAGATGAATAAACTGTGTGAAAGATGATATGGTTAAGAAAATATTGACTACTGAAAAGACGGAAAATAATGCCAGACATTTCACACAGCATCTTCTGGCCCAGTAATCAGAGCTTGTGTTATAAGTGCAACCTGACTGATTTACTACTTATATACATATTTTGTTTAAAATACATACATATTATACATAGAAACACCCAGACCCAAGACAAATACCTGCTCAGTTAGAATTTAAGGCAGATTTGCAGTGACAAATGCCTGGTTAAAGGCCATGTTCACACCAACATCAATGCTTGCCGCTGATTATGTTTAAGATTGCGAAAATACCAAAATCTTTTCAAATGTATAAACTACAATCTCAACAACTAGTCCAAGTTGAGGAGGCCGTCAAAATTTAACCACTATAGCAAATAGACACCAAGATACACAATGGGAGCAGTTTTAATCTTGGCCTCTTTGTGGAGTCGCCAAACAATCCCCTCTTTATCTTGCTTACCAAAATGAGTGTCAATATTTTGCAACCCCATTTGAGATATAAGCTTTGTATAAAAATACACAGGTAAAAGTTTTAGCTTTTTTCACAAGGTTTTATGCTGAAATCAACCAACACGTTTTGCGACATTTAGTTCCCTAATGTACACTTAATTTAGGCCAAATCTTTATATATATAAATCCTCAGTGCGTGTGTTGGTTATGAAACTCCTTCAACACGGTTGGACAAAATTGTTGTGTGTTCAAGTGGTATCGAGAATGGCTTAGATTTACTATGTGATTTTTTTTCTTTTAAAACCAGCTAGTATTCTAGAAACTTGAAAAAAAATATATACACTGCATTGAAGTACATAAAACAATCACGATCAATCAAACGCGTATAATGTTACGAATGTACGAATACTGTGTACGAATGTTACGAATGTACGTATAAACCACTGTTCTAAATAAAACCACCGATAATATAAACAATAATTACGTTTTAAAAACTAAAAAGAAAACCGACTTCATTGAATAAAATTTTAGACCATAAAAATATAACCCAATTAAGAACATTTTTTTGAAGCCGGTTAAGAAGTCTTAATTTTTCGCTTTTTAGTACTTCATCATTTTGAAATTCGTAAACACCACTGGAAAGCATAATATCGAAATTTCGTTTTCTTTGATGACATATTTTTCTTGCTATTTTGATTTAAATACCAAACTACTGAGCCTATTCTATTTAAATTTCTATGGGACCAATCGGGAAGTATATCCTTACACATGAAAATAATTCGTCAAATCGGTTCATTTTTTGAAGTTGGATATAAATAAAAATGATTAACATAATATTATTAAAAAAAAATGTACAAGTACCTACTCTATTCCACTACGATTGAAACATAACCGAATGTACAGCTTAAAAATATAATTCCATAAAATTAAATACCTACATCATTTAAAGGGCAATAAAAACTCGAATAAGCTGTGAATTGCACGAGGTCGACTGCCCTAATTCAACCCCACTTGAGTCGATCGATTCGCACCCTAGTCCCTCTACCCTCGTACATTTTGGCAAAACTTCATATTATTATAATAATAACACGTTATAAACAGGTCAAGGGTAGAACTAAAGACCTGTGATTGTGGCTGTGGAGCTAAGCGTCGAGCAAAGCGATATGTACCACCGCGAAAACAATTTACCTAGCGCAAGTCTCTTAATCCGCAGATATATCAACTAATTGTTATAAAGTACAGCATTTTATTACAGAAATGTACAGGTTAATGTAAAACTGTTGAGCTGTACAAGGACCGTTAAAACGATCTATAGATAGCTCAACTGATCGAAATCACTGCCAGAGAGAAGCGTCCCAAAAACACTGGCGGCATTGCCACATTGAATGGTAATGCTAATACGTTGAGTCAGGTAGGAACCAGCTCTTGGGTCACGCCATGTTTCTACCAGAGTAAAAAAATATATATGGTCAACATTTTTAGCACTTTAATGAAGCTATAAAGCTTATATAGCATCTACAAACTCAGCTTTATACAGCTATCACTTCTGAAAATTGAGAATAAAATACTTCAATGAGCATTATATGGATATACATAATATTAATATAATAACAGTATATAATATCCGAACATCGATTGAAAACGAGCACTGCCTTCATACTTTGTATGGCCCATACAAAGTATGAAGGTAGCGCTAGTTTTCATAAACGGCTCATAAATGAGACTGGCCTTATTTTGGCACTCACAGAAAGAGATTGTTGATCGTAGGTCTGTTTCTAGTTCTAGGTACCCGGCTGTCTGGGCGGATATCTGTATATATTATTTCGTTACCTATCAACTACCTATCATTACTGTGTACAATTTATTTATTTCCTTCACTTTCATATCTTTATGTGCGTTACAAATATAAGCTATTATATAATTACGACCCGACATATGACTTATATGACGTGATAAAATCCGCAACAAGGAAATCCGTAGAAGAACCAAAGTCACCGACATAGCACTGCAAGTTGAAGTGGCAATTGGCAGGCCATATTGCCATATAGGCCATATGGAGAATAAAAGTTCTCGAATGGCGACCGAGGACAGGAAAACGAAGCTTAGGACGATCCCCTACCCGATGGACTGACGACATTGTAAAGATCGCAAAAAGCCGGTGGATGGAGAGGGCTGAAAATCGTTCTTCCTGGAAATCTATTGGGGAGGCCTATTTTCAGCAGTGGACTTCTTAAAGGCTGATATGATGATGATATGACTCAAGAAGGTTGGTAGGTAAAACCGTCAACCTGGCTTCTCTGCTAATCGCTTCGCTGAACGCTCTTCTCATGATCCATGAGTTTACGGGATGAAGTCTGACGTGATTTCTTTTTTCATTAATTTTAACGTCAAGGCTGTGCTTAATGAATATTTACAAACATCATTTCCATAATTTTTGTATCTACAGATTTCGCTCGACGGGGAATCAAATCGGATTTAACAAATCAACTTTACCGGTCTAAGTACCTACTTAGACCGGTAAAGTTATCCTGTTCACATTATTATTAAAGGTCCCTTACTAGTACTTGAGATTTTAACCTACCTAGGTTAAAATCTCAAGTACTAGTAAGGTACCTTTAATAATAATGTGAACAGGATAACTGTAATTTAAAATGAATATGCGTTTCAGATCTGAGTTTCTAAATATAGAAGGTATTTAAAACGTAGCAGTTGGTAAATCGGTTTTGTGGCTTCAAAGTAAATTTAATGGCTGATACATAACATATATAGTATTCATTAAAAATGCATGGGTTATAAATGGTCTCGTTTGAATATCAGGTATAGTGGAATATAGTGGAATCAGGTCAGGATATAGTGAAACTGTACAAAATCGTTCAATGTCCAAAAAATGATTGGCATAGTATTAGAAATCTATGATTTGTATATTATCAAATAGAAATATGAAGAATGATGGTCACATCTCTGTTTCACCTCTTTCAATTTTTAAATTCGACCGAGAGGGGCTAGCCTCTGAAGTCTATATGGTACTGCATGAGGTAAGCATAAGTCCATCGCTAAATAGTTAGGTTTAGCCTACCTAATTGGCATTATGCTGTTAAATTGCAACTTACTCATCTTTGCGATTACAAGTACCTACCTAATACTGGCCATCTACCGAATTTAATTGTGTAGGTAGGTACTTACCTATTTTATAATCTTGTATATGTATATAGGTACCTCCTTATCGGTTCATTTATGTTGTATCGTGTCAAATAAATATTGTTTATAAAAAAAAATTATTGCCAGTTTTTGTCAATAATGCTGTTTGATCTCAGTTTAATATCAGAAGAACCTGGAAGCAGAAGGACTTTTTTCCAAAAGTCCGTTTTGGTAACAGTCAGAGATGTTCTGCCTTCAAGAGTCCAAGTAGTACTACTTTAATTATTACTGCGTATAGATTCGAAGGGAATTGCAACCAATGATATTACTGGACGAATAGACAAAGTATCTATGTCTAAGTTCAGCGATGCACGTATTTACCTATGGTATTGCAAGCGCTCATAGGTTTCGGTAACTTTTTACCATCAGATAGGCAGGAGGCAGGATGTGCTTGTTTGTCGGTATTATTTCGACACAGGAAACGCAGAAGGTTGAGGGTTCGATTCCCGCCGCAGGACAAATATTTTTATAATCAAGTATTTGTCTTGGGTCTGGGTATTTTTCTATGTTTAATATGTATGTATTTACAAAAAAAAAGTATTTAAATAATATATCAGTCATATGGAACCTATAACACAAGCTCTGCCTTCTTTGAGGCTAAATGATGCTATGTTAAAAATGTTCGGCATTATTTTATTTATCTATACTTCTATACTAATATTATGAAGAGGAAAGATTAAATTGTTTGTTTGTTTGAATTGAATAAGCTCTGAAACTACTGGACCGATTTGAAAAATTATTTTACTTTTGGAAAGCTACACTATCCTCGGGTGACATAGGCTACTTTTTATCCCGGGAAAATTGGTTTGTCCCAGGAAAAATCTTAAACGCGGGCGAAGCTGCGCGCGAACAGCTAGTTATATATAATTTGGTAAAGTGCATGTGATCAAGTGCAGTGAAGGCTTCCGAAATCAGCAAAGTTAAGAATGACTTATCAGGTCAGGTCCTAAACTATTTCAATACCATCTAATAACAAATCAAAAAATTTGTATGGGACTTTTTGAATTTTTTGAAGGTCATACTCAAAATCTATCTCTATCTCTAGAATACATATAGTTTATTTTCTGTTTTCGATAAATTTGCATTCTAATGTTTTTTGGTGAAATATTAGGTTGGGGAAAATGTCTTTTCGCATTATAGTATGTATGAGCTTGTAATAAAATCTCTTTGGCTATACTATTTGTAACTGGCTGGTTTTGGTATCATTAAAAGTTTAAATCTCAAAGAACATAATTCCAAATTCAAATTAGGAAAATGTGTGATTTTTATTTGTTTTTCGTACTGTCAAGATGAGTGAATCTAATGAAGAAATTCGATACATTTTAAAATTTTACTACAAAAAAGGTAAAAATGCAACGCAAGCCTCAAAAAAAATTTGCGATGTTTATGGACCTAGTGCAGTGTCTGTGAGAGTAGCACAAATTTAGGCGTTTTTAATCCGGAAATTTTGATGTCAAAGATGCACGTCGCTCTGGTTTTACGGATAAAATGGATGCCATTTTTGAAAAAGTGGAGCAAGATCGGCATATCAGTAGTTACGACTCATTTGTGATTTTTTATTACAACGTAATGAAACCGAACCATTTTTGAAGAAGCTGATAACTGGTGATGAAAAGTTGATCACGTACGACAAGAACGTGCGAAAAAGGTCGTGGTCAGGCTTCACAGACTGTGGCGAAACGGGTTAACTCGCAACAAGGTGATCCTGTGTGTGTGGTGGGATTGGAAGGGCATTATTCATTATGAGCTGTTACTACCAGGCAGGACCATCGATTCTGTACTCTACTGCGAACAACTGATGAGATTAAAGCAAGAAGTTGAGAGAAAGCGACCGGAATTAATCAACAGAACGGGTGTGGTTTTTCAGCATGATAACGTTAGACCTCACACATCTTTAGCCACTCCGCAAAAATTAAGAGAGTTTGGCTGGGAGGTGTTAATGCATCCGCCGTATAGTCCTGACCTTGCACATTCAGATTTCCACCTGTTTCGGTCTCTTCAGAATTCTTTAGGCAGTGTCAGGTTAACATCACGAGAGGACTGCCAAAACCACTTGTCGCGGTATTTTGATCAGAAGTCCCAAAATTTCAATAGCAATGGGATCATGTCCCTACCTACAAGATGGCAAAAAGTTATCGAACAAAATGGTACCTACATACTTTAGTTAAATGTAAATAAACTATATTAAAAAATGTTTTGAATTTTCTTAAAAAATGCGAAGAAACTTTTTCCCCAACCAATTATGTAAACATACTGTATAACTCAATATCTTTTTACCAAAAACGTGCTTCTTAACAATATTTCTTGCATATAAATTATTTCTATTTCTAGTAGAGCCTTACAATCCGTAATAATTATTCACGTATATTTTTCGCTTATTGATTTTTAGATCTTCGCTCATTCCTACGCTACTACAACCTTCCGTAACGCACAGACGGCTGCGTGCCGTTAAAAAATCGTGGCGTAGATTAATGGTAACATTATGCTAATCCCCCTTCCACCCTCTAGCCTCCCTCTTCACCCCCACTGACCTGAGTTGATACCGCGGAAGTGTTTCGGTTAACAGTCGACTGAGTAAAGTTAATGGATAGACTTTATCTTCCCATTTGCGTGTTAATAGCAGGTTTAAATCAGTTCTTAAAAACTAAACCGCCTAACTCAGTAATACCCTATTAATTTTTTACTCAAAACGAGATATTTATCATGATATTATGTGAGTTTGATCAACTTATGTGATCATGCACCATTATCACGAGGTACACGGAGTTTATCTCACGGTGATCATGGCGCATGCAACTGTGCGGATATATCAAAGAGGTTATAAACTCTCATATCATTGTATATATCCCGATTTGAGTGAAAATCATATTAAAAATCATAATAACCTAATTCAGTCAAGCTGGTCATTTGAGTTACAGTTTATGATACGCCACGACGGTGACTTTTGGGTACCATAAAAACTCCGTCACCCAGACATTAGCCTTGTATAAAGTTCCATACTTATTTTTAACACTGCTAGAGATTGTAGACATAATTACGTTTTAAAAACTAAAAAGAAAACCGACTTCATTGAATGAAATTTGAGCCTATAAGAGATTTTTAGTGGAAAGTAGATGTATTTTGTATATATATAGTATGGGTAGGCCAAATAAAAGCACTACACCAATGAGACAGCGAGGTATTTAAAATTTAAATAGGAAGACCTGGGAAGTATATTCCCAGGTGACCACCTGGGAATCGGTCGATTTCGATAAAATTTAAGGGCAGTATATTCCCAGGTGGTCACATTTAAATTTTAAATAGGTACCTCGCTGTCTCATTGGTGCAGTGCTTTTATTCAAACAAAAAATATTTTTCAAAGCGGTTCAGGCTTTTTCGAGTAATTGGTGAACATACATAAAAAAAATATTCAAACTAATTGAGAACCTCCTCCTTTTTGATGAAGTCTGTTAAAAATATGATCTTACTATCGATGTCGTTAATAATAAAGAGCAGAATATGTGGCAATGATACTCTTATTCGACAATTCCCAGGGCATTATACCCTGCAAACCGATTTCGATATATCGGAACGATAATCTCGTTGGAATGTTTTTCTTCTTCCTTGTTCATGGCATGTCACATAATAATGTCAATTTTGCCAGTGTCAAGTGTTTATATATGTTTATAGTTTATTTGTTTATAAATAAAGTCCTAGTCGATGGTCAATTGTCAAATCTAAACGTCATCGCGGAATGGCCGTTTAGAATTTTCTTGGGATTCCTCGTCGTTCAAATCACATTGCACCATAATACACATATAATTAAATTGTCCATACTTGTAATATGTAGTTACAATTTATTCAACAAAACTCTGCTAAGATTATTGAATAAAACATGCAACTAAACAAGTAAAAATATTAAATTATCAGAGCTATGTTACTTCATGAAATGATAAACGAAGACTAATACATACGAATTCATTGTTGTTCGTTGCCAAATTCTAACTATCAAAGTCTCTAACTCTTGAGTAAGATAGCGAAACAGGTTGTTTCACAATCAACACATCCACCTCAAGTAATATCGGTCGTTCCAGCGCCCAAAACGCATAGAAACGATGGAACTAAGAGTAAGGTTTTGTACGATTAATGACCCGATATATCGTTTATTTTAAGAGTAGGTACGAGGATACACGCGGCAATCTAAATATTCATTATCCTATCATGGCCTGGACCACGCTGGAGCGGTTTACATGGTGCTAGGAAATTCAAAGCGTATAGAAACAGTAGCTTTGATGCACACAAAAAGCTTGCACACAATTTGACAATCTCTGTGGTGCAGTGGGCTAAGGTCTGGCTGAGACGCAGAAGGTTGCGGGTTCGATTCCCGCCGCGGGACCAATGTTTGTATGATCTGCAAGTATTTGTCTCGAGTCTGGGTGTTTCTATGTATAATATAGTATTTACAAAAAAAAAGTATAAAAGTAGTATATCAGTCATGTGGTACCCATAACACAAGCTCTGCTTACCTTGGGGCCAAATGATGTTGTGTGAAATATCCGGGATTATTTATTTATTTATTTACAATCCAGGGTGGTGGAATTGATATTAGGACGATACCTGCTCAAAAATAGATATATAAGTACTATTGGACAATTCACACAATACCACCCCAAACTGAGCAAAACTTGTACTATAGAAACCAGATGAATGACAGAACGCTTACGATACTTTAAACCATCCAGACACCGAATAAACAACTGTATTTATCACACAAATGCAGTTGGTCCTGAGTGAAGATCAAACCCACAAACTACAGTGCAGAAGGCGCTTACTACCTACGTTAGTTGGCGCAGCTAAAATGCATGCTATTTCACGTAGCAAAGTGTGAGAAAATACACGTGCACGAAAGAAAGTGATGAGCAGGAAAGAGATGGTATGATTATGATTTCTAATCATATAGACAAAATCTTACATAAAACGACCGCGTTAAAATCACAAACAGACTTTTGGCTCAAGGGTTCTCATGAAAAACTAGTGCATGCATCTTTTCAAAATAAAGTTATTTGTGGCTTAGAATATATAAACTATGTTTATATCGGAATTATTTAGGAGTCCTCGTACTCCATATGTTATTTTTTTACGCCCAAAGTCACGCTGAAACCAATGTTGAAATACGATTCTTTGAGGATTTTATGATTTACATCGCGAGTCGCAGTTTATAGAGACTGCGACTCGGTACCTTAAGGATTTTACTAATAGCGTGTATAACTGACAGATTGGAACATTCGTTATTATAACGATAACCATAGAAAGTTTTACATTTGTTATTTGTTATTACGGCGCGTTGTATGTAAATGAGTTCAGGTTGTCTGATTAGCATAACATTCGAATAAATAATTGTTGGTAACAAGAATTACAAGAATTCTGCTTCACGGCAAATTGTTTTTGTTGATATTTGGTTAGTTTCATAATCTACACCAGATTTGTCTTACTAATAAATTTTAAAAAAGAAATCGGGTTGCACTCCGACAGTGCCGACAGAAGTGAAAACTTATTTTAGCGCGTTAGAGTTAGTAATAATAACTTCAAAATCAGTAATTATGTTGACTGCCAATCAAATACTGAAAGAACACAGATGATGCAATATTTTTTGTTCAGAATGTAGATAATATATCAAAGAACCTAACTCAGTAAACTTCTCCATACAAAAGTAGACTGTAAACATGTGAATTAAGGTTTATAATCAAATAGGGCAAGCGCGGCAGCCGGCTTCGTCTATATCAAAGAACCTAACTCAGTAAACTTCATACAAAAGTAGACTGTAAACATGTGAATTAAGGTTTATAATCAAATGGGGCGAGCGCAGCAGCCGGCTGCGTCTCGCCCCAGACGGTAACAGTGTCGCGAGTCCAGAGGTTTTACCTCATCTAAAAATATGCGTACCGCGCTAAAAAAAGTTTTCACTTCATAATCACATTATAATCACTCACATAATCACTTTGCGTTATGGTAATACGTATAATGCTATACCAATGGGTTATAAACATTGTTAAAACTAATTGTTTAATTATGCCCAACGTCATGTCAGTTAGGATAACGAAACAATTAAAAAAGCTTTTATATTGAAAAAGGCTGATTTATCAGCCGTATTCAAAAATGAATCGATTTATTTATATAGAGTATGTACTAAGAACCTACGTGAGTTACTTTACATCAAGGATGCATTTGAAACAGCAGCATTAAGGAACATACCTGTAACAAACAAAATAGTAATTATTAATCGATATATATTTTTACATATCAGATTCTTCTATCTTATAATCGAATATATATATTGGTGGACATTGCACACAACACCATCTAGCCCCAAACTAATTATAGCTTATGTTATGTTGATGACTGGATTGGATTTAGATGAATGATATAATACTTATATATTTGTAAATACACACTGATCCTTTATAACATCCAGACACAGTGTAAACACCTACGTTTATGCTTGTCCCTATGATTGTCCTGGGAGGGAATCGAACCAACCTAATGTCAGTGAATAAAGGTGGCAACGGATTTTTCACTAGCTACTGGCCCTGGTTTTGTTGTATGGTTGGGAATTTATCAATAAAATATATTTATACTGATTATATTTACTAATTTACAGACGTGTCAACAAAAGCACGAATTGCCAATTATTACTTATTTTAAAACTGTAATTAAAAAGTATTACTCTAATATACACTTTGCAAAATTAGATTTAAGTAAGATATTTTACGCGAAATAACAGAATTACAAACAATGTTTAATTTGAGATATAACCCTTTTTGTTGCTACTGAAGCGTGTTTGTTTTGACTTTGATTAATTTAAAATTGTAACTACTTCTTAGAAATTATAATAATATATAACAAATAAGGTAACCCGCTTTTTGACAGTCGGTTAAAATAAAACAATTTTACTCAGACAAAAGATCAAATGTACGTTACCACGGCCAGTAAGTAACATAATAAGCACAACAATTAGTGTAATTGCAGCGATAAAATGTAATTATAACAATAATGGTTACATCTCATTGCCAGCTTATTCAGATTGGATCTGAAACAATGCAAGGCCGTAGGGTGATGGACAAAGCGATTATCACAAAATTCAATTGAAGCTACGAGATAAAAAAATAATTACTTTAAACTGAATAACACGGTTTTATTGCATAACCAAAATTGAGAACATATCGGATGGAATTCAAAACATCAAAAAATAAACGCATGCGGAAAATATTATCCATTTTCACATTCAAAACTTTCGTGAGTTGTACTACTTACACATTTTGATAAACAGGGGTATAACTCACGTATTATTTTGTCGATGGATGAATGAATGAATGAATGAATTCACCCTGATGAAGAATCTCTAGATGAATCGAAACAGTGTCGGCAAAATAATACGTGAATGTAACGTGAATAATAACCGTATCAAAATGTATTCTCCTTTTTCTTATTAATTTACTCGCTTTTACTTAGCACTGGTGGTACATTAATAAAAGTTACCAATATATAGTTAGAGGTCAAAATCTATACCTATAACAAGTTTCATCTAATTTGGCTAAGCCGTTACGGCGTAATAAACAAACACAACAGTATTTTATAATACCAGCTTCTGCCCGCGGGTTCCCACGCATGCCAACATAAATGAAGCCCATATGCTATAAGTATGGCGATTATGGAACTCTTGATACAATCAATGTCTATCAGTTTCGATTAGCAATAGACATTGTTTAATGGATTGGTCTTACGTACGTTCGATTTCTACCTCTTTTTCTATTCATATGACAGCAAGTCTTACAATCATCATCAACTTTTCGTAATACCAATATATCAACAGTAACCGAAAGCTGTTAGTATCAACGTTTTTTTAGTATCAGCATTCATTAATCGCCCGGCAGAACACAGTCTACATCAATACAAAGTTTCATTAAGAAGTGTTGAGTGATGATATAGTGATTGTGGCACAAACTAACAAACAAACATCCACTCAAACTATTCCATTTATATTATTAGTAGGGGGTTGGATCATTTGTTCATCAATACTAAGTTTCATTTAGATGTTTTCAATACTAAAATAGTGATTGTGGCACAAACTAACAAACATCCACTCAAACTATTCCATTTATATTATTAATAGGGGGCAGGATCATTTGTACATCAATACAAAGTTTCATTTAGATGTTTTCAATACTAAAATAGTGATTGTGGCACAAACTAACAAACATCCACTCAAACTATTCCATTTATATTATTAGTAGGGGGCAGGATCATTTGTACATCAATACAAAGTTTCATTTAGAAGTGTTCAATACTAATATAGTGATTGCGGCACAAACTAACAAACAAACATCCACTCAAACTATTCCATTTATATTATTAGTAGGGGGCAGGATCATTTGTACATCAACACAAAGTTTCATTTAGATGTACATTATAGCCTACTTGTTCGTAATTATAGGGCACCAAATCTTACTGCTATTCATGTAAAAAGAAATTGCTGTAAAATTAAAGAAGAACAAGAAGAATCGCACAATAAAGTCACTGAACATCCCATTTACCTAATGACTAGGAAACTATGACGTCACGGGAATAAAATCAACATAGAATTTGCATTAATTATACATCCGGCGAGATTTACTGCGGGCTTGGTATGAAGCCTTCAGAGGACAATGGACATTTTGCTTTATCCATTCCAGTTCTGTCTTTGTATATTTATGTCAGCTCTAAATGACTAGTTTAAAACTAGTTAATCCAGTTAAACTTTAAAACGTTTGTAGTTAATATAAAAAAACCAGGTTGGGGAATCCTCCTGTTTTATTTATGCCAGTGTTCTTAAACCGTGAACGAACATATCGTCAAGAAACCGGCACAAACTAACAAATTATAATTACTTTTTTAAAACTAAAGAGAAAGCGACTTCAATCAATGATATAAGAACCTAATAAAATACAATCGAATTGAGAACCTACTCTTTACATTGAAGTTGGTTAAACATTCAAAGGTTTGACATTGGTTAGTTACTGTAATATGCGATGGGCTTGCAACTTTTCATGTACGGAATTCTAACTTCTGTGCAAAATGTAGGCATGTGCCAATAACAATGTTGACATAAACATAACATGACATAAACATCGCCAAAAGATTTAAGTAACTAGATATCTAAGATCTTAGGTGTCTTCCGAGCCTGGGGATTACAGAGTGAGCGTGTTTTTGATATGTAATATCTTTCGACTGGCCTGTCAGCTCAGTTGGTAGTAGCTCTGCCTTCTGCGCTGTAGGTTGAGGGTTCGATTCCCTCCCAGGATAAACATATGTGTGAAAAGCATAGGTGTTTGTTCTGTGTCTGGGTGTTAAAAAGTATCATAAGTATGTATTTAAAAATATATAAGTGTTATATCAGTCATCTGGTCACCATAATACAAGCTATGCTTAGTTTGGGACTAGATGATGTTGTGTGCATTGTCCAGCAATATTTATTTATTTATTTCCTCTCGCTTTAATGCAGTCCACATATTGCAGAAAAGCGAGACGAAAGAAACGCGCACTATTTGATATGAGCAATGAGTGCGCGTGGTGGTGTAGTTGGTCGTCAGATGGTACCAACCCATTTTCGGAGAGGTTGATACTTATTAGATGTCATATGTTTCACATCATATGCTACTACTGTAAGGCTCGCCCGTTTTTTTTTATATTTAAACCTTTTATATATACTTAATCCATTTGGTTGGAATAAATAATGAATATCTAAGCCCAGACTGACTGACGTAGGGACGATGCTCAATTGGTCGTAGAAATTTGAAATTTGGAGGGGTTTTCTTGACCTGTGGTAAGACGGGCTTAGAAAAGAGTTCTTACAATATCACCTCTAAGGGCCTAAGCAGCAAGGAGTCAATGTGACTATAAAAATAGCATTATGCGTGTTGTTTTTTCTTGTAAAATGTAATAATGATGATAATTTTAATAACCTCCAAATACATTTTAGTACAGGTATTTGAGAACTTGTTATCTTTCAGGATTTAGTTATCGTTTTTATTGGTTAAATAACCAATAAAAACGATAATATAACGCGAACGCGTATTATATCTATTAGGATAGCGGTAAGTTAAATCTTTATTGCTTTATCGTTCTTGATAGGTTTTTTTATTGTCATGATAATGTACAGCTGGTTGTACAAGTATCAAGTATCACTCCCCAGAATGCACACTCAAATCTATTTGTTGGGGTTAGGCATGTGTATCCAACTTACCTTTTATAGTATATGTTTTTAAGCTCCAAGACTATGGTTAAATATTACATCATAATCATCATAATTAAGCTCTATTGCACGGCTGTCCCACGGCTGGGTTAAATATTTACTCGTTTTATAATTTTTTAAATTTTTTATAATTTTTTTTGTTTTATAAACTCGTTTAATTTTATAAAAATAAAATTGTAGATATTTTCTTCAAATTTACAAATTTATTTGCTGTGAAATGAAAAACATCGTTTTGTTGCTCTATCTTTCCTTAAATGCCAATAGCTAATAAAAAGTCTCTAAAAACCAGTTGTGTACAATTTCTACCAAACGCAAAACTGGAACAGGAAGCCGTCCGCGTTATACAAAACGTAAGCAAGCAATTTTACTCCATAGAACCGCGCCCTCTAATTTAGCTTCAGAAGAAAATGTAATGAACAAGAACCACAAAGGAATCGAGACTTTCATTAGCATGCCATAAGGTCTCCAATCAGTTGAGAGCAGTCTGAGTGAATGGGACATGATTAGGTAAGCTGTTATGATACCAAACAAGCTCTCTTAGGGGATGGAAATATAAATTATGGATCCAGATTTCGTGAAAAAGTCCATCTAATCAGCTTGAAGTTATTCATTTATTCTCTGATTAAAATCAGAAATAATCTGACTACTTTATTGTCTACGAGATTTTCAACTTTATTCACCTGTTTGTGTTTGTCGCCAACGACGAAGTCTTAAACTACGTGACCTAGTCGTCAAAAGAACTCAACTTAACATAATCAGCTTTGCTAAAGATAACCCCTGCCTTATTATTATTTTTTATGTCTGTTCGTGTTAATAAAACTAAGCTAATTTAGCTTTCAGAAAAGCAACGGAACGTACCCAAGTATATTCAAAGTGTACCAAAAGAACTTAGGACTATTTTCGTAAAGTGCCTCCAAAAATAAATCGTATTGGACCGCGCGTGTCCTGCTCAAGATTGTGATCAAACTACCCTGAGTTGAAGCAAAGTGATTCGCTACTTAACGAAGAGCTGATATAAGCGAGTTTAATGTAACCGTTAGACCGACACCGATAGGAAGAGAATTTAATTGGTGTTCAGTTCAAGCGTCGATAGGATATCGTCTAACCCGCGGAAAGCAAGAATGGCCCAATAAGAAAGCGAAAGCGGGTTTATTCCCATCTTGGCGCCTTTAAAACAAGGTACGTCACCGCGTCAAGATAAAGCATTTGTTATACCAGACCCGATTTAATCCCTAAGTGGACTGCAATAGGTCGATAATGATAATGATGATCAACATTACTGGATACTGCAGTCCCTTCCAGGATGTAGGTTTCATTCCTGACATTCCAAGGAGCATTGACATTTCACGATTTTTGCAATGTAGCTGTCAGAACGTGGACGAGAAGAACCATAGATAGACGACCTCTTTGACGCAATGGGTCATGGCCCTACTGGCACGCAGAAGGTTGCGGGTTCGATTCTCGCCGCGAATCAAAGGTTTTTATGATCTGCAAGTATTTGTCTCGGGTCTGGGTGTTTCTATGTATAATATGTATGTATTTACAAAAACCAGAAAAAGGATATAAGCAGTATATCAGTCATGTGGTGCCCCATACCACAAACTCAGCTTACTTTGGGGCCTGATGATATTGTGTAGAATGTCCGGCATTATTTATTATTATTTTTTTATAGAGACAAGTGTTTTACTACTGTATTTTTTTTATAAAACCTGTTTTTTTATCAACAAACTCATTGAAGGATGAAGTAGGTATCTTCGAAGCTTACTGCAAACACAGTCGTCCATGACCTGCCTCGGGCTGGTAATTATTAAAGAAGTTCGCGTATGGACTTTGAAGGCAGATTCAATTAAAAGTTGGCGTTCAGATGTCTCCGGTAAAATCTTATATTAAACTTCACAAATCGGTCATGATGAACGTATTTTTTTGTGATTTACTGAACAAATCTTTCTTCACTCCAATGTTTAATAGATTTGTGTACGAGTGATTCCATCAACAGCCCATTTCGCTAATGGTTTACACAGTTTATAAACAATATAAGTGTCAGACGCCAGTTATCTGTACTTTTACCACGTTCCATAAAGCCTCGATATTGGCTCGGATGACGTCACGAATCCACACATGAATAATGAGATAATAAATGACTCAACACGATCATTCAAAATGGCCGTCATTTGTTTTTGTAATGAGGTGTCATGTCAGATTGACAGCGTGACAGATATTGTAATGCGCATTATAAGTTAATTCAGTTGACTGAAAGCAAACGTGTGGATACGTTTTTACAATGTTGTAGAGATAAATTATTTTATCTTTTTGCGCAATTAAATTATAATATAATCTTAATTTATGATCCTACTGGTGGCACGATTACGTGTGTTGTGGCACTATGCAAATCGCATTACTAATTAAAGTTTATACAAATTAGTCTTCGAACAAGCATACGGCTTACCTAGTGGTAAGATATCTCATCCTATAGGCGCTTGTAATACCAGGAATATCACACGCACGTTGTCGACAATAGGCATATTTATTTTCTCTATTCGCTCAGTAATTTTGCTTGTCCCATTGCCCTTCAAATCTAAACATGCAGTCTAGTCTGTCTAACTTTATGCAGTATTATATTGATATGAGATATTGCTTATATCTAATATCAAAATAATATTGCATAAAAGCAGACTACTTAGCACTGTGGTGGTACCACTTAGACGGACTTGTTGAAGAGTGTTTGTAAGACTGCTTTGTATGAACTGAAAGCTATAAATATAAGCATCTTATTTTTTTTGTCTAGGTCTGTTTCCTGACGATGTTTCCCTTCACCATAGAGACAGCATAATGCAAAGGCTGACACAGTTTTGTAATGCCACAAAACCATTCCACATCTACCAATTGAGCGTGCAGTGACCATCGATGCGTGAATGGCAACACTCCCTAAGGATGTCTGCAAACCTAATAGCCACAATACAAAGAGCGAGACGCAAACACGCAATCACTCGAGCGTGAAGGAGACTGCTGTTTATTATCCCTGAAACGGTGTATGATAATAAGGCCGATTTATAAAAGTCTGGGCACCTTTTTATGTGAAGTTGAAGGTTTTATGGAACGACTGTGTTGCGAGCATTGGTGTGGCTCGGCTATGAATAAATCATGCGAATATTTTAGTTCGCTTCGAAATGTGGGAAATGATTGAATAGCCTAGATAACCGTTTATTATTTAGTTATTTTTTGTTTTATCAGTAATAATTATCATTGAAGTGCAAATTGGTCTGAAGCGTCTCTTATCTATTTACTTTTGTTGTCTACTGTAATGTGGGTAATACTAATAAGGCCATTGTATCACCATATATTATTAGTTGAACGCCTCATGACTTCGATCGTGTACAAACTTTGATGTCTCATTTCACTTTCAAAACTACCGTGAGTTGTATCATTTTGATAAACACGGGTTTTACTTACGTATTATTTTGTCGATGGAGGCACCGACACCGTTTCGATTCATCTAGAAGAATCTTCATCAGGGTGAGTTTGATCCGCAGTCCGCACGTTACCGTTTGAGTTCACGGTTCGCACTGGTTTGATGTCTCTTACTATTTTGCGATAAAAATCAACTTATACTCGTAGACGTCCTAATCCAAGCCATAACCTATATTCCAAATTTCTTCCGAGTGGTCGAGAGCTTACATTAAGGCTTACCTAAGTGCACGAAAGGAGCGTCTGAGGCGCACTTTAATCCTTTCATCACACTGGTTAGAAATAACTAGTTACGCGATAAGAAGAAGAGAAAGAATTTCTTTTGAAATCGTTTCGGCATAATGAGTGTGCATACACTCATACATACTCATGCATACTTTATTTATTTATTTGATTTTATTTATACACTCATAATCATAATACATTGCATAATGGAGATGCGATTATTAAGATGGATGTGTGAATTGACGAAAATGGATAATTAGGTTGTATTTTATTATTAATAAGTTGTATTTTTATTATGTATTTACAAAAAAAAAGTATATAAGTAGTATATCAGTCATGTGGTACCCATAACACAAGCTCTGCTTACTTTAGAACCAGGTCATGCAAAAATTAAAACCACAAAAAAAACTAAGAGTGATCAGTAAGTTTCGTCATAATCTATACTTGTATCGTAACAGAATCGTAAAAAAACATGGGTTTGAATCTTTCTACCCCTTACTACCTACCTACTTTTTTTATAAATACATACATATTGTATACATACATACTGGTCTGTCAGCTCAGTTAGTAGTAGCTGCCTTCTGCGCAGTAGGTGTGAATAACATAGGTGTCTGTTCTGTGTCTGGTAAGTATAAAGTATCATAAGTATGTATTTAAAAATATATAAGTATTCTATCAGTCATATGGTCACCATAATACAAGCTATGCTTAGTTTGGAACTAGATGGTGTTGTGTGCATTGTCCACCAATATTTATTGATTTATTGTACATAGAAACACTCAGAGCCGAGACAAATACCTGCAAATTAAACGAACATTTGTCCCGCAGAGGGAATCGAGCCCGCAACTTTTTGCATCTTAGCCGGGCCTTGGCCCACTGCACCACAAAGGTCGTCAAAGGTTAGAGGATCGTGTAGTCTTTTTTTTCTATCTTGTCTACTACAACGAGTTTGTCGAGATTGTCAGGCTATCTATGGACGTGATGGCCAAGAAGCTACATAATGTACTAATTGGAAGCAAATGTTTAGAAATGTGTTTCAGTGAGAATTATTCCGTCTCGGCGAATCCCGATATAACCAACCAGCGAATCTTTTATTTTTACTCGTATTGTTTTTCGCCATAATGCTTTCTACGAAATCGGATGAATCACTACATAGTATAAATCAAAGTCGCTTCCCGCTGTCTGTCTGTCCCTATGTATGCTTAGACATTTAAAACTATGCAACGGATTTTGATGCAGTCTTTTTTATTAGATAGAGTGATTCAAGATGAAGGTTTATATTTATAATATGTACATGTATAATATAGTAGAGAAACACTGATAATTTTAGAGGTTTCTAATCACGTTAGACATTCTGTGGTATATTTAGTATCTGCATTGCACCCGTGCAGCCGGGGCGGGTCGCTAGTCCATTAAGTAATGCACCTATATGATTGAAGGTATTGAGATACATTCCTGGATTTATTATTAGGAGGATCTTGCAGAATAGAAACTTATATGTATAATTGTCATTCAATGTAGCAATAGTGGTCTGGTGGCTTCGCTCTCAAGACTCTCTCTCAAGAAAAAAACGTATTGTGGGAAAACCAGCATGCTGTAGAACCCGAACATTTCGAAGACGAAAGTGCACGAAAGGAGCCTCTGATGCCCATTAAATCTATTCAGCACACTGGTATGAAATAATTAGTGACACGATGACAAGAAGAACGAAGAAATGTAGTGTCTTGGGGGCCCTTTGTATACTAGCTTTCGCCCGTGGTTTCGCGCGCTAGATAACTACATGATACCCAATCAGTACTAATTGTACAATCAGTACTAGTTGTCCAATTAGTACAACTTAATATCCAAATGGCGTAATTGAGTCGCAAACATATGTCTACACAAAAATTAGCATCATTACATAGTATAAAACAAAGTCGCTTTCCGCTGTCTATCTGTCCCTTTGTATGCTTAGATCTTTAAAACTACGAAACTGAATTTAATGCGGATTTCTTTAATACATAGAGTGATTCAAGAGGAAGATTAATATGTATAATACATGCATAATATAGTAAATAAACACTGATAATTTTAGAGGTTTCCAATGTGGTGTCGTAAATAAACTCATATTTTTGCGCTTACATTGCAAACGCTGTCTGAACCCTACGAGATAGATCAAAAAAATGTACTACAGTAATGTACACCCTCAAAAGGTCTACAAAAAAGGCCGCGATGGTATATGGCTATCTCTTAGGGATAACCATTCTGTAGTATAATTAGTATCAGCATTGCACCGGTGCGAAGCCGGGGCGGGTCGCTAGTTTATAATATTAGTAGGATTAGGTATTGATATGTAAATTTCTATTAATGAAGTGTATGTAGTTATTAAACATAAAATTCATGATTATAATAAGGCAATAGTTTTTTTATCGCATTATTTATAAAAGCTGGCATAATAAACCCTAAAGTAGGAGAGTTAAAGTTTGTTTTGAATACCAAGCTATGATACGTCAGTAGGGCGATTATGGAACTCTAATTACAATCAATGTCTATCAGTAATGATTGAAATTACGCCGAAAACTGATAGACATTAATTGTAATTAGAGTTCCATAATCGCCCTACTGATAGTAGGGCGATTATGTACTGTAGTTAGTGCTACGAAGCTGTAGCAGAGCTACGCTAGACTGCTACAGAAAAGTCCTTAAGGCGCCTCCCTGATCAAATGATTTTGATGCGAATTCACGGCGCTCAAATGTTGATATTTTTATCAGAAATCATTTAAATATGGAATTCTAAAAAAATTTTGCTTACTTTACTTTCCGTCTATTAGTGTAAGCTGCATGTTAAAATGATGTCAAGTTTAGAAGATAATGATTATTGTATATTTAAGACCTTATTTTATAATTAAACTAGCTGTTTCCCGTAGCTTGTTTGATTCCCGCTTTGCCCACGTGGAAGATAAAAAGTAGCGAGATAATAATAGAACGAATAAATGTATCGGAAAAATTACAAAGCATAATCGCGGTTTTTGCGGTTTGACCATGATCCCGAGTGTTTTTTTTTTAAACCTTTCTTTGCGAGCATCTACGGTCTTAGAGGAAGCAGCATACCAAATTTCATTCCAATCCGTTTGGTGGTTTCTGAAATTTTGTGATGAATGACTGAGTGGTATTTGACAAATATATTTATTTATAATTTCTTTCAAACATTTTGAAACATACCATAATTCATATTACTATTATTCTTTCTATTATTTCTTTCTTTCTATTTTCCGTCCGTCTTAACTTATTCAATATACGAATTATTGATTGGATCATATATCGGCCATATTAAAACGAAGGGCCAATGGGGTATTGTTTTCCTAATTACCCAAAGGTTAGCTGGTAGATGCTACAAGCATTAAGCTTACCTGTGTTACAATAAAAAAACCAGCGAGCCATACAATAGTCCCATATGATGTGTAATATCTGACATTTCAGAAAAATGGGTTGGTACTATCTGACGGCCAACTCCACAACCGCGCGCGATTGGTCAAATCAAAGAGCGCGCAATTCCTCGGCTTCCTGTTACACACTTCCGTCCCTTTTTACACAATCACTCCCACAGATTGCCAAAAGCGAAAGGAAAGACGTTACACATTAAAAATGTTTTACCTAGCAACGTTTAGAGATTTGCTTTTTCCGCATTTACCGAATAGTTTGATAGACAAAGCAAGGCCAGTATCGAAACTCCGCTTGCCAACAAAAATATACGTAAAGCGCACCACGTGTGTGTCAGTCAGACGCATCAACTGTCAGACTACATCCGTTCTAGCTCAAAACCACATCTAGAGCATTCTGTTTTAACCGACAGCTATGAAAAAACCAGCTTTCATGTCTCTTTTAATCACAAAATTAGCTAGTAGGCATTTAAGGAAGCCACGGTAATTAACATGTCATTATATGTCCTTTATGAGAAACAAGGTGTGCATCCTATAACGTGGCTTCCTTAAACGCCCACTAGCTAATTTTGTGATTGATCCCCAGATTCCTGAAAATGCTATTAAATTACCTACTAAGAAATTTAAAGCTTACTAAAGCCTTACGGGTAGCCTTTAGAAAAAAGCGTATCATAATATAAATGACTATATTATTGATAAGAATGCATGGCCTCATGTTGCCCTGCCCTCAGACAGTTAACCGAAACATTTGAAATGTATAAGCTGTCTTGTATTCGTTTTTCATAGTTAAGGTAGTTATAACATGGATCATGCAAAAAAGCGCTAGGACCAGAAACAGTTTCTTGCCAGTTATTCTCGGGCTTGATTAGGATGAATAGGCACCTAAATCCAACTAGTATGTAAGACGTTTCCAAGTGATCCTTGTGATTGTATTGAATAAAATATATTTTTACTTTGACTTTGTCCTTGTCATTATAAACAACTATACCTTTTAAACATGTTCCTATAGTACATTAATAATAATTATAACTTAGCACAATACGAACGGCTGATACTATCCGGGTGCGTACCTGTAGCGGCAGCCGACATATTTCTAAGAGGTGGCTGAAAAACAGCGTGGCTCTGCCCTCGACCTTCTTAGATCACTACATATGAGAATATATTGACCATATTATTGTTATATTAGATATTGTTATAATCATAAACATGTACTGTTTTGTCTCCATTATTACTGTCTGATATTTTCATTATTATTATGAATTATGCTTTTCATTTGTTATCTCTCACATAGCGAGGAACTTACGTTTTTTGCGTGCTTTTAGCCAAAAAAAAAATGCGACAAGTGTATTTTTTTGTTTTATAAAACATTTTTTTCTTAGTTACTAGTAAAAATTATTTTCTATTTTTTAGTTTGGTTTTCTATATAAAGCGTGTTTTTTAGTTTTTTTAACTATTATTTATTTGCTATTTTTTAGTTTTAGGATAATCGGATGTATATTTTTTTTCCTAATTATTGCATTGTCATCGGTCTTTGACAGGTGTGAAAAATTTGAATGAAATCTGGCCGTTTAAAGTGGGTCAAAATCGCGTCCTAAGGAGTCGGTTACAAACATACAAACATACATACAAGTGAAGCTAATATAAAGCGTATAAAAATAGAAAAGGCAAGAGATATAAACAACATAGGTATTATATAATATTTTTTTTTTATTTTTGTATTCGTTTCAGGAAAATGAACAGCTATGTAGGTACAATGTCAATTATGAAGTATGTCATATATGCAAGGTATATTTACAGAGGGCCAATTAAAAGTTTCCATTTGTAGTTAAAAAATAAGTAAGTAGATATAACTACATACAATTGCAGACGATAGATTGTAGATTGATATTGAAAATGTCAATATCAATTTTTGCCTTTGCCAAAGAGTTGAAGGAAGAGCATGCTCTGATTATGAAAGCATTATTTTGTTTTTAAGATAAACCCTTAACCTCAATCCTATAAATAGAAAATTAGCTGACGAGGCGTTAATATATGGTTTGTCCTTGTATCCCAGCCTCGTGGGGTCATTAATCCAAGTAGCACACATATTTATTATTAAATCAAATCACATCAAAAATGTATTGTTTATAATAGACAAACTGAAAATCTTTCAACCGATTTAAAAAAATACCCTATACCTTTAAAAAGCTACGTTTCACGATAAAATACAAGTCTAAATTGCAATTGTACGAGGCCGGGGCGGGTCACTTATTTATTATAAATTTACCGTAGCGTCATCTTACGCTAATACAGACCAATTAGGTGACAGCGAAAAAGAGAATGCCAACCAACATTCGAAGTCATCATCTAGATGACTAGCTCAAAGTTCAAAGACCATGTGCCAAATGAACCAAAGGAGCATCTAAGGTAATTTTAATCATTCAATACTTTCACTAAACTGGTTTAAAATAACTAGTTACAACAAAAAAATAGCGACATCTCTACGCATACAAGAATGAATAAGCAATAATGTGCAAAAATCCTGAATGGTCACGATGATATTAAGACCCCGAGCCGGAGGTCGCTCGGTGGAAGATCATTGCTTTTTAATGGAGGATGGACAACCAATCGCTTCCGCCAAACATTTTTACTAGCTTCTGCGGCTTCGCATGTTACACGTATAAAAAGTAGCAAAGGAAAATCAATTTAAATTTCCAAATTTTTTTCAACTCATTAATAAAATAGGATCACAAAAGATATTTACATATTTTTACACAATAGCCACGTTAAATGACTTGGGGTTCATTTGTCAAACACAATTATAACTTTTATTTGAAATGGTAATTTCATTGAAACCAAATTAACCTTTTGTGGAATTAAATGAAAAGTTTGTAGTTAATGTTATTAGATTGGAGATAACCAATTGCCGAATACATTCGTATGATATCGTTATATATCAGTAAATAAAAACTGTTTGAGAAATATTTCTGTCTGATAATCTGGAGAGAACAATTACAAAGATATACTTTAAAGAATGAACTAGGAAAGAGTCCTATTAAAGAAAATCTATAATAGAAAAAAGAAGATGAGTGTTATATTATACGACAAGACAGCCTAGGTAGAAGAGAAAAGAGAGGTAGAGAAAGGCCAATACCAATCTATATAAACAAGAAAGAGATGGTTGCTGTCATGTCGTATAAAGGGGTCTTGAAGGCTGCTTTTGAGAAAAGCACATAGAGGGAACTCAATTACGCCGATATCCCATTAGCTTTAGAATGAATGATAATGATGAAATTCAAATTTGTAATATTTCTACATTACCTTAATTAGTTCTAAGCATATCGACTGGCTCTATATCTAGGTAGTAACTCTGATATAAAAACTGTAAATTGCAGGTTCGATTCCCACTCTGGTTAAACAGGTGTGCTAAACATATTCTGTTTATTCTGTGTCTGGATGTTATAAAGTATGTTTTGAAAAGTATCTATCAGTCTTCTTCAGTCATCAGGTTACCATTTTACATGCTATCATTGCTTCGTTTGGATTGGGGCTAGATAGTGTTGTGTGAAATGTCCATCAATATACTCGTATGTATCTGTTTGAATACACGTTAAGGTATCAATCCCGGTTTTTTTCCAGCATTCTTTAGAGGCGTGTTAAGCCATGACAGAAAAATGTAAGCTCTGTCTCCATTCGTCCAGATTTGAACACACGGTATATAAGTTTAAAAAAAAAAATAGCATAGATTTATAAAAGTCTAGTTGTTTTTCTTTTAAAGAAAGTTTTTCTTTTACTTTAAAGAAAAACAACATCTATTTGTAAAATATGATCATATATTTCAAAGCACCATGACCCAATTTTTGCAAAACTTTATATGTAAACATAAACATAAAGGATTTTAACGTCTAGCATTCCGATCGGCTATAAAATAGATACGTCGCTCATACACGTACGTACTACGTTATCGACCGTAGATTCACGTGATACGACCACGTTTTACACTCATGGTAGGTTTAGTCATAAAGCAAGCAGGTTAACTGCGCCTGTTTATAGGAAAAACTCTGCATTAGCTTAGACCCGTATGCAATGGGCATACGCACCGGTTCAGGTATCGTTATGCTCTAGCTTATTCCTGCGGTTTTGATCGCGTGGTACGTAGATAAATTGCCTATACTGTTATTTATGGTTCAATAAACTGTATCCAAGTCGTTATATTGTTTATTGCGTGATTCAGTAACAAACACGACACAAACGTTAAAGTTATATAATTTGTAAGATCTATAATATCAGTAAAGTAATCAGAGTTGTTTCTTTCTAATACAATTTATAATTCAAATATTTTTTTCAAGAAAAACTTTTATTTTAAGTTTATAAAAATTCACACCTTTTGTGAATTTGCCTAAAAAGTGCCTTTTCTTTTTACAGACATTATTTTTTGACCTGTCAGCTCAGCTCTGTCTTCTGCGCTGTGAATAAAAAATTGTGTGATGAACATAGGTGTTTGTTCTGTGTCTGGGCGGCATAAAGTATCATTAATATTTATTTTTAAATATATTATGTATTCTATCAGTCATCTGGTCACAATATTACAAGTTATGTTTAGTTTGGGACTAGGCGGTATTATGTACAATGTCAACCAAAATGTTTTAAGAAAATTGCACGCAGGTTAATTTGATTAGCGCTGATGAACATGCGCCGAAAACCTGTTTTCCATGTCAATTCTGTCGAACGTACACTAGTTGATCGTGATCCAAAACGTGATCCGTCGTAGAAAACTTTTTAAAATAACATAAATCATGGCGGTCGTTGGTTTGTGACGTACCCATTCCTTTGAGATGACTGAAGAGTTACTTTTGATTATCGGTGTTATCTCGAAACTAAAGGAAACTTTTCACTTAAACTGTCGTAACTTAATCACGTTGGCTATTAGTATCAACATGTATATACCGCTATAATGAACATGCTATTCTATGAATTCTCAGGCTTCCTAGTTTGGCATCATGAAATACGATTTGGCAATAGGAAAAAGGACCTTGAGGCCCCAATATCTGTAAGGCTAGATGTGGCAAACCATAGATGTTAGTTTTAGGCTATATAATGCTCTACTCACTGATTAATTAATAATCAATTAATTCATCAATTAATAATGTTAGAGGTGTGTTTATACTCTGTGGACGAATTTATGACATCTGACATCTTAAATTACAATATCCTGACTTTATTTGTATTATCATTGTTAATTTGTTGATTAATACGCTTTTACTCTTATATCTAGATGACCCGATGTACCTATAGAGGTGAACAAAACAAAATATAATAATAATAATAATAATAATAATAATTCCGGACATTTCACACAACATCATCTGGCCCCAAAGTAAGCAGAGCTTGTGTTATGGGTACCACATGACTGATATACTACTTATATACTTTTTTTTTGGAAATACGTACGTATTATACATAGAAACACCCAGACCGAAGACAAATACTTGCAGATCATACAAACATTTGTCCCGCGGCGGGGAATCGAACCCGCAACCTTTTGCGTCTCAGCCGAGCCTAGGCCCACTGCGTCACAGAGGTCGTCATAATATATTACAATCGGTCGAGACATTTTATTTATGTATTTATATATACTTATTTATTTAAAAGTTAAGCTATAGTTGGAACAGTCAGCTGTAGCTAGAATTATACCAGGCAAATATAAGTAACCGCGAAAATATTTGTAAAAATCGAAAGAAAACATTGTTATGTTTTGACTTAAATGTCAAAACATTGTTATGTTTCGAGAAAAAAACATGTGCACAATGTCAGTGCTCTCAAACGGCGAAAAAAAAACATCGTGAAGAAACCAACACACCTTAGAAACATAAACAAAAGTGTCATTGATCATTATTCTCACAGCGGTGGTGGGCTTGCAACCTGCCACGTACTATGCAAAAATTTGGGTATATGCCAAATATAAGGTTTGGATGTGCCTCTGATGCCCCCTTATATACCCTCAAAGTATTTAGAAACTAGAGATCGGAGATGTCTGGGGACCAAGCCTGGGGTACACACTCTCGAGCATGTATTTATTTTTGGTGTACTTTTCTATATTTTCAGTTTTCTATTTAAGATGTATGGTATTTAATAATGGTAGCAAAAAATCTTTATTATTATTATTTTACTTACTCCCAAAAAGAGATGGCGAGATGATCTTAACAACTGTGACAGAGCTTGTGCCCGAGATGACTGAAAAAATCAAGGGAAGACCTTTAATTTAAATTTTTGTTTTAATTTATTTTTTACTTTTTGTAAAATAAATATATAATATATATATAAATAATCCCAGACATTTCACATAAAGTCAGTTGACCCCAAAATAAGCAGAGCTTGTGTTATGGGGACCACATGACTGATATACTAATAATATACTTTTTTTATAAATACATACATTTTAAACTTACAAACACCCAGACTCGAGACAAATACTAGCAGATCATAGAAACATGTGTCCCGCAGCGGGAATCTAACCCGCAACCTTCTGCGTCTCAGCCGGACCTCAGCCCACTGCGCCACAGAGGTCGTCGCTAAATGATGATGCTCAAAATGATAATTATTTTAGTTTCTGATTTTGTTTTTAATCTTTAGTAACTTAAATCTTAATGTTTTCATTCAGGTATTGTAATGTATTTAATTGAAAATACCTATGGATTTTATCTTAATACATAATAATAAAATATGACATTATACAAAAGAATCAGGTGAATGTCCTACCACTTAAAATTGATTTGATTTATCAATCACCCAGTATTGAGTTAAACAAACAAAAAAAAAATTCAACTCGGTCGAGTCATTTTCGAGTTTTCGAGCAAGACAGACGGCAATATATTTATATATAAGTATGGAAATATAGATATAGATAAACGACCTTACTTATAAACGTCTTTCAACCTGAACACTGCAAAAACACTGCTTAAGATCCGCCCTGTCACTATTTGACACAAATCTTACAAAAAAGGATGGCACCATTTTAAACAGTTATTATTTTTGACAGAAGTCGGGAGACGTTTATTAGTAAGGCCGATAGATGATTAGCTTAAATGCAAATAAGGATAATTATGCAAGCTAGGCTAAATGTGAGGTCGTAAAGAATGCATCGAAATTCTATTCTGGTTACCCATAATACCAGTTTCGCTTAGTTTGTAGCTAGACGGCGTTGTGGAATTGTCTTATATTTATTTTATTTTAATTCTACTTTAGCAGCTTGGTTTCAGGACTTCGCAATCGTACTAACCGCAGCCTTTTGCCAAGCAAATTCATGTCGCCTTCCAAAGCCCCGCACGAAAAGCCAAGGATTAGCGCAGTTTAAGGGGTCGACCTGGATTTCGAGAACTGACAGGAATGGAGCCTTAAGGTTGTGACGTGAGCGGTTTTTAAATGGTGACAAACGAAAACTCAGAAAATATCAGAGGTACATTTTAAAATTAAATTCTTAGCATTTCCATGCATTGAAACACTTTGTTGTCGGTGTTGGTTCAGCTATATCAGGTCATGTTATTCTTGAGTTAAGCAAGTTCGCTACAAAACTATTGCAGAATATGAACTGTTCAATAAAGAAACTAATTTTAAATGGCCGTTTCTGGCATGTTTTCTCGCACCTCGCATAGTAGTGCTTTTAAGTTGACTGGCCTGTCAGCTCAGGTGGTAATAGCTCTGCCTTCTGCGCTGTAGATGAGGGGTGGATTGCTTCGCAGTATAAACATTTGTATAATTAACATTGGTGTTTTTTCTGTATAAAGTATTTTAAAAAATGAATTCTATCAGTCATCAGGTAACCATCACCATTTGGGGCTATAATATATGGTGTTGTGCACATTGTCACCAATATTTATATTTGTTTAATTTTAATATTGTGCGAGTAAGAAGACAAGTCTAAAACTACCAATGAAGTTTCGTTTTTTAACAGGTCACAAATAAATAACCTGTTTCAATAAACCTTACAATTTTATTAAAATCAATAACATTGCAAAGACCGCCAAAATTACTGGTTTTATATTTAATTTCATGAATCGTCAGCAAGACTTTAACAGGCTTAAAATAAATTAATAATTTGAAAAAAATCGTTTACTTCTATCTAACATACTGAAAAGATCTTTATAAATATGGAATCAAAGGCTTTATTCTTGTTAGACGTGTCATCCCTTTTAAGATATTAAATCAGGATTCCTTTAGGACCCTTTTCAAATAAACTGCTCCAGCCCCCACTATTATGTCGCTTTTTCGATTATGCGAAGTCAAAAATACTGTTTAGTCAGAGCTCAGAAAGAATACAGTAGATATAAAATTATTACTCTATACAAAACACATAAAAAAAAGTATATTATTAGTAAAAAGAAGTCAAAGGAAAACAAATTTCTTATGGTTCATTATTTCTGTTACTAACTAAAAATAGATAATTGATTCAGGCGTGACCTTGCGGAAATCCATAACAAAACATTAAATAGATGGACAAATATTTAGTACTATAGATACTATAGGAATATATTGGCGGAATAGTACTAAATATTTATCCATCTATTTAATAACTAAAAACGACAAGAAAAGTGTGTAGTTAATAATTTCGAAGTCTTTATCTAATCGAATATTTATCTGGTATATACTTGACTAGCTGGTGCCCGCGACTTCGTCTGCGAGTAATTTCTAACGGGTTTTGCAGCGCATGCCAGAATAGCTTGCAGATGGCAGATTTTTTTCCTACTTACATGACACATATTGTTATATTTTGGACAATTCACACATTATCTTTATATTATAAATTATATATGTTACTATGTGTTATTCTGATGTATAAGATATATTATTGAAAAGTTTCATTAAAATCCATTCAGTAGTTTTTGCGTGAAAGAGTAACAAACATACATACAAACATTCACGTTTACAATATTAGTAAGAAAATAAGGATAAGGATTCTCGATATTGAACAACTAGAGTTTCTCAGCTGTTTCATTCAAACTGTGGTTCAATTCAGAGATACAGTTCCATCTTTGATGTGCTTCGAGGCGTGTAATACTGTTTACTGAGTATACTTCTTTCGTGTTTATTTTGGAATATTTCAATAAAATATTGAACTATTCAGTTCGGTGTTCAGTGGTTTTGAATTTAAATATCATCACGTTATTTTATGTTACTCAAATGGAAATTATAACTAAACTTGGTAAGCAACATTTTATTTAAGAAAAAACTATGAATTTAAATTGTTAGTGGTTGTTTTTTGGTGTGGTGTAATTAGTACACCATTCCCTATATTCATAAAATTTTGCATGTTTTCCAACCAACAAAGAAGTGAAACAATAAAAAGTGTCTTAGATTTCATTTTTAATATATTCGGGAAACGGAAATAGAAGCCAAAATATTGCCTAATCCTTTTAAAATACGTCGACGTGGCAATCCCTGTCTGCCATGACAGGTATAATCGCTCCTGGGTTGGTTGGTTTGAACAAAGAATCTTGAAAATAAAAACAAATCACATTCTAAATTTAAAATTTATGCTGACAACCAGCTCTCGCAGACTGTCATAGGATTTGCACGAACTTCCGCAAGGCAACGTTTAGATTATTTAATAAAATACGCATTTCGTGGTATGTAGTTCGTACATTATTTAAATATGAATCAGCTTTGACTTTCATCTTTTATTACTTCAATGAAAAATTCGGCAGATCTGAAATTTTGGTTAAATGCGTTTACGCGGTTCATCAAACGCTTGGAATGTTACAAATTTTGATTTCTTTATTAACTTTTTAATTTCTCGAAAAACTTTGCTACCTACCACTTTGAAACCATGCTTATTACACATACCTAAATTCAGAAGACATTTGCTTAAATAAAAAATTCGGCAGCATCCATTGACGTTCTGGAGATATGGTAAGCTCAGTCTTCAATGAGCACAGGACAGTATTACAATGAGCAGTAATGAATACCGTCGTATTGAAGAATGCAGTAATCGACATTTTGAGATTTTCAGTTTATGTTATAAATGGTGTACAAATTGTAAAAAAAAATACAAATATATTTCTGAACATAAAAAAATATTACGTATAAAATATATATAAATATTGGTAAACAATGCACACAACACCATGTTGCCTCAATGTAAGCGTAGCTTGTATTATGGTGACCTGTGGGGCGATTATGAAACTTTGATACTATCAAAACATTGATACTAATAGCTTTCAGTTACTATTGATGAATTGGTATTACGGATAGTATATCGCTGCGATTTCTATCGACTTCTATCGCTAGTTACAATGTGAAGTTGATGTCAAACTATGCATAACTCGACCTATTTACATAGTATATAAGTAGTGGTAGAAACCGTGTTTAGCGTACTAAGCATTTAAATACATCGTATATGATTGATTGAAATAATGCCTATTGCTAATCGAAATTGATAGACATTGATGCCGATTGCTAATCGAAACTGATTGACATTGATTGAATCAAGAATTCCATAATCGCCCTATAGATGACTGAAAGAAAACTTATATATTTTAAAATACATACTTATGATAGTTTATAACACCCTGACAGAACAAACACTTATGATCATCCCACAAATATTTATCCTGTGAGGAAATCAAATTTACAACCTCAACCTCAACCATTGATATCAATAATATTAGGTTAGATTGCAAAAAATGCAGAATTTGCTCAGTAGCATTTCAATTAGCTAGGTCTATATTTTTTACTGAGTTATCATAGTTTGAAATGCAGTGGATGCTAATACTGCTATTGAGATTAGTATAGGTGGTAACATTTAACATATAAAAAAAAATTATATACTAGAGACCCGCCCCGGCTTCGCACGGGTGCAATGCTGATACTAAATATACTACAGAATGTCTAATGTGATATTATAAGTGTTTCTCTGCTATATTATGTATTATACATATAAACCTTCTTGAATCACTCTATCTATTAAAAAAACCGCATCAAAATCCGTTGAGTAGTTTTAAAGATCTAAGCATACATAGGGACAGACAGACAGCGGGAAGCGACTTTGTTTTATACTATGTAATGATTAAATTCACAATCAACACAGAGTTTTAAATCCCCCGTACAAAATGCCTAATACACTAAAGTAGTTACAACGACATAGAAAAAACCACACAGAAATTCTGTAAGGAAATATCATCTCACGAGCTGGTATCCCTAGGTATCCATTACATGTACCAGCGGTATCGCACGGCTGAGTGGACACAATACAGCACTTGTTGCTTTAACTCCTGCGGTTTATACAAGCACTTTCTGAATGGATAAATTTATCTGATATTTCTGGAGGTAAAATATTTACCGCGGTATTTATATTTAAATAATGTACTATAACAATATTATAATAATGACGAACATTTAAAACAACATCGTCTGGCCCCAAGGTAAGCAGAGCTTGTGTACCAATATGACTGATACACTACTTATATACTTTTTTTTGTAGATACATACATATTATACATAGAAACACCTAGAACCAAGAAGAATACTTGCAGATCATACAAACATTTGTCCCGCGGCAGAAATCGAACTCTTTTGCACCAAATATTCCGGTAGACACATTGCGTTACCCAAGAGCTGGCTCCTATCTGGCTCAGCGTATTAGCATTGCCATTCAAGGTAGCAATGCCGCCAGTGTCTTGGTAACGCTGCCCTCTGGCAATGATCTGCATCAGTTGAGCTATCTATAGATCGTTTTAAGCGGTCCTAAGATTGTTTATTACTTACGTATTATTCTATACATTTCTTTAAATATTCTGTAAAAACATTTAAATATTCAGAATATTACTGAATATTTTATATATATATTCTGGATTGAAATATGGGGTAGAATTTACGTATACTTTTTGGATATCAAAACGGAGGCACAGATATCATTGAAAATTTTATCATTGAATAGTTTATCTCGTGATCATGGCGCATGCAACTGTGCCGAAATATCGAGAAGCAGAAAAACTCATATATCATGGTAAATATCCCGTTTTGAGTGAAAATTATATTCAGGTAATTTAACATATCAATATAATAGACGAGTTGTGATCTTCACCATTTTCTTGGTTAAACGCGTTTGCGCGGTTTATCAAACGCTCTGAAATGCAACGCAAATTTTAATTTCTCTATGATCCTTCAAAACCAAAAAAAAACCGGCTTCATTGAAATGAAAGTCACGGGAAAGCAAAATCGACAACCTCTGTGGTGCAGTGGGCTAAGGTCTGGCTGAGATGCAGAAGGTTGCGGGTTCGATTCCCGCCGCGGGACAAATGTTTGTATGATCTGCAAGTATTTGTCTCGGGTCTGGGTGTTTCTAAAAGTATATAAGTAGTATATTAGTCATAAGGTACTCATAACACAAGCTCTGCTTACTTTGGGGCCAAAATGATGTTGTGTGAAATGTCCGGGATTATTTATTTATTAATTTTAATATTAAAATTCCGTTTACTTGGATGACTTATTTTTTCAAGCTATTTTGATTTAAATATCAAACTACTGAGCCGTTTTTGATGAAATTCCTATGGGACCAATCGGGAAGTATATTCTTTCACATAAAAAAATATATTTTAAATCGGTTTAAAAAATTAAAAAAATAACTTCATCCTTTTTTGAAGTCGGTTAAAAATGTTTGCCTACGGAAACCATGCTTATTATTACGCATATCTAAATTCATTAAGATGTCTGCCGACCTCAAAGAGACGCTATGGTTAATTTAACGGTAGAATATTTACTTTGAATGATTTATTTTCGTTCGTTTGAATCATTCCGCCACGGTAAAAATGCTGAACAGTATATTGACAAGTTACACTATTCATATTTACTTTACAAACTAGTAGCTCTGTGAACTGTAGACCTCGCGAACATTTTTCGAAACGACTGAAATATAACTCTCTTTACGCTTTCAACTCTCATATCCGCCATTTTGAAAATTTCAAAAGTTTAATCGACAAAAAAATCTATATAGTTATAGAACTTGCTAACAACATTTTAAGAGAATAGGGAGAATGAGAACGAGAATTTTAGCCTAAGCCAAAACGGAGACACTCGCTCGCGGTTGGCGCTCGCTTAGTCAATTAGTGGAACGCCTGCTATTTAGTTCACGTGTTTATTTAACTTTTGAAGTGCCCCCTGCTGTTCTATATCGAAATTTTAAGAATTATGAATACTTCGTTTTCATACATGGGCTATATCAAAGAACACTGATGGTTTTGTTATATTTATGATATTGCAGTGTAAATTGTACGTTGATCAGTTAGTAGCACTGGCTTCAATATATTTAAATAGACCTTTATTATCTACACTATTAAGGTTTTATTGATGTTTCCTGAATACTAATTTAAATGTGCAATTAACAGATATGTGTTCGAGTCCGCTATAACTTTAGATTTAGCATAGTAAATATACTGTTTGGCTCGTTACTCTGTGATTCACCTTTCAAATGGCGGATATGATGCGTGCCATCTGTTTTGATGGAAACTGGAAGTATTACGTAACAGTTTATTCTCTTTGTACATTTCAAGAACGGGGGTTTAATTGCGCGGAGACGGATAAACAGACGTGAGTTACGCTTCCTTACTCCATGATATTGCTGAAGGAAGGAAACTGCCTATCTATGCTTCCTTCGTATTAGTTGTAAATAATTAATTAGGTTACCTACCTACCTAAGTTTTATATTGAAACATTCGTCAAATGACGAAACAGGCAATAGATCTAATGGTGAGCGGATTAATCTTTTTCGTCATTTACAGCAAAATCGAAAAGTAATCTTAATCGATTATGTTAAGTATCAATACTCGATAAAAACATTTCGACAATTCAGCTCTTATTTAAAGGTTAAGAACTTCAAATTATAGTACAACAGTCAACTTCTATAATTTGAACAACGTTTCAATTGCTATAATCAATTCAAACAAAGCGTCCATCTATCCAACAGATATAGTACATACAACACATACAGTCACAGATATAAAGACTAAATCATAACTTCGGATAGAACTGGCCGGATATTGACTGCCTTTGTGTACGCAGACGTTCCTATCAAAAGCTATTTACACATACGGATTCTAACATCCAATTTCAGTAACCAAAGTCGTTTTTGTCTTCAGGTTTTGATAAGAGGTTTAAAATCAGCGTTATTGCGAGGCCTAATGCATGCTCTCCTGACTTTTTTTAACTAGAAAGTCACTCCGTATCATGAATTACGTTAAAGATTCAATGACGACCTCTGTGGCGCAGTGGGCCACAGAGGTGGTCCGGCTGAGACGCAAAAGGTTGCGGGTTCCATTCCCGCCGCGGGACAAATGTTTGTATGATCTGCAAGTATTTACAAAAAAATATATATACTGTGTATATCAGTCATGTGGTACCATAACACAAGCTTTGCTTACTCTGGGGCCAGATGATGCTATGTGAAATGTCCGGTATTATTATTATTATTATTATTCTATTTAAAGTAAAACCATTTAACTTGATGCTTTTATAATAGCTATTAGACTAATAATTGATAGACTTAAGTGTTCTAACAGTATTTTTAGCATTAATACAGATGTCGTACGACAAATCGGATCGGACGCGGTCTCTTCCAATCGGCATAAATACAAACTAACGCGCAATCACACTCGCAACACAATACCAGCCTCTATCCCGCTGAGTCAGAGGTCGTAATCGCGAATCAATAACCGATGTTTCCCAAAGACTACGTTTTCAGTGTTTGATAGACATACATTAGGTGGTTAATTGTTTTTTCCGTCGGTTCGTTCGATCAAGGGAAGTTTGTTCTGTTACCTGCGCTAATCAATTTCCTGTTTCTATGAACTCACTGACCCCTGTTTATTTCTTTAACATATTTACTTCCCTTTATTAAGGTAAGGTTTGGGTTCTGAATTAACATTGAAAGAAAATATTGGACGTGAAAGAATTGTTAGTTCAGGTTAAATAACATTTTTTTTAGAAAAAACATGGGTTTTCACCGTAGCAGAGCTACTGAGACGCACTTTAATCCTTTCACTAGACTGGTTTGAGAAAACTTGATACGATAAGAAAAAGACGAGTAGCCCAAAAATTATCTTAGAAAAGAATCGTTAAAAACGTATGTATGTGGCAGTATCACTAACCAAAGAAATGCCAGTTCAGCGCTGATCAGCCGGATACAAAAATAGTGAATATTGCAAATATTGTAGGAATGAGTAACGCGTTATCTGTTGACACGGCGTGTACCAAATGTTCTCGAAGTCTGAAAAACTGCTAAATCAATTTAAAAACTTACTTTTACTCAAAACGGGATATTTAGCATGATATATGATTCCTGATATATAAATAAATAGCATACCATCTAAGAATATATTTGCGGCCTTAAGGCCTGGGGAGCACTGCGGATTAATCTGTTACTGGCCAACTCTTCGTAGCACGCACTAGCAGTTTTCTACGCTGCACGCTGCGGTTTCGTCTATTTCCGAACGTACAGCGCAAAAGGCACAGATACTACAAACCGAGCAGACAGGCTATTCAAATAGGTAAACGATAATAATAATAAATAAATATTCATAAAAATAAGGATGAAAAGATGTTATAAAGTAGTTTGTCTGATGTACTCGTTTGTAAGACATTAAATACAAGAACAAATATATAGTACTATTCCGCCAATCTATTCTCAAAGAGTTAGACACGATACAGACGCATGCACCTCCCTCCTGCCCGCAATTGAAAAGCCATGCATGTCTAACTCTTTGGGAATAGATTGGCGGAATAGTACTAAATATTTGTCCATCTATTTAATGTTTTGTAATAGATTTCCGCAAAGTCACGCCTGAATCAATAATCTCTCGTTTGTAAGAGCATAACTTTTAATTTTGTCAGGTTGTATTTGAGAAATTTGCTATTATTTTATAAAGAGGTAGTTTTACTCAATATTAAATGAATAATAGAAGAATGTAATATGTTTCCGTTTCAAAACGAACTTATTAATAAATGCTCCACGCTCGTACAGTTCAATGCGACTACACAAAAGAAAACGCTTTTCTATCCCCGCGAGCTATTCCAATACACATACCATCCTGCATTCCAATGGTACGGCCTTCGGTCAGTAATTCAATACGGTTTGATTTATGATATGGAAAGCGATTTCTCTTCGTTATGTCCGAGCCATTTTTCGGTATGTTGCACGATACACTCGGCTTTTTCACGCAAGATTGATGTAGCATGTCATCATGTAGCTTCAAATTGGACATAGCTGGAAGACCAGTGAATTTAGCTCCCTGGGAGGAGTGAAATGATGACATCATCTGCGTGAGATATGCGTTTTAGTTTTTAAGCGTTAACTACTGAGCTACTGATTTTAAACTACATGCATTTAACAGATTTGAATGTAAATAATTAGACGAAACTTTTTGAGGAAAGCTGAATTTTAAAATGAAGATGTTGGATGTTGGAGACATCTTCATGGGAAGGCGATTTTAAAATTCAATTTTAAAATTCAGAAATGTTTTCTTTTATTCAATACAATCACATAAATCCATTAGAAAACATTAAATAGATTGACAAATATTTAGTACTAATCCGTCAATCTATTTCATTAATCATTTTAGATTGGCGCAATAATACTAGATATTTATCTATCTGTTTAATAAGTTTTTTATGTAATATTATATCTGTATATTATAACACTAAGGAAATACAAGTATTTCCTAGTTTTCCATACACTTGCAAATCGGTCAGTCGATCATCTCTCAGACAGACCATGGTGACAATATAGCCGAAAAGAATTGCTTATGGCCAAAATGCGGATATTTATCAAGCGAAATTATTGTAGCGAAAGGTAAACAAAACGTATGGCGCATACGAATGGAGCTTCATCACCGATTTTGCGGTAATATATTTGGCAGATCGTGCCTTGCGTCACAATGCCGCCGTGAGAATGTTTTGTAATTTAGCAGTGTATTGACATGTGCCAATGTTATTGAAATGTGGGTGACATCTTATTTGACAGAACAGAGGGCTATAATTCGTTTGCGATGAATTATATTTCTGGGGTTAAATGCCGCATCAACATTATAACAACTTAGATTTGTTTGATGGTTTGTTAAATTTATCTATTTCATAATTAAGAATAGTGGAAAGACAACCAGGAAAAGGCGATGAAAAAAACGAGTCTTCAAATATTTCTATAATACAAATTTCTACGAAAACTTTACGTCACTTCCAGCTTCCGGTCTTGAAACAAATTAAAAAGAGATTTGTGCAAATAAAGTCTAATTCGAGTAAGCGTTGCAAAAGAATCCGATTGAATTCAATTAACTATTTTAATTAAGGTTGCACTTCTCGGATCCATTTTCATAAAAATCATTATTATTCATATAATTTCTTACAATCATTATAATTTCTTCGTTGGATCGTAGCTTTTGGTTAAGACAGTTTCGTTTACGTAAACGTTTTTTAGAAGATAAAAACAGTTGTGTTTATAAATGTTATTTTGGTATGGTTGATGATTTTTAATGAAGAAGACTTTAAACGTACGTAATTGTACAAAATAATAAACAATAATAGAAAAAACAAAGAGCACTAGTGGTATAGTGGGTTAAATACCCTTGCCTTCGGTTCATATACCTACCAGTCTTGGAATCGAACCTGGTCGTGCTCCAATGGACTTTTCTCGAAAAATTTATGACATTGCCAGTAACGACAATGTTCTCAAGCGGTGAAGGAAAACATCGCGAGGATACCGAGCACATCCTAAAATAATCGGTCAGTATTTATATAACCGGCGATGGGCCGGCAGCCTGTCCTGTAGAATCTTTCCTCTCGCTTTCATGCAATCTGTGGGAATGATTTCGCGTAAAAGGACGAAAGAGTGTAACAAGAAGCCGGGAAAGCGTGCGCTATTTGATTTGACCAATGAGCACGCGCGGTGGTAGAGTTGGCCGTCAGATGGTGACAACCCATTTTTCGAGAGGTTGGTACTGTCAGTGCGTGTGTGTGATAAGAAAAAGAAAAGGAAATAGAGAAGGAGAACGCATCAGCTGTGTACCTAACCTAACGTGTATAAAGAATGATGTTATATAAACGAATTCAGGATATACCGACTATAAATGGTTCTGATTACCAGGGTGAGATGTCAGATGTTACGCTTTATGCGACTACTGTAAGGCTACGCTCGTTTTAATCACAATCGAAATATTTGTTATCTAATTATCTATGTATGTATCTAAAGTTAAAAAAGTTACATGGTACTATATATTATAATATCATCGTATATATTTATCATACTAGCTGGTGCTTTATTTAATGTCATTCTTTTATGTAGAATTCCTGGCATCTGTTAAGCTTGTATAGAAATAGGTCCGTAGACTGGCAATTAAAATACTCCCTTATTCTCGTCTTTGCGGATGTGTCAGAGAGTGTAGCGGTGCAGATAGCTGGCTTAAGTTTCACAATGAGGCGCTGCAGATGGATTATTTAAAATATTTTATGAAATACGTGATTTTTAGAGGTATTAACGAATATGTGAAAATGTCTTATTCCAAAATTACATGATTACACAAAGCGGTGGCGATTAGTAAGTTTTACATTTAGGAATACACTAGTTAGCGGCACAAAATCATCGATATTTATGAGCTGTAAGGAGATAGTATGATTATGAATTCTTAATCTTAGGATTAAATAAGATACCTAGAACTACAATTAGCAATATACACTCTGAAAATGTCTATCCCCATACTTGTGTTTTAAGCCTTATTTAGTTATAATGGCGTTAAAATCGGTTATACGATAACGTTTCGATTACACGGACATACCATATTTATCAATCGTTTAAAAACTGTGAAAAGTACGTTTAGTCGGCCTAATTTTTGAGCAATAATTGCTCAGCAACTAAATTACTTCAAATCGCGATGTATGATGTGGCGGTATCCGGTAGGTATATATAACTGTTGTATATATAAATAAATAAATAATGCCGGACATTTCACATAGCAACATCTGGCCCCAGAGTAAGCAGAGCTTGTGTTATCGGTACAACAAGACTGATATAAATACATATTATTCATAGTAACACCCAGACTCGAGACCAATACTTGCAGATCATACAAAAATTTGTCCCGCGGCGGGAATTCAACTCGCAAACTTCTGCGTATCAGCCGAACCTTGGCCCACTGCGCCACAAAGGTCGTATATATGGTATATATTATTATATAATAAATAGCTTGATGTTGTCGTGACGTCATCATTGTTTTGTGAGGAAAACCACTATTGTTTTTAACGAAACAACCGGTAGGTAGGTAATGTACCAGGGCATAGTTGAACAAAGTTAATCCGCTATTTGCGCTGTATGTACCTTTGTGTGCACATCGTTGTTTGTGCCAGCGAAACATACTGCCAATCAGAATCAGTTCTATATACACTCTTAAAAGGTTTTTACGATTCGGGCAATCACTTTTTGACAGAAAAAACGATGTAATTCCGATGTGGACGACCTTTGTGGCATAACGGTCGAAGGCCGTGAGATGCAGGAGGTTGCTGGTTTGATAACTGCCGCGAGACAAATGTTTGTATGAACTTTAAATATTTGTCTCAGATCTGGGTATATATTAGGTTGGGGAAAAAGTCTTTTCCCATTATAGTATGTATGAACTTGTAATAAAATCTCTTTGGCTATACTATTTGTATCTGGCTGGTTTTGGTATCATTAGAAGTTTAAATTTTAAAGAACATAATTCCAAATTCAAATTAGGAAAATGTGTGATTTTTATTTGTTTTTCGTACTGTCAAGATGAGTGAATCTAATGAAGAAATTCGATACATTTTAAAATTTTACTACAAGAAAACTAAAAATGAAACGAAAGCCTCGAAAAAAACTTGCGATGTTTATGGACCTAGTGCAGTGTCTGTGAGAGTAGCACCAATTTGGTTTAAGCGTTTTCAATCCGGAAATTTTGATGTCAAAGATGCACGTCGCTCAGGTCCTATTACGGATTAAATGGATGCCATTTTTGAAAAAGTGGAGCAAGATCGGCATATCAGTAGTGGAAACTGGGAATTGACCACAAAACAGTTTTGGCGCATTTGAAAATAACTGGGTACACAAAAAAGCTCGATATTTGGGTACCTCACGAGCTCACTGAAATAAACCTAATGAACCGTGTACTCAATTGTGATTCTTTATTACGACGTAATGAAACCAAACCATTTTTCAAGAAGCTGATAACTGGTGATGAAAAGTGGATAACGTACGACAAGAACGTGCGAAAAAGGTCATGGTCAAAGGCCGGTCAGGCTTCACAGACTGTGGCGAATCCCGGGTTAACTCGCAACAAGGTGAAGCTGTGTGTGTGGTGGGATTGGAAGGTCATTATTCATTATGAGCTGTTACCACCAGGCAGGACCATCGATTCAGAACTCAAACTGAGATTAAAGCAAGAAGTTGAGAGAAAGCGACCGGAATTAATCAACTGAAGGGGTGTGGTTTTTCATCATGATAACGCTAGACCTCACACATCTTTAGCCACTCAGCAAAAATTAAGAGAGTTTGGCTGGGAGGTGTTAATGCATCCGCCGTATAGTCCTGACCTTGCACTTTCAGATTTCCACCTGTTTCGGTCTCTTCAGAATTCTTTAGGCAGTGTCAGGTTAACATCACGAGAGGACTGCCAAAACCACTTGTCGCGGTATTTTGATCAGAAGTCCCAAAATTTCTATAGCAATGGGATCATGTCCCTACCTACAATATGGCAAAAAGTTATCGAACAAAATGGTACCTACATACTTTACTTAAATGTAAATAAACTATATTAAAAAATGTTTTGAATTTTCTTAAAAAATGCGAAGAAACTTTTTCCCTAACCTATTATATAATAAGTGTGAATTTATAAAAAATATACAAAAATATTATATAAGTAATATATCAGTGTCAGTAATGTGGTGCACTACGCTACGAGGTGATAACTTGTCTAGAACACGTCTGTTTTCATATTGATTTTGTATTTGCTAACATGCAAATTAAAATTAAATGAAAACTACAAAAAAACAATCCTGACATGCGTGTTACCAATCCAACAATAAGACTGTTTTCTTCTTTTGGCATTATCATAATCTAACCAATATAATAAATCCGAAAGAAACTCTGTCTGTCTGTCTGTTTGTTACGTTTTCAAGTCAAAACAGCTAAACCGATTTTGATGAATTTTGGTAAGCGCGTGCCGGACCAAGCACAGTGAAGGATTTCGAAGTCAATATGAAAATGAATGATTAAGTGGTCCGGTCCCGAAACAGTTCAACACAATTTATTTAGCCAAATAAAACAATTGCGTATGTGTTTTTTAAGGTTTACTAATTTAGTAACATACTATCTACAATCATTTACTTATCTAAACTAAATAAATAATATTTTATGAATCTCATTCTCTACGCTATTACTTAAAACTTTTAAGGAACTTCTAAAACGCGGTTTAGCAGGTAGGTTCTACACTGTGCTCTATGAAAAATAACCACTTCAAATATTCAATTTTTCATGCAAGTGCAAGAAAGAAACCTCTGAGGCACACTTTAATCCATTCACCACACTGGATGAAGACCAAGTTAAAAAAATAACGTGTGCGTCTCGGGACGCCCGACAGCAATTATATCTTAAACTAATCTAACTAGCGCTGTGGGTTAGAGTGAGAGGAGGAGCCTGCCTATCGCTGCCGTATGTGTGAGAGAAAGCGAAGCCAGACAGACTGGCGCCGTAATACGTTACGTAACGAAGTGGTTTACCCTCCCATATGAAATTATAACTTCAAAAAAATTATCATGTAATAAAATCACGACAACCACAAGTGTAGGCTACGAAGTAGGTACATTAGTAAAGTAGATCTCTACAAATCGATGGTCAACGTTGGTCTTTGGGACAACTTGGTCACACCTGAGTGAATCGAAATAACAAGGTATCGGTGAAGGGTATCCACTAGAGACACACTACCCCAATCCCGTTGTACCCTTGAACTATCTTAGACGTCGGGGTCGTTATTGTGTTATTCTGATGACCTCTGTGGCGCAGTGGGCTAAGGTCCGGCTGAGACGCAGAAGGTTGCGGGTTCGATTCCCGTCGCGGGACAAATATTTGTATGATCTGCAAGTATTTGTCACTGGTCTGGGTGTTTCTATGTATAATATGTATGAATTTACAAAAAAAATATATATATATAAGTAGTATATCAGTCATGTGGTACCTATAACACAAGCTCTGCTTACTTTGGGGCTACATGATGCTGTGTAAAATGTGCGGTATTATTATTATTATTATTCTTCACTTAGTTCGTATAAGCTATCAAACCTAGTTTCATAGAAACAAATATATGACAGTGACATCTGCAAATAAAAATTTGAAAAAAAAAATGTTTATTGCTATTGAATGGCTATCTGCTCATTAGTAGAAGCAATAATAGGATATATTTTCAATATTTCGCCTCCCACTTTGTCATTTCAAATTGATTTTAAAGAAGTTGTTAGTTTTATAATTTAATTATGAAATTATGTCCAAAAACTTCAATATTTATCATAATCGCCTAAAGTTGACGTCGTATTAACTTGCAGCTAATAATCTTATTAAAAGAAGGCTAATAAAAATGTTACTGCTTAACTTTTTTCATGATTCCATATTAAAATGTTTGGATGTTATTATTTCTGATAAAAAAATAATTTGCTCAGGGAATCGCCTTATATGGCGGTTAAGTTATGCATGCACTCCCACAATATTAATTATAATAATAATAACGTTTATTTGCGCTACATTAAGTTAAACTTAGATTACTAAAAAATAATAATAAAATGAATAGCATAAGCCTTTTAACATGGTTTTAGGTACATACATAAATATATAACAGTCATATTTTACAGTCAAAGATGAAAATAAAACGTTACATTCCATGTGCCTCTAAGCTAGGTTTGTAAACTAACTTGTATTTTAGAGGCCAAGTAACACAACATAATACATTATAATTTGTGCATAATATGGTGTTATGGTCCTTTGACACTTAAACTAAGTGAAACACTTGTGTTTTAGGTGTCAATTAAGGTGTCATTGCTATTAGTATTGTAAAGCTGCTAATACTAATCTTAGAAATGAATATGGTATGTATTAATATATATATGCTATATTTTACAAGATACCACTAGTACAGTACTAGTACTAGGTACGTCTAGTACAGTACTAGTACTAGGTACTTCTAGTACAGTACTAGTACTAGGTACTTCTAGTAAAGGTCCAGTACTAGGTCCTAGGTGGAGAAGGTGGTAGTAGTATAAAGTGGGCAACTCTGATTATGCAGTTAATATGCCACTCAAAGGCATCTGTCACCTTTGGGCTATAACAGGCTTTTATCAATTGTAGAAGTCATGTTTTGACTATAAAATGTATTATATTTTCATGCTTTACAATGTTTTGTGCACTGTAGGATGCCGCAATATGTAGTAAAGCCTCGGACTAGGACTGTAACAATAAGTTGCACTAAACTAGGGCGGACTCGCTGCAGCCGACAAGATGGACTCGCCGAGATATTTCAAAACATTGCTATCGGAGGAGTCACAACTGGACGAGGAACTTAGTAAACACTATTGTATTAATGTAAACTCGAAACTTGTGTCGTAATTAAAAGATGTAAGATCTGCGTGAAGGCCCCTTTATTTTATTCTCTTATTCGACATATTTTGACATATGACATAGTTTTTGCATAGATTCAAACGTGGATTATTTGTGGTCGTCTTGCGAAACAAACATTCTCGAGTTGGATCCGGTTTTATTAGTCATTTTGGGGTTTTTATTTAAATAAAGCTAGAATTATTTGAATAAAAGCTTCGTGTTTCTTTGTGATTCTAGCAAAAATAATCCGTAGTTATTTTATATGAAAGGCATTTTATATAAAATAACAAATGACAAAAGACAGGATACAACTTTGTGTCATACTATAAACAATATAAACACTTGACACTGGCAAAATTGACATCATTTTGACACGTGCTATTAACGAAAAAAAAAGATTCGAATGTGGTGATTGTATACGCTTGATGCCGTCATCGCGTCTCGGCCAATCACAGCGTTTCGCACGACATATTTGGATGCGCGTTTAAAGATGAATAAGTTACAACGACCATGTCGAACACGGAGCTTCAACTTTGTAATGAAAATTATTGTAACTGTCTCCCGGTCTTCTGTGATTTAATTAATAAACTTTTGGCGTAATACTAATTAGTTTTAGATGTTAATTAAAGAAAACATACTGTTATCTTTCAATTTCAAGAGTTTCAGACCTGTAGTTTCACAGGGTTAGTCATATTACAGTTCAAATTGTATTATTTAATACTCGACCCACTATTAACTGTCAAAAACGCATAAATTTAGGTGTAGATTTATCGTAATGGAGCGCGTATACTTAACGAGTACAGTGGCGAGACAGTGCCCTCGACCGAGTGATCAGCCGTATGAACATTTTGATGAGTGCTTGGCCAAGTGCATAACCCCTACACGCCCTCCTTGACTATCTCAACATAGTATAAATAAATAAATATTGGTGGACAAGGCATAGCTTGTATTATGGTGACCAGATGACTGATAGAAAAATTATATATTTTTTAAATACATACCTATGATACTATATAATACTCAGATACAGAACTAACACCTATGTTCACAAGACAAATGTTTATCTTGCGAGGGAATCGAACCCTCAACCTACAGCGCAGAAGGCAGAGCTACTACTAACTGAGCTAATAGGCCAGTATAATTTTAATGTCTGCCCACTAGTTACGTGTAAATGACCCATAAGCCCAGTCCGAGAAAAATAAGACAAGAAACCCTTTTTTGGTTCAAGCGCTTTTTTGTATAATATTTCTTATCTACGAAATCCAGACGTACGTCCAAACATTTATTTTGGCACAATTTCACGCAGTTTACTGTGCCAAAAAAGTAATTATGAGCATGTTAATACTAAAGATTACTATTTAAATTGACGGTGCTATGCGACAAACGTCAGCGCAAGATTCCTCTTGCAAGGCTGGTCTTAATGTTTTTGTGCTACTTACACAAGTCGTCAACACATGAAATACCGAATCTGCTAGACGCTTGCCAAAAAGCTCTAAGCTAAGCTCCTTACAAAACACCACATGCCCATTACTTGCTAAGCCATAAAGCACGTAACGTACGTGTGCTCGACTGGCGCATGTGATTACTGCTTGCAGTTTCAGTTTATGTACAGTCGGTATCATAAATTGAAACATCATTTTAAAACATTGCGTGTTGATTGCAAACTGCTCATGGCCTAGCAAATTTCCTGACTAATCATGTAAACCTGCATAGTACTATGAAACTGTACAATAGTCATAGCCTTGCGTTTTTTGAAAAGCCGACACCATATCTTGCCTCCGAAGCCCGATATGTCACTGCTTACCTGAATTGTTCTGCTTTATGTCTTCGTCTCCAGAGTTGACTATTGACTTATTTGAAAGTATACTTTCAATGATCAAAGGCCAACACTATGTCCACTGAGGATGCCGTTCTGGAGTTAACAAATACTGTGGTTGAACATATGGATAAAAAATTTAAAAATATTGGCATTTTCTTAGATCTCTCAAAGGCCTTCGACACTGTCTCGATCCCTATTCTTTTAAACAAATTAGAAATGGTTGGCATTAGAGGTGTGGCACTGAGCATCTTCCTAAGTTACCTTCATAATCGTTCCCAGTATGTCATAATAGATGACTACAAAAGTAACGAAGAGTACATTCGTTTTGGAGTCCCCCAAGGTAGCGTCCTAGGACCCACCCTATTCTTGCTCTACATAAACGAACTCTGTAATTTATCCCTCCCTAACTGCAAGATCATTACGTACGCTGACGATACTGCTATTTTAGTCCATGGTAAAAGTTGGCTAGAAGTCCGTGAACACTCTGAACATGCATTAAAAATTGTAATGAATTGGCTCCGCTCTAACCTTCTTACCCTTAATATGTCTAAAACTAAATTCATCCCTTTTACCGCTAACCTGTCATCTCAACCAACAGCATCTTTTTCCGTACGTGCCCATATTTGTAATCATGTCAGTATTCCAGAGACCTGTGTTTGCACAAACATTGAAAGAACCACAGATTTAAAATATCTTGGCGTTATAGTGGACAACACCTTTTCTTGGAAAAAGCATATAGACTTTTTGGTTTCACGAATAAGAAAGTTGATCTTTGTTTTTAAGAATTTGAGATGTGTCCTAAATTTCCATTCGCTTAAAACAATTTACTATGCGCTAGCTCAATCTATTTTATCATATTGCATTACCACTTGGGGATGCACTTTTAAAACTACGATGCTTAGACTAGAACGAGCCCAGAGAGCAGTTCTCAAAGTGTTAACCAAGCAACCCATATTGTTCCCTACCATGAACCTATACACACTCTGCCGGGTTCCCACCGTACGACAACTATTCATATTACAAACAGTTCTCTGTAAGCATAAACAGCTGTTTTATGATCCCACACTCATTACCTACAAGAGAAGATCTGACAAAATTTGCAAAACTCTTTCGCGCCGTACAGCTGTAGCAAGTCGTCATTTCTTTCACATTAGCTCAACTCTATACAATAGAACTAATAAGCAAATAAACATTTACCCCTTGCCCTATTATAAATGTAAAACTAAATGTCTCGAATGGCTGAACACCTTATCATATGATGACACTGAGGAACTACTAAGAGTTTCAGAATGAACTTTTTCACACACATCAAACACACACACACACACACACACACACACATACACATACACGCATAAACACACACAAATACGCACACACTATCTCATAGACACACTAACTGACCCATACTGTTAGTTGGAACACCTAAATCTTTGTAAACGGAGGCGGGCGTTGGTGTCTGCGACACAGTTTTTCTAACTTCTGCAGATACCATCGTTTTTCTAATTGTTTTATAAGCAAATGTTACTTGTTCCTAAATAAACACATTTTGAACACTGCATTTAACATTATATCAATAAAAAAAACTTAATGTTGATGTAGATGGTAGAACCGAAACACAATTAGCACTAGAGCTTCCAACCGGTTTCGCCCGCATAGTAACCTTGACTTTGATACCCCGCGATATGTACCATATGGGGTAATTAGCCTAGATATGTTATTTCAGGCTATTTAATACCATGTGCCACATTTCACAATAAAACATTTTAGTTCTGACCATTACGGTCACTGCGCCACCTTTTCTTGTGATCGTATAGTTGAAGCTCAGAACTTTACTCACCGACCTATTACAGAGAGCCGCATCAAAACATTTCAAAGTAGAATTGAACACAAAGTTTCCCTTGTACCATGCATCGATGATCCAAATGATCTTTTCACCACATTGTCTAATTTAATAATTAAAGAACATGCTGATAAATTTACAGTAAAACCATGCAAAACAAAAAATTGTGCTAGATTTGTCGACTGGGCTACACCGGGTATTTATAGAAGTAGGAATACATTGTATGAATTATATGCTACCAGAGAGACAATGTTAGATGATCCAGTTTTTATCTTATATGTTAGGAATTACTCAAAAGTCTTCAAAAAAGTTTGTCACGCGGCTAAGTCACTGTTTTTGAGAAAAATAATAGAAAATTCAACAAATAAAATAAAAGCAACTTGGAAATTAATCAATAATGAAACAGGTAAATCAAGGGCTCGCAATATACAGTTCAAATTAAATATAAATGGTACAATTTTGAGCATTTGATAGTTTTTTCTCAGATATACCAAAAATAGTGACCAAATCGTTAAACTCTTCAGCCTCCAGAGCTTCCGTTCTATTAGAATCTAGTGTTGCAAAATGTAAGAATGAGTTTAGTTTTAGCTACATTAACGAGGCTAGTATTGTAATATTGTATACATCCCTAGGTTTCGACTAGAAAAAGTTAATAAGTCATTTATGGGGAACACGGTGCGCTTCTATAATAAGCTTCCTGAAAATGCTACTAAACTACCTATTAAGAAATTTAAAGCATACATTAAAGGTAGTCTTTTGAAGAAAGCTTATTATAATATAGATGACTATATTATTGATAAGAATGCATGGCCTCATGTCGCTCTGCCGTCAGACAGTTAACCGACACACTTGAAATGTATAAACTCTCTTGTATTTGTATTTCGTAGTTAAGGTAGTTATAAGATGGATCATATAAAAAAGCGCTAGGACCAAGACGAGTTCCTTGCCAATTCTTCTCGAGCTTGGGTTAGGATGAATTGGCACCTAAATTCACCTAGTATGTAAGACGTTTCAAAGTGATCCTTGTGATTGTATTGAATATACATCTTTTGACTTTGACTTTGAATCAGCTCAATGACAACGACTTAAAGAAGTAACAAAGCATCGCATACAAACATTCACCTTTATAACATAAAATGTTAACCTATTGAAGGTCAAAATCGTCTTTTGTATTATGAACGTGACAGTACCTACTTGTTGCTTTCTACGGGGAAACTTGAGTTTAAGTTTGTTATTGTGCGTTTCAACGAAACTCGTTACTTCGAAGTGCTTTTCGGATAGTGTCCCAGCATAAGATCGTTTGAGCTAGTCTTACCCTAATCACAATTTCCTAGGCTGTTTAGAAGTTTAATCATCTCTTAACTTTTAGTGTTGACCCTTATAGATTGATAGATATGAGCTTAATTGTACACAGAGAGAAAATATAAAGTTGTACGTCCTTTCCACTAAAAATGTATTATAGGTTCAAATTTCATTCAATGAAGTCGGTTGATTTTTTAGTTTTTTAAACGTAATTATTTACAAGCTTCCTCCCGCGGCTTCGCTTTCTCCTTGCCAATTTACATCAAAATCCGTACAGTTGTTTAACCGTGAAAAGGATACAAAAAACTTGGAAAATATAAAGGAATCTTCAACTCGGGTGATTTTTCATCTATTGTATTGCCTTTTCGACTCTTAAACATGTGAGAGGAAATTGAAACATACCTTGTACAGATACAAATAAAAAACCAAAACCCTCTATAAAGGAGCCCATAAAAAGCACCTACCTACTCGTATCGCTAAAAATATCACATCTATACTAATGGAATTTCATTTCGATATAAACTGAAATATGAACTGAACGATCTCAATGTCGGGTAACCAAAATGAATCGCGTCGGGTATCAAAAGGAAATAACGAGAATAGGGAACAGCTAGATCACTATAGTATTTTATAAACATTCGCGGTTCAGTTCTCACAATTAAATAAATAATAAACATTGCCGAACATTTCACACAGCATCATCTGGCCTAAAGTAAGCAGAGCTTGTGTTATGGGTACCACATGACTGATACACTACTTATATACTTTTTTTTTGTAAATACATACATATTATACATAGAAACATTCAGACCCAAGACAAATACTTGCAGATCATTTGGGCCTTGGCTCATTGCGCTACAGAGGTCGTCATTGTTTTGTCCATGAACAGATTGATCGCATCATACAAATTTATCAAAATCGGTTCATTAATTTAGTTTTTAAATCAAAATAGCTGAAAAAAATATATCATCCAAAGAAAACAAAATTTCGTATATTGCTTTCCTATGACTTTCCAGTGCTGAATACAAATTTTGAAAAATAGCGTCAAATAAAAACTAAAAGGCGTAAAATAAATATGTTATAGCCAACTTCAAAAAAAGTAGGAGGTTCTCAATTCAGTTGTATTTTATGGGCTCATATTTCATTCGACCTCTGTGGCGCAGTAGGCGAACATCCGCCTGAGATGCAAAAGATTGCGGGTTCGATTCCCGCCGCGGAACAAATGTTTGCATCTGCAAGTATTTATCTCGGGTCTGGGTGTTTCTATGTATAATAAGTATGTAAGTACAAAAAAAAAACAAATTATATAAGTACATAGTATATCAGTCATGTGGTACCCATAACACAAGCTTTGCTTACTTTGGGGCCAGCTGATGTTGTGTGAAATGTGCGGCATTATTATTATTATTATGATCGAATGAAGTCGGTTTCCTTTCTTTTATTTTTAGTTTTTAAAACATTACAATTTTGCATGAGAATATCAAAACATTGCTTTGAGTGAACTAGCTGATTGAGTGAGCTGCAAATCGGAATAGAGAAATAAACAAGGGTGTTGGAGGGAAATGGAACCCATTGAGGATCTGGTTAAATATTCCGAGGGATTCAATAATGTAAGCTGGACTTGAAGGAGTTCGGGTCATGAATAACGGCAAGTACAGAGATTGCAGTAGGGTTACCTTATGATAATGACCAACATTTTGAAGTATATAAGTACAAGCTGCTGTCAACGGGTTCGCCCGCGTAGTACTTATGTTAGTCCGAGTCTACATTTATATCTAGACCAAGTTGCATCCAAAGTAGCATTATATCAGTCTTCTGGTTCCTATCATCCATGTTTGCTTAGTGGGCTTAGTATGAAAAAAAAGAAAAAAAAATCGGGTTGCACTCCAGGAGTGCCGACAAAGTAGACTGTAAACATGTGAATTAAGGTTTATAATCAAATGGGGCGACCCCGGCAGCCGGCTGCGTCTATATCAAAGAATCTAAGTCAGTAAACTTCTCTTTACAAAAGTAGACTGTAAACATGTGAATTAAGGTTTATAACCAAATAGGTCGAGCGCGGCAGCCGGCTGCGTCTCGCCCCAGTCGGTACCGGTGTCGCGAATCCAGAGGTTTTACCTCATCTAAAAATATGCGTACCGCGCTAACAGAAGTTTTCACTTCTAAAAAAGAAAAATTAAATGAAAAATATTTATATGACACGACAAAACACAAGATACAGTTTAAGGTGGTATATATTCAAAAAATTAGTACGTACGCCATAAAACTCGGTACCTACTTGTATACGAATAGTATTAGGTACCTACTTGCAATCAGAATCAATATAAAAGGTAGTGTAGGTCGCCTTTTACAAGGATGTATAGTATATCCACAAAAAATCCCATTCAGAACCATACAACCACTAAACTTTCAGAATCAGCTGTAAATTTCTTCATACTACATTAATATTATAATGTTAAATTTGTACCAGAAAAAACCTTACAATAATTTTTTTTTATCATGTAACTTTAAATAAACGTGATTGCAACTGCACAAAATGCTAAGTACATTAATTACATAACGCTATGCGTCAGCCGCTCGAACTCGATATCGCGGCATAATTATTGTGATAAGCTTCTTAACTCCGACACCAAAATTGATCAGCTTTCAGTTACTATAGATAAATTGGTATTACGGAAGGTTGATGTTGATTGTTACACATGCTGTCATACGTATAAATATATAAATAAAATAAATAACCCCGGACATTTCACATACCATCATCTGGCGTTAAAGTAAGCAGAGCTTGTGTTATGGGTACCACATGACTGATAAACTACTTATATACTTTTTTTTGTAAATACATACATATTATACATAGAAACACCCAGACCCGAGACATATACTTGTATATCATACAAACATTGTTTTGATGGAGTCGAACTTTCAACCTACAGTACATAGACGATGTACTTTTTATTATCATAAATTTGATTATTTCGGAACCAATGTAGACCAGTGTACAAGTGGAGAGATTAAAGTCCGCCTTAAAAGTTTCTATTTTAGTTTCTAGTCTTAGGTTCTAGGACTTTCGTACATAAATTATGCGAACAGAAATACCATTGGTGCACGACTGGATAAAAACCCACGACCTTGGCATCGGAAAGCGGGGCCTCTAACACTAGACCAGTGCTATAGACGTTGATCGTATCTTGACATCCATTAATAGCTATACAAGACAAGAAATAAATAAATATATATTGATGAACAATACACACAACACAACCTAGTCCCATACTAGGCATAGATTGTATTATGTGACCATAATAAAATACATAAATATTTTTAAATATAATCTTATGTATGGTGCCAATGTATAATATGTATGCATATACAAACAAACAAAAAATATTAAGTAGTATATCAGCCATGTTATCATTAACACATGCTCTTCTTACTGTGGGGCTAGATGATGATGTGTGAAATCTCCGACATTATTTTATTTATTTATTTACCTACACTTACCTACTCGTTACGTTCATCACACAAATGTTTTATACACGCATTATTTTGTTGATGGAGGCACCAACAATGTTTCGATTTATCTAGAGAATCTTCATCAGAGTGAGTTTGATCCGCCGTCCACTCGTTGCCGCTCGAGTTCACGGTTTACACGGCACATCGAGCGGACCGCGGATCAAACTTATTAATATATATGACGATTCTCTAGATGAATCGAAACAGTGTCGGTGCCTTATCGACAATGTGTGAGTAATACCCGTGTTTAGCTGACAGGAGTCAGTGACGTCACTAGACGATAACCTACAAACCGCAGCGGTTGTAAGAGCGCTAGTTGACATCGCCGACCGTTACTCTGGATTTAAGTGCCTTCAAGTTTCATAAAAAGGTTACGAGTGCTCTCGGGTCGGTGCTTGGGGTACAATTTTGTAAATTGTAATTTAATTGGATTAAGGCTTAGACCAAATAAAATTAAGTTTCACTATAAAATTACGAAAATTATAATTTACTGGTGATTTATTTGTTACCAAGATAAAAAAATTATATAAATAATAAATAAATATTGTTGGACAATGCACAACACGATCTATCCCCAAATTAAGCATAGCTGACGACCTCTGTGACGCAGTGGGCTAAGGTCCGTGTAAGACCGGGTTAGGGTCCGGGTCTGGACCCAAAGTCCAAATTATAGGTAGGTACCTACCACATGACTGATATACTACTTATATGCATTTTGTCTTGTAAATATTTACATAGAAACATCCAGACCAGAGACAAACACTTACAGAACATACAAACATTTGTCCCGGGGCGGGATTCGAACCCGCAACCTGCGTCTCCGTTCTGCGTCTTAGGCAGGCCTCGGCTCACTATGCCACAGAGGTCGTCAATGTGCGTGGTCACATTATTTTTGAAAAAAAGATCCTTCATAGATCCTAACCTAAAAATTTCAATTTAACAGCGTTTATAAAAACGTTTATAGATTATGAATAGATAATTATTAACGTTAATGTATAAAGTTAGCAAAACTTACGATAATATTATCGCACACAATGCAAATTGTACCTACTTACAAAAGAAATAAAGATCTAAATAGAAAAACTTCGGTTAACTACAAAAGTAACACAGTATCGTCGGCAACAAAATATCTAGAACTAAATGTGCTAATAAACAGGTTACAGTATGTATTAATTAATTCAAAATGCTTATAAACACGGCAAATGTTTTGTAAAGCTAGGCGCAGACGTGCGAAATAACAGTTCTCAACCCGCAAATTCATTAACACTGTCGAAACCGTGTAATTATGTTTAAACTATTATTTTCCACCTTAATGTGGTCGCGCGTTTGTAGACACAACTTCGAGCTTTTAATTAAAACTGGGCTTAGACGATATCGCGGTACGAATAATTATACTTTTTTTCTTTTTGTTTACTGACACAGAGAACAATAGGACCTTTTTGCTTGCTTTACTAAAGAATCGTAACGCAAATTGTTAAACGAATCGATAGCGCGTTTTAATTTTTCTTGTGGCGCCATCTAGAGGATACTTGTTTGTATGTTTGTCTGTGGCTCAATCAAGCCGTGACGGCTGGACGTTGGATGAAACTTGTCAAATCAAAGTCAAAGTCATAAGATACTTTATTTAATACAATCACAAGGATCACTTTGTAACGTCTTACATACTAGGTGAATTTTAGTGCTAATTTCTCCTAACCCAAGCCCGAGAGGAACTGGCAAGAAACTCGTCCTGGTCCTAGCGTTTTATTGCATGATCCATCTTATATAATCTTTAGACCTTAAATACGAAAAGCGAATATAAGAGAGTTTATACATTTTAAATGTCGGTTTACTGTCTGAGGGCAGAGCAACATGAGTCCATGCATTCTTATCAGTAATACAGTAATTTATATTATAATACGCTTTCTTCAAAAGGCTACCTTTTATGTATGCTTACAATATATATATGTACTGTATATATGTAAAATATACTACGAATAATATATGGAGGTAAATTATGTTGGTCGTAAAATATTTTATTGGTACTGAATTATATTTTTCGTTATTAAATTCCAAAGAAATTCGATAAGTTAGGCTTTCGAAAAATCTAATATTCATTATTCCTATGACTTATTATTATATAATAGACCTTACTTGTAAACCGTCAACAAACAAAACCAACATATTCAAGACCGTAATCTCGGCTTGATAGACATCTCCTCAGATCTCAAGTTCCTCAGATCTTTGTTGGTGATGTCTAAGCGTGCGATTCATAGTCGAGCTAGGGGCTCGTTGGATCTCAGGGTGTCAAATCTAGCCTTTACGCATTTCATAGTCAAAACGGACCACCAGTTTCACAGAAGCTGAGGTACTCTCGATATTGGTTACCTGATCTAAAACAAAGGTAAATCTTCTTAGTCTCGTTCTATGAACCAATGTGACGTCATGTGAATGATCATAGACAACATGACCATTGATTGTCTTAAAACCTGTTCAGCTTAGGGATCAAAATAATTAAAAAAAATTATTGCTTTAGACAATAGATACAAAATTGGTAAATATCTTAGGTTAGGTCGCTAGGTTTATTAAGAACAATGGGTGCAAATTTAACATCTTCTGTGTATAGGTAGGTATAGATACTAGGTACCTAGAAATACCTACCTACACAGTGCTGTTTTTCAAATTGCCCGTCTCGGATAGTTCTTTAGTTTAAAAACAAGCCGATCCCAAAGTCCTGAGTTCGAATCCGGTCTTGCACTAACTATTCTTTCTGTTCGAATAATGTATGTTCGCTATCGCGGACGATAATCGAATTCTGATACTATCAAAACTTTGATACTAATCGCTTTCAGTTACTATTGATGAATTAGTATTACGGAAGGTTGATGTTGATTGTCATACATGCTGTCATATGAATCGAAACCTCAGACCAAATAAATATTAAGACGGAGCACCGCGATTAACCATAATAAATAAATTCTGTGACATTTTTTGACACGGAATATTATAGTAATTTATCTTGTCAAAACTGGTTCTAATTACTATCAAATATGATTGAAAATATGCCGGTTGCTAATCGAAACTGATAGACATTGGTTGTGTCAAAAGTTCCATAATCGACCATACAGGTCTCACAAAACGTTGATGAAAATCATCGTGAAGAACCGTTGGATCGAGAAAATAAAAAATTTCAAAGGCGTGGGCAAAGTGCACTCAAGGAACCTTTATTATTTCAAACCACACTGGTTTGAAATAATAAAGACACGATAAGACGAATTTATGCAGACTAATCGAAGATTTCCAATATCTACATATACACTGTTCAAAATACGTGAACGCATAACCCATGACGTGGATATGTGTAAGCTTTTAATTAAAAAGGTGAGCGTCAGATGCGTTAATTTCGTTAATGCCAACACGTCACTAGCCACCGAGGAGCAATTCCAAAGATAACATGTATGGAGCTTACTCATATTTCGAAATTACTACATTTTGTTGTATGAAAAAAACCTTATAAATACATTTTTATTATGAAATGTTTTAAAACTAAGTTCTTTATCACACGCATGAGAGATTTGGCGAATAAGAACTAGGCCAAAGAAGTGCAAAAGATTTTAACTTTAATGAAACTAACGGTAATCTATTATCGCACATTTGTTAGTGATCACGGCAGCTGAGCAGTTGACAACGCCTACAGTCAACACTGAGTCCCCAGTTCAAATTCTTGAAATGTATTTATGTGCAAAATTTTGACGAGCATTGACTTAAGCCATTTTTACGACTTTCAACTTCGTTACTACCGGGTGTCATACGATAGCTTTCGTATTTGTTTTTTATTAGGTTCACACAGCTCCAAATGAAGCTACTCAGAGAAAAAATCCAGAAACCATGTTAACTAGATAATTAGTAAATTCAAAGCAAGCGAAGCCGTGAACACCAGTTTGTACTTCATATCTAACAATGTGATATTAATTCTGAACTTGAGAGTTGCGGGGTAAGTCAAACTTTCAATCTGACGTCACGGCGAAGTTTGACGTGAGATTTCGAATTTGAAACGATTGATCGGTTTTCAATGAGGCAACAAGGTGAAGCTCCATTGAGTTGGGACACAACAGCGGTTTCACTTGACTGACAACTTTGTCCCAGTTTTCACCCTTTAGGGACTAAACAAACATAACAAAGCTACAGAGTTTTTAGGGTTATAAGGGACAATTAATATTACTTGCTATTCCTGTAAATAGCACTCCGTTTTCGACTTATCACACTAATATTTAACAACATCTGTGGCGCAGTAAGTCACGGGTTCGATTCCCGCGGTGGGTCAAATGTTTGTATTATGCAAGTATTTATCTCGGGTCTGGGTGTTTTTATACGCTTTATATTAGCTTCATTTGTATGTATGTTTGTATGTTTGTAACCGACTCCTTAGGACGCGATTTTGACCCACTTTAAACGGCCAGATTTCATTCATATTTTACACACCTGTCAAAGACCGATGACAATACAATAATTAAAAAAAACAAAAAACGATTCCAATTTATTTCCGAATCCAAATTTATTTTTTATTTTTTGGTTTGGTTTTCTATATAAAGCGTGTTTTTTAGTTTTTTTAAACTATTATTTATTTTATGTATAATATGTGTGTATTTCAAAAAAAAGTATTTCAGTTGTGGTACCCATAGCACAGTCACTGCTTACTTTTGGGCTAGATGATATTAGATGATATATTTTGTGAGCTGTCCGGGCATTATTAAAAATTAAAAAGTTTTTGACGTACATGATATACAAGAGATGAAAATAAATGAATAAGTTATCCATAGGTTTGTTTCTGGGTGTTATAGTAATTTTTATTTCAAGATATATATGTATTCTGGCCTGTCAGATCAGTTGGTAGTTGCTCTGCCTTCTGCACTGTAGGTTGAGGGTTCGATTCCCTTCCAGGACACACATTTGTGTGATGAACATAGATGTTTGTTTTGTGTGTGTTATAGAGTATCTTATGAATGTATTTAAAAATATATAGGTATTCTATCAGCCATCTAGTCACCATAGTACAAGCTATGCTTAGTTTGGGGCTAGATGGTGTTGTGTGCATTGTCCACCACTATTTATGATTTATTATTCTATCAGTCATTTCAGATAATTTATATCATTCATCATTCATTTATTATCCGAGTGACACGAATACAAAATGAGTATAAAATACTAAAGATTCTCGAATTCATATTAAACTGACTCATATCTTTTTTTTTTTCAAAGGGAGCTAAGAAATATTATTCATATAAAAATATTTTTAATGAGCTGAACATAATAGTATGCTATTGTTAAGCAGCAAACGATTTGACGTGACTACGCTCGCTCGCTTAATAGGTACGTTGACAAGTTGTCACGCACATTATTACTCGCTCGTTGCGCGCCCCGATCTAGACACTTGTCAGACACTCTTGTGTATGCTGGTGTAAGCTTCCATGTAAAAATAATAAGCTTTTTAGATTCCCGTGCAATAGGAATATATTGAATGAATATTGGTGAATAATGCACACAATACCATCTAGCCCTAAACTAAGCATTATTATGGCGACCAAATGACAGATAGAATAATAAATAAAAAATATTGGTGGACAACGCACACAACACCATCTAGCCCCAATAAGCATGGCTTGTATAATAGTGATCAGATGACTGATATAATACTTATTTATCATTGCTTACCACCAGGCCAGATCGTGGTCAAACGTAGGTTTATTGTCGATTTAAAAAAACGAATTCAAAATTAAAAAATTCAAAAATGTTTACAACAAGTAACATTTGCTCATAGAAAAACAATGGTATCTGCAGAAGTTAGAAAAACTGTGTCGCAGACACCAACGCCCGCCTCCGTTTACAGAGATTTAGGTGTTCCAGCTAACAGTATGAGTCAGTTAGTATGTTTATGAGTTAGTGTGTGCGTGTTTGTATGTGTGTGTGTGTGTGTGTGTGTGTGTGTGTGTGTGTGTGTGAAGTGTGTGTGTGTGTGTGTGTGTGTGTGTGAAGTGTGTGTGTGTGTGTGAAGTGTTTGTGTGAAGTGTGTGAAAAAGTTCATTCTGAAACTCTTAGTAGTTCCTCAGTGTCATTGACATTTAGTTTTACATTTATAATAGGGCAAGGGGTAAATGTTTTTTGATTATTGGTTCCATTGTATAGAGTTGAGCTAATGTGAAAGAAATGACGACTTGCCATAGCTGTATGGCGCGACATGGTTTTGCAAATTTTGTCAGATCTTCTCTTGTAGGTAATGAGCGTGGGATCATAAAACAGCTGTTTATGCTTACAGAGGACTGTTTGTAATATGAATAATTGTCGTACGGTGGGAACTCGGCAGAGTGTGTATAGGTTCATAGTAGGAAACAATATAGGTTTTTTGGTTAACACTTTGAGAACTGCTCTCTGGGCTCGTCTAGTCTAAGCATCGTAGTTTTAAAAGTGCATCCCCAAGTAGTAATGAAATATGATAAAATAGATTGAGCTAGCGCATAGTAAATTTTTTTAGTGAATGGAAATTTAGGACACATTTCAAATTCTTAAAAACAAAGATCAACTTTCTTATTCGTGAAACCAAAAAGTCTATTTGCTTTTTCCAAGAAAAGGTGTAGTCCACTAGGTATAACGCCAAGATATTTTAAATCTGTGGTTCTTTCAATGTTTGTGCAAACACAGGTCTCTGGAATACTTACATGATTACAAATATGGGCACGTACGGAAAAAGGTTCTGTTGCTTAAGATGACAGGTTAGCGGTAAAAGAGATGAATTTAGTTTTAAACATATTAAGGGTAAGAAAGTTAGAGCGGAGCCAATTTATTACAATTTTTATGCATGTTCAGAGTGTTCACGGACTTCTAGCCAACTTTTACCAATATCGTCAGTGTACGTAATGATCTTGCAGTTAGGGAGGGGTAAATTACAGAGTTCGTTTATGTATAGCAAAAATACGGTGGGTCCTAGGATGCTACCTTGGGAGACACCAAAACGAATGTACTCTTCGTTACTTTTGTAGTCATCTATTATGACATACTGGGAACGATGATGAAGGTAACTAAGAAAGATGCTCAGTGCCACACCTCTAATGCCAACCAGTTCTAATTTGTTTAAAAGAATAAGGATCGAGACAGTGTCGAAGGCCTTTGAGAGATCTAAGGAAATGCCAATACCTTTAAATTTTTTATTTATATGTTCAACCACAGTATTTGTTAACTCCAGAACGGCATCCTCAGTGGAAATTCCAGTTCTGAAACCTCTGAAGTTCTGAAAAGGGGGACAAAATAATATTTTTTGAAATAACCAATCAATCTTTTGTTGAGTATCTTTTCAAAGATCTTTGAGAATACTGTTAATACAGAGATCGGTCTGTAGTTAGTGACATTATCCCGATCTCCATTCTTGAAGATTGGATGCACTACACTACTCTTTTAAAGACAGTTGGAAAGAACCCTGAAGATAGTGAAATATTAAAAACATGATTTAGTACGGGTATTAGAAAATTTTTAGCAGATTTTATTATGGAAGTAGGAATGCCATCGCATTCAACGGCACATTTCTCTTTTAGATTTAGTATTGTTTTCTATCTCTTTGTTGTCTACGCTAAATAAAACCATCGACTTTGGGAACGATTTCGTGGTACACAAAGCAGGCTGTGAGATATCAAGGCTTTTATATGAACTTGTGTTGGTGTTGACATTAGATTCTACTATATTCGAGGCAAGGGTTTTTCCCACGTTTGCAAAGAAGGTGTGAACAGAGTTGATGGATGTCAGGGGGTTATCATACAAGTTCAGAAGATGTGACGAACTAGTTTTTTCTTTTCAAGATGGAAATTTGTTTGCAGTAATATTCCAGGCAGCTTTGGAGTTTTTCCTAGCTTTCTGAATTTCTCGTATATGATATTCACACTTTACTTTTTTCAAAAGGTGGTTACAGTATTTGCGGTATCGGATATATAATATAACTTTTAAAACTATCATGGTTTTGCACATAATTTTCACTCAAAACGGGATATTTATCGGGATATAAACGGGATATGTGCGTATCAAATCTCGTGATGACATTCCGGGATCCGCAAATATTCTACGACAAGCGAGTGTCAAATTACTGCGAAAAACAATACGGAACAATAGACACCGGTTTCATACATTGCAAGTAGAATTATATAAAATACATTTCAAGTGCATTAGTGTGTTGTCACCTTCGGATTTTGATACTTGTGACCGTATTACATACATGCAAGCTCAGCGCTCTGGAGATCAAAGTTCATATAAACAGAACCGTAAGTTAGAATCCATGTTGAAAACACAAAAGCGAGTTGTCCCCTACCAGACACATGCAGATATTAACTCACAAAAAACTCGAACAGTTATTAATTTGTCTGACAAGGTTTTGAATGATTCTGCTCTCAGAGTGTTAGAGAAGGGTCTAAATTTTGCCCCTACCACGAAACGCATCCCTTATGAGAAAGTGATCGGTAATGTTGAGGAGGTCATTCGTTATAATAGGATACCAGGAAGTGACGCGGAGTGTCTAAGACAGGACATTGCATTTATATTACGTCATACTAAACCTCCAGAACCCAACATTACTAAGGATGAGTTGATGGCGTTAAAAGAGTTCCGCCAAGATACAAACTTGTTGGTCCTTAAGGCTGATAAGGGGAACGCTACGGTAGTTATGAACGTCACAGAATACGAGGATAAAATCCTGAACTTGTTGAAAGACACTAACACATACAAACTGGTGAATTACAACCCGACGGCTAGAATACATCGTAGTACCCAGAAAATTATAAAGGAGTGCCAATACGCTATAGGAGAGGAACTAACAAAATACCTGTTGCGCCCTAAAAACATCCAGCCACCTAAACTGTATGGTCTACCTAAAGTGCATAAACAGAATGCTCCGCTGCGACCCATCGTTAGTCAGATTGACTCACCTACTTACGAGTTGGCGAAGCATGTAGCGGGTGTGTTGCAACCTTCTGTAGGCCTGACATCATCTTTCGTGAAAGACTCACGTCACTTCATACAGATTCTTCAGCAGACAACGGTTGATGAGAGTGAGGTGATGGTTAGTTTTGATGTGGAATCCCTCTTTACAAACGTCCCTATAGCCGACTGTATGAAGGTGATAGAGACTAGAATACAGAGAAATGGTATCCCAGCAGAATATGCCAAGCTTTTGTACCATATTCTGGCCACAAACTATTTCTTGTATAGGGAAAATTACTACCTACAAATTGATGGTGTTGCCATGGGAAGTCCCGTCGCTCCCGTAGTGGCCAATATATGGATGGAGTATTTTGAGAACCTGGCTATATGCTCTGCCCCCTTGCCAATGAAGTTGTGGAAAAGGTACGTTGATGATGTTTTCTGTATTGTAAGAGGCAATAAACATGAGATTGAACTCCTTTTGGCATACCTAAATGGCGTACATACCAAGATGCGGTTTACGTATGAAATGGAAAGTGATCGAAGCTTGGCTTTCCTGGACGTGATGGTACAGATTCGTGATGATGGTAATTTAGGCTATTCGGTTTATAGGAAGCCGACCCATACGGATCGATATCTCCATGCTGATTCACACCATCACCCTCGGCAGCTTAACTCGGTTGTAATGTCTCTCACGAACCGTGCTTTCGACCTATGTGATGAGTACTCCATAAAGAGTGAGCTAGCTCATGTTCAGCATGTCCTACGTAAAAATGGATATAAGCTTCGATCTTTTCCAGTTAGACAAAGGCCTAAGCCCCACAGATGTATAGTAGAACGAAAACCTGCTTTTCTACCGTACATCAAAGGAGTGACGGACAAAATTGCGAAAGCCCTGCAAAAATTGTCCATAAAAACAATTTTTACTCCTTTAAACAAGATCTCACACTACCTGCGCTCACCTAAAGATAAGATTCCTCTTCAAACACCAGGAGTGTACAAGATTGACTGCAGCTGTGGGAGCTCTTACATCGGCCAAACAAAACGTACCATAGCTTGTCGAGTGACAGAACACATCCGGGCGGTCAAAAATATGGACACACAAAAGTCGGCCATAGCTACACATCTACTAGAATCTGGCTCAAACCACTGGATCGAGTTACACAATCCACAGGTAATCTCAACTGAAAAACATTACATCCCAAGATTGGTACAAGAGGCAATAGAGATTACCAAACACAGGAATTTCAATCGAGAAGACGGTTTTCAATTGTCTGGAGCCTGGAACCCTGTGGTGAGGATGTGTGGAAATCGTAAAAGTGAGGTACCAGTTATGCGTCCAGATACCGTGAGTGTTGTGTGTCGTAATCGTGATCGAGTTGTTAGTGACAGTGAAACCGGTAGTAGGGGTAATGTTCGCAGTAAAAGACTGAGAAAGAGGGTAGACCGTTTTGTCTGCCAATAACATCCACCCGCAAAGACTTCAGTTTATCTCGTGATCATGGCGCATGCAACTGTGCCGAAATATCGAGAAGCAGAAAAACTCATATATCATGGTAAATATCCCGTTTTGAGTGAAAATTATGTGCAAAACCATGATAGTTTTAAAAGTTATATCGCTAACCGGTACGGGCCGGATATAGTTAAAATGGTGAAAGACCTAGAACGTTTGCGAAAAAAGTGTGAATGTCTACGTGCATCGCTGGAATTTTTAGTGAAATGTCGGGATACAGACCTAATACCAGTGTGTGTGCGTATCAAATCTCGTGATGACATTCCGGGATCCGCAAATATTCTACGACAAGCGAGTGTCAAATTACTGCGAAAAACAATACGGAACAATAGACACCGGTTTCATACATTGCAAGTAGAATTATATAAAATACATTTCAAGTGCATTAGTGTGTTGTCACCTTCGGATTTTGATACTTGTGACCGTATTACATACATGCAAGCTCAGCGCTCTGGAGATCAAAGTTCATATAAACAGAACCGTAAGTTAGAATCCATGTTGAAAACACAAAAGCGAGTTGTCCCCTACCAGACACATGCAGATATTAACTCACAAAAAACTCGAACAGTTATTAATTTGTCTGACAAGGTTTTGAATGATTCTGCTCTCAGAGTGTTAGAGAAGGGTCTAAATTTTGCCCCTACCACGAAACGCATCCCTTATGAGAAAGTGATCGGTAATGTTGAGGAGGTCATTCGTTATAATAGGATACCAGGAAGTGACGCGGAGTGTCTAAGACAGGACATTGCATTTATATTACGTCATACTAAACCTCCAGAACCCAACATTACTAAGGATGAGTTGATGGCGTTAAAAGAGTTCCGCCAAGATACAAACTTGTTGGTCCTTAAGGCTGATAAGGGGAACGCTACGGTAGTTATGAACGTCACAGAATACGAGGATAAAATCCTGAACTTGTTGAAAGACACTAACACATACAAACTGGTGAATTACAACCCGACGGCTAGAATACATCGTAGTACCCAGAAAATTATAAAGGAGTGCCAATACGCTATAGGAGAGGAACTAACAAAATACCTGTTGCGCCCTAAAAACATCCAGCCACCTAAACTGTATGGTCTACCTAAAGTGCATAAACAGAATGCTCCGCTGCGACCCATCGTTAGTCAGATTGACTCACCTACTTACGAGTTGGCGAAGCATGTAGCGGGTGTGTTGCAACCTTCTGTAGGCCTGACATCATCTTTCGTGAAAGACTCACGTCACTTCATACAGATTCTTCAGCAGACAACGGTTGATGAGAGTGAGGTGATGGTTAGTTTTGATGTGGAATCCCTCTTTACAAACGTCCCTATAGCCGACTGTATGAAGGTGATAGAGACTAGAATACAGAGAAATGGTATCCCAGCAGAATATGCCAAGCTTTTGTACCATATTCTGGCCACAAACTATTTCTTGTATAGGGAAAATTACTACCTACAAATTGATGGTGTTGCCATGGGAAGTCCCGTCGCTCCCGTAGTGGCCAATATATGGATGGAGTATTTTGAGAACCTGGCTATATGCTCTGCCCCCTTGCCAATGAAGTTGTGGAAAAGGTACGTTGATGATGTTTTCTGTATTGTAAGAGGCAATAAACATGAGATTGAACTCCTTTTGGCATACCTAAATGGCGTACATACCAAGATGCGGTTTACGTATGAAATGGAAAGTGATCGAAGCTTGGCTTTCCTGGACGTGATGGTACAGATTCGTGATGATGGTAATTTAGGCTATTCGGTTTATAGGAAGCCGACCCATACGGATCGATATCTCCATGCTGATTCACACCATCACCCTCGGCAGCTTAACTCGGTTGTAATGTCTCTCACGAACCGTGCTTTCGACCTATGTGATGAGTACTCCATAAAGAGTGAGCTAGCTCATGTTCAGCATGTCCTACGTAAAAATGGATATAAGCTTCGATCTTTTCCAGTTAGACAAAGGCCTAAGCCCCACAGATGTATAGTAGAACGAAAACCTGCTTTTCTACCGTACATCAAAGGAGTGACGGACAAAATTGCGAAAGCCCTGCAAAAATTGTCCATAAAAACAATTTTTACTCCTTTAAACAAGATCTCACACTACCTGCGCTCACCTAAAGATAAGATTCCTCTTCAAACACCAGGAGTGTACAAGATTGACTGCAGCTGTGGGAGCTCTTACATCGGCCAAACAAAACGTACCATAGCTTGTCGAGTGACAGAACACATCCGGGCGGTCAAAAATATGGACACACAAAAGTCGGCCATAGCTACACATCTACTAGAATCTGGCTCAAACCACTGGATCGAGTTACACAATCCACAGGTAATCTCAACTGAAAAACATTACATCCCAAGATTGGTACAAGAGGCAATAGAGATTACCAAACACAGGAATTTCAATCGAGAAGACGGTTTTCAATTGTCTGGAGCCTGGAACCCTGTGGTGAGGATGTGTGGAAATCGTAAAAGTGAGGTACCAGTTATGCGTCCAGATACCGTGAGTGTTGTGTGTCGTAATCGTGATCGAGTTGTTAGTGACAGTGAAACCGGTAGTAGGGGTAATGTTCGCAGTAAAAGACTGAGAAAGAGGGTAGACCGTTTTGTCTGCCAATAACATCCACCCGCAAAGACTTCAGTTTATCTCGTGATCATGGCGCATGCAACTGTGCCGAAATATCGAGAAGCAGAAAAACTCATATATCATGGTAAATATCCCGTTTTGAGTGAAAATTACGGATATATAATAGTTTATGAGTCTCATTATCAGGTGCTCTTTTGAATTTATGATGTAGTTTATCCCTGTGCCGGATACATTTCAGAAGGCCAGTAGTGATCCAGGGTTTGATAATGCGTTTTCTACTGGGAATGGGTACATTATGACTTGGTATGCTTTTTTAATATTGTAGAGACAAGTAATCTTGTCTCTAGCAATTCAGCGGCTGTTTCTGGGTCATTAGATAAAAGAACGGGTGAGAAGTCTGTATTTTGCAGTTCATTTACAATAACGGTATTATTATTTATATTTTTTTTTTTTTCTTGATGATACATAGTAGGAATACCGGTTTGTGATCCGTAATCAGGGTATCGATGATGAGTGTAGATGCAATGTCAGTGGTCCTAAGGATTACGTGATCGAGACAACTTTTTTCTCTTGTTGGAATGTTATGGGCTGGTAGCATTGCGTGTGAGGCAACAAGATTTAGGTATTCATCGGCTAAAGTCATATATTCGCTACTATCAGGCAAGAGGTTAATGTTAATGTATCCAATGATTACAGAAGTTTTGAAGGGTTTTAGTGTGGTAAGTGCATTATCAAGGCTTTGGAAAAAAGGTTGTAGATTTTTGCAGGATGGGGACCGGTATAGCGCTAGAATTGCAGTATTGTTTGAAAACTTGAGAGTAATACAGTTGGCATCGTTAAAGTTTGGGATGTCTACCTTACATTTCAGGTTAGTTTTAACATATGCAACCACACCATCGTTTTGGTTTCTAAAGTTTGATGCGTAATTATCAAAACCCTGTAGCTTTGGTGTAGAGGGGCACTTTTTCAACCAACATTCTATGAGAATTATCACATCAAGATTTATTTTCATTCTTTGAAGTAAAACCAGAAAGTGGTCAAAGTTGCAGTTAATACTACGGATATTTACATGCAAAATCTTCAAAGCTGCGTGATTAAGATCAACATGAGCAATAACATTTTCCGGTGAGCACAATAGCGAATCCGATACAGAAATCTGCTCGATGTTTGAATTTATAAAGTTTATGTTATCCACAATAAGAAAAAAAATATATAACAAAGGATTCCATTTAAGGCAAATTAGAAAACTACCATTATTTATAAAAATAGAATTTAGCAGACTCCTGTAGCGATTCATAAAGCCATATATTACCCATAAATCTATAATCGCTTGATTAGCAGATATAGAACACCTAAGTAGTTGCTCAGAGTGATCTTTTTCACTTTTTCATCTTTGCGGAGAGATTTGTGAGATGAAGATTGGTCTCACTGGTCCTCCAAGGCGCAGATGCTCGGTGGATAGTTTTGATGAGCCCCTATTAAATTGGCGGTAAATCGAGACGATTTTTTCTTTCTGTAGAACACTGGTAAGATGTACAATCACTGTTCTGTTTGCCGGATCCTTGGTTTGGATTCTAAAGATGTCTCTTACTTCACTATTATGCATCGGAACATTCAGTGCCTTGGCAGTTTTTATAAAGGTGTCCAAAAGAGAAGATTTCGACTCCGAGGGCAACACAGGAATATTTCGTATCTCAAGGCATGTTGATCTACTGTTTCGCTCAAAGCATTCGACCTTATCCTCCAGAGATTTTATGTATTGAAGGTCTGATTTACGTTCCACCTCCAATTTCTCTACTTTGGCCTGAAGCGATTTACATTTTTCAGCCAGAAATTCGACAGTAGCTCGAACGTTCTCAACAGCAGAGTATATTTTAGCACTTCTTAATTCTTGGTCGTCTTTGAACTCTTTGAACATTTTAATCAAAATTCGTTCCCTCTAACATGTAGAATAACCCCTTATTCGGGTTTCTATATCACTTTTAGGACTCCGTGTATAATAAGAACAAATATAACCTTTTTTTTTGTTTACCCGGATAAAAAAAAAGCATTTAGGCCCGTCATGTAACTCAATAAAGCACAAAGTACAAAATTTGTTTGTAATTTATCACGGCTACAACAAACAAACACATCAATTGGTTACGTTTAGCAACGCGACCGTGTTCTTTTGATCTTAACACGCGGTATATTTATTTAGGGGATAAAAATAAACATAAACCTATCCATTTACAATCCAATTAATTTGGCGGGATCGTAAAAACGGCGTTTAATGATCTCGTATCATATTTGATACACATTAAATGTCGATATGAAACAGATTTTTTTAAAATATGTCGGGGAGACGAGAGATGAATGCATGAATGGATATATGTGTGGGTATAACGGCTGCAACCATATTAGTAGATGTGGAATCGGTTTCAGTAGAATGGTAAAAGCTTTAAGTTAACTGAATATGGGTGAAAAAGACGCCTATCGTCGTCAAATGGCGCCAGTGTCGCCTTTATTACTTATGCAACTAAAACACAAAAAATAGAACAAACACCTATTATCATCACAAAATGTTTGTCCTGCGTAAGAATCGAAACAACAACATACAGCTGAGAAAGCATAGTAGTTTATAGTAGTGTACATTTCGTACACTACTATAAACTACATTTCAGAACATGAAGAACAAATGAAGGTAGTTTGAAACAACTGCTACTCGGCGGCTACTCTCTAGGCTTTCAGTCACTCCGCGACTAATGCTATTACAACACAACCGACACGTCGGAAATAACTAAAAGGAAATACCCGATAAACACCCGTTAACTACGAAATATATATGAACAATTTTAAAAAAATCTATCAACTGAGTTGTGAGCCAGTTTCCTTCTTTTTATTTATATTTAAATCTCTGATTCAGGTAAAGAATCGCAATCCATTAAAATCTAATTCTAAAATGCACCGATAGCGCATTCTATTTTTTTCTGTGGCGCGATCTAGCACTATATATGCGTGACGGATTTGAATGAATGGATTTGGATTTGAATGAATTTTGTATAGATTTTGGACCTTAAATAACAAATAGATATTTTTTTATTCACGGTAAGTGAGCAAAGCTGCGGACACTAACTAGTTGACCTATATTAATTGAAATGTCTAACCCTTTAGAATTTTAAATACTGTAACCCAATTTCAAACTACAAGCGACTTTGAAGAACTTTCTCAACAGTACCTTGAGCAAACAAATTAAACGACTTTGCAACTTCCCGTTGCAGATTCGTTTTTCAAAAAACGTTTTTGAGCTGACGACTTAAGATTCACAATGGAATGTTACTCACCGCTATGAATGGTGATTATTAACGAAGCAGTTGAAGCTACGATCTTTGGTTAAATATTTGAGAAAGGGTTGTTGCAAATTATGAACTCAATTTTCCTGTTCGTTTAGGTTTACTGTTTCTTTCTTTATAATTTTCACTCAAAACGGGATATTTACCATTATATTATATGAGTTTTTCTGCTTCCCGATATTTCGACACAGTTGCATGCGCCATGAACACGAGATAAACGAGATAAACAGTTTATAAATAAATATCGGGATGTAGAAAAAGTCATATACACGTACTTTGCATCACAGCACAAGTACGATTGGGAAAAAAACTGCATTAATTTCATAATTTTAGGTCAACGAGATATATGGTAAATATCCCGTTTTGAGTGAAAATTATAATCAAAACAATGATAGTTTTAGAATGTATGAATGAATTGTTTCTTTCTTTATTCTCAATAGTCTTACTTTGACAAACTAATTGTACAAACAATAACAAGTAGGTATCTATATTAAAAAATTAAAAATAAACACTAAAAACATACTCTATTACCTGTAATAGATAATTAAGTAGCTTCCAATGAGCCTAAATACGATGCCTCTGGTGTAAGTTATGATGACGATGGGTATCTTGTAGACTCCATATGATGCTGCGGCATTATGTCAAGGTTACTATATGCTTGCAGTATTATGTCACACATCCCTTTAATAATTTGAAAAGAGCTGGTGCTCTTCAAAGGGCTGTACCGATTTTCTTGAATCATAATAAAGATAAAACCACGCTTGATCGGGTTATCCGTTTGGCTTATGCCATTGACAGAAACACTTGCACACAGATACACACATACGCTGATACACAAATACACAGATACACAGATACGCTGACACACAGATACACGAACAAAGACGTTAAATTCATAATAACTCTGTTTGCTTCGGGGGTCTTCTTGTTCTATCGTGGCATCAGTTATTTTGAACTATGAGGAAAAACGTTGAAACATTTGGGACGCGTGGAGACGGGCACGCTCGTTTCTCTCGAAACGTTTGAGACGCGTGGAGACAGGTACGTTCGTATGTATAACATCCGTGGTGCTGGCAAGCTCGCCACGAAAACCCAGGCTCACTAAATCGGCTAACCCACGTCTTCTGCTCGGGATCTGCCGTTTATAATCGTCTCCCAACATATTGTACAAGCAATCAGCCAAATATCATTCAACAGTGAACCTAAATCATAGCGCGTCGAGAGGGCGTTCTGTAATGTCGAAGACTTTACTTGCAAACTGCAATAATTATATATTATTTTGGCATTGTTTATATTTTCGACTGGCCTGTTAGCTCAGTTGGTACTAGGCTCTGCCTTCTGTGCTGTAGGTTGAAGGTTCGATTACCTTCCAGGATAAACATTTGTGTGAAGAAAATAACTATTCTATCAGTCATCTAGTCACCATAATACAAGCTATGCTTAGTTTAGGATTATATGGTGTTGTGTGCATTGTGCATAAATATTTTATTATGTTTTCTCTTAATGATTACCCAGGTTACTGGGTTAGCACTACTATTATTTAAAATTGTTTAATGAATCCATAACTCCTCCCTTGAAGCTCATTTCGTGCACTTGGCACACAACTTGGGGGTTGAATACCGACCAGGAGACTTAAAGACTTACACGGGCAATTAAGACAACCTCTGTGGCGCAATGGCAAAGGCTGAGACGCAGAAAATCGATTCGATTCCCCAAATGTTTATTTGATCTGCAAGTTTTTGTTTCGGATTTAAATGTATCTATGTATAATGTGTATGTATTTACATAATAAGCAGAATATCAGTCATGTGGTACCCATAACAAGCTCACACAAAAGCTTACATTGGTGCTAAATGACGCTACGTGAAATGTCAAAAATATAAATATGACATCAATGGGCATGGGCAAGTTTTTCAATTACTGTGTAAGCTTTACGCTCGAGAAACGAAAAATGTCATCGTGAGAGAAGACGTCATATCTATGTTAAATAAATCTTGATGAAAACTGGCGTGAAACGTTGTGAGTACATTTTGATAGACACGGGATTCTACTCACGTATTATTCTGTCGATTAAGGGACTGATGCTTTCAAGTATTTTTTTAAAAGTATGGTACAATTTAAATGTTGACATATGACATTTATCTCTTCTTTTCTTCCTATAATGACAGCTGTCTTGATGACAATTTGGACAATGTCAAATGATTGTTTTCATAATACCGTCACAAAGTTGCAAAAAGCCCGTCATATGCCTATTTTTAAAGTTATCGAGAATTTTCTCGGATTCATCGTTGTACACATCATAATATAACATAATACACTTATAAGAGAAAAACTAATTATAAGAGCTATGTTAGTTATAAATTTTGATAAACACGTATTTTTATAAGTATTGTTTGTCGATGGAGACACGAACACTGTTACGATTAATCTAGAGAATCTTCATTAAGGTGAGTTTGATCCTCGGTCCGCTCGTTGTCGCTCGCGTTCACGATCGCAATCAACATAATGTCAAAAGGTGAATCGATATTTATCTCATTTTTACCAGCATATTCATAGCAGGTTTCATGTCTTTATGAAAACGCTCACGCACGTACTCGTATGAAACTCGAAACTAGTGAGACTTTGAACAACTTTGATTGCAAAATGTTATTATCATGCAAACTGTATCTCGTTAGGGATGGAATTTTGGGAATACATCTCGAACGCACCTTTATACTTTGAAACTATAGTACTTATCCTCTTTTTAGCTCAGGCCGTGCGTCAGTGATACAGTCAGTTATTACGTCATTCAGTCATGTAATGATTTTGCATTTGATATGTTGACCTATTTAACTTTTTCTATGAATAGTTAAAGTAACGTCGCAGTCAATCGTCATTTGTCGTTAGTCAACATGGCAAATTGCCGCTTAAATTTTTCCTGTTGCACAAATTAGCAAGCAACCTTGTACACTTTTAATTCAGTTTTTTATGTGTAACATCTTTCCTCTGGCTTTTCTGCAATCTGTGGGAGTGATTTCGTGAGAAGCGACGGAAGTGTGTAATATGTAGATCAGAAAGCGCGCGCTATTGGATTTTACCAAAGAGCGCGCGCGGTTGTAGTGTCAGAAGGTACAAACCCATTTTCCGAGAGGTTGGTACTGTCAACAGTGTGTGAGTGTGTGTGAAGAGAAAGAGAAAGGGAAATAAAGAAGGACAATGCGTCAGCTGTGCGCTTAAAAAAGTTATATGTATAAAGTGGGCAGTTGTTTAATTAATTACGTTTTAAAAACTAAAAAGATACCGACTTCATGTATAAAAATGCAAAATATCAAAATTACGTTTCATCCAAGTGGATGACATATTTTTTTCAGTTTTTTAGATTTAAAAACATAACTACTGAAACAATATTTATATAGACCAATCAGGAAGTATATCCTTTCACATGAACATTCACATCAGAATTTTTCAAATCGGTTCATATTATGACGGAGTTATGAGGTAACAAACATAAAAAAACAGTCGATTTAAAAACCTAATCCTTTTTTGAAGTCGGATAAAAAACCATGTCGCTTCATAAATTAACAAACAGTATACTCGTATTGCTATGGTCAAGGGCTAAGACGTGTCGTTATAGGAGGCTAACATTACGTAATCAACATATAATAAAGAAAATATTATGATAACGGCACCCTTGTATTTTAACACTTGTCAACTGAAATGTCTACACTACCAATTTTCGGAGACAGTGACGTGAATACCAAACAATTTTGACGCGTTGGTACTAAAAGCACGAGATTCCTTGCGACATTGACTCGAGTATATGTAGCACAAGCTGCTGCCAGCTGCTTTGCCTGCGAGGTAAGTAAATAAACGGTAGCTTTTATGTTAATCCAGGTTCAATCTATATATGTACTAAGTTTCACTCAAATCGGATTAGCCATTATTGCAATATTGAGTAACATCCATATTATCAAACATCTGCACAAACTAACATTTTTTCTTTATATGTAATGTGTACGCTTGTATAACAAGATAATAAGTGACGTGCTAGATTTGTCGATTGGCAATAGTAAAAACGTATTATATATAAACGTTTTTATAAAAATATTTTATTTGAATATTTGAAAACAGAAAAGTTTGGATGAATCTGCTCTATCGCGACTCGGCATCAGTAACATAAGTATGTACGTTTTAAAAACTAAAAAGACAACCGACTTCATGTAAAAAAAATTAAAATATCAAAATTTTGTTCCGATATTTATGAAATTAATATGGGACTAATCGGGAAGTATATACTTTCATTTATTTTTTCAAATCGGTTCATAAAAACTTGCAAGGATCAAACAAAAAAGGGTTAAAAATGTTAAGACGAGTTTCTTGCCAGATTCTTCTTGAACTAGGGTTAGGAGGTTAACTTGAAATGTACTGTGAAACTCGTGTCAATAGCACGCTTGAAGTATTTTCAGCATTTCGTTTTATATCCAAGGAGGAACTTGGAAGACGCTTTACTACAAGGAAAAGAATCCCGCGCGAGCCTGCGGTACAACTTTACAGACTGCACAAGTCCACAGACAATCTACTCCGTCGAGAACTAGCAAGTACATTTGCAAGGAAAATTCGCAGTCGCGAACAGAGATTCATTAATGCAGGATACGATTTATTGCCTATATATATTGAAATGTAATTAATAGTCATCAATTTCATCCCTGGCTAGATGACCCAGTAAACTTTGTACCACATAAAATTGATTTGATTGTAATCTACCCTAGCATTGAGAACACCACAAAAAAACAATATCAAACCGGTCGGGCCGTTTTCGTGTATGAAAAGTAAGAATAAATACATTACTTGCAAGTTTCTCTGATAACAAAAAATAACTCTGATAGTTTTTTTAGTGGCCTCAGTCAGCATACAGCATACTGTAACATAAATGACAATCTATCAAAAATAATGGAACAACTAATGTATATTAATTTTATAAGTTCCCTATACTAATTTTCAAACATTGACGTTTCATTGAATTCGCATAGAAGTAATTCAATTACAAATATCCAAACATCCAAATAAATTGTGTAATGTGATTTGAAATAGGAACGACGTTTTTGTTTGTTTTCGTCCATTAGTAGGCAAGTATCTAAGGAGGCTGTAATACAAGAACGACCAAACCGAAATAGTACCAACCTAACAGAAGAGTAGTATCTAGTGGCATTAAAATAAAGACTTATCCAGTTGTTTCCGGTTGATGAATCGTTGCTTGTCAAGTCGGACGCTTCGGAGTGGCGAAGTTGTAATGGAAATGTTCTTACCTGAAACAACGAGACAATTATTATTAGAATTTCACTGTACAAAGTTAAAACTATCAATGAGACTGTACATTATTATTCCAATGTTATATAGATTTCATAATTACAATTTTATATATGCAGGAAAGTATTTAGTTTAGATTATTAAACCGTTTATCAACAAAACTAAGTATGTATCTACATACTATTCAAAAAAAATGTTTAAGGTTATGTACTCGTGCTCGAACGCCCGCGACTTCGTCCACGCGGTTGTGCCTTGGCAAACAAATGTTTTCACACAGAAACTCTTTGCCAATTACATTGAAATTATTTGTTTTTTTTTAAATTTACTAACAAAAACAAATCAGTTCAGAGCATAGATAGTAGTTCTGCCTTAATAATTGTAAACGAAGATTATTGTGGTAAATAAATAAACTTATATAAATAAGGACATTTTACACTGCATCATCTGGCATAGAGCTCTGACAAGCTAGATGACTTAAACCTATACCACTTATGTACTTATGTTTTTTTTAAATATACACATATTTTACATAAAAAACACCCAGACCGGAGAGAAATACTTGCAGATCTGTGGCGATAAATGTTCGTATATACATTTGCTCGTGGCGGGAATCGAACCAGCAACCTTCTGCGTTTCAGGTGGGTCTTTACCGCGCCACAGAGGTCGTCACAAGAACCAGATGAAACCAGACATTGATTTGTTATTTCTTAATAATTACTAGTGGTCTCCTACTGGTCGAAATTCGACCATAATTAATTAATAATTAATGTATTTGTTTTACATAATATAAAAAAAAATAGCATTCTGCACTCCTCCTCTAAACTATAAGTGTGTGAAATTTCATTCTCCTCCGTCCGCGCAATTTTCGATAAAAGGGGTGCAAAGTTATTGCTTCACGTATTAATATATAGATATTGTGTATCGTTAACAACGTCCTTAAAATCTTCTTGTAGGTACTAACAGAATTTAAGGACATTGTTATAAACTGATAACATTGAATTACGCGTAGTCCTAAACGAATACCTTATGCTTAGTTTTCTTTCTCACTAACGCCTTTGCGGAATGATCGAATCGTATGGAAATGACATCTGTCAATATTCAGTCACCTGACTTATCACAAGCTTGTGTCATATCCATACATCTTCTTCTTCTTTGTTTATGACATTTTACATAAAAATTTCAATTTTGCCAGTGTCAAGTGTTTATATTTGTTTATAGTCAATTTGTTTGTTAATTAAGGTTTAGTCGATGGTCAATTGTCAATTTTAAACGTCATCGCGGAATGGCCGTCTAGAATTTTCTTGGGATTCCTCGTCGTTCAAATAACATTGCATCATAATACACATATAATTCAACTGTCCATACTTGTCTTGTTTATTCATTTAAATTCCGCTAAGATTACTGAATAAAACATGCAATAATACGAGTAAAATATATTAAAATAGCAGAGTTATGTCACTTCATGAAATGACAAACGAAGCAATTTAGTTTTCTTTCTCGCTAACGTCTTTGAGGAATGATCGGATAGTATGTAAATGACATCTGTCACTCTTAAGTCACCTGACTTATGACAAGCTTGTGTCATATCTATACAATTGATTTGAAATTGAATTTCCCACCGTTCTTTTAATTCTATAGTTTCTGAGTTTCATTCAATTGCTCTCAGACGCTATTAATTCATTCATTTGTATTTGTTTATCAATAATATAATACGTTTATCAATAATAATATACTACGGTAAGAACTTCGTTCCAACCGAGTTTTTAACGACACTCTAGCATTTTTTATTTTTGTTATTATTTATACTACCTACCTCATTTTACTAACCATCAATCTCTGGAACATAAAACTGAAGTATTACCGAGTATCGATACTAAACCGTTTGTTTATAAACATACTACGAACATATTCGCATGTTTACATTACGCGAACAGGACATCGCTTGTTATTTATATAAACATAAATATATAGGACTTTGAGTGGAGTTTAGTTTATAACTTCCTAACGACTTCTATCGACAAACGAATATTTTTGTTTCAAGTCACTGCACAAGCTTGGCTGATAGATTCTTAGAAAAACTAAATTTGTTTAGCGCGGTCACCACATAGTTACTGTTCGTTAGTTACTGCTACTGATATTTCCAGTAGCCGGCAGTGAAACTCTAACATGCATGAATTGAGTACCGTCACGTGATCGTATGGTATACTGTCCATTTGTTGCGTTACGTACGATAGTAAATTCGGTTCGTGCTTCGGTTATTGTAGTGTGTCGGTTCGCTCAAACCGAAGCGTAACATTGTAAAGAACATGCCAGCATGCTTAGTATGACGATTATCAAACTTTCTTCCGAGAAAAGAAACAACTTCATCTATATAATAAAAATCAATTGCTGTTCGTCAGTCTCGCTAAAACTCGAGAACGGCTGGACTGATTTGGCTAAGTTTGTTTTTGAATTATTTGTGGAAGTCCAGTGAGGGTTTAAAACGTGAGTAAATATGAAAAAAAAAAGCTTTTCTTTTTATTTATTGATTCTGAGGCGGTACGAAGTTTGCCGGGTCAGCAAGTTTTCAATAAAAGTTGGGTACACAAATGTAATTTTTTTGTTCCTAAGTCTGGGTATATAAACACATATTACAGAATTTTACTTATGATTAGATCTGATGTTAATTTTATTAGTCACATTATAAGATTATATGTGGATAATATTTTTGGTCGTCTTGCGCTGCGAACATTGCGCTCTAAATTCCGGTTTTGTTACTATTTTTCTATTTTTTTATTACATATAAGTATGTAATGGTGCAATGTGATTCGAACGACGAGGAATCCTGAGAAAGGTCCGTCTAGACGTCCATTCCACGATGACGTTTATATTTGACAAATGATTATCGAATAAGACTTTATTATCAAACAATCACTTGATACTGGCAAAGTTGTCGACAAGACAGATGCCATTATAGGAAGAAAAGAAGAAGAAGAAGAACTCTTGACATTGGCAAAATTTACATTATTATGACACATGCCATTAACAAAGAAGAAAGGTTGCTTTTATGTTATAACGCCAATGTTATTACTCAACACTCATATTTCATGTAAGCACCAGACCTCGGGGCCTATGGGACAGGCTGTTGCAACAAGTCCATACGTCACAGCTATCGGTCCTCAGAGCGAGATGCTTTTGGCCCTCTTGAGAATGCATGAAGTATTTGGGAGTGAATCATTTTATTGCTGGGAAAAGAGGGAATTTCGGCGTGAATTTTATCACATTATACGGCGTTTTGAAAGAATTTGTTTGGTGGAATATATTTTAGCGAAGATGTGTATGATTGTGGAATACATGATGCGAGATGTTGAAAACTGTTAGGTACTAAGCGTAGAATTCAACAATGGAGCAAAAGCATACGCTTAAGCTCTTAGGCCAAAATTCTGAGAAATTTATCTTTATTTTTTATTTTTTGGACTAACTAAAATACACATTGTAATACGAAAAATTTTAACTTTTTTAATTAAGTAAATTGACGTGTGATTGATGTGTTTTAGCTCAGTTCAGACGCCATGTAATATGATGCTGAATAAAACTGCAGAAATTCCTAGAACAAAATGAACAATAATTATATTCAAAAAAAGAAGCATATGACAAAATTAACTTATTTATTAGAGTCTTAGCTTAAAAGACTAGCTATTAAGTTGAAATTCGCACTACGCATCCTGGAGGTAAATTTCAACTGAATCAAAACTAAAGCTTTTCATTCAGTTGATATGCTTCACCGTTTCAAGAAAATATCTAAGAACCAAGTAACTGAATGTCTGTAAAATACACCAACACTGCTATACTACAATAACAGTATGTTGGAGTTTTACGCATTCTTAATAACGCATCCTTATAAACACATATTTGTTGATATTAAAATGGCAATGACAGAGCAAGGCGCCACGTTAGCTAATTATGTACATATAGGATAGAGGGTTAGATCAAACAAAGTCAACACAGCAGTCAAAAATCAATACAAAGTAACAGGCGACAAGAAACTAGAAGGAGGTGTAACTTATTTATGTTAATTTTGCTAATGGGCTCCGTCAGAACACTGGCTTGTCCGTTCTTCAAAAATCAAGCAGTCAAAAATCAATACAAAGTACCAGGCGACAAGAAACTAGTAGAAGGTGTAATTTATTTATGTTAATTTTTCTAATGGGCTCCGTCAGAAGACTGGCTCGTCGGTTCTTCCCAGTATTTTAACATACTCTTTCTGAAAATGTAATGACCGTAAGGGTGGAAAATACGCTGCAAGAGGCATACACAAAACACAGGCGCTACATTAAAGCGACGAGTTAGCTTTGTTACAATGTTCACGGAATAAATGGGGGTACTAGTTTTATCAAGAATGGAATACTGATTTTCCCTGATCTATTTTTTTAGACAGTAAGATGTTTGTGTCTGGAAGATTGCAAAACCGGTAGTCTATGAAAAAACTAGGGAGATTATAAACGTCTGGAAGAGTGTAAACTCACTATTAAATTTGCAAATTATCTTCACATAACCTTAAAACTGTGTGTATGAAACTAATTATATTTTATCATGGACCTCCAGCCTAAAGTGCCTTCTCAAGCAAGGAAGCGCCAAGATGAAAACGATTTCAATCTAAGTATGTCGCTTTTTGGTTCACCTTGGACTAAGTACATGATGATACATACATGACTAAATGTATGGTATTTCACGAGCTTCGCTTATATATAACAAAAACGAGCGATCCTTATAGTAGTCGCATAGGATGTGTAACATCTGTCATTTCAGGAAAAATGGGTTGGTACCATCTGACGGCCAACTCTACCACCTAACGCGCGCTAATTGGTCAAATCAAATGGCGTGCGTTTCTTCGGCTTCATGTTACCGATAATCACACCTACAGATTTCAAAAAACATCTTGCACTTCAAAAACAATGCATTTTACTTAATTGCAGCATAAAATAGAGCTTCTGAGCTGAGCTTATTCCATTGTAGTCCATGCGGCTGCGCTCACAATAAGGGCGTGCACACACGTGCGGCGTCGCGCAAATTTACGACGACACGCCCGTCCGCCACGGCCCGGTTTACGGTTACTGCCCGCTTAAAAACCGGCCATTACGCGAAATGCGTCGCAACACGACTGATTTGAAAGTAGAGAGGGAATTCGCTTGATTATTGCAGGCGGGTTACGGCTTTAGCTGTATTATGTTTCAGAAAAAAAGGTAATAAAACCAAAAGTGTTTTGGTTAAATAAAATATTTTAAAATAAAACAGTAGCGAACGCATATACGAAATCTTTTCTAGTAATTATTTGTGTTAAAAACATTTTTACGCCGCTTGGTGTGGAGACTTTGAGACGACGGGAGCCCAGTACTCAATTATATTTTCTATAAAGAAAAAACACGTATGACGCTAGTTGAGGGTGCGCCAAAGGGTGCTGGCTGGCTTATTCCTTGCGCGAATAATTTATTTAAAAAGTTTTTAGTTTATAATATCATAAAATATTTATATAAATATTTCGATTTTTTTATTTAAATTTTCAGTTGGTAGTTGCTCTGCCTGATGCGCTGTAGGTTGAGGGTTCGATTCTTCGTAGGACTCACATTTGTGTGACAAACATAGATGTTTGTTCTGTGTCTGGGTGTTAAAGTATCTTATTTAAAAATTTAATATTTATTTAAAAATATATAATATCAGCCATCTAGTCACCATATTACAATCTGTGCTTAGTTTGGGACTAGATTGTGTTGTGTGCATTGTCCACCAATATTTATATTTATTTATTTATTTATTATATCGCATCGCGTTAATACCAAATATGGATAGTTTCTGTGGCATTGTTTTTTCTCTAAAACCCTCTTATACATTATTTACTTCCACTGATGTAAAAAGGTACACAAATTTGGATTTAAAAAAATATGTATATACTAATAATACGTCCAACTAAAATTTAGCACACTGTAAATATTAGCATACCCGTATGCAAGTGTAATTTGAAAGCCCCAAATCAAGTGCCGGCTGTGTACTAACGACACGCCACTGTTTACCGACGCGACGTTGTGCACCAAACCTATCACTAAATTCAAAAAATACGGCTTTAAAATACACGTATCTGAGTAGAGTACAAAGTGAAATACGAACGCTTAGAGAAAATACCCTTAAAACTTCAGGCCTTTGGCTTAGGATGTATGTGAATTTATCAGTCAGTCAATCAGTACACAGCAAAATATGAAACAAAAAAAAAATATTTTACCTGCAAAGTTATTCAAATAAAAGCAATCACTGAATAAAATCACAGGCAAAACTTCCCGCGCAAATATTATGCAGAATATCAACTTGTGCAATCGCGAGCAAACACCAAAATTAACATTCATTTATTTAATCACTCCCATTGTGTAATAACGTCTGCAAATATGCAGTTGGCGTATTTACTGCTCTATCCGGTACAAAATAAGATTTATTATCCCGTATTTTAATACAGCGGCGACATTGTAGGCTGTACGTCATCGGGTAAATGTTTACGTGGTTGTGCGAAATCTTGGGCTCTATTTGAACTTACGACCGTCTTGACACATGTAATAATAATTTATTGCGTGTGTGTGTATGCAGCTTTTGTTAAAATGATATACGGACATATTGTTCACTGTATGTAACGTTTATTTGCTAAGGAATATCTATGAACCTAATCAAAAATTATTTATAGGTTATTTGTAATTGTCTTACAATTTGTAATATTAAATCATTTTAATGAAAAGTTTTACAGCTTGTACTGTGTCAATATATCAATCATATACATTTTCTTTTAAATGTTTTGTTCTGTTTATTACATTAAAATTCATATACAAACGTACTTAATAAATAACTCCTAGAAGCGTAAATTGTAAAGATAGACACAAATCCACAACCAGCTATAAAAACGAAAACTGCTCATTTTCTAAATTTCACAATACCGTCTCGGAAATAAAAGGCTCCCTTTACAGCGTCGTTCGGTCGACGACAGACGTCTGACAATCCTAATTTGCAAACGTAAACCACTGCCGCGTTCGGATTGAATGCGCAGTTTTATGCGCGCGCTTTGATGCGAGTTTACGTACTGTGATGGTTTTACTATGTCATGATGAGAGTGAATAAGGCGGATATACGCTGGCTTACATTAATTTTTAGCAAAAGTGTTTAAGAGTTTAGTACTAACTGAAAAACTGAGTAGGTCTTACCTTCCTTTGTGTTTAATTTGTGACATGGGAACACAACATTTTATAATATCGTAAACACGTAATATTAGTAATTTTATAAAAATCTAATTATCCATCAGTTTTTTTTTTGGATTCCATTTTTAATGATATAAGTACCTATCTAAAAATGATACATAGAAAAGTGACCAAGACAAGCGATTACACGAAAAATGTTTAGTCAAATTGCTTGTGGCAAAGCTATTTTAAAAACAATAAAAGTAGCTTTGCCATAAGCTATGCTTGAATAGCTTGCGGCAAAGTTACTTTAATTGCTTCTGATAAACATCCAAACGCTCTTCTAGGTCAGTATTTTGATACCGCTGTGGCATTTTTATCTGAGTATTAAAACATGATGTATTCTTTTAGGCATCCTATAAAACTCCGGTCTCTAAAATTGGCAATTGACACACAAAAAAGTAGTAGTAGTCAAATTGTTTCTATAATCAAGTCTGCAGCCCCCTTTATATGGCATACAACGATAGCTTTTAGTGAGTGTATGTAATGTCGTTTCGTAATTTCGCGATAGGGATGTTTTTTATTTATCCGTCGTAAGGAAAGAGCCTCGCGAAAAGTAATTTTCCGGAAAGCGTAGCGACATTGAATTTGCTACTCTTTTAGATGATTTTTTGAATATATTCCAGGTAATATGCAAGTGTGTTTACTTGAATGGTACTGCAAGCGTCTGGGAATTGAATTTTAGACCAAAATTACAAATCAGGTCGAGATTAGATTTTTTACAGGCATTAATTTATCAGTCAGAAAATGTATGCTTAGTTCTTGATATAAGTTTGAGTTTTGTTTGAAATATGATCCTAAGATTACTTCAACTAGTAAAATAATTTATCTCATAATCACGTATTATTAATGCGGCGTTCGAATATCATCTTTTTTTTTATTATCGGTATACCTACGTTTGACTACGATCTTGCCTAGTGGTACTTTAACGCCACATAAGCTAATTACAAAATAGAGCATGCAATACTTCCAATTCGCCTATGTTGACACGATATTGTCACTCTGCGTGTACAAACAATGCAGGTGTGAACGCTCTTATACATTGCTAATGTTTGATTAATCGAGCGACTGTGACACGATAGTGCTTACAAACCTAAGAGTATATTTTGCGAGCCAATATCGATATATCGATTCGAATAACGTCGTTGAAATGTAAGTTATTTTTGAGTGCTTACATACTTCTTGAAAATGTTCGTTTGATTTATTAAACCTATTGTACCTACTTATGTTTAAAATTTTATATCTATGTAAATTATTAATGTACGTGGAATTCAGTCGAATTGACAGTTGTTTAGATGTCAAATTATCGTATCGTATGATATGAAAGATTACGACATTGATTGTCAAAAGCAATGATCATTATCTTTCCGCAGAGGCGTTAGCGAGAAGTTAGCGAGAGGCATTTGTCATGTCTTACCTCTAGCTACGTTATTGTAAACATACGAGGTAATTTTGTATGTAATTTCGTCTTATAAAGGTAGCAATCAATGTAAGACAGCATCTCCTTCATGAGACACAAGCGCAGAAAATCCTTAAACATAATACACGTCATTACCAGCCACCATTCCGGTCCAAGACCAGATTTAAGGGCTCCATTAAGGCGAAGACAAATTAGTTCATTACCTTACGCGATATAACATTCCGTAATATTTAAAGCTGTGTTATTCGCGATATAATAATGAAAACGTGTGGAATACAATGCATACTGATATTATACATTCAAAAGGGTCTCAGTCTGGATGGATCTTGATGAAATTTTGTGAGTAGATACATATATTGTATATTGAGTAATGACATCAGGTAGTACATTTTGAAATCTATATAATAAAAATCAATTGCTGTTCGTTAGTCTCGCTAAAACTCGAGAACGGCTGGACTGATTTAGCTGATTTTGGTGTTGAAATGTTTGTCGTAGTCCAGGGAAGGTTTAAAAAGTGAGTATATATGAAAAAAATGCTTGCTTTTTTATTTATTGATCCTGAGGCGGTACGAAGTTTGCCGGGTCAGCTAGTGTAATCTATAAATGATACAAGCTATGGAGCGCAGTGTTTTCGTATCAAAAGATCGGATAGGGTCAGATATACCAAAATCCGATCGAAAACGAGGATAAAGAATGTAGGTACGAGGAATGCACGTTTGAAATGGGACTGGGCAGATCTTGTGACTCGAATGCATCCAGAACGTTGGGCGAAGCTCGTCACTCAGAGGGTGCCCGATATGAAGAGACGACGCGGTAGACCCAGGATAAGATGGCGAAACGATCTGGATGCATTCCCAACTGGCAAACTGTGGCCTTGGAGCGCAAAGAGTGGAAGTTATAGAGACCTTTGCCCAGCAGGAAGACATTATAGGTAAAAAAAACATAATAATAATATTTATAATGTCTGACAAAGCGCAGTCAAAACCATAGCACTAAATATAATAGATAAGTATAGAGTAAGTACAATAGAAGAATATTTATTTGGTTGAAAAAAGCAAAGATGCAGAAAAATAGACAGTAATATACAAAGTAGTAAAAGAAACAAATAAAGTAACAAACGTAGTTGTGTGACAAAAAAAAACAAATACCCAAATCAAATGTTTGTGTTTGTTTGTTTTCAAGTTTTCCTCGAGTTTTCCATTGCTTTCGGTGCCATTTCGCTATTGTCCAACTCAAATAAAACAAATTATTTAAAGTAGTAGATTAATACAAATTACCACTGAAATGTGTATGAATTTTGAAACTCTAATCATTCGACATATAGTCCATTGAAAAGTTACATTTGGGTATGCATTTGTCAGAGGACGCAATTTTATTTTTTTAATGTGTAGGGGGGGTCAGTAGAAGCTTAAGTTCAAGTTTGTGGGGTCGGCACCCTTGTCCCCCGGCCGCCATCTTGGAAAAGGGGGTGCAAAGGGTTTTCGCGCTGTATCTCGTAAACTAGTTACCTTACAGAAAATTTAATCAAACATAAAATGTAGCAAATTAAATTTCCTACAATTTTATTTCTATTACTTTTTATCGTCAAGTGACCAACAAAAAAGTTATAAACAAAAATAAATGAAAATTTTGTTTGTTTGTTCTAGGTTTTACAGCGCTCCAAACTTAAACGGATTCTCGAATGCTCATAGGGATGCAATAAAAACTAAAAATTAGGCTTACTTTTCTATCTATATTTTTTTTATTCATACAATTTATTATGATCTTAACATTCCTATGCTATTATTGAACTATGTTTGACCCTTTTACCCACCACCTATGAGGTATAACATGGGCAAAGTCAAATTTATAAAAATTTTGCAGAAGCATCCAGAGTTAGCAAGTGGAACTAAATTATTTATGAGTGAGAAAGTCGAGTCATCGTTACTCAGTGTTGTTGGCGAACGTTTTTTCGTCTTTTTATATGGCGGAAATAAAGACGATACTCTAGACACTCTGCGATACAAACGATTTGCTAAGACAGTGACAAAAAATGCATTAAAAAATGCATTAAATTTTTATAAATTTGACTTTGCCCATGTTATACCTCATAGGTGGTGGGTAAAAGGGTCAAACATAGTTCAATAATAGCATAGGAATGTTAAGATCATAATAAATTGTATGAATAAAAAAAATATAGATAGAAAAGTAAGCCTAATTTTTAGTTTTTATTGCATCCCTATGAGCATTCGAGAATCCGTTTAAGTTTGGAGCGCTGTAAAACCTAGAACAAACAAACAAAATTTTCATTTATTTTTGTTTATAACTTTTTTGTTGGTCACTTGACGATAAAAAGTAATAGAAATAAAATTGTAGGAAATTTAATTTGCTACATTTTATGTTTGATTAAATTTTCTGTAAGGTAACTAGTTTACGAGATACAGCGCGAAAACCCTTTGCACCCCCTTTTCCAAGATGGCGGCCGGGGGACAAGGGTGCCGACCCCACAAACTTGAACTTAAGCTTCTACTGACCCCCCCTACACATTAAAAAAATAAAATTGCGTCCTCTGACAAATGCACACTAAGGCCTAAAAAATGTAACATTTTAATGGACTAATAGAACAATCAAACAAATGGCGACGGCTGTCACAAGAGGCTATATAAATTATCTTCGTTGGCCGCGGAGCACGTTCGTTGATTTCGACAAAAAATAATAAAACAATAGCCGATATATAAAACTACCTGTAATAGGGTTGCCACACGAATAAATATTAATATGTAATTTTCGTGCACCTATGATGTCAGTGCCGCTAGTTCTTGTGTTAGTTCTTAAATCGATGACTACAGTCGTATTTTTATCTGAGCGCTTCCATACTTCAGAAGAAACGTAAAATTGTCAGTCCCGGCTTTGCATAACATGTTAGGCATAACAAGGGTGGCCATACGAAAGTAATAGGATTATTGTGATATTTTTGAGCTTGTGTTATCAAAATGCTGTAAGATGTGTACAGAATATAACAGTATTCATTAGTATCAACCCTATAGGAATATACAGTAACAAAGAGGTTTTGCTTGTTCACATTTTGTCGGTAATGGTCAGTTTTCAGAATTTTACGTAATGGCCTTCCAATGTAGCCATTAAACTCGTGTACAAGGATTCTTGTGTTTAGTTTTGAAACATCCTTACTTATTAACGCCTTTTAACTCGAAAACTTCCTTAACACTGCTTTTGATTCGCCCTGTCACTATCTTACAAAAATTGAAACTATTGTAAACAGTGGTTAACTTTTGACATTAGTTGAGACGTTTATAAGGCCACAAAAGTAAAAGTAAGTGCTTGGCCAGACTAGCAGCGCAGGGGTCCTAGACAAATACCTCACGCTTTGTTTTCCGTTGACGTTAACGCCTTTGCGTGAGCGTGACACGTCTTTGCGTTAGCGTGACTAAAATGGTAGACAAGATACACATTGAATGCTAACGCAAATTCCTCAGCGACACACGCTAGTCTCGTTTTGTAACACGTTATTGTCTATGGAATAATGTGTGGCAACTTTCATTTTAATATGTATCTGTCAACGTCACCGTCACCAAACAAGTACTGTGACAGAAATGTTACCTTTTTTATCATTACAACTTGGCAAAACAATAACAGAGCGGCGGCCAAACAAAAAAAGTCGGGATTTTACCGGGACTCCACGAGAGAGTAATAAATAATAATGTCATGTCAAGTGGTTATGCGCCCGGAGGATGCACAGCATAATATTTCCTGCATACAATCTTTATACTTTAATCGGAGTGGAGTTGACGCCAGTCAAATCAAAGTGAGTGGAATATTTTACAATTACTTAGTTGAGAAAAATTTGCGAGAAAGTGTTTGTACGACCAAAAGTAATTATTCTATAAACAATTTAAAATAGTGAGTACTTAAGTAAATATGCAACATTATTGTTGTGAAATTTAAACGTTTCGTACGAGAATTATACCATTTTATCAAATTTATAGATGGATACCAGACTACGAGCTAGCCACGAGCAGTTTACTTTGCTGTTGGAATTTATGGAAACGTATAATTTTATCTTATTATTTTTTCTTTTATCTCTATCAAACTTTATAGGTAGGCAGTAACAAATTATGTTTTACTAGCTGGTACATATGGGTGTATATTAAAATTACTAAATTTCATTTTTAGCCATGGTGATCTCTCAAGGCCCGTTTCAGGGTTACAGGGAAGACAAAAGTCGGAGCAGCTGTGGCAGGAGCTGGCAAATTTGTTAAACTCTGTGGGTGGGAGTGGTATAACCAAAACATCGGACAAATGGAAAAGGGTAATTGAAATACTTATTTTGTATATTCACACATTTGAATTTTGTACCTCCTGAGAATGAATAATTTAGAGTACTGAGCGCTTGTGTTGATTGACTTTATTATGCTTTATGTGTCATAGGTATGGTCTGATTGGAAAACAAAAACAAAAAAAAAAGGCGCAATTATCAATCGAGACATACATGGTACAGGTGGAGGTCCCAGTAAAGGTAAACCCTTAACTCCTTTAGAGGAGAGGGTCTTGCGGGTGATGGGCATAGCTTCAATTACAGGACAGGAAGCTATAGAAGAAGCTGGCTTTGAACTAAGGGTAAAGTTATATCTTATCCTACAATGTAATTTTATCAACATAGCATAAGTTTGCATGTGACTCATATATTTTTCAGGTGCCCGAGAGAGTAAATCAGGTAGAGGGATCACCTGTACTTGAAATTGAGCTGGCACCTTCACCACCAACCCTAGATTACCCTACATTGTCAGAAATCATTCCTGTGGAAGGCCCTTCAGGAGTACAAGGTGATTACATATTAAAATGATATATCTTTATTGAAATTTATAGCTTGCAGGATGCTCTGCTATATTATAGGTAAAATATTGTTATTTTCAGCTCAAGTTAATTCTCTACTGGCTCTCACTACTCCGCTGATTGGACCTTCAAACAGAACTGCACATCAAGGTAATCTTACTAATAAATTACAATAACCAGAGTTGGTCAATGACACATACAAAAGTAGTAGTTTATTATTTATTTATTACTGTTATTTGCTTACTTATTTTGCTTTATTTTCTTTGTTTGTAGAAGGATCACCTGTGTCCACCATGTCATCTCCACGTCGAGCTCGCCCCACTCGACAACTGCGTAGATCAGCTCGACAGGGGCCATTCGATAGGGCCACAAGTGAATTTGTGGCTATTGAACAAGGTCGACTAAGATTAGAAAAAGAGAGGTTGGCACTGGAGAGAGAGCGTATAAAAGTGGAAACAGAGCGAATTCGGGTGGAAGAAAGACGTATGGAGAATGAAAGGCTATTGCGTGAAACCATAATGGAATTAAACAACAATGTAACTAGATTGTTCTTACGATTGGCACCTTTGTTTGACGCCAATCGTAACAACAATCAGTAATAATGAGAATGAATGGGTGTCAAGATGTTAAGTGAATGAAGATGTAGTGAGAGAAAAGAATAATTAAGAAAGGTAGAAAGAATGATAATAAGTCTACCCCGTCAGCATTTAAAGTATAAAAATAAAATTAACTTTCCTTTTATGAACATAATCTTGTTTCAATTAATTTTTCTAGAAGTCATTATCACTCTGGTATCATAATATGTAGGTAGGTAAATGAAATAGTTTTAATAGGTACTCAAAAAATATTTAATAGTTACATTATTCACAGAAATGTACTGAGTAATATACAAGAACAAAAAAAAGTCAAAAGATGATTTATTCAATACAATCACAAGGATCACTTTAAAACGTCTTACATACTAGATGAATTTAGGTGCCAATTCATCCTAACCCAAGCTCGGAGAAGAATTGGCAAGAAACTCTTCTTGGTCCTAGCGCTTTTTTATAATAATCCATCTTATAACTACTTTAACTACGAAATACTAATACAAGAGAGTTTATACATTTCAAGTGTGTCGGTTAGCTGTCTGACGGCAGAGCGACATGAGGCCATGCATTCTTATCAATAATATAGTCATCTATATTATAATAAGCTTTCTTTAAAAGACTACCTTTAATGTAATGTAAATGTGCAGTAATTGAGCAATTTAGACTGTGCATTGTCTTTATATGAATTGGTCAATCAGTCAGGACAAAGATTCTTATTTAAACTAAAAATTAAAGTCTTGACAAAAGACTATGTCGAACAGCTCTGCCTTGAAGCAACTCATTTTGATTATCAACAGCAGGAAAATCATGAGGTGCATCCTCTTCACCTTCTTCGGTCAAGGTTGGAGCAGGTAAATTGGCATCTAATGCCATGTTATGTAATACACAGCAAGCAAGCACCATTTTCCCAGCTACAATGGGATGGTAATGTAATGTTCTGTGCTTAAGCAAACAGCGCCAACGTGCTTTCAGTAAGCCATAACACCGCTCCACACAATTTCTAGCCAGAACATGGCGATGAGTATACGTCTCCTCACGAGAGCCTGGAGCTGCATTTAATATTGGTGTCATCAGCCATGGTCGTTGAGGATACCCAGAATCACCTAAAAATATAGACACGTTTTATGGTAGATATAATGTTGTTTGATATTGTATAATGTTAAAAGAAGTAGTTTAATAATTGAAACTACATGCATCAACAAATATACCTTACCCAATAACCATACTTGTTCTCCACTCTGATGTAGTTCTCGCATATATGTTTCCATTCTGCTGGATGACCATATGAATGAATCATGGGTAGCTCCACCAAATTTAGAATTCACATTTGTTATCCTCAAATTGCTGTCACATACCTGTAAGAGTTTTTCATCATAAATACTTACAGGGAGGTTCTTGAGGTTGTTAAGCAACTTGCCCCAGCTCAACACAAAACATCTCATGGGACCCCAACATCAGACAGATTGAGTCTAGGCTTTTCATATACTTATATATTTTTTTCTTTTTATTAGACTGTATGTTTTTATAATCCAAAAACAAATATTAACTTACCATTTGCACATTCAATGAATGAAAGTTCTTTCTATTGAAGTACAAATGTTCCTCTTGTGACGGCTTGACTATTGCCACATGAGTGCAGTCTATGCACCCCACCACCCCTGGGAGTCTAAATCTCCTCTGAAACCTGTAATAAAATTATTTTATGTACCTATCTATTTAAAGAAAAAGCCTTAATAGCTGAATAAAATATTGTCTATTAAAAAATTATAACAAACTTACTCAAGTCTTACTTGGGCTCGTTCTTGTTGAGTCCTCGGAAACACAATCCACTTATTTATAATGGTCGGATGACATAGTGCCTCAACTACTTCGTGTATGCACCTACTGACCGTTCTCTGAACCAAGTATTGTGTAAGCCCCACAATACGTTGGTATGAACCCGTTGCTAAAAAGCTCAGAGTACACAAAACCTGTAAGATATTTTGATAATATTTCAAATAATAAACCACTGCTGTAACATATTTATAAGGCAATCATTTTATATGAAACTAGTAGGTAGGTCAAACTTACCTTCATCTCAAGATTGATTTCTTGCGAGCCTTTAATGCTTGTATAACGTTGAAGATCACTACAGAGAGACCGAAAACATTGTTTGTTTAACCGAAAACGATGTATGAACTCCGATTCCGGCATTGCATCAATTTGTTCCATTTTTCGGCGATTACTTGCTCTTATTTGCCGTCTTTGTAGTGATTCTTCATTGTTTGCAGCCCGTAACATTCTTAGAGTGTGCATTTTGCGTATAATGCGTAGCATAACAATACTCAAAAGAAACGATTACACTGTTTATTTTTCGAACGTGAAGGTCCGAGTTCACGCTAAAGGAGCGTGTTGCGGAAACGACAAAACGGCGTTTCGTTCTGTCAAACGTAGCTCTTGTCTACCATTTCTATGAAAAATAACGTTGTGTCGAAACCAGACGAATGCAAACTTTTCCGCATGCGGACAACGGGATTTTGTCTACCAACTTAGCATCAGTCACGTGACTTATCACAAGCTAATGTCATTTTCATACAATTTGATCTTTCCGCAGGCGTGAACGCCAACAGAAAGTGGTGTTTGTCTAGACCCCCAGGGCGGGCAGTGGCGCGGTTGCGGCAACGCGCGCGTTTATGCCTGTCCGCAATGGAGCGCGGCTTCGTTCCGCGTGTTGTCGTGTCCAGTGTTTGTCAAAATATAATATGGATGAAGAAGACTTATTTTTACTGGATAGTTCTTACATTAAATGTAAATTTATGGAAGGGGGGGAGGACCCTGGTACCACCCCCATAATAGGTATTGCCCCGTTCTCGAGATACTTGAATAAATGTAACCTAACCTCAAAAAAAAAGGGAGGGAGAGGTCCACCTCACCCCTGGTAAAGCTCCCATGATAAAGGTAGATGCACAAATGAGAAAAAAAACATTTGTAACCTATCGACAAATAAATAAAACATCAAAACATTCAAAGACATCGGTTTTTTACGTATGGCGCGGTTACAGTGACACATGACAGGTTTTTTACGTTTCGTTCGCATCAATTTTGCACAACATTATAAACCACAGACAACAAATACGACAAAGATCAGATATACCGTGGACCTTGTATTATTTTCTGGCGCTGCGGCGGTTGTTTTCTATACTCCAACATAACCTACCTAGTGATAAGTGATAAGTAACCAAGTGAAGTGAAGATAAGCCAAAGTCGTCGAAAGAAGCCATAACAAAATCACTGACAGGATGTTTACGTTTCGTTCACATCAATTTTGCACACAACATGTTAAACCACAGACAAGAAATACGACAAAGTTGCTTATTATCTGTCAATTTTGACGTAGTTTTATCTGATTTATCTGATTTGAGGTGAAAAATGTTTTATTATTTTCTCGAAAACTAAGAACAACCTAATGTTATTAGTGGTAAATATGTAATCAGGAAGCAAAACCTTACCAGATGTGAGTCTTTTCACCCTCCAATTCGTGCGACGCGAAACTAAAGTCAAGCCATTCTTTTACATTAATTTGTGAAGACGCCATCACAAGAACGCGCGCGGTTAGCTCGAACCAGTTTGAGCACCCGCTGAGGGCGGCCGTTTGAGGATTTTCTTACCAGTTCTTTTCAGGCTTGGGTTAGGAAGAATTGGCACCTAAACTCATCTAGTATGTAAGACGTTTCAAAGTGATCCTTGTGCTTGTATTGAATAAAGTATCTTTTGACTTGACTTGATTTGAGAGGTTCTTATGATTGAAAACTTTCATTCATTTTTCACAAGTATAAGCACTGAAGTTGTTAATGAAACTGAGATTTTTTTTGTTTCAGTTTTACAAGAAATACCGGCACTACTGAGGCTCTTTACTACACTGGTAATGGGATAACTAGAAATTATATTTTTTATCACCGGTAATCAATCTTTGAGCTTAGACGTGTTTTAGTTAAAAAGGGGAAACGCCTTACCCATTAGCTAAAGTAGCTATTTAAAACACGTCCTATTATTAGAGTCATTTCAATAGGCTGAGCATTACCCGATGATTTACAACTGGAACGCCAGTTTATGTGCCGGTGCCGCAGAATATATAGTACTAGCCACCTTTGTCTATCGTATCACTGGTTATTTCACGGTCAAAAGTTAGTAAGTTACAATCTAAACATATATAATAATTAGTATTAAATCTTTATCATCGCTTCATTCAAATTTCCCTACTAATATTATAAATGAGAAATTAACTCTTGTCTGTCTGTTACGTTTTCACGCCCAAACCGCTGGACCGATTTTGATGCATTTTGGTATAAAGATAGATGGAACCTTGGAGAAGGACATATTCTACTTTTTATGTAGGCACCACGCGTGCGAAGTCACGGGCAGCAGCTAGTATAGTATAGTATAGTATAATTTAGTATCTTTTAGTATACAGGCAACTTTGCACAAATTCAAAGATTAGAAAATGATACTTTCGTGAGTTATAAATCGTTTTTAATCATTTTGATAAACACGGGCTTTACTCAGATATTATTTTGTCGATGGAGACACCAACACTGTTTCGATTCATCCAGAGAATCTTCATCAGGGTGAGTTTGATCCGCGGTCCGCTCGAGTTCACGGTTCGCACTGCGGTTGGCGTATTTCGCCATCGACAAAATAATACGTGAGTAAGGCCCGTGTTTATCAAAATGATTAAAAACGATTTAAAGCATCGAACCGTTAACGATATGCCCATCCCTGTCGCTGGTTCATTGATTTTATCTCATTTCATTTTTGTGTACGGCAACCGATATCATGCCAAAACACAATTAAAATTATAATATACGTAAGAAATTAAAAGCCCAAAAACATTAGTTAAAAATTTCCAATGTAAGTGGATTTTGTGATTTATTACGGGATCACAGTAGTTTATTTGACCAAAAACAAGTCTAGCAAAAATAACATGAGGAATACTATAAGAAAGTAATGTATAATAATTTACCCGCCGAAATATCTTATTTGTGTCATTTGATAACTAAAAATAAATGCTTCTTTGAAACTAATATATTTTACGATATAAGTTTCAACGCTTGAACGATTTTGAGAACTTTGACTTTGACGATATCATAATTTCTGCAAGTCACATATGCTAAATGAATTTATGTACTGATTTCTCTATAGCATTATAGATTTTATGTCATTAACATAAATGTCACCGGTGACGGTGATCAGGCTGACTAAACAAAATACAACATAGTGGTGCAGAACCGGCAATACTGAAGCTAACTTTCCATGGAACTATAAACCGACAATGTCGGAAACACTGACTGTTCGATGAAATACGACAATACGCGCAATGATGTAATGTTCCGGTTTGATATACCACGCGAACATTTATCAGTGAGTCACAATATGTGAAATATTTACGGCGATTGCAAAAAACTGATAGGTGATGAATTGGAGCCCTTTTTCATATTAGTACTACTCATTATAATATTTAATAGTTAATCATTAATTAAAACAGTCCATCCCTTTTTGTAAGATAGTGACAAATAGTGAGAGGGCGAATCTTAATCAATGTATAGTCAGAGTTCAACTTGAGAAGCATTTATAAGTAAGTCCGTAGTTTTAAAACGGTTATGTTTTCACTTGTTTTTTGTGTTATATGTTCTGAGTGTTCAAAATAAATAACTTTCGGTTTTTTTTTATAATGTTCTAGTGAACTGATGCCCGATTTCTATAAAATTAAATATTCCATTAGTAGCATCTGTCAGCTTATTTCTCGAAAATAAAAACAGACCGATTCTTTTCTCAAACAAAAATTTACCGTTGCAAGAAAATCGGATGTTTGCATACTTTAGAAATTTATGTAGGCATGACTGATTTAGGGCCAACGTACAGCCAAAGCCAAAGCACTGTAGAGACTTGCCCTCTATAATTAACTGGAGTGTCGTTAATGTACGGCCTGTCCTTGATTCTATTGACAATTCTTCTTCTTATTGTGTCTATTATTTCTAACAGTGTGGTGAAAGGATTAAAGTGCGGCTCAGAGGCTCCTTTCGTGCATGTGACAATGAATAGATGGAAACAGTAGAAAAAACATTTTGGTTCCTAAAAATGTTTAGATCGACTCTCCCCTGAAAATTACAGACAATATATTTTTTCAACATCTCCACCATCTTTATGACACTTTATGACTATTCTTTATGACACATGACACGGACACTGGATATATTATGAATTTTATAAATAAAGTCGCAGACGCCATAAAATAAGAATATAATACGAATAAGACTAATAAGATGGCAATATATTTAAACAATACAGCTAGTGCGTGTTCCTAGGTAGCATTTGAAATTTGAAATGTGTTTTCATACGTTTGTAGACGCGCACTAAGAAAATAAATGATTTATTTTATTACCTACATACATATTTATTTTTGTTTTCTTACTTATCCTGTATTTGTTTTCATGCTTCACTTTCTTTTCTTTGAGTGTGTACTTTATAGGTTAATCATACTTTATGATAATCTATTCCCAACGTTCAACTTTTAAGGGTTCCAGCGAGGTCGTCAAAGTTTTCTATAAAACGAACATTACTCGAACGAAGAACATTAATACATTTCTATTTTCGTCAACGCACAATATAAATACAAAATTAAAGCGATGACAAGTCTTTGCAAAAAAGCCCACCGGAACTAGAAGCCCTCCAAAACACGTGGAATTAAATCAAGCAAGCAGAAACTTTGCGCGGTGGTGGTTTTATTTTTGAAACATTTTCATATAATCTGTCCCAACCCTTTGTACTCCTGTATGTTTTGGGGATGTATACCTACTTTAAAGCCCTTTTTGGTGTTATGACCCTTTATAAACAGACTTTAGCCTTTTTATATAAACTTAAAATAAGTGGTGTTTTTATGAAATGACAACGTTTATAGCATTCACTTTCTAAAAAGGCTTCAATAACTTGTATAAATATTGATTTTCTGCAAAGTCACGCCATTTTAAGCAAACTTTCTACATAAATCATATATCATCATCGTAATCATCGATCTAGTTCACTGCGTTGGAAGTTGGTCTCACCCGTTGGACGTTGGTGCGCCACTGAGCCCGATCCTCGGCTTTTCTCATCTTTACCTTTACGGTTTATGCCGACGTATTATTTCGTCAATTAAGTTACCGACACAGTTTCGATTCATCTAGAGAATCTTCATTTAGTGCGAATCGCGAACGCAAACGGGAGCAAACTCTTCCTGATGAAGATTCCCTAGATGAATCGAAACAGTGTCGGTGCCTCCATCGACAAAATAATACGTGAGGAAAACCTGTGTTTATCAATATGTATGTATGAAGATGATTTAAACAACGTCCGAGGTCATTAAGTACTTCATGACATAAGGTTTATACGAGAGCGACAAGTACGACCTAATTTCAATCAAGAGAATTGTGTCGTAGTGGGAGAGCAGCTGATTTTGTATACTATTACAGTATTTAAGGTGATAAATTAATAAAAACACCTAGCAATATCTCAAATAAATGTGGCATAATACATTTGTAAGTTGTTTCTTCGTAATATACGATTCTATTTACTCAACGACAGGAAACTCATAAAGCTCCCTCGATTCAGATGTGCAGTTTAAGTCACATTATATCTCTTCACGGATCCATTATACTGTTATGGAAAGCGATGATCTCCAGTTGATATCTGGTTTAAACTCAGAAAATAAACGGCGTTAGTTTGTTTGATTGTTCAATATAAAATGTACCTATACAGAAGAAAAAGAGATATTCACAAATCGATAAATTATGTAATTTTATAAGTTTACAAATGTCACATGATATTAAAATATTACCTGTTCAATTATAGTAAATGGTGATTTTTATAAATCAATCTTGTTTTTTTTTATTAAATAGATTAAGGACATATGAAACAGTCAAGCGAAGAACAGAGTATATGTATGATATTTGTTAGGGAAATTGTCATTTTACATATATATACAATTAATCCAACTAATATGATATACAAACTCTCTTCTTCGGTTGACTTGTTTTATGTTTCATGTCTTTAAATATATTTAATAAAAAAAATTGGGATTAAAAAATTATATAAAAAAAAACTTTCTCATATAATGTATGTGCTTAAACAGAACGAAAATCGGGTTCACAAATCGATAAATTGTCTTTTTAGGGTATATTATACTCGTGTCTAGATATAATGAGTAGTTCAATATATAAAGGTAAATAAATGCTTCTACATTGGTTCAAAACCTGAAGCCTCGCTAGTATCATTAGGAAGAATATTCTCCATTTCATTTTCAAATAATCTTCGACGATTTTTGCGGAGCTCGCTCTCAATGAGAAGCGGTATTCAGAGTGTGAATTACGGTTGAATCAAGCTGAGTGCGTTGATCATTTTAAACTTATTCGAGTCGAATTGAATCGCGTTTTCGTGCTGGCAAATAATATGTTCAGTTTATTGGAGTTGGCAATATTATTAGCAAATTCTATAGAAATTTAATGTTTTGGCGCTTATTCGGTCGTCGATTTACTATTTGATTGGTGCTTACAAACACTGTTTAATTTGGGTTAATAGTATAACAGTAGGAACATCATTATTATCTGTAAATTTTGTTTACAATATTCAGAGTAATATAAGCACATTAATACTATAAACTTTTATTTAAAATACACGTGGGACATTATAGCTGTCTAAATAAGATATTATTGGTATATTATTAAAAAAAAGGTACCTTCCAATTTTGTTATCCATTCTTATACGCAGTAAACTTCATTTAAAAGTAACACAAAACAATTATTTAGGATTTTTACATAACATACGTTTTTATGGTTCCCTGTGGACTTGGAAGAAACCCTTATAGTTTCGCTATGTCCGTTTGTCTATATGTATGTCCGCCCTTAATGTTGTTGTAATCTTGAGTTGATTTTTTTATACTTTACTGGTATTTTAATGATATTACGTGTTTTCATAAACAGTATTGCGATACAGATATTTGTTTGATAAATATTATGTTTTGAAGTGGCCATTTTAAATAGAGGTCAGTGTCATCGTCATCGTAGAGGAGGGACCTCTAAACTGCTGTTTGGACAAACCTTAAATGTTTTACAAAATAGTTTGATAAATTATGAAATTACAAGGATAATTATCACGGATGACAAGGCTTTACCAAATATTGAGTATAAATGAGTACCTTAATAAAATCCAAAAGGCCTGTACATTATTTTTTTTTGCTTTTGAACTGTTTCCTGAACCAGAACCTGAGGGGCGATTGTGCAATTTTGATACCATCAAAACTTTAATACTAATCGCTTTTAGTACTATTGATGAATTGGTATTATGGAAGGTTGATGATGATCGTCATACATGCTATCTTATGAATAGAATCGTCGGATAAAATAAATATGAAGACGGAGTGCCGCAATAAACCAAAATAAGGTCTCAAAACCGTGCTCCTGTGCATAAATTTTAGTTACACAGAGGAGCATGGTTTTTAGGCTTTACTTTGGTTATTCACGTCCATATATTTATTTGGTCTGAGATAGAAACTGAGCGTACGCAATAGTAATCCATCTTGTCAAAATTGGTTCCAATTACAATCAAACTAATGATTTAAATTATGCCGATTGCTAATCAAAACTAATAGTTGTGTCAAAAGTTCCATAATCGCCATATAGATCACTAGTCAATCTTATCCATACTAACTGCGGATGCGCTTGGCTAATTAATTTACTGTTACATACAATTACAATTACATAAAAAATGCAAGGCACTCGAAACAAGATATAGAGTATTACCTAAAAATCCCCGGTACAGACTTCATTAGATAGTATAAAACAAAGTCGCCTCCCGCTGTCTGTCTGTCCTAATGTATTCTTCGATCTTTAAAACTATGCAACGGATTTTGATGCGATTTTTTTAATAGATAGAATAATTCAAGAGGAAGGTTTATATGTATAATACATAATAATACATATGTATAATACATATAACATTAATAATTTAGAGGTTTCTAATGTGGTGTCGTAAACAAACTTATTTTTTTGCGCTTACATTGCAAACGCTGGCTAAACCCTACGAGATAGATCAAAATAATGTACTACAGTATTGTACCTACACCTTAAAAAGGTTTACAAAAAAGTCCGCGATGGTATATATGTCTATCTCTTAGGGATAACCATTCTGTAGTATAATTAGTATCAGCATTGCACCCGTGCGAGGCCGGGGCGGGTCGCTAGTATTTAATAAAAGTCACCGCTAAATACCTAAACACTCAAAAGCGCAGACAATGCAGCTGGGTTGGTTAGCGCAATATTTCGCTTTCATTGAAAAGCCTGACTCCCCGACCTGAGGTTAATGAGCACAGAGTTGCTCCATTTCAGCCGCTTAGTTTTTTTTGCCAAGCAAACAAAACATTAAGGCCGCAGTTGGATAGTAAACAGTTTGCCTGTCTACCGGCTTGAACCGGTAAAAATACTACTAACGACGAAGTAAGTATACTTTTTTAAAACATGAGCACTGTGAATAACGGTATTCTCGGGATTATTAAAAATTTAATTTTTTACCGACGAAAATACCGGAGATTCTTAATTTAGCTATTTTGTGCGAAAGAAAACGGAGTTTCAGATACAATAGTGTTTCTATTGTTCTTGGCTTCCAGGGCAGCCATCCGAAAGCCTGGAGAAAAATAAACATTACCGTTAGAGAATATTGCCTATATTATTATAATACATGATGGCATGTGGCTTTAAACTTTCATCAATAACTCCTTAATAAACACATTAGATGAAGTCAAACTCAGACTGATCAGTCTCGCACGAGAGGCTGTGTCCTCAACACGCTCGGACTGTGTAAATGCACGCGGACATTTGCAACGCCTAGAGTGTAGCCCAAGTCGTAAATTAGACAAAAATGCGCGTAGAAAGATATTTTACAAAAAAGTATCTAATTAGGACGTGGTGGTATTGTACATCTACATGTTTATGACTTTTGAGGTATGAAAAGATAATGCAGTCCAAAATAAACTTAAAATTCCAACCGTAAACATCCCGTCTTCCAATCGTAAACAATCGAAAGTCATCCCGTGAGAAGCGTTGGAATTTGTTTAAAAAAAAATTCTAATCAAATCAAATCAAATCGCATTTTCTAATCAAAAAATGATAAAGAAAAACAATATCTAAGATAAATTTAGCATGTTCTGGAACAAATAATGCCACTAAGCCACTCAGCAAACCTCTAAAACATTTAGTCACAAATTAAGTTTACTTCAAGGCTTGTTAGGAACTGAAATGAATTGATAACTACAAAAAAGCGATAAAACTCGTAATTACGTAAAGTAAGTTTCCACCGTTTCAATTTCACGGCTAAAAATAAACCTCTAAGACCCTAAGGAGTAGTATGTGAGAAAATTTGTGAAATAAAACGGCGCTCGTTAACTATACGCGGCGGAGCGTGATACCCCTGAACGGACTTGAGGGCCTACCTAGGATTCACGTCTTTCGACGCAAAATGAACTTTAATTTAATAAACTTTAGATTCATTAATGATTTGCTTTTTGATATTCAAAAGATCATAATTCTCGAGGAATGTGTGTCTCGGGGCTTATGGAAGCATAGTTTATGTTACAATATAGCGGCTGTCTGCTACAGATTCATACCTACGTAGTATCAATTTCCTTGACGACACTTTCCTTGTGTGATTACTGGGTAGGTACTTGTTCCGTAGCATGTTCCCACAAGTAACTTACATCGCCTATTACTTGATTTATCATTTGTTGATTTTACTGAATGAAAAATATATTCATCTAGTTGAAACCTTTTTCAATGAGCTCATGAAGAGCATGTGGACCATCATAACTTATCGCAGTCCACTGTTGGACGTAAGTTTCTTTGACGACCTCTGTGGCGCAGTGGGCTAAGGTCAGGTTGAGACGCAGAAGGTTGCGGGTTCGATTTCTGCCGCGGGACAAATATTTATATGATCTGCAAGTATTTGTCTCGGGTCTGAGTGTTTCTATGTATATGTATGTATTTACAACAAAAAAGTATAAAAGTATTATATCAGTCACCCATAACACAAGCTCTGCTTACTTTGGGGCCAGATGATGGTGTGTGAAATGTCCGGGATTATTTATTTATTTTTTCGAAGTTGCGCCACTGAGAACGATCTCATTCCCAACCATCCAACGTGAACTACTCGTATTTGCTCGCCATAAAAAGCCAAGGATATCCTTAACACTGAATGTAGCACATACAATCCACATACGCAAATTATAATTCTCTACAGCCAACGCGTACCTTTGAGGTACGCTTATACGGGCAATTAAAATTGCTCAATACTTGACAATCACTCGATAGGTGAAACAAGCGAAGAATCGAGGTGGATGGTACAATCAAAGGCCTACACATGGAGGAAATCGGGCTGTGGATGATGATAATAATGTCACGCCAACACAAAGCTATTTACGGCAATGCCAATATGCCGCAATTGTAGATACGTCAACACAAAATATCCCGCGGTACTGAGCAATTTTGGAAAATTAATCAAATTTGAGTTTGAGGGTGATTTCTTCCCAGAACAAACATTTGTGTGATAAACACAGGTGTTTGTTCTGTGTCTGGGTGTTATATTGTATGTATTTAAAAATATACAAATAAGTATTTTTTGTTAAATTTTGTTGTCGCTTTTCGCGATAAGGCCGGTCATTGTACAACTTTATTGCTAATTGTTTTACACAATACATTATACAAATGCTTGTAATGAACGAATCCACGATCCCCACCCCAGAAGGCAGAGGTACTACTAACTAAGAAGATGGCAGTCGTTGCTCAAGATTGATTTTAACTAGTTGCGGTTGAGCAATTATTGCAAACAATTGCCCGTGTAAGGGAACATTTAGTATGCGGTCCCGTCAATATACTCGCAAGTACTTAACACTGAGCCCTGTATAAAGGCTAGGGGTTTTAATGAATAAGAGATCTTGAATATTGCCTTGGTACTTACAACGACTTGTGAAGAGATCTATAGAAGTGTAGGTACATAACATAAAAAGTAATTGATACAAACAGCTGGAAGTAATAATTTTAAGTTCCTATAACTTTAAGATGTTTAGAGTTTTGTAACACAAGTAATGTGTTACAAAACTCTAAACGAGTATGACTGAAGCATGTTGTTTAACGGCGTTAAATAATAAAATAAAATGCTAGATTTGTCGATTGGCCAATTTAAGAACGTCATAAAGCATTTTATAAGGTACCAGATTATTTAGAAAACAAAAAAACTAAGCACGACTCTGGTTCAACTCAACTCGGCATCCGTACAAAATAAGCAAGGATCATACGAAAAAGACTGGTCTTTTTGAGGATAAAATGAACCAGCACCTAAATTCACCTAGTAAATAAGAAGACGATTCAATATGGTCCTTGTATATTGAATACAAACAGATACGTTCTTTCATAAATATAACTGGAAGCTTATCAAGAAGCCTACTATCGAAAAACATCTACTTTAGTTATATTTTTATACATTTTCGATTTCGACAATTTTAGTAATTATCAAATATTTATCGCGTATTCGGTTGTGATGCAATAACTGTGTTCGTAATGACTGGAAGCATATGGAGTTACTGCAGTGAAACGGGCAGTTTTTCGATTTTACGATAATTATACTTGACACAAAGAAATACATCCAACAGGGAAATTATGGGAATATGGGAAATTATGGGCTGTGAATAATGATGATAATGATGACACTTCAATAAAAACACAAACATGTTCCCGAGTGTAATCCCCTTGGTCCCCCCACAATTTACCCAAGTTAGTCAAAGGCATCTAAACATTTTTGGCACTTACATTTTGAAGACACAGAAGTAAGCATTACATATGTGACACGTTGCAAAGCCATCTTCGCTTATAGAAATACTAACAGACGCACACTTTATTTGTATTATAGTTTACTTTAATTTTAGCAGACAAAAAATACATTATTCACTTTCAAAACTTTTCATTTTGATAGCTCGGGTTTACTTAAGTAGAAAGAAGAGAATCTTCGTTGAGTTCGCAAATGAGTGCGAATCGTGAACTCGAGCGACAACGAGCGGACGGGCGGATTAAACGCGCCCTGATGAAGATTCTCTAGATGAATCGAAACAGTGTCGCTGCCTTCATCGACAAAATAATACGTAAAAAACATATCTAATGTATAATGATGCGTGCAGACTTCACCAGCTGTTTACTACGAGTTATGCTACATATGTCGATTGAACTTCTCTTTGATTACTCTTGTGTATTCAAAAGGGAAATGAGGGCTAAGATTGAACTCGAAATCGCTCGTTTGGTAAATTTTGAGATTCAAATACATTTACGCATGTAAATTATTTATTGGCTTACCAGTTATTTAAGGAAGTGAATATAAATCATCAATATAACATGCTCGTATTTCACCAATACTACCTTTTTCTCGGACTTTTAGTTGGGTTAGAAGGATTTAGCACCTAAATTTACATACCACGAAAGACGGTTTATAGTGATCTTTTAGAATGTATTGATTAACATTGATTTGAATTTAAACCAACCAACCTTGTTTATTTTTATGAGTATACTTAGTCTGGCCATAAATACTGTTACAATTAAAAATAAACAAAATATTACATTTGAATTTGGAATCTGTAATTTTTATATGATTGTTCTGTTCATTGAGTTTTCTTATTTTGGCGCCAATACATTGTAAAATATTTTGCGATATTAAAATGGAGTGGGGTGATAAGAGAACCGAATCGCTGTGATTGCATTACACAAAGTAGGTATGGAGCCAAGTGCAATTTTTAAAACTCTCGATACGCTTGGTATTAGTAAAATGTTTGTGAACCAGGCTATTAATAGGTACAATGAGACCTCCTCTGTTTGTGTCAGAAAAAGATCTGGCCGTCCACGTAGTGTTCGTACGAAAAAGGTGGTCAAAGCAGTAAGAGAAAGAATTCGAAGAAATCCTGTCCGAATGCAAAAGATTTTATCTCGGGAGATGAAGATAGCACCTAGAACCATGTCGCGTATTTTAAAAGATGACTTAGGACTTGCAGCCTATACGTAAGACGTACTGGTCATTTCTTAACTGATAATTTAAAAAAGAATATCGTGGTAAAAACGAAACAACTACTGAAGCGGTACGCAAAGGGAGGTCACAGAAAAAAAAATATTACGGATGAATTTTTTTTTACAATTGAGCAACATTTTAACAAACAAAATGACCGTATTTATGCTCAAAGCTCTAAGGAAGCTTCCCAATTAGTCGACAGAGTGCAACGTGGGCACTATCCGACTGCAGTGATGGTTTGGTAGGGTATTAGCTTTGAAGGAGTGTCTGAACCATACTTTTGTGAAAAAGGTATCAAAACATCGGCACCAGTGTATCAAGATCATATCAAGATTTCTTGAGAAAGTAGTGAAGCCTCTTTACAACACCATGTTCTGTAACCAAGAATGGTCCTTCCAGCAAGACTCGGCGCCGGGTCATAAAGCTCGGTCTACGCAGTCTTGGTTCGAAACGAATGTTTCGGACTTCATCAGAGCTGAAGACTGGCCGTCGTCTAGTCCCGATCTTAATCCGCTGGATTATGATTTATGGTCAGTTTTAGAGAGTACGGCTTGCTCTAAACGCCATGATAATTTGGAGTCCCTAAAACAATCCGTACGATTGGCAGTGAAGAATTTTCTCATGGAAAGAGTGAGTGCTCTATCGATAACTGGCCTCAACGTTTAAAGGACTGTATTGCAGCCAATGGAGACCACTTCGAATAAGCTTTTTATATTTTAAATTGTTTTATATTTATGTATAAAACTAACACACTGTAAGAGTAATAAATTTTATTTGCAATAGAAAGTTTTTTTTTTTCTTTGTTTCAGTATTTATGGCAAGACTAATTTATATATGGAATACTTATTTATAAATGATATGTCGTTTGCTCAGATGAAATTATAAATGTCCTTTGAGATTTGTCAGAACACAAAATAACTTCGTCACATGAGTGTTGGTTTACTGGGCTGGAGCCGAAAGCGATCAAAATAAATGGAGGTTTCACTCGTACCTACACCATCTTGAAACCCAACTAGAACTCGATTAGACATACAATAAATTATCTAAATTCATACAGCACAATGCGCTTCGAGCCCCAAACTAATAACACCCGAAGTTTTAGTACCTACAACGCCAGCTGGTACGCCGAGCTAGCCTATATCTGAGCTTAGTGGGACAAACAAACTCACACTAATCAAACTAACTTCAGCCTTATTTATAAGTATTTTTGAAGATTTAAATAACAAATACCCGGTAAGGAAAATGCCTAATGTACAAAAGCGATTATCATCCTTTTTGGAAGATTGTAAACGCGGTTGGGGGGAAGCTACGAATTGCTTTATAATTTGAATAATGCAATTTGATGATACACTGCCATCTTTTTGCTAAAAGGAAGAAGATTATGTAAAAGCATTATTGAATGAACACTCTTTACAATAATGGTGTATATACGTAATATAAATGTTAAAATGTTTATTCGACTTAGTCACAAAAATAAAAATATGCAGACGAATAGAACTACAAATCCTTTGAGCATTTATAAAATCTAGTAGCGGCTTACACTTAAAGTTGCACTAAAAGTTCCTAAAAAAGCCGGACTTCAAGGTTTTAATTTAGTTCTAAATTTCAATAGACATAAATAAATAATAATGCTGAACATCTACCGCATCATCTCGTCCCAAAGTAAGCAGAGCTTGTGTTATGAAAAAAACAAAGACATGGAAAAACACCCAGACCCGAGAAAAATATTTGCAGATCATACAAGCATTTGACTCTAAGCGGGAATCAAACCCGCCGAATCAAACAAACATGACTAAAAGAAAGAATACATTTTACTGCAGTCTTCTTAAACTATACATACTGCGTTTTTATATTTAATCCCCTTCGACCGAGCAAACTATTGCAAGCTAAACTAGCCGGCTGTGTTTTGGCCGGATAAAAGATTTAAAAGTCGGACTAGCTGCAATCACTTAACAGCTCTAGACTCATATTTCCGACGTGGGAAACGCAGTTGGAATATTGTATCCGAGCTGTATATGCGTTCGAACTGAAGAGGGATGGAGGTTCATTGAAATATAACGTGCATATTGAAATCGTGTTTTATGCAACATTTCATTTGAAGGAGCTTTTAAATTTTGCATACTTACTTTGAGAGCTTGAAATTAGAATATATTGGAAGGTCAATATTTTATTGATCAATATTATGTAAAATAGTTCATACAATAGTATGATGACACTTCTGTAGCTGGAATAAAGAGATTAACAATATTTATAGCAGTCTTAAACTTACACTACAAATCATTGTTACCTTGTTAAACTACTGTAGCTTCAACTGGCTTAAAAACATTGATTTGGTAAAAATGAAATTAAATTGTTTTCAAATATGTTTGTTACTATTGTTTGATTACATTAAACACTTATTTAAATATGATAAATATATATATATATATATATACATATACATATACATGTGTGTGTATTTCTACATTATATTTAAATAAGTGTTTATTTTATTTATTTGTTTTAAAAAATGTTAAATTTATTTTTATGTATTGTGCATACATTATGTATATATACATACATAAAAATAAATTTAACATTATAAATGTTACATTACACTTATCATGATGTTGAAAGCATATTTTTTATTTAACATTGTTATTATTGCTTCTTATTAATTTAGTTAGATAATAATAACTGATGGGAGAAGCCACTGGCTCCTGAAACACAGGTTTTACTATGGAGCCTATGGGTTCATTATAGATCTGTAAAATTGTAATATGTCAATTATTTTATTGTCTTTGTTTGTCTTGTATTCGTTTTTTGAAGTTATGAAACTAGTTAGAATGATCATACAAAAAAGCGCTAGGAACAAGACCAGGACGAATTTCTTGCCAGTTCTTTTCGGACTTGGGTTACGAGGAATTGGCGCCTAAATTCACCAAGTATGTAAGACGTTTACATACTTGGTATTATACATACATACCATAGGATTGTACTGATTTTTTTTTTTTTTCATATTTTTCATATATTCGTTGATTCTTTTAAATCCAGACATAAAATATCTTGTTAAAACTTTTCTTTCTTCGTGTGCGTCAATTAAAAACTCTGGTAACGGAGTGAACGATAAATTAATAAATATTGGTGAACTCAACGCCATCTAGCACCTAGCATAGAATACTAACATTTTGTGAATATAATACATACTTACTTATAATACTTTATAACACCCATACAGAACAAACACCTATGTTTATCGCACAAATGTTTATCCTGGAAGGGCATCCAACCCCCACCCTACACAGAAGGTCAGTTAATAGGTCGCGCAAAGACCGACAACATGTGCCTTGCGAAGACGAAACTGCTCAGATGAAATACAACACAGCGGTCACCCATCCAAGAATTAAGCTCACTTCGTTGATCTGTTAGAAACGACTTAGCTATAGCATGATCGTTTGTTTACGAGTATATTAATAAGGCATCGATGTTATGCATCCTTCAGTAAATCCCTCTACTCCAGTGGTTGTCTTTGCACCCGAATTCAGTTTTCCGCTCCAATAATCCCCGGATATGTGAACAGATTGGTCAAGAGGAATTGCTGGCGGGTGGCGAGTGCCTTTCAGACGACGGAAATAATATAGAAATGTCTTGGTCTTGGTCACACAAAATTAAATAATTGCTGATTGTTTCTAGAATTTTCGGATCAATATTATCTCATTTTTTGTTTTACTCAAACTACTTTTATCACTACATACGTTTTGTTGTTGTAAGTCTTATGTAATTAAACTAAAATTCAAATGTCTTCTTAAGTAAGTTCACTAAAATAAAAATTAAGTGTTAATATATTTTAAAATAAAATTAAAAATCAATTTAAAATAAATAAGCAAATATATAAATAATGCTGGACATTTCACGTAGCATAATTAGCCTCAGAGTAAGCAGAGCTTGTGTTATTATGTTTTTTATAATGCATATTTATTTTGCATATAAAAACACGCAGGCACGAGACGAATATTTACAGATCCTACAAACATTTGTCCCGGGACCGGAATTAACCCCGCAACTTTCTGCGTTTCAGGCAGGCCTACGACTGAGTCACAGAGGTCGTGACTAAAAAAACAACATACATTTATCAATCAATCAACATGTAAAAAAAAAAGAATTAATATATCGCCAGTTTCTTTACACCATTCCCTGAACAAGTCATTAATCGAACAAAGAAAAAATAAACGAATCTGCTGCTTGTTTCTCGCTTGTTATTTTCTAGTTCACGACATTTACAGCTGAGTCAATTAATATATCGGGCGAAAAGCTATTGGTGTAAAATCCCGGAGAACTAATCACAAAACGTACAACGAGTTTGTTCGTTGTTCGTTATTAATGGCGCGATGCGAATTCAGAACGCGAATGCTGCCAACTCTGAACTCTGAACTGGTAATATCCAAAAAATTAAGTTGTTTTTTTGCTGGATATTTCATAATTCATCTAGCTCCAAAGTAATCAGACTCAAGTCAAAGTCAAAGTCAAAGCCAAAACATACTTTATTCAATACAATCTCAAGGATCACTTTGAAACGTCTTACATACTAGGTGAATTTAGGTGCCAATTCATCCTAACCCAAGCCCGAGAAGAACTGGCAAGAAACTCGTCTTGGTCCTAGCGCTTTTTTACATGATCCATCGTATAACTACCGTAACTACGAAATACTAATACAAGAGAGTTTGTAAATTTCAAGTGTGTCGGTTTTAGAGCTTGTATTATAAGTACCAATTGATTATTATACTACATAATGTGTAGTATGTAGTACTGTAAATGCATACATATATACGTAAAACAACAAACAAATAAACAAACAAAAAACACGCAAACCAGAAACAAATATTAGCAGATAATACAAACATATCCTTTCGCGACCTTCTGTGTCACAGGCAGGCCTTAGCCCACTGCACCGAAAAGGTCGTCATGAATGATTAATAATATTGTATGAAATTAATTTATTTGTTATACCACGGCTAGTCGTATAAGATTTAGTATTCCCTATGATTCCCCACGAATACCAGAATGTTGTGCATGCTGTGAATGCTTGTAATTGGTGCATATTTCATAAAATGTTATTATTCATATGTTTGTTATATGTACTGTTGGCGATGCCTAATAAATAAATCAAATGCTTTACTTTTTTACAACATTTAAAGTCCAGGACCCAGACGCATGTCTTAAACAACACATTGTCGCGTAAATTAAACTACCCAGGACCAGATATTAGTATTTTTTTATATTAAACTAGCTACTGCCTGTGGCTTCACACTCATGGTGCTCACATAAAAAGCCTATGTCTGTACCCAAAATGCAATCTATCTCCTTACAAAATGTAATCAAGTTCGTTCATCTGTTAAAAAAGGTAGCAAACAAACAAAACGACAGACATACACTTTCAAATATGTATTATAATAGTACGGATTTGTTAATGTTTGTTGGTGATATTTACGTTGTTGACTTGCTTTTTAGGGGGGGTGATAAATCTTTATTGTATTCTAGCTGACCATGCCACGCGTTGCTGTGGCTCAGTCGTTGAAGTTAACTTACACTGCCATCTATTAGAAACTTATGAAACTTATTGTAGGAAAAAAATCCAATAAAAAATATTTACAGAATAATAAAATCTATCATATCTTTTAAGTTTCACCAAAAAATTTCAAAATTTCATAAAAGTTGGTAAAGCAATTTCGGAGGTAATCCTCCGGAATCATACATAGCGACAAAAGATTTTTATATATAAAGATGGGTAATATATTATGTATAGAACATATATAATACTCGAAAATGCCAATCTCGGGAAAGTGGATGAAACCACACGTTAATAACGGGTTGCTGGTAGGTAAAGAGGATACGAGTAATCAAATGAAATGTTAATAGGCCAAACAAACAAACTCAATTTTTCAGTAAGTACCGGTGTGTACCGGTACTTACGGTTGGCAGAGAGCCACGACCATCGAACTGATCCCCAGACAACATTAATAAACTCTTATTGAATACACTCATGACCGATGCCTGGTTAATGTCTAGTTATAAAATGGGCAATAAAGGGAATTGGTGGATTTGGCCTTCTTTGTAGAACATGCCTGGACAACATCAATATTTGTTTTCAATATTCATTAGGTAATTTACATAGGGATATTTAAATACTACGTTATTTAATACGTGCAAATAATAATAATAATAATAATAATAATGCCGGACATTTCACACAACATCATCTGGCTCCAAAGTTTGTGTTCTGGGTACCACATGACTGATATACTACTTATATACTTTTTTTTTTGTAAATACATACATATTATACATAGAAATACATAGAATGGGGAATTAAGGAACCTTGTTTGGTGGAATGCGACTGTGGTGCTTCAGCTTAATCAATGTCACACCTGTTTATGCCCCCTGTGTTGTACACAGGGGATATAAATGGTTCTTTCTTTCTTTCTTTCAAAAATGAAGACAATTTTGATCTCCAACTGTGTAATTCTGGGCAAAGTTTAGCTTCCTAATCTGAAACCAATTAATAATGTTTTAAAGTGCCTAAAACTCATCATATTGTTGTCAAAATGGGCTTCAACCTTCAAAATGGGTTACCTCTATAGAATAGCTCACCAAATTATAGACTATACATTGTGCCCGAAGGTATAGTTACCTCGTTGGATAGCTAGTTACGAGTAGGTATACCTACTGGGATAACGTACATAAATGTTTTAATGGCTACATTGACTGTTCTTATTTATAAGGTAAATTAAGCTTTCAATGTCCCAGGCATAATTTTTGACCTTTTTTTAAAAAAATGAATTCAAATTAAAATTGAATTCAATTTTGATTTTGATTTTTTTTCTGAATTGAATCACGTTGTCAGCGAACAATTGCTCTTTAAATAACATGTCTAATGAATAAATCAGTTCTTTTTTTGTTAATAATAACCTGTACAAAAACCTTATCAGAATGATCACTTTATCTTCGTATGTTATAAGTTTTACTTAGTAGTGGAAACTTTATAGGACTATGTTATATTTAAGTGTTTTTTTTAATAAGTTTCAATGTTTTGTTTGTTTTTCCAAATAAATAAATAATAATTGTAAGAACTATCATAGTCGGAAATCATTTCTACCTTCAGGGTAGAATCTTTCAATATGTGCACAAAGTGTTTTATTTATACATGTATCATGCATTCATATGAAGCGGAATTATTTGCCGGAGTCTGTTTCTTTAAGAGTGTAATATGAGCAACTTCAAGTCGAGAGTGAAGGTTTCTTTTAGGTATGCGTGCTCCATCTTCGGTTTAAATAAATTGATTATCTCAAAAGAATGGAGATACTACCTTAGATCAACATTTAGGAGACCCCTTGGCGGTTCTGCGTTTTTAATACCTACACAAGCAACAAAAAACAAATACACATTTAAATCAATTAAGAAACAATTGTAGATTGTTGCATGGAGCGCAAAGTGAGTTATTAATGCACAAGTGTTAAGTTGGTAAATTAACACGATTGCATTAATTACTCACTTTAGCAAGGTGTGTAAATCTACTTTTATTTCAGTTACCAATCTGCCTAGTGTGATAATATATAAAATGGTACAAAATTGTTTATTTTTTCACCAAGTCGGTTTTACTCAGCTGATTTTTATTTTGAGCCAGTATCTTTTTGATCTAATGCAAACATTTTATATTAAACTAATGGAAGACATTAAACCTCTGTGATGAATTTATATATAAATAAAAAGTAAAAAACAGTGCAGTCATGAATAACTGTGCAACAATGAGATTTCATATAACATTTCTGCACTGTTTTGGTTCTAAGGAAAAATTACGCCCTTAGTACCTAGTACATGTTCCTATACAAGCAAGAGCACATATGTATGTAATGGAAGCAAAAATGACATTTCAATATTCAAATATCAAACTTTCGTGGTCAGAATTCTTGATGTTTCAGTAGTATCAGGTATTGCCATTTAATTATTCCCAAAGGAGACTTTTTAGTGTAAATTTTTCTATATAGTGAACAGGAATTGGAACTACTCGGAGTAACCGTTAAATTTGCTTGTGTTGTTAGTGCTTTTCATCACGAACACTGTGTAACTGCGTTCAACAAGATTCAAGTTTCTAGATCCCATCTATTTGATCCCACGTTTCCCCAGGGAAGAAATAATAGAGCATTGGTGCTGAAAAAGGATCTAATATGAGTGCCTCCGCCGTAAGTAATAACATAAAGGTTACTTAGGGCTTACTGTTATTTCTTTGTATGTATTATTCGGTAAAAGCTCCTTGATATGAATAACGAAATTGTTTCTACAAATCCGTTCTTGCAATACCTACATAAAACACAGTTCTGATACCTCGTGAATAAAGCTAGGAAATTAGGTTTATAAGGTCTGCTTTCACATTTATAACGTATATACAAGGATTGGAATACTTTTCCGTTGTCTATCTTTCCCGAAAACTACTATCTGTGTCTCTTTAAGTCACGAATAAATTGGTGTATTTTAGACCTGGGTGCTCCATCGTCGCTTACCATCATGCGAGATCGTGGTCAAACGTAGGTCAATCTATGATATTAAACTATGAAAAAGTATGTTTTTGAATCTAGACTTTCAAATTCAAAGGCTCGTATTGGCAAGAGCTAAGCAGGTCCATAAGACGATATTTGCCTAGATAACTATGTTATTTGATGTCTATCTAGATGGCTATGTTTGTCATCAAAAAATAGACATGCTTTCACTTAGGTACATATTAATCGCACACAATTTTCGCATCTAAACAAGGTCTAACTTGATTGGAATCGAAGAACTCGCTACGAGCAACCTAATCGTTCTAAACAAATCAACAAAATTAAGTAACGCTCTGCTAGGACCGTATCTGGATGGCATTTTCATCTGAGCGCATCCGTGTTTCAATGTAAAAAGAAGTGGTCAGTCACGGTAATTACATTTATAAGACGGATACCTTTAGGCCTAGAACGCACTTCGAATTAACTCACGCGGTATAAATCGCGCTATTCTAAAGTCTATTCGGTAATATGTAATTTTCAATGCGGTTTCTACAGCTAGTGCGTCCCTCCCGCCTTACATCTGATTCGATGTTTCATAGAAAAGCGCAATAAATGCTGATTAATCCGCAATGCGCACTAAGCCTTAGTTGACCTATTAATTCCGTCACCAGAATTACTTTCCACTGACTTAAACTACAATAGTAATTCTGGTAGTAGTATTAGAATCTAAATTCCAGCTAGAGCAAGCATAGTTTCCAATCAACTGCGTTTCGTTTAAAACCTTTCTAAAACCACTTTTTGAATCCCAATCAAACGCCAGTGTGTTTCCAAAACAATACCGTCAACGCCGCACTGAATAAATTATTTCGAACCATACTCTGACAGAGAATAGCCTATAGACTACAGACTGCATCGTTTGCCAAACCGTAGTATCAAAGCGTACAAAATCCACGCGCCGTAATCCAAATTTCATTGCATTTCAAGATCAACAAGTACGTCGTATAATGGCGACGAAAAATGATGTAGATGGCGTATTCAACACAACTTACTAGTGCTGAATCAAAAGACAGTGAAAAGCCGGTATCAAATATCTAGTTCATATTCAGAAAAAAACTTGTTAAGTATATAGAATATTACATGGATAGTTCCAGCACAAAGATTCCAAACATTGAAACTATTTCAATAGAAATTTAAAAATGTTATTAGTATTTGAATAATAATAATTTTGAATTTGAATTTGATATATTTAAACCTCCACTAATAAATACTTACGATTTAAGTATTTTTTAAATACAGCTAAGTAAATTTGTCAGCGCAAAATCATGTTCAAACTCCGGCTTTATTACAATACCAGGCATCTCTAGACAAACGAGTTCCACAATGAAACTTAATGCAAACAGGGGAGAGCAAAAACGCTTCGAACGATCGTCGATTCTGGAATGAAGGATGTTTGAGTAAATACCATTCTATGAAACAATGGTTCATGGCGCTCGACGGACGTTTCTGCTGAAAGGGAGGGATGAAAGAATAGTTCGGAAATTTTGGAGATGGGAAGGCACGTTACGGTTGTTTCCATTAACAGATTAAAATCGCGGCTCTGGATCAGGCCTAGTGTGTAGAAATAACTCAAAAATCGAATTCAAAATTACTTTGTAACGTTGGCAACTAAAAAGTTATGTTGCAGTAGTTTTTTAGTGTCCGTTATCCAGTGAAACTTTTTCATAAAACATTTTGTAATGTTTTAAAAAAACTAAAACTTTACAGCCTGGTTTAGGTATCTTTTTTAAAAATGCATGCAATAGTCGGCATAGATAGGAAAGAATCCGATTGTAATATACCAATGCAGAATTCAAATAAATAATTGAGTCGGAGCCAATTTGAAAAGTGTTGAAATATTTTGATATGTTCACGATTTATGCTGTTAAATTCACATTTTTCATATTTCACGTGCCGTTTGATAAACTGGTTGTAGGAATTAATTCTTCTTATCGTGTCACTAGTTATTTCGCACCAGTTAGGAATGAATTAGTATTTACTACAACTAATTTCGTATGATCCAATGGCAAATTTTAGTGACAAACGAAATAGGCCGCTTAAAGCCTCATGTTTAGTTATTAGCAACTTATTGTATTTTTATTGGTTCAAAAACATTTAAACCTTTTATGTTTATTTTATACAAACCCTTGCTGTATTGAGGTATACAAATTATTTCGTATTAGACAGAGGCCAATTCTAGTAGCAGTAGGCCGCCCTAAGGCCCCTATCATTGCATAACAGGGACAGATAATCTTAACGTGTCATTCAAAATACGGATTAACATACAACTGCGGTCAACCAATGCTCAAAGTTGCTAAACTTCGTAGATCTGTTAACAACTATGTTAGCTATACCCAGAGCACTTCGCTTTAACTTATGGCTTCACTATTTCTAAAACTAGCACCATACAGTGACTATCCACGGAGTTTAAACGCTGTTACCGCCGAGATTGAACCCCGACGCCTGCCCACCTACTTCTCAATTTAACTTTGTCTGGTTACTAACTAGTAATGCAGAACAGGTTTCAAGCATGTGAGAATATTGATGAAGGGGTTAAGACGTCATGTTATTCGTGTAGGTTGTGGCAGTGTTGCCAGTTCTGAACATTGAAAAATCATACACAGAAAAGTGAAACTAGCATGTTGTAACTTACCGGCTAGCGAAATAATAAGATAAGATATAAAACATTTGTTTAGTCTAACCACACAAAAAAACAGAAAAAAAATACAGATAAACTCTAAATTAATTGTTTAGTATCTATGCATTAACCCTTGAGTGGCGAACCTAAATCTAGACTCTTAAATATGGCGTCAAGTTGCTGTGGCGGCAAAATGGCGGCATAAGATGTATTTTCAGAAAATCAACTATATTGAACAAACTACTGCTTCTATCAACAATACAAAAACAACTGAAGAATCCTATTGGATTTTCCTATTAGATTATTGTTGTTTCATCCATTATTTTATAATTATTATAATTGTTCAGCTTCTAGATGTAAAAATGGTAAGCGCAAAATCTCACTCGCTCCATATTAATGCTGTATATTTAAAAAAAACATTTTTCTTTATGTAAATTTTATATGTTGTTATGTTTGTCAATATATTGTTTTATAAGTGACATATTTGGTTTTACTTACTTCAATATAAAAATAAGTTATTTGTACTTGAACATTAGGCTAAGTTCAATGGCGAAAAAAATGTCGCCGAATTTTTACAGATGAAAAATGTTCAACGACCATAGAGTATTGTATATCAAATGAACAGTAAGGATTCCGTCCTTCAGGCCACATCAACCAACCGCCAACCACCGCAAATAAAACGCGGGAAAGGTTTAAGTATGTGTAACAGTTCCCGCGCTGGAACTTTCGTGCCAGTTGCGAGTCAACGGAGTTTTCACTACCGGGTAAATTTTACCAGAAAAGGGTCAACGGGTTAAGGTACATGTGGTGGTGAAATGGTAAACATTATTATAATTATAATTTATGTAAATTTTAATAAATTTTAATAATCGCGGACCATGCACTTGGCAACTTCCAAAGTAACGATAAGAGTGACGAGAGGAAAGCTTTATCAATTCTGCATCATCTAGTTCGCAAAACAAAATGAACTGACGGAACACTGAACTCTATCAAACTGACTACTTCAAAACTTAATATTACTCAAACAAATTATTATTATCAAAAACAAGTTCAGGAAGTTTAGTAATATTTTTAAATTAACTTTTTAACGATAAACCTCACGATGGGGTAGTATAATAAAAAATAACCTCATTCTACATGTAGGTGAATTACCCCTAACACCATTGAATATATTTTGATTATTTCAATACATACTTTGTATTTTAGTATTACCATGCAAATTGATTACGTTAAAAATATTTGACAAGTAGCTCTGATTAGGGGCGGACATACAGACAGACGGACATAAGGAAACTATAAAGGTTTGTTTTGGAATTCAGAACCCTAAAACTAGGGACAATTTTGCGTAAACCATATCCCAAAGTAACTGTAAATCAGAAAACCTAGTACCAATAGTTCAGAAAACAGTAAGGCAGAGCTTTAAGGGTTAAGATTCAGAGACAAAACTAAGCACAAGTTTATTCAGTATTAAACACAGCTAATAAAGTTAATATAAGTTGATAACGGGATAATTTGAAAGGATTCTAGTAATAATACTTCTTTTGTTATTAATCGCTGGCTGAGAAGGCTCTAAAGAGAGTAGAGAGAAGTATTACACGTAGGCAAAGAAACTTCAAAGTCCTACCTCTTAGACTTTGGGAGAACACGAGAAGTCATGTTCTGGAATATCTAAAAAGCCCGAAGCAGTCGATCCACATTCAAGTATTACACGCTTAACAGCTGAAATCTTCTGTATATTGCGGATGACACAGCTTAGAGGAACACAGCTGGTTTACTTCACCATACATAGATAATTTTAGAGTACGTAGGTAGGTAATAATATATGTTTTTGTAGGTAGACAAGTCATAGTACGTTACCTAGAAGATAAAGATTGTTTCTAACTAGTTTTAAGGAATCCATTTCTTCGTCTTTTGTATTGTTTAATTAAACATAGGTAAATGTAATGCTTTGAATATAATATGTAATGTTAGTCTTATTTTAAATAAACCTGAAACTTGAAAACTGCGTGGAAATCTTACTGCCTACATTTTATTTACAACTTTTGAATTTTTAATAGTCTTTCTGTTTAGATATTTTATTAGAACGACGGAAATATAATTTCTAAATACGTAGTATTTAGAATTAAATACTACGTATATTATTTGCCTGTATGTTATTTCAGGTCTAGATCTATATTTCTATCTATACTAATATTATATTTTTACAATAGAAGATTTGATTTGAAGAAAAAAATGAAAAGAGGAAAGATTTGATTGTATGTTTATTTGTATTGAATAGGCTCCGAAACTACTAGACTGATTTGAAAAAATATTTTACCGTTGAAAAGCTACACTATCCCCGGATGACATAGGCTACTTTTTATCCCGGGAAAATTGGTTAGTTTCGGAAATATCTTCAACGCGGGCATAGCTGCGCGCGGACAGCTAGTATTCTATAAACTTTTAGAATTACGTCCACATCTATATTGATACGAAGTATCATCTCAACTTAGAGGTCTGGACAAATACCTAATGCAATGTTTTTCTTCACTATAACTCTTCTGCGGAGAGAACAAATTGTATGGAAATGACAGCATTAGTCAGGCTTCAGTTACGTGACTTATCTCTAGCTAGTGTCATATCTATACAATTTGTTCTTTGTCTAGACTCTCTGTTCAGCCATTATTGTGTAATCGAGTTAATGATTGGACCTTTAAAAAATGGTTTTCTGTAAAGTCGGTTTACGGATGATAATTTGACGTGATAACGTCATAAGAAAACATTGATGAACCGCCTCTATATTGCTTGTTCCGCGCTTTCGCTTGCAGGCTCAGGCGGATCTTGAAAATGAGTCATGCTTTTTCGTGCGTGCATCCGGCGTTCATCGATTTATAAGATGTTATCACTTCAAAAAAATAAAAAAAATATATAAATGTTTGTTTATTAAGATCCAATCAAACATTAACTTTTTTGTTTTTTTTTATTGTAGATTGACCTCGCCTGGTGGTAAGCGACAATGCGGTCGACGTTGGGGCACGAAGACCCCTGTTCACTCTAGACTTGAAGAGACCAAGATTGTAGTTTTCAGGAAAGACAAACAACGGCAAAGTTTTCCAGACTTTTATAATAAGATTATTAGGAGGACTCTAATAATAATGGTTTCTGTATGAAGTGTTCAAGCTGTTCTATTATAAACCAGTCGTATGACTAGAATTAATCCTGCAACACATGCATGTTACATCTCAATTTAAGTTGAAACCCGACTCTGAATGAGAAGTAAGCTCTTTGACGCCGCAACTTCAACGTCAACCACCCACCACTACTATCTGTGTCACTTATAACATATATGCAATGCAAAAACTGGTCCAGAAACATATCTTTGGTCTTAAAATGGCGAATCAAACGAGTTGTCCTTTAATGAAGACATGCAAACAACAAATTCAGTAAAGATGGTCGTAATAGTTTATGACATTATTGTACTCTGCCATAAAGACATATATACAGCTTAATGAGTAGTAAGTTTGTCTTTTGCGCTGTAGGTTGTGGGTTCGGTTCTCAGGACAAATATTTGTGTGATCAACATAGGTGTTGTACATTATTGTTGTATTTACAAGCATAAAAGTACATCAGTCATCTGGTTCCAAACAAGCTTTGCTTATAGATTTAAAAAAACACGGGATTGATTCACGTATTATTTTGTCGATGTAGGCACCGACACTATTTTTCATCCAGACACACTGTCGATTCATCCAGAGAATTTTCATCAGGGTGAGTTTGATCCGCGATCCGTGAGTTACTCGAGTTCATAGTTCACACTGATAATAAGCTTCGCTTAGTTTCGCTTAGTTTTCGGACTAGAAGGTACCATTGGTTTAGCAATATTACAAAAAAAAAGGCAAGTTGAACCTACTGCCTCTATGTAGACCAATGGCATCGTAGTGGTCGAAAAAGGCTTGGTTATTTGAAGTCATGCATAACAGTCAGAATCATACGAATGGTGACTTTCGTAGCCATGAATGGCCACCTGAAACAGTATTCGTGTTTACCTATCGGAATGCACGTCACAATATACAAGTAGGTACTCGTAGCCTGCCTACAATGTAATCTATATAATAAAACGTAAAGCGAAAACTTTGTACCCCTTTTTACAAAAATTGCGCGGACGGAGGAGTATGAAATTTCGCATACTTATAGTTTACTAGCTGTCCGCACGCAGCTTTGCCTGCGTTATAGATTTTTCTCGGGATAAAAAGTAGCCTATGTCACCCGGGGATAGTGTAGCTTTCCAACGGTGAAAGAATTTTTCAAACCGGTCCAGTAGTTTTGGAGCCTATTCAATACAAACAAACAATCAAATATTTCCTCTTTATAATATTAGTATAGATTTGGAGCGCAGAATGCTAATATTTTTTTTTAATTATGCATAAAAATACATTAATTAATAATTCATTATGTTTGAATTTCGACCAGTGGACGACCACTGGTTTATATAAATAGGTAGGTTAAGGTAGTAATTATTTGAAATAGTTATGTATAAGAATAATAGCAGCGCCTTTATTTCATAACTTGAACTGATTAAAGGTTAGGCTCTGATATCAAGTGACTGCTAACTCATACAGTCTAAGAAAATAAATTTTCAGTATAAAACCTCACGGTAAAGTTTATAACCATTGGCACTATAGCCAGTATATAGTGATATAAACGCTGATGCTACTAATATTTTTTCAGTGGAAATGCCCAACACATAACTGCATAGTAAACAGGGCTCGACATGTTAGTTAGATGATTAAAACGGCTTTCCGTGCAGCTTGCGTGTTACATAAGCTTAGTGAGGACTTACGTTACGACTTAAAAATACGAGTGTTGTTGTTGTATGAGCGCTTTTTTTCGTAATTCTACCCCCTTATTTATAAACGCCTCTCAACTTTAACACTGCCTAACTGCCTAAAGACTACTTTAGATTCGCCTTGTCACTATTTGTCACTATCGGACAAAAAAGAATGGCAATATTTTAAATAGTGATTCACTTTTGACAGAGGAGAGAATGGTTTCTAATTAAGGCTGCTAGAGTTTATGTTATTTGTTTCATTTTAGGAAGTTTCGGCCTTGATGAGGGCCCGAAAATCAAACTGGCTGGCGAAGTTGCGATCTCCTAGCAGAACCTAGTTACACATGCTAGTATCAACCTCTGTTTTAGCTGCTAGGAGCTATAATTAGTCGTATATAAAGATATTATTAATTGTCAATAAAAAATAATATCAATCAGCAACGGAAATGTCATAATTACCCTTACTCAATCAAGGAAAACAATAATCACTTGATATTTCAAAGCACACGTTCGTAGTGGCCTAGTTTGCGATGTATATTTAAAGCTAGAGATCAGTTTAACTGCTTTCCTATCAGTAAATTCCGCAAATCGCAAGTTAAAATTACTCTCTGCGGATTATCTCGAGACGCCTCAGCTGGTTCTGGAGTCATCTCGCTGGTTATTAGAGATTTTGCAGTTGTTCAAAGCACGTTGCTTTCCTGATTGTCAATAATAAATGTTAAGCAATGTTGACTGATGTCATCATAAACGATGATAGTAACAAATACATGAAACTTTCATTTTGGGTACTAAAATTCATAGTTGCTGGATTGATATCGTCGACTGGAATGGATCAAAAAGATGGCGACAAAGCTGCATATTTTTTTTAAGGTGACAGCGTCTAATAAATCGATGAACGCCGGCTGCACGAACGAAAAAGGATGACTCATTGTCCCGTTACGCTCATTGTCCCGTTACGATCGTAGCGAGAGCGCATGACGTTATCACGTTATACTATCGTCCGTAAACCGACTTTAGAGACAACCAATTAATTTTGTTGAATGAATGAATGAATGAAAATTCTTTATTGTACACCTTTAAACTATTTTATTTATGTTGATAGATTTGTATGTGGTTTCAAATCTGAAAACTTAGCTGCAACAAGACTTGTTTGTGTGAAAGAAAAACCATGTCTGATTCGTCAAAAAAGCTAGTGTCGATGACAAAATTTTAGAAGTCGCAGTACTATTTTAGGTACACATAGAGTGACCGTACGCGTACCTATGGGATTTGTTTCCATTCCTCAACTTTCTAGTTGGCCGAATGCCAAATGATCGATGCGCTGGCAGAAGGCCAGGCCGTCTGTCGACCAAACAAAAAAGGCAAAATAACTATTTACGTGTTACACGTAATTTGGCATTCTTCATTTGTGTAAATGCTGATTAGCTTGTTTTGTTTGAGTCTGACCACGTACCTAAAGGTTAAATAAGTAAGCGTAAGGTTAAATAAATGTATGAAAATGCAAGTACAACTTTGCTATTTTTCAAATTAGCATACGAGATTTATTAAAATTTTAAGCATTCACATTTTGATTATTTTAGCCTGGTCATTGACCCACAGTGATACTAAAAGATTTCGTATGTAAACTATTTTTTATATATTATTAATAGCTTCTGCCCGCGGTTTCGCACGCACTGTACCTACATAAAATGTAGCCTACATGCTCTATTCCAGGTCAGACTACATATATACATACCAAGTTTTATCCGAATCCGTCCAGGCGTTTCGCTGATTGGGTCACATTATACAGATCTACATACAAACATCTAAACATCAAACTATTATCATATTACTAGGATATAATAAGTCTTGCCCAACATTTGTCTCGATTCCCAAACCGGGGTTTCTCACTTCTCAGCTGGTTAGTCAACCGCTGTGCCACGGATCTCATCTACTAATAGATCTTCCAAGGTCATCATTTTCTCTAGCTTTCTGCCATCTCGTTTGAAGTTAGTGATAAATGTGAACATCAGTCACTCATTGGTGCGTGCTCGCTTTGGGAACTATTACTTCCAGAATAAATGAGCCCTTTCGCTTCAAGCGCTCGTGGCGTTGGCTTGGTTATTTCCAAACAGATTATGTGCCTGGATCAGATCACAACAGATCTAGATCACTTGAGCTTTCTGTAGATCGTATTCAACGCATCATAGATTGCTTATCTATTTCCCGTGTATTTCATATAATATTGAGTATAATTTATGTAAACCAATATATCATCAAAGATAGCGACGTTCTGCGTGATCTTTGTTAGGTTAGGAGACGACTTGACTTTTAGGTCTCAGTATGTCCTTGGTTTGGAGAAACAATTGAAACTACATATCTTATTCTTGCCTTCATCCCGCGCTAAGTGTGGTGTTTCTTTCTCGCATTTCCCTCTATCAGCCGTCAGCTCAGTACTCACGCCTATCTACTTCTTCTTCATATAGTAACATTAGTTATTTTAAACCAGTTTAGTAAAAGGATTGAAGTCCACATAGTCTTATTCATAGTCTCACAATCCATCCGTGAAATTACATATTAACATGCAAAAGTCCACATCTGTATTTGACGATAGCTAGTTTTTGTCGCCGAGTGATTGTACCACGTGCGTAAATGGAACGACGCCGACGATCTATTTTAATACCAATAATACAAATATATTTATCAGCCCGTTGGCCATGTACTGGATTGTTCTGGAAAGTTTTGGGGACAGGTGGCTTAGCTATAACTCAGTTTGCTTTGTTCTATCAGCTATTTAGAATGGTATGAGTCAGTATAGTATTGTTATATAAAATAGTTTTGTTATATAAAATTTGATGGTATCTATCCACAAGTTTAATTATATTGAGCTGTTTCTATTCTACTTGGTTATTTGAATGGTAGATTTAGCAGTCTTTGTCTAATTCTCAGAGACGAAAACATAAGTACGTGCTTAGTTTTGTATCTGAATTTAAGCCTTAAATGCAGCATGATCATAGATTAATGAGTGCATCAAAAACAAGCAATTGGTTTACGTTGTCCATATAGAAGCTCAGCAAAGAGCATCAGTCGCTTGAGAGTTTTTAAATGTGAACAATGTTAGTACTCAACTAAAAGCAATAGGTACCTAAGGCATTTATTAGATTATTTACAGATCCATCTGAAATAAATATTGATGGACATTTCGAACACCACCACCCAGTTCCAAACTAAGCAAAGCTTGTACTATAGAAACTAGATGGCTGATACTTATATTATACTTTCTGTAAATACATTAAACATGCCTAAGATAACGAAAAACACAGAACAAACATCAATGATCGTCACATAAGTATTAGTCCTTGATGAGGATCGAACCCACAACAGCGCAAAGACAGCTACCAATTGAGCGGTGATGCCTGAATATAGTCCCCAGAATCAGGGTTACGACAAGTTAGCGAAAGGAGATGGAAAAGTAACTCACAATAATCTCCTTACTCCAACCCACTTACGAACAATACTCTTCAAGACTGCGACATTTTATGACATCCACAAACAAACAGACACTGTCGGTTTTATCACCTCTATATGTGGGTCGGACGCAGCTGACCGCTATAACTTATCCGCTATTGAGCGGCTATTAGACGACGATCAACGAGACGTAATTTCACGCATTCTTTTGTGAAACGACTTGCCTTCTTTAACAATTGCTTGTGTAATAGATTCTATTGACTTTAATGGGGCTATATCGAGGAGTTAGCGAGGTGTTGTGAATTTAGCCCCGACCCTTAAACTATGTCACATCTTTCGAGGTCTTAACAAGATCCCCTTTATGTTAACGTCCATGCCTGAGGAAAGATCAAAATATTTATTTATTTATTTATACTAGTGGTCGCCAACTGGTCGAAATTCGATTCGAATAATTATTAATGTTTTTTTTATGCATAATTTAAAAAAATATTAGCATTCTACACTCCTTCCTCTATATAAACTATAAGTGTGCGAAATTTCAAACTCCTCCGTTCACGCAATTTTCGTAAAAAGGGGTACAAAGTTTTTCCTTCCCGTACTAATATTTATAAGATGGACATAACACTAGCTTATGTCATTTCCATACAATTTGGTATTTCCGCAAAAGCGTTAAGCTACAGGAAAACTAAGCGATAGATGAGCGCCCAGCGTGCCCTAACTGCTGCACGACTTCTATGCAGCCACCTAAAACGCTACAGGTGTTGCAAAATACTGGGAGCGCAGGTGTGTATCATCGCCACAAACTAGAAGGTTAACTTTAACAACTTTAATAATTTCAACAACAGATTTTATTCAGCAAGGTATTCTTCAATTATTTACTAACTTTATCCATGTACTGTCTCTTTGATTGTCGTCTAACCATCTCGCTACCATCTATTAGGATGATAAATTCATGAATCGACTTTACTGAATTTCACGCGCATGATACCATGCCTCGGTGTGTATTGCTACAAGTTTCATATTTACGCTAAATACCTACTTATATATAATATAATAGATAACTACACATAATGCTTTTGATTTAGTGGGCGATGGCCCATCTGAGACGCAGAATGTTGCGGGTTCGATTACCACCGTAGGACAAATGTTTATGATGAACATGGTGTTTGTTCGGTGTATAGGTGTTATAAAGTATCATAAGTATGTATTAAAAAAATATATAAGTATTCTATCGGTCATTTGGTCACCATAATACAAGCAATGCTTAGTTGGGGGCTACATGGTTGAGTGCATTGACTACAAATATGTATTCATAATGGTAATAAATATAACATAACAAACGAGTACCTATACTACATATCATTTCAATTTGTGAAACCTAGTACCAACGCTATGCGCCAATGAGCCATCGTGCTTTCAGTGCTTTGTGATCATTAATAACAAGTTTGCCGGTGACGGAAAACATCGCCAGGGAACCGGCTTGTCCTAGTTTCATGCCATAGCAGCTCAATCATAAAATACTTCATTGTTCCAAGCCAGGAGTATCAATCGATCCATGACTCTATTATAATCGACCTCCTTCTAAAGTCAACGACCTCGACAAGCAAAGAAATATTATTGTTACTTTAATATAAAATATACTTTACCAATTTATTTGTGAACCGTAATAACTATATTTTTTAAACCACTTACCGTTCCACAACAAAACTAAAAGTTAAATTAATGGGCACTTTTAGATAACGCGTAAAAACAAATTAAATTACTACTCTGTCATAAATTATGGTATTAAAACAGGTAAGCAAGCTACAACACGTATAGATCACGTACAATCGTAAAATGAAATCCCATGGAATTTTTAATACTGATGTTAAAATGGTTATTTTTTCGATGTATATTCTGGACTAGAAATAATCAGTTTTTCGATCTTTAGAAAGACTATAGTATTTCGAACAATGGTTCCCATATTATAAGATATGCTTAGTTCAGGGCTATTAAGGTCATGTTAAAGGCTAAAAGTATTTATTGGTTATTTATTAATGATTAGTAAAATAGCATAGTGATCGTATCACCTCAATGTCTATCCGTCAGCCGTAGCTAGGCCGCGCGGCAAGTCAACCATGAGATGGACCGGATGGGTGTTATAGTTTTTAAAGGCAAGTGACGTCTGCCCTTAGCAAATATACTTATTCACCACGGCTAAAGTGGTCATCGAGTGGTCACCAAAAGATAGCTGAGAGTAACAACATTGAATAAATACAAAAAAAAATATATCATTGTCTGTAGGATTTCTTATTCTTGTTATATAGGCACACTCATATTCATCTCTCTGGCTTTATTCCACTTAATTTAGGGTCGACACATGTTATTCTCTTCCACTCTTTCTTATCAGCAGTCATTTCAGTAGGTACACATCTATTTTTTGAACACACGATTCCGAAAAACAAAACACGAACGATGTCGCCGACAACAGCACACCTACCAATAAAACTAAACATTAAAACTCTACAGCGAATTAGCATTTCCCACGGATTATTAAATCTGGTTGAAAATAAACTATTCTTTAATCTGGGGTGGAACAGCTGATGGCAATAACTTACAAAGACAATGCGAGCAGCACATCAATGTCTTGAACCAATTAATTTCACAAAACAGACTTTTTTCAAACGCGGAGGATAATAAAAATAGCTTTTAAAGTTACGTTTGGCGTTTAATAGGAAATGTGGAAGTGAAAGACGAAGTATTTAAGATCTATTAGACAATTAGAATGAGGATTCATTAAATATTAGATAAAGCACTCGAGGTATAGGTAACAAAGGTATTTCTAAAAAAAATGTACAGGTAAAAGAGGAATTTCTAAAAAAAAATGCAAAGTGAAGTAGCGTTCTTTTCGGACCTGGGTTAGGATTTCTTTAAATATATTCTTGGGCAATGCACACAACAACATCCAACCCCAAATTAGGCTAAGCTTGTATTATGATGACCACATGACAGATGATATAAAATTTATATATTTTTTAAATACATACTCATACCCAGACACAAACGAAACATCTATGAACCCTCAACCTGGCACCTAAACTCACCTAGCAATTAAGACAATTTTAAGTGATCCATGTGACTGTATTATATACAAATGAAATTGAGTTGTGCGTGGACTGTACTTACATGGGTGGGTGACACAGTAACATTGCATGTGAGCGCTTCCTTTAGTTTTAAAACCATGGTAAGATGATGGCTCTGGTATTTCAAAATTTGTTAGGTTATGCACTATGGGTGAGCTCATGTCCTGCTCGGATAATACTGCAGATATAGCCACTTTCTGATCTAATAGAATTTAACGACACAAAAAAGAAGACTATGATGAAAAACTTCGGAATGTTTATCCGTCATATAAATAATAAATTAAATAATTTATATATATTTTTATAAGGATAGAATTTATATATTGACTTTTATGATAATTGTGTTTTAAGAACTAAAATAAAACCAACTTCATTGAATAATATTTAAGCACATCAATTCTTCATAAATACATTACTCGATTAAAAGTACAATATAAAATTGCTTCCCCAATTTTTTCAACCTAAGGGGTGGTATTTTTTTTAATATATGGGATAAAAACATTTAAAAAACCGAATTATAAAAGTCCTCTTTTTTTGAAGAAAGATTAGCAAGACTGCTCAAATATATTACATCTCAAACTAACATATTTTTCAAACATCTCATCTCAACAACAAACATAGATATTTTTAATTTCATTTACATTGTAGCGAACGATCGCAAATCATAGTTTGTACGAGTATATGCGCGCGCGCTGCATTTTAGTTAATCGTGCTCAGTACCGTGTCAGTCGCTAAACGGAGATTGAGTTATGTCGTTCCATGTTATTAACTGCTCATTTTGTGAATTACACTCGAAATATACTGGTATCTCTGAGAAGTAGTTCAATGCTAGAAATATGCATTTATATTCTGATATAAAAAATATTTTGCAACATCCATCTGCGGCTTCGTACGCGCCGTAACTATATAAAAATAAGACTATATGCTATTCTAGGAATATCAGATAGACAAATTTTAGACTAGATCTATATCGTGTTTTATCGACAGCGATTCAGACACAACCAAAGCATATTAAAAACATACATCCTTTCGCATTTATAATTTTAATAGGATGTGCTTTGTTGTTTGTCAGTTAACACGGCAACGACTGCAACGGCTAAGCGGATTTAGACGTAGCCTGTAGCCAGCAAAGCCGTAGGCAGAACCTAGTCCAAACAACGCAGCTATTACAGATACAAGACCTGAATCCTACTTCTTTTTACCAAACGAAACTTCTTATTTATAACCGCCTTAAAATAAAGTATGATATTATACTGGCATAGCGGATGTAGGTACGAGGACTGCATGTTTGAAATGGGACTGGGCAGGTCATGTGACTCGAATGCATTCAGAACGTTGGGCAAAGCTCGTCACTCAGTGGATGCCCGATAGTCGGAGACGATGCGGCAGACCCAGGAAAAGATGGCGAGACGACCTAGATGCATTCAAGCCAAATTGGTAAACTGTGGCCATGGAGCGCATGAGTGGAAGGTAAAGGGGGAGACCTTTGCCCAGCAGTGGGGTACTATAGGTTAAAGAAAAATTATACTTCACGTTTGATATCATTCATGTGGTAGGTACCCATAACACAATCTGCTTACTTTGGGGCCAGGTGATGCTGTGTGAAATGTCCGGTATTATTTATTTATTTATAAATACCTTATTTTTTTATAAATAAACTTAGTGAAACTTTAAAAATATTTTTTGGACTCAAAGAATTCGGTTTTCATTTTAGTTTTTAAACGTAATTATTTGAAGACTGTTTAAAAGAATTGATGTCTGTGGTTTAAATGTAACTTCTTCTGATCGTAAGATTCGTACGACACAGGTAAAACAAAGCAATACAAACGATGATATACAGCTCGACCTTTCGGGTATGTTCAAATAGAACCCAAAAGTTTTGGACCCACTGAAGGTGGAAAAGTTGGGCAATCCGAGAGGTATTTACAAATCGTTTCAGAAATCTTCCCTGCCTGTTGTATAATTGAGAAGATTAGCTTGTTCATTTCTTTCGTAATTAATTTAAGTGCAAAGTACTAAATCCCTGTATAAATCTGATGTCTGTTTAGGGATGCGCGAGATAAAATTATAAGAAAATATATTACAATTCTGTATAGATAATTTTTTATATAAGATATAAAAAAGTTGAGTTATCAAATGACCTTTAAATACGATCTATAGATATCTATCTGACTGGCCTATCAGGTCAGTTGGTAGTAGCTCTGCCGTCTGCGCTGTAGGTCGAGGGTTCGATTCCCTCCCAGGATAAACATTTTTGTGTTGCACATAGATGTTTATTCTGTGTCTGAGTGTTATATAGTAATCATAAGCATGTATTTAATATTATATAAGTAGTCTATTAGTTAACTGCTTACCATTGTTAGTTTGGGGCTAGATGGTGTTGTGTGTATTATCCAGCAATATTTATTATTATTATTCACACGTATGAGACAAATAGTATGAACATGTCAATAAAATATATCAATATTCCACCACACCCATTACAAATATTTGCGCCTACGCATCAGTTTTAATGATCGGCGGATGATTGGTCAGACTCAGACAATAACGCCTACCGCGTGCCACGCCTACAGCGCCGATGACAGAGGACATGATGCCAACCCTGGCGAACTGCCAGGATGAGAACAATTAATGGTCTTAGACGGGTCAGCATAACGATCAATACCGGTAATAGATTTTAAAATAATGACTTCAAGTAATTCTGCTCAAAGATCTTCAAATTCTATTCACTTATCTGTCAGATCGGTGCAAACTGATGGAAGATTTAAAGAACATAAAGGCTTTTGCCCTGCAATCTTCTTATCGTAGTAATACGATAGTAGTAATAATCCTTTTACCGAAAATTCGAATTTTCGGTAAATATCTAGTTATTTAGAAATTTCGGTGAAAGGATTAAAGTGGGACTCTGAGGCTTCTTTCTTAAGCATAGCACGACTTGAAACCATTTTAGGTTCTATGACAAGCCTGTTTCCATACGATGCTTTCCTTCACCGTTTAAGAACACTGCTGGGCTAGAGAGGAATCAGTCTTTTCCACCCCAGACTCACAAATCTCCCAGTGATCGGTACATAGTGACTGAAAATCTCGATTATGCTCGATTCCTTTAAATTTAAATTGATAAATCAACTGACGGATGCTACTATAAAAATGCTAACAGATTCTGTGACGACTTCTGTGGCGCAGTGTACTTAGTCCAGCTGAGACGTAGAAGGTGCGGGTTCGATTCCCGCCGCGAGACAAATGACAAATGATTGTTTGATCTGCAAGTGTTTGTCTCGGGTCTGGGTGTTGCTGTTTAATATGTACGAGAATGTATTAAAAAAAAATAGTATGTAAGTAGTGTATTAGTCATGTGTAACACAAGCTCTGCTTACTTTGGGGCCAGATGACGCTGTGTGAAATGTCCGGCAATATTTATTTATACTTTTCTCATACAAATACTGACGTGTGATACTAATAAATGCTATAGGTATCCGGCATTAGCTGTACAAACTGGAATATGGCTTTCTCTAAGCTTAGGTCGGGAGCTTATTTGATTTGTAGTAAAGGATCAAGCAAGCTCAGCTACACCACTTCCTTCAATCAACTACTCATATGTGGGTTTCTCCTGAAATCTTGTTACTCTGGTGAACTATACACCTAATTTTTTTCATGAATAACTCCTGTTGGTGAAAACCGTATGGAAATAAGTTCGGTAGTAGAGTTTATCGCGTTCAGACAGACAGACAGAATGAGGGGGACTTTGTTTTATAATATATACTGATACTGAAGTTAGACTTGATTTGGTCGGTGGAAACTACATCAAAACTGTTTATTACAAATATCAATGTCAATGTTTTGCTTTTCCTCATTTGGCCAGTAACCTTATTTCCAGGAACTAGCGTTGTGCAGCTGCCCACTTCAACCTGGAGCCCTGAATGCATGTCGACTGCATTGTCGCTGGCGCCGGTCCAGCGCACCTGTTGCATCACTATCGGACGACAGGGCAATACACTGATAATCGCGCAAAGGGAAATGGAGTCCCTGTTCGGTACACTGTGAGTAAACTTTCTGGTCTAATCTGGTACCCGGTTGTGGGTTTTGGATGACGCTGGTTTTTGTTTTTATACCAGTTTTAAAATGTCTATTAGCATGGTGACGAATATTTGAAATAGTCAATGTTGACATATTTTTAGAATAATAGCACCAAGGTTATGGTTATGGCAGAACTATGGATAGACTATCAGCTTCGTCTTCTTCTTCTTCTTCTTATCGTGTCACTAATTATTTCTAACCAGTGTAGTTAAAGGATTATATGCGCTTCAGAGGCTCCTTTCGTGCACTTAGGTAAGCCTTAATGTAAGTATATAATATAATATTATGTTACATAATATATTATAGACAATTCCATATTTTAGAAATGAACCAACCGAATTGCCACCAATGTCTTTTGATTTTGTATCGTTTCCTGAATTGGCGTTTATGAAAACATTAAAGTTTCTTTTGAATTTTTCCACGTGTTCAGCCGAACCCTACATGGGTTCGAAATAGCATTTTATTATTCTTAGTTTTTTTATTTGTAAAACCTATTCGGTTGGTTGGTACCATCAAACTAAATTGGGAACTAAGCATTCCCAATTAAGTTAGATAAAATTAAATTAGGATAAGTTGGTAGCAGCAGAATACCAAAGTATCATTTGACAGTTAAAATCCAAATTTTAGCTAAACTTAGTTAGGTTGGTGCCAACAGAATTGAGGCCATTTTCTTATATAATATCAGCACTACGTTTAGGTAAATACAAAGCCTCAAACACCAATCGACCTTACGAGGTATTAGAAGCAGAATCCTTGAAAGAAACGAGCTCCCATAAAACAATCAGAACCGAATTGTCCATCCGCTTAACAGGCTTAGTCAGCAGACCGCAATTCTCAAAGTGTGAGCCAGCCCGGCTGAGAATTCGTAATTTATTCGCTGGAGAGCCGAATTTAATTCGAATCATATTTTAAGCTTCTATCACACTGAGAGCGAGCACAATTTTAATTTTCTTCTGTCTTATCAAGTCATTATTTCAAACCAGTGTGGTGAAAGGATTCAATTGCGCCTCAGTGGCTCCTTTTATGCACTACATGCCTTTCATGTAGTTTTATCATGATGTTTTCATGTTGAAGGTTCTACCATAGCGCTCATAAATAACTTGAACCAAACAATAGACGACCCCTGTGGCGCAGTGGACTAAGGTTCAGCTGACTGTCTGGGTGTTTCTATGTATAACATATATGTATTTACAAAAAAAAATATATTTAGGTAGTATGTCAGTCATGTGGTACCCATAACACAAGCTCTGCTTACTTTGGGGCCAGATGATGCTGTGTGAAGTGTCCAGCATTATTTATTCATTTATTTATTTATTTATCTATTGGTGCACGACCGGATTCGAACCTACGATCTTAAGATCGAAAGGCTGGGATGTTACCACTGATGTGCTTCAGTGCATCATTTTAGTGTAAATTGTGGTCTGATATTATCAAAATTGACTTTGATAATTTCAATTCTGTTATCGATCCGAGATTCACAAAACATGGGATCGCACTGATCGGCTTAGTAAGACGGGAACTGATGTTGGCTGACATGTTAATCACTTATTTGCCAGACACGAAGAGAAATTGCAACAGCAGCTTATGTACTTCATAGACAATAAGCCTTACTATGACAATGGCTTCAATTATGTAGGCACCAACCTAACTAATTTTAGCTAAAATTAGGTTTTGAACTGTCAAATTAACCTTTGGTATTCTGCTGCTACCAACTTATCCTAATTTAATTTTATCTAACTTAATTAAGCGTTTCTAATTTAATTAGATGGTATTAACTGAATAGGTTTTACAAATGCTTTGACTAACTAAATATATTTTAGACAATTCCTAATTTTAGAAATGAACCAACCGATCAAAATCAATTTAGGCTCTGTAAAAGCAGTGCACTAGGTCCCAATTTTAGTCTCGGCTTTAATTTAAATTGAAAAACACAACTGACATTTACAGGTCATTCCAGTCCACGTATTGCCAAGCCTTTTTCGAGGTCAGATTTCACTGATCTTAATATACGGAATAGGGAGGTGCGGGATGCGTTGAGTTTTTGCCAGTCAGCTATTCGATTAATCCTTTTTAAAATGTGGAAGAAAACGTCGAAATCGACTACTTGAAGTAAATCTTAATCAATACTGTAATTTTATATGATCCATATGGAGTCTAAGAATAAATGGAATCCATTTATTCTTAGACTCCATATTGATTACAGTCCCAAATACCAGAAAACCGAATACGAAGCCATAATCCACAATTTGAACGTACCCCCTAGTTAAGGCGGCCGACTCTCTTAAATTTTTCTCCCATAACTATACCGCTGGGAAGTCCTAAATTACAAAGCTCAATTCAGCAGTAATGTGAACCTTAAAGCTTGTAAATAAGAAGTATTTTTCAGTGAGGGTGAGATTTTTTTGCGCTTTCAATTTATGAAGGTATAACATGATTAAGTAAATGAGACTCTATCGTTACGCTTCGTCTCGCCGTCAACGGAATTTCATGTCAAGTTTTAAGTTTGTGGGTTCTGTAGACGACCTAATGTAGAATAGTACATTGTAAACCTAGGCAAGAAAGTGCCTAATTCCTATCGAGTGTGTCATTTGAGGCCCGAGGCGCTGCCGAGGGCATTAAAACACGAGAAACGCACTTTCTCCCGAGTGATACATAGTGCTTTATACTACACCCAAGAGAAAAATAAAAAAAAATCTTCACTATCACTCGACGACATTCTATAGAATTAATAAAATTACCTAACCCAAATTCAAATTTCGAAGAAATTCCTGCGCATGCCTTTAATACTTGGGTTCTTCTTTCAATATATTGTTCGGAAATCGGAAGAGGAATAAATCATTTGGCGGACTTGGAGTAAAAACTTTTTGTCGTTTGACCTATAATGAAAATAACCGGCTATAACCGATAGCTACTGGCAAATCTATGAAGAAATAAAAAAAAATAACACGTTAGAAATGGATTTCCATACACTTTTCTCTCCCGCTAAACGAGTTAGAAATGAAATTCCATAGACTTTTCCGTCCCGCATTTTAGTAGGCCTGAAATGATGTACTTTCTAAGTTATAATTATTTGGAAATGAATGGGCAAGTTTCTCAGTAGGTGTGGTATAAATGTTCTTTGTCTAACCAAATATTGGCTTAGATAAATATGCTAATGAATTCTGAATATAGATTCAGTTTTATAACTAATCCCACAAACATGTGAAAATTTAAAAAGTTTAACATAGAAATTAAACCGATTTATTTATTTAGGTTCACAAACATACTTTATGAAAATTAATATAATTTATTCACAAGCTCCACCAAAATATTGTAAGGTTGAATGTTTGAACAGTTTAAATTTATCTAATTCATGAAATAAAAACTTCACAAAAATATCCTTGGACTAATTTTGTCACACAATAAATTTTCTATATACCCGGGCGTCGGAACAATGAGAAAAAAATGTTTTACGCCTACGTGGGTTCATGCACGGTTTCAATTCCGTGTGTCACCATCCGCATATGTAAGTCGACTAATTATTCGGCTAATCTACACTGAAGCGTACATTCACCGAATATACACCGAATAAACTTCCTTAAAAGCACATACGCACGCTTTTACTTAATTAGACATACGAGTTACAAAATGATGGGGTTCCGTACGTTATTTTGCAAGGTTATTTAGAATAATCAAAGGTATTGTTTTACATTAATATATTTATGACAAGCTTGTAAGCTAAGTTGCTAGTAGCACTGCCTTCTGCGCTGTAGGTTGTGGGTCCGAATTTGTGTGATGAACTTAGGTGTTTGTTTTGTGTTTGGGTGTTATGTCATGAACCTATTTATAAATATATATATAAATATTATATGATTCATCTGGTCACCATGGTACAAGCTATGCTTAGTGTGGGGCTAGATGGTATTGTGTGCATTGTCCACCAATATTAATCTATATAATAAAAATCAATTGCTGTTCGTTAGTCTCGCTAAAACTCGGGAACGGCTGGACTGATTTAGCTGATTTTGGTGTTGAAATGTTTGTCGTAGTCCAGGGAAGGTTTAAACGGTGAGAAAATTTGTGGCATTGCAACGCATGCCGGGTACAGCTAGTTAATTTATATTTTAAATTAGGTGTCCATACCTGCTTGTTTTTAACGTTACCTCGGCAAAACGGCTGAACGGATATGAATTAAATTTGTTAAGCAGATAAATTGTATCTTATGAAAATATTGTTGTCTGCAGTTATTCCAAGGACAGGATAAATATTCTTTAGCATAATCTCACTGTGCGACATACGATATATGTGTGTATGTTTATTGAGCTTTTACATAATCCCACGAACGTGTCTACTAACTGAATTGGGCTACATAAGTGAAGATAAACCGGGTTTAGGTACCTACTCTAAATTCAAGATGATTAACTGCCATTTCCGCCAAAATTATTCTCCTAACCAAAGATATGTTTGCTGATGTAAATTGAGTTATCATTACGTGTTAAAGAAAATTAGCTAATCTATAAGAACCAAACCCACATTGCGGATAATTGGGATTATCCATATCCATACTTATACAATACTTTCGAAATTTTATTCTGTTTGCTTGCTTAACGGATATTAAATAATTCCGTTTTAAAAACTAAAAAGAAAACCCACTTTATTGCAAATAAAAACAAAATTAACCAAGTTGAGAACCTCCTTTATTTTAAACCGACTTCAAAAAAAGGAGGAGGTTCGTAATTAGGTTGTAATTTTTATATTTAATCAATTCAGTTATTTTTTTATTTTTTAAAACGTATTATTATTTTTTTTGTAAATTTTTATTTAATGTATTTTATCATTATTTAGAGTTCGTAAGCACTACTGGAGAGGTACAGGAAAACAACTTAGTTGACATATTTTTTCAGTGATTTTGATTTAACAATCAAACTACCTGTATATCTTTTCACATAAAACAGTTTTTTTTTAAATCGGGTTAAAAAAAACAATTGAGAACCTCATCCTTTTTAGAAATTGGTAAGAAGATTCCAAAATTAGTTTATTTAAATTAAAAATCCAAATATCTAGTGACACGATAAGAAGAAGCAGAAGACATAGAATGTATTTTGACAAAGATCATAGGCTACTTCATATGTAAGTACCACGCGTGCGAAACCGCGAGCAAAATCTAGTAAGACATTTACAACCAATTAGCTCCTGCTAAAGAGTAGCTTTCCCCAAGATACAGTATATTCCTTATCTAATTTAAACAAAATCTGGTAAACCGTACAAACGTAACATATAAAAAAACTTTTGAGACACTTTTGAATGTTAAATATTAATGTGGGCTACATAAATAATAATGTCTTGGAACACAATTAATCAACAAATTGTATCCACTTGAGAGCAGTTCCAACGAAACAACACAAATATTTAGATGACCTTGCAACTTATTATCTGACACTTACGAGCTGGCTCCGCCGCATTCCATTGCACAAACACTACACGCTAGTGTTGTGAAATGAAAAGTGATTTGTATATTTTGTTCACTTGTTCAATGTCTAAATATTTTTAATGAACATACTTACAAACTCAATCAAAATTTAAAAAAATTTAGTTGACTTTATATTTTCTAACTCGTTATCAGATATTTTCATCCTTCTAAATCTTCAAACGCTAAATTTAAATTTCTTTAGTCAATGCAAAATGCAATGTTATGTTTGAACGTGCCTCTTTAGCCCGTTCAAACAGCTCAAGCTGTAAAAAGATCTGAAGATTATCATACTGAATTTTGATTTCCATTGTGTGTAAAGTGACAAAAGATTTCTTGAAAGATACGATGTTTTCTCGTCACTCACTAGCCGCACTAAAGTCTAGACGCACAAAGTAAAGGGCACGAACGAAATCCCATTTATCTCAGCTAGGAATAGTTCTGGATTTAGTTTAGTCCCGTGCCAAACGCATCGTTCGCACGGCCTGGACATTGCAATTCAATTGTTTTGTTTCAAAATCAACTGACCATTTGCATCAGTTTTTGGGTACCGCTGAAAAATCTGTTTTTTCGGCGCCCTTCGGTATGAAAAATAACAAGCACGAAAGCTTAAAAAATCAACAATGGTCTACGAATGTTTTGGGTTGAAAATGTAAGCAGAATTTCTAAAATCATAATATACGAGTATATCTAGTAATTTTGTCGCTATTCAAATATTGAACAATGTTTTAAATATTTCTAACTTGGACTAGAAAGTCAAATCCTGTGCCAGGAGGAGAATGTCAATGTCACGTATTACAAGTTGACTTTATAAAAAGTTACTTGATTGCTCATTATAAGTAAAGCTCTAACTTTAACCCACCTGAATACTTTGTTAATTAATTATAATACAGTAATAACATAAATCTGAATATAATTTGTTATAACTAATTTGGTGTAATGTTTAATCAACGCGCATTTCACAGTAACTTTTAACCTCCTTGTTATTTATTACATCAACTGTAACGTAATTACATATTAATAATTATAGAGGAAATTAAACACGAAGGTTATTTAATAAATTACCTAATTAGCAAGCGGATATGAGCTTTCATCGTTTCCGAATAGTAAAATATTGCGTATTTTTGCCGTTTATTTACTGAAAGTTTCCATACAATCTAAATTATTAGCTTAATTTATTGGTCCTTTCCCAAATTGGGCCAGGATATTCGGCTAAAAGTTACAGCAGTGCGGTAGTACGAAAACCTTTTCTTATACTTACGTGTAATTATTTTGGGTTTGAAAAAAATACAGCCATCTAACAATAGCTTGCATCGGTCAAACGTCAGAACTTATAATAAACATTTTCACTTACCTATTCACGATGTTATATTATTTCTTGAGCAGCAAAACACGACTAACTTATTACCTGAAACAAAATATATTCAAATTAGAACCGTAATGAATTCAAAAACTTTTCAACATTCCAGTCGGTAACAAGTCAAGACTATGGTCTTTCTTTTATCCAAGCCATTCGTATGTTAACGAATGGACGTACCTTGGATTACGGACACTAAAACAAGGAGCTGACCTCACGATGGTCAAAATGAGCGATGAACCTTGAATGGACTTAGGGTTTGGCGTAAGATTCGTGTTTCTTAGTTGAATCCATTGTTGGGTAAATAAATTTTAGCCTTTATTTATTTTCACCCATAAAGTTTGTAATCTTGCGTAATCCGTGTAAAATAAATGTTAATGACTTAGTAAGTAGTATTCACGAGTTTGCTGACTAAATGTAATTAAAAGCGTTCAGTTTGAAGCCTAATGAATATTCTAAATTGAAGTTGCTAAAACAGGCTATATTTTATCGATCGAATAAAATAACAATAAATCTGTGTCTGTTTTTATATGGGAAATCTCTTAACTTACGCCCGCTCCTTGAAGAGTTAAGCCTCTGGGTCCAGGATTTGTGGTACAAAAACTTTGTCCATTAAGACGGTGGTCATCAGTTCGGAACTGGCTCTGTTTTCTTGTTGTTTCAGCACACGTTAGCTTTGTACTTTGAAATACAAGTAATTTACTTGTTTATGTGACTACCAAAAAAACTTGGTATTATTGCTTTTTATATTTTTTTAAACTCTATACGCCTTTCGAAGTCGCAAAGCTATTTAATTTGCAAACGTTTCAAATATTATTCTACCCCGTTTTCAGGTACTTACCCAATTCAGCTCTACTGAATGTCGTTTATTACGTCAGTAGCTACTGGCAAATTAAACTTTATTTATATAACAATTTAGTTTATATAAATGTTTATAAAACCTCAACAATGGTTAAATTCGTTTTTTTATCAATTTAATATTATAACAGCAATAAACAGTTTCGTTGGAGTTAGATTAATACATATTTGTGTTAATCGGCGAACGAGAATGATTTTGGTTTTAGGTTTATGAGGTATGTATATGAGGTCAATGATCAGGTAAACGTATCCACAGACTATTTCATTAAAAAGGATGTTTTTGAATATAAACAAATTTGTTAAGTCTGTGTCCGCGCATCGTGTAGATTAACATTTATGAAATGTATAGGCTTTTTACAACCCGATTCATGCATACTCGTAGATAGACTAAAATAGAACGATTTGGTCCCGAAATGTTTAAAATCGTTCCTTAATTCACTCGTTCAAATATATTCAGCCGGTTAGGAACCTACAAATGGCCGTATTTAGGAATGATTAACGAGAATATTAAATGAAGATAGAGGCTTATTTTAAGGAGGATTAGAGGGGATAATTTCGGGTTTAATATGAAGGCTTAGGGATGAATCTCGGGCGTAAAAGGTGCAACAGAAACTGATTTCAAAATTTTAATAATAAATATTATGTCTTTTACAAAAATACTATTGTAAAATAATAAAAAACCAGCAAACAGAAGGCATTTATCAAGGGCTAACCCCCAACGACAGATGAAAAACTTTTCCATTAGCTATTTTCTAATGCAGCTGCCTTCATCTTAGATTATTATAATAAGTGATTACTACTTTGGAAAAAAAAAACATTTAAACACGATAAAACTATTATAAAAAATGCATTTGTTTCTGATTTAGGATCATTTATTTCTCTTAATAAATGAATGAATTAATATTCACAGAGATATCTTAATTTAATGTTGACGGATTTCACATCCGTTAAAGCCGTTTAAGAAATAAATAAGAATAGAATAGAAATTGAATAGAAATTGTTTATTTGACACACAGAGAACAAAAAACACTAGACACAACAAAAATAACATTGTAGATAAAGAAATAACAGACAACAGAAACAAAACAAGAGAAAATAAAAAAATATATAAATAATAATAATAAAAACAGTAGGTAATAAATTGCTATAGTTTTGTGCTAATTAAGTGTATCAAACATACAAACCATCCCCTACAGATCCGATGTAAAAAAAGCAGCCACTCAAAAAGTCACGAGTCGCGACCGCAACTTGGCTAATTAATTAGCACTAGTTAGCAAACAAACGGTCTAACAAAAACACCAGTGGAATCATTAAGTAGCCGGAAGAGTAACTAAACCAATTGAGACGGTTTTCGGACATTGAAAGGGAAATTCGATACTTTGGCGTCGGTTTCGATCCACACAGGATGTAATAAGACTATTTCGTAACACTACAGGGGGTTAAAAGCCTGCTAATATCGATTAATTTAACTGTCATTTTGTAAGATAGAAACATGATGTTTTGATGGATACTACCCAAATACGGTATAAAAACAGGAGATATTGTTTTATGCTCTCAATATTAGTCCCATGTTAAAAGTTGTTTATTTATGACTCTTTGCTCTAGCAATTAATATTTCTAGGATTAGTCTGTTGGTAGAAATACACAATAAATTTCCATTGAATACATACCAGTTACATAGTAGATTTTAAGGCATAATAGAAAACTTCTTACCCTAACAGAGAAAGGTCACGACTCACTCGCGTATTCAAGGCAATGTTTCGAACACAAGGTTAAAATAAAATTGGAAGAAGATTTTACAAAACTACAAGTTCTGTAAGATCGAATTGTCTGCACCGCAAAACACTTGCATATTCTCAAAATGTCTAATAAAATAAATCATCCAAGGCGTGCCAAAGTACGCTAAATTAGAGTTGGGAAAAAACTCGTATCTACGTTGAACACCATAAATTATTTTTGTACGGATTGTATTAGGTTAGTATATTTTATTTCTCCATAGTACAATGGTCAGTGGACTATATGTTTATTATACGAGTACGTTGATTCTGTTTAAAAATAAACCTACCGTTGATAAATTAACTTACCCGCGAAAGCAGAAAACTTTTGCTTCCAATATGTTAATTGAGTCACAGACTGACACACTTCCATCATAATGTCATTATTAAGGTTGAAAATGTTTTGCAACGTTTAATAAATCACTTTTAGTCTCAGCATAATAAATAAACTAATTTTGCTTCTACGAATTTCTGGAACATACACCGTAGTTACGTGATATTCGACAATTAGGTAATTGCGTGCTTTTTGTAAGATACATATATTCTTTAATCAAAATATGTACGTTTGAAAAAAGGAAAAGAGACTTTTAAATTTTTAATTTGTCACAAACACACAAAACAACCGATATGAAATAGTGCGGAAACATGTGCGGAAAAAGGACTTAAAATAGGCCGAAAAGAGATAACACACAAACACAATTTATTTAACGCAATCTTACGTTGTAATAAAGAAACGGGGTTGCCATATTAGACACAATTATATGCCTTGCCCGCGAATGTGTAAAACATAATAATTAACGACACATACAACTAAATTTTATGCCACCAGGCGCGGGCGTGATTGGCCACAAATAGCCAAACATTATTTTCGCGACACTAATACAAATATTATTAATAGGAAAGTTTATGTGCTTTAAGAGTTCCGTACCTCAAAACGAAAAAAGGAACCCTTATAGAATCACTTCGTTGACCGCCTTTTTGTCTATCTGTATGTCAAGACTCTTTTTTTTTTTCAGGTATGTCTGTATGGTCTCAGGTGGGACGTATCGAGTTGAAATAAATATTAATTAATTTAGCTTACGGTTTCTTAGAGCTGTAAATAAACGAAGCTTCTAAGTCAACGCAACGTTTCGACTAGAATAAGTAAATAAGTCATTTATGGGGAATTCTATAATAATATTCTATAATTCTATAATAAGCTTCCTGAAAATGGTACTAAACTACCTATTAAGAAATTTAAAGCATACATAAAAAGTAGTATTTTCAAGAAAGCTTATTATAATATAAATGACTATATTATTAAAGTTTTTTAAACTTACGCGATCAGAACACATTATTATAAATACTTACGGGTATTTATCGCGTTTATTTACCTATTTTTCCCGAGTCATCCCGTGACCACGACAGAGTGTAAACCTGTCGAAACGTCGGGAAAAATAGGTAAATAAACGCGATAAATACCCGTAAGTATTTATGACTATATTATTGATAAGAATGCATGGCATCATGTCGATCTGCCGTCAGACAGTTAACCGACACACTTGAAATTTATAAACTCTCTGGTATTAGTATTTCGTGGTTAAGGTTATAAGATAATCATGTAAAATGATTGACCAAGAAGAGTCTCTTGCCAGTTCTTCTCGGGCTTGGGTTAGGATGAATTGGCACCTAAATGCACCTAGTATGTAAGACGTTTCAAAGTGATCCTTGTGATTGTATTGAATAAAGTATCTTTTGACTTGACTTAACTTGACTTGAATCAAAAATACGGCCATTTATGACCTATATTTTGATAGTTAACAATAATTAATAATAATGCCGGACATTTCACACAGCATCATCTAGCTCCAAAGTAAGCAGAGCTTGTGTTATAAGTACCACATAACATTTTTAAACACGCAGCCGGGCCTTGGCCCACTGCGACAGAGGTCAATCAAACCTATTACTACCCGTTGATCTAGAAGGCCCCACAGCCTCACACTGTAAAATTTTTACTTAAGAATCAAAAATTTAGTTAATCCCATCAAAAAAATATTTTGAGATTACAAATTAACGTGACTGTGACGTGATGCAATGTTCAATATTCGCTTGTTCGTTTGTCCTTTAATCAGACTTATCTACTTATTTAGTAAGAACAATGTTCGGAGTTTTAATAGTTTATGACGGTATACTACTATACCGTCAGGGCCAAAATACCTTTAACAACTTGTAAACAACTTGTGATTGTCGTCTACGAACGACAATCACTAGTTGATGTAATCGATGGTAAAAAAACTAAGAAAACGATTGTGCAAAAAAAAGTACCTAGGAAGCCTCTCTGGCGCGACGTTCGCACTTGACCGTTTAATTTGTATGTTTAATATTTTTTTAATATCTTAATCACGACGTAACGGCCGAATAGATTTGGATGAAACTTGGTATAAAATGTAGGTATATTCTGACACCGACACCGACTAAACAGTCCATGGTCGTCACCACATTACTATACGTGGAAATGACCCCAACACTAGCCACGGCGCTAGTGTCGCCGCTGTCAAACTGCGGCAACGCAATATCGTATTTTAATCCTTTTCCAATGGCCGTGAGTTCACTATGTCCGTAATTCTAAATATCATGGAAAATAAATTCTGAAGAACTGTAATAATACAATGTCAAGCAATATCTTCGTATCAAGAAGAATCCCCTGTAGTATGTGACTTAAAGATTAAATTAATTTAGGTTATTTTTTTGTGACGGTATTACACGTGCAAAACCACGGGTAGCAGCAAGTTTATAATATAAGCAGAACGCTTTGTGTAAAACCGTGGCGCTACTCGGCAATAGGCACCGCAAAGTTTGCAAAACATAAATCGACTGTCAGGGCGTTTTAATTGTTGTTCGCAAGAAATTATTTTACTTGAAGGTTCCTTTTTCTGTTTATTGTATTGCCAGAGTTTTCGGGTAACTTCTAATTCATAGCGATATTAATGTTCGGAAATGTTTCAAGGCTTTGATTTTTAAGAGATTTACAGTTACAATGTAGCAGCATATAAACGACTTAATAGGTATGAGCAAATTTGTATGAGTGAAGTTACAGTAATTTTTGGAAAACTTTATTCGTTTTTATGGTCATTGAATACAAGTTGTTTTGAAATTGATTTGCGAGACTCGCAAAACTTCTCGCTTACTTTGGTTTTTGAATAGCAGTTGCCGTTATCTAACGCATTTAATGACGTATTTATCATTAAATGCGTTAGATAACGGCAACCGCTATTCAGAAAACCAAAGTAAGCGAAAAGTTTTGCCAGTCTCGCGCTGCAATGGCGTGTCTATTATTTCGCTTTCTTTGTTATAACATTACAAATTTATAACCATTATTCTTTTTAGTTAGATTAAAGTAGCATACCTACCTATAATGTAAGGTACTTGGAATTCTAAGGTTTCGTATATAAAAGTAAATAAAGCCTAAAGAACCTTATTAGACGCCCTTCTGCTCGTAAAACCTCATCTAGTCTAAATGACACGGGCGGACCATCGCAAAAAGCTAAGGCAAAATCGAGGACCGTTCTCAAAAACTGAATGCTCTAACACCACAAAAAGTATATTTAAGGCTTCGAGTTAGACCACTGAAGATTATAATGGCAGCAAAAAAGTTGCAGATATATACATACATAAAACCACGACTGTTTCCTGATGAGGTAGGTAGAAACTATGGATTTCCACTTTCTATGATCGTGAAATACGTTTTTGCTTCATGTACTCTCATGACATTCTTCATACGCGTCGGTTGAGGGTAATACTAATCTGACATTTTTCTTCCCTTATCCCTTAAAGGGTTTAAGTAATATTAATATCGAAATTATAGAGAGTTTGAAGCAAGTACTATTACACATATATTTGTGTAAATGCAATAAATAATAGTTTTGGTTAAGTAAACTGGAAAATCGTTTTAAAAACCGGTGTTTTTTGTTCTGTCAGTTTGAGTCTTGAGCAAACGCGATAAATCTCATTTTACTATAATATCTAAAATAAGTGGCACAGGCGTATTCCCAAATGGAGAGAGTGGTAAAAAATAAATGTATTTTCTTTGTTCGAAGCAGTGTAAGAATAATAGGTTAGGACATTTGTTCAATAGAGTAGAAATTTGCGCTTGGCTGTTACTGAAATTTCAGAGTCCAGAGACTATTGATGTTTAAAATATTTTAGTTTCAGCAAATTGTTTATTTGTGAAATTGTTTAAGGAGTAATTGTCAAAAGTTTTGCTACATTTTTTTATATCAGTTTGTCAACTTCAGAAACCCAGTACAAGGTAATCACCGGTGGTGACACCGGTATACATAGAGTATCATTAACGTTACTAACTAATTCATCAATACTAATATTATAAATTCGAAATTGTCTCGATCTGTTTTTACGTTTATATAAACCTTCTGACGGCTAAATGGCTGAACGGATCTTGACGAAACATGATTAAGAAGATACATTGTATCTCGGAGATAGACATAGTCTTATTTATATGTAGGTACCTACGACGAATGCAAACCGGACGGCAGGTAATATTAAAACAAGTATTAAATAAGCCGCAGGATATGATTCAGAAATACATACAGATTTGCAAACCTCTTTTGAGCTCTTCTGACTGCCAAATATTATTTTAGGCCAACATGTAAATAATATTCGCCGACAATACATCTGTTGCGATAAACCCTTTCAATCATCCCCCGGGTGGTGTACAAGGATAACTGACAAAAGGCATCGAATGCGAATAACTTGCTTCGCCAGCATCAGTTTTTGACGCTAGCAAAAATAATGGAGAGTCCATCAGGAATGTCAATATCTGTTTCTGTTAGGCCATAGACATCGGACGACTTTAATAAAGAGCTAGCAAGTTTGTAAAATATATACCTAACAAAAAACAATAAAATGTATAACAGAAAAATTGTGATGAAAAACATCTTGAGGAAACTTGCATGCCCATAAAATATAAATTTCTTAAGACATTTAAAATGGGACTCAATCACTCTCACTTGAGGGTATGCCAGAGGCCCAGGTGTGAGAACATTGGAAGCCCGATCCTGGCAATCACATGTTACTCCACACTAGAACTTTCGTGTATCATGGATGAATCAAAAACATTATACCTAGAATCCAGACTTTGAACATATACTTGCAGTTATAGGCATTATTAAAGTCAAATGGTGGGTATTTACTCTCGGTAGGTGGGTTTATTCTCATCGAGTCACCGAAGTCATTAAGGAGAAACTACGTATCATGACATTGGGGCTAAAATATTGATCTCTGATTACTTTCTTTACACAAGGAACCCCAGAAATACTGCTTAAGGTACTAAATCAGATGTAGGTCGTTTTAGATTTACAGTTGATTAGGGACTAGTGTCCTTATTGTGAACACAGGATGTACTTCCTTTGTAGGGAATTTACTACTATTTTATTTGGATAATAAATAAGTATTCAAAGCTAGGTAATGAAGATTAGAACAGGAAGCATCCTCGTAACTCCTGGAGCAATTCTCAGCTTTGTCTTATGGATTTTTGATAAACACGGGTAAAACCCGTATAATTTTGTCGATGAGGCACTGACACTGTTTTGATTCATCTAGAGAATCTTTATAAGCGTGAGTTTGATCCGCGGTCCGCTCGTTGCCGCTTGAGTTCACGGTTAGCACTTCTGTCTATGGTAAGATTACACTAATTTTTTTGAGTAATAATTATAATAATAATAATAATAACCGGACATTTCACACAGCATCATCTGGCTCCAAAGTAAGCAGAGCTTGTGTTATGGATACCACATGACTGATATACTACTTATATACTTTTTTTTTTATTTAAATACATTACGTATTATACATAGAAATACCCAGACCCGAGACAAATTGCAGATCATACAAGCATTTGTCCCGCGGCGGGAATCGAACCCGCAACCTTTTGCGTCTCAGCCGGACCTAAGCCCAATTGCTCAGCAACTGTGAACGGTTTCGGGATCGATTCCTTCCACGGGACAAATGTTTATATGATCTTCAAGTATTTGTCTCGGTCTGGGTGTTACTTTGTATAATATGTATCAATACAAATAAAATAATATACAAGTAGTATATCAGTCCTGTGGTACCCATCACACAAGCTCTGCTTACTTTGGGGCCAGACGATGCAGTGTGAAATGGCATTAATTATTTATTTATTTAACTAGCATATATCAATCAGTTTTCTGTAACTGCTTTAAGTAAGCAATTTATATAACCCGTGCAAGCGTACTTTAACGGAGTCTAACCTAGCGTGTGCTAAGTTTAGTGTCAATGCTCCAAAGCAAGTAGAAAGAAAGTACACAAACAGAGGTACCTACGTGTATAATTAACGGACACACCTGTCCGCAAGCACTTGACATTTCAACCGTCTACTTTCACCTTTTTTACAACGGATCAATACAGCTGGTAAGTGCAACTGCACACATATGATTCTAACACAAAATAAATTGGCCAAACGAATGTGAGCACGCTTAACAAAAGCTTCTGAAGTCAATAAGGTTAAAAATTACTTGTGGTCTGGCCCTAAACCAATTCCACACTATCTGGTTATAGATTACTAGCTGTTGCTCGCGACTCCGTACGCATTTTTTTTAAAGGAATTGTACCTCATTTTACTCCGTTATGAGAGTTATTCTGAAAAATCCTAAAACACGAGTCCATTTATTTTGCATTTTAAGTATCCAAACCAAGTTTCTAAGAAATCGCAACACCTGTTAAAAAGTTCCCATACTAACTTACTAACTATACTTACTAAAATGACACCTCATTTTACCCCTTTGTTAGGGTTATTTAAAATATCCTGAAACACTTGTCCATTTATTTTGCATTTTATTTATTCATATAAATTTTCAATCATACCGCACCATGCGATAAAAAGTTTCATACATTCGTTTTCACCTTTTTCACCCGGTTTTGCTGTATAAGGAAGCTACCTTCCAAATTTCAGCTTTCTAGCTTCAGCAGTTTCGGCTCGGCGATGATGAATCATTCAATCAGGTTAAGCTCTTTTATAGGTATAGATTTCGTAATTAACTAACCTAACAACATCTTATAGTGACTATATCTATATGTTAGAGTGAGAGAGGAGGAGCCTGCCTATCGCTGTCGTATGCGTGAGAGAATGGAAAGCCAGACAGACTGGCGCCGTAACGCATTACGTAACGAAGCGGTTTACCCTCCCATAAGAAGTTATCACGTCAAGATTTTTTATGTTTTAAATAAATAGATTGACTTGGCCATCGCATGAAAACATAGATGTTTGTTCTGTGTCTGGGTGTTATAAATTATGTATGTATTTAAAAACATATAAGTATTCTATCAGCCATATGGTCACTATAATACAAGCTATGCTTAGCTTTAGGCTAGATGGTGTTGTGTGTGAATTCTCCACCAATATTATTTATTTATTTATTTATTTATACTGTGATTAGTCTCTAAGGGCACTGAAAGTGACATTACTGGGCAAACAGAAAAAATGAACATATGTCTAGAGCCGGTAACGTTACGTACATATATATTGCAATTATTTACCTCCTGGTATTGCAAACGTCATAGGTAACGGTACACCATTTACCATGTTGATTAATCTTATGTTTACTTTTGCTGGCTCAGTTGTAACAAAAAATCTATAATACTTTTTAAAGGATGTGGAGGCATTGAAAACTGGTCTACAAAATAGCAGAGGATTGCTACAACACTTGGTTCCTTTGTCCATACTTTAACTATTAATAGTTCCTCAGAAAGACGGCCTCACTCGAGACAGCTTCAGGCATCTTTGTACGAAGCTTTGGTGTCCAATATCCTGAGTTTATGTCCTGAATATGGCAAGCAAGCAACGTTAGAGTCTGTTCGCTATGAGAAGAGTGCTGAAATGATATTTAAATCAGTGCCTTAAGGTACAAAATGCTGTGACTCGCAACTCTACTTATAACAAACACATTCTTGTTTGTCCGACGCCGACGCCTTCTGCTTACAGGCTGTACGTCTATTACTCTAGTTAGTATAATAACTAAACTAGTACCCCTAGTAGTAGTAGTAGCCTTTTATTATTAGTGTTTTTTTGATGATCCGACGTCGTTTAAACGTCGGTCGTTTGGTTTGATAACAAACCTCAAGCTCAGATCGTCAGATCAAGAACTAATCATAGACTTCTGATTTTAAATTGAAATGCTATCGTAAAGCCTTGGCTTGGTTTTAGATCAGTCTTGATTTTTGTTTAGGAGTACGGCCGCTAGTATTTTACTTATATTATAAATGCGTTAGTTTACGTGGATGTTTATTTTTATAACTAAACAGATTTGGACAAAACTTGGCATAAATGTCTGTAATGGAGTAACATAATATAGTCATATAGTAATCCGCTATCGCCTCCGCGATGTCAAGGCGCCTCCAGGAGGCTCATTTTGTCTCTGCACAATTGTCGGGCGGATGAGATTGTTTGTTTCCAGCGAATCATGTATGTATTATTTTGTGTTTTATTGTATTTGTGAATGATACTCGTATATATCATACACTTACCTTTTAAAGCGTCGTGACTAGAACAAGAATGTGTTATAACATCAAAGACAATACTGCGTAACAGCAATCAATGTCTCAAATATATCAGTTTTTAACCGACTTCAAAAAAGGATGAGGTTCTCAATTCGACTGTATTTTTTTTTATGTTTGTTACCTCATAACTCCGTTATTTATGAACCGATTTGAAAAAATCTGATTTCATGTGAAAGGATTGGTCCATATAAACTTTATAAAAATCGGTTCAGTAGATAGGTTTTTAAATAAAACACTGAAAAAAATATGTCATCTACTTGGATGAAACGAAATATTTATATTTTGCTTTCCTGTGATTTTCCTGTGAAAAATGATAAGTACTAAAAAGCGTTAAATAAAAACTTATTTAACAGGCTTTAAAAAAAGTAGGAGGTTCTCAATTCAGTTGTATTTTTATGGGCTCTAATTCATTTAATGAAATCGGTTTTATTTTTAGTTTTTATAACGTAATTATTGTAGTCTTAGGAGTGATGGGCTGTGGTTATTTTCTAGTCTTTCAGCGTCGTATATCAAATGTTATTGTTATTGTTAGCAAGTGTCATTTTATTTTCGTTTGTTTTGAAATCAGGTACAGAACTGTTTTTAATAAATTTTCAAAATTTAAATTTTAAAAATTACATTTTAAATTTTCATAGATCTTGTAATGGATGATAATGGATAAATATTTTGGACAGAAACTTGTACTCGTACAGGTACTCGTCAATTCATCAAGTATCACTAGACGTATCACATGACCATACCTAATTTTGATTTTGATTTGATTATTATTTGATTTGATTTGATGTGAACCAAGCATTCATTTAACATTTAACACATACAGCATATATACTACCAAGCGTGCGAAGCCACGAGCCTAGACATAATTCGTTCAGTGATATTGACGACCCGGCGTCGTTCAACCACACCACAGCACCAAAGAGCGAAAGTCTCGCGTTCCGAAGCAAAACTATCGCAGCAATCTCCCGGCTTAGTACACATCTGTATTCTGAATTCGAAGCATCAGAATTCATGGTGAGCTAAATATTCCAACAGCCCGAGCTCCATTATAACTTCGATTATAATTGAATACCAAACTAAATAGGCACGCCTTTCAAGAATTATCGAACGTTAAACAAAGTGTTAATATTTGACTTTCTCGTTTAAAGTTAGAGAACCTTGCCGTAATTTTATTAATAAGCGTACCTAAACGAGGGCTGTCACTGTGGGCGCAATTTTTCTTTGACGATAAATGATAATTGAAATTTTTTTCAACCATGTTTTTGGTAAGCTTTTATGTCTATTCGAGAGCGTTCTTGTACTAATCACTCTTTTTATTTATTAAATTGGATATTAGCATATTGTTTTACTGTCAATCATAAGTATTTGCAGTAATTACTTTAGCTGTATTTATGCAACTATTCAGACCTTCCATTCAAGTCGTGTTTTATGCATAAAGCTATTTCTAAGCTTCTCAATCACCGTCTTGTATATATAGAGATCAAGACGGTGAACTGCCAGAGACAATACATTTCCCGAAAAGCCTGATTTGGTTCAGTTCAAGAGTAATCGGCCATCGGGTTTAATAAAACGATCTCTGATTGAGGTCCAGTTAATGAAGATTGTCATTTGCAGTTTGTCTTAGCATAAATCATGATTTTATTTGATTAGCTTCCATTCATAATTTTGACCGCATAGAAACATTTACACCCTATGGAACCTACCAGAATTATGGAACTATGAGTATCCTATTGTTAATACACGCTATTTGCTATATACTTGCATTGCCTTATGGTTGAGGTTTGAAGGAGTAACACACATTTCACATTCTAACTAAATCCGCAAATTAATATTCGTTTGATTATGAAAACAGGTAATATACATCCAGCGTGCTTGGCGAACACGATGTGAGTGAGCGGACCGTGACCGTGGCTCAAACTCACCCTGATAAAGATTCTCTAGATAAATCGAAACAGTCGGTGCTTTCATATACTAAATAATACGTGGATAAGGACCGATTTTTTCAGAATGTTTCGTAGATGTAGCAGGACTGGATCACGTCATTAGTAATAACGGTTAATATTTAACGGTAAGCTCCAAAAAAATATAGACACAAACTCGTTGTAAGAACGCTCGTGTATTCTTGGTATCCGTACCAGCTAAGTGGACGTACCCTACGTGACACTGCATTGCACCTGTCATTGCGCATAGAAGCAGAAATACGTTGTTATTTTTGTATCTAAAAGAAAGTTTATAAACTTGTATTATCTAATTAATAGATCTATCGCCACAATTTTTTTTCATTTTCATATAAATAAAAAGTGTCGCCAGGTATGAATTACCAAATTAATGTCATTTAGTATCTAAAAAAGAGATGGATTATCAATAAAATCGTAGTTCATTCATGTATAAAAACTTGGTTTTCAAAATAATAGGTTTATTCCTTAAATAATAGCTTCGTACTCAGAATGGTAGATCTGTCGATTAGGTTAGTTCATTTTAATTTGTAATGATCGTTAGCAATGAATTTGATTGTATAGTTATCAGAACATATAATAAATACAAATATATTGATTTAATACTTAATAATATATCCCGATAATTATATATTTATATATATATTTCTACTGTACATGTGTATCTCACTGAACTCCTCCTAAACGGCTGGACTGATTTTTTTTGTATGCATTTGGGTGGCGCCCTGAATGGTTTAGATTCACAAATCAGCCCAGCAGATGGCGCTGCAGTCGGTACAATTAGATATATTTTTTTCTTTTTAAAACGAGCGGACGAAGTCGCAAACAGTACAGCTAGAGTTATTATAATAATATTAATGCCGGACATTTCACAAATTATCATCTGGCCCCAAAGTCAGCAGAGCTTGTGTTATGGGTAGCACATGACTGATATACTACTTAAATACGTTTTTTTATCAAATACATACATATTAATAATAGAATTAGTAATATAATTGTTTTTGTATTGTTTGGCGACTACATCTTGGCGACAGATCTACTATTTTGCTGATAAACCCTATTATTTAAGATATATAAATCCAATTAAATCGGCAATGCTTAAATCATACCCTAAATAAAATAAGTACAACCTTCTACAGTTCGTATAAGTTACGCCTCAAACGCTTTGATTAATCGTTCCATGAACTTTAATAATAATTTGTTTTTAGGGTTCCGTAGCCAAATAGCAGTAAACGAAACCCTTATAGATTCGTCATGTCTGTCTGTCCGTCCGTATGTCACAGCCACTTTTTTCCAAAACTATAAGAACTATACTGTTGAAACTTGGTAAGTAGATGTATTTTGTGAACCACATTAAGATTTTCACACAAAAATAGAAAAAAAACATTAAATTTCTATACTTAGAACTGAAATTCAAAAATTTTTTTTCATCAAACCCATACGTGTGGGGTATCTATGGATTGGTCTTCAAAAATGATATTGAGGTTTCTAATATAATTTTTTTCTAAACTGAATAGTTTGCGCGAGAGACACTTCCAATGTGGTAAAATGTGTGGGGACACACATTGTCTCTCGCGCCCCCTGTAACTTCTAAAATAAGAGAATGATAAAACTAAAAAAAAATATATGATGTACATTACCATGCAAACTTCTACCCAAAATTGGTTTGAACGAGATCTAGTGAGTCGTTTTTTTTTAATACGTCATAAATCGTAAACCGCAATTTACCTTTCATTCAATCAACTCAAATATAAAAATAAAAAAAAATATACATAATATAATTTCATAAACATAAACCTTATGCATAAACCGTGAACCATTATTTTCTAATAATAAATCTGTAATAGGTGCCTAAGTTAATAATAATTATAATTCGCGCGGGGCGTGGCTTGATCGGTATCGCCAGATGTGCAAACAAAACTTTCATGGAGTTCATAAACAAAAATGTTTTTTGCAACAACAATATGCCAACATTACTTTTTGGAGACTTCAACGAAGATTTTTAAACGACAATTGTATATTGTCATTCATGCAAAACGCTGGATACAGGACGTTATTACCACCTTGTCCAACTACGCGAGGAGGCACACAAATAGATAATATTTTTGGAAATATTTCTTGTCAAACTGGAATATATATTAGCTTGTTTATGGGCTCGCATATCTTAATCTTAATCCCATCATTTAGGTACCCAATTATCATTTTTACTTATCAATAACTTAATTTAAAAAAATACAATATTATTACAACATCGATCAAAGTTACAACTACAAGAACTTTTATAATATGTTACTTGCTGCTACCCTTCATGGGCGAGTCCGACTTGCACTTGGCCGCTTTTTTATGTGACAGCGAACAACTGCAGCGAGCAACTGCTTTGTTTAAATACATTGTCTAATGGTTATTTTTTTCGTAAAAACAAACTATTTCATTTTTCAGAACGTCCATTATCATTATAATCAGGTTGCTAGTTTTACTAGTAGAACTAGTTTTTAATAGTGGAAACCTTACTCGATTTGTGTAATAATTATGTTATTTAGTTCTAAACATAACATTTTACTAAATATATAAAAAGTAACTTTCTAGAACTTATCAGCACAGTACCATAAAATAATATAAATAACAAGACAAAGAATAAAAAGCTTCACTTTTGATAAGGGTAAGACTTTGTTATGATTTCTCTTTACCTATGATTAATACCAACAAGAACAGTGGTAGTACAGCGATAAGTTATCCTCCATTGAACAATATTGACTTTTCTATTAAAAAATATATTATCTAGCTGTCGCGGCTTCGCACGTGGACCAACGTCAAAAGTAGCTTATGTCCGTCCCAGAGATATCAAATTTTATCAAGATCCGTTCCGCCGTTTAGCCTTGAAAATATACTCGTAACAAATTAACAATCATGCACCCAGAGATACATTCGAATTTATATTATTAATATTAATTATAATAGTTCCGGATAATTTACATACAATCATCTACCCCCAAATAAAGCAGAGCTTGCGTTATGGGTGCAACATCACTGATACACTACATATATGTATGAATATATATTTTTCATTATACATAGAAATATCCAGACCCGAGACAAATACTTGCAGATTATTCAAGCATTTGCCTCACGGCGGAATAATATTAATAATAATATTTATAATATTAGGTATAAGTTTTACCCTACCTCGAATTCTAGGGGGGGCCCTTTTCGGTCAAGTAGATAAGTAAGAAAACGTATTTCATTAAGCAAAAAGGAATTTTATTCTGTTGCAAGAAACGACAGGTTTCAATATCCGATACGATATAGAAATACGTACGTTCGAGAACATAATAAAATATTTGAAACGCCGCCGCAGTACAGATGTTTATGTGTCCATAAACTTAAAGCATGTACGTAGCATTCCAAATAACCGAAAGCCTTATACTCTTCGAAGTTACGATCTCAATTTCAATGTTAGCATCTAGTTTCTAGCGTTGCAAATCATTGTTTCAATATGTTTGCTGGAAAACAGTAGATGCCTCCCAAATCCACAGCTTGAGATCTTAATGTTGTTAAATATTTATCTAGCAGATAATTACAGAAATGCACAGAATAATATATACAATAATACAATAATATACAATAATATAATTTACGTGTGAAAGAGTTGAGCTATCTGAGGACCGTTTAAAACGATCTATAGATAGCTCAATGATCCAGATCACTGGGGCGGCACCCGCAAGACACTGGCGGGATTGCCATTTAATACATCATGTATTGAAAAACAAGCTATAAATAATTATTATGAATGAGAAATTTAGGGCAGATCTTTGTTTTTCACTTAGACACGCAAAAAAACAGATTTAGATGATACTTGATCCAAATATCAATTTTGATTTGAAATAACATATAGGCTACTTTATAAAGTACTACGGAAAAAGCCGCGGGCAGAAGCAAGTTTAAAACAAAGCAACTGTAAACTCATAAGATTATAGTCAAGATGTGTTTCAAGTGTTCGCAAACACGTTGAAGTTCATTACCGTTACGTATATAGAATAACGAGATTAGATATTTATTAATTAACTAACAAAACAACCCCAGAATTTACAATACCGGTAAACAAGAAGTTAATAATTAGAGAATAATTCAATTTCAATAAACAACCCGGCATTCAAACTGCCTACCGGCTCGAAGCCTAACTCGTAAACTATAAAACATTTCGAGTAACATTTCGAGTATCTCCGTCGTAATTATACAAATAAAACGCTGAATATCGAAATCATAAACCCTGGTAACCACTGTGGCATTTATATTTCCAACTTACCGTGTTTATAAGCACGAACAATCACAACAATAGACACAGAAACATACACGCGGTCGATATGAACTGGGCGGGCGGCGTGCGACCGGCTCGGCGTACTGACGGACACTGTAGGGCGGGCGGCTCGGGTAAGGCATTCGATTGGGGAAGATTTAGCGAAGGCTTCGATGGCATGAGGTCTGCGGGGTCGTTGACGGGACGAGTTCAACTTTCCCCGTAAAAATATTAACGTTGCATTAATTTCACCTAGTTCGACGTGATTGAAATTAATATTTATTATGTGTTTTTTTATCCCGTTTTTATTTTGATATTTCGACACAGTTGCATGCGTAAAGAAATAATAAAAAATAAATAAAAAAGGGTAAATAAATATACATTGTTGAATAATCAACACACATCAGACCCAAAGTAAGCATAGCTTGTACGATGAGAACTACATAGATGACTAATATAGTAGTTATATAATATTTTTAACTACATACTTCTGATATTTTATAACCCTGATAGACACAGAATAAACATCTCACAAATGAATGGTCCGGTAACACAAGTTTTTAGGTTATTTTATTCAAATAGCACTGTCTTATTTGACTATTGATAAAACTGTCTTTAGGCGCGCAAAGACACTTTTTGTTGCCGACACGGCACACCATCACAGGAAACCGATGATCGGCGATTATGGTGATGATCGGACACAGTCGCCTGTTGATACTACAGGCCACTGGTACAATTCGTTGCTTGTTTTCCGTCAGTAAAATAATAAGGAAATTTGTTAATGTTGCTTGTGTCTTTAACTGACGACTTTTAGTTTCCAGTTGCCGACACCGAACACCTTTTGATCGTCAATTAGTATGTGTTAAGTGGAAGCAACTGGACACAAAACATTTACGTGTGCGTAGGGAGTGGATGATTTCATACTGGTTCTATAGAAATTAAATATTCATCGGTTGATAGTATCAGACACAAGACACAAAAGTGTCCAGGTTTGCACCCTGCCTTAGTGTTTTGGAGGGATTTAAGGGATTTTAAGTTCGAAACAAGGATTACAAAATACAAACATTGGTGTGTAGAACCTTAGATTCACATAATTGACGTTACTAAAACAAAATAAAAATCAAATTAAATAAAAACATTTTTAACGGTCACTGTGTTTTCAAAATTATTTAATTATTTAACGGTAGCAACATGATCCAAGAGGTGGCTCCTATCTGGCCCGGCGTGTTAGCATTGCTATTCAACGTGGCAGTGCCGCCAGTGTCTTGGGAACGCTGCTCTCTGGCAGTGATCTGAATCAGTTGCTTCAGCTATCTATAGATCAGTCAACTGTTCCTGTTGTCAAAAACTCAGGTTTGTTCAGTGTTGTTGTTGTTGACAACAACAACAACAACAACAACAAACTGTTGTCCTTAGATAGCTCAACTGTTTCACATGTATTTTAATATTATTGCATATTAATCTGTACATTTCTGTAAGTATTTCTGTAAATACAATAATAAATTAATAAATCTTTAATAAATAAATAAATATATAATAAAATAATCTCCGTTATCTGGGGTCCACTCTCTTAAGCCTTCGGAAATAATAAAATAATAATAAAATTTTATTTGGAACATATAAACAAGAGGAACATAAATATTGATAGTCGATGACATATCCAAAGTCTAATCCAAATTTTATGATAATAACTTCAGCAGTAACTCTTCATGCTATCGCATTGAACTTTTTAGTCGTGAACCCAAACAAAAAAATGTTTTACGGGTGATAATTTTACGTGATAACGTCACAAGAAAACATTGACGAACCGATAGTGCCTCTCTATCGCTTGTTCCGCGCTCTCGCTTGCACGATCGGCTCAGGCAGAACGTGACAATGAGACATGCTTTTTCGTGCGTGCAGCCGGCGTTCATCGATTTATAAGACGTTATCACGTCAAAAAAAGTGAATCTTTCTCGTCGCGACACCCCAAACTGTTATTCGATCAATTTAAAATCGTTTCTCTATTGATATACTGTGTGCTGTGCTAACAATTAAAGTATTTTTCAGGGCGAGCTTCGAGAAATCGGTACTGAAAAATTATAAAATATTTGCCATAATTTGGAACAGGGTGACACTATGCAACACTTGCTTTTCGCATAGATAACTTTTGATTATGATGCTCCTATGTATCCTATGTGTGTGTATTATTAACTAGCTCTTGGCTTAGCTTACTTAGTCAGTCTAATAGATGATTTAGATTAAATGAGGGCACAAACTAATTAGCATTATGCGGCAATGTCATTCATCTACCACACTCAGAATCAGTAATTAAGACTCGAGTCCCTCAACGTAGATTCGACAAGGAAAACCTAACGAACGCGCAACTTAAGTAACTATTAAATACTCTGAGTGTAGCAGTAAGCCATGACATATGCTTCAGGTAATTAAATATGTACAAGTATGTTATCAGAGTTGACTTAATACGAACTTATAAATATGTTTCTAAGATAGACTGACAGGTGCTGTCAGGCCTGTCAGCTCAGTTGGTAGTAGCTCTGCCTTCTGCGCTGTAGGTTGAGTGTTCGATTCCCACCCAGGATAAACATTTGTGTGAAGAACATAGATGATTGTTCTGTCTGGGTGTTATAATGTATCATATGTATCTTAAATATATAAGTTATTATATCAGTCATCTAGTCACCATAATACAAGCTATGGTTAGTTTGGGACTAGATGGTGTTGTGTGCATTGTCCAGCAATATTTATTTGTTATTATTTATTATAACGAGTTATTTTTTGGAATTTATATCATGGTTCAATTCATGAAGTATAACACACTTTTTAGATTACCTAACCAAATAGTTATCGCGCCGAACTTAGCTTAAGCCACCATAATTTTTACGTAAAAGTAGCAGCAACGACATAGCAACGCGACAACAATATCTCCGAAATCAGTTGCAAGACGTGAAAAAAAATTATTACAAAGTTACCGCTGATATAAGTTGAAATAGTTAGATTTTAACGTTGTATGTTAAAAACTACACTTCTTAAAACAAAATTATAAATATTAACAAACAAAGCATTTCATATCATCATATTTCATGACATCACTTTTTTCCCCTTTTTATGGCCTATAATTTAACAATTCCATGTCCAATTTGGTACAATAAGATACTAGTTTATTTAACTAAAGAGACAACCGACTATATAAAAAATATATAAAAAATATCAAAGATACATACAGTTTTTTGATTTTTGTAGATTTTTTGAAAACCGATCGACTGATTTCGTTAAAATTTAAATGGGACAACCTGAGAAGAAAAAATAATTTTACAAATCGGTTATTCCGACGAATTGAGAACCTCCTCCTTTTTTTAAGTCGGTTAAAAATGGCTATCGCCACACTGTTCCAATTATAATTACAATAAATTACTTGCTATCGTAGTGACGTCAGAATCAGCAAGTATTGCTCTGGATTGATCAATTTTAAATAGCCCGTGTAAGCGTCCCTTTTGGATTACGTAAATAAAAAATGCACAATACCCGCATACGACTTCCGCAAACAAAAAGGTGCGTCTATCTTTATTCAGTAGCCTCGGCTTGACGGATTTTCATACGCGAGGTGTCGTCCTGGTTATACGGGTGGCACTGAATTATCCAGGTTCTCGACCGGATTTCCGCATTCTATTTCAACTCTACATTCAAATATTTATCTACATTGAAGGTATACAAAATGTATGTAACGTTTTCTACAGCTAAATCCAATCCGACCATGTGTAAATGGTGCAGTGGTGAGAGGGAAGGAGTAACACTCATTTTGGAATAACTGGTTTGTTTATATACTTAATCAAATAAATAACGCCGGACATTTCATACAGTATCATCTGGCCCAAAAGTAAGCAGAGCTTGTGTTATGTTACCACATGACTGATATACTAATTATATATATATTTTTTTTTTTTTTTAATACATATATATTATTATACATAGAAACTCCTAGACCCGAGAAAAATACTTGCAGATGATACAAACATTGGCCCCGCGGCGGCAATCGAACCCAGAACTTTCTGCGTCTCAGCCGGGCTTTGGCCCACTGCGCAACAGAGTCGTCATCAAAGTAGCCATCATCCACATCATCATCAAAGACAGAGTCAAAAGGATCACTTTGAAACGTCTTACATACGTCTTACGTAATTTAAAGTGCCAATTCTTCCTAACCTGAACAAAGAAACACTTCTTGGAACACTTCGTTGTCCGTCTGTGGTATACAGTTTCTTGAAGCAGTAAAATCATGCTTCTAAGTCAACGTAATAAAACAATACGGCCTAAAAACAGTCATATATGGCGCTTATTTCGACACTCGCCAGTAAATCAAAACATATGGGGTCCCGTTGACGTAGAATCATAAAATTTGGCAAAAAATTGATTGTTTGTAAAGTCGGTTTACGGACGACAGTATTACGTGACAACGTCATAACAAAACAGATAGATGCGGCTTGTTTGTTATATGCGCTATGCGCTCTCGCTACGATCGTAACGTTACAATGAGCGTAACGGGACATTGAGTCATCCTTTTTCGTGTGTGCAGCCGACGTTCATCGATTTATTAGACGTTGTCACGTCAAAAAATAAATATGTCTGTAAAGTCGGTTTACGGACGATAGTAAGACGTGACAACGTCATAAAAATATGTTTTGTTATGCGCTCTCACTACGATCGTAACGTTACAATGAGCGCCACGGGACAATGAGCCTAACGGGACAATGAGTCATCCTTTTTTCGTGCGTGCAGCCGGCGTTCATCGATTTATAAGACGTTGTCACGTCAAAAAATTGGTTGTCTGTAAAGTCAGTTTACAGATGATAGTATAACGTGACAACCTCATAATAAAACAGATAGATGCGGCGACCACTTTTTTGCAATTACAAACTTATATGACCGTGATCGTGTATCGATGTATGGTTTTTTTTTAGATTTTTCGAAGAGTAAAAATTTTCTATCAATTCTACTTATCGCTAGAGCAGTTTTCGATGCTTTCATAATTTATGTCGGTATTGGCCCTGACTTGAGCTCAAGTAATAGCTCAAGTAATTGTAATTGTAAAAAAAAACCTTGTGAAAAATTTAGGTACGTAGATAGGTATATACCTACGGTACCATCTCTTCCAGGCGCGACTTCGCACTTGACCGTTTCATTATCAAAATTAAAATTAATGTTCTAGTACTTATAGTCCATTCCTTTCGATATCAAATAGAGCCCAATAAGGCCATTTTGTAATACATTGTGTAATTTACACTAGCTTATTAGTACCTGTACATTACAGTTCCACAGATCCAGGCCCCCGGGGGGTCGTAAGGCTGAGATCTAGATTACCCTAGTTAGAGGCCGCTCAGATAGGTTTGCAGCGAGATTACTGTCTCGGGTATAAAAGCTTCGATGTTTTCGCGGATGTTACGAGTTTTTCTTTCTTTGTTTTTACTTGGTCACTGCATGGTTTAGTGACCAGGTTTATCAATTTTCTTTATTTTGTAAAGAAGACAGCAAGAAAGTCACCAGTGAAATACCAATCCACAGGGAATTAAACTCATTTCGTTAATTTTATTTGAAACTTATACATAGGCTCTCGTGAATTTATGAATAAGTAGTACTTAAAAACAATAGTAGAACACAATTCTAGCGTTTAATATGTTTGTCTGTCCTATTGTCTGTTCACGCTTGACGTATAAACTATTGCAGCAATTATTATGGGATTTTCACTTAATATTTGCATATTCTTTAAGCTAGTCGCTGAGATATTTTTTATCACGCATAGCACACCTAAAAGGCGTTAAAGCCTCTAGTGAGATTAATACGTTGGGATTATCTGGGAAAGTTAAATTGAATTTACTTATATCAATTCAACTTGAAACATATTGATGAACGCGTTTATTTTAAAACTTAAACGCGCAGGCAAAGCCACGGGTCAGCTAGCAATAAATAAATACCAAAATAAGAAATTCATCCAAAAAGGTACGCCTCCAACAAGCCCCATATAAATTCCACAGGTGCTACCTAAAATTGAAACATTTTAAAAGGCCATTGCAAAACAAATCGATAAGAAATTTAATTTCGCAACTGCCTACTCGAACAATCTTCAACTTTCACGATTCAATGTTTCTTTTTTCTTGTGAACTCTTCGGCACTTGTGAAGAATCTTGGATGGAATCGGCGTGTTTTTGCGCTCGTTCAAACTTATACTAAAGCAGTTGCGAAACGGCAGTTATTTTCAGATATATTGTTAATCATATAATTCGCGACGGAATAGTAGCTTTATTTTGACGCATCTTTAATACACCTATTCTCTCATTTGTGTTATCGTTTGAGACGACTAAGATTCCAAGACTTAACTAAGTGTGTGTCTAAGCCTAGCGCACACTACAAATTATTCGTAGTTAGCGAATTTTTAGTAGAACGTTCTTGCGTTTTATTTCCACCGCCACTGTTTTATCCGCAGCTTGCTTGTTGCTGTGTGTGTTCGCGTTTAAAACCGTGATATTTCAGCGGATGTTTCCGCATGCGCCTACCGTCTGATTCCATGTTTCCCAGAAAAGTGCGAACAAATTTGCGTGCGCGCTAGACCTTACGTTTCAGTTCATCTAAATTCAGTGCGACTAGACATACTGAAGCTTGCTACCATGAGGTTTCTGGAAGTTATCTTTAGTATTTGTTTACATGGTATTGATGAACAGCATTATCCGCAGCTGGAAAATTACGAAGATTGCGATACTCGTAATTCTACAAAATATGACGGATAGGAATCCCTAGGTTTGTAATATAGTTATATTCTCTACTGAGAACTAAGCACACATTTCTGACGCTACCAAACACTTTGCTAAGTCATACAAATGAAAAAGATTACCAGTGATAAAACAGAATATATAGATATAATCAGTGAATTCCGCCGATAAACACTAAGCAACCTAGGTTTTTATTAATCAAGAAATATTTGCGACGTGAATAACTGATGCTAAAGTCCCCAGATCACATAATGTCAGAAAGCAATATATTTTGTTTGTTCGCCCGTCCTAGACTGATTAGGAATACCTCTGTCTCTATAGGAATAGTGCCTTATATTAAAAATCTCAAGATCGAAGGCCTGTTTGGCTGTTGTCATTATCCAAACAGACAGACACGTTTTGGAAAATACATTTTATATTACCCGCATTAAAATAAACCACCTTTACTTATTAAAAGTAATTAGGGCTTAAATATGTTGTAGGGTTATATGTAGCTGATAAAATTATGATCGTCATAAGGTTTACCTATTTTATGAATATGAAGTGAATAAATAATGCTGGACACTTCACACAGCATCATCTGGCCCAACGTAAGCAGTGCTTATGTTTATTCGTAATTCCATACAAAAAAAAAACCCAGACAACAACATCATGTCTGACAACATTTTTGGAAATATTTGCAGATCATACAAACATTTATCCCGCGGCGGGAATCGAGTCTCAGCAGGGCCTTGGCCCACTACGTCACTGAGGTCGTCATTGAGTAAATTGTTTTAATAATTTGTTTTCAATGTTCGTACTGGACCTAGTTGTATTATTGTAGGTATAGATTTGTTTGTGACTGAGGTAACTCGGTATATCTCGACCTATATAACATATTTAGGTCGATTATCCCCACATGAATTTATAATTCCATTTAAAAACAAATTTTTATATATACTTTTAAAAATTTTTAAAAATGCTATTCGACATACCATTTCAATCAACCCCGTTGATTGTCAGGCAGTCAATCAGCAAAACAACGTATTTCTTTATTCTGAACCCTACATGTTGGTTTCAGAGTTCAAACTTGTTAGTATTCTGAGGGACACGTATACGATCCGAAGTGTATCGTTGAAACAAAGTCACAGTGAGCGTTCGATACCTAATTGCCACCCGTAGACGTGCTACGCCGTAGCTGGCGGCACTTGCTACGCGCTACGATATTTATGCAACCAAGTGGAGTTTTGAATACAGAAACAGAGTGTTTTGAATACATTTTCATGCAAAGAAACTTTTTTAATAGGTCAGTGTGTTTTTCTACTGTTGCAAATATTATGATCAGTAAAGGTTTTTGTTTTAAATCTTCATTTAAAAACAGCACTGGGACATGAGAGATTAAGAAAATGACGAGAGATGTCGTAGGACCGGTAAGACCGATTTTGAAAATCATAGAAATGGATAACGTCAATGCTCAATTCAATATTAACTGTTTAGCATAATAAGAACAAACTATTGAGTCTGCGTTGTCACCGCGCAGAAAGTATTAAACATTGCTTATTCGTAATGTTGTTACTACTAATAATTATGCTATCTTAAAGCTAAGCTAGCGTTAAAATGTTTTGCTATCTTTATCAACAGACCATACTTATCCAGCGTTTTATTATAGCAAATATTTATGAATAAGAGGGTATTTTAGTATTAATGATATCTGCCGGCAATAAAACATTAGTAAACACTCCATTTAAAGACACTTTCCAGCACGTAACCGTTAACAAAGTCATCCCGTTGCGTGTCATTAAAATTCAAAAACATAGGACAGATAAAGCCTGTCTTACATTCAAATAGATGCAAATAAAACTCCCTGGAAAAGCTACGAAAACTCTTAGAGAGATAATACGCTAGCTATAGAAGGTTAAATAGTTTAATTTTTAAAGATAATGTTTATTTGACATACACAAAAAGATAGAGATAAAAAGGAGTAAGTACATACACGCAAAAAATAAAATAGGGCAATACTAAAAGCGAGTAGGTATACTACCTTCAATAAGTATTATCAGCCGTTCCCTGAGAGTGCGGTCAAACATGTCTAGTCTCAGCTAATTGCTACTCCCAAACATGGTAAAGAAGCAGCAGGTTTTCAGACTAGGTCTAATCAGGGTGACACGGGCAAGACATACATATTAACGTTTTGAATTTGAGGCCACGTGTATAATAAGTATCTCTCAACACGACATTGAGGTACATATTTCGTCGTCGTCGTTATATAGAGTGTCTCTGAAGACGACATTAAACTATAGTATTCAACAGATATAGCATGCCTCAACACGACATTAGAGTTATATAATTCAACGGATAAAGCGTGTCTCTCAACACGACTTTGATGTATATAATTCAACGGATATAGCGTGTCTCATAACACGACATTGCGGTGTATAATTTAACGGATATAGCGTGTCCCTCATCACGACATTGAGGTATATAATTAAACGAATATAGCGTGTCTCTCAACACGACATTGAGTTACATAATTCAAAATTCAAAATAACTTTATTCAATACAATCACAAGGACCACTTTGAATTGTTTTCTTACATGCTAGTTAATCTAGGTGCCGGTTCCTCCTAACCCCAGATTAAGAAGAATCCGGCAAGAAACTTGTCTGGTCTTAACACTTTTTTGTATGATCCTTGACAATTTTGTTACGAATGCCGAGTCGAGTTGGAGCAGATTCATCCCAAGCTTTTTTGTCATCTAAATAACAAATGTCAAACAAATGTCTGTGTCTATGTCTATGTCTAAATAATCAGATATGTTATAATATGCTTTAATAGACAGTTTCTGTTTAATTACGTTTTTAAATTTGCCAATCGACAAATCTCACGAAAAATCTCAAAAACACGTCGCTTGGGACCTTGTTATAGAAGCGTACACATTGCCCTGTAAAAGACTTATTAACTTTAGCGAGCCTAACAGTGGGAACAGCGAGTTTATCTTTATTTCTAGTGTTAATACTATGATTATCGCATTTTTTTTTAAACATATGAACATTTTTGTAAACATACATTAAATTTTCGTATATATACTGACAAAGCACTGTCATAACATTAATTTCTTTAAACTTATTTCTAAGTGATTTTCTGGGGCCCATGTTATAAATTGCACGAATAGCCCTCTGCTGCAAAACAAATATGGTGTTAATATCATAATTTAACAGATATAGCATGTCTTTCAACACGAGATTGCGGTATATAATTCAACGGATATAACGTGCCTCTTAACACGACATTGCCGTATATAGCTCAATGTATATAGTGTCTCTCAACGCAACATTAAGTTACATAATTCAATATATATAGCATGTCTCTCAACACGACACTACGGTAAGAACTTAAAGGCATCTGAAATAATAAATTGGCAAACCACGCACAGTAAAGTCTTCCGAAGTCAGTGAAGATATGAATGACTGGTGGTCACGTCCCAAACCAATTCAACACTATCTAGTTATCCAAATAAAAGAATAATACGTATGATACGTATAAATATTAATTAAGTTTAAGACTAACAGTCTGCGAAGAGCTATGATTAGGGGCGATCAGACAGACAGACACACACACAGAAGCCGGACATGACCTTACTATGAGGACTTACTACGAGCAATACGTACAATAAAATAAATATATGAATAACAGTTGACGTATCTAAGAACTATTTAAAATGGTCTACATACGAGGATAGCTATGATCCAGATCACTTCCACTAGTGAAGATCACATCCAGCAGTGTCCACTAGCGGCATTACCACGTTGAATAGCAATGCTAATACGCTAGGCCAGATAGGAACAAGACCACGCAATGCTTCTACCAGAAGCCATGTTGCTTCTTATAATCATAACTCTGATAAAAGCCAAAATTTTATCTTTTATTTTAGTTGGCAGCCTCAATTAGAAAGTTTTCAGTAACCACTAATCCGAGCTCGTGAAATTAATCCGCTTCTTAGTTTAAGTTATCACTTCTGTTGGGCGTCACGAGACGCACACGTTTTGTTTGTTGTAAACGTGACTTGATTAGTGTTCTTATTAAAAAAATTATGTTAAGCCATTTTAAGAACCTTTTTGATGTGATGAAGGTATATAAGCAATTTTCATAAATCTGATCGATTCCGAATTTGATATCCTGTTACTTCAATGTAACGTGATCTTCCAAAGGAAGAACATTGTAAGCTTCACCTGGAATCTGCCAGGATACTCAACTCCTTACCGACATTATAGCAGAGATGTAGTATTTGGGCTCATTGGAATGGTCATAATGAGTAGGCTATCGATAGATGTTAATTTTATGTGCGGCGGTTTTATACATTCTTAATTGATACGTGTTTCTATTAATGTTCAGTATCAGTTCTGTATCTGATAACGTGATTATTATTATTTAATAATAATAATCACGTTATCTGAACTCACCATTCTGTCAGAGTTTATTTTTTTTATTCCTAAATGTCATCGAGCATTTTTCTGAATATTTCTACGAGTTCATCCGTCACTGCGCCATCTGTCAGCGGACGGCAAATAGAAAATATCCACAAAATGGATATACCCAGTTTGTTTCTACATCTCGTTCGCAAGTTGCGGCTTCAGCAATACCCAAGAGTCAATAAGTATTCAGTAGAAGTGACACTCCGATAGCGACAGTTTTCAAAAAAGAATCACGTAGTCAGCGTTGGTGTGGCTGTATTAACAATAAGATTTGAATTTTATTTGCTCTAAATATTCTCTCTGTTTTCTTGATGTCATTTTACTAACATTATTATTTTAAAACGAGTGACATTGCAATACTCGTTTTTTTTTAAACAAATAATGTCATTAAACTGCATATGCGTAATCTTTCTTAATATATAAAATTCTTCTGTCACGGGGTGCGTAATCGAACTCCTCCGAAACGGCTCGACCGATTTTCGTGATCCTTAGCGAGGATATTAGTCAGGGGGGAGAATCGAACAACATCTATTTTTCATCCCCCTAAATGTTAAGGGTGGTCCACACCTTAATTTTTTTTTTTTATTTTTAGACAAAATTTTTTGTTTTTATTTTTTTATGATACATCATACAAAAATACATACAACCCTAAATTTTCACCCCTCTACGATCAACCCTTATTTTTTAAACATCATATTTACCTCTAAAAATGTTTCCTAAAAATGGCTAAAATGGCAAAACAACGTTTGCCGGGACAGCTAGTATTATTAATATAAACACGTTCAGATTTGGAAAATGGGCTTTGTTCTCTTGCTCCTGCTTTAGTCTTTATTACAAAATGTATGTATTTGTAATTGAAAATTAAACGAACTCACCGAAGCCGATTACAATGTTTACAAGCAGCAGTACACGTCTCATGCTGCCTCAATCACACTTTCAGAGTTAATAGACCTAAAGGCAAATACTTGATATCCTCTGTCTCACTCGCACCTGTAACCTGGCACCTGCACCTGTCGCTGTTCCCTCAGCGGTGGACGCCGCGATCTTGTCATTATTTTAGAGTAGAGCAGTACCTAAGATAATTTTGTATTATGTTTAGTTTTTATAACGGGACTTATAGTATGGATTGGGTGGGGCCTTGTAATCGTCTTCGGTTGAACCTTCGTATAATTGGAATCGAACTTCAGAGGTGAGTACGTTTAATTTTCAATTATACTTCAGGTTAAACCGAAGACGATTACAATGTTTACAAGCAGATGTATAGAGTATAGAGAAAATGTAAAAATGAAACAGTTAATCAAAATTATTTCTGTGTAACATTAACCTCAAGTCAATTGTAAATTAGAAATAAGCGTATTTAGTTTTCGTGACACTAGCCCATACAGTATTAATAGGCGTTTCAGAAGTTAAACATCAAATTTTCATTTACAAAATCACCTTGATTAACAGAGCCAATATGTCTTTTGCCTCTTTTATTTTAACAAAATATAAAATGTTATTTTTTGTTAAAAAATAGTCGCTCCAACTTGCAGCTTTTCGTATCAAAACTGACCGCGGATCTGTGAGCGGTGGAGGTGGAAGCATGTCGGGTACTATTATGAGACTCGAACACACCCATGTCTACGGCTTTAATATACCTACCAATATTTTAATAAATACGAATATATAGATACAAAAAGGTGAGTTTTAAAGTTTGCACTTCTAATTGTTTTTGTTTTGTCAATATATGACAGTAACACAATTGTGCTGGGCAAATCCTCAAATTCTCACGATTAAAAAACCGTCTGATGAATGGTTATTGTTATTATTAAACTTAAAGTCTGCATTCATTGAGCAGAAACTACGAGTACCTTTTGCAAAGAATGTTACAAATTTTAGTGTTAAATCATGTACTCGTATATTACCATAGAGGTAGAAAACGGAAAGGTTAGTCTCATTTAAGGCTTGCACGTTGGAATTCGGACATAGGGGTGTTTATTTTGTTAAGTCCTTTTAAAAATCGACCAACACATTCAACAGTGTCTATTTTTTTTTATCTCTGTCTGATGTATTTAATTTGTTGTAGCTATTGCCATTTTCAGATATTTATGTTAAAATAACATAACATACTTAGATGTAGCTTGACTAAAATCTTTTTGAAATCGCCAAGCTTTCAAACAGTTATATTGATTTAGCGTATTAGATGCAAAGCAGGCTATAGCTATCTGCAATGAAGTTTGAATGACTCCACGGTCAATCAAGGACTGCCTGATAGCTTCACAGCCACCAGGGTAAGGTCTGTTTCTAGTGGATGACTCTCCATTTAGAGTTTTGAGCATTCGCAAAGAGATTTAATTCTGGAGTACCAAGACATATCTTAATGTCATTTAAAAGTGAAATCAGTACCCATAAGGCAAACTTTACTTGGCAAGATTCGTAATCGGCTTTAATATTTTCCGATAATTCGATGTATGATACAAAAATCAATATATTTCGTGCTTCTTACCACAGCCATATACTTAAGATAAATCATTCAATCGTGTGTGATTAATGCCACCCATTTTGTTGATAAAGCAAATTAGAGCTTTAGCAACCCTAAATAGAATATAACCTTAAGGTGGCTTGCAAAAATGTTCAGACCATATTATGGAGCCTTCACCTCCAATTCATTAACGTGCAATGAAATCAGAGTTATTCAATTACCATTGATAGTTCAGTCCCGGCATACAGCATCCGTGAGTGAAGGGCCAGTGACAATTTCTAAGCTATAGGTATCGTTACGAATAGGACAAAATGAGCTTTCAATCTGATTTATCTACTATTTGAAATCAGAATTAATTTGGTTAATTATAACCAAGAATCTTTTATAATAATCAGAGTTATCTAAAGCTAAAAACTTTTCCCTTTTAAACTTTTTGGTGTATAGCCATTCATATGTTACGGTTGAGCAGGTTGATGTTAATAGCCCAAAGTATTGCGCAAAGGTTTTTATGGTACACCTACTAAAATATTTCAGCGTGTTACTCATAATTTGAAAAGACTTACTTATACTTATTGGACTTACAAAGTTTTTGTAAGTCCAATCAATAGGATGTGATACCACATGTCATCTAGGAGCTACATGTTAATTTATGTCATCAAAATGAACATTTAGGGTTCTCACGAACATTTAGGCTCATATCTTCACGGAAAGTTTTCAGAACGCTCGGATCTATATCCGGCGTTTTGTTCTCATTTGTACTTATTTTGCATTCAAAAACTGCGAGTTGTCGTCAGGCACGCTAGGGTTGTCATTGTCGGCTTCAGTTCGTATATTAAAATCTCCATCAAATACTTCATATGGGGTAGAATTATTTTCTGTAAGGATCAATTTCAACTGAATTGTTTTATTTTCGTGGGTAGGTAATATCTCAACCCGATCTATGAGGAGATTGTGTTATCCGTATAGGATGCGAACTGTTATTGACACCATATAAGTGTAGCTAAAAGAGAAAGCTATCCATATATAATGCTATTTTGTTCTCTACACTGTAAAAGTGGAGACTGGACAACAACCAAGTCATATAGACTGTCGTATCCTATTCATAAAATAATTTAACTACGCGATATACGCGAGTAAATATTTATTTTACTTTACAAAAAACCACGATTATGTATGTAGGCAATAAACACCATAATTAGGCAAACCTAGTATATGGGCACGACTTTTGGTATTAGAGATAAAGAAGAAGATAAAGATAGCAAATGCGGGTAGTTTCGATTCCGAAATTATATTCGTGCGTAATCTTGATTCACAGGTTGGTAAATGATTATCTTGATAAACTATTAAGGATGATTCACGCTACACCGTGTCGCGACCGGGCCGGGCCTCGGCCGGGGCACGTCCACCGAGCGCCGTCCGGGCAGTCATTCATGCTACACCGGGCTTTTTGGGTGTATTATTTGCACGACTATATCTGTGTTATGTAGTTTTTTCAGCTAGTGATTTCATCTGTCGATAGACTTGACGCTTAAGTACATATGCAATTTTCACACTTTGAATTGGCAGCTATTGCAGCCATCCTGGAGAAAGCGAGAAGCAGAAGGAGAATTTGCTTTACTTTACAGAGAATAATTAGATGAAGAGAGCAACTTTTATGGTTATTTTCGAATGTCTAAAGAATACTTTACTTTTTTACTTGATAAAAAGTCAAACCAGACCTAATCAAAAAAATTACAAGATTTCAAAAGCCTATATCTCCCATCGAACGATTAGCAGTCTTATAATTTTTCATCGTCCATTTTGCTGTTGAGCTGCTCACCTCACTATGATTTGACGTTGACTGCTCTGCGGGCGCCCGGGCGCATATGTGCATGTTACAACGTGTCGGGGCCGGACCGGGCCGGAGCCGGGAAACAATACCCACCGACATTTCAACGCCGTGCCCCGGCCGAGTCCCGGTGGCGCACGGCCGGGGCACGGCCGAGCCACGGTCAGGCATGAATCACTTCATACAAAAAGTATACCATAATGTTTGACCGTGCCCCGACCGGGGCACGGCCCGGTCGCGACACGGTGTAGCGTGAATCATCCTTTAGGTATATTTTGAAATAATTATGCATTTAGCTGTTATTTCCACATTCAAATCCGATTCCTTGTCCAACTGATGAGACTTGTTCTCTAAAGATGATGAGTTCCTCCTTCGTTTCTTTTCGAGCTTACATTCTAATTTTCTTTATAATATATGATCATAATCCTTTGAACTCTTCCGTTTACCCATATTTGCACAAAAAAACTTACGAAATTGGTTATAGGAAATAGCTTTGGCAAACACAAAAACATGTAATGACAAGATCGCGGCGTCCACCGCTGAGGGAGCGATACAGGTGCGAGTGAGACAGAGGATATAAAGTATTTGCTTTTAGGTCTATTAACTCTGAAAGTGTGACTGAGGCAGCATGAGACATGTACTGCTGCTTGTAAACATTGTAATCGTCTTCGGTTTAACCTTAAGTATAATTATAGTTACACTTGGATTGTATAATTTGATTGTATTGATTGATTGTTGGTGACTCAAATAAATAAATTAATGCATTATTTCTGACGCGAGGAATCGTGTTGCGCTTCTATACACTAATACTATTTATTCTGCGACCCCAAGTAAGGGATTAGATGGGACACTACGATACTACTTTGGTTATTCCGATGAATGAATAATATAACTCTTGAAAGGTTCTATTAAAGGCGTGGACGGAATATGAAAGGGCCCGGTCGATAGAGAATTTGGATAAAACCATCCAATTTGCCAAGTTTGTTCTTCGAAACCTCATTTATTGAGTTAGGTTCTAACCTCTTCTAGACGTTAATGTGTATTGATTTTATTTCGTCTCGGAGAATATAGATTGCTACAACTAAAAACCGGCCATAAACTTTGGAGTCAGATGTTATATTTCATTATCATTGCAAATATTGTAGACTATTCCAGGATGTAGGTATCTCCCAAGGCGCGCCACTTAGCCGGATCTTCTTCTCTTCTTATCTATATCTTGACAGTCACATTACGAAAGTCTAATCTACCTCTAGGTGGAGGGACAGGAAGGCGTTTTTCACTAAAAGTGTTTTGGTTTTCTGCTTCTTATAATGTCCCTAGTTTTCGAACTAGTGTCGTAAAAGGAATAATGTGCGACTCAGACGCATCTTTCGGGCACACTGTATCTTTTTAGATTTACATGCCAGTTTCCTCACAATGTTTTACTTCACCGTTTGAGTATTCTGGTATTGACATACATTTTTTATTTACATTGGTTTATGGTCCATTTTGAACCCACGATTCTAAGATCAGTTGGCGCGGCCAATACCACTAGACTACGTTAAAGCGCGTTAAGAAAGCACCATTGCGCATGGCGTTTAAACGCGCCTTAACGCGATCTTTTCTTCAGAACACGTTTACCCCAGTAGTTATTAATTCTTCGCCATATGAAATGGCCAGCCATTCGCCACATCAGCCTGCTAATCCTATAAGTTAACCACTTTATAACAAAACGTCCGTGTTATCGCAAAATATTCTTTTTTCAATATGAAGATATTTCAACGTACTATTTGCCCCCTATTCCATTCCCTATTTTTAACCGACTTTATCAAAAAGGAGGAGGTTCTCAATTCGTCGGAATGTATGTTCACAGATTACTCTAAAACGGCTGAACCGATTTGGAAAATTCTTTTTTTGTTTGAAAGGGTCCCACAGGTGGTCCCATATAAATTTTATCAAAATCGGTCGAGCTGAAAGTCATCGAAAATCTAAAAATCGTATACATCGACGATGTTTTTATGCACTTCAATACCCCGCTGTCTCTTTGTAGCGGTGCGTTTATTTGGCCTACCCATATTATATATATATACAAAATACATCTACTTTCCACTAAAAATGTATTATAGGCTCAAATTTCATTCAATGAAGTCGGTTTTTTTTTAGTTTTTAAATCGTCATTATTAATATATAAAAATACAGTCGAATTGAAAACCACCTCTTTTTTTGAATTCGGTTAAAAAAGAATCATTAAAATCAGTTGGCGTGATATTGAGTTATTCGTCCATTTGTCGTGCACATACCTAATGCAAATTCAAGATTAAATCAGTTCACCCAGTCGAAAATTCTGTGGTAACAAACATAAAAAAACATATAGTTAAATTGAGACCTTCCTCCTTTTTTGAAGTGGGTCGAAAATAAGGGCCCAACCCATACTTTGTTTTAGCCATAAATATATGTTTATATAATTACGTTTTAAAAACTAAAAAGAAACCGACTTCATTGAATGAAACTTGAGCCTATAATACATTTTTAATGGAAAGTAGATGTATTTTGTACATATATAATATGGGTAGGCCAAATATACGCACCGCTCCAATGAGACAGCGAGGTATGAAAACACATGAAAACATCATCGATGTATACAATTTTTTGATTTTCGTTGATTTTCCAGCTCGACCGATTTTGATAAAATATATATGGAACCACCTGTGAAGTATACCCTTTCAAACAAAAAAATAATTTTTCAAATCGGTTCAGCCGTTTTCGGGTAATCGGTGAACATAAATAAAAAAAAAAAAAATATTCCAACGAATTGAGAACCTCCTCCTTTTTGATAAAGTCGGTTAAAAATAGAGGGTATTTGTTTATTACAATTTACGACTTTAACGATTTAAAGGACAAAGGGCCCATTTCTAATCAAAGGCAATTGCGTCAATTATACCTAAGGCTAGCTAGGTACATATCTAACAGACTTGAGCTTTTGATCGCGGATAATCGCCGCACAGCACCATCTCGCTTCCTCATTCTATTCTCGGCCAAGCACATGTCACTCAGGATCGGCTTGCAATGCTAAATAAGCTTTACACAGTTCAAATTAGCTAACAAAATCGTGTGAAATGGGTAAACTTTTATTGGTGTAATTTTTAAATAATAAAGTTGAGCACGTTTCCGTTGAATTTAAGATTTCATATTTTTTGATTGGCTACCGACTACGCAATTGTTAATACACACATAAAAAAATGGTCTTGCTTGTTCAAACGTCCTAACATATAAATAGGTTTTACTACGATCTGCGCTATCGCTATACAGATGGGTGACCGTTACAGATTTCAATTATTCGGTTAACTTTTGTTAACTGAACCGACTTGGTTTACGTTATATCTAGTCATCAAACCATTGCAACGGTATTCCTGAGACTTATGTCACATGAAGAGGCCACAGAGCATTTGCGATATTACCTACAAGCTTTTGCTCGCCATTAACACGCGTGCTGCGTACTTAAAAAGTACCCTATATCTTATTATCGGTTCCTTACTAGATCTATACGAAGTTTTATTAAAATCTACTCAATCGTTTTGGCGCTATTGAAACACAAATAGACATCCGCACAGACTTTCAACTTTATAATATTAGTATAATATTAAATGTCAGTTTAGATGTCGTTCTAGTGAAATGTGTGATCATTGTACTATTATTTACTGTGTCCCGGGGATCGTTGGCACTCTCCTCACTCTCCTCTTTAATATATTGCCGAGTAAATTAATTGTTGGCGATCGGGACGTACGACAATAAATACAACTTCTCATGTTTTTTAGGAAATCAAAACACAAGCAATTCTAAAATTTATGTGGGATTGATAGGGTCGAATTTCGATAATTGATCAATTATGGTTGGTCTGCGTACGTAATCTTCATTCGACCCATTTCAATATAGATTCGCTTCGCATCACAACAAAGGCTAATATAATTAGATCTTGGCAAGGAGCAACGATTCGATTCAATTTATTATCGAACCGGCAGCCGAATATGTTTGTTACATGTTTCTCGTTAATGCCTGTGCATATGGTGTCAGTGGAAAGCGATAGGCATTTCTGAACGTCCAACAGAAGTGGTAATAATATTTATATGCGGCATTTATTGTTTAAGTTGTCACAGAAATCGAAATCTCACGTTAGCAGCAAAATTTTATTTGTAAATTTATCGGTGGCATACGTTTCGATCGCTTTTTGAATGGTTTTGGAAGCTATGTAGACGCAGCGAATGTACGTTTTACGCATTCGCTTAAAATTATGATACGAGTAAACGCCAGCTTTTTACATTACATACGAGTAAGGGTTCTGCAAAATATTTCACTATAACACCAACCTATTTACTGTATATTCACTTTACCGTTAAAATATCGCGATTTTGGATCAAAAGCGAGGTTGTCAAAACAAGATGCCGTGGCGTTGATACTATAAAATGTTACATGTGTACGAGTATTTACAAGCCTTCTTACTGATGTATATAATATATTAATACTGAATTACTAGTGATATATAAGCGTTCTTATTCGATTATTGATCTAAACATCTAAAAGATAACCTTTTATTCTAATAGTTTTATTGAACAGGGTGTCGACGTACGACCTTTCAGTAATTTAATAGAGTACGTTGACACGTGACACCCAGATTTTACAGATTTAACGATCGAATGAGACAACAGCAACGGGAACGTACGACGAATTATTCCTGACTATTTAGAACCGCGGTTTACGAGCGAAGCAATTTAGCATAGGTGTTTTGATTTATGCTGTACACGACTAGTTGTGTGAATTGTTCATTATTGTAGATCTTTGTCACAGAATAGATAATTCTACTAGCACGAGCAGTAAAGAGATCGTGAGACGGCGGCGGCGTGGACAGTTAAAAATATATTGTTAATCTCTGAAATAATTTTGCGGCATCGCATACGATATCGCACCATTATGATTTAATATAAAACCATATTGATACGATGATACGATGATTCTATATCGTAATCACACAAGATATTTGATTTCCACTTCAAAATTGACTGCGACATTATAAACAAACTTTTTAAGGTTCCATACCTAGAAAGGAAAACACGGAACCCTTATAGGATCACTTTGTTGTCCGTCCGTCCGTCTGTCTGTCCGTCCGTCTGTCTGTCTGTCAAGACCCTTTTTCTCAGGAACGCGTGGAAATATCAAGCTAAAACTTAAATCGAATACTTAGGTCTACTGTCCCTTAAAGCTGTGTTTGGTACGAAGCAACGTCTTATAGCACATATATAGGGAAAATTGCGATCCGTAATTTCCGAAAAATCCGTAATTTTTTATTGACATCATATAATAAAAATATATTAAATAATTTTAAACTTACTACCCCTTTCCTCATGAACGCGTAGAGGTATTCAATTGATATTCATATCAAATACTCAGGTTTATAATACCTTTAAGCTGTAACAAAATATAACATCTATGTCAACGCAATCAAAAGAAACAGCAATTGAACTCGCATATTTTCAAACTCGCAACTATTCGAAAGAGAATCTAAACCTTAAGGGTACTTCCAGTCAACCTAGAATCTTAAAATTTGGCATGAAGCAATGTTTTATAGCACATATATAGGAAAAATTCCAAAAACCTTAAACTTTTAGTTATATCACATATTTTAGGGTTCCGTACCTCGAAAGGAAAAAACGAAAACTTTATAGGGTCACTTTGTTGTACGTTGTAAGTAGCGGCCGAGTGTTCGCGTCTCCACTACGATCTATCACTTTTTGCATTTTTTATTGAAGTACTAGATTTTACTAGATTTTTAAAATCAGTTACAGAACTACAATCACTATTTTATTTACTATTATTTGTTTTATAACATGGATTTGATCAGCAACGTGACATTAAGGCGCGGACGTCGCTATAATTCCGAAAATGACTTAACACAATTAAATAGTACTGAGAAAAATATCTCTGCAGCCACTTTTGATGAAACAACTCAAAGCCTACCAGATGTCTCTATATCCGACAATTCACGTATCATAGATCTAGAGATGCAAGTAGAGCACATCTCGCAAACTTTAGCTATAGCAAATCATGATGGTGGATGGTGGATGGTGGATACCATGGTGGATACCCTAACACTTGAAAATGTCAGTTTAAAAAAAGAGATGGAACATAGAAACATGTTAATAAAATCTCTCAAATGTATGCAAAGTCCTCTGGCCGACAGGCAACGCTGTTTGTCACCTAGAATCAACTACTCGTATGAAAAGCAGAAACGACTGCTGTTTTCAGTGCAAAACCCACCTTGCGATGCCGCAGTACAAACCGAAAGCCAAATAACCAAACCAAATAGTTTGATTCCTGAAAAGCCAGTTAGGAAATCGCACAAAAAAACTAAACTCTCGATTAAACCAAAAAATAAATACACAAATAAAAGTCTTTTTAAGAAATTAAGACTACAAAAGAAAAAAAAAAAATATCTACAAAAGGAACTTGTACAGATAAAGATAGACAGAAACATATTACAACAGAAATTATTAAATTACGAAGCTAAAAATAAAATACAAAGTAAAAATGAGAGTTTGAAAGAGTTCAAAGACACTTCAAAGAGTTTGAATGGAAATGTAGAGAAGAGAAAAGTAAACATATTCTCAGATAGTCTAGGGAGTGGAATGGCGATTGAAATATTAAAACAATCTGGCTCTATAGAAGTTGTTAACCATTGTAAGCCAGGTGCTAAAAGTCGACAAATACTAGCTAACTTTCATGAAAACACAAAAAATCTAAAAGAAAATGATTTGGCAGTTATGATGATTGGAAATTATGTTGAAAACAAAACAGACATACCTTATTTTGAAATTATAAGAAACATTTTGAAAAACGAGTCAAGAAAATTTAATATTCTGCTGGGAAGTGTTGTCTATAACGGAAGAAACGGTTTATATTCCACAATCTGGAATATAAATCGGGAACTCGCTCGCCTAGCACCAATGACAGAAAACGTGACATACCAGCTAAATAATAGCTAAATAATAACATAAAGAAAAACCATTTAAAGAACTTCATGGCGGGAGAAATCTTAAGAGCATGCAATAACTTTAAAAGCTCTTCATGTTTGCGGTTTATCAAGAAATCTGATATTACTAAAAAATTTTCGAAATCCCCCAAGAATATAGTAAATGGTTAACCATAGTGCATGCAAATATACAGAGCATAGGTAACAAATATTTGGAAACTGAACTTTTGACTAAATTAACTAAGTGTGACATGCTCTGTCTCTCAGAGACATGGGCGAATGAGTTAAATGTAGATGTAATGAATATTGAAGGTTTCACTCTTGCATCATTTTTTAATAGGAAAATGTTTGAACACGGAGGCACAGCTCTTTTTGTTAAAAATGGAATAGAATTTAAATCCAGACATGACATTACCAGACTCAGTTTTGAAATGAATTGTGAAGTAGCAGCAATAGAAGTTAAATTTTGTAAACTGATAATAATATGCTTATATAGACCCGATTATGAATATCTAATATTTGAAGATGTATTAACAAAAATTTTAGAAAAATGTAGTAGAGAAGGAAAGAGAATTGTGATAGCAGGAGATTTCAATTTGAATGTAATGAAAGATAACAAATATAAAAAAAAGAGGTTTATAAATTTCTTAAATTACTAGAAGAATTTAAATGCAAAGTCATACTAAGCGAACCCACACGTTCTACAAAAAAATCTGCTACTTGTATTGATAATTTTATTTTAAATGATGATTCTAATTTTAAGGACCATATTGGACAAGTTTTAGATATTAAGCCATCTGACCATAATGCCATTCTATTATATTATAAGTTAAATTGTACTAAAGTTATAAAGGTTAATGAAAAAATTACAACTAGAATTATGTCTCGAAGCAATAAGGATTACTTTCACTACTTATTTTGTAAGGAATTTGAAAATGTTAATCATGCTGAAGATGCTACTCGCGATGCAAATGGGAAAATGAACATCTTAATGAATCACATTAAGTATTGCTACTACACTGCTTTTCCTTTAAAAACCAAGTGTGTAAAAGGTTAGCAAACTATTCTTTATTTAAGTTGAAACCCATAATAAATAGTAAAACTCTTATTTCGGTATATTATGCTTATTGCCATTCTATTATCAACTACGCCATAACAGTATGGGGAAATGCTAGCCAAATTGAAAAGGTACTTATTTGCCAGAAAAGATCAATTAGAATTATATACGGATTACATAGGTTAACTTCAGTGAGAGCATATTTTAAGAAATCAAAAATATTGACGGTTATAACTTTGTTCATATATAGTTCTCTTATAGAAGTACATTTACAAAAGGATGATTTACAAATGAAAATGCATGTTCACAATTACAATACTCGTAATAAAGAAAAGTTACATGTACCAAGAACCAGACTTGTCAAGACTTATAAACAAGGATTCTGCATGAAGCTCGACATGTACAATAAGCTACCCTTAGAAATCTCAAGGCTCCCGCTAAATGAGTTCAAACAAAAATTAAAGTCATTCTTTGAATGCCACCCATTCTACCATACAAATGAGTACATGAGTTGTTCGTTCTCCGATTTGCAAACGTGAGTAGCAATAAAACTAGTTTAGAATAAAAGTGAAATAATAATAATTCAATGTATTGTACAATTTGACATGCCAATGTTATGTTAATGTAACGAAATGGTTAAATAAATAAACTAAACTAAACTAATACGTCCGTCCGCCTGTCCGTCCGTCCGTCTGTCTGTCAAGATCCTTTTTCTCAAGAACACGTGGAGGTATTAAGCTGAAATTTATATCAAATACTCTCTACTACTGTCTACTGTCCCTTAAAGCTGTAAAAAAAAAACAAACTTCTAAGCCAACGCAATCAAAAGATACAGCCGTTTATGCCGCAAATTTCCGCAAATTTTCGATATTCGCAAGGGAATCAAAACCTACAAACCCCGTGAACTCAGCATCTTGAAATTTGATACGAAGCAACGTCTTATAGCACAGATAAAGGAAAAATTGCTAAAACCGTAAATTTTTAGATATATTTCATTTTGCAATAAAAATACCATAACTATGACTCAATTGTCGTGATGGGTGAACTTTTACTTATATACCTACAGGTTTTTACGGAACCCTCGGTGGGCGAGTCCGACTCGCACTTGGCCGTTTTTTTTTTTAAATCTAACATATTATTATATGGAGAAAATATTTGATATTTTGTGTTTGTTTGTAATGGATTAACTTAAAAACTAATTAACCGAGTTCAAAAATTATGTCACCTACATACTCGTATATAAAACCACATTATCAAAGAGTAGCATGGAATGTATTTTATTGAAAATAAATAGAGGTCCCTACGAAATGTAACCTAAAAAATTGTCGTCATTATTTGGCGCTAAAATATCTAAATTTAATAAACCTAGATCCGTTTTATCGTGAGACATAGTTCAACTATGTTTCACGACAAAACGGATCCAGATTTATGAAAAAAAAATCCCGCAAATACAGGGAATTCAGGAACTAGTATTTAAGCCTGAACGAGGAGATTCCGACCATGAAAATTAACAGTTGTGGGGGTTCAAATCCCAGGAATTAATATTTTCAGATTTCCATACAAAAACATTCAAGAAATAAAATTGACAACCCTTATTATTTTGTCAACAATGTTTCTAAGTGCGTTACCTACCACACACCTAGGTTGGTGTGTGTAGGTATCTATTGACGTAGGTACTTACATTACATACTGACATGACATTCACACAAGCCATGGTGTTTCGTTTGTAGCACAAAACTAAGTAAATATTTATTTAGTAACTAGGTACTTACCTATTTATCCAACAGCGGCTAATCCAATTACCTATTCGTCTCTTGCAAAACAATGTTTTTAATTTTAAAATAAAAGAAGCAACAACTTATGTAGATTACATACCGTTTAATGTCTTGTCTGAGTTAAGTAGGCGAATCCGTAAAATTTTGGAAATTGAAAATAACAAACACCACTTTACCCGATTAGTAGGTACCAATTCTAGGTACTATTTAGCTATCCAACACAAATCACTTATGATGGAGTTAAAAAAACACATGGTTACTCGTAAAAATCACACACAATGGTAACATGAATGGTTCAATGTGCCAAGCATTGTCCATAGTTCGACGCGGCACCAATACACAAAAATCATATCGTCGTATTCCTCATCACTGTAGGGTAGGAGCACGTCATGATGATAACTAGAAACGGAACTCTTAACAGGAACTAGGAAGTTGACAGCACGACGTACAACAAATCACTGAGCAAAAATCAATTCAAAAGCAAAATAAAATCCTTTGAAATTGCCGACAATTTTTTAGGGTTCATTTTTGATGTGAAAATTCAAACCTATCACAATGATGACATTCATGTTGGTAAATACTACTTTGGTTCTTAGTGAAGTTATTTTGCTTAGTTTATTTTGTAGTCATGCCACTGCTTCTTTCTTGGTCACTGAATCCTTTAACCACTCTAGTTCTGTCATCATTATTCACTAGACTCATGTTAAAGCTACATACAGAAAAAAAACCAGTGACAAAAAAAAAATTCAGCACAGAGTGACCAAGAAAAAACCAATGACAGAATAAATAAATAAATTAATGAATAAAAAAATAAAGTTTTAATCGGAACGACAAAAAATAAATACCTACGGAATCAATTTCTGACAAAATAATAAATGCCGGCTTATTACAAAGGTAGACTATTTTTGGAATTAGCCGAGATTTATTATTTATTATGTGGATTGAACTCTTCTGATTAGTTGTCGGTTTTGTTTGACACCTTTGATAAAAAGCCACGAAGTCACAGAGTCGCACAATGAGGTGGACAGATAAAACTTTGGGAAAATATGGGATAGACAAGATTTTTCATAGAAATTCAAATTATAAGATACCTAGCCTAGAAATGTTAATAAGAAATCTATCTACCTACCTAGAAAAATGTTGTAGGTTGGGTACCTAATGCTTTGAATTTCTACGAAGATCTACCTACCTATGTATTCTACCTACTTACGAAAAATGTTGGTTAGATACCTACCTACCCAATGCTTTATATTTCTACTTGATTTGGATCTTCAATCAAGTTGTTTTAATAAAGAGTTGTGAACATGTTATCATCATCATCATCATCATCATCATAAAAAAATCCTGTTTAGTTTCAAATTTTTGTTTGTCAACAAAAATTAAATGCAATAAATCCGAAAATTTGATAGAAGAATAAACAAGATTCTTATAAAAATTTCAGCTGATCTCAACAAGAACACAAAAATTTACTTTCTTCCCAGAGACATCACAATGTACGCAACTTTTATGTTTGTGTTGCGTGAACTCAAACGATACTTCATTTTGGGGTCACGCTCAGAGTTCAATAAACAGCTGATTTTAGAGACGTTACCATTTGTAGTAGGTGTAGTTTTGAAGCAAAATTTGCTGCTCATTTCTTTAATGGAAAACATTGAACTTATAAAAGAGGTAAAACATATGTTGTTCTCGAAAGTATCGAGAATCGGCCCATATCGGCATAACATACTAGTTCCGGGACACCCTGTACATAGGTTTGGACTTACTAGTATAGTTTTTATGGATTTATTGATACAATAAATGATTACCAGTGTCATTAAATACCAGTACTCTCAAATGGTGAAGGAAAACATCGTAAGGAAATCAGCATGTCGTAAAACCTAAATAGTTCGAAGACATGTGCCAAGTGCTAAAAATGAAATTTAAGGCGCACTTTAATCCTTTCACCACACTGGTTCGAAATAAGACATGATAAGAAGAAGTGTCTATTCGCAACAGTATATTGGTAGGTATTACGTATAGGCATTCTTTCATTGCAACTGGAAGCAGTTTTGCCAAGATTTCTATCTATTTCTATTTCTATTTCTAAGAAGTTTCTATCGACTGTATGAATTTGATATTACGAACGTTCAGTTTCAATTCATAAACCAGCAAGTTACAAATAAAATCTACCTTCCGTAATACCAATTCAATTATGACTGGCCTCAGCTCAATAGGTAGAAATTCTGCTTTATGTGCTGTAATTCCCAGGACAAACAATTGTGTGATGAACATAGATGTTTGTTCTGTGTCTGGGTGTTATTAAAGTATCATAATTATATATTCTCATGTGTATAAGCATTATATTAATCATCTGGATCTCATAGTACATGTATTGCTTAGTTTGAGGTTAAAATAGTGTTGTTGTCTAGCAATATAATAATAATGTCGAACATTATACACTGTATCATCCGGCCCCAAAGTAAGCTGAGCTTGTGTTATGGGTACCACATTACTAATATAATACTTATATACTGTTTTTATAAATACATACATATCATACGTAGAAAAACACCCAGACCCGATACTTTTGCTGCGACAAGAAGGTTGTGTGTTATATTCCCGCTGTGGGACAAATGCTTGTATGATTTGAGAGTATTTGTCGCGGATCTGGGTGTTTTTATTCATAATATGCGTGTATTTACAAAAAAATGTATATAAGTAGTACATCAGCCATGCTGCACACATAACACAAGCTAAGCTAACTTATGGGCTAGATGACGCTGTGTGAAATGTCCGGCATTATTTATTTATTTTTTCAAGCAGCGAGACCAATGTATTCATCTAATAAAAAACAATGAAATCTGTCGTATCAATGTTTTGTTTGTATAAGAATTCCTAAGTCGCAGCACGCTATATCTTTTAAGAGTTGATTGACTGCACCAAAGTGGCAAGTAACTGGTTCGATTAGCCTAGTTAATATAACGATACTTTTTCATGTTACCCGCGTACTAAGCCGCATGGTACTAACAACAACTGCCATAAATCCACCCTTTATGCCAAGGCGGACGCGACCACATATATTAATATGCGGTCGTGCCGCGAATGGTAGCCCTTCCGTGCTCCAAGTTTGCCAGTTAATAAATTGTGACAGCTTGTAAAAAATACGGTGACAGCCAGGTGGTTAAGACTAGCAATAACATTGATAACAAGCATTTTAGTCCATTAAAATGTTACATTTTTTAGGCCTTAGTGTGCATTTGTCAGAGGACGCAATTTTATTTTTTTAATGTGTAGGGGGGGTCAGTAGAAGCTTAAGTTCAAGTTTGTGGGGTCGGCACCCTTGTCCCCCGGCCGCCATCTTGGAAAAGGGGGTGCAAAGGGTTTTCGCGCTGTATCTCGTAAACTAGTTACCTTACAGAAAATTTAATCAAACATAAAATGTAGCAAATTAAATTTCCTACAATTTTATTTCTATTACTTTTTATCGTCAAGTGACCAACAAAAAAGTTATAAACAAAAATACCAAGAAATTTTTCTTGAGATAATTTTGGTACGGTGCTCTTATCAAACTGTACCTCTGTCGATTGGTGCTTTTTAGTGCGACGCAAGCGCTCCCATGACTTTGTTCCTGCGATATCAGGATTTTCGGAGTAGCCATCAAATACTATACTTGCAGACATCAAATACTATACTTGCAGACTCTGCTGCTCAGACGACGAACAGCATTATCTGTTCGACTGTCACTATAATATTGATAACACGCTATATGTACACTAATCTCTGAAACAGTTTGTAAAAATTGCTCATTGTCTAAGTCATTTTTGGCTTTTGCTCGATCAAGCAAAGTTTTCACTCCTCTAGCCTTTACAGTTCTTACTTTAATGTTCCCCAGAGGTTTTTTACAAATGAAACAATCACTCATGATGCACGCTTAAAAAAAGTCAAAATGCTTATCACAAAGATATTAATTTTACCCACAAAACTCTCAATAGTATCGACAAAATTGCTGTGATGTCATTTTATTGTAAAATGAACTGAAAAAAAGTTATAACCTCCAAAAGGAAATTTGTTACAAAATTTTCATTTATTTTTGTTTATAACTTTTTTGTTGGTCACTTGACGATAAAAAGTAATAGAAATAAAATTGTAGGAAATTTAATTTGCTACATTTTATGTTTGATTAAATTTTCTGTAAGGTAACTAGTTTACGAGATACAGCGCGAAAACCCTTTGCACCCCCTTTTCCAAGATGGCGGCCGGGGGACAAGGGTGCCGACCCCACAAACTTGAACTTAAGCTTCTACTGACCCCCCCTACACATTAAAAAAATAAAATTGCGTCCTCTGACAAATGCATACCCAAATGTAACTTTTCAATGGACTATTTATAATGTTGAGACTTTATGAGCGACAGCTCATAAAGTCTCGTTTTTAAAAATATTTTGTTTTAATAACTTGATCCAATTAAGTGACTACCAAATTGAAATGTTTTACTTGTATAATGATCACGTGATTTTTTTAATCCCAATTTATTTGAAAGATTTACTTTGTTGATTCAGGGTTTTATAATTTACAGAGCAATAAGTGAAAAGTAGAGAATATTTACAGGCTTTCACTTAATTTTCGATATTACTTCAGCTTTACTTAATTTTAGATGAAACCACAATCTTCGTAATCACAAAAATTCAATCCAGCGCTGCAAATATAAGCCTTATACCATCGTAATACAGTTCCTAAATTTCCATTCACGAAATAGTTACTGGATTTCTACATTTTAGTTCATATGTATAATGAACCTTTACAATGTGAAATAGAGTCCATATTCTAATAGAAGAAAGACGAGTACCTTCTCCTGTGCTGAAAATTAATGATGTCTAATGAAACACACGCTCCAGACACAAACCCGGGACATTAGCCTGTAATAATTACTTCTTAGGTATATTGACAGTTAGGCACATACCTAACTGTGTAGTCAACTGAAAATTAATGAGTGTAGTATTCGTTGTAATATTAGAGTTATTGAATTTAGTTGTAATTGGAATATTGATATTGTTTTGTGAACAGGAACCGATGTGAGCTATGGTAGATACACGCTTTGGAGCGCACGATAAGTGAGCCATGACAAATATCTACAAACGGAGTTTTATTTAACAGTGTTTGAAAGAAATAAATACATTTACGACAATAAAAGTGTAGACAGTTAACAAAAATACATATTTACTAATTTAATAATAATTTAATGCCGCCAGTGTCTCGGAAATGCTGCCCTCTAGTAGTGATCTGGATCAGTTGAGGTCCTTAGATAGCTCATCTGTTACATATGTATATTATATTATTGTGTCTTATTGTTTATATTTCTGAATAATTTCAGAACAATTTTGTAAATAAATTAAGTTATTTAATAAAAATATATTGTTAAAGACTTTATTGTTCCCTAATGAAATTTAAACAAATAACATATATATGTTTGTAATTCCCTTTTAATTTGCTTTATTTTGATACCCTTCTCGATAGGTTTTTTTTAGTAACAAATTACTATTTCACACCAAAAATCCCCAATTTTTTTAAACACCTATCTAAGGACACTTGGGTTTTTAAGATGAATATAACGATATCTTAACTGTCGAAATAAATTCAGCCGTTTATAAGATACGAGTTAATAAATAAATTTACAAATATACATACAAGATACGAGTGTGATACGCAAGATACGCAAGATCAAAACATAAGTAACGCTTCCTTGGTAGTCGGGTAAAATAAACACTTTACTAAAATAACAAAATAAATACATACACTTTTTGAGAGTTCGCGATATACCCTTTTTTTTTTATTCAGAATTTAATATAATTTTAAAATAACTTACGACGTTTAGTTAGTGGATAGGTACATAACGGGTGTTATACGAGTATATTCTAATAGCCAATTAAAAGTTTCCACTGATAGACAAAGTTGGTAAAAAAGAACTATATATATTACTAAGATTGTAGGGTTAGTTTATAATAAAACCATATTTCCAACGACTGGAATATTGTGAATTCACGATGAAACTTGCAATATAACGTATAAACAATCAGTTGTTTATTATCTTTCGAAAATCTGACCGTAAATGGTATTTTTTGGTTTTAATATTAGCTAGCCTGTCCTGTCCGCGACTACGTTCACGTGTTTTAAAAATAAAAATATATCAATCGATTTAAGCTCCTTTCATTCCAAAGGTCTTGAAAAAAATCGCTTCTTTAGCGATAAGACCACCCATTGAACATAACTTTTAATAAATTTATTTAATTGTAAAATTGAAACACTGTTTGACTATGCATATATGACACAATTATTCATGTCATAACAAACCGAAAGTCATTAAAGGCTGTATCAAACTGGACTATAATTATTTTATTTTAATTTGCAAATTTAAATGCTTTATAGTATTCGGGCGGAGAAAAATCCAACAAATCAAAAATCATGAAAATCGGTTCTGCCGTTTTCGAGTTATAAATGGTGTTTTACACGACTTAGCATTTTAATAATCACGGGTTTTACTCAAGTATTATTTTGTGGATAATTCAGTGCGAACCGTGAACTCGAGCGGCAACTCACGGACCGCGGTTCAAACTCATCCTTAAAAAGATTCTCTAGATGACTCGAAATAGTGTCGGTGCCTCCATCGACAAAATAATACGTGAGCTTAACCCATGTTTATCAAAATGTACATACAACTTACGAAAGTATCACGTATCACGATTTTGTTTTATATATATAGACGAACGGTTCTTTTAATCTGCCAGTGATATACAGTTTTGATGTGTACATAAGTCGTATCACTCTTTTTTCACTTAGTAAAACCATACGAATCATTGGAAGCTTGAGGATTCAGCCACTGAATGAACATGATTCCTGATCTGGTTCAAGTATCTTGAAACCCTCGACTACCATTTCAAGCGCTCGCCAGTCAGTGGAGCGGATTGGTATGTCAGGTATCCAAGTAGATTTCCAGTTAAGCTTCATATACGTTCTATCAACTATGTGAATCGAATATGAGCAATATACTAACCGTATTAACGCAAGTTCAGAGCCGATTCAGGGCTTTATGGAAAACAAGTAGAAAGACTCGCGACCTTCTTGACGTAGCTACTAGCTTTGAAGCCATAATTTAATGAGTCGTTTTTCGGGAAAAAAAGATCCTATATCAGTTATGTGGCACTCATAACACAAGGTCTGCTTACTTTGGGGCTAGATAACGCTGTGTAAAATATCCAAGATTATTGAAATTATGTTTTAATCCAAGGCATACTCTATCTGTGACCTCTGTGGAGCAGTGGAACAATGTCCGGCTGAGACGTAGAAGGTTGCGTCGGTTGTGTCCCGCCGCGGGACAAATGTTTGTATGATCTGCAAGTATTTGTCTCGAGTACGGGTGTGTCTATGTATAACACGTATGTGTTTTAAAAAAGTAGTATATCAGTCATGTGGTACCCATAACACAAGCTCTGCTTACTTTGGGGCCAGATGATGCTGTGTGTAATATCCGGCAATGTTATTATTATTATTATTATTACCTCCTTCATTCTAAAATAAATTAAAATCTGTTTAGCTATTACGACATGATTGAGTTACAAACATCTGAACAAAAGTCCAAAGTTACCTACACATTTATAATATACCGGGTACCTATACCTAGCGTAGTTTTAATGTAAGATTTTAATCTGAGAAAAAAAATTACCCATGTACACATGTTATTGGTTAAATAAACTTATGTTATCTTATCTTATCTAATATTTGTTATACACTTTCTCCGTTTGAAATACGCAGGCACAGCAAGTACATATTCAAAGCTCAGAAAATTACAATCAAAAAATGTTTAATTATATAATTTAGAGTAAGAATGTGATTCCGGCACTCCTTACTGACATTATTGAGTAGCTATCAAGGCGGTCTAAATAACAACCTAATAGTCAGATTAACATTTATTATGGTAATTATATTTTTAAAACAGAAGCAAGTATTTGAATTGAATGAAAATAAATCCTTAACTTGAAACGACAGATCAGTACTGGAACAAATAACTCCAACTAGTTCGTTCAATTGCCATTTAGCGTGGCGATGCCGTCAGTGTTATCAGGATGTCATCTGGCTGTGGATCTGGATCAGTTGATCTATCTATAGATCGTTTTAAACGGGTCTTAGATAATTTCCAACATCAACTTGTAACGTTTAACATAATATATTTGTATATATAAATCTTCTGTGCGTGTGTTTGTAATTGAACTTTTCCTAAGCGGCTGAACCGATTTTAATGAATTTTTTGTGTGTGTTCAAGTATATTCGAGAATGGTTTAGATTAACATTTTTTTTAAAACGCTCTGGACACAGCTACTTATTTTATCTAATATATATATAATATATAAAATTATTCTGTCACGGGGTGCGTAATCGAACTCCTCCGAAACGGCTCGACCGATTTTCGTGATCCTTAGCGAGGATATTAGTCAGGGGGGAGAATCGAACAACATCTATTTTTCATCCCCCTAAATGTTAAGGGTGGTCCACCCCTTAATTTTTTTTTTTTATTTTTCAGACAAAATTTTTTGTTTTTATTTTTTTATGATACATCATACAAAAATACATGCAACCCTAAATTTTCACCCCTCTACGATCAACCCTTATTTTTCAGGGCAGAACAACGTTTGCCGGCTCAGCTAGTATTAATCTATAATTTAAGTATTGTTACTAAATCAAAATTTATGTATTAAATAAAAAAAATATAAACAGCAAAACAAGAAATTTAAATTAACTGGTTAAGCTTAAAATTATAAATAACATTAGCTTAATGTTTAATGAAGATGCTTATGAACTAACCAGCGATAGTAACACAAAAGCACAAAACTCGAGAAAACTGTAAGCAGCAGGATAAACTATATCATTATAGAGAACATATCTAAGATAAAATTAAGGCATAGGGTTAGAACTAATAACTTTTAAGGGATACTTTTTTAATCTAACTAAGTTTTATGAAAACACATACGTGTTTGCTGGCTTTTATTTCATTCCCAGGATTCAAAGTAATATTTTTCAAGAAATGTGGAACACAAACAGAAAACAAACAAATCCAGAAATCTCTTGTTCGTTCGTTTAAAATTAATTTATCGAGCTTCGTGATTTCGTACGTATATTCACCGACAGAAGCACAACTAACTAACCGATAGTAATTAACCGATTTGAGCCTCTATGCCAACATTTGTATAACTACGTACAAAAAAAAAGGTGCGATTATTTTGAAAGAAAAGTTTCGTGCTCAAGCTCGACTCTATTCTCTACTAGGCATCTATATGATAAACGAAAACTTCCAGAACTTACTGTTAGTTACATAGTTTCGATTCGACTCGTTTTGAACGATGGAAATATCGACTTTACTTTTGACAATCGATGTCGTAATCGTCTACAACAGACAAACAGACAGACAGACGCATTTCGATTGAATTCGACAAACACTTCAACGACGTCATCGATCCGATGTATTAAAATCCGTTTTCGGAGTTATTGCCTATTCGTCAATATTGCAACTTCATTCGATGATAATAAAAAGGCTATTGCATATTTCACTTTCAAAACTTTAGTGAGTTGTACTATACATTTTGATATACACTATACTCACGTAAATCGATCGATCGAATCGATGTGCGAACCGTGAGCTCGAGCGGCAACGAGCGGACCGCGGATTAAACTCACCTTGATGAAGATTCTCTAGATGAATCGAAGCAGTGTCGGTGCCTCCATCGACAAAATAATACGTGAGTAAAGCTCGTTTCTATCAAAATGTATAGGCTATTACATATTTAGATGATATATACATCGTAAATTGGGACTTTTGAGCCAGACCGCGGTAGTGCCTGGGCAGTATTTTAGATGGAACATGTTTACCTAGCCATCAATATAATCAATATAATACTTTGGACGGACGTATCCACAGGAAAGACATAGCAAATACGTGCGAAGCTAAGTTAGCCAGACACACTATGGTTAAAGGAAAACATCGAGAGGAAACCCGCGGCTTAGCCAGCTCTGCTAGCGAAAGTACATCGAATAATAACATCAATGGCACTCCATTGTTCAAACACCGTTTTAATTAAATAAATTCCAACCAAATAAAATGGAAAACAATTCAAAAACAGATGATGGATGCCGTTGAGTTATGTTTTATAGAGTAAACAATAAAATATTATTTAAAACGTTGGCAAATAATTGGCATTGACTAGATAAAGGTCGGGCGGAGGCTCAAATTACACCCATTGATTCAGAGTCGAAGACCATCGAAGCAACGCGTTTTTAATTGTATTGGTAAACACGTCTGTCTACAACGAGGTAACTTAGCCGTGCTAAGGAAACTCTACCAAATAAACTCTACAAAGAAATGTCAAAATTGACAAACAAGATATGGACTTAATATAAGTTAGTCTACAAGGCCTTTGAAACGGCCGCCGTGCTGGTTGCCTGGCAGTTTAAATTACTTCTTAAACGGAAACGTGCATTATTATCGAAACGCTTAATTTAAAATACTTGTAACCGATTGTATATTACTCGAGATATAGACAAACAAGGACCTATCTCGCTGCAATTTTTCCTTAAGGAAGCTGAATCGCTGTGCAGCTTTAGCAGTAAATATCTGAATTTGGTTTACTTTGTACGTTGGGACTAAGCGCCGGCGCGATGGGATTTGCGTGTTTACTCACAGAATGATGTGATGCGCATTTCTGATTTACCACAACATCTTTACCCTGCCTTCGTTTGCAACAACGTTATTATTAAAGCTTCAAACCTCACATGAACACATGAACACGTAGAACACGTGTTTGAAAGGAAGTTCCTTTCGTATGCAGGGTTGGCATCATTATCAGGCTCTAATTCTCTCTACCCACCCCCCTCTTTAATTTTAATTATTGATGCAATAAATAAATATATGTGTATATATACTTATAGATATATATTAATGTGGGAGACTAGTTATTGGTCTCCTTCATTCTCTCTTTTTCTTACGGTTTTTCGTAACGTAACGCGTTACATTTTTTCTCGGCAAGTTCCCCTCGCTAAACCGCGATAAGGAACTACGTTCCAACCAGTTATGTATATATATATAATTAGTACTTAATCATACAAGAATGTGGAATCAGGATATTGACAAAGGCTATGAGTATAGATGGGTTTAAATAACGCCGTTATTAATTACGTCACCAGAGTTGGTTGTTGACTTATACGAAATATTACTCGTAGTATATACGCACATAATGCGAGATCGAACGCTAAAATTTTGTCGAACAAAATCTATGTCAAATTTCTACAGATGTTTAAAGTGGCCTACGCGTGCATGTACTTTAAAAGTAGTATAAGAAAGTATACATAAATATGTAAATGAAAATTGGTGCGTATTTACGAAAATCTCGACTATTTAAAGCATACAACGCATTTCAACCTAAGCGTTCAAACGACGGATGCCAAAGCAAAATTCCCGAACCACAAAGAGGCAGAAAGAGATATGCAATGGGATGCCAGTATTCCACTCTGGCGGCTGGAGCCAGATGGCTGAGCATTAATTAATCAAACATGCTAGCACAGTATCGCTATGATGTTACCAACCAGTAAGGAAACTTTTAAAAACATGTTCAAGTTAATTTTGTAACAACTTAAAAACGAAGTTGTTTTTAGCGTTCGTAAAGAACACAATGAAATCACATCAAAATATCTATTATTTTTATGTCCGAATCATTTGAATCAGTTAATAATAGCCGAAATGACTGGAGAGATCAGGGGAGGTCTTTGCCCAGGAGTGGGACAGACGGGCTTATGGTAATCGTAATCGAAATTAATAGCAATCTAGCTATAATGAAACAGAGAAGAAATACTTTACATAACATACACAAAAAGAAAAAACAATAAAAGTACTTATAACCAAAAATAATAATCTAACACAAAAATTTGTCATAACTGTCCAGTAATTTTTGTAACAATAAAATTATTTTAAACTGCACATGTACCTATTGTAGTTAAGTTAGTAATAATTTTCGAGTATCACTACTGCTTTTAACAGATGTAGAATTTCTGGCAGTCAAATTGGGGAGGCTTTGATGTGCATCTGATGCTATGTAAGTCTGTCTGCGCGTCAGATTGATCCGTCTAATTGTTTTTGAGCTGGGACAAGTTAGTGGTGCACTGAGGAAGTAATCTGGTCAAATTGGATTTAAATTGCAAGTTACTGAGCCTGGTTTGAATTAAGGAACATTGGTTTGTTAGTCTTGTACATATTGTTTTTGTTAAGCTGAGGTGTAAAAATAATGAGATATATAAGTATTTTCGTATAAATAAATAGGATCTCTCAAAGCCATTATGAAATAAAGATTACATAACTGGTTTCAAAGAGGCTAACAAAAGTCACAGCGATAATAAATCTCGCTTACCTCAGCAGTACGTCTAGTGATGTAAATACACTCTCTGTGCCAAGTTTATGGATAGGCTATATAGTGGGGTGCACCTAATTTCAGACAGAAACCGTATAGACTCAAGGCTATGCTACGACGCAGCGTGACTGAGAATAATATAATATTGCCGGACATTTTACACAGCATCATCTTGTCCCAAAGTAAGCAGAGCTTGTGTTATGGGTACCACATGACTGATATACTACGTAAATACTTAATTTCGTATATACATAGAAACACCCAGACCAAAGACAAATTCTTGTAGATCATACAAACATTAGTCCCACGGCGGGAACCGAACCCGCAACCTTCTGCGAGTCAGCCGGCCCACTGCGCCACAGAGGTCGTCTAGAATATGCAGATATACGAGTATCTGCATATTCTAGACGACCTCTGTGGCTGTGTCACTGTATATGAATAAACTATATGCTTTCGTATAATTCGAGAGCTTAAAAAGTCCAAAAGTTCGGTAAAATGACAAGCTCCCGTGAACGATGATAAAAACAGGGTGCTAGTAAAAAAATTGTCAAAAGAAAATATAATGGCTTAGTTATTTAACAAAGTTGAAACAATGGGAGGATCAACGTTGCTCGTATAACAGTGTTATATTTTAAAATATCATATGTATTTTTAGCGTTTTAGCAGCGGTATTGAATTAACTTTGGATGCCCAAGGTAGCCAGAGGATTTTGTGACAACATTTTTTTATAAATGCTTTAGGTTAGAAAAGCATTTTAATGTAAAATTTGAAAAAAACAATGATTTTATAAAAAAACCTCAATAATGGTCATACTACAAAAACCCGTTACGGGCCATAATACTATATTCAATGACATTTGAAAACTTTATGATTTATGTGGCAACTCTGAGACTTGGCGATGCTGTAGACGATATCTAAATACCATTGTACCAGAAGAGTTTTTCATGTTTGGAAGATCAAATGTACCCGCATTTTTGGATCTGGCCAGTTTAGAAAAAGGAAGATGTCTAAAATATATCAAGTTATATAGTATAGTCTGGGTGTTTATATGGATAATATATATGTATTTACAAAAAAAGTATATATGTAGTATATTGGTCATGTGGTACCCATAACACAAGCTCTGCTTACTTTGGGGCCAGATGATGCTGTTTGAAATGTCCGGTATTATTATTATTATAGTACATGTATAGGTGAGTGAATGATCCAAGTAGAAAATTTCGTATGTCAGAGACATGTAATGATGACGAAGTACTTCCACTGCTTGTATAAGTGTGTAATGCCGATTACAGCCTGGTCAATCATATCACCGTGCACAGAAACCCTTGAAATGCGACGTCTAATCGGACAACCAGCAGCTTAAACCGCAGATAGTAGAGACTTCAAATTTAAAAGGTTTGTTCTTGAAAGCGTGAAGAAGTACACTTAAAAGGATTTTCAGAAATTAAACCCCTAAAAGGTGCAAGGGAGGGTCAAAACCGTCCTTTTTATCTTATCACAAGTTATTTAGCACCAGTGTTTTCAACGGTTTTAAGACCTCAAAGGCTCTTTTCATGCACTTGGCTATGTCTTTAAACATTTTAGATTTATACACTCCGATTTCTTTACGATGTTTTCCTTCACCGTTTGAGAGCACATACATTTTTCGAACAGAATAATCCATTGAAGCAAGAGCAGGTTCAAACCCACGGCTTTGAGATTCGTCATTAGTTTGGCCATTACGACCAACACCGGTGCTTATAAAGCTTGTATGAAAATAATGTACGCAAGATATACGCGAACGAAACTATGGAGCATTCTACTTGTCACTGTATAAGTTTCTTATAAATGTAAACCAAAAACCTACACGCAGTAACAAAACTAAAACATTTATAAATCATACTCCAGCAAAGAAATCGAAAGCTCCATTAAAGGCTCTACGGGGGCCTTGCTCCGACCAACTTTACAAGAGCCTACATACGGGGAAGTCGTGTGGAAAACGCGGCTCTTGCACTTGGCTGCGGTTATATCCAGAACTTTCCAAAGTAGAGTAATAGTGGTGTGCACTTAATATAACTGAATGTACGAGTATGTGTAGTCATTTATGGTATTTCGCTTATTACTTTGCTAAAGGCATTGCAAACGTAAATGAGGAAAGCGCATGTAATGTTTCTCAAGCTAAGTGCAAGCTGATGTGAAAAAACGTATGTCTGAAGAGTGCTGAGAAATATTTTATTTAATCACGTTTTCTTTTAATACACATTGAGTTAACAAAAATCCTCAAACTTTAAAGACTAGAGGTCTATTTAATAATAATAATAATAACAATAAAAATACCGGACATTTCACACAGCATCATCTGGCCCCAAAGTAAGCAGAGCTTGTGTTATGGGTACCACATGACTGATATACTTAATATTTTTTTTTTTTTTGTAAATTTATACATATTTTTTATTTAATAATCAATATCATAGAAACACCCAGACCCGAGACAAATACTTGCAGATCATACAAACATTTGTCCCGTGGCTGGAATCGAACCCGCAACCTTTTGCGTCTCAGCCGGACCAAAGCCCACTGCGCCACAGAGGTCGTCGTCGTATTTTATAAGCACACACTAGCCAAGAGAGTAGAGATTTAAGGTGCTGTCTACCAAACTTAGGTATATATTCGAGAGGATGTTTGTTAAATAAAGTTGTTATATAATATATTTTTTTAGAGATAAATAGAATTTCTGACTGGCTTGTCAGCTCAGTTGGTAGTAGCTCTGCCTTCTGCGCTGTAGGTTGAGGGATTTGTGTGTGTTTGTTCTGTGTCTGGGTGTTATAAAGTATCATACGTATGTATTTAAAAATATATAAGAATTCTATCAGCCATCTGGTTCCCTTAAAACAAGCTTAAACTATGCTATGCTTAAACTGGAGCTAGGTGGTGTTGTGCGCATTGTCCATCAATGCACATAACATTATTTATTTTCATACATACATTGAAAATCGTAGATGATTTTAGATATGTTTTTATGGGTAATAAAATAAATTTAATGTGTAAGTTAGGTATCTATTGTATTACAATTTGAAATTAGTATACAACTTAATGTCGGTTGTCAGAATATTATTGTTAATTACTATTAATTAATATTAATATCGAAGTATGCAATTTTGGTACAGTAGACATGTAACATTTGGATTAATTTACGCTTTGGTTTTGAAGATGATAAATTGACAGACAACAAAAAGAATTAGACGCCGCCTTTACGAACGCTAGAAAATATATAATTTCCGACTATTTTCGTTTTGATGAAGCTATTTTGTCTTGACAATTTATGAAATGTATTATTTTTTGAACCATCAAAAGATGTAGAATCAGGAACAAAGCAATTATACTGAGTAGGTATAGTTTTTTAACAACTTTTGTCGTAAAATGTCATTTTAATGTTGTAAAATAAAACCCGCCTAAAACTATAAATTTAATTATACTGAGTCACTTTTAGATTAGACTAAATTGGATCATCAAAACTGGAACTTTAATAAATGAAATTAAAAATGTCAACACAACTCACAAAGGCACACTATACCACACTCTGTCACACTTAGTGGTGTTCGCGTGCGACTGTGAAGGCATCTAAGTATCATACTTACTTACTCTATTGGCACAGGTACCCAAAAAGAGTATTGGCCTCCGAAACGAGTACTATCCACCTTCTCCGGTCCTCTGCTGTCTCCTGCCAGTTAACAGCTTCAGGTCAGCTTCGAGTATATCGCTCCAGCGATATTTGGGATGACCAAAGGGCCGACGGCCGAGAACTCGTCATAATATCATTCTAAATGTCATGTCAGATAATCCGAAAATGATATTGTATGGGTTCGGTGTTAGGGTTCTTAAGTCCAGCACAGACCGACATAATGAAACTATATGGACTCCTTGCCCATAAAGTTTCATCATGTCCGTCTGTCTGTCTGACTGTCAGTCCGCCCCTTATCAAAGCTCTAGCTCGCATACTATGTCATTGGACAGTGAACGTGTTAATCTTATCGTAATGACAGTTTGTATTATTACCTAGTACGCGTATTAGTGGTCAAAGTTATGAAATAAAAATATTCAAATGTTTTTAGAGATAATGTTTTTATTGTACTACCCCATTTGAAATTTATTACGGTTAGTAGGGCTAGATTAGCCTCATTAGTAAACCTTAATAAAATTTTGCTGACTAGATGGTTTTGAATTGGTTTGGGACCTGGCTAGTAGTCAATTTTATACTTAAGGCTTCGTGTTTGTTCGTGTTACAATAATTTATTTTTACTTTAATAAATATTTGTTTTCATTGTCACCTTAAAAACATTGTCATTGTGTGTGAATTGTATGCTTGTATATAAATAAATAATAAATATTGGTGGACAATGCACACAACACCATCTAGCCCCAAACTAAGCATAGCTTGTACTTTGGTTACCAGATGACTGATATGTTTTTAAATACATACTTATGATCCGTTATAACACTGCACAATACACAGAACAAGCACCTATATTCATCATAAAATGTTTATCCTGGGAGGGAATCAAACCCTTAACATACAGAACAGAAGGCAGAGCTACTACTAACTGAGCTGACCAGACATCATGTCAGTTCGTATCCATTATTTAATGTTTGTAACTAGGAACTTTCAGTATTTTTGTATATTTATTTATAAATGTCCCACCCGTTATGTCACCCTGTAAAGTCTGATAACCAGCACTGTTTCCCATAGGAGTGATATTAAAGCTGAGATTGGACCTGTTTGGCACCACAAGCGAAAGATATAAACTAGAAACATATACAATTTGGCCTGCCTACTCTAACAATTAATTGTTTGTTTCCATTTTATAAGCCATTATTCTATTCTATTTTATTATACATCATTGAATTGAGGATTTCACAAATTTAACGAATCCGTTTCAAAATGAAAAACAAAATATTTACCTAGTCTTTCCCTAGTTAAAATTCTTAGAGACATGAATTTTTATTCAGCAATAAATAACTAGAGATTTGTATTCAAAATGCAAATACCATTAGTAATTTGTACTTGATTCAAATTCCCGTCGCGGGGAGATTCAGGGATAAACTCTGAGGCCAATCAATTTACTTCCGGTCTGGATGGCGGGGAACTTGCGGATATTACGAACATGATTATAATCTGTTTTTACCCGTCTCTTGACACTTCAGCCTGTTTCTGGCGTCAAAGCTTTCTAATATTTTCAGTATTATCGGTCACAAAAGCAAAACTTTGACATCCTAATTAAATTTTAATAATTTTATATTAAAGAAGTCTTTTTAATTTTATTGATTATGAATCCTAATAAATCGTTGCGTTTTAGACGCGTTGCGTTTTTGTTTCAAGAATCTATAATTCTTAAGAGGAGACTGTTTTGCAGAAATGAAATGAGAATGATGATGATTTCATAGATGTCACAGATGAGGCAGTGGACCAAGGCCCAGCTGAGACACAGAAGGTTGCGGGTTTCGGATTTGGATTTCACCACAGAAAGGAAAGTTGAAGGAAAAGAAGAAGGAAACGTCACAACTATTTGAACCAAATTAAGCAGAAGTTGGTATATAGGAAATCAAGGAGGCTGCGCTGGACAGGAACGCGTAGAGAGAGCTGCATGGTTGACCAAAGGCACCATAACTCCTAAATGAAAAGATGTTATGTTCTATAACTGAGATTGAATCCAACGATTTCCACACCATCACCGCTGTTTAAGAAGATAAACGCGAAGTAGGCATTTCCCCAGCCCTATATCCACCCCTTTCATATTCCTGCGAATGTGAAGTTAACCTCAGTTTTCTGAATGCGTTCTATCTACACGCCCGTAACCTTATTTAATATCGACATTGTGTAACTGCTGAACAGTAGCTCAACCAGTTGAATAGTCCTCCAGTGCATGTCCATAACCCCGTTAAAATTATATAGTGCAAAGCAGGAATTTATATACCGTCATAGAAAACCTTGTTTTTGTTGTCGTTTTTAGTCCGTACTGTCCCACTAATAGGCAAAGGCCTACCCTCGAGTCTTCCATTTATTTCTGTTCATTGCCATTGTCTGTCGCTTATAGTTGCAGACGGTTTTAGGCCACGTCGAGGTCCTTTGTATAAAAAAAACCTACACAAATATATTTTCTATAGTTGACATAAGACAGTCGCTCTCTCCCCTGAATGAATAAGTTAGTTGCACTGTAATTATCTATTTTGTCTCCGTTGACCCAGAGTTTTAATGTGACATGACATAAGTATTATATAAATTATTAATACGTGAATCAAAAACTTTTTACGAAAATTGCGTACGGAGGAGTATGAAATTTCGCACACTTATAGTTTATATAGAGGAGTGCAGAATGCAGAATAATCTTGCGTCACTTTTTTGACCGGGATAAACTCCAGAACTATTTAACCAAATGTTATTAAATTTTTATAATTTTATTTGTTCAAAATTTCGACATAGGATAGTTTTATCTCGATTCTCGACTTTATTGTTTTATTAATCGTTTTAGTATTCTAATCTAAACTAACTTTAAAAACATTTATATTCATAATATTTTTTAAATTTGATTTGCTATACTGATTTGACTATGGTCTCTCTAGCTAGGTATTCAGCAATAGTCGCCACTAAGGCATAGGACACCCCTAAATATCTCATACGTCCCTTTTTCCCTCGCATTTCTCATCCATTACGGTATTTGTCCAAATATACCGTTATAAACTAAGAAAGCATCGAACATTGTTTTTATAAAATACTAGCTGACTAGGCATTCGTACCGCCTCAGAATCAATAAATAAAAAACGTAAATAATCGTATATTTGGACTGTTTTTTTTAACATTTACTTTGGCTTTATATTTTTACAGCTCCAAGATCGTTATTTTGGCGTAATAAAAATATTAAACCTTAGACTTTAGTATTAATATGAATTTCAACTTGATACCTCTACGCAACATACAGACAGACGGACAATATTATTTAGTCCAAAACATAGCAAAGCTTATATACTATGGAAACCAGATGACTGATTTTAAGCCTGTAAATATATTCTTTGATACTTTATAGCTACGTATGTATGTATGCGTTTGGTGTTTATGTGTGTACCAGGTGCACACTCAAAGCTGAGTTACTGGTTACCATTATTACAATGTCATCATGGTTGATATTGCACCTGCGACCGTCGATATTGCCCTGAAGCGCGCTAGTTACGCAATTTATAGCTATGCACGGAAGAATAGTTGGTTTTAAAATGAAATCGTGGAACCCGATCACGTATGTATGATTCGAATACATAAAGTGCTTGCAAAATAGATAAGCATACATTATTGGAATTTATTGATTCAATATTATCAGCTGTGCCAGCCATGAATGAATGAACACTTAATTGTATCGGAAACAACTGTACTAATGAAAACTAAAAACAGTTTTGGTATTTTATATCATTTTATAAACGTGAATCAAAAATATGGACGTAGGAGTAGAGGTAGTTTTAAAAAAACATGGATGAACTGTGTGTTAGAAAGGAATGATTACGGAGATGATGAATGATAAAACAGAGTGGAAATAACCATTTCATCATCTAGCCCTAAAGTTAGCAGTGGTATTTGACTGATATATTACTTGTATACTTTTTTATATTGTAAACATAAATATTATACATTATACATACATTATACATACGTGGTGAAACTGTCGAATTATATATTCTATCTTTAGTACCTACAATCCATACTATATTAGAAATCAATCTCTTGTCTGTTCTTTTTACGGCTAAGCTATGTTAAGGAGATAGATTGTCTCAGGGACGGATATAGGCTTTCTGAAGAAAGTAATACGCGTGCAAAGCCGCAAACAGCAGCTAGTTGAATATAATAGAATTTATTTGACAACACAGGGCAGAATGTAAAACAGAAACAGTTGTTATATCTAGCGTGGAGATCGGAAACTGTGTAATCAGAGACAAAAACGCTTACCACGCTTAAATAAGCCTCATAACGCACTGAACTTTGACAAACGGAAGCGTATGTACTTTTTAAGTCCACACCCTTATAGTTTCGCTATGTCCGTCTGTATGTATGTTTACCCAACCCTTAATCCTGCTAATGCTCGCAGACTAATAGTATTATCGTGATTAAATTTTGAATACGTATTAGTGACCTCTACAAAGTTATGATATAAAAACATAAAAAACGGCATTTAAGGGTACGTGCAAAGTGGTGTTGTTTTTTATAATATTTGAGTACCCCATAGTGTGGAATTTCGTTGGATAGGTCTTTTAAAAATATCTTTAACAGTTTTTTTTACAGATATTCGTTTGATTACTAATTAGCTTTGAAGTGGCAATTTTTTATTGAGGTCAGTGTCTTTTTTGCTAGAACAATCTATTATTGGTTTTATTGGTTTAGTAGATGGTGTTTTATTGGTTTGGGACCTGACCACTACCCATTCTTAATCTTACTGACTTCGAAATCACAAGCATGTTGCTGGCCCTGGACATAACTATATTTTATCTATTCGTCCAGATATTTAACTTGCTCCAGAATCCTTCAATCCTAAACACAGATATATGCATGCACACTATGCATGCATGCATGCACACTGCTTAAAAGCAGAATATCTGGCACTATGCTGGTACCCAACATGCGTGCATGAAATTACATGGGCCACTTTCCACTAATCAGTATTTTTCTATTTAAGTTCGTATGTGTAGCTGTCTTCATCGACGGAGTTCATGCTTGGTTTAGACGAAAGTATCATTAATAATGTTAATGCGAAAGTTTATGCGTGTGTGTGTATGTTTATTTCTTCATCACGGTAATTCGGTTAGATGGGTTTAGGTGAAACTTGGTATAAATTTTAATGTGAAATAGGAACAACATACAGGTTATTTTTTAAGTAGGTACCGCGCGTGCAAAGCCACGGATAACAGCTAGTTGTAATATACAGTATTACCGCAGTATTGTGGAAACATTGCTATTGAAATACAATAATAATGGAATGTACACCCCTACCCGGAATTATTTACACGTAAAACCACTAAAAAGCAAACACTCCGAAACGGCCACATTTCGATACGAATTTCGAGTATACTGTACTATCAGCCAAACACAAAAGGATTCCACATAGTATTAGCAAGGCAATATTGTTGTTAATTGTTAATAATTAAAGCTCTGTATTGTGTTACCCTGGGGTTAGCGGGGCAATGGGGAGTGAGGAGGGGATAATGGAACCTTTGGAATCACATTGTAATGGCGTAGCTGAGTGCCGCGCTTGGTAAGAATTTTGTAAGCATTTTGTTGCCTTATTATAGTGAATTCGTTACCATTAGGGCAAGACCTTTTTAGGCAATTTTATGTTGATAACTCATGGTAGACTTGCGACTTCATTCGCGCGGTATTATCGGGATTACACTTTTTAGTCCGAAACCGAATTTCCTAGACAAAACAGACTTTTTATGTAGGTACTAATAGAAGAACTACCTAAAAAGAAGCATTTGTCCTTATCCAAGGTCCCATCTATCTCTATGCTAAAATTAATCGAAATCGGTTCAGCTGTTTAGGCGTTATAATATAAATTAGACATTTATAATATTAGTAGGGATAGGTCCTTTCCCAATCTCTCTACTATCACGATTAGGCGCAGTTAAAAGTAAACAAAACACAAAACTCACTCTAATTATATTATTAGTATGGAAGTTTGAATAGATATGGATTCAATATAATACGAATAAATGATAGCGTAACAAACGTTCTAACTTTCACCAATAAAATCCCATTGCCGCTTATCAATGACAGCTCGCAAAGCGGAATTGAATAAAAAGCGCAAGCGACACAAGTATGTTAATAAAGTCACCTGGGCCAACGGTTCAAGTTCCATTTCCGTGAGAGTTCCGAATAAATCACCGATAACGACCACTTCGTTGCGTTAAGCCTGAATTACCCCTAAGGATGTCTATGCCACTTCAAATCTTGCAATGCAAACTGAGCTTTATGGTCAATGGTATAAGATTTTATAAATTTACGGGGTGGAATTCAATAAGGGGGAGATTTAGTCGTCGCTAACTTTTTAGCAAGTTTGGGATCTATGACAATTTAAAATTTTCTGTAATTTTTTATATCGCGAAATCATTCAAGATAAAAGAATAAACAAAAAGGCTTAACAGATGTTTGTTTGATTACGCTTTTTAACTGACTTAAAAAAAAGAAGGAGGTTCTTAATATGTCGGTTTTTTTTACATTATACTTTTTTAAGATGTTCACCGATTACTCAACGACACAGTACCTACAAACCAACATAAACTTGGATTTACAAAGCAGCGTCATCTGTTTTGTATGTGTTGAACAAGTACACTCAAAAGTTGAAGGAAAACATAGTAAGGAAACTTATATGTCATAGAACCTAAAAAGTTCCAACATACCTATATGCACCAAGTGCATAAAGGAGCCTCTGAGGCGCACTTAAATCCTTTCACCACATAGTCACACTGGTTCTAAATTACTAGTTTCACGATGAGAAGAAGAATTCGTAAGAGATGTCCCAGTCCAAATATTTACAAACCGAGATGGTCGAATATCGAGCGCAGCGTGGCGACACAATATCAGTGTAATGCAGTACTTCTGTGCTAGTGTTGAAGTGGATAATGATGTGCTCAGAACTGACTGACACGTGTTCAAACTGGATCACTGTGTGTAACAGGAAGCCGGGTAAGCACGCTGATAGATTTGACCAATGAGCACGCGCGTGGTAGAGTTTGCTATCAGATGGTACCAACCCATTTTATATAAACTCAGGATAAAATATGGACGTAAAACGTGAAGATGTCAGATGTTACACTTCATCAGCAGATTTGGAGGGTATTGAATATGATCCTTTATTCCGAGGCAAGCAGGACGAATTACAATAGGGAATTAAGATTCACGACTCGAGCTTTAGTACTGTTAAGCTGCTTACAAATTAACAGACAAAACAGCTTTATGTGCTGCCGAGTTGTATACCAATCGATCATTGTGGATCGATATATCAATAGCATCCACAATGTGAAACTTCTCTTTCATTAGTATTACATCTTCTGTGCTCAAAGCCGGTATTACCCCAAGTTTGGGGTGAAATTGGGGAATTGTATCGAGGTCAAATTACTTGTTCAAATGTAACGTCAAATACGTTAATGATTAGATAACATTGAAAATGGTGACATGTTGGGTAACAACCCAACATCTCCCTACATGTTCGTATAGCCAGTTAGTGGTCAATTTTGTAATGTTCAAGAAATACCCTGATAAGTGACTCTTTATTTCGGCAAAAATGTGATTTGTGTGTTTTGTGTTTTCAGGTGACGTTTTGGTATTTAGTATAGTGAAGCCAAAGCTTGAAGACGCGCTGCTCTGGGAACTAGTGTCATATCACCTTCCTCAGTCTCTAGAAATGCATATAGTATTTCCATCTATTCTACCGCTCTCAGCCCAGCTGCCAAACTATGCATATATAATGTAATGACGCATCAAGGCAGAGCTTCGTATCGCTGGTAATAACCGCTCCGGAAACTGTTCATAACTCTACATTTCTGTTTCGTTCTAAAAATAAACTTGACCTCGCAATAGGGCAAAAACCTGAGGTCAGAGCTTTTTGCTGAAAACGCTTGTGAGTCCATCGCGAGTTTCAAATTAAATTACTGAAGGAAAACGTGGCTGAAGTTTTTAATGAAAATATTTAAGATTAGCTCTTAAATAAACAGTCACATAATATTCTACTCCAGCTAATAAAACCATGGAAAAACATTAAACTATATCACAGCTTAACCGCTAATCTTTCCAGAATAAGTTGGCTCCGAAACACGTAAATCCGACATTATTATGCCATATTTTCTCCATTCTACTTTAGTACTTTTTATTAGCCAGGGTCAGGCATGAATAGTGGCTTAGTGGTAACATTAAAAGGACTAGGAGTGTGCATTTAAGGCGTTGCTTGTCGATCCTAGGGTCGTGGTTTCGGATTCTGGTCTTCATTATCATTACATAGTATAAAACAAAGTCACTTCCCGCTTTCTGTCTGTCCCATTGTATACTTAGATCTTTAAACTACGCAACGGATTTTGATGCGGTTTTTTTATTAGGTAGAGTGATTCAAGAGGAAGGTCAAATAAACATATAAATATAAATTATATACAAATATATAACAATACATAGATAATATAGTAGAAAAACACTGATCATTTTAGAGGTTTCTAATGTGACGTCGTAAATAAACACATTTTTTGCGCTTACATTGCAAACGTTGGCTGAACCCTACGAGATAGATCAAAATAATGTACTACAGTATTGTACACCTTAAAAAGGTCTACAAAAAAGTCCGCGATGGTATATATCTATCTCTTCTATGTTATGTTATTCTCTTAGATAACGTTGTGTAAAAAGACATTCTGTAGTATATTTAACATCGGCATGCACCCATGCGAAGCCTAGGCGGGTCGCTATATATATAAAACCCTTTACCAACTACTCATGACCTGCCGGGCTAACATGTCAATCAGGTAATTTTTTTTACGACTGCCATAAAGAGAAACTGACAATTAACCTACACTTTGTATGTCAATTATAACATTTCTCCGTAGAAAGGATAGAAATATTTTGTACGCTGCCATATAAGCCTAACTAGACATATTCTAAACTCATCTCTGAATTGCTTCATTTTCAAAACTTTCGTGAGTTTTACTATACAATTTGTAAACACGGGTTTTACTCACGTATTATTTTGGAGTGCAAACCGTGAACGCGAGCGGCAACGAGAGGACTGATGATCAAACTCACCGCGATTAAGTTTCTCTAGATGAATCGATAGTGTCGATACCAAGACTCGCTGAACTCATTCAGGTAGATACGCCCAAGTCTTCCTCACAGTACCATTTATATTGCAAACTACTAGTCAACATAATAAAACCACAAAAACAAAACTATTTTCATACCTAGGTTAAATTCCAGCACAAAAGTGACCGCACCAGACCTGAAATAACAGTGCAACACATCATTTGACACACACAAGCATTTTAATTACCAAAGCTGCAGGACTGTGTAAACAGGCGCTGGTGGTATGCTGTAGGTTTAGAAAGGCTAGATGTGATATCAACTTTAATTTATTGCTCCTCAAAGCTAAGGTTAACTTTGACTTTGACTTAAGGAGAATTAATTTGAAGTTGCAAGCTTTATTTAATAGATACAATCGAAAGGACAACTTTGGATCGTTTAATTCAATTCAATTCAATTCATTTCTTTCTGCCTTCATAAGTATATGTACAAATTTGAGCCATATTTATCACAATAATAATTTAAAACATACAGAACATAAATAAAACAAAGAAATTAATAAATATAGACTGTATGCACCACATCATTACATCACCGGAGCGAATGGTGCACCTCTGTGAAAAGGTGACATGTTTAACATGCTACGTGAATTTGCAACAATCTCGCTTGGCTAATGCTTATTTCTACGATTCTGATACACAGATAGGGGACAGGTGACAGGCAATCATGTTCAAGGAATATATTATACTTTATTATGTGTAAAAAAATGTAGTATTTTGTATATAAATGTTTTTTCGATGATTGGCGATCAAAGCACATGGAAATAATTTTTTCACGAAATAAAAATGTAGCAGTAGCAGTTGATATTGAGAATACGAGTCTATCCTATAACTTCACAATAGCTAATTATTAAAATGTATAGCAATCTTTATTCTTATAATAAATATTGCTGAATTAGCATGACAATAACAGACTATACTTTAACATCACGCTAGTTAGCTAGGAGATTATAGGTTAGAGAGCAGCACTCACATATTAGGTTTTATGATTATCTGTCATTGGCCCTGATTATACTTCCGTCGGATTAGCAAAAATTTTGTATAGGACCTTATTATATTTGCACGTAAGTCTGAATGAAAGTAACACTTTAAATTACCCTTCTTAAATTTACTAAGTTGACGTGTGATTGACGTGTTGTAGCGCATTTTAATCATAGTGTAACGTGTTAATTAAAACTTCGAAAATTCTAGAAAATCAGTACAATATTAAATGTTAATGTTAATTTTAACTAATGTATAACTTTCATTTAAAATGTTTAAATTTGGACTTTGGTAGAAACAAAATTAAGTCGTTCCCATTTTAGTAATGTTTAGTTAGTCTGGCAAAACAACATAATCATCAGCAATGCGTCACGTTGGCTAATAATGTGATTAATAGCTTCTGTTCGTGGCTTCGCCCGCGTGGTACCTACATTAAAAGTCTGTCCTATAAGAAACAATCTCTTCACCAAATTTCATCAAGATCTGTTCTATTAAACAATTACTATAACATAAGAACTTATTACGTAATAAAGCGATAGCTTCAGTTTTAGTGTGTCACTGCTACAATATCTAAGTCGACGTCCACGCTCGCGCGGCGATGCGAGGCAGCTATCTCGCTAACACACCCGCGTGTGTATAAAACGATACGGGCAGCTACATTATTATATAGACCTACTGTAATTTAGTTTGAAAATAACACTGATAATACCGCTGGTGAGACAGATCTCACCCAGATAGAATTACGACTCAGATTACGATTAATAAGACAGCTTTCTGTGAATGGCGTCCTACCCATCTTTACGATTACAAGTACCTAATACGGTCGGGAAGGTATCCCTATACCTACCGAGTTTTGTTACGTAGGTACCCAGTTTATTTTATCATGTATATGTACCTTTTATTTTTAAAAGTTTAAAAGGTTAAAAGTGGTATAATGAACATGTAATTGCGTATAAAGAACAAGGGACATCTAACAACATCAACACATTAGAAAAATAACAACACAAAATAAATTTGTTGAAAATTCACACAACACCATCTAGCCTTCAAAGCATAGATTATAATATGGGAACCAGACAGAATATAAATACATACTTATAAAACTAATGTTTTTCCACGGAGGGAATCGAACCTATAAACTACAGCACAGAAGAGCTACTACAAACTGAGCTTAGTGATCAGCCAACAGAAGGAACACACAGTTGATTTTTAACACACTAAAAACAATTATAATCAAAATAGTTACTCTCAATCTAATGAGGTTTATACCTGCATACAATTTCGTAAAAGTGAATCTATCTTCAGTTTAGCTACAATTAAACATATTATTTTCAACAAACCCATAAAAGTTAGATTCAAATAGCTTTTTAGCCATTGAACCAAAAGGTGTTACAGAAAATATGAAAGAAAAACAACCAAAACACAAAACAAATGCGCGGGAGTAAAATGACGTGAAAACTACCAAACAACTATATCAGTCAACTTCACAAACCGTGCATTTTTCCAGCGCTCCTAACTAAACAAGTTTGTCCGAACATGTAGTCCGCTTATTGCCTCTCCCGTCAGCGGCGACGACTTATTGCCGCGTAATACGGATTTATAGCTCAGCTATTACTGGGCTACATACTTTATAAGTGCATATTTAGCCTGAAAAACGGTATGAAATGGTTAAAATGTTGTTGTATTTGGAATAGTGCAGAGCGTTTTAGGGATGAAATTCTAGTGTGTGCGACTCCGACAACAGCGATTTAAACAAAAATTAACTCAGGAAATAGCATTCACCAGACTTAGCCTTAGACTTTGCTTTTGGCTCCATCCATTTGATTGTATATCCGTCAGATCAATTTTTATATTGTCGTCAGAAGTTCTTGTGAAATGTTTGTATGCTATTATTGAATACGCCAATCGAATTATAACATCCATACTAACATAATACATATATAAATGCGAAAGTGTCTCTGTCTGTTTGTTACGTTTTCACGGCTAAAATAGGGGTAAAATAGGGGATGAAAGTTTGTTTAGGCAACTCATATTTTCCTTAAGTTAGGGATCTGAAAATTCATATTTAGGCTTTTGGTAAGAAATCCTTACTAATATTATAAAAGCGAAAGTAACTCTGCCTGTCTGCCTGTCTGTTACGTTTTCACACCTAAACCGCTGAACCGATTTTGATGAATTTTGGTATAGAGAAATATGAGACCTTCTCCAAGAAGGATATTTTATGTAGGTACCTCGCGTGCGAAGCCGCGGGCAGCAGCTAGTCTCTTATACGAAAGTTTCACGTAATCTCATCAAAGCTATTTATCTCACTTGTCAGAGCATAAGAACCCTATACTTTAGAACATTCCTTCTATGCAGCGTCTACAGAGTATAGTGCACTTTCAATTATGTAATCTATCGGTTCATGATAAAGAATGAATGCTCCTTCACTTAACATCGCGGGGATTACTCGGACAGGGCCCTAGAGACACTTATCCAAGATAAATGAAAAAACTTTACCGATCAAAGTAATTTATCATCAGATAAATTGAATCCAAAACAAAAGTGGCCATAAAACGCAGGCCGTAAATGGAAATGTACAGAATAATATACAATAATATAAAATACACAAGTAACAATTGTGCTATCTAAGGACTTTACAATGATCTATAGATAGCTCAACAGATCCAGATCATTTCCAGAATAGAGCGTCCTTAAGAGAATAGTAGCAATCGCTGTAAAATAATTTTGCCAATGATGTGTTCCAGTTCTCCACGGGCTCAGGTTCTCGACTCCAAAAGGCTCAAATATATAGGCCTAATCGAGACTGGCCGTATTATACTGGCTAACCATATATGTATTGCATATTTGGCTTCAGAAAACGACTACTATCTTTATATATAAGCGATTTTTTTACTAGTTAAAACGGAAAATCCAAAACGGTATTCGGTATAGCAACTGATGGCTTTGCGTACCCAGAGAGCTCTAACTTTCAAAGGACGGAATCTTACATTGTATAAAGCGGAACTTTATTGCTTCATTGTAGAATGTGCGGAATTTTATACGCATAGTTTCATTTGGAAATGGCTGCCGGGTTTATTGAAAATATTGCCTGTAATAAAACCGACTTTAATTTGGCCGACTGGTTAAACGCAAAATTTATTTGTTAATTAATATTTTAATCAAAACTACTTTCGTATTGGTCAACTCTAGAGACGGACTTACGAGGCTGCTCAAATTCTTTTGTTAGGGAACAGCTTTTGAGAAGCCGGGACAGACACCTAAACGTGCTTTTCGAAGCACGAAAGCGCTCAAAAGAAAATGACTTCGTAAATCTATTATTATTCGGATTTTACTTAAAGCATCTACCGCAGGCACTTAAAGATTTAAGTATAGTTTTGCGGTTCATTGAGTTTTGTTTAACAGAATACCAGTGTGGTATGCGACCGCAAACGATACATTTACCATTAACACCAGTTCTCCACGGTATCGAATAACACGCTGAGTCTACTATAAACTACGAGTTTTGTTCAATGATATCGTTGTGTCTAAACCATTGTCTATAGCCTTAAACTATAGACAATGGCTTTTGAGCCATTCTACTTTGATACGATACCGATAAAAACTGGTGTACAGCTACTGTGTCAATTATACGGTACCGCAACTCTCATTGGTTATTCCGCATTTTTTATCGCATTAAAATATCGTAAATCCATTCACCGGGTGAAAAATGGTACACACTTTGCGATTTTAATGGAATAGGTTAAATTTAGGTACCTAAATGGCCGGAGCGATCCAGCCGATCAACTGCAGGGATTAGTTATTTTTAACTCCACTTAAAAGTGCTTTAACCGGCAAATCTGCAAGCAGTTCCACTAATGGATATCCGAACAGGAGTTATCCAGAGTTTCAATCCCGAAAATGTTTTAGTAACATTATAGCGGCATGGTATATGGAATTGGAAATTATGGTGAGTAGTTTACGTTGGTTCCACAAAGATTTGTTTATCTACTAGTGAAACGCGAACTAGATAACTTCTTTCAAACTTCAATTCCAGGCTTCATCCAACTTTTACACAGGGGTGTAGTTTCAGAAACTCTTATTATAGTGCCTGTCTAGATTCCAAAAATAGAGAATCTTAAAAGTAAAATCAAAATTAGCTCAAAATGTATATTTTAAATCTGTTTACATATATATTTATCGACATTAGAATAACAATGACAGATACATAAACGCTATGCTAGATAATTAGTGAATAAAAACTAAAGGGCTGTTCTTCGTTTGTCATTTTATAAAGTAACATGATAATGATGATAATATAATGATAATGCCGGACATTTCACACAGCATCATCTGGCCTCAAAGTAAACAGAGCTTGTCTTATGGGTACCACGTGACTGATATAAGTACTACATATATACTTATTTTTTAATACAATCATATTATACAAAGAAACACCCGGACCCGAAACAAATACTTGCAGATCAAACGTTTGTCCCGCAACCTTCTGCATCTTAGGCAGGCCTTCGCCCACTGCGCCACACTTTTTAGCATACTTCTAAATTTATTACATTTTCTCGTGAGTGATTTTATCGGAATTTTAATCAATAAATTGTGACATCCTAGCACAAGTGTAGACAATTTATTTTAAGTGTATTATGTTGCAATGTGATTTGAACGTCGTGGAATCTCAAGAAAGTTTTAGGTGGCCATTCAATGATGACGTTTAGAATAGATAAGTGACGATCGACTACGGCATAACACTGGCAAAAATTACATCGAGACAGTTGCCATTATAAGAAGCAAAGAAGAAGAAGACTGGCTTATCAGCTCAGTTGGTAGTAGCTCTGCCTTCGGCGTGGCAGGTTGAGGGTTCGATTCCCTCCTAGGATAAACATTTGTGTGATAAACTTAGATGATGAACATAACATTTGCTATCAACAAGTTGAAACTTGAAAGCTATGTAGGCCCTGACAACATACCACCTGCATTCATCAAAGGGGCAAGAAAGTTTCTGAGCAGTCCTCTCTGCCACTTTTTTAACTTGGGACTTAAGACTGGTGTTTATCCGCCACAGTGGAAGTTGTCAAGGGTTACTCCAATACCTAAAAGCTCGAATAAATCTCTTGTTGAAGAGTACCGTCCTATTGCAGTTTTGTCCTCCCCAGCGAAGATTTTTGAATCCATTCTGCATGAGCACATATACGCGCAGGTCAATAAGTATTTATGTAACGAACAACATGGGTTCAGGAGCAAAAGATCAGTAAACACTAACCTATTAACACTCGTCGATTATGTCTCTAGTTGAATGGATCGTAGGCACCAGGTAGATGTACTCTACTTTGACTTCCGGAAGGCGTTTGATAGGGTCAATAACGACATCCTGCTTGCAAAACTTTCCGCTATAGGCATTGCCCCGGGTCTTCTTCGGCTTCTCACGGACTATCTCCGCAATCGTCAGCAGTTTGTCAGACTCGGCATGTACGAGTCGCGACCATATCATACGCGTTCTGGTGTTAGTCAGGAGTCTATCCTCGGGCCTTTGCTTTTCTTGATTATGGTTAACGATCTGCCGGGAGTTGTGTCTCATGCTAGGTGTCTACTCTATGCGGATGACTTAAAACTCTACTCAGAAATCAAGTCGGAAGCGGATTGTATAGCGCTACAAGGTGACATTAATGCAGTCTTCGAGTGGAGCGCTCTAAATAAGATGGAATTTAATGCCAGTAAGTGCTACGTAATGACTTTCAGTCGAATGTGTCACCCAATCAACTTTATATATCAACTTAATAATATTCCTATTACTAGCTCTACCACAGTAAAAGACTTGGGAGTCACTTTCGATCGTAAGCTTACTTTCCACGATCATGTAACTGCACTGGCTAAAGAGTCTTATAGGCGCTTGGGGTTTGTCCTCAGAAATGCCTGTGACTTCCAAAGCAATCCTGTAGTCTGTTTACTTTTTGGTGCACTGGATTCCATCTTGTTACGTCAAGATGGAATCCAGTGCCTGCGTGTGGAACCCGCATGAGAGCACATATGCACTCTTGCTGGAAAAGGTCCAGAAGGCTTTCTTGCGGGCTCTCTACAAACGCCGTTATGGATATTACCCTTACCTATATCCTACAACATTTTTGCTGGGTTGTCTAGGGTACAACTCGTTGGAGGTTCGACGGGCTTCCGATCAGATTCTTACGGCCTGCAAAATTTTCCGCGGCCAGATTGACGCTCTGGACTTGAGCAACGAGCTGTGTCGATTGTTTGTCCCGAACAACTATTATCGGGGTCGGAATCATAGGTTGTTTGCCGAACCTCCGGCGCGCACTGTGGCTAGATCTTCGTCACCTATTCCGCGCATCCTCGCCGCGCTAAACGCGCTCCTGAATCGTAGTCCTGAGTGCGATTTATTTGCGGATGGATGGGTTAAAATTTTATCGGATTGTTTGAGTTTCAGTGAGCGTGATGTATGATTGCGTGTTTCATACTATTTTTATTTTCTATTTGTGTTTTGGCTCGACATTGATGGCTGGGTATTTTTATTAACCGAATTATATTGACTATTTCTTTGACATTGTAAATAAGTATTTATATTTCAAATAATTGTTTGAGACTTTAATAATGTAATTGGTTTATCCGTGTTAACTAAAGTATAATAAATAAATAAACATGTGATGAACATGGTGGACATGTGGTGAAAGGATTAAAGTGCGCCTCAAAGACTCCTTTCGTTTACGTGGTACCTACCTTCAAACTTTAAGGTTTTACAAGATGCCGGTTTCCTCAATTTGTTTCCTTCACTGTTTGAGAGTACTGGTATAACGCTCATAAATGTTTCGAACAGGAACAGCTATCGGTGCACGACGGGATTCAAACCTACAATATTACAAACGTAAGGTGGAGCCACTACCTCTAGACAGCCGGTGCTCTCTCTTTTATTATTAAAACAGTCTGTTAGGGCTAATTATTATGAACAGAATATATAACTATACTAATTAACAGGGTTTATGTAGGAAATCCTCGTCTTGTCTTTAGGATAGGTGATTTAAGCCATGCGATGACTAATAGTTAGAAATCAATATAGTTTATTTAAGACAACAAGTTGAACACAACAATTACGTTGGCGTAAAGATTTTCATAAAAATATTGACAACCCGCGGGTTGAAATTCAGTAATTTAATTCATAGTGAGAACAACTCGTTCAAATTTTGAAGTGAAAACTTCTTTTAGCGCGGTACGCATATTTTTACATTTTACCCGTAATTTTTTTATGTATCTACGATTCATAGACATGCGATGTCTGTATTATGTTAGTGAAACTGTCACTAGGACTTTGATTCTTATAATGTTGATTTCCTAGAGTACTTACCTACTAAAGTTTCGATATTTTTATTTTCATTCGGTAAGAAAATATCTGTTAGCAAAATTGATAAGAATTTTGTTACATTAATGAGCAAACATCAATAAATTATTTTCTTATCATACCTTAAAATCGCATCAAAACATTCATCTGCTATTTACAAAGCCACCTACAAATAAAGCAACAGAGCCTTTGAAAGCATCTCGAGCCCAAAACGACGTCATCAAAGATTCCGAAGGGATCCAACGAGTCACTAATTGTTTTAGCGCCAAGTGGAGGCACGAAATGGACACTCAGAAGGGCCGACATTGTTTAGTAATGAATAGAAATCGTTGCCAGAGAACTGGCTTAATGGAACACAGTGCTTATGACGGCATAAAGCCACATTCTCGAGAGTGAAGGACTTAGATTGTTTTATCGCCTTATCTATCAAAAGTCTGACAGAATTAGGACGTTATTTAAATATTCACAGTTAAACTGCAACCCAATTATTGCCGCTAGTTGCATTTTTGCTGGACTTCTTTATAGCACATAGAAGTATCCACCGATTTCTCATTTTGTTAATTGTTGACTTTTCTTTTAGGCGATTTACTTTATAAAATAAATAACCTTTAAAAAACAAACAAAACAAAAAAAAAACAGTTATTGGACAAAATCGCTTTCGGTCGAGCGGACTAGTAGTTATAGCGTGGCCTCGCCTTCCGAATCTAAGGTCGGACACCACAAGATTATTCAGTTCGAAAAATTCATGAGCGCTATACGGTAACGGTTAAAAAAAATTGCCAGGAAACAGGCATGTCGTTCAGGCATTCATCTTTGAGAAATCGAAAAAGAGTGAACTTCTTTCTCAAGAATATGTATAATTTCTACACGCAAATAATAATCAATGCTAGACATTTCACACAGCATGATCTAGCCTCAAAATTAGCAGAGCTTGTGTTATAGAAACTACACGACTGATACACATATTTTTTTTTGTAAAAACATAAATATTACACAGAAAAACACCCAGACCCAAGACTAATATTTGCAGATCATACAAAAATTTGTCCAGCGGCGGGAATCTAACCCGCAGCCTTCTGCGTGTCAGGCGGGCCTTCACTTACTATGCTAAGAGGTCGTCATAAATCGTAAATGTTTCGTCGTCGTCTACAAATGTATTGAATTTAGGGTCTGTCTATCTGTGATCTCTGACTCGGGCTATTCAGATCTTTAGTTAATAAAATATTTTTGAGGATGTCCTACCCACTACCCAATCAGAGGCAAGTCCAGACATTATACATGCTTCATACCTACATTTTGTTCAGGAGTTATTTCATACGTGACAGGTTACAAGCACATCGCCGCTCATAAAAATACTAATCGATTACACACATTTTCGAATTTTACGTAATTTTTGAGATTACTTTTGGAGGAGGTGATATCGTTGTCTATACGAGTATTACGTAGGCTTCTGCCGCGTTGGTGTGACAGTGGTTTTCTTTTAAAGTTGTACTGTTTTCTTTACCCGAAAATATACGGCGAAATATCGTTGCAATGAGTAAAGGTAAAATGCAATATGCCCGTAAAATTGTCGTATGAATTTTGTCATAAAAGAATGACGCTTCGTGTTCGTTTTAAAATTGTGACAGAAGAGAGAGTTCACTTTGGGGTAAAATTTCGTATATTTCTTGTATCAGAATAAAATATCTTAAACTTTACTTTAATTGAATTTAAATTTTAATTGAAATTTAAATTCACATCTTAGACTTTATTTGAATCGTCAAACTTATCTCAGTCATTGGAAATCATTCTGTTACTGCAGTTTTTAAAGCTAACATAATACGACTATAGCAGACCTTCTCATTTTAGTGTAATAAGACAAGGATAGTCATATTTTCAAATATGCTTGTCTTTGAAAACTTTTGCGACGTTGAAAATGTATGTAATTTTAGTAAACACAGGTTTTACTCCCGTATTTTTTGTTAATGAAGGCACCGACACGGTTTCGATTCATCTAGAGAATCTTCATCAGGGTGAGTTTGATTCGCGGTCCGTGAGTTGCCGCTCAAGTTCACGGTTCGCATACTGAACTTCCGTGTCGTAAACCGAAATATCGGTGCATCCATTAACAAAAGAGTAAAACAGATGTTTATCAAAATATGCTTCTGTCTGAGGCTAAACGGCTTAACGGATCTTCATTAAATTTGCATTTTGGGAAAACGAATGCTACTCGAATGTCTTTATTTCAGTTAGTAATTGGTCGTAACTTATTCACTTAACACACTACAAACATGATACTACGTCAGTAGTAATAACTTGTTACAAAAAATTTACTATTATATAGTCATACATACAAACATACATAGTTTGTAAAATTATATAGTAAAGTACTAATAACTAACATGAAGACGATACTGAATTCCCTAGGCAATTTATACATAGGTAATGTACTATCTATGACTTTGTTATATAGTCTTTATACATGTTTCTATGTATAATATGTATGTATTTACAAAAAAAAAGGTATATAAGTAGTATATCAGTCATGTGGTACCCATAATACAAGCTCTGCTTACTTTGGGGCCAGATGATGTTGTGTGAAATGTCCGGGATTATTTATTTATTTATGTAATCAACGAATAAATTACATTAAATGGAAAGGTCAATTCAATAGTAATGTGACTTTGAATACATTAAAAGTTTAAAGTCCAAACCAAACTCAAATCCTTCGGAATTTCAGCGTCGACTCAAGAATTTCAATCAGCAATCAGGAGCGCCGACATTAAAGTGGTTATAGTTTCTCGTTGGATTGGGGAAGGAAGGTGCTTGATCGCTAACTTTCCAATCTGTATGCTAATAAGCTAGTTATAAATCGGCTGCTGAATAAAGGAACGTGTCTATTAATCAGCGACGGGCTCACAAACTACTGTCATAAAATTTTGTCTATCTATCCGGAAAATACAGTGAATCAAGACCAAGTATGGTACAGCATAAACAGGCAGGGCAGTGGCTTACATAAGCCTCTATTAAAATACCGTACCGATGCCAATAAAAAATATTTTTGTTAAGATGTCAGACAAGACATACTTTGATACGGTCGCAGACAATGTATTCAAAATATTAAAAAAACAGTCATTCAGGCTTTACTAAATCTGTAATATAGATTTTGAAATTCCGCCTGCGGCTTCACTTGCTTTTCCAGGTCACTGACTATAACTTTAACAAATTTCATCCAAATCTGCTCAGCCGATTTGGCTTTTGGCGTGCTTGACCAACAAAAACCTCCAAACATTCAAATGATCATTCGGCTTTAATATTAGTCGTAGGTTATGTAGGATGATCGCTGTTTGAAGTGTTTGGTTTGTCGCGTGTCATGCACAGATTGCATGACACACAGGTCATATTCCGTCTGCAGAATAATAAGTCAAGTAGATTGCCGGCCTGGGCTGGTCTTGGGCGGAATATAGGGCACGTAGTAGACAGTGACTCATAATAATGCGACATGCAGGCCAATGGCCGGAAGAGAAACCACATCGATAATGTTTTTGTTTTTTTCTTTTATTTTATATAAAAGGAATAACACAAAAACATTATAGGGCATAACAAGTCACGCGTACTCACTTTTGTACATGGTTACAAGTACATCGGTGAGCCCACTGCCCGGTGAAAGAGAGACACTATGTAGTTAAATATAATACTAGGTGATAAGCATTTGTTAAAGCTTAATTGCACTTTGTTTCGTCGTAGCATGAGTCGATATTTACATAAATATTTTCGTGGAGCTTGTCTTCGGTACTTGGACTTTAATTTACTCTGTGGTAATAATTTGTTATAGCTGTTGACAGTATAAAGAGATCAGGCTGCGCTGGCGAGGAACATGTGTAAATAGCTGCATCAATCATTGACAATACACAGCTCTTTAGAAGAAGTTATTGATATCACAATAACAAATATAGAAAGCATATCTTGTGCTACTCTAAACCTCTACGTGTTAAATCAGCACTAAATGCTAGAATTGCACTACGTGATGCAATAACTATACGAAAGCATATCACAAGTGGGTTATCATTCTGCATTAGTAGTTGGTTGTTTAGCTAACATGGCACGTTCCGCTACAGTAGGCAAGGTCCTTTAAGAGAGACGAGACGGCTGGAAGTAGAACTCAGCAATGTAATTAATAGGAGCGAAAGTTTCATCTTTAGCTAACGAAAAGGATGCTTTTTATTTAAACGCTAGATTATTTTTAACTATGTCCTTCGCTACGTCCGTCTGTTTGTCTGTCTGTCAGTTCTTAATCGTGCTTTTGCTTGTAGACTATTAAAACTGAATTATAAAAATAAATGTAACGGTTTTAATGATAGGTCTTTCAAAGATACTAGGAGTTTTCTTAAACAGTTTTTCGTTACAGATATTCGATTGATAAATGTAAAATTTGAAGTGGTAATTTTTATAAAGGTCAGTTGGTCATTACAAGGAAAGTTCTTACGGATGGTAAGGCATTACGACATTTTGAGTAACAGCCTGATTTAAAAACCATAAAAAAAATGAATAGGTACTTACAATTATTTTTTTTGGCATTCTAATCATTTTATTTACTTTATTTTATTTATTTTCAAACATTACATCTATCATTACAGGTTATACCTAGTACAATAGAGTAGTCACACACAATATAATTAATACATGTCATACCTAGGGCAAAAAATAAATGAACGAACAGGGTCCGAAATATCGAAATCCTTTCGAAAACGGCCAAAGCGGATGTCGGTACGAGGACTGCACGTTTGAAATGGGACAGGGCAAAGGGCAAAGTCAAAGTCAAATGATTATTTATTCAATACAATCACAAGGATCACTTTGAAACGTCTTACATACTAGGTGAATTTAGGTGCCAATTCATCCTAACCCAAGCCCGAGAAGAATTGGCAAGAAACTCGTCTTGGTTCTAGCGCTTTTTTATATGATCCATCTTATAACTACCTTAACTACTAAATACTTTTACAAGAGAGTTTATACATTTCAAGTGTGTCGGTTAACTGTCTGACGGCAGAGCGACATGAGGCCATGCATTCTTATCAATAATATAGTCATCTATATTATAATAAGCTTTCTTCAAAAGACTACCTTTTATGTATGCTTTAAATTTCTTAATAGGTAGTTTAGTAGCATTTTCAGGAAGCTTATTATAGAAGAGCACCGTGTTCCCCATAAATGACTTATTAACTTTTTCTAGTCGAAACCTAGGGATGTATAATTCATGTTCATATTCCTAGTGTTGATTTTATGAAGGTTACTATTTTGCTGAATCCCATCTCTATTTTTATGTGTGTATAAAAAAATTTCATATATATATATATTGTGAAGCTATTGTGAGAATATTAATTTCTTTGAATATTTCTCTCAAAGATTTTTTGAATTATAAATATTTTACCAATATAAGCTGCTTTCTCCCAGAGAATTATGCCGTATGACATAACACTATGGAAGTAACTGAAATAAACTAGTCTATCTGTAGCTTCATCAGTAAGCCACCGTATCGCACGAACTGCCTACCACTACTGCCTACTACGGAACTAAGCCTACCAGCAAGTGTTTCAATTTGTGGTCCCCACTGTAGTTTTGCATCAATATTAAGACCTAGGAAGATCGTGGAATTTACAAGATTCATTGCCTCTCCATTTATTTCAATGTTGGACGGGCTATGAATAACATTTGGCAAAGTGAATTTGATACATTTAGTTTTTTTTGAATTAAGCAAAAGATAATTTACAGTGAACCATTTCATTTACGTTATCGCAAATACTGGTTTTACTTCTATCAACTTTAAAAATTAAAGACGTATCGTCTGCAAACAAAACTATATCATTTTTTTTTTTAAATTTAAAATACACACGAGTGTGATATTTTAACACCCAGAAACGGAACAGAAACCTATGTTCAACAAATAAATGTTAGGACAAACATTTATTTGTTGAACGGAAGGAGGGTTTTGGAGGTTGTTGGAGTTGTTGGAGGGAATCAAACCCTCCACCTACAGCGCAGAAGGCAACTACTACCAACTGAGCTGACAGGCCAGTCATGTATGTACCATCGGTCAGTATTTATACAAGCGACAGTGAGCTTGCAACCTGTCACGTACGGAATTCTAAATACTGTGCATCTCTTCAGATCTCTACCAAGCCAAGATAACAGTTTTGAGCATGTTTTTTTTATATACTAGGTGTATAAAAACTTAGCAGTTATTCTCGTATTATAAATATGTAACTCATTGATTTGTCTAAAATTATAGAGTAAAGTAAGTTAGAATTAGGTATACTGTACTACTGTAAGTTATTTCTGCCAAAATAAAGATTATTATGATTATTAAAATATATATTTATTAAAAAATACTCTTATAATGTGTTAATATTGCATAATCTATTTTTAACTTTAGAAAACCGATTAATAAATTAGCATCTATGCCTTATCTTACTGTCGGTATCATAAAGTATTTGCAAATCGTTTCATCTATTTGTGATGTCTGATGAAGACGCATGCCTCGACAGGTCACTGCAATTAGATGACGTTAATAGCTATAAAACTATCAGTTAACTCTCAACTACTCACAGTGTGGCGAGTCAAGACTTGATTGATGCATTTATTCAGAGAGCGGTCTATTTTATCTGTATTCGGTAAATTCGAATCATGGTAATGCTTTAGAACGAAGTTCTTATCGCAAGTAATAGACATTTGGCGAATAAGGAGAAAACTGAAAATGGTGTAAGATTTTGACCGACACAAAATTCCAAATTTCTAAACTGTGATGTTGACTACAACTGATGCAACTGATTTCGCATACATGTTAATGATCACACTAGCTGAGCGGTCGACCTTGCGGACTATCAATACTGACCCTCGAGTTCGAAACTTACGCCCAAAGTATTTTTGTGCTAAGTAATTTATTTTATATTACCCAAGTTGACGATAACAATATAATATAAATAAATAATAAATAATGATTTTCAACATCGTTCGTACCGGGTGTTTCATGACACGTTTTGTCTTTTTTATTCTAATTTTAGCGTACTGGTGGTCGGATTTTCAATAAGGACCATTGCATGCTCTCTCATCACGTGTTCACAGATTACTGACCAATTCAGCATTAAAACCAATTAAGGACCACACAAATGCAAACAAAAAGTTTATAATTGCGTATATCGGAATAACAGAATCTTTATTGGCCGACATCAGCGCGATGCGGCTATTCGTCTATGCAACATGCCTTGCGTGTAACACGCCACATAACAACACTGCACAAAATCCACGATATCAACCTCATCACATTGCCATAGTATTTGAAACCTTTGAACTGAACAGCTAGAGTTGATATCAGCATGTGGTAATATGGCTGTTATGACATAAGAAGGAATCGTATGGAATAGGTCTTATCGAGTTACAATTCGCGAAGGTGAATTAAAACTTAAAGGTGAGTCACAGATTATCGAAAATCCATTCCAAGCTCTAGTTGTCTAGATTTATTTCTTGTTGAAGTTCGCAATCAGTTTTTGATATCCGCTGTTGGCGAGTGCCAGTTTAAAAGTATAAGTTTGGATTAGAATTGTTGCTCATGCAATTCCTGGAAATAGAAGGAACGTTTTGTAGTTGAACTTTGTAATGTGTATTTTTCTTTCAGGGGAGAAGTTGGGTTAAACTTCAACAAAAATTATAAGGGTCGGGTCGCATTACAATAAAAAGGATTGCGCCATTTTGACGCATAGTACGTTTTACAAATGGTTGTTGTGTTTGGCTAGGACGGAACTTTTACGTAGAGTTGTAGAGAACACACACGAAACTATCTTCAAAGTTTGTATTCAAAATATATTTAAGACATTCGTGAAAAATACAATACTGACTAGTTTTTGTATGCTTTACTTTGGAGTTCAGAAACTGAAAATGGGTAATACAACCCGTATTCGAATATTGTTTCATACTATGTAATATGGCAAATCATAAAATAACAGACTCGCTGACACAGATAACGCACAGCCACTGGTTTAGGCTGTGCTATTTATATCGTTTAAATGAAAATTAAAAAAAGGAATTCCCGAAATTCAACCCCTAAGGGATGCAGCGGGCAGTCCAAAGTTTGTATGAAAATAACATTACGGAAATAAAGTTGCAGTGACTTCCACTAGTGATTAATAAACTTCGAAAAGCCATAGTCCAACATCACATTCCGAAATGAAAATAACCCCCAAAGGACACACCTGAGCCATCCAATATTCTTTAACTTGACCCGATTGCTTGCTAATACGGTGAGATACGAAGCAATCTCCGCGGATCCATTTAATAAATTAGCTTCAGATTAATGGAACGAACGAATTGAGCTGAACGAATAATGATAACTCCCTGAGAGAGTGCTTTGCCGAAAATATGAAAGGTTCTTTGATGTATTCTATTGTTAAGATTGAATAATCAAAGTGTTGTTTAAATATACAAGCTTAAATTCTGACAAAACAGATTTTATGTAGTGATTGTCGGGCGATGCATCGATCTAGCTCGCGTTCGTGCTGTTTGACAGCTAGCATGCACGGTCTAGTATATTTTTTAGACTACGTTAGGTTTAAAACAAATTGTAAATCACATCTCTAGGACGCTTAAGTCAAATGTGACAGAAAGCGTATCCTGTGGAAGATGTCACACTAGGCATAGCATCAGCTGGCATACGACACAGACGCGAACTTGATCAATTACCGCCCAAATCCGGTCAGATATCATACCGTTTAGTCCGATAGTTTGTAAGGATTTGCATTTTAAATGAGGTTTTCTAACTCTTGTCAAAGGCAAAAATGCTTCTTGATTCAGATTTACGTACTGGTACCTACGATACGTTCCAGAATAAGGTTCACGAAGGATATAGATACTAGCTTGATAAGTCACGTGATTGTAGGGTCATGTCATTCAATACAATCACAAGGATCACTTTGAAACGTGCTACATACTAGGTGAATATTGGTGCCAATTCATCTTAACCCAAGCCCGAGAAGAACTGGCAAGAAACTCGTCCTTGCCCTAGCGCTTTTTTACATGATCTATATAACTACCTTAACTACGAAAAAGTAATACAATAGAGTTATAAATATACATTTTAAATGTGTCGGTTAATTGTGTGAGGGCAGAGCAACATAAGGCCATGCATTCTTACCAATAATATAGTCATTTATATTATAATACGCTTTCTTCAAAAGTCTACCCTTTATGTAAGCTTTAAATTGGTATATTAATTACATTTTCAGGAAGCTTATTATAGAAGCGCACCGTGTGCCCCATAAAGGACTTATTTACTTTTTCTAGACGAAACCTAGGGATGTACAATATGTTCCTATTCCTAGTATTGATTCAATGAAGATGACTATTTTGCATAAATCAATCTGTATTTTTATGCAAAGTTTCATATATATATATTGTGAAGCTATTGTGAGAATATTAATTTCTTTAAATATTTCTCTCAAAAACTCTCGTGGTTAAATTCTATAAATGGCACGTATTGCCCTTTTTTGAATTACAAATAGTGTTTCAATACTATCTGCTTTTCCCCAAAGAATGATGCCATATGACATAACACTATACTGTTGACTGCTACTGTAATTTGCTTACAATTTGATCTTTCAGCAAAGGAATTAGCGAGAACGAAAACTAAGCTCGGAGTATTTGTCTAGAGTCTAGAGCTCCTGCTTACTGTTCTGGATGTTCGGCCAAGAAATACAGCATTTTAAACTCCAATATAATCGTATCACCATAACTTTCTAAAATATAAAGTGCACGATGCTGCAAAAGCACTTTTACCATCAAAATTTTGAACTCTGATCACGAAGCAATTTGTGTCCAACTCTTGTATCAACTATCGAGACTTTTAAACTAATAAAACGATTTTTCCCGCGACAAATTCAGAGTTTAAACTGTTAACAGTAAAATGTATGCCTCAATAAATTCTTTTGACTCAGGATCTGAATTTTAATGAACTTGAAATAAACCTTCGGGATTATTGAACTGAATATTTAGCTGCTAGGAGCAAATTTTTGGGGATCGTTTTAATGTAAATTTTATAAATTTTGTAAATAAAAAAATATTTAGCACTAAAATTAATATTAAAATTGATACATAATACTTTTGTGAAGATATGGGATGAGTCCAAAGATTCGGAACCAGATGGATGGAATGTGGTTTTAAAATTTGGCGTAAGTTAACTTTACTTTTAAGTGGTACTTCTTATAAGTGGGGATAAACACGGATTTTACTCTCGTATTATTTTCTCGATGGATGCAACACTGTTTGGATTAATCTAGAGAATGTTCAACATGGTGAGTTTGATTCGCGATCCGCTCGTTGTCCTTCGCGTTCATGGTTTGAACTCACTCGCACGTGAGTAACACCCGTTTTTATCAAAATTTATAAAAAGCAACATACGAAAGTTTTCAAATTTTAGATTAATATTTTCGATTCAAAAAATCGTTAGAAAAATGAACTCCAACATCTTACATCAAATTATTTTATTAAGATGAAAATGGTCGAATAAGCGAGTACCAAATTCTGTTTAACGACGAAAATGAAGTACTAGTTCCCTTTAAGTGTCAGTAAAAACCCTCATAAATTCGTACTGACTATCGAAATTCTAACTTCAATCTATTCGCAGCCATAACATTTCATTTCTAAGTCAATCTTTGCAAGACATTGATCCCTTATAAACACAATGTACTAACTTTTTATTTTATTATTTTTATGAGGGTATACTTACATTACACCTATTAAAATAGATTTGACTAGTCGCATGTTACGCTGAGGTTGAGAAAAGATTTAAGTGCAGTCAATACTCGTATAAAAGTTGCAAAAATAACCATTTCAAGACACTCACCTCTACATGCTTATCATCTACGAGCATGGCGTTCAAAACGACGAGCATAAACGTCGTAAAACAGTTTTATATGACCGCGACCTCAGAGTAAGAACTCTAAGCCTAAGATTCAGAGACAAAAACACTAACACTTAGTTGCCGCCTTCGTTATATCAAAACGCACTGAATTTTGACAAGTAGAAACCGAATGTATTTTTTTGTAATAAAGTGATTTAAAACTCATGCTAGTTTTATCAAAATATATGTGTCAAAAACTCAAAAATATGGTGAAATTAATTACCATTGTTACTATGAAATAGTTCCTAACACTCAAAAAACTAGACTTACTAGACGAAGATGAAGCTTAGACGTGCAAAATAAGACTTTATTCCTTACATCTTTATTCCTTCTTTTTTTTCTTATCGTGTCACTAGTTATTGCGAACAGGTATGGTAAAAAAGGATAAAAGTGCGCCTCATAGGCACCTTTCGTGCATTTGGTACATGTCTTCAAACTTTTTAGGTTCTACGACATGCCGGTTTGCTCACAATGTTTTCTTTTACTGTTTAAGAGTACTGGTATAGCGCCCATATTTTTTCCGAATATAAATATCTAATGATCGGATTCTTCTGTAATATACATTTTAAGAAACACGGGCTTTTACTCATGTATTATTTTGTCCATGAAGGTACCGACACTTTCGATTTTCACTGTGCGAGCGCGAGTGTGAGTAAGCTAACAGCGGATCAAACTTACCCTGATGAGTTTTCTCTAGATAAATCAAGAAAATATTGCTCCTCTATCGACAAAATACGTAGATAAAGGCCTATGTTTCCCAAAATATACAGTCTCTTTTCTTACGACATGACAGTAACCTTTCGTTTAATCTCGGTCATATAGCTTTTTTGTGGTCTTTGCTTCTGCGCTTTTAATGTTTTGATTTAGTAGACAAGGAACCTATTCGCATAACAACAAACTCTTGATTACGCAGTCATGTCCTAAGGCCATATTTCCTCTTATATAACATATATAAGAAAATTAGTAGTAATGAAGATGTGTTGAGAAAGCCCTCGCACTCTCTAGTGCATCACTACTCTATGACCGCGACACATCTACTACCACAAGCACGCCGATTGTTTCTCTCAACATTTTATGCGCAAACATTGTTTGGTTTTACAACGGTTTTACGTTGTTTTTGATGAAAAATATTTCATACCTCACGCCGTAAAACTAAAATTATGCATGATCAAACCGTTTTTACGCATAGTACCTACCTACTTACCGAACGAGCATTAATATTGTGTTCACTAAACATACAAATACTGAATACATTAAAAAGTTTAAGCGGAAGGAACTCGTATAGGTTAACATGTTTTACGAAGTTGAGGGACTAATGATACCCGCCGCTGTGGTTGTTTACATTACACAAAGTTAATATTTCACTTTTATAACTTTTGTAAGTTGTATTAGAAATTTTAAGAAACTCTGAAATCAGTCCTATGTTGTAAAGTCATAAATTCTGATATTACAACATATATTTGGTTATTTCTTTAAATCTATATACGTGAAGCAAACACTTTGTACCCCTTTTTACGAAAATTGCGCGGACGGAGGAGTATGAAATTTCGGACACTAATAGTTTATATAGAGAAGGAGTATATAATGCTCATATTTTTTTAAAATTATGCATTAAAACACATTTTCTTTAAATCAGTCATCAGTAACATTACGAATTTAAAACCACAATATTTATTACATACACACCATAGACGCATACGCGAAAACTACATAGTTTAACTATCCGTTGGATGGTAAAGTGTTAAAAATATTTATATTTTTTTGATCTGTAAACAACATGGCACAAAATAAACAATTATGGTACAAAAACATGAATGGCAATAACGCTAAAAGCGAATTCATTGCGTTGGGGTACAATTCCAATTGAATTTACCTAATGGATGTCCGTTCTATTAATCAAAAACCATTTAGTTTTTCAAGCAATTTGTTTTACAAACCATTTTATTTTGTAAAGCGATAGTTTAGCTTGAAAAGATGATTAATCAATTTAAACAATTAGTAATAACTTAACAATAACAATTAATACACGAAAGCAGTCATTGCGGTCTGGCGGTTGGCCGCCAAGGCGGTTCGTTTGAGCGGCCAGCCGCCTGACGCGGTTGCCATAGCGGCTGAACGCTATGGCAGACAACCGCAATGAAACCGCGTTAAGCGGTTGGACTACTCGAAGGCGTGTAAGGTCCATTAACGAAATGGATGCCGTCGAAGTAGCTTGTGTTATCTATTTTTACTACTGAAAAAAACTAAAAAAAAAAGAGCACGAAGCTAAATTTTTCGGTACGAACTCAGCGGCCAGCGGCGAAGCGGGCCGTAGCTCTCCATTCAGTCACCGCAGTTGAAATTTTGTGGCGATTAAGGGCATACAATCACAAGCGGTTGCATATTTAGCTGGAAAAGCAGCTAGTCACGCGGTTACCCGCCCCCGCGGTTAACCGCTAGTGCGTTCGGTGCCTCAGGCGCACCCATTCACCACAATGCTTTGAGGTAACATGTGTCACGATCAGAAGAAAAAGAAGAACAATTACGGACACAAATGTTAAAGTTTGGTCGTTCTACGTTTGACAACACAAATTTCGAATAAGTTTATAATTAAAATATGTCTGTGTTAAGAATAATAGATAGGCTACTTTGATTCGAGTACTAGACAAGAGAAGCTGCGATTCGAAGCTTGTAATTAGATAAAACAATAACAAAACATGATTTAGCACATGCCTACAAGTAAGGTTATTATTTTAAACTTAATTCTGCCAGCGGTTTCATATGCGTTGTACCTTATTGATATTTTAGTTATTATTTAAATCAAACCAAATTTTAGCATTCACCAGTAAACATAATAATATATTAATAATAATACCGGACATTTCAAACAGACCCCAAAGTAAGCAGAGCTTGTGTCATGGGTACCACATGACTGATATACTACTTAAATACTTTTTTTTCTGTAAATACATACATATTATACATAAAAACACCCAGACCCGAGACAAATACTTGCAGATCATACAAACATTTGTCCCGCGGCGGGAATCGAACCCGCAACCTTTTGCGTCTCAGCCGGACCTAAGCCCACTGCGCCACAGAGGTCGTCAGAGATGTAGCGAACACATTTTTGCTGCAGAGCACAAGAGCTCAAGAGAAACTTTTCTTACTTTATTCATTAGTACTGTAACAGAAAGCATCAAGCTGAATGTAACCTACACTATGCTGTGGTCAGAACATCTAGGGTTGCCACTTCTTCTTCAACGTAGCTTGGGAGGAGCACCTGAATTCACCTAACACGAAAAACAAAAGAAGTAGTCTTTATTTAATAAAACTAGCTTTATGTGGAACTATTCTGTCGGAAGTCGGAAGGAAGGGCATTTAAATGATAGGAATCAAACCAGACATGAAGCCTCACATATTAGATGGTAGTAGCTCTGCTGTCTGTGCTGTATGTTGTGGGTCCTATCCCTACCCAGGATGGTGTATTCGGGTCTGAAAACCAGCACTGTCTCCCATAAGATTGACATTAAAGCTAAGACTGGACTTGTTTGGCACCACAAGCGAAAAATGTAATCTCTTAACTTGTGCACTTTGGACTACCTGATTACTACGGTAATCATGTACTTGTTTGTTTCTCTGTCTGTAACTTTTTTCGTGTTGTGTCAAATAAACCATTATTCTATTCTATATGCTTGTGCTGGGTGTTATATACTTGTAAATACATAATTATACTATACAAGTATTATATCAGTCTCCGTATTATAAGTTTTGTTTCATTTGGGGCTAGATTGTAATGTAAATTGTCAACCAATATTATGTTAATTTAATAGATATTGAAATGGGACCCCCAAATTGTTTTTATCATTTCAATATGGCTTCCGCCAAGAAAAAATAATATAAAAAAACAAAAAAACATTACCTACACGTAAAAAGTTGAAATATTAAAGTTATATTGAAAACCTTTTTTCCTGAGGACCTGAACCTGAGCCCTTTCGACTCTAAGGTTATGGGATTAATCCTGATCTGAATGCAATAGCAACAATGAATTTTCCTTTCGGATAATGTAAATGCGTAGTTCTTTTGTCATATCATCTTTTGTCATGGTTTCTTCAAAATATCATGAAGAAACCAGCAGCATAGTCAGCTCCACAAGACAGTGTCTGGATATGGAGATGGTTAGCTGAGAAGATGGTATAGGTAATGCAAACCTGGGGCTCGTTCAGGTTACCTTCTCGGGTGCTATAGTTGCATGTCTGAGAGTCTTTAGACATGCAGCGAGACTGGCCGGCCGGAGTTTTAGAAAAAAAGAAAGAAAGTAAAAAATATGTTTATTTAAAATTTATGTATATTAATTACATTACAGAACGGAAGTCGGTAAAAAGAAGTAACAATATAGACAAAAAAAAACAAAGTATATGAAAAATTTAAAAAGTTAAAAAGTTAGCTAGATATATTCCAAGACTTTTAACTTATTATACCAAGACCAGACCTACCAAGTTCCTACCAAATAATTACGTAGACACTAGGCACCCTAATGATAGGCAAAACATATACAAATATTAAAAACAATATAATAATAAATAATAATAATAATAATGTTATTTATTTAAAACCAAGTGGGCAAAAACCATGTTAATAACCGAAGTATTTTTGTCGAAATTTGGAATTATCAGCGAAATTTTTTATTATTGTTCTGTCGATTTTAACAGCCAACCTTACATATGCAAATGCACCACTCATCGCATTAGAAATATGACGGCAGATTTATCCTCATCAAAAAAAAAGTACATCGTCCTTTAAAATTATTAAAGTTTAGATGCAAAAGTCTGTTTATTATTATTATAGGGGTTGTCAACCCTAGCAAAGTTCAACGACACTCGACTCTAGACCACTGCCAGCCGCCCCGTGCTCGGAATGCTTAATATTTTCCTCTAATTCAGAGTATGATACAGTCTGAAAGATACATACTAACATACAAGCGTCTTAGTTACAAGTAAAAATTGTTTGTTTTTTAAATGCAAAATGATACTTATTTTAACCCAACTTAAAAATTAAGGTTTTTAAGTTGATAATTTACTAAAATAAATGATAATTTGCAAAAGGTAATTTTCAATTTACCTTTTGTATATTGCAAATTCATTTATTTTTTTGTTTGTTTACTTTAGATTTTCGACATTTATGAACCGATCATATATGACGTATTTTTTTTTCTTTGGGAAGTTATTCTTCCGTTTAATCCCATTTAAATTTGAAGAAAAAATATCGCTCCTAATGATGAAAAAATAGGGGAAGAAGCAATGTAATTATGAGAAATTATTATAAACAAATACGTTTGAAAAAAAGTTGCATCCTTTAGGGTGGTAAAACACGATGCAATTTTTTGTGCTTAAATTTTATTCAATGATGTCGGTTTTCTTTTTAGTTTTAAAAACGTAATTATGTGCATTCGCTTCATCCTGCAGATTCGCATAACCACTTATATTATACTTGCTTAAAAAGTAGTCTATGTGTATAAAAAGTAGGTCACTGACTAGGTATATGATTCATAATAATCCACCCCAGTCATTGCAGATTCGCAATCAAAAATTTACATTTATAATATTAGTAGGATAGGAAGTAGGATTATCCAACCCAAACCTTTTTCTTATAATACTCTTATAAGGCTATTTCCTCAATCCTTTTTATAATTATACAGTTTTCCGGTTAGTACAAACCGCAACTGGTCCCTGCACCTACTAATCTAAAATCATCCCGACATCGCAGCAAGCTAATAAAGCAATCGGTCAATGATGCAACCGTCTAAATATTATATGGACAAATTAGCAGCAAGCCTAAAGTAGTCGATCTAACATGCACCTGGTCTAAATTTTAGCCTTTGATTCGTGTTTTTAGCGTCATTTGTGATTCTAATGATTGAATTTAATGATTGACGAGAAATTAACAATTATTTTTTTTATATTAGAAGTGAATTTTGGTTCCAACGGGAGATCAGCGTTGTGTTGCAATAACACACTAATGCTGAGTTGAACGCCAATTTGCGATAGGGTAGGTTTAGATGGTGAATGCAGATAATGTAATACCTTATAGAGTGTACTTTTTATGTTGTTTTAGTTAAGTTGTTTTCTTTTTTAAATTAATAAATATGTATGTATTTTCCTGTCTGTGTCTCTCATCTGTATTTGTAGTTATGTATTTTAGTTAACACTTTTACTGTCGCAAATAAATGTATTTTCTTTCGTTCTTTAATATTTTCCAGGAAGTTTCACCGATAGTACACCTATTGGTGTATCGTTTAACCATACACGAGTACAAACCCCGTACAAACCCCTGGTTTTCTGGAGCCCTGGCTCCCAGGGTCTTATTCGGTAGAGATCATCGCTTGATAATTCATATCAGTCAGTCTTGAGATTTGCTATGGAGGTTAAACGTGAACAAGTAATTTAGCAATCGAGATGCATGAAAATGTAAGTGAGACTCAATGATTTATTATTCCTAGTACTTCTATTTGATCCTATTAGAATAATAGAATGATTACACGACAGCCACTGAATAGTAGAACCATTAAGCGATTAAATCGTCTTGTCGTGTCAGTTATGTCGTATTAATGTGGCGAAAGAATTAATGTGCCCCTGAGAGGTTTTTTGAGAGTAATAACACAATGGAGGCTGAACCGATGATATAGTAAAATTTGTAATTGGTAAAATATAAGATCGTTCGTCACACATAGGGAAGATAGATAATGTAACATTTTGACGACCTCTGTTGTGCAGTGGGCTAGGGTCGAGCTAAGACGCAGAAGGTTGCGGGTTCCCACCGTGGTACAAATGTTTGTATGATCTGCAAATATTTGTCTCAGGTCTGGGTGTTTTTTTTGTTTAATATGTATGTATTTATTAAAAAAAATAGGTATTTAAGTAATATATCAGTCATGGCGCCAAATGATGCTGTGTGAAATGTCCGGCATTATTATTATTTTACTGGCTACTAAAAGAGGTTTTTTTAACAGTTTTTTGATAAATATATGAGTACGATTATATTAAGATTTTAATTTGTCTTTTTTAGGGTTCCGAGGTCAACAAGGAATTTTTATAGTTTCAGTATGTCCGTCTGTCTGTCTGTCTGCCGCCCATAATCTTGCTCTTGCTCGCAGCCTATTAGTTTAATCATGATGAAATTTTGCACGGTAATACTAGTAATACTAAGTATTACCTACTTGTGATAATAGTAGAGGGATTTTTTTTTATATTTAATTATTGGTGTGGCATATCGTTGGATAGGTATTTGAAAGATACTAGTATTCTTGACAGTTTTGAGATTTAGAAGTTTGTTTGATAAATATTAAGCTTTGATCCCATTGATAGGAGTCAGTGTTTTCCAATTGTTTATTTCATTACTTTGTAGGAGTTACATTACTAGTATTATCGTGCATATTTACATTGCGACAAGTCTGCAATCTAGAGCTCAGATGAGGGGCGGACAGACAGACAGACTGGTTGACAGACAGACAGATAAACAGACAGACAAATAGATAGACAGACAGGTACTATAAGGGTTCTACTTATCAGGCTTCTGAACCCTAAAAACTAACTGCATTTCTTTGTTTCTAACATGTTTTAATAAAGAAGCGAAACAAAAATGTAATCAAGTCTTTTGAATCAAGTCTTTACTCGCACAATATTGGTATTAGTATTGTGCGAAAGAGACATGATATCGAAACTATATCGAATAATTGATATATAAAGAAACAAATCGAAATAATTAAATCGTTATTTCGATTTTTTTTTTCAACGTTCTCAGTGTTATGCTTCAAAACGAAACGTAAAAGGAACGCTAAGGGTAAAGCCACACATTTTGTTCCTGTCACACCTCAGAACTCACCTGATCGCCTTCGCCGAACACCAAAACCGAATAACCCCGGGAATGTGATTTTCGAAGGCACACTATTTGGTTATTTTATCGGCGGTGAGGGTATAAAATCCTGTACAGACCGAACAATTTTACTACCAACCAAGAGGGCTTATGGAATATAAACTTAATGGTAAAACAGGTAGACAGTTAGGTTAGACCATACGATAGACAGGTTAAACAGAACTAATCCTTAGTTTATGTTTCAATCCAGCGCTGAGCGAAGCAACAGGTCTGTAGATGTGAATATTGGTGTTTTTTCGTTACAGTGCTGAGCGAGTCAATTGTTCCTAGGGATGCCTCGTGGAGGCGAAACACGTGTCGAATTTCCTGAGGAATATATTGGATGAATAGTATTAAATTGTATATCTGTTTAATGTTTTGTAATGGATTCCCGCATGGTCACGTCTGAATCCATTATATATCTTAATGGTATGTAAGGAGATATATCACATAGAGTTTTGTTGCTTAACAACTTAGCAGACTTTTTTAATTCATTTTACATATTAGATTTCTGAATTTTGATATCTTACAAAACTGTTAGCGTCAATTGATATAGAATATTAATATTTTTGTACGTATTTGCATCGGTCCAATTTAAATGACCCTACATATAGATGGGACAGCTCTTAAATAGGAAGACAGATTGTAGGTACTCGTAACATCGGGTGGTTCGTATGGGTCCATAAGCCCCGAGGCGCGTTGCAGGCGACACATACTCGATTTTACGACGATTTTACTGCTAACCGAAACTCAGCCTACATCGAGCCTTGCTACGTCGTAATTGAATTGTAGAATTTAAATTTGCATGAAACTAGGAGGATATGTTTAAATAGTATAAAAAATAATGTTATTTTCCTTAATGTAGTCATATTATACGTGGCTCTCAACAAAATGTCTTGAAATCGGATATGGAATCAAAAATATACTTGAGTTTGATTCTACATAAGTACGTTTTGTAAATTAAAAAGAAAACCGACTATATTTATACAAAATAAGGAAATTTTGTTTACTTGATAATTTTGATGAAATTTCTATGGGACCAATCGGAAAGTATATCCTTTCACATAAAAATGTTTTTTTCAAATCGGTTCATAAATGACAGAGTTATAAGGTAACAAATATTAATAAAAAACCTAATTGAGAACCTCTTTTTTTAAATTTGGTTAGAAAGGTAATGACGAATCTTCTTGCTTTGGATAGATCAAGGCTGCATTTATAACATTTCGCCAAACTTAAGCTATCTACGTGTGTCAACGTATAGTAAGGGGCGATGGTGTGCAAATTGTAGGCAAGTGCCGAATATGTTGTACGTGCTTCTGATTAGGTTTATCAAACCTGCAAATAAAGCCGTGAGCTGGTTTAATAGTTTTTAAAAAGCCTATAGGAATTGGGCAATAGCACTTGGTTTCCACCAAAGATTTCCTACTGCGGTGCACGATCACGTTAAGCACATTAACTCAGCTTCGCTTTGTATAAAAATGTATGTCATAATAAAATAAATTGGCTTACTGTTTTTTAATTCATTATTTAAGCAAACCTGACTGGCTTCTTAGCTCAGATGGTAGTAGCTTTGACTGCTGTAGGTTTTGGGTTTAATTCCCTCGCAGGACAAACATTTTTTTTTTGAAAAAACAAAAAAAAACGTTGAATTTTAAAAAATCCCGCCTTAGTGGGAATTTTGCTGTAAAAGAAACCTTCCTTATTTCAGCTTTCTGGCTCCAGCGGGTTCGGCTCGGCTATGATAAATCAGTCAGTCAGTCAGGTAAAGCTCTTTTAAAGGTATACATACTACGTAATACATACGGTATTGAAAAAATATAAATAAATACATAACGCCGGACTTTTCACACGGCATCATCTAGTCCCAAAGAAAGCAGAGCTTGTGTTATACCACATGATTAATATACTATTAATATACTTTTTTTTGTATAAACACACATATTATACATAGAAACAGCCAAATCCGAGATAAATACTTGCAGATCATACAAACATTTGTCCCGCGGTGGAAATCGGACCAGCGACCTACTGCGTCTTAAGCGCGCCTTCGCCTACTGTGCCACAGAGGTCATCAATTAGTATTCTATTTGTCATCTGGTTTCCATAGTACTAGATGCTAGATGGTGTTGTTTAGATTGTCCACCAATATTTATTTATTTGATTGCTACACGCGTGGCCTGCTCGGGTATGTCACCCACGAAACTCAATGCTGTGCACATTACGCTAGCAATACGTCCGTTCCTTTAAGCGTATAAATTTAAACTGTGCAGAGCTGTTTCACATAACCGTTGGCATATTATTCATGTATATGTGCAGTGGAAAGTAAACACACGTAGTTTAATAAACGGACCAACGCAGCTAAACTGCATCGTGTGAGCAGTAGTGGGAGAAAACCTTAAGATAAATCAACCTTTCATACAAACATCGAAGGATGTCCACTCCACCATCCATGAAGTAGAACCATTAAAAACTAGGAGTGATATCAAATTGTATCGTCATAATCTGTGCTTGTAATTGCAACAGTCACAAAAAATGGGTTTGAAAGATACACGATTCATAAAAGTCATATACACACATATTTTAGCCCAACTTAGAGATTCAAAAGCTCAAATAACTTTATTTTGAATAGATACATTCAGTAATTTTTTCATGAGAATCCATAAGCCATATGTCTGTTCATGATTTTAACGCGGTCGATTTATGTAGAAATCATAATCATACTACCTCCTTACTGCACATCACTATACTCGTGCACGTCCATCCTTTTCTCGCAAATCCCTATGTGAACTAGCATGCATTTAGCTGCACCCACTGACGCGTTTGTGCCGCGAATAAGTGTATTCTTAAGTTAAATTACTCGAAATCGTAATGCCAATTAAAACAACAAGATCGTGTCTACACGCACTTCGTAACTTTGTCGTGAAAGCTCAATCGTCATCTAACACTCAAGTTTTAGTTCCAAGTAATTCGTAACACCATTTTTATAGGACGCTGATAAAATCTCAATTTGTACATTACGGCATATTTCATGGCGATTTTATACCGCTCGTAAAGAAACAACAGTTTTCGGCTGTTGCTGTGGCATACCGAATATAAATTAATAATGATAAAGACATATCACAAACAGACAGGATACAGGATTGCGCGGACCATCAGTAATTCTTGTTTTTTTAGGAGTAAGGCTTTCTTTTTTAAATAAAATATATGAATTTGTGTTTGTAAATAACTGTCTCTGCGCAAAGAGAAACTCTTAAAATATATAACTCTTTATATATGAAAAATGTTTGCGTATGTGTATCTATTCTTCTTCTACTCATCGTGTCACTTGTTATTTCGAACCAACGTGGTAAAGGATTGTGTATATTAATATTGATAGACACATTTTCATACCAAAACAAAAGAAGCTTTTAATACGCCATAGAGCCACACGCAGACTATACGCAATATTAATTTCCTGGAATTAAATGTAGCTGTTACAATTACCGTTATTTTCGTCGTAAATGAATTAAGTATTGTTATAAATTATCATTATCGTCGCTTGCTCTGAAGTGGGAAGTTGTTGCTTAGAGTAGTAGTGACATGGTCGCACTACGGCACAAGAGAATTAAAAAGGTATATAAGCTGACCTCATCGAAAAAAATTAGAATAACTACTAACTTTGTGCTATGTTTAATTACTTTCAAAACATTTGTGAGTTGTTCATTTTGATGGTTTTACCCAAGTATTATTTTGTTAATTGAGGCACAGACACTGTTCTGATTCATCTAGATAATTTTTGTCAGGGTGAAACTGATTCGCGGTCCGCTCTTTGTCACTCGAGTTCACAGTTCGCACTCGTAGTTGGTAGGGCGACTGTGACACCCTGATGTAGATTATATAGATGAATCGAAACAGTGTCAGTGCCTCCATCGACAAAATAATAAACTTATTTATCAAAATGTGTGTTTCATTATTTTTGAAACATTTTGTAGCACAAATAATATTTTTCATAGCATATTTATACGCTAAGTACCTCAAAAACAAAGGTTTAAGTTATGATATTGTGTCATGTTTTCATAAGTTAATTTTTAAATCCCTTGCGATTTATAGAAAGCATGCAATTAGAAACATTTTGTATCCCGGTATACATTCAGTTACCTTGATGAACTCCACGTCGTAGACCCTCCGTAGCATCGGCTACGAGCGTACGAGCTACGCACTGAAATGATAAGCGCCTAAAGTATTATAGCATGTAACTTATAGCGTAGTGTGTTCGCTAAGATCAGACTGATGGGGTGACATTTATATCAATGATTTTGAGTTCAAAATACAATGATTTATGATAACAGAATGCTATTAAACAGACTAATATACTTATGTAAAGTAAGATGTGGTAAGAAACATTTATGTTTATTCGTGGTACAGGAATACAATAATGGACCGGAACGAATTACGTCCCATAACTCAACGTGAGCTTATCGCGAAGGCAAATAAGGCTTGAAGCACACAAGGGGCTTATTAGAATGTACGTAGAAACGAAATAGCGAAATGATATAATAAATAGGATTAAGGTGATTATATCTTTCTTTATAACTATATTACTAATATTTCTTTAAACGAGTATCATTATGGTTATATATAATGTTAAGTGATAATTGGAGAATCGGTAAGGGTAGTAGCATGAATGTTCAATAATATGTTCAATAATGACAACACGTTATTGTAACGTGTAACGCTCCATTTTTACTAACCCTAAACTCTCAACTGTCAGCTGTATTTCAGGGTTGCCAACAATTTAATGCACAAATGGCGGCAAATTCAAATCTATCGTTAATTTTAATACACCCCTTACAACATATTGATATTGATAGACATAGATATTGGTCTACCTATTCAATATTTAGTATGGATTTCCGCAAAAAGACGCCTGAATCAATGTTTATCAAAAGTAGCTGAAATTACAGTTTCATTTCTAGTAGTACCCTGTGGCTTAATACAAGTAAAGTGAGGTGAATTTCGCATTTTTAGGTGTAATTTGCTTACACACATTTCATGAAATTAGAACAGCGAGGCCTATTTACGTATGCTGTCCGCGTGGCCACTTTTAAACCATTCTTTACAGGCACGTTGCTACGACGGCTCTGCATTTTTCATGAATACAAACTTACTTGTTAAGTAAAGTGTTCTGCACTTTGTTATTACAATTTTTAAAACAGAATAATTGCATTTTTCTTCATCTACTTGGCGTTTGTCACTAAGCGCAAATATCGGAGCTGTTAAAGTTCTCCGCGGATAAATATATAATAAAAATGCTGTTTTTAATTATTTCTGCGCTCAGTGAATAATATAAATAGAAAAAAATATAGTTTTGCGATGGTCAAGAAATTCAAGATTCGTACCGCAGGACAAATGTTTGTATGATTTGTAAGTATTTGTCTCGGGTCAGGGTGTATCTATGTAAGTATAATATGTATGAATTATAAAAAAATATTATATCAGTGCGCATAACTCGTGCGCTCCGAGAACCATTGTTGATACATAAATTAATGTGCTACACGTAAATAATGTGGTACTAATTATTTTTTTCCATAAAAAAGTGTGCGAGTCTATAGGAGGGTCTGTTTTATAGGAACAATGAAATGAGTTTATTTTGATTCGCATTCCTTAAATCGTTACAATGCACTTCATCGGATAGTGCGATATAATCAAATGTTATTTATGCGACAAGCAAAGGGTTCCATACCCTGTTCCAAATTATTGCAACAATTAATTATTTTTCGTTCACAGAGTACCGATGTTTAAACAAGTTTATGCCCGCCCTTATCAGACAGAAATTAGCAATTTGACATGACATTGACATTTCCTAGTCAACGTGGTTAAAATAAGAGTGGATTATTATTACATTGCATTGTAAAATTTATTAAAATTGTAAGCAATAGTACACGGCTTATTAGATTAAATACATTTTGGTATCATGAGTTAGATTATTTGGACAACAGGTGTGTCTCGTGACAGTCAAAGCAGCCATGCTTTTCGTACATAACACAGCAACCAGTCGCCCTATCTGGCACAGATTCCGATTTCGATTAAAATCTAGAATAACGTTGTATTATTATTCAACGGTTATAGAAGTGTCCTGCCAACTTTAAGTTTTTGACCAGATAGTGTGAGTATAATGCACACATTATTGAAAAGCATCAAAATTATGAAGCATCGAAAATAACCTCTCAACAATATCGTCTGCTCTAACTTTTTGAATAGACCGTAATGTCCAACTACATTTTTATTTTATTTTTCAACCAACTTCAAAAAAGGAGGGGTTCTCAATTCAACTGTATTTTTTCTATGTTTGTTACTTCATAACTCCGTCACTTATGAACCGATTCAATTGTTTTTAATAAAAAAAAACTAAAAAAAAATATGGATATAACAAAATTTTCGTTTTTTGTTTTTTTTATACATGAAGTACGTTGTCCAAATAGTTTTTAAAACGTTATTATTAGTTAAGTACAGACTTAAACTTTAACTTAGAATTAGATTTAAACAGACTCAAACGCGCGAACCAAATCCCCGCGACCGCATATCAAACCATATCGAACTTTAAGAATCCCCAAACCATATCGAACTTTAAGAATCTTAATCACGTACAGTTATTTAATTAAAACGTAACACCACAAAAAGTATTATAAACGATGATGAGTGTTTTTACGTAAAGTAATTAGGAAAATTGCAAATTGAAAACCAAATGGCGTGTCCTTGTCGGCTTAAGCCTGTTTTTCTTATGTTTTTCCTACAGGGTACTCTAGCTACTTTATAAAATAAATGTAATAATCAATATCTTTGATTGAGTTAATAAAACTAGAGTCGTCTAGTGACGTCATAATAATAATAATAAAAATACGAATGTCGGACATTTCACACTGTATCATCTGTATCAGATGTTTTATCTGTGCTAATAAAAACGTATATAGAGGTCATTTGGCCGTTTTTGGAGTAATAGCCGCCGTAAGAGCCGCACTGGATCAATTTTAATTTAGAATTTTTGGTAAATAGAGATTTCGTTTTCGTGAAAGAACTCGATGGAGATTAAGATTTTTTTATGTGTCAATAGTTTATATAAGGAAAATTAATTCAGATTCTTCTCCAGTGTGACCGTGACCACGGATGCTGTAGATATATCATAAAATTGAACTTTTTGTAAAATCTGCTGACGGCCATTTTGTGGTCCAGCACATTGCGCAATTATAAAAAATCCGAGTTCTCGTGCCCTTAAACATATTCAAGGAAGCATTCCACTAATGCCACCGCGGTCATCTATGCACGTACTGACCAGCAATGTTCGACTTCGTTTATATGATAAAATAAAATGTTACAAGCGCTTCGTTGATTAAATCTACAGATAGGAACGCTATATTTGCTGATTTCAAGGTTTCAAAAAGAAACCGAATGAAATTGATTGAAATAGGGTTACGTAAACTCACTATAGTTTTCAAACCACTTGAAGGTCTTTTTCATAGCTTAAAGACGCAAAAGAGAAACAAACTTTATCAATAACGAAATCGGCTTTGCAACTCAACATTTATTTTAAGCAAGTCCGTTTATACGTTTTCTCTTTATAAACTTGAATCACGTTTTATAAGTTGTTATTAAGAATTGTTTTTACATTATATCAAAGTTACTAAAAGGTTAATGCCAATTTACGCCAGAAAATGTTTACCTACGATTTGTTGTGAAATTTTAGAATGTGTCAATATAAGGCTCGAAGATATCCAAAGAGGTAGTCAAGACCTAAGTAATTAGAGATCTTATTTAACAAGCCTGGTAATTTAAGTCGTAAATGTTTGAGTTGTGAAAACTTTTAGCCTCGATTGTCTCCAAATGGTCTACGTTATAATTACACATTACCTAATATGTAGTTAACATCTGTTGCCATAGACATTAGAATTATTAAATTAATTAGACAATATTCATAGACAAAGGCAATGACATAGGCAGATTTCAATACGTCACGCCAGTTAACTATAAATAAATAAATAAATAATGCCGAACATTTCACACAGCATCATAATTTTTCGTAAAAACATTCAAATACTTGCAGATTAAATAAACATTGAATCTGCAACGTTCTGCATCTCACTGCGTCGCCAAATAAGTAAGATCGCTAATAACTAGCTATTATGCGATTATAAGATGCTCTATCTTATAATCGCATAATCGTTAGTCTATTAATGTAAAAAAATGTAAAAAAATATGTTATCTTAGGTTATCATTGTATCTCTCTACTGTTTTGCTCTGTGCTGTCAAATAAACTCTATTTTTTCTTTTTTTTATTAATAAAATCTAGTCCTGTTAAAAATCAATCTGAAACTGAAATATTTCAAATTTAATTAAACCGACCAGTCTCGATTTAATCTCAGACCAATGAATTCAACGAAACTGTAGCGAATGGGAGCTCGATATAAAGTGGTTTTGTTTTTAAGTTGTATCTTAAGGGTCTATCACATAATAATATATTAATTATTGTATTGTTTATAACTGTTGCAGTCTTTATTCATTGAAATTAAAATGAAGCAAGGAACAAGGACGAACATACATAAACGCCATGCTATCTAATTATGTAAAATAATTATAGAAGGTTAAATATTGATTTCGAATGTACAAACAAAGCATTTATAAATGACTCATTTGAATATTTATTTTATCTCTGCCTTTTGGAATCTTATATCAAAACAACCCCATGTCCAATTTGATTCAATAAGTTACCAGCTCATATTTCAACTCTTATCTGTCAACCTACCTAACCTAAATTTCATGTAGATTCCGATCTACATTATCAATCTGATGTCCGATGATTATTATCGACCCTATGATCCGTCATAGGGTCGATAATAATCGTCAAACAAATAAACATCCAAAGCAAAATCACTTTTAGATTTAAAAGTTCATGTGAATGTTAGTTTATTACTTTATAAATTCTGAACCGATTTTGATAAATCTTGGTATAAGACATGGATTTAGACCCAGAACAACGCATTTAATTACGTTTTAAAACATAAAAAGAAAACCGACTTCATTGAATGAAATTTGTGCCTATAAAAATTACAACCTTTTTTTTAAATTCGGTTAAAAATATTTTTATTTTACGATGACTTGGATGACACATATTTTCCAGCTATTTTGATTTAAAAACTAAACCGATTTCGTTAAAATTTCTATGGGACCAATCGGGAAGTAAATCCTTGCACATGAAAAATATTTTTTCAAATCGGTTAATAAATGACGGAGTTACGAGGTAACAAACATTAAAAAAAAACCATATTAAAAACTCCTTTTTTTGAAGTCGGTCGGATAAACATTTATATAAATCAAAAGCTTAGAAAATTAAGACTTGGCAACTTCACGTGTGGATAGAGCAGTATCTACCGCTAGCTTGTTAACATCGGTCGCGTGAAGCTCTTCGCACTGGCAGCAACATCAGCTGTTTGTGTTGGGCTTCAGTTGCTCGCTGCTCACACATTCCAGGTGGAAGTAACATTAGGCTACTTTATCTACATATTACAAAGTCGCGGGCAGAATGTAGGCAAATAAAAGCCACTGCAGCAAAAACGGTAGCTGACATTCGAAATGAATGAGTTTGCTATGAGTTAGAGTGTGGGGTGACCGCAGTTTCGTTCCAACACCGATACTGTAAAAGTTTCATGATTCGTCCAAGCGCAGATTGCTGATATTAACCCCTGACTACTTTTAGTTAAGCACCACTTTGTATAACAGCGGGTAAAGGCGACTCCCTGACCAAATGATTATGACGCGTATTCACGGCGCTGAAATCGCGACTTTTTATCAGAAAATATTCAAATAAAGAATTCTGAAACAAGTTTAATGGGTAATGTTTTAGGCAGCTATTAGTGTAAGCTGTAAGTTAAAACGACGTCAACATTATTTGAAGATGTTGATTATTGAATATTTTAAAAATTATTTATAATTAAACTAGCTGACCCGGCAAACTTCGTACCGCCTCAGAATGAATAAATTAAAAAGCTGAATGATGGCATTGTTTGATTTCTGAACGAATTTTAAATTTAATTGATTTCTAAACGACGGGACGAACATAAAATGTAAAACAGCTAGGAATAGTTTCTAAGGGAAAGCGAAATTGTTGTTTTTACTATATTCCAAGCATTTTTTTCATATTTACTTACCTTTTAAACCTTCCCTGGACTTCCACAAATAATTCAAGACCAAAATTAGCAAATCAGTTCAGCCGTTCTCGAGTTTTAGCGAGACTTACGAACAGCAATTAATTTTTATTATATAGATTATTAAACTAACAATTTGAAACGAGGAAGTGGGAGGCAAACTATTGTAAATACATACCATATGTGTTTTATAACTATTATTCTTTTAATTAACAATAAGGCAAATTTTCTCCATACAAAAGTTCATTTACTGAGGGTAACGTCTTAAGACTGTGATTTCACGCTTTTGTATCGCAAGTATCTTGCTTCGTAAGCGTGGAAAATACTGATTACATAAAAAAATATTGCTAGACAATTCAATACCATCTAGTACCAAACTAAGCAAAGCAAAGCAAGGTGACTGAAATAGTACATATATCTACATTCACAAAACAAACATCTACATTCATCACACAAATGATTGTCCTTGGTGTTCTAACCCACAACCTAACAAACCAAACTGAGGCTTGAGGCCCGTCAACATTTCGTTATTTTTAAGTAACATGTACTTGATCTGCGTGGCTAGTACTGCTTGTACTACTAAGATGACAAGGCGTATATTCTCCATTACAAAATTCGTGGATAGTAGTAGGAGGGAACAGCTAAACTCAACCAAAATCGGCTCTTAATTGAACCGTCAAGGACGAGAGGTAAGTACTAACCTCTCGTCCTTGGCGACAAGAACCGCAGGAAAGACGAATCAGTACGTGTGGTGTCGGTTCAGTTGCTGGTGCATAACGGCTGGCACCGAGCCGGGCTTGTTTCAAGTTTTCCTATTCTATTGCTAGCTCTTCTGTTAGTCAGTAGGAGGACTAACCCCCAATAATTTGAAAACTATCGCAGTCGTCTCCACCAAGGCCTGCGCTATCAAACAGAAAACTGCTCTGTATCTTTATTGACGCCACCTAATAAATCTTCAGCAGATGAACAAAGGCCAATGATGAGGTAAGTACTTATATCTAAATCTTTAGCAAGAGTCTGTCTTGGTGGTTACCAGTAGGTACCACCGCAATGCCAGATATTATATCTCCGTGCAGTAATACAAGGTTTGAAGAACACTATGTTACAATGAACTGACAAGACATATATGTCTTGAGCACTTTTAAACGACCTTTGAACCCTTTGTGTTAACTAAGGCTAAACATCATCTCATATGAACTTACGAGGACACGGTCGATAAACAGACGTTCCCTTTAGTTTATTCATGGTCTCAAAAGTTTCGAAAACCACAGCGAGGTAAGATAGAGAATTAACTAAGTTTATGTTGACAGTCTACCTTAGTTTAAGAGCAAAGCACTAGTTTTCTAATAATCTAGGATAGCTCGAGTCTAAAACTCACTCAATAACTGAGTCTGTGCGATGGTAAAAATCTAAATCCTTTCAGATTTCACATCCAAAGATATATAGTAAATTTGATAAACACGGGTTTTACTGGCGTATTATTTTGTCAAACCATGAACGCGAGCAGCAACGAGCGGACCGCGATCAAAGTCACCCTGATGAAGATTCTCTAGATTAATCAAAACAGTGTCAGTCAGTGCTTTCATCGACAAAATAATACGTGAGTAAAACCCGTGTTCAGAATGTATACTTTTCAAATTAGTATGATTAAATTACTAGATATACACACGTTTTTATAAGCAGTATATAAAAGCTTGGATTAAATAAATGATAACCAATTTATTGGTAAAACATCGTAATAAACTAGAAAGGGTAATATAATGCTAAGGGCTCAAACTTATCCTTTTATTATGCATGGTTAGTAGCACGAGTTTTGGACATGGGACAGAGCTTGACTAAGCTTTCGTAGAGCCTTAGGTAATTTTGTAATCTTAATAATTAAGTTTGTGTAACTTATAATGTAACAACGTTATCTCGCCTTAACATAACATTTATTGAAACTGATATTATAGATGTCGCTGTGATTAATTTAAAGAAAACTATAAAAACATTACTTTTCAAAAGTCTAGATAATTTCAGCAAATACAATTTATTGAGTGAGAACTATAAATACATTGTTTTATAGTTCTCATTAATCAATATCAATATATTTAATCATTAATAATAGTTTATCGTTACATTGTTTTAAATTCACCGTTCGGCTGTTAAAACTTACTGTTTTATTTAACTTTTTACTCTTTTTATTTAGCTTTTTGTTCATTCAAGATTTACATCCAGGCTCACTCACGTTTCGATAAGCCGCTGAACAAGTGGCGCGGAAACGTCACAACAGCAAACGTGACTGCTTTTGCAGAATATTAAGTGAAACAAACTTAGTTTCAAGTAATGATGGTGATTCTATTTAGGCGACCTTCACAGGCCTTGGCAGTTTTATACTTTTGCAAAACCTTGGATAGTTGAAGCAACCTTGGAAAAGTTTCGACCTGCAAGGTTTACTGTTCTACAATCGACGGCGTTATATTAGTACAAGTTGTGGTAGAAACTTTTGGCAGAACTTTTTCAAAATATATATTACAAATCTGCCAAAATTGATGAATGGCGTTTATGATAAATTAAATATGAAAAGGTTCTACAGTGGCTTGCAGTTTTATAGGATTTAATAATCAAATAATACTCCGTCACAGGAGTGACTGATACGAAAGTAGTGGTACTAGAATTTTTTACATTTGATAAAAATTAGATGACGTTACCTATATAGTATATTTTTTAACCGACTTCAAAAAAGGAGGAGGTTCTCAATTCGGTTGTATTCGTTCTTTTATGTTTGTTACCTCATAACAAACAAATATTTATATTGTTTATTGTAAATGGATATTAGACAAAGGACAAAATATTGTTTTATGTCAAAGAACTTTCCGATTGGTCGCATAGAAAGGTTTTAAATCAAAATAGTTGGAAAAATATGTCTTCCAAGTAAACGAAATTTCGCATTCTGCTTTTCTGAGACTGAGACCATTCGCGAATTTCAAAAAACTACATGTTTCCTTTTTTTATGTAAACCTAATTATATAATTTACTGAATTGTGTTTTTGAAAGCAGTTTGACCTCTGCTCCCTGATGGTGTCTCCCACAAATCTGTCTTTCCTGAAAACTACAGCCTGGATCTCTTCAAGTCAAGATAAAATTGGTAAATAGGTGTCTTCTAGATCTTCGTGCCTCATCTTCGCATACCACCAGGCGAGGTCGTCGTCATACGTAGGTATATCTACGATAAAAAATATCATCTACGCTACGGAATAATATGTTTAGTAGGTAGCTCAATAGACACTACATGATACGATAATTTATCACGATACTGCGCGAACAAACCAAATAATTAGAGTTGATGTTTGAGGATTCGATAATTTCAAAACTTTTACAATAAGCAACCCTAGAGACATTATACCTCTCAAGTACAATAACGTACATGTACAGCTTACTGCTCTGAGACCAAGAATAATAAATTAATATCGGCCGGCCACACAAGTTTCATTCTTTGATGATTAATTCAATCTCATCCCCAGAGGCAGAGGTAGAAGATTTTGAGATTGGATTTATACGTACTCGTTTATGTTTGTGTAGAATGAAAATTTGTTCCATTTATTATTGTAGTAGTAGTGTATTGTATTTTCATGAAAGTTAGAGTCTAGCAATTTCATGCCACTGACGAACCACTTAAATGCATAAAATATGATAATATAGCTACTCTAAAAGGAATACAGAATCTTACACAGTATTGTGCACGGAACGGCCGTGGGCGTGAAGTTTTCAGCCACACGATTGAGTCACTTCAAAGAAATAGCGACTTTATAGTGTATTAGTAATCAGCTGCGCAACTCCTTTTAATGCCTGAAAACCGCGTAGAAAAGTCAAAATGACCCAAACAAATTCAACTTTTAAAATAATCGAGCTAATATTAAAAAGAATGGAGACCAATGGCCTCAATTCTGTTGGCACCAACCTAACTAGCTAAAATGAGGTTTAGAACTGTCAAATGAAACTTTGGTATTCTGCTGTAGCCAACTTATACTAATTTAATTAAGCGTTCTTAATTTAGTAAGATGGTACCAACCAAATAGGTTTTACAATTTGCTATGACTAACTAAAATATATTTTAGACAATTTCTAATTTTAGAAATGAACCAACCGAATTGCCACCATTATATAAGTAATAAAGTGACGAAAAGCGAACGAAAAATGCAGTTGAAAACATAATCGATCGAATGTCATTTGTAATCATATTCGACTCCCCCCATTGTCTTTTTTTCTTGAACATTGTATGCTATTTAGATCTATTACAGGCGTCTATTCAAGGATCTTTTCGTCGAAAGTGGTGTGGATTTGGTCAAACCGATGTATGTGGCTTCAACAACGGTGGTCTCTTGCCTTCTATTTTGTCAAAAGAGTCAATATCGAAGTAAATATACCAAATGCCTATCCAATAATATTCAAACAGGTCTTCAAACAGGAAACTAAAAAGTAAAAAATCCCTTAACTGTCTTTCGTCTTCATCATCAGACCGCTAATGACAGTCACAACCGATCTAGGTGTAAAGTTCTTATTAATATAAATTATTCAAGCCCAACAGCCCAGGTAATTGGTGTATATCGTTGAGGAGTTAACTCGACGTCTTTCGGCTCCATCATGAGATCGACTCCAGACCTTCATTAAATAGTAGTGCTTTTAAATACTTAATGAATGAAAAATTAATTTCTCGATTTCGATCTTCGATTTCTCTGCGATGCCATCATTAGATCCTGGTTTCCTTATCATGGTACTATCTTTGGGATATGTCCTTTCCAACAAAATCAATCAAACCAATCAAAACAAAATTTCCAACAGAATCATCAAAATCGGTTCATAGGCAACGAAGTTATTGGCAAAACGAAATCCATATTGATTATTAAAAATATTTTTATTATATGATGTAACTAAAAATTTACGGTTTTCGCAATTTTTCCTTTATCTGTGCTATAAACCGTAGCACTAACACAATCGGGGAAAATTACCTAATGATCAGACTCTGCACATGACTCTTGCACCAATAACTTAGCTTATAGCTATCAAAAGAGTATGCGGTCTAGCACGCTCGCTTAATGGCTTTTCAACAACCATAATAAGAGTTTATGTTACGACCTCGAGAGGTTAATGACTTAAATACATAACGTTCATTTTGAAATATTGGAAAACCGTCAGTTTTTAAATTGGGACGTTTTATATACTTTTAGTACCACATTTTATTTCAGATCATGTGAAAAACTAACACAAATTCTAAACTCAGATTCTGACCGTCTTATTTATGTTTTAAGCATGAGACGGCATTATAAATGAAACTTATTAATAGTGTTTCGAATCATAACCTATATGTACTACTAATATTATAAAGGTGAAAGTTTTGTATAGATATAGTCAGTTTCCCTGGAATTGACGACCTCTATGGCGTAGTAGGACAAGGTCCGACTGAGAAGCAGAAAGGTTGCGGGTTCGATTCCCGCCGCGGGACAAATGTTTGCATGAGCTGCAAGTATTTATCTCCAGTCCTGGTGTTTCTATGTATAATATGTATGTATTTACAAAAAAATAAGTAGTATATCAGTCATGTGGTAACTCATAACACAAGCTCTGCTTACTTTGGGGCCAGATGATGCTGTGTGAAATGTCCGGCATTATTTATTTATATATTTATTTATTTATTTATTTATAGCATATAGATTACTTTTTATGTAGATATCGCGCGTGCGCAGCCGCTGATAAAAGCTAATCTATACCTATAAAAGAGCTTTGATTCATCATCGCCGAGCCGAAACCGCTGAAGCTAGAAAACTGAAATTTGGAAGGCAGCTTCCTTTTACAGCAAATCCACCCATTAAGGCGGATTTTTAGAAATTCAACCCCTAAGAGGGTGAATAGGGGTGAAAACGAATGTATGAAACTTTTTAACGCGAGGTGCGATTTGCTTGATACTTGATATGCATAAATAAATTGCGAAATAATGGATAAGTGTGTCAGGATTTTTCTAAATAACCCCATAAGAGAATAAAATGAGGTGTGAATGTTTGTATGGAATCTTTTTAATGGGTGGTCAGGTGATTGGTTTGAAACTGATCAATAAAATTTGGCAAAGAGATAAATTGCATCATGCAAAAAAAATGCGGACGAAGTCGCGAACAACAGCTAGTTTGAAATAAAGAAACTGTAAACGAATAAAATTTTGAGTTCAGGTATGACTTCAATATTCCCATATATGTTATATGCCCATATATATATTCATGTGTCTAAAATTACACTTTTACTCATTAAAATTAAATCATTGTTATTCAATATAATTACAAGGATCAATTTCAATCGTTTTACGTGCTAGGGGAATTTAGGTGAAATTCCTCCTAACACAAGTTAGAGCAGAATTGACAAGGAACTCGTCATTATCCTGGAGCTTTTTTATGGTCTTTCTTATACTTTCTTCTCATTAGGGTAGGGGTAGGGGTCACCTTTGACATTCGAAGATTGCATTTAAGTTTAATGCAAACTCATTAAATCAGTACAACCCGTGGGATTTTCGATAGCCTCACACAAAATGACACTACGGAAATAATTTTAAAGAATTAATATTATGACAGTGCCTTGTCATAATATTAATTCTTTAAACGAAATTTTAATGTATGTGCACAAAAATGTATATTTATTTTTAAAAAATTGCGATAATCATAGTAACACTAGAAATAATGATAACACTAGAAATAATGATAAACTCGCTGTTCCTACTGTTAGGCTTGCTAAAGTTAAAGCTAAAGTATTTTATAGGGCAAAGTGTACGCTTCTATAACAAGGTTCCAAGCGACGTGTGAGATTTGTCGATGGGCAAATTTAAAAACGTAATAAAACAGAAACTGTCTATTAAAGCATATTATTAAATTTCTGATTATTTAGATAACAAAAAAGCTTGGGATGAATCTGCTCTTACTCGACTCGGCATTCGTAACAATTGGCAAGGATCATACAAAAAAGTGTTAAGACCAGACGAGTTTCTTGCCGGATTCTTCTTGAACTGGGGTTAGGAGGAACCGGCACCTAGATTCACTAGCATGTAAGAAGACTATTCAAAGTGGTCCTGGTGATTTTATTGAATAAAGATTTATTGAATAAAAACCAGTACCCCCGCTGCCTCGCAATTTCAAAAGATTGAGCATTTGGCTTTGGTAAATCGCAAATACTTTGAAATGAAGCGAAACATTCGAGTATAGAAAACTGGATTACCGTAGACTATCTCACAATTTTATTCTTCAGTGCGCGATAGAATAATGCAAATAGCACCGTAGAACATAGACGGCACACCTAAACAGACTTTTTACGACCGTACCCGACATTTGATAGGTTCAAGTCACGGAAACACGACGCTCCACCACCATTCCGCGTCATTTCCAAACCGAAACGTTATGGGATTGTGATTGAAGTACAGATTTGATAGCTGTATTTTCATTCAATGGCGAACGAGCGAAATCCATTTCAAAAGCTTTTTGACTCCTCCATTAGGTAGTTTAGTTCTACTTTGATAATGGTACCAGGTTCATTATTTAACATCAATCACCTTGAAAACTATTGTTTGGTATCAGTGGCTTCATCAAAGCCGGTTTAATGTATCCAACATGTATTTTCTTTTTGATTTACTTGCACAAACAAAACAAATGAGAGCTTGAAAAACACAATAATCATTATTAGGATGAGTAAAATAATAATTGGAACATTGGTAGTTTTTGCCCATCTCCATTTAATACATTCTGATCTTTGTTTTATGTATGAAAAACATAAAATAACAGGTACATAACCAGAAAACAAAAGGGAATCAGATTACTGATACAATACTTATATGCTTGAAATAAATGCATACTATATACCACCCAGACACAGAACAAACATTTATGTTACATCTATATAACCCATCCACACACATCCACACACATACACACACACACACACACATACACAAACACATAAACATACACAGACACAAACTCAAAAAACGGCTTACAGCTGGTCGTGTTCTTTTAGTTTCAGTTTTATGTAGATTTTAGTTTTTTTTTATTTTATTTCTCCTGGATTGTCCTCCCTGTGTTGCCTTGTTTAAGTGTTATCTGTTTTGTCTTGTCTTTATGTAGTTTGAGAAAATTCATCTTATGCCTCTGGTCTCCCACAATACGAGGACCATCAGTAATTTTGAAACACTGTATTTTTATTATTTTTTAGTAAATAAATGAATTTGTATCGTATGTTGTTATAACAGTACTAAAAAGGTAGAATTATAAAGTCAGCCCGCGTCCACTGTTGTTGCAACATAACCGATACGTTGGGAATAAATCGGTAGTAGTTCGCGATAGATATCACCACAAAAAAGACATTACGAATTCTGGATGCAAATGTCAAAAACATAACATTTACGATATATGTTTATTACACAAATGTATGTTCTGGGGGGAAACCAAACCCAGAACCAAAGTTACTACTAATAGCTGTGAGTTCAGTCGTATTGAGGTTTTGTTTTGATGAACCTTATGTCAACTTACATTTTGAAATTGATTATCGTCACGGGTCAAACCTCATATGAAAAGCAGTTAGCTGTAATCAGTCTTCTATAAACTAACAAATGGTAAATACTGTATTATAAAGACCTGCTGAAACTGGTCATGAAATACTAAAGATAAGGCAAAGCCAGCGTATTTTAAACCGAGCTGAAAGCCAAGGCTTGGATAAAAGGTTTTTGTTCGAAACTGGAGCTCGAAGACACAGAACAAAACTCGACAGCAACAGCAAACCTTTAAGGTTCCGCACCCCGAATAGTATTACTACCTCTTTCATATGAGTCAGTGGGTAACGGCTTTAAGAGTTATTAGGCCGCCGAAAGCCTCAGTCGCGGCCTAACAAGTTTAGAATGTCGAGTAGTGCTAAAAAATTAAATTACTTGGAGAACACTGGACTCTATTAAACATGACCACTTAATATTTATCATACGGATATCTGTATCGAAAAACTGTTTAAGTATCTTGGTATCATTGACAGACCAACGATATACCACCCGATAGAGTAGTAAAATAAAAAAAAAGGTAAAGGTTGTCTGTAAAGTTGGTTTACGGACGATAATTTTACGTGATAACGTCATAAGAAAACTTTGTTGAAAAATTGTATACTTAACCATGTATGCATGTTTATGCATGCATGTTTAACCTATTCAGATGCGTCACAAGCCAAACGCTTAGGCTAGTTGTGCCTCTCTAACGCTTGTTTCGCGCTCTAGCTTGCACGCTCGGCTCGGAACGTGACAATTTTTCGTGGGTGCAGCCCGCGTTCATCGATGTATAAGACCTTATCACGTCAAAAACAACTTTACTTTACATTTACCCCTAAAAACCATATGTTTAATGTTTTTATTTCCTAACTTTGATGTGTTACAAATTTATTCATTTGATTAGCTCTGATTAGGCGGATAGAAAGGCGGATATAAGGTGCAGGACAAGCCTAATCCATCTAATTATAACCACGGCGTTCTGTAACTAAAACTTTAAAAAGACTATTTTTATACTATTGCCTGTCAGTCAGCTCAGTTGGTAGTTGCTCTGCCTTCTGCGCTGTAGGTTGAGGGTTCGATTCCCTCCCCGGACACACATTTGTGTGACGCACATAAATGTTTATTCTTTCTCTGGGTGTTATAAAGTCTTATGTAGGTATGTATTTAAATTTATATAAGTATTCAATCAGCCATCTGGGTCACCAGAATACAAGCTTTGCTTCGTTTAGGGCTAAATGGTGTTGTGTGACCCTATTTTATGTCACACGAAAGTCTAGCCTTATTCTGGTGTAACCTTCTAATGTTTAGTAGCTATTGAATGAGGTAATTCTACACAGCGTCGAGTTCTTGGTGACCAATCAAGATCGTTTCCTTAACGAGAGCCCAACGAGCTAAATAGCCAGCCCGCTGCTACTTCAACATGCAAATTCTGAGATTATGTCGGTTATTTTATTAATACGGGTCATTTAGGCACGTTTGCATTAGTTGGCTTGGTTTGTAAGATAAGACTCGAGGCTCTACGCCCTACTTTTTGGTGGTAAGCACCAGTTCTTGACATCATCGAATCGTTGGCGAGCATATCGTGGATTCCTGATAGCTGAAGAAAGATTTGCGACACGCGCTGAAGGTCATCATTATCTTCCTGCTCTTTTTTTAATCCACTCTCTCCTATCATCTAATTAGTTAAAGGTAACTGGTAAAATAATAATTGGCGTTATGATCAACCTAAGTAACATTGATTTGCTAATTTACCGTCGCAACAATCTTACTTGTAACCTCCAAAGAAATAAATTCATCATAATCTCCTCTCGGCCCTTATGTAGGGTCAGCACAGCACAACTAGTTCTATTCCCCCACTCCCCCTTGTCGTTCGTAATCTCAGAAGAGTACGTGTTTAATTTTATGTATCAAGTTATTTATTTGCAACTAACAGAGATAAAAGGAAGCAACATTTACTTGATAAACAAAACATTATGAATGGCTGCAAAACCGTGTAATTTGTTTAAGTGCAAACACCTCTAACCAAATAAATGATGCTATCTCATACTGATTTTTGGTGAGTTACAAATGGATATGAACGCGTAAATCATCGAGATTTGGCGATTGTTCTGTCTGTCTCTTTCTGTTATACGAAACATATATCTATACATATCTACATGAACCGTTCACCGAATCTGGATAATTTAGCCAAATTTATTGATATTTGCGGTGGAAGCACTAGCGTAAAGAAGCGCTTAAATTTTCCATATTTATATTATCAATTTTAATGTGTCTTTGCCTATAAATGGCAGTTTGTTTAAACTTTTCACGACTAAATGACTGAACGGCTTAGATACTTATATTGTATCTTGGGGTAAAAGCAGGCAACTTTTTATGTAGCTACCACGCGTAAAGCCGCGGGCGGGCTAGTTATTGACATACAGGAGAAATCGCTCAGACGAAATGAAAAAAAAAAAAAATGACCGGTGCTGGCTTCCTAAATGCCAGTGACAACGCTTAAACTGACGCCCCTTGTGATATTAGCTTGACATTTTACCCAGAATTAATTTAACGCTAATGTGTTGAGCATGCTCAGTAATCCTACACTTGAACGGTAGGCAAATTGAATTTTCTAAATATACACTGTTTCTTGGCAACAAATGGACGGACGGATTGACAGGTTTCTTTGTAAGTGACACCACTGTGTATGATGCGATGAACTAGCTTTTCTAAACACAGACGTATTTGGGGCGCGCATTGACAATTCTGTTTGAAATTGTATGACGCAAACATTTGAGCCGTTTTGTCAAAATACAAATGACACAGTGTGACATAATTAGGGCGTGATTCCTGCTAATGTTGCTTACCTAACCCTACACACTACACAAAAACATCTGCATCATGCTGTTGGAATATACACTTTTGCTTTGTTTTTGTGGATTTTGAAGTCATCTGAAACAGATGTGGATTCCAAAAAACGTGTGCGTCTCGGGACGCCCGACAGAAGTGATAACTTAAACTAATCTAACTAGCGCTGTGGGTTAGCGTAGTGCGCGCTTACGTAACGCGTTACATAACGAAGTGGTTTACCCTCCCATAAGAAGTTATCACTTCAATAACGCTGACTCATTTTACCACATCTATGTTCATTCTTTGTGACCAAGGAAAAGTCTGTCATTTGTCAAGCCAAATAAACGACCATCAACACTAGGATTGCTTCATTCATTTAAATTAATATAATTACCTATTGGTAGATATTGGTTATTGGTTGATTGTTGGTTATTACCAACCGACATATATAATAACAATAAACTAAAGGAGCGACGCAGTAATTATGCAATTCACTGGCATAATGGCCCTCTGATCACTGACAATGCAATCAATGAACATTTCACTATTAAGGTGAGCGTGAACTCACCTGTGACCGGTGAGCGGGCGCACCGGACCATTTCACAAAAATGTGCTAAATACAAGTGAGTGTATACTAAAAATAATAAAATCCGTATTTTTTTAAGCATATCGCAAAAAAAACCGGATCATAAATTGAAATGGTATAAATACCACAATGAATAAAAATGCGTGAGTGTCGAACACTCGGTTGGAATGTTATTATTGATAAACGTATTATACTATTGATTAACAAATACAAATGAATGGATTACTAGCGCCTGAGAGCAGTTAAATTAAACGCAAAAATAATTAATTAATAACTAAAATATATATTATTTACATCGTAGATCAAAATCATCATAATAATTATTTTTTATTTTGTCCGAGATATTTTGTGGGAGATAATTTGTCCGGGAATGACGAATCGTGTCAACCTATGGATAACCGTCTACACTAAAAGAAGGATCGTGACGGAAAATCGTGACGGAAAAATCTTACACTTTTTTTTGCTAGCACCCATCGACCAAGTCCGTACAGTGCGATAAGGAACTTCGTACCAATAACTAATACTCGTTTATCATATTGGTGGTATGAAGATGACATAAAAGCCAAAGCAGGAGCATATCCGGCTTATGAAAGCCTATGGACCGGTAACTATTGAAGAAATAAGGAATCTGACTTTAGCTTTAGCTCCTTCAATATTTTTCATAGTAGTATGAATGTTTTTAGACTTGAGGAGGTTATTACCTTGAAACCTTGTTATACCTTATCTTATCTTATAATTACCTTACCTAGTATTGTTGAAAGATGTTAAATAGTGTCATATATACCTATAAATATAGGTACGCAACTTTTTGTAAGTTTATATTGAGTATAAAGGTTTTTTTATAAGGTTATATAATTTTAAGATTTGTACCTATTTACTTATTGTTTAATAGCTGTGAATTTTGTACAAAGAAAATATATAAAAATATATTGACTGATTAAGAGCCTGGCGATCTTTAGAAATTACAGATGTCAAAATCTATATTTTTTTTTATTTGGGAAAACAAACAGAATTTTATTATAATATTACTAAAAACTTAAATAATAATGCCTAATCCAATGAAGTCTCCACTAATTTATAAAACTTAAAATGAAGAATTTAGTGGAAGAATTTATAATATTTAATATAACTAGTAGTGTAATTTTATTTATCCGTTTTTCCGTTCAAATACAGCCTTAAGTATTGTATTTTTAAGCAGTATTGTTGGAGCTACTTAACCTATTTCAGAAAGCCGCTACACGCGTTCTTATGATAGCAAAGAAGTTCGGAGCTCTCACATCAGAGAACATACTCGACGCGCTGCAGTATCTTGGCAGCCTCGTGTTATACGTGAGCGGTGGGGATTATTGCAAGGTCATTTTCTTCTTCTTTTTCTTGTGTATATTGTACTTTGTTATTCAATATAGTATATATAGTATATGAAGCAGTAAAAATCTGATAATGTGCTATAAGTAGTTACTTCCGCAGCTTCGAGGAGCGTTCTGCCCCGTCTAAGTATGCGCTTACCTTGAACCGGTTAAGTATTGTAATGCAATATCTGCACATAATTATCAGACCTACCGTGACCACATCACAGCGACCATCAGGCCCTGGTTATTGTGATGTGGTCATTATGGTCAGTGCCGGTATTAGTTAGTTGCGTTGCGGTTAACACTTAATATTTAAAGATAACAATTAACGAACAAAACCAGGGCTTACATATTATAATGTTTATTTTTATATTAATATTATATTTTTATATAATTAATCTAATGATCTTACTGCTGGCACACTAGTCTACTCTCTAGCGAGAATCTCAATCATACTCGACCATAAATAAATAATGCCGGACATTTCTCACAGCGTCATCTAGCACCAAAGTAAGTAGAGCTTGTGTTATCACATGACTGGTATACTACTTATATACTTTTTTTTTAAATACATATACGTTATACCCAGACAAGAGACAAATACTTGCAGATCATACAAACATTTATCCCGCACCCTTCTGCGTCTCCGGCAGGTCTTCGCTCACTGCGCTGCAGATGTTGTTAAACCATTAAGACTCAATGCTGATTGAATGATGACACATTCTTTCGAAAAGGAGATGGTAGCCGTTTTATTATATAAGGAGGTTTCGCTGGAGAGGAACAAGTGGAAAGAACTGCATTCAACACCAACAAGAACACAGGTTTTTAATTAGAAGAATGGCTTCTAGTGTTAGATATTACGCTGAAGTTCTTTACCTACTATTACCATGCTGCTATTGTATAGTCCCTCAAACTTACGACATGTTCCTTAACTGTATGGATCTAGTATCAAATAAGACTTGTTAAAATCAAAATCACTCTTCTGTATGTTCAGAAAAAACCTCGAAAAGCCTAAAAATCTCAGGCAAAGTCATCGCTTTCGTGGGAAAATCTTCGGCATTCGATTTCTGAGCGAGATTTATTATCTAGACAGAGGCGTGCAAACGTGTAACCCGCGGCAAGCCAAGCCGGGATTTTTGACTGTTTTATTCATTCCTTTCACGACTTACCCCTACTAAAGTTAACGATACTCATGACAGAGTTTTCCGATCATTTGCCGTGACACCGTTGACATTTTTGTTAAGAGTTGTCATATTGCCAAATTCGGTCACACCATTGATCTCAAACTTTAATAGCTATTTGTGGTCATATTGTTTTAGTAGTTATCTCGTATTACCTTTTTGGACGATTCACTTTTGTTACAATAACTGTGGTCACAAGCTGACTTGAAAACCTATGGAGTTCCCGCCGAGTAGCAAGCGCAGTTTTTCGAAACTACCCTCATTTCAAATTTCGAAGAGTCCACGTTAACTTTAAGACACACCACTAACAGTATTCATTCATGCACTGACATGATAAAACGTGTCGCACGCACCTACTAACAATGGGATTCCACGAGGAAAAGATGAAGTCTTACCTCTATCTATCTTACCGCTGTGATTAAATTACAGATATAAAAAAAATCGCCTGACTTATCCCATCTGTCAGTACAACACAGATATGAATGACAATCGTCTGACCGATCCAGTCTTTACAGTTGTCATTACAAAACAGATATAAACGAAGGTTGTCTGACCTATCTAGTCTTTACAGCTTTATAATAGTCATTGCTAAGAAACTATATAGACATGATTAAGACTATTTATCTTACGCAACCACAGCGTCCGCTTAACAAAAACCTCGCCATTCATCACTCGTGTTCGAGAACTAATGGTAGCGGTGCAGTCGCGCATGCCCTGATGGATAGTGTAAATATATAAACTGATCCAGGTCTTTCACTTCGCAAGATTTCTTAGAAAGTCTGGTGCTTTTGTTTACTTTTCACGAAATTTAATTTTAAATAGACTCATGTAGCTCAAATAGCGTTAAAATCTATTGTCATTTTGATTAAATTATATTTGATATTTCATGAAAAGGACTTTAATCCTTTCACCACACTGGTTAGATATAACTAGAGAGACGATAAGAAGAAGACGAATGACAAGGATAGATCGTACTGAGCGAGCGTTTTATGATAGCAAATGATTACGAATAAGATGGGTTATTTTAGGAACTCTTGACGACCTCTGTGGCGCAGTGTGTGAAGGCCCGTCTGAGACGCAAAAGGTTGCAGGCTCGATTCCCGCCGCGGAATTATAGCAAGTAGGTAAGAGCATAACATATGAGTATAGTATATTAGTCATTTGGTTCCCATACCACAAGATTTGCTTACATTGGGGCCAGATGATGCTGTGTGAAATGTTCAGAATGACGACTCGTACTTATTTATTTTATTAAGCATTTGGCACAGGAAAACATTACCTACTGGAATTTATTTTACATTTAAGTTTTATGTACAGATGAATCATATTTGCGGTAGCTAAGCATTACATATCAAGCATTAGTAGTTCAAAACTCTTCTAGGTTAGAGCATGGTCATGCTTATACTAACGGTTCAAATGGTCAATGATGAGAAGAACTGAAGCGCCAAATATACAATATTGATAGCCTTTGTCGTTGCAAATCTAGGTATTTACGGCTTCAATCCTTCAATCATTAGTTCCGCCAACATCCACGCCTATTTAAAATGAAACACTTGCTTACTAGCTTTATGATACACTCGAAAAATGACCGTAAATAAAACGAGGCGAGTTGTTAGAGCGGCCGCGCCGTGAAAAACTGCCGACCGCTATGTTTTCCTTCCAAAAGAATGCAAACATAATTAAAATTCCCCCAGCGATGTTAGTCGTTCTTGACTTGAAAAAAGAAAATGTAGTTGTTTCTTTAAAATACGATTGTTGCGAAATATGTTCAGAGTGAACTGAATAAAGAAATATTGGTGGACAATCAGCTTAAAACCATCTAGTCCTCTAATTCATCCACTAACTAAGCATAGGTTGTACTATAAAAACCAGATAACAGATAGTATATTCGTGCTTTTATATTTGTATACATAATTATGATACTTTATAACACTCAAATACAGAGCAAACGTCTATGTTCACAAATGTTTGATTTGATCGCTCAACTTACAGCGAAAAAAGCAAAGCTACCTCCAACTGAGCTAACAGGTCAACTGGCCCCGTAGCGCCAGTTTTTCCCGGGGCCAGTCAACTAAAGAGCCGGTAGACACCCCTTAGATCTCTATTTACTTGGATCTTTTTGAGGATGTGTAATAGGGAAAGTCAGAAGCGCGTTACAAAATCACCTTTGGCACATCTGAGACTCAAGTATGTATTCCGAGTAAATTGAGCTATACATTAGGGGCAAAATATAGTAGCCAAATACTTACCATATATAGTCCTAGCACTCGTTAGGATATCAGAATAGAGGGTATCAGAATCTACTTAGGCACAAAACTCCCACAACCAGAAAAAAACATTTGCAGATGATAATGCAAATATTCTCAGCTGGAATCGAACACTGCCATCTCTCGCCGCCACAAAGATCTTGAAATGAATATAAATAATATTTATTAACAGGCAGTAAATAGAAGTTAGCTTTGTACTTGTATTATTGTTTATTGACAGTGTACTACAACTATCATAACACAGCGTGAGAATCCATAGTTACAGACCGTGGACCTACTATAAATAAATGACATAGGTAACATAAGTAGACCAAAAATAGAAGCCTCTCAACAAGATTTACCGTACCGTACCGGTAACAAAATCCCGGTTACACCGGTATGATCCCAAGATTACAAATATGGCTATACTTTAAGTGCGTATGAACAGGAAGAACAGGTACGAACGCCCGCCAATAAAACTTTCAGGAAACATTACGACAGGCTTAGAAAAAAAACCTAGTAAATTAAAGGCCGACGCTTGGCAGATAATAGGGCTTGTGAATGTTGAGAGTACAACCTGACATCAAACCAGGGTCTCGTTTATATTATCAAGCTCGTAATAATTATAATGTTAACACAGTCACCGATGAAATAAAGCTCTGACGACCTCTGTGGGGCAGTAGGCGAACACCCGCCTGAGACGCAAAATTTTGCGGGTACTATTCCCGCCGCGGGACAAATGTTTGTATGATTTCCTAGTAATTTTCTTGGGTCTGGCTGTTTCGATGTATATATGTATGTATTCACAAAAAAAGTATATAAGTAGTACATCAGTCATGTGGTATCCAACCCATAACACAAGCTCTGCTTACTTTAGGACCAGATGATGTTGTGTGAAATGTACTTAAAAAAAACATCTCGTGTAAGTAAGAGAAGCGCTTGAATGCGTATCCAAATCACCTAGGTATATAGATGTCCACTAATACTTACGAGTACCTAAAGAGGCTGCGCAGACGCTTTAGGTACTCGTAGATAATAGTGGTCATCTATGTACTGTAACTGTAAACTGTGTACTGTACATTTACCTATGTGATTATATTGTTTAGCATGCAGGAACCTTTTTTATTTTTATTTATGTATCTTCTGATAATATTGCTGATCAGATTAAGAAATATGTATCCAGATTAGTGGAGTTTAACTGTAAAGGAAGTATAGCAGCTGTAACACAGGTTTACCTAGCACAGCTGCTAATGAACTTGTGTAACTAGTTATAATTAGATTTAAGTACATCTATTGTATTTTTTAACTAGTACGTACTTACGTATTTAGTTCGTTTACATTTTTCATTGTTTTTTCTTGTTGAATGCTAAATAAATATTATTATTATTATAAACATCATATCATAAAACTGGATGGAGCATGATACAAAATAAATAATAGAAAAAACACTCAGTGGAGCAAAACTTCATCAAGCTCGACTGTCCACACCATATCATAAAATAAAATATAAGTGTGGATACAGTATAAATGTTCACCTGATGGTTCTATGCACAGAACAGACAAAATACATTTCTCTATTCTGTGATTATATGCCCTCCTCGAACTCGAAGCATAAAATTATCCTCAGCACAGGCGTTATGGCGCACTGGAATATTTCCTCTCTATTCCCAACAGGTAATATTGTTAAGTCACTAAAGCTCACACATTGTACAGACTATAGTCTTTGTTAAAATTATGCGCAGGTATTAATATACGGGTGTAGATATACCTACCCTAAAAGGGTACGATTAGAAGGGTACTATATAATATTCATTTGTCACGTTCTGCTTTTGTAATTTGTGTAGTGGATTCCTATTAAATGTCTACTCTTTGTAGCGACAACAAGGTTTATATTAACCAAAATAATTTACTTTTGTTTAAACCGCTTTGTGTAGACGAATGCATATAACTAACAATTAGGAGGATGCAGATGCAACCCCGTCTAAGATACTTTAATCAGAGTTACCATTAAACAGATGGACAAATATTTAGTACAATTCCGCTAATCCATTCCTAAAGAGTTACCTCCAAAAGAAATTCGACACGTGTTTCGCCTCTCCACGAGGCATCCTCAGGAACACTTGACTCACTCCGCACCCCGACGAAAAAACACTCTGCTCTGCAGACTTGTTGCTTCGACCAACGTCAGAATAAGACTACGAAACTAGAAACACGTGTCGAATTTCTTTTGGAGGTAACTCTTTAGGAATGGATTAGCGGAATTGTACTAAATATTTGTCCATCTGTTTAATGTTTTGTAATGGATTTCCGCAAAGTCACGCCTGAATCAATTATCTATCAGAGTTACCATTATAACTAGTGGTTCTGTGAGCTATAGACCTCGCGAACTATTTTCAAAATGACTAAAATATAACTTTTTTTACGTTTTCAACCCCCATATCTCCGCTATTTTGAAAAAAATCCAAAAATAGAATCGACAAAAAAAATCTATAGAGTTATAGATAGCTGCTCACAAAATTTCACGAGAATCGGTTGAGAAATGCGACTTGCAGAGGAGAACACCCGGACAGACGACGGAGAAGACAGAGACTCTCGCTTCGCTCGGTCAACTAGCGAGTTAGTGTTGGGTTTGAATTTAATTCCAATTTATTTTACAATCATTTCTAGTACTTGTTTTGACTTTTTGGATTGAAATAGTATTACGTTTGAGTTTTGTTTAAAGAACTTGTTTTGACTTGCTAACGAAATAATAACTACTTGGATGGGGGATAAAACATGGCAAGTTGTTGGCAGTCAGGTTAGTCTGCTTGAGAGGCTGGTGGAGTAAGCAGCGCATTGCTTTGTTTTGAGTTTATATCAGTTTAAGCTTTCTGTGTTCGAGTTTGTGAAGTTGGCGAATTATATGGTTGATGGAATAAAGTTGGTGTACATCTCTATATCCGGAGTATTATTACATTAGTAATGATGAGTCAACAATATAGTCAAAGCCGCGGGCCGGGGTTAGCCAAGATAAAAACAAGATCGCGGTAAATGGTACAAACTTAGAGACGTATATTCAGTAGCGGGTGAAGTCAGGTAGAATGAAGGTAATAATAAACTTGCTCACACAGCCGTAGATACGTTAATAGGCAAGCAAGCAGTTTATAGTTCAAATACAAGTAGTTTGTCACTGCATTTAAAAAGTCGTACCCCATATTGAACAAAGTCGAAGAGTCATCCATTTCATATCTCCTTTATGGTTGAGCGTGTAAGTAATGTATTGCGTTTATTTAATTTGCATCGTAAATTTAACTCGGTTATTACTTATCAAGTTAAAAGCTGTAAGCGAATAAGTACTTTTTACTTCACCTTTTTTATGACTATGGTATATTGTCCCTAAAGCGATTGGCATGAATTTATTATGCTGTTATACCTAGTCAAAAGGTTAAATGTTAAAATAATCTGGAAATATTTGTCTCGGGTCCGGGTATTTCTGTGTATAATATGTATGTATTGAAAAATAGTATGTAAGTAGTATATCAGTCATGTGGTACCCATAACACAAGCTCTGCTTACTTTGGGGGGGGCAGATGATGCTGTGTGAAATAGCCTAAAAAAAACTAATATATACATATATATAAAAATACGTTGTTTTGTTAGATGACATATTTTATCGAGCTATTTTGATTTAATAATCAAACTTCAGTAGTTTTGATGAAATTTCTATGAAATTAATCGGAAATTCCTTAAAAAATATTTGTTCCAATCGGTTTATATATGAGTTAAAAAATATTTTTAAAAATATTTGTTACAATCGGTTTATAAATGAGGTAAAAAACCTTTTAAAAAATACCGAAACCGAACCGAAGAGAATCATCTCATTTTTTTTTAAATCGATTAATAAGTTAAGTCCTGTACCTGGCTGACCTACCAGCAGTGGGTGGATTCAGGCTAACAATGATGTGCATATCAAAACCAAAGCCATAAAAAATTAAGCGCCACTGTCCACCACAAATCGTACGCGTTGAAACACGGAGTTCTCGCCAACTCAAATAAAGTGCGTCGGTAATGAGGTCTGACTGAGGGTCGCATTCATTAAAACACTGAATTCAGTAACCACATGTATAGTCACTTCAATTCCCGTCAGAGGGATAAATCATTTGCAGACTTGCTTGGTGTTCGTTAGGTTTATTTGAGGTAATGAGGTTTTTTAGCCTATCAGCTAATGTATTTCATTAACACATTAGCTGATAGGCTCAAAAACTTCTTCCATTTAACACTTAAAAATATTTCGCAATTACACTCCGTCTACACAAGGCGACTGATAAAACAGAGATAAAACAGTAAAACAGGTGGCTACATAATTTATCGATTGGTCCAAACACATCTAGAGATAGAAGACTCCACTGCTAAGCAAAGCAAATATATCCCCCAACGCAGAAGATAATATAAATAAATAGTAAATAATACCGGACATTTCACACTACCATCATCTGCCCCCAAAGTAAGCAAAGCTTTTGCTACGGATACCACGTAACTGATATACCTACTACTTATATCCTTAAATTTGTTAAATACATATATAATGATACACAGAAACACCAAACCCGAAACAAATACCTGCAGATCGTACAAACATTTGTTCCGAGGCAGAAATCGAACCCGCAACCTTCGTCTCAGCGTCTCAGCCGGGCCTTGGGCCACTGCGCCACAGAAATCGTAAAAGAATCAAGCCTACCACAATCAGACATGACTTTTCCTTTCATCAAGCGTCTTCCCGGTCTTTCGACATTTTTCGACTACTGTTAGAACATTACTTTTCCATCGCGTTTCATTGTCTTGACAGTTTTAAACAACACTAGAGAAAAGTACCAACCGGATCAAATCTCCACTGGGTACTCCCTTGCAAGATTGCACTACGATGTTAACTAATATAAATTGTCAGATATCGTGAGCAACATCGGCGCCTAACAAAAATACTTCCTGACCACGACCGCTGTCAAGTGCGTAAGCTAACCTACCTATACTCACATGAGGTGATAGTGAAAAAGTTTATAGTCTACTAGAAGGTATCATCCGTTAACAACTGAGTCAAAGTCATTTGGGTGCTGGCCTTGATCCCTTAAGCAGTAAAACCCTAGATCTACATGAGTAATAAAACTTATGACGTTGCTATAGCGCACGCTTTGAAGGTTTCAAGTGCCAGCCATAATTGGTGGTGACACTTAATAACGTCGCGCTTGCTGCTCCCTTCCAAACGGAAGCCTAAAAGCCTTTTTGTGGACGATTCGGGAGAACGTAGTTTATGACTTGTTCACAAATGCGATGCATAGTATGAATTTCAAGATGGTATTTTTTGCTGCGGAAAGTGCAGCCGGAATATTTCAGGGGAGCTACATAAATGTTCGACGACAGTTTCAAAAACTCTTGAACTATCAAGTTAAATTGATATTGTAAACGCGCTTCCAATACTAACGAAGGATTAAACTTTATTCGTGAACTAACAATGAATGGTTTATCATTCTGTAAAAGAAGGAATATCGAAGTTTTAATATTTTTAAAAACACGGACATTTTTAAAAGAGAATCATTAGCAAATTCGACAATAAGACACACCAAACACTATCGATACATGCTTTCTTACTTATTTAATATCTTTAGTAGTTCTGTTCAATAGGAGTAGTCGCGAATCATTATACGAACTCTTGAATTCTTGATGAAGATTCTCTCTAGATGAATCGAGATAGTATTCGTGTCTTCATCGACAACATAATGTCGATAGTACAACTCATGAAAGTTATAAAAGTCATTTACCGACCTATATCATTTATTTTTCAATTTTTCAAGGTCAAAAGTCTTTCGGAGCTTTAATTATTATAATTTTTCACTAGTTTAGTTAATCCAATCAGGCGTAGATTTGGCTCGTTTAACCTTTGATTATAATCAAGTCTACCTTGCTTAATTTGGAGCATCTTCGAGCAGCGTTAGGAACCCTTCAGATTCAGATCCTGACGGTCATACCTGAAATAAAAATTGTTGGTTGAGAAATTTTAAGTGAGGTAAAATCACTTATAGATCAATTTGCAACATCTTTTTTTAAAACAAGTGTAGGTATATTACGCTTTCATGCTTCTGGGAGAACGATATGCTATCACTTATTAAGCAATGATGGAAGCCCTTGAGCGGCCTAAAACTCTGTTACAAGATCCTCGAGTTAGCCCACAATTTTAAATTTTAAAATTGTGAAAATAAAAATAAAACTTAAAAATAAACTTATAACACGATTTGCAATACTGATCAAAACTGAAATTATAAATGCCAGCAATGCAACTTTGAAATATATAATGTTTTTTGTTAGGTCGCACACCAAAGACGCATTTAAAAAATTTCATGCATATGTATAATGGCTGTATATGTACCAATTACCTACTACTATTATTATATACTGCTAGGTAATCTTGTCAGATAACACATGTTGTAAGGCGTATCAAACTAGGGAGTTCTTGAAATTGGTATGTGTGGACTAATTGACTTATGATGACGAGTTTTATTACAAAAGATACTAAATAAACTACATTTAACAAACAGCCCACCAGACTAAATATATTCGCCAGGTGTCTTCATTTGATTATCGCGTTTCGATCTGAGGATATATTGCAAGAGGCTATAAGAGGGCTGAATCACTATCTATACCTATAAAAGAGCTTAACCTGACTGACTGACTGACTGACTGATTCATCATCGCCGAGCCGAAACCGCTGGAGCTGGAAAGCTGAAATTTGGAAGGTTTCTTTTACAGCAAAACCACCCACAAAGGCGGGATTTTTTTAAATTCAACCCGTAAGAGGGTGAAAAGGGGTGAAAACGAATATATGAAACTTTTTAACGCGTGATGCGAATTGTTTGAAACTTGATATGAATAAATAAAATGCAAAATAAATAGACACGTGTTACAGGATTTTTCTAAATACCCCTAACAAAGAGGTAAAATGGGGTGTCAAAGTTTGTATAGGTTGTAAGGAGATAAAAAACATCCAGGAGAAGGATTTAAGCTACAATTCCTTATAAAAAAATGCGGACGAAGTCGCGAGCAACAGCTAGTATATTATAAAACAAAGTCCGCTGCGTATGTTTCTCTGTGGCGATTAACTTAACAACTAACAAACGGATTATTTTCCTGTTTTCACCAATGGACACAGTCATTCATGAGGGAGATTGAGGTATATAATTATATAAGGTTTTGTGTAAATTAGCAGTAAAATCACAATGATTGTTGAAAATGATGTCAGATGATTTAACTAGGATAGGACAACGTTTGTCGGGTCAGCTGGTGCTTAATAAAAGCCAATAAATAGGTATTCAATAAAATAACAAGGACCAATTTTCAAAATTCAAATTCAAAATTCAAAATGTTTATTTGCAGCAAAACAATAGGTACAATTATTTTTTTACAACTTAAGCATAAAGTACTATGAAACAAAACTAAAAAAATATAAACTATTATAAAGACAAATAACATATAGTATTGTATATACTATTATTATTATTATCAGCCCACAATGTCCCACTGCTGGGCAAAGTCCTCTCCCCATTCTCTCCATTCATCCCTCTCCTGCGCTAATACTGTCCAGTCGGCGCAGAATTTATTAATTAATAAATATAATTTCTTAATAGTGAAAGTAGTTTTGGTTTGCTGATGGATAATACTTAGCTTAGCGTTTTTGAAGCGCTTCCCCAGCATGAAATACAGTATGTCAATAGGGATTGACACAGGGCCAGATAGGTGGACTTAAGAGTAACAGGGTTGGCAGCAGATCTAAGAAGTCTCATTACGTTAATGATTTTGCGGGTTCTGGAAAAGAGTTTGCTTATATGCTCTTTAAAGTTTAGATTTTGGTCAATCACGACCCCTAGATATTTTATAGATTTAGTAAGACCTAAAGGTTCGCAGTTGCAAAATCCTGCCATTTCGTTGTTACATTTATGAAGTTTAATAGGTGGCAGGGATTTTGGTGGCGAAGATGCTTTGGTTTTGTGAAAGCAGATGTATTTTGTCTTTTGAGTGTTCAATGTTAATAGATTCCTCTGAAGCTATTGATTCACAAGTTTTAGGCCATGCTCCGCCTGTGACATTGCGTCTGACCAACTGGTACCATTATAAATTATCGCCGTGTCATCGGCATAACAAATTATATCAGCGTTTTTCAAGTTGATGTTGTGGATGCTATTTATGTACAGAATAAAAAGAGTGGGGCCCAATATACTTCCCTGGGGAACACCGAACTCTATAGGGTGTGGAGCACTTAGTATACGGTAGAAGTTTAAACACTGACTCCGCTCCGAGGTAACTCTTGAACCACAGTAATGGAATGCTTCTAACACCAGAGTTTTCAAGTTTGTTTAGCAGTATAGGAACGGAGACAGTGTCGAAGGCCTTGGCAAGATCCAAAAACGCTCCAACACAGCTCCTGTTTTGGTCCACATGTGAAACTACTTTTGACAGTAAGAGAGACAAGGCCCCTTCAGTTGATTGACCTTGTCTGAAGCCAAATTATCTCTCTGACAAAATGTTATGCGATTCAAGATAGCTTACAAGTCGCTTATTGACTAGTTTTTCCAACAATTTTGAAAAAACACCAAGCATGAAATGAGGCGGTAGTTATCTGGAAGGTTCCTGGTTCTTTTGCATTTTCTTACACGCTAGTTTTATTTTTGCTGGTTCCTTCTAGATAAAGGAAGAAGAATTATGTAAGAAACTCGAATTGGTCTTAGCGTTTGGTTTTTTTAGTCCATTTAGTCTATTTTTATTTTTAACTTATATCTTCTGTTTTTAAAAGGTAATTTTCTGTTGGGAGTTTAAGATACCGGATATATCAAATTGTATGGAAATTACATACATGATATTGTGATATGTCAAGTGGCTATGTAAATAATGTAAGGGTTGAAGACACCACTCACGCTGACGTAAAGGCGTTACTTATCTTGACCTCCAGGTCGTCACGTCGTTCTTGTAGCTTTAGTGTGCGGACTGACTTAAGGAATCTAGGATAACTCAATCGATACACGGCACGGAAAATTCTAGGTGAGTTGATAACTAAGTTAAAAATAATCAAGTTTTGTCGATTTTCACCCGTAAACTTTGTATGGCTGCCGGAATAGTAGGCAATAATTGTATGTATAATACAATAGTTGTATGTATTTTTAAAACATACTGACGACCTCTGTGGCGCAGTGGGCTAAGGTCCGGCTGAGACGCACAAGGTTGCGGGTTTGATTCCCGCTGCGGGACAAATGTTTGTATGATCTGCAAGTGTTTGTCTCGGGTCTGGGTGTTTCTATGTATAATATGTATGTATTTACAAAAAATAAGGTATATAAATAGTATATCAGTCATGTGGTACATATAACACAAGCTCTGCTTACTTTGGGGCCAGATGATGGTGTGTGAAATGTCTGGGATTATTATACTTTAACACCCAGACACAGAACAAACACATAATGTTCATCATACAAATGTTTATCCTGAAAAAGTAGCTTTTATGTTAAACAAGGTCTACATTTATACTTATCTATACAATGTTTTATGCAGATCAATTCAGCGATTATTGTGGGTAATTGAGTGACAAACTAAAACAAACAAAAAACAAAGCGATTTTATTTTATGTAACAGTTTTTAACAAGCAAACGTCCACACAAACCATAACATATATAATATTAGTAAGATACCATACCACTGAGGTGGCAATTAAGCTTACAGTCAACTCATAGGGTAATTACGTAAATGTAGTAGTAACGAAATCAATAGCAACGTAACAGCAATACCTGCGAAAAACAAGTCGAAAAAAAAACTCATTCAGAAGCCATATTCTGCTTATTACTTGCCTAACACCCAACTACAGGCGAAAATACACTTATAACGGAGATGAATAAATACATAAATAAATATTGATTGGCAATGCATACAACAACATCTAGCCTAAAACTAAGCAAAGCTTGTATTATGGTAGAATACCTAATTTAATTTTTTTACGATCTAAATAACACCCGGACACAGAACAAACATGTATGCTCATCACAAAAATGTTTATCCTGTTAGGGAATTGAACTCTTAACCTACAGCATAAAATACAGAGCTACTAGCAACTTAGCTGACAGGCCAGTCAGTAAAATAAACACTACAACATAATAGAAACTGTTAAGTTGGAATACATATGAAACTATTTTGTTAATTTTAAGTTATTTATGTTTGCGGTTGGATATATTAAACGAAAGGCGGCAAAAAGAACACGATAAGCTTTGTTGCTAAGCCTGTGTAAGACGTACTGACCACTGGACGCAATGTTTACATATTTAGAGCTATACAAAGAAATACATGCAGTAACTTTCTTGATAAACTAGACAAACTGAAAGGTCGCTGTTTTTATTTCATTATTTTTGTTTTATTGGTAGGTATACTGTTTGTTAATAAATGTAGTTTTGTTTGGTCTTTCTTTATTTTTTTGTTGCGCAGTGGTACATGGCGGTGGAGACGCAGTAGGTTGTCGCAAATGTATTTGCCTCGGGTCTGGGTGTTTTAATGAATAATATGTAATGTATTAACACAATAATAATAATAATAACTTTATTTATCACACAAAAAACTACACCTACATTAATTAACAAAGTAAGTAGGTACTGATTTAATATTAAGTTAGTAGGTAGGTAATTGTTGTCAGCTTGAAAATATTAGGGGCTGTGGACACTAGCTCTCACACTAGGATTCCCTGTGTCGTAAAATTGTACAAAGTAATGTATTACAACAGTAAGGAAACGAAACAATAAGTAGGTTAAAAAAAACATTTGTGGGTAAGAAGAAACTATAGTCATTTAAGTTTGTGTTGAACAGCTAAGTGTGGATATTTGCGTTGAATATGACTTATATACAAAAAAGTATATAAGTAGTATATCAGTCACGTGGTATCCATAACGCAAGCTCTGCTTACATTGAGGCCAGATGATGCTGTGTGAAATGTTCGGTATTATTATTATTTTTATTATGTATGGTGTAGTTCAATGTTAAATTAGTACGTAGTTAATTATTGTCAGTTAGAAAATATTACGGGCACACTATATAAATTTAAATAAAGTTATTAAATTAAAGAATTATTTAATAACTTTTTAAAGAAAAAAAAGTAAGTAATAATAAATATGGGTATAAAGAAATAGGATCAATAAAGTTAAGCACGGTAATAATGAGTGAACTTTATATTTTTATTTGTAAATACATACATATTATACATAGAAACACCCAGACCCGAAACAAATACTTGCAGATTATTCAAACATTTGTCCCGCGGCGGGAATTGAACCCGCAACGTTCTGCGTCTCAGTTGGACCTTGGCCCACTGCGCCAAGACAGGTCGTCTTACATACTTAATTAATTTATTTTTTAGATTTTTGTTAATTTGTTTTGTTAGTGTCGTGTTTGTTCTTTCTTTGTATTTTTTTTAATGTGTGTTCTCGGATAACTTCGTCGTTTATGAACCGATTTAGATGATTCTTTTTTTTTTTGTTGGAAAGGAGTTATCTCAAGGGTGGTACCATTATAAGGAAACCAGGATCTGATGATGGCATCCCAGAGAAATCGAGGGGAACTTTCGAAAATCGTCGAATTTTTTATTAAAGTGTTTTAAAGCACTACTATTTAATGAAGGTCTGGAGTAGATCTGATGATGGAACCGAAAGACAGTCGAGGAAACTCCTCAACAATTTACAGCAATTACCTGGTGTTTGGGCTTGATTCATTTGTATTGATGAGAACTATACACCTAAATGGGTTGTGACTGTCATCAGGGGTCTGATGATGAAGACGAAGGACAGTCAGGGGAACTCCTCAACGTTTTACAGTAGCTACCTTGTGTATACATGAAGTCGGTTGTCTTTTTAGTTTTTAAAACGTAATTATTTGATTAAGATTAAACAATCAATTAAATAATTTGATTGTTTTATTTATTCGATTATTATTTAATTAAAGCATTAACATAATATGCAACTTTTTTTTAATTACGTACCCACGAGGGTAAAGCCGCGGCTAGTGATTTATGGTCGAAATAAATAATTAGTTATTTATTTCAAATTTTAATTATTTTTGTTGTCCAGTGAAAAATAGCTTCTTGGCTGTTTTGCACACGTTGCAAAGTAATACGTGTTCCTGATATACTTTTTCTATGAAATGAAGGAAAGTTTAACGTGTTTCGTGTTTACCGGCAACTTGATTATATCGGCGATGGATGTTTGCATTTAGGGAGGGACGTATTATAGGAATCGCTTATTGGTGAATCATAATAGATTTTCCCCTTTATTTTTTTTTAGAAAAAGTGAATTCCTCAGATACAATTATAGATTGCAGGGATATACCTAATACGTTAAGGACAAATGGGTAAATACATGCGGCTCAGTGGTGGGTATATAATAGACATTTGATTTTAAACAACTTCATCTGCTGACGACCTCTGTGGCGCAAGTGGGCTTAGGTCTGGCTGAGACGCAAAAGGTTGCGGGTTCGATTCCCGCCGCGGGACAAATGTTTGTATGATTTGCAAGTATTTGTCTGTGTGTTTCTATGTATAATATGTATGTATTTACAAAAATCAAAAAGTATATAAATATTATATCAGTCATGTGGTACCCATAACACAAGCTGTGCTTACTTTGGGGCCAGATGATGCTGTGTGAAATGTCCGATATTATTATTCTTATAAAAAAGATCCAAGATTAAGAAAGCAGAGCTTGTGTTATGGGTAACACATGACTGGTATACTACTTACATACTTTTGGAAATATATACATATAATACATAGATAACACATTCAAGCCCGTGACAAATACTTACATCATAAAAACTTGATGTAAAACGCGGGACATAAAAATTGTCCCGCGGCGAGAATCGAACCCGCAACCTTCAGCGTCTCAGACAAGCCTTCGCCAAATGCGCCTCAGAGGTCGTCGTTTAGTAAGTAAGTACATAAATCAAAACTAAAAAGATATAGGTACTTTGCGATTGGTCCCAAACTTTGGTTCTTAAATCAAAATAGCTAAAATAAAGAACTAAATTTTGGGACCAATCGCAAAGTTTCCAATGAGAAATCCATTATTAAAATCAGTTCACAAACGATAAAAAAAGTTTTATAAAGGCGAAAAAAAAATATGGGAAGAAGTGCAAACTCTTAAATAATACAATTCTATTTAATAATATTAAATAAATAAATATAGGTAGACAATGCACGAAACACCATTAAAAATCCAAACCTAAGCATAGCTTGTATTATGGTGACCAGATAACTGATAGGATACTTTCTACCATTACCTACTACAGAGGATAAAGAGCTCTTATTTTGTACCTTCTACAAATTGAAAGCCCCCAATACATGTTGGCCGAGCTAAGGCCAACGCGTAGGCAAATCGATGCAAGGCAAGTGCTACCGTCTAGCCGTTCGGCAAGTCTACGCAAACTATTATGGCAAACGTTAATGGCGGGCTGACAAACATGTGGACACGATTGGCCGAGCGCAGACAAGCGCCTATGATTTGTGCAGAAAAACCGACACGGCTCCGAAGTGAGGCAAGTGGCCGCGAGCGACCGCAGATGGTGACAATTCACTGCAAATGATCTTTATACACGTTGGCGCTTGTATTCACTCGGCCAGCTAGGCGAGCGACACCGAGCGATGGCAAGGCAAGGCAAACATTCCGTCTAGACGTTGGTATTGGCCCTCACTTGGCAACATGTATTGGGGGCTTAAACATTTTATAAATGTGTATCTGTTTAAGCCTGGACAATACAATCGAGAGCATTTATATAACTAGATGACATCATAAACTTTGTACCACTTAAAATTAATATTCAAAACAAAAAAACACAGTTCAAATCGGTATAACCGTTTCCGAGTTTACGCAAGACTAACGTACGACAACAGATTTTTATGTATAGAGATAACATAAAAAAAAAACTATTTTATAACTTCTTGACGACTTCTGTGGCGCTGTGGGCCAAGGTCCGGCTGAGATGCAGAAGGTTGCGAGTACGATTCCCGCCGCGAGACAAATGTTTGTATGATCTGCCAAATATTTGAGGGTTCTAGGTTTTTCTATGTATAATATGTATGTATATCAGTCATGTGGTACCCATAACACAAGCTCTGCTTACTTTGTGGTAAGATGATGCTGTGTGATATGCCCAGAATTATTTATTGTTTTTTCTTATATGATTAACGCAAATATAGGGCACTGTAGTTCTTAAAACATATTTTAGACGGATGCTTACACACCATCAATTTCATCTGCTCCAACTTAATCAGTGGGTGGGCCATAAAAACTTAAACTAAACAATGAGCTCTATAGGTTTTCTCTAACTCTTTCACAATACTGGATGAAAAGATCTGTTCTATTTCACATTACAACTAAGCAGTTACGTAACAAAATACTTGCGAAAGTAGAGCGGCAAAAACAAATTATAAGGACACGATAATAAACAAGATACCTCTCCTCATAAAACACACAGAACCAATAGACGCTCTCCATAAAGAACCTTAAGATGCAACAGCGCTACATCATGCACAGTAAATGTCAAACAGTATCACAACTTAATTTTCCGAGATAAACTGACATGGCGCATGCAACCGAATGCACAGCACAAGATAAATTCTGTAAGCACATGATAAATATCCCGTTTTGAGTTATGTTTAAAACCATGTTAGTATCAAAAGTTAGTATTACAAATCTATTGAAGTTGCATGCGCTAACTCCACATTTTTAATTCGTACAGCCAATGAATTGGAATACTTTGCCGTCATCTGTCTTTCCTGAAAAGCCAGCAGTGAATAAGTATCTTCTAGACCTTCGTGTCCCATCGTCAGCCGCATCGTCGCTTACCACCAGTCGACATGGTGGTCAAACTTAGATCTATCAATTATAAAATAAGTATTAATAAGCACTTCTAGCTTAATTAACGTGTATGATATAAGATTACTGCTTTCTAGGTTTACTACTTGAAATAGAGATGTATTGCAAATGGAATAGACTGATTTACGTTATGAAATAAATAAACTTTTAAAAACTGGACTAAAGCTATCGGTCCCGACTTTTTAAAATTACTATGTGTAGTAACGTTTTAGCTACTAAAAGAAGTAGTAGTAAAAGTTTATTGGAACTAATGAATAATGATAAAACAATAACACTTTGCGTGCTGAAGACCAAACTTCGTGGAATAAGAAACATAAAAAAAACTTGAGAGATGCATGTGGGCAGGTATCTGTTCTGGTTCGAAAGCACTAGTCTTCTTCCTATCGTGTTCATAGTGAACCAGTATAGCGAAAAAATTAAAGGGCACCCCAGGGACTTCTATCTAAAGACAGAACTAGTGATACGATAATTAGAAGACAATTTAATATATATAAACATTATTTATTTTATTTTATTTAAAATTATTAATTAAATAAAAATTCAGTATAACGGAACTACTGCCTGTATTAGAGCACTGTAAGTGCTCTTGGCGCAGCACCAAACTCTGTCTGAGGTGTTAAAGAGAGAACTTATGAGAGAAAACTGAAAACCCGATACAGATGCTGCAAAGTCTAAGTATATGTATGGTATCAAAGAATAATGATATGTATTTTTATTATTAAGAGCCTGTGACGTCCCACTGGGCCAATCCTTAAGATGGGCATCTAACTAGTCCCTCTATCTAAGGCCCCTTCTGCCGCGAAGTCGTTTTCCGTTCAGCGGTGTACATTCTGTGGTGGCTATAGCCCATAACGCATCCGACATGCGGCAGCCGTGGCTTGCCAAGTACCATTTCAATATCCTTACTTGCTGTCCGACATTTAATATTATCTAAGGTTAAAGTTATGACTAAACTTTTAACTTTTTTGATATGATGGCGCACTTAATGGTCCTAGAAGAATTCACAGTCCGTGATAATTAAGGGGGTCTAGACAAATACCTCACGCCGAGTGTTCCTCAACGCTAACGCCACCGGAAAGGTCAAATTGTCATGTGTCTTATCACAAGCTAGTGTCATATCCATACAATTTATCTTTTCGCAGGCGCAAGATCCACCAACAGAAGGTGGATCTAGTCTAGAATACAAGGTAACATTACAGAAAAAATACTTTACAGCTGCGGTGCCAAATGATTAGTGTTTTAGTGCTCTGGCGTCCAACAATGAACCCTATAAGAGGTCTTTGTTGTACTTCGAAGCGCTTCGGAGCGGGGGCATTTTATTTTAGTATGGTTTTAGTAGATTATGGGTAACATCCACACTCCATACTACATTATTTTCTTTTGATAACTAGACGGTGTTGAATTGGTTAAGAACTTAACTACTCTAACTTAACTAACTAGTCACTCTTATTTTATATATATATATAATATATAATCCCGGACATTTCACACAGCATCATCTGTCCCCAAAGTAAGCAGAGCTTGTGTTATGAGTACCACATGACTGATATACTACTTATACATATTGTTCTTTTTTGTAAATACATACATATTACACACATAGAAACAACCAGACCCGAGACAAATACTTTCAGATAATACAAACATTTGTCCCGCGGCGGGAATCGAACCCGCAACCTTCTGCGTCTCAGCTGGACCTTAGCCCACTGCGCTACAGAGGTCGTCGTATCATCAATAAACCTACGTTTGACCACGATGATATTAAGCGACGATGTGGCCGACGATGGGGCACGCAGGTCTAGAAGACACCTATTTACTCGAGACTTGAAGAGACCTAGATTGTAGTTTTCAGGAAAGACAGACGACGGCAAAGCATTCCAATCCTTGGCTGTACGCATTATAAATGTGGAAGCAAAGCGCTTTGTTCGTGAGGGTGGTAGGTTGACAAGGTATGGATGGTATTGAGCGGTACGTCTGCTTGTCCTGTTGTAAAAAGGAGATGGTGGAATCAGATCATGTAATTCCTGGGCACATTCTCCGAAATGTGTCCTATAAAAGATCGAAAGGCAAGCAACTTTACGACGGTGCTCGAGACTCTGGAACTTAGTCTCAGCGTTAAGCTGTACACCTATCATCCTCAATGCTCTACGCTCGATCTAGTCCAAGGCAGCCAGCTGGTGTTTGGCTGAACCATCCCATAGATGACAGCAATACTCCATACCCGACCGGACTTGGGCTTTGTATAAAGTGGAAAGCTGTCCAGGTGTGAAGTATCGCCTCACCTTGTTGAGGATGCCAAGCTTCATGGCAGCAGTTTTGGCCTTGGACTCGATATAGGAGCCAAAATTGAGAGTCCGTGTAAGTGAAACTCCCAAGAGTTCGAGATGATCTTCTATAGTTACCGGTACATTTCGGAAAACGGGGACTTGGAGAAATTTACATTTTTATACGCCGAAAAAAGACAAGCTTGCGTTTTGGATGCGTTGAATTTAACCATATTGGAATCGCCCCAATCGGACACGATTTGGATAGTCAAATTCAGACGCATAAGCATCTCGTCTCTGAGTTTCTGAATTTCAGTTTTACTGGCTCGTGCGTTTGCACAGTATCTCTCCACAACTGTACTGTCGTCTGCATACCCAATGATTCCGGGCATAAGCAGATCGTTAATGTGCAGTAAAAACAGTGTGGCAGAGAGCACTCACCCTTAAGGTACCCCGGCATTAATTGCCAATCGATCAGACGAGCATCCGTCAACAACCACTCGAATGGATCTTTCCCTCAAGAAGTCAGCAAGCCATGAGCAGAACTGAACTGGCAATCCGTAAGCTGGAAGCTTACCAATAAGGCTAGCGTGCCAGACCCTGTCAAAGGCCTTTAAGATGTCAAGTGAAACACCTATGCTTCACCATGTTTCTCTATGGCCTCACTCCAAATGTGCGTGACATACGCAAGAAGATCTTATGCATACTAACTCCGGAAACCTCCACTGTGCGTCACATGATCTTGACCATTTTTTTTTACCTGCTGCTGGGCAAACGGCCCTACATTTTTCCAATCACCCATATTATATTTTTTTTATATTTAATCAACTTCTAAAATATATTGACGACCTATGTGACGTAGTGGAGTGGGTCAAGGCCCAGCTGAGACGCAATAGGTTGCGGGTTCCATTTCCGCCGCGGGACAAATGTTTAAATAATCTGCAAGCATTTGTCTGGGGTCTGGGTGTTTCTATGTATAATAAGTATATATTTCGAAAAGTGTATAAGTAATAGGTATATCAGTCATGGTAACATAACACAAGCTCTGCTAACTTTAGGGCCAGATTCTGTGTAAAATGTCCGCCATCATTTATTATTTATTAAACGATAGCGCAAGATTCAATAGATTTCTAAGCGTTATTAAGGTTTATAAAATAAATGGCTATACAAAATGGTTTGTGAAGTGATGTCTGCTTATAACCTAAGGAAGGGTTATAAAAATGATGAAACTACTGAAATTAGAACTTTATATCATGGTATACAAAATATAAAGTTCTAATTTCAGTAATTTTAATTTATTATTTGGAGAGTTCGCAAGTTTCGCACAGATCAGTGAACATTTTGATATTAATATTAAATTATGTTCAACATAATTAAGAAAGTTAATATTACAATGTTACCATGTTCAAAAGTACAAGGGCTGGATTGATTAAACGTGGTAAGTAGGTACCTGCTCGTCCTCGTAAAGGTCTTGCTAATTAATTTAAAAAGATATAAAGTGACTATTAGATCAAGTCAGTCTAGTCTTTAGAAGTTTGTAACCCTCGGGTTTCCATTTAAGCCTTAGGGCCTGTTTAGTGTTTTGTTTTTATAAAAACTGTTTTTAAATATTATGCACATTGCTTACTCATAAATTTTTACGTGCGTACCTTGGCAAGATGAGTAAACGATATAACAAGTATTATATGACTGGCCTGTCAGCTTAGTTGGTAGTAGCTCTGCCTTCTGCGCTTGAGGGTTAGATTCCCTCCCAAGATAAACATTTGCGTGAAGAACACAGGTGTTTGTTCTGTGTCTGGGTGTTATAAAGTATCATAAGTATGTATTTAAAAATATATAAGTACCTATTCTCAGTCATCTAAGTCACCATAATACAAGCTATGCTTAGTTTGGGACTAGATAGTGTTGTGCGCATTGTCCAGTAATATTTTTTATTTTTTTATTTTAAATCTTTAATAACTCCTGGCACATGAGCAATACATCTAGATAACTTATTCATTCGATGTTACTATGTATAATATGTATGTATTTATAAAAAAAGTAGTATATCAGTCATGTGGTACCCATAACACAAGCTCTGCTTACTTTGGGGCCAGATGATGTTGTATGATGTCCGGGACTAATTATTTATTTATTTATTTATTTTATTGAGAAGATTTCAATGAGCCCAAACACAATTACTATTTTACCATGTTCTTAAAACATTATTGATTTAATTTATTGATAGGACACCAAATTTTGAATCGATCAGACCTGTGGAATTTGCTTACATCTCTTCATTAACTAGAAAACAGCGGTTGTTTTTCAAATAAAATAGATTATAACAGATCAGATTTTTATATAACAGCTAGGTAAACTCAATCGCCCTTTAAGCAAAAAAAATAAATCAAAATGGGTTCATCCGTTTAGGAGCTACTATTGCCACAAACAGACAGACAGATACACAGATAAATAAATAGATAATGCCGGACATTTCAAACAAAATCATTTGGCTCAAAGGTAAGCAGAGCTTGTGTTATGGGTAGGTACCACATGACTGATATCTCTATATATATAAAAATCTTCTGTCACAGTTTTCGTGTTTATACTCCTCCGAAACGGCTTAACCGATTTTGATGAAATTTTATATGTATATTTAGTAGGTCTGAGAATATAACTTATTTTTATACCTCTAAGTGTTAAGGGTGGCTCACCTCAAAAATATTTTGTTATGTTTCATAAGCCAAAACGATGTTTGCCAGGTCAGCTAGTACTAAGTACTATATAAGTACTTTTTTGTAAATACATACATATTCTACATAGAAACACCCAGACCCGAGACAAATACTTGCAGATTATACAAACTTGTCGCTTTCAAACACCCATCTATTTCGTCGGGGGTTAAAGGCGTATGGTACAAACACACAAAACTTAGAGAGGCCTTAACCCATGAGTGAGTGAAGCCAGGCTGTGGATGATGATAATGATACGTTCGCAACAACCCAACATACGTAACATTTACTAAGTTTAAATCCTGATGTTTCTACCACAATTGCCAGAAATATAGACAAGAACATTATCATAACCTCCATTAATTTAACCTCTACCGCGTCGAGTTTCAGCGTAAAATTCGACATAAATCCCAACAGGAGTATTGCGCTATGGCAATTCAATTTGTTAGCTACTGTTAGCTGTCATATTACTGTTTTGCCACAGCCCTAAGGGATCAGCTAGTTAATTCTACATACGAGTATTTTAATTTGTTAAATTACTTACCTAATTCAGAAAAATATCATATTTGTTTAATGATAAAGAGCTAAACAAAAATTTGAGCGTTTTGAGATCGGATTTTTAAGTTTCGGGATTAGTTTAATATTAATGTTAAGCATCGCTGCAGAATAATCGGATTGGATTTAAACAATGAGCGCGCAAGATGGTTCGTCGTCAGATGGTGCTAACTTATTTAACTGAGATGTCAGATGTTACACATCATAATTAAGCGACTTTTGTAAGACTTTTTTTTACATTTTTATTCCTGACCTTCTCTTACGATAACTGAGGTCGGCAATGTTTATTTCTTTCATTCCCCTCTATCAGGCGTCACAATAGTACTCGCGCCTTTCTTATCGTTTTCACACAATGCCTCTTTTCTTAGGCTTACCTACCTCTAGTTCTATGTCAATCCAAATTCATATGAATATTAAATTATCATATTAAATGAAGAATAATAAGAAGATGAATGTGAAAAGTGCACAAGATATTCTGATTTTCCTGTGCCTCGCGTACCAAGCGCAATGAAATTAGTCTTTGCACCGTAACGTATTAATGTGCAGCGAGTGACCGCTATTGTGGGAACCGTGTTAGGAACACAGGGGAAATTATGTTACCCACCGGAATCACTTTAGGTCACTGGAATATGCAGAACTTAAATGCCGCAATATAAACAGTTTTTTGTTGAAATGTAGGCCTATGCCAATAAGCGGTTGGTGGTGTGATTGTTTCGAGATATAGGGAATTGCGAGGCAGATACGTTGGATGCAGTATTTTTGATTTGGCTTTCTGCTCAGTTTTTAAGTAGCTCTGTCTTCTGCGATGTAGGTTGTGGGTTTGATTACCTCTCAGTACATATTTAGTGTGATGAATGTAAGTGTTTGTTCTGTATCTGAGTGTTATAAAGAATATGTATTTAAAAATATACAAATATTCTATCAGTCATGTTATTCCTTTACAAGCAATACTTAGTTTGGGACTAGGTGATGTTGCGTGGATTTTCCAATAATATTTATTTATTAATAGTCTACAGAACAAGCAAAAATGGCGGAGGCCTATGCCCAGCAGTGGTTTGATCATTCGGATGAATGTCAGCCAGTAGATATGACGTAAAAGCACAAACTCAAATTAAACCGTTAGATTTTACAAGCTCATAATTTTACCCTGAAACGACAAGATCCAATTTGGCAAATGGGAAAATTTACAACGTAAATCCAACATAAACAAAGAAGAAACAAAGGAGCAAAGTTCACTAATAAAATTGATATGCTTCGAACCTGTTTTCAAACCGTCTGATGAAGCGAATCGTTAAAATAAACGAATAGAAAGATTGAGTTGAAAATCGGATGCGTAAGATGAAAACATTGTCTGACCGTATTCAAATAGAATCAAGATTTTCAGTGTCTAACCAGCTAACCGGTTTTTTTCTCAAACGAAAAACACGTTTTTTTCTTGGTAGGCAATAACAGGGGATTATCAAAAAGGGGGGATTATCAATATGTATACTTAGTGATATATTTAAGAGACTTCCATCCTTCACCCAGCCATTGCTATATTTGTGTACGCCGCGCGCCGCGTAGTCGGCGCATTTGCTGGTCAGCTGTCGTGCGGTGCGGTCGTAATCGGCGTGACTAGGTTAAAAGTGTATTTCGATGTTATATTATAACTAAGTGAGTGCCTTTGATTTCACTTTTTAAATTGGTGATTTCTTTGTTAATTTGGTGTTTTGAAGTTGTTCATTTTGTTTGTTGATTTATATATTGAATGTAATAAAGTTGTTGTTTTTTTCTAATGTTTTTCACTTCTGAATCTTAAATATATAATATATTATAGTGAAAAAACCGCTCGTTTCTTTACAATAATCTTCAGTTCAAAGTCCCCACAGTACTTACACGACTAATCTCGTGCTGTGTTTGTGAACAACGGTCATCATCATCACCATCTCCCTGTCCTTATCACACGCTGGGATCATCACATGTATCCATTTTCCTCTATCAGTCGTTATTCTATCAAAGCAACGAACTGACCATCGTATGTTAATAAAATTATGGAAACCGGGAAACCGGCATTAAGCGAGAATGTGCTCTTAGCAAAGCTATAATAAAGTGAGCTCGCATTGGGGATTTCATATTTTTCCCTCATGTTCATGATAAATCGTCCACCTACAAGACTAAACAAATTGCAGGTGTAGCCAGAACAAATCGATACATCGCTCTATGAAATGGAGGGTACTTCACGAAAGTGCATCCTATTCCAGACGCATTACATTTTGCTTTCGATATATTTTGAAATGATTCAGTCTTCAGAATATATGCGATTCGGGTGGATTTCTTTTGAAAAGGAAAATAAGTAGTTTACGCTCAAGTTCTTAAGCTCCAGCAAAAAAATCTTATGTTTAAATACTAGTACTTAGCAATTACATATATTTTGAATGATACAAACCAGTTTTTTTTTAAAGGAACAGATGGTAATAAGAAATACGTAATATTAATTTAAAAACTACCAATCCTGGAATCATAATCACTCAGACGCAATTCAAAGCCTCAAGTCAGTATGGGTCAATAAAACGGAACAACATTCAGAAAAGTTTGGACCGATGCCGATGCCAGAAAAGCTGGAACGAATTAATTTAACATTTCACAAACAATTTAAAAGTTCGAAACTACAAATTAGGAACCATTGAATATCAAGTAAAATTACTAAAAAACGTACACCGTGAACCTAATCATTATCAAAGTAAAGATCACTTTCTTTTAACAAAAATTCAAACAGGCGATCAGAAACGAGAAAATAATTCAGATCTATGTAGGTACAGCAAAGTTTCGTCCAAAAATAACCCGATTTTCCTGAAACCTCCGTGACGTCAAAGGAACTCCCAAAGTGCTCGAATGCCCAACGATCCGAATGATTTGGCAAAGCTCAAATCAAAACGTAGATACTGGGCTCATATAAAAATAAGTAAATAGAAGAACTCAAGCGTAGTGGTAGGTATCTTGTTATCCCCTTATTTATAATCACTTGCCATTTACTCGATAAATATGGTTCTCCATTCAAATTTTTAGGCCATCATCAAGGTTATTCATCACTTCGTTTCCCTTGAACATACTCTGCGGTTTTGAAACTCTAGATAGTTTTTGAAGGGTAAAATGCTTTAAACGAGCTTCGCCAAAAACATTAAAATTCAAGAACCTACACTTACCAAGTAAAATCTTAAGACGCGAACAGCTAAGTAGCCCATTGTGGGAACGGATCAACTCCATAATCCCATTTACTGAATGTGAATAGCAGAACATTACGATTCAAGGAGCGTTAATACTTTGGCTTGTACAGACTTTGCTAATATGACTGTCTTCAATACAATAAACAGGCGTCCTTTTGTTTTCGCTTTTATAAAGCCCCTGTTTAGCGGGTTATAGTAAGTATATGGCATGTTATGAGATGTTAATACATTATGCTATCTATAAAATAAGCAGACTAGGAGAAGCCTGGCCTGGCCAGTGGCTAAACATTGTACCAAGTGAACTGTAGGTTAAAAGAAACAATTATAACTATATTTTTGTGAATATAAACGGATTCATGATGGTAAGTGTTTACCGTAAGCAATGACGCTTGCAAAGGTATCACACACACGTTTCCGGTCCTTAGACATAAGATCTTTTGTCGATTCGCTTAGTAAATTCACTTGCAATACAAACACAATAACGCTTGCACACTGATACTTGGTAGTATATTTACACGATGCGGAAATCACAATCCGCACAAATAAGTAGAACAATATATGCTCATCAATGTAATAATCACGTATTTGACAATAATTTATGTAGCTGCCCCGCCATCTCAAACATTAGTAATATTAAGTTCCTTGGCGTTATAATAGACGAAACTCTATCGTTCAAATCGCATATAGAAGTATTGCGCAATAGAATCCGAAAACTAAAATATGTATTTAAGACGTTACGAATGTATTGCAGATACAAAGTTAGTTTTGAATATATATCTTGCTTTATGTCAAACAATAATTTCTTATTGTATTACGTCATGGGGCGGTACGTTTAAATTCTCTATATTAGCTGCAGAAAGAGCTCAAAGAGCAATGCTAAAAGTCACCTTCCGCCCTTTTCTCTTCCCTAATAACCTATAATATAAGTCTTGCAAAGTGCTAACAGTACGGCAGTTATTAGCTAACAGTAATACCTTGCTTGTAAACCTTGCTCTAAGACAACATAGATTCCTTCCTTATTCTGCTGAATATATTGACAACAGACGTAATGATGTAATGATATCCGTACTAATACCATTCCACTAAGACATGTTTTCGCCTCTAGATTTTTTGAGTTCCTAGGGTTTTTCGTGTACAAAAGACTTAATCGTAAACAAAGCATCTGTGCAATGAATTTTACTAATTGTAAAATAACCTTACAACATGCCCTATCTTGTCTATCTTACGAAGAAACTGAGGAGTTATTAGTTGTAGTAAAGTAAATATTTTAACTCTGTTTATTTAATTTTATAGCTTAAGTTTATAGATTTTTTGTTTATTTACCTACCTTTAAGTTAATATTGTTAGTGTTAGTCCTTTTTAGCTTGAGACAAAGGTTCTCCTAGTTCAGGCATATTTTTTTTTTTTTTTTTTTATGGTCTCGAAACGCTAATATGGAGTTCTCTAACCGATCGTCAGAGATTTTTCTTATCTTATCTTGTGCTGTATACAGGGGTAATAAGTTATTCAGTGGGGGTTACTTTATTTTTTCCTTACTTGATCTATGCAGGGTGCTTTATTTTTAATTACTTAATTCTATTATATTTACTTAATACTACATATTGATGTTACAGGCTTCTTATCTAACTATCTTATATCGTACTATATATTACTTATACTGTTATTTTTATCGCATGATCATAATTGCTGATGTTTTAAATGTAACAATATATACTCAGCAATTAATTTAAACTTTGTTTCTTTTAATTACCTTACTAGCTATTTTAATACATTATGATACAAAACAATCCCTTAGTCTACTATCATGTATATATTTATTTACATTTTGCACATTAATTTCTAAATCATACATCTGTTCTGCATCGTACCTCTCCTTGCCAAAAATGGGACACTCGAACTGGATATACTCTATGGTTTCTGGTTTCCCGAGTTCGCATAGGCAAGACGGGTTCCCCTTGCACGGTATAAGTACTCTGAGAACCCGCCGTGCCCTGTCAGCACCTGGGTTAGTGTACCTGTAAGCGTAATTTTTTTAACAATACTGTAAGCTACCCTAGCGTCTGGGAAAAAGATTTTTGTAGTCGATCCTGTGCTATGGGTTTTGTACCTCCGGTTCCATTCATCGAGAGTACCTTCGCGGATCTGTCGCTTGATGAATGAAACCGGACAGGCGTCATATTTTGGCTTAGTTTTCACTTTCAGCGCAGCGTCTTTTGCTAGGGCATCTGCACGTTCATTGCCAGCTAACCCCGCGTGCGCTCTTATCCAAAATAGAGATACCCTCTTATTCTGGTCTCTACACGCCTTGAGGTTGCTGCGTACTTGCACAGCTAGTGGGTGGGTGGAGTCGTGGTTTGTAATGGTCTGTAGCGAAGATCTAGAGTCGCTGTAGATTGCAAAGTGCATTGAAGGATTTATCAGTATTACCTCTGTTGCTTTGCAGATGGCCAATAGTTCTGCCTGATAGACAGTGCAGTTCAGGCATATTGTAAGCAGTTACCTAAGTATAGTTACATAATGAGTATTATAGTATTATAATAAACATTATTTTCCGTATTGTAACACTTAGCTCTAAGATAATGGATAAAAATTATTATTATTATAACAACACTAAAACAAATATCTAGTACTGTTGTGACCCATAAAGACGGACTCTTGCTGTAGTCTTACTACCATGGATGTCATATTTGACATAATATAATCACTATCAAATATAGATGTGGAACTAGAATAACGTCATATAGAGTAATTTTCACAGAACAGAAAGAACGATAGAAGTAGTAAGTATGCGGGGCCCGCGTAACACCTAGTATGCGAAATACCGCGCACTACAAGCTTCGCTCACTTCCGTCGTGTTTGAAGTGTGTCAGGGTAAACTTAACTCAAAAAATCATAAAAATATATAAAATGCTGTATTGTGCTGTTCTGGAGTGCAAAAATGATAGCCAAACCAAAAATTTAACAAAATGGGGGAAATTATATCCCCGGTAAGTATTATTTTATTGTTTTAAACAGTTTTATTTAAAATACAAAACCGTCAAACAAAAACAGACTATGAATCATACCATTTAAGGTCGCGTTTCTCTTAAACCTCATCTTTCGCTATTCATTTAGGGATGTAACCCTAAAAAACTGAAGAATGTGCTATCGCAAACTTCATCATGTAAATAGTTCCCCTATTAAAAGGTTTATAATTTCTAGGTCATTGTTTTTTTTGTTTTAATTATAACTTAAATCTAATGAAACGTTTTAAAAATTACAGACACAAAATTTATCAACAGAACCTTCCTCAACGCCAAAGAAACACAAGCGTGTGATTGTGTTAAAATAATGAAAAGCTGTTTATTTGGCCCACCACAAATATAACCTGACGTACCCATCGTATTCGTATTTTGATATCCATCAGTAGCTAGGTATAATAATCGATATCGATACATTCGTCTTGTATCCTTTGGCACATCACTAAGGAAGTAGCTATGTTAAGTGGGCAATCAAATAACAGCCATTGCATTATCAATTATATTTCTTGTTGTTAGAGACTAAAACAAAAATCTTTCGCAAAAGCGTCATCTCTTGGTAAGTAGACTTACATTTTAGTACTGTTTAATTTATTGAGGTTTGAACCATGTTCTGATGATACTAAGGTTTTATATAACATTTGTTTTATGGTTTTGTCATTTTTAACTTTCTTTTTCAGCCAATTATAACTTATATTTCTAAGTGTGTTTGTTTCTACATGTGTGAGTTTAGCTACATTGGTTTTCTTAATAAAAAGCCATCATGCTATTTCTATTGTTCTTTCTGTTCTGTGGTAATTTTTATATACGTAGATACCGCGCGTCTAAGGCCTCTGGCACCTGTTAGTATGAACATAAGGGCACTCAGTCCCACTATCCTTCCACTCCTCCAGTAGGTACTTATTTTCTTAACCGACTTAAAAAAAAGGAGGTTCTCAATTCGTCAGAATCTTTTTTTAAAGCCAATACTTTCCAATTGTCCCATTTAAGTTTTATCAAAATCGGTCGAGCGGTTTTTAAAAAATCAACAAAAATCTAAAGATTGTATACATCGTTGATTTATTTATACATGAAGTGAATTGTTTTTGAAGTTCATGTGCCATGTTTTTTCCACATTTTAACAACATAAAATCACGTTTTTTGGCGACAGGTGATGGATTAAGGCCACAGATTAAAACTATTTCAGACCTTGTCACATCACTTAAAAGTCACTGTCAGTTTTCTTGTACGTCACTGTTCTTGGCTGTCGTAGCTCAACTTGTTTTTAAGCATAATTTTAATACAGTTTACTAATATATTTATGTTAGTATGTTTTCTTTTAAATTTTTTGGCTTTTTAAATTTATATAATCACACTTGTATATACTTTAAGTACACTTCTATAATATATTAACTTTTTGTTTCAGTGTTGTTTTCACTACGTGAGGTCACCTTGATAAAAGGTGCAATTGAAAACCAGGGCTAATTCTTTACCGTGTTTGGAAGTAGCATATATGCTGAGATAAATCTTTTTGGTCACATCACTACGGTGATTGGTTCGCGGTAAGGGCTAATTTTGGGCCAAGTTTTACGTATTTTTCTATTTTCATGTATGTGGTGTGCGCTGTAATTTGTTTATCTTCTCTTTGAGACCTATCCTGGAGCCTTTTAGTCGTTTTTCCGATGTTGTCTGCGCTTTTTTTTTATGTATGTTCACCGATTACTCGAAAACGGCTAAACCGATTTGGAAATTTTAAGCATAATTTCAATACAGTTTACTAATATATTTATGTTAGTATGTTTTCTTTTAAATTTTTTGGCTTTTTAAATTTATATAATCACACTTGTAAATACTTTAAGTACACTTCTATAATATATTAACTTTTTGTTTCAGTGTTGTTTTCACTACGTGAGGTCACCTTGATAAAAGGTGCAATTGAAAACCAGGGCTACTTCTTTACCGTGTTTGGAAGTAGCATATATGCTGAGATAAATCTTTTTGGTCACATCACTACGGTGATTGGTTCGCGGTAAGGGCTAATTTTGGGCCAAGTTTTACGTATTTTGCTATTTTCATGTATATGGTGTGCGCTGTAATTTGTTTATCTTCTCTTTGAGACCTATCCTGGAGCCTTTTAGTCGTTTTTCCGATGTTGTCTGCTCTTTTTTTTTATGTATGTTCACCGATTACTCGAAAACGGCTAAACCGATTTGGAAAATTCTTTTTTTGTTTGAAAGGGTATACTTCACAGGTGGTCCCATATAAATTTTATCAAAATCGGTCGAGCTGAAAAATAAACGAAAATATAAAACTTGTGTACATCGATGATGTTTTCATGTATTTTCATACCTCGCTGTCTCATTGGAGCGTTTATTTGGCCTGCCCATGTATTTTGTATATTATAATATACAAAATACATCTACTTTCCACTAAAAATGTATTATAGGCTCAAATATCATCCAATAAAGTCGGTTTCTTTTTAGTTTTTAAAACGTAATTTACATAATTATTTGTTGTTAGTTTTGTGTGTGTGCTAAATAAGTGTATTTATTGCCTTCATTTATTTTTCTTTTTTATTAAAAGTTCAATTTAACACAGCTTAGAAGGGAAATATTACCAGAATCTATGTCAGAGTCTCATCGATCAAAACGCTACATGACGATTTACCTTAGAACTAATTCAATCGAGCATGTCAGTGACCAGCGAAGTAGATTTTCAATTCGAATACAACATGGTACTTCAAACCTTACCCTTTATGATTTTATGATTGAAAATTCATAGCTGGTGGGAGTTGCAAGTGTTAACAGGTAGGTGTCTGTCTAGTCTAATGCATCAAATGGCAAACATGAACATGGGAGTACTGTGAATATAGTTTTAGTAATAGTCGTTCTTAATTGGATGGAATTGTACCTCAGAGATTAATTCAAAAACAAAAGGGAGAAGATATGTTTTGTAAAGCGAATTTAAAGAAATTTCGAATCAAATAACATTTCTCTGAACACAATGAGAATTTTAACGACACGCAATTTAGTGATTCAATTCAATGTCTGTAACAACGTTAAAACATAAAAATAGACCGATTTTAATAAACTTAATTTACGGCTCAGAAAGCTACTTTTAAATAGCTAGATTTGACGCAGAAGCAGTGTGTCAAGCTGACGATTCACGGAGTCACGTTGTAGGCTATGAACCGTCGAAACATGACACCCCTCAAACCCTGATGTGAAGAACCTGAACCATATAAAGGGTCGATTAGCGCTTGTCTTTTTGGTTGTGGTGAGAACTGACAAAGTAGCAGTAAGTTGAGCAAACGAAACAACAGAGATCCTCAAAATAAGCACAGAACCCCGCACGTTCTTGGTTAATCTCCTTTCATAGAATTAAACAGATTGCACCTTTTCTGAAAACCTTCAATAATCTCCGAGGGTCGAAGGTCTGCGGTGCCCCGCTACAAACGAACCGACCGCAAATACTTTTAGAGGGTATGGTGGTGAATAATTTTGTTGAGGAACGCGATGTACCTTTGAAAAGGTTTAGGAATAAAATGTTTAATCAGGCTTTGCCACCTTAACAGTTCTGTTAACAAACCTCAAGTGTAATTAAGTGGTGACAGTGATATGGACTTTGTGTCTCGCTACCTCGCAAGGCGAGGCATATGCTGAGTTGAGTAGCTTTTGTAACTGTACCACACACATACATGATCATGCTCTCGTCTTTACGAATTTTACTTCTCCTGTATTCATCTGGTTGTACTGTTTGTGTACTTCAAAAATGAGAGTCAGTCTTTGTATTTATAATGGCCATAATGACGCAATAACTATGATGTCATTATGGCCTGACCTTGGATTGTTTTTTTTTATATATATGTACTAGCTGCGAGCTGCTCGCGACTTCGTCCGCGCATTTTAATAAGAAAAATATGTCACAAAAAATTACAACCTAAAGCACTCAAGACAATCTAGCAATCAAATTTGTATTTAATAAGATATAGGTGCAAACTAAAACTAAGCAAATCGCTCCACGCGTTAACATGTCGCAATACAAATGTGAAATCTACATTGCACCGCTATTAAAGGGTTACTTTGAAACATCCTGAAATACGTGTCTATTTAATTTGTGTTTCAGGTATACAAACGAAGTTTTAAAGAAATCAGACAATATATTAAATTATTATTAAATTAGAAGTATCGAAGTATCGATCAAACTACGAAAACAATTAAAGACATTTCCTTATACAAATTTGAACTCCCCTACTCCATCCTTGTTTATGAGTTGTTTAAAGTTTTATAAATTCATGTTTTATCGTTTGTAATAAATCATTTGTAATAAATAAGCAAATTAAGCAATGTTTCAGAATTGTAAGTTCAAGCAATACGATTTTATACGAGTATGCAAAAGTGTTTACCCTTTTCACCTTAGGGGTTGAGTTATGAAAAATCCGTTCTTAGTGAGCGACTGCACTTTTATTTCAGATCTGTTCTCTGTTCTCGAAATATCTAAAACCCTTGTAGTTTTAGAGATTTCGTGAGTCCATTATATTATGTAGATAGATGAACACGAATATTAATGACGACGCTCGACTAAATAGTTCTTGCCATTAAGGCTATGCCGATCTCCAGTGACTCTGTCGTATTAATATTAATACTAATTACTGTAAAAATGTGGTGATGTGCCAAATATTTGGACGTACCTCTGACTAACCTTAATATACACCCTCAAAGACATAAGTAGCTAGAGATCTGTAGAGTAGCCAACAATCTTGCGGATTAGTCGTGAGCATAGTTGTATGGTTTGCTTTTGACTCTGTCGTCGACAGTCTTCTGTGAATTTATTCTAGGGAATTGATTCACGAAATATATAAGGATACATTATATACTATATGTTTATTTTATATGAACAAAATTTTAATTCATCACTCTATACACATGATAAATTCTATGCATTACTTCATAGACCGGAGGCACTAACTCGTTTAAACAAATTGTTAGCGCGTGAGCCACATACATACATATATAATCACCCGACCCGGCCCGCGACCGAGAGCTTAATCTTGGGGTTCGGAAAGTAATGGCCAGTGAAATTTGGGGAATGACGTTTTCTGGGATCATTGTGGTCAGGCTAGCAATTTTGCGGTAGAAAGGTATTTCGAACAAACAAAGAGCCGGATTGAAAATAGTTTACATTTTTTATATCGACGACAATTTATTTAGACTGGGCAGGATCTTGAAGACATTCAAAGGTTTTGTGGTAAGTGGTAAATAGATCTCAATAGTTGTTATTACAGTTACAGGGGAACTCTGAGAAAAGCTTCACATCAACATAACATCCTCACTCCACATTTAGTCCGGTCAATTTAGACATAAAAATAGTGGTCAAATAACCAAAATTCCCGGAAAGCCAAATATTGGTGGAGAGCTGGGGTTTACCATTACAAATAAAGTTTTAAAAGTCCCCAACGATCCTATGTGTGCTTCATAAGTTATTCGGGGTCAAAGGTCAAAATTTGAGGTTTTTTGGATTTTTTTCGAAAACGGTAGGTCTATCAAAAAAAAAACCTCAAACCAAAGTTGTAGATCTTAAAATTCTCTACAAAAATAGTCCATATAATTTTTTTCCTTAGAGTTACCATTCGTGAGATATCGCGATTCTAAGAATCACACTATACATGATATGCACATATAAGCCACGTATATACATATCAGGCACTTAAGATTTATTATTAATATTATTATTAATAATTAGAACGGCACAACCAATTACTCTAATTAAGCACATAGATAACAAATCGAAATAAATGTCACAGTAAGAAATAGTAAAAATCAGAAGTAAATAATTAGTAAAATGTTGTATACATGTCGATATTAATAATATAATGTCAGATTCCAAAGATATGTATATATACCTATCTGTGTCTCTTTTATATATACTATACTATCCTGAAAACATTTATTGAAAAGACAGTCAGTCCCTAACTGAATCCCCTCTAACCACGTGGACATGAAAAACATCTGGCTATTCTCTGTCTCTTTCTATTGTCCGTATTCGAAAAAAAAGATTTGACTGACGGCGCTAAAGTATTTACAGAAATTGATTCCAGGCCTCAAACAATAATTACAGAAGGAATTCGCTTTCTTCTTGCGGTTTATGGAGCTCCAAAAAAAATTACTTGCATTGATAAATACCGATACTTAACTTTTGTAAAAAATACGCGAAACAAGAAACAAGTACAACTATCATGTCTTCCTCCAACATCGGCATCTGCTATTCAATATTTGTATCGAGTATACCATCAAGTTCAAACATGGCTAGGCAATCAACTGAACCCAGAAGACTGGGGTTGGAAATTGATAGATAATACTCTGGAACCGATTAAAACTTTACTCCCACCACCTGCTCCAGAAAAACTCCTCAACACTATTTTTTGCAATTGCAAAAAAGGTTGTAGTGCCAAATGTGGCTGTAAAAAATTCGGGTTGCTGTGTTCTCCAGCGTGTAACAATTGCCAAGGTCAGTCTTGCTCAAATGTCCAGTTGAGTACAATTGAGGAAGATTCCTGTGATTCTAATGAAGAGACTAATGACTCAGCCACATTTGAACAATTTATGAACATCCAGCAAGAGGAAGAGGAAGAAGAAGACAATATCAATAATAAAGTAATATCTAGAACTTGACGGGTATTTTTCCCTTAAATAATCCTAAAATTGTCATGACAGTTAGTGGAGTAGGCCTACAGGGGAAACCACGGTAAAAAAAACGCGTCGAGTACACTACCTCACAGGTGGATGGGATTCAGCAAAATAGTGACCTTCATAAAATCAACACTAGGAATAAACATAAATTATACATCTCTAGGTTTCGACTAGAAAAAGTTAATAAGTCATTTATGGGGAACACGGTGCGCTTCTATAATAAGCTTCCTGAAAATGCTAATAAACTACCTATTAAGAAATTTAAAGCATACATTAAAGGTAGTCTGTTGAAGAAAGCTTATTATAATATAAATGACTATATTATTGATAAGAATGCATGGCCTCATGTCGCTCTGCCGTCAGACAGATAACCGAAACACTTGAAATGTATAAACTCTCTTGTATTAGTATTTCGTAGTTAAGGTAGTTATAAGATGGATCATATAAAAAAGCGCTAGGACCAAGACGAGTTTCTTGCCAATTCTTCTCGAGCTTGGGTTAGGATGAATTGGCACCTAAATTCACCTAGTATGTAAGACGTTTCAAAGTGATCCTTGTGATTGTATTGAATAAATCATCTTTTGACTTTGTGACGTGGAAATGTGTGCATTATCATGTATAATGTGACTCTTAAAATCGCGATATCTCACGAATGGTAACTCTTAGGAAAAAAATCATATGGACCATTTTTGTAGAGAATTTTAAAGTCTACAACTTTGGTTTGAGGTTTTTTTTTGATAAAACTTACCGTTTTCGAAAAAAATCCAAAAAACCTCAAATTTTGACCTTTGACCCCGAATAACTTTTGAAGCACACATAGGATCGATGGGGACTTTTAAAACTTTATTTGTAATGGTAAACCCCAGCTCTCCACCAATATTTGGCTTTCCGGGAATTTTTGTTATTTTAAATGTCTATATTGACCGGACTAATTGTTTACGTCCTGATGTGGTCTCTATGGTGCGAAAGGCTAAGTTGCCGAAGCCTAATACAACAAAACCTGAAATCCGAGCATTATTGAGTCTGAAGAATAACCAGGATTTGTTGATACTACAAGCTGATAAAGGCAACGCCACGGTAGTGGTAGATACGGCGGCCTACGAACAAAAAATAGTGGACTTAATTAGTGACACACATGCTTAGAAACATGTGGCGGAATAGGTTGAGACTGTCACAAGCTGCGTAGAATTCTTCCTCTCGACGATCCGGTGCCTCCTACCTAGCCTACCTAGGTAGATAGGAAATCTTCTAGCCTGCCTGTCCCGGGTCTTCTTTATTCCTACTTCGCCCAGCCTACTCAGGGTGGTCTTCAAGGAGGTTTCAGTAAAACACTTTTTCTTTCTTCAGTTGTCCAGACTCGTGTGCACTGTGCGACGTCGCTGAGTGACGGTTGCGTTAAAATATTTATAGAGCATCCGCACAGTGCAACGAAGTAGTGACGCGTTAAGCGTTTTATTAATATAAGTTACATAGTTACATAAATTCAAGTTTTCATTATAAGTTAAGTAAGTACTAGGTAATTCCTAAATACTAATGTTGTTAATTCTAGGTAAGTAGGTATGGTGTACTAGGTAATTTCTAAGTAAGTACAAGCGATTCCTAAATACAAATATTGTTAATTCTAGGTAAGTAGGTATAGGTCTTTATTAAAATATAGGCTATTTATAAGATCTAGAAAATAGGTAGGTAGAACATTTAGATTTCTATAGGTCGTGGTGTTTGGTGTTATCGACGATTGTCAACAAAACATGTCTCGTACAACCCTACGGCAAGAGTAGTAACAAAGCTCAAGGAGTTTCTTCTGACCATGCCTGATGACTTGTATGGAAGGTTATTGCCTACAAACCCTAAGGCGCCTATAATCTATGGTCTCCCAAAAATTCACAAGGCAAACTGGCCTCTTCGTCCAATTGTTAGCCAAATAGACTCACCAACTTATAAAACAGCTTGGTATATGTCGGACGTACTACTGCTTCTCACAGGAAAAACCGCGAGCTTCGTGAGAGATTCTACGCATTTTACACAGTTGCTAGAAGATGTGGTAGTTGACAATGGAGAGCTAATGGTGAGTTTTGATGTCACTTCTTTATTCACTAATGTACCGATAGCGGACACCATCCTTAATATTGAAGATTTGTTAAAGACCACAGACTTACCTATCGAGTACATGACAGTGATAAAGTATATCTTGACGAGTGGTTATTTCTCCTGGCGAGGGGATTATTTTCTGCAGCTGGAGGTAGTAGCGATGGGTTCACCCATAGCACCTGTCGTAGTTAACATATATATGGAGTGGTTTGAAGCTACCGCGCTAGAAAATGCACCCTGTAAGCCAACACATTGGTGGCGGTATGTAGATGATGTATTTGCAATTGTACAGGAGGATCAAATAGATAGGTTACTGACACACCTGAATACACAGCACCCTAAAATTGCATTTACAGTAGAGCACGAGCAAAATGGTGGGTTACCTTTTCTGGACGTGTTGGTTAAACGTGAACATACAGGTCGCCTATCCCACTCGGTATAGCGTAAACCAACACACACAGATAGGTACCTAAGAGCCGACTCTCACCATCATCCGGCCCACCTTTCATCAGTACCTAGGACACTAATTAATAGGGCTTTGAGACTATGCCACCCTCAATATCTAGATGCAGAGTTATCACACGTCAGGATTGCACTGGAGAAGAATGGCTACGGATGGAATCAAAGTTTTCGCATTGCCAATTCATCCTCAAGAAAACGTCAGATGTCAGTAGAGAGAGCTGCATCTTACCTACCGTTTGTGAAAGGGGTGACGGATAAAATTGGACACTTGTTGCGAAGGAAATATGGCATCAAGACATTATTCCGACCACTTACTTAACTAAGACAATTGATACGCTCTCCTAAAGACAAAGACCCTTTGAGTGTACCTGGCGTTTACAAGATTGATTGAAGTTCAAACTCACCCTAATGAAGATTCTCTAGATGAATCGAAACAATGTCGGTGCCTCCATCGACAAAATAATACGTGAGTAAAGCCCGTGTTTATCAAAATGCATAGTACAACTCAGCTGTAATTAAATGAATACGCCTTTTCATTTTACTTCAAGCTTTGATCCTGAGCCCGAGGCCCACTGCGGTAGCTAAGACGGTCGTCAAAATTCTTACATACCATACCTACAAATAAAAAATTATAAATAAATAATACTACCGGACATTTTACACAGCATCATCTGATCCCAAAGTAAGCCGAGCTTGTGTTATGGGTACCACATGACTAATATACTACTTATATACTTTTTTTTTTATAAATACATACATATTATACATAGAAACACTCAGACCCGAGACAAATACTTGCAGATCTTACAAACATTTGTCCCGCGGCGGGAATCGAACCCGCAACCTTTTGCGTCTCAGCCTACGCCAGCGATACAACGAAATTAATGAAATCAAACAAATATAATAAAAGACAGACAGAAATTACTTCCGCTCCTTGACCTTACGTTTAAAAAACTAAAAAGAAAACCGACTTCATTGAATATAAAAAAAGGTTTCGGAGTAAGCGAAAATATCATCGATGTTTACAATTTTTAGGTTTCTGTAGATATTTTAAAAACCGTTCGACCGATTTCGATAAAATTTAAACAGGAAGAATAAACATAAAAAGAATTTTCCAAATTGGTTCGGGCGTATTTGAATAATCGGTGAACATACATAAAAAAAGAATCCGATGAATTGAGAACCCCCTCCGTTTTTGAAATCGGTTAAAAATAGCAATAAAAACCAACCACAAAATATTTTGAATTCTGACAGAAATACATCGTACAAAATACGAAAACCGTCATGTCGTGGTGTAACAGGTCCATACTGAAATACCCATTTACTTCCTTCGCGTCTCAATATAAAGGTCTCACCTGTTTCTGAAGGAGCAGCCTTTTCTCATTTTCTCCTTAAAATACGGGTAAGTAGGTATTTCATTTCGAGGCAGCGTAATATACAGTCAGGTAATGAGTATTTTGTAAGGAACAGAATTTTTTTCATATCATAATATTTTTTTACATTTCTAACGATATAATAGTTTTTTTGCACAAATACCGCTACTACACTACGGTCGGTACCTATATAGTAAGTGCTTTGAAACGAAATTCTATGTAAACTGAGTTAACATTTGTTCAGTTAGTTCAATTTACATTGCTGGAGGCAGCCTGATAACTTAGACCACGACGGACTCATGGTAAAGAGCCTTAATGCGATTCTCTATTCAAATTATTTTGACGCATATACACGGCGCTCGAATTGCGATTTTTTTTTTAAATAAAAAAAATCGATTATTCTATTTTTTTATCAGAAAACATTAAAATAATGAGTTATGAAAAAAAATATACGTGTAATGTTTTAATTAGCTCAGTTTCCACCTATAAGTTAAACTGCTAGTTAAAACGACGTCAACTTTAGGAGAAGATAATGATTATTGACAATTTAAAATTATTTTATAATTTAATAAAAATACTAACAATAACATTAAAAACGATTTGAAACGAAGAAGTAGGAGGCAAGACATTGAAAATACATACCGTATAACATTATTTATCCATTATTCTTTCAATTAACGAGCAGATCCACTAAATTGCCATAAAAAGAACTTCATTTTACCTTATAAAAGTTAATTTGCTGAGGGCTCCGTCTTAAGCAGCAAAATTATGCATTTCATATGCAATGCCAATATCAATCAGCATCCGAATATTGACTACACTGGTTTCAACTTGGTTGATCTGTCAAAATCGTTCGTAAGTTACCCAACGAGCGCCTCAAGCTTCGAATATAAATAGTTGATGAGGACGGAGAAAAGTTTTACCAACTGTTGAGTCTTGTGAATAAAGTCGAATTTGTTCAAGAGTTTATTTAAGAGACCTATCACAAAATGCCGCAAGATTGAGTTTGAGAGACTGACGCATCTCATTATGTAATTTATGTAGAATTTTATTCAGTTGTAATTACGTTCATTTAACTGTTTAATGATTTTTTTTAAATAAACATATAAAATTTTATATTATATGAACTTACGTTTATTGTGATATACATTTTATTTAATAATATTAACGAAGTAAGAAGAAATTTACAGCTAATTCCGAACGGTTTTAGTAGTTTTATGGTTTTGAATGGGCTGTTTTTTGTAGATATCCAATTACGATTATATCTTAATTCCGAGGCAGCATTAAACTCAACAATTATTTAAGAGATTATAATTTATATTTTTAGTTTCGTTTGCTCAGTGAAGTAATACAATCCATGAGCTTGACATATGCCGTCGTACATTTTATAAAAAAATTGTTTCGGATATTTGGCTTTATATAAGTAAATACATTAAAAAAAATGCAAAAAGCCAGGCGCTATGAAATGTACTATTAACTATTCTCCACTATACAATAAGTCAAAATTGTCCGAAGAGTACCTATCAGTTTTTCAGAAAGCGCCAACAGTGGGCTTTAATTAAACAGTAAAATGAAAAAACCATCAGATACTAAGTCTCAGCTTCGCCCAAAATAACCGAACAAGGCAACGAAAATTTATGAAAACTCGAAAGAATAAGTACCTACTAAAATGCCCGAAAATGAATTCATATACTTGCGAAAGACGGTCAAAGTAAAAGTTTTATCAAAATTTTGTTTTGAATGGTGTTACAATTAAATTCTCGTTAGCGATTCACAGTTCACAGTGCAACAGAATATAAATAGTATACAGTACATACGGAAGCTATATGTTGATGACTAATGGCTTACTTTAGTTTAATGTATCAAAGCGTCTATACATTATAGGTTCGATATTGGTGGCAATTCGGTTGGTTCATTTCTAAAATTGTCTAAAATATATTTAGTTTGTCACAGCGTTTGTAAAACCTATTCGGTTGGTACCAACTAACTAAATTATGAACGCTTAATTAAGATAGATAAAATTAAATTAGGATAAGTTGGTAGCAGCAGAATACCAAATGTTAATTTGACAGTTCAAAACCTAATTTTAGCTAAAATTAGTTAGGTTCGTGCCAACAGAATTGAGGCCAGTATCTCTATTTTAGCACCTAGGCAATCCAGGTGTTTCATAAATACCTACTTTTTGATTTTTTGATTTTTGTTTTATATTCTTTTATTTTAATTGAGTAAGAAACTCTGATGATTTTAATTATTATATCTGGTTAGCAGGCATGCGCCTCTTTTTATGATGGTGCGATAAAATATAAAATTCTCACCTTCGACTACAATGTTTCCATCAGTGAAAACCATCAGTGACAACGTCGTGACAACGTCTAATAAATCGATGAACGCTGGCTGCACGCATGAAGAAGGATGACTCATTGACCCGTTACGCTCATTGTCCCGTTACGCTTATTGTAACGTTACGATCGGAGCGAGAGCGTATAACAAAACAGATAGATGTTCATCTATCTGTTGCGCGCTTCGAACGCCTTAGCATCTTTCAACTCAAAATTCTCAAATTACATATTACGAATAAACAAAATCATTATTAGTATTATTAACTTATTAGTATGAGTATTTGTTTACAATGTTGAAATAATGGTGCATTTATGTAATAATTACGAACATACACATATTTACTCTAACACACCCTCTTACACACACCCATTCACTTCACATACACACCTTCACAAATACAGTACGCATACACCATTCGCTTATTATTTTCATTTAATTTATTATAGAATTACCTTTAGCAACAACATTAAATATAATTTTGTGTGATATCGGGGAGCGCAGATGTTTATCGGAGCCTAGTTAAGGCATCTGAGGCTTACAGATAATATTTAGATAATAGTTAATGATTTTGTTATTACATTTTATAAACCAATGTTAAAATATTTATAACTACGTATTTTCAAATTGTGTTCAAAGTAAATATTATTAATGTTATTCATTAATTTAAAGTTGATCTACTGGGTTGAATCAGAAACCTCTGGGCTTAGCACCTCATTGTGCGATGTTCCCAATTTATTGTATGGCTCGGTGCTAATTTAATTTACTTACAGCAGCGGTCTTGGCCTAGGAAATAGGCTGTCTTTATTTAAGACTGTACAGAGGAAGTTTATTAACTCTTCGCTCCGAATCTTGTGAAGTTTCTGGAGTTTCGTCAAGTTTCTTGAGCAACGAAATTCAGAATATTAATAACTAGTTTCTTTATAATGCTACATGTTTTGTTGCTGGCTCTCTTCAAGTAATCATTTTAATTTCGCTGTGGTATTTTGATATTTATTCGTAGCTCAGATATTTTTTTTTTAAATTTAGTAACGGTGCTTGCTTTTTAGGGTTTACAACGATACAGCAACGGTACAGGAACAAAACAAATACACTAGCCTCAATTCTGTTGGCACTAACCTAACTAATTTTAGATAAAATTAGGTTTAGAACTGTCAAATGAAACTTAGATATTCTGCTGTTACCAACTTATCCTAATTTAATTGTATCTAATTTAATTAAGCACTCCTAATTTAGTTAGATGGTCCCAACCGAATAGGTTTTACAAATGCTATGACTAACTAAAATATATTTTAGACAATTCCTAATTTTAGAAATGAACCAACCGAATTGCCACCACAGGCACTTTAATTTTAGGTATCTACGTATTTTAGTCTCTCAACCCACGTGATGACGTCACAAAATGGTATTCGAGTTAGCGTGATGTTGCGTTTTGCAGTGATTTGATGTATTTGGATTGGACCTGATTAGTCATTCGCGATAGTTTCTTCTTGAACACTACTAACCGAGGGGTAAATAGCCTCTGAGTGCGTTTATAGTAAAAAAATATCAGGAGTATTAATATCAACCCCAAATTTTAATTGTTTAGGTGTCTTACCTATCAGATTAAACTCAATTTTCATCTCGGGAAGGGCTCGTTCACATGTACGATTTTAGGGTACCACAATGAGGACGAGATTTGATAGATTCATATAACAATGCTGTCCCTCCGCAAGTAATAGCAGTTGAGCTTGAATGCAAAGAACAAAATGCTAAACAATATCATCAAGGAACACCTAGAGTTTTGCTTTTATTTATTTTTTATGAGTACACAAGTAGGTAAATACTCAACTGAATTTAACAACTTCGTTCTTTTAGTTTTACAACACAATTGTTACCTACCTACCTAGTTTATTTTTCAAAACATTTAAAGCGTTTGTAAAATTCAGGGATAATTAAATTTGAAACTAAACACGTTTGAAAACTCTTAAAATGTGACAGTAAAAATTCACCATATAAACGCACCCTGTTTATATGTTTGGGGAATGGGGGACATGGAATTGATATAAAAGCACAAAATTATTTTTCCTGTTCAATATATTCCTGCAAGACGAACACATTTTTCAGATCTTTTGATTAGCTTGTGTATACCCTCATAAAAAAATGTTTTCTCTTAAGCGGAAAAATACGAGAAAACTGCTTCATAGCTGGAAAATTTATTTTGCTCGTTTGAATTTTTTGGGTACCGATTTAATAATAATAATGAGTACGCCATTCTTGTCTTTGGTCTAAAAACGCAAGGGCACATTCGATGTGCTATTGTTTAGGCGACAGCGTTGCTCGTCAGATAATGATCTGATTGTGGAAAAACATAATACTTAAACCATTATGAGTACGTTACGTTCTTAATGAACAAGCGCGAACCGATCGCGAAGTGTGAAGGTAGCTCCGCGTTTATATTACTTGTAAAATTAATATGTCGACGAAATCGCTCGAAAACGTAGTACGGGAACTTCAAAAGACTATCGCTAGTCTAGTAAATAAAGTGGATTCTCTAGAAGTTAAAATAGACGAGCAATCGAAGATAATCTCCAAATTATGTTCGGATGAAGATTGCAACATACGCAACGCATTATCAAGCGCACCGCCACCGAGTGACACAGTGCCCGCTACAGCGCTGCAGCGACCCGTACGCGCTGCGCATCGAAAGGCTGCGACTGCCATATTTGAAATGTCAAGCGCTGTCTCCCGGAAATCAAGCGAGGCACGCGCTGGCACTTCGTTAGCACCGAGAAACGTAAACAAACCGTCGAGTTAGCCAAATACTCCGGTTGCTACAATGACAAAAGCAAAATCTCAAGCTGTACAAGAGGCATCATCTTCAATATTGACTGGATCTTCATCCGCAATACCGCCAGCTCAAAAAAATTTTACTTCTGTTCATAAAAACACAAACAACGAATGGCAAGTAGTTGGCCGACAACGAAGAAAGATACTTGTTATTGTGGGTACGGGCTGGATTGACCATGAAGTAAAAGCTGCAGAGAGAATACGCTCAATTCAAGCGTGGTACTTCGAGCCCGAAACAACGATTGATAAAATAAAACAATTCCTTAACAAAATTGTTAAATCTGAATTCTCAGTAGAAAAAAAGAAAATAAACACTGATAGGCACGCATCCTTTGTGATAAGTATGCCGGATGGTGTGTATAGCCAAGTAACTACACCAGCGGTGTGGCCGCCGGGAGTTCGTTTCTCGGAGTGGTTTCCCGGGCGCCCCCGCTCCAGGCGGGTAGGCGATCACCCTGCGTCCAGCGCGTAATCCACCAGCATCACATGCTTCGGACGAGGTGTTAACTACAATTAGGGGCGACAGCAATGAACATAATCTAACCATTTGCCATCAAAACATTCAATCCCTCAAGAACAAAACGACTAAATTGGAAGTGTTTTTATTAAGTGACATGAAATGTGATGTATTATGTATAACGGAACACTTCTTAAAAAAACATGAGATATGTTGTATTAGCTTAAACAACTATTGTCTAGCCTCTTATTATTGTGGGTCCACCATTGAACATGGCGGATCGTGTATTTATGTCAGGGATAATATTAATTTTAGAACGCTGAATAATTAAACAATGCTATCGGTTGAACAAGTATGTGAGATATCTGCAGTCGAGCTCAGTGACCTTAACTCCATAGTTATTTGTGTTTATCGATCAAATTTGATATCGACGTCTCTATTTTTTCCTGTAATGGAAAATCTATTTGAGGAATTAAAAGACTGTAAAAAGGACTGCGTCTTCCTAAGCGATTTTAATATTGATCTGTCCGTTGAACAGCGATCAAAAGAAATTAAGCGACTTGTTATCTACACACAATTTCCGCAATGTTATAGACTTTCCAACGCGAGTGACGGAGACGACATGCACTATTCTTGATCATGTCTATGTGGAGTACGAGGCAGCCGACGCAACCCGTGCCAGGCCAATATACACCCAGCTAAGTGACCACTACGCTGTGCGCGTCCGCATTCCGTGTGATGCGCGACTAATGAGCGCCCCGCTCGCTCGCCCAGGTAGGTCGTACACACTAGCGAACCGAGCTAACTTTGTAGCCACTGTAGCTAGCATAGACTGGGAAACGGTGTTTGGAAAACATGCAGAAGGGCCCAACAGTCTAAGCCAAGGTATTATAAATATACTTAGTAATAAATTGGAAACTTGCTTTCCGTTACGAAAAAAATAATTTATCGCGTGGCAAATCACATACGTGGGTAACTGAAGACATAATCTGCCTCAGTCATTTGATTCACGAAACAAGAAACTTGATTGAGAAATTCCCTAGCAAGTTAGAACTAATTGCTAAACTTGACGAATTTCAGGTAAGATATGAAAGTGTTGACTGAAGTGTGACGACTGAAAGAAGTAAGTATTACTGTAATATAATTACAAGTTCATCTAATGTAATAAAGACAATGTGAGAGGTAGTAAATACTGAAACGGACAAATCAAGAAGATCTTTTGATTATATTAAGCTTCTGAAACGATCTGATGGTTCCACGTTCCTTTGTGTTCAGGACGCTGTAGACGCCGTAAACTCTCATTTCGGAGCCGCGGCGTCCTGCGGCGCCCCCTCGGCAGACGTGATGCAAGCAATGCGCGCGCTTGTGGCAGCGCTGCACAGGGCTCAATATGGATTAAGCCTTTCACTCCTCGGAAAGTGTATATAATCCTCACAAATGGTGTTGCAAATAAGAAGACCAAGGACGCATACGACCTTTCCATTGCAGTGCTGCGATATGCAGCTGGCCATTTAGCAGACGCCCTCTCTGCCTTATACAATGGGTGTCGAAAGCAAGGAACATATCCAACAGCACTGAAACACGTGAAGGTATCTCCCCTATATAAAGGAAAGGAAACAAGGAGGACCACAACAACTATAGACCGGTATCCATCATACCGAGCGTCGCATAAATATTTGAACACGGCCTGAGCACGCGGTTAATAGAATACTTGACCGAAGGCGACTTACTTTCCTGCTCCCTGAGGCACGGGAGAACCAACTACAAGTAGCAGTTATCCTGTGCGACCTATCAAAAGTATTCGACGTCGCCGACCACGACGTCCTCGCTCACAAAATGAGACATTTTGGCATTGAGGGCCCAGCGCTTAAACTGTTTGTAGAATTTATGTCAGGAAGAACTCAGATGGTGGTAGGACGCGGAGGTGATGTTAGATCCAAACCACTTACCACCAAAATTGGTGTTGCACAGGGTTCCTCTCTCTCTAATGTAATGTTTTCACTTCTGCTTAATGACCTACCAGAATGTATCACCCAAGGACACGTTCTCATGTATGCTGACGACGTTGCAGCAATTGTAACTGCTACAACAGTCGACCAACTGGAAACAAACTTAAATGCAGTATCCGACCAGTTAGGCAAGTGGTTCAAATCCAATGGACTAGTACTAAATGTCAGTAAAACCCATTTTACACACTTTAAACTAGCAGGTCGCAAATATCGACGCCTAGCTGTGGCAATTGGAAACAGTTGATTGAACAGGTAAGTAGGACAAATTTTCTTGGCTTTTAACTGGACAGCGGACTAACGTGGGAATTTTACATCGAAAAGCTGTGTGTAGGGGTTGGTCGCGCTTATTTTGCGCTATGGCGGCTCTCAGCGATCCTGTCGATGCAAATGTTCAGGAGTTGTTACTTCGCGTCAGGGCACTCACTGCTACAATACGGAATCGAACTCTTTGGGCGTGCTGCCGATTGGGAACGCGTCTTTAGGATGCAAAATAGAGCGGTGAGAGCAATGGTGCGAGTGTCACGAGAGACATCTTCGAGGCCTTACTTTAAGTCGCTGAAAATACTTACAGTGCCTGCGATGTTGATATACCCGACAGCGGTATATGCCAGAAGTAATATGGCATCTTTTGCGACACTTGGCGAGACCCACAGTTACAACACGCGGAACTCGCGTAAGCTGATGGCGATTCCGCACCGGCTCACCAAGACGTCGAAACTGGTGCATGTCATGGCTCCTTCTGTATATAATAAACTTCCTGAAGGTATACAAAGTACTTGTTCGCAGTCCTTCAAAAATAAACTCAAAACGGTGGCTCATTGAGCTCGCACCATACGATTTTGACGAATATTAGTAGTGTTATAATTTAAGGATGATATTATTGTACTTGAATTTAATTTGACATAATTATTGCATATTTCTTTCTTATTTTTTATTTAATTCCTTCATTTTATTCATTAATTATGTTGAGAAATTGTACTGTACAAATAATGACTTGTAATCCTGTTTACCAATAAATAACTATGAACTACTATGAACTAATGTTGTTACTCATTCAACCGCACCATTCCGTGAACTTAAAAATGCACCTAGTACCAATTTCCGTGATGTTCATGAATACGAAACCCTTGACTTTCAAATCATACTCGCACTTGGCATTAGTGATGCGATTACAAAAGCCGTGACGTGAAACGTAATTATTTACGTACGTTACGCCGCGGAGGCTAGATTAAAATGAGTATTCCAGCGGTGAGGGACGCTTTGTTTTGTATACGTTTTAAAAAAATACCTATTGTTATCCCAGGGGATTAGTGGGAGAGGCTGGATATTTTTAAGCTGTGAATGTGTTCTGTCCTATCCTTATCAATGTTATATTATGTGAAAGTTTGTTTAAATTTTACTCAATAACAGAATAATAGCTGAACCGATTCAGATGAAACTTGGTATAAATACAGTTCTGGACCTGGAATACTATATAAGCTCCTTTTTGTCTTCGTGACCGCGGGCAGAAGTTAGTTGGTAATCAAATTAAGTATAGTATTTCCGAGAAAACAAAACGTGTTTTTTTGAATAAGTTGATGGTTGTTTTGTTACATAATTAATAGATTTTTCATCTTAATTAATTTCTCATTTTTCTTAAAAATCTGTGTGACTGCGACTTTAGAATTGCCTGGGAAAGATTGAGCATGGCAGCTTTTTAATCAAAAACATAACCCAAGTACTTTGGCTCGTTCTGAATACAGCGAACTGAATAAAAGCTGTGGATGGTTTCTCACAGATTTTCACGTCAAACACAGAGTTTTTAAAATGCCGCTGATAATTTTCTTTTTGTTTGCGAAGGAAAGAAAATAAATGGCCATTTAAAAACGTGTTTACAGATATACTGGTATGCAATGTTTTTGTGTGTATACAGACAGTCATGATAATACCAGTGTCTACTTATACCACATTACAATTATGTGTATAATAGCTAAAATTACCTTTTTGATTCTTTATTGAATTGATTTTCCTAATTTTTTTTGCAGTTTCGCTCAACACCAAATTACATTGCGTTTTAAATAAACTAAAATACGGATCACACGTCAATTCAGTAAATTTAATAAGTTAAAAATGTTATTCTAATCTGGACTTTCTTGTAAGCCCAATAAATTCGTTCATATTTTACGATATTTAGGTTAATCCTTTAAATGTTACAAATAAATAATCCATGTACATCAAGGAGGCAAAATGTATATTGGGTATACTTTATAGTAAACTAGTCACTTAGTAGTAGGTAGGTAGTAGTAGTAGGTATCCTTGAAACTTGGATCACACAAACTTAATAAATCCAAAGGTAACAATCAAGAAACCAAGAAAGCAAGCAAAAGAATCAAGGCCAATGTGTCATGTCATATGTATAGTGTTCGAAACCGTGAGACAATTTAATTTAATTCATAATTCATTTATTGTGGAACATAGGTATATTACAGGTTTTATTATTTGGTATGTTCGCTATGCTACCATTTGATAAATGGTGTACAATATTTTCTAACAATGCGAGACATTTATAAAAAAAAAACTAGGTAACATAATAATAATTCAATATAAACGTCACTTAGGAATATTACTTAATTAAATTTATGTCATTTTATTAATTCAGATACGTTATAAAAACATTTAGCTTGTAACCAGGTCTTGAGTTCCTTAATAAATGTATTTAATGGTATTTTTTTTATATAGTCAGGTATGGAATTATATACTTATCCACATATTGCATAGCTACTATTTATATACATACTCGTCTTTGGAACTTTAGGCAATACAATTCTGTCCTGGTTTCTTGTGCTTCTATGATATACCTCACTAACTTAAACAAACAGTTGATTGTGCTTTCTAACAAACAAAGCAGACTCCAGGATATACATACAAGGTAGTGTGAGAATATTTAATTGTTTAAAGAGTGGTTTGCATGATTCCCAGGGCGGTATCCCGCCAATTACACATTATAAAATTACACATTTTTTTTGTGCGATAAATGCTCTTTTTAAGTCTGTTGAATTTCCCCAAAGAATTAAACCGTATGTGAGTACCGATGCTACATAACCATGATTATGCTTGAAGTACTGTGGCTAAGGACGACGTTTTTCTCAATCTCCGTAGAGCATAAACAAATCTGTTTACTTTGGAGCATACTTGGTCGACCTGATTCTGATCTCTAAATAACCTAGTCAATTGCATCATGTTAATCGCACTATTATGAAGGTGCCACGTCCCTGCTAAGAACAGTTTCTGGAAACGAGCATATGAACAAAGACTTTAAGGGTTTATTATCGTTGTACTGCACGAGCATATGAATTTCTAGGAAATAAATAAACAACGGTATATGAGATAGATCCACATTAAGAGGCAAGAAACTCAAGCATTGATTAGTTTTAGATTAGCAAGGATTGGCCAAGAACTATATTTTAACTTGCATAGTGGATGAGGCACTTAAGAGATCCTGATTCTGATTGTTGTTAGTTGCGAAAACACATTTTTTGAGGACACTAAATAACTGATATTGCCAATAATGTGGACTAGGCATAAAAGAGGGCACACGTGCCAAGCTCGCCATAACGACAATTTATAAAGGCGTTCTTATTCACATGGAATTGAAAGTTATGAAACTCATATCCTCGGCATAGTTGTTTATGGAAATGATTTCCGTAGCTCTTATTTTTTCAGGAGCCTTAATATTCTTATGGTTGCTACTGTTCAAGGGGTCACCATACCTACCAACCTAATGTACATGTATGTCTCGCATCTCGCATGACCTTCGATGATATTATAATATCTAGCCCATTTAAAAACATGAGGGCCTAGACAAGATTTACTTTCAAGACAGAAGCATGACAGCAGTGGCGCTTCGGTCACGTGATTTATTACAAGTTAACGTCAATTCCATGCAATTTGATCTTAAACAAACTTAAACGTCAACAGAAAGTGAATTTTGTCTAGGGCTCCTTGAGCGTTGAAGGATTATCTCGACACAATCGAGAGATGATAGTGGGAGATCGCGTAGGTTTAGCAGTGGGAGGAAATATAATTGTTTATTAGAAATAGGATGGAACAGATGAGACAAAACATAAGATGGTTGCATATAGAAACCCGGCATAAATGTCAACTTCAATATTATGAATAAAATTGTCTAGTTGACTAAGCCATAGAAATTTTAAAATTATTCATATCGAAAATGCTGCGGCACCCCAACCGCATAAAAAACGCCTTCACATCTACAACTCGGCACTAATGATCAAATACATTAGCAGAAGCTATCTCTCTACCTCCAAATTCATTCCATTTATCTAGCGTAGCTAGGGGTTCCTTGTAATAACTTGAAAGTAGCCGGACGGAAAATCCGGAAATTTTAAAATTGCATTCAAATGCGAAATATTTTAAAACAACAACAGTCAAACTAAAGCATTACCATGTAAGCATACTCGTGACGTAGGCACCTTCCTAAGCAATTATATTATAATAGCATATACGCAGTGGCATGTAAAAGACGTAAGTAAATTCTCGTATCAACTGCGTTAAATTTTTGGATACACTCTAAACTGCAATTTAAAAAAAACATCCAATTTCAAATTTTAGCTACTAACGATATTCTATAAATATCAGTACAAAAAATATAACAAAATATTTTACACATCGACATCAGAGCTATTAGACATTTTTTATGGCTTCGAAGTTCGACAAAGAACCTATACAGTTTCGCTATGTCAATCTGTCTGTCTTTCCGCCTCTAATCAGAATTAGCTTCCAGACTATTACTTATACTATTATGACCCAATAAAAAAATTCACGGTAATACCTATAAGTGGGTGAGATTATGAGATTAAAAAATAAAAACGTGTAAAAAGTTTTTTAAGGAAAAGGATAATTTTTTTACCACTTCTACATATGAAGGGAGATTTTTCTTTTTTTTTTTAATTTTACTTCCCTATCGTGTTCATTGTGCCTATCGTTGTATAGGTCTTTCAAAGATATGAAGATATTTTCTTGTTAAAAAATTTTTCGGATATGGCGTTTAAACTGGTAATTTTTGATAGAGGTCAGTCGTAGTTTTTCTATACCCCCACCCCCACTGAAGTAATAAAGAAAATTATCACAGCTAGTAAGGCTATTAATCGGCAACCAAAACAGGAGAAGTTCCGGCGTTCAGACCTTTGTCCGGCTTCGTAACGCCGGACCTATTGCAACATCAAACAACCATAAAATATAACGAAAAAAGTTAAGGCACCAATTTAAGTACAAACAAGTACAACAAACAAAAAGGTAAGCTTTTAAGCATTTTTGCCCAATTAAAAGTTCGCACAACAAACAAAAGAGGTGTGATAAAATGTATTTACAAATGTTTATGTATTTGGGCACAGCTTTTAGGGATACTTTTGTAAAGTCAGTTAAATAAACTCAATTTTAGATCCGATTTAATTTTTATATATAAGCAAACAGATATTCTGGGATAGTTGAAAACTCAGTCAGTTATTATGTATATTCTCAAAAACTTCAAAACAATGAATATGTCACATATAAAACGTTATAGGTGTAGATGTAAAATTTTCCGAATGGCTATATTCAGAATGAGTAATTCGCCGTAAACCCAAATTGGCTAAAAACCCAGTTAGCAGAAAGTCTAAAAAATGTATTATAGCGAGTGAGAGACCTAATAAATGTGTAATGTAAAAATGTATTTGGTGAAACTAAATAGAACCCCAAAAAAAAGCTATAGTCTTGATCAAACATTTGCTTTCGAAAATTGCGCGATCCTCGACCTTATGAACTCGAATCCTGAACTAATACTGGCAGCAAGGCATTGTTGATTGAGATCGATCCGTCTCATGTCTTATCCTGTTAGAGAATAGTGTTTGCCTCTCATCATTATACGCTGAAACTTAATCGGTAGAGCGAATACGCGAATTCTGATTGACGTTGACAGATTACTCTGCAGATTTTCCGCACTTTGGAAATTGAAAATGATTTTTAGTAGTGTTTCTGCTGTTGTATTTACAAATTCAAAGTAACTAAATTAGTTGCTGTCTTTTTTATTTTACACTTATATAAATAAAACCACGATAGTCTAATAGAGTTTGTTTCAGAAAATATGACACTGCTTGTGTCAACAGGGTAAGGATGAATGAAATGAAACAGAATCGAATCAAACGCCTCGGGTTCGGATCTTCCGACTACATAACGTATTTAACACTGTATTTTATGTTTAATTTAAATCATAAATGTTTTTAGAATGTTAAACACTGTTTGGTCATTATTTGCCTTTAATGTAATTTATTGTTATTATAAATTACATTTTGTTTTGTTAATAAAACTCTGTTAATAGACGTGTAACTTTTAAGTAACCAATTAAAATCTTAATCTTATAACCTTCAAATAAAGCTTTTACCTAACCGACTAATATCGACGACGTCGAATACGTTCGACGTTGCATCATTAGGCCGCTTTCAATATTTTCGCTAGTTGTTGACGCTGTAACAAATGTGATGTTGCCACGGAAGATTTCAAGCTCAGAATCTATTGGCGTTTGCGATGAGTTGTTAGTTCAAAGAGTGAAACTTAATAGCACCTAGAAACTGATGCCAATGAAGAAAATGTCAGTAATGTTTGAATAGTCATCTAGAGCTCAAGATCAGGAATTATTGAAATTACTGTGAAATCTTAATCAAAATCAACACAGATTTATTAAATAATAGAACCACTTTACCACGTGAATGTAAGTGCTGGTTGGCAATGTCCTTGAAGAATCAGGCTTGTCGAAATCCTGAACTAACTTAAGCAAATACGCTAGAATGTTACAAACGTTCTGCGAAAGTCTGAAAAACATAATATCACTTTATCAAAGACTCAAATCCTTTCCCAGTCGGTATCTACTTATTGATCACTTTGCGAGACGGCCCAAAGTAAACTCTATCAGTGAATTGTGCCTCAAAAAGTTGTGACAGGCTTTTACGTGCAAAGTGACTTAGTTGACATTTGTTCGCCCACACACGCACCCGTGAAAGGTTGCGAACGAACTCTTGCATACTACCGTTCAATGGACTGAAAAGGTACAATTTTGATCTTTAGACACATTTATATATGATCTTTTATTATGAAATTACTTTATAACCTTTACTTAAAATACTGAAGATGGTGGCTGATTCACCCCCATTTTACCCCTTATGGGGGTGGGCCCCATCTCGGCCCTTGCCTATCTCATAAGCAGATGTTAGGTACTATTTTTGTTGTAAGATTGATGTAAATCTCACATGTCACATGACAAAACCTGAGCGGTTTATTTGTGTTATTTTAAGTACTTTTGTTAATTAAGTTTATAATGATAAATAAATTAAAAAAAAAGGTAATGTGCCGTAAAATCTTTTGACATTATAATGACAAGGACTATATCTTAATCGCATTAAAATGATAAGCCAAATAGGTTTTTTCTCCTCTCTGACATGTATTAAATTCCGCATTTCAATATGTATAGCGTTTGTCAGTTTGAGAGATACAGAATTAAATTATTCAGCTGTGAGCTGTCGATCCCACTATATCATAACGCAAGCTTTACAGTACCACAGGAATGAGCCTACTAACTCATTCAAATTTAATATAGCTACGTTCAATTAACCAATTCCAATTATAACGGCACTATCCGCAATCCACTCAAAATCGTTAACCCGCTGTCATTCGACATCGAATCCATTCCGAAAACAATTAAATCAACAATCGCTGTTAATGGAACTCCATTGTATCGCCATTCGCCGGCGACACCCGTGCCTTGGCACAAAATATGTCACATCGTGGAAGTCAGTATCAGGAATCCCTTTGGATATTTAAGTGAAACGGAACGTGTTAAAGACTACTATTATATTATAATTTTGACTGTAAATGGGATATTTACCATGATTTTTGTGGCGCAACTGTTCGAAATATCGGGTACAAGAAAATCTCATAAAACATGGTATATATCCTGTTTATAGGGAAAATTATGTGATTAACTATGATGGGTTTCATAGATATACTATTATATTGGTATGAATCAGTGTACAACTCTGGTAACGGAGTTAATAGGCTGCCCAAAAGCCTTTATTTTGCCTGAGAACTGTTTGAAAAGCCGAGACTGAAGGCTTTAATGTGCTTGGAGCTTTGTGAACTTGGCACCCGACTTTGAAAAAATAAACTTTTGCTCATTGCATTGCTCATATGAAAATGCCCAGGAATTGCATGATCTCATTCCACCAGCTCCTTTTCACAACAGGACAAGCAGACGCACCGCTCAATACCATCCATACCTTGTCAGCCTACCACCCTTACGAACAAAGCGCTTTGCTTCCACATTTATAATGCGTACAGCCAAGGATTGGAATGATTTGCAGTCGTCTGTCTTTCCTGAAAACTACAATTTGTGTCTCTTCAAGTCAAGAGTGAATAGGTATCTTTTAGACCTGCGTGGCCCGTCGTCGGCCACATCGTCGCTTAACATCAGGCGAGTTCGTGGTCAAACGTAGGTCAATCTATGATAAAAAAAAATGCAACTATACATCAATTTATCCAGGTACTGAACTCGCACAAAATTGCTTAAATACTTTGATCTGTTAGAAATTGATAAGTTAGCTACCAGTCTCTAACTGCATAAGGTAATAGACCTTTATATTTTACAAATAATAATAATAATAATCCCGAACATTTCACACATCATCTGGCCCCAAAGTAAGCAGAGTTGTGTTATGGGTACCACAAGACTTATATACTACTTATATACTTTTTTGTAAATACATACATATTATACATAAAACCAAGACCCGAGACAAATAAATTGAGGGTAAATTACATTCTAATGATCCGAAAGAAAAATGTAGCCAACACTGCGGAATCTTACTGATGTATAGGCAAAAGGTCAAATTTGTATTATGTTGGTAAACGAAATATCTATACCATGAAGCCGCAATAGAGATGGACTTGAGCAAAATAGTGATCTTCATAGAACCAATACTAGGAACGGAAACCAATTATACATCCCTAGGATTCGACTAGAAAAAGTAGATAAGTCCTTTATGGGAAAGACGGTGCGCTTTTATAATAAACTCTAAAAATACAACTAAACACTACCTATTAAAAAATTTAAAGCTTACATAAACTGTAGTTTTTGAAGAAAGCGTATTTAATGTAAATGACTATATTATTGGCAAGCGTAGCCTCGTGTTGCTCTGCCCTCGGACAGTTTACTGACAGATTTGAAATGTATAAACTACTGTACTGTAATCTTGTATTAGTCTTTCGTAGTTAAACTAGTTACAAGATGGATCAAACAAAAAGCGCTAGGACCCAGACGAGTTTCTTGCCAGTTCTTCTCGGGCTTGGGTTAGGAGGAATTCGCACCTAAATGCAAGTATTATGTACGTAACAAAGTGATCCTTAAATCCTTGTATTGAATATTTAACTTTGACTTTGATCTAAAACAGAGAATACTTGTCAGCACAGATCCCTTGAACTAGTGGAAACTTGAGATAATTGCCCTGTCGCGTCGCGTTGTCCCGGAACAGTAGCCTAGGCTGAACTGTCAGCTACTAAACCTATTATAACCATTACCGTAATTAAGCTCACAATAACGGAACTCTCCCGTCAAATTTTCTGTCAGCTGAACGCGCAACATAATTGTATCATCAACAACATATAAAACAATACACCTACAAGAACAGTACACCCTCGTGTTTTGTGAGAAATGTTGGCGTACATACAAATTATTTTCAAGTGCGTACCATTATTCACGTGCCTGGGTAAACAAGATACCTCTCGTTACCATTCAATTTCGGTAGCTTGTTTGTTAGGTTTAAATGGTGGGGTGTGGAAGTTGAAACTTGTGTAAAATATGACACTGTCAAGACAATGGAGGTTTTAAAATTAGTTTTGTATTGATTAACTGGTTATCTGCTGTTAAATCTGCTTTAGATTTATGACCGTCTATAATGGCTTAAGGCATTGTTTATGCAACAGCCTTAAAGCGATACACACACAAGCATTTTTCCAGACTATACTTAATTATATATATAAACTAGCTGACTCGGCAAACTTCGTACCGCCTCAATAAATCAATAAATATATTTTTTTAAACCTTTTAAACCTTTCCTGGACTTCCACAAATAATTCAAAACCAAAATCAGCCAAATCATTCCAGCCGTTCTCGAGTTTTAGCGAGACTAACGAACAGCCATTGATTTTTATTATATAGATTAATGAATAATGCCGGCCATTTCACATAGCATAATCTGGCTCCAACGTAAGCAGAGCTTGTGTTTAAATGACTGATAACTTATAAACTTTTATGTACATACAAATTACAATACATATATATTATACATAGAAACACCCAGACCCCAGACAAATACATGCAGATCATACAAATGTTTATCCCGTGACGGGAGTCGAACCCTCAACCTTCTCCGTCTCAGCCGAGCCTTTGTTCACTGCGTCGCAGAGGTCGTCAATTGATAACAACTGCTAGATGGGTCGATGAAATCGAAAATTTGGAATTTGGGAGTAGGGGTTAGATAGAGGGATAGAGAGAAATTGGGATCTTGAACTCTAGTATACAACTCCATGTGGGCCCTATATCTTTAACGCAACGAAAGAGGTCCACTCCCATAGTAATAATATTAACGTTTATTGAGTAATTACGTGTTTACAACTTACAACTAGGACATATTTTTAAAGTATTGGTAAATAATTAATAACCGTAGCATTTAACAGTTAAGTCAAGTGACTACCCTCCGTACCAATTTGTACTGTATGATAGCAGAGTAGTCTTTGCTCTTCCATGTAGCCGTAAGGCAATTTCATGTATATATGTTAGGGCGACTCCCTGATCTAATATTTGTGATGCGTATTCATGGCGCTCAAATTGCGATTTTTTTATCAGAAAACATTCAAATAAGGAATTCTGAAAAAGTTTAACGGTTACTGTTTCAATTAGTTTACTCTCCGTATATTAGTGTAAACTGCAAGTTACTACTTACAACTACTTACTTCAACTTTAGAAGATGATGATTATTTCATATTTATTTTTAGTCATTATTTCATCATTAAATGATAGAACTACTTAACGAGGAATTAGGAGGCAAATCGTGGAAAAATATATTATATAACTAGTTATTTAATTTACGAGCAGATAGCCACTAAATAGCGGTAAATAAAGGCTATTTTTATCCATACAAAAGCTAATTTGCTGAGGGCACCGTCTTAAGACTTACCGAGCGGTGAGAAACAATGGTGGCAATTCGGTTGGTTCATTTCTAAAATTAAGAATTGTCTAAAATATATTTTAGTTAGTCATAGCATTTGTAAAACCTATTCGGTTGGTACCATCTAACTAAATAAGGAACGCTTAATTAAATTAGATTAAATTTAATTAGGATAAGTTGGTAACAGCAGAAAACCAAAGTTTCATTTGACATTCTAAGCCTAATCTTAGCTAAAATTAGTTAGGTTGGTACCAACAGAATTGAGGCCAATGTGCAAGTAGCAACACGATACACAAAACCTAAGCGTCAGCCTGATAGCGTCTTGCAAGCCACCATACCCAGCTTGGGGATAGATAGTGGATAGGTTGATAAATACATGCAAAAAATTCTGTAGATGATAATAACACCTAATTAGTCAAAATCTAAGCCACAGACCATACCAACAAGTTCCATGAAAGTTCCTACCACGCGATTCTATAAGATATAAAAATATGGAATAACAAATGCAAAGATACAGTAGCAAAACATCAAAATTTTTACAATTACCACATCAATATCACTTCAAAGTCTTAGAGGAGACTTTGCCCGACTTATGCCCAGTCATAACATGCTTCCCAACTTCCTAAAAAGGCAATATATATTTTCATGCTCAAAAGGTATTATGATAAACAGTTTGCACTCTCCATTGGCGTAGATTGATCGCCTCTGGCTTTGGCTCATTGCATATTTATTGGTGCGCCTAACACGAGCGATGTCGATGTCGATGATATTGGAATGTGTAATTCAATTTAACGTTACTACTGATCCTGTTTTATTTTAAACGTTTAACAGATTGAACAAAGCTTACGAGACGAAACATAGAAATAATCGTCGCTTTGTTTTATCTAGTCATTAACTGTTAGAAACTGTGTATTCTACGGAATTCTAGTGTACTTAAATTCATTTATTTATTCCTAAATATGTATTTAGGAAGACATAAATTATTATATATATAATATATAGAATTCCTGAACATAGATCTCTTGTATGTCGCTGTTCTTTGTAAGTCGTCTGTTATGGCAAGGATAAGACGCAAAGCGCCACCACTAGAACTTGCACTAGTATAGGTTGGTAATTACGATCTTAGAGCTTTTATTTAACACTTACCTTTTAATATCCTTACATTCTATATTACTAGGAGTGCTTATTTACCGTACATAATATTTTAAGATTTTGTATCTACTTTATAACGGAAAAGCTAGAGCCTCTTATGCAGGTACAACCTGTTTTAATATAAAAACGAATATATTAAATTAAGTACTTATACAGGAATAAAAATATATGTGTTTGTATACTGGGTTATATTTCAAAACATTCGTGAGTTGTACTATACATTTTGATAAACACGGGTTTGACTCACGTATTGCACTGAGTACGAACCGTGAACTCGAGCGGCAACGAGCGGACCGCGGATTAAACTCCCCCCCTGATGAAGATTCTCTAGATGAATCGAAACAGTGTCGGTGCCTCCATCGACAAAATAATACGTGAATAAAACTCGTGTTTATCAAAATGTATAGGTTATATTTTATGCTATTAGATGCAAAATTGTAACATTGTTATTTAAATTGTAACAACAAAACTTGTGGATTCGTTTCAAAGCAGGAAATGGAACAGCAGGTGCACAAATGCGACGGTACAGGCAAACAAGATAAATTGAAACCAATACATATCCGGGAAATACAACTGCGGTGAACAGCTAATACAAGTTATTAACTTGTCAACAATTATGGTACAGTTCAATTTATTGTATACATATAATTCGTAACAGTCAGTGGCGAACGCTGATCACGAGATTAATAGACCATAAGAAGGCATCCATCGACTTTTGAAAGACGAGATTAGCAGCTTCAAGTGTCCTCCGAAGCACGGAAGCATGGAAGCTCAGATGAAAGCCAATGCAGTCACCCAACCAGATACTAACAACGTTCCTTAACTTAGTTGATCCTGGACAACGAAGTTGAACATTTTGATAAGCATATTTTTCTTGTATTATCTAGTGGCAATGCCGCCAGTATCTTGGGAACGCTGCCCTTTGGCAGTTGAGCTATCTATAGATCGTTCTAAAATGGTCTTTAGATAGCTCAACTGTTTCACATGTATTTTATATTATTGTATATTATTCTATACATTTCTGTAATTTTTTAGTCAAAGTTATATTATCACTACATAGTATAAAACAAAGTCGCTTCCCGCTGTCTGTCTGTCCCTATGTATGCGTAAGATCTTTAAAACTACGAAACGGATTTTAATGCTGTTTTTTTAATAGATAGAGTGATTCAAGAGGAAGGTTTGTATGTATAATACATGCATATTATAGTAGAGAAACACTGATAACTGAGGTTAGCGTATAATGGTTCAACGTATTAGAACTACTGAGCTACAGCAACGCGTGGCCGGGTCAGCTAGTCTAGTACAATCGAGATATTAATATTTTTGTGATGTATAAAATGCCTGTAGCAATAGTAGTATTTTGTAAACTGGTTCTATGAATGCAGATGCAATAAGTTTCGAAAAATCTCTTAGCGTGACGATATAAGTGATAATTACGTTTAAAAACTAAAATGAAAACCGACTTCATTGAATGAAATTTGAACCCATAAAATACAACCGAATCGGGAACCTTAAAAAAGATTTTATTTTATGCTTTTTAGTACTTACTTAATCATTATTCAAAATTTCTTAACACCACAGGAAAGTCACAGGAATGCAAAATACGAAATTTCTTTTATTTAGACTTTTTCCAGCTATTTTGATTTATAAGCCAAACTGAACCGATTTTGATGAAATTTTTATGGGACCAATCGGAAATCCTTTCAAATAAAAAAAGGTTTTTATATCGATTATAAAATCACGGAGCTATGAGATAACAAACATAAATTTAAAAAAAAACAACCGTAACCGAACCGGAAAGAAGAGTCCAGAGACCAGTGATGGAGGGAAATGTAAGAATAAAACATATCACAGCCCCATTTAACGTGAGATAAGGGCAAGGAGATGATAAATATGTAGCAGTTATGAACACTGTCGAAAATCTCATTCTGTTTAAAATTTAACCCACAAAAGCAGTGTATAAATCCCACGATGCACTAAACAAATTTCGTTATGTCCGCGAACCTGCCTTAATTTATACCGGCTTTGTTCACTCCATAATTAGAAGGGAGGGTCGAAAGAAGCGGAGTTCTCATTAGCAAGCCTCCTGAATTCGTCCACACGACTGTTGGTAATTGCTAAAGATTTAATTTCAGATGATATTTTTCTTTCTTTTACAGAGGGATTTCATCATTTCGATATAAGTCTGAGATTAAAAGAGGGTTGGGGATTATCTAAATGAAATCGAAAATATTATGTTGTTATGCCTAAAAATATTTTTGATACCAATATGAAGGTTGTTTGTTGGGTTTGCCAACTCATCGAAAATTTTCCGAGAATTTGAGTTTGATGGCATTTTATTTTCGCTATGTAATCAAATAGCAGTCAATCTAGGCAAGTTTTCCGTAATATATCAGCCTAAATTTACGCACTACTGGACTATATCACGCGGTAATTTCCATTTATAAGCTCAAAAGCTATAAAACCATACACATGAAATTGTCAAACTGCATTTGGCAACTCGGTCCAACAAAAATATCTTTTCAAAACAATGTGCAAACACATCAACAAGGTAACACAAACCTACGAACGCTAAAATTTAAAAGTGTCATCAAAAACTTTAGCATAGCTCGCGTAAACCATTTTCGCCGGTCATCTGACAGCGAAGGAATATAAATTACAATTGATATAGTTACGAAAGTATACATAGTTAAGCTTTAAACAGTATCGATACTAGCCACATCCCCTCATCAGCAACATAATATAAACGCCATAATCCTGCCAGAATAAATATGAAATATGGGTTTTACCAGAATACTATGTGTTAACAGTGTGACATATTTGTAGCTAGGTTTAAATTCCCATGTTAACATGTATTATTTTTTGTCATGCATTAATATTTTTTATACTTGTTTCCTTATCTGCCGCTTATATATTATGTAGGTAACTCACTTAATTATTGTTCTCCATATCTACCTTGGTATATTTAACGAATGACGTAATTACAAATAATTTTTAAATCATATATTAACAATAATTACGTGAAAACTAGGTATATTATACATTGATTCAGTTTATTTTAAATATGCAGTGTACTAAATAAATGAAGGGCCGTGTTTGATAGGTTGAATATTCTTAGCCCATTTTGGTTTTTCTCATATTAAAAATGTAAATCATGAAATAGTGTCCCTACTGGTTAGGGAAGGTTAACATTTTCTGTGACAGCCAGTCGTAAAGTCGTTTATGTGTTATGAAATTACTGTAGATAGACGTTGAATATTAATTTGATGTACCGAATAAATGTATATTTTGTTTGCAATGTCCTGCCTCATTTAGTGGATGATTTTCATGTCTCGCATATTTTTACAGATAGTAAAAATGTCACTTAAACGGTTATGTTGTGATCCATATTTATAGAAGTTAATTTGTATTTCTTAGTGGTTTAAAAATCTTTAAGAGTCAAACATTGACCCGATCAAAATCTTACTATTAATGCTACTCGTGTATCTTTTTCATAAGGCACCCCTACAAATAGTGTGCTAAGTACCATATATCATTTTTAAGACAAGCAAATCTCTACACCAAACATTGGTTAATTTAACAATTCTGCGATATTAATCGGCAATTTTTCAAAGATTTGCCCATAGAAGCCACTCAGAACTCATTGTACGCAGACAAGGGATGCAACAGGCAAAAGGGCACTTTATACCGTGTGCGGCTCTCGTGAAAGTGTTAAGAGTAAGTGGCGTGTAAGAAAGAATAAACGGGCAAATCTTTTTAAAATACCATCGGAAGATCCATTTCCCGTAGCAGGGATGAAGCTTTAACAAGATAATGCTTAACCGTTGGCTCTTTAAGAGTTCATAAATTATTATAAATTTTGTTATGTAACATGTACCCACATAGTTTCTGATGTAAATGCATATAGTAGTTTTGCGACATTGCTCAACCTAGGTTTCACAAATTTCGACAATTTATGATATGATAAATTTATTGATTTCAAATTGAAATTGAAGACATTTTCGTATGATAATCGTATGGAAATATGATTATCATGTCATTAAACGTTAATGTCATGTTCAAGTAATCAGACATCGAGCCTATGTATTATAGTCGTCAACGTGTTTGTTTTTATTAATTATCATTATATCAGACAATTCAGCTGTAAAATCGGAAAATCATTCGGGCGCAGTGAAGGCCTAACTAGCCAAATATAACGTAAAACTTAAAAGCTTGTAGGGTGAAATTTCCGATAATTAGCTGGCAACTTTAACTGTTGAAAGCATCTGCCGCCGTTGTAGAGCCATCGAGCCACTTACGAGTTTAATGCATTCTTTTATGTTGATTGATGTCCCAACTGTCCGGCTTAAATCGAGTTCTGCGATTATCCATTTGTCTTTGTCGGATAACGCAGGGCGGTGGAAGTTCGCGCCAAAAAAACTGCTATTCTCGCCTTTGAAATGGTTTGAGTGGGTTTTGTTTCACGACACAATGAGATTACTGAAAAGCTCTTTGATTTTTAGCTGTCGATTGAGTGTCCTTTATCCGCACAGTGTGTCCGTTTCGCATCATTTATGATATACTAAAAATGAATGTATGAGGAGATAAAAATAAGGAGAACGACATGGCTTGTAAGCTCTGACGTTACGGATAAAATATATAGACTTGTTCCAAATTTTCATTTTTTTACAAACCAGATTAACCCCGATCGCCTTAATATATCGGCAGTTTTACGAATGAACTACCCTGCAAGCCTATTTTATTCAATTTCCTCAATACAAACCCCAGAAATATTGTATGTCTGACATTATTATCCTTTCAATCAATTATGTTAAGCCCGGTTTTTAACTACAGCATGGCCAGAACAATTTGTTCTGACCTTTTTCGCTTGACAAAGTTTTCCTTGAGGAATTTTAATTATTTATGAATTAAGAACTTGAGTAGATTAATCAACGTCAAGGTATCAATGGAGACGATGTCGGTCTTTTAATTGCGTTTAGCAAGTCACAGTGCTAATAAAAGGTTACGATTACTTTGAAAGAGTTTGAGCGAGGTTGAGCAAGTCTGAGCAATTTCCGAAGTTAACATACTTCGGAAATTACCAAGTTTATAAGCGCAATGTTTGGAATGTTTTTAATTGTCTTAAAGACGACAAAGACACGCCCATAAATAGTTACGTTGATGACAAACTGTTAGGACTGAGATGTTATAGACATTCCTAAAGAAGACTACCTGACTACGTCGGCAACCAGGAACTGAAACTGACCATTCCCGGTAGATCACCCAGAAGGATGCAACGAATTTTTTCAAGGGAGTTGTCGAGGTTAGGCGATGCAAAGGGAAATTGCAGAAAAACTGACCCTGCCACTATGTGAGACGCATAACTTGGAAGTTAAAGAGAGGCAGTTGATGACAAACTGTATATAAAACTATATTTATGTATAAATATAAAACTATGTTTATGTATAACCGCAGAATGACTTGCTTATGTGATTTTGTACCCTAGAAACAGATTTCACAGTTACTAAGTTCTTAATTTCAAAGGGCATCAATTTATCTCCGACAAAATTGAAATTTCAGAAACCGCTTAACGACCCCAATTGAATTAGGAGCGGAATTTAAAACTTATCTCGAGTTTTTCTATATATAGACTACCCTGGGGTTTTAGATGATAAGTAGGTAACATCATTGCCAACTCGAATAACATTTTTCAGATTGTTTTTAATTTATAATTCCTGAGGACGGCAACTTATTCGGTCGCAATGATCTCAAATTTATTTATAAGTATGTGGGAGTGATTTCTTGAAAAAAAGACGGAACTGTGTAACAGGAAGTCGGGAAAGCGCGCGCTATTAGATTTGACCTATGAGCGCGCGCGGTTGTAGAGTTAGTCGTCAGATGGTACCGACCCCATTTTCCGATTGGTAGGTACTGTCATCCAACAGCGTGTGCGTGTGTGTGATGAGAAAGAAAAAGGGAAATAGAAAAGCAAAAAGCATCAGCTATGCGCTTAATTTACAGTGTTGTGTATAAATTGTGCTGTAATATAAACTACATGATATAACATTAATGTTGCTAAACCAAGGTGAGATTTCAAATGTTTACACATCATAATGCGACTATTGTAAGGCTCGCTTGTTTTTTTTTTAAATTGAACTATGTATTTAAAAGCGATCTGTATAGGTAGTTGCGTATTCAATAACATGTGCAAATGATAGCTAAGGATCGTGTCTGGAGGCTAGACCTGAAATTTAATCCTAAAATAGATTTTACTGCGCGACCTAATTGAATGGGTGTTGGAAACATGAATGTGAATTTCATAATATTACTCCTTTGAGACCAAATTTTCAACAGGCATTGAGCCTTGAGCACACATTGCTAAAATAATGTCTGCAGACAAGAGAACGTTTTGGATTCAGAATTTTGTCAACCCTATTTAAAGTAAAATCGAATTCATGTCATGCGAGTAAATCTATCAGCAAATAACAAACGTAACACGTTCCCAGCCTGCTACAATGCACAGCTCGATAAATCAAGCCGAAAACTATCAAAACAAAACTATATCGAGATAAGATTGGCGCGCTAACCGGCAACTTGGAGATTGCTGACAGGTGACAGCTATTGGCCGGATGATTGATATCGGGATTGCCAGGTGATCGGGTCTGATCCATGCTATATTTAGCTTTGCTATAGTATCTACGAGTAATTTCGGTTATGGATGACGGTCTGTTTGTTGAATGAGATTAATAACATTCATCATTATTATATCATTTAGCACATTTGTACTCATTGCTGCGTATAGGTCTCATTTTTATAACAAAACTTTTTCTGGTCCCTAGCAAGTCTCATCCAGTGGTTCCTGTCAAAAACTTTAGTAAAATAAAACTTGTAAACTTTATCTGGCGCAGCTGTAATTCTTTTTTTATGGGGTCATCCATAAAAAAGTACTTGATTAACTGCAAGTACTATACTTAGTAGACAGAGAACCTTTTTATAGGGTACTAAACAATGTGAATAAGATGTAGATGCATTTTTAATCCCATATATCTTATAGTCAAAGCTTAAAATCACATGCATTTAATTCCACACCACAATCAATTATGTCAATAGTTGTAAATTCAATTCAAAGGCTCACGTTATGGTTTGCGGTTCAAAACGAGGCCTCTGGAGATGAGACCGCAGAATATTCACTTAAATTGAGGTAAAGGAGAAACTTGGCGATCGAGACGCAAGATTCTCATCTGGAAAATTACCAAAGCCTGAACAAGATTACAAATTCACGAATACGTAATGTTCTAGAAAATTATCTTGAGAGTCGATAAATGTTTAGCGGTGTAAGATATCTAAAGAATTTTATTCTAGGCACATTTTTACGACTGAAGCCGGGGTAGGGGTATGCAGCTAGTTTACTCGGCTGATCTGATATTGACGTAGCAATCGTTGACAGTTCGTGCCGCAGGTGTTGCATCGTTCTCGGGTACTTTTTGCGCTTTTATTTTACCGTCTCCCATCTTTCGATCAGTTGAATTCGCATTTTCAATTCATGACAATGAATTCCTTTGAACTCCGGAATTGGCATGAAAATGACAAGCGCCTCGGCGAGGCGAGCTGAATAATTTTATTACTTTGATTATTTTTTATTATTGTTGCAGATACAATTGTATTTAATTGTATCGTTTGTTAGATATTAATATTTGATTCAATGTAAGCAAAACCGCTAAGAACCTCATGATTTCTATTCTAAGCTATTTTCAGACTGAATATGTCCTCCTCAACTTATCTGATCTAACATAAAGCGACCATAAAAAAACAAGTGCTACCACAAACATCAAAATAAGTAAAAGGTTTTACGAAACGAAGATACTTGAAGATACCTTCAAAACTAATAGGACCGAAGAATCAACTTGTAAAGCACCTTCAAAGTTGGTAAAGCCTTTTGAGTGGAAACCTATCAAAGCTTTTTGTTTCAAGGCTGGGTAATACTGAGTAATATCAATTTACATTCCAAAGACTGAGAAGAAACATTAGGACTGCTATAACTTCAAGTATACTTAATATAAATTGAAAAAAAAACGCCTATCAATAAAATTTTATCGGACTTGTTAACTTGCAAATATTTACCAATTTATATAAGAGAGGTCTGTTTATGATCTGACCTTTATTAATAGCATAGCCATATACATAGGTTTATCGAATAAAATGTGGTCTAGATAAGGGAAGAGCCTTATAAAGATATAAATAATATTGGATAGAGACAAATACTAAAGTAAAATACATAGGTAGCTGTGTAAAATAGGAAAACCGCTAAATTGGAATCAGAAAGACAGGAGCCACTGAGATCACGCCAAATGGGATAAAACAATAAGTACTACATGTTTACCCGGAGCGGAACAAGGAATTGAGGCAGACAGGCAATTTCAAAGAAACTAAATATATCAGTTGTTGGGTAAAAGCGAGTTTCATTTTGATAGAAGTGCATCAGTATTTTTGAAACATTCACGATCTGGATTCATGTTGTTTTAGTAGATAATATATTGGAGGTAAAACTATTAAATAACCTGTTTACTACTGAAACAATAATACGTTTTAAAAACTAAAAAGAATCCGACTTATGTTTTTAAGAAAACGTTACGTGACCGATTAAATAACCGACATTAACTTATTAGAAATTTCGTATATTATATAAGAAATTTCATTTACTTGGATGACATATTTTTTCAGCTATTTCGATTTAAAAACCAAACTATTGAACCGATTTTGATGAAATTTCTATGGGACCAATCGGTTCATAAATGACGGTGTTACGAGGAAACAATAAAAATACACAAGATTTGAGAACCTCCCTCGGTTTTTAATGTTGGTTAAAAATATGCAAACATCATTAAATTCTTCAGAAATTAACTACTTAATTGATAGACTTATTAACTAAGTGACATATATTGGCCCTGATTCTGTATTTTCCCCAGACTAGCTAACATTTCCTAAAATACGAACGACCTTATTTTGATTACACCAAAGTCTAAATTAGAATAATATTTTTAAATAACAAATATAATATAAGAATAAATTTACATTCAATTCCTTTATGAAACTGATTTTTCGCAGTTTTAATTAACACCTGTTTACATTATGACTGAAATGCGCTAAAACATGTCAATCACGCATCAAGAAGTGTAATTTAAAAATGTTATTCAAATTTGAACTTTTTGTACAAAAGCTCGTTCTAATAAAATCAAATAAGATCTTTCTTATATAAGGAAATGTTAGTACAGAATCAGAGCCATTATTATGCGTATGGCAACACTGTCATAATTACCTAGATCACTGTTTATTTGATAACCAATGTACCCTAACCCTAATTCTCTGTATGACCTAAACTGTTTAAGCCTAAAAAAACTGAATCCAATCAAAAATAACAAATTCAAAGCTATTTATCAAACGAATCTGTACCGAAAAGTTAGGGAAACGTCCAAATAACAAAAATATAATTCGCACAACACCATGTAGCTTCAAATTAAACATTGTTTGTACTATGAGAACCAGATGAATGAATTAATGAATCGTTTATTTAGCACATAAAGAAAACATATCTTAAATAAATCAACTTAAAAATAAATACCAACTAGTTATAGGATAAGTAAAGCACCTACCTATTGAAAATATGGGTGATTGCTTTAATGGCGTCCAGAGAGTGAATCCCAACAACAAAATCTTTGAAAGACCTATCCAACAATATGCCATACGATAGAGTAGTTAAATAAAAAATACATTGTTCTTTACATATTTTACATATTGCACTTCAGAAGCCTAAAAACCTAAAATTCGATCGATAAGGGTAAATATTTGTAAGAGAATTACTCGAACGAAGTCAGCAGCGTTCACTAGTTGTATAAGCTTGTTAAAGACTACAAAGCTAACACTATCACAGTAACGCTTTGTTGAGTCAGACTAACCCTCAGTCCTTCTAGGGCATTAGAAAAGCCTTTGCAATTCATAGAATGGTGTTATGAGGCGGCTGAGAGCCTCTTTGACTCCACAATTAAGTGGTGCTACATGGAGTAGCTCTTTGAATCCGTGAGTAATACATTTAGTCTAACCAAGTAGTACTAACAGATTTTAGAGTAGAAATGAAATAGGCTCGAGGAAACAGTGAACTATGTGGAGCTCCGTTAAAATCTAGTGTGATATTGGTAGAAAATTTATAGAGCCTGCTATCTTCCTTTTCTTCATTAATGGCATGGTGTCATAAAAATGTAAATTTTGACAGTGTTAATTTAATAATAAAATAAAAATCGGATTGCCAGAAGTGAAAACTTATTTTGGCGCGTTAGAGTTTAGTAATAAATCACATCAAAATCAGTAATTATGGCGACTGCCAATCAAATACTGAACGAACACAGATGATGCAATATTTTTTGTTCAGAATGTAGATAATATATCGATCAATCGATAAATCGATCTAGCTAGGTTTCATTTTTAGAAAACGTCGTTTTATCCGTGTCTTATACAAAGCGAAGCTCAGTAATCCAGGTCTTTTTATTTAACGTTTTATTTTTGCTCAAATCACAAAGAAACAAAAAACTCTATAGCAATTTTTTACACCGAGTCAATAACTCCAGCTTTATTTGAATAAAATCACAAAAATTACAAATAAACCCGAAATAATTTGGGAAAAATAAATAATATAATTATGTGTGCTTCGCCGTCTTGCCCAAAAATAATTCCTTCTTCTTCCATCTGCCTAAAGTTAATTTTGCCAATGTCAAGTGATTTTATTGTGTTATAATATCGTCACAAAGTCGTAGTTGATCGTCATTTCTCTATTCTAAACGTCGCGGAAGTCTAGAATTTTCTTGGACATCTCGTTGCACAGCATCATCTAGGCCCAAAGTAAACAGAGCCTGTATTATGGGAAAAGATGGCGAAACGATCTAGATGCATTCGAGACAAATTGGCAAACTGTGGCCTTGGAGCGCAAAGAGTGGAAGGTAAAGGGGGAGACCTTTGCCTAGCACTGGGACACTATAAATTAGTGAAAAAAAAAATGTACATACATATATATACTTGAGCTTGAGAAGTTCCGATTTATTGATTGATATTTTAACGATATCGGGTAAGATTACCTAATATAATAGATATAATACGAGAAGTTGTTTCGTTTTCAGTGCTATGTAACTTCATGAAATGTCCAACAATATGCCACACAATATATTAAGAATATACACTACTCTTTATCTCTATCTTTATAATAATAACTCTACTGTTATTATAAAGATAGAGATACGTGTGTACGTGTGTATGTCACTGAACTCCTCCTAAACGGCTGGACCGATTTGAATGATTTTTTTTGTATGCGTTTGGGTGGCGTCCAGGACGGTTTGGATCCACAAATCACCTCGGCAGATGGCGCTGCAGTCGGTACAATTAGATATATTTTTTCTTTTTAAAACGCTAGGACGAAGTCGCGAACGGGACAGCTAGTTTTATATAACATAGTAATCTACCGAGGCGTTTAAGTATGGCAACAAAAATGGCAACAGATTAAAACAAGACATTACATAAGTTTTATAGTTTTTATTCTTGCTTCTTTTTCTTTTGTTATAATAACACTAGCTGTTGGTTTTTTAAAGGAATTGTAGCTTAAATCCTTCCCAGGGTGCAATTTATCTCCTTGCCAAATTTTATTGACTATTAAAAATTTTCACACCCCATTTTACTCCTTTATGAGACTTATTTTGAAAATCCTAAAACACTAGTCCATTTATTTTGCATTTTATTTACTTATTCATATCAAGTTCCAAGCCAATCACACCACGCGTCAAAAAGTTTCATACATTCGTTTTCACCCCTTTCTTTGGGATTGAATTTCAAATAATCACGCCATAGTGGGTGGTTTTGCTATAAAAGAAAGATGCTATTGAACTAGATTCTAGATGCTACTTGCTATGAAAGAAAGCTTTCTAGCTTCAGCGGTTTCGGCTCGGCGATGATGAATCAGTCAGTCAGTCAGTCAGGTAAGCTCTTTTATAGGTATAGATTGTCTTCTTGAGTTTGTTTGATAAAAGTTGAGTCGTGGAGTAACATTTATATCAATGACATAAGGGACGAAATTCCATAGATTCACGTCTCTAGCTAGTAAGGGTAAAAAGATTCTAGTAATTCGAGTATTATGCTGAATATATTAAGCACACTGAATACATAAATATTCAGTAACGTATAGAACCGGATGGGGAATGGGATGTGTATTAACTAATCAGGTATTTATACTATTTTTTATATTATAATGTTTATCTTCAACGTTGGTTTTTTGGATGCGTGCAGGTCTGACCAAATTATACGCATATTTTATGTGCGTGACGCTTATCGCTTTTCCCCGCACGATAAAAGATCGGGTGAAGAGATAGAGGACAATTTCCCTAAAATATGGATGATTAAAAGTGGACCCGGGACAAAATTGTCTTCCAGAAAAACCGTTCAATTTTAAATCAAGCGGAAAACCCCACGGGCCATATACCGACCGGACAATAAATAGTTATACAAAACTACCCTACAAACCCTGCGATATTGGTTATCGAAGCTATCGAGTTGAACAGTTTGTTAGGGGTCTAAGTCGGGATTAACGTGTCCATAATAGATGGATTTTCCGTACCGTTGACCGACAAAAATAAATTGGATTAACATTGATTTATATTTCGCGGGAAGATAATAATTTATTCTAGTATTGAACCTTTAAAATTTTTTTAACTTACAACCACTAAAAAGCATTTAAAAAATAGCATTTGATGATAAAAGCGTTGTTTATTTAGTTTATCTTGAGCAAGCTAACTAATACAATCACTTTATTTTCCTTTGTAAATTATTTGTAATATTATTTCCTTGAAACGTGAACACGTGCAAACCAAGTTGGACGAAAAAGTCTTCACTCAATCAGCTTACGAAATAAATACCTACTTACCATAAGACTAAGAAATAATTTGTATTTACCTCGGAGAAAAGAAATTGGTTCGCGACTGTAATCCTTAGGCTTGATATCTCCTTGGATTTCTTCCCTACACATCTTATAAGGTCCAAAGGGGGTCAGAGAATGAAAAAAATAAAAGAAATTTGAATTATGGTATGTAGTATCCAGGTATGCGTTATAGAATGACTCGTACTAAATATTAACCTCTTTGAACCCTCAATTTCAGGACTGGAAGGTACCACTACCACTAGGCAACTGGTGATATACTTAAGTTATGTTTTACTCAATAGTATCTATTAATTATACAGTACCAATTCGGTTGGTTCATTTCTAAAATTAGGAATTGTCTAAAATATATTTAGTGTCATAGCATTTGTAAAACCTATTCGGTTGGTACCGTCTAACTAAATGAGGAACGCTTAATTAAGTTAGATAAAATTAAATTAGGATAAGTTGGTAGCAGCAGAAGGGTTAGTTCCGCTATGCACAAGTCCCGCTATGCTCGGATTCTAAAATACCTAAATAAAAGTGCCGCTATGCTCGGAATCAGTTTCTCGGACTGTGGAAAAGAAAAAGAAAAAATCAGCTTATGTTACAATATCACATTTGAAATGTACTTCTCACATTATGTTGCTGCTTCATCATGGAATTCCATAGAATAATTAAAATAAATACTCTCTTACTAGTTCCACTAATTAAACTAGTAAACAGCATTAGTTTTAATCAACATATACTTACCTTATACTTACATTATAAGCCTATACCAAAAAAATCATCACTCCTGGTGATTTTTTGATGAACATCTCAACTTCTTTTTCGATCCAAAAATAATAATAACAAAACAAAAAACATATCATTAACAATAATTATGTTATTATAAGTGTGATATTCGCGTTGGTGGTTCCGGCATAGAACCCCAACAGGTGGGTCTTAAAATGAACATGAGCAAGACAAAAATCATGTCAAATGCTCATGTTGCACCTGTACCGGTACATATTGGGAACGATATATCTAAGTTGTAGACCATTATGTCTATTTGGGTCAGACGATTCAACTAGGCAAGTCCAACTTTGACAAAGCGGTCAGTCGAATAGCATTCGAATAGATTCGACTAGCACTCAAAATTTGCAAGTTGAAGTGGCAATGGGCAGGCCATATAGCTCGCATAACTGATAACCGTTGGGTAATAAAAGTTCTCGAATGGCGACCAAGGACAGGAAAACGAAGCATAGGACGACCCCCCACCCGATGGGCTGACGACATTGTATAGATCGCAGGAAGTCGGTGGATGGAGAAGGCTCAAAATCGTTCTTCCTGGAAATCTATTGGGCAGGCCTATGTCCAGCAGTGGACTTCATAAAGGCTGAGTTGAAGTGTGATATTTTTTGTTGATTTATAATTTGTGTTTTATTTTACTTTATATTAATGTTACGATTGTTGATTTTTTTGCATGTTTTGTTTTAATCTGAGGAAGTGGTTTTTAATGTTGAAAACTGTTTTATTTATCAATGTTATTTTGAAACTTGTCATTTGATCTCTAAATTAAAAATTATTTTGTTGGCTGATTTTAATCACATTATTTTGAGTTGATTTATGTTTCATAACGTTTAATTGTTGATTCGACATTTTTAATCGAAATGATTACACGCAATTCTAATGTGATTTTTATTTACCAAAATCTTTTCCCTCAAATTATGTAAGTCCAGGCTAGCTTTAAGCTATTTAAGGGCTATGTACAGCAGTGGACTATTATAGCCTGATGATGATGATGAGCAGAGATCAGAATAAGTAGAATGATTTTATGTACTTTCATCAAAGTTTCATAAAATGGATATGGCTTTTTTCCGGATAGTTCCGATATTAACCGGATGGAGTTAAATATTACAATTAAAGAAGTAATTTAGTAACCACTACATTTAAATTTTAAAGGAAGCGATTATGGGTAAATTATTTTGTATTGACCTGTTGAATAAGCTAGCTTTAAGAGTATTCTTTAGAAACACTTCTCTAACGAACTGTACCTTCCATTGTTTAAGGTAGAACTGAGAAATTCATAGCATATTGGCACTTTTTGTTAGGTATTTTAGAATCCGAGCATAGCGGGACTCGTGCATAGCGGAACTAACCCCAGCAGAATACCAAAGGTTAATTTGACAGTTCAAAACCTAATTTTAGCTAAAATTAGTTAGATTGGTGCCAACAGAATTGAGGCCAATGGCCTTGTGAATTGTCTATGTGAAGCTGTTCGGTGCTAATCGCGGTTAGCGGCTGATTTTATTATTGATATATAAATGCAGATGCGGGAGAATTCTGTCGGTTCAAGGTAAATCTTTTATTACAAATCTTCACAAAAGGAACTTACAATTTGCGTCTTCGGTCGTTTATAAAACATCTGCGGAAGTCAAATTTAATTTCAATTCTTGTGACAGAGCGCTGAAATACTGGCGTTGACATAACTAGCGCCGGGAGAAATTGAGCGATTTGGTTGGGATTGCGAATCTAATGGTTATTTTAAATAGAGTTGGCTAAAAACTGGGATACGGTGTTGTATTGTATTCCATTCAACGATGGGCTTGCGACATGGTACACTGTTATGGAATGATTTTATAATCTGATTATCATAGTTCTGATGATCTAGTGGTAGTAGCCCCGCTTTCTGATCGTGATCGAGATCGTGGGTTTGAATCCAGTCTTGCACTAATGTATTTTTATAATCGAATTTTCTATTCGAAATAATGTAAGCGCGCTATACTAGTAATCTCAAGTAGTGAAGGGGAAAACATCGTCAGGAAACCGGCATATCGTAGAATCTAAAAAGGTCGAAGACATTACCAAGTGCACGAAAGGCCTCTGAGGCGTACTTTAATCTTTACCACCCTGGTTCGAAATAACTAGTGACACAATAAGAAGAAGATAGTTCAAGCTTAGCTTGGAGCTAGATGTAAATGGTGCTAAAGAAAATTTTGACGTCGGATAACTTCGGTTTTTTTTGCCATGCCGAACGGTTTTAACCGCAAACCGCGGTTAAAACTTTGTATACCTACTGGGGAACCGCGGTAGTTTTCGCAAGTGCATGCGTATAAGTCTGGCTCTATGTTCCACATGACGAAAAAAATCGACGCCGATTAATACTTAAGTATTTTAAGGCTACTCCCTGATCAAATGATTTTGACGCGAATTCACGGCGCCCTAATCGCCATTTTTTTAACATAAAATTCAAAAAAATTAATATAACTTTATTCAATAAAATCACAAGGACCTCTTTGAATCGTCTTCTTACGTGCTAGAGAATCTAGGTGCCGGTTCCTCCTAACCCCAGTTCAAGAAGAATCCGGCAAGAAACTTGTCTGGTCTTAACACTTTTTTGTATGATCCTTGACAATTTTGTTACGGATGCAGAGTCTAGTTAGAGCAGATTCATCCCAAGCTTTTTTGTCATCTAAATAATCAGATAGTTTATAATATTCTTTAATAGACAGTTTCTGTTTAATTACGTTTTTAAATTTGCCAATCGACAAATCTAACACGTCACACACTCGCTTGGGACCTTGTTATAGAAGCGTACACATTGCCCTATAAAAGACTTATTAACTTTAGCGAGCCTAACAGTGGGAACAGCGAGTTTATCTTTATTTCTAGTGTTAATACTATGATTATCGCAATTTTTTTTAAATAAATGAACATTTTTGTGCACATAAAATTAAATTTTCGTATATATACTGATAAGGTACTGTCATAAAACATTCTAATAGGAAATTCAAAAAAATCCTTAACGGCTGATGTTACAATTAGCTTACTTTCCGCCTATTAGTATAAGCTGCATTTTAAAACCACGTCAACTAGGAGAAGATGATAATTATTTTATACATTATTTAATAGTTAAATTAAGTACTTATGAGCCAAATATCGAAAATACATACTATATTTCTTTTATAACAATAATTCCAACGAGCAGATACTGTTTAAATAGCGATAAGAAAAGACTATAAAAACAGTATTTTCTTACAAAAGTTTTTTCATACAAAAGTTAATTTTATGTGAGCTAGGCATTAAACTTAAAATACTTAAGTATTTAGATACCTACAGACAGTTTTCGTACCTTACATTACCTATGTATTATATCTTTGCTTACTCAACAGTTTGGGTATTCGCATCCCTATTTACCATTCGATCCGAACCGAACTCGTTAAGGTAGATCGACTGTGATTTTCACGTCGTCTCGGGTCAAATTGCATTCTCTTGTTAGTCGCCATCTTGTATATTAGGTAACGTTAGCATTTCCGGCTTCCGTCGCTTCTTTACGTTTTGTTTTGTTTTTGAGGATTCCGTATCTCAAAGGGACCAAACGGAAACCTTTATAAAATCATTTTGTTGTCTGTTTGTATGTACTTTTCTTTCCAGGAACGCGTGGAGGTATCAAGTTGAAACTAACATCAAATACTTAGATCTACGATCCTTTCGAGCTGTAAAAAAAATCAAGCTTCTAAGCATCGAGTTAGTATCCTAACTCGATGCTTCTAAGTCAAAAAATACGGCCTACTCACGGTCATTTGATTGATGACTGGCCTGTCAGCTAAGTTGGTAGTAGCTCTGCCTTCTGAGTTAGGTTAGGACGGTTCGATTCCCTCCCAGGATAAACATGTGTGTAATGAACAAATATTTATTCTGGGGTAGGTGTTTGTTCTGTGTGTTACAAAAAATAAGTATGTATTCAAGAATATATTAAAGTTATTCTACATTCGTCTGGTTCCCATAAAACAAGCTTTGCTTAGTTTGAGGCTAGATGGTATTGTGTGCAATGTCCTACAATATTTATTTATGCCGCAGAATTAATGATAAATCAAAACCTATAAAGGGTTCCTTCCTGGTGACCTAGAAACATGAAATTTGGCAACTATATTAAAAAATGTTTTGAATTTTCTTAAAAAATGCGAAGAAACGTTTTCCCCAACCTATTATTATAAAACAATGTCCCACTGCGTGCGTAAGCTGAGCACTAAGCGCCAAGCGCGATAAGCTCTAAAACTAGGTAAGTAGATAGGTAGGTACCTAGGTATATAACGGATGATTTACAAATCTACGGTTTTCATCAATAGGCGGAGTGATTCAGGAGGAAGGTTTAAGTGTATAATGCCACCGTGCGAAACCGGGGCTCGTGGCCAGTAAAAAATGTTATGGAGCACCATAGAGCATAGAAAATGTTGAAGAGCACCTTACTAGACACAAGTGTAAAGCAAAGTATTTTTTTTGAAAATCAGTTTAGGTATTAATATTGCTGATACCTACTTACTCGCTGTCATGTCTTAAAATGGTTTAAAACAAAAGAAAAGGTGATAATCCATTGAAGTTATCTAGCATTGTTTTAAAAACTGTTTTGATGACTATGCTTTCGTGCCACTCCCATTGTTTATGTGTTAAACCAAAGAGATAATTCTCATTAGTTAAACCGAAGAATTATTAATCTTACGCTTAACATGTGGTAAGTTTTTATTTCCAGCATTCTAGTCAACCTATTCTATTCTACGAGTATTAGAAGTATTCTATTAGAAGTTGCAAACAATGTTTTTCGGTTAAAAACTCACAATTGGGAGTAGAATGATGGTTCACCTTCTTAGCTGAGTGTCCCTTGACAAATAAACTCAATAAAAAAAGTGTCACGAGAACAACGAAAATAATATTATTTTTACAATTCGTCAACTGGTACCACGTGGTACGAGTTTTTCGGTGCGAGTTGACGAACGAGTCATATTAGGTAGGTATTATGTTATGACATGACAAAGGTGAATTCTTGGGCTAACTTACCTCCTCGCGAAAAGAGGAACAAAATGGTTGGCATTCCGAATTTCCGACGTGGAGAGATAAGTCGCGCAGGATTCTTTATAAATAACTTTGTTAGGGCTAGTTCATCTCGTCTAAGGTTTGGAAGGTAAATATTTATTTAGGTAGTAGGTACCTACTTTATCTCTAAGTTAGGTACCTAGTAGGTACTTATATCTACCAAAGTAAATCTAAAAGTTTCAAACTATTAGTACCTATTACAAATGAAACCATTGTCTGCTCGATTTAATTTCAGATCGATAACGCTGTTGAAAAGTTAGTCAAATTCAGTCGAATTGACTGAGTTGTTTCGTTGTAAAATTCAAATGATCGCAACGTCTGTTGTTGAGGATTACGACATGGACTGTCAACTCAAATAATGAAACTAGGAAGGTCACGTCAGCCGGATGTCTCCCAGGTGGAGAGAGAAATGGATAGAAATCCATAGGGGACAAAAATGGCCAGAAGTAGTAATAAAATAATAATATCAATTTTATAATAACACTGACACCTAGTTATCACAGCACAAACAAATTGGGCACAAAGCTTTACCTTCAGTGACAGCCCCAAGCTTTTGTTACCTAGTACAACATGAATGTAACAGATGGCGCTTTACGAAAAACTATAGAATACACATGAGAAAATATTTTATTTACCAAATACAATAGGTACCTACATAGTTATTATTTAATAAGTGCATAAACGAAACTGACCTGTATATCATCGCTGCTGACTAGGCTCGCCTCCCAGAAGTCTTCGATGTTCTCTGGATAGTCACACTCCTTTGTAGGGTCCGGACTAAGGCATGCTTCCCTCATTTTGAACACAAAAATGAGGCCTCCATCCACTTCATCAGGCCTCCAAGCACCACACATAGTCGCCACTGTTCTAGACTGTGCTTTATTCAACTTCTCATTACTGAGTTTTAATTTTTTCACGGGCAAATGTTCCAAATTCAGATCACTCTTGGTTTTCACACCGTCACTGGCCATAGCGAATAAGTTCTTGATGTAAAACCTCCTTGAATCTGATTTAATGATGAATAATCTTTTAGCTGATTTTATGAGGTTTATGAGATTTACCATTAGCTTGCTTCTATAGTTTTACTTTAGGTACTTACCTACACTATTTAAACTAAATTACTATTCTATTATTTAATAAACTACTACTAAGCTTATACATACACTTAATTCAATAAAATGATCCTAATAAATACAGAAAAGAAATTCTAATGAGTCTAAAATATGGTTGAAATAAACACACGTGCTTGCATGAAATAGGTAAGTAACGCTATTTAGAAGACATAGAAAGTAACGGCAGAGGTACACAAACGCGACTCTTTAGAATTGTATCTGAAACACACATTTCCACCATGAAAGGGGTAAAATTATTAATTTATTTACAAAAGCCGATGGAGGTTATGTTTTCGTTTCCGACCGAAATAAACAAACAAGAATTGAGAACAGACAGTCAAATACGAGTCAATAATGTTGACAGTAGTAGCACAGTATAAAAACGAATCGTTGTCAGTCCGTCAGTCTTGTTCTTTTTATTGTTTCATAAAGCGGTTGATTCTTATTGTAGAGTTATTATTTTACTCCTCGTTACTAAATGGAACGACTTACTTTCTGTGGATTTTGATAATTTTAAGAATTTTACATACCGCCATCTATCGCGTTCAGTTGGAACGAAATATGTAGCTTTGAACCAAATGTCGTAAAAGTTTTCGAACTAGAACTAGACTAGAACTAAAAGTTGCTGTGTTTGTAGCTGGCAGATGGCGTTGGCAGTTCTATACCCTTACATTTTTGCTTTACCATGCTCCGTCTAAAGCAAGTTACCAAGTTCAAACTTCCGACCGGGAGTTTTGTTAGAGTTAAGCATTTGATAATATCCGTATTAATAAATTCTAAACAGTCTCTATCTCTCTGCCTATTTGACTGTTTGATTATTACCCTTTTACAGACAGCTGAACAGATATTGATACAATTTGGTAAGTAGATAGATGGATTTAAGGGGAGCGGATGGATATAAGCTACTTGTTAAGCTATTATACCACACATGCAAAACAACGGACGGTAGCTAGTACCTAAACTTTAAATACCTACCTACTGAGTGACCGACCCATTACCTACAGTGGCTACAATAGGTAATCTTCTAAATGTCCGCAGAGTAAGTACCTAGCTACACATCTGTATGGTATCAAGCAAATGATCTGACGACAGATGACAAACGATGCTTCTCCGCAACAAAACAGCTAGGGTAAGATGTTTTGGCCGCTGTGTGGCTATAAAATACTGTCTTGGCTGTTCAATAATATATAAGATAAATAACAATAATATAAGTGGCACTATAGGCACTTTATAAAAATAAAGATAATAATGCAAAGATAACCTGCCCGGCTGCGCAAAAACCGGCTGCGCCATTTATCACAGTATTCTTGTTTTTGGGTGTTGTCTAAATTGCTTAATGGACCCAAATTACCAGTCACCACCAAAAAACCTATAAATAGACATCTGGTTCACATAGTACAGGCTTTGCTTAGTTTAGGGGAAGATGGGGTTGGGTGGAACGCCCTTCTAGCTCTGCTACTCTTGTCGGAGCTCATTCCAACTGCTCATCTTTAGGTCAGCCCAAGGAGGCTGGCTTAATAAAATAATTCTAGATTGATATTAAACTTACTCACAAATTCTATTGTTACTCGTATCTTGAGCAAAGTTATCTTTGATCTGCGAGCTATTCTAGCATGCGCTGCAAAAACTGTTAGAATTGCACGAATTACTAATCCTGCGCAGACGAAGACGCGGGCACCAGCAGTAGGTACCTATATTATAATTTCAAAAGTGTATCTGTCTGTCTCTCTCACTCACGGCTAAACGGCTTGATCATGATGAAATTGGGTAAGCAGATGGATTGTATTGAAAGTATTGTCATAGGCTACGGTACCTAGGTAGGTACTACGCGTGCAAAGCTGCGGAGCAGTAGCTAGTCATATATAACTCCTATATTCGCTTAGTTCGTGGCAGCCAAGAAACTACAGCTACGAAAATACCATGGTTATATCCATTATTTGTCACGGTCAATCCAAGTCCGTGAGACAGTGTGCAGGCCGCCTTATACCACAAAATAAGCTAAGGCCTAGTTTCCACAAAATAATGAGCTTAGTAGAAGGAAATTACTTTTTAAAGACTGGCCTCAGCTCAGTTGGTATAGCTATGTCTGTGCCATTTTCGCTGTAGGTTATGGGTTCGATTCCCATCCAGTATACCTAAATATTTTTGTGTGAAGACCGCTTGTGAAATATTTGGGTCCGATTCGGGTTGACACCAAAGTCTAAGTCCTATTTTCAAATTGCACTGCCATTATTTATTAATTGATGCGTTGTTGACGTTAGCTCAGTTTAAAAGTCATGTAATTGGGTATTGTTTAATACGATAATCAACGCAATAATGGAACATGTTTATTTAATCTTATTTTACATTTAAACTGCTACTCGTACTTCAGTTGAAACATAATTACGTTTTAAAAACTAAAAAGACAACCGACTTCATGTATAGAAAAGCAAAAAATCCAAATTTCGTTTTATCCAAGTGGATGACATATTTTCGACTTAAAAACCTAAATACTGAACCGATTTTAATGAAATGTATAAATGGAACAATCGGTAAGTATATGAAATCACTTCCCGATTGGCTCCATTTATAGTATATGATTTCACATGAAACCAGATTTTTTCAAATCGGTTCATAAATGACGGAGTTATGAGGTAACAAACATTTAAAAAAATACAGTCGAATTAAGAACCTCCCCTCCTATTTTGAAGTCGGTTAAAAATATGACGAAACATTTCTTCAATACATAGTTAAAATAGAATTCCCAGCAATAACTGCCAATTCAGACGACATGACAACAACAAGCAATTTACGTCATTAGCAACAGTAGCATTTGTATTAAGATACACCACACCTCGAGATAAGAAGCAATTTAGAAAACTTGTTGCTTCCAACAGATCCAAACAGACCTAATACGCAATTGCTGAGCAATTAATGCACAAAATTTGCTCGTGTAAGATATTTACACACAGCCTAAAATAGCAAACATCATGGCCAGCATTCGTACGAAAGAGCCACCTTAATTTACCAGCCTGCAACTATCCTGTAACCAAAAAAAACAAATGTCATAGAGAACGGAACGTTGGAGCGAATTTTCCTTATGGTTTTAATTAAGGTCCACGTAGGTAAGGTTCCGCCATTTTTGCACTCCCGCACCGCTCGTGCAGATTGATTAAAAGTCTATGGTCCATGCTTTACAGCTCGTCTCCATTAGCATCATGCACCTTTTGTAAATAGAGTTAAAATCGACATTTACAAAACTCGTTTTGCTGAAAAATATTACCGTATATTGTTAATATGTTTATATATATAAATAAATCTTTTGTGTTTGTAATTAAACTCCTCCTAAACGGCTGAACCAATTTTGATGATTTTTTTGTGTGTGTTCAAATGGATTCGAGAATGGTTTAGATTATTTTTTTTTATTTAAAGACGCGGACAAAGTCGCGAATGGGCCGGTTAGTATGAATATATTTTTCTTACCATTCAGAGGCCTAGGCCAGAGATTCCCACCATACAGAACTCTTGCCTTTCAGCCATTGGTGGTTGGTATTTGGTACGGTGAAGAAATGAGAAGTCTAAAGTTCACTGTAGATAGTAGAGTATTTTATCGGACTCTACACAGGGACACGGAATGGTGTGAAATAGTACATTGTTAGCCTAGGACTTAAAGTAACTTATTTAGTCCCGAGACGAGGATTGGCACACAAACACTGTGCTTTTCATTAAGAATACAAGGTATGTAAAAAATAAATATATGAATTTGTTAAATGAACACCGAATTACATGGCGTCTAAAATCTACTTATTAATACGAGAAGCAAAAATGTTGTATCCCATTTTACGAAAATTGCGCGGACGTGTATTAAAATTCGCACACTTAAAGTTTATATAGAGAAGGAAAGCAGAATGCAATTTTTTTTCTTAAGAATTTTGACGATTGGGCGACCACTAGTTATCATAAAAATGTCAATATAGAGGAAATGGCATTAATAATTAAGAAGATGAAGAGAAAGATTAAGATCATTCGATAAAGTTTTACATGTATTATACAGTGCGACTCGAATAATAACAATCTGGATCACATCTGATTGTCTGAGACTGCGTAGGTTAAATACCTATCAGTTAAAATTTTGTATTTTTTATGTGAAAGGATATACCTTCCGATTCGTCCGATAAAAAAATCATCAAAATCGATTCGTTAGGATGGTTTTTAAAACAAAATAGCTGGAATAAATATGTCATCCAAGTACATAAACGAAATTTCTTATTTACTTTCCTGTAATATTCCAGTCAGCAGTGGTGTTTACGAATTTCGAAAAATCTAATAGAATAGAATAATGGTTTACAGACATTGAGAAACAAACAGGTAAATAATCAGAGTAGGTAGGCCAAATTACACATGATAAGAAAGTACATTTTTCGCTTGTGGTGCCAAACAGGTCTTGTCTCAGCTTTAATGCCACTCCTATTGGAGACAGCGCTGGTTTTCAGGCTGGGCCTTTCTGTGTGACATCACGGGTGGGACATTTATACATAAATATCAAAAAATACAAACAGTTTAAACAAAAAAAGTTTAATTTGTAATATGTAAGATTGTTTTAATTGTAAGAGTTACAAATATTAATATAAAGAGATACTTATTTGGTAGAATACGAACTTAATACATGCACCAGCACACAATAATAAAATGACAATGTTTTTAAGATGACAATGACAGGTGACAGATTTGAAAAATGGATTGAAGAGTTTCACTATCAAAATTTTCGTGAGTTGTCGTTGAGTTGTGCTATACATTTTGACAAACACGGGCTTTACTCACGTATTATTTTGTCGATGGAGGCACCGACATTGTTTCGATTCATCTAAAGAATCTTCATCAGGGTGAGATTGATCCGTGGTCCGCTCGTTGCCGCTCGAGCTCACGGTTCGCACCAGTGCGATGCCTCCATGTCGGTGCCTCCATCGACAAAATAATACGTGAGTAAATTACGTGTTTGTCAAAATGGATTGAAGTGTTGGTTGAATTGATAGATGATATATTATAGGTATATTGTCTATGGACAATATACCTATAATATATCCGTATAATTATGGTATTTGCTAGTATTTCATTGCTCAGGATTGCTTATATGTTGCGCGATTATCAAACGAAAATCTTCGGTATATTAGTTTATTATGACTGGATTTTTGTAATATTTCAGACAGATGTTGTGAAGATCCGACAAGAGATGGCGTAACGAGTTTAATGATGAACGTACCTGACTGCACCAAGAAACAGATCAGAGGTTTTTACAGGTCAATATCAATAACTTAATAGTATATAATCCGTTTTTAAAACATAAAAACGGAGCGTAGGACGACCCCCCACCCGATGGACTGACGACATTGTAAAGATCGCAGGAAGTCGGTGGATGGAGAGGGCTCAAAATCGTTCTTCCTGGAAATCTATTGGGGAGGCCTATGTCCAGCAGTGGACTTCCTAAAGGCTAATATGATGATTTGATAATCAATAACTTTCTGTAATGAATATGTAATAGTAGCCTTACAGTGTAGTCGCTAAGAATATGTAACATCTGACATCTCATCTTGGTAATAAGCAATATCTACCGCTCGCGCTAATTGGTCAAAACAAATACTGCGCGCGCTCATTGGTCAAATCATTTGTTTTTATCATAGATAGACCTACGAATGACCATGATCTTGCCTGATGGTAAGCGAAGATGCGGCCATTTTATATTAGTATATATTAGTGCGCACTTCCCCGGCTTTCACACACTTCCGTTCCTTTTCACGAAATCACTCCCACATATTGCAGGAAAGAGAAAGGATAGGTATTACACATCAAAACTCCAATATATTGCACTTTTGGATATATCAGAGAAAGACTTCTAATACTATTTTGGTTTTGACCATGATATATGAGTTTTTCTGGTATCGGGAAGCAGAAAAACTCATATATCATGCTAAATATCCCGTTTCGAGTGAAAATTATATCACAGGAAAAATTGAAAATGCCGTGATATCAATGGACACAAACAAAAGCCGTATAAGTACTTATCTGTCTAATTTATGGGCGAGGTGCGCGCCGGGCCGATAGTTACCACGGACGCTACTTCGGATAGACACCGGCCTTTTGGACCGTGGAGCTATTGTAGAATCTGTTGCCGCGGCTCGCGAAGGGTTAGCTTAATTAGGCCGTCGACGTTTGAGTGTTGAAACTGACCGCGGGGTGATATCAGAGGGTTAGTTTTCTGAGCTTTATGATAGTTTGCCAGGTAGAATTTTTAGTATGAATGGATAGTGTTGTATTGTAACGATGGAATTTTGTACCTAAACCGATAACCTTATCACAAGCCTAAGGTTAAACAAATTTAAAATACTTTTACTCCTAAACGGGGAAGAAAAATATCGTGAGGAAACTAGCATTTGGTAGGGAGAACCACGAAATTCAAAGTCATGTGCTAAGTATACGAAAGGAGTATCTGATGCACACCTACCTCTATTCTTTCACGATATTGATGATTGTAGAACCTAATAAGCTTCAAGTGCCAAGAGCACGAAAAGAGCTTTTGAAGTGCACTTTCAAGCTTTATCCACATTCAATTAAAAGAATACAATAAATAAAAAAAGTGTGCGTCTCGGGACCCCGACAGAATCGATAACTTAAGCTAATCTAACTAGCGCTGTGGGTTAGAGTATAAGAGGAGGAGCCTGCCTACCACTGCTTTATGCGCAAAAAAAAAAGGGAAGCCAGACAGACGTACGTGACGCCGTAACGCGTTACGCAACGAAGCGGTTTACCCTCCCATAAGAAGTTATCACTTCAAAAGTAGAAGATTTTCATTTGATAGCATATCTTATATCTCATTTTCGTTACTTATGTAGTTATCTGTGTACTTGATAAAATATTGTCCAATATTCTCGTAAAATGGTCTAGTACCATCGTTTTATATGCAAAAAATAACTCAAAACACAACACCTAAGCCAGCAATGTAATCTCATACATTATTCGCATATAAACCCGCACAATAGCAGATTACTTTCCGTATAGGAATATTATAACCATAAAACGTCTGCCGCTAACAGTTGCCTAAACATTTCGTAGCGATTTGTTGGGAAGATTAAAATTGGCCCATCATATTTACATACCCTGCGGGATTCCACAGATGGATTTCGCAGTAGTATACCTGCCTTGTGATGTTTCGATTCGACGGGGAAAGTACCTAATTCCACCGTATCCTACTTGTCATACATTGATTAAACTTTACTGTACTTATGTATACTGTAACTTTCTGTTTGTATTAATTTAAGTAAATAGGAAAAGAGTTGAAAAGTAGTGATGGGCGTTAGCTTGCGTGGAATCTATTTTCATTGTCAGTAGTATAACCTATACTAAGTTAAGATAATTTTAATGTATCATTTCCTTTGACAATAATCGAATTTGATTCTGATTCTGACGAATGGCAATGACACGTAATGACGAATAAGTCAAGTGTGTGCGTCTGTGCGTCTATACTCAGGCCCTGACTGATAACCAGGATTGTTTTGCGTCATATCCTATATTATGTAAGGTTAAAACATTATGCTGAGTTCAGGACCTGTTTGGCTGCACATACAGAGCGGGACTAGTTGAGCGTATGGCCTACCATAATAGGTAGGTAATTGCGTACATAGTTGCAATCTGTTATATTGTATTTTTTTTATTTTCTCTATCTGTTTTCACTGTAGGTATTTAATGTTATCATAATTCCTGTTTGCCGTTCTATACCGTGTTGTGAAATAAACTCTATCTATTATTGTTTCTTTCTGTGTATGGTTCTAGTTTCTTGTAGGCTCTACCATCGACCATCGCTTTACTTCAACATTACACCATTCACACCATATTGTGGTTTTATTTGCGATTGGAGAATATCAAGAGGTAATTAACTATCTGTCGCCAAGTGATAAGATGTATCACATATATTAACATGCTCCTCAAAATAAGGTTCCTCAAACCAGAACGCAAAAATATGTGACTGAAATTACATGTCATTTTTTTATCATAGATAGACCTACGTTTGAACACGACCTCGCCTGATGTAAAGCGAAGACACCTATTTTTAGTTTTCACATGAAGATAAATTGTAGTTCTCAATAAAGACAGACGCCGGCAAAGTATTCCAATCCTAGGCTGTAGGTACGCATTATAAATGTGGGAGGAAGTCGCTTTGTTCTAGAGGGTGGTAGACTGACAAGGTATGGATGGTACTGAGCGGTACGTCTGGTTGTCCTGTTGTGAAAAGGAGATGTGGATGAGATGGTGGTATTTTAAATTTCAGGGTGAGTCAACATAGTACTACCTAGATTGTTTTGGTAATAATAACAAATAATAAACAGACCTTTACCAGGCGCACTCTATACTTTATGTACGAAGCTACAAGACGGGCCCACTTTGGTGGGCAAACTCATAAAGAAGTGCCGCGCCAGACGAGATAGAGTTACGCGATAGAAATGCATGCATGCCATTTCTTGCGTAGCAGCAAACTTCGGTATTTATATAAATGTTTTCGCAGATTCGCCTTCTGTACATGTATTAATGAGTACTCTGTGCTTTTAGAAGCTAACTAGTTGCTTAGGTAATTGATATTTGTAGGTGGCTACCGTAGACAAATCTTTTGCCACGCAATCTATAGATTCCTAACACTAGCCACCAGGAAATGATTGAAAACTGTTCCAACTTTGTACCGCCCACTTGCGTATACCGATGTAGCAGGCAGATTGACTGACTAATACATAAAGATGATGTTTCAAAGGGGATCAGAATTGAATATTGCGTATAAAAAGAGAGTGTGGTTTAAGTTGCAGCGTATTATAAAATCTAAGACATGTAAATCCCATTTAAAGTTAAATCCAAATTGCATCAAGCTTGTACCTGTACCATAGATGGCTTGATGGTCTGTTAAATGTCCAACGATATTCATTTTGCAGCTGCTGGCCGCGGCTTTGCACGCGTAGTACTAACATAAAAAGTAGCTTAAATTTCTCTCCAAGACACAATCTTAAATCATACAAAATTTAATCATGATCCGTTTAGACAATTAGCCTTGAAAACGTAAAAACAAACTGACAGAAACACCTTCGTATCTATTATATGGATTAGGCAGCTATGTCTTGATGCGTTTTGTACGTGTGTTGGTTCCATAGGGTTCGTTTTAATTCTGTTTGAAACAAAGGAAGTCTATAACCGCTTGTTTCTCATGGTTTGCACCACATTAAGAACCCTGAAGCGCTGCGAAACTTAAATTCGAAAATCTTTGAGATTCAAATCGCCATAAACGATGTTAAACCGCCGTCTGCAGACTGTATGATTTCAAGGGAAATAGAACATCTTTGTGGAAATCCTATGTACCGTGAGGTATCTACACCATCTTCATCATGTCTGACTTTACCCACGGTTACAGGCTCCTCTTTTATGCCTTTCCAGTCCTATGTCCAGACACAAATCTGAGACACATCCTACTTATATCATTCTCAATCACACCGTAATGGCTGAAAGGATTTGGATGAAACTTAGCTTAAATGAAATATGCGATGTGGAATAGCATATAGGCTACTCTTTATTTAGGTACCACGACTGAAGTCGCAGGCAAAAGATAATAAGTCATATTCCAAAGTTGACTATCCAACCTACACACATTGTTTACACAATCTACGCCACAATACCTTGCAGAACTCAAAAACATTATATTACGTAAGACCCTAATAAAGACCATTGAAGGTGTAGCGATAGCGCTGTTTTCTGATCGTAAGGTCGTGGGTTTGAGCCCGTTCGTGAACCAATGTGTTTTCCAAAATAATATGTGTAGTGCCACTGCTTTGAAACAGTGAAGGTAAGCATCGCAAAACATGATGGCTTCTCTGTGGATACGGCTGACTTTAATCAGTCAAAAAATGGTGCTAGGCAAGCTTGGATACTCCATCTAAAAACTGCTCCAGGCACTTGCATTTTAAATGTATAATAATAATAATAATAATAATAATAAGGCAGGACATTTCACACAACATCATCTTGCCACATAAACACATAAACATGACTAATATACTTATATACTTTTTTGTTGTAAATACATAGAAACACCCTGACCCGAGATAAAAACTTGCAGATCAATTGTTGTAAATCTATTATTGTTCCATGTTTATAACTTGTTGAACATGTTTATAACGAATAATTTAAGAAATGTAACGTCTTACATTCATTATACCTAATAGCTTTATAAGAAATAAAGTTGATTAATAAAGGATAAATAAATGTAGGAATTGAAGGTTGTCGCAAAATAACAGCGACCGTAAAATTTAAGTTAGTGACGTTTTTAGACGTCAAAAAAAAACGTCTTACATTATTCTATGGTTTCAAAGGTTCTTCATAACTGTCTCTAGAGCCTACAAGAAATACAGCGACATTTTTAAAAATCATTATTACAAAATCTCGCGTGCGTTGTAAAACTGGCGTACACTCGCATTTCATAAAAATAAACACTTAGATAATGGGGTCGCTGCCGTAACGCACCGTGAAATAAAAATAACTCTTTTTACATCACACGGACTAACAACGCAATGGCCAATATTTTTTTGTAAACAAAAATACATAAGTTACTGTAAGACTTATACTATACTGCCTTGGTGTACTATCTTGAGGTAAGTATTCGATGTACGACATAAAAACTCTTTGCAGCTTAATTGGTTGGTTATTCAAAACCAAAGTCGAAAAACGGATAGATTCTATTTTTTAAAAGTTTGACAAAGAGACTTATTTATATAATATTTATAAAGCATATAATAATAAATATATATATATTTTACGACCTTGGCGCAGTGGGCTAAGGTACGGCTGAGACGCAGAAGGTTGCGAGTTCGATTCCCGCCGCGGGACCAAATATTTATATGATCTGCAAGTATTTGTCTCGGGACTGGGTGTTTCTATGTATAATATGTATGTATTTACAAAAAAAAAGTATATAAGTAGTATATCAGTCCTGTTGGTACCCATAACACAATCTCTGCTTACTTTGGGGCCAGATGATGGTTTGTGAAATGTCCGGGATTATTTATTTTATTTATATATTTATGTTATATTTATTCAAGACGAAAAAATCGACGAAGACATTGCCTTTGTGTATTTTAGGTAAGTATTCAGTGTACGACTTAGTAAACTCTTTGCAGTTTGTGTAGCTCTATATATAATACGTTTAACATCCTCTTTGAATAGGTATACCGCGAAACAAATATAGTACGGAAAGAAATTTGAATTAGGAATGGACGTTTGCTTGTTAGTAGTCACTTTGGGAGGCAGAGTGAACTCTTAGGTAACACATTTAACTCGTTAGGTTCAATGAACTCCGTTAAACCAAGAAAAAACTAGTCACACGAAGTAAATGTTTGTTTTCATTCTACGCCGTACCGTGCCCGGCCCGTTGTTACTCAAACCTTTAGGTAAAAAGTAAACCGAGTACAGAACGACGCCCGCGGGACAGAGAATCGGTTATTTGCCCGTGGATTGTTTTGAATACGGCCCCCGTCACAGAATAAACAGTAGGTGACGGTGTCGGAGCGTGGAATGGATTGGACACGACACGGTGTTGATTGAATTTTTATTTTTTGCTATTTTTGACTGATCAGTTTTCGACACGGGATTGCTACAGCTTTTTTCAGTTCTAGGTAAGCATTTTGTACTGAGTATTTTACGCAAATACGACTCAGACGTGTCACATGAAGCTTTTACAGATCTGACTCCATCCGTCTGGCCTAAACAACCCAAGCTTTTCCAATGAAATGCAGAGAGAATTTACTAGTAAACTTGTAATATGAATTACAAGTTCACTAGGCAATTTGGCAACATGATCTCAGAACAACGGGTAGAGGGTCATTGCATTTGCACACATGCCATTTTTCATAACTCAGTGAAAATAATCCACCACCTCACATCGTCTCTTTCTAACATTCTTCCTTGTCTTCTTTTTATTCCTCCTCACAATATGGCATCTATCCATGGCATTATGTGCAAACAGCCAAAGACATGATAGCTGATGTTGACGTTGACATAATTATTCTGGTCAAATCCTATAGCTATGGTTCCATAAAACACGATATATATTATTTAATTAACAGAAATGTACAGAATAATATACGGTAACATAAAATACATACAAATACAAAATCGTTTGAAACGATCTATACTATAGATAGCTCAACTGATCCAGATCACAGAGGGCGGCGTTCACAAGACACTGGCGGCATTGCCACGTTGAATGGCAACGCTAATACGCTGAGCCAGATAGGAGCCTGCTCTTAGGTCACGTCATGTTTATTTCAATGTTTCTTTCTTGTTTCTATTTAATTATAAGACGACCTCAGTGGCGCAGTCTCGGCCGGAACGTAGCCCACGTTCCGGCCGAGACGCAGAAGGTTGCGGGTTCGATTCCCGCCGCGGGACAAATGTTTGTATGATCTGCAAGTATTTGTTTCGGGTCTGGGTGTTTGTATGTATAATATGTATGTATTTACAAAAAAAAGTATATAAGTAGTATATCAGTCGTGTGGTACGCATATCGTGTGGCTCTGCTTACTTTGGGGCCAGATGATGCTGTGTGAAATGTCCGGGATTATTTATTTATTTGTATATTGAATTTACGTACTTATGTTTTTTCAGATAAGCCGGGGGACAACGACTGCGTCATCGTTGTTTTTTTTTCATTTTTTGTAATGTACCTACCGTTACCTACCGTTACTCTGTAGAGTTATTCAAATAAAAAAAAACGTGTGCGTCTCGAGACGCCCGTTAGAAGTAATAACATAAACTAATCTAACTAGCGCTGTTAGAGTGAGAGAGGAGGAGCCTGCCTACCGCTGCCATATGCGTGAGAGAAAATGAAGCCAGGCAGACTGGTGCCGTAACGCGTTACGTAACGAAGCGGTTAACCCTCCCATAAGCAGATATCACTTCAAAACGTTTGAACCTACCTACCTACTTTAACATACATAACTTTATTTACATAAAACATTGTACATAAGTTTCGAAATCGCTGGCGCAAAAGATTTGTGCGCCAGTTTTAATTTAATCAATAATAAATAAAAACGTTTTATATATAATTATTAATTTGTCTAGGTGTTGGCTTTGTATCTGAGTGTTTTAAAATGTATCATAAAAATATTTAAGTATTCAATCGTTCACCTGGTCACTATATTACAAACTATACCTACTTAGTTTGGGGCTAGGTGGTGTTGTGTGCATTATTCACCAATATTTATTTACTACGAATATTTTTAATATATAACATCTTGGGAACGCTGCCCTCTGGCAGTGATCTGGATCAGTTGAGCTATCTATAGATCGTTTTAAACGGTCCTTAGATAGCTCAACTGTTTCACGTGTATTTTATATTATTGTATATTATTTTGTACATTTCTGTAATTATTTCTGTAAATAAACTTTTATTATCATTTAAGAAAAAAAAAGGAAAAAAAAAAAGGAAATATTCCTTTTTTTTTTTCTTTTTATATTTATAACAAGGCAAATCAAACATTTGCTATCAACCGCCTAGTTAAACTCGTTAGAGAGTGGCCTAGCAATGGGGACCTAGAAGGCTGATCGATCGTCATTATGTTAGAGTAAAATCACACTTCACACTAATATTATAAGGGTGAATATTTGTGAGTGTGTGAGTGTGTATGTTTGTTACTTCTTCGCGTCTAAACGACTGGAGCGATTTTAATAAAATTTGGTATGGAGTTAGCTGACACCCTGGATTAACACATAGGCTACGTTTTAATGCGGGAAAATATATTTTTTTTTGTTTGTTACCGCGGGTAACACCGCGGGGCACAGCTAGTAATAAATATTGGAAGACCATAACATTGTAAATGGCAGAAATGTCTAGTCTCAAACCTGTAATATGAGATCCAGATGACTGATAAAATCCTAATAAAATAATATAAAAATGCCTTTTATTTCTTGCATTTTTTACACATGTGACTTATTAGGACTAGTAGGAAAACTATTAGGAATTTTTAAATTGTTAGTTTAGTTAAATTGTTGGTTAGTACTTAGTTATTATTTAGTTTTTTTACCTTTATTTTTAAGAACCACAGATTGGGTCCAAAGATGCCCATTTATCTCTATCTTAGCACACACAACAGAGATATTCCTTATATGTTTTAAATACATACTTAAGATATGTTATTTATAATTAGTAAACATATATGTTCTTTACACAAATCGTTGTCCTGAAAGGGAATCAAACTCCTAGCCTACAGCGCAGAAGGCCGAGCTACTACCAGCTGAGCTGACACGCCAGTCACTCATAATATGTTGTAATTCCAGTAATTTTGTATTCGACTACTTTATGCCCTGAGCTTTTCCTACAGTACACAATCTTTTGCATCTAACTCCAAGACGACTTCTGTGGCCCACGGTTCGATTCCCGTCACGGGACAAAGGTTTGTATGATCTGCAAGTATTTGTCTCTGGTCTGGGTGTTTCTATACATAATATGTATTCTTTACAAAAAAGTTTATAAGTAGTATATCAGTCATGTGGTACCTAACCCATAACACAAGCTCTGCTTACTTTAGGGCCAGATAATGCTGTATGAAATGTCGGGGATTATTATTACTAACTAGATTATTTATACATGGTCAAGTAAAACTGTTTTAGTAGATAGGTAAGTAGTTATATTCGGGTGCATAGCAGCTGACGTCATGCACATAATGAGGAAGGAACCTCGGGATGCGACAATTAGCCTGATCATAACAAATCCCCGGGAAGCAGTAATCAGGACGCGGCCCGCGAGGACAGCCGGTAATTATACATTGCCAGTAATTACTCCGAGCTGGTGCATTGATGCTGTTCATTCATGGATATCCTCCAAATAGCTCGGCATCCGTAGAAAAATTGGCAAGGTTCGTCCAAAAAACGCTAGGACCAGTTTTGTACGGATTCTTTATGTATTGGGGTTAGGAGGAACCGGTGCATTCAGCTAGCATGTCGATATGATTAGTCTTTATGGTTTTGTTGAAAAATATTTTATAAAGCTTTGTTACATAAAGCTGAATGAGCCAACCTTGCCGAAATAATTTTGTCAAACAAATTCGGTTGCTGAATAAATTCTTCGATCGATCAAATTCTTTCAGTACGGCGGTTCCGCCTGAGCGATTTAGTATTTTTAGGGCGTTTTACATTTTTGGAATAAATAAATAATAAATAAATAAATAATCCCGGACATGTCACACAGCATTATCTGGCCCCAAAGTAAGCAGTGCTTGTGTTATGGGTACCACATGACTGATATACTACTTATACATATTTTTTTTTAAATACATACATATTATACTCATAGAAACAACAAGACCCGAGACAAATACTTGCACATAATACAAACATTTGTCCTGCGGCGGGAATCGAACCCGCAACCTTCTGCGTCTCAGCTGGACCTTAGCTCACTGCGCTACAGAGGTCGTCAAGGAAAGGTCGTCAGGAAGAAAACCTATTTGGAACACCTCGAAGGTTAAAGAACGTAGTACATATTCATTCATACGAATATTTTATATTAGAAAGTGTCTGTCTGTTTGTTACCTTTTATGGCTAAACGGCTGAACGGTTCACAATTAAATTTACCAAGGAGATAGATAAATTGTATCAAAGTTATTTTTTTATCAATACAATCACAAGGATCACCTTGAAACGTCTTACATACTAGGTGACTTTAAGTGTCAATTCCTCCTAGCAAAGGTACGAGAAGAACTGGCAAGAAACTCGTCGTGGGCATAAGCTACTTTTTAAGGTACTACGCGTGCGAAGACGCGGGTAGCAGTTAGTCGGAGATCAGCCTCGCTCTTTCTGTTCTGTGACTGTTAGGCTCACTACGCCACTGTTAAATTATGCTGAGTGGTGTCCTTCTTTGTTGTCATAATATTTAATAATTATTATTTACTAACTTAAATATTAATAATTATCTAACTTTAATTATTATTATTTACTATCTTTATATGGCGAAAATTAAACAGTTAAATAATGTTCTTATTTATTAACTAAATAAAATACACGTGAAACAGTTGAGCGTCGTAAAGACCGCTTAAAACGATCTATAGATAGCTCAACTGATCCAGCTCACTGCCAGAGGGCGGCGTCCCCAAGACACTGGCTGCAATGCTAATATGCTAATAAGTCAATAGGCGATGCCATGTTGATTAGCAATGTCAATACTAGCCAGATAGGAGCCAGCTTTTGTATCATGCGTTGTTTGTACCAGACTACCGACACCCCGAATTAAGTTAGAAAAGGCAATGGTTGGGATTCCGGGCTCTCGTCTCCAAATAACTAAAGATGTGAGGAGATGTCTACCAAGTCTGGAAATTACAGTCATTAATATTATTTTTTGTATGAATAGCTTTCGTTTATGGCCAAGGCGCTTGTAAATTACGTTAGCTAGTTTCCATCGAAGTAGATTACGTGTACTCATTGACAATGGTTATTGCTGCAAACAAACAAACATGTGCACGAGCACGGAAGCCATAAACCGGACGTGTGCAAGTAACCAAACAATCGTTTTTCAAATTATTTATTACTAAGGCTTGGACATGATCATAAAAAAATTGAACGAGTTCTACTATAAGTTCTGAATACGTCAATAGTACAACGGCAAATATTGTGTTTTATTATTGGTGGTAAATTCAAGAAATTATTAATATAATAAACAAGAAATTATAATTAACTAGCTGTCCCGTTCGCGACATCGTCCGCGTGTTTTAAAAAGAAAAAATATATCTAATTGTACCGATTGCAGCGCCATTTGCCGGGCTGATTTGTGAATCTAAACCACCCAGGGCACCACCCAAATGCATACAAAAAAAATCATTCAAATCGGTCCAGCCGTTTAGGAGGAGTTCAGTGGCATACACACGTACAGTAGAATTATATAAAGATATGAATATGAATATGGACGGCCTCTGTGGCGCAGTAGGCAGAAGGTAGTTATGCAACCGGCTAGTAGGCTAATCACAACTTTGAATGTGTGAGAATGCAAGCTAGCATATTAGCAGCTGCAGCCGGGAGCCTTATCTCTGCCACCTACGTATTCTGTGCCGTGTGGCCCATAGTTTGTAAGCTTTTATTAATCAGTCGTAAAGAGAATAAAACTTGTCTCAGACGTCTCGTCTTAAATTGTCGGATTTCATTTAGAATTTCCTTCATTTAATTTTAAAGCTAGTTTTTAAAAACAAAGTTGACGTTCCCGTAAACTTTACTGGCGCAGCCAGGGCAGATTTCCCGAGTTTTCCCACGGAAAATACTACAATTTTCGCGAGTTTTCCGACGGATCGGATCTGTTTGAACCAAATAAATAAGTGAAGTGTATCTGGGAGGCGATCGAGCATGTTGGTGACTGGCTGGTGAGTAGAATTTTCACCATCCTTTCCTACCTTTTGTACTTTGTGTTTGTTATTATTCGGAATCGAACTTCTTCCAATATAACGTATTCTGGTTTCCTGTCATAGGAAATTGTGAAATAGCATAAGTAGAGTTAAGTAAACAGTGCGTATCTAAATTTAGGTCATTGTTAGTTCTTGGTATTATTTATTAAAATAATAAATAACCAGGATATAAATTACTTACTTCGTTAAAATATAAATAAAATAGTATTGTGATAAATTCTTGTTTAGTTTAATATATATTTTAGTAAGTAGAATAGATATAGAGTATTAAAAATGACTACAGTAAATGTAATACCTAGGGAAATAGTATGTATTATACCAATTTTTGACGGTAGTAAACGTCATTTAAACTTATTTTTAAGAAAATGTGAGTATGTCATTAATAAATATCGTGGAAATGCAAAACAAGATCTCTATGTGTTTCACACTGTGACAAGCAGGTTAACTGCAGAGGCCGCTGCATTAGTCAGTGAGCGAAATGATGTACAATCATGGGGTCAACTTAAGACCTTATTAAACCAACACTTTGGTGATCCGAGAAGCGAAGAATGTATAGCGATAGAATTGGAAACTTTAAAAATAAAACATGGGGAAAGCTATTTAGATTTTTGTAATAGGGTACAGTCAGTTCGATCAGTACTGATATCTAAGGTGAACCAACTAGTAGACGCAAACACTAGAACCAGCAAGGTTAGTATTTATAACAATACAGCGCTAAATGTATTTTTATATAACTTGCCCGAAAACCTTATTCGGTCAGTACGTATGAAAATGCCGGATACTTTAGAAAAAGCACTTGAGTTCGTACTGGAGGAAGTTAACTTTTATGAGCAGTATAGCCTCCGTAGTAAAATGTTTAAGCCACAGCCTGCAATGGGCACACCAACACCAGCTAAATTTGGTAGCAACTGTCCAGCTCAAAGCATGCCATTTCAGCCCAATAGCTTGAAGCCAATATATGCGCCCCCTAGTTTTAAATTTGGTATTCCGGGTAATAGTCAATACCGACAAGCGTTTGTGCCTAGGTTTGCTTCACAAACTCCTCTGATTGGTTATCGGCCACAGTTAGTACAGCCACAACAATTCGGCATGCCAAGGTATATGCAACCTCAAGGTTCTAATTTAAAGCCACAGCAGTCTGGTTATCAACCACAGCAGTTTGGTTATCGACCGCCGCAGTTTGGTTATAGGCCTCAAAATCAATTCGGGTACAAGCCTCCCAACCCGTTAAACAGCAATGATATATCTATGAGGACTGCACTTCCTCAAAAACCACAAACACAGGTTCCGACACAACAGCCACAAGGCTATCAGCCTCAAGGCTTTCGATTAAATGAATTGGAGTTAGGCGATTGCTATGGGTATTATGCATACGATGAAGATTTTGAAAATGAAGGATATTATGAGTGTGATGATGGGTATAACTATGAGGAATACTATGGTTCCCAAACGGAACCAGAGACTCCAGCGATTGAGAACAAAAGCGAGCCGGAAAAATTGGTGACCGACGATAACGTGAATAGCACGGAAATTGGAAATTTTCACATATTAGCCTCAATAAAAAAAGGGAAGTAATAAATCTAAATTGTAATATAAAATTGAAATTACCGTATATCTATCTACCAGAAATTAATGGAAAATTTATGATAGATACGGGAAGTACGCGATCTTTTATTAGTCCAAGAAAAGCTTACCAATTTTTCAGCGAGTTTACTTTATGTGAGCCATTCACGGTAATAAGTACGCATGCATCGAGCAGTCATAATGAGGTCGTGGAAATTCCACTAATGCCATCTTTTCAATGTAATGAGTTTCATAAGTTCTACGTTTACGATGTGGACGCTCAGTATGACGGACTTATAGGAAACGACCTGTTAATACAGTTAGAGGCAGTAATTGACTTAAAACACAATAAGCTCAGAACAAAAACCACAACTCTACCTATAATACAATGTATAACGAACCATGTGATAGAGTTAAACCCCCGCACCGAACAACGAGTACAAATACCTACGGACTTGTATTCTGGGGATGCCCTAATAAACTTTCAACAATTCTGCAATGGTGTTAGAATGCCTGCTGCTATTGTTAGATGCAAAAATGGATATGCTACCACCATTATTCAGAACGCGCTAGAGACGGAAATGACTTTAACTATCACTGCTCCGTTCAAGGTAATGGAATTTAATAACGATAGCGTTATAAACGTAAACTGTTATAATGACGTAGAAATGAAAGATATGGAAGTAGATGACATTTTAGAAAAAAACTTGACACGACTTAGATTAGACCACATGAACCAAGAGGAACAGAAGTGCATTTCTGAGTTATGTAAAGAATATAAAGACATATTTTATTGTGACCAGCTTCCTTTAAGCTTTACAAATCAAGTTAAACATTTTATTCGAACTAAAAATGAAGATCCTATTTATGTTAAGCCATACTATAGCCAGACAACCTCCTGTCCAAACACAAGAAATAAAATCTCAAGTAGAAAAGTTATTAAAAAATAACGTAGTTCAGGAATCGCATTCACCATGGAACGCACCTGTTCATCTTGTTCCCAAGAAAATGGACGCTTCTGGGGAAGTGAAGTATCGAATGGTCATTGACTACAGGCGACTTAACGAAATAACGACAGACGACAAATACCCTTTACCCAATATTACAGACTTATTTGATAAACTAGGTAAGAGCAAATATTTTACGACTTTAGACTTAGCTAACGGCTACCATCAAATTGAAATTAACGAGACTGACAGACAGAAGACAGCTTTTAGTACAGAAGCAGGGCATTACGAATTCCTGAGAATGCCGTTTGGCCTCAAGACCGCACCAGCGACTTTTCAACGAGCCATGGACAATGTCCTTAGGGGGCTCCAAGGGTTGCATTGCTTGGTATATATGGACGATATTATTATCTATAGTACGAGTATGCAGGAACACATTAAAGATTTAAAATCCATCTTTAACAGGCTGAGAGAGGCCAATCTTAAGGTACTACTTGATAAATCCGAATTTTTAAGAAAAGAGGTACTTTATCTAGGTCATACTATCACCGACCAAGGCCTTAAGCCGAATGATGATAAAATACGGGCAGTTTTAAACTATCCACTACCAGAAACAGTTACTGAAATTAAGAGTTTTCTGGGTCTCGTAGGATATTACAGGCGCTTTATCAAAGATTTTGCCAAAATAACGAAACCATTAACGAATTGCCTTAAAAAACGGTGTAAGATTGTAATAGATCAAAAATACGTAGATGCTTTTAATCAGTGCAAGGAACTTTTAACACACGCACCTATACTTCAGTACCCCGATACATCAAAGCCCTATATTCTAACAACAGACGCATCCACAGTCGCGATAGGTGCCGTATTATCACAGGGTATTGTAGGAACTGATAAGCCTATCGCTTACGCGAGTAGAACCCTCAGTGAGACTGAAATGCGCTATAGCACCATTGAACGCGAACTCTTAGCAGTTATGTGGGCTGTCAAACACTTCAGGCCCTACCTATACGGTACAAAATTTACTATCTATACAGATCATCGCCCTTTGGCCTGGCTAGATTCTCTAAAGGAACCAAATTGTAAGTTAACACGTTGGCGACTTCGTTTGCAAGAGTATAATTTTGAGACTAAATATAAAACTGGTAAGCAAAATACGAACGCCGACGCATTATCACGCATCAAGGTTTATGCTATAGACGATGATTCGTCAGACGAATCAATGAAGGTTAATGTAGACGAAAAAGAACAGCGACTTCAAAAACACATTCAAGAAGTAACTGAGAAAATTGAAAAATTAAGTAGAGACTCTAAAGACACCGATGAAACACCTGTAGAAATAATAGAACTGTCAGATACATCTGATACGGAAACGGTGCGTAATGTTTCAGAATTAGAACATAATTATCCATTACCGCCGTTATCAAGTTGCACGGGTGGAACTATTCATTCAGCGGAAGATTTAGAATCCAAAGGGATTCCTATCTTGAATGAAGCTATTGACACAAAACCTAACCAAATATTGGTCTTTACTTGGTTTAGGAAAGAAATACAAGTAAAAAATATAACTAGGGAAAAACAGAAAGTCCTTGAAGTGTTTTTGCCAATAAATGAAGAAGATTTAGTAAAACAGTTTCTGAAAGAATATGTTAAGCCTAAAACAAAATATTTCATCTATTTCGAAGATAGTAAACATAGAAAAATATTTAACAAGGTTATTATAAAATTATTCAAGAAAGATATGGTAGAGTTTTATGAGTGTACTGAAAGAGTCATGTATATAGAAGACGAGAATGAACAGAAAGCAATTGTATTACAGCATCATGAAGGAAAAACTTGTCATAGAGGAATTAAAGAAACTATGGTTAGGATAAAAAGAAATTATTACTGGAATAACATGCAAGAGATGACATCGGCTGTAATCAATGCATGTGAAGCTTGTCAAATGATGAAGTATGATAGAAAACCGTTGAAACCAACAATAGAGTTAACACAAACACAGTCAGCTCCATTCCAAGAAATTTTTATTGATATATTTTCAATAGAAAACCGAAGTTATTTGACCATTGTAGATGCATTTAATAAGCTAGGCCAGGCGTTGGAAATTGAGAACAAATCAACACCCGAAGTAGTCCGTGCATTGATCAAATTCTTTTCAATGTATGGTGTCCCCAACAAAATAAATAGCGACCCAGGATCTGAATTTAATAATGATTTAATTAAAGAGTTTGCTAGTATGTACAACATCCAGTTACACATCTGTACACCAAATAATCCTAATTCAACAAGTATCGTTGAACGTTTTCACTCAACCTTAATAGAAATCTATCGTTTAGCGAAATATCAACAAAAGTGTACAGACGCCGCTTCAGTGATGACGTACTCTATAATGGCTTATAACAACACGATCCATTCAACAACAGATTTAACCCCATTTGAAATTGTTTTTGGTCATACCGATTCTAATAAACTATTTGACGGCAACTTTGAAAGAACTTACATGCAGCAATTACTTAATGATCACGCACAACGAACAAAACGCCTTTATCAATATCTTTCTGATAAAATAGTCGAAAAGAAGGAACATATTAGACAAAAAAGATTAGGCGAAACCGTAGAGTTAAAACCAGGCGATATTGTTTACACAAAAGACATAAATACTAGAAAAAGTAAAGACAAACCGAGGTACAAGACAGCTAAAATAAAATCAGATGTAGAGCGGAATATAGCATCAATACGATTGGGAATGAGAAATACGAAGGTAGCAATTAAAAATATAAAACGCCCTCCACAGGTGGTGCTTGGTCGTAGTGACCTTACTTCCCCTGTTCCAGGCCCTTCATCTTCAAAGGATTGAAAATAATCCTGGAATCTTACCTGTTAAGCAAGGACGAGCATTCAAGGTGGAGGACAAGTGGCTGATAGTTAAGATTTTAGACCTTAGCGGTATTAGTAGTGATTTAGAGTTTCACATTGTAAAGTATTATGAGTTAATTAATTTAGTTGATAGACATAAACCCCTTGTCAATGAATTTATTGGCATAAGGACTCAAGTAGAGTATGTACGTAACATAACTGTAGGGAAATTGAGGCAGTTGGTTCCGTTATATCGATATAAGAGAGGGTTAGTTAACCCCCTGGGATCATTAATTGAGGCAGTATCAGGAAATCTAGATAATGATGACGCGATTCGATATGATTCACTCATTGCACAAATAGGTTCCAAAGAAATGGTTATTGATAAAAAGATAACAATGATCACCAGAATGTTGGATAATTTTGTGAATAGTACAGAAATCTTACACGAAAATACATTAATATTGGATAAACGATTGAAAGTTATTGAAGAATTGATTAAATATAAAAATTTTCAAGAAAATACCTGCCTCTATTTGACATACGTATTAAGCATGTTTGATATGTTTATGAGTATGTTTAGGACCATCTATGTGACATTAAATGAAATAGAGACAGCTTTGGCATTTAGTAAGGTATCTGTTCTACATCAGTCGATTGTAAACCCCACCGAACTGTTAAACCTATTGAAAAATATAGAGCAAGTAAATAGTTTAGTGTACGAAGTAAATGAGAGTAACCTGTTAAGGTTAGAAAGGCTTATTAAGGTTAAGGCTTATGTAAAGGAAAACCAGATAACGTTCATATTGGAAGTGCCACTCACAGATAAAAATACTTACAATTATTTTAAAATCTATTCATTACCTATATACAAAGACTCCATAAACAAAACTGTAGTAGTTTTTCCCGAATTCCCCTACCTATTGGTGAATGATTCTAAATACCTACCAGTTACTAAGTCATGTGAGAGAATTGCTGCGGACAACACTTTCCTCTGCAATAGCGATAACGTGGCTCAGTTTCCAACACTGACTTGTGCAGAGCAGCTTATGGAATTCCAGGCAGAACCGGCTTCATGTGTACCATACGCCGTAGAAATCGAAAACATCAAGATTCAGCGAATCAGTCTAGATAGCTGGATCGTTTTTACGAGAAAACATACGAAATTGTTAGAAAAATGTGGCCATGACAACATAAGAGAGTCACTTTATGGTACATATGTTTTAACAATTACAGAAGATTGTGAAGTTAACCTGGATGAGTATAAATTAAGCTATCACAGAACGTTTGCAGAAGGCCTTCAGTTTAAAGTTACTCCAATAGTAACTCTACCGGAATTGAAATCTATAAATACAACTTCTTTACCTACAGTAAACATCAAGAATATTAATCTAGAGGAAATGAAGCATCTTTCACGTATTCTAAAACTAAAGGACGATAAATTCAGTGAAAACGAAAGTGAAAATGAGATCAGTGGCGTTACGGTTAAGAGTGTTAGTTTAGGCACACTACTATTGTACTTAATTTTTATTTCTATTTTTATTTCATATCTTGTGTACCGTTTCATGTTAATGCGAAATGATCGGATTTCAGCTTCCGCGAGAACCGATAATTTCGCACTTGAGGAGGGAGGAGTTATGCAACCGGCTAGTAGGCTAATCACAACTTTGAATGTGTGAGAATGCAAGCTAGCATATTAGCAGCTGCAGCCGGGAGCCTTATCTCTGCCACCTACGTATTCTGTGCCGTGTGGCCCATAGTTTGTAAGCTTTTTTTAATCAGTCGTAAAGAGAATAAAACTTGTCTCAGACGTCTCGTCTTAAATTGTCGGATTTCATTTAGAATTTCCTTCATATAATTTTAAAGTTAGTTTTTAAAAACAAAGTTGACGTTCCCGTAAACTTTACTAGGTTGCAAGTTAGATTCCCGCCGTGGGACAAATGTTTTAATGCACTGCAAGTATTTGTTTCGGGTCTAGGTATTTCAATGTATAATATATTATGTATTTACAAAAAAGTATATAAGTAGTATATCAGTCATGTGGTACCCATAACACAAGCTCTGCTTACTTTAGGACCAGATGATGCTGTGTGAAATGTCTGGAAATATTGTTGTCCCATGTTTTGTCAATACAAAAACCACTTGGAATTGTTTTAAATCGTGATTTGAAAAAAATAGGCCAAGGCTGTACTCACAATATTTCTATAAAACCTACGAAAAATCAAGTATCAAACAAAGTACTTTAGTATATAAGTAAATTAGGTAAATCCAAGCATTACCACGTAGCGGTTCTGTGTACCTAGTACATGTCTCGTACATGTAACGTACACTTCGTTCATAAGCATGGGACAAATAAGACATTTTTCATCTCATTTTTCCAATTAAAGTAAAGGTCGGTAAATACGACAAATGAGACTTCTTTATGTATTTATTTAAAATAACAAATATTACAATAATATAATGAAATAAGAATTAGTTATAATAAAAGTAGCTAAAATAATTTATTAAAACAAAGGATGTTAATATTGAAATTACAGATCAAATAAGTATTTAACGTTGCCAGCCTTTTGGGCACTTTTCCTGCTTTCAGTGAACTCTGTTTTATCTATAAGTAATTATCTAAATGCAGCTAGTGGAAAATATAGTTCATAGCTAAGTTAAAAAGATGAATTGAGTTTATTACATTAGTCATTTAGTCTCATATCTCTAATCAACGGTACTGGTGGAAACAATTTGATATCGTCAATTTAATACACAGTGAGTGAGACAGAATCGACAACCGTTGGTTAACGCATCAAGCTTGCACGGATATAATACGGCAATTTTCTCATAAACAAACAGTACTTATCCGTCCGATTTAGAACTGTAAAACACCGTTCACCCCATCGGTTATTACGAGCAATATATCAAAGTACTATGCAATAGGGTAGTTTGACTGTTTGCTCGCCACTGCACAGGATAGGAGCTGTCATTGCGTGGCATGTATTACCTCACTTAGTAAAACCAATTCCTACTAATATTATAAATGCGAAAGTAACTCTGTATGTCACTTTTCACGCCAAAACCGCTGATCCGATTTTGATGAATTTTGGTATAGTAATAGATGGGAGCTTGGATAAGGATATAGGCTACTTTTTTTGTGTGCGAAGTCGCGGGCAAAATAGTTATAAATAAGTGACAAAATTATATTGTGTCACCTACTTTTTTTCTTTCTTTCATTCTTCTTTACTTTTTCGATAATGGCATGTGTCATAGGATGACGTTTTGCATTGCATTTCAAGTGTTTAGATTGTTTATAGTAAAGACGTCAGAAAGTCGTATATTGTTGTTCGTCGTTTGTTATTTTATAAATAATTACGTTTTAAAAACTAAAAAGAAAATCCGACTACATTAAATGAAATTTGAGCCTTTATCAAAATCGGTCGAGCTGAAAAATCAACGAAAATCTAAAAATTGTATACATCGATGATGTTTTCATGTACTTCGATACCTCGCTGTCTCATTGGAGCGGTGCGTTTATTTGGCCTACCCATATTATATATATACAAAATACATCTACTTTCCCCCAAAAATGTATAGGCCAAGCCTATAGGCTCAAATTTCATTCAAGGAAGTCGGTTTCTTTTTAGTTTTTTAAACGTAATTATATGTATATATATATATACATATATATATATATATATATATATATATATTATTATATTATTATGGTTAGGCCAAAAACGCACCGCTCCAATGAAACAGCGAGGTATCGATATACACGAAAACATCATCGATGTATACAATTTTTAGATTTTCGTTGATTTTTCAGCTCGACCTATTTTGATAAAGTTTAAATGGGACCACCTGTGAAGTATACCCTATCAAACAAAAAAAGAATTTTCCAAATCGGCTCAGGCGTTTTAGAGTAATCGGTGAACATAGGTACATAAAAAAAAGGATATTTAAAACGCTAAACTGATTTTAATGCGGTTTTTTAATAGATATATGATTCAGCAGGAAGGTTTATATGTATAATACATGCATAATATAGTAGATAAACACTGATAATTTTTGAAGTTTCCAATGTGGTGTCGTAAATAAACTCATATTTTTGCGCTTACATTGCAAATGCTGTCTGAACCCTACGAGATAGATCAAAATAATGTACTACAGTATTATACACCCTCAAAAGGTCTACAAAAAAGGCCGCGATGGTATATGGCTATCTCTTAGGGATAACCATTCTGTAGTATAATTAGTATTAGCATTGCACCCGTGCGAAGCCGGGGCGGGTCGCTAGTTATATTATAAATGTAAAAGTAACTCTGTCAGTCTGTCTGTCTGTTTGTTACGTTTTACGCCTAAACCGCTGAACCGATTTCAATGAATTTTGGTATAGAGATAGATGGGACCTTGGAGAAGGACATAGGCTTCTTTTTATGCAGGTACCACGCGTGCGAAGCCGCGGGCAAGCAGCTAGTAACATGTATAATGTCGAGTGTGAATGATATCCAAGAGCAAGTTATCAGAGGCAAGGATTTGACCAGCATATTATCCATTTTGAACAGAAGAAGAAGAAAGAGTGGCAGAATGACGTAGGGAAAACGCGGTGTATTGTCTTGAGATGGATGGAAAATAGCCTGTGTGCAAATGAGAAGTCTTTGTCGTTGTGTTATCGTCATTTTAGTTGTGCGGTTGTCCTGGACAACTTGGAATTAAACTCCTGTTGAAATACGAAACCCTGTTTTATTGGATGAGCGTACCTGGAGCAGTTTGAAAGGCGAAAGACGAGTCAAGGTCTCCGAAGACTATAAAATACACTTCGAAGTTCCATCTGCCGACATATATAAATATAGGTACAAACATGACGCGATAACAACATCTCATAAACTCACAATAAACCTACCCTTATATTACCCACGATGTCTCTATTACTCTCTCTATTAACCCCTGAGTTTTGTTTACCTAATAGAATAATGACCTATCGTAATAAATTGGAAGATTTCCATACTCGATAGCGCTCATCATTTTAATTCTGAAAGTGCCCCATGGGCATCACTCAATGACGTCGTTAGCTGACACGTTTCTGCGACAATATTTAAAAGAAACAACCACTTTTAAACTGCCGTTGAAGTTTCAACTTTATTTACAACAGGCTATGGGCCCAGGCAAGTTTGACAGCGTCAGTTTTAAAGTTGGTTGTCAACAAAAATAGGGAGTAGTCAAAAGTTTGACAGAAAGGTCGTGTTATTAAATTGTGATACAAATTACCTATCCAATGGAAAGCAATGATTACCAGTTTTATAATGTTGTTAGAGTAAATTACTGTTTACACTACGTGGGTTTGTTGGATTTGTGACAGAAAATCAATAAAATAACTTTCACATTTTGAATTTGTGAATTTTGAGAATTACGGGCTTTTATTTTCGTATGATATTCGTAGGTGTGTGAATCGCGAATGCGAGTTAACAGCGGATGAAATTCATTCTGATGTAGATTTTCTAGAAGATTAATCGGTAGAAGATACCTTTATAAATATACCTATTTAGGTTTTGATGTGAAACATCCATTTAGGATCTAGGCCGAGGTGAGAGGAGGTCTGTTTCACCACGTAGATTATAAAAATGAGTTTGTAGAACGTTATGGCAATGTTGATTACTAACAAGAACTTCTACCACAAAAGTAACCATCCTTGCTAATTGAAACAAAACCGTTTTCCCAAAAGCGAGTGAATGCAACCAAAAAACCCCGTTCATCTTGCACTGCTGAGTGTAGCCACAGTTTCCGCTAAATTGAACTTAATTTTAAAACTGGCCACACCGTGTTTTTGTTCCGCGTGCTTCGGAGGTGAAACATAGGGGAGAGTATTGTGCGCGTTATGGAGGCGTGCTGTGAGTCAGCGGGTGGTGATAACGGTTTAGTTAGTTTGATAAAATTATTTATAGCTACTGATCTCCTAGTCTTTTGCAGCTCGCTTTGTATTTTGTAACTGGTTTTTTCCCACAATCCCCAATATCCAGAAAACTGACGTAATTTTTCATATAAATTTTCTGCCTATTTTTGTCAACTGAAAAGAAAAAAAAGAATTCATCAAAAAAGAAAACAAAATTACCTTCAAGAATTCGTTCCCACAATTAATCAGTTTCTCATTTGTTTAGAAGTGTCACAGGTTGTCAATCCAATCGTATATCATTTGAATTAACACAGATTCTTGTGCAAGTCTATGAAAAAGGAAATAAAATTAGCGAAAAAGAAAACAAAACTCATAATGAATCAGTTTCTCATTGTGAGTATCACAGGTAGTGTATCACACAGGTAGAGTAGTATGACATTCGGATGACTGATTCTTGTATGGTTACTTATTCTCTATGCGCTTCAAGGAGATATTCACAAGGTATACACAATATCCTCCCGTAAGTCCCTCCCACTCGGGCTGTAATTCAATTTGGGGGTAAAACGCTTATTTGTTGTAACAGCGCCTCGGTAGTCTCATTCCAGTCCAGTTATCCCAGCTTCGAAGTATAATTCAGTTAATTTGAGTTTCTGACGAGCGTGCTACATATCACACTATTCACTACGATGCATAATAATGCTTCTGAATTAGAGAACCTAGTTTTATATACTTGTTTTATATCATCTTATCGACTTATAAAATCACTAGCGACCCGCCCCGGCTTCGTACGGGTGCAATGCTGATACTAAATATACTACAGAATGTCTTTATACACAACGTTATCTAAGAGAATATAGACTAAGAGATAGACATATACCATTGCGGACTTTTGTGTAGACCTTTTTAAGGTGTACAATACTGTAGTACAATATTTTGAACTATCTCGTAGGGTTCAGCAAGCGTTTGCAATGTAAAGGCAAAAAAATGTGTTTATTTACGACACCACATTAGAAACCTCTAATACTAACAGTGTTTCGCTACTATATTATGCATGTTTATACATATAAACCTTCCCCTTGAATAACTATCTATTAAGTACTAACTACTCTACTATAATTAAATCCGTTGCATAGTATAAAATATCTAAGCATACATCAGGACAGACAGACAGCGGGAGGCGACTTTGTTTTATACTATGTAATGAAGTAAGCAAAAAAGACGGTACTGTGACGTGGGTACACATACAAGGTCTGATTGTCTCAAAAAAACCTTTTCTTAGCTATGTTGTTACACTAAAACACTGTATTTGATGACATCCAACTTTAACAATGCCCAACTATCTCCTGAAAAGAAAACAAAAAAGGTTTATTTTAATAAGAGCACCGACTCATCAGCATCACTCAGCAAGCTCAGATGTCCTCTGAACGAATCCGAGAGATTGCTGAACAAAATCGTGTAGAAACGGGGGATGAATTAGGTGCAGGGTTGTCAGAAAACCTGTATCCTGTAATATAGTAAAATCATCATGTCCCCAGAATACCCAGAATCCCCATGTCCACATTATGGGGTCGGTACATGTTCTTCTTTTCCAGTCTTCTATCAGCCGTCATTTCAGTATTCACTTACGTTTCTTACCCATACCATCTCTCACACAATCATCGACTATCAGCCTATCAGCTCAGTTGGTAGCAGCTCTGCCTTCTGCGCTCTAGTTTGAAGGTTCGATTCCCTCCCAGGATAAACATATGTGTGATGAACTTAAGTGTTTGTTCTGAGTCTGGTTGGTATAAAGTATCATACGTATGTATTTTAAAATATATAAGTATTCTATCAGTCATCTGGTCACGATAATACATGCTATTCTTAGTTTGGGGCTAGATAGTGGTGTGTCATTTGTGCATTGTCTAGTATAGTATTCATTATGTTCTCTTACTCTTACTGTAGCGTGTGTGTATTTTTTTAAAACATATTCATATTTTTTATATTGTATATTGTCCATATCGAACGTATAATGTCCATATTTAATGTCCATGTTTATATAAAGTATATTTCGTAGTCTTTGTAATAGTACCTTTGTTAAATATTATTTAACTACTAACAACCTAACTAATTAATCGATTTTTTTATTTGTTATTTTATTTATTTTAATTTATTTGTCGGAAAGTAGACAAAGTAATATGAAAAATAACCAATCGATTAGTTCAAAATATTACTTGATTAATTGGATTATGTTAATAAAACTAGACTTATTTTTGTTGATTTCTGAAATGTATTAAGTACTAAGATGTTTATTTGATTTTTAATCTTTAAAATTGCGAGATGATTTCCGGTTAGCCATTTCCGTTTAATTATTGTTTGTGTAATAAGTCATTCGTTTGATTTCCGAGAGTGTTGGTATTATTGTAAGTTCATATCCGATTGTTTGTGTAATAAGTCATTCGTTTGATTTCCGAGAGTGTTGGTATTATTGTAAGTTCATATCCGTTTCCATTCAAATTAGTTGGGATTTGACTTAGTATTTTAAAATGTCATGAAAGCGGAAACGCAGACGTTGCCAACGATTTTCGGGGCGTCTGGACAAAGCTTTTGTAGTACATCTTGCTTGTGAATTCAGTCACTTATTTTGGAGAGTTGGTAATAGCAAGACGTGGACAAAAGACTTGTCTGTTACCGCGTAATAAAGGCATAGTTTTTAGGAATTATCTGTGTGCATATTCGAATAAAACTGTGAGCATTACGTGTATCGTTTACTTCGTCGCCTGGAGAACCTAATAGCGCCCACAATAATGGAAGGTGAAGAAAATGACCACCTGATGTCGCACCCTGCCATGCCTGACGCGACATATTTATGATATCTTATTTTACTAATGTACCAAATTATAACATTTACTTATATTTTTAGTTAATTGTTCCACCTTATGTATCCACCTTATCTTAATTGTTCTGTTGTCGCTGCTGCACTACTCACCTAAACCTAGGTAACAGCTGAAAATCAGCGTTGAGTTTAAGCATTACTTGCTTCCATTCAACACATGCTGAGCTGGACGCCTTTTTGGCATATACTATTGGCATTATACTATTATTAACTGCTTTGTTTAACAATTTTTAAATAGTTTTTAAGTGATTAGTTAAGATGTTTTTTTGTGTGTGTGGCAAATAAACATTCTATTTATTCATTCATGCATATGGGTAATATTACCTATTGACGACCTCTGCGCCACAGTGGGCCAAGGGCCGGGTGAGACGCAGAAGGTTGCGGGTTCGATTCCCGCTTCGGGACAAATGTTTGTATGATCTGCAAATATTTGTCTCGGGTCTGGGTGTTTCTACGTATAATATGTATGTATCTATAGGTAGTATATCAGTCTTGTGGTACTCATTACACAAGCTCTGCTTACTTTGAGGCCAGATGATGCTGTGTGAAGTGTCCGGCATTATTAACCTGTACTGTTTTATATTGGTATTAAACTGAGTTTCGATTTGAACCGATTAAAGTAAATAACCCACGTAGTATCTAACCAAATCTAATCTTGCAAACAAAATTCAGCTTGTACATGTTGAGTTCAACCCTAGAGTTTGATATTTTTAACAGAATTGGGAGAAGCAGGTGCGTTCGGACCCTAACCTCGTGATTTCCACTAATCAATGACTGCGATAAAGTGATCAACAGGAAGCAATTTCTTAGTGCCCGACCTTGTTGCCACATGTGGAAGATTAAGGGTTCGAATGGAGAGAGGCTTTTCATGTACAAGAGGTTTAAATCGTGCGGATCCAAACGGTGCTATTCTGCAAAGGAATCTAACCATTACCGGAAAAAAACTGCACTGATAAACACATTACTTCAGAATAATGCGTGTACAAGCCGTGTTTTTTTAATTTTCTAGTACGTGCAACCTCTTATAGCATTGAGAAGGTTGCCCTGTAAAGGTGTGGTGACACAATGAACCAGTAAGTTCATATAAATGAACAGTGGTCAACTCTGGAGACGGAATTAATTGGTATCCTGAAGGCCTCTACCGTGAAATTTTATTTCGGAGTCTTTGAGAATCGATGTAGGTACCTACCTATCTATGGGATTTTAACAGAGAGCAATAGACTTGAAGCCTTTGGGTACTACCAGGTCCAACGACATCGATAAGCCGGAGCTGACAAATTGGCGTAGGTACTCTCCGCAGCACGGAAATGCTCAGGATATATATACCACACAGAGTGTCCCTATAAAAATACCTACTGACCGTTGTAAAATAAATAAATATTATAATTTATTTATTTTACAACGGTATATTGATACCTTAATGAAGATTTTCTAGATCAATCGAAACAGTGTCGGTGCCTCCATCGAGAAAATATACGTGAGTAAAAAATTGGATGTCTGTAAAGTCGGTTTACTGACGACAGTTTAACGTGACAACATGCCGAACGCTCAAGTCGATCGTGCCTTTCGCTCGCTCGTGCAGCGCTCTCGCTCGTTACAATGAGCGTAACGGGACATTGAGTCATCCTTTTTCGTGCGTGCAGCCGGCGCTCATCGATTTATTAGACATTGTCACGTCAAAAATAATTATCCCAACTTACGAAAATATTGAAAGTGAAATTAGTAGACATCTCGTTCGATTACTTAGATCCTAGTTACTAAGACCTAAGACTTAATCCCAATAAAAGCTCTAACGGAAGACCAGCGCAGGTTACTAACCTGCACACGCTGAGTTGGAACCTTTTTGCAACTAAGCGTTTATGTTATTTCATTGTTTTTATAATATTTGTTTTATGTACTTATTCCGTGTTTTGTTATTTGTTTTTGTAGGTGCAAATAAATGTATTTGATTTGATTTGGATGTCTAGGTCAGAGACACGTTCAAAAATTACGGGCCTTACTAATAAACTCTTAACTACTGTGAAAAATTAATCACTAGGTACAAATAGTGCCATCCCTTTTTTAAGCGACTTCAAAAAATAGGTGTTTCTCATAACTCCGTCATATGAAAGGATATACTTTCCAAAATATCAAAATCGGTTAAGGAGTTTGGTTTAAGACAAAATAGCTGAAAAAAAATATCTCATACTAAACGAAATTTCGTATTATTATTGTCTGTCTGTCCCTATGTATGCTTAGATCTTTATAACTACGCAGCGGATTTTGATGCGATTTTTTTAATAGATCGAGTGATTCAAGATGTATAATAAATGCTTAATATACTAGAGAAACACTGATAATTTTAGAGGTTTCTAATGTGATGTCCTAAAAAACTCATTTTTTTGCGCCTACGAGATAGATCAAAATAATGTACTACAGTATTGTACACCTTAAAAAGGTCTACAAAAAAGTCCACGATGGTATGTCTATCTCTTAGGTTATGTTATTCTCATAGATAACGTTGTATATAAAGATATTTAATATCTGTAGTATATTTAGTATCAGCATTGCACCCGTGCGAAGCCGGGGCGGGTCGCTAGTTTAACATAAAAGGTTTAAAGTTTTAATACTACCTACTGTACTACAACTAAATAACTCCTCAGTTTCTTCGTAAGATAGACAGGATAGAAGATAGAAATGTAGTCGGTTTTCTTTAAAATGTATGTTTTTAATAAGTAATTTATATAATACGAGGTGTTGCCCGCAGCTTCGCGCGTGTGGCACCTACATAGTAAGTAGCCTATGTCCTTCTCCAAGGTCCCATGTATATCTATACCAAAATTCATCAAAATCCGTTCAGCGGCTTAGGCGTGAAAACGTGACAGACAGACAGAGTTACTTTCGCATTTATAATATTAGTAGGGATAGTGACAAATAGTGACAGAGCGAATCTTAAGCAGTATTTAGGTAGTGTTAAGTTGAAAGGTGTTTTAAGTATCATAATAATTTGACACAAGCCCACATTTCGTTGGTTGCATAACTTCGTTGTAAGAAAACACCAAGTGAGCAAACACTCCAAAGCTGTCGGTTTTCAGCATGAATCTGCCATCAAGTCTTGTACTTCCATTGATCCATTGAACTAGTCAGAGGGCCACCGACACCGTGCGAAAGCCGCTCCAGATCCACTAATTGTCCGTTATTCCACTGATTAAAGCACAGCTTGCCACTAATGAGTGACTCACCGAACTCTATTGGAAGTTTTACACGCTACGACGTCATCAGCACATTCTTTGGAGAAACGTCGTCGTTTTTGTGTATTTAAGCTCGTATTTCAGAACATAATTAACTCAAACCGAGATTTGAGCATTACTAAATTTTTCATAAGATCAATCAAGTATCTAAAAAGGTAAAGGCATTAAATTCTTAAAAGTCGCAAAAAGTCTATAAAGTAAACGGTACATGAAACAACTCATTGAAAACAAGTATTTTTTTCAGCTGCATTCAGTTTTTTTAATACCAAGGTTGCCTGGCAGATATCGCTACATAGCGATAACACTGTATTACCGACTAGCAAAACATTGTTCATTTTTCTACTAGTCCAATGTATTTATGGTGTGCAGTAAAATATACTCTACCATCTATATATAAAATAAATACTCATAAAGAAAACACATCTATCGATTAATTATAATTGGGTATCCTGCAAATTCCAGATCATACTGCAACACCAAGTCAAGGTTGTATAACAATAACAATGCACACTCGCTGTACAACAAATTGTTAAATATTGTTTTGCTGGAAAACTACTAGATGGAAGAACGTTCGGAATGCTAGATGCTTGAAGATTTTATTTAATTATATTGTAGATATAGTTTTATGTCTGCTAAACTAAATCGGTCCTAACGGAAGACCAGCGCGGATTATTAACATTTCTTCTTATCGTGTCATAGTTATTTCTAACCAGTGTGGTGAAAGGATTAAAGTGCGCCTCAGAGGCTTCTTTCGTGCACTTAGGTAAGCCTTAATGTAAGCTTTCGACCTTGCCGACAGGACCCGCAGGAAAGATGAATCAGTACATGCGGTGTCGGTTCTGTTGCAGGTGCATAACGGCAGGCACCGAGCCGGGCTTGTTTCAAGTGTTCCTTCTTTATTGCTAACTCTTCTGTTAGTCAGCAGGGGGACTAACCCCAAAATAATTTGAAGACTATCGCAGTCGTCTCCATCATCAGTCTCTAAGCTACACTCATCTGGGATCAGTTCTACGTAGAAATCCTCACTCGAAGTCTTATATAATTCAGCGAAAATTACCAACCCTATTATTGACACTGCAATCCGCATATGCTGAGTTTCCATTCATTATGTTAGTATGTATAGGTTTATTGTATTTGTCTATATGTTGTTGGCAATAAAAACTTATCCTATTCTATTGTAACATTATCTAAAAAGTAGCAACATCTAAAAAGCTTTTTAATCTGGCGTAAATTCGTTCTCACAGGCAGTCATCTTTCTCAATCAGCAGCCAACTGCGCACGATTTATATTGTTTTCTGACCAATTGCTACGGGCGACCACTTTTTAATTTCCAAAAATTGGTTAATTAACTTTACAGCCGCTTTATTAGTTTTACTATTCTTGTTTTTCTGGTTATGGTGGTTTTATGTGGTTTTTACGGGGATTTGATTGAGCTTTGTGACTGCGGTGGCGATCGTTAAAATCGTTATTATGGTAATAGTTTTCTACAACTTTGGCGATTTGGTTTAGAAATTTGAGTGCCTGGTTTACAGTAAACCCACTGAGAGGTAGCCTCTGAGGCGCACTTTTTCCTTTCACCACACTGGTCGGAAATAACTGGTGATACGATAAGAAAAAGAAGTAAACCCACACTAATATTATACATATGAAAGTGTCTCTGTATTTATGTTAGTTACCAGTGTAAATAATTTGTTATAAACTTTAGGAGCAACATCAGCAATACTTTTTTGCATTAGGTAGTGCTGTTTTTACAGGGTGCTATTTTAACACCCTGTGTAGTATTAACCCGTCCCGTATCCCGTATTACAAAATCAGATAGCCAGTAACAGATGGGGACTGTTTTTTACAAAAAGAGCAACGTCTAATATGTAGAGGAACGGAAGTGTTATAATTTTGTGTTTAGAAAAATGGTATACATGTAATGGCTACAGCTATCAGTAATTTTTATTTTAAACATGGCTCGCACACATCTTTTTTGTAGCCCATAAATTATGTAGGTACTACGCGTGCGAGGCCACGAGGAGAAGCTAGTTTAAAATTATCTTTGGGACTTTTTTGTATGAGCCTGTGGCGATCTCTGTTAATAGAATAGAGGTTTTTGCTATAATCATACATTAGCAAATGTGTTATTTAAATCTGTTGCTATCTCTATTCATTGGCATTAGAACGACAAGGAAAAACTATACTTTAACACTGCGCTTGTTTATTTTGTAATTATAGGATAGGATATATTTACCGCATATAAAAACTATAGATTAATCCTTTTTTATAGACCTTAAAACGTTCACATTAAGAATATATTATTGTTTTATGTTTTGGTTCCTCTTGTTCTCCTAAGGGACGAAGGAATCTAATAGGTTTTGAGGACCGTAATTCCGAAAATAAATAATGCCGGACATTTCACACAGCATCATCTAAGCTCCAAGGTAAGCAGAGCTTGTGTTATGGGTCCCATATGACTGATATGTTATTTATATAGATTTTGTTTGTCCATATTATAAATAGAAAAACACCCAGACCCGAGAGAAATACGTGCAGATCATACAAACATTGGTCCCGCGGCGGGAATCAAACCTGCAACTTTCTGCAGCTCTCAGGTGGAGCCTTGTCCGACTGTGTTACAGAGGTGACTTATAAGTAACAATGTTGTTTATTTTCTATAATCTGTTCTAAGTGATTTTAAACTCAAAAATCCACGTTTTAATAAATTGACGAGCGGATCATCAAACATGATCGTATTCATTACAAAGTCAGCAAGAACAAAGGGTGAACGCTCTGCCAACAAAAAACAAACAGCCCGACTGACGGACTGACGCCCGCATGTCATTATTATCACTTAAAACTGATTATAACGTTAATTATTGTGACGCGTCAGATTGCTTATTAAGGGTGTTCTTGATGATACAATCAAAATTTTCTAATTAATGGTTTCAACTACTTGTCGGAAAACCCCTCGTTTGCCTTTTTTTTACCTACCTACTTACTTAATATTTTAGATTAGAACTATCTAAATATGAAATTGTAGAATTAAGTTAAAAAGTTAAGTTTTTAATTATAAAAATTAAATGTCGGTCGTTTTTCTCACAACATCATCTGGTCCCAAAGTAAGCAGAGCTTGTGTTATGATACTACTATAACACAAGCTCTGCTTATATAATAATAATATACCACTTAATAAGTTCCGGCCGAGATGCAGAAGTTTGCGGTTTCGATTCCCGCCGCGGGACAAATTTTTTTATGATCTGCAAGTATTTCTTTCGGGTCTGGGTGTTTCTATGTATAATATGTATGTATTTACAAAAAAAAAAGTATATAAGTAGTATATCAGTCATGTGGTACCCATAACACAAGCTCTGCTTACTTTGGGGCCAGATGATGCTGTGTGAAATGTCCGGTAAGTATTAAGTATTATTTATTTATTTATTTTATTTAATACGTATCATATTGTACAATCGCTCAGACCCGAGACAAATACTTACAGATCATATAAAAATTTCGCCCGCTGCGGGAATCAAACCTCTCAGCCGGATCTTAGCTAAGATTCGGCATTTTGTTAAAAAATATTTTTAAGAGCAGAGGTCGACAGATTTGTTTAAAACTATTCGTTTTTTTCATTCAATACTGTCGAAAATTCTATGCTCAAAAGATGTTCAATAGAAGAGTTTTGGAGACTACTTATGTATGAAATATTAGGCTAGATTTTATGACTCTGTTCCTTTGGGAGATGGGTAGGCCATTGGAATGGGATGCTACTTGCATAGACACCCTGGCCGCGTCCCATCTGTCGGGGGCTTCCGTGGTGCGGCGGCTAAATGTACCGAGGACCGCGCAAATATGCCGATCTTGATAGGGCCTACATATGCCTTTTGAAGTCCAGACTAAAGACCTGGACCAATGTATGTATTATAAATATTAACGGATTTTATCGCGTTTATGTACATATTAGACTCTAACCTATTAGGTTAAAATTGTCACCTCTAACCGTTAGAGCATATCATATCATATCATATCGTCCTTGCGTTTAATATTTTTTTTTAAAACTAAACCTAATTATATACATTCGTCACTCTAATCACAGACAAGTTACCATCACGTGGCCATCAGTCATCAGCATCATAAATCATACAGCTACCTTCAAATCCTAATCTAAAGATAGCCACCACCATGAAACAATCCACACAATGTTAACGATTTGATAATTACGATCTGTTGGTCGCTGGAGCATCCTGTGCCATAGATTAGTGGTATAGATAGGTACTACGCCTATGTTCATTTTTTAAAGCTATAAAAAAATACCTACGGCTGAAGGACTGCTGCATGAAACTATGACTTTGAGACATGAAAGTCTCCATGTTGTTTCGCTATTTCCGTCTGTCTATCTGTCTGTCTGTTTGTCCAGTCAGACAGATAATATTTGGCCGTGCCTCTGACTATTCCTCTTAGACATCCTCAAATAACATAGTAAACAGGGATCCAAGAAGGTATGCGAGCCCAAGAATTAATCGTGTTTGTTGCTTCTGCTTTTATTTAATAATATATTTTGAAACAGTTACAACATTAATATTTGTAATCCAAATCACATTTGCTTACTCGTGTGCGTTCCATTTTAAGTTGTAAGCAAAATACGAATTAGCTTTCATAAAAGTATTATGCGAAGTGACTCATCTGTCTCTTGCTCTATAAACAGTCACACGCGCAAAGTTGCGTGTGCACACATGCGGGCACAACTTATCAGCGATCTGGACAATTGGTAAAAAAGGCCCCGACAGTAAACTCCGCAGTAAATTGCTAAAATGGAGTCTGATTCCGTTTACGATTTTAGTTAAAGATTGCTCTTTTCAATGCGGGCTATCATTGTTTACTATATTTTATTAATTAAGTTTAACGGTCTAAGCCCATGTGGCTTAGCAGCTTTTTATTTTTTAATTCAAGTATCAAGCCGTTTATGAGCTTTTAACGATTATGACACATTTATGTCTAAAAATCTCATGACATGGTGTTGATTCTGTTGTTTTGTCAGACTAGATCAAATTCCGTAAAATACGACCGAACATAACTTGCTTTTAGCAAACATTAGCGAATCAATCCGCAAGATTTAAACCACGTTGTTCTCGAGTCTATGCTGGAGTATGTTGTTATCTTATAGTATAGTCTTAGAGTATGTATCTTATAGATATAAGAAATAATTTTAATTTATATAATAATACGAAATTAATAATAATAATACAACTAATGTAAAAATAATTTATTTAAATTTACTTATTTTTTTATTTTTATTTCCGGAATAAAAGATAGAATAAACAATTTACAAACTATCTTAAGTATTCTATACAAGGCCAGGAGAGTACACCGAACTTTAAAAGTACATTAGCGCACCCAACTTATTTGGCAAATTCGCAGAGAAGTGCCGCCAGACGAGATAGAAAACGACGCACTATGTAGAGAAATATAGAGTTAGGTAATTATGCAAGCTGAATTACACTTTGTTGAATCGTAGCAAGAGTCGTTATTTGTATAATTTTTTCGTGCAGTCCGTCTTCTGTACTTATACTAATAAGTATGCTGTGCTTTCACTAATTATGAAATACTCTATACCATATTTGCTAGCTTTCTGTAATTTGTTGTTTTATTCATACCAATTGACATGGACGGAGGCTAAAATAAGCTTAAGTTATGAAAATCACTCGCCAATTAGTAAATTTAATTAATGTTTATAAATTTTACTCTAATTCAGACTTTAGTGCAAACATAATTACGTTTAAAAAACTTAAAAGAAGACTTAATGGAAAAAAAAATTAAACCGATATAAAATGCGAGATTATAAAAGTGACATTCCCTATTTTTTCACCCATAGGGTAAGTTTTTTTACGCTTTTTAGAATTTTATAATTTTTTGGAATTCGTAAACACCACTGAAAGGTCACAGGAAAGTAAAATACGAAATATCGTTTATTTTGATGTCATTTTATACCAGGTATTTTGATTTAAAACCAAACTAAACAAACCAAATATGGGACAAATCGGAAAGTATATCATTTTACATAAAAAATGTTTTTTCAAATCGTCCTATAAATGACAGAGTTATGTGGTAACAAACATTAAAAATAAAAGAAAAATACAACCTCTCCCTTTTTTCGGTTCCAAACAAGACCGTTAGTTTAACGAAAATTTAGTTAATATAGCGAAGGAACAGAATCATCACCATTGTTGTATAATGGTGTTTGTATAATGTCATGCGTTTAAAATCTTGCATAATTATAAACGTGTAGGCACCTAATGACAAACCGGTAGTCACAAATGGGCACCTATCATTTATTTACATAATAGCTGCCCCACGCGACTTTATCCGCACGTTTAAAGAAAAATAAATCACATTTATACTTTACTTCTATGACGCAATTATTAATGCGCGAACAATGACAACTGTCGTAACCAACCGAACGTCGTCGTAAATTTATTTTTACCAATTTTTTCAGTTTTTCTTATGTTTTAATAGTTATTCTGCTATTCACTGTGGAGACAAATCCAGCGAACTAAAAATCATGTAAATCGGTCCAGCCGTTCTACAAGTTATAAAATGGTGTAACTAGGACGACAAAGGACGGCAACAAATGTATATAACTAGTTCTGCCCTCGGCTTCGCACGTATAGTACATGTATAAAAAGTATCCTACGTTCGTTCCTAAGATACAATCTATATGCATATCAAATTTGATAGATGAAAAATAAATGTTCTGTTCGAATACGATCGAGAAAGAAAGAAAGAAAAAAAGAAAATATGTTTATTTGACAACACATTATCGCTACCAAATTTCACAGAATCACCCGCTAGGCCAATCTAAAGATTTCATTAAAAAATCATCGAAATCGGTCCAGCCGTTTCGGTGTCTATAAGGAACATACATACACACATCGCCTTTTAATACATACTGGTGATCGCCCACTGGTCGAAATTCATAATTAATTATAATTAAGGTATTTTTATTAAATAAATAATAGTTTAAAATAACTAAATATATAATAGTTTTTTTTTAAACTATTATTTATTTTCTACTTTTTAGTTTTAGAATATTAACCGAATTTTTTTTTTTTTTATTGGTTTTTTTTTTTTTTTATTATTGCATTGTCATCGGTCTTTGACAGGTGTTGAAATTTTGAATGAAATCTGGCCGTTTAAAGTGGGTCAAAATCGCGTCCTAAGGAGTCGGTTACATACAAACATATTAACATACAGACATACATACAAGTGAAGCTAATATAAAGCGTATAAAACATAGCATTCTGCATTCCTTTATATAAACTATTTTTTTAATTTCATACTCCGTCCGCGTAAAATGGGGTACAGAATTTTTACTTCACGTTCTCGTATTAATATAATGTCGTCGTCGTTCATACATATAAATCGGTCCAGCCGTTTCGGAGTCTATAGGGAACATACACATCGCCTTTTATTAGATATAGATATCACATATTTAGTGCTCAGAATCATAATGTGCATGAGAACTGACGATCTAGGCTGACACATGACACATGTGGTGACATGCACATGCTAGAACTACTTAGTTAAACCCTTGTTTCCTTTGTAACTACAAGAGATTGTCGTTGCAAAACTTGGGGGCAAAAAATATGTGTCTAGCACTAGCAGTATGGGAACCAACTTTTTTGTCAGCAAAATAAGTGCTTTCCTATACCTAAATGTAATTTTGTGTATTCTTACAGCTTAGAAATCTTTGTCCATAAAGTTTCTCGCGTTTGGGAGATGTTTAATTTTGTAGATTTGGATGCGCAGTCTTCAATGTGACATTCGAATAAACAAAAAATAATATTGTTAGACATTTCACACATTTAGCCCTAAACTGACTGATGGAATACTTATATACTCCATTAAAATACATACATAATTTTTTGTTTTTACACAATTTTTTACAAAATTTTTACATAATTTAATTTTGTAAAAAACGGGAAAAAAAGGTACGGGAAAAAAGTTACTTACGGGAAAAAATTACGGGAACGGGACAGAACGGGACAGCTAGTTTTACTTATATAAAACTAGCTGTCCCGTTCGCGACATCGTCCGCGGGATTTAAAAAGAAAAAAAACTATCTATTTGGAAATCTAAACCATTCTCCAACACACAAAAAAATCATCAAAATCGGTCCAGCCGTTAAGGAGTTTAATTACAAACACACGCTCAGAATATTTATATGTATATATTAAGATTGGGCCATTCATACAAAATAACTAGGGATTATTTGTGCTCGAAAGAAACACAAAACTTTTATTCCAACTATCACACCCGAGTCAATAAATTCTATTTAAATAAAATCACCAAATTACTAATAAAACCGGAAATAACTTGAGAAATAAATAATAAAAGAGCGTAATGTTTGCTTTGTAAAACGGCCAAATATAATCAGGGCATTATTTACATTAAGTATTTTCCTTACAATGTGTCAAATTTTGCCTTAAACCTAGGAACATACTTTTTTACAGTCAGGTATTTTTACGTGTCAGTCAAAATTTATCATTCACTCAATATACAAACGGGTTTTATTAGGCAACTTAAAAAACGTGAATAAAGCCGTAATGAACTAATAATGTAATTGATAGGCATTTCAATTATAATAAAAATTCATTGACTATGCATCTTGTTCATTTTTAACATCTACCCGTTCCTATTGACTGGCGTGTCAGCTCATTTGGTTGTAGCTCTGCCTTTTGCACTGTAGGTTCGATTCCCTCCCAAAACAAACATTTATGTGATGAACATAAGTGTTTGTTCTGTGTCTGGGTGCTATAAAGTTTCATGTGTTATTTAAAAATATAAATAAATAATAAAATAAATAAATAATGCCGGACATTTCACACAACATCATCTGGCCCCTAAGTAAGCTGAGCTTGTGTTATGGGTACCACATGTCTGATATACTACTTATATACCCTTTTTTTGTTAAATACATACTTATTATATATAGAAACACCCAGACCCGAGACAAATACTTGCAGATCATACAAACATTTGTCCCGCGGCGGTAATCGAACCCGCAACTTTCTGCGTCAAAATGTTTTATCAGTCATGTAGTTACCATATTACAAGATATGTTTAGTTTGAAGTTAGATGATGTTTTGTGCATTGTCCACCAATATGTATTTATTATTTATTTCTTTTATGCACTCTCTTATAGTGTGTAATTTGGCCTACCTACTCTAATCATTTTTCTGTTTGTTTCTCTATGTCTGTAACCTTTTTCGTGTTGTGTGTCAAATAAACTATTTTTCTTTTCTATTCTATTTATTATTGAAATACCTTTTAGATAACGCGAACAAAGCAGAGATCAAAACGCAAGTTACTTTTATTCAAACCGATCACAATCCAAATAAAATTAATCCGTTACCTAAAACCCCGGCCACACAGACCCACGGGCCATACAAATTAGAGACGAGAAAAATTGAATAACCCTCCAGCGGCCACCGATCGGCAATATCAATGACGTTTAACCCTAAACATAATCGAGCCGATTCTAAACTACCTCGGGGGCATCGGGGTCGTATTGTGCCCGCGTGAAATTGCCGAGTATTTTTTGCAATAAAACTGCTCCTTGCTTTAAACTAGGGGCCTTCACGCCCTGGGCGGTTAGGGTTACGCCGCACTAGCGCCCTCTATTGACGGTTTACGAGTGATTATGTAAGTAGAGATCATACTTTTCGTAATGCTGCTAAAGGATGTTTGAATATCGTTTTATTTATAATCTGGATTGCTCGATGTACCCACTTTATTTCTCAATAATCGTAATTTTTGAAGATGAGTTCGAACCGATGTTTCAAAAAAACAGTTGCTTACATATGCAGTTAAATCCAATTAAATGTATGGTATGCGAATGTTTGTGTGTTTGTGGTAGATGGTTGCGGGTTCGATTCCCACCGCGGGACATCTGTCTCGGGTGTTTCTATAATATGTATGTATATAATAATAATAATATAGTCATGTGGTTCCCATAACACAAGCTTTGCTTACTTTGAGGCTAGATGATGCCGTTTGAAATATTCAGCATTATTTAATTATTGAAAGTAGAAGAGGAAAAATTATTGACCACGACAGTTTAATAAACACGATCATAGAATGGATCGTTGAAGGAAAGTGGAAAGAAGGAAGGCCATGAAGCAGCTACATGTGCCATGTAAAAGAGAAAGTAGTTGTGTCGTATAAGGACGGATGCTGCGCTTAAGACGAACAGATGGAAAGAGCTGCTTGAATAACAATTATCATTGCCCTTAGATCATATGTTGAAGATGATTTAGGTGGCGTCAGTCAAGTTACAGAGCAGTTATTTGTAATTGAAAACTTTAGTTCATGGATCCACTCCAGCAAGCTGAAGTGGGTGAAGTTTCCTCTCCACTGACGCCTCTCTGTCTGGGATTCTGTCTGATAGCGCAGTCTTCCCAGGTACCCACACTAACCTCTCGACCTTACCTATTTATCTATATATATATACAAGGCGATGTGTGTATGTAGGTATGTTCTCTATAAACTCAGAAACGACTGGACTGATTTCGATGAAATTTTTAGGAAATCTTCAGATTCGCCTTAGCTGGTGATTCTGTGAAGTTTGGTAGCGAATGGATTACAGAACTTTTTTTAGCATCAATCAAATTTGGTAGGTTTGGATAAAGATTGTATCTTAGGAGGCTCATTTTTATGTATGTACTTACAATGATTGCCAAGCTGCGAGCAGAAGCTAGTTACATATAGAAAAACACCCAAAACAGAGACAAATATTTGCAGACCATACAAACATTTATTTCACGACAGAAACCGCAACAGTGGGATTAATGTTGCGGTGAGCGATGGCTCGTCTGAAGTCGCTGAAGCGTTTAAGACGGGACTTCGCTGACTGCGCCACAAAGGTCGTCAAATTACTTAGAATATTCTTACAGATCGCTATCCCCTAAAAGCACTTTCGAAAACAAAGCAGAAAATATTATCTTAGCGCTCCGTGGAATAGCAACAAAATCTTCAAAGCACAAACCGCCGAGTAAAGCATTAACCCTTCGCAACCGACGGCATATTTTCCGCCGGTTGGTCCCGCGTGTCGCCAAAACGACCCCATAATTGATAAGTAAAGGAAAAGAAGAGTACCGCCTTATACATATTTATGAGATCCCGAAATTGCTACGGGACCCTGCGAACAGGAGCACTTGCGCCATCGACGTCTCATTATGTTTTTAGGGTTCCTTTGTTATTGTCGCTTTGATGTTCCGTTTAAATCTTTTAGTTTTACATGATTTGAGGGTTAAATGAGGTGCATTAAAGCTAGACATTGCTTAGTATAATGTTTGTTGGAATTATTGAAGGGTTAAAATGTCGTTTTGCTACATCAATAAATTTAATATTTTTCAGTGGACAATTTTCATAGCATAAGCGTAGCTTGTCTTTACTATGTGAACTAAATGACTGATAGAATACTTATTTCCCTATTTGTAAATATATACCTAAGATACATTCGAACAATGTATGATCTGCAAGTATTTGTCTCGGGTCTGGGTGTTTCTATGTATACTATGTATTTTAAAAATATATATAAGTCTGTAATATGTCAGTCATGTGGTACCCATAACACAAGCTATGCTTACTTTGGGGCCAAATGATGCCAGAGGATTTTGTGTCAAATGTACGGCATTATATATTTATTTATAAACTGTTTATCTCGTGATCAGGGAACATGCAACTGTGCCGAAATATTGGGAAGCAGAAAAACTAACATATACATAATATTATAAACTCTGAAGTCTATGTATGTCTGTAGGTATGTTTATACCTTTTCATGCCTAAACGGCAGAATCTGAATGTAATTTGGTATGATACCCACTGGTGTGGTACCGACATGGCATGTGGCAACACCTAGTCAAATGTATATTAAAATCTATTGCACATTGTACGTTAGTTTTGTAAAATTGCGAAAAAAGCTCGACTTATTTTTTGGACGTGACAACGTCTAATAAATCGATGAACACCGGCTGCACGCACGAAAAAGGATGACTCATTGTCCCTTTGCTCTCATTGTCCTGTTACGCTCATTGTAACACTACGATCGGAGCGAGAGCGCATAACAAAACAGATCGGTTTTTTTTGACGTTGTCACGTTAAACTATCGTCCGTAAACCGACTTTACAGACAACCAATTTTTTTCACTTCTTCTGGTTTGGCTAATAATCAAATCAATATTAGTTGGAACACCGTATGTACTGACTCGTCTTTCCTGCGGGTCCTGTCGGCAAGGGCGAGAGGTTAGTGTGGGTACCTGTGAAGGCCTGCGCTATCAAACAGAGTCCCAGGCAAAGTGTCGTCAGTGGAGTGGAAACTTTACCCACCTCAGCTTGCTGGAGTGGATCCATGAACGAATGTTTTCAATTACAAATAACTGCTCTGTAACTTGACTGACGCCACCTAAATCATCTTCAACAGATGAACTAAAGCCAATAATGATTATTAGTTTGAAAGAAGTTCACTGTGTCTATCTAATCTTATATATTATAACATTCGGAAAGTTTTTTCACATATATATTTTTTTTCTAATAAATGTTGGTAAAAGTTCATAAAAATTATAAAAAAATTATATAAATACAATTGAATTGAAAAACTCTAATTTTGAAGTCGGTTAAAAATCAATTGCCGTACGTTTGTCTTGCAAAAACTCGAAAATGGCTCGACTAATTGAGTATTTTTTTGTTTGCCTCAATGCTGATGTGGTTTTTAGGTAGTACGCAGTTTATAAGGTTATTTAGTAAATCTAGATAAAATCTATAACATATAAATACTTTAATATTTCAAAAAATATATATTTTATATAAAACCTACCAAGTAAAATGTGTTAAAGACCAAGTCTTCATAATTTCACAGGAGGGATTCACTACGCTCTGCGTACAAGTTTACAAGCGGGGCGCGATGGCGCGTACAAATACAAAATAAACAGAAAGTTTACGAGAAAACTCCGACAGAGCAGCATTATTACACCTCTCTTACGACAATAATCCATTTTTAAGCTTTTTGAGAATTCTTCGCGGTTTTTTAACGGCGACGTGCGCGGTAAAAGTTGTAAATGGCGTTTTCAGTTTTGTTTAAACGCTTTTTGGGGGGAATTTATCTGCTTGAAATGAGGGTTTATTTTTAAATAAGAATGTAACTGTGGCTTGAAAAACCAAGTTCCGTTCAATACGTTCCTAGTACAAAATAAATTCATAAATAAATCTACAATTATAAAGAAAAAAGATTTGATTTGTTATTTGTTTAATTGTTTGATAAACTGAAAAACTACTTAACTGATTTAAACAATTCTATCACCTATAGAGAGCTTCATTATCAGAGAGTGTCATTGGCTTTATTTTATTTAAAAGAAAAATAGAAATCCTTACGAAAATTGCAATAATAAAACCCGTGTACCATCCATGCACCTGTGCGAAGCAACGGCGAATTTATTTTCAAAAAGGTTTATCGGTAATAAAAGCTTCACATATTAATAAAGTTTACGCGATCAGAACACATTATTATAAATATTTACAGGTATTACCTATTTTTCCCAACGTTTCGACAGGTTTACACTCTGTCGTGGTCACGGGATGACTCGACATATTAATGATGACTTCACATATTAAGTTATAATTAATAATAATAATAATTCCGGATATTTCACACAACATCATCTGGCCCCAAAGTAAGCAGAGCTTCTGTTATGGGTACCACATGACTGATATACTACTTTCATACTTTTTTATTGTAAATACATACATATTATACTGGAAATACCCAGACCCGAGACAGATACTTTCAGATCATATAAATATTTGTCCCGCGAATCGAACCCGCATCTCATCAACCCTCTTGCGTCTCAGCCGGGCCTAGGCCCACTGCGTCACAGAGGTCGTCAATTAATAGTTAGCACTTAATAAACGTTAATACTTGTTTTTAAATCGATTCGATTCCCGCCGCGGGACAAATGGTGACATAGGCTACTTTATATCCCGGGAAAAATCTTCAACGCAGGCGAAGCTGCGCGCGGACAGCTAGTGTATAATATGTATGTAAGTACAAAAAAAAATGTATGTAGTATAATCAGTCATGTGGTACCCATAACACAAGCTCTGCTTACTTAGATGATGCTGTGCGAGATGTTCGGCATTATTATTGACTGGCTGGCCTGTCAGCTGTTGGTAGTAGCTCTGCCTTCTGCGCTGAAGGTTGAGGGTTCGATTCCCTCCCAAAGTGTTTGTTCTGTGTCTGGGTGTTATAAAGTATCATAAGTATGTATTTAAATATATATAAGTATTCTATCAGTCATGTAGTCACCATAATACAAGCTATGCTTAGTTTGGGACTAGATGGTGTTGTGTGCATTGTCAAGCAATATTTATTATTTATTCATTATTATTATAAATATAACCTATTGATTTACTGATTTACTGATCAAATTCTTATTAGTGAACACGTAAATCTTGCTAAGACTTTGACTCTTCTATTTAATATATAAATTTTAATAAATGTATGTAAGAAAACAATGTTTTATTTAAAAAAAAGCGTGGGGTGCATGGTGTCAATAGTTATAAATATTTCATTGACAGATATGAGAAGAAAGATCATCATTTCGATAATATCTTAAAAAGCAACCTACGCTTTTTTTTAAATAAAACATTTTTCTTACCTACATTTTTATTAACATTAATTTCTATTTTTTAGTTTGGTTTTCTATAAAAAGCGTGTTTTTTAGTTTATTTAAACTATTATTTATTTTCTTCTTTTTAGTTTTAGGAAAAAAAAATTTTATTTTCGAATTATTGCATTGTCATCGGTCTTTGACAGGTGTGCAAAATTTAAATAAAATCTGGCCGTTTAAAGTAGGTCAAAATCGCGTCCTAAAGAGTCGGTTACAAACATACTTACAAGTGAAGCTAATATAAAGCGTATAAAAAATTATCGACTGGATAGTAGATTCGGTAATAATCAGTTACAGAATGATTTCCAACTGTTTGAAACGATTTTCTATATCTCATTGATTTTCTTCCGTAACTTAAATACAAACATAGCCTGCTTATTCATAGTTAGTCTCCGAATTATTTAATTCGTGCAAATATTGAACCTTGTAAAACATTTGCGCCGCACCATGGTCTATAATTAAACCGTGGATTATGAGCGTTAATGAATGAAATCATGTCAATGAATGCAGACAACAAGTCTCCATGTGTATGTATGGTGTCGATCTTAATATTACAAAATCGACTAACATACTGACTGACTATCAACTGACAACCTTAGCCGTAAGATTTCGAAATTGGCTTGTATCTTAATCTTTCTTCCTCTTCGGGCTTATCACACACTAGCGAATTAATCCGCACGGTTTATACCGCACTATTCTGAAGAATGTTTGTCCTGTAGGGCGATTATGGAACTCTAATTACAATCAATGTCTATCAGAAATCTATGAAAACTGATAGAAATTGACTGTAATTAGAGTTCCATAATCGCCCTACTGTTTTTAACTATTGCTTATTTCTTTACGTTTTTTTTTATGTATATATTAGTTTATTTAGTTTATGTTATCATATTGTATTTATTATTATTTATTTACTTTGTAATATTAGGTATTGATGTATTTTTTAGGTATTGAAGACCTCTGTGGCGCAGTGGCTTAGGTCCGGCTGAGACGCAAAAGGTTGCGGGTTCGATTCCCGCCGCGCGACAAATGTTTTAAGATCTGCAAGTATTTGTCTCGGGTCTGGGTGTTTCTATGTATAATATTTATGTATTTATAAAAAAAAACAAGTATATAAGTAGTATATCAGTCATGTGGTACCCTTAACACAAGCTCTGCTTACTTTGGGGGCAGGTGACGCTGTGTGAAATGTCCGGTATTATTATTATTATTATTTCACTTTTTGTTATCCTGTAAATAAGTATGTATATATTATTTCCAACACCCCATATTCAGCTATGTTGATTTCTATATATACCAAGGTTGTCTGGAAGAGATCGCTATTGACTGTAATTAGAGTTCCATAATCGCCCTACTGTTTTTAACTATTGCTTATTTCTTTACGTTTTTTTTTATGTATATATTAGTTTATTTAGTTTATGTTATCATATTGTATTTATTATTATTTATTTACTTTGTAATATTAGGTATTGATGTATTTTTTAGGTATTGAAGACCGTGGTATACTTTAATAAGTTGGATACGTTCTTGTCATTTCTTTAGAGAATCTATATATTATTATTTATTATTATTATATACCGATTAGAATAAAAAAAAAATCGGTTCATAATGAAAATTTATCAAAATCAGTTCCATAGTTGGGTTTTTAAATCTAAATATCCAAGAAAACGAAATTTCGATATTTTCTTTCCCATGACTTTCCAGTGACAAATTTCGAAAATTGATAATGTTCTAAAAAGCGTACTCAATTCAGTTGTATTATTTTCAATGAAGTTGTTTTTTTTTTTTAGTTTTTAAAACGTAATTATTTTCCACGTATCATTTTGTCGATGAAGTCACCGAGACTCTTTCGATTCGTCTAAACAACCTTCATCAACGTCACTCACTATGAGTTTGATCTGAGGTTCGCGTGCTAACGCTCGCATTCGCGATTCGCATTAAAACAGTAGCCTTGACGACAACATAATACCTAATTAAAACCCATGTTTTAAAAAATGTATAGTACAATTCAGATTTGAATGTAAATCCCAGTTACAAACATGTGATAAGTATAGACCCTTAAAAAATACCGAAGTAACCGAAGTCGGGGACGTTTCGTTGTATAAATACAAGTAATTACGATTATGTTTGTATGAGGCACAATCATCGGTTTCCGGCCGTCTGTATGTTTCAATGAACATCCGTGGTGGAATGATTTGTGGCTGTACATTCGCATGTGGTGGTACGAAATAAAAATAGCTGGACGCTCCATACTAAGACCACATTAGGTTTTTTTCTAATGCCCATGTGGTTATCAAAAACGACAAAGCAAGAAACATGTTTATTATTATATCTCGAAATGCTTCAGTTTTGAAGACTGAAATAATTGTGTTGTTTAGGCTTATTAGTTACTAGCAGATTTTGACGTGATAACGTCTTATAAATCGATGAACGCCGGCTGCACGTATGAAAAAGTATCACGTTCCGCCTGAGCCGAGCGTGGATCAAGCGATAGAGAGGCACGATCGGTTCATCAATGTTTTCTTATGACGTTATCACGTAAAATTATCGTCCGTAAACCGACTTTACAGACAACAATTTTTTTTACTTTGGAGTTAGATGATGTGAGAAATGTAAGGCATTATTTATTTATTAGAAAAGTAAATCGTCAAGTGTGAAAATCACGCATAGAGGGGTTACCATACCTAAGTACCTACTTAATTTTACACGTGGTTATCATTGGTTAGTATTATTAGTTCAATAATTTCTTAAAGTAGCATCAACGCTGAGATTGGACATACCACACACAGGGAAAGGACTAAATGTTTTCGAACCACAGTTAGTATACAGGTACTTACTATTGGTGTACTTGTACTTTATTATTTTATTGAATTTTTGTACTCTGTGTTATCTTTTATTTTTCTGATTTTTTTACTTACCTTCTTACCTCATTGTTATTATATACTTTCCTAACTGATTGTTTCTACTGTTTTTTCAATTTCCGTGTGTATATGTACCAAATAAATATTTATTGTATTCTATTCTATTCTATTCTATTCTATTCTATTCTAATGCTGTTAAAAACTATGAAAGCGCTGAAAATTGTTTTTGAGTTTGTAATCACCAAAATCATTTTTTTTGACGTGATGTCTTATAAATCGATGAACGCCAGCTGCACGCAACTTATTGTCACGTTCCGCCTGAGCTATGCGCGCAAGTGAGAGCGCGGAACAAGCGTTAGAGAGGCACGATCAGCCTAAGCGTTCGGCTTATGATGCTATCACGTAAAATAATTACGTTTTAAGAATTAAAAAAAAAACCGACTTAATTAAATGAAATTTGAGCCTATAATACATTTTTAGTGGAAAGTAGATGTATTTTGTATATTTATTTTTTGATTGCGTTTACTTTATAGCTTCAGGAGACTGCAGTATTTGATATTAAATACAGCTTAATACCTAAATACGTTCTATAAAAATTTTGTATATTTATTTTTTGATTGCGTTTACTTTATAGCTTCAGGAGACTGCAGTATTTGATATTAAATACAGCTTAATACCTAAATACGTTCTATAAAAAAGGAAGCTTTAGATATACATAACATCAGACAGACAGACAGACGGACGCATAACGAAATGATCCAATAAGGCTTAATTATTTTCTTTTGAAGTACAGAACCGTAGTTCCTACAGGACTCGATTAGTTTTAAATAGAAAAGTTGAAATTATGTGAATCGTGTTTTATGATTGCTATAATTAGGTATTGGATAGCTATCATATTGTAATAGTATATATAAATTAAAAAAATGTTTTGAACGTTTCACACAGCATCACCTAACCCTGCTTCTGCTTAGAGGCGAGCTTGTGTAATGGGTATGACTGTTATACTTCTTATATACTTGTTTGATTCATCTTATACATAGAAAAACACGGAGTGCAAGAGGGCGTATTTCCCAAACCAAACGACGTAAGGCATGAACTTGGTTTGACCTACCCGACCCTGTCTACGATAAACACTTTTTTAACTTTTAACTGTTTTTTTTCCTTATTCTCTCCACTGCTCTTACTTCTTTTCACCTTACGTGACACTAGACCCAAGACAAATATTTGCAGATCATAGAAACTTTTGTCCTGTTGTGGAAATTGAACCCGCAACCATCTGCGTCTCAAATAGGTCTTCGTCTTCAGCGTGACAGAGATCTATGTAAGAGTAGAGATTAAAACATTTCAAGCCAAATTTGCCAAGCTTGCAGATTACTTACCATATTTCCAACAAGTTTAATCCAAATCAGGTGTTACTAGTGGTCGACTAACGTTACAAGTATAATAACATTTTCGTATTTATAATAATTTAAAAAGGATAAGATTAAAACACTATCAATAGTTTCAAGTTATCAAATAACTAGCTGGAACCTCCGCGGCTTCATCCGCGCGTTTGTGCTTAAGTCTGTACTTAACTATAACACTTAGTCTATAACATATAGTCTAACGGACTTTTTTGTGGGTAATAATGAGTACTATGAATATATAGTACATTAGTTTATGTATCATTAATAGTTTTCGTATCGCATGCCAAATAATGACTTGTCTAATAGCAAATTTTTATACATTGGGTTACATTTTCAAAGGGATTTCAAATTAAAAAAAAAAACATGTGTACAATTCACACGTGGTAGAAGTGAAACCCTCAAAAAACAAACATATAATACGTAGGTACACGTATACAAAACACCACGGTTGTTGTGATGCCTTTTCTCAAGCTTTGTACTACGCATGCGCGCACAAACACATAATAATAAACACGTTTAAAAGCTTTCTATCTCATTTTCTCCCACGTTAAATCTTATGAATTTATGTGTCTGTCTCTTTTTACTGTCGCTTTTTCGTTTCATCGACTTTCAAATCACAACGATGCTAAAGAAGTTTTCACTTCTTCAATAGATCAATAGATCAATAGATTCATAATCCTACAAGTGAACAAGCAAGATTGCATAATACTAAAATTATCCTAGAACTAAAAAAAACAAACATACCTACATTATACATTACAATTTGATTTATTGTTTAACAAGGTCTAAAAACCTGATTTGGCTGATTGAACCTACAGATGCTTTTGTCAAATATATCCAAGTTCGTAAATACAGTTAAATGATATAAACGGCACACACAAATGAACATAATAGAAATCGATCGAAATGGAAATATCTCATTATTATATTAGTTTAGACAGCTGGTTAGAAGCACCAAGATGTGAGCTGTTATGAGTTCCCAGGGCATCCATCACAGCCGTTTACATCACAAATGACAAGTCTAGATATTTCTTAATCCCATGAATGTGCGGTTCTTGGTAATTAAAGTCATGAGCATGTGTCGTGCGGACGACAGACTGATGGGCGCGATGGAGTCCCTAGTACTTGAGTTAATTTACCTACTGTGATAGATAAAAGCTTTATTTGACACATAACACAACACAGACACATAATGAAGTACAAAAATAAAATCATAAACATAAAAATCTATATCTATACCTATAAAAGAACTTAATCTGACTGACTGACTGATTCATCATCGCCGAGCCGTAACCGCTGAAGCTAGAAATCTGAAATTTGGAAGTTAGCTTCTTTTTACAGCAAAATCACCCACTGAGGCGGCATTTTTGAAATTCAATCCCTATGAGGGTGAAAAGGGGTGAAAACGAATGTATGAAACTTTTTAACGCGTGGTGCGATTTGCTTAAAACTTGATATGAATAAATAAAATGCAAAATAAATGTACACGTCTTAAAGGAATTTTCAAAATAACCTTAACAAAGGGGTAAAATGAGGTGTCAAAGTTTGTATGGGAACTTTTTAACGGGTGGTGGTGTGATTTCTTAGAAACTCTTAAAAAATGATAGTGATAGGCACTCAAAAGTACTGTGCGCTGCGCATATGGTATCATTTTCGTACAACATCTTCTATTCGGATCAATTTGGAGGTTATAATTTGGTGATACTGCTTCCTTGTCATTCTTTACCTCTTTTTAAAAGTCCATCCACATTCATATATGACGACGTCTGTGGCGCAGTTGCTCAAGGCCTGGCAGAGACGCAGTTGTTTGCTGGTTCGATTCCAGCCGCGGGACAAATTTTTGTAAAATCTGCAAGTATTTGTCTCGGGTCATGTGGTACCCATAACACAAGCTCTGGAGCTGTCATTATTACTTTGGGGCCAAATGTTGCTGCGTGAAATGTCTGGCATTATAATTATTATTACTATATATTAATAAATACTGGTGGATGCGGAGGCCCTTAAGGTGAAAATCTATAAGACGATCATCAGTCCTGAACATTTAGACCATTAGGCCGTAATGTACCTATGGATCTAATTGTTGCATGCGACGGAGATGCGAATGTTGTGAAATGGATGTGACGAGAATGTATAAAATAAGGAATGACGACCCTATTTTTAACTGAAAAAGGAGGAGGTAGGGTCAAGCGGGGTAATTATAAGACGAATACAACAACTTTTGCGTTTTCAGGCTTCTAAAAACAGTTAATGTAATTACTGGGCTTATTAATACTATTACTGAGGTGCAATCTACTCAGTGTTATTATCAATTTCTTAATAAAGACTCAAAATACTAGACTTTATACATAAAATATGTGTCTCATATTTTTCCGCCACTATGGGGTATATATGAAACATCGTAGTCCAAATATAAGACTGCATACAATTCCTATGGTTTACGTATTATTATAATGCGAGTGTTATTTTAAAACAGAGAGGGGTAAAAAAAATACAAAATAGCTTTGTCAAAACAATTCAAAAAACTTTTTTTTTTATTAAAAAAAATTGAAAAATACACATGTCCATAATGCTTTGTTAAACTTTTATAAATCTTTGTACTGTAAGGGTTTGGTAAACATGCACTAACTTCAAAATGACAGTAAAAGTTATACTACTTAGATTATTGTGATCTCAATTACAACAAATAAACGAATACTTAGCCACAAAGCTAGAAGTGAGGTACAAAAATAAAAATGGTTAAATATGAGACATTATTGGGTTAATTAATATGATATAATTAATATGTAGAATCCATAATATTATGAATGGATCACTAGTTGTTTGGCGACGAGATTTTTCCAACTATTTCATTTTTTTGCCAACGAATCAGTTTCTCTTTAAAGATAGCTCCATCCAGTCTTTTCCAGGGCCTTTTTTTTTGATATTATTCTTTATATTATTTTGAAGTGTGTAAGTATGCACAATTTCTCTTATTTCTTTTTTAGTGGGAGCCCGCCAAGCCCTATTTAGCCCTTATTTCATTTTTTCAGCCAAATTGTTTACTTCTTCCATATTCAGAACAGTTTTCCTTCCTTTCCTGTAGGTATTGTAATTAATTGCTTGCTACTATAATTGCTTTGGTGTATTGTACTTTTATACACAGTAAAGATTTAGCTTCTCTGTATGTTGTTAACTAACCATTTTTTTCCTTTTCTATCTCGTATGTTTTTCTAACTATTATCGTACGTAATTTAACGGCTTGTAATAATCCTCACTAAGGTCTTGTCTTATTTTTACACGACAGCTGTCTCATATTTTACCGAACGCATGTCTCATATTTTCCCGCAAAAAGAATACGTTCTCATCGTGCGCTTGCGAACGATAGACTAAAATGGTAAATCGCACGCGCAAGGATATCCCATACAACGGCGCCGGGCGGGAGGCCTTGCGCGTGGAGGGTACAAACGAGCGACAGTTAAAAAGTTTGTCAACGCTCACGTAAAATTTTTGAACTAAATTTTTTGATCAGAAATATTTCATAAAATAATTCTTGAACACTATTAGTAAAGACTACCAAAAAAACAGGGCTTATCAATTACATTTCAAGGTTCATTTTAAACTAAATTGTAGTTTTTAAAAGATATTATTATGAGCTTTTTTGTATATGTCTTATTTTTACCCGAAATATCGGATGTCTCGTAATTACCCCGCTCTACCCTACTCAATTCGTCGGAATCTTTTTTTTTATGTATGTTCACCGATTACTCGAAAACGCCTGAACCGATGTGAAAAATTCTATTTTTGTTTGAAAGTATACACTTGGGATATACTTCCCAAGTGGTCCCATTTAAATTTTATCAAAAACGGTCAAGCTGAAAAATCAACGAAAATCGAAAAATTGTATACATTGATGATATTTTCATGTACTTCGATACCTGTCTCATTGGAGCAGTGCGTTTATTTGGCCTACCTATATAATAATACAAAATACATGTACTTTCCATTAAAAATGTAGGCTCAAATTTAATTCAATGAAGTCGGTTATCTTTTTAGTTTTTAAAACGTATTTATTAACTAGTACGAACATGTCAATAAAACTAATTAAGAAAAGAACAATAATAGAAACCTTAAATGATAATAACAATAAAAGTAGTTATTATCAGGGTAGTAAAGTAAGCATCTACACACTCAAACAGACTTCTCACAGAACCTCAGACATTCAGATAGAATCACCTTCCATCCGTCCCCAAACACATCACATTCAGGGTCCACATTCAAGAGGGCATTCAGCGCAGAAAGAGTACGTGGAATAGGAGACTGTGCGTACGAAACCGTGCGAGAAGAAGGTTCCTGGAACATCCGGTGCTTCCTGTTACTGCAATAGTTGTTGGGGACTTAGAGCCTTGCCAAGTCATCATGGAGATCGGGAGCATCGATCTAACCACGGAGAACCTTACACATGGTAATCAAATAAGGAACCTTATCGGGTACATGTAAGGGTAGTATCCATACAGGTGCTTGTAAAGAAAACATAGAAAAGCCTTTTGGACTTTTTCCAACAAGAGGGTAGATTCTCTTGTTTTGAGAAGAGATAAAATGTGATGAGAAAAGGAAAAACGTTTGTGTGATGAACATTGTTGTTTGTTCTGTGTTGTAAGTATTTGAAAATATATAAATATGACTCCAGCCATCGGGTACCCATAGAACAAGCTACGCTTAGTTTGGGGCTAGATGATGTGTGATTTGTTTACAATTATGGGGAACACGATGCGCTTCTATAATATGCTTCCTGATAATGTATCTAATCTAGCTATTTAGAAATGGTAGTCTTTTGAAGAAAGCGTATTATAATATAAATGACTATATTATTAATAAGAATGCATGGCCTCGTGTTGCCTTGCTCTCAGACAGTTAACCGACACATTTGAAATGTATAAACACTCTTGTGTTCGTTTTTCGTAGTTAAGGTGATCATGTAATTATAACGTTTTAAAAACTAAAAAGAAACCGACTTCATTGAATGAAATTTGAGCCTATCATACATTTTTAGTGGAAAGTAGATGTTTTTTTTATGTATATATATATAATATGGGTAGGCCAAATAAACGCACCGCTCCAATGAGAGGTATCGAAGTGCATGAAAACATCATCGATGTATACATTTTCGTTGATTTTCAGCTCGACCGATTTTGATAAAATTTATATGGGACCACCTGTAAAGTATACCCTTTCAAAAAAAAAATATTTTCCAAATCGGTTCAGCCGTTTTCGAGTAATCGGTGAATATACATAAAAAAAATAAAAAAAAGATTCCGACGAATTGTGAACCTCCTCCTTTTTGATAAAGTCGGTTAAAAATGCGCTAGGAACAGGACGAGTTTCTTGCCAGTTCTTCTAGGGCTTGAGTTAGGAGGAATTGGCACCTAAATTCACAGGTTTGTAAGACGTTTCAAAGTGATCCATGTGATTGTATTAAATATAATTACGTTTTAAAAACTAAAAAGAAACCGACTTCATTGAAATCAAATGAAATTTGAGCCTATAATACATTTTATTCATTTTATTTTTATGAAACCGACTTCATTGAAATCAAATGAAATTTGAGCCTATAAAACATTTTAAGTGGAAAGTATTTTGTATGTATATAATATGGGTAGGCCAAATAAACGCACCGCTCCAATGAGACAGCGAGGTATCGAAGTACATGAAAACATCATCGATGTATACAATTTTTAGATTTTCGTTGATTTTTCAACTCGACCGATTTTGATAAAATTTATATGTGACCTGTGAAGTATACGGTTTCAAACAAAAAAGAACTCTCCAAATCGGTTTAGCCGTTTTCGAGTAATCGGTGAACATACATTTAATGATTTATTTAATGAATATCTCTAAATGTTATTGTCTACATAATCCTCCATGTGTAACTTTTACAATTCCAATTTTTATTTCTCCATAATTTATACACAACAAAATGATGCAATTCTTCATCTTAGCCGGGGTCAGTGACCGCACCACATGATCACCAGACTTCCTGTCCCATTCACTTATTATTTACATGTGCAAATTATTTTAATGGCAAGTAAGCTTCGGACTAGTTTATAAATAGCTCTACAATAGTTTTAGTTAGTATAACTTGTGTATCTAAGAAATAAATATTAATTCCCATTCCCATTTCCCATTAAGGCTGTACTCAGAGCAAATGGCTGTGAACCGTTTTAACGACGCGGCGGTCAAATCGCAATTTTCTGTCAGAAAAAAATGGCGATGTAAAATATTTTACGGGCAATATTTGAATTAACTTATGCTCTTCGTATACGTGTAAGCGGAAATTAAAACGAAATAAGACGATAATCATTGAATAATTTTATCCTTATTTTATAAATAAAATTACAAAATTGACGATAACTTTCAAAGCAATTTGAAACGAAGATATTGAAAGCAAAATATTTAAATACACAAACTTGTTTTTCTTCTAATTAATTTATTTAAATTAACGAGCAGTTTAATTAACCCACTAAATAGCAATTACATACAAAACATTTTTTTCATACAAAACGTCATTACTGTCTTAAGTGATGTCTACTTAAGGCGACTCCCTGATCAAATTATCCTGACGCGTATTCACGGCTGGCGCTCAAATCACGTTTTTTTATCAGAAAACATACAAATAATGAATACAGAAAAAAGTTAAACGGGTAATGTTTTAATAAGCTTATTTTCCTTCTACGTGTATGCTGCAAGTTATAACGACATCATCTTTAGGACAAGATGATAATTATTGAATATTCTAGACATTATTTCATAGTTCATTTATGAAACTAACTATTACTTTTAAAACAATTTGAAACGAGGAAGTTGAATGCAAAATATTGAAAATACATACCATATATTTTTTATAACTTTTTGACGACCTCTGTGGCGCAGTTGGCTAAGACCCGGCTGAGACGCAAAAGGTTGCGGGTTCGATTCCTGCCGCGGGACAAATTTTTGTACGATCTGCAAGTATTTGTCTCGGGTCTGGGTGTTTCTATGTATAATATGTATGAATTTACAAAAAAAAAGTATATAAGTAGTATATCAGTCATGTGGTACCCATAACACAAGCTCTGCTTACTTTGGGGCCAGATGATGTTGTGTGAAATGTCCGGGATTATTTATTTATTTATTTAACTATAATTTATTCAATAAACGAGCAGATATCCATTAAATAGCGATAAAAAAAACCATACAAAAGTTCATTTGCTGAGGGAATCGTCTTAATCAATATTCTTAACCAGCTACGAAAAACATCTTTTTATAATGTAGCTTGTACTTAACACCTACTTAAATTGATAAATAAATGATTATTTTAGAAGCTTTAGTAATGTAGTAGCACACTTGCCTTCCGATCTTCAGTTCGAACCTGGTCGGGCACCGATGGATTTCTCCTTTCGATGGGCTTGTAACCTGTCTTGTACGGAATGCTAACTACTGTGCAAAGCTTGCCAAATATAATGGACGTGTCTCTGACTATCCTCTTTGAACATCCTCAAAGAACTAGGTAACTATAGATGTCTACCAAGCCCGGAGATTAGTCGTTTTTTTTTAATATTTAAAATTGTTTATATAACTTCTAAAACTGTCAATGTTTTGAACATAATTTTCACTCAAAACGGGATATTTACCAATGTCATTATCTAGTAATGTGCTGAAATATCGGGAAGCAGAAAAACTCATATATCATTGTAAATATCCCGCTTTGGGTAAAAATTATGTTTAAAATAGTTAGTTTTGGTTTACAAAACATAGGTCCTATTTCTGTGAAAGAAAAAAAGAAAATAAAATACAAATAGATTTTACATTTAATACATAAGTAATACAATAAATTACCTAAAATATTATGTTCTTATTAATTTGACATTTTTACAAATTGTATATTCAATTATTATGTATTAGTGCCGTCTTAATAGTTTTATGTGCGTGTTTACATTTGGATATGATGAATAAATAACTATTATGACTATTACAAAAATGTTAAAAAAATTTTTTTGTGCGCAGCAGGATCCAGGGCAAATATCCCATTTACTCAGAATAATTCTGGATGCCCACTTGAGTGTCTACCCAGCGTTGGTTTTCAGTAGATGACAGAGGAGCTACGTCACGACGATGTATTATAAATACTATAAATAACATTAATAAATTAATAGATACAAAAACCGTGTGGGTCCCGAGAACCCCCGACATAAGTAATAACTTAAACTAAATAAAACTAAACTAAATAGCGTTAGAGTAAGGCAGGGGGTTGTCTATCGCTGCCGTATGCTTGAGATAAAGGGTAGCCAGACAGACTAGCGCCGTAACGCGTAACGTAACGAAGCAGTTTACCCTCCCATAAGAAGTTATCACTTCAAAATTAAATTCAACTAAAAAAAAAAGAAAATATTATACAAATTATAAAACATACATTACACAATAATAAAAAACCTGTCTCTGTGAAACAGTCTAATCTAGTCCAATCTAATTTCTGGTTTTTGGAAAACAAAAATTATTATTCTCTAATGATGTCCTTAATTAATTCAAACCGTGTGATTCTAAATAATACCCGCAGAACAATATAATATAATCACCTTCAGCTAACTACACAATCCCTTGTTTTAATATTACGTTTAAAATTCTGAAATTCTGGTTATCAGGGCAATTTGCAGGCAAACGAGGTCGGGGTGTCAGAAACAGAGTAGGTAGAAGGTTGTCTATTATAAAGGGGCTTTTTCACCGGACTCTTAGACCGGGTATCCACTAAGGCCGAGCGCGTACCTACTAGCAAATCAAACCCCGCTTTCTGAAGGCTAAAATGTCATATTCAATGTTTTTATCCGCGAGTGCCTGTGTTTACGTCTGAGTCCATGTTACACTGAATATAAATAAATATAAATAAATAATTCCGAACATTTCACACAGCATCATCTGGCCCCAAAGTTAGCAGAGCTTGTGTAATCGGTACCAAATGACTCATTTATCCCGCGCATCAAACATTTATTCCGCGACGGGAATCAAACCCGCAACCTTATGCGTCTCAGCCGGACAATGGCCCACTGCGCCACAGAGTATGACGCCATCATCGCGTAATTTTCACATGATTCTATTGGTTAATGTCACACAGCTCTACTCCGCTTCAATAACCCCAGTTACCAATACTGACGGAACTACTGAAAAGATCTCAATAAACCCATTACCAACTGCGCTTATCCTTGTTTCATTATCTCCCTACCCTTATTCCACGTGGGGTCGGTACAGCTGTTTATATTGTCCCACTCTGGCTTTTCATTTACGTCATCTCCTTTCTTACTCATACAATCTATCAGACTATCATCTTTCCTTAGGTCTCTACAACCATCCACATTCAAATCCATCACTATTCTTGTAACATGACTTTCTTTCCCTCCCTATAAATAAATAATAAATAAATAAATATTTATGGACAATGCACACAACACCATCTAGTCCCAAACTAAGCATAGCTTGTATTATGGTGACCAGATGACTGATAGAATACTTATATATTTTGAAATACATACTTATGATACTTTATAACACCCAGACACAGAGCAAACACCTATGTTCTTCACACAAATGTTTATCCTGGGAGGGAATCGAACCCTCAACCTACAGCGCAGAAGGCAGAGTTACTACCAACTGAGCTGACAGGCCAGTCTATGAAATGACCAAACCAAGCTAACCTATTTTCCTATCTTTTTCGTCACTGACGTTACATTCAAACCTCTCTGATACACTCACTCTTTATACATCCTCGATTCTCCGCACATCCATCTCAACATTTGCATCTCCGTCGCATGAACTTTTCTTCGTTTGTTTTTCCAATAAATAACTAGTATCCAGGTACTAGTTAAATATTAGAAAAGCGAACAAACAAATAAGGAACAAAGCTCGTTCGGATGAACACCATGACAAAATGATGAACAACACGGATAAAACGACTTTTCTAAAAATGAAACCTAGCTAGATCGATTTATCGTCCCCGAAACCCCCTGCATACTAAATTTCATGAAAATCGTTGGAGCCGTTTCCGAGATTTAGATTATATATATACATCATATACAAGAATTGCCCGTTTAAAGGTATTAGATAGATAGATCAACAGGAGACCTCATTTCTGAAATCTTCATGCTCTTATTGAGAGTCCGTAAGAAACATTTTAAGTTTAAATTTATAACTAAGAACGCTATGTAGGATTCTTATTGGCGGGGAGATGTTGATCCAACATTTTGATGCCGCATACCGAAAACTGCCTCTAAATGCTGCCAAGTGATGATGCTGCGTAGCTGACATAGTAATGTTTAGGAACATGTATTAGGAATGCAGAATCGCCAAGAGATCGCCTAAAGCTTGGATTTACTATCATTAGGTAGATACTTGCCCTTAAAGCGAGGGTATACGCCAACAACCTTGAACTGTGGGTTTCTTACTCGAACTCCTCTTTATATGTGAATATAAATGTACATAAAAAACCTTGCTTCGTCATCATCATGCTGGGAATTGACGCCTCTCTAAGTTTTTACCATTCGCCGCAATCTTGCATCAAACTATAGAATCTATAATTTGCAAAATCACAATATATATGATTTAATTAACTTCTATATGAAAGATAAGTAAAGTTCAGAGGTGTAACAGACCCATCAATGTAACAACATATATAACTCGAAGTACCTGTTACTGGGTCGACCCTGTTAATGGAGTAATTACAAGAATTCTTTGACAAAGTAAACGTGAGATGTAAGTATAACAAAACAGAGTCTTCATCAAAAATGGCAGGAACCGGCCAGTTCGTACTCCACTTTCATTATACGGAGTTAATTAATAAAAAACATTACAGATGTGGCCACGAACAGCGCGTTTCCGTTGTTATCTTCCTTAATAATGTTCACACTACATTCAAACCCCTGTCACTACCTACACATTAGTGATAAATAAAAACAAACTGGAGGACAATGCATACAACACCATTTAGCCCCAAACAAAGCATTGCTTGTATTATGGTGACCAGATGATTGATAGAATACTTATATCTTTTTAAATACATACTTCTGATATTTTATAACACCCAAACACATAACAAACACCTATGTTCACTCATATGTTTACCCTGGGAGGGAATCGAACCCCCAACCTACAGCGGAAAAGGCAGAGCTACTAGCAACTAAGCTGACATGCCAATCAATGTTGAAACATAACTTCCATTGCTCGGGTTAGGAGGAATTGGCACCTAAATTCACCTAGTATGTAAGACGTTTCAAAGTGATCCTTGTGATTGTATTGAATAAAGTATCTTTTGACTTTGACTTGACTTTACAAAACCAATGTTTGATGGTATTTATATTATTTATCGTAAATAGTTTTATCTTACACCTTACACAGTTCTGTCAGTAGGTAAAGAGTAAAGTGTACGATACGACGACAGTGACGACCTCTGTGGCGCAGTTGGCTAAGACCCGGCTGAGACGCAGAAGGTTGCGGGTTCGATTCCCGCCGCGGGACAAATGTTTGTACGATCTGCAAGTATTTGTCTCGGGTCGTGGTGTTTCTATGTATAATATGTATGTATTTACAAAAAAAAAGTATATAAGTAGTATATCAGTCATGTGGTACCCATAACACAAGCTCTGCTTACTTTGGGGCCAGATGATGCTGTGTGAAATGTCCGGTATTATTTATTTAATTATTTATTTATATAACAAAGCAAGGAAAAATTTGGATTGACGTAATCAAACTATTCTTGACACTGACAGAATAATAATTATCATAATGAAGACAGATGCAATTTAACTAAGAGAATGAGAAGATCATTTTTGGTGTTGCGAAGCAAACATTGCGCTATTTTAATTTTATATTTGCTCAAATTGTTTCTGGTTTTATATCTAATTTTGGTGTTTTTATTTAAATAGAGTTTGATATATTGAATCTGGTGTGAATAAATGGAATAAAAGCTTTGTGATTTTTTGTGATTCGAGCAAAAATATTATATACGTTATTTTATATACAAGACAAAATAACAAATGACGAACGACAAAATACGATTTTGTGACATCATAATATAAACAATATAACACTTGACACTAGCAGAATTGTCTAATTAATAACACACGCTATTAACGAAGAAGAACAGAAAGATACACAAGATTTCAATATCTCAAAAGTCCCTTTCAAACATTATCATATCATAATAAAAAAATGTCTAGAAACTTCACTTCAGTTTCGCAGCACCTACTGACCTCTCAGCTCATTTGGTAGTAAACCTAACTTGTATTACCCATACCAGCACAAGTAAGAAATTGTTAGAGGCCACTGTACTGGAAGTTGCCATATCTGGGGCGGTAATTTTGAACGTTTGAACCAAAGAATAACCAAAGACAAAATTTATTATTTTATTATTTCCTACCGCTCTCATCACTATAACGGAAACGACTTAGCTCTAAATTGGATTATACGTTAATCAAACGTTGCGGGATCGCGTTATTTCTGACAGTGCATTCAAACGCACAGTTTTGATTTAGTACATCCTAGTAGTCTGTGCATAGAGTAAAAATAGGTACTTATATATATAAATTTGTTCGATTGGTAAAATCAACGACCAAATCGTTCAGGAAGAAGAGCGCGGTAACATCTTGACATTCAGATTAGCCATATCTAAACCTTTGCCAAAACCAATTCGTTCAATGGCAATTACGTTGACAAATAGCGCGATCGCTCTACAGATAATATGCTGACTTGAAAGATGCAGTTTCGTGGCCCGGCTCTCCCAAAAGCGTACCAGCAAGCAGGTAGTTACCTTCAAAAATCATTTATCCCTCGCCTACGAGCGTTTTACAGAATTACCCTATTCTTGTATATTCTATGTTTACTTTTAATCCGCACTTGAAATTTTATTTCTAATGGCTTTTGTATTTAAAGCGAACAGCGCTTTGTTTTGCTGCTTTTTGGTAAGAATTAATTTGTAAATATACCTACCAAGTCTCATAAATATTTGACTCTAGATTTTTTAACAGTATCTGAAGGACTGTAATGATGGTACCGTCATATTTTGACTGACCTGTCAGTTGGTGTGTATTTGTGTAGGGAACATAGGTGTTTGTTCTGTGTCTATAGGTGTTGTAAAGTATTATAATTATGTATTTAAAAATAGTATTCTATCAGTCATCTGGTCACTATAATACAAGCCTTGCCTGATACGAAATCAGGCTAGATGGTGATAGTTACCATGACTATTTAGTTTTATGTACAGTTTTATTTATGTACTCGTAAGTAATATAAATATTTATATTACTTAGCTAGCTCCAAATTAAGTATAGCTTGTATTATGGTGACAAGATAACTGATGGAATACTTATATATTATAAATGCGTACTAATGATACTTTATAACATCTAGATACAGAACAAACAATAGTGTCATCACGTAAATGTTTTACGTGGACGGGAATCGAACTCACGGCCTACAAAGAAGACTACTATTTTTATAAAACAAACTGACGACAACTGGTTTAAGACTCAATAAAAACCAATGAAAGAAAGAGATTGCATCCATGTATCTCTTTCATCCATATCTTAAAACCCTGACTTCAAACTCGTAATATTAAAAAGTAAAAGAAGTTAGAACAAAACGTCAACTAACTTTTGCAAATTGAAACTAGGTACAAGTTACAAGTTAGTACAACTTGTAAGTTGCAAGTTACAAACTGTCCGCGACTTTACATACCCTTTGTCAAGAAAAAGGTTAAAAAACGTTTTAAGACCACTGCCCACTAAACCTATCTTATAATTACATCCCACACACCCCAATAACCCACATATACCCTTTCTTATACTCATACTCTAGAACTTTATTATATATTGCTTTAATTATCGAGTATATTATTATAATCATTTAACGGGTATTTATCGCTTTTATTTTTCCCGACGTTGCGACAGGTTTACACTCTGTCGTGGTCACTGGACGACTCTAGAGTATTATCGAGTATGTTACTTTTTGTTTTGTCTTCTGTAATGTCGAGTGTACCACGGAGGAGAGCGTTGATGTGCGTAACACAGTATAAAATATATTAGCACGGGCATCACCGTTCTTCATGATGTTTTGGATTAATATTGTTTGTGGTTCCAAATAAAAAAATATTATTATTATTATTAATTTTGTCTTGAGCTTACATAAGAATGATATATCTATATATTAATACGTGAAGCAAAAACTTTGTACCCCTTTTTACGAAAATTGCGCGGACGGAGCAGTATTAAATTTCGCACACTTATAGTTTATATAGAGAAGGAGTGCAGAATGCTAATATTTTTTTTTAATTATGCATAAAAAATTCATTAAATAAAATTTAATTGTGGTCGAATTTCGACCTATGGACCTTTGAATTATCCAAATCGGACCATTGCTTACGAAGATATTAACTAATAAATATTATACCGATAAAATCAACGTACGCGGGTGTATGTGACGTCACTGAGATGATCCGAGCGCAGCCGGCCCTCTTACTTCACGATTCGATAACTGGCGGCGTCCGTGTGACGTCACAGCTACTGCGGCGGCCACTCAGTGAACTTCGCAAGTAATTTCGTCATAACTTCGTAAATTTTTGTCGTAGAACAAAAATTTTTGAACTATATGTTATGGATTTCTTAGCTCTATAAATCTGCATTCTCAACTAAAAACTAAACTAAACGGATCCTACTACGTAACCTACTACGATCCTATTACGTAAAGAACAAGTACATGCCGCTCTAGAGCGGCATGTACTTACTTTTCTAATATCAGTGAAAAGAGATGGCAACATGTTTTAAACAAGACAGTAGCTAAAATTATGTGTTTCTGGGATCTTAAACTTTCTCATAATCTCATAATTATACTTTAAAGCCATAAGTGTGGCTTTCAAGTATGGTTTGATCTCGTCATTCAAATGCCAATTAATAATTATTGCTATACTAGCTGTCCCTACAGACGTTGTCCTGTCAACTGTCAAACTGTCAAAGGACTGACAGTTATGTCAAACGCCATATGGTTACATTAAAAAAGTTTATATTGTCAAAAGCGCTAAGATTGCATTAGAAAAGTTAATATCGTCGTCGTTAAGATTAAAAAAAAATTGGCGTTTCTCAATTTGATTGTATTTGTTGTTTTTTTTGTTTATATGTTTGTTACCCCATTCATTCATTTCCGAGTCATTTATAAACCAATTTGAAAAATTCACAAAATTCTCCTTTTACATGAAAAAATAAATTTTATCTGAAGGAACAATCGGGACGCATATCCTGCTTCCCGATTGGTCCTGTAGAAATTTTATCTGAAGGAACAATCGGGACGCATATCCTGCTTCCCGATTGATCCTGTAGAAATTTCATAAAAATTGGTTCAGTAGTTTGGTTTTCAAAACAAAATAGCTGGAAAAAATGTCACCCAAGTAAACGAAATTTCGATGTTTTGCTTTCCTGTGACTAATGGTGTGTGTACACACATATCACTATTGTTTGTTCTTTAGTGGTCTTTACAAATTTTGATAAATGATAAGGTACTAAAAAGCGTAAAATAAAGAAAGACAGAAAGAAAATACATTTATTTGCGTGTTGACAGGTAGACAGTTAACAAAAATGCATAGTTACAGATACAGATGAGACATACAGAAATACTTATTAACCGACTTCAACGAAAAAGAGGAGGTTTTTTTTTAGGTATTTTTTTGTTTGAAAGGGTATACTTCACAGGTTCATTTGATAAAATTTTAAATGGGACCACCCATTTAACATTTTATCAAAATCGGTCGTGCTGAAAAATCAACGAAAATCTAAAAATTGTATCCATCGATGATGTTTTCGTGTTCGTCGATACCTCGCTGTCTCATTGGAGCGGTGCGTTTATTTGGCCTACCCATATTATGTATATACAAAATACATCTACTTTCCACTAAAAATGTATTATAGCCTCAAATTTCATTCAATGATGTCGGTTTTCTTTTTAGTTTTTGAAACGTAATATTTACTAATTTAAAAAATAAAACAACATAACTTAAACAATCAAATAAATACACACACGTTAACGTTTTTGAACAATTTTTGGTTCGTAAAGAAGTGTAAATGACGTTGATGGTTTACAGAGCTGGGACCCGTCACTTTTTGTCAATACGCGACAAATGACGTCACAGCTATTACACGTATAGTATACATATAGCTCATGAAAAGTTCCATGATTTTTGTTCACCCAAAAAGTGCGCCTAAAGAAGTTTTCACTTCAAAAATTTGAAAAGAGAGATTTATTCCATTGTTAAAGTAATATTCTGCAACAAATAATACAATACCAGATGTATTTAAAAAAAAGAAAAACGCATTTAAGTAGTATATCAGTCATGTGGTACCCATAACACAAGCTCTGCTTACTTTGGGGCCAGAAGATGCTGTGTGACATGTCCAGCATTATTATTATTATTATATTATTATTATTACTTGCCTCATCGCAAATTGGCGTCCAACTCAGGATTAGTTGTCTTGTAGCAACACAACGCTGATCTTCCATTGGAACCAAGAGCCCAGGCCGAAATAACGGATGACCGCTAACAATATAAACTATTTTTTAATATCAATGAAGTCAGTTTTCAGTTTAGTTTTTAAAACGTAATTATATTAATGTACTCGTAGTTTGCCTCCTGTATTTGTAATAACATTTATAAGTAATAATATACAATTCTGCATCAGTGGACAGTGGGTTTAAATAAAAAGCGCTTTACACCATAAAAAGCGCTTTCCACCCCTTGCGGTATTTACCGGGGTAAATGAGAGTTAAGATAAATACCCCGGGCCGAAATAATTTGCATCTAGATGTGACATTAGAGGCAGGCTTTTATCTTTTTAAACAATTTACATTAAGTTTAATATTGGCCTTATGTCGTTGGGATAGAGCTTAATTTTAGAGACTGTTTGGTTGCTGACCGCTGACCAAATTAAGGTTTGAATGAAAGGAGTTTGGTCAACCTTTATGCAAAGGGGAAACTTTTTACATACTTATACTTAATATAGCTTTTGCCACCGGCTTCGCACGCGTAGAAACCAAATAAAAAATTGTAAAATTAAAGTTTCATCGATATCCGTTCATCCGTTTAGCCGTGAACACTTAAAAAGTTCAACGGACACCTTTGAATTAATAATATATTAGTAATAAATACATATATTTATAGAAATGTACAAAATTATATAGGACCGTTTAAAACGATCTATAGATAGTTCACTGATCTAAAGATCACGGCCAGACACTGGCGGCATTGCCACGTTATATGGCAATGCTAATACGCTGAGCCAGATAGATGCTAGGTTTTGGGTCACGCAATGTTTCGACCAGACACCGTAAAATAATAGTAACTTTAATAATAAGTTTGTGATTATGTAATGCAGTGAGATTTGAGATCCATGTGATTGAATTGAATAAAAATATTTGAGTTTTTTGAATTTTTGACACAGTTGAATCAACACTAGTCGTGATTCTGTTGCTTCGCCGGATTAATTAAAACTTTGCAAAATACGAACAATCTTAATTTGTTTTCACCAAAGTTCATATTAGAGTGACAATTTAAACGTAAATGTTAAAATATTTAAAATCAGTTTGTTCCATTATTAGATTCACTTTTACGCAGTTTTAATCAATACCAAATCACATGGCGTAAAAAATAAAATTACATAAAAAAAGAGCTAAAACACGTAAAGTACACGTCAATCTAACAAATGTTTCTCTATTTATTTATTTATGTACCTTTTGAAAAACCAATAGCTTGTTTTAACAGAATATAATCAAACCATATTATACTCGATTCCGATTATGAATGGAATACATAATTTCAAAGGGAAATAATGATAAAGTAGTTAAAGGCAATATACAAAAACCATGCCTAAATCTATTTACCATTGTTTGTTTGACCACATTGCATGTTTTCAAAGACTTTTAATGTATACGTTTGTATACCCAAGGACATCGCGAACTAATTTTGTTTCTATAAAAAATGAACCCTACAAAAGGCTCATAAAAATCTAAGCTTCAAGAATCCTCGAAATCTGAAACGCACGTAATAAATTCAGGGCGCGCTTACTTTACGGTCAAATCCGGCTGGACCAGACTCGAGATATCATTTTAGTTATATTGTTATCTGGTATTGTATTATTTGTTGCAGAATATTACTTTAACAATGGTATAAATCTCTCTTTCCAAATTTTTGAAGTGAAAACTTCTTTAGGCGCACTTTTTGGGTAAACAAAAATCATGGAACTTTTCATGAGCTATATGCATACTATACGTGTAATAGCTGTAACGTCATTTGTCGCGTATTGACAGAAAGTGACGGGTCCTAGCTCTGTAAGCCGTCAACGTCATTTACACTTCTTTACGAACCAAAAATTATTCAAAAACGTGTGCGTCTCAGGACCCCCGACATAAGTGATAACTAATCTAACTAGCGCTGTGGGTTAGAGTGAGAGAGGAGGACCCTGCCTACCTCTGCCGTATGCGTTACAGAAAATGAAGCCAGACAAACTGGCACCGTAACGCGTTACGTAACGAAGCGGTTCTCATAAGAAGTTATCACTTCAATAATAATCTAATAGCTAGACGATACAATTCACAAGTTACTCAGTTTTCACTTCTATCGGCAGTCCCCAATGACTATACCGCATTTAAAAAAAATTAAAACAAAGATGATCTCGACTGTAATCGATAGACCTTTTCTCAGTGACCGCTCAGAAGATCTCACGCAGATGACATCATTATGTCACCCGAAAACATTTCAGGCGAGATGATGACGTCACCTCTTTTACTAAGTATTAAATAAATAGTTAAACTTGAAAACTAACCTAATGTACCTAACCTTATAACAAAAAGTTTTGCTCTACTTTAGGACAAAGAGATGATTATTATTATTATTTATTATTATTAATCTGTGTTTCAACAATCTCCCTGGGCCCGTGGGGAATAACACCCGTTGCGTTCCCGAAATTTGATTTGTCATTTCACGGCGTCTGGTAGAAACGTCAAGTGACCCAAGAGCTGGCTCCTATCTGGCTCAGCGTATTGCCACTCAACGTGGCGATGCCGCTAGTGTCTTGGGGACGCTGCCCTCTGGCAGTGTTTTTGATCAGTTGATCTATAGATCGTTTTAAATGGTCCTCAGACTATTCAACTGTTTCACATGTAGGTATTATATTTTTCTGTACATTTCCTCAAATCTACTTGGTAGTTTTTGTTTTGCTTTCAAAATATAAAATTTTTGATACAACGTATTTTATTACCACTCCTGAATAGTTTATCGTGGGCTTCAATATTATTTTAAAGTACAAAGATAGAACCAGTGACGCAACCTACAAATTACCTCTACTTCCATTAATAAATATTTATACAGTCTACATTATCCTTCGCAATTGAGGGGATGATCAGAATAATAGGATTTTCCCGGCGAGATTATGTCTGGATTATTTTACACTGAGAGCGTAGTAAAAATTTTCCGCAATACTCTGGTACGAGATATCCTGCCACGCAAATATAAACTTACTTTATTGAAGTATAGGGTGTGGATTTGTTTGTGTTGGTGTGGGGGAGAATTTAATTTTGTCCTGAATAAAAATATCCCATACGACGGCTTTGCTTTATCATTGTGAACGGAGGTGTAATTAGTTTTCACAAAAGCCTGATAATAATACTTATTCTGGCGGTTACAAAACTGAAATTTACTAAAAGTCCAAAGTTTTCGACAAAAACCTATACGTTATTAGTTTTGTTATGTGAGCCATGGTTGCTTTTCTGATCGGTGATATAAAAAAAAATCGAGTCGTACAAAATTGCACGACATAAAAGTCTATCGGTGACATACTAAATTAAAATCAACCCAATTACCAATACTGTAAACAATTTAATCAATATTGACAGAACAATAACGTGAATGCTACGTCGTAGCAGCGCGTAGCGGCGTAGCACTTAGCAGAAATAATTAAACTAGCCGCTGCCCACGGCTTCATACATGTGGTATCTATAAAGAATGTAACCTATGGTCCTTCTTCAAGATACAGATCTATGTTCTTGACAAATGTTATCAATATCTGCATATTATAAAACTATGATAAGTTGTACTGTACGCTGAATGCGATCGTGAGCGGAAGCGAACGAACCGATGATCAGTGTCTTAATCAACATCATGAATATCATTTTATCGATTACTACGTGCTTTTCAAAATGTTTTAAATCTGCTATGACATTAATCCACGGATCAAAGTGTACTTCACGAAGTGTAGTTAAACAATCAACAGCCAAGTAATATTTATAATATTAGTATGTAAGTATAAATAAATAAAAAATGAGATGAATATGAGTTGTAATACCTAATACATAGACCAGTTAAAAAAAATTATTGTCAGTAAAATCGGTTTACGGTCGATAATTTTACGTGATAACGTCATAAGAAAACATCCGATCGTGCCTCTTTATCGCTTGTTCCGAACTCTCGCTTGTACGCTCGGCTCAAGCAGAACGTGACACATTTTCGTGCGTGCTGATTCGATTTATAAGATGTCCAAATACATAATAAATATATATTTGTGGACAACATCTAACTCCAAAATAAGCATAGCTTGTAAACAGATAACTGATAGAATAATTAGGTATATATATTTTAAATACATACTTTTTTTAAAACAGAAACAGAGCAAACACCTGTGTTCATCATACGAATGTTTTTCCTGGAAGGGAATCGAACATAGTGAAAGAAATATACAATTATACATTGTACAATGTATGACATTGTTGTGCGTCAGTTTCCAGAATAGTCCCGCGCGTCGGGATTAGCGCACCGGGGTTACCAACTGTGAAAAATTGAAGCGCGCATTGTTTTAAATGTCGGATGTCGCAGGTCATGGGTTTAATTCCAGACGTCACTCACGTAATTGTATCAGCTTTCGACGAGTTTTTTGTTTTGGTGTTGCCAGCATGATTGGTTTTAGTTATGGATTCCTATAATTTCTATTTAACGGTTTTTTTTTTTTATTTGAATTCTGTTCCTCTGTGTTTGTTTAAAACTTGGACAGTAGTTTCGATGTCAATTTAGAATGTTAAATTTAGTAATTGGACGTAATTTTTTTATAAAATTTGTTACAGCGAAGTTAATATAGGTGACCGTTTTGATAGAAGATTCAACTGTTAATTTTATTAATTGTGTTTTAAAGTTTACATTTTGTTAAAAATTATAAATAAAAATATATGTTAATAAAATAATTAATATAAATTTTGACAAATATATCAAGTTACCTTAAGTACCTATCTAATACATAATACAGTATACAAAATAAAATATTCCTAAAAGCTATAAAGCATTACTAGAGTTAATCTATTAAAAAAACTTATCAAAATTCATCCATCTTATCATATCGTCCTTAGTTTATTTGCTTAAACATCAAGAAAACATTAGCATTTCCAACCAATTTTTCCAGCGAAAATTGCTCCCGAACAAATGCATCGGTAGCACAATAAAATCCATCAAGAATCATATTATTGTGTTACCTATACAAAGTGATTGTCACTCCGACTACATGGCGGCGCGCCGTGGGCGGGGCCTCGTTCACCACGCCCACATCCAGCGGAGCGATAAGGTCGAAATCTCTATGGAGATTCTAGAGATTTTCGGCTTTATAGGACAGAAAGCCGTGAACACGCGGACCGAGTGTGTGCCCGGTTAAAACGTAGTCGGATCCCGCGCGGGTCACACGCTCCGCGATCGTTTGGAAAGTTGAAAGTGTTATGTTACGGACATTGTTTTTAAAATGGAGATAAGTGCGATGCCGCCGATGCCGCTGGACTTCTCGATGGTGAGGAGTGGTAGCGGATCCCCTGGCGCTGGTCTGCGGGAGTCTCCGCGACCGGTCTCTAACAGTGCTTTCCGGGTTGTGACACCCAAAGGTATGAAACTAAAATCTTTGGGGATAATCTCTGTTTCAGATGGTGTTTGCGGACAAAATATATTTACCGACTTATTGGGTAAATCTAAATTTTTAGGACACGAATTACGGGTTTATTTACCTGCTTACTGCTTACTTACTTGTTGGCACGTGACTTGTATATTTGAAAATGTCTGTCTGTTTGTTTATTACCTATTCACAGCTGAACGGATTTTGATTAAATTTGGTAAGGTGATAGATTATATATTGGAGACGGATATAGGCTACTTTTTATTTAGGTACCACGCGTGCAAAGCCACGAACATCAGCATGTAGTTTATAGATATTACATAGTCTTTTGACTATGTTATATGAAACTATTAGTTTTTTTTAATTATTAGTAGGTAAATGTCTAATATACCTTATGGTATAAGATAGTACGCTATTAAGATGGATTTGTAAGCCTATAATTAAAGGAGAATAAGAATTAAGAGTAGAAGATTCTAGACTAGTAATTTAAAATTACTAAAAATTTAATTTAAAGTCTGGTGTCACCAGAAAATAAGTAGATAACAATAAGTATATTAATCTACTGAGTAATATTAATATCAGACACGTGTAATTAATTATTTCCGGGTCAAAACATTATCCATTTAAAATATAACATTGCGTATCACAATGTATATCAGTATATTAAAGGATAACGGTTACAGGATAATTTAAGATAAATTTAAATCTCTCTATAGATCGAAATAACCCAAATGGGGATATAAAACGTTTAATCAGCCAATTATTTTAGATATTTTAATATTATTACAATATAATTAGTATCCGTTAGCTATCGTTTTGAAAACAACACGATAATACAGGGTAGATTATAATTTAAATAATTCAATTCTGTATTATTTGTTGTAAACGGTATCTTAACATTAGGCAACAATATATTATAATATTATCATATAGGTATCAATGTAATTTAGATGTTGGCGTGTTAATTAGGTTTAATTATCCTTAGTTCTGTGTAAAAATAATCTCAATCTACAGATATTGTCTACCATTCTTCATATGAAAGAATAGAAAGTAGTTTTTTTTTGTCATATACTTTGTCAGTCAAATGTCAAAGAATAGAGATGGCAACATATTTAAACAATTTATAAGATAGTGTATATGTAAGATAGACCGAAATTCTCTGTAAGTCATATTATAATTACATATTTTAAAAGCACATGTCCTCGTTTTGTGCCATTCAAATAGGACCGTTCTTTTTTGCAAGCAAATCGCTGCTTAGGAATTTATTTATTTATTAGTTGCATCAACAAGGTATATACTAACACATCCAAATATAATTATACAAACAAAATTATACAAAATTCTGAGTGGCACCTCAATTACATATGCAAACAACAATGCAATGTTTTTTAATAATTGATGATAATATATATATATTTATATATATATATATATATATATATATATATATATTATATATATATTATAGTGATATTATTAAGTTACATGATAAAATTATATAATATTTGATAAATAATGAATACAATTTCTAAATAACATTTGAGTAGGAATTTAAGATTTAATTAATGACAACTTTATACCAAATTTAAAGGTGTTGAGGCGACATGAAATATATATAAAGATAGATAGATATATGGATATAAAGATAGAAAATACTTTATGGCACACCACAAATACATTCTACTGTTATAAGAAACAATGTTTAGCTACACGGTAGTACAATGGGCAGTCTTATCGCTAGATAGCATAAAAAATATATATAATATACATATAATAATACTAAATTAATTTAAATACATACATAAATAACTTGTTTGCCCGCGGCTTCGCAAGCATATTATATCAAAAGTAGCATATGTCCGTTCCTAAGATACAATCTATATCCATACCAAATTTAATAAAGGCAAAAAAATGATTTTTTATCTGCTCGCTAGCATACTCTACCAAGCAAGTGATCCTGTGATCATCCGCTAGGCTAATCTGAAGAAATCCTAAAAATTTCATTGAATTTGGTCCAGCCGTTTCGCAGTCTATTGGCAACACACATACACACATCGCCTTTTATATATATAAATATAACTCAAGATAACATTAATAGTTTTTTATTTAAATCAGATAATCAAATAAAATTATATTAATCTATATTCTATATCTTATACATAATATATAAAAATGAATCCCTATTTCACTTGGTCACGGCTTCACTCATGAACGGGTGGACCGATATGGCTAATTATTTTTGGATGTGATTGTTATTTTCAGTTCTTATGAGCGAAAAAATTTAAAAAGTTGCGTGGAAAATTCGAAAATTTAGTTAATTTTAAATTTTAAATTAAACGATAATTTTAACATCTAGTGTAACCTTAGCGCTTTAAACTTTTCTTATGTAACCTTATGGCGTTTGTCATAACTGTCAGTCGTTTGACAGTTTGAAAGTTGACAGGACAGCTAGTATTATACAAAATCAATCAATAACGCAAGGTGCGTTAATAACGTTAGTTTCGCAATAAATCGACAAGGCCTTGACCGATCGAAAAATATTTTTTATTGTTTTTTACCAATACTAGTGATTTACAGTCAAATTTATTTTAGGTGGTAAAAAATAAAACGGGTTATCTATTATACAATAAATACGTATATTTTGTAATTTATTAGACTTAATTCTTTTTTTTAAGAGAAATACTTAAGATAATATTTAAAATGCGTATATTAAACAGTGTAGTAGAGGTTATCATTCTAACAAACAAGTAAGTACATCTGCAGTCCTACTAAATATTCAAATCATGCAATTTTCCAATTAGTGCTGGCAACCCCACGTGATCGTGTAATCAATACGGTTGTCAAATGAAACTTAATTGTCACCAGCCCCTGACAAATGATCTCTGTTACTATATTATTATTGTCCAAGTACTTGTAAAGAAAACTATATTATCATAATAATACCAAGCCTAGTTGAAGCACATTTTATCCTAAGATTTTTATCATTGAAATATTTTACGCCACTTAATTTTTAATGCTAAATATTTTCTTGCTCTAGTGTGACTAAATAACGATTTTCATATCAACATTATTTTTAACCGACTACAAAAAAGAGGAGATTCTTAATATGGTTGTTTTTTGTATGTTTCTTACGTCTTACCTTTACTTATCGTTTGGTCCCATAGAAATTTCATTAAAACCGGTGTAGTAGTTTGGTTTTCAAATAAGCTAAAAAAATATGTCATCCAAGTAAACGCAATTTCGTATATTTATATTAATGACAATAATATTGGCCGTGGTGGTTCCGGCATAGAATAGGACCCCTCCATCTCCTCCCGTGGATGTCGTAAAAGGCAACTAAGGGAACACACACCGGGGGATTGGACAGCAGCACCTCCTGAGTACTTAACACAAAATCTGCGGTCACCAATCCGCCTGCCAAGCGTGGTGACTATGGCAAAACCCCCAAAATGATGTACACAAATAGAAGACGGCCCCCAGTTCCCGGCAGTTCCGCTATTCCTGGCATAGGTGGCGGCCACGGTAACAGCGAAACAGGGGGTGCGAAGAATCTCCGGCAGAGGTCCAGCTACCAATCCCAACGACCCCTGGCCCTGGCAACTTACAACGCACGCACACTGAGGACCGACGAGAAGTTGATAGAGCTGGAAGAAGTAGTGAATAAGTTGCACTGGGATATATAGGGTTATCAGAAGTCCGAAGAGAGGGAGAAGACAAGATAATCCTAAATTCCGGCAACTTATTCTACTACCGGGAGGGCGATCAACTATCTCAGCACGGTGTTGGGTTTCTCGTCCACAAATCCCTCGTTAACAACATTGTGAAGATCGAAAGCGTGTCGAGCAAGGTGGTATATCTTATACTCAGAATAACCAAACGGTATTCGCTTAAGGTCATACAGGTGTACGCACCTCACTCGAAACGTCCAAACGATGAAGAGGAGGCTATGTATGATGACATTTCAAATGCCTCGAAAACACACTTTACGGTTGTAATGGGGGACTTCAACGCGCGGCTAGGTATGAGGAACGGCGATGAACTGAGAGTGAGGCAATTTGGATTTGGACAGCGGAACCAACGGGGTCAGCGATTGGCCGACTTCATGGAAAAAGAGGGACTCTTTATGATGAAATCCTTTTTCAGGAAGCGGTCGTCCAGGAAATGGACGTGGCTTCACCCCGGTGGACACAAACGCGAGATAGATTTCATCATGACAACAAAAAAGCAAATATTTAATGATGTCTCAGTGATCAACAGGGTCAAAACCGGCAGTGATCACCGAAAATGACGGGTTGCTGGAAATTGTCCATGCCGTTGGGTCAAAGTTCTGTAAGACTCAGCGCAAAGGTAGAACCCAAAAACTCTCTGAGCAAACTCTAAAACTCATGGCAGAACGTAGCGAAATGAAACTGCAGTCTATAGTAGACATGTCGAAATACAGTACGCTAAATAACCCGATCTAGTTTATGCGACGCGATTTGCGTCTGTATAATACTTCTAATATAAAGAACTCAATAGAGCGCAGCCAAGGCTCCAAAGTGTTCGCGAGAGATCTGTCTATTGGGCAAAGCCTGTTGACGAAGCTGAAGACCGACAGTGGCAGGGTGGTTTCTTCAAAACCGGAGGTTTTACGAGAGCTCGAGAAGTTCTATGGACAACTGTACACTTCATCGCAAAGCCCTGCTACAAGCACAACTAGCGATGCAAGAGCCCGCCTAACCCGACACTATACTGAAGACATTCCGGACGTCAGCCTATACGAGATCCGAACGGCTCTCAAGCAGCTTAAGAACAACAAGGCACCGGGGGAAGACGGAATAACGACAGAGCTTCTGAGAGCGGGTGGAACACCGGTATTTAAGGTCCTCCAGAAGCTGTTCAACTCCGTCATCCTCGAGGGAACTAACAGGAGCGTGGTGGTACTGTTCTTTAAGAAAGGGGATAAAACCCTCTTAAAGAATTACAGGCCCATCTTGCTGTTGAGCCATGTCTATAAGCTGTTTTCGAGAGTAGTAACTAATCGTCTCGCTCGTAGGTTTGACGACTTCCAGCCTCCCGAACAAGCCAGGTTCCGAAAAGGCTTTAGCACCATAGACCACATCCATACGCTCCGGCAGGTTATACAGAAGACCGAAGAGTATAACCGGCCACTTTGTTTAGCGTTTGTGGACTATGAGAAAGCCTTTGATTCTGTCGAAACCTGGGCAGTATTGCGGTCACTCCAGCGGTGCCAAATCGACTATCGGTATATCGAAGTGTTGAAATGTCTGTACAGTAACGCCACCATGTCTATCCGACTCCAGGACCAGAACACGAATCCAATCCCATTGCATAAAGGGGTGAGACAGGGAGATGTTATTTCTCCGTAACTGTTCACCTCTGCATTAGAGGATGTTTTCAAGCTCTTGTACTGGCATAGATATGGTATCAACATCAACGGCGAACGCATCAACAACCTTCGATTTGCCGACGATATAGTCATCATGGCAGATTCGCTGGAAGACCTTGGCGCAATGCTCAGCGATCTCAATATCGTCTCTAAACAAGTGGGTCTTAAAATGAACATGAGCAAGACAAAAATCATGTCAAATGCTCATGTTGCACCCGTACCGGTACATGTTGAGAGCGATATAATCGAAGTTGTAGACCATTATGTTTATTTGGGTCAGACGATTCAACTAGGGAAGTCCAACTTCGACAAAGAGGTCAGCCGACGAATCCAACTCAGATGGGCAGCGTTCGGGAAATTACGGCACATCTTCTCGTCACAGATACCGCAGAGCCTCAAGACGAAAGTCTATAATCAGTGCGTTTTACCAGTGATGACATATGGAACTGAGACTTGGTCGCTTACTATTGGCCTCATACACAAGCTCAGAGTCGCGCAACGAGCTATGGAGAGAACTATGTTGGGTGTTTCACTACGTGATAAAATCCGCAACGAGGAAATCCGTAGAAGAACCAAAGTCACCGACATAGCACTGAAAATTTGCAAGTTGAAATGGCAATGGGCAGGCCATATAGCTCGCAGAACTGATAACCGTTGGGGAGTAAAAGTTCTCGAATGGCGACCAAGGACAGGAAAACGAAGCTTAAGACGACCCCCCACCCGATGGACTGACGACATTGTAAAGATCGCAAGAATTCGGTGGATGGAGAGGGCTCAAAATCGTTCTTCCTGGAAATCTATTGGGGAGGCCTATGTCCAGCAGTGGACTTCCTAAAGGCTGGTATGATATTAATGAAGTTTTTGTTTTGTTTTTAGTTTTTAAAATGTAAATATTTCTTTACAAATTTTAACCTTTGAAACTTTGAAATTTGAAAATTTGAAACTTTGTCAGGGGTCATTTTTAAAATTATATAACCAGCACAAAGATCAATATAAAAACCGTTGACTGTCAATCAATCATCAGTAGACATTTCGGTTCACAATATTTAAGAAAAAAAAAATAAAAAAAAAAAATAGAAATATAGATTATTTAGATGATAAAAACACGGGATGAATCTGCGTCAACTCGGTTCGGTATCCGTAACAAAATGATCAATAATCATACCAAAAGTTTCTTCTTCTTGGACTTGGGTTAAGAGGAACAGGCATTCACATTCACCTAGCATGTTTGACAGTTCAAAAAATTCATCATGATTTTATTATATACGAAAAAATGGGTTTGTTATAGCTCAAACCAACTATTTTGTTGTAACGAATATGATAGAAACTCTTCTTTTTGAACACTTACACTCAGAGACTAAGCTACTAAAAATATGCCTTTATCAATATTTCCTGCAACTTTCCCGTTTTATTCTTACTCTAGTTCTGATTGTTCAAAGGCGGACTGGCCGGCCGATACAAAGAGATAAATATTAATTTTCAATTTCCGACGGACCCTGATGAGTAAATGCTCTTTTTCTGATAGCGCCCTCTTCTTTTGACGTAGGATTAGAGTGCTACAAAAAAACAGATTTAGGTAGAATTATTTGAGTTCAAAACGCAATTAGACTTCGCTTTGATACTAGTCGCGAGGAAAAACACAAAATAATATTTTTTCTAACATTATCACTAAAAAAAATATGAGGCAAGTAGGTCATTTTGCTTTTTTGTATTTTAGATTCTGGTAATGTTACTAGAGATCAAAAAAATATGGTAGATGTTTTAGTAAAAAGAAAAGAAAGATTTTTTAGTTAAAACTTTTTATGTATTGTTTGTTTTGGTTTGCAGTTAGGCAATTTTTTTTTTCTTTATAATTACGTCCAATTATCTACTATTTGAAACTCAAACTCAAATATGTTTTATCAATTACAATCACAAGGATTATTTTGAATATTTGAATATAATCATTTATTTTTAATAAATCGTGTTAAACATAAAAAAAAAATATTACGTAACATAACGTAAAATCGCACGATTTTACGTAAAAACACACTCCTTTTTAAATATCAAGTTAAAAGGAAATATATAAGAATTCAACATGGGAAAGCCATGAGTGTTTGATAAACACCAAATAAATGCGACATCATTATATTATTTTATCAAATATCGGAAATTTTATAAAAACATGCGAAAGTATTGTAAATAAGGAAGTATTATTAATACTACCTGTTTTAGGGCATAGAGACATAATATTTGAATTCTTCGTTTGTCATTTCATGAAGTAACATAGCTAATTTAGTAATTTTTTTACTCGTTTATTGCATGTTTTATTCAGTAATCTTAGCGGAATTTTAATGAATAAATTGTGACTACAGGACGGGTATGGACAATTGAATTAAATGTGTATTGTGGTGCAATGTGATTTGAACGACGTGGAATCCCAAGAAAATTCTAGATGGCTATTCCGCGTGACGTCTAGAATTGACAATTGATCATCGACTAAGACTTTAACAGGCAAATTGACCATAAACACTTGACACTGGCAACATTGGCATTATAATGTCTAATGCCATAAACAAAGTAGAAGAAGACATGATATTTTATTCTATAGAATAAAAAGCAGTAATTTCTACACAAATAACGTAATTTTTCAAGAGCGAAAGTAATGTGGGTAACGTGGGATATTATAAAAAAAAATCTAAGATAACATAATTTGATGACGAAAATGACGATCGATTACGAATTTGTGACGATATTATAACAAAACAAATCCACTTGACATTGGAAAAAGTTGTCATCATGACAAATGCCATTATAAGAAGAAGAAGTACATACAATTTAACTTTTTGTAACGACGGCCATTATCCGCACAAGGATATTTGACATTTAATTTCTTTACAACCGCAACTTGAGAGGTTAAAAAATGTATCTATATACTTATATATTAAACAATTGATGTTACCTAATAAAATAAAATCTCTCGTGCAGATTACAGAAAACAATTAATATCTGAGAAGATATAATCCCGCTCCGTAATTTCCTAGAGACATCTGATCCCAGACGTAATCGGATTTGGCTGATCGAACACCGTCCGTTATTGGGTTTACCATTATTTTCGTACGCCACGCAACGAGACATTGATTTTAATGAGATTGCCTTATTTCGGTAGATATTTTTATTGGCTCTTTTTGGAGAAGCTACAATTAAACATAGATATTTCAAATTCAATGTAACATAAAAAATGCATAAATTTATCAATTGAATTTTTATTAAGAAATAAGCTTAAAAATAAGAAAATAAAATAGTAAGTACTAATCGTATTTTATTTAACCTTTAAATTTACAAATATACATTCTATGTACATCAAGTAGGCATACAATACTTATGTTATAGCTACTTAATAGTAAACTAGTCACACTACATCCTCGAAACTTGGCTCACATATTATAAATAATTACCGTAATTGTATTTGGTAGGCATATATTGTTAGCTTGGTCTGCGATAAGTGTATAGGTATATAATGTACACGGCTGAAGTCGTAACTCCCAACTAGGTATTCCCTGTATTTGGGATATCAGTGCTCCCCCTGAAAAATAGTTTAAGAAATTTAAAAGCAGATATATAATTTAGCTGCTAAAATCTGTAGGCACACTAGTTTGGACTTTGGTACGGGTTATGATAGGTAATATATATTGTGGGTGTTTGCGGCTGAGCGAAGAGGTAAGTGGTAACATAAATAAGATAAATTATAATAAAAGAGACACCCGGGTAGCGTGTCATGACGACGTTGTACATAAATATTGACTCCGATAGATTGTAGTTAGGTAGATACCTATCTACCCACCTACAATTAATCAGTTAATTAATTATATGTATTTACTAGCTGGTGCCTCGTCTGCGCAGGATTAGTACTTCATGTAATTCTAACGGTTTTTGTAGCGCACGCTAGAATGGCTCACAGATGGCAGATTTTTTTCCTACTTTCTTGACACTTATCGTTATATTTTGGACAATTCACACAGTATCTATATAAATTATAGCCTTTGTGTTATTCTGATGTATGAGCTATATTATTGTATAGTTTTATTAAAATCCATTTAGTAGTTTTTGCGTGAAAGAGTAACAAACATACATACAAACTTTCACGTTTATAATATTAGTAAGTAAGTAAGTATTAGTATCCAGTAAGGAAAGGATTGTCTTGCTGATAATGCAATACGCAATAAATACCTGTTAACTACTAAGCGTATATATTATAATCACGTATTAGCTAACGTATTGTTTTATCTTTTATCATTATTCAATATTTTTATTTATGTTTTTGTTTCATTTTCTTGCTCCTTCTCTTACCGTTATCACCAGTGTAAATTCAAAAAATGATCTTTCTAGGATATTATAGGCCTACCATAGGTTAAATAAGGCAACGTGGATTGTTTTTGTATGGTCTGCGGAGTGGGAGCACCTGGTGACCTGTAACACAGGTTTCGCAAACCTATCTCAGGCACCAGTCTCTCGCAAAACAGGTCTACAATTTGAAAAACTCACCAAATACTTAGCCCTAAGTACTTATATGATACTTTGTGAGAGAAAATGAATGAATTTTGTTATTTTGAAGTGAAAGCTTCTTTTAGCGCGGTACGCATATTTTTAATTGAGGTAAAACCTCTGGATTCGCGACACCGTTACCGTTTTTAGGGTGAAACGCAGGGCTGCCGCGCTTGCCCCATTAGTTATTGTGTAACGCAGTATTGTTATTATATATTATGGCACAAACTATTTTTATAACCAATCAAAAATACTTACCAAGCTTATGGCATTAAATTTTTTTGTGACTATAGTAATGGATTCAATAATAAAAAGCCGCTTAAGTCAAGCGCAGAAGTTCTGATTATTTGCATATTGCAAAAAAGTTTCCATTAATTTTAGCAATAAACGTTTTATTTTTAACAAACAACTAATAATGTGATAAGAAAAAGAGTTAATAAATAAGACTTGAATAGTTTCAACACAAAAATAGTTTAAAAAACAAAAACCAAACAAGAAAATTAATGTGTGTACGTTAATCTTAAGTTAAGTAGAGTACAAAATGTTTATCTATTTATTTATTTATTTATTAAATTCACAAAACAGATTACAATCAACACAGCGTTTTAACTAAAATTTGTTATAATCTATTTATTGCTCTCGATTCGTAATCAAATATGTGAATACTTATGACAAAATTACAGTGTTACATGCAAAAGAGTTATTATACCCTAAACTAAGAACCAACTATGGAAATTATACATTATTAGTATCGTGTAAGACTTTATAAGCGCACCGCTTAAACCTACTGATACAGTTATTAAAGACATCTTGATTATGAGAAGTAGCCAACTCGAAAATAACGAAATTATGCGATCAAACGTAAGTACGTGATGTAAAACACCTTCATTATTACTTCGTCAAATTTTAAACATGAATGCCTCTGACTACTGGACCTCGAGTAACTCTTCAAACATAGAAGCCACTGACAGAAGTACAGGACCTCGTGATTTGGAGCGTCCGATCCATCAAACATGGAGATCTAATTCACCTCCACGCGTCGTCAGTAACCCAATTACAGGCGCGCTCACCACTACCGGCACGTGCGATTTATCGTCCCTGGCTCTGGATCTATTTGATTTAACAGAAGCGGCTAAAATGGCTTTACAACTAGACATTCAAAAACAGTAAAAAGGGATATTAATCATAGATATATCTATGATATCCCACAGTCGAATTGACACTGACATTGTTAGCGTGAGCCGATAACTTTGAAATGTTGGTCATTGTCAGCCACGTAAAGGGGCTGATCTTCCGATCTTTAGATCTTCCAAACAAAACGAAGTAATATATAATAAAATAAATATTGGCGGACAATGCACACAACACCATCTAGACCAAGACTAAGCATAGCTTATATTGTGGTGACCAGAGTATCATAATATTATACATTATGATACTTTATAAGCCCAGACAAAAAACCAGCACCTATGTTCACACAAATGTTTATCCTAAGAAAGAATCGAACGCTCAACCTACAGCACAGAAGGCAACGCTACTACCAACTGAGCTGACAAGCCTGTCAGGATTATGTAATTTTAGGCGTGGTTTGCGCGATAACTGCTGTCAAATACACATTTTACGCTAATAGTTATCTGCTATAGGCGTACTTCGAGCAGGTAAGCGACAGGCGAGGAATAGGCAGGGGCTGGCTTCCGTATTAAGAGATATGGTTTGACTAGCTTAAAGACAGGGAAACGTCCTTCTACGGTTTGCTACGGTCTGGCTACAAATCAGAGTCACTATTGATGTCTACATCTGCAGAACGTCGAAGTTATCATGGAATAAAGTTCCAACCTACTAAACGACATGTTAATCTCGATCATAAGGAAGTACGTAAGATGAAGTACCGACTGCACAATAACGGAGCTGACCGTACCGAATTCCGGCAGTTCGTTTCCTTCGCCAGACATCATTCGGAACTGTTGGCTCTGCTGTAATAACATGCGCGCTCATTAAAAATCTATAAGGATGAACTTTACCACAGTCCTGTAGTGAGTTCTTTCATTCGGAACCATGCAAAAAATCAATGCTTATATCTCGATTAAAACTCAATTCTTAAAAACATCGAGGAGACAGCTGAAATTAATACTACAAAACGACGTCTAATAACTCAGTGCCAAGATCGTCCGTATCGGTTTGTATTACAGCAGAACAAGTACAAAACATCAGCCAGACGCATCACATGTGCGACATAACGTCCTTGGCTACATCCGATATCCGATTCTCACACGCTCGCGACATCATTCAACCATTAAATCATTTATGGAATCATGATTTTATGACAACAGTAACTCATTGGCTTAAGTCGTAGCTTTGGAAAAGGCTTTGACGACGGTCTTCTTCTTATCGTCTCACTAATTATGAACAAGTGTGGTGAAAGGATTAAAGTGCGCCTCAGAGAAACCATGCACTTGAGAACAGTATAACCTGGTTTAAGAAACGAATCTTAAACTCACTAGCATATTACGAGTATGTGCGAGTGAGAGGGTATCACTAAAACCTGTATGGCGATTATGGAACTTTTGATACAATCAATTTCTATCAATTTCGATTAGTACTAAGCATTATTTTAATCAATAGCTTGAGTATTACGTACGGTACGTGTCCATTCATACACGTATGATAGCATGTGTTACAATAAACATCAACCTTCCGTAATACCAATTCATCAACAGCAACTGAAAGCTGTTAGTATCAATGTTTTGATAGTATCAGAGTTACATAATCGCCCGGCAGGTGGTAGGACAACACAGCATGAGTCCGTCTCGGTGGATTCCACCACAGTGACAGATATTCTGCCTCCAAGCAGTATTGCGCAAGTATTACTGTCTTTTGGTTCGAAGGACTCTGGAGCAAGTAAAATAACTGGGTAACCAGACAAATCAAAAATATCTAGGGCCGGCAACGTACGTGTGACACTTCCTGTTGCAAGCATAGGTTACGGTTACCACTTAATATCAGGTGGGCCGTATGCTTGTTAGCCAATTTAGTTGTATAACGCCATCTATGATCGCAAAGATGATAAAGCTACATTTTGTTAGTGTCATTTTATTATTAGAGTCATTTTCGAAGGAAAGAATTTCGGGGTGACATTTATTTTAGTGATATTAGAATACAAATTGCAATGATTCACGACTCTACACATATAAATTAGACACAGTTCACTCTATTCTATCCACCGTTGATGTCCATTCTCTACAGGCAGTTTTAGTCGCATCAAATTGATCTCTGGGATAATTAAAATAAGGTTTATATTACAATTCCTTTTTTCTATCGATCTCTTGCGTCGGGAGTTGAAATCAAGATTCAAAAGCGTTATAAAAGGCGAAAGATTCCTGGGTCCCCATTAGGCTAATGGCTCGCACGTGGCACTCGCAAATCCCTTGGTCGTGTGAGGCGATTTGCGGGCCAAATTCATAATTAATGGCCCTTTGAAGCGGTTGGGCCAACAAGGAGATGATTAGTTGATTGCGCAGGATTTTTGGGTGGTGACAAAGGTTCTCAAGCGCAAAGATTCGCTGGTAATTTTTTAAAATGGGCTTTGTTTATTTAAGAGATTGTCGTGCAACTAAGGTTAATGAGCAACGCTGATTCTAATGCGACGAATTAAGAGAGATTCTCAATATTACCAATTAGCTGCTGCCCGCGGCTTCGCACGATTGGTACCTACATAAAAAGCAGCCTATGTTCTTCTCCAAAATCACATATACTCGTGTCTCTATACCAATATTTATCAAAATCAGTTTAGCGGTTTAGGCGTGAAAACGTAATAAACAGACAGACAGAGTTACTTGCGCATTTATAATATTAGTTATTATGTTACGATTGGATATTTCCCTTCGAAATTGTATGGACGCTGTATCAGTGCTCTCAAAGGGTGATGGAAAAGATCGTGAAAACTAGGGAACTCTAAGAACTAAACATTTGAGGAGAGGTCTACCAAACATGTGGAATACAGTTATGTGTATGATGGATTGTATAATAGACGATATAACTAAGAAAGGAGTAAGTATTGAAATTACGACTGATAAAGAAAATGTAAGAAAAAAACATGTTGTGCGGACCCCACTAGGCGTGATAAGGACCGGATGCTGCAGACGATAATAATGTTTTGTCTAAAAGTCATGAAAACAATCATTAACAAACACAAACGCATACACACACACACACAAACTCAAAAACAGCTTACAGCTGGTCGTGTTCCTTATTTCTTGTGTTCTTTTAGTTTTATTTTAGATTTTAGATTTTTATTTTATTTCTCCTGGATTGTCCTCCTTGTGTCTTGCCTTGTTTAAGTGTTATCTGTTTTGTCTTGTCTTTATGTAGTTTGTGGAAATCATGAATCTTATGCCTCTGGTCTCCCGCAATACAGGCTTGCCCTAGTGCGGGGACCATCAGTAATTCTGAAAACACTGTTTTTTATATTGGCAAATAGTAAGTATTTGTATTGTATTTGTATTAAGCTCGAATATAATGCTCTGTCCATTGAATATGTAACAGTTCCCGTAAAATTCAAGGAAAAGACAATCAACTAGAATCTGCCTTGATTGACCCAAAGTTTTAAATCCTAACCTAAGCCCATTAGACCTTCCTGTACCAACTTACTCAATTGCGAAAGCCGATGACTTCAAAGGCGGCGTAGATCAGTCCAATAGACGTGAATCATGGGTTGATTATTGTTAATTTGCCGACTGAAAGATTTTTAGATTATACTAGAATTAGGTCAGCTGTATCTGAATCACAAAAGCCTGGGTGCCTACCACTGAGTTACTAACCTAACCTAACTTGGGATTTCAGCCAATTTCATGCCATATGGCATGAAATTGGCTGAAATCCCAATGGCATATTTGTTGATATCGGCTAACTCGATCTAATTTCGTTCTCACGGTACCCTTGACGCCAATTTGACTTAACGTATCGAGATTTTGACAGGCATAAAATCAGTAAACATATTCGTTTCATGAAACTTACTACCTAGTGTCGTGCCTTTGACGTTTCGTAAATAGTAATATTTCAATCTCGACTTTGTTCCACTTTGGTCTCGACTTTGCCAGTTGTGCAAGGTCGAGAACTAAGTTGCGCATCTTGGAATTGTAACTGTATTGGAATTTAGTGAGATTGAGATTAGTATTGGAATGGCCGGTAGACCCCCCGATTTTCTGATTGTTGTCACTAGTCAAGGTTCTTTTTCAGGGTCCCTATGTCCACAAACCCTCTCGCTACGTCCACTCTTAATCAGGCCTTTTGCAAACGGACTGTTTATCGTGGTGAAATTTTGCACGGGATTACGTATTGGTACCCTCTACAATGTTAGCAAACATGGTTTTTAGGGATGACTCCTCTACGTGTGAAGTAAATTGTTTTTTTTACGTTAAATCCTCAATATGTGTTCATTAAATAGGTCTTTTGATTCAGAGATTTATTTGATATTTATTAGGCTTTGAAGTGTAACTTTTATAGTCTAGTGTTCTCTACTAAACCGTTGTTTAGGAATACCTGAAACGTTATTAAAATAGTAGCATATAACAGCATATTATGATGAAATTATAAGGAAAATTATAACATTTAGTAAGGCTTTACTAGATAATGAGTAACCAGGTTTGTAATCTTAAAAAAATATATGCAAGCTTCACTCTCTGTTATTTTGCTAACTAGATGGCGTTGAATTGGTTTAGCACCTAATTTCAGCCTCGGAGGACAATCAAACGTATACTTCATTATACGAGTAAATAAAGATGTAAAAAAAACTTCCTAGAATATCAAATAGACATTTCGAATCGTTGAAATTATATCAACACTCTTTGACGCCACTCTACCGAGGTTTTATTCATGTAGGTAAGAACTGTATTTATAATCATGACATTATCATTTTAATTAGGTATATCGATGGCAAAAACAGGAAAACAGTTGTAAACTGATTTCGCGGATAGCGGACATGACGTCAATTATTTAATTGGGCTCCTTAGGCCCCCATTCAATTCAATTCAATTCAATTCATTTATTCATCTTTAGACAAAATACAATGTTCTTAGACATGTCTTACAATAGTTATAATATATAAGTGTATCTAATTTAAGTAATTATATGAGTATAATTTTCCATACATAATTATTTATCAGCAAAAGCATCGTCATGTATATATTAAGGTTCACTTATAAATACCTATCTAACAAGTATCACATTGAAACACTGATAAAACTAGATATTCTAACCTAACCTTAACCTAGGTACACACGACAAAAGACAAGAATCATTTATTAAAAGTAAACATTTTTTTATCCGCAAAAACTTCATCCATTTTATAATAACTCTTATGTATTAATTGATTTTTTACATACTTTTTGAAGTGGGCCCATACACGCACCATGCGTATGTGGGCCTTCTCGTTACGATGCGTATTAATAAAATGGGGGGCAATTTCACAGTTTAGAATTTTTATTCTTCACACAGCATCATCTGGCCTCAAAGTATGGGTTATGGGTACCACATGACTGATATACTACTTACATACTTTTTATTATAATTATTTTTAATAGAAAAACAGATAAAGGCAGATCATACAAACATTTGACCCGCGGCGAGAATCGAACCCGTGATCTTCAGTGTCTTAGGCAGGTCTTCGCTTACTACACCACATAGGTAGGAATATAACTCCAATATTTTATTTCGCAAAATCTTCCTACTCGGCTTCAACTCCCTTAGCATACAGTCAACAATGCCCGACAATGGTTATTGCAACATCCGAATTGAACCGAATTAAAAAAAATACTCGTTAAATGCCCGTTGATACCCGTTGAATACTATTGATGAGAACCAATATTGTAGGAAATTTAATTCTGAACAACATTTGTTAAAACCATTTTTCGTGTGAAATTGAAAATAAACGAGTTATTCAATAAACAAAAATTACCCTTAAAAATCAAGATGGCGGATGACGCAACGGATTGAGTACCATGCAAAACTAAATTTAGACTGCCAGTGACCCCCCCCCCTCCCCAACGAATTCCGAAGGAAAATTGCAACTTGATTTTTTTCCGGGTTTACCCCCTTTTTCGAGCTAATTCGACTGGGCTAGTTATAAACACACGCAATGTGTTGGTAAAAGAAACTATGTGTTGTTTAAATCTGTTTAGTGGTTTATTAGATATGTAATTACCTTTGAGGGTTACGCGATATAAATTCTGATCACGAAGGTTAATAAAATTATCTCGCATACTGTTACGGGGTCGTGTTTTGTTATATACACCACACATTTCTGACTATTGGTCCTACTGGACATACAACGTTTCAAGATAATGTACTAACTATAATTACGTTCTAAAAACTAAAATGGAAACCGACTTTATTTACACTACACTAAATTTCGTTTTACTTGGATGACATATCTTACAGATATTTTGGTTTATATAACCAAATTATTTTGATTCAACCGATTTTGATGAAATTTCTATGGGGTCAATCGGAAAGTATATCCTCTCACATAAAAAAATATTTAGTTTAGAAAGGTAATATTTATAACACTATTGTTAATAAACTGAATTTATATACAGAAATGTACAGAATAATCTCTTTATTAAAATAAAAATTTATGTTTCTAAACGCATAACTCGAGAGCGGCTCGAGCAATTTGGCAATTTTTTTTTTGTATGTTCGTTAAGGCCCACGGAAGGTTTTAATAATAATAAGTGTCTAGGGAATAACATAGGTATTACATTGGTAGATAAATTATCCATATTCCTCACATATCATATCTCTGGGTTTTTCCTGGCTTTCTCATGGTGGACAGCTCTAACACTACGACATATAGTTACTGTGGAAACCATACCTACACCATATCGATGGCAAAAACAGGATAAATTAGCACAAACTGATTACTAAATTTAATATGGTCAAGGACTTTTGTTATTTGGATTTAATTGAGATTATAATTTTTATTCCGGTCAATAATATTATTATATATTGAGCTCTATCAATGTACAAAAAATATGCCGGACATTTTACACAGCATCATTTAGTCCTAAAGATATGCAGAGCTTGTGTTATGGGATCTCATAACTGATAATACAGTATATATACCTATATATACAATATATATATATACAAAGACAAGACAGCTTTCTGCGTCTCCGGCGGGCCTTCGCCCCAGAGGTCGTCGCTTGTCTTCAAATATAATGATAAACAGTATTTGATAATAATTTTTAACAAAAAAAAACAACTTCAAACTAAAATATAAAAATTCACCTGACTGTCCTTCGTCTTCATCATCAGACCTCTGACAGTCACAACCCAAAATCTAGGTGTAAAGTTCTCATTAATAGAGCCCAAAAACCAAGTAATTGCTGTAAATCATTGAGGAGTTCCCTCGACTGTATTTCGGGTCCATCATCAGATCGACTTCAGACCTTTACTAGTAGTGCTTTAAAATACTTTATAAGCAATTTACAAACGCACTAGTCGCCACTACGATTTTCGAAGGTTCCCCTCGATTTCTCTGGGATGCCATCATCAGATCCTGGTTTTCTTATCATGGTAAGATAAGATAAGAATATACCCTTAAGATATCTCCTTTCCAACAAAGGAATCATTAAAATCGGTTCATAAACAACGAAGTTATGCGCGAACACACAAAAAAAAATATATACGGTCGAATTGAGAAACCTCCTTATTTTGAAGTCGGTTAAAAATGAGTCCGTACAAACCATCGGTCACCTCTTGTCATGCGTATAACTGATGCGTTTATGTCAAGGTTGTGTAGTCAAAACCAAAGAGCTGCTACAAAAAGCGCACTGGCAATTGCCACCAATTGAGATTCCGCCCAGAGAAAACATTCAATCTCGTACAATTAACACCTTTTAACCCGTTCCCAGTTCGCACGACAATCAGCCGATGCCATTGAATTGTACAATATAATTGTTGACAAACTGTTTTGTGTGCTTCTGGAAACAATAGTTAACCAATCTACTAATCTGAAAGAGTATTTTGAGATCCCAACTAGGTCACGGACTGTGGCTACGCGACTTCTTTTATAACTGGAGCCGTCAAGTATTTTATCATAATCTGTAAATGCTTGCAATACCATAGGCCTAATGATAGATAGATCAACAATTAGCATTAAAGTTGTACAATTGGCGGCCTTATCGCTAAAAGCGATCTCTTCCAAACAACCTTTGGACAGGACAGGACAGACAAAAAACAAAAAATATATAATAATTCTTTGCTGAGTCTATATAAAAATAGTTAATTTGTATATTCGCCCAGTTATTTCACTGTTATATTCTTCAACCCTAAACAGAGATATGCTTAAACACTACTCCTTGGAGAACATTTAAGTCGGACTCTTGCTGAGGAGTCGTGGGTTTAAATATAGACGTGCATTAATAATTTTTTTATTTGAAAAACTATGTGCGCTTTTTCTAGAACTACTGTCAGTGAAGATAAACATCGTGAGGAAACGGGCAGGTCGTACAACCTAAAAAGTTCGTGCCAAGTGCACGAAAGTAGTCTCTGAGGCGCACTTTAATCCTTTCTCCACACTGTTTCTGAAATATCTAGTGACACGATAAGAGGAAGAAGACTGCTGAAACGTTCCCATACATTTGCCATCTCCTCATTTTGTCAGATCACAGCCTGAGATAGGAGTATGCGAAGTTACAATGTTCTCCATGGTCGTCTTTATTTGGATAGGTGTTTGACAACCTCTATGGCGCAATGGGCAAAGGCCCGCCTGAGACGCAAAAGCTTGCGGATTCGATTCCGCCGTGGGACATATGTTTGTGTGTAAATATTAGGCTCAGTTCTGGATATTTTTCTATAAATTTATTTACAAAAAAATGTATATGTAGTATATCAGTCATACACATAACACACTACTTAGCTAGACGATCCTTTGTGAAATGTCCAGCATTATTTTAGGTCATGGAGTCCTTCGAGCGGCCTATAACTCCCTCAACAGACTTGGCCGCTGACTCATACAAATTTACTACACAAAACATACTAAACCATATCATGAATGGAGAATCCGCGAAGGTCGTTTTCATTGCGAAATATTCACACAGTACATTGATGAACCACGATTTAATTTACGACTAGATCTGTAGATCAATTAAAGTGGCAGATGACAGTGACTAACATGCGTAGGAGTCGTGGCGGGCATCGTGGGAATCGCTGGTAGACATTAGACATTGGCCAGACGATGCCCGAAATTGAATGGAATAAGAATGCCAGTAAATAGGTCACGATCTGTCACAAAATCAGTCTATATTTCTCGATAGGTACCTTTCCATTTCATCAAATTTTCACGGTCTAAACACGCCTCTATTTCATGACTATTTTATTTATTTTGCCCCGAAATTTATTTTGGCATCGAATTTCGAACTTGCGTAGTAGTATTTTTTAAACTATCGCGATCGAATCAAAATATATAATTTTTTCAATATATTATTAAAGTCGACAATAAACACGTCTTTTTATGCAGTTTGTCAACCTTGGTGGGATGATCTTGACACTTTCGAGTCGGAAGGATTTGTAGGAGACAAAATAGATGACAAAAAAATAGTGGACAATGCACACAACACTATCCAGCCCTAAACTCAGCTTGTATTATGGGAGCCAACTGACTTATAGAATACATATATATTTTTAAATACTTATGATACTTTATACCACCTAGACACAGAATAAACACCTATGTTTAACACACAAATGTTTGAACTGGGAGGAAATCGAACCCTCAGCCTACAGCGCAGAAGGCAGAGCTACCAACTGAGCTGACATGCCAAACAGATAATTTGAGATATTTATGTTCATCTTTGCACGTAACAAATCGCACACACCAATGTTGTGTAAAGAATTCGAAGGAAACTCGGATGTTAGTCACAGCATTCGTTTCGTCCGAGAGTAGGCGTGAGAGACGTGAGACCGTCTCTAGTTTAAGATTTAATAGGACTTGTTACAAACAATGAGTCAGCCAACTTCATGGGTGCGTTCTTGTATATTTCATTGGCAGTATATTTTCAGCATTGAAGATTCTACTACCTAACTTACTTTTAACATTAGATAAATAATAAGAAAACAAATTAATTCAATTAACTAACTATCTATTATAATGTTAAAAGGATCTCCTTCACAATGGCTTTGATATAGAAGGATATAGATAGTTGGGAAATTTAAGGTGGATCTGAGCCCTGAATTGGGACGGTGTAGTTTTACAAATCTTACCTATTAGACTTGCAATCCAGCGTTTACCCAGCATTTTAATGTATGCTTAAAGGTATCAAAGCCGTCACAGTGTTAGGAGTCTGTTATATAACAGAAAAGTCATGAATCAATGCAAATATGATGACATAACGTCAACGTCAACTTTTTTAAACATCTACCCTCGGCTTCGCACGTGTTTGATTTACATAAGAAGTGACTTGCAATAGCTAGGTTGCTATTGCAGGTCCCATGGAAAATTATAAAATCAATAATTAATAATCAATAAAACATAATCACTTAACATTGGTTAAACTGTCATCAAGACGAAGAAGAAGAGAACGTTGTATTTTGTACAGTGTGTAAACGCGCACTAAGAAAATTATTTTTGAAATGCAACCCCTAAAAAGCGCTAGTTCCTAGTTTGTCCGAAGTAACGTTTAGTTCCGCTAATGAGTCGAGTATAAAACTAATGTGAATTATACCGCGTTTTGTATGGTTCGAGAATTTCAATCGAGTTCACTTCTATTATCAGTTAATTCTCGACACATCTAAATGAGTCCTAAAACTACAATTTTCAACTGCGTAGATGCCTAATATTAACTAATGACTACCTATAGCTTATGCGGAAAGCTAACGGAAACGGTGATATGAGTATCTTTGAACACCGTACGAGTTTTTTATCATGTTTTTGAGTAGGTACTTAGGCACCCACCTACCTAATTAGGATGATAAAAATCGTGTTTTTCTGCTCACATTTGGGGCTATTATTCCAATCGCCGTACGACCCATGAACACCGATTTTGTTGCAAACAACACAATTAGCATTTGTTGAAAATATCGCACCTAATCAGCGACTTCCTTTTCGGAGAACACGAACTTAATTAAATACTTTGTTATCGGTTAGAATTCTGCTAATAATCCGGTGGTCAGGAAGGCGCGACCCGGGTGACCCACGTGCTCGTTGGAAAAGAAGGAATCATTATTCAAGTTACAGAAGCCTTGTGTTACGAGATAAGAGCCGATCGGTAGACGGCATGTCACCACGATAACTTTCAAGAGCGTGTCTTTGTTTTGGTGCAGAATTGTGTTGGACCATCTGTTAGAAACAAAGTAAATCAAGAAACGCTTTAGATATTTTTATTCATGACTCGTTTTTTTGATTACACGAAATTTTGACGCGCTGTTTTCATAATCAGACTTCGTTATAACCTTGTCTTTTTTTGAAATGTATACCTTGGATTGACCTCTGAAATTCTTCCGAATATCCCTAATATAACTAACCCATGCTTGGAGGGTACTATAAGCTGTCGATCACGGCATTTTAAAAGTAACAAGTAACAAAGGCGTCTGGGCGATCTATTAACTCCATCACCAGATTGGGACACCCAACGAAGTAGTCAAAACTTGAGGAATGTGGAAATCTCTATTATGCTCGAGAAATATCAAACCTATTTCGGTATTTAATCTTGCAATAAATATAAAGATTTATTTATAAATGTATGACATAGCAAGATAATCGGTTTCCGTTTGGAATTCTAGATTGCTCGTGCCCTGGTTGTAGCAATAATCGGGCTCTGTGCCTGGCCAGTGACCACCCGTACAGCATAGCGTAACGTGACACCAAGCCGATGATAGAAACTTTAGAGATGGTTTTGAATAACATTTTCTCAAGTAGTTTTTGCTATATCCCTACATTTAGGAACAGTAGCATGCGCCACTAACACTAAAAAAAAATTTTTCATCTCATAAAAAATCTTGTTTATAGTGATAATTATGTAAATAACCATAAAAGATTTAAAAGATGTCTAGAAAAATATTTTCTAATGTTTTCTAGCACAAAACTGAAGACAACAATAACTGCAGAATGTAAACGAATTTTTTTTTATTGACCTACTTTGTCTTATTTGCTGTACATAGTTCTCGAAATCCTTCCTTTCTTCCCGATCTTAATTATTATCACTTACATGTTTTATATAAATTAAACTATTTGTATTTTTATTGGTTTCCAAATTTTCCCAGTGAATATGTAAGATTTTAGTGAGACAAAAATATTTGAACCCATTATCCAGTCTAAGACGATCATAAACAAATAAATAACTAAAATAAATAATTAAAAATAAATAAAGAGTATAAAAAAAACATTACGAAAAATATTTTTAGACAAAACATTTTGCAGAAAAGTGGACTCTGTTTTATTAAGGTCAGTGAAAATAATTAGTTGTCTATTGGCATATCATAGCTTTTTATCTTATGTTGAAACTTTAATGTATCATGGTATAAGATCCATATATCAGCACATCTTATTAACATAAGTTCATGTTAAACGCAAGCAAAACCACGAAAAGGAGCCGTTCATAAAATAATTAATTAACCACGAGGCCTTAAGATTAGTAAAGCCTTTGTATGCATTCATCCTGCTACAATCTGCTTGAATTATACGTTCGTTTTAGGTACAAAAATATTAAGCGAGGTTTGTATTGACGGTTGCGGACGGTATCCTATCGATTTTTAAATTACTGTTTAAAAGGAGTGTATAGTTTTGTATATTTTTGTAAAATGTTAACCTAGTAAGTAAGTTTTAGTTATGTTAAATCCTACTTTATAATTTTAAGTGCCTCTTCAAATGGATTCATTATGTATTTTTACTTTTACTTATAGTTTGGGTTAATTGTCAATTATTATTTATTAATATGTGTTCTATTGCAATAACTTTGTATGATACATAATAGGGAAGTTTACTGTAACACAAGTCAAGTCAAGTCAAAAGATACTTTATTAAATACAATCACAAGTATCACTTTGAAACGTCTTACATACTAGGTTAATTTAGGTGCCAATTCATCCTAACCCAAGCCCGAGAAGAATTGGCAAGAAACTCGTCTTGGTCCTAGCGCTTTTTTGCATGATCTATCTTATAACTACCTTAACTACGAAATACTAATGCAAAAGAGTTTATACATTTCAAGTGTGTCGGTTAATTGTCTGACGGCAGAGCGACATGAGGCCATGCATTCTGATCAATAATATAGTCATTTATATTATAATAAGCTCTCTTCAAAAGTCTACCTTTTATTTATGCTTTAAATTTCTTAATAGGTAGTTTAGTAGCATTTTCAGGAAGCTTATTAGCACAGTGCACAGTGCACAGTACAAGCATAGTGTAAACTAACACAGGAACCAATGCATCCCTAACTCTGTTACCTACAAAAAATATTTGAAATAAAACATTTTGTATTTTTGTATATTTGTATTTGGTTAGAGAATTTCTTATATATAAAGCATAGTGTGCGTATTCAACGTGAAATAAGCCAATTGGATTCGCTTTCCCTGTGTTTTCTTTTACTGCATTTGGAGAATTCATTTCTATCTTTTTCCATAATTAGCTAGCGTGGTGTTAGTATGGTCTGACTTTATCATCTGTCAATTATTAAAGACGGCAAGTGCAACGGATTTAAATAAAAAAAATAGCAACATAACCCTTACATTAATAACATTTACCTACTATATATCGGATTCGGAGCTGGGTCTCAGCTGCCTAATGCAGTCTAAGGATAAAAAAGCTAGACTCATAATAACTTAAGTACCTAAGTAAGAAACGTAAGTACGATCACATTACTTTAGTATAACATTTTGAAGCCGCTCCATGCCTTTCTGTTCATTCAGTGATCGATTTGAAGTACCAGCTAATTACAACGAATGAATGAACTCGGTCCCATTGATGACCAATAAAGCAGTATTGTCTCGGCGGACGCGGCGTCTTTCTAGTGATAACGCAATCTATGTTGGTGGTCACTCAATGATTGGATTCTTTGCATTTTTTTATTTAAGCTGGTGTTTCTGTTAGCAGCAAAGATCTCAGTTTCAAAATGTCTAAAATGTCTTATGGTGAGTAAAATGTCAGAAAAAATATTTGTTCGATTCAACCATAAGCAATCAAGGCCGCAAGCAAAAGCAAGTCTACAACTATATATTAATAAATAAAAAACTTCTTATTACCTTTTAATTAGTTACATAACAAACGTAACGGCTACGTAACTAATTAACGTATCGTAGCAAACGGCCCAGTTAAGGAGTGATAATACCTAAAGTACTTACATACTTATGTGTTCACAAAAAGAGCTCTCTGAGGCGCACTTTAATCCTTTCACCACACTGGTAAGATATAGCTAGTGATATGATAAGCATGCGGCCAACCCAGGACATGGTTATTTGGTCTAATTCGGCCAGTAAACTCACTTACAGATTCAGATTACGTGAATGACGTGTCTAATAAACACGTTCATACGGTAAGTAGTGCAGGCGCCGCCAATTACGACGCCCCACTCGACATGCGACCGACTATGTCCGCACCCAGCTCGTCAGAATTGAGTGAAACTTGATATTTTATCAATAAACATGATGAGTTTTATGAAGATTACGAGAGGATTTGATGGGGACTAGCTAAACATGAGTATGGCCGTGTCGTCTATGTTGTTGTGGAGAAATGAAATAAAACAATGTTAGAAAAATCATTTTTGTTCGTAAGTGTTTCTATGTTATCGTATAACTCGAATGAAAAATAATTTTTGTTTTTGTTTTGATTTACAACTACAGTTATTATTTTGGTATATTTTTTGGACTGATTAAAGATCTGAGTCTAGATTAGGAATACAAGTAAATCGAAACGGGATTATTTAAATTACGAGTAGTACTCATTTAATTGATTTTACATTATCAATTTGTACTTTAGGTCTCGATGGTTTTCCGTAATGCGTATTTCTATATATTTGCATTGTGGAAAATCGAATCAGTTATTATTATGATTGTATGATAAATAATATAAATAATCAGATCGAAAAATTGGGAAATTCACTTGCGTCAAACATTATTAGTCATTTAGGCATATAATTGTCTGACGTATTATTATATAGATTTATCTAAATTACCTTATGAATTGTATTTTGGAACATTTTATAGATCGGGCTAACGTTAATTACATAAAAATATATAAAAAAAACCTTCACATCAAATTTAAAATCTTTTTCATGTGAAAGAATATACTTTCCGATTGGTCCCATAGAAACTTCATCAACATCGGTTCAGTAGCTCGGTTTTTAAATCAAAATAGGTAGCTGGAAGAAATATATATTACAATCAAACGAAATTACGATATTTTGCTTTTCTATGGCTTTGTGGTGTTTACGAATTTCGAAAAATTAACAGTTACTAAAAAGCTTAATTTTTTTTAACCAACTTAAAAAAAGGATGAGATTCTTTATGGGCTCAAATTTCATTCAATGGTTTTCTTTTTAGTATTTAAAACGTATTTACAGAAATAATTACAGAAATGTACAGAACAATATACAATAATATAAAATACACGTTAAACAGTTGAACTATCTATGGACCGTTTAAAACGATCTGTAGATAGCTCAACTGATTCAGATCACTTTATTATATGTATCACTATATTATTCACTTTAACGGATATATTTAAGTTCATATCAAAAATCTGTATCTAACTAGTTAAACAATTGGGCATAACCTAGCCAATACCTACAACATACAGCATATACCGTGCTCTCAAACAACACCAGCTACTTAGTGGGTACGACGGAGATCTCGAAACAGGATGGACCGTAAGAGCAAGGACAATCAGTGCCGGTGCAGATTATACCGAAGGAAGAGAGCGATTCGGTGGCGCCAGGCCGGCGACCCTTGCTAATGTCAAGTGTTTCACTGATGTATGGCCTCTGAGAGGAAGTTCTGCGCTGCTCAGATCCTGAGGGGCTCTGTGTCGCCGGAAACAAACTGAATATGAACACTGTTTATAAAATGATGGTTTTACACCTACTTATGGTTATTGAATTGGTTATATAGATGGTTTTAAAGCCAGGAGTTAGTTGCCAGTTTTTCTCGGACTTGTTTAGAGATGATTTGGCACCTAAATTCACCGAGTAAGACGTTTCAAAGTGATCTTTGTGATTGAATTGAATAAGGTATATTTTGACTCGCTCTCTACACCTACTTTTGAATTTGTAGGCAAGGCTTTTTCTTCTTATTGCGTTATGTATTTCATACCAGTGTGGTGAAAGGGTTAAATTGCGTCTCAGAGGTTTCTTTCGTGCATTTGGCACATATCTTCGAACATTTTAGGTTCTACGACATGCCGATTTCCTTATATTTTTCTTCATCGTTTGATAGTACTGGTATAACAGACATCAATTATTCTTAGACAAAAAACCATTGGTGTACCGGATTTTAACCATGACCGTTGATATCTAAATATAATCTTATTGTTTCAATTATCTTATTGTTCTTTACCTATATTTTGTGTGTGTCTGTCTATGTATAAACCTAACTAGAAGCAAGTCAAGACGAAAAACGGTCAGTCGGAGGCCACTGTTACCCAATTCCAGTTAACGGCTATGAACTGGGTATGAGTTCTGATCGAAAATACAATTTCTTCGATCTTCATTCAAAATCATTGTCTTGCTAGATTTATGTGAAAAAATAGTTTAATAATAGGCTTAGAGTAGAATGCTAGAGAGATATACTATTTATGTCAATAAAATAAGACACAAATTACAATGATTTACGACATAATATTCTAATTCCGGGTCTGAGGATCTACTATCAAGTAGATTGCGTAACGTTCACACATTACCTTATTGTGGCGTTAAATGAATGAAGAATGCAATGTTTCCCAGGACGACGCGGTAGATGTAACGAAGTATAACAAAACACCAGAAAAGCAGACTCCACCATCAGATAATAATAATGCTCATAAGAGAGAGAGTGGCGTTAAAAGACATCGGCGGAACATACTAATAACGCCACATTAGCGAGTGATTATAAGATATCCCGTAAAGCTTTACTATTAGACGCTCAAATCGCTTAAACCAATAATACAGTGAATTTAATAATTATGGTCTTCTTCTTCTTCTCGTGTCACTAGTTATTTCGAACCAGTGTGGTGAAAGAACTAAAAAGTATCCTCAGAGGCTTCTTTCGTGTACTTATATAATAATAATAATGCCGGACATTTCACACAACATCATCTGCCCTCAATGTAAGCAGAGCTTGTGTTATGGGACCACATGACTGATATACTACTTAAATTAATGTTTTTTTGTAAATACATATTATACATAGAATCACCCAGACCCGAGACAAATACTTGCAAGATCATACAAACATTTGTCCCGCGGCTGGAATTGAATCCGCAATTGAATCTTCTGCGTCTCAGCCGGACCTTAGCCCACTGCGCTACAGAGGTCGTCAGTAATTATGGTAACAAAAATAGATTTCTAAAACATTGTCAATGCCACAATAATTGTCAGAAATAGACAAAACGTCAGTTTTAAACAAGTAGTTTCAAGATCTATTGGATCAGTGAGTCAGTTAGAAACAAAAGGCGAGCCGAATGGCGCCGGCGCATGAATCAATGACCGTCGTCCGGCCGCGGGATCATCATTGAATTGACGACGACGCCAAGTAACATTGCTTCCTGTGCGGAGTCAAGAGTAAAGATGTAGCGATATTTAGGATACTTTCATCATCATCATTCAGCCCGATTGCACTCACTGCTGGGTATAGACCTCCTCCTTATTATGCCACTCTTTCCGGTCCCTAGCAAGTCTCATCCAGTGGTTTCCTACTTTAATACATTTAAAATATCATCAACATAGTGCAAAAAGTACTGACTGGCTTACTGACCTAGAGGCACCGCTGGTCGTAGTTACTTAAAATGTGAATGGCCTATCTTTTTATAGTTAAGCGCGATGCGTTGTGTTGGCTACTGAAGGAAATTTAAATTTTGGCGTCATCAGTTAAATACTGTTGTTAATTGAAAGTTGTATATTAACGACCATATACTTACATATTTTTTTTCTTAGAATGTATGTTTTAGTTTAGATGTCTTTATATAAGACGTCTAACAATAAAAACATAACGTGTCGCGGGACACGCGTTTGGAACGACAACTTACGTTGGCTTATTTAACCATTACCGTACCAAGCTCTCATTCTCTGTACCCACCCTTCTCTTTAATTTTGATTATTGATGCAATAAATAACTATATTCATAATTATACATATGTAATATATATGTGGGAGACTAGTTATCGGTCTCCTTCATTCTCTCTTTTTCTTACGGTTTTTCGTAACGTAACGCGTTACACTTTTTCTCGACTAGGTTACGCCAACCCGCGATAAGGAACTTCGTTCCAAAATTCCTAATAAAGAATTCGATTTCGGTTCCTAAAACCAAACCTCTTCTTTCTTATAACAAAGGCCAGTAATAAATGTCACGTGCTGATTTCTTCATGTCAAAATTTAACCAGGATTTATATGCGCAACTGTGTAATTTAACCATTAAGCAATAATTATAAAAATCAAAGAATCCTTTTGCGATCTCAGACGAGTTCTTTCACTTTAGGCGAGTAATTGGTTGACTGAAGATAAAAATCAAAGAATCCTTTTGCGATCTCAGACGAGTTCTTTCACTTTAGGCGAGTAATTGGTTGACTGAAGATAAAAATCAAAAAATCCTTTTGCGATCTCAGACGAGTTCTTTCACTTTAGGCGAGTAATTGGTTGACTGAAGATAAAAATCAAAGAATCCTTTTGCGATCTCAGACGAGTTCTTTTACTTTAGGCGAGTAATTGGTTGACTGACTGGATTAAACTAATTTAGGTACAAATAATCATTGTTTGAGACACCAATAGTCATCAAAATCGTGGCTCTAGTGAATGATACGCAATCTAGTTGCCATATCATATCTGCCATAGGTGGTTTATTTTGTCAGAAATTTATATATGACAAAATCTTCACAAAATCAACTTCTACACAAAAACCTGTAATTATCAGTATATCTGCTATAAATAGCAGATAGACATAAATACTTGCAGACAGAAAGACTTATGTTTTTTTTGCTGTTTAACTTCGGACTGTTGCAAATATTTAAGGACAACTTTAGTTGCACTTCAATAATTAAGCTTTTATTCATTTTATAATAACACTAACTTAATAACATTACGATATGCCACATAGCATTCAAAATTTGCAAGATGAAGTGGCAATGGGCCAGGCCATAAAGCTCGCAGAACTGATAACCGCGGAATAAAAGATCTCGAATGGCGACCAAGGACAGGAAGTCGAAGCGTAGGACGACCCCCACCCGATGGACTGACGACATTGTAAAGATCGCAGGAAGTCGGTGGATGTAGAGGGCTCAACGTTTTTCCTGGAAATCAATTGGGGAGTCCTATGTTCAGCAGTGGAATTCTTTAAGGCTGATATGATGATGAATAACATTACATACAGACAAACAAACAAACAAACAAATCCTCAATGAATTGAAACGTATTAATGAAACAAACAAAACCTCAAACTATTTTATATAGCACGGTTTGTTAATGTCTGTGGGTAACGTCACGCCACGACTTTTCAATGGTTTCATTAGCATGGTTGCCTAGTATGATGTGGCTCTAATAACAACTCTTTTTTTAAGTAATAAAACAGTGTCAATAATGAAATGCAAAGAGACGAATCCACCGGTTGGTTTTAAGCACAGTATTTCAACGAACCGATTGCCTATCTATGATTTGGTATCTTGTAACAGCAGTGATTACCTAAATACATGTGTTTTGATAAATGCTTATCGATAATCCCCTTGAAACAGCGTTTGATAGAACCGAACCTCGAAAACATTTTTATTTAAATAAGTATGGAATTCCTGCGGCTTGGTTCGTGTTCAAAAGTATTTTTCTAGCTCTCTTTTTTTCAAACATCGTGTAACCCAAGAGCTGGCTTTTATCTGCTCCAACGGTCCTCAGATAACTCGACCGTTTTATATATATTTAAATGTATTTCATATGTATATTTAAATAATGAAATAAATGTATAATACACAATATAATAAAATACATATGAAACAGTTATATATGGACCGTTTAAATGATCTATAGATAGCTCAACTGATAGGAGCCAGTTCTTAGGTCACGCGATATTTATACTAGACAAAAAAATTTGGAAAACGCATATCTCTTATATATCATATCTAACTAATATTATAAATCCGAATGTTACTCTGTCTGTCTGTCTGTTTGTTACATTTTCACGCCTAAACCACTAAACCAATTTTGATGAATTTTGGTATAGAGATAGATGGTATAGAGAAGGACATAGACTACTTTTTATGTAGGTAGCACGTGTGCGAAGCCGCGAGTAGCAGCTAGTCATATATATAATGTACTTACACAAATAAATAGATAAATAGGTTCTCTTATTATATTATAATTTATTATTTTGCAAACTACTATTTCTAGAAATATTTATTTTATGAACCCCACAAACAGAATACACACAGCGTTATGTATATAAGTTTAAAGTTCAAATTGATGATATATAAATTCACTTACTACAATAATTCTTTACGTAGAAATTCGTTCATTAATCGTTTGTAAGTGACTTCCTCATTTCACTGGCGTTAATTAAAATGACTCACTCATGGTGGCTATGAGGCATGGGACAACACACCATAACCTCTGATTAACTTTTCGAATAATGTGATTTAAACGAGACGGAACAGCGTTTTATTATCATATCCTGTGATAATAAAACGCTGATAATAATTTTAAGACTTACAATTTCTTTTTTTTGCGACTTATAAGTGGAAGGCTGGATGTAGACTGCGCATTTATGAAGCATTGGAAAAGCACACTGCACTCTGGATTCAGCGCAACATTTAATTGCATTTTTTTGAAGTGATAACTTCTTATGGGAAGGTAAACCGCTTCGTTACGTAACGCGTTACGGTGCCAGTCTGTCTGGCTTTCCTTTCTCTCACGCATACGGCAGCGGTAGACAAGCTCCTCTCTCACTCTAATCTACAGCGCTAGTTAGATTAGTTTAAGTTCACTTCTGTCGGGCGTCCTAAGACGCACATTAGAGGAATAATTTCAAAAATGCAGCTTGCAGCTGCAGCTTTCCAACACAGAATAAAAAGGAACAAGAAAGTTGTCAAAAGTTAGTTTCTTTGGAACGCTGCCCTCTGGCAGTGATCTGGATCAGTTGAATTATCTATAGATCGTTTAAAACAGTCCTTAGATAGCTCAACTGTTTCACACGATTTTATAGTATTGTATGTACATTTTGTAATAATTTCTGTAAATAAATTGGTTCAAAAGTTATTTATAAAATTTTTTTTTGTCATCAGGTCTATCAGCAAGTGAGGTTCTGCGGAACGGCCTGTGCCAGACCTTATGGGGAGCACCGGCCCGACCTGTTCCGAGGCTGGTGTCTCCACCACCAGTGCATACTCAGGACATCTACCCTGCTCGAGGTAATTAGATTTGACGACCTCTGTAGCGCAGTGGACCATGGTCCAGTCTATTATAGCTCAACTGATCCAGATTACTGCCAGAGGGCAGCGTTCCCAAGGCACTGGAGCCAGATCTTGGGTAACGCAATGTTTTTACAAGACACCGTGAAATCATTTTGAAAACGCAGCGGGCTTATGTTCCTCGCAGGACTTATCAAGACCGGCGTATTTGCTCCTTTTGAGATCCTCGGCACATTTAGCTGTTCCACCAGCTCTAACGGAAGTCTACGACAGATGGGATGCAGCCAGGGTGTCTACGCAAGTAGCATCCCATACCAATGGCTTACTTGATATTGATAATGATACTTGAATCTTACAAATCTACTATTTGTCAAATATCACTCACTCATTCATCACGAAATAACAAAAACCACCGAACAGATTAAAATTAAATTTGCTATGCAGCTTCCTCTAGGGCCGTAGGTGCTCGCTAAGAAAGGTTTTCAAAAAAATCACTCGGGATCATGGTCAAACCGCAAAAACCGCGATTGTGCTTTGTAATTGTTCCGAAACATTAATTCGTTCAATTATCTTGCTACTTTTTATATGCTGCAAAGCCGCGGGAAACTATCAACAAAAGAAAACACCAGTCGTTAAGCATAGATCTTGCCCACCTAAATAGTTCATCTCTCAGTCCTAGCTTCACGATGAATGTATAGGATAAGGACAGAGAGTTCCTACAGTCAACAGTCAATCTTGTATAGTTAAAAACAGTAAAGTTTTCTTCGAAATCGTCTCGTCACAATCCATCCCAAACATACCATCCTTATCTTATAACGAATGTTTGCTTGCGAGGGCACACATGTCCAAATCGGATTTACAATACTCGGGAAACGGTCAGCGTAAAAAGAGGGTTAGCAATAAAGTAGATGAAATATTTTGAGCATAATCTTTCCCAATTACTACTAGACTAGATATATGTCAGTAAATATCTCTGTCTTATAGTTACTGGGCCATATTTACCTCAGATATGTATTCTAGTTTTTTTGCTAACCCTCGTTTTACGCAGACATCAAGTCCAACAAATCATTTTACTTGTGATATTAACTAAATATTTAGCTATATTATATTATATAATATTAGCTAAATATTATTGATGTTATTAGGAATAACTTTGAAGGATTTTATATTTAGTTTTCCGGTAAAAACTAATGTTCCTGCTAACCGTCCCTTATCATATCGAAATTCGTGTTCGACACGAAAAATTACAACCATCATAACGTCGTGTTTAAGTTGATACCGATATGTTATCAATCTTATCGTCCTTTGTGGTACCGCCGACAGGCCGGGTCACTTCTAATCGGCTCCAATGCAAAATGAGCTATAACATATTGAATTTAAAATTCCATCTCAAGCTTAGCGGTATTATATAACCCCATATTTGGTACGAAATTTTACGGAGTCTTAAAATTACAATTTAATTATCATTATTATGATTTTTGTGTTATATCACACATTGTAAATTACAGTTATATTTTCTAAGATAATGGGCAATTTATGCAATAAATAACCTCAATAGTAATTTAGCATTCTGCGCTGTAGGTTCTAGGTTCGATTTCCCCAAGACAAACATTTGTGTGATGAACATAAATATTTAGTCTGTGTCTAGGAAAAATAAAGTATCAAAAAAAATTATGGTAGTGTATAAGTGTACAATAACTCATCTAGTTCCAATTGTACAAGCTAAGCATTTATCCATCAATATATATTTATCTTCTTTCGTGTCAATTTACTCTCAAAAAATTTAATTTGCCTCGGCCAAAATGTTGCTGCCGCTATAGCGGCGTCCGAGGCGGTGTTGAGGTCAGCTCTTGTGGAGGAGGAGGGGCAAGTAGGGCAATCAAGTAAATGAGACATAGTTTGGAAGGAAGCACCACAGTTGCACTTTACACGTGACTTGTCTAGTATTCCCCGCTTACACAAATCATATCTTGTGCTCGCAGTCTTTTGAGGGATTTCCAGATTGCGTAAGGTTGATCATTTCCTGGTGGTAGTCGATCATCAGGGCTTAAAAGATCAAAACCCCTCCTCTTGAGCTTTAAAGCCCTGATGAGCGACTAACACCAGGAAATGAGCAACCTTTTTTGCCAGAGGTCTAGTCTATTGTCTGGAGGGCCGCCCTGTAAAGCAGACGTACAACGGAGGAAACTCTTGTGGCTTTTGAGTCGTCCGTGCACCTTATTGTAGCCGTACAAGGGAAGTCATATATATTCATATTATATTAATAATAATCTATATATTAATATGTGAAGCAAAAACTTTGTATCCCTTTTTTACGAAAATTGCGCGGACGGAGTAGTATGAAATTTCGCACACTTATAGTTTATATAGAGAAGGAGTGCAGAACGCTTATTTTTTTACATAAATTAATTATGGTCGAATTTCGACCACTGGGCGACCACTAGTTTATTTAATTATGCATATTAGTTTGCAATAACGCCCACGTATCACATATTAGCGCCACAGCGCCTTTTAGTGCTAGTAGAGCACCTTTTTGTGAATATTACCAGTATTCTTTGGCACCGTCAAATCAGAGTTGTAAAACAAATGTAATTTCGCCCGCGATATAACTGACGCTAGATTAGATAATGTCACCCCGAAATCTGAAGCCGTGGGATTTGGCGCTGTGTTATTGGATATTTGGCTGTCGAATATTAAATAGGTTTATGGTGGCCGGCGCTTTTCATGTACCTACATAACAGCTTAGGGGAGTGACGTGGGCAGATACAACGCTACTCGTGATATGCACTGACAACTGTCGAGGCCGAACCGAGTCGATGCACCGACTCGGTTTGAGTAGAAAATCTATGTGACTACATAAATGTAGTCTTGAAGCTTTTCGACTTTGATTGATTTTCGCGTGTTATTTTACTCGGTATCTGGGTTTATATATTGTGCTCAGTTTCCGACTGTTTCACTTTTTTATAAATCTATATAATAAAAATCAATTGCTGTTCGTTGGTCTCGCTACAACTCGAGAACGGCTGGACTCATTTGGCTGATTTTGGTGTTGAAATGTTTGTGGTAGTCCAGGGAAGGTTTAAAAGGTGAGTAAATATGAAAAAAAATATTGATTTATTGAGGCGGTACGAAGTTTGCCGGGTCAGCTAGTATATAATAAAAAAAAAATAGCACAAATCAAAAAAGTGTAGGTAAAAAATTTTCTAAATGAACAATTAACGTCAGTCTGCGATGACGTTTTAAATAGACAAATGACGCTATTGTCCGAAACTTAAAATAATCACTAGACATTGACAAAATTGTCATATCATTCTTCATCAAAAGAAGATGCACCGATTATTTTAGTGTGTTTCAAATCAAAGTCTTGGGCCGAGGGTTGACATGATCAGCACAAGACCTTGGATGATACAGAGGCGTATACCCAGCAGTGGGTCAAGGTGAACTGCGGATGATGAGTATAATAGAAGCCCTTCACCACAGCACCTGAAGTACAATGCAATTTTTGTTTTTTGTTATTTTAGTGCTCAATATTAATCATACGTTAAATAATATTACAAACTAGCCAAATAAGCTAATGAGTAATTTTGTTTTGACATAGTTTTATAAAATAAATTATACCTAAGTATAATTAAGGGGCAGACACTTTTTTCTTGTGTTTTCATGTAGTACTTATCACTTCACTGTTGTTAAACTCAATGTTAAACACTAACTCAAATGGCTTTTTCCGTTTGAGCCTTCTTACAATGTCCGTGATGTCGAGGAACTGGATTGCCTCCACGTTCACATGGTGATGGAGCCTCTGTTCGTGAGCATACTTTTGTATTACCTTATCGATGAACTCTATTCTAAGGTCTCTATGGAGATCGTCATTTCTTATGATCAGCATTCACTATTTCCCTTAGAACTTTATAATCGCATGCAAATAAAACAAAGCATTTCACCCCAATTGGTTGTAAACCAGGGCCACTGACCACAGCATATCAATCAAAGGGAACAGGCCAGTGCGTGGTGGGTCACAGTGTCAATATTTGCAAGTCGGCCTTGCTCACGACATCTACGTCATAGGGATGTGAATGCGAGGCAATCGCGATGGATTTTACCAAATTTATAAAGGTACTTAAATTTGTCTTGGCACTGAAATTAAAACAAGATCTTACCTCCTGTGTTTAACCGACTCTACAAAAAGATGGAGGTTCTGAATTCGGTAATTTTTTTTGGTTGTCTCCTCATAACTGTCATTTATAAACCGAATTGAAAAGATTTTTTTTTTCATGCGAAAGAATAATACTTCCCGATTAGTCCGATAAAAATTTCATCAAAATGGTTCAGTAGTTTGCTTTTTAAATCATAATCACTGGAAAAAATATGTCATCCAATAATGATAAAGTACTTACTTAAAAATGTAACATGAAAACTTTTTAACTGACTTCAAAAAAAGGAGGAGCTTCTCAAATTGGTTATATTTTTATAGGCTCAAATTTAATTAAATGAAGTCGGTTTTCTTTTTAGTTTTTAATACGTAATTTATATAACTACTCTACCTGCTGCCCGTGGCTCGCGTAGTACCTATATAAAAAAAGTACCTATATAATATCCTTGCCCAAAAAAAATTATTTGCACCAAATTTCATCAAGATCATTTCAGCCGTTTAGACGAAAAGGTAACAAACAAAGACTCGTTCGAGTTTATAATAATAAGTATGGATTATTAGATAGCACGATTTGTGCATGATTATTATCGAGTATCGTTTTAGAATAGACCTCCTGAGATTTGGGTCTTACTATTGTGAAAGGAAATTTAGCAATTTTTCGGCTTTCGTAATTCCACGAAGGTCCGGCTAGTTAGTCCCAGCACTAATGTTTACCCTATTATTCACCAGTGTTTACCAAGTCGACCCAAGTACGGACCAGTCATCCGATCCATCGCGTGACTTGTAGCCGTAACAATTGAATTTAGACAGAATTTATAAATGAGTCTGACGAAGGGTGGTTTGCGTCTAATCAGTATTATTTTAGTACCTACCGTCTATCTCTTAATCGCATAATTAGCTAATATGGTCTCAAAGTATAGTCTGTTCTTGTCATTCTAGTCTGACTGTTAACAACACATTAATTCAAGTTTGTTTAGATCCTAGACTTCAGTATCTAGAATAAAATCCTAAATATTTAAGTTCTAAATAAAACTAGCGTAAACTAGCGAATAAAACAACGTTACAATCTAGAATCTATCCTCTAGCAATCTAGCCTATTTAGAACCTGTTTAGTTCGTCACGCGGTGATGGAAAACATCGAGAGGAAATCGGCACACGATAGGGTCAAAACTCGAATTGGGTGTAATCGGTTAATAGGTATTTATATAATGCGATGAGCTATCAACCTACGGCTACAAATCTGAGGAGATATGTAGCGAGCCTTGAGATAGCAGTCATGAGCAGTCATGAGACTGCAATCTCAAAGCTCGCTAAGTCACGAATTAAGTCACGGAAACAATGTGGCTGCCTGCTACCAGCTACTCCGTTACCAAGAGGCCCCCTATCATCTATCGCCGCCTACCTACGACATAGGAGAGTACAGAGCTGTGGAAGCGTAAACAGATCCATTGTCTTTAGGTCGAACAACCACGACCCTATAAATGTGCCTCCTTCTGAGCTGCTTTGGTAAATTTTCCTTCTTTGTATTTTTTTTATTTAATTTTATTGTAACGATTAATTAATGGATTTGTTTTCATTTCGTTCTACTACGTTAGGTAGAGTAGAAGTTAACTGGTCATTTTAATCCTGGTACATTGGCTCGCTCCAAAGTCTTCACTTACGAGGTCTTGTATTTATACTTAAGTGGTTGAAATACGTCATATCCGCATAACGATTTTCAGGACAAGATCCTATATATTAGGTTGGGGAAAAAGTCTTTTCGCATTATAGTATGTATGAACATGTAACAAAATCTCTTTGGCTATACTATTTGTATCTGGCTGGTTTTGGTATCATTAAAAGTTTAAATTTTAAAGAACATAATTCAAAACTCAAGTTAGGAAAATGTGTGATTTTTATTTGTTTTTCGTACTGCCAAGATGAGTGAATCTAATGATGAAATTCGATACATTTTAAAATTTTACTACAAAAAAGGTAAAAATGCAACGCAAGCCTCGAAAAAAATTTGCGATGTTTATGGACCTAGTGCAGTTTCTGTGAGAGTAGCACAAATTTGGTTTAAGCGTTTTCAATCCGGAAATTTTGATGTCAAAGATGCACGTCGCACTGATCGCCCTATTACGGATAAAATGGATGCCATTTTTGAAAAAGTGGAGCAAGATTGGCATATCAGTAGTAACGACGTAGCTGAAGAACTGGGAATTGACCACAAAACAGTTTTGGCACATTTGAAAAAACTGGGTACACAAAAAAGCTCGATATTTGGGTACCTCACGAGCTCACTGAAAGAAACCTAATGAACCGTGTACTCATTTGTGATTCTTTATTACGACGTAATGAAACCGAACCATTTTTTAATTCGCTGATAGCCATTTTGAAGAAGCTGATAACTGGTGATGAAAAGTGGATCACGAACGACAAGAACGTGCGAAAAAAGTCGTGGTCAAAGGCCGGTCAGGCTTCACAGACTGTGGCGAATCCCGGGCTAACTCGCAACAAGGTGATGCTATGTGTGTGGTGGGATTGGAAGGGCATTATTCATTATGAGCTGTTACCACCAGGCAAGACCATCGAGTCTGAACTCTATTTCGAACAACTGATGAGATTAAAGCAAGAAGTTGAGAGAAAGCGGCCGGAATTAATCAACAGAAGGGGTGTGGTTTTTCATCATGATAACGCTAGACCTCACACATCTTTAGCCACTCAGCAAAAATTAAGAGAGTTTGGCTAGGAGGTGTTAATGCATCCGCCGTATAGTCCTGACTGAAGGTGCAAGCCTTCAGATTTCCACCTGTTTCGGTCTCTTCAGAATTCTTTAGTCAGGGTCAGGTTAACATCACGAGAGGACTGCCAAAACCACTTGTCGCGGTATTTTGATCAGAAGTCCCAAAATTTCTATAGCAATGGGATCATGTCCCTACCTACAAGATGGCAAAAAGTTATCAAACAAAATGGTACCTACATACTTTAGTTAAATGTAAATAAACTATATTAAAAAATGTTTTTTTATTTTCCTAAAAAATGCGAAGAAATTTTTCCCCCAACCTATCATATAAACCGCACTACGATGTAGTGTCTTTGTGTTACCATACCAAATATACAATACACAAATGAGTCCGTCCTCAATTGCCCACAGAAAATAAACAATAAACCTCCTTACACCATAATTACAAATCTAAGTTTGTTGACTGGCAATTATCAAACGACGCTTTTATCTCAAAGAGACCGCGTACATTTCGTCACAAACACAAACTTACCTTCAAGGTTGAAAAATTTGATTTTGAATCTTATTAGTCTCTAAATAGAGGTGGATAAACACGAGTTGCGTGATGTTGGTTAACGACACAAACATGAAACATGCTATTGTTTCAGCAAATAATTCGGGGAAATGGTGACATTGACAGAAATCGGAACACATTAAAGCACCGTCGAGATAAAGAGGTCACCGTTATTTGATAACCTTCTTAAAGCTAAGAAAAAAAAAGGCAGCAATTAAGATTTAATTCAATGTTCGATATGTTCAATAGTTTTTGATATTATTTATTTGATGAGAAAAACGTTTGCTACAAAAGCGAAAAACACATAATTACGTTTTAAAAATTAAAAAGACAACCGACTTCATGTATATACACAAGCTACTGTAAAATGTTGAGAAGTTCCCTTGACTGTCCCTCGTTTTCATCATTAGACCCCTAATGATAGTCACAACCCATCTAGGTGTAAAGTTCTCATCAATACAAATTAATCAAGCCCAAACACCAGGTAATTGCTATAAATCGTTGAGTTCCCCCGACCTTCTTTCGGCTCCATCATCAGATCGACTCCAGACCTTCATTAAATAGTAGTGCTTCAAAATACTTTTTTCCGCCTCGATTTCTCTGAAATACCATCATCAGATCCTGGTTTCCTTATCATGGTACCATTCTTGGGATATCTCTTTAATAAAAAAGAATCATCAAAATCGGTTCATAAACGACGAAGTTATCCGCGAAAACACATTAAAAAAAATATATACGGTTGAATTGAGAAACCTCTTTTCTTTGTAGTCGGTTATAAAATGTTAACAAAACACTGAATTAAACTTATCGCTGTGCTGTGTGGTCGAAAAGGCCTACTACGATTAACGATGAAACATAATAATGATAAACATCAGTACATTAGGAAATGTGGCCAAAATCACAACGTGAGTTTAAAAACCGACATTCGAATTAAATAAATAATATGACGGACACTCATATAGCAGCATCTGGCTTGACACAACAATATAATATTATAAATATTTTCATATATTTAAACCTAAAAAACAAATTTGTGTTGGAGAATTTCAAGAGTTATCAGCTCAGCGATAATGATTCGGCCAAACCTGCACGTCAGTAACGCAGGAAGCGGGACGCGATACGGGAGCGTCTGCAATGCAACGTGCAACGTTGTTGCGTAGGTGAGCAAAGCGCCATAGATGAAGTATGGGTATTGTCCGCCGCGTATACATCGAGACTTAGATCTCGAAACTATAGCCGAGTTCATGAAGCGCGCCTCCCGGCGGCATTATGACTCGGCTCCCCACCATCCGAACCCACTCGTCTTTACGATCCCTGATTATCCGATTGATCCACCGATTAAACGTTCCCTCCGTAGACCAAGACACGTTCTTGGTGATCCCGATGACCTGATCACCGCCGCTAACGAGGCGGCGACCCAGTCATCCAGTTCGGACAGAGTTAACACTCCACAGATACACCGACCTCGCCGGCGAGGTCGAAGACGTCTCTCCGTTCCCGCCCTAGTTGGGCCGTCCCCCCAGGCAACAGCTCAAGCCGAGGTCCGTACCTAAGTGGTGCCCTTGCGTTTGTTGCCAAAAAACCAAAATATTTTTAGGTCAAAAGTCCGTGTAACGCTATCACGGGTTGTTAGACAACTTAACAGCATTAGTCCAGTCCGAAAAAAAAAAAAAAAGTCCGCCGCGTGGCAGACGCTCCCGCTTCGCAATCGTTTGGTCGCGCAGGTGTGGGCTATGCTTAATATTGCTTAAGAAGCAAACACTGTTTTTCAACTATTACACCCTCGAGACGACGAGCAAAAACAGAATTTATTATTACACAATAACCGATAAATAAAATTCCATAAAATAGTGAAGGTCACGTTATCTACCTTCACAATACTCCGTAAATCGTCATTATTACAGTGCAAAAAATGACATTCTTAATCTTGATGAGATTTTTGAGAGATATCGCGTCTCGGGTGATTTTTGATCCACAATAACACTTGAAATGCCTCAGATCAAGCCGCAATAAGCCCTGATTTATCATTTTTTATCAAACAACCAACTGACATGCCTAAATCCTGCGAATTCAATGAAATGAATTTTTATTTGCCTAGTATGGTAGGTATAAGTTTGTTAGAAGTCTCACACTTCGTTGTTGACCGACATGCAAACATCAACATGGTAGCCATGAAATAAATAGTTATTGCTAATTATTCAGCCTAACACCGATTATATTTCATCAATATCGTATAACGTTATTTGCTGAGCCACATAATACAGATTCTGATTCTGAAATTTTTTGTAATTGAATTGTCGGCAACTCTATAATAATTTGATAATGGTGGACTCGCATGATCTTTAAATTCTAGATGCGTAAACAAAGAGTCATATCAATGTGTATCGTCATCTTCCAAGCGTTTATCGCAACAGTATAGTAAAAAAATACTGGTTTGAAATATACAAACCTCAAAAAAATCGTATATCACTGATTTCAGGGCAACTTTGGGTAAATAGATAACATACGGAGTGCTCAAACTACAAAATGATTCAGATACAAGAATCGTTTATTTATTCAAGAATACAAATAAAACTATTTTTATATAGAAATCAGTGTAATGTAATCTTAAGATTAGAAATCATAATCATACTGCTCATCACTATCTTTCTTGCACGTCTATCCATTTCTCAAACTATGTCAAAGTCAAAGTCAAAGTCAAAAGATATTTTATTCAATACAATCACAAGGATCACTTTGAAAAGTCTTACATACTAGGTGAATTTAGGTGCCAATTCATCCTAACCCAAGCCCGAGAAGAACTGGCAAGAAACTCGTCTTGGTCCTAGCGCTTTTTTACATGATCAATCTTATAACTACCTTAACTACGAAATACTAATACAAGAGAGATTATAAATTTCAAGTGTGTCGATTTACTGTCTGAATGGCATAAATGACTTTTTTACTTTTTCTAGTGGAAACCTAGGGATGTATAATTTGTGTCTATTCCTGGCATTGATTCTATGAAGGTCACTATTTTTCTGAAACCCATCAATATATGATATGTGAAATATCATCCATTTTAGCTGCGGCCACTGAGTTTGTGCCACTGATTAGTGAATCCTTAATACGTTGGTCAAGGTACAAAGAAATATCATGTAAGCAGTAAAAAATAAACGTCCGGATAACAAATCAATAAAGTTTGAAATCCACTATAAATCGGCATCGTAACAAAAGACCTTCATATTACAAAAAATTACAACATCGATTATAGTAATCCACAAAGAATTAGTAGAACAAATCTTCTGAGGTTTTACGATAAAAGTTTTTTAATTCAGAAGGCAATTACTATTAACATCAACCAGGATCTCATGTTATCAGCCAATCAGACGATGCGGTTGGATGTGTGCGTGAGTCAATAAAACACACATAGAACTGAGTTTATCAGATGTAGGTAGTTACATAGTTCGTCATTTACAATCCTAGATTTAAATAATCAGTAAGATAAATGGGATTAAAATCATATTATTACGATGGATAATGGCATTAACAGTGAATGATAACATTTGATTTATACATTTTTATGAGATTACGTTTGGAAAATTGTTATTACGATAAATTGATTACGAAGTAAAAAAATATTGCAGCTCTACGAGTATCTATTATGTTTCATTTATTAGTCTTCATCTTCTTATCGTGTCACCAGTGTGGTGAAAGGATTAAAGTGTGCCTCAGAGGCCCTTTTCGTGCACTTGGCATATGTCTCCAAACATTAGGTTCTTCGATATGCCGGCTTTCTCATAATGTTTTTCTTTACAGTTTGAGAGTAGTTGAGTTGGTATAGCGCAAACATTCTACGAACAGAAAAAAATACATTCGACGTGATTCGAACCCACGTCTTTAGGATCGGAAAGTGGGGCCACTTACCACTAGACAAGTACTGTCTGACTTTATTAGTGACTAGCAGTGCTAGCTGGCAGTTGTACTAGAAACCACCGAGTTTATGATATATTATTATTCATATTAAGTTTCAAGCAAATCGCACCACTTATTAAAAAGTTTCATACATTCGTTTTCACCCATGTTCATCCTCCATTTATATAATAATAATTATTATTATGAGGGTTTTTGAACAACCCTGAAACACGTTTGCATTTATTTTGCATTTTAATCCAAGTTTCTAAGAAATCACACAATCCGTTAAAAAGTTCCCATACGAATTTTGACACCCCATTTTACTCCGTACTATGGGTTATTTCGAAAAATCTTGAAACACGTGTCCATTTATTTTGCAGCCTCTTAGGGGTTGAATTTCAAAAAATCCCGCCTTAGTGGGTCATTTTGCTCTATAAGGAAGCTACCTTCCAAGTTTCAGCTTTCTAGCTTCAGCGGTTTCGGCTCAGCGATGATGAATCAGTCAGTCAATCAGTCAGTCAGGTTAAGCTCTTTTATAGGTATAGATAATACATGTTAGATATATATAGATACATATTAAGATTTTTAGTATTTTTCACAGTTGCTACTGATATAATTATTAAACACTTTTATGTATCACGTGACTAAGATGAGACTCCTATCTTGCTCAGTATTAGCATTGCTATTTAATGACACCAGAGTCTTGGGGACTCCAGCCTCTGCCAGTCATCTGGATAAGTTGGGCTATTTATAGATCTTATTATATGGTTATTAGATATTTCAAATATTATCTTGTATTTGGTGATGATTTTGTTAAATATTACGTTGTTTATCTATTTAAACTAAATCTAAATATTATTAGGAATAGTACTTTTTATATTAATTTACAGTTAACCCTCTAACAAAGGCTACGAAGCGGTTAATAATGCCCCACTTTATTAAAAGTTGAAATATTAGTCACGGCCCCCGTATTATTTGGTTGGACATTTTATTACGAAATTCTTAAATCTTGATTAATGCTATGATCGTGACTTTGCATTCTTTGCATTACTTTTAGATATTAAATTAACATTAACAGATGAACAAATATTTAGTACTATTCCTATGTATAATATGTATGTATTTACAAAAAAAAACTATATAAGTAGTAAGTATATCAGTCATGTGGTACCCATAACACAAGCTCTGCTTACTTTGGGGCCAGATGATGTTGTGTGAAATGTCCGGGATTATTTATTTATTTTATTTGTTTATTTATTATTTGAATAAATTAAGAATGGCAATTTGATAACGCACAATTTTATGAAAAAAAAAATACACTCAGCTATGTAAAACCATACTGGTCTTTTAGATTATAATCGTTAAATTTAAATATTGATGTAATTACACGTTATAAATCATGTCTCTGCAATCTTCGATAACATTATCAAAATCATCAACAATCTTGCATTGTTAGACTTTTTAATTTTGTTTTTTTAATTATTTATACGTATTAACATATTTAATCGACGAAGGTAAGGTACTTACCTATTGCTATTAATTAGAGTTATAATTATTATGATAAGGTTAGTAGACATTTATCACATAAAAACAACACGAATGAAAAAATAAATTTATAGATTATTGATTCAGACATGATTTTGCGGAAATGCCGAGGAAATGCCTAGTGGAGGCAAAACACGTGTCGAATTTCTTTTTAAGGAATATATTGGCGGAATAGTACTAAATATTTGTCCATTTGTTTAATGTTTTGTAATGGATTTCCGCAAAGTCACGCCTAAATCAATTATATTTGATCAAATAGGTACAAAGGTACACTTTTGAATGTAAATACAACACAAGAGAAGTATACAAATTTGTCTTATATCAATTTAAAAACAAGGTACACATTTAGACGGAAACTTGATTACATTAAGTCCTACTAAGTAAGCTAAATAGAAACAAAATTTTACTATATTCACAGAATAACATAAAATATGTATAGCATAATATTTACGTATTCGTATCCACATTCGGACGACACCACATTTTAATTTGTTAAAAGCCCTCAGAAAAACAACAATCTGAATGCATCGGGCAGTTTGCGCCGCACCTCTTATAATTAAAATTGCATTAGACTCCTCGTTAATGACGCTAATGCAACGTTTGGATAAGAAAAATGCAATATGCAGACTGACGTTATGTAATCCAATTTGCAAAAAACGCAGTAATTTGATCGGGAATTGTTTCTGAGGCGGCTCGGCCGCGCGTGGGTTAACTGCTTTATGTGTCAGATTAAAGTAATCATTGTGATAAAGAGAGGATTTCTTATAGTTATATATATGGCTATTGTTCTCTTGTAAGTTAAATACGTAGATAAGTACAGACATCTTGCGGTTTGTGACATGGAAAGTTTATAGAATCTTGAAATTTTAAGATAATTTACATGCAAACGTCATCTACGTAGAATAAATGCACGGTTTTCTTGCTTAATTTATACATACTAGTAATCGCCCACTGGTCGAAATTTGACCATAATTAATTGATAATTTATGTATTTTGTATGCATAATTACCAAAAATCTACATTCTGCACTCGTTCTCTATATAAACTATAAGTGTACGAAATTTCATACTACTCCGCCCGCGCAATTTTAAGGGTACAAAGTTTTAGCTTCACGTATTAATATATAGATACATATATTTTTCGCCTAATCATTCTAAACTATGATCGATACTAATATTATGAAGTTTGTTATTTCGTTTTTGTATGTAGGGGATAATTCTTAGAGCTACTAAACTGATTCTTAAAATGATTTCATTGGGAAATAGTTTAACTATTTCCTGAGGTTATGTTATGCAGGTAAACGTTGGTCGAAGTGTAAATTTTCGAGCCAAATTCAGTCATAAAATATTTCACTTATTTTGCATTGAAAAACCAAATCACTCCTTCCGTGCCTTTCTCTTAGTAAGTGGTCTAAGTTAAGTGGACAATCTAAAATTACCTACGAATACAGAACAATGGAGGTCAATAAAATTTTTCTATGCCCCCTCTGTCCCTATTCAATATTTTGCACTGCCATAAATTCGAGCATACTGTCTGAACGGAACAATGAATCTAAATAACCATTAATATGTAATAAATACTATGGGGTAATAAAACCCTGTCGCAAGGGGACAAACAAACAAGTGTACCGAGTAACCCTTAAACGCTGCCCATTGTGGAATGGGAGCCGGGCGTGAAATGTGCGTAGAAGCCGGAGGGATCGACGTCAAACGTGTTGCACTTGATATCAGCTCCCACAGTAAAACAAACCTTATCTTGTTCAATTTAGATTTAATAATAGTGAAGTTGCGAGAAACCTAGAATTCGGGTTATTGTGTCAAATGAAATTGAGCTGTCCTATTCAGAATTTAAGTAACAGTATCGCTCCCGTATTTTATATTTCCACATACAGTCAAGTAGCGCGTACTGTTATTTCTCCTGTGCCGAAGTCATTGCCGAACTCTGCCGAGAACAGCCGATTGGTTCCGCTCCAAATGCCGACAGCTGCTGCTTTTCAGATATAGGGGTCGCTCTTCATTAGTGGAACTTGTCTGAGCTGAGATCGATGTTTGTTTTTGGACAGCGTGAGTTCCAGCTGATGGTTCTTTGATGATGTAGTTTTATTGCAGGGGACAAACTAGCTGTATCATCTGTGGTGGTTATTTACTTTCATAAATATATTAATAAATACCACTAACTCTAGTAGATGTAACGCTTATGTATTATACAATTTCACAAGCACTGATCATAGACACGTGAAAGGAGGTATTTATCATTAGAACTTACAAACAAGAAAAATAAAGTGAAAGCTAAAACTCAGAGCTCAAACTCAAATTCAATTCAGATATCAAATAAACTTCAAATAATAAAATCAAATCCACAAGTGAATAAAAGCAACAATACATTGACAAACTAAACAAAACTGAACAACAGGCTTGCGTTTAGTCGCGCCCGCGGATTACAAATTGTAAAAAAGATTGGGGGGTCGTTTCGACCCGACGTGTTAATTACGAGGGTTGGCCCGCGAGGGTTGAGATGAAAGTCAATTTGTTGCAGCGACATGATATGGCCCATTTCATCCAGAGCGACAAGTGTGGCACCTGTGCTCTTGCTGTTACTGTCTACGGCCTGCCTACCCTTTGTGAGCAAACAATTGGAAAGTCTCCTCAATGGGGTCCATTGTGGCAGCTTTGGGACTTAGCACAATAGATTCGGCAAATGTTTAAATAACTTTAGGGGACATTGTTGATGACGTTATTCAAACATTCGATACCAATTTATATAGTTCAGATATCAATAAATTCACACTATATAAATAAATTATTTTCAGATGAAATTAAGTTCGGCATCAACCGGTTGGTTGGAGACAAAACAGACGAGGAGGAAGAAGAGCATCACAATGATACCAGAGCAGAACGAGTTTCACCGTCATCTCGTTGCGGAAGCCCTTGCTGGAACCCTACACCTCCATCTCCACGATCAGTACGTTCCAGTTCCCCTGAACTGGAAGTGGACTCTCCCCCATCCTCCCCCCGAAGACCACCAGATTCCACTTCTCCTCCAAAACGATCGGAAGCTTTTTCTGTCAGTGCTCTACTTCGACCGGACGCGCCAAGAATTCAACCACAAAGACCATTCCTATACCCGCCACTACCGTTTGCTGAGTTTCTGAGAGATGCAGGAAATCTCGGGTTACCAGGATGGGGTGGGTACAGCAACTTCTATCTCCATGCTGTTCAGGCGGCTGGACCGGAGCTAATGCGATTGCGGGCAGCCGTTCTGGGTGCTCCAGGACCGTTATCCAGACCCTTGCCGATCGGGGATGTGTACTCCTGCGTGAAATGTGAGAAGATGTTCAGCACACCCCATGGATTGGAAGTACATGCAAGGAGGTCTCATAATGGAAAAAGACCTTTTGCTTGCGAACTTTGCAGTAAGACTTTTGGGCATGAGATTAGCCTCAGTCAACATAGGTGAGTTCACATCAAACTATTTGTTATTAGTACCAGCGTTAATATGAACATGACGTTTTGTTTCAAGAGACAACCAATATTAGTGGACAATTTACACAGCATCATCTAACCCAAAACACCAAGCTAGGCCTAACTTGTACTCATACTATGGGAACCAAATGACCGATAAAATACTAACGATATGCTTGTAAATATAATCTTTATTTATATCATATAATATGATATACATATCATATAATATGATATACATATTGATACTCTAAATTGCTCTATGGCTTGCTCTAGTGCGCGGACCACCAGTAATTTTTGTAAACACTGTTTTTCTTGGTAAATAAATGAATTAGTATTTATGATACTATAGGTATAACACCCAGACACAGAAAAAAACATCACATAAATGTTTGTTCTGGAAGGGAATCGAACCCACAACCTATCAGCACAGAAGGTAGCTGTAAGCTCGCTGTGGGGCTAGTCATATTGTCAAAGAAAGTATTTTCGTCCTCTATTTGTAATCGAAATGGTCTTACGGATCCCCTATCTCGTATAACCTCACATTACCCCTGCTCCCAGGGCCGTGCACAGCGTGGAGAAAGTGTTCGAGTGCAAGCAATGCGGGAAGACGTTCAAGCGGTCCAGCACACTTTCCACCCACCTGCTGATCCACTCCGACACCCGGCCGTACCCTTGCCAGTACTGCGGGAAGCGTTTCCATCAGAAATCTGATATGAAGAAGCACACCTATATTCATACTGGTAAGTCGTAATAATAAACAGACCTTTAATTGTAGAGAAATGTAGAGTCATTAAAATAATTAAAATCTATAAATTTAAACCGTGTCTATGTCAACACTAGCGGAGTTGCCACATTGAATAGCAATACCAAAACATGGAGCAACATAGCTTTGCTGATTTAATATTTTTACCCGTTTTATTGCATGTTTTATTCAGTAATCTTGGCGGAATTTTAATGAATAAATTGTGACTATATAGGACGGGTATGGATAATTGAATTATATGTGTATTGTGGTGCAATGTGATTTGAACGACGAGGAATCCCAAGAAAATTCTAGACGCCATTGCGTCTAGAATTTTCTTGGGATTCCTAGAATTGACAATTGACCAAGACTCTAATAACAAACAAACTGACTATAAACTATAAACACTTGACACTGGCAGAATTGACATTAGTATGTCACAGGCCATTAACAAAGAAGAAGAAGAAGAAGACATCTAATAACATAACATTTTCCAACATAGATATTTTTGACCTTTCTCTTTCTAAATTTAAGCTCGCAGTTAGGAACCAACTGCAAGCTTCGCATACTTTTTAAGTCGTTTAATATCGTGTAATCGTGTTTAATATCTCATTTTTTTGTTTGTATCATTATTTTATTTTCCTTTTATTGTTTAAAACTGGTTACTAATTTCCTCATTTTAAGTTTTATATGTTAGTGGAGACTTCATTGGATTAAGTATTGTCATATCATTATCTAAAAATATTGTAATTTAGTTCTGTTTATTCTCCCAAATAAAATAATATGAAATAAATAAAAAATAAGTAAACAGAACAATGAACGTGGTAAAAGCATGAAATAATAAAAAGTGCTGAAATTATTACGTCAATTTATTTCATCCGACTTCCTCAAATTGCCACTTCAACTTCAAACTCGAAACTTCGGAGTCCATTTACTTTCCATAACTCAAGAAACAATGTCAAAACATCTTAGACCTCCATAATAATAATTAATTTGCATTAACACCTTGGCGCCGCGTTTTCTGATGATCGCGTAATGGGGTGGTCGCGGTTGCTTTGGGGTATGGGTTACAGATACACACAGTTTTAAGGGATGTAAAACATTTATTCTGTTTTCCTCTATTTAACATTATCATTAGTCATCTTACTCACATTTTATTATTGCGATTTTTAACACATCCTATTTTAGGCCTATCGTACTATATACAAATATGTAAATACAAATAGATTCACGTGAATAATTTTCAAACCATATCTTGCTCTTATCACCTCATATTGTATATATGAATATATATTGTACTTTTGTTGTTATTGTTATTGTACTTTTTATTGTAATTCCTTTTTCATTACCATATCATTGATTTTGTAATGTGTATTTTTGCTTTATTTTGGAATTTATTATTTATTCAATTATTTTACTAATTCTTCGTATAAAATAGTGTAAAATAAGTGACATCTGAAATCTAATTAATTAGAGTAAGTGGTCCTAGACCATTCTAATTATTAATAATAAAAATAAAATAAATATTTATACTATAGTAACATTTAATTACAGATATATACAGAATAATATACAATAATAAAAAATACACGTGAAACAGTTGAGCATTTCGTATAATATATATAAACATCCTTCAATCATCCATAAAGCTTAGAAGACTCCCTGAGCAAATGATGTTGATGCGTATTCATACGATTTTTTACAAGTCAACATTAAATAAGAAATTCTGAGAAAAGTGTAATGGGTAATGTTTTAATTGACTTACTTTCCGCCTATTAGTGTAAGCTGCAAGTTAAAACGACATCAACGAGCCAAATATTGTATATTTTTTTTACAATTTTTCTTTTATTATTCCTTCAAAACGAGCTGATAAATATCTGTAAAAACGAATTTTTTTTTCCATACATAAGTTCTTTTGCTGAGAGCACCCTCTTAAATTGTTCGCTTACTTTCAAGTCGGTATGTCATGCGCTGCTTATGTATAAATAATAGATGTTGCGGTTTTCTTGTTGTCTCTCCAACTAAGGCTTGCTTGAACCGCACTTTGCCGCACAAGTGCCATCGCGATCCCAAACGTTTTGTCTTTTACAATAGACAACTGCCTGTAGACTTTCACACAATAGACAAGCACAAACACTTTCACTTTAGTTTTGTGCTGCTATTTGTTCTTTTTGTTAAAATCTTCACAAATTTTGTCAACGAGGTTTTATGTTTCAATATATAGTGCCTACTGTTTTTTGCCGCTTATATTTTACAGTATTCTTTTTATTATAAATGTATTATTTAATTAATAAAATTTTGAGTAATTAGTACTTTAACAAACCATTTAATAGTTTAACTATTAACAATTAAGTCTTAATAGTTTTATAGTTTTCTAGATCGTCTTTTATTACATTTCATTGTCGACTGCGGAGTTATAACGTCCTACGATTGTATCTGATCGCCAATTATAAAACGATTTGTCAAACCGTGGGGCTACTTGTGACTATAATTCAACTCTTGAACCCGTGTCTGCTTATTAGTTTTTATTGAGTTTCGTAATGGATAACTTGTAAACATCATCACTTTATACTCAATTGATATAAACACTCTATTAATGTTCGTATTCTTTTTCTGGTAAGAATAAATTTGTAATCCCGGTAAAATATTTATTAAGATGGTGTATTTATATCACATAGAAGACATAAGCCTTTTCTGTATTTTGTAATAAGATCTTGCAAAGACTTAACGTGACTAGTAAACAAAACCATTCTATATACGACATCTCAACACCCCTTACGTCACTATCCATGCCTACCTAACGTAGTACCTCAGTACCTACTCTCTCCCCAGTTCATTTAAGATAAGGGTGGGGGTTCCATCGTCTGTGATTCAGGCGCATAGATTCGTCGTTTTCATTGCTTTGACAGTGAGTGCGAGAGAGATAGGACGTGATTTAGCTTTGAGTGGAAGCGAGAGAGCGAAAAGGTTCGGTTAGTTATTGGGCACATGTTTCCGCTACTCCAGGGTGGTTTGTAGGTGATGAATAAATTTTCACAGAAATTGCAGGGGTGATTTTAAATTTCTGTGTTCATTATCGTTTCATTTATATTATAGTGGAAAAATAACTTTGTACTGGTGTTGTGCTTTGTACGAGTAGCATAATTTTGAATGTTGCGAAATAATAAATATTTTTAATATATAAAATATTTACTTACATAGCTTACATCTAAATTAAATTAAAAATAAATACACAATAACCATAATATCAATTGCTAATATTTTACTGCATAGTTTTTTTAAATCTTTACCAACATTATCTACACCTTCGTATAGTCATGAGACAAAATACATTATCTGAAAGATTATATCACTTCTAACACAAATAAATTAACTAACCGCACACCTGATCCACCCCAATCCAACCCTACGTGTAAATTATTAACGATATCAACTCGACGAATAGTTGTGCGAACGGCATTTTAATCAGTGTCCCAACTTCTTGATTAATGTACCCTACACAATTTATCGTCCAAATTTTATTTATAATTACGCCAGCTAAATTAAATGGTGCGATTAGTCAACGTCAAGACGTGGGACCGCGGGATCGCGATTTGTCACCTCTACAACCGGTTTAATTCGCTAATTGAGCCCGGAAGTTGAACACCCCTGAACTTCTCGTACCTGTTGTTGGCACAGTAATTTCCGACTTAGTAGTTACAGCTAACTAGTTAAGTAATTAACGAAAGTTGGCAATTTACATTATTCATACATGTCTAACATTTACTTCTCATATACATAAGGTACAGAATACACCCCAAAACTGAACCTTGCGGAATGCCATCAAATATTGAGATGCAATTTCAACTTTTATTCACAAAAAACTGGCTTTATCACTTAGCGAGATGAAAAAAGCTAGAAAATTAAAAAAGAAAATGGAAATGCAATTACACAGACATTCCTCATCTCATCTCATGAATGTTTGATTCACTCAAATGCTTCAGTTAGTACCATTTTTAAAACTCTTCCTTCTCTTAATTAGTCAGGGAATAAACAAGTGGCACATTAGCTCTCGGAATAATTACACCCGGCTGTATTTCAGTTTCTTTTTGTTTGTTCGGACTGCGGTTCGTGGTGAAGAATTTAAAAAAGCATTTAGGAAATTAGTACTCAACTCACTTAGATCAGGCAGCGAAATAGGGTATGACGGTGAGAGTTTGACACCAAAAGTTAAAGCGTATGAAAAGTATTAAAATAAACTTTGTTTTCCGAATGGTAATAATCATTATTATAAATATTTTTCCAAATGTAGAATAAACGAATAAAAAATACATCCTCCTCAAGTAAGAACAAAATTAAAAAGTATAAAACACTTCAGAATTGCTTCGCTCGTGCCAAATGTTTTTAACTTCCTGTTCAAAGACCCTCTGATTACTTTTTAAAGCCTTTTCCGCTTAAAAATAGCAGAGACATCTTGAGAGTTGTTCAAAAGCTACATTTTTACAGAAAACAGGTAGCCAGTGCCTTACTTTCAGCGCTTATTTGTACTAAAAGAAGTACGAGTTCCTTTCATGTTACATTAGCAGTGAAGTCGCACCAATTGCCTGTTTTCTTTGTAAGTTCAAAGAGGCTCGCTAAGTTCGCTGGATATTGTATAATTGGATCCGGAAGACGCAATTCCGCTTGGAATTGCAACAGTATGCAAATGAGGAGAAAATCTTGGATTTCGTTTTGGCATGATCACTTTATAATTTACTCGCGGATCTTCCAAAATATAAGGTTGTGAGATATTTGAAAATCGTTAGTGCAAATAACATTAAAGGTTCTCAATAAGTTTTATGCTTAGGTTTGTTGGAGTTTTACCTATACATTTTACACGTTAATAAAAATAGCATGTAGGTCTATAATATGGTGTTCACGTTTATTCCTTTTATCGTCGGCCACAACAGCTACAGTTCAAAAACCTTCACTGATGTGATAAAAATAAAAAACCTCACTAACCTAACAAAATAACAGCTATAAAACTAACTGTCCAATCTCTCGAAACCAATTCTTCGTACAAGATTCCAGGCTTCAAGTATTCCGTCCACATAACCTAAAGGGGGTGGAAATCTAAGCGGTCCATAAGGAAGGGGTGTAAGGGGGTGTAGAGGACAGTGGAGCGGGTTCGGCCGCTCCCTCGGGACTGAATCAAGGAGTTCTACGTGCTTCGAGTTTAATTAAGGACTCCGGAGAGCTTGGAATTCTTCGATTTTAGTGGCGCTTTCTTTAACGTTAAGTATAGTTTATTAAACTTATGGTACTATCAAAAGTAATATTTTCATGGCTATTGTCTTTTTTTGAGAGCAGTGTTTTTTATCTTGGCTTCTGGACATTTAGCAGCTGATTCGTTTATCAAATCTATAGCTTATATTATCCATATCAAGATGATCATGAAAATGTTGTACACAGAATCATAATTATTATAGGCTGTTTTGGCCTACCAAGACATTCATTTTACAATGTAGTAAAGCATATAAAGAATGTAAGTATTTCAATATATAAAAGTATTATATCAGTCATCTGGTGCGCTGGTGTGACCAGTAATATATGTAATTTAGTCTTTTAGTAGAAGTATCTCTAGTGAAACCAATAGTTACACTAGTCTCTAGAGTGTTCTACGCTTTAAATTCCTCAGCGTTCTCACACATAAAACCTAAACAAAAACGTCTAGCAACATCACAATCCAGATTTATATTATTTTTATCCACGCAACCTGATCTCTTTGGGGGATACCCGCGTAAAAATCAGATATGAGATTTTTTTCTCACGCGAAAAAATGACAGTTGATTTTGTATGCCGTGCAGTTGTCTGCTTCACTCCCATACAATATTAGACTGTCCCAAGAGAGATGGATAATTAAATTAATGTCCTCAGCCCTCTTTGGCCCCACGTTTCGTTGCCTGTAATTCGACACCTGCATTGTTTTCTTCGTAGTTTTATGCCGAGTTTCTTTGGTGTTGCTATTTCAGCTTTGCCACTTTTAGATTTGTTTGGAAGAATGTGTTATCGATACTGTTTTATTGTAAACTGAATGGCTTTTATCTATTTTTAACAGTTTGAAGCTACTCTAATATAAAAAAAAACCCATACATTATTATTATATTATTAATTAAAAAGTATCTCTACCCCTCTGTTTGTTTGTTATATTTTAACTGGTAAATGGATCTTGATAATATTTGATAAAGAGATAAATTGTGTATTAGGGAAGGATATAAGCTGCATTTTTTATAATAACTACGCGTGCGTAGCTGCGGGCAGAAGCTAGTTTCAAATAACATATATAATAACTACGTAATTAGGTAAAGTGCTTTTATAGACTCGGATCAAGCGCGTTCTTTTTTTCTACTAGAAAAGTATGCTATTCATAATACTCTTTTAGGAAGGTATTTCAGCTGTTTCCAAATCTTAATGGTCAGGTTCAGGTAACTCCACGAAGAAAGATTTAAATTGCTTTAGGGTTCAAAATATTGAAAAGCTTCGCAATACCTCTCATGTAATAGAACCGTGCACTCAGAAAACCCACAAAAAATCAGCGGTTCCAATATTTCTAATGGAATCAAAACCACACACCACTAAAAAATCTGTGATGAACCATCCATCACCCCCATAACGAGTGCTCACCTAACTGGATCTCCACTTGCCGAAGTGGCTGACGCGTGCCAGTCGCACGCGCCTTCTAATTCAATAAACACATTATCACGATTACCCCGAACCTCCCGCTGAGAGCCAAGGGCGCCCGAATCGTCTCGATGATCCCCGAGTGGCTCCGAATCACCAGAGCCCGAGGGACCAGTGATTTCGTCAGCTGATTCGGTGATATTCATCACGACGGTTATTCAAATTGACCTTTTTGGGGACGGGATAGCCAGTTCAAAATGTTTTTATAAATTATTTTTCTACACTCCTTGAAAATTAAACCCTTTTATGTTAAACAAAAATGAAACGATGGTTCTTTTTATATATTTTTGTCGTAATATTCAATAACCGATAACATACCCTTTAATCGGCTTTAAGTACTTATCGATATTTTCTCACGAAGAGAAATGTGTGGTTACCCGCAGCTACACTTCCGAGTCACGTAAATTCATAAAAACAATATTAAAAAATACTCCAGCATATTGACTAACTTCATTATAATTAACTACCGGCATATTCGAAACCACTCATTGGGAACCAACTGTTACGAAAAAACTCATTCATCATGTATTTGGGTGCACCTTAAATAACTGTCAAACAATCGCTTATTTACAGCCAATGACGACTTTATTACCGCTAGTTAAAGACTAAAATTGAATAGTTTGATAGAAAACTACATTGGCTGGTGAGGGGTGACCTCCAATTTTTAATAATACGGATTATATTACGGGTCTTTGGGAATTGGCTGGAAGGCACGTGTCAAGCGCGCGCGCATCTACAGGATGTCATTATTTATACAATAAATTTAATTGTAAATTGGCTTTAATGCGAGTATGGCCTCCAAGAGTACTTATGCGATTAAAAAGAGTACAACGAACTGGTGAATTTAACTGTTAAGGAAGCTGTAAAGATAATATGTCTGCTAAAACATTGTACCTACAAATACATGGATTCATAATTGTATTCATACCTACATTATATACAAGTATATATTTTCAATAACATTATACGCTTTCTATAGGTACCTTTAAAATACGTAATTTTTCTTAGAAGCAGACTAGATATAAAGTTTACCTTGAATTGCGGAATAAAACGCAATGCTTTATATTTTCGCACTATTCTGTGGAACATGGAATCATGGATGAATCATGGATGTAGACGGGTGCACTAGCGGAAAAAACCGCGTTGAGTAGGACATAATATTTCAAAATAAGCTTGGAAAAAGAGCGTCTTAAACCGCGCGGATAAAGTAGTTAATGCGTACCAGGCCTAAGTGAGATCTTACGCTTCCGATGGTTAAATTCAGTGTGATTTGATTTGGAAGCGTGGGCCTAGCGTAAGTGTCTTTGCGTTTCGGAAACAGCCTTAGAAAGTATCTAATTATTTCGACCTTAATGATGTCAAATCAATGATATCGCAACTATATTTGTCGTATGAATTATTTGGTGATCTAAAGTATAGGGATAGCATGGGTGTGGTTGGCGCATGACGTCATAAATAATTGAAACTATGTGTATTTTTACAATATTATCGTGAGACAAGAAAGTAGAGTAGACATGTACCTATTTAATCTCATTAAGCAAATAAAACAGAGACAGTAAGCAATTAATATAATCTCTTGAAAAACTAGGCTAAGCTAGGATATTGAACCGCATTGAACGAACAAATTCACCAAAACTGCTTAAAATCGTTGTGAATTTGCCAAACTAAATATTTCTTAGCTCTATGTATAGAAGTTTCTAGAGTTACCACTAAGCATATGTGGTATGAACAAAAATAACAGAGCTATACAAACGCACACTCGTTCCATTTTCAAAACAAACCGCATATTCTATAATCAAATTACACTGTTTTGATTGGCCACCGTTCGTTTCGCGTGCTTTTGGAGTGTTTTGATTCGCCGGTGCGACCTCAGCGCCAGTTGTCAAAGTGTTTTAGCAAACCGAGCACTTGAAGACCTTATCCACACTGTGCACAATTTTCAAACTTATGTAAAGGATTAAAGGTTTAAAATCGAGTGGGTTCTTTTGTTTGGAAATGTTAACCGGTGCAATTCAAGAGTAAAAATAATAGTTACAAATGTTACTGCATTTGCTACAATAACATTGAATCGGTTAGTAACAGAGCTTTACTTTCCGACTTTGAAATAAATTTTTCAGTTAACAATTTAATAAGTATGTAGGATGGTACTTATTTCCTAATACTTATATAATCAAAATAGAAGATTTTAATGCTAATTTGAAAAAGCGACTGAGGCTGTTTGTAGGATAATATTTAAGTCAGTAATTTAGATTTAGGTAAAGGAACTTATAATTATAGATTTATTGTTATTTTTAATTTAAAAAATCGAGTATTGAAAGAACAATATTTGTACGATATAACATCGTAATGGCTTAGCCATTTTGGATTTCTGATTAAATTTTAAATTTCTAACAAAAAAAAATAACTTTATGAATTCATGTAATAAATAAAAAACATCGGAGGATCTTGTATTTCACTACATACCCATCAAGCAATATATTGAATACTTTTGTGATAGGTGCTTATCAATCTATTAAATGTAATAGCTTCCAAAATATGCAAAGCCACTTGTGGGTCGTATTACCACGGAGTCCCTCTTGTAATGTCGTGTTGGATTTATATCAATAGCAATAACGATTATGATCCTATTAGAAGAGGCCTTTTTGATTTGCGACACGATATTGATTCGATTTCAACATTATCATATGATAAATTGTGTAAAAACGCGCACATAAAAATCAAGTGTACCTACTTTTAGACGATTTTAAAATCACTGTTTTGTTATACGAGAGTACAATTTACATTAACTAGAGTTAGACGTAGATATCATTAACAAATATGCAATACAAATCATAGCATATTTTCAGGTTTAAGTTTGGCTGTTTTGATATAAAGATAAGAAGGATCAAAAAAAAAACTAGGACCATGACGAGATTTTTGACTCGAACTTGACTTAAAAGAAATTGGCACCTAAATTTACCGGATGTAAAATTATTTAAAGTGATCCTTATTTGAATTAAATAACACTGTTTTGATTTGAATTACTAAAATGAGTATAAAATTGTACACTTTGAGAAACACAGGTTTTTACTCAATGATACTCTTTCATTTCAATCTTCGTCAAAGTGAGTTTGATTCACGGTCCGTTTGCTCGGGTTCGCGAATTGGTAAATCGTTCGTATTGTGTCGCTAGTTATTGCGAACCAGTTTGGTAAAAAAATTAAAGGTTGCCTGAGAATCTCCTTTACTTTTTAGGACCTTAGGATTGGAAGACGGGGCCTCTACCACCAGTAAGACCACCGGTGCTCTTACTGGTAAACGAAATGTATGAAATATTTTAAGAAAGTTTTTAGTTATTGTTATTAAAAATAAATATTTCTGTATGGTTCTTTATTTTAACAGAACAAGAAGTTCGAAGCTAACCTTCTACGACACGACAAAATGGCTCGTATTATTACAGTACCTAGTCGCGTATAAGTAACCTCTATATAATCCAACGATGGTTCAACCCTTGCTCGTTGTCTGTGGTATTGTCTCTGACCAATTTTAACAGCCACTTCATCCTACGATTATAGGTGCAATGTAATATGGATTAGCAATTTATGGGGTGTCAAATTATAACATGAGTGATACCCCATCTGGGTTATCAGATGGCCATTTTGAAACGAATGAGATTTTAATTCTTTGATTTATGCTTTTGAAACAGATTTTATGAAGCTTTATAATATAGTACCCAATAATTTATGATATGCTTTGTTGGTTAGTAATTTACAGAAAAGAAATAATAATTAAAAATAAAAGTTTATCGTAATCATAATTCCTAGGCCTAATTAGATACCTCAGTTCTAGGTTTTGTAGGATAACCAAAAGAGTTAGAGGCACGACCTAACATTATATTTGACACATGCCTAAATAAATATTCCGTACGCGATAAAGGTTTTTTTTTTTTTTACTATACCTAATAGGTATAGAATAAAAAAGTATATGGATTCGATAATACTAAATAAATAAATGAACATATTTTTTAAGATAAAATACTTTTAACTGTATTTGAAGCGCACCGCGATATTGAACTTAGTACCACTTAGCCACGTCTGTATAACGGTTTAGCCATTAACAGTATAAGTATAGTTTTAACAAGATTTTTAATAATATTACGAATCAGTCTGGCTCTCATTAAAACAAAGGGTCCTGTCCCAAAATACCGGGACTGAACATCACTTGTCTCGGCGGCAGCAATAAGCGCAGTGACTCCCGCATTCCGTCGCCAAACTGCTTTGAGGGTACTTAGAGAAATCACCAAGGACACTATTCTGATTTCTGTGGAGCAGATTCTTAAAACAATATAATAAGAAGTCATGATGAGAAGTATAATAATATCCTATAATATAAAAATGTGCGTGTGCGTCTCGGGACGCCCGACAGAAGTGATAACTTAAACTAATCTAACTAGCGCTGTGGGTTAGAGTGAGAGAGGAGGAGCCTGCCTGCCGCTGCCGTACGCGTGAGAGAAAGGGAAGCCAGACAGACTGGCGCCGTAAGACGTTACGTAACGAAGCGGTTTACCCTCCCATAAGAAGTTATCAGTTCAATAAATGTGAAATTATTATGTTTAAAAAATTTTTTGTGGCGCAAATGAAACTTAGTAGAAATGTAGTCTGTGATCTGAAATAATATATAGGCTACTTTTTTTGTCGTTACTACACCTGTAAAGCCGCGAATAGAAGTTAGTATTTATCAAAAATAGGTACTACGCAGCCATCCGCCATTTTGGAAATATTCATGTTGGTTCTATTTCGGGTTCTATTTGTAATTTTGGTCATTTCATTCTAGACTCTGGTGTTAATGATTGTAATAAAATTTTGTTTCTTTATGATCCGAGCAAAAATAATCCGTTTTTTATAGAAAGAAAAGACACCATCATATATAAAATAACAAATGGCGAACGACAACATACGAGTTTATGACGCCCTACTAATAAACAATCTAAACACTCGACATTAGCAAACTTGTCATCATTATGACACATGTCTTTTCAGTTTATTCAATCAATTTCAGTTTATTCACTAAACAGATGCATTTGCATAAAACTGGAGGCCATAATACAAAAGGCCAGTCATAACAAAACGAAACATTCAAACTAATAAAACCAAACTCCAACCACGCACGACACGCGATAAAACAGAATAGTTCAGGCAAAAATCGCCACATTCCCTAACGTCGGTCCGCGGACACATAGCAATATGTGAAGTGACTCGGACATTCCGGCAATCCGGCTTTGCGGCAATCTGCTGCATTCTTTGACCACCCTGTAGATACTCTAGCTAGATAGCTAGATCTCAACACTACAAGTTGAATCGAAACACGCCAATCTTAATAAAAACATTATAAAATTCGACGCACCGTAAATTGAAACGCGATGACTCCTGTGGCACTGAAGGCATGAGATGCAGAAGATTCATTATTTCTATGTATAAGATGTACGTTTTTCCAAAAAAATATATATAGAAATAGTACAATAGTCATGTGGTTCCGATAACACAAGCTCTGCTTTCTTTGGGGCTAGATGATGTTGTGTGCAATGCTCAGAATTATATATTATTTTTAATTACGTGTCATAGTTCTGATTCCAAACACAGATAAGCCTTTTGAAAAACAAAAATACTCACGTATTATTTTATCGATGGAGGCAGCGACACTGTTTCGATTCATCTAGACTAGAAAATCCTCATCAGGGTGAGTTTGATCCGCGGTCCGCTCATTGCCGCTCGAGTTCACTGTTCTCGCTGTAAAGTGAAACAAATAAGCCTGTCTGAAAATGATTTAGTTTTCCATCGGAATATAATATACATACCTACCTCATACCCACATGAATAATAAAAGAAGATCGTGAATATCAGCAGTCGTATTATACTAATCAATCATAAGTATTATAAACATATGGATTTCGTAGGCGTGCCGCCTTGACATCAAAAACTAAATTTGAATTTTTGGATTGAAATGCTGTCAAAAAATCTATGTTTTCAGTTCGGTGAGTAAACGTCAGTCCGTATCACGCAAGCTGGTCCGAGCGGACCGCTGATCAAACTCACGCTGATGAAGATTCTCTAGAATCTAAATGAATCAAAACAGTGTTGTTGCCGTCATCGAAAAAATAATACTTGCATAAAACCCGTGTTTTTCGAAATGTAAATCTATACTGTCTCGATCTGAGTTTCAGTTTTGTGGAATACGGGCCTTTAATACGTTGATTCTATATAGTTGTTAGCTGTGGGAACGGGAGAACATATTGCAATAGAAATGCCAAGTATTCAAACAAACGACGTTTTGGATTACCTAGCGCAGACTATCAGCTGCATTTTTGGCTCTTCAGCACAGACAATATATGTTTTCGACTAACCCAAAATGAAGGAATATATTGTGAGGAAACCGGCATGTTTTAGAACCTTAAAAAATTGACGATATGCGCCAAGTGCACGAAATGAGCCTCTGAGGAGCACTTTATCCTTTAACCTTTCACCACGCTGGTTCAAAATAACTAGTGACACGACAAGAAGAAAAAGACAACTTATAAAAACCTTTTCAACGCGCTACAGAACATGACTGTTTTTCAAAAATTAATCTAACTGAAATGATATTCGAATATAAACTTTTCATTAGATATAATACAATATAGCTCTGCCTTCTGCGCTGTAGTCCAATTCCTTCCCAGGATAAACATTTGTGTGATGAACATAGGGGTTTTTTCTGTGTCTGGGTGTTATAATAAAAATTATGTATTATTTAATAATATATGTATAAGTATTATATCAGTCCTCTGGTCACAATAATACAAGCTATGCTTAGTTTGGGGCTAGATGGTATTGTGTGAATTTTCCACCAATATTTATTTATAATAATATAATCCAACAAATCAAACATCATGAAAATTGGCCTAGGCGTTCTCGAGTTATAAATGACGTAACTGACATGATTTTGCTTTTTATATATATACATTTGTTTATTTGGTATTATTATTTAATTTCTTCGTCAGTAAAACATCGCAATAGGATTTGTACAGAAATCTCATAAAACTAAATCATCAATCGCGCTTGGTAACCGACGAATTCCTGCCAAAAACACTCCCTTATTTTCCCATGTGGGGGTGGGTCTCGGCCCGGGGTGGAATTAACGAATTTGTCAACTGTCACTGTGGAAGGACCTTATTAGTTTTTCTGAGGACCGATGATTTTCTCAGTGGCACGTCAATTTGTACGACGTATTTTATTAGTGATCTCATAAATTACTGTGTTAGAGGGAGATTTTAGGCACGGCTACTAAATGTAGAACATTTATATAGAGTCAAGATCTTTTCTCTTGTTTACAGAAAGCTGTACCTACTGATTTAAATAGAATACGACCTAAATACCACCCTCTCAGCTTAGTAATATACTAAGACATATTTTAAAGCAGTCGACGGACAAACCGAGTGCATTAAGACTAACCTAAGTACATAAAGACTAACCTTAAAATTGAACTGGTATTTTTATTTCCAAAGTAGTCGTGAAAACATTATTTATACAATAAAATCACAAGGATCACTTTGAATCGTCTTCTTACATCCTAGTAAATCTAGGTGCTGGATTCAAGTCCAAGAAGAATCCTGCAAGAAACTCTGGTCTGGTCTGGTCTTAAAACATTTTTGTATAATTTTGTTACGGTTACCGAGTCGAGTTGAACTCGAGTTGAGTGCGACATGTTTTAACTGAGTCAGGTATATTACTATTGGGAAATAGGCCATAAAACAAGTGTATGGTAAACAGTTGCTGTAACATTTCTGTTATAGAGAAGCAATCTCGTAATGCCTATAGCCGTACTAAAATGTTCAACTCAACTTATTGCAGACGCATAAACCAAAAATATTGCCATACAAAACCTTACACAAAAATGCTTAAAACATAGGGTAGTCAGTGCTGTAAATCTCCTTGTAAGTGGCATTTACACAGCACATACGTTACTCTGACGCAAATCGTAAACGTCCGGCGCGAGTCCGGGCTTTAACACGCAATTACACAGAAAACAGGCTAACGTCCTAGTTTGTAGCAAGATGGCGCTGTGTTAAATTTACATTCAATATTTATTTGACTCTTTTATGTTTAAATAGATTATAAACACAACAAGAAGCTTAAAATAAGTGATTAAACAAATCAATAAATATTAGTGAACAATGTACATAACAGCATCTAGCATCAAACTAAGCATAGCTTATATTATGGTGACTCGATGACTCATAAAATATATGCTTTATACAATGCACTAGATTTTTTGTTGTAATGAAACAATTAGCTACAGATTTACTTTTAATAAATCGTTATTAGTATGTATGTACCAAATTTTAATATATATCTGTAGATTATTCTAGGCAAATAGAACACGCCGCGTTCCGTACAATTGGTTGAGTTCTTAAGAATTTGCGTTACTGTTAATAGCGTACTTCATTCCAGCAGTTTAGGCTGTATGCTGTTCGCTGTTAGTCAATTTTCCTCCCAAATCTTAGTTGTCACGAAATCACCAAGAAATACTATTATGATGGTGATGCTACATCATTACTGCAGGACATCGTAAATGAAACTTTATATCTATGGTTAGAAGAATCATGCGCCGGTCAATCAATCCAGCCGCCGACAATCTGCTTTCTACGTGAACACTCCACGGTTTTTGCGACCAGCTTTGGGCGTCTTTGTTTACGTTAGAGAAATGGGTGGAAAGATTTCTACCTACCTATAGACTAAACTGAGTTTGGGTTAGGCCAAGTTTCCTTTTGAGCGATTAACATACAAAGATACGAATACTTACAAATCAAAACGTAACACCAACGATTTTAGGTGATTGATTGAAATGATGAAGGCGAAGAATAAAGGTGAAATGATTATAGGTAGCTACTTATTTAGTATTTAGACATTTTCAAAAAGAGATAATCTGTAGGGCGATTATGGAACTCTAATTACAATCAATGTCTATCAGGATTCATAGATTTCGGATAGATATTGATTGTAATTAGAGTTCCATAATTGTCCTACTGATATGGTTTTAATGAGTTCTTGCCGCGTTCAAGCCCGACATTTGGCAATACGTGATTGTCAAAAACAATATAATTTCATAGCGTTTTCTTGCTTCTTTACATCTGAACGAGATCATTAAATTCTTATTAAGACTCGTCCTGCACTTGTCTTTATTATACCCTGATCAAAGAAAACAAGATAATCATTACCAAAAAACCAATTCCACAGAACGCAAACTCACCTTACAAAGCAGTTTTTGTTCAGTTACAAAAAGCGAAAATTAAGTTTTGTTTTCCCAAGATGGCGCTGTTTGCAATCCTCTCCGCGAGATTGTGTCGACAGTACCAATTTTCCATTAGAACAGGGATGGAGTGTTGTGGTAGAGACTAGAGATTGGGCTCGTATTATTGTTAGTGGTTTGTTGTTTCAATCAAAATTCAGATTCAGGCTGGATTTGAGCCCTAATAGGACACTACAGAGCGAACTTAGTTTACGGTTTAGCTTCTTAGATTAACATTAAATTGGTAAAAAACGTGTAACAATTTTTATATTTCTTATAGTCACACGGACCACATTGTAGACATCTAATCACAACAATAATAATAACTTTATTTAAACTTTAAATGTTTCAATTATACATTCCATGTACATCAAGAAGACATAAAATACATAGGCAGGTTATACTTAATAGTAAACTGGTCATATAGTAGTACATCCTCAAACTTGGCTCACACTAACTAAATAAATAACTACTGTTAGCTTGGTCTGCGAAGTGTGTAGGTATACGATGTACTTACATGGCAATTGAACACATAGAGAACTTTATTAATAGAAATGTACAGAATTTATACAATAATATAAAATATATGTGAAAGTGTTGACCTACACATATAAAGGCCGTTTAAAACGATCTATAGTTAGCTCAACTGAACCAGACCACTACAACAGGACTGTCTTTAATATATAATTCATTATTAAAAAAAATATATCTAAACACTCAACTTAACAAAGCTGCTAGTTTCTTGAGCATGCTGCCCTCTAGCAGTGATCTGGATTAGTTGAGCTATCTATAGATCATTAAACTGTAAAGCACAACTGTTTCACGTTTCTCAACTAAATCAGCTATATGACATAATGCTTACTATCTCTTATTTTACATGCCTATGTTAAGTAAATAGGTCCTATTTTTTTCAAATAGAAGTGAAAAATAGATCTCAAGGTAAACTAGCTACACCTACCATAATAACATAATAAGAATAAACTGTTTTAAGTTTCGAAAACTGAGAAAAAACGTTCTAAAGTTTTTGTTAAAAACTGCCAAAAATATGTTTCACCAATCGAATTTTGAAATAAACTCAAATAAAACTACTCGTGTTTTCCAAGCGAACCTTCCGTTCGAGGATACGCTAGACAAACCATCCTGAAATCTCACACATACAGCTATAGATGGTCATCCCCCCCACGTCTTGGGAGGGAGGTGTTGGGGGGTGGGGGAGGTTGGCATGTGGATCGTAAACCGGGATTCTCCCAGGAAAATCCGCACTTCACTAGCAGAGGTAATCACAGCTTCCTGCGAAGATTTGTTGAAATGTTGGGCGAGGTTATGTATTTTTGCTTTAGGAAAAAAAATACAGTACACACGAAAAATACAGACTGGAAAATCCGGAAAGTAATTCATGTTCATTGCAAATAAATATCTTATAGAAATAAATTGGTCACAAGCTCATGTCGTACCGAGCACATCGAAAACTTCCGATGTCAGTAGTAATAAGAATTATATCTTGTATCTATCGTCCACGCTACTTTTTATCACGTATCACGCAGGCAAAATCGGGGGAAGCAACTATTCTTAATCAAAAATCAGGCATCAAAAAAGCATCCCCGGAAAACCCATAACAATAATTTAACCACCCTTAATAATTCAATGGCTTATAAAAAACGCTCCCGCAAATTGGGGGTGGGCTGGCAAAGTTCCCTGCATTTACATGTTCATTGATTATTCAGGCGTCTGCAGGTTGACAACACGGCGAGAGTGTACATACAATAGACGACATAGCTATGTCGGTTTTATAAGTGAAAAAAACGTAGTAGGCTAGCTTCTATCCGTGGCTTAACACGCGTTTTAACTACATAAAAAGTAGCCTATATGTCACTGACTATATCTATATAAAGTTTCGTCTAGATTGGTTCAGCTGATCGCGGGATTGAGCAACCAATGAACATCCAAACATCTATAAATTGGCTCAAATTTTCTTATTTCTACTAAATTAGTAGAATATGATAGGGTCGTCAAAGGGTGTCCTACTTTAATGACGGCGAAATAGGTCGCCCAAAAGCCTCTGACATGGCCTTAAAACTTTTGAAAACCCTGAAGCGAAATTTCCTTATTGCGTTCTCTCTCTAGAATATAAGCTGCACTTAACCGGAACCAGGTGCAAGATTAAAACTGCACGCTTTACGGAACTACGGAAACTTTGGTCTAAAGTGCTGACTCGTCCTAGTTCTGGAACAATCTAGACTTGGACAGAAAATAGTTAAAGTTATAAATGCATACAAGATTTATTTACAGAAATATACAAATTATTAAGCTGCTGTCCGCGGCTTCGCATGCCTGGTACCTAGATAAATAGTAACCTATGTTCTTTCTTAAGATAAAATCTATCCTCTTATCAAAATTAATAAATATATGTTAAGTCGTTTAGCCGTGAGTACGTAATATACCGAGACTTTTGAAATAATAATATAGTATAAGTATTAAATATAGGATTGGATTTAGAGAAGAAAACATAGGTATATTAGGCTTACGCATTTATTATGTCAAATCGCATAAAATTTAAAATTTTCTTGAGTTATTTCCGGTTTTATTCGATAATTTGTATATTTTGGTGTTTTTATTTAAATAGAACTAGAATTATTAACTCGGGTGTGAATAATTGGACTAAAAGCTTTTTTTTTGTGTTTTTTTGTGATTCGAGCAAATATAATTCGCAGTACAACAAATTACGAACGACAAGATACGACTTTGTGACATACTATAAACAATATAAACCCTTGAAACTGGCAAAATTGATATTATTATGACACATGTCATTAACGAGGAAGAAGAAGAAGTATGTACAAAATATGGAAATATTTGGAATGTCAAATCAGTAGTTACCACAACGACTTTTCTAATAAAAATCGCAACTCATTTGCGTATAGAAAGTCATTATTTTTTTATTGAGAAAGAAGTGTACAGATTAAACATTTACCTATCTTCTAATCACATAGTCTAAAAAATTGTCGATTTTTATCTTCCTAATGGCAATGAAAAAGGTAATAATAATAATGCCGGACATATCACAGAGCATCATCTGGCCCCAAAGTAAGCAGAGCTTGTGTTATGGGTACCACATGACTGATATACTACTTATAGACATAGACATTTGTTTATTTACTGAATAAGCACACATGCACATCAATAATTACAATGAGTACAAACAAAATGAGGTAAAACGGAAGTGACACATATTAAAAAGTAAAAGGAGAAATCCATTTAAAAAGTTTAAAATTATTCTGCGTATTTACCTACCTAACAGTGCTGTGTGCTACAGCAGCAAAAAGATCTCGACTCAGCGTTATGCTTCCCTGTCAGATGACAGGTCAGCGCTGTTATTCTGCCGAGACCTTCGATCCAGTCACTCAACCTTACGAAACGCCATAAATAAAAGAAATAAATAAACAAATATGTAAGTACATAAACAAAATGGTTATTATATCTGCCTTATACATATACACAAAAAACAACAATATCGCAATATCCACTATAATAATATAATCAACAAATGGTCATCAACAAGCAAAGAGTGCATCATCATAAGTGTGGGTACCAGACAACCCAGTTTTCTGCTGCTTCAATAAATACTTTTTGTAATTCTTTTTGAAAGAATACTTAGATTTAAGCAGACGAAGTGGTGGCGGTATGTTATTCCAACACTTGATATCCTGCTTATTTACTGTTTATTTTGTAAATACATACATATTATACAAAGAAACACCCAGACCCGAGACAATTACTTGCAAATTATACAAACATTTGTCCCGAGGCGGGAATCGGTTGAAAGATGGCAAGATGTTGAAACAATACATTATCATGTAGATAGTTTAAGACAAATAAATGTTTTATTTATAGCAAAAAGGTTATTTCAAAGATAGCAAACATTCTCGCCGAAATCAGAATTCTTTCCTTCCCCAGCGCTGTGTATCCGTACCATATTTCGCAAAATCTTGCCGGTGGAGCACTTTAAGTTGGAAGCATCGTATATTTAATTCAGGAACGCCTAAAGTACGTCCCCATAAAAATCCCTGGCTGTGTGATACTGTGCAGATGAGCCAGCCAGGGCCGGACTGGGGTAACTTAATTATATTAATGTCTGTTTTATTGCGAATCTCGCCTTAGTGTCCCGATAATGGGTGGTAATGATTTTTGGGTAATCTGATACTGATATTATTACGTTCTGGTTCGGTCTTTCTTTTCAAGGTTATCTGTGTTGAATTAACTAATTTATTTGGATATTAATGACATCTATTTCTAAAGATAGTTCGATTAGACTCCGGTATCGTCGCATTCTGAGAGACCAAATATTTTTTACCAAAAATTATAAGTCAAAGTTTGATTTGCAAACTCATAATATACTTTATTCAATACAATCACAAGGATCACTTTGAAACGTCTTACATACTAGGTGAGTTTAGGTAAGGAATTTAGAAATTTAGGTAATTTAAGATTCTCTCAAATTTAATAGATTCTGCTACATTACTTATAAGACATATTTTTTCAGTGCTCCCGGTTATCTGCAAGGAAAGCCAAATATTTGTGACGCCTATTTCCAGAACAAATTTTGAAAAGATGTTTCTGAAAGAAGTATAATGTACAACGAAAATTTTATGAATATTGGTATTTTATAATACTAGTTTGCCCTGGGTCTTTGTCTGGGTGTTTCTATGTAAGATATAGATAGATAGATAGGTGACTCTTTATTGATATACCACACAGAAAATGACACAAACAATAATTTTAGAATAAAAGGCTAATGAGCGGCCGTATCGCTAACAGCGATATCTCCAAGGCAACGTTGTATATATGCATAAATGTATTTATATATAACATTATATGATATGTATATGTTAAAAAAAGAATATAAGTAGTATATCAGTCATGTGGTACCCGTAACACAAACTCTGCTTACTTTGGGCCACATGATGTTGTGTGGAAGTCCAGCATTATTATTATTGTTCTTATCGGGTGACTTGTTATTTGGCACTAGTGGGTGAAAGGATTAAATTGCGCCTCAGATGCTTCTTTCTTCGTCTTCGAGCTTTTTTGGTTGTACGACATGCCGGTTTCCTCTCGAAAAATAAAATATTAAATATATTTGCATACATTATATATATGTAGTAGGTATTAAATGCATAGTCTGAGAAAAAAAAAAATATCCATTGTTTTATTTCTCAAGATTTCCCGGGATTTGATATTTTCCGGGATTTGAGATTTTCCGGGATTGAAAATCATTACATATTTCTTATACTCGTATGTTATCCATACGTTTATCCTATTGATCCGTCCCTGGCGCATATCCCGGTATTCCGGGCTTTACTCGGGATTTACGGTTATCGTTTATCCGTACGAGTTCAATCACAACCAGAAACTTAATACTTAACGCGTCCATCGTGTCTTGAGTTTTGAGTGTTATTTTATTGATGTCTTCGAATGGAGCAGCGAAATTACCTCTCAAGGTTTGCATTCGTTTTTTTTCTAAATACTTAACTGTTGCACTCAGAGTCAGTAATGGTTACTTAAGTCAAAGAACATGATAAGAAATAGACTTAATCGTTAAGGTTGCTCCCTAGTATAGATTTAACCTATCAAGAACAGAAGTCGCGATATCATGTCAATAAAAAAACAATACATGATATCCCGAAACTCATGAAACTATTAGGTAAGTGTGTCGGCTTTTGGGTACGGTTGTTCATGTGGTACTGACATATAGACTATATTCGTCCCGAACATATAATATCACCAAATACCAAATATAATACCAAATTGAATCCTTTCGAACTTTTAGCCGTGAAAAGATAAACAAATAAATAGACACTTTACACTTAACACTTTAAAATGTATGTATTTTATTTATCACGATTTATGTGTCGATCTCTCCAAGGCCCAGCTAAGATGCAAAAGGTTGCGGGTTTGATTCCCGTCGTGGGATAAATGTTTGTAAGATCTGCAAGTGTTTGTCTCGGATCTGCTTGTTTCTATGAATGATAACGTAAATATTTATAAAAAAGTATAAAATTACTGTATCTGTTCTAGTACCCATAACACAAGCTCTGCTTACTTTAGGGCCCGATGATGTTGTGTGAAATGGCTGGCTTTATTTATTTCTTTTGAAACAGTAGGTTTAATTAGGTCAAAGAAATAACAACTTTCAAAGTACCAGAGTTATAAAAAAAATTGAAGAATTCTACGAAAGTCGTTATTCCCTGAATATGTTCCTATCATGCAAACATCAGTTAGTAGCATCTGTCAGTTAACTTTTGTATTGGAAAGGAAACGGTCCGTTATGATTTTCATAGATAAATCGTAATTGAATAGTTTAGAAAGTTCCAGAACCGACATCTTGTAAAACGTGATAACTGTTCTTAGGTTTGAGATTATTCCTACTAATATTATAAATGAGAATGCTTTATAGATAAATATATATTGATAGACACTTCTCACAACATATCAAGCCCTGTACAAAGCAAAGCTTGTATTATGTCGCCCAGATGACAGATGGAATACTTATAAAGTATCATAAGTATGTATTTAAAAATACTAGTGGTCGCCCACTGGTCGAAACTCGACCATAATTAATTAAAAATTAATGTTTTTTATATGCATAATTTAAAAAAAATATTAGAATTCTGCACTTCTTCTCAAGTCAAGTCAAAGTCAAAAAATGATTTATTCAATACAATCACAAGGATCACTTTGAAACGTCTTACATACTAGGTGAATTTAGGTGCCAATTCATCGTTACCCAAGCTCGAGAAGAATTGGCAAGAAACTCGTCTTGGTCCTAGCGCTTTTTTATATGATCCATCTAATAACTACCTTAACTACGAGATACATTTCACACATTTCAAGTGTGTCGGTTAACTGTCCGACGGCAGAGCGACATGCGGCCATGCATTCTTATAAATAATATAGTCATTTATATTATAATAAGCTTTCTTCAAAAGACTACCTTCAATGTATGCTTTAAATTTCTTAATACGTAGTTTGGTAGTTGTTTAGTTCTCTACTTATATAAGCTATAAGTGAAATATAAGCTAGAAATTTCATACTCCTATTCATAAAATATGTTCGTTTATGGCTCATGCCGTGATGGCTGAACGGATTTCAATAAAACTTTGTATAGGTCTGTGACTTGAGATAGCAAATATACATCTTTTTATCTAAGCAACAGACAAGCAAAGCCACGGGTAGCTAGTGTATAATGAAGTGTCTGGTTCTTATATTGCTACGAAAAACTACAAATATTGCTACAGGCTACAATATTCGTAGCGTATCCCTCTACGAAAAAGGGATATTCTGGATCAAGTTATGTACTTACAATTAGGTCATCAGCTGTTATACTACCTGCTGTTCTAGGTACTCTAGGTACAGTGAGAAACTCTAATTCAACTCAGTTTTATTTAATACAATAAGGACCACTTTGAACCTACTACATGCTGTAAATTTTGATGATTCCTAAGTCAAGTCCAAGATCAGGCATTATCAGGCATGAAACATATCTTGAGTGACTAAAAGATCAAAGGTTTCGTAATATTAATGAGTAGAACTTCTTATAAATAACCTCTGTAGGGCAGTGGGCTAAGGTACGGCTGAGACACAGAAGGTTGCCATTTTGATTCAAGCCGCGGGACTAATGTTTCTAGACAAGGGTTTCTATCGGGTCATTTGTATTTCTATGTATAATATGTATGTATTTTACAAAAAAATAAAAACATAAGTAGTATATCAGTCATGTGTCACCCATAACACAAGCTCTGCTTTCTTTGGGGCCAGATGGTGCTTTGTGAAATGTCCGGCAATACTTATTTATTTTATATTAATAAATAGGTAAGTACATTATTAAGTAGTACATATTCTTATAAAAGCTAAATTTTAAAGCCTGAAGACGCAATGACTTCAGTTTCATCCATGATGATACCCTCTCAGAGCAGGACTCAAGACAGAAAAGTTTCATAATTATGTATTTTAAAATATAAATGTATTCCATACATACCATAACACAAGCTATGCTTAATTTGGGGCTAGATGGTGTCTACCATTGGCTACCAAAATTAATAAAATATAATTCTAAATTACACCCCTAACCCAAGAGGCTTTCAAACCTCCACGGAATCAGCAAAAATCAATATTTCAAATATCTTTCAATTTATCCCCAACCCTCAACAATTAAGGCACCCTCTGTAATTACACCGTTAACTCGGGAAGATTTTACGCACTCGAGTTTACGCGTCTTGTAATTTAGCGTAAGTGGTAATTCCTCCGAGAGCCTTTAGTTTGGTTACTGATTTATTTTATATGACAGTTTACCGTTAGTTGTAATTTGGGTTAGTGTAAACTTGATTCAAAGTGTTGCTAGTCATAACTAGGGTCTAGTCATACTTAAACTGCTAGGAATAATCTATACCTATAAAAGAACTTAACCTGACTGACTGACTGATTCATCATCGCCGAGCTGAACTGCTGAAGCTAGAAAGCTGAAACTTGGAAGGTAGTTTGCTGTTATAGCAAAACCACCCAGTAAGGCGGGATTTTTTGAAATTCAACCCCTAAGAGAGTGAAAAGGGGTGAAAACGAATGTATGAAACTTTTTTTTTTTTTTTTGTGGTGCGATTTGCTTGAAACTTGATATGAAAAAAATAAATAGAATGCAAAATAAATGGACACGTGTTTCAGGATTTTTCAAAAAAAGGGTAAAATGGGGTGTCAAAGTTTGTATAGGTACTTTTTAACGGGTGCTGTGATTTCTTAGAAACTTGGTTTGGATACTTAAAATGCAAAATAAATGGACACGTGTTTCAGGATTTTTCAAAATAAGCCTCATAAAGGAGTAAAATGAGGTGTTAATGTTTGTATGGAAACTTTTTATTCGGTGGTCAGGTGATTGATTTGAAACTTATCAATAAAATTTGGCAAGGAGATTGAAGAAATTGCATCCTGGGGAAGGATTTAAGCTACAACTCCTCTTAAAAAAAATATTAAACTAAGTTTCAGTCAATCGTAGTCAGTTTCTCGTCAGTCAGTCACACAAATGTATGTTCTGGAAGAGAATCGAACCCTCAACCTACAGCGCAGAAGGCAGAGCAACTGTCAACTAAGCTACAGACTAGTCGGTAATTAATTAGGATGCTTGTTTTTATAAAATAGACCCATAGATTATAAGAACTTGCGAGCGTTCTGCGTCTTACAGTTCCTGTTGCAAATATTTGCACACAGTCAATGCCACGAAATTTAACATTACCCACTCCTGGTACTACTCTGTGGCTGAACAGAACATCTTTCTCCGCGGCAGTAAAAATCTGTAGCCCGAAGTATCGCAAAGATGGAGACTTCTAACGAGGTCGCTCTGATTTCCAATTCAAAAGAAAATTGCGATCCATAAAGTGGAGGGGAGGGGGTGGGGGTTGCTCCCCCCTCCGTTGCTACGCGACGCGGGGAGGAGTCGCCGCAATCACGGCCCAATAGCACGACGGATATAAATTGCTCTCGCGTCGCGACACTGATGCTAGAGTGAGAGGCTCGAGAAACCTCACCTCGTCTGACTCTCTCTGGCTAATGAAGTCGACAGTCGCCGGGGCCTTGATTGACGGACTGAGCGGCCCTTTTTCCAAATGGAGGCAGGTTATATTGGACTGAGATTTGTTGGCAATTACGCGCTCAGGTATTGGTCGGTTCGATTATTTTCCTGTTGCCTATAAATGGAATGCTTGCGTCATTTTGACAGGCCGGTCCGCTTAGATAGCTCTGCCTTCTGTGGTGTCAAGTATCTGTCATGTTGTTAAGTATTCTATCAGTCATCTGTATGGCGATTATGGAACTTTTGACACAACCAATGTCTATCAGTTTCGATTAGCAATCGGCAAATTTTCAATCATTAATTTGATTGTAATTAGAACCAGTTTTGACAAGATGTATTACTATTACGTACTTACGTTCGGTTTCTATCTTAGACCAAATCAATATTTAGAGATGAGGGCTTAGCACTAAGCTTAGCATCTAGAGGGTTAGATCGTGTTGTGTGGATTGTTAATCAATAGGTATTTATTACTAGCTTCTGCCGCGGCTTCGCACGCATAGTACAAATATAAAAAGTAGCCTATGTCTGTCTGTCAATATTCCAAACCAAAATTTCATTGATTAAAAAAAAAAGTTCTTTTGATCCGATCGCTACCAAACTTCACAGGATCACCCGCTATGCTGAAGATTTTCTAAAAAATCGGTCCAGCCGTTTTGCAGTCTATAGGGAACACACATCGCCTTATAAATATATAGATTCTACATATATGAAGCCACGGTTAGTTAGTTCTATGATAGCACTTTTGGTAGTGCTAGTGGTAAAGCCCGCCTTCTGTTTCCAAAGTCGTGGGTTCAAATTCAGCCGTGCACAAATGACTTTTTCTATTCGATAAATTATTTACAGTACTAGCTGTACCCGGCATGCGTTGCAATGCCACAAATTTTCTCACCGTTTAAACCCTTGGACTACGACAAACATTTCAACACCAAAATTAGCCAAATCATTCCAGCCGTTCTCGAATTTTAGCGAGACTAACGAACAGCAATTGATTTTTATTATATAGATACCAGATACTACTCTCAAACGATGAAGGAAAAACAATTACGATAAGAAGAAGAAGAAAAAATCTGAAAGCAACAGTTAACGTCTTTAAAGTTTGTATATATATAAATAATAGAAAGGTAGGTACTTACATGAGCCAAGCCAAGGTATTCCACTAGCTCTATAAAAATCTTTGGAAGCAATAGTTTAGGCCATCAATACACGAGCGAACAATAGCGTAGATCAACAAAGGAGATATTAAATTCCTAACGCGTCGGTGCAGAATCACGATACCCATGGGCTTTATACGTATCTGGCTAGATTATTACGTCAGTAGCAGTAGCGACAGCAATTTCTGCGAAATCAGACGCGAATCGTAAAAAAGCTTATTACTCACCTGTCGCCCACATACAGACGAAAATGTACTTGTTTATTTATTCATAAAAAAACAAATATGGACTTATTGTGACTTATTAGTGTTTTTAAACCTAGATAAAGCTTATCCAAACGCTAGGTTCTAGATTATAAGGAACATTGCTATTATCTATTAAATCTATCGTAACCTACGATCACAAACTGTAACACCAAACAACTATTGTTATGACGTGAGCTTATAGTAAAGATATTAGTTTGACAGCATTGATCGCAAAACTCGTACCTGTTGCTATTTGTCGCAAGATACATAATAGGTGGATCTGACTTATAATTAAGTATCTAACCCAGCTTGGTTGTATTTACCTCTAGCTTCCGCCTGAGGCTTCGCACGCGTGGTACCCACATAATAAGTAACCTATATACTATTCCAGTTAGACTTCTTCTTGTTATGTCACTAGTGATTTTTATCAGTGTGGTGAAAGGATTCAAGTTCTCAAAAACTACCCTCTATCATATAATCACATTATTAGCTGGCGCTTAGGTACTCTCTGTCTTTGTCGTTCTAATGTCAAAGAATAGAGATGGCAACAGATTTAAAGGAGCCGTTTCCGTGATTCAGATTATATATATATACATACATACAACAATTGCTCGTTTAAGGGTATTAGATCCCGACTAATATTATAAATGCGAAAGTAATTCTTCTGTCTGTCTGTCTGTCACGTTTTCACGCCTAAACCGCTGATCTGATTTTAATGAATTTTGGTATAGAGATAAATGGGACCTTGGAGAAGGACATAGGCTACTTTTTATGTAGATACCACGTGTGCGAAGCCGCGGGCAGCAGCTAGTATTAAATAAAAAGTATATCAGTCATGAGGTTTTCCATAACACAAGCTCTGCTTACTTTGAGGCTAGATATTGCTGTGTGAAATATCCGGTATTATTAATTAATTATCATGGCGTATATACTTTTTAAGACGAGAGACCGCATTATACCTTCCGAAACCCGGAAATTGTTAGTATATGTCAATGGCCGTCACTTAACCAAGTACTAATTCGTAATCAGTTGCCGGGATTCTTCGTTTGTCATTCATGAAGTAACATAACTCTGCTAATTTAATATTTTTTACTCGATTTATTCATTTTTTATTCAGTAATCTTAGCGGAATTTTAATAAATTAATTGTGACTACATAGAACAAGTGTGGACACTTGAATTATATGTGTAATATAGTGCAATGTGATTTGAACGACGATGCATCCCAAGAAAATTCTAGACGGCCATTCCGCGATGACGTTTAGAATTGACAATTGACCATCGACTAGGACTTTATTAACAAACAAATTGACTATAAACAAATAAGACTTGACACTGGCAAAATTGACATTATTATGTCACATGTCATTAACAAAGAAGAATAGGAAGTAATCAGTTGCCAACTCTGGTGATGGCGTTAATAGGCTTAAAGGTTTTTGTCATGGCCTAACTTAGAATCAATAGTAGTGGACCCGTGACAGGTAGAGTTGAATAAATGAATGAAAACACTTTATTAAACACATTAAAACTAGCGCATAAGTAATTTGACAATTAGGAATACCTAAAAATATATGTACAATATTTTTCGAGCGATCTTATCTTATTTTATTATTATGGAGTTGTGTTGTAGATACCTAGGCACATAGTAAAAAAACGTCAGTCAAAGTCAGCTAAGAACGCCTGCAGTGGGTATAATTACATTCTTTACCTTGCGTTTGATATCAATGCAGTGTTTATGTAATAACGCCCAGTTTCTGATCCGGTACGGTCCGGTTCGGGCGCGCGCCACATTCGTAATGTCCGGCACAGATTACGCGGACGTGTATTAATACGACGCGATACGTGGCTGTATTCCATATAGTTAGGGTTGATAGTTTTTCATGTGGTACCTACATTTAATGTAACCTATGTCCTTCTATAAAATACAATCAAAACTCTTTTTTAAATTTTATCAAGATCTTTTCAGCTTTGAAGAGGTAACACAGAAACAGATAAACTAAGACATTTTCAAATGTATAATATTAGTTATTAAAATTAGTATTACCAATGAGATAAAACATATTATATTAAGCATATCTTTCTAACTTGATTTACGATGATTAGTAAGAGACAAACAAACAGATACCACACTTTTTAGCAAGCTATCAAACTTGACACAAAAAACGAAAAATATTTTTACATTCCAAATTTCAACAAAAAAAGTGTTCAATTACTTACAAAAGAGACAACCCTGATATTGCTTGGTATTCAGACGTGCCGAATGCGGATCGATACGATCTGCCAGAACCGGAACCGGGTCGACGGACCGGTTACCGGAGAAAGGTTTAGTATTGACGCTCAAACTGACCTACAGAACACAGAGTCTAGACAGCATTCGATAGGTTCGTTTATTTATGAGTACGATTGCTTGGATAAGTCTATAAGGCGCCTTAACTTTAGTTGTAAATAGGGTGTAAAACGATGTCTTTTAAATACGAAAGCAACCTTGAGTCTATATTTTATGATGTTATTTTGACTTGAACATTTTGTTTAACTTACATAAATTAAATTAAATATCTTTATTTGGTACAAAAACGCTTACATGAATTGGGTTAATCACAATTTTTTTATTAATGTAATAAAAAAAATGGCACAATTAATTTCGTTTATTTTGATTTCACTACACATTTGTACATACAAGACTATCCGTCAACTGGTTTAGTAACAACTTTGCTTAATTTGGCACTATTGTTGATTGTTGTCCTTTTCATGTAACACTTAAATGAAAGGGACCGCGAGAGAATTTCATTGGGTAATTTTAGAAAATTCAACAACAGAATTTCTACCAAGATGTAATTAATAATATTAATGCCGGACATTTCACAAAGCATCATATGGCCCCAAAGTAAGGAGACACCAAAGTACCACATGACTGACATACTACTTATATATATATATTTTATTTTTATTTTACATATTATACATAGAAACTCTCAGACCCGAGACAAATACTTGAAGATCATACTAACATTTGTCCCGCGGTGGGAATCGAACTGCTCCACAGAGGTCCTCAATTTATTCGTCAATCATTATTAATTTATTATTTTTATCCGCAGGTGAAAAACCTCACAAATGCCAGGTCTGCGGTAAAGCGTTTAGCCAGAGCTCGAACCTCATCACTCACTCCCGCAAGCACACCGGCTTCAAACCCTTCGCCTGTGACCTCTGTGGGAGAGCCTTCCAGCGGAAGGTAGACCTGAGGAGGCATAGAGAGACTCAGCATGCTGATATCAGAGCGCAGCATATACCACATGGCGACGTCCATGCCATGCATGCTGATATACATGTTCCGGACCATCGGATAGGTAAGATACCTTGTACTGTATATACAATATATAAGATTGTTACGTGTTCTACGTGTTCCATTCGAAGGTAAAAATAAAACAACAATAGAAGGAAAAAATATACCTTCTACATCCCATTTATTTATTATTATAACGCCACACCTAACCAAGACATTCTTCCACAGAACTCCGCCCCCCACATGGCGAGATGCGCGCCCCGCATGATATGAGACCTCCGCATGACTTGAGGTCTCCGCATGACATGAGGTCTCCGCATGACATGAGGTCTCCGCATAACATGCGGCCCCCGCATGACTTCAGCCCGCATCTGACGCCAGTGCCACCGCTGCAGCCGCTGCCATCCTGAACTGCGCCCGCCTTCACGCCGCACTGGCGTTAAGGCACCCCTATGACGGGTTAGAATAGAGTTCGGAATTGAATAACTGAAGGATGAGCCGAGTCGGATTGTGAAAATTCTAAGTGGTGCATTAATCACGATGCCCAGATCCATATGGACTTCTTATTAGTGAATTGACAACGGGGAGTTCTTTTGAAAAATGTTAAGTTGAAATAGAGACAAACAGAATAAAAACAAAACATTGTTTTAATTTTACGATTTTTTTACAATATTAGATCGTTAATCGTACAATAGTAAAAGGAAGGTAGATAGATATAAAATTGTGTAAATCATTGATCACCTAAGAGGTATGTTACCAATGTAAATTATGTTATAAAATATAAATAAAATATATATCATGATGCTTTGTAAATGTGAGTTTTTGATCTCAGTCGTTATTATTGTATGGTGTATTTCGTTTAATAAATATAGGTAGAATCTTAATAAAAAGTTTACTGATTAACACCTACCCAGTTTATATAAGAATATTTTTCTAAAAGATTAAAATACCAACAATATATATTAAAATTGATTATTTTATGTTTAAGAACTACTATCCAAAGAATGGGCTGATAGAATCATTCCAAATATTTAATTACTCTTAATAGGAATAATTCCAAAATATTATTTCCAAATACATATGTATTCCAAAGTAACAAGAATTCCACTTAGCATTCCCGATAGATATATGTTTTGAATTATGTAAATAAATTCATAAATTATAAGTACCTACGTCACAAATACTCACATATCAATGTTTATATAATAAAACAAGTTAAAAATGTAAGAAATGTATCGAATCTGTAAGTTTTGCAAAGTATTTTCATACATGTTTCGCAATGTAGCATTAATACTAAATAAAACTAGTTTCATTTTTTGTGTGGGTATCCCAAGAGTTTTATGTAAAAGCCATTTAAAAATTGTATAGCAAAATTATGACAGTGTTTTTAAATATAAATTAAAGATAAATTGATCTTGTAGTAACCACCGACTGGCAATACCTACCTACATGTTATTTAATATTAAACTAATAAATAAGTATTAAAAATAATATAAAATTCAAATCGTTAATAATATTTCATGTTTTCATGTTTACTCATACTATCTGTAGAGTGTAGAAAAAGTCATAAAATATGAAACATATTCTCATGTTAATATTTTTTTTAAATTAGTAGAAATAATGTAAATATAAATGTAAGACAAATCCAGTTCAATACATTTCGAAAACTTTTTAATTACGTACTATATATACTTCGCTGTTATTATTGTAAACATTGTATAATAATTTAATGTAATTGTATAAATTAGATGTAAACGAGCCCAAAGAATTATGTGCAATCAAGTAAGTTATAATCAACTATCACTTCAATAAAACTATGACAATGTATTATACTGAGTTTTTACTTTTTATCCCAATCATATGATTTTTTTTATAATAAAGCCAATAATTATGAAGCACCTTGTACTCCATAACTATAGAGTTCGATTTTTAAATTTGAAAATGGAACGTTGTGTTCTAGCACCAGAGCCGGAGTTAGGTAAACTTATTTCTCACTGGATGTCATGACAGGAAAGTTTTGTTAACTTTTTTATTCCACTATTTAAATAAAAAATAGGTTTGTAACCTTACAGACATTTTGAGTAGGTCCTATCTATGTATAAATGTACCTATGTACTCGTACTTTGAGAGCACTGGTAGTCTAGTGGTAGTGGCCCCGTCTTCCGATTATAAGGTCGGAGTTCAAATCCGATCGCTTATGGATTTTTCTCTTCGAAATATTTATATGCGCTAATACTTTCAAACAGCGAAAGTAAATTGGCATGTCGTAAAACTAGCAAAAAGTTCTAAGACGTGTGTCAAGTGCACGAAAGGAGCCTCTGAAGCGCACTTTTATTCTTTCACCAAACTAGTTCAATGTACATAACTGACACAATGAGAAGAATAAAATAATTGAAGCATTACTTTTATAGATTTCTATAAAACAAGTAATTTTTATCATTACATATCTTGACAGTTCTAGAACAACACAGATCCTTCTAATATCACAACAAAAGGGGCAACTGTTACATAATCCATGCCGCCACTTAAAGCTCCTCCAGCTAAAATTGAAATTATGCAAATAAATGCAGAAGTGTAACCGAGATCCTAATTTCATTTCTCCATTATCTGAAGACGGCGATTTAATAACTGTAGCGGGATCTTGGGTTACTTTATAAGCAGATGGTAATTTTAACAAAGCTTTTAAGATGGTAAATCGAAGATATCGTGTTTTGGATATGCAAACGCGGTGTAAAGATAGACAATGTCATGATCAGAGAAAATTATACCTGAGGGCTTTATATAACTCCAGCCAGGCGTAATCGGAATCGAATATAATATCGAGTATAATACAAATATACTCGAATTCTATTATAACTGTACACAAAAATAATTAGCCTCCCCAAAAATAAAAGATGAACAAAAAATCATTAATCTGGTTTCGTTTTGAAAATGCAAGGATAAACTAAGATCAGGTATAAAATAAATACACGAATAAAGAACTGAAATTACAGCTGAGATTCTGAGTCAAAACTAAACGTAACCTTACGCTTCAGTATGTCAAATTTTAGTGCGACTTAACTTACGGAAAAGAGCATAGATTAAGTTATCGTCTTTGAATCTAAGCTTAAGAGTTGGAGATGAAAAGTCTCAGGTATTACTGCATTGCCACGTAGCGCATGCCTCACCGTTCACCTTACAACCCGCTTACTAACATTAGGAACATGATAAACTCGTAACATGTTCCTAATGTTACCATATCATGTAACACCATATTTGTATTGCAGAAGAGGGATGTTCGTGCAATTTGTAGCATGGGCCCTACTACTAAGAATCACTTAGAAATAAATTTAAATAAATAAACACCATGACAGTGCCTTGTCAGTATATCACAACAAAAGGGGGAAACGGAGACGAAAATCTATTGTATGTTCAAAAAAAAATCCTAGTATTCATATAAAAATAAGTAGAAATAATGATAAACTCGCTGTTCCCACACATAGGCTCGCTAAAGTTTAGCAAGCCTCGTTTGATTTTGACTTGAGTTTGATGACCTTAGTATTTTACCCAACTGTCTAGGATGGTAATGTTTTTAAATTGTAACAAGACACCAAATTAATCCAATTACCAAAACCTGATTCTATCCTTTGACTGTTTGCACTCGTGTTGGCGTTATGATCGATCACTCATTAACCTAATGGTTAAATGGTTTGTTTCATTATGAACCATGGGCGATTGGAGCGATCAATCTTTTAAATTGACACAGAAAATTGAATACAATATACCTACTGTTGATATCAGATGGGCTTATCATTGTATAATTATGTAAGTATATTGTACTCGTATAGGTATATTAGCGATGTCATATATTTTATAAAGGGTAAAGCTACGTCACTTGTGACTGGCTAACTGATTCATATCAAGAAAAAAAAAGCCGATTACTTTAGATTCTTTTCTCTGTAGATTTCATTTGAAATTGGAATATTATAGCCCAAGCCGGATATTTATTCTTGTCCTAGTCGTGCTTGCGAGAAACAGTCGAAATCATTGTTAGATAGTTCAAAATTATTCGATTTAATAAGTAAATAAGCACCTGTAAGTAAATAAGAACATAAATACAAATTTAACCGACGTCCAGTCAAATAAACCGAAGCTAGTTTATTTGATTGCAGTCAGGTCTTACATAAAGAATGGAAGGAGCAGTTGGATTTGGAAGTAAAGCGGGGACGAGGCCTCCTGGGACCCGAGTGGACGCTAAACGCCTGTTAGCACGCAGTCCGGGACTACGCATTGTTGTGGCCACAGGTATGCATTTCCACAATAACTCTACTTATAGCTGCTGCTCACCGCTTTGCCTGCGCGGTACATGTATTAAAAGAAGTCTATATGTTATTCCAGATCAACATCCCTATCTAACACTGGTTCGTTTCATGAATTTTGTTTCAGAACGTTTACCGAAGTACAAATGACTCAAAGGTCAGTGGCCTTACATAAAATCATTTGAACAATGATTGTAAGTATAATAACTTAGTCTTGTCCTCCTCCTCCTTGTGTCGTGTTCCTCATGGCTGAGGGTCGTGACCTCCGCGAGTCATTCTTTGGACGATCGCTTTCCACTTGCTTCGGTCTTCGGCAGTGTGTAGGTAACTTAGTCTTGTAATAAGATTTATTTTCAAAAGTAGCAAGATCATAGCTTGGTATATTTAAAAGGTATATTGACACCATCTTCCTGTCCTTATCCAACTTTATGCGTCCTCAGCACTATATGTTATTTTCTTCAACTCTTTATCGATCTTTTATCATTTCAGGATATCCGTATGTGCAAATATACCTACAAAAAATAAAATATAAAACAAAACCATATAAAATCCGAGTCCGTCCCCGTTCGGTCAGAATCGCCGCGCATTTATTATTCAACATTATCCACGTGCGTCTCGGACGCAATCAGTATTGTAAATAATTGATGCCGGGCCCGCGATGATTGCGCGTTCGCGAGATTGAGAAGATTTGCCCCCCTGAATACGGCCCTGAAGGATTTGCGCTGTCGTTGTTATTGGAGAAATTAGAAAAAGGTTTTTATATTTTATTATTTCACAAGACAAGCGAGTAAAGTGAGCATTGCGAAATTGTGATCATTCTAATGATAAGTCAACATAAGTAGATGTCGTTTTTTACATTAGAACGGCCACTTTATGGGTGAGAACTTTTATTATTTTGTATGACCTGATTATAAAGCGTTTATTAGACTAGGTATCTAACCTATGTACTTATTTAAGTAAAAAAATATTGGTGGACAGAAAACAACACCATATTCTGGCCCCAAACTGAGCTTACCTTGTATTATAGTGACCAGTTGGATGATATGATACTTATATTTTTTGAAATACATACTTATGATACTTTATTACACCTAGACACAGAACAAACACCTATGTTCATCACACAAATGTTTTACCAGGGAGGGAATCGAACCCGAGGGAAAATTTGAGCATTTGGTTCAAAATATTCGAATTGTACAAGATTAAAGGAGATTATTTGTCAAAATCATTTAAACAGGTTATAATGAGTCTACATTCCACACTATTTGTTGTAAAAGGGTCACTAACATAACAAGGGGTCACATAATCTTCAAGCGACATTCTATTTTAGACTTTATTCCACTGTATTACATTATAATATAAATCTAAATTCACAGCGATAATGGATGGCACACACAATCTCTGACGTCATCATAGTGAAAGGTTTTTGCTTGTTTTTGATCTAGTAACAGTATTTCGACGCTTGCTGTATCGGTTCCATGGTGTAATGGTTAGCACTCTGGACTTTGAATCCAGCGATCCGAGTTCAAATCTCGGTGGAACCTACTTTTTGTAATTATTGTTAGATTCATTATGACTGTTCGTTATTGTTTTGATAAGATTTATGCAGTTCTAGTTTCTGCCCGCGGCTTTGCCCATGTGTTACATAGTAAAAAAGTAGCTTATTAAGTTATTCTAGTGCAAAATTTTAAAAGTTTTCACTAAATTGGTTTAACCATTAGTACGTGATTGAATGACAAACAAACATGTAAATAAACTTTTTCATCATTAATAATAGGATTTAATGTAGGATTTAATTGGCTATTTTAGAATAATTCGTGTGTTCTGATTGTCACCAAGATTCGTCACGTTCATAATAAAATATTATTGTACATGTATGTAGGTAACATTCTTAGGTAATTTTTTTTTAATTTATAAAAGTCAATTTTAATAAAAAAAACTCCATCCATTCCCGAACGAGTTCAATCAAATGGCTTAAAAATCCATTGCCCAATTTTATCAGGAGTTGGCATCACTTTCCATTACCCCGACTCGATCAAAATTCAAATTGTTCGGTGTCGCCACCGCAACTCACCTGCTTTATACACCAGCTTTAGAAAAATCAGCCTTAAAATGTACTAAGAGAGTTGACGGTTGAATGGCACATGAGGTTTCAATTCTGAACATTGCATGGAAATTCTTATTCCACTCAAAATAACATCCGTTCCTTCTTAGCAGAGGTTCACTTGCTTGTAAAATCTGCTACAGGATATTCAAGCTTCGTTTTGTAATAATAAGGTGCAGAATAGTTTGAAGGTAAATGTGTATTACCTTAAGGAAAGCGAATGAAAATGCCTCGAATGTTGAAACATGAAATACTTTTGTGTATCAACTATCTAAAAGTGGTCTTTTGTCAGTTTGTCTATTATGCAATGGTAGGTAGGTTATTCTGAAGTGCAGCCGTATATTTAAATTGCAACGTAAGACAATGTTGAAAGGGTTGCCAGCTACTATTTGATGTTTTATCGCCAAAACTTTTTTTTAAGTGTAGGCAACTTATACCTACTATCTAGGTAAATCAGATTCAAAATGAGATGAACATTGTCATTGTCATTGTCTAGCAAAGTAGCGTTGGCAAAGAAGTCAGACTTTTAAAAGTTTGACATGATAAATTAATTCGAAGCATAAATCCACTCTTTTTACTCGTGATAAAACACCTCGTCAGATATCTAGGTGATTGTTTGAGGGTAGTCAGAGGTGTTATTCCGTATGTGACAGGTTGCAAACCCATTGCCGCTTTTTGGAATACTAACCTTCAAATTTATTTTTTATTGATTTTATGACGACTATTGTGGCACAGCTGGCCTAGGCTTGGCTGAGACGCAGAAAGTTGCGGATTCGATTCCCGTCGCGGGACAAATGTTTGTATGTTGTATGTAAGTATTTGTCTCGGCTCCGGGTGTTTCTATGTACCTATAATAAGTATATATTTACAAAAAAAAATATATTTTATATGTACCTATGTAGTAGGTATTTATATAGTAGGTATATCAGCCATGTCACAAACTCTGTTTACTTTGGGGCTAGATGATGCTGTATGAAATGTCCGGCATTATTTTATTATTATCATAAAAATATCCTATAAATGATTTTTTTAATGCAAAATTTTGGAGATCTATTTATTTTATTACACCTAGTTGTCGCACACTCAGATTATCAGGTTTCTGTATTCAGAATAGGTACATACGCTCACAAATCAACTTACTCGTACAGAACCATTTAAAACTCCCGTCACGCCACCAATGAAGTGAACTGTCTCGGAGACCCTATACACCACCATTACTCAATTCTCCGATTGGCGCCACTGTCTTTGCAAAACTCTGAAAAATGTATAGAAAATTTAGTTCTTTTTTTTGCCGTTGGCAAGGTTAAGTTGGCGATGGAATTTACATAAAGATGGCTTCGGAGTTGTTCGCATCGGAATCGAGTTAGGGAGGTACTTTAAAACTGTCGCTTAGTTGAGACGTCGAATCCGTTTACAGTTTTCGGGAGTTTGAATATGGGTAGTGATGTAAGATTTTGGGATCATCGATATCGATATTACAAGAGAAATCGTACTTCGTACTTTTCTAGACTAAGCATTTGCAGATGACTATTTCACACAATTTAATTTATTTAGGATTTAATTTAGATAATCTATTATTAAGTATTTTTTGTACCAGTATTTGTACTGTACCTATCTTAGTGGAATAAATAACTTTTGATTTGATATCGAAGCTGTTCACTTATGAAATGTGTTGCCAGTTTCCATAAGACAATCCGCTTCATTAGACGTTTTCAAAGTTAGAATCAAAGAACTGAAACTTTTTCTCTGAAACATCATAAATCATCAATCTACTGTTTTTGTAAAGTAATGTTTTTTTATTCCTTATAACTATTTATTGAAATATGCGTTATCTGTAATTGTGTAGATTGTTTATGTAAATAATTATAAGTATCAATAATGTTGTGTAAATTTATAGCGTTTCTTTGCTACAAGCATTTACTCGTATATAGGTAATTAGACTATATAATTTTTCATCCCGACCAATCTTCCCGACCAAAGTTAAGCTCCTTTACATCCAATGTTTGTCTTTACGAAATCGCTTCCTGAGCGATGAGGCCGCCCATCGTATATACTATTTTTTCTTAGGTATATTATATAGTTGTCAAATTGTGCTATTTGGTTTTAAGGTGTACAATAAAGATTTATCATTCATTTATTCATTCATCGATAAAATTATATGTACATTTTTCTAAAATTATACAAAATCTACTCAATTGTGATCTGACATTCATAAATTAAAATCATTATATGTGTTTTGCCCATAAAAATGTTTTTTGTACATATTTTCATATCGAATGAAAGTTTTTATATTTTTTTTTACAACCTTTTTTGTCCCACTGTCGGGTAAAGATCTATTTAAAGGCTTTTAATTACGGTCCTCTTCATTAAATAAATCATAATCGTTAAGTATACTACTAACACTTATACCAATCGTTATAAAACTTTTGGAGGATTTAGGTACTGACTACCTGTTGGTTGAGAACAAATATCATTAACACTTAAAAAAGATGGCATGGATTTGAATTCTAAGCACCTGAACATGTCAGTGGAGTGAAGCCTGCTATGCTGACCCCACTTATAATGTATAAGGGCAGAGGATCATTACCTCAGTGACCATGACGACCTCTGTGACGCAATGGGCGAAAACAAACCTGAGACGCAGAAGGTAGCGGGTTTGGTTCCCGCCACCGTACAAATGTTTGTATGATCCGCAAAAAGTCTCAAATCTGGGTGGTTTCTATATTTAATAAGGACTTTTACAGAAATAATTACAGAAATGTACAGAATAATATACAATAATATAAAATACAAGTGAAACAGTTGAGCTATCTAAGGACCGTTTAAAACAATCTATAGATAGCTCAACTGATCCAGGTCACTGCCAGAGGGCAGCGTTCCCAAGATACTGGCGGCATTACCACGTTAAATGGCAGTGCTAATACGCTGGGCCAGCTCTTGGGTCACGCAATGTATCTACCAGACGCCGTGAAATAATTTTGAAAACGCGGTGAGCTCCTGTACCCAAATAAGAACTATTTACAAAAAAAATATACCTAGTTTGTATATCAGTCATGTGGATGCCTTTACACAAGTTTTGCTTACTTTCGGGCTAAATGATGCATTGTAAAAAAGTTCAGCATTATTTATTATTTTCACGACATCTATGACGCGGTTGGTCAAGGCCCGGCTGCGACTCGAAAGGTTGCAGGTTTAATTTCCGTCGCGGTACAAATATTTGTATGATCTGTAGATATTTGTCTCGGTGTTCTTCTGTGTATAATATGTAGGTAGGTACTAAAAAAAAAGTATATCAGTCATGTGGTACTCATAACAATCTCTACTTACCCACTTAGGGGCTAAATAATGATGTATATAAGAGTCTTGAATTTTTTTTTTTTATTATTCACGAACATAAACCTGTAGTCTTACGAAGATTAATTTGTGAAAAAGAAAACTGATTAAACATTTTATCGACATCTGTCCTCTGAACATTCCGCCCTAGCGCTCGCTAGGGGCGTCCAAGTTGCGTATTGAGTTACCTTGTCCAATCGTATCATGTCTCACACAGCTATCGTAATATTCCATTCCTGCGACAATAATCTTGCTATTTACATAATGCTTCTTAGGTTGCGGCCGAGAACGATATTTGAGAATAATTTGGCACTTTGGGTAATAGGCTGATAATCCTGTGTAGAACAAAATAAGCTAGACGCTCTTTATAAAGTGTACCAAGATCTCCGTTTTTTAAATAAATAATTTATATGGGAGCAACAGTTCCGTTCCTTCAATAATTAAGTTTTAAAAACTAAAAAGAAAACCGACTTCATTGAATTGAATATAAGCCCATAGAAATACACCACTGGATAGGCACAGGAAAGAAATACACGAAGTTTCGTTTACTTGGATGATATATTTTTTCCAGCTATTTTGTTTTAAAAAGCAAACTACTGAACCGATTTTAATGAAATTTCTATGGAACCAATCGGAAGATATCCTTCCACAAATTTTTTTTTTAATCTTTTCATAAATTACGGTGTTATAAGGTATCATACATAAAAAATATAAATAAAAATGAATTGTGAATCTCCTCCTTTTTTTGTAGTCGGTTAAAAATTACTATAATGAGAGGCTGAAAACAATCTAGATGCATAAAAAAACAAGTCACAAGCTGAGAAACTTCCTCCATCCCCTTAAAGCCTTATATATCTTCATCATCCCTATCCGATTTGATTTACGACTCCGACTCTCTCAGAAGGTAGTCAATACCAAGTTATATCAATTTAATCTCAATTGAAATTCAAAGGCAATACGACGAATCAATTACCGGGGGAAGCATTCAAATAACCCCAGCCCCCATCCCCCAGCCCCTTGATAGAATTGTTCTAAAGAATTCGCATGTGATAAAATGCGAGCCAATATAAGACGTGCTCTGTCACGCGTAAGGAAGTGTTAGTAAAAGTACAAGAGGTAGGTAAGGACTTAAAATTTGTTTAAGTACTTGGAAGAAAGTATCTATATATTAATACGTGAAGCAAAAACTTTACCCCTTTTTACGCAAATTGCGCGGACGCGGAGTATGAAAATTCGCAGAATTATAGTTTATATAGCGGAGTGCAGAATGCTAATATTTTTATTTTAAATTATGCATAAAATAGTAGATTGTTGCACCGAGCGCAAAGTGAGTTATTAATACACGAGTGTTATGTTGGTGCCCGATCGCAAGCGAGGGCACTGAATTAACACGAGTGCATTAATTACTCTCTTTAGCAAGGTGCGTAATTTGCTTTTCTTTCAACTACCAATCTACCTACTGTGATAAAATATACCTACTCAAACTAAAAATATGAAGAATTAAAGTATTACAATGGTACAAAATGCGTGCTATTTGTTTTTTTTTCATCAAGTAGGTTTTATTCAGCCGATTTTTATTTTCAGCCAGTATCTTTTCGATGCAGTATCTTTTCGCAAACATTTTATATTAAACTTAATGGGAGATATTAAACCTCTGTGGTAAATTTATATCTAAATTAAAGTAAAAAACAGTGCAATAATGAAAAACTGCAACAATGAGATTTCATATAACATTTCTGCACTGATTCGGTTCTAAGCAAAAAATACGTCCTTCGTGATCGGTTATGTAGTGATTAAGGATAACATTACTACGAAGTTGAATGAAAAATACATTAATTATTAATTAATAATATTCGAATTTCTACCAGTGGGCGACCACTAGTATTGCCTAATACGGGGTTTTGAGGGTTTCGAAGTCCACAAAGCATCCTAATAAATTCGCTATGTCCGTCTGTCCATCTGTCTGTCTGTGTGTCCGCCTCTAATCAGAGCTTATACTCGTAGACTATTCGTTTTATTGTGATAAAATTTTGCAAAATTTTGCAAAATTTTGGCCCTCATAAAGTTTTGAAATAAAAGCATTAAAAAAAAGATTTTTAGGAATACCTCCCCTACATGTAAAGTAGGGTTAATTTATTTTTTATTTTACTACCCTTTCGTGTGGCATATTGTTAGATATGAGCGATATTCTAGTACTCAAAGAGCTTCTGCGGCGCACTGTAATCCTTTCATCACACTGGTTCTAAATTACTAGTGACACGATAAGAAGAAGAAACGAAATGAAACAGAAATGAGGTACGTTAAGTAACTCTGTTTCCCACACCAGGTCTAAAGCCTGAAATAGAAAGAAAAATAAAATGAGTAGATAAAAAAAAATAGTATCTATGGAAGGCCTTACATCTCAGTTGATAAAAAATCTGCCTTCTGTGCTGTAGGTTGTGGGATCGATTACCCTCCATGACAAACATTTGTATGATGAACATTGATGTTTGTTCGGTGTCTGGGTGTTTTAAAGTATCCTAGGTATTTACGTATATAAGTATTCTATCAGTCATCTTGATTCCCATACAGGCTTTGTCTACAGGCTTTGCGTCCTGGTCCTAGCGCTTTTTTGTATGATCCATCTTACGATTACAACTAGTTAGTCTACGAAAGACTAATACAAGATTATTGTAGTTTATACATTTCAAATCAGTCAGTTAACTGTATGAGGGTAGAGCAACATGAGGCCATGCATTCCTATCAATAATATAGTCATTTATATTATAATACGGTTTCTTCAAAATGCTACCCTTACGTCTAATGCCTTACATGAATTTATGTGCCAATTCATCCTAACGCAAGCCCGAGAAGAACTAGTAAGAAACTCGTCTTGGTCCTAGCACTGTTTTACATGATCCATCTTATTACTACCTTAACTACGAAATACTAAAGAGAGTTTATTCATTTCAAGTGCCGGTTAACTGTCTGGCGGCAGAGCGAGATGAAGGCATGCATTTTTATCAATAATATAGTCATTTATATTATAATAAGCTTTCTTCAAAAGACTACCTTTTCTGTATGCTTTAAATTTCTTAAAAGGTTATTTAGTAGCATTTTCAGGAAGCTTATTATAGAAGCGCAACGTGTTCGCCATAAATGACTTATTTACTTATTCTAGTCGAAACCTAGGGTTGTATAATTTGTGTCTATTCCTACTATTGATTCTAGGAAGGTCACTATTTTGCTGAAACCCATCTCTATTTTTATGTGTGTATAACAAATTTTCATATATATATTGTGAGGCAATTGTGAGAATATTAATTTCTTTGAATATTTATCTCTAAGAACAAGAATACAAATAAATTAAATGATTTCACTACGTACAGTATAGGATCTCACCATAGAACGACCTTCACCGAGCTGGTTAATGGATGAAAAGTATTTTATATTAAAATATATATGTTAATAAATTTATTGCAAATGGGTTGGCAAAAAAAATTCAGTCCAGAATATTATTAATTAACAATATTTATATTTTTTTTACTTTTAACTGGTTTGGTTAATAGACAAATTCCATACCAATCGAAAGTATGAAGCCCATAGAATATGCAAACGTTAGGTTGACAATTTTTTTCCCGTCACAACTCATGGGCAGGTAGGTTAAACAGGTAAATCGATACTAGTAACTTGCACCGGTCTGGTTAATGAATTACAGTTAAAATTAAAATAAAGATTATTTCATCACGAAAACGGTGGTATAGGGTTGTCTGCGAAAAATCAGACATGAATTCCGGTTGTCGAGTTTTAAAAAGTGAAATATTTCTGCGAGTGAATACGTGCGACAGAGAGGTCTCAGCGAACCATCAAATGTGATAGAAGACTACACAGCATTGCAGCTGTGTGTAGTTCGTGTATTAAAAGATAGAGAGTGCGCATGCTATTTGTCTTTAAAAATGAAAAGGATAGCGATAGTCTCGTACATGCCGTGCATCATTTTGGAGTAGCTTAATATTAAAATAGAAACATAGTATTCAAATAGAGGAATGCTTTTTTTTTAATAAATTAATTACATATGTGTGTATATATATTTTATGTTACATTAAAGTATATACATCTTTGGTAAATAAGAAGGTAATAGTAATACATATATAAAACTAATCTTGCAAATGTTATTTCTATCATTAGTAAACAAAATAAAAACAAATATAAAACTTTTTATTGTAATAAAATACAAAAGTTTTTAAATTTTTCAAATTATTTAGATTCCTAGTCATCAGACGTATAATTGTGATCTCCAACTTCTGAACATTCTTTGTCATCACTTTCTGTTTCAGTTGTTTCGACAATGTATTCTGTCCTTAAAGGTGTATCATCCAAAGTGAACCCTATAGGTTTTAAATATTGATCTAAGAACCAACCGCAGTTCTCAGGCTGAAGTTTCACTCATACCGGATCCATTGCATTAAGCCACATGGAATAAATATTGGAAATATATTCCCCCCGGAAACGAATGAGTGAGCATTATTACTAATTTGTATTTATGGTATCAATGGAGCTACTATCTAGATCCAACCTAAAACCTAAAAAACAGCCTAACCCTATAAAGTACACCCGCTTGAAGGTTAAGTACAAATAGCATGCGCACTCTCTTTCTTTCTATAGACGAACTACACACAGCTGCAATGCTGTGTACTATTCTATCGCATCACATGGGATGGTTCGCTGGGACCTCTCTGTCGCACGTATTCACTTGTAGCAATATTTCACTTTTTTAAACTGGACAACCGTGAATTCATGTCTGATTTTTCGCGGACAACCCTATACCACCGTTTTCGCAATGAAATAATCTTTATTTTAATTTAACTTTAATTCATTAAACAGACCGGTGCAAGTTACTAGAATCGATTTAGCTTTTTATACCTGCCTACCCAAGAGTTGTGACGGGAAAAAATGTACATTCTAACGTTTGCATATTCTATGGGCTTAATACTTTCGATTGGTATGGAATTTGTTTAACCAAACCAGTGAAAAGTTTAAAAAATAATTTAATTGTAAATCCTATCCTACTTATACCGGGTGTCCCGGAACTAGTATGTTATGCCGGGATAGGCCGATTCTCGATACTTACGTGAACAACATATGTTTTACCTCTTTTTTAAGTTCAATGTTTTTCATTGAAGAAATAAGCAGCAAAGTTTGCTTCAAAACTGCACTTACTATAAATGGTAACGTCCCTAAAATCAGCTGTTTATTAAACTCTGAGCGTGACCCCAAAATGAAGTATCGTTTGAGTTCACGCAACACAAACATAAAAATTACCTGCATTGTGATGCCTCTGAGAAGAAAGTAAATTTTTGTGTTCTTGTTGAGATCAGCTGCAATTTTTATAAGAATATTGTTTATTCTTCTATCAAATTTTCGGATTTATTGCATTTAATTTTTGTTTACAAAGAAAAATTTGCAACTTGCAACATTGCAACAAAAAAATTCTGTTTTTTTATGATGATGATGATGATAACATGTTCACAACTCCTTATTAAAACAACTTGATTTGGATTTTCATAGAAATTTATTGCATTGGGTAGGTAGGTATCTAACCAACATTTTTCGTAAGTAGGTAGAATACACAGGTAGGTAGATCTTCATAGAAATTCAAAGCATTAGGTACCCAACCTACAACAATTTTCTTAGGTAGGTAGTTAGATTTCTTATTAACATTTCTAGGCTAGGTATCTAATAATTTGAATTTCTATGGAAAATCTTGTCTATCCGATATTTTCCCATAGTTTTATCTGTCCACCTCATTGTGCGACTCTGTGACTTCGCGGCTTTTTATCAAAGGTGTCAAAACCGACAACCAATCAGAAGAGTTCAATCCACATAATAAATAATAAATCTCGGCTAATTCCGAAAATAGTCTACGTTTGTAATAAGCCGACATTTATTATTTTGTCAGAAATTGGTTCCGTAGATATTTATTTTTAGTCGTTGTTCCGATTAAGACTTTATTTATTTTATTCATTAATTTATTTATTAATTCTGTCATTGGTTTTTTCTTGGTCACTCTGTGCTGAATTAATTTGTTTTGCCACTGGTTTTTTTTCTGTATGTAGCCTTAACATGAGTCTAGTGATTAATGGTGACAGAACTAGAGTGGTTAAAGGATTCAGTGACCAAGAAAGAAGCAGTGACATGACTACAGAATAAACTAAGCAAAATAACTTCACTAAGAACCAAAATAGTATTTACCAACATGAATTTCATCATTGTGATAGGTTTGAATTTTCACATCAAAAATGAACCCTAAAAAATTGTCGGCAATTTCAAAGGATTTTATTTTGCTTTGAATTGATTTTAGCTCAGTGTTTTGTTGTACTTCGTGCGGTCAACTTTCTAGTAAAGAGTTTCGTCATACCTACCGTTTCTTGTGACCATTGTGAGTGACCATGTGTTTTTTTAATTCAATCATAGGTGCTTTGTGTTGGATACCTAGGAGGTAGTACCTAGAATAGGTACCTACAAATCGTGTAATGTGGTGTTTGTTATTGTCAATTTTAAAAATTTTATGGATCCGCCTAGAACAAGACATTAAACGGTATGTAATCTTCATAAGTAGTTGCTTCTTACCATAAAGTTAAAAACATTGTTTTTCAAGAGACGAATAGGTTACTAGATTAGGCGCTGGATTACTAGGTAGTTACTAAATAAATATCTACTTAGTTTTTTGCTACAAAACGAAACAACATGGCTTGTGTGAATACCGCAGTCAATATGTAATGTAGGTACCTACGTCAAAAGATACTTACATACACCAACCTAGGTAGGTATCTAGCCTAGCTTAGCAGACAATTTTAACTCACGCGAAACTAGGTAGGTAGGTATGTAGGTAGGTAACGCACTTAAAAGCATTGTTGACAAAATAAGGGTTGTCAATTTTATTTCTTGAATGTTTTTGTATGAAAATCTGAAAATATTAATTCTTAGGATTTGTACCCCCACAACTGTTAATTTTCATGGTCGGAATCTCCTCGTTCAGGCTTAAAATACTAGTTCCTGAATTCCCTGTAATATCATAAATGCGAAAGTTTGTATGTATGTTTGTTACTCTTTCACGCAAAAACTACTGAATGTATTTTATTGAAACTTTACAATAATATTGCTTATACATCAGAATAACACATATGCTATAATTTATAGAGAAATTGTGTGAATTTTTCCAAATTAAACGATAAGTATCATCTAGTAGGACAAATGTCATACATAATCCAGTCGGACCCTGTCGTCATATAGATGCGTGTCTAGAACATTGGCAGCATTGCCACGTTCTTTAAAATTGATAATTCGCTGACCGAAATAAAAGCCAGCATTTCGGTATAAATAATACTACTAATATTATATTATAAATATCTTAATCAGCTTAAGAATCGCTAGTGCTATCGTTGCGTTTTGGGATTTCTATAAACAGCACGTTCTCTTATCCTGTGGCGCCATCTAGTACAGAATAAAGAAAACAAAGGTTAGATACCTACAAGAAGGTTACATGCATCTTTAACCTTTTAAGATTAACCACTGATAACCATAACTTTCGTCTTATATGGCAAAACGATTACTTCAATACTCGACCAAATATATTTATGCGTCGTAAATACGACAAAGTAAACCTTGGCATAAATTATTATAGCAATACGATACTAAGTGATAGAGCCATAAAATTTATTTCGTCTCCCAGCCCGTGGATATAAACGTAATGATATTAATGTTGGGACCAATTCATTGCTTATACAGACAATTTTGAGATATGTCTGTAATTTTATTAATTTCATGTTTGGTTGTTTTTTGGAGAAGGATTTAAATACATATAACTATGAAAGGTAAGTTCATAAGTTCATAAGTAAATTTAGTTATCAAATTGTTATATTTAGTTTTAAGGTGTACAATAAATAATTTTTATTCATTCATTCATTTACGTAAGAAGGTACAATTACAAACCGAACTGTAGGTTCATTATAAAAAAAAACGATGATTCTAGGTACATTCAAGAGCTCCATAATCGACATACCGATCAACGTATTGCCATCGGCAGTAAAACAAGTAATAAATAGATAGATTGGTAGATAAAAGCATTTATTTGTACAAGTGGTTCAAGTAATAGATGTATACGTAGCTGAAGATACGAAAAACCACATGTCTTTTAATATATTTGAGTGAGGATTCCGAGCTATCAAAATACACTCAGGAGAATCAAGGAACCAGAAAATTATGCAAAAAGCTTCAATGGTCATCGAGAAGGGGTTTTTAGGGTTACCTTTTACGATATGCAATGCCACCTCAATATTTTATATGACACATTCGTGGAGCTATATAAAATCAATCATTCGGGTTCCATTCGTCTACTTTATATTCCGATGTTGTATTTTTATCATCCAGGCTTATGATGCAAAGAGGAACGATTCCCTGATATCGAATGGCAGAATGTTTTGGGACATTTGGGGTTATGTCTGGAAAACCCAAGCAACGATCAGGTGAAAAGCCCTTTCAAAAAGGAATAATAAACAAATGGTTGTCTGTAAAGTCGGTTTACGGACGATAATTTTACGTGATAACGTCATCAGAAAACCGGCGCGGCGTCACAAGGCGAACGCTTAGGACGATCGTGCCTCTCTATCGCTTGTTCCGCGCTCTCGCTTGCACGCTCGGCTCAGGCCGGAACGTGACAATTAGTCATGCTTTAACGTGCGTGCAGCCGGCGTTCATCGATTTATAAGACGTTACGATTACGACAAGCTATGTCGAAGGTGTCATGATCATCTCGCCATCTCTTTTTGGGTCTACCACGGCACCGTCTCGCTGTCTCAGAGTGACACGTTAAGACATATAAGACGTTATCATGTCAATCAATAAAATATAAGTGGACAATGAGGATTCAAATCTGGTTGTACACTAATTTGAAAAATGTAAGTATGTGAATTATACTACTTCGTACCCCTAAACATCGTATACATTGTTTTTTTTTTTTATCATAGATAGACCTACGTTTGACCACGAACTCGCCTGATGTTAAGCGACGATGTGGCCGACGATGGGGCACGCAGGTCTAGAAGATACCTATTCACTCTTGACTTGAAGCGACACAAATTGTAGTTTTCAGGAAAGACATACGACGGCAAATCATTCCAATCCTTGGCTGTACGCATTATAAATGTGGAATCAAAGCGCTTTGTTCGTAAGGGTGGTAGACTGACAAGGTATGGATGGTATTGAGCGGTGCGTCTGCTTGTCCTGTTGTGAAAAGGAGATGGTAGAATGAGATCATGCAATTCCTGGGCACATTCTCCGAAATGTATTCTATAAAAGATCGAAAGGCAAGCAACTTTACGACGGTGCTCGAGACTCTGGAACTTAGTCTCAGCGTTTAGCTGCTCACCTATCACCCTCAATGCTCTACGCTCAATCGAGTCCAAAGCACCCAGCTGGTGTTTGGCTGAACCATCCCACAGATGGCAGCAATACTCCATACCCGAACGGACTTGAGCTTTATATAAAGTGGAAAGCGGTCCAGGTGTGAAGTATCGCCTCACCTTGTTGAGGATGCCAAGCTTCATGGCAGCAGTCTTGGCCTTGAACTCAATATAGGAGCCAAAATTGAGAGTCCGGGTGAGTGAAACTCCTAAGATTTCGAGATGATCTTCTACAGATACCGGTACATTTCGGAAAACGGGGACTTGGAGAAACTGACTTTTTTTCGCCGAAAAAAGACAGGCTTGCGTTTTGGATGCGTTGAATTTAACAAGATTGGCATCGCCCCAATCGGACACGACCTGGAGAGTCAAATCCATACGCATAAGCATTTCGTCTCTGCATTTCTGAATGTCAGTTTTACTGGCTCGTGCGTTGGCAAAGTATCTCTCCACAACTGTACTGTCGTCTGCATACCCAATAATTCCGGGCATAAGCAGATCATTTATGTGCAGTAAAAATAGTGTGGCAAAGAGCACTGACCCTTGAGGTACACCGGCATTAATTGCCAATCGATCAGACGAGCAGCCATCAACAACTACTCGAATGGGTCTTTCCCTCAAGAAGTCAGCAAGCCATGAGCAGAACTGAACTGGCAATCCGTAGGCTGGAAGCTTACCAATAAGGCTATCGTGCCAGACCCTATCAAAGGCCTTTGACATGTCAAGTGAAACAGCTAATGCTTCACCGTATTTCTCTATGGCCTCACTCCAAATATGCGTGACATACGCAAGAAGATACGCAAGAAGGGAAGTAAATCGCTTTCGGCGAAAACCGTATTGTCGATCACTGAGGAGGTCGTTGTCTTCAAGGTTACATACCTTCAAGGTATGTAAGGAGCTTCGTATTTAGTACACGTTCCATACATTTGCATAGTAGGGAGGTGACCGAAATTGGGCGGTAATTTGATGGGTCAGCGCGACTGCCTTTCTTGGGCACAGGTTGCACATTAGCAAACTTCCAGGATTTTGAGACTATTTCAGTTTTCAGAGATAGGCCAAAAAGTCTTGTTAGTATGGGAGACAACTCAGGGGCACACGTTTTCAGCACTACAGCCGAAATGCCATCCGGACCACTAGCTTTGTTCACGTCAAGACTTCGTAACGTTTTGAGCACTTCTTTTTGATGGATGCGAATTTCCTGCATTGTAGCTTCGCATCGAAGAAGGCTAGGTGGGGTTTCGTTAGAGGTGTCTAGACGTGAAGCTTCCGCAAATTGAGCAGCAAAGAGATTTGCTTTCTCGATTGCATTCTGGGCTAGAGATCCATCCGGTTTATGTAGTGGAGGGAGAGAAGGGCGGCTGAAGTTCGCTTCCACCGACTTGGCCAAGGACCAAAATGCCTTGCTGCCAGCTGGATGTGTCGCAAGCTTGGCACCCATACGGCCAATTCGATTGATGCGAGCCTTCCGTAACACCTTCTTGCAGGACTTGGCGGCCTTTGTGAAGAAGCCTTGATGTCTTCAACTTCAAGACATGTGCCAAGCGCACGAAATTAGCCTCAATCCTTTTACCACACTCGTCAAATAACTAGTGACAATATAAGAAGTGGACAAAGCAAACAACACCATCTATCCCCATACTACGAATAACTTGTAATATGGTGACCAGATGATTGATAGAATACTTATATATTTTAAACATGTACTTACATTATGATTCTTTATAAAAACAAACACGTTCATCACACAAATATATCGTCTCAAAAAGTAATAGTAACATTGTACACCTAGGCGAGAAAGTGCCCAATTGCTTTCGTGTATTATTTGAGTCTTAAAACACACGAGGCTGGAATCGCACTTTCTCCCAAGTGATACACATAGTGCTTTAAACTACACCTACGAGGAAAATACAATACAAAGTAGAATTATTTTTTAATTGAAATAAAATTTCCAAACCAAAATTCAAATTTCGAAGAAATTCCCGCGCATGCGTTTATTACTTGGGTTCTTTTTTCAAAACATTGTTCAGAAATCGGAAGAGGAATAAATCACTGGCGGCTTAGAATAAAAACTTTTTGTCGTTTGACCTATAATGAAAATAACCATAGCTAGGTACCGGCTGATCTATGAAGAAATAAAAAAAATAACTCGTTGGAAATGGAATTTCCATACACTTTTCTCTCCCGCTAAACGCCTAAGAAATGAAATATCATAGACTTTTCCGTCCCGCATTTCAGTAGGCCTGAAATGATGTACATTCTAAGTTATATTTGGAAAAAGAATGGGCAAGTTTTTCAGTAGGTGTGGTATAAAAGTAATTAAAAATTGCTCATAAATATATGTAAGATTATTTTCAAATGTGAGTCCATTTATTTAGTGTTCTGTTTCATGAAGACAACACGAGTTATCTACTAGTACCAATAACATGCAATTTTAATGCCACCACAGTCATTATTAGGTGCAAATTGAAACTTACTGACTTGAGAGGAACAGTTAACGGGAATAACGTAATACCCCTCTCCCTAGGGAGACCCTGCATGGCGCTTAAGCATGCGACGTGTAGTTGATTTAGGCAGGGTAAATAACAGACTGGCTATAAAAATTATAAGCTTTAAAAATAAATATTTAGTCTAGAGGACCCTTACCCGAAAACACCATGAAAATATATTTTTGCGTATTACAATGGGTTTGTTATATGGTACATTGATGAGCAAGCATTGCAAGAATTTGCTATAGAAATTTTGAAAGGCGTTTGTAACTAAAATCACACCATGTGTGCTGTTACTTATTAGCTGGCTTATTTGTGTATCAAACATTCCAGGTTCTTGGAGTGTAAATAGCCGTATTAACTTATTAGAGATTTGGAATTATTTTTAATGTGTAAACAGTTACTAATAGAAAATTTAATGTATTTTCTTCTGTAGAGATGACATGAATAGACATGAACACTGATACAGTAAATATAATATTATATAATTGCATTTTAAACACTAAAAAGAAAACAGGCTTTATTCAAAATTAAAAAGACATACAACCGAATTAAAAACCTCATTTATTTGAAGTTGGTTAAAAAAGTTTTTACACTTTTTGTACTTTTTGTACATTTTTCGACATATTTTTTCCAGCTAATTTGATTTTAAAACTAAACAACTGAACTGATTTTAAATTTCAAGCAATGATAAAGTACTAAAAAGCGTAGAATAAAAACTTGTTTAACCAACTTCAAAAAGAGAAGGAGGTTCTCAATTCGTTTGTACTTTTATATATAATCAAGTTGTTTTTTTTAGTTTTTAAGCAGTGGCACTGATATCGCGCATTAACCCATCAGTCTTGAATTCAAAATTTCATCAAAAAATTGGCAGCACGAGCGCCTTAGACAAGGTGGCGGCAAAACTACTGCATTGTACAAAATATGTAATAACTCTACAACCAAACCATATTTTATCATTCTGTGAACAACAATGTACTAATTGATATATTACCTATCTATCAAGCAAAATAAAATGTTTAGTCAAATACTATATTCGTATTACAAGTTTAGAAATAAATCACTTCGAAATCAGTAACATGGTAACGATCTTTTTCGGGCCGTATCTCAGAGTTCTTTATTACGCAACAAGAGAGGTATGGTGACTTTTTGTAAGCGAAGTTATAAATAAGTTTAAGGTGTCTAAAATACCTTTCGCAGTCGGGTAAAACATTTTTTTAGTAATTCAAGATTTCATTGCTTGCACATTTGCACTCAATCCAAACTACACACAATTTGTACCAAGTAAAAGCTAGAAAGGAAACATCAGATCGCGTGCCGAGAGCCATCTAGCGGTAATGAAGATAAACAATTGCGGGGAGATTCGTTTGCGGGTATTCTCTACATTGATTTGTGGCAGACTTTTAGCTTTTTATTGCCAATTATAAAGCCATTAAACGCTAAAAGAGTAATGGCTTATCGCAAATAATGCTTTTTGTTTATCTATTTTTGCCGAAAACAAAATAATAAATTCGACACCATCTAAATGTTATAGCAAAACAAATAGTTCAGGGCCTTTTTTTTTACAATACAGGCTGTTGCGGAAAATCCAGTAATCTTAGTACCCGAGATATCAAATTTTGCTTGTTATTTCATTATTATATCCAACTGTTTTGTAAAACATTTTGTGTTTCTCCAAACAGTAGTTTAGTCGAACACTGACCTCTATCAAAAATGGTCACTTCAAAGATGAATATAATACTGTATTTTATTATATTAGTTTTTTTATTTAATGTATTTATCACAATGTTTGGTTGCATAATTTTGTATTATATTTGTATTCGTTATTGCCTATACAAACTTGTAAATATTTTTATTATTTCTTTAGTTCTAAGAGTTTTACCTGTTAACTAGCCAATTATAGTTAGCACAATGTATGTGGTACACTCATGGCGTGTGGCAGTAGCTGCTGCGCTACTCACGATGGCGCCACTGAAAACCAGCGATACAGCAGCCTTCACAGTTCTGTATCATATGCTGAGTGGTAGACTTTTTTTCGTCACTGTACATAGACTAGTTTGTATTATATTCGCACTGTATTTGATATGTGACGTTTAATAAATATTTTCTATTTCTATTTCTATACGTTTAACTGTGTAAAATTTAATTACTATTAAACGAATAGTCAGCGAGCAAGAGCTCTGATTAAGGGCAGACAGACAGACGAACAGATGGACATAGCGTAACTATAAGGGTTCCTTGTAGACTTTTGAACTTCAAAAGTTTAAAGATTAAGGTAATTTGAAAAGAGGCACTCAATTTCTGTCCAAAGTAAATCACTGTTTAAAATATTGTCATGCCTTTTTGAATGATAGTGACATATCGGGATAGAATTCATCTTAATCAGTGTTCAAGTTATATAAGAGACGTTTATATACATTATGTCGTTAATATTTTAAAAATAAAAATGGGTTTCATTTAGAGCACACACCTAGAACAGCTATGTTTGATAAATATGTTTTAAAAACTAAAAAAACAACCGACGACATTGAATATAAAAAAATAAAAAAATACAGTAACATTGAGAACCTCCTCCTTTTATGAAGTCGCTTAAAAAAGAATCATCGAAATCGGCTTGCGTGATATTGAGTAATTCGTCCATTTGTCGCGCACATACTGTATGCAAATTTAAGAAATGGATTTCTCATGGATACCATTGTCATAACTGGACTAAATTGAATTAGAATCACACGAAAAGCACCAGCTTTCAAAAGAAACAAGAATCATCAAAATCGGTTCACCCAGTCGAAAGTCCTGAGGTAACAAACATTAAAAAAAAGTAGAATCACCTCCTTTTTTGAAGTCGGTAAAAAAATGGAAAGGTTGATTAGTATATTGGACAGTGATAAATTAGCAGATAGTGTTTACAGGATTATAAATTAATTTACATAGGTGGACTAATTAGTTCGAGGGCTCAGCCACACTGGAGCCACACACTTTCATCTTCTATAATATGCCAGCCTTATCTTCTGATAATATTCTGAAATCCAACCTCTCTCTGAAACATTAACTTCTGTAAGCCGCTTCAAAGCTGCTCGTAAGTAAATCGAAAGCAATACACTTTACGGCAGTCGGAGAACGCATTAAATAAATTTACATCGTATCGAAGTTGTGTCGTTCTTGTACGACCACGACGCCCGCGGGTGTCGTCAAACTTCGTATTGACTGTAATTATCGAGAGGTTAACAAGGACTTTTATTCTTACGAGACGACCACGATACGTATAATCTACGACACGACTTCTATGCTATTGTGGTAAATTCTTTGATCTTATACAAGCTATGATAATCCCAAGCACCTCTTCAGATCTCTAGTAATTTAGTTAATTAAAAATAAATTGGTTGTCTGTAAAGTCGGTTTACGGACGATAGTTTAACGTGACAACGTCATAACAAAACAGATTGATGCGGCGTTATTATGCGCTCTCGCTCCCATCGTAACTTTACAATGAGCGTAACGAGAGAATTGGTGTAACTGGACAATGAGCGTAACAGGACAATGAGTCATCCTTTTTCGTGTGTGCAGCCGGCGTTCATCGAATTATTTTACGTTGTCACGTCAAAAATCTTAAAGGGATAGTTAAAGATACATCTAAACATTATCTTATATTTCGTTGTTTAATACCTAGGTCATGCTCGTCATCAATTTTATAGACCGTGGTCAATAATGTTTTCCTTCAACGTTTAAGAGCACTAGCATTGCGCAGATACATTTATCGCAAGGAAAAATCCATTGGTGCACGACTAGATTCGAAACCATTACCTTATGATCGGATGGCAAGAATGCTACCAGTACAATACCAAAGCATCAAACCAAGCTCTAAAATTGATTGTCAATAATTACGTTTTAAAAGAAAACTGGCTTCATTTATATAAATATTTTCGTTTTCGAAATATCGTTTACTTGGATTACCATTTTTTTCCAGCTATTTTGATTCAAAAACCAAACTGATTTTGATGAAATTTCTATGGGACCAATCTGAAAGTATATCTGAAGTAGATTTTAATAAATACTTATAAGTATATAATAAATATTTATTAAAATCGGTTCATAAATGACGGAGTTATGAGGTAACAAACATCCTTCTATTTTTGAAGTCGGTTGAAAACGTGCTTATTTATAAAACAGTATTCCAAGAAAGTTTAAAGTCAATTGACAATAGTAAAAGCCTTTCAAACAGCCATGAGTCGTAAACGTGCACGTTAACGTTATGGCTCGTAATTGTTAGTGGTTGTTTGCATAACACGTAACGTTGCATCCTAGTGCATGTCGAGTTTTATTGCTATTCAATAAAAGTGATCGCTTCTACAAAACAGATAATACATTACATTTTCATAGAGACATGCGAAAGTAGATTAATTGATTGTTTGAGTATTTACGTGTATCCCATAATGTGTGACATTAGCTAATATTATTGAAATCAGTTGCATTATTTAACATCAGTACGGCAAGGTGGAGTGACGATCTGCGAAAGGCTGCCGGCAGAAGCTGGATGCGTCGAACTAAAGACAGGGCGCAATGGCGCTCAATAGGGGAGGCCTATCTCCAGCACAGTGGACTGCTATGGGCTGATGATGATGATGATGATGATGATGATGATGAAGATGACAAGGACTGATATTTTACGACATTTTTAACCGACTTCAAAATAGGAGGAGGTTCTCAATTTTTTGTCGTTTATGTCATTTATTAATAACTCCTTCATATATGAATTTGTTAAAGTATTTTTCATGTGAAAGGATTTACTTTCCTATTGGCCTCGTGGAAATTTCATCAAAATCAGTTCAGTAGTTTGGTTTTTAAATAAAATTAACTGGAAAATATTTTAACTTCGTATTTTTATATAAATGAACTCGATATTATTTTTGGATTTAAAAACGTAATTATCTATAGTCAAGTACTTTAGTATAGATTAAAATTAATATTATTAAAAATCAATTGCTTCTTAAAACGACTTAAGTAACCATTTATTACTTAAAAAGTAGTGCTAATTTTCTATAAAGAGCCTCTAAGGCGCACTTTAATCCTTTCACCACGATGGTTTCAAAAGACTTGTGAGATGACAAGAATAATACTAATAATGCCGGACATTTCACACAGCGTCATCTAGCCACAAAATAGCAGAGCTTGTGATACTACTTATAAACTTTTTTTTTTTTTTCATATTATACATAGAAAAACACTCAAAAACAATATAAACATCAGATCATATAAACATTTGTCCCGCGGCAGGAAACATACCCGCAGGCCGCAACCTTTTACGTGTCATCGTCTCATTGGACGATTGCGAGACACTCAATCTTTAGTTTTGTATAATTGAAGTTGTCATTTCTGTTTTTATTTGTTTTTATTCTGAGTGTACCTTCATTTATTATTAATGTGTCTGTTGTTACAAATAAATGTATTTTCTTTCATTGTTTCTTTCTTTCATGCAGGCCTTCGCCCACTGCGTCACAGAGGTCGTCAAGAAGAAGAGACGTGACTACTTCGAACGGTCAGTATCGTGATGACGGTAAGAGGCCTGATGGTATGACTCGTAGAGATGAGTCATTATCATTGGTATGGGATGCTACTTGCGTAGATACCCATCCCATCTGTCGTTAGAGCTGGTGCGGCGGCTGAATGTGCCGAGGACCTCAAAAGTCGCAAATATGGCGGTCTTGATAAAGCCAGTCGAGACCCAGAGCCCGTGGAGAACAGAAGTTTCTTTTCAAAAATATTTCACGGCATCGGCACGGCACGGTAGAAAGATCGCATGACCCAAGAGCACCTATCTGACCCAGCGTACTAGCATTGCCATTCAATGCGGCAATGCCAGCAATCATAGGGACGCTACCCTCTAACAGTAGTCTGGACCAGTTGAGCTATCTATAGATCGACTTGAGTTGTCCTTAGATAGCTCAACAGTTTCACATGTATTTTAACCGACCTTTAAAAAAGAAGAGAGTTCTTAATTCAGTTGTATTTTTACGTAACCTCATAGCTCCGTCATTTGACGACCTCGGTGGCGCAGTGGGCTAAGGTCCAGCTGAGACGCAGAAGGTTGCGGGTTCGATTCCCACCGCGGGACAAATGTTTGTATGATCTGCAAGTACTTGCAGATCTGGGCTCGGGTCTGGGCGTTTCTATGTATAATATGTATGTATTTGAAAAAAAAACGTATATAAGTAGTATATCAGTCATGTGGTACCCATAACACAAGATCTGCTTACTTTGGGGCCAGATGATGTTGTGTGAAATGTCCGGGATTATTATTATTATTGTTATTTATAGACTGATTTTGTTTTGATGTGAAAATATAATCGGTTTTATAGTTTGATTTTTAAATTAAAATAGCTGGGATAAATATAAATAAACAACCCCGGACATTATTTTCTACGTTTTAGTTTGCTTTTCTATTAAAGCGTGTTTTTTAGTTGTTTTTTACTATTATTTATAAGTTATTTAAATGTAATTATATGTAATCTATCATATATCATATCAGCCTTTATGAAGTCCACTGCTGGACATAGGCCTCCCCAATAGATTTCCAGGAGAACGATTTTGAGCCCTCTCCATCCACCGATTTCCTGCGATCTTTACAATGTTGTCAGTCCATCGGGTGGGGATCGTCCTACACTTCGTTTTTTCTGTCCTTGGTCGCCATTCGAGAACTTTTACTCCCCAATCCGTAGATACAATTATTTAAATAAAGAAATTCTTCAAAAGATCTACTCTTCATGTATAAGACGATTCGAAGTGATATTTGTGATTGTATTAAGCAAAACTTTGTTGACATAAAGTACTGGTCTGATAATTCGCGATATACCCGTTACCTAAAACAATATTAATTATACTGGTAATTGTTCTATGTATTATAATTGCTAAAGTGACACTTTCATCCTGTTTAAAGCAGGTACAACACTTCTTGATCCTATTCTCTCGTGTGTCACGAGCGATTTAGACTGATTAATTAATGTGAACAATGTACCATGTACCACCATACTGTGACCTACCCTCCCACCCTTCCCCTCCCTCACGCTAATGAAGAAGAAAAAATATATAAATATTGGTGGACAATGCTCACAACACCATCTAGCACAAATCCACCTTATGCAGATGTTATTTTTTAATGTTTGTTACCTCATAACTCCGGTATATATGAACCGATTTGTTTATGTGATATGATATACTTTCCTTTCACATAAATATATGTAGTTTGATATTAAAACCAAAGTAGCTGATTTTTATTTTATTTTGTTATTTTGAAAAATCCAGTAACACATGTCCATTTATTTGCCATTTTATCATTCATATCAAGTTTCAAGCAAATCGTACCACGGTCTGATTTGACGACCTCTGTAGCGCAGTGGGCAATGGCCCACCTGTGATGCAAAAGGCGGCGGGTGCAATTCCCGCCGCGGGGCAATTCTTTGTATGATTTGCAAATATTTGTTTCGAGTTTGATTGTTTTTCTATGTACTCGTACAATATGTATGTATTACAATCAGTCATGTTGTACCCATAACACAAGCTCTGCTTACTTTGAGGCTAGATGATACTGTGTGAAATGTCCGGCATTATATTATATACAATATTTGAGTCTCTTGGAGTCAAGACCCTGCCGTGGGAAACAGGAACCCACGTTTTCAAATTTATTTCACGGCGCGTCAGGTAGTTAGGTACATTGCGAGAGTTGGCTCCTAGATAGGAGCCAACTCTCGCAATGGTAATTTGAATGGCAATGGTAATATACTAAGCCAGATGGCTTAGTATATTACCATTGCCATTCAACGCGGCAATGCCGACAGTTATCTGGATCAGTTGAGCTATCTACAGATCGTTTAAAACGGTCCTCAGATAGCTCAACTGTTATAAATGTATTTTATATTATTATGTACATATCTTTAAATAAATATACAGTGGTGGTCATCTAATTAAGAACGCTGATATAAAGAGAAGATTTTTTCATACTAAGAAGCAAAACTAATTGCAGGCAATTTTTTTTATTTCTCTCGGTATCGTAAAACTTTTCCATAATACCATTGTATTCATTGATACACATGATTAGCTAAAAATAAATAGACAAACTTATTACACTACTTCTAAAAATACGTAGGTCACACTATAAGTTTTGCGTAACTTAAAAAAACAACATGTTTAAAACCAAAATATTATGTTATTTGAACATTCCAAGCATGACAATGATCCAAAGCACACTGCACGCACCGTAAAGGAATTTCTTACAGCGCAATCAGTTTCTGTCTTAGACTGGCCAGCTAACAGCCCAGATCTAAACCCAATAGAGAATCTGTTCGAAGTAAAGAAAAAGCTTTCAAATACACAGTGTGGGAATTTAAGAGAGCTATACGACGTTTTTTTAGAAGAATGGAACTCTATTTCTCTTGCGAAATGTCAAAAATTAATAGAGTCAATGCCTCGCCGGTGTAAAGCAGTAATTAGAAGCCGTGGATATGCTAATAACTATTTATTTTAGTTAAAAATGTATTAACTTGATTTTTAAATTTTCTGCGTTACATATTATGTGAATTTTTAAATGTAATGTCATACAAAACGATTCCCGAGCAGTTTAATAAATCGTTCTTAATTATTTGTCCAGCTTCAGTACTATTTAAATGTGTTACTTTAGTAAAATAAATAAAATGTGAAAAAAAATTGTTTGCGATTTTATTCTTTATCCCAAAGCCACGTTGCTCTATTAATGCGGCTATTTTATAACATAACTGGTTGCTTCTCAGAAGATATACATCTCTGTGTTGTATGACACGATTTAAATAAAAAACTTATATAACTTCAAATCGTTCTTAATTTTATGACCACAACTGTATAATCAAATAAGTAGGCAGTCAGAAGGCTAGTTACAATTGATTGTAAAGGGACAGTTAAAAAAACTATGCTGAGTCCTTGAGCTGAGTTTGAATTTTATTCTAGAACACGGCTATTTGATATGCAAACATTTGTAATTCGAACGTCATTAGTGACGAGGCGCGAACATTTTGTTTACGTACCGCAACGCGACCTAATACGGGATTGTTACACATAATCCCAGGATTGTACTAGATAATCCCGGGATCACGAATCATGACACTATTGTTGTATGTGTGAAACCGACGCAAATAGGCCTAGGGCTTTTCGCGCCCCAACAATAGTCAACAGCAACCAAGCAAACGTGTTTCTTAGGAGTCTTGAAATAGAGTTGAATTTTGAATGTCATTTATTTTGAGGATCAGAGATTCTGCTGCTCTTTTCGCAAATCTCAAATAGAAAACGAGACCAAATTGTATTCTTATTTGTAAAGTAGTAGAGTTCAATTTTAAAGTAAGGAATTTTGAGTTACGACACTGCTTTTTTTAATAAATGTGTCGTTTTATTTAATGCGCATGGACCTTTTTGAGTAAATTTTTATTTGTCCAAGTTCATTGTGAGATAATAACAAGATTATTAATTCTTTCTAACATTTGGGGGTAGTTTGTTCAAATATTGTTGATGTCGGTCAAATGACACGTAAGGTTTGTTGAGCATTTGTTGAGTCATTGTTCCCTATCGGAGATCTTAATAAAATTATAAGTTGTATTTTATTTATTTGGGGTAATCTTTAGAATTAAATAACCGATTCTTAAAATAATTTTACTGAGATATAGCTAAATTATCCCTGAGTGATTAGGCTAAAATAACGCGTGAAACCGCAGGACATACAGCTGGTACCCAATAAAGATATGTTTGACATCTAGCAGTAGGTAAGGTAATCTTTATACGTAGGAAGTCTAATCTAACTGATTAAAAACAAACAAACTGAAATAAACCTATTCCTAATAAACAACAAACATTTTACGTTTCCTCTTTGGTTTGGTCCGCGGCAAATCCCGGACTTATTTTATATCGAACCAAAGAATCCATCCGATTTTCCATTACGACCTGTCTACCAAAACCACTAATGATTTCATCGCCTGTGCTCTTCTGGCCTGATTATTTTGGGGTAAGGCTATCTCGCTTGCTCTGTAGTGTGGAAATCAGACAAATTAAATCCCGCCTCAGATTATTACATAGCTCGGTGACTGTTCATAAATAACCAGAAGGGGGAAATGGGGTTCAACACTGTTTGAGAGTAATTTGAATTTGGAACGCCGCGGGTCTACGCTACGTCGGCGTCGACCAACGAGCTTGATTTGAATTTACTTTTATAAAATGACTAACGGTCAAAGCATATAGTGATGTTTTTTTGCACAAAAGCTGCCCATATTTTTATTATTACTAGCTGTCTTGCTTGCGTCGTTTTTATTTACACGAGTTTATTTAATTTGATTTAAAAAAAAATCGTTATATAAACAAAATTTTCGTAGACAGCTCTACACTCAGATATATACCATAGACGGCCTCCGTGGCGCCGTGGGCTATTGTCTGGTCGAGAAGCAGAATATTGCAGGTACGATTCACACTGAGGGACAAATGTTTGTATAAGCTGCAAGTATTTGTCTCCAGTCTGGGTGTTTCTATGTATAATATGTATGCATTTACAAAAAAAAAAGTATATAAGTAGTATATCAGTCATGGGATACCCATAACACGAGCTCTGTTTACTTTGGGGCTAGATGATGCTGTGTGTAGTGTCCAGCATTATTATATAATATACAGTTTCAATATAAAACTTTTTAGTTTACAAATGATGATATTATCGTAATAAATAGGTATTTTTTCTATTTAATTGAGTTTATTTACATCATTTAAGAAAATAATGTACTAAATGGATTTATTTACCTATCATCTCTATTTTGTAGTTAACTAGAAAATATGAAATTACGATTACATTTACGATTACGATTAGCCCATTGCCCACTGCTGGGCAAAGGCTTCCCCTTGATCTCTCCAGTCATCTCGGTTTTGAGCTAATTAGACCCAAGCTGTGTTAAAGGTGTCGAGATCATCTCGCCATCTCTTTTTGGGTCTACCACGGCACCGTCTCGCTGTCTCAGAGCTCTACTGAGAGGTGATTTTGGCCCACAGCTCATTTGGCCAACCTAGCTCTACTTCGCAACGTATTGAGCTACATCAGCAAGTTGGGTTCTGGAGCTCACTTTTTTTAGAAGTAATATTAATTAAAGCCTTAGTAATGTTCCTTGTAATTTTATCATATCAACTATTTTGTAAAGCATTTCGGGTTTCTTCAAACAGCAGATTAGCCGGTAGGGTGTGGGGAACACTGAGCTCTACCGAAAATTGATAATTTAATATTTATGAAACTAATCTGTTTTAATAAAATGATTGAGAAACCGCGTAGTATAAAATACCTATTCAAAGATATGCCACACGATGGGGTAGTAAAATAATAATAAAACTTTACATGTATCTCTAAAAACCTTTATTTTTTTAGTTTTTATTTCATTACAATAAAACTAACAGTCCGCACGAACAAGAGCTTTAATTAGGGGCAGACAGATAGACAGACAGACGTTGCGAAACTATACCTAAAAACCCTTCTTTTACTCCCTGTTTTTACTGCTCTATGCCTATGTCCAACTAAACCTCACCAGCCAGCAATCCGAATTCGAAATTGGAACATGGGCATTCGAAATTCAAATTGAGTCCGGTGGATTTGGGGCGTGCATTCCTGAGCGACGCGACGTCTGCGCCCGGTTATATTATGCCCGTGATTTATTGCATCGAATTCTCTTCGGCAATTAGTGCGTGCCTCCGCGGGGCCGGTTCCACCCACCTGGTTTAGTACTACGATGTTGTCACTGTGTTATAGCGAATTACTGTTACTTCCTATCATTGTAACAAGCAAGAGTGTAAAAATAATGTCTTCAGGTGGTGAACTATCGGTAAAAATACGAATTTAAAAGGTTATCATGCTTTTGCAAAATCTAATTTCTACATTTTACGCTTTTGCCTCTACTTTTTCTTCTTCTTTGATGGCATGTGTCATAATGATAACAATTTTGCTATTGTTAAGTGTTTAGATTGGTTAATATAAGGACGTCACACAGTCGTATGTTGCCGTTCGTCATTTGTAATAAAAACAAAAAAAATATGTATTATTTTGCTCGAATCACAAAAAAAACACAAATCATTTAGGTATTCCAATTATTCACACCAAATCTTTATTTGAATAAAATCACCAAAATAATGGAGCGCAATGTTTGCTTCGCAAAACTGCTAAAAATACATTTCTTCTTCTTCTTCTTCTTCGATAATGGCATGTGTCATAATGATGTAAATTTTGCCAGTGTCTAGTGTTTACATTGTTTATAGTATGTCACAAAGCCGTATCTTGTCGCTCGTCATTTGTTATTTTATATAAAATGGTGACTTTAATTTAAAATAACTACGGACTATTTTTGCTCGAATTACAAAGAAACACAAATCTTTTATTCCAATTATTCACACTCCAGTCAATATTGTGGTATTTGACCACTGCGGTCATAAAATTGACGCTCCCAGCTTTGCTTAACGCCGATGATCCGTTCTTGACAAGATCCACGTTCTGTTAGAGTGCAGGCCTGCGGAGAGATATACCCCTCTAAGAAACATCTCGCAACTTCTATCAAAAGTTAACCACTAACAAGGTTTTTAAAATGTTTACAATTAAATATGTATTTACGTAAAAAAAAATATATAGTGCTATCCCTTTTTGTACGACAGTGACAAATAGGGACAGGACGAATTTTAAACAATGTTTAAGTAGTGTTCAAGTTAAGATGAGTTCAAGTAGGCCTACTTGAACCCATCTCAAATTGCAAGGAAATGATAAAAGTCTGATCTTGCTTGACATTAGTCATATGACTGAAGCTTGAATGCTGCTGACAAATGTTTGTATGATCTGCAAATATTTGTCTACGGTCTGGGTGTTCCTATGTATAATATGTATGTATTTATAAAAAAAAAGTATATAAGTAGTATATCAGTCATGTGGTAGGTACCCATAACACAAGCTCTGCTTACTTTGGGGTCAGATGATGCTGTGTGGAATGTCCGGTATTATTATTATTAATAACCAAGTAACGTAAAAGAGCTAAGCGGGGTCCGTTATTCAATAGAAAGCTATTGTATTTATTGATTGAGTTATATTTTTATTCTGTTGACAAATATTTTCATTTTTAGTTTTGACCTATTATTAATAGTGCATTTTATATCAGTATGATTTGAATAATAATAATAATGCCGGACCTTTCACACAGCATCATCTGGCCCCAAAGTAAGCAGAGCTTGTGTTATGGGTACCACATGACTGATATACTACTTATATACTTTTTTTTTGTAAATACATTATACATAGAAATACCCAGACCCGAGACAAATACGTGCAGATCATACAAAATTTGTCCTGTGGCGGGGATCGAACCCCCAACCTTCTGCGTCTCAGCCGGACCTAGGCCCACTGCGCCACAGAGGTCGTCAAATCAATGAATCAATTACAATTTTATAAGTTATTTCAAATAGGTATTTACAATGATATTATTATATTACAATTTGAATAAATTCGTTTAAATTAACATATTCACGTGCCAGTACTCGGGCGAGATATGAAGCTCTACTACTTAATAATAATTCTCTATAATGTATATGTCTAATGTACCATGTCTTTTGTGAATAAATATACTGAATAGATACTGTCTTTTCCATCTTCTTCTTATCGTGTCACTAGTTATTTCTAACCAGTGTGGTGAATGGATTAAAGTGCGCATCAAAGGCTCCTTTCGTGCACTTAGGTAACAAAGCCTTAATGTAAGCTCTCGACTTTCAACGTGAAGGAAAGCTCAGAGTGAGATTTTGTCAAGGTCTCCTGATAAGTAAAACTAAGTAAGCTATATCACGAACGCGTCAAACTACCCTCCAGCATCTACACTATCCTCTTCGTTTAGTTAAGCATATCCACAATAAAGTCATGGCCAATACGTGCGCAGCTGAAGTTATCCTTAAATAGAAAAAAATAACGTGTGCGTCTCGAGACGCCCGATCGAAGCGATAACTTAAACTAATCTAACTAGCGCAGTGGGTTTGAGTGAGTGAGGAGCTGCCTACCGCTGCCGTATGCGTCAGAGAAAGAGAAGCCAGACAGACTGGCGCAGTAACGCGTTTCGCAACGAAGCGGTTTACCCTCCTATAAGGTGTTATCACTTCAAAAAACAAATATGCCCACGGCTGTCACACCTAGCGTGCTCTACGTATTATCACGAGGCGAATATTTTCGCGAGAAAATGATTGCGGATTTTTGTGGCTGGATTTTTGGTAGCATGTACTAGCGGTCTTTTCCGCCAATGTTGATTCATCGCCGTTACAACTGAGGTAAATTTGCAAACCAGCTATCAGGGAACTGCGGAAATGTCCTCTAGTACTTATTTATGTCTAATTCCATATTCCACAGAAAAGCGTGAAAAAAATTGCTGATTCATCTGGGCCCCCTGGGCCTAATCCCGAGCTTGGTAGACATGTTACCATAAATTATAACCATCCTCCTCCTTGTGTCGTGTTCCTCATTACTGAGGGTCGTGTCTTCCGTGAATCATTTTTTGAACGATCGCTTTTCACTTGCTTCGGTCTTCAGTCGTGAGTGGACGTGGACGTTCTTGTTAGTGGTGTCCCGGATCTGGTCTATCTACCGCATGGGACTCCTTCCCCTTGGTTGCCTTCCCTGTATCTTTCCTGTCAAAAGGAGCTTTTCTAGGCTGTCGTTCGTCGTGTCATTAAATTATAACCACATCAAAATCAATATATTCAGGTACCGGTACCGGTATTCTTTAACCGGTGGTGTAACCGGGCCCACGCCGCGGATTACCGGAGATTGAGTTTAATCGGACGCCCGGGAGCGCGTCATTAATAACGGGGCTCCGTTAATTGAACTCCGCAGTTCCAGCGGACATATTTCAAACAATACCTAGTAACACAGAGGAGTAATAATAGAAGCACCTCTGTGTATGAACCGAGAGCAATTAATGCTTACGGTGCTGTTGGTCTGTTTTCCAAAACAGCTATTTGAAGGAACTATATATATTTTCTGTGATGGAGCCTATCGGGCATCTATTAACTCCGTTACTCCAGATGTAACAGTATCATTTTTCCCGTATTTTGTGCAGTGCAAGAGAAGTGAATTGTGGTGTGAGTCGAGGGCTCAGTCGTTTGAGATGATTTTAGCGAACACGACGAACGTCATATATAAAAGAGAAGATTTTTTTAAAATAATATCGGACCTCTCTTTCATGCAATGGATAAACATAGAGTAAAACATTGCCGAAATTGTGATTTCTTCCACAAATGCCACTGACTAAGAATAAAACTGTAGAAGAAGAAGAAGAAATACGAAGCCACGCTATGAGACCCCAAGCCACCTAATCCAATTACTTTAAAATGGTTGTGTTGTGACGCTATTGTAGCGTCGAGTTTAAAATGAAGATTTGATCAGATATAGTTTGAAGATCACAGTCATTAATGGTTACTTAAGTTGTTAATTAGTATGGATTCGACAAAGAAATGGTATACTCTAATGCCTGAATACTGGAGGAAAAGGAAGGAAGGAGAAGGAACTCAATTACTACTTACTAACATACTACGTATAATACGTAGTAATACGTATGTGGTTATAATTTAATGACACGACAAACGACAGCCTAGAAAAGCTCCTTTTGACAGGAAAGGTACAGGGAAGGCAACCAAGGGGAAGGAGTCCCATGCGGTAGATAGACCATCTCCGGGACACCACTAACAAGAACGTCCACGTCCACTCACGACTGAAGACCGAAGCAAGTGAAAAGCTATCGTTCAAAAAATGATTCGCGGAAGTCACGACCCTCAGTAATGAGGAACACGACACAAGGAGGAGGATGGTTATAATTTATGGTAACTTGTCTACCAAGCTCGGGATTAGGCCCAGGGGGCCCAGATGAATCAGCAATTTTTTTCACGCTTTTCTGTGGTATATGGAATTAGACATAAATAAGTACTAGAGGACATTTCCGCAGTTCCCTGATAGCTGGTTTGCAAATTTACCTCAGTTGTAACGGCGATGAATCAACATTGGCGGAAAAGACCGCTAGTACATGCTACCAAAAATCCAGCCACAAAAATCCGCAATCATTTTCTCGCGAAAATATTCGCCTCGTGATAATACGTAGAGCGCGCTAGGTGTGACAGCCGTGGGCATATATGTTTTTTGAAGTGATAACACCTTATGGGAGGGTAAATCGCTTCGGTACGTAACGCGTTACTACGCCAGTCTGTCTGGCTTCTCTTTCTCTGACGCATACGGCAGCGGTAGGCAGCTCCTCACTCATTCAAACCCACTGCGCTAGTTAGATTAGTTTAAGTTATCGCTTCGATCGGGCGTCTCGAGACGCACACGTTATTTTTTTCTATTTAAGGATAACTTCAGCTGCGCACGTATTGGCCATGACTTTATTGTGGATATGCTTAACTAAACGAAGAGGATAGTGTAGATGCTGGAGGGTAGTTTGACGCGTTCGTGATATAGCTTACTTAGTTTTACTTATCAGGAGGCCTTGACAAAATCTCACTCTGAGCTTTCCTTCACGTTGAAAGTCGAGAGCTTACATTAATTATTACTTTGTTACCTAAGTGCACGAAAGGAGCCTTTGATGCGCACTTTAATCCATTCACCACACTGGTTAGAAATAACTAGTGACACGATAAGAAGAAGATGGAAAATACAGTATCTATTCAGTATATTTATTCACAAAAAACATGGTACATTAGACATATACATTATAGATAATTATTATTAAGTAGTAGAGCTTCATATCTCGCCCGAGTACTGGCACGTGAATATGTTAATTTAAACGAATTTATTCAAATTGTAATATAATAATGTCATTGTAAATACCTATTTGAAATAACTTATTTATTTATTTATTTATTATTTATTTATTAGTACGAACATGTCAATAACACTAATTAAAAAAGAATAATACAAGAAACCGTAAATGAAAATACAAATAAAAATATTAACTGTAAAGTAAGCATCTATCTACACACTCAAACCGACTTCTCACAGAATCTCAGACATTCAGATAAAATCACCTTCCATCCGTCCGCAAACACATCACATTCTGGGCTCTCATTCAAGAGGGCATTTAATTAGTATGGATTCGACAAAGAAATGGTATACTCTAATGCCTGAATACTGGAGGAAAAGGAAGGAAGGAGAAGGAACTCAATTACTACTTACTAACATACTACGTATAATACGTAGTATGTTAGTAAGTAGTAATTGAGTGTGAGAGTTAGTAATTAGTTTGTAATTGAGTGTGACAGTTAGTCCTAGCATACACTAGCAAAAAATCCGAGCGCTCTTATCCGCGCTGTTCTGACATTTGTCATTTTCAATGCAATTTTTCCGCTGCGTAGAGCGTGCGCCTACGTCTGATTACAAGTTCCACAAAATAAAGCGAAAAAATCGTAGCAGATTAAACCCGCAATTGGTGCAATGGTTTTTGCAAAAGCACTTACATATTAGTGTCCATGCTTTTACAATTATTATTACTCTCATACGCTGCTCAACTTTCGTATTTTCGACATATTTAAAAAACATTATTTGAAGCAGAATTGACACGCAGAGTTCTGTAAGACTGAAAGTATGAACATACCGTGCCAGGTCGCACGCAAACCCCGCCCTACTGTATATAACATTACTCTATGTTGATGGCATAATGGTACGCACTCGATAAACTGCCGTTAAACTCGACTGGTGTCGCAATTAATCGCGGATTACTTGTAATGGTGCAAACCGCTCCTGACGATAATTGATTTTGAAGCTATTCTCTGTAATTGGAAACTGATTTATTGCTTAGTAAATTAATCTTGAAGAACATAGATACATAGTAGAACATAATTATTATTAACTAGCTTCTGTGCGCGGCTTCGCACAAATGGTACTTAAGTGGTAATTCCCGTTCACTCCTATAGATTCTATGGAGTTCGTTTACAGTGCAGGATGTCCGCTTGTGGAACGCGTTGCCTGTACATAAAATATAAATAAATAAATAATGAATGCCGGATATTTCACACAGCATCATCTGGCTCCAATGTAAGCAGAGCTTGTGTAATGGGTATCTCACGACTGATATACTACTTATATACACTTTTCCTATAAAAACATACATAATATACATAGAAACATCCAGACCCGAGACAAATACTTGCAGATTATACAAACATTAGTCCCGCGGTGGGAATTGAACCCGCAACCTTTTGCGACTCAGCCGGACCTTTGCCCACTGCGCCACAGAGGTCGTCGAATTATTTATGTATTGTTGATATCTTATAGTCTTTTTGTGCTATGATTGTATCTGTTTATTATTATACCTATTGTGTATGTATTTATCAGTATTTTATTTGGTTTATTTACAGATTAGGTGAGCATATAATTATATATAAACGTTACATAAACCCTTCTGTTAGCCATCAGAAAAATCATATATTAATTATATATATGTATATATAAAAATTTACATAAAAAATGTTTTGCGATTATAAACTTACATGACCGTGATTCAACCATTTTCAGGTTCTTCGGCATTTACGGCATGCCGGCATGCCTCACGGTGTTTTTCTTCATCGATTGAGAGCATTGATATAGCGCAGATACCTACATAAAAGTGCTTTTACCAGTACCAGGTAGTAGATAGGTAGGTTTCTGCTTAAAATCTGCATATCAATGCTTGCAGTTTTTACAAAATCATTGAAGCAACGGCAACGAGCTAATATGATTGCGCTCAGGTGCGCTCGCTGAGTGTATTGCAGACGGGGGCCTAAATTTGCGCTTTTTGTTAAATTCTGATTATCTCAAAATCACATACGTTAATGAGGCAATATGTCAGTCACATTCTGTCATATTCTGACAAGAACAGATTATACCTTAACGTATATTTATGTATTTATGAGATACACAGCGTCGAAAAAAAGTCTTACTTATTCGTTGTTGTAACAGATGTCTAAGGGTCTATCTTAGCCAATAAGTTGTTTAAATCAGTCGTCCTCTCTATTTTTGACATTGGACATGACAATGACAGAACATACTAAAGCGCCACGCATACATAAGCTTAGGTTTAGATTATAGCATAAAAGGTAATATAACCTACAAAAGTATGTTCAAATTATGCTGTATTTTAAGTCGTTTCAATTTAAACATAGGGCATTGTAAAGGTTTAACTACACCATATTTAGTGCAAATTAATCTGAATTTGCACACTGAATCCCGTATTCTATGCAGTACAGTTGACGCCAAGTGGTTGTTGTAGGGACGTTTGCTTTTATTATGCAATTTTCACCCACAGATGTGGGTGAAGCATCAGCACTGGGAAAATCCGGGAATTTATATCTATACATCATAGTTTATTCTATAGTGTCTGTCTATTTTTTATTTTTTAACGAATCTTGAAGAACGGATCTTGATAAAATTTGGTAAGGATTATACCTTGGATTGGAAATGATGCTATGGAATGCTATGTATCAGCTAGTAAATAAATAAATCACTATTGGTAGTAGTTTCACACAACACTAGCCCCAAACTAAGCAACGCTTGTACTAGGAGCACCAAATACTTACAAACTTTATGATACTCTATAAGACACCCAGACCCAGAACATACCTCTATGCATATCACACAAATATTTGTCCTGGATCAAGCGGTAGAGAAAGTAAAGTTACTACAAATTAATCTGTGCCAGCCATAAGCAGTTGAAACCTATGCAGCATCTTAGACCCCCGATCGCGATCGGCTGTGTATAAATCATCTCCTGTCGCCTGGTATTGGATTAAGATTTTCTCTCCGTACTTCATGGATGGATTGGATGGCTTCATCCGCAAAGTGATGAATGTAAAGAAATTTCCCGAGAGTAACAGATATGCTAGACTAAACGTTACAGACAATATGCATCTAGTTTCCGTATGTCAATTATCAAATTCTGATTAAAGGACATTTATAGAATAGAATAGAATAGAAAATATTATCTTTATTGTACACCTTATAAAATAAAACACAATATTCAAATTTTATTAAAGAAGGTACAAGTATTTAAGCCACAATGGGTGGCCATATCGCTTGAGAGCGATCTCTTCCTGGCAACCTTTGGATGGAAGGAATCGTATAAAGTAGAGTGGACGGCCCGGTGCGGTTTATTTCCAGAAATGTACAGAATAATATACAATAAAAAATAAAACAAGCGGCCAAGTGCGAGTCGGACTCGCGCACCGAGGGTTCCCAAAAACCTGTAGGTATATAAGTAAAAGTTCACCCATCACGATAATCGAGTCATAGTTATGGGATTATTATTGCAAAATGATATCCATCTAAAAATTCACGGTTTTCGCAATTTTTCTTTTATAAGAAATGTGTTATAAGACTTTGCTTCGTACCAAATTTCAAGATTCTGAGTTCACGGGAAGTACCCTGTAGGTTTTGATTCCCTTGCAAATATCGAAAATTTGCGGAAATTTACGGCATAAACGGCTGTATCTTTTGATTGCTTTGGCTTAGAAGTTTGTTTTTTTTCACAGCTTTAAGGGGCAGTAGACTTGAGTATTTGATATAAATTTCAGCTTAATACCTCCACGCGTTCTTGAGAAAAAGGGTCTTGGCAGACAGACGTGCGGACGGACAACAAAGTGATCCTATAAGGGTTCCGTTTTTTCCATTCGAGGTACGGAACCCTAATAATACATGTGAAACAGTTGAGCTAGTTGAGTTGAGATAGCTCAACTGATCCAGAACACTGCCAGAGGGCAGCGTTCCCAAGACACAAATTCATTCAACTTGAACTCAAAACGGGATATTTACCATGATAAATCTTATCAGTAAACGAGATCAGTTTATCTCGTGATCATGGCGCATGCAACTGTGACAAAATATCGGGCACAGAAACACTCACATATCATTGTGTCGACCTCTATAGCGCAGAAGGCCAAGGCCCGGTAGAGACGCAGAAGGTTGCGGGATCAGTTCACGCCACGAGACAAATGTTTGTATAATCTGCAAGTGTTTATTTGTATCTGGTCTGGGTGTTTCTATGTTTAAAATGTATGTATTTAAAAAATATATACCATCAATCACCCATAACACCAGCTTTGCTTGCTTTGGGGCTAGATGATGCTGTGTGAAATGTTCGGCATTATATTTGTAATATGGTAAATATCTCGGCTTTTAGTAAAAATTATGTTAAAAATCATGCTAGTTTCAAAAGTTATATAAAAATTAAAAAAATATGTGCTGCTTTGTGATTTGTACAACAAGGAATATCTACAAGAAAATTTTTAACAGTCATTCTGCAATGACGTTTAAAATAGAGAATAAAAATAATGACTGTTTTTTTGACGATATTAAAACAAAACAATCACTTTTGACGTTGGCAAAATTGACATCAAGACAGAAGCCGTTAAGAAGAAGAGGTTATTACCAAACTTTTCGATTGATACAATGAGCGAAGAACTTGATGCCGCTAAAATTGTCATCATAATGAAAAAAATAAAAATAATGACGTGTTGCTACCATTTTTTTAAATTATATTACATAGCTCCATTCTTCATATATAGAATTATAGTATTTTACAAGGTAGTGCTTAGTCCCACAAGGTAGCTTCGCACGTCTTTTAGATCGATATATCGATATACAACACTAACTCGATTTACTTAATCGATATAAAACAGTGTCACATCACTACAGCTCGTCTATGATTCTCTCATTTGTTTTTCGTGCGAGGTAGTAAACGCACGCGTCTAACTACAAGCTCATCCAAGTTCCGTGACGACTCCAAATTGTAGATTAAAATATCGAAAAGGAAAAATGCAGACTAGAAAGATTAACTATTGCAGCGATACCAAGCGAAAATTAAAAAAATTAAATTAAAAAGCTTGAAAAGAACAGGCTGGTTGACATCGTCGAATTATTGTGTCCTCGGATACTGAATCAGATTCAGACATTGAAAGTAAGCCTAAACATGTATTTAAACATGCAGTAAATCAATTGGACTCCTTTAAACCATCTCTAAGTCTACCGGGCGATTAACTGCGGGTTATTCACGAAGGCTAGACATGATGCGTTAAAGACCTGGGGGTTAACTGAAGGTAATTTTCATGCATGAACATGTAGACATGCAGTTAATCAATTTGACTCGTTGAAATCATCTCTAAGTCTGCCGGGCGGTTAACTGCGGGCTATTCACGAAGGCTAGATAGGCATGATGCGTTAAAAACCTGGTTGTTGACTGAAGGTCATACACGAAGGTCATTTTCATGCATGAGTATCATGTATGCCTGTCCAAGGAATATAAATCAACACAAAAATTTTACTTTTGTTCTCAAAAATGTTTCATAACTACCCTCACATTATTATTTATTTTTATTCCTTTTCTATTTTTAGAAATCGAATCCACAAAAATGAGGTGTTGATGGACATAGGTATTCCGATTGATGACGGTCTAGCGGTCACGCAAAATACGCCATTGCCTGATGAAACGCTGCCCGAACAATCATCGAGGGAAAATCAAACCTCCCTCGAAGCAAAACCCTGAAGTACTGGCTGATATGATTCCAAAATTAGGTACTGAAATGCGTTTTGCGTTAGGAGACCCATACCCAGACCTAGAAAATATCCATGGTGATATAGCTAAACGCTGGCTCCCCATACTATGTATAGGGTTAGCAAACTTGGGGAAGGAACAAATTCTATAAGAACATAATGTTCCAGATAATTGTTGGCTTTTAAAAGTCACAAGCTTAAATCCCGAATTATCTGCCAAAAAAAAAACTTGAAGCGAAACGGGGGCCAATTGGGCCTGGGAATCACCGCCATGAAAAATTATAAAACGTCTATCAGAAGTTTGTAGAATTCTATCATACATATACTTATACATATACTTTGCAGAGACCCAGACACGCTTTAAGTTAATAACACCATAATTGGACAAGTTATTTTTTAATATTATTTAAGTCAGAGAAAGAGACGAAACCACTTTTGAATCAAAACCTTCCGTAAAAATTCAGTTGCGAAAGTTAAACATAAAATAATAATAATAATAAATAAATAAGCCTGCAGATAAAACATAATGCGCCATCAGGTGCGTTGAGTAATACTCGTACCTGGCTAAGGCGGAAAACTGGTCAGCCCTTACTCGGTACCCCACGTCGGCGAACAGGGGGCGCACGGAGGGTACACAGCGACCCGGCCTACGCAGAGCACAACCTACTAGGGGATTCAAACTCATGCGCCGCCACCACCACCAACTCCGTCAGCATCGGCAGACAAGACAGGCTGCCAGCCGACAGCGTGCACCGACACGTCAGTAGCGGCTACCCAGGTACATTCAAGCAGGCTACATTATTACCATAAGTGTTGGCTAGCTATTACAAAAAATCGATTTGTTTAGACTGTGTATTACATGGTTATCGCATACCTATAACTATTCGTAATAATGTAACAGTTATATATCCCTGAGAACCGATGTACACAGGTAGATAAAAACGAATGCAGAGTTCGACATTCGTTTGCATTCGGGCTCTGATCTGAAGATCCGCAATGATGTATTCCGGATCACCTATACTTTTAACACTTAAACGTAATTAGCTATCATAGATTTATTTTGAGCCTCAAATCATTAAATAAGTTTGTTCAAAAAGAGCACTTCAAGATGGAGGATTACAGAACTGTCTGTAATCTATTACCGATAAACGGTTACCTAGCTAGCAGGAATCACACTTATTAGTAACACTTAGGTTCTAAAAAATACCTGAGGTTTCAGTAAGAAGATATTAATGTACAAATTATGACCTACGAACTTAAAGCAAAAGCTAAGGTTTTTGGATCACACAAAGAACCTTAACTAAAGAAAGAACGAACAAAGAACAAAGAACTAAAATACAAAAAGCAGTATTTTGTTATTTAAGGAATCGCGGCTTCAGCTCAGTATCCTATATAGACGACATAAATATAAAGAAGACAGTTTTTTCCCTTTGCCTGGGATAAAACTATGAGGAATGTCTAATAAATGTGTATGAACTTATGTATGATACAGTAGATATGTCCATATCGCGACCCGAAAATAAACGTAATAACATATTCAACTTACATAAAAATACATTAAATGCATTTTCTTAGTTCATTGACACTTTGACAGCAGCCTGCCCAGCTGTAAAATACAGCTGGATAGGCTTGGTATACTAAATTGTTGGAGATGGAAAAGTTTCTAACTCTTGCCAATTATAACACAAAAATTAAGTTATCGGCAGCATAATTACCTGATCTTTACTGGTGGAAAGCGAATGTACTTACCACTACTAGCTAAAAAATCGGTAGAAAGAAAGTGAACTAAAATATCATATTATTTATTTAGATAAAATGCTTTTCTAGGTCTTAAGTGTTTTGCTCAAAACAAATTTGATTGTGCTATATTTGATATGTGTGCATTGATAACAATATCCCAATTTGAATGAACTATCGAGATCCATTTAGCGAGATACGAGGTTTGTGGTCGTTCGCTTCATACATCAACACAAAAGAAAATAAAGAAACCGACAAGGTGTCACGCAAAGTTTAACATTAGAAAGTAACTATGTTTTCAAGCGTTTGAAACTATTATTGTAAAGTTTGGTCAACCTGACATATACATTTTTGCATCCCGCACCATTAACAAGTGTGACACTTTCGTATCATGGAAGCCGGACCCAGGTGCAATGAATGTTTAAGCCTTCACGTTTTCTAGGCACCAATATTACTTATATTGTTTTCCACCTCTATCAATAATTCTTTAGTGCCTACGCAAGATTGAAAACGAACAATTAACTGGAATTATATCTTCCCTTACTCGCCCGCGCAGGCATGGTTTCCTCTTTTGAACCAGTTGTATAATATCTAACAATATATTCTTTAACTACGCGATACAGCCTCGTTACAGAGTGCACCTACCGCAGGAGACTATCCTGGCTGCTGCGATTGTCTCAAGCAAGCGTTATCGCGGCGAGCCGCTCCACAATAGGCGTTAGTCAGCGGGTACTTATAAAGCAGTACTACATATAAGTGAACTACATATAACTCATACGGTTCCATGAACACTCACCGTTCAGTATTTACTCGTTGTTATTAGGCAACAAAATAGGTTCAGATGAACAAATTTCACGTCTGTTAACAGGAGCTTATTAGATTCCAACTGATCTTAAATATAGTTTCATATGGGATCCTCAAACCTCAAGTACTTGACTTTATTTTTGACTGAACAATGCTTCTTGCATTATGTACATACTGGTCACTGTGAACAAACTATTTCAGTAATTAAAATAACAGATATTGTGTTTCCTAAAATAATATTGTTATTACTATTTCTGATTAGTAGCAGGATGTGAGCAACCGACTTTAATACTGCTCAACTTTAATAATAAACCTAATAGTTGCCCCGCAAAATGTAAGGTCGATTATTTGTGTGCAACAAAAATCTTAGCATTTAAATAAATTACTTATTTAAAACCCAAAAATGCTCACACATGCGAGCCACGACTCCATCAGTACATGGATAAAAGGCGATAGCGGCGAGTGGCATCGACATGACGACGCGCAGCCGGCCTTTCTGTAAAGCAGCCGGCTGGACAGTGAACTCGCAAGCCTTCGCAAAGTTTTACAACTGCCCTGTGGTCACAGAAAACTTTTCAAGATCAATTATTCAAAAATAAGTTAAGATTGTATAATTATATACAATCTTCTACATTATTCTACACTATTCTGATTATAATAAAATTATGATATGGTCAACTCTGTGAATTCCTAGAATTATTATGAATAACATTGATAAACGATATTATCATTTGCTTCATGAAATAAAAGGGAATTTTATTTAGTTACATAACATTGTCTCATATGAATAAAATGATCCAACCAAAAACTTTTGAGAAGTAGGTACTCTAAACATCTACCTTGTAAAATACTATAATTCTATATATGAAGAATGGAACTATGTAATATAATATATGATTAAATGAACTTCACAAGTGAAATTCTATCATTATTTTATTAATAGCTCCATTCGAATATATAGAAACCCACCCACCACAACCCAATAAAAGTTTTTGGGTAAACTCTAAAGTAATGAGAGAATCATAGACGAGCTGTAGTGATGTGACACTCTTTTATATCGATTAAGTAAATCGATTTAGTGTTGTATATGGATATATCGATCTAAAAGACGTGCGAAGCTACCTTGTGGGACAAAGCACTACCTTGTAAAATACTGTTTTTTGTAAAATTCTATATTTGAAGAATGGAGCTATTAATATAATAATGATGGAATTTGACTTGTGAAGTTCATTTAATCATATAATATATATGACTGCTACCTGTGCTTCAGCTAAACAATTAGTTACTACAGGAGACTTAGTTTTTATTACGATTTTGTACCTACAACTTTTTTAAATTATCATTTTGTAAGTATTTGTATTTTGAATTTGTTTATTTTTTTAAATTATACTCGAATAATATTATCACATTCTAGACATGTTAGAGTAATTTAACTATGACTTATAAAATAAACTATGTCTAAAAATGTGTCCCATACCACTTTTCCTACTGTCTCTAGTTAAGGGGAGGACACTTTGTTCTTATGTTCTTTATGTCAAAATTTTATAGTCATTATCATTGTCTTGCACTGTTACAATTATGCCATAAAATTAAAAATAAGAAGGGACATAGAGTCAGTCACTAACATCAGTGCTGACACCAAGAACTAACTCACACTGCTTATACACAGTCAATAAGCTATATTAGCTTAAAATCGATTTTCACTATGGCAGTAGGCATTGGGTCAGCACTGACTAGGAAGTCAACTGACGTCAGTTAAATCTCTACCTAAGTCCCCAGCAATAATTATAATTGGTAACTGTTTTACTTTCAAAACATTCGTGAAAAACATGGGTTTAACCCGCGTAATTTTTCACTCATGAAACTGTCTTCGAAAAGCACGAAGGAGGGTATATTTGTCTCATGCAAATCAGTCAAGGGGTTGATTCGCGATGCCACTCACAGCGACAAGTATTTACGAGGTGGAGAATGAAAAAAGTTTCAACTACTCGCTTTTTCATTTGAAACGTAATCTACGGCGCGACAAATGAGCTTCGGACATGACTGTTTTCCACCTCATTTTTTCCGTCCATATTTTTTTGTAGCTTTACCATCAATAAGCCTTTTTGATGTGTAACATAACATCTTTTCTCTCGATATCCTGGAGTGATTTTGTGAAAAGAGACGGAAGTGTGTAACAGGATCCGAGGAAGCGCGCGCTATTGAATTTGAACAATGAGCGCGCGCGGTGGTAGAGATGGCTGATAGATGGTACCAACCCATTTTCAGTAAGGTTGGTACTGTCAGAAAATAGTGTGTGCATGTGTGTGACGAGAAAGAGAAAGTGTAATAGAAAAGGAGAACGCCTCAGATGTGCACTTAACCTACAGTGTTTTGTATAAAGTGCGTTGTTATATAATACCTTTAAACGAGCATTTCTTGTATACTATATGTGTATTATATACTAGCTGTACGCGCGCAGCTTCGCCCGCATTGAAGATTTTTCCCATGACAAACCAATTTGCCCGGTATAAAAAGTAGCCTATGTCACCCGGGGATAGTGATAGGGATATTTTTTTCGGTCCAGTAGTTTTTAAATTTATTCGTTACATACAAAAATACAGAAATACAAATCTTTCCTCTTTATAATATTAGTATAGATAATCTGAATCTCGGTAACGGCTCCAAAATTTGAAACCTGGAAACTTCATCGAGATTCGTTCAGCTGTTACTCCATCCATGATCAAAATTCGCAAAACATTGACGCTTATCAAAAACATAGCTGCAATAAAGTCCAATCATCGTCTTCAAAAACGTTATAACCAATAATAGAACCTACTACCTTAACCCTTCATCCCACCACTGTCCCTTCCTGTGACATCAACGGGAACGATTTGTCCCGACGTCTCCCGCGATATTGCACGACAAGACCGATGGTCGTTTCTGCCTTTTAATAATATATTTACAGGAACGGCTTGTGTATCACAACTTCGCGTCTCCAGGGACCAAACTATTGTGGTACAGGTTACTGGGAGGTTAGTGTAACATTTTTGTAACTTCCCCTGAATTCTTCGTCTTCTTCTTCTCGGCAATGATGTAAATTTTGCTAATGTCCAGTGTTTAGATTGTTTATGTAAGACGTCACAAAGTCGTATGTTGTCGCTCGCCGTTTGTTATTTTATAAAAATTGGTCTCCTTATAAAATAACTAGTTGCTGCCCGCGGCTTCGCACGCGTGGTACCTACCTAAAAAGTAGCCTATGTCCTTCTCCAAGGTCCCATGTATCTCTATACCAAAATCGGCTCAACGGCTTAGGCGTGAAAACGTGACAGACAGACAGACAGACAGATATATATATATATATATAATAATATAAAATATATATTATATATATATATATATATATATATATATATATATATATATATATATTATGTACCTATTATATTAGTAGGGATTATACGGATTATTTTAGCTCTAATCAATAAGAAACATAAAACTTTCATTCCAATTATTAACAGCCGAGTCAATAACCCTAGCTTTATTTGAATAAAATCACAAAAATCCTTACTAATATTATAAATGTGAAAGTAACTCTGTCTGTCTGTCTGTCTTTCACGCCTAAACTGCTGAACCGATTTTTGGTATAGAAACAGATAGGACCTTGGAGAAGGACATAGGATACTTTTTATGTAGGTACCGCGCGTTCGAAGCCGCGGGCAACAGCTAGTTACCAATATAACACGAAATAACTTAACGAAAAATTTATAATATAAGAGCACAATGTTTACTCCGCAAAACGGCCAAAAATAATCCCTTCCCCTGATTTTTTTTAGCTCTTATTCTCTTCCTATAATGCCATCTGTCATTTTGACAATTTTATGAATGTCAAGTGATTGTTTTTTTATAACATTGTTATAACTAAGTCGCAGTCTATCGTCATTCGTCTATTCTAAACGTCAGCGTCATCGCAAAATGGTCGTCTAGAATTTTCTTGGTTTATTCGTCGTACAAATCAGAGTGCAACACAATACACTTATAATTAAACTATCTACAGATGTGCTAAGATGTCACAATTTATAAAATAACATCAGAAAACTTTATTAATTTCTGAGCTATGTTAGTTACTTCATAAAATGTCAAACAACGAATCGACAACAATCTTATTTTAACACAAAACAGTCTTTTTCTTCTTGTATGTCTTGATGACAATATTGTCAATGACAAGTGATTTTGTTTTAGATAACCTTATGTTAGGTAGGGGACTATCTTGGGCCGTCTTGCGAAAGCAAACGTTGCGCTCTCATAGGTATTAATAGATTTTTTTCGGGTTTTATTTATAACTTTGGTAGTTTTCTTCAAATAAAACTAGTTATTGACTTGAGTGAAAAACATTGAATTAAAACGTGTTTCTTTGTGATTTGAGCAAAAAATTTAAAGTCGCTGTTTTATATACAAAAGCAAATGACGAACGACAACATACGATTTTGCGACATCTTACTATAAGCAATCTAAACGAAACGAAACGAAAATAAAGCGTTTTGGTAATTTATTTATATTATTTCACTCCAATAGGTATAACCTCGTTTTACTGCTCAAATATTTTACCTATACCTACTAAGTGTAAATATCTGAGACAGATCCACCGGCACAAAGTTGTCTAAAGTGGCGAGTGGTCCCTGGGCGCTGCCCGTTCCCTCATTGTAACCCTATAAGATATTTATTGACGGGAAACTGGATGGAACAACTCCTAGGTTATTCGGCGTCGCCATAACCGCACGTCCGCCATTCTACATTTTTACTCTGTCAATATTTAATGTGGATCCACATGGGGTATATTCCTGAGATACTTTGCAAAGTCAATGACAAAAATTTGACTTTAAGACGTCTTACATATGTACTAGGTTAATTTTAGTGGCAATTCAACAATTTTAGCGCACATAGAAAATAATATTTAAGTTATATTCAAAGACAAAGACCATGTTTGAATCGCCTTACAGGTGAATTTGGGATCTAGTTTTGCTCCTCGCTGGAGTTACTTCTTTGTGTGATTCTTCTTAACGATCTAATTAACAAAAATTAGATTGATGAAAATAGTTTCAGATGTACAAAACTGTACATGAACTGTACAATACTGTACAATTTTGTACAAAAACTGAACAAAACGGTACCAAACGGTACCAAACTTTAGAGGAAACGCAAGATGAAACTTTAAGTTAAACCTTTAAGCTTTCATCTATTTAAGATGATATTTTACAGAGCGTCCTCACTTCATAGTGTGGAACACCGTAAAGAACACCGTAGTACTTCAAACTTGTTTAGATAACAGTCTTGCCCAGCACATACCTCATATTTTCAGCTTAGTCAGCCGAATCGACATGGTCACATGGTCATGGTCTATAAAATATAAATAATCTAACCTAATACAATTCAAAACACAAAAGAAAGAAAAGAAAAAAATGTTTATTATGTGTCACATTCACATAGCATAATAAGTACTTATGTACATATAAGTAGGTAAACAAACTGACAGCAAAATCGGTCGTCACTCTGGCGACGTTTAAAACGCTCTTATAACGCTACTGGTGTTCCGTGACGCCGCGTAAGTATGCGCATCAGCACTTTGGTAGCGCACTGTCTCACAAAATGCGCAAAATGTCGTGAATAATAGTCGTAAAGACTATTATCCCCATGCGTGGTAGACATCAGATCTAGTTCTTAGAGAATGTCAGGAACCCCTATTAGTCAGAGACATGTCTTATCATTATATTTGAATAAAGGCCCACAGTTTTGCACAGTATTCATACTTAATTTTATACATGTTGCATTCGTCACTTATAAGGACACTCATGTTGACACACCTTATAGTTTTTAATCACTTAACCTGGTGATCTCTAGATATATCCTAGGATATAGGTACCGTGTGTGCACCGAGGCGCTAAAGTCCACGAGCATACATTTGTGGGAGGCGCTTAGCGACCGGCATAAAATATTGTTTTTTGCCAATATCTGAACGGGGCACGGTTTCAAACAGAGTAGAGCAGGAGCTAGAGATGTGAAAACTCAAAAGTGTGTAAATGATAGCTATACAAAAACTTGATTTCAAAATCTAAAGACCAAGTGAGCTCTTTTTAGTTATGTAGTTTAAAAACTGCCCTTGCTACTAAGCGACAACTCCCTAGTCATCCCGTCTGCCTGCGACAATAGTTATTACAACAGAACCGAAGCGTCGGGAATAAAATTAAGGTATACGGGTATATACGAGATATATTACCCGTTATGCAATAGAGATGGAAAACTTGAAACAAGCCCGGCACGGTGCCTGCCGTTATGCACCTGCAACCGAACCGTCACCGCATGTAATGATTCGTCTTTCCTGCGGGTCCTGTCGGCAAGGTCGAGAGGTTAGTGTGGGAACCTGGGAAGGCCTGCGCTATCAAACAAAATCCCAGGCAGAGTGACGTCAGTGGAGAAGAAACTTCACCCACCTCAGCTTGCTGGAGTGGATCCATGAACGAAAGTTTTCAATTACAATTAACTGCTCTGTAACTTTACTGACGCCACCTAAATAATCTTCAACAGATGAATAAAGGCCAATGATACCCGTTATATACTAATAATGCTTGAGTGTCGTGGAACACTCAGTTGGAACGAAGTTCCTATCGTACTATATTATTATTGAAAGACGTATTATATTATTGATTAACAAATACAAATAAATGAATTACTAGCGTTTGAGAGCAATTAAATTAAACGCAAAAATAACTAATGAATTAAAGGAATGGTAGGAAATTTCGTAATAAAGAGTTGTGACTATAAACATATTATTGTGCATCATTCAATTCACCTAATTAATTCGTTCATCTTAATTATTTATTCGTGTCACCTTATAGATAACCGTCTACACTAAAAAAAAGGTGTTGACGGAAATTCGTGGCGGAAAAATCTTACACTTTTTGTCGCTTAGCCCCAATCCGCCAAGTACCGTACCGTACCGTGCGATAAGAAACTTCGTACCAATAATATACAAAACCTTATTCATTGGCTATTATGGATTAAGCAACCGCATAATATTTATATAATTTACAGAAGATAAGTAGCAGTGTTTTATAGAGGCATACAATGTCTGACAATTTTGAATGAAATGAGGTAAAAAATATATGTCTTATTTTCGATCTTAGTTTAAGTTTGTTCTAGAATACCTACGGCCTGTAAACTAACGGTACTCACTTTGGCAAATGCTTTTGCTTCTATGAATACTTCTATGAATATATATAAATCTACGGCGAATATTACATAATACAAATAAATGAATTACGAGCGTCTGAGAGCAATTAAATTAAAACCAAAAATAACTAATGAATAGAAGGAATGGTAGGAAATTACGTAATTAAGAGTTGTGAATATAAACATTTTATTGCACATCATTCAATTCACCTAACTATCTATCCATAAGATTTCAATGCGCCCAAAAAAACACCCCTGCTGTAAGTTGGTGAGGAGTTGGATAGCATGCATATATCCTGAATTCCAGATGCTGCAGCATAAGGTCAAGGTGACCATATTCTTGCAATATTATTGATGTAACAGGATATCACATTTTGAATCAATCAGACCTGACCAGTGTCTTTTGAATTTTTAAGGAAGCGTATTATAATATAAATGACTATATTATTGATATGAATGCATAGTCTCATGTTGCTCTACCCTCAGACAGTTAACTGACTCATTTAAAATGTATAAACTCTGTTGTATTCGATTTTCGTAGTTAAGCTGGTTATAAGATGGATCATACTAAAAAGAGATAGGACTAGGACGGGTTTCTTGCCAGTTCTTCTCGGATTTGTGTTAGGGGAAATTCGCATCTAAATTCACCTAGTATGTAAGACGTTTTAAAGTGATCCTTGTGATTGTATTGAATAAAATATTTGAATTTGAATTTGATTCAGACACAGAACAAACACCTATGTTTTTCTCACAGATGTTTGTCCTGGAAGGGAATTGAAACTCGAACCTTAAAGAGCTGGTAAGAACCTATTACCAACTGAGCTAACGGACTATGATGTTGCATTACCATCGCCGTCTCTCGCTCTACATTCAGGTGGCAATATGAAATATGAATACATACAGCATCCGATGCTACAAGTCACATATTGATTGATACTCTGAATATTTCATCTCGCAACTCTTTCCGAATACACTTTGTTTGCACAAATCGAATGTTGAGTTAGGTGAATTGTGTTTTAGACAGTTTAGGGGTTTTTATTATATTAATATTACATTACAAGTTATAGATCGCAGCTTTACCTATATAGTTCCTACGTAGATAAACATACAGTATAATACAAAAATTTATAAGCGAAAACACAGTTAGGTACAAAATAATTACGTTCTAATAGCTAAAAAGAAAATCGACTTCATTATATATACAAAATTGTGGAAAGGATAGATAGGATAGATGGGAGATGGGTGAAAATTCAAAAAATTCAAAATCTCTTTATTCAATAAAATCACATGGACCACTTTGAATCGTCTTCTTACATGCTAGTGCATCTAGGTGCTGGTTCCTCCTAACCCCAGTTCAAGAAGAATCCGGCAAGAAACTTGTCTGGTCTTAACACTTTTTTGTATGATCCTTGACAATTTTGTTACGGATGCCGAGTCGAGTTGGAGCAGATTCATCTTTTTCTTTCAAGCATCAAGCTTTTTTGTCATCTAAATAATCAGATATTTTATAATATGCTTTAATAGACAGTTTCTGTTTAATTACGTTTTTAAATTTGCCAATCGACAAATCTAACACGTCACTTGTTATAGAAGCGTGCACATTGCCCTATAAAAGATTTATTAACTTTAGCGAGCCTAACAGTAGGAACAGCGAGTTTATCTTTATTTCTAGAGTTAATATTATGATTATCGCAATTTTTTTTTAATAATTGCTCATTTTTGTGCACATACATTCAATTTTCGTATATATACTGACAAGGCACTGTCATAATATTAATTTCTTTAAACTTATTTCTAAGTGATTCTCTGAGGCCCATGTTATAAATTACATTAAACCATGTTACAACTTTGGAGATTGCATTGCTTACATCGTTAAGACTAGTAAGTCGTCGCTTTAATTTAAATAAAAGTGACGTGTCATCAGCAAACAGTACAATCTCGTGATCATCCTTTACAAGTTTAGGTAGATCATTTATATAAATTAAAAACAAGAATGGCCCGATTATTGATCCTTGTGGTACACCAATTTTTACCATTGACCCCGGAGAACGCTTTCCATTTACATCTACTCGTTGTGTTCGGTCAGTTAAGTAGGATGTGAGAAGCTTAAGTGAAACTCCCTTAACACCATAGTGATGTAGTTTGCTGATTAGAGTTTCATGGTGAACGCAAACAAAAGCTTTCGACAGATCACAAAAAATAAGGCATCTCGTGATTCATCCCAGATATCAAAAATATGTGATATTAACTCAACACCGGCATCAGTCGTTGAACGTCCCTTTGTAAATCCGAATTGTTTACTGTCTAGTAAAATGCCGTTGTAATTGGTTTAGTATAAGTTTTTCAAATATTTTACTAAATGTAGGAAGTACTGATATAGGCCTAAAGTTACTATGTATGATCTTGCTATGTTTCATTAAATCAGCAAATACTCCACTGTCAATACATTGATTAAATATGAAAGCTAGATCTGGTGCAATAATGTCAATTAGTGGTTTTATAACACTGACAGAAATGTCCCAGAGATCAGTTGTCATTTTTACATTAATTTATGCCTTGATAATATCGTTTTTGTCCACATGTTCAAAGTAAAATTGTGTGACACATTCAGGTAAACTATCTTTTAACAATGATTCTGCTATTACATGAGAAGAGTTTAAAGACTATGTAGTGGAGACTGGAATATCAGTAAAAAAAGTTTCAAATGCCTTTGCTACATCTATATCTTGCTTAATGATATTATTGTTGATATTTAAATTTATTACACTTTTATGAGTTTTGGATTTTCCGGTTTCACTATTAATTAGGTAATTATTTTCCAAGTTGCTTTTATTTTATCTTGACTGTTTTTAATTTTTGAACTTAAATACTGAGATTTAGCAAAGCGACAAACATTTTTAAAGATTTTTGAGTAATTTTTTACTTTTTCCTTAAACTCTTCACTAAAGTAATACCGTTTTTCACTATACAATTCAAATATACAAATATACAAATGAATACCTGCTGTTGCCCACTCACAAAATGTTGAACTGCCAGAGACCACAGTAGTTTTGGATGTGAAAATGAAACTGAATACTTTATTAAATTCAGTGAAAAATTTATTGTATAAATAATTTGGATTATCATCATTCTACAACAAAAAAGGCAAGTTGGTATCCAGGTTCAATCTTACTTTCTCTAAACGATCAGTGGTAACTGGTATATAAGTAATTTTTTTTTGTACATCTTTATTATTTATTTTAGTTTCTATTTGAACTAGTTGACCGAGATGGTCAGAATGAATATTACTAATTATATTTTTGCTCATTATGTTTACACTGGTAAAGATATTATCTATGCATTTGGCAGAAGTGGCAGTTATTCTAGTTGGCTCCATAAATATAGGTTCAATACCAAATGAATTAAATAAACTAGTTATTCTGGTACTTAATGAATATTTCTCAAGCAAATTTATATTAAAATCACCGCAGGTACAACAACTTCTTTGTTTGATTTTGTAATAGATTTATGCAAAATGTCCTCCATAATTTTCTCAAAAATATCAAATGAGGCGGTTGGTGGATTCCTTGTTATAAGTGCTTATAACAAGGAACCGCTCCAACTCTATGCAAGCTATCTCAATGTGTCTTTCTACAGAGTGGGCGACAATGTCTTTACGTTCTTTGAATTTTATTTGTTTATTTATTAATATTAATGACCCGCCTCTTATAGAATGTACTCTGCAGAAAGAACTACCAACTTGGTGATTCTTGAAGTTGAACATGAGCTTATGACTTCAGCCAATGTTCTGTTAAGCAGATTATGTCAATATTGTTTGAGTCATTCATATACAAGTCTAGTTCTAATTCTTTGTTACATATTCCTTGAATATTTTGATGCACCAAGTTAGTAAACTTAAACTTATTTTCAGTATTTATTTAACAGTTTTTAGTGTTTTTGTTTGATTGATTATTTTCATAAAATATATTATTTGAATTGTCAGTGCTAGAGACATCCTCTATTGTATTTTTATCTAATTTAAATTACTAGGAAAAAATTCCAGAGTCTGATTTGGAATGTCATGATTATGCTCAATAGAAGCATTGTGTGTAGCCAAGTTTTTGGCTGTTATACTAAAATAATAAGATAGCGAAAACCTGTCGTTTGTAATAATTAGGAAAGTAGTATCTACATTTAGTCAAATAATATTTTTTACCTACAATGTTGTTAGTGTCAATCATATGGATGACATTATTATTATTGCATGACATTGTATGCAAAACCTGATTTAATTTATATCTATGGTCATTATCTGCTTGTGGCAAGCTGTCGCTGTAGGGAAATGTGAACATTGCAATTTTGTTTACTTGCAATGAACAAAGTGTTTCAAAATATTTAATTAATTCAGCTTTGTTTACATTACTCCTATTTCCAAGCCAAATTACTAAATTATAGTTGTGCTTAAAATTATACTTATTTATCAATTGCCATCAATTGCCATATGTCATGCAGGTCACAGTTTGGTAAGCAATTATTTATTACTGTATGTCCCATGCTAGTGTTCAATAATAATTGGCCCATATTTTTTCCAATTTCATCACAGAACATTATGGTTTTTTCCAAATTTTCATTTTTGTGTGAGTTCAGATGGGAGATGGGTTGATGGGAGATGGGAGATGGGAGATGGGACATGGGAGATGGGAGATGGGAGATGGGACATGGGAGATGGGAGATGGGAGATGGGAGATGGGAGATGGGAGATGGGAGATGAGAGATGGGAGATGGGAGATGGGAGATGGGAGATGGGAGATGGGAGATGGGAGATGGGAGATGGGAGATGGGAGATGGGAGATGGGAGATGGGAGATGGGAGATGGGAGATGGGAGATGGGAGATGGGAGATGGGAGATGGGAGATGGGAGATGGGAGATGGGAGATGGGAGATGGGAGATGGGAGATGGGAGATGGGAGATGGGAGATGGGAGATGGGAGATGGGAGATGGGAGATGGGAGATGGGAGATGGGAGATGGGAGATGGGAGATGGGAGATGGGAGATGGGAGATGGGAGATGGGAGATGGGAGATGGGAGATGGGAGATGAGAGATGGGAGATGGGAGATGGGAGATGGGAGATGGGAGATGGGAGATGGGTTAACAATTGTAGAAACATAAATAAGCTGCAACCATGTTTTGCTTCAAAGCGTGATCAATTCATTGTAATTAAAATTTAATGGCGAAATATTAAAATAAAAACTGGTCATATTATCAAAAAATAATCAAATTATCAAATAAGTAAATATAAATATTTATTGATTTATTTGGAAAACCCAACAGAACAATAAAACATAAAAAAAAATCACTAAAATATTACATAATTCAAATTAATTATGTAATGGATTTTTTTTTAAAAAGAAATCCGACTTCATTGAATATAAAAAAAACATCCGAATTGAGCATGTCAACATCCAGTGGTGTTTACGAATTTCGAAAAATGATAGAATACTAAAAAGCGTAAAATAAAATCTTTTTTAGCCGGCTTCAAAAAGTCACAGTCATTGGAAAGTCACACTAAAGTAAAATACGAAATTGCGTTTACTTGAATAACATATTTTATCCAGCTATTTACTACCGAACTGATTTTGATGAAATTTCTATGGGATCGGAAAGTATATCCTTTCACGTAAAAAAGTTTCTTTAAAACTTTAAAGTCTGGTCTGCTGTCTCACTCTTGATGAAATTTCTATGGGATCGGAAAGTATATCCTTTCACGTAAAAAAGTTTCTTTAAAACTTTAAAGTCTGGTCTGCTGTCTCACTCTTGATGAAATTTCTATGGGATTGGAAAGTATATCCTTTCTCGTAAAAAAGTTTCTATAAAACTTTAAAGTCTGGTCTGCTGTCTCACTCTTGATGAAATTTCTATGGGATCGGAAAGTATATCCTTTCACGTAAAAAAGTTTCTTTAAAACTTTAAAGTCTGGTCTGCTGTCTCACGTGAAGTGTCCCTAATCGCATTTTCATTTCTTTATATACCCTTGCACTACCATTTTTATGGTGCTAATTTGAACCAACCACAGCCAATGATACTTTGAACTCGAATATCTTTCATAAACAGTAACAATGATAATGTACAATTAGTCCAGTCAAATTACGAAATAAATAAACATGAGCGAACACAGTTTGGGGATTTTGAGGATCGATAGGGTCGATAGAACATTAATATTTTTCAACTTATTACTCCCGCAAGGCAAAAATTTTACTTTTTTTTATATTTTTCGTCGTTTTCTCCCCAACCATTCAATTTTATTAAATTTTACCGATCATCAAAGTATAGATCTTTATATTATGAACAATTTTGTACTTAAACTTTTTTCTGTAATGCCAATACCTTCGGAGTTATAGATTACTTTACCGAGCGAAATCCGCACCATTGTCGCAATATAAAAAGGTCAATCGATTAAACTATTTAAAAATTAGGTATTTAATTTGGGTAAATTTTTGGGTTAATTTGGGTAAGAAGTAAATTAACAATTAAAACTGTTTCACACATTTATTGATAAAAAAATAGGTTATAAAATTCAACAATGGCGCGGATTTCGCTCGGTAAAGTAATATATAACTACGAAGGTATTGGCATTACAGAAAATAGTTTAAAAACAAAATTGTTCATAATTAAAAGATCTACACTTTGATGATCAGTAAAATTTAATAAAATTGAATAGTTGGGGAGAAAACGACGAAAAATAGAAAAAAATGTAAAATTTTTGCCTTGCGGGGGAGTAATAAGTTGAAAAATATTTATGTTATAAAAAAAAGTATCAGATAAAAAAGTTAGTAAATTTTGTTTGAAAGAGAAAAGGTCTCAACAATTTTTCGCCTAACACTAACCATTCTCGAGATATCGAATTAAACGCGTAATTAAACTTTAAACAATACATCAACAATTAGTAAACAAAAGTAGAAGTCTATTCATTTATTAACTATTTATCTTAAATTTATAAACTAACAATATTAATAGCGTAATAACATTTGCCATCCATCCATCATTGTTTAATATAATATTATTTTTATCTTATTTGTTTATTAATAATATATATATATATAACAGTATATAATGTGATATGTTAACATGTAATTGATATTTTCATTCGAAAATTGACTAGGACGTTTTAGTTGACATTGACATTTACAATAAAATGAAGTTTCTACAAACAAACCTTCATTTTGAAAGGGATTATTATCTGTCATACATATGCGTAGGCAGAAAAAATAACACATGCGTGTGCATTATTTTCTTACACTCTTTCGTTTAGTTAGTGCATCGAATAATACCGCATAGTAAGATACATTTAATAACAATATTTTAACCATGTACCTACGTATTAGATATATAGATTAATCCGTACATTGATAATATTTTATATACGATGTTTTGTAATAAATAGATTAACCTTCTACTGTAGTCATAAAATTATTACTTCGTAGCAGTCTTATAAAAGTGAAAGCTATTTAAGTTTTACCACAAATATGTCTGCTAATTCCACGCTGTGTTACATCGGTTCCATGGTGTAACGGTTAGCACTCAGGACTCTGAATCCTGCGATCCGAGTTCAAATCTCGGTGGAACCTGACTTTTTGCAATATTTTCTGGACAATTCTTCATCATTTCAGTGAAAGAAGTAGCCCAGTGAGTGTAATGTAGAGTTATTTTTAAATACACATTTTTTATAGGCGAGTCTGTTAGTCGAGAAAGCAAATATTCTGTATAATTAGTTATACTTAAAGATTCTTCTTCCTTTTATCGCGACACTATTTCATTCGAACCAGTGTGGTGAAAGGTAAAGTGAGGCCTCAGGTGCACGAAAGGGGCCTCTCCATTCGTGCACTTGACACATAAAGTATCTTAGGTATGTATTTAAAAATATGTATATATTCTGTTTTAACAGGAACCTGGTTCCCATTTCTGGTACAGGCTATGCTTAGTTTAGAACTAGGTGGGTGCATTGTGTATCAATATTAAATAAATATAAATAAATAATGCTGGACATTTTCACACATCATACAGCCCCAAAGTAAGCAGAGCTTGTGTGGTTACCACATTACTGATATGTTACTTAAGTTTATAATTTTTGTACATACATATACATAGAAAACCACCCAGACCCAAGACATATTTAAAAAATTTGCAGATCACACAAACATTTGTCCAGCGAATGGAATCGAACCCGCAATCTTTTGTGTCATTGTCAGGCCTTCGCTCACTGCGCCACAGATGTCGTCAAATATAATTTTTTGGGAACGCTGCCCTCTGGCAGTGATCCGGATCAGTTGAGCTATCTATTGCTCAACAGTTTCACATGTATTTTATATTATGTTGTACATTTCTGTAATTATTATATATAAATAAAAGTAAAGTATACCTTATTTATAAACTTGTTTATAAATTCTTTTCGACAAAGACACAAGTCAAAAATCATTCGGTCTTTGAACCAACTCGTAAAAATAAAGCTAGAGTTATTAACTCGGGTGTTAATAATTGGAATAAAAGTTTTGCGTTTCTTTGTGATTCGAGCAAAAATAATCCGTATAATAATTTTATATGAAAGAAACCATTTTATTTAAAATAACAAATGACGAATGAATGTGATTAAATGACGAGAAATCCCGAAAAAGTTCTAGACGGCCATTCCGCGATGACGTTTAGAATTGACAAATGACCATCGACTAAGACTTTATTAGCAAACAATCACATGAGACTGGCAAAATTGTCGACAAGACAGATGCCATTATACGAAGAAAAAAAGAAAGAAGGGTATGAGTGGTAATCAACATCGTAAAGGGTTAAAAAACGACCTTTCAACCCTGCCCATGGTTAGCATACATGACAGGTACACGCTGATAACACTATAGTACCATTCGTGTTATACGCCTTAATGGATTAACTGGTTATTTTAATTAAAACACTTTCGTCCATCGGGGAGCAGGTGTGTCGAGGGTTAAATCTATGTCTAGCGTTGGTTCCATACTTTGAATTCTGTAAAGCTATTTAGCAAGAATCCGTCTCGGATAGTTTGTACGAATATTAATATAGGTAATAAACAGAATAATATATAAATATTGGTGGACAATGCACACACAACACCATCTAGCGGACATATTATTTTTTTATTTATTTAAGCACACACACATCATACATACTCGTATCTATCTAATACCTTTAAACGAAAAATTCTTGTATATATCTAACTTAATATTATAAATGCGAAAGTAACTTTGTCTGGCTATTTGTTACGTTTTCACTCTACAAACCGCTAAACCGATTAAGATAAATTATGGTATGGTATATGGGTCTTTGGTGAAGGACATAGGCTACTTTTTATGTAGGTACCACGCGCGCGAAGGCGCAAGCAGCAGCTTGTGTATATTATATAATGTGAATCTCGGAAACGACTCCAACGATTTTCATTAATTTTAGTAAGCAGGTTTTAGGTTTCGGGGCCGATAAATCGATCTAACTAGGTTTCATTTTTAGAAAACGTCGTTTTATCTGTGTTTTATACCGAGCAAAGCTCGGTCATCCAGGTTCTTAACATTATACTTACAACATTATTAGTGACAAAATGATACACTTCTGATAATGCATGACAATTACGGTGTAATTGTCATGCCTAACCTAAGGATTAAAAATAAAAATAAATATCTAAACTACATACTTAATAATTGTTTGGGAATTGGGGTTAAGCCAAGGTGGCTCAATATTTGCTTTTTAAAGGTACGCAGAGTGTCGCAGAAAACATCTAAATCAGGGTTTCTTGTATTAATATCATCGTATTCATTACTATTCGCGTGGAATCGCGTGCCGGTTCTTCTCGGGCTTGGGTTAGTAGGAATTGGCACCTAAATTCACCTAGTATGTAAGACGTTTCAGAGTGATCCTTGTGATTGTATTGAATAAAGTATCTTTTGACTTTGACTTTGACTTTGAAAGGTTTTTGTAGGCCCATATTCGTTCTCGATTGAGGTGTGTTAAATACTTTAAAGATTGGTCGTCGGGGAAAATTAAAAGGTACATAATGAGGGAACCGCTCTAACAGCTCATTGTAATGTAATTAAAATCCCGTTACCGATTATTATGTAAAAAGTACAATAGCTTTTATATTATTGTGTCCAGGTCCAGATAACTAATATATTTACCCAAATGCTTTTAGATATATACATACTAACTGCTGCCCGCGGCTTCGCGCACGTGGAAACCTGCATAAAAAGTAACCTATGTCCTTTTCCAGGGTCCCATCTATCTCTATACCAAAATTTATCAAGATCGGTGCAGCGGTTTAGGCATGAAAACGTGACAGACAGACAGACAGAGTTACCTTCAAATTTATAATATTAGTAAGGATTATACTTTATTGGACTGAGCCCTGGCTCAGATGGTAGTAGCTCAGCCTTCTACACTATGTTCTACATCTATGTTCGTCACACAACAAAATTGAATGGAACCCCCAACCTACAGCGCAGAATATAGAGATACTACCCACTGAGCTAACAGGCCAGTGATCAAGGTGCACCTGAAATGTACCTACAAGATTGAATGAGAAATTTATTCAAATTCCATTTTCCGAGTACCCCCAATTTAACGATAGTTTTATCTAACACTAGCTTAATTCTAACTATAAAGGTCAAATTGGGCTATCTATAATTAGTATGCCTTGATGTGAAATGCTCAATCAAAGCTTGCATGTCTCTATTATTTAAGTACTTAATTGCTCAGCAAGTAGTAAACCCTTAACTAAACTATTAAGTTTCGAAATGAGCTGGTGATTTTTACTTACAAAAGTTTTGAGTAGCTCTTAAGCTGCTTTATGTATTAATAGGTTTGTAAGATTCTTAGGATTAAACTAACACTGGAGTTTGTACTATTTATGAACTATCTAAGCAATTATCGAAATTATTATTTTTGTTTGTATAAAGTACTGTTAAAATTGAAAAAAAAAATGGATGAAAATTGGTACGGAGATCGATTATGTCTTGGGTAAAGATATAGGCTGTTTTTTTAGGTAGGTATCAAGCGTACAAAGACGCAGACAACAATAAGTGATAAATAAAGAATTTAATCAAAGTGTAGAAGCACACCTATCTACTATGATGAGGTTTGAGAGGTATGTAGCTCTTTTAACAACTTACGGTTTGGGTTGAGCGCCTAGTAAAATATTTAATGCAAAATGCTCGGCAGAATGAAAGTGGTTTTACAAAGGCGTTTACAACTAAAAAATCGAAGTTAAAAGCAGATTAGATACCACTAGTTTGTATTCCATTCAATTTAAATAAAACAGTGAAACCAACCCTTTAACCCTTCTGTCCGATCTTATCTGAACCCACCTTTAGTTAATCCCTCAAGACCAAACCCCAAGCTAAAACATACCCTTACTACTCGGGCATAGAGTTGCAATTTACATTTTTATGGCGGAAAGTCCAGACATTACCTGTGAATTATTATTTTTGATTAATAAATTGTACGTCTCCAGAGAGGCGGAGTGAAATGCTGTCACGCTCCCATCAATTATGGAATTTGATGGTTTTTCATTAAACCCGACGATACCCGGGAGAGGTTGTAGAGTAGGTAACACTGGGTTGCACGTAGAAACGAAATATCTTAACATCCAGAACACTTTGGCTTTACCTTTTTAGGGTTCCAAAGTCCACAAGAAACCGTCTGTCTGTCTGTCCGCCGCTAATCATATTCGTTTGAAAAATATAAAGCTTTAATGTAACCATTTTTGGTAGAGGTATCTCTCCACTACTGCTAAACCGCTGTTTAGGGAACCATGTTTTTTTTAATACATCTAGTTCGATATGTTGTGAACTCAAATGGCTCTGAACATCAGTGTTTTCTCTTTGAGCAAAAATATGCGTTGAACTTAAAGCAAAATTATGAGCTTTGTATCTGGCTGCAACGCACACAAAGATTAACAATATGCCTGGTAAATGTTTCATTTAATGTATTTTTGTTGTATTGTTTGTATCTACCAACTTAAATTCCTTCTCACTATTTTGTTGGTTAATAAATGCCTTTACCTATCTATCTATACAGTTGACAAGTCTGTAAATAATAATAATATTAATATTTATTTATTCAGATAACTAAGATCCATTGTACATACAATTTAAATACAAGTAAAAGTAAAATAAAATCATTGATCAATAACAGTCATATAAATTAAATTAAATGTCAAAAACTATTCCTACTAACCTAAATATCACCTTAATTAATATAATAGATTTGCAAAGGGTTAATCAGGGCTGATACCCAAAACTTTGCAGGACACTGTCACACCTGCCTGCAAGAGCCCCAAGAATGGAACCAATGGAATTTGGTAAGAAATGTGAACTACGGTACTAGTTAGAGTTTCACTTCTTGCTGCTCCCTACTTTATGTAAGTCCGAAGCCTGAGAGAGGGGTGGAGTACTGGGTTACTTGGGCGTGCTTTGAGTGATATATTTTATAAGGTTTTTTGTGACGGAAAAATCAATTTTTAATTTGATCATAAAGGTGTGTCTCTGCTGCGAAGGTGTGTAGGTACTGTGTGCCTAGGCTGGTAGGCAAGGTCATATTCTATTGGTAGGTCATATGGGTAAAGAAGAATGTAGACGTTGGCGCAGACAGTTTCTAATTAGTCTTATTCTACTTTTTTTGAATAGTTCATATGTTTATGTGTATGTATGTTAGTCTATAAGGTATTTTTTTTCTATGGGCCATTGTTATTGTATTTATACATATGATTTTGTTGCCTGAAATAAAATTTATATTATTATTATTATAATACGACTCATAGTTCTGAGGGTAAAATTATCGGTAAAAAAAAAAATTATAAAAGAACCTAAAATGTATTTATATATTTACCATCGATCGGTCCAATTCAGGACAACTATTAAACCAACTATTAAAACTGAGGATCTTTGTGGCGCAGTGGACTAAGGTCCGGCTGAGACGCAGAAAGTTACGGGTTCGATTTCCGCCGCGAGACAAATGTATGTATGACCTGCAAGTGTTTGTCTCGGGTCTGGGTGTTTATATGTTATAATATGTATGTATTTACAAAAAAATATATACATCAGTCATGTGGTACCCATAACACAAGCTCTGCTTATTTTGGGGCTAGATGATGCTGTGTGAAAAGTCCGGGATTATTTATTTATTTATTTAATAGCACCGGGTATTGTTTTAACGAAAATATAAGGATTAAAAGACAATTAACTTTATATTTGAAAAAATGTTCCCATACATCGTCATGGTCATATAAGTTTATAATCGTAAACAATGATTTTATGTAGGTAAATTAATATTCGGGATTTTTCCCTTTATACTGTGAAACCATGCTTTTTGTCGAATTTCATGGTTCTATAGGTAGGTACACGGGGTTTAACCTTTAAGTTTGATTTACCGGTGGTCGTCAAAATATTATGCGGTAAAAATAAATAAAATATAAACAAATATTCGTTAACAATCTTTTGATCGTATCTTTTACAGAGTTTTTTAAACAGTGTTTCTAAAGATATTTGTTTGATAAATATAATGCATTGAAGTAGCCATCATAACATAGTATAAAACAAAGACGCCTCCCGCTGTCTGTCTGTCTGTTCCGATGTATGTTTATATCTTTAAAACTATGCAACGGATTTTGATGCGGTTTTTTTTAATAAATAGAGTAATTCAAGAGAAAGGTTTATATGTATAAAACATGCATAATATAGTAGAGAAACACTGATAATTTTACAGGTTTCTAATGTGGTGTCGTAAATAAACACATTTTTTGCGCTTACATTGCAAACGCTGGCTGAATGAACCCTACGAGATAGATTAAAATAATGTACTACAGTACCTACACCTTAAAAAGGTATACACAAAAGTCCGCAATGATATATGCCTATCTCTTAGTCTATGTTATTCTCTTAGATTACGTTATATATAAAGACATTCTGTAGTATATTAAGTATCTAGTTTTTGATAAAGGTCAAGAATGCTTGAGAGAACAAAATCCATCGGATAATTACCAACATTTAAAGATGTTTTTTTTTATTGCATTGACTTACAATTGATACTTGATTTTTTTACAGTTTCAAGGAGCTGTAGACCCAAGTATTTGATGTTAGTTTCAACTTCATAACTCCACGCTAAGAAAGCGTAGCGTAAGAAAGGTATAATATAAATTTGTTGTTATTTTTTGTTGATAATGAATGCATGGCCTCATGTTGCTCTGCCCTCAGACATATTAACTGACAGATTAGCAATGTATTAGTTACTGTAATATTGTATTCGTTTTTCGTAGTTAATAAGATGGATCAAAAGCTAGTTTATAAGATGATCATACAAAAAAGCACTAGGACAAGGATGAGTGTCTTGCCAGTTCTCGAACATGGGTTATGATGAAATCGCACCTAAATTCACCTAACATGTAAGACGTTTTTAAATTGATCCTTTCGATTGTATTGAATTTATATTTGAACTTCATTAGAATTATAATGGTTGTTTTTTCATCTTTGAAGTACAGAACCCAAAAATCATCGTTTTTGTTATGGTAATGTTGAAATAATATTAATAAATAATGCCGGACATTATAACACACAGCATCAATACAATACAATACAATACAATAATTTATGAATAACACCAGATTACAGGTCAGTTTTTGTACAATAGGTAGGCATATTAAAATATACTTTCATTTGTAAACTAATTACATTCAATTAACTAAATTCAACTTTGTAACAGTCATTCTATGTCAATATAATAATAAAACTAATACAAAATAAATCAAAAAATCATCTGGACCCAGAGTAAGAGGAGCTTGTGTTATGATTGATATACTACTTATATTACCTATATCAGTCATTATATATTCTTCATTCTTATACTTTTTTCTTTTCATTCTTTTTCTTTTTCTATTCTTATCTTGTTTTTAATACACATACATATTATTATTTATTTATTGGAAAACCAACAGCTTATTCAAATAGAATATAACAATCGCATAGAATAAGAAAGCCAATTACAGATTTTCACGAATAAAAAACACAATATAAAATGTTACAGCTAAGAATAACCTGAAATAAGTAGGTAGGTATACCTATAATTTATTTCTAAAGTAACTAATTTTGTGAACTCGACTTGTGGCCAAAGAATTCCCTATTCAGCTGTTATGTCTAGCTGAGCCTACACCAGTGCTTAATAGAACTAAGTCAAAACGCTTACTCAACTTATAAAAACTGTCGCTTGCTCGCCTAAGATTTTTTTTTTAATTTTTAAATTTTATTTATTATAAACACCTATAATCCTCTCATAAAATGAAAATGAACCATAAAATGAAGCACTAGTAACGTGGTTTAGTTTCTAACTTATCAATGAAGTTAAACAACCTTCTGTGAGGTCAATCCTTGGATGGATGACCGCGGTTTCATTTTCATCTGAGCACTTCTGCACATATATACCTATAAAAGAGCTTAATCTGACTACAGATAACATAATACTGTACTAGTACCTGACTGACTGACTGATTAATCATCGCCGAGCCGAAACCGCTCAAGCTAGAAAGCTGAAATTTGGAAGATAGGTTCCTTTTACAGCAAAACCACCCGATAAGGCGGGATTTTTTATAATTCAACCCCTAAGAGGGTGAAAAGAGGTGAAAACGAATGTATGAAACTTTATAACGCGTGGTGCGATTTGCTTGAAACTTGATATGAATAAATTAAATGCAAAATAAATGGATACGAGTTTCAGGATCCATAATCCATATTAATACTTCATATATATTATAAATTCAAAAACGTATCTGTCTATCTGTCCGTTTGTTTATTACCTTTTCACGACTATACGGCTCAGCGGATTTTGATGAAATTTAGTAAGGAGATAGGTTGTTCCGTGGAGACGGACATAGGTTAATTTTTACGATATCTGTGGCGCAGTGAGCCAATGCCTGGCTCACTGCGCCACAAACAAATGTTTGTATGCTGCAAATATTTGTCTCGTGTCTAGGTGTTTCTAGGTATGTTTAATAATTAATGTATTTACAAACAAGTATATAGGTAAGTAGTTTATCAGTCATGTTGGTACCAATAACACAAGCTCAGCTTACTTTGGGGCCAGATGATGCTGTGTGAAATGTCCGGCAATTTTTTGATGTAGGTACAACGTGTGCAACTACAGGCTGTAGTTATTAAAAATTAAAGTTTTTGTGGATATTTCGATATTTGGTAATTAATTACTCTGTAGGTAAGTGATGACGGATTTGATTCAAACATGGAGCCGAAATACAGTCGAGGGAACTCCTCAACGATTTACAGCAATTACCTGGTGTTTGGGCTTGATTAATTTGTATTGATGAGAACTTTACACCTAGATGGGTTGTAACTGTCATTAGGGGTTTGATGATGAAGACGAAGGACAGTCAAGGGATTTTTTACTTGTTAGTTTCTTTTGAAGTCGGTTTTTTTTGTAAAAAAAAATTAATATCCAATTAGGTACCACGCGAGTAATCGCAGTTTACTATAAAACATGTATTATTATTTTCCTCAAACATTGAACTTCGGGGAAACATATTCCCCGTCTGTACATTGGTATGTACAAGTTGTACTTTGTAAGTTGTTGTTTAATAATCTTTTATAATGGTTTGTCATCACTTCCCAGAACAAATGAATGGAATTTCATTGTATTGTTCACCAGCGATAGCGAAGAGTATCTGTTTTGATATTTCAGCATTTTTAGGGTTCCAAAGTCAAAGTCAAAGTCAAAGTCAAAAGATACTTTATTCAATACAATCACAAGGATCACTTTGTAACGTCTTACATACTAGGTGAATTTAGGTGCCAATTCATCCTAACCCAGGCCCGAGAAGAATTGGCAAGAAACTTGTCTTGGTTCTAGTGCTTTTTTATATGATCCATCTTATAACTACCTTAACTACGAAATACTAATACAAGAGAGTTTATACATTTCAGGTGTGTCAGTTAACTGTCTGACGGCAGAGCGACATGAGGCCATGCATTCTTATCAATAATATAGTCATTTATATTATAATAAGATTTCTTCAAAAGACTAACTTTTATGTATGCTTTAAATTTCTTAATAGGTAGTTTAGTAGCATTTTCAGAAGCTTGTTAAAGAAGTGCACCGTGTTCTCCATAAAGGACTTATTTACTTTTTCTAGTCGAAACCTAGGGATGTATAATTTATGTCTATTCCTAGTGTTGATTCTATGAAGGTCACTATTTGCTGAATCCCATCTCTATTTTTATGTGTGTATAACAAATTTTCATATATATATATATATTGTGAAGCTATTGTGAGAATATTATTTCTTTGAATATTTCTCTCAAAGATTCTCGTGGTTTCATTCTATAAATAGCATGTATTGCTCTTTTTTGAATAACAAATACTTTACCAATATCAGCTGCTTTCCCCCAGAAAATGATGCCATATAACATAACACTATGGAAGTAACTGAAATAAACTAGTCTAGCTGTAGCTTCATCAGTAAGCCACGGTATCGCACGAACTGCATATGCAGCGGAACTAAGCCTACCAGCAAGTGTTTCAATTTGTGGTCCCCACTGTAGTTTTGCATCAATATTAATCTAGGAAGATCGTGGAATTTACAAGATTCATCGCCTCTCCATTTATTTCAATGTTGGCCGGGCTATGAATAACATTTGGCAAAGTGAATTTGATACATTTAGTTTTTTTTTTTTATTAAGCAAAAGATTATTTACAGTGAACCAGTTAAGAATTAACGATAAGGATTCATTAACGTTATCGCAAATACTGGTTTTTACCTCGTAGTTGTATCAACTTTAAAAATTAAAGACTGCAAATAAAACTATACCACAAATATTTTTTACAAAAAAAGGTAAATTGTTAATGTATACTAGGAATAAAAATGGGCCTAGTATCGATCCCTGAGGTACCCCTATATCAATAATTGATCCTGAAGATCTCTCACCACCCACGTCTACTTTCTGGACTCTATTGGATAGATAAGACTGTATGAGGTCAATCGCCTGGTTTTTAATGCCATAATATCTTAACTTTGTGATTAGGGTTGCATGACTCACACAGTCAAAGGCCGTATATAGATCGCAAAATACCCCAACTGCATCCTGTGAGGCCTCAAATATATGCTTTAAGAGCGCTATACCTGCATCAGCTGTTGATCGACCTTTAGTAAATCCGTATTGATTACTATGTATCAAGCCGTTAAAGTGATATAATAACTGATTCAGAATTATTTTTTCAAAGATTCAGATTCACTTTCACTTCCAGACTTAAAAATAGGAATGAGTTTACTGTGTTTCATGAGATCGGGAAAAACTCCTTCGTCGATACATCTATTAAAAATATAAGCTAAACATGGTGCAATATCTAAGATAATGACACCCAGCACCTTTGTAGACATTCCCCAAAGATCTTCTGTATTTTTTATATTAATTAACTTGAATGCTTTTACAATACTAGCCTCGTTAATATAGCTAAAACTAAACTCATTCTTACATTTTGCAACACTAGATTCTAATAGAACGGAAGCTCTGGATGCTGAAGAGTTTAACGATTTGGTCACAATTTTTGGTATATCTGAGAAAAAACTATCAAATGCATTCGCAACATCCTGTTCCTTTGTCAAAATTGTACCATTTATATTTAATTTGAACTGTATATTGCGAGTCCATGATTTACCTGTTTCATTATTAATTAATTTCCAAGTTGCTTTTATTTTATTTGTTGAATTTAATATTATTTTTCTCAAAATCAGTGACTTAGCCGCATGACAAACTTTTTTAAAGACTTTTGAGTAATTCTTAACATGTAAGATAAAGTCCACAAGGAACCCTTAGCTTCGCTATGTCTATCTGTCTGTCCGCCCTTAATCTTGCTCCTGCTCGTAGATTATTAGTTTTATCGTGTTGAAATTTGACACAAAAATACTTACCAAGTCAAAAGTCAATGACATAAAATATTTTATTAAATACAAATAACAAGGATCACTTTGAAACGTCCTATATACTATGTGAATTAAGGTGCAAAATACTCCTAATCCCAGTCAGAGAAGAACTGGTAAGAAACCCGCCATGGTCCTAGCGCTTTTTTGCATGATCCATCTTATAACTAGCTTAACTACGAAAATCTAATACAAGAGAGTTTATACATTTGACGACCTCTGAAGCGCAGTGGGCTAAGGTCCGGCTCAGACGCAGAAGGTTGCGGTTTCGATTACCGGCGCAGGCTGCCGGCATAAGCTGGATGCGTCGAACTGAAGACAGGGCGCAATGGCGCTCATTTAGGGAGGTCTATATCCAGCAGTGGACTGCTATGGGCTGATGATGATGATGATGATGATTATTTAAAAAGCTAACTACTGAACAGATTTTTATGAAATATAAATGGGACCAATCGGGAAGTACATTTAATCCTTTCACAGATTTTTTCGAATCGGATCGTAAATGACGGAGTTATGAGGTAATAAACATTTAAAAAAAAACAAATTAAGAACCTCGGACAATGGATGGACAAATGCTACTTTTATGTAGGTAGCACGTGTACAAAGCCGTGGACAGCACAACTAGTCGAATATGAATCTACGCCGTAGCCGTGCTACGAAGAGCTGCAAAAGATCTCAACGCGTAATCAATTCGTATGTAATTTGAGCTACTCAGATATGTTAGTGTTAAAATAAGTGTTTTTAATAGTTACTTATTACTGATTCTTTTCAACTTACAGTCATGACGTTTGAATCATCACTTAGGATAGTGAGCTGCTGATTCTTCGTTTGCCATTTCATGAAGTAACATAGCACTTCTAAATTCATTATTCTTTTTTTTGCACTACGAGGTATCCCGAGAAAGATGTAGACGGCCATTCTGCGATGGCGTTTAGAATAGTCAAATGTTGATCGACTAAGATTTTCAGAAGATGTAGTGAGTGCCTATTATACTTAATTATTGAAGTGAAAACTTCTTTTAGCGCCGTAAGCGTATTTTTAGATGAGGTAAAACCTCTGGACTCGCGACACCGTTACCGAGACGCAGGGCTGCCGCGCTCGCCCCATTTGATTATAAACCTTAATTCACATGTTTACAGTCTACTTTTGTATGGAGAAGTTTACTGAGGTAGGTTCTTTGATATATTATCTACATTCTGAACAAAAACATTAAAGAATATTAAATGTATTTTAAAGTTTCTTATATTTAATAAAATTCAATTCATAAATAAAATGCAATTCATAACCCAATAACCCTAGTACCCATCTAAAAAATGTCTAACGCGCCAAAATAAGTTTTCACTTCTGTCGGCACCCCCGGAATGCAACCCGTAATTTTTTATGTGCTAGTTTTAAGGTGTACAATAATGTGTTTTCATTCATTCATTCATATTACTACTATAATAAATATATATATATATAAATGCATTACCCACGCAAATACTCGAAAAATACTAATTTGAATAATTATATATTTGTTTTGTTAGCTTTAATACTAGTGATATTTACAATCAAACCGATATCATCTACATACTTACTAATATATATAATATAATAGACTACTTAATGTTCTTACAGTGACTCCAGCTGACATCTATGTCGATTTATTTTAAGTTCGATGCGTTTAACTAAGTAAGAGAAAGTATACGAACGGATAGTAATAGCAAAATTTGCCCACGTGATCATCGGTTCCATGGTGTAACGGTTAGCACTCAGGACTCTGAATCCTGCGATCCGAGTTCAAATCTCGGTGGAACCTGACTTTTTGCTTTTTTTCACTTTTTATTGTGTAACAAAATGTTTTGGGAAAATGCCAAAGTATGTAGGTATCTACCAAACTGATGAGAGCCAGTGTTTTATTTGTGTATTTTTTGCAACTTCAGTTTGTACCTACCTATTTTTGACTTGGATTAACCTGTGAAGGGTTTATAGGTAACTAGCTGACCCGACCACGCGTTGCTGTAACTCAGTAGTTCTAATACGTTGAGCCCATAGACGCTAACCTATAAAGTTATCAGTGTTTTTCTACTATATTATGTATGTATTATACATATAAACCTTCCTCTTGAATCACTCTATCTATTAAAAAACCGCATTAAAATCAGTTGCGTAGTTTTAAATATCTAAGCATACATCGGTACAGACAGACAGCGGAAAGCGACTTTGTTTTATACTATGTACTTACCTAATTATGATGATACACGAATCTCGTTTTGACGTTTTTTAGTTTACTTATTACCTTTTCATGGCTGAACGGATCTTGATGAAATTTGATAAGAAGATTTATTGTATTTTGGGGAAGGACATAGCCTACTTTTTAAGTAGGTACCACGTGTGTAAAGCCGCGGGCAGCAGCTAGTAATCACATAGCTACCGTGGCGTTAGAGTATGCTCTGTCCTTGTCATTCTAATGTCAAAGAGATGACAGCCAAGATGGCTTCCCCAATTGATTTCCAGAAAGAACGATTTTGAGCCCTCTCCATCCACCGACTTACTGCAATCTTTACAATGTCATCAGTCCATCGGGTGGGGGGTCGTCCCACGCTTCGTTTCCTGTCCTTGGTCGCCATTCGAGAACTTTTATTCCCCAACGGTTATCAGTTCTGCGAGCTATATGGTCTGCCCATTGCCACTTCAACTTGCAAGTTTTGAGTACTATGTCGGTGACTTTGGTTCTTCTACGGATTTCCTCGTTGCGGATTTTATCACGTAGTGAAACACCCAACAGCAGCAAACTAATCTACATAATTATGTTATACATAGGTTTTATGTTCTGTGTCTGGATGTTATAAAGTATTATAAGTATCTATTCAAAATTTGTATATGTATTCTATCGGTAATTTAGTTCTCATAATACAAGCTATACCTATCTACTTAGTTTAGGACTAGATAGTGTTGTGTACATTGTTTATTTATTTTATTTATTATCATATTAACCAGTCACGTTTAAGCTGTTTTCTGAGGTCACAATAATACAAGCTCTGCTTAGTTTAATAATAATAATAATAATAAGCCCCCTAAAGCCCAACCCTTCGTCCGCGCTGAACATCTAAGCCACGTGGGGGGCGGATATCTGCAATAAAGTAACTTCGCAGATCACTAACAGGGCAATGGCAAACCCATCATGATGGAGAAAAGTAAGGATAAACGTATATGGTCGCTTCCCGGGGGTGATCGCCGGGGCACGTCTGGAGCCGATGCTGGACGTCACAGCATGCAAGCCATCGGTGGCGAGGGTAATGGGCGGCCCTCTGCCGGGGAACCCGAACAAAGTGAGCCCAATAGGAGGTACAACCTACGACCACTGAGAAGATCAAGCCGGAACACATCTCGAACCGACACAGCTGGTAGCAGCAGCACGCGTGCTACTGACGTGGGAGCAACACGGCTTACCTTGATTGAGGAACAAGGTCCGAGTCGAGTGGATTGGGCTGAAGAGGACCGTGATGCCCAATCATCTATATTCTCACCTAAATCTATTTTCTCTTCTATTTCTTCTTCTCCACCCTCTTACCTTGATCCTACTCCTTTATTACCCTCTTCCCTCTCATCCCCTTCACAAAATTCTTCAATCACAATAGCTGAGGACGTTGTACAGACGACAACTGTCGATAACCCTGTACCCGCTAAAGCTAAACGTGCGCGTAAAAAATGGACCGAAGAAATGAATATTTTCATCCTGCGCACATATTTCATTATCACCAAACTCGAAACCGAAACTCGACTATACTTGACAGAACTGCATAGTAAGTTCATCGATCGTTTCCCTGATATGGATGTTAGCAAACAGAGAGTCGCTGATCAGCGTAGAGCAATCATACGTAGTAGGCTATTACCAACAACTAGTATCAGTGAAATAAGAGATGAAGTAGAATCGTATCTAGCAACCCACCAACACATAATTTCAACGCCTTTGTCTCAACCACACCGCTCACAACGAATGCACTGGATGACCGACCACAATGAAACTATAATTAGGGAATATTATCGGATCACATATTTAGAGACCAACAAAACCGCATATCGAAAACCATTACACCAACATTTCATCAACGCATTTCCACACCTTGCCCATATTAGCGAACAAAGAATAGCTGACCAGAGAAGGGTCATTATAGCTAACAAACTGATTGATGATCAAAGGCTTAACACTCTTAAAGAAGAAATCACAACCGAGTTAAATGCATTAAAAACAGCTAACACACAACAACTCACAAATCGAAATGAATGGACTCAGGAGGATCTAAATTCAACAGTTTGGTATGATGCAATGAATGATATAAATGTTTCAATGGAAACTGATGATGTAGGCACACTAACAACAGCTCAAGCTCCAATGCAGGTAAGAGTTGTCCCTGATCAAGACCGAAATCAGGAAGTAGATGAAACATTCAGGCAGGCCATGCAATATTTTAGAGATACTAGCCCCGAAAAGAGACCTTTCATTCCAAAACAAAAAGCCACAAAAAAACTTAGTAAACTTGTCGGGTACCTAAACGAAGTAGTCCTTCCCGAAAATGTTAATGCAACTACTGATTTTAAAAGCCTTCAAACAATTATTTATGCTGTAGCATGGACAGCGGCTAAATGTAATGGATCAAGACTTAATATACCACCACTTGAACCAGGAAATCAAAGTAGTAGAAATCGCACACCCAACTGGCAAAAACGCCTAGAAAGGAAAGTAGAAGAACTACGTAAAAAAACAGGACAACTTACGCAATATATGAATGGTAATAGAAGTAGGGGACTTACGAACCAGGTGAATAGAATATTAGAACAGTTTAAAATACACACAACTCATGAAGAACCAAACACAGATCTTAACCACTACCTAGACACTCTGAAACAGAAACTGACCGTTGTTAGTAGCCGTCTCAGAAGATACAAAGCGTGTAACAGCCGTAAAACTCAAAACACTCAGTTCTGCAATAATGAAAGAAAATTTTACCAAGATCTTTCACAAACCACATCTAACCGCTTAATACCATCCATAGCGACTGCCACTAGTAATCAAACGAATACAAATGCGTTAGATGCTGATAAACTGCGTCAATTCTGGTCTCACATATGGGAAAATCCAGCTGAACTTAGAGAAGGAGCTCAATGGATTCAGGATGAACGTGAAAGATACTCAGACCTTACACCTATGGAGTATGAAAATATTCCCATAGATGTTTACCAAAAGGTATTGAAAGCTACGCACAACTGGAAAACACCCGGGTCTGACCATATACATAATTACTGGTACAAAAAACTCACACACATTCACCCTTATCTATACAAATACATTAACGACTTTATCAAAAATCCTGACATTATACCTAGCTACATAACGGCCGGAACCACCTATATGATATCTAAAGATATCACGGACACGGCAAACCCAGCCAAATATAGGCCCATCACCTGTCTACAAACTATTTATAAGGTCATAACAGCTTGCTTATCTCAATTAATTTACACACATGTAGACACTAATAAAATATTGGCTGAACAACAAAAAGGCTGCAGGAAATTCAGTCGGGGTTGTAAAGAGCAACTTCTAATTGATTCTATCATTCTACAGCAAACACAAAAAACCAAAGCAGACCTCTACAGTATATATATCGATTACAAAAAAGCCTTTGATTCAGTCCCACACACATGGCTTATCAAAATATTGGATATATACAAAGTCCACCCCCAACTTGTCTCATTCCTAAGCAGCTCGATGAACAAATGGACCACCCAACTTCATGCGCAGACTCCCAGTAATGTAATAGAAACTACACCAATCCAAATTAGGCGCGGTATATTTCAGGGAGATGCGCTCAGCCCGCTATGGTTCTGCTTAGCTTTAAATCCTCTATCTAATAGTCTTAACTCAATGAACACAGGATATTTACTTACTTCTAATGACCGACAAATGGACCAACCAGAATACACATTAAACCACCTTTTGTATATGGATGACATAAAAATATATGCTTCAAATGAGAAAGACCTGGAACTACTAATTCAAACCACTGAACAATTTTCCAAAGACATAGCAATGGATTTCGGCATAGATAAATGCAAAATAAACTGCATAAAAGCAGGACAAAGCTACCAACATTCGTATCAAATGCAATCTGGCGAAACCATTGAAGCTCTTAGTGAAAATGAAGCATACAAGTATTTAGGTTACCATCAATCACAGTTAATCCATTATAAAGAAATTAAAAATAAACTTACACAAAGTTTTAAACACAGGCTAAATTCAATACTAACATCACAACTTTGTTCAAAGAATACAACAAAAGCAATAAACTCATTCGCCATCCCAATTCTAACCTACTCCTTCGGCATAATCAATTGGAACAAAACAGAATTAAAAAATTTACAGCGTCTTATTAATGTCACCATGACGAAGCAACGAAAACATCACCCGCGAGCTTGCGTTCAGCGACAGATGCTGCCACGAGCAGAAGGAGGAAGAGGTATCATTAACATTCATAATTTACATAACCGACAAATAACAACATTACGGACATACTTTCACAACAAATCCGAATCATCTATTCTTCACAATTCAGTAGTTAAAATGGACTATAAACTTACACCACTTAACCTACAAGACCACAATAAACAAAAAAACGAAGAACTGACTGACAAACAGATTTTAGTTTCTGAATGGAGCCTCAAGTCTCTACACGGAAGACATCACAACGATCTGAGCCAGCCCATCGTCGACATGCAGGCGTCGAACGAATGGCTTAGTCGAGGCGAACTTTTCCCAGAGACAGAGGGGTTTATGATAGCCATCCAGGACCAGGTGGTTGAAACTCGGAACTACCAAAAGTTCATCATGAAGATACGCAATTTAACTACAGACATGTGCAGACGATGCAACAGCTCGTCCGAAACGATACAGCATATTACGGGGGCTTGTAAATCAATAGCTCAAACGGACTATAAGTACAGACACGATCAGGTAGCGAACATCATACACCAACGTTTAGCGACGAAATACAACCTTATAGAAACAACTACAAGACCAACTCCGTATTACAAATACAACCCCCAAACTGTGCTGGAGAACTCTACCCACAAATTATATTTCGATAGAGCCATTTTAACAGACAAAACAATACACTACAATAGACCGGACCTAACACTTATTGACAAAATAAATAAGACAGCACTTCTTATAGATATAGCCATCCCCAACACACACAACTTGCAAAATACAATAGCGGAAAAGTTATCCAAATACGTTGACCTGAAAAATGAAATAATCCGGATGTGGAGACTGGAAAAGGTTACTATCATTCCTATCGTCCTATCTTCAACTGGAGTTATTCCAAACCAATTATTCCAGTCACTCACTCTACTTGACTTACCCAAACACACGTTTAGTGTGATGCAAAAAGCAGTAATTTTAAATACTTGCCGAATCGTCAGAAAGTTTCTACAAACCAACCTCTCAACTGACATGCAGACACCAAATAATGCTCAAAACTCATCAAATCACCTATCACCTGATGCGCACTTGGCTTAGGCCCGTGCGTATTATTCATTTTCCGGCATACAGCCGAGCTGATTAAAATCAAAACATAATAATAATAATAATCCCGGACATTTCACACAGCATCATCTGGCCCCAAAGTAAGCAGAGCTTGTGTTATGGGTACCACATGACTGATATACTACTTATATACTTTTTTTTTTGTAAATATATACATATTATACATAGAAACACCCAGAACCGAGACAAATACTTGCAGATCATACAAACATTTGTCCCGCGGCGGGAATCGAACACGCAACCTTCTGCGTCTCAGCCGGATCTTAGCCCACTGCGCCACAGAGGTTGTCAGAGTTTAGGACTGTGATAAGCTCTGCTTAGTTTAGGACTGTGATGTGTTAGTTGTCCACCAATATTTATTTATTCACATAAGTGTAGGTATCCTTTAGAATCTAGTTCGGAAAAGCAATGATATATAGGCTACTTTCATCAAGGTACGACATGAATAAAACCACTGCTAAATTCTAAGTAAATAATAAAATAACGAGAAAGAGTTCACAAAAAGTAGGTAAACATATTTTATCTTCCAATATTATTTATAGACGCTGCGATAGATGACTCCTAAAAAATACCTACTTATCTAATGTAAACACCCTGTTTACCGTTTACTAAGAAACTTTTATCATTTTTGTGAAACAATCTTTGCATTTGTTCAATTGTATTCAGCTCATAATAATAAGTTTGAAATTCCCAGAAAAAAGCATTCATACGTTTATTTTTTACCACACTGTTGTCACCAACACTGACTGACCTGACGGCTCAGTTGGCTCAGCTCTGCCTTCTGCGCTGTAGGTTGAGGGTTCGATTCCCGCGCAGGATAAACATTTGTGTAATTAATATAGGTGTTTGTTCTGTGTCTGGGTCTTATAAAGTATCATAAGTATGTTTTAAAAAATATTTAAGTATTATATTAGTCACCTGGTTCCAATAGTACAAGCTATACTTAGTTTGGTGGTAGATGGTGTTGTGTGCATTATATATTTATTTTATTTAACACTAAAACCTTTCTTTCGTTCGTCACACTGAAAACTTCATGACATAAATGGTGTCAGGATTCATAAATATTTAATTATAGGAGTTTAAATATGTAATTACCTTTTTAATGTCAAATACTTTGAATAAAGCCTGCATGGTGTGGATTTTTAGAGTATTTTTTTTAACTAAGTATAAAATTCTAAATTTAAAAATATATGTCATATGTTTGGATTTTAATTGTTTTAACTTTCACCCCTCTACTTAGAAAAGTCTCCCAATTTCAGTCGAAACCTATTAAAAATAGCTATATTATGGCCTATATTTGCCCTAGAACCTGCTGCGCACAAATATCATATTTTTTATATGACAACAGCTGTGGCGCAGTGGGCTAAGGTCCGGCTGAGACTCAGAAGGTTGCGGGTTCGATACCCGCCGCGAGACAAATGTTTGTATGATCTGCAAGTATTTGTCTCGGGTCTGGGTGTTTCTATGTATAATATGATTGTATGTATTTACATTTAAAAAAAATACGTATGTAAGTAGTATATCAGTCATTCATAATGATACCCATAACACAAGCTCTGCTTACTTGCGGGCCAAATGACGTTGTGTTAAATGTCCGGCATTATTTATTTATTTATATTTATTTATGTATTATAACTAATTCAGTCTTAAGTTATTATCCCATCTGTGAGCTCGGAGCTGTGAGATGGTAGCTGGGAGATGAGAACTGGGAAATGGGAGATGGGAGATGGGAGATGGGAGATGGGAGATGGGAGATGGGAGATGGGAGATGGGAGATGGGAGATGGGAGATGGGAGATGGGAGATGGGAGATGGGAGATGGGAGATGGGAGATGGGAGATGGGAGATGGGAGATGGGAGATGGGAGATGGGAGATGGGAGATGGGAGATGGGAGATGGGACATGGGAGATGGGAGATGGGACATGGGACATGGTACATGGGAGATGGGACATGGGAGATGGGAGATGGGAGATGGGAGATGGGAGATGGGAGATGTGAGATGGGAGGTGGGAGATGGGAGAAAAAGAGCGCCAATATTTTTAATGACAATTTACTTGAGTTTACTTGAGTGACGTGTGACTGATGTGTTTTTACTCAGCAGTGTTAATAAGTGCTGAAGAAAACTGGGAAAAACCCAAAGATAATTAATACAATTTAAGAACTTACAGATTTTTCTTATAATACTTACCTACTCGTATTTAAAAAAATGTTAGACTAATTTAGACTTTTATGTCAAACAAATAAGATCGTTTCTATAAGATTTTGCGAACTTGCTTTACTCGATTTTAAAAATAATTTCAAGAACAATATTACAGAGAATCGACACAGCGAGTGTAGTGTAGCTGTTAATTATGAGGAGATTGCGAAGTGATATTTATGCCAACGACTTAAGACACTAAATTGCAAAAATCACGACTAAGTAGGTATACCTACGAGAACGTAAACAGAACGTACTTGGCAAATCGATTTCGGTTTATCGGAACGATACCGTCGTTAAAATGTTCGACGAATTCGTTCAAATTGACTGTTCTTTATATATTATCAAATGTTTTTTTTTTATATATTATTATAATTATTGAAGAAATGTCGGTAATTCCATCGTTTAAAATAAGTCGAACGAGTTTCTTCGTTTGTCATGCATTTCTCGTGTTATTTATTTCATGTTTTATTGAGTACCTAATCTTAGTGAAATTCGAATCATTAAATTGAGTTTTCGTAGCACAAATGTTGACCATTGAATTATAAGTGTACTAAGTTGCAATGTTATATGAAATACAAGGAAGCACAAAAAAGTTTAAGTCAAGGCGCAAACGTGGACACTTTTGTGTGTTGTGTCAGATACAAGCTTTCGATGAATATTTGATTTCTATAGAACCAGTATGAAGTTATCCACTCCCTGCGCATACGTAAATAGTTTTAGTGTCCAGTTGCTCCCACTTAACACTTACTTATTTACATTACACGGCACACCTTGTGAATGTGATGGTGTGCCGTGTCTTCAACAAAACGTGTCTTCTTTTGCGCAGCGCCTTAGACGTGATGTCATTTATAAAAGACAAATTGCGATCGACACGACTTTGTGACTATATTAAAACAAAATAATCACTTGACACTGGCAAAATACTCAACATGACAGATTCCATTAGGTAGAATAGAAAATGAGTCGAAACGATGATCTAACTAACCAATCAGGTTTTTACAAGATCATAGTATATCTCAGTCATACATAATGATACCCATAACACAAGCTCTGCTTACTTGCGGGCCAAATGACGCTGTGTTAAATGTCCGGCATTATTTATTTATTTATATTTATTTATGTATTATAACTAATTTAGTCTTAAGTTATTATCCCATCTGTGAGCTGAGAGCTGTGAGATGGTAGCTGGGAGATGAGAACTGGGAAATGGGAGATGGGAGATGGGAGATGGGAGATGGGAGATGGGAGATGGGAGATGGGTGATGGGTGATGGGTGATGGGAGATGGGAGATGGGAGATGGGAGATGGGAGATGGGAGATGGGACATGGGAGATGGGACATGGGAGATGGGAGATGGGAGATGGGAGATGGGAGATGGGAGATGGGAGATGGGAGATGGGAGATGGGAGATGGGAGATGGGAGATGGGAGATGGGAGATGGGAGATGGGAGATGGGAGATGGGAGATGGGAGATGGGAGATGGGAGATGGGAGATGGGAGATGGGAGATAAAAATACTTTCTTTCTAATTTTTCTATCTTTCTTTTTTTCTATTATTGATATTATTAAGTACTTTATTGCTCGGTAATGTGGTCAATGTTTTTTCCAAATAGTTATTCTAAAAAGGAAACAACATCCTGAACTAGCCGAAATGTCGTAACATAAAACGTTATTTTGCTCACTCACAGTAAAAGAGCGCCAATATTTTTAATGACAATTTACTTGAGTTATTTTGGGTGACGTGTGACTGATGTGTTTTTACTCAGCAGTGTTAATTAGTGCTGAAGAAAACTGGGGAAAACCCAAAGATAATTAATACAATTTAAGAACTTACAGATTTTTCTTATAATACTTACCTACTCGTATTTTAAAAATGTTAGACTAATTTAGACTTTTATGTCAAACAAATAAGATCGTTTCTATAAGATTTTGCGAACTTGCTTTACTCGATTTTAAAAATAATTTCAAGAACAATATTACAGAGAATCGACACAGCTAGTGTAGTGTAGCTGTTAATTATGAGGAGATTGCGAAGTGATATTTATGCCAACGACTTAAGACACTAAATTGCAAAAATCACGACTAAGTCGGTATACCTACGAGAACGTAAACAGAACGTACTTGGCAAATCGATTTCGGTTTATCGGAACGATACCGTCGTTGAAATGTTCGACGAATTCGTTCAAATTGACTGTTCTTTATATATTATCAAATGTTTTTTTTTTATATATTATTATAATTATTGAAGTAATGTCGGTAATTCCATCGTTTAAAATAAGTCGAACGAGTTTCTTCGTTTGTCATGCATTTCTCGTGTTATTTATTTCATGTTTTATTGAGTACCTAATCTTAGTGAAATTCGAATCATTAAATTGAGTTTTCGTAGCACAAATGTTGACCATTGAATTATAAGTGTACTAAGTTGCAATGTTATATGAAATACAAGGAAGCACAAAAAAGTTTAAGTCAAGGCGCAAACGTGGACACTTTTGTGTGTTGTGTCAGATACAAGCTTTCGATGAATATTTGATTTCTATAGAACCAGTATGAAGTTATCCACTCCCTGCGCATACGTAAATAGTTTTAGTGTCCAGTTGCTCCCACTTAACACTTACTTATTTACATTAAACGGCACACCTTGTGAATGTGATGGTGTGCCGTGTCTTCAACAAAACGTGTCTTCTTTTGCGCAGCGCCTTAGACGTGATGTAATTTATAAAAGACAAATTGCGATCGACACGACTTTGTGACTATATTAAAACAAAATAATCACTTGACACTGGCAAAATACTCAACATGACAGATTCCATTAGGTAGAATAGAAAATGAGTCGAAACGATGATCTAACCAATCAGGTTTTTACAAGATCATAGTATATCTCAGTCATACATAATGATACCCATAATACAAGCTCTGCTTACTTGCGGGCCAAATGACGCTGTGTTAAATGTCCGGCATTATTTATTTATTTATATTTATTTATGTATTATAACTAATTTAGTCTTAAGTTATTATCCCATCTGTGAGCTGGGAGCTGTGAGATGGGAGATGGGAGATGGGAGATGGGAGATGGGAGATGGGAGATGGGAGATGGGAGATGGGAGATGGGTGATTGGAGATGGGAGATGGGAGATGGGAGATGGGAGATGGGAGATGGGAGATGGGAGATGGGAGATGGGAGATGGGAGATGGGAGATGGGAGATGGGAGATGGGAGATGGGAGATGGGAGATGGGAGATGGGAGATGGGAGATGGGAGATGGGAGATGGGAGATGGGAGATGGGAGATGGGAGATGGGAGATGGGAGATGGGAGATGGGAGGTGGGAGGTGGGAGGTGGGAGATGGGAGATGGGAGATGGGAGATGGGAGGTGGGAGATGGGAGATGGGAGATGGGAGATGGGAGATGGGAGATGGGAGATGGGAGATGGGAGATGGGAGATGGGAGATGGGAGATGGGAGATGGGAGATGGGAGATGGGAGATGGGAGATGGGAGATGGGAGATGGGAGATGGGAGATGGGAGATGGGAGATGGGAGATAAAAATACTTTCTTTCTAATTTTTCTATCTTTCTTTCTTTCTATTATTGATATTATTAAGTACTTTATTGCTCGGTAATGTGGTCAATGTTTTTTCCAAATAGTAATTCTAAAAAGGAAACAACATCCTGAACTAGCCGAAATGTCGTAACATAAAACGTTATTTTGCTCACTCACAGTAAAAGAGCGCCAATATTTTTAATGACAATTTACTTGAGTTTTTTTGGGTGACGTGTGACTGATGTGTTTTTACTCAGCAGTGTTAATTAGTGCTGAAGAAAACTGGCGAAAACCCAAAGATAATTAATACAATTTAAGAACTTACAGATTTTTCTTATAATACTTACCTACTCGTATTTAAAAAAATGTCAGACTAATTTAGACTTTTATGTCAAACAAATAAGATCGTTTCTATAAGATTTTGCGAACTTGCTTTACTCGATTTTAAAAATAATTTCAAGAACAATATTACAGAGAATCGACACAGCGAGTGTAGTGTAGCTGTTAATTATGAGGAGATTGCGAAGTGATATTTATGCCAACGACTTAAGACACTAAATTGCAAAAATCACGACTAAGTAGGTATACCTACGAGATCGTCAACAGAACGTACTTGGCAAATCGATTTCGGTTTATCGGAACGATACCGTCGTTGAAATGTTCGACGAATTCGTTCAAATTGACTGTTCTTTATATATTATCAAATGTTTTTTTTTTATATATTATTATAATTATTGAAGTAATGTTGGTAATTCCATCGTTTAAAATAAGTCGAACGAGTTTCTTCGTTTTTCATGCATTTCTCGTGTTATTTATTTCATGTTTTATTGAGTACCTAATCTTAGTGAAATTCGAATCATTAAATTGAGTTTTCGTAGCACAAATGTAGACCATTGAATTATAAGTGTACCAAGTTGCAATGTTATATGAAATACAAGGAAGCCCAAAAAAGTTTAAGTCAAGGCGCAAACGTGGACACTTTTGTGTGCTGTGTCAGATACAAGCTTTCGATGAATATTTGATTTCTATAGAACCAGTATGAAGTTATCCACTCCCTGCGCATACGTAAATAGTTTTAGTGTCCAGTTGCTCCCACTTAACACTTACTTATTTACTTTACACGGCACACCTTGTGAATGTGATGGTGTGCCGTGTCTTCAACAAAACGTGTCTTCTTTTGCGCAGCGCCTTAGACGTGATGTCATTTATAAAAGACAAATTGCGATCGACACGACTTTGTGACTATATTAAAACAAAATAATCACTTGACACTGGCAAAATACTCAACATGACAGATTCCATTGATCTAACCAATTAGGTTTTTACAAGATCATTGTCCCGATATATCGTTATCGTTTCGTAAAGTAGCTCCCTGACTTTATTCGAATATCAGTCTAGATCAATAGTGTATCAAATTTGCTTATCTCTGTCGTTATCACAAGACTCATTCGCGTATTGGACAAAAACAGGAATGGATATTGAACAGTCTGTGAGAAAAGTCAATTCGATATAATTTTCTTTTCTTTGTCGGAACAAAAAAAATAGTAGGTATATGTAATTAAATCAATGTAATTTATTGCGTAGTATTGGTAAGTAACAGATGATTATGTTGTATAGTTTCAGTTCAGACATAATCAGCGTATAATCGCATCCCTACATAGTATAAAACAAAGTCACTTCCCGCTGTCTGTCTGTCCATATGTTTTAAAACTTTTAAACTCTTAGCTCTAAAGCTAACTCTAAAGCTTTAAAACTCTTTAAAACTACGCAACGGATTTTGATGCGGTTTTTTTATATAGATAGATTGATTCAAGAGGAAGGTTCATATGTATGATACATGCATAATATAGTAGAGAAATTCTGCTAATTTTAGAGGTTTCTAATGTAAGTAATTTCGTAAATAAACACATTTGTGGTATATTTAGTATCATAATTGCACCCGTGCGACGCCGGGGTGGGTCGCTAGTGCAATATAAGTTAAGTATGTATTTATTTGTTTTTGTTTCTGGTACAAACATTGCGTGACCCAAGAGCTGGCTTCTATCTGGTGCAGCGTTAGCATTGCCATTTAACGTAGCAATGTATCCAGTATCCTCGGGACGCTGCCTTCTAGCAGTGATCTGGATCACATTATTTTATATTTTTGTATATTATTCTGTACATTTCTGTAATTATTAAAAAAGATTTGTAGGTACAGAAAAATAAATATATTCAATTCGTTCCAGAATTAAAAAAAAATGAAACCTTAATTATTTATTAGGTTATAGGTAGCAAAGCTGTTAGATGTAATTAAGAAATTAAGTACAGATCTTATTAAATAAAACACACAATTTTCAGTCCTTTTACAGCACTGGTTCGAAATAACTAGTTAAGAAGAATCTAGTAGGTACCTAGTGTAGTTCACTAAACTCAATTCAAAAACTTACGTCATTTTTTTTTTGCTATAAACTTTGAAAGCGTAAAACACTTTTGTTCGTAACCATACCATATCATATCAAAATTGTTTCGAGATCAATTTGATATGACTGTGTCGACAAAACATAGGGCGTATGGTTTGAATGCGATGGCCATTTACCTAATAACGATATGACAAGTGCTGTAGGGTGACAACACAATCATTCAGGATAATATTTATTGAATAGTTTATACTTACAAAATGTTTAATTGGTTAATGGTAAGTATATAAAACGAGCGAATCTTACAGCAGTTACATAATGATGTGTAATGGTATAATTATATCCTGAATTAGATTATATAACACACTTTATACATAACACTGTACAGCTGATGCGTTCTCCTTCTCTATTGCCCTTTCTCTTTCTCGTTACTCACACGCACACACTGTTGGCTGACAGTACTAACCTCTTTTTGGTTGGTACCATCTGACAGCCAACTCCCCTCCTTCCTACTTCCCACATCTCATTACCAAACTTCATCCAGTTCCGACGGGTATTGATGTAGTTTGGTAATTTAAATATCCCGTTCACAGATAATCAGCTGTGAGCACGTGAACTAGTGGTTATAACACCGCATTCTAACCCTAAGGTCGTGGGTTCGAATCCGGTCGCACGGATTTTTTCTGTTTGAAAATGTACGAGGTTCTACGACATACCTACTTGTTTCCTGACGATGTTTTCTGTCACCGAGTATCTACTGATACAGCCCACATGATTTTTTTTATCCGAAAAATTAATTCGAACCCACGATCAGAAGACGGGGCCTCAATAGACCACCACTCTCAAAAATAACTAGCGACTCGTTAGGAAGAAGGAACTGTAAATAGGTAATGAACAAACAGGCATATTACCTACCCACTTTCCAATTTATAATATTAGCAATGATAGGAATAAAGGTGACTCCGTTAGTCATAAATAAAATATTATATAAGTAGGTAGGTAATACGGTAATATTGAAGACTTTGTACCCAGATAAAATCCATGACACAACTTCACTTCGAACGTGTTTTTATTTGGCAACAAACCCGCTGAAGTAACACTAATAAAAGAGTCAGTAATGAGTTCAAAAGTAGCACAGCACAGGGGATTTACTTGAGTGAAAGAGAAAACATCAGAAAGAAAGAGAGCACGAATAGAAAGGTCTGAAGGTGAAAGGTAATAAAAATACAGCCGAACTAAACAGCGATTTAGAAATAGACAATTATTTTGTTATGCAATGATAGTTGACATCGTAAATTTTTATCATTTATTACATTATTACAGCAGCCTTCACAGTTCTGTATCATATGCTGAGTGGTAGCCTTTTTTTCGTCACTGTACATAGACTAGTTTATATTACATTTGCACTGTATTTGATATGTGAAGTTTAATAAATATTTTCTATTCTATTCTATTCTATTCTATTATATAAATAAATCCGAAAATTTGCAAATAAACAGTAATTGTTTATGATGATGATGATGATGATAACATGTTCACAACTCGTTAATAAAACAACTTGATTCGGATCTTCATAGAAATATTACATAGATGCAAGATGTAGATGTATTGATAAGATAATAATTAGCTTACTTATTATTAATAAAACTAGAGCAAATGTTACGTGAAAGAAGCCGGATATTTAGCAAGTTATATATAATTCCGTTTTTAAAAGTTAACAAGAATATAACTATACATTTCGAGAAACACGGGCTTTACTCACGTATTATTTTGTCAATGGAGGCACCGATATTGTTTCGATTCATCTAGAGAATCTTCATCAATGCGAACCGTGAACTCGAGCAACTCACGGACCGCGGATCAAACTCACCCTGATGAAGATTCTCTAGATGAATCGAAACAATGTCGGTGCCTCCATCGACAAAATAATACGTACAACTCACGAAAGTTTTGAAAGAATATAACTAAAAAATAAAAACCCGACTGCAAAAAGACTTTATTATTTCTTTTTAAGTTTAAACACATAAGTTATTTTTGTATTTTAATTTTGATACCCTGGCTACTCGATAGGTTTGGTATAATTTTTTTATTAACGTGATAGGTTTTCGTGCCAACATCAAATTCAAATTCAAATTTAAATAGAACCAAACGGTAAGTAAACCTACCCAAACAAATAAATATTGTCCTAAATCGGTTCATAAAAACCGGGTTCTGAGACAACAAACAAAAAAAATAATAGAAATCGGTGTTAAACGATCCTAAGATAGCTCAATGGTTTCAAATGTATTTTATATAATTTAATATTATTCTATCCTGTAATTATTTAAAAAACACAAGAAAAAAACAACCGTGTTGAGAACCTCTTCCTTTTTTAAAGTCGGTTTATAAAAACGTGGGCAGCTTGTTGAAGTGCCAAGGCCAAACCGATTGATCTAAATTCGTCATCCAGAGTCGTAAGACGGGAATTTTAATGATTTGAATAATGTTTGGCTTCCAAAGAAATTCGTGTTTGTAAGCGACTGGGATTTTTGAGCTTTCGTATTTGATTTAATTTTGGTATGTTTACTTTTACCTTTGGAACCTAAGATACCCTTATAGTAATAGTTAAGTAAGTACGTATATATAAGAAGGTAATATATATGGTATATGTCTCGGAGATCCGAGACATATATCCTCTCTCTGACTCTGATACTGCGTGAGCAACTCTTCACATTCTCGTAGAGAAGTCTCTGTTTCGGATCTCTCTTATACTTCGCGAGCAGCTCTCTACATTCTCGTAGAGAGGTCTCTGTCTCGGATCTCTCTGATACTGCGTGAGTGACTCTCCACATTCTCGTAGAGAGGGCTCTGTCTCGGGTCTCTCTGATACTGCGTGAGCGACTCTCCACATTCTTGTAGAAAGGTCTCTGTTTCGGATCTCTCTGATACTGCGTGATTGACTCTCCACATTCTCGTAGAGAGGTCTCTGTCTCGGATCTCTCTTATACTTCGCGAGTGACTCTCCACATTAGAGAGGTCTCTGTCTCGGATCTCTCTTATAATGCGTGAGCGATTCTCCACAATCTGGCTCGCGCACTTTCGGTGGATCTATGCGCAATCAAGCAAGATAACAATCTAAATATCCAACCCTGGCTGGCATAGATGAAACTAAACTCTACTATAATTGTTCGTTTCCTATTTTATACTATTTCATATTATTTGACACTTGTTTAATGTTCATTAATAGTCATGTGCTTATATGTTAGGAAGTGTTGTTGTTAAACTTCAGGTTTAGGTATGTCTTTAAGAAAATAACTAGTGAGCTGGGTACTATTATATTATGTTTAAGATGGTTTGTTGAGCAAACTATATTAAGGATGTCCTTGAAGTCAATATAGGCCTCAGCGGAAGACCAGCGCTGCAGCATAGCAACATGCAGTAGCATTATGCTGAGCTGACAGCCATTTAACCACAACTCAGGCCTTATTTGTTATTTGTTTTTCTTCTTTGTTTTAGTTTTAGTCATTAGTGTTCATTTTTTGTGTTTCTATTGTATAGACATTTATAGTGGAGGTTTGAATAGATGATTTTTCTTTCTTTCAAATAACTAAGTACCTGTTATGTCTTTATATGTACTTATTTGTCTCAAATATTTCGCAAACTCTTAACACTGAACCGTACAATACACAGCTGTTACCAGTTACCATCACGAAAACAAAGCCATGACGTGAACAAATTAGTATTCAACTCAACATAACGACAGACAGATGTTGTATCGTACAACTCAAATCAAACGAAATTCTCGCTAAAGAGTTTGACGTCGATTCACGTCAGTAACATCATAGCCATAAAGTAGTGGAGATAAGATTATTATTTTTGACTAGCTGAAATGCCTGCGACTTCGTCCACGCGTTTGTGCTTATCCATAACAGTTAAGACTCAATTCTTAGACTTTTTTGTATGTAATAATGAATACAATGAACCTTATAGAAAATTACATTTTGATAAACACGGGGTTTTCTCACGTATTATTTTGCCTAAAGCATACATAAAGGGTAGTCTTTTGAAGAAAGAGTATTATAATATAAATTACTATTATTGACAGGAATGCATAGCCTCATGTCGCTCTGCCCTCAGACTGTTAACGCACATTTGAAATGTTAAATTGTATTAACAAACTCTCTTGTCTTCGTTTTTCGTAGTTAAGGTAGTTATAAGATGGATCATGCAAAAAAGTGCTAGGACCAGGAGGAGTTTCTTGCCGGTTCTTCACGAGCTTGGGTTAGGAGGAATTGGCACCTAAATTCACCTAGTATGTAAAAAGTTTCAAAGTTATCCTTGTATTGAATAATGTATCTTTTGATTTTTGACTTTGAATTTTGTCTATGGAGGCACCGACACTGTTTCGATTCAACTAGAGAATCTTCATCAACGTGAGTTTGATCCGCGGTCCGTGAGTTGCCGCGAGCGTTCACGTTTTTCTACATTATTTAGATGAATCGAAACAGTGTCGGTGTCTCCATCGACAATATCGACAATAATCCGCGAGTAAACCCCGTCTTTATAAAAATGACAAATATACAAAAATAAGTCAGGAAAGTTATAAAAGTGATGTACTTAGTACTTTATTTTTATGTATCATTAATAGTTTTCGCAGCGCACGCCAAATAATGACAATAATGGGCAAATTTGTGATACCTTGGGTTACATTAATGATATTTTCACATGAATCTATTTTTTTTTAAATAGAACCCAGAACCCAGAAATACTCACTGATAATATGTCTTTCTATAAGTGAAGGAATGGTTTAAATCGGCTGAGTCGTTTTTGAGTTAATCTAATACAAAACATACAATATAAAAATCTTTTCTGTTTATAATATTAGTTCTGTTATAATATTACCCAAATATTATGACGAAGTCTTATCAATTTAAAGATAACAACTAAGTACTTAGTACTAGTACTTTTAACATATCATATACCTATATATACCTGTCTCTGTCCTATCTATAATAATAATAATTAGCTTTGATTGGATTTTATTACAGCAGAGTTCGATCCAATTTTTACTAATTGCCAAAAATTGGCTGATGTTCTTGATCGTGTATTATTTAATGTATTTTTGATTTTTATTTTGACGTGTAGTCGAGACATAATAACTAAAACTAATATAATCTTTAAAATGTAATTATCGCCCAAACAGCAAAACAAATGACTGTCCAGTCAGCTCAGTTGGTAGTAGCTCTGCCTTCTGCGCTGTAGGTTGAGGATTTGATTTCCTCCCAGGATAAACATTTGTCTGATGAACTTAGTGTTTGTTCTGGGTCTTATAAAATATCATACGCATGTTTTTAAAACTAGGAATTATATCAGTCATCTGGTCACCATAATACAAGCTATGCTTAGTTTGGAGCTAGATGGAGTTGTGTGCATTGTACACCAATATTGATTTATTTATTAGACTTTTCCCAGAAGCTCCATATTTATCAGGCTATATAAGAATTAATGTAATAAATAAGTATTCACTATCTATAAAAACAACATCACTGGAATAACATCTGAGTATACTGACGTCACTCGATATATTTTTTGTTGATTTAAAAGTCTTTAAATAGTTAAAAATATGGTCTCTCATACTCCGAACTCTATATTCACAGTAATTACTGAAAATGTGTTAACTTGAAAGGCTAAATTACTGTTTGTCACGTGATGTCTTTATCCTGATAGGTTTCGGCCACAGAACAGGATAATATATGTGGTTTAGACGCTTTGAGCCCTCTTCGTAAAAACACTTTACTAGGAACTGTTTTTGTGGAGTACCTTACCTATCTACGAGTAATACCACATTTCTATCACTTTAATACCGATATCTGTATCACCAAGATAGGGAAAAGAGATTTCAACTTTACGCAAAAATGTCTTTGTACGAACTGTACGAAAATTAGATGAAGCGCTGTATTTCAATAGTTAATAGCAAATACTGGAAATCTAATTAAACGAAAATTATGATTATGTTGTATAATGTATCTTAAAATAAGCTCTGTTTAATCATTAATAAAATATGCTAATACATAGATTTATTTATGTACAATTACTTAAGTGATACCTACAGTACTAATTAAGAAATTTAAAGCTCAGGGACATAAAGTTTAGTCTTTTGAAGAAAGCGTATTTTAATATGAATGACTATATTATTGATAAGAATGCATGGCCTCATGTCGCTCTGCCCTCAGACAGTTATCTGACATATTTGAAATGTAGAAAACTTTTGTATTAGTATTTCGTAGTTAGGCTAGTTATAAGATGGATTATGCAAAAGCGCTAGGACCAAGACGAGCTCTTTGCCAGTTCTTCTCGGGCTTGGTTTAGGAGGAATTGGCACCTAAATTCACCTAGTATGCAAGTTCAAAGTGATCCTTGTGATTGTATCTTTTGACTTAACATAAAATTAATAATATACCTAGTGTTATTTTTGATTAATGACTAACCTTCAATTAGATAAGTGGCTTTTAAATCTGCTCTTTGCTTGTCATTCTAGTGTCAATGGATAGAGATGGCAACATATTTAAACAACTCCTTAGCTTAGGAGTGATTATGATTACCTTATAGCATTTAATTACAAGCAAAAACTCTTAAAATATTTTACAAGATACATACCTATGTTCGGGTATAAGGAATAAGTTCCCTATACAGGACATATGGACTAAGGGTCTACCTTATAAACACACACTTGTTAGTGTTTTGATAATATATGTTACCATCTCATTCTTTGACATTAGAATGATAAGAAAAGAACATACCTACTTAGCCTAGGTACTGGTTAGTTTCCTCATAATTTTAGTAAACACGTGTTCCCTACCTTAAAACAGACTAACAGATTAGTCTCCTTTTTCTTTTCATCCTATAATGGCATCTGTCTTGTCAATTTTGCCAGTGTCAAGTGTATATTTGGTTATAAAGTCTCAGTCGATCGTCATTTGTCTTTGCTAAACGTCATCGCGAAGTAGCCATCTAGAACTTTCTCGGGATTTCTCGTCGTTCAAATCACATTACAACATGGCCGAAAATCACTGAACTTTCAATCCTGGCCAATTTATAGTCTATAGAGAGCACTAACATAGTTAACAATTCCTCTCCCCTTCTTTCATACTTCTTTCCTGTCCGATCAAGTCATATTTGTTTCCTATTTTGCTATCGACATTAAATCAATCCAAACAAACTAACAAGGAACAGCTGTTGTAGTTTCAAAGTTGAATCACTTTGATTGAATGCGTTAGCATCCTATAGTTTGTGCATTACAACATCAGCATTGGCCTTAGTTCATCTGTTGAAGATGATTTAGCAGGCGTCAGTTAAGTTACAGAGCAGTTATTTGTAATTGAAATCTTTCGTTCATGGATCCACTCCAGCAAGCTGAGGTGGGTGAAGTTTCTTCTCCACTGACGCTACTCTGCCTGGGACTCTTGGTTGATAGCGCAGGCCTTCCCAGGTACCCACATTAACCTCTCGACCTTGCCGACGGGACAACACAACAACACTTTTAATTCAATTGTCCTTACTTGTTCTATGAAGTCACGATTTATTGATTAAAATTCCGCTAAGATTACTGAATAAAACAAGCAATAGCACGAGCTAAAATAATTCATTTATAAGCGCCATGTTAATTCATGAAATGATAGACAAAAAATAACAAAGAATCAGCAGATTGTTTTGAGTTGTCTGTTAACTTTTATAAGTAATTACATCTAATTACATTTTCAAAGCATAACAAAAGTCAAATTATTTAACCATCAATCATCAGGTGCCTAGCCACAGATTAAATATACCTCGGCCTAAGCGCAGGGGAATTACATAGCGGATATAAATAATTAATTAAGTTCTAGTCATGGTTAGGTTAGTACGTTAATGTTGATACTACTTTGTTTTAGATATTGATACCTTACCTGTTTATAATCTAATACTTTTATAACCATTTAAATCAATCCTTTCATCACACTGGTTTCAAATGACTTGTGACTCAATATGATGAACTTTTAATATGTTTATGCATTGGCACTGTAGAGCGGCTAATGTCCGATTTACGTAAAATACTAGAATAATATTTATGAAAAATATCATTTTTATTGTGGAAAATTTTTGACGACCTCTGTGGCGCAGTAGACTAAGGTCCGACTGAGACGTAGAAGGTTGCGGGTTCGATTCCCGCCGCGAGACAAATGTTTGTATGAGTTGCAAGTATTTGTCTCTGGTTTGGGTGTTTCTATGTATAACATATATGTATTCACAAAAAAAAGTATTTAGGTAATATATCAGTCATCTGGTATGTACCCCTAACATAAGCTCTGCACACTTTGGGGCTAGATGATACCGTGTGTAATGTCCAGTATTTATATTATTATTTAATATTTGTGGACAATCGGCACAACATCTAGCCCCAAACACAGCATAGTTTGGATTATGGTGACCAGATGACTGTTTGAATATACTTATACATATTTATTACCCAATTATGATAATATATAACACCCAGATACAGAACAAACACCTAATGTTCATCACACAAATATTTATCCTTGGAGGAAATCAAAACCCCAACCTACAGTGCAGAAGGCAGAGCTCCTACCAACTGAGCCGACAGGCCAGTCAAAAGCATCCGTTATTATGATGGAGTTAACAGATTTATCTATGAAAATCAGAACGGATTGTTTCAATTTCTCATAGAAAAATGAACGAACAGATGCTTCTATGTATTTAGGAACAAAGAGCTTATTGAAGAGATAACTTCTTATGGGAGGGTAAACCGCTTCGTTACGTAACGCGTTACGGTGCCAGTCTGACTGGCACCCCTTTCTCTCACGCACGCGGCAGCGGTAGGCAGGCTCCTCCTCTCTCATTCTAACCCACAGTGCTAGTTAGATTAGTTTAAGTTATCACTTCTGTCTTATCACACGTTTTTTTTTATATTAGGTACCTACTAGTAGAAAATGTACCTACTATTATGTTCCTAATTATACATTTATTTACTAGACAATTAAAATATGACCTCATTTCAATTTGTACTACCTATTTAGCTCTTCATAGCTCGGTCAAGATATACCTAATAATAATACCGAACATTTCACACAGCATCAACTGGCCCCAAAATAATCAGAGCTTGTGTTATGGGTGCCACATGACTGATATACTACTTATATACTTTTTTTTTGTAAATACATACATATTATACATTTCTATGTATAATATGTATGTATACCCAGACCCGAGACAAATACTTGCAGATCATATAAACATTCGTCCCGCGGCGGGAATCTAACCGCAATCTTTTGCGTTTCAGGCGGACCTAAGCCCACTGCGCCACAGAGGTCGTCAATATCTTAAGCACCTCGCTAAGATGTCGACGTGCGGTGTAGGTACGAGGTTTATAAGTATTACTAGCTGCTGCCTGCGGCTTCGCACGTGTGGTACCTACAGAAAAGTAGACTATGTCCTTCTCTAAGGTCACATTTATCTCCATTACAAAATTCATCGAAATCGGTTCAGCGGTTTATGCGTGAAAACATAACAAACAGACAGACAAGACAGTTACTGAGTTACTTTCATATAGGTATCTTATTATAAATATTTATTAGTAGGTATACGAACTAGATTATTGTAGTGACTGTGCTGTTTAATTCGACCTAATATTGCTATAACCAAAACCCAAATTAGATATTTGATTCCTATATTGGATATATTTTCCTAGTATTTTCCGTTATTTTAATCATCTCATTACATGATGACTAACATGCGTTAAAATACGTCAATCGCAATTCAATTTAGTTAATTTTAAAAGTGACATTTTTTAAATGTTAGTCTAGTTTAGACTTTGGTGCAAATACAATAAGGTCTTTCGTATTTTACGATTTTTTTATAGTTTGAAATTTGAAATTTTTAGAATTTTTTTTAGCTCGGTAAAAATACAACCATTTAGAATGTACTCTCTAAAACGTTAAAAATATTTTACTGCTAACTTACCTGAGCAAAGTGGTTAGGAACATAAAAAAGAAATGAAGAAACAGGTTTCCTAAGACGCAGCATTTTATTTTACAAACAGGCCGCTAAACAACAGCGTCCACAAAAGCACTTTATCAGCACGAGCACCATTTTCTATCAGAGAAATTCTCGTGGAACATTTTTGACACTTTTCATCGCACTAAAAGTCCTCAATAAACGAGATTCACTGTTCATCGCATAACAAATGTGAAAATGGATTCGATGACGTCATCCAAATCCTTGCTGAACGGCGAAAGCTGGGCTTGTGCTTCGAAAGACTGCGATGTCTTCTTCCCAGCAACTGTCATGTAATTACATGGTCCCATCATGTGAACCTTATCGCCCTTCCATCGCTTAGCAATATTGATAAACCCGTTGCCGCCAACGAGGTTAACTGTTCCATAGTTGTTAGTGACTTCCACGCGGCAATCGTTGCCTATGACTTCGATGTCGCCTTGATTCATCGCCACTCTGATGATACAGTTGTTGCCCACTACCTTCAGTTTCGTGAGATTGGACTCCATCGTAACCTTCTTTTTGTTTCCAACTACAGAGTACATCTTCATGCTGTTTGAATTTCGGATGTTGGAAAGTAGAGTAAAGTTTTTAGACTAGTTTCGAATGGAAACTTTTTTATATTTGTTTTTTTTTATGTTGCGTTCAGTACTGCTGGCTGAATACGAATGTGTAACGTAGGCGCTTGGCGGCCTGTTTTATATCGTCGTCGCACGCGCCTCTGTCGAGCCACAGCATACGCAAGTGTATGTATGCTCTATGCCTACAGTAGGGAGTTCCCGCGTACAAACTCGATTCTAAGCTGCGTCACCGCGTCACTCATTGAAAAACGATTGAGCAGCGTAGCGTGATATTGAACTTACCTTGCTTATACACGTTCTGTATCTGTCATAGTAACTGTGATTTATTCTGTGTTTCGGTGTGTTGAACTCTTTTGGGTATGTTCTTCCCCATACCTAGTGATGAAAAGATTTAAAACAGATGGTTGTCCGACCTCGGCTCTAACAATAATTGGTTTTTTACCTTTGATAAGGATGTTGTGTGTGAATTAGAAAAACGTTATGAGTTAGTTATTTTTCTATGGAACTCCCCGTAACATTCTCGCAGGTATTGTTTTTTAATTTTTTATACTCACTTTGACGCTCCGTTTTCTTCTCTTATAAGTCAGTACAGGTCATAATGTACGAGTATATTCATTATTTAGGTAGATATAGTAATACTGAGCCATTAGGTAGGTACCTAAGTACATTGTTAATACCTAAGTACCTACAATCAACACGAAATGTGAAACTGATTAATTCATCTATAAAGTGACTTTAAATGAACTTTGGCTCTTACAAAATTTTCAGCGAAATCCAGCCATTGAATCGTCATCGACCCACAAATATGCACAGGTCAATGTTAAGCCTTAAAAATCTCGGTAACCTATAAGTAAGATGACAGTGTGGTCAAAATTAAAATCATCTCTACCACAAGACGTTATTGACCCTATTAAGTGGAAGACCTCAATAATAAACTGGCAGGATATAAAGGAGGAAGTCCGGAGGCCTGACACTCGCCGCTTGCCACTCGACATAGATAAAAGCTACAAGTAAGTAGGTAAATAACTACGTGTGTTTGCATAATACGACATACATTTGGATTGGTGATTCCCAAACAAACTGGTTATACGTTCGTTTTAGCGGGTAAACATACGTAGATACTAAAATCAGTTTATTATGTATCTGTCTTTATAAGTTAAATTGTCCTTGAACTGGTTTGAGACTAAGAAATAAAACTAAGCATGAGCTGACCGTATGTTTTTAGAAACTCAGGCGTGGCGGAAAAAACACTTTTTAAAAACCTCGGATGGCGGTAAAGTCCGCCAGTGCGTGCTACATTGCCACGTGCCAGCCTCGAAAGTATACCTACGCTACGACGCGGAATATTCCGCAGTGCGATAAGTACTTAGATACTAAAAACTAGCATTAAAATTGTTTGTTGATAAAAACAGCTATTATGTAACCTATTATAATTTGTTTAGGAACGAAATTTGATTTTCCTGTTACAAAAATAGACATGTTTCTACTGAGTCAACTTTTTTGTTTGTTTTGGATCTATTTGTGGTTCAAAAAAATGTTTTAGGTACGAGGTTGGATGATTACATAGCATATAAAAAAATTCACAGCATAAAGTTTTCTAGAAATCTGACTCCAATAACAGAAACTGATGAATTGAATCATTTATATCCTAGAACTATTGACTACTTGACTGATAAGCACTGCTAAAACATTAAGTAGTACCTAGGTACTAGAAATCCCAACAATACATTTTCCTTCTTCCTTAAGTAGGTTTCTACTTCCGATCCTGATAACAGAAACTCACAAATACTTCTATGAAATTATTCAAAACCTTATCGTGTCAATAATTCGATGTAACATCATATTCGCTAGTAATTTAATCATGATATAAGAGTGTAGTAAGTCCATGAGTCATCGCCCGTAGTAACTGAGACGATGTAATGCGCACACGCACTGCGTAAGCAAATAAGCACAGCTATGTCACTCCATGGTCGCACTAATGACAGATTTATAAAAAAAAAGCGGCTAAGTGCGAGTCGTACTCGCGCACCGAGGGTTCCGAAAAACCTGTAGGTATATAAGTAAAAGTTCACCCTTCACGACAATCGAGTCATGGTTATGGTATTTTTATTGCAAAGTGAAATCCATCAAAAATTTACGGTTATCGCAATTTTTCCTTTATCTGTGCTATAAGACGTTGCTTCGTACCAAATTTCAAGATTCTGAGTTCACGGGAAGTACCCTGTAGGTTTTGATTACCTTGCGAATATCGTAAATTTGCGGAAATTTACGGCATAAACGGCTGTATCTTTTGATTGCGTTGGCTTAGAAGTTTGTTTTTTTTCACAGCTTTAAGGGACAGTAGACTTGAGTATTTGATGTAAATTTCAGCTTATTACCTCCACGCGTTCTTGAGAAAAAGGGTCTTGGCAGACAGACGGACAACAAAGTGATCCTATAAGGTTTCCGTTTTTTCCTTTCGAGGTACGGAAATCTAAAAACGAGCGAGCCTTACAGTAGTCGCATATGATGTGTAACATCGGACATATCACCTTGGTAATAAGCAACATTAATTGTATCCTGAATTAGTTTATATAACAGCACAATTTATACACAACATTGTAGGTTAAGCGCACAGCTGGTGCGTTCTCCTTCTCTATTTCCCTTTCTCTTTCTCATCACACACACACACACACACACACACACTATTGGCTGACAGTACCAACCTCTCAGAAAATGGGTTGGTACCATGAGACGGCCAACTTTACCACCGCTTCCCCGGCTTCTTGTTACACACTTCCTTTTCAAGAAATCACTGCCACAGATTGCATGGGAGACAGCCGAGTAATAGGCCGGGGATAGCAATCTTATTAAACGTTATTTTACGATTATTTTTACGTAATAAACCCGTCGATAATCTATGGTATTTATCTTTACAAACTTGACTGAACGTCATAATATAGTTTTTTTACACTTCCTTTATCCAAAAAAAAACTGATGGATGCTATTGGATAGCTCCATAATATAATAAAAACTGCTGTGCTATCTGGCAACCATCAATCAGTAGCAAATTATGATAGAATGCAATATTGCTAGAGCAAGAAAGGCATGAGTGTCTTTGCGATAAGTTCAGCATGCGTCGGCATTGCAAGGCATTTGTGGTCATGGCAATTTGAACAAGCTGCCTAGCGCTGAGCTGGTACGTGAGTCACAGCAGACTAGCTATGCCGTCCAGGGCAACCCGTCCAGACAACGTGTGGGAACCTTAAAAACTACCTGACATGGCTGGCATACCGCAAATAACCGAACATACGACATTTTTCCTCAATCAAGGCAATGATCACAATGTTTACTTACCATAAATTTATGAGTAACTGTTTTTAAGATGCAAGTTATAAAATCTACTAGGATAGAAGAAACATCAGAGATTCTCAGAGGTCTAACTCTGAAAGCTCTCTTTTGGCTAATACAAATGTCTTTACTGATTTCATCATTTTTTACTAAGATCTGTGGTTATTACCAACTACCTAGATAGCCAAATTTTTGCCAGAAGTTCTAATAATCCATGAAGCCATGGCATTAGTCTTTCATGTTGAAGAATATTCGGCTTCTCATTGCATTTCATCCCTCAATTGAGCGTAGCTGCCTTTCTGCGTTTGTGCTTTCCTTCCCCTTTGTCTACTGCATCTAGGACGGCCATAGTTTGCCTAAGTCTGTAGTTAGTATATTCTGCCTACATCTTTCAAATTCAGATTAGGTATCTCCATGATAACGACTTGACTAGAATAACAAGCAGTGCAGTTTTACTGAATCATTATAAAAACATCAGTAGTTGATTGTTACATAATGACAGGATGTATTTCGGCACTATCTTTCTGTCCTTAAAAGGCGTTCGCAATTCCATATCAGACATATATATTTGTTCTGAATTACTCACTTGGTAAACTCCTTATCGCGTGCTTTGAATTTTTCGGTTATTCTGAGAAAATGACGTGACATTTTGTAGTTATGACTTATGATTGTGAGTTACTAGTTACAACATCTGTGTTTTTGAGTGTAACAGTGACTCATTATTTGAATACCAATGTAAACAGGCCTAAGATATTATGCTATGTGTTGTGCATTTGCTAATGGATCATTAAATAAATGAAAACATAATATAATTAGGATGTTCTGGATGGAGAATCAATTACAACCTACAGCGCAGAAGGCAGGAATACTCCCAATTGATCTATGAGGCCAGTCTCTAACCCCAGAAGAAAAAGAGGTTGTATACAGATACAGCCTCTTTTCGTGTCTGTGTGTTTGTCTGTGTCATCGAAGCTACTAAACGGATGAACCAATTTCAATTCAGTTTTTTCTTTGAAAGGTGACGTGATCGAGAGTGTTATAGCTTCGATTTAAGAAAATCTGTTCAGCTGTTTGAAGATCATTAGTTATTTTCTATGTTCCCACATAGAAAATAAATAAGCAAATTGCAAATTGCACAGCTTTGATCGATTTAAAATTTGGTGTCCTGTTGCATAATATTGCAAGTACATGGTAATCTTGACCTGATGCTGCAGTCTCACCTAAAATCTGCAGGATCCTCAACTCCTCACCAACTTACAGTAAAGGTATCGTGTTTGGACTCAATGGTATCTTCTCAATTAATAGGTTATCTAGATGTAATTTATATTGTGTCGGGGGGTTTTTAACTAAAAAGTTGTTATTTTGTTTATTAACTTTACATAGCGATCGAGTGCCGTCCCTTCATAGCTGGCTCATTCCTGTAGGGCGATTATGGAACTCTAATTACAATCAATGTCTATTAGTTTTCGGCGTAATTTCAATCATTACTGATAGACATTGATTGTAATTAGAGTTCCATAATCGCCCTACTGTACAACATTAAAAACTATAGTTTGCTAGTTAGACACACAGCTACTTTTCTTGCATTTTTGAAGTGAAAACTTCTTTAGCATCGTTGTGATTTGAAAGTCGACGAAACGAAAAAGCGACAGTAAAAAGAGACAGACACATAAATTCATTCGATTTAACGTGGGAGAAAATGAGATAGGAAGCATTATACAGTGTTTCTTATATTTTTATTCGTCTCATTATCTTGAAGCCAACATTTTGAAGGTTGAAGGTTTCACTTCTACCACGTGTGAATTGCACACATGTTTTTTTACTTTGTGATTTATATAGGTATAGAGCCCTGGGTTCTAGGCTTATCTTATCAATCTTTTGAAACTTACATAATGAAAACTCTAGATAACTCATGACACACCACGCAGTCATACAAAACACATCACTCATGCGCTTTACGCGAAAACATGAAGAAAAACCAAACCGAATTTTTCCTTGAATCGATGACTACAACTTTCTTTAGTAAAATTTAATGTCATAATTAGGTAGGTATGTACTACATTTATTTAAATAAAAAACGTGTGCGTCTCCGGACGCCCGATAGAAGTGATAACTTAAGCTAATCTAACTAGCGCTGTGGGTTAGAGTGAGAGAGGAGGAGCCTGCCTACCGCTGCCGTATGCGTGAGAGAAAGGGAAGCCAGACAGACTGGCGCCGTAACGCGCTACGTAACGAAGCGATTTACCCTCCCGTAAAAAGTTATCCCTTCAAAAAAGTATAAAAGTAGTATGTCAATCATGTGTTACCCATAACACAAGCTCTGCTTACTTTGGGCTGCATAGGTACTTGTATATTAGTATGTTATCTGTGCTTTGGGGTTAGATGATGCCGTGTGAAATGTTCAGCAGTGTATAATTTTTCAGTGAACCTTTTGAAAAATGGCTTAGTTTCGTGGAAAACCCGACAGTGTATTTTTAGCTTTAGTAGCGCGAATTTAAATGATAGGAGTTTACTTCGGAGAAAGAGCCGTTTTGGCAAGATTTCAAATGTTTTCATTTCCATTGAACTGCTTAGATGATTCAAATTGATGAAGCACACATGCGTTATTTAATTTTCTCAGTAAGTCCAAGCACAGCTGATGACAGACACCAATCAAGACACCTCGATTCAGAAAACTCACAATCAGCTCTCTGTAATGTAAGTAGGTTCATAGGTGAGGTACATGTACATTTAGGTATGTCATCTTAATTTTGTTCTTGTTTTGTTTTATGTACCTACAAGTTTGTTTAGTTCAGTTTTTGATGTGTAATATCTTTCCTCTCGCTTTCCTGCATTCTGTTGAAGTATTTTCTTAAAAAGAGACTGCAGTGGTTTGACTCCATACAAGAGGACGGACGTAGGGTACTAAAATTTTCGAAGTCTTTATTTGATATTTTTAAGTATGCCATTCGATTGCTTTAATAAAACTAAGCAAATATTATTCTATTATAATTAGTGCCTAGTGGCATTATACTGATTTTAATGTATGCGAAATAAACTACAAACGTCTGTAGACAGCGTGTTTCGCCTGTTTCGTTCTGGGGTTTCTATGATACGTTCTTGGCACTAAGTGGCACATTCTCTTCAAAGAGACATGTTGCAACTTTTGTGCACTTTTTGAGATAATGTCGTAAAAGGCGAGATTATAAGTCTAAGTCTTAAATTAATAAATTTAATCACACCATTCGATAGCGAAATCAACTTTAAAACTAGATATGCTATGGTAGAGTTAGCCGCCAGATGGTACCAAACCATTATCCGAGAGGTTAGTACTGGCAGCCAACAGTTTGTGCGTGTGTGTGGCAAGAAAGAGAAAGAGAAATAGAGAAGGACAACGCATTTGTGGTGTTTAGTGTTGTTAGTGTTGTGTATAAATTGTGCTGTTATATAAACTAATTCAGGATAATGTTAATGTTGCTTATTACCAAGGTGAGATATCATGATGTTACACATCATATGCGACTACTGTAAGACTCGCTTGTTTTTTTAACCGACTTTATCAAAAAGGAGGAGGTTCTCAATTCGTGGGATTTTTTTTTGTGTATGTTCATAGATCACTCAAAGACGTCTGAACAGATATGGATTTTTTTTTTGTTTTAAAGGGTAGGTATACTTCCCAGGTGGTCCCATTTAAATTTTATCGAAATCGGTCGAGCTGTTTTTAAACTATTATCAAAAATCTATATTACAATTGTAATTGTTAATAATTAATAATTGTATTACATCGATGATATAATTTTCGTTACGTGCAGTGCAGATCAGTGCGTTTAGTTTGTCTACCCATATTATATCTATAGATCATCAAAATACATCTAGGTATAATTTTCACTCAAAACGGGATATTTACCATGATATATGAGTTTTTCTGCTTCTCGATATTTCGGCACAGTTTATCTCGTGATCATGGCGCATGCAACTGTGCCGAAATATCGAGAAGCAGACAAACTCATATATCATGGTAAATATCCCGTTTTGAGTGAAAATTATGTGCAAAACCATGATAGTTTTAAAAGTTACATCTAGGTACTTTCCTCTAAAAATTTCAAAATAATATAATGTCATGGTCTCAAATTGAATCCAATGAAGTCGGTTTTCTTTTTAGTTTTTAAAACGTAATTATTATAATTAGCGGACGCTGGTGGTGGCATTGTGTTCTGTAACCAGCAGTACGCATAGACATATACATAGACCCTTTTTCGAAATTTAGTACTTACATGTGTAACTACTGTCGAAAGCCCTTAAATAAATAAAATAAGTACCTACCTACTTCTGTTTAGAAGTTTTAGGGAAGTACCTATCAATGAATTTACAGCTGGGGATTTTTATTGTACCTATCTAATCTGATAGTGTAAGTAGAACATAGATAATAAATAGGTACTAGATACAATACTGACATATTGAAGTAGGTACCTATTTATCTTTTTACTAGGTATATAAAACTGCTGTGATTCCTGATTCACCTGAAGCGAAGACAGGTGGAGTCACTATATTTAAGTAGGCAATTACCTACTTATCAACGAATATTAATAAAAAAATGTCGGGCTATGATATGGCCTTGTTTTACGTATAATTTTTATTTGTGTTTTATTAGGTCAGTAACAAATTTTTGTTTGTTACTTACATAATGAAACCTAACCTTACCTAACTTTTTTCGTAGTTTAATCTACTATGTACTTACTTACTTAGATAATAGTTATCTAAACTAATCTACAGAGATGAGATTAGATTGATTGTGTTTTTTAACAGATTTATATATTTATATTATTTTTATATGAAAGTAACTGGCCTAACCCGAAAGTAAGCAGAGCTTATGTTATGGGTACCACATGACTGATATACTACCTAGGTACATAGTTAATACACTTAATACATTTTTTTGAAATAAAAGCATATTTATACGTAGAAAAACACCCAGACCAGAGATAGTCCCGATAATACTTGCAGATTATACAAACATTTGTCCCGCGGCAGGAATCCAAACCGTCTCACGCAAGGCATTGCCCACTGCGCCCCAGAGGTCGTCTATGACGTTTATGATATAGGATCTGTCTAACACAATATAGTCCATTGAAAAGTTACATTTGGGTATGCATTTGTCAGAGGACGCAATTTTATTTTTTTAATGTGTAGGGGGGGTCAGTAGAAGCTTAAGTTCAAGTTTGTGGGGTCGGCACCCTTGTCCCCCGGCCGCCATCTTGGAAAAGGGGGTGCAAAGGGTTTTCGCGCTGTATCTCGTAAACTAGTTACCTTACAGAAAATTTAATCAAACATAAAATGTAGCAAATTAAATTTCCTACAATTTTATTTCTATTACTTTTTATCGTCAAGTGACCAACAAAAAAGTTATAAACAAAAATAAATGAAAATTTTGTTTGTTTGTTCTAGGTTTTACAGCGCTCCAAACTTAAACGGATTCTCGAATGCTCATAGGGATGCAATAAAAACTAAAAATTAGGCTTACTTTTCTATCTATATTTTTTTTATTCATACAATTTATTATGATCTTAACATTCCTATGCTATTATTGAACTATGTTTGACCCTTTTACCCACCACCTATGAGGTATAACATGGGCAAAGTCAAATTTATAAAAATTTAATGCATTTTTTAATGCATTTTTTGTCACTGTCTTAGCAAATCGTTTGTATCGCAGAGTGTCTAGAGTATCGTCTTTATTTCCGCCATATAAAAAGACGAAAAAACGTTCGCCAACAACACTGAGTAACGATGACTCGACTTTCTCACTCATAAATAATTTAGTTCCACTTGCTAACTCTGGATGCTTCTGCAAAATTTTTATAAATTTGACTTTGCCCATGTTATACCTCATAGGTGGTGGGTAAAAGGGTCAAACATAGTTCAATAATAGCATAGGAATGTTAAGATCATAATAAATTGTATGAATAAAAAAAATATAGATAGAAAAGTAAGCCTAATTTTTAGTTTTTATTGCATCCCTATGAGCATTCGAGAATCCGTTTAAGTTTGGAGCGCTGTAAAACCTAGAACAAACAAACAAAATTTTCATTTATTTTTGTTTATAACTTTTTTGTTGGTCACTTGACGATAAAAAGTAATAGAAATAAAATTGTAGGAAATTTAATTTGCTACATTTTATGTTTGATTAAATTTTCTGTAAGGTAACTAGTTTACGAGATACAGCGCGAAAACCCTTTGCACCCCCTTTTCCAAGATGGCGGCCGGGGGACAAGGGTGCCGACCCCACAAACTTGAACTTAAGCTTCTACTGACCCCCCCTACACATTAAAAAAATAAAATTGCGTCCTCTGACAAATGCACACTAAGGCCTAAAAAATGTAACATTTTAATGGACTAATAAATCTCTTTGTTCAAATTAGTCAATCGATTCTTCGTCTGTCAGTAACGTGTGGAGTAACATGTAACATGGAGTAACATAGCTCTGCAAATTTTTTTTTTTTACTCGTTTTATTCAGTAATCTTGGCGGAATTTTAAAGAATAAATTGTGATTAAAGGACGGGTATGGATAATTGAATTATATGTGTATTGTGGTGCAATCTGATTTGAACGACGAGGAATCCCAAGAAAATTCTAGACGCCATTTAGCACGACGCGACGCGACGTCTAGAATTGACAATTGACCATCGACTAAGACTCTAATAACAAACAAACTGACTCTAAACTATAAACACTTGCTTGACACTGGCAAAATTGACATTCGTATGTCACAGGCCATTAACAAAGAAGAAGAAGAAGACAATTTATTCTTCTGATTCTGAGAAGAGTCAATTAGTCAATCAAAACACGGGATGAATCGACAGATGAAGGCCTCCGTATCATTATATTAATCCTTATCTAACTAAAACACCATTTTTAAAGCTATGGTCAGGGAAAACTATTTGTCATGTTGTTAACTATTTTAAATATTGCTTGATAATGCACACAACACCATCTAGTCCCAAACTAAGCATAGCTTGTATTATGGTGACTAGATGACTGATAGAATACTTATATATTTTTAAATACATACTTATGATACTCTATAACACCAGACACAGAACAAACACCTATGTTCTTCCCACAAATGTTTATCTTAAGAGGGAATCGAACCCTCATCCTACAGTGCAGAAGGTAGAGCTACTACCAAATGAGCTGACAAGCCAGTCAAAAAAAAAAAAGGCCAGTAGGTATTGCTTGTAAGAAACAAGCAATACTGTCCTGTTTTTTTTACGTTATTTAGGTATATAAGTAAGTATGTTTCGTTTATTTTGTTTATCATAGTATTTAATATTATTTACTTATTTATTTTTGTAATATTAGGTAGTAGGTATTAATGTATTTCACACATGGATTTTAATATAATTTAAGAAAAGATGTTGACAGGAAAGTACTTTATACTAATTATGTCAATAAAATTGCCAGAATTACATTTTTACTCAAACTGGTATAGGCACGAGTATTTACCATGATATGTATGTGAGTATTTCTGCTTATATTTCGGCACAGTTGCATGCGCTATGATCACGAGATAGGTAAACTGAGTTTATTATGTGCAAAACCATGATAGTTTTAAAATGTATATTGCTAGAATCAACTCTACAATGAATGAGCTAATGGCCGTACAAACGATATAGGTAGGTAGGTAGGTACATGATGAATATTATTGATGACTAGATGACTCATACCAGCCAACTCCATTTAGGTATACCGTGTGCTTTTTTATTTCTGTAATTCCCGCCTTCCGCTCACTAAGCATGTTCGAAGTCTCAGCATTCCTTGCCATGATAAACAATGCAACGAAAAAAAAACTTGTCTATGTCCATCCACTATCTCTATGGCCGAGGTCAATAACCCGTCACGATGAGTAACCGAGCTTTGAACATTGAACAAGTTTTTGCAGGTGATTGAAATAATGTGGGCTATGGAGTTCGGACTGATTTTATTTGAGTATGCGGACCGGTTTGAAAATCAGAGTATGTTTCGTGTGGTAGGTAGGTAGAGAAAGTAGAATTATTATTTATTTTATCTATGCTTTGGTCCCAAGGACAGCTTAGTAGCATTTTATCTCGGTATACCTAAGTACTTAAAATCTAAAGAAATAAAATTAAATGGCAAACTTTGTGTCGTGGTACACCAACACTAATAAAACATCCCGAACTGAGGCGAATTGGGCCAACAAGCTAAACTTAGCATAGCTTTTAATATGTAATATTATATAATACAGATGAATGCTAGATAGAATACCTAGGTACATGAGCATGAACCTAACTTTGTACTGTCGTGCGTATTGGTATTGTAGATTGTTGCACCGAGCGCAAAGTGAGTTGTTAATGCACGAGTGTTAGGCACTAAATTAACACGAGTGCATTAATTACTCTCTTTATCAAGGTGCATAATTTCCTTTTCTTTCAACTACCAATCTACCTACTGTGATAAAATATACCTACTTACCTACTCAAACTAAAAATATGAAGAATCAAAGATTTACATTTCAAAGGTACAAAATGCGCGCCATTTGTTTTTTTTTTCACCAAGTCGGTTTTATTCAGCCAATTTTTATTATCAGCCAGTATCTTTTTGATCTAATATAAACATTTTATATTAAATAAATAAATAGGTAATCCCGGACATTTCACACAGCATCATCTGGCCCCAAAGTAAGCAGAGCTTGTGTTATGGTTACCACATGACTGATACACTACTTATATACTTTATCTTTTTTGTAAATACATAACATAATATAGGTACATAGAAAAACCCAGACCCGAGACAAATACTTGCAGATCATACAAACATTTGTACCGCGGCGGGAATCGAACCCGCAACCTTCTGCGTCTCAGCCATATCTTAGCCAACTGCGCCACAGAGGTCGTCAAATATTAAACTTAATGGGAGATAATTAAACCGCTGTGGTAAATTTATATCTAAATAAAAAATAAAAAACAGTGCAATAATGAGATTTCAATAACATTGCTGTTTTGGTTCTAAGCAAAAAATACGTCCTTTGTGATCGGTTTTGTAGTGATTAATGATAACATTACCTACTACGAAGTTGAAAGAAAAGTAGGTACCAAACCTACATTATATTAATCAATCTCATTTTCTTAGATAAGGTACGTTAACTGTACGGTACTTTTCTTAGATAAATCTATTGCCGTGAGTTAGTCTTGCAAAACTTGGAAATGGCTCGGCCGATTTGATTCTTTGTTTTGTTCACCTCAATGTTGCGTGGTTCATACATACCACACATCATTACGGTCCATTTAATCATCAAGTAGGTAGATAACATATGAAGGATCTCACAAAAAAGTTTCTTACCTGATTCTTGTCGGACTTGGGTTAGGCACGAAGTTATAAGTCAAAGTCAAATACAAATTGAAAAAAAAATATTCAATACAATCACAAGGATCACTTTGAAACAACTCACATACTTACTAGGTGAATGTAGGTGCCAATTCTTCTTAATCCAAGCCCAAGAATAACTGGTAAGAAACTCGTTCTGGTCCTAGCGCTTTTTTGCATGATCCATCTCATAACTAGCTTAACTACGATAAACGAATACAAGAGAGTTTATACCAGTTAACTGACACATTTAAAATGTGTCAGTTAACTGGCTGAGGGCAAAGTAACACATGAGGCCATGCACGCTTATCAATAATATAGTCATTTTTCTTTGATTGTCGCTAGTATATTATAATACGCTTTCTTCAAAAAACTACCCTTCATATATTAAAGGTTTAAGTTTCTTAATAGGTAGTTGAGTTGCATTTTCAGGAAGCTTATTATAGAAGCGCACCGTGTTCCCCTCCCCATAAAGGACTTATTTACTTTTTTAGTCAAAACCTATGGATGTATAACTTGTTTCTGTTCCTAGTATTGATACTATAAAGATCACTATTTTGCTGAAACCTCTCTCTATTTCAGCAAGGGTTGTCTCAGCGTAGTATCGCTCGACAGCTTCACCTAAGCCAGTCCAAGGTGTCTCCAAGGTGTACAAGAGATTCAGGGAGACTGGGAACTTAGTCCGGAGACCACGATCTGGAAGACGGCGATGCACTAGGTACGTCAAGAGATGATCGATTTATTGTCACCACTTCTGATCGACACCTGACCGGTGTAGATTCCACAGGATTCCATTAGAAACTCATTTGTACAATGAAAAACCGCTTACAAGTGGTCATTAGGACTAGGGCACAAAATATTGAGGGGGTTTAACATAAACATTGGTGGCAATTCGGTTGGTTCATTTCTAAAATTAGGAATTATCTAAAATATATTTTAGTTAGTCATAGCATTTGTAAAACCTATTCGGTTGGTACCATCTAACTAAATTAGGAACGCTTAATTAAATGAGATACAATTAAATTATGATAAGTTGGTAACAGCAGAATACCAAGTTTCATTTGACACTTCTAAACCTAATTTTAGCTAAAATTAGTTAAGTTGGTGCCAACAGAATTGAGGCCATTGTAAATAAACATTTCATTTTTCATACTACTGCCTATTCATTTAGACGTCCACAACTTCGACCTATTGCAATAATTCCCTAAATTTAGATAGATAATTTAATTAATTTCAAATCTTCTTGATATCACTTGAAAGCAAACAAAATTACCTTTCAAATTATATACCACAATTCATAGTTCACTGCATAGAAATTGTTAAAATTAGTCTTGAACATCTCGCCATTAAGCGATTCTTTCAAATTATATACCACAATTCATAGTTCACTGCATAGAAATTGTTAAAATTAGTCTTGAACATCTCGCCATTAAGCGATTCCAGTTTAAAGCTCGCAAGTGTATAGGTAAGTATTTAATAGAAAATTCGGTTTTTGCTTGGCACAAATTTAATAATTTTTACAAAAGATATATTTATAACTTATAAAACCAACGTTTATCACTTTATTTGCACTGAGTAATTATCATTATCATTAACTGACAAATATACATTATTATAATTATTATTATATATGTAGGTATATTCCAGTAATGTATCCTGTTAGGTACCTACGTAGAGTAAAGTGATGTGTAATGATTCGTATAAAATGATTACGCATAATATAATTTTGTTTCAATCTTTTCTCGCATAAAAATTAATGACATAGCTAAAAATGCATAATTTATAATAAGTTCAAAATACATATTATTATTACTGGTAATAATAATTTATAATAAGCATACAGGCATAGTTAAAAATACATATTATTGTTAATTATCCATAATGGTTAATTTTCATAAAATTATCATAAACTATAATGTAAGTATATATTAAGAGTGTATATTTTTATTTATGTATGTTATGCAAAATTTAAATTAAACAGTTGCAAAATAAATTATGCCTGATACATAATTATGCTAAGCCCATTATGCGAAAAAATATATAACATTTAAATTTATGTCAAACGAAGATCACCCAGAGAAACGAATCTGAAATGGCGCCACAAATCTTCACCTTTCACTCGTACACTATTGCTGTTGATAGCTATACTTGCACACGAAACCGTACAACGTGCAAAACAATCTGTCTGTTTGTACATACCGCTATCTTTGCTTGTAATTTTCCAATGTTATTCCACACAATAACTTTTAAATTATTTTTGTATACATAACATAAAATAAGTAGATACAAATTAAATAAGTTGAGTTTTCTAAAACATATTATATAAAATCATAAAATATCTATTCATTTTCAATTAAAAAAATAAAAAAAGAAATATAAATAATTCTTAAAACACTACACTCGCTGATCCGGGAGATTTTTCTCTCAGAGAGACAGTTTTTCAGAGACAGAGATTGTCTTGTAAAAATTTATACATTACTACAGATATCATTCGGTATTATTAATAATATTAGTGGTATCTTCATAAGAAAACACGTCATATTGTTTTCGTATTGATCTAGGATATATCACAATGATACATTTTTCTGTATATAATAACTACATGTACATTAAAGATACAAAATCACTTAATGGGAGAGCGAAATTTCAGCAAAAACTAGTACTACTTTTTTGCTAACTGTACTAATACTTCTTCTTATCATGTACTAGTTATTTCAAACCAGTGTGGTGAAAGAATTAAAGTACGTGCAGCTGCTATCGTGCACGGTATCATCAATGAAAATACACGACGCCGTTTTTGATTCGTTTCAATATATAACCTAAACATTATTATAATAATTTGTTAATCGGCCGATGAAAAGGAGAGTTATATGATTGTACTCAAAGTATGTTAACTTATTTATTAATTATTATTGACAAATGTGTGTAAAATTGACTACTTACCTAGATAGCGAAACTGATTTACATTGCAAGATAAAAAGCTGCATAAATTAATTAAAAGTAGGTATATTTACTTAGGTAAATAACACAGAAAGCTCATGAATTAAAATAAATAACTTATCACTTAATAGTAACTATGTTATGTAGGTTCATACTATATCCGAGTATCATTAACTGTTTAATATAACATGTTTTAAAAAATGCGATTCTTTGTACTAAGTACATAACACGCTTATAAAATAATCCTAATAAAAAAGTTTTGTGAAGCATAAAATATATAAAGATCTCGCAACGGATACCTGAGATCTTTATCAACACAGATCTTTAAAAATATAGGGAGTAAATCTCTCTATCCTCAAACGCGCTGTATAATATGACCCTAAAAATAGCTCTCTAATAATTACAATAATTACAATTACAATTTAATCATAATTTTTTAAACTTTTGATGCAAACCGTATTATTCCACACCTACCATGAACTGCCAATAGATGGCGTGCTAATATTATGACATTATTATTATGGCTTTTGATACCTTCTATCTTATAATCAAATAATTAGTTACCGTGGTGTTTAAGTGGTCTGTCCTCTTTCTTATACTTTCGTTTTTCACTTTACGGAATTGTTTCCAGTTTTATGTATCATTTTCATTATTCAACCATTCATGTTATCTAGATTCAGACGACATTTCAGATGACAGGAGTTTAGACCGGCCCCCTGCCACGATCGGCTTACCGTGTAGCTAAGGACTCGCCATGTTAATATTAATGAATGAATTAACTTATGTTAATGAATAAAGAAGCAACAGATATACAGGACGAAATGGTTTTTGCTGTCTTACGAAGCAAATATTGCACTTTTGTATTATATTTTTCTCGAATTATTTCGAAAGATAAAATTGATTCAGTCGTGACTTTCCCGAAATCCATTACAAAACATTAAACAGATGGACAAATATTGAGTACTATTCTGCCAATCTATTCCTAAAGAGTTAGACACGACACAGACGCATGCAACACCCTCCAACAAATTTTATGCAATTTTACAATTTTAATCGCGGGCGGGTGGAAGGTGCATGCATCTGCATCGTGTCTAACTCATTAGGAATAGATTGGAATATTAAGTACTAAATATTTGTCCATCCGTTTAATGTTTAGAAATTTCGGTATTGTTGACTAGTGTGTGAATAAAATGTATTATTACATTAATTACAAAATTTTTTTGTGTTTTTTTGTCATTCGAGCAAAAGTAATCCATGTAGTGTAAAAACGAACGACTTGTTTTTTACTGTTTTTTCACATCTTTACTTTTTCTTCGCTATTGGTCATAATGATGATGATTTTACAAAAGTCAAGTGTTTAGATTGTCTGTAGTAAGACATCACAAAGTCTTATATTGTTATATTGTTCGTCATTTGTTACTTTATAGAAAACTAGCTGACCCGGCCACGCGTTGCTGTAGCTCAGTAGTTCTTATACGTTGAACCCATATATTATGCTAACCTCTAAAATTATCAGTGTTTCTCTACTATATTATGTATGTATTTTACATACAAACCTTCCTCTTGAATCACTCTATTTATTAAAAAAACTGCATCAAAATCCGTAACGTAGTTTTGAAGATCTAAGCATACATAGGGACAGACAGACATGACAGACAGTGGGAAACGACTTTGTTTTATACGATGTAATAATTATTAATTAATTGTACGGATTATTTTTGCTCGAATCACAAAAAAACACAACACTTTTATTCCAATAATTCACTATCGGGTCAATAACTATATTTTGATATAAACCCGAAATAACTTGAGAAAAATAAAAAGTTTATGAGCGCAAAGTTTGCTTCGCAAGATTATAATAAATCCACTCGTATGTATTGAACTTTTTTTCTTCTTTATTAATAGCAAATGTGTCTTGATAATGATGCGAATGTCATGGATAGTAGTGTAATTATTTTATAAAAATACACCATTTTTCATAAAATAAAAATAATTGACAAACGATAGCATACGACTTTGTGACGTCCTATTATTTCTTCTTCTTCTTCTTTGTTAATAGCCTGTGACATACTAATGTCAGTTTTGCCAGTGTCAAGTGTTTATAGTTTATAGTCAGTTTGTTTGTTATTAGTCTCGATAGTCAATTGTCAATTCTAGACGTCACGCGGAATGGCGTCTAGAATTTTCTTGGGATTCCTCGTCGTTCAAATAACATTGCACCACAATACACATATAATTCAATTATCCATACCCGTCCTGTAGTCACAATTTATTTATTAAAATTCTGCCAAGATTACTCATAAAGCCCATAAAGCATGCAATAAAACGGGTAAAAATTTTAAATTAGCAGAGCTATGTTACTCCATGAAATGACAGACAAAGAATCGACGTCCTATTAATAAACAATCTAAGCATTTGACATTATTTTGACACATGCCATTAACGAAGAAGTACTACTGCTGATTTTGTATATGGCCTCCGTTATGAGCCGTTTTTAATGTGATTGTAAAATCAATATTATTATATCTGTTTTTATATTCTACTAAATAAATAGTCTAATCTAAATAGGGAAGTAGATAGTCATCAACAATACTGACGTTCATATGCCAACTGAAATGATTTACTCCTGGTACAGTCAAAATGTGCAATCGTCCGCTGTCATCCAATGTTTTCAGCCCAATCCTGTCTTCAGTGTAGATGTCCTGACCCTTCATTTCTATCACAGTTTCATTGAAGCCGTAATAGCCAAACTGGCTGGAATAGATAATAAATATATAGTTGTAGATTATAAACAGCGCCATCTAGTTTTAAATTTATCAAAATGACGACCTCTGTGGCGCAGTACCATATTCCGACTGAGAAGCAGAAGGTTGCGGGTGCGATTCCCGCGGCGAGACAAATGTTTCCATGATCTGCAAGTATTTGTCTCGGGTCCGGGTGTTTCTATGTATAAAAACGTATGTATGTATTTACAAAAAATAAGTATATAAGTAGTATATCAGTCATGTGGTACCCATAACACAAGCACTGCTTACTTTAGGGCCAGATGATGTTGTGTGAAATGTCCAGCATTATTATTGTTAAAAAAAAAAAAAATTATGTACTTGTAAATTGTAATATGAAAACTATGCTGATAGAATATATTATATTAATACCTACATGTAAATCAAAATAAATACTTGTTAAGGGTACTGGTCGTGTAGTAGTAGCACTCTTCTAATCATTAGGTTGAGGGTTCAAACCTGGTGATGCACCGGTATTTCATAAGAAAAAAAACGATGAAATAAATATCGTGAAAAAACCGGCACATCCTAACACCTAAAGATTCACATAAGCAGCGATGGGCTTGCTACCTGTCACGCAAGGTATACTAACTGCTGTGCAAATTGATTGTAAAATACAATTTCTAGCTGCAAATATTGCGGTAGCAAAGCAGACTAAACTCAATCAAAACAGCTTTTATTCTTATAGTGATAAGGAAGGTTTTTATTCATCAGGGCTTATCTATGTGGTTAATCAAGCCAGAGACTGAAAACCTACTTAATACATTTTAGGAAGAGATTAGTGGCGCCATCTCTTACCTGCCTCGACGCAACTTCAAATTAACGAACAGTTTTATTTATATAAAAACTAGCTGACCCGGCCACGCGTTGCTGTAGCTCAGTAGTTCTAATACGTTGATCCAATATACGCTAACCTCTAAAATTATCAGTGTTTCTCTACTATATTATGTATGTATTATACATATAAACCTTCCTCTTGAATCACTCTAAAACCGCATCAAAATCCGTTGCGTAGTTTTGAAGATCTAAGCATACATAGGGACAGACAGACAGCGGGAAGCGACTTTGTTTTATACTATGTACCTAATGATAAACGAATCTCTTAGCATGTAGTCCCTACTGAAATTGTATTCTTAACTATTAATGTTAGGTGCATATTTTGCTTGGCAAATTGTGTAGTTAACCTCTAATATAGATAATAATTACCTGCTTTCCCAAGGTGTTATAACGTTGTCGTCTGGACCACCAATTAGAACCAATCTCTTTAGCTTCAGGAAGTTAGCCTTGAATTCTTCGGATTTCGACGATCTGAAAATATTTTTTTTTATATAAAAAAATGTGTTTATTCAAAGTACAGTAGGAAACAAACTAAATTTACAACAAAATTACACAAGAAAACACAATGAAACTGCATAAGATATAAAAATATGTGATCCATTTCAATGTGTGACATATGTTTTTACAGATTATACACTACTATGTTTTGATAGAAATACACCCCAACTCAATGTTAACTGTACACAATGGGTCGGTGTCAACTTTGTTTATCATCCTTGTATGTCCTTCTTGATCATAACACAATATAAATTAATATTGATATCAACTATTGACGTCAATTTAGTTGTTATCATAGGCAGCCATGACCTTTATTACGATATATATTAGTAAAATATAAAAATAGCTCAAAGCAACAACATTTAATTAGTGTAGTATTATTGTATGTACTTACTGTTTAAATAATCAAAACAAAGAACCAAACGACAAAATGCAAAAAGTCAGGTTCCACCGAGATTTGAACTCGGATCGCAGGATTCAGAGTCCTGAGTGCTAACCGTTACACCATGGAACCGATGCTAAGAACGACGAATTTATCTATGCGTAGCAATCTACACAATCTTATTAGAGCAAGTTTTTATACTAAATGTGTTAATTTTTTTTTAAATTAAGCTTTTTGATACTTACGGAATATGATTATTAATATAAGGCAAGTATACACTAAACTCCTCATATAGTGACTGGTGGTAGGGATCATTCCAATAATTCCCCACAGATGTATGCTGGCCCACTTGGGAGTAGAATAGCTGCCACACTGTGTCTTTGACCAGACTAGGGAATACCAGGTGGAGGAAACCAGCTGAAATCATGTTATTGGATTGTTTATTTTTAAGATGAATGCAGCCAAGTTAGTTTTTTATTTTGATATGAGCCAGGTTTGAATCTCCCTGCCCTTTTAATGTCAGAACAATAAGTATTTCTTCTATGATCCTCTCTCAGCCGTCATTTAGGTATTCACTCTTCTTCTTCTTCTTTCTATAATGGCATGATATCTAAATGACATTTTTACCATTGTCAAGTGGTTTTGTTTAATATAATATTGATACAAAGACATAGCCGATCATCGTTTGTCTATTCAATGTCTAGAAGAAGTAACTATTTACTGTATAATATTCTGCTAAGATTACCAAATAAAAAATTAAACACAAGAAGCAAGAATTAATTTAGGAGAGCTAGGTATGTTACTTTGTCAAATGGCAAACGAAAAATATTTTCATTACATTATCATCCATAAATCAAAAACAGTACTAGTTTGATGCGCAAATGAGATTATTTTATATGAAAAGACCATTTTATATAAATGCAAATGACAAACGACAACAAACGACTTTGTGACGTCTTACTACAAAATCTAATCACTCGACGTAATTACGTAAATAAAATTATATCAAGTGAGGTAATTACCTCACTTGATATAATTTTATTAAATAACGCCCAGATGATATCATCTGCTGCACTGACAATAACACTTCGATTCACGATTATATCGTGAATATAGCATTATTAATAACACAATAAATAATGACAGTCAACCTACCTCCATACTGGCCGGCTTGTGGTGAACTCAGTGATATAAATGTGCTGACCGACACATTTGGGAAGGTCTGTACTATGCCACGAGCTATGAGACCTCCTTGGGAGTATCCTGAAATCAATAAAGATCAGACAATGTGACTATTTTTATATTACTTTAGGGCCAGATGATGTTGTGTGAAATGTCCGGCATTATTATTATTATATTAATATTACATATATATTATATATATATTACATATATATTATATATATATTATATATATATTATTATTATATTATATTATATTTCAGACCAAGAACAAAAATCAGACCAGCCCTGACATGCTAGCCTTGGTATAATTTCGTTTATCTCATAATTTAATTTAATTTATACAGTAACTGTAGGTAGGTATTATTCATAAATTATGAACTACACTGAGTAAGTATATAAAAAAAATATATTAATTAAATTAAAAGAAAAAGCATAAATATCAACAATTTAACATTAAATAATAATACTAATAAAGTCAGAATACTGTAATTTAAGTTGTCAGGTACTTTAATTAACAGTAGTTACCTACATCATTTCTTAACTCATTTCACAATAAAGACTAAAAAAATATATAATAAAAAAAAACATCGTAAATGTAATATAGGTATATCTATTGAGACAAAAAATAATCACAGCTGTCATGTTAGATACAAAATAAAATATCTGTCTATGGTATTTTTTTATTTTCTGTAAACAAGTTGCTACAAAAGTTAACCTTATTCCTTGTACTGTGTTTAAATAACTGTCAAATTTAAAAATTACACTTTGTTCTGTACCTAATCATGACATTATTAAAAGGATATATACACAATTTTTGGTTTGGTGTTTATAAAAAATAAAAAAAACCTATATTTTGTCTTACCAATAAGGTTGATTCCCTCAGGGTGCTGCGCAGATATGTTGGCCACATCCAATCCGATTTCAAGGACTTGGTGCCACATTGTCTCCAGACTCGACCAGCTTTCAAACCGATTCACATTGTAGATGACTGTGCCGGGATGTTTCTGAAACCGTTGAAATATATTTATAAGTAATTATTTATAATGTTTGTAGAATGTTCTACCTAAGTTTATTTTTGTGTTAGGGTAGCACAATATAGATATTCTAAATAATTTTCATAACAGAGACTTTGACCTGCCTTCTGATATCAGTGGCCTTTTCTTATCCACAAGGAAGTACTAAGACAAAGGTTGATTGTAAGCACTGAACATACCATGACCCATAATGATGATTGTTTGTTCAAAATAAAAACGCCTTACTGGAATTTTATCTTTAGGTCAAAGGAAGGGGGGTAGTAGGCCAAGGCCTGGCTGAGACACAGTAGTTTGCAGGTTCGATTTCCTCCGTGGGCCAAGTGTGTGTATGATCTGCAAGTACATATTTCTTTTGGGTCTAGGTGATCCTATGTACCTAGGTATAAGAATCAGGCATGTGGTACGCTTTACACAAGCTCTGTTTTCTTTGACTCTGTTTACTAGATGATGAAATGTCCGGCATTAAGTATTTATTAATTAATCCATCTGTAAGTATCATAAATTCTTAAATTTTAATTATGTACCTACTTAATCAAAACAGTGGCATAAAATAACAATTATAATTGTAGTTTTGTTAACTCAGCAACCGAGTTTTTTGTCTTTTTTATGGGTAGGTACCTAAATACGTTCTTTGTGAAGTAGGTAAGTACCTATCGTATTTATTTTGCTTCTTACCTCTTCAATTCGATGTTGTATCATCTCCATACTTCCACTTCCGGTCATGATTCCATGAACTAAAACCACTGGCTTGTAAGACAAACAAGGGCTTATTGCAATAATAGATAAAACAAAAGCAAGTAGTAACATTGTCAATATGATTTATGCAGAACAAAGAACTTTGTAATACAACGGCGTAATTTTATCTCGTACGTAATTATTTTTGCAGCGTTAGTTATGATTAAATATTGTGTGTAAAATTAAATATATAAAATGTATCAGATGTGTCTATTTTACTTTACACAACCACCACTAGCAATTCCGTAAAAGTTATGACACAGAGTACTTTGTTTGTTTTAACACATTCACTGCCACTGACACGCCTCGCGTGTTCAGGCTAATCTAAGTCTCTACGCCAAGAACACGCCAGGCGTGTTTTGAATGTTTCGGTTATATTTCCAAAACTAGGCCAGATTTTCTGTTCAAATTTTTAGTGCATCATTTTTAAAGGATAGGCTATGGCATATTGAAGCGGTTCCCTAAAAAAACTAGTTAGATTTTTTTACGAAAAATAGGTATTTTGTAGTGCCGAGAACACGCTAGGTGTGTTCACTTACTGAAGCTACCCTTAGGTTCCCAAACTTTTTTATTCTTTTAAATGCTTCGCTAATTTCAGAGTTATAAGCATGCGATATGAGATTTTTAACCAGTATTTGATGACAAAACGGAATGTCATAATTTATCGAACCGTTGTTTTTACCGTATACAGTACTGTGTCATGTATGAATAAATAATAAATAAATATATAATGCCGGACATTTCACACAGCACCATCTGGCCCCAAAGTAAGCAGAGCTTGTGTTATGGGTACCACATGACTGATATACTACTTATATCGCCGCTTATACAAGTCGCTTATACAACTCCATACGCCATCAATGAAAAAAAACGTACCTATCCGATGTATATCTTTATATAATTATACATACACACACAGTGACATACACACGTACAGTAAAATTATCTCTATTATATAAAAATCAATTGATGTTCGTTTGTCTCGCTAAAAATTTTGTCATCATTAATATCTTCCGTTTCCGGTACAAATTTAACTTTTCTGAAAAAAAGATAGAAATCAATTTATTTCATTTGAATATTTTGAATTTAATTCATACTTATGTAATTAGGTAAGGCCAATCAACCAACATTACGATAATACGAGATAAATAACGTAAACAAACTTTCTGCAGTTCAAAGCTTTTTATCGGTTTAATAATTTAGATGAATTCACTCATATAAGACTGAAAATATGTTTAAATATGATTGTCACTCAATATATTATTAAAAAAAATGTACTTGCACTGTTAACAATGCCAATGTTACAGTTCACAATAAAACTTTATTCATTTATGCATGGGAATTTTAGTAAAAAAAGTTTGAGAACCTTGAATTACGTTATAATAAATTTACTTACTAAAATCTGTTTTTCTAAGCAATGCCGCGAGCACGCCTAGCGTGTCCGCGGTTTTATACGGTGGCATCTCGATAAACTTCAAGAAAATCGTGGTGGCAGTGAATGAGTTAAAAGTTATGACAATCACAACAACAAAACAAAACACAAACGACCGACCAAGTCAGGAGGGGGGACAGTTAGAACAAGCACTACTTAATTCAGTAAAGAAAGACCCGCCAGCTAAAAAATATTAGTTTCATAATTATCGATAGATATCTCTGTAATCCCAACTTTAACGAAAATAAGAAAAACAACTAATTAAGTTCTCAATATTATTATAAGGTTTTTTAGACAATAATTATAACATATTTCATTTAAATTATCACTATTATTATTTTATACCTGTCCAGCATTATCAATTATGGCAACCTTGTCACGGAAATCCCTAATGACATATACTGGCAACATCATCACACAATATGGTCGCCGCGTATACTCTTTGGACCAAGTCGACTTTTGCAGACTGTCGGTCTGTCGTGCGTGTGGGTGCACAGAGTCGAAGTACTTTGTTATATACTGAAATACTGACTGTCTGTCGCCTACTTTGTTGCTTACATGCAATGCAAGCGAGCGAGTGAGAAGACGTATTGTCTGACTGACATGTCAGTCTCGTGACACGTGACAGTGGCATGACATTATTTATTTATAAGAAAACTGAAGCCAAGTGCGTGTTGACTGTGCAGAGTAAAAGATTCCGTTCAAAGTCCTTATTATATTCTTGAAAAAGAAATGAGCTATATGCAAGGGTAGGTACTAAAAGTAACAGTAACAACAGCAATCGAAATTAGGGATGTGACATTCTACATAAAAATCGATTTTTAATTAATCGATTATTTTTTTAGCATGAAAAATCGATTAATAAATAATCGATTTTTTGTAAAAAAATAATCGATTTCATTATTTATCGATTTTTCCCTATTTCTCAATTAATTTCAAAATAAACGCCATAAATATTTATATTTATCAAAGTTCCATTAATTCAAACATATACAACAGAAATAAAAAGTTTTAAATAATCAACATTATAATAGGTTCAAGCTGAAATGTTTTTTTTTTTAAATTCAACTATTCAAATAAAAAAAAACTGGAATACCGTAGGCAATGGGTTCAGGAATAACAGCTTAAGCTTAAGTGTTTGAATAATATTCGGCTCCTGGTCCTTGATAATATGGCGTCAGCTTTTTTGATCTCTCTGCTGGAGCCGAAGAAGTCGGTACCTAAAGGTGCTTATACGCCAACTGTGTCAGAGCTTCTCCAGGATTCTAAAGCGTCTTTTTTTTTATCCTATTAGAGGCGCTATGTAAAAGCTTAATTCGGATGTCTGACTGTGACTGAATTTGACTGGTTCTCATAGTCTCCACTAACAACTTGTTGTGGGTTTCTCAAATGTCATTATAATCGACATCATCAGCGGCCGAAGTTATTGACGGTGGCCAACGCTCTGGTTTTCGGTTTTCTTCAATGGATCGTCTAATGTAGTTTATAGTTCTTGCCAAAGATGCTCCGTTTTTCATAAGCACAGAAGGGATGCCATCGTAAATGCACAGATGGTGCTCCGTCTTTCATAAGCACAGAAGGGATGCCATCGTAGATTCACAGATGGCGTTAGTGTAATATTATGGAGATGGTATTCATTGGTAGTTCGCACTCCAGACTATAGCAGACCAGACTAAATGTCGAGGGGTGGGAGATAAAAAATCGGTTATGATTGATTTTTGATTATAAAAAAAATCGATTATTAATCGATTATTTGTAAAATTAAAATCATCAAAAAAATAGATTTTTACTTATAAAAAAATCGATTTTAATCGATTTTTTTCATAATCGATTTTTTTTTCACATCCCTAATCGAAATACGCCAGCAATATCTGTGCAATAAGTTGCTAATCGAAAAAATAAACGCTTATAGGTATATGAGATCCAGCTGCTGTTTATTACTCGCATATGAGCTTTATTAGAATTTATAATGGAGCTAAATGGAGCTCTGTACTGAATTAGTTTCAATTTACATAAATCCAACTATTAGGTATGTAGGTATATATCCTATTGGATATATACCTACATACCTAATAGTTGGATTATAGTTATAGAGCTATTGCTCTACATAGCTCAGAAATATGAGATGTTACTGAACACCCTTTGAGGTTTATACATATGTATTATTTACGAACCCTTTGCTTACACTATTTTTGTCGAATGAACTAAATTTATTACCCATTAGTTTTATTTGCTCACCTTACCATAGTCACTGTCACATCAAGCAAGATGACAATTGCGTAAGTCATCCAACTGTCACTACTCACGCAACATGTGAGTTTGTTTACTAATTTTGCCGATGTTAGAGTACGAAGTGTAAGAATTCATAAATATTTTTTGTGTAATTGTGCTATTTTTGCAATGATATGTTATCCTTTTCATTACTATTCTAGCTAATTTTACATTAAATGCTAATTAAACATTAAACCCGCCTAACAGTACGTCTAAAGAAAAGAGTGAGTAGATTTTAGGTTATGTGTGGTTACAGCCAAAGTTACAGTAACTTCAAACTTTCCAGATAAATAGCCATGGCTACGTCGTTAGCCGCCCAGCTGAAAAAGCTTGCTGTCCCCCAATCTACCATTTACAAAGATGACAACAAGACTGTGTCATTACTCTTCGACCCTAAAGAAGCGGCCCTCAAAGATAGAGACACATTCTATGAAATCGGCAGAAGCGGCATAAGCGAGCTCATCGCTTTAAACGAAGGCTTCATAGTCTACGAAGGTACACTTTTCAGCTTATCCTCAAAAGACTTTGAACGGGCAATGGAGGACAGAGAAGTCAATGAAAACCTTAATAAAACCATTGAAAGATTTCTACTGCAAGTATCTCCTTATATACTTCTACAGCCATCACATAAAGCATTAGAATGGCTCATCAATAGATACCACATTCACGAGTATAATCAGGACTCTCTCATGGCACTTATATTGCCGTACCACAGCACTAAGATATTTGTAAGGATTGTTCAGCTGATGAATATAAGAAATGTATCTAATCGATGGGGATGGTTGCGCTTTGTACAGAAGACCGGAGCGCCTCTACCAAATCAGACATTGTACAATCAATGTGTGCAAAACCAGGCCATTATGGGATTCATTGCGAATGTTACATTGAAATATGTGGAGCAGTTTGGGGAAAAAGCGAACCAGCTTAACACAGTTTTTGCATTTTTCTGTCAGACAGCCATTGGTATGGTGAAGTCAACCAAAAAAGTTACAGAGCCTATTATCAATGCCTTGTTGCCAACATTAATAGCTGCAATTGATTCACCCATCGTGGACTTCAGAGCATCAGCATACATTGTACTCGGATATCTGTTTACAAAAGCAAGTTTTAAAGCCAGAACTCTGAATGATATTGTTGAAAAACTTTTGACTACATCATTTGATTTATCATTTGATGTAACATTGCTTCTAATAATACTATGTGAGCACCAAAAGAGTTTTATCAGCATGTCAGATATTTTAAATGATTTGTCGATCGACGTTATGCAAACTCTGTGTGGTCATTTGAAGCTTTTGGTTGAAAGAAAGCAAAACATACTCTCATTTGTGCTGGTCTTTTTATCGAGTGTGCTGCCTCAGATGCAGAAAGATAGTGAGGAGTTCATGAGGTACTCAAAGCTGCCGGAAATGTTGATTGAGGAAATTGACTTTAAGAACCAGAATCCTGATAAAGTCCTCTAGTAAGTATTTTTTAGTAGAAGTAATAAATTATGCTCTAGAAATGCTGCATTTTCATTGGCAGGGTTGAGTAATTGAGTTATTAATTGATGTTAATGGATGTTGTTTGTAAAAAAAACATTCATTTAAATAAAAATATCCAAATATATTAATCTTCTAAATCACTTACAATCTAATATATTTCTCAATTGTAAAATTTTACCTGCTTATAGTTTGCACTATGTTGTTGTGCTTGAAAGTGAATTGTGAATTTATATAAAATTATATAAATCAAATATTCACTATTTAAAAATAAATAAATAAAAAATCTGATTTTAAACAATCCTGCTCATAGGTGAAGTTTGGAGTTTTAAAGAGTTCATTTGTTAATTCAATAAAATGTTATTAATGTATTTATGTATTATGTACCTATTATTGTATTAAAAATGTATTTACATTACAGCTGTGTACTCAACCATTACCTACCAGCCAAGAAGAACACCAAGGCAAAAGAAAAAGATGGCAATGAAAGTGACATTGAAATAATTGAAGAGGAAGACCATTTTAGCATCAAAATCTTCAACTGGTACGCTATATTTTTGAAGAACTTCGAACGGCAGTACCCGGACTCTTTCGATAGAGTTATTAAAACTATCATGAGCTCAAGCGTTAAAATAAAAGGGTATAAGAAAGACAAGTTATCAAAGTTGCTCGGCTTCAAACCCTCAATCGCACACAAAGTCGGTGCAACATACCTGTTTGAGAATCTTAATCATATAAATTCAGATTTACGTATTGAAGGAATAAAGTATATTCAGAATGACATCAATTCTATGATTAAGGAAGATCCAGACTTTGTCAGGGACTCCATTGTTAGTCGTATGAACGATACACACCCTCAGGTAGTAAATGCCACATTAGATATACCAAGTTCATGTCTCGAAGAGTTGTTAAGTGAAACGGAAGTAACAAAAGCACTGGTAAAGATTTGTGGCAAGCAGGCTCTGGCTTGGAAATCTGTGATCATGAAAGGCATCATAAAATTATGCTCCTTGAATCTTCTGCCAGTCAATCAGGATGTCGTCATAGCATTGCTGCCATACCTCTTCGCGCATGATAAAAAGTCTGCAAAAGTTGCGTGGGAGATTCTGACTTCTGAGTGGGGCAAAAAGTTCAAAATGACTCCGCAAATCATTGGTCTTAACGAGGCTCATAAAGACAACCATGGTGTCATCAATCAAATGGTATACAAAGCTTTATTTCTGGATAAAATCATAGATTTCGAAGATATTCTTGATGAGAACATGCTGAACAAAGACAATACGACGGATATTTGCTTCTTTATGCTTCTGAAATCTTGTTCTTTTGACAAAGTTGCCGTCGAAGAGGTTTCGCAAATTCTGAACCTACTCCTAGAATCTGTCGAAAGTAGATCTATAGTAATGGCAACGGATGGTAAAGTGTTTTCAAGCAAACTCGTGCCAGAGTTCATCAGAGAATCAAGGAATGATAACATACTCTTTGAATTGATAGAGTACCTATTCTCTTGTGTAATCAAATACGTCAATATAAAAGAAATCTCAAAGCCCTGGTGCAATGTGTGTAAAACCTCCGAGATGATACTCATCAGGCGATTGTACGAGATTTGTATCACGGGATGTGGAATCCCAAGTTACGGAGAACACTATTTAAAGCTATTGCATAATCTATTGAATAAATTTTGTAAAACTCCTAATGAAAAATTTGAGTTTATAGCTAACTTTGCTTGCGGACACATTTTATACGCGGCTGATCCTAAGGACGTAATAGGACCAGAACTGCAACTGAAAAGCATAAAATTGCTGAATAACTTCATAGCAATACAAAACGATAAATCATGGTTGCACGACTCTGATGTATTAGTTTGGATGATACTCTTTAATTTAAACAATCCGATTACGGCGATCCGACAAAGCGTCATCGATATAATAGTTAAGATACTTCAAGAGAAACCAGATAAGAAGCTTATTTACGTTCGCTTATTTGAGCAGATTATGATACATGATCAAGCATTGCTGTTAGACCATCAGCAAATCACTCAGGTTCTTATAACGATTCTGATGCAAAAAGATCCACAAACTAAACTATTTCGTAGGAACTGCTTGCTGAAACTCATGAATGTACTCAACTCTGAAGTAACCCCAACGCATATAAAAAGCAGCATGCTAAAAATCCTGGTCAATTTTGACATTGCCATAACACTCCCTCACATCATGCCTGTATTAAGCCCAATGGAAAAAATACTGAAAAACCATGACAAAGAGTCAAAATTTAACTTAGATATATACGAGTCTAACATAATCAAAAGCGTTTACCGTCTTATAAACGAGTCAACGATAACCACATTCGACAAGCCGCATGTATGGGCTTCTATAGAATTCGGATTAAAAGAGTATAGAGAGTGTATCTTGGAAGAAGATCAGACTTACACCAGCCCCGCGGTTCTTATAATGAAGCAAATAGAAGAAGAGAGTTTCAAGAACATCCCTAAGGAAAAACGAAGAGAATTTGTGCGCCTTATCAGTTTGGCAGGTGCGGTTAGTAACAACCCTACCGTATCAAGTGTCGCGTCCAGACTTATGAAGAAAATTCACATTACCTTCGACGATTTCAAGCATATTTTCCAAACAATGATCAACGCTGTTGACCCAGCTGCTGATTCCTCAAGAACTAAAAGAAGTATCTCTACTTCTTCACTTTCTTATGAACTAACAGAAACAGACGATTGGAGATTAGGTGTTGCGGTTTTAGAATACGTGCAAAACAAGAAGAAAATGGAACTGGATAAATCGTTTGTGCCTATTCTTTTCGAACTGCTAGATAAATGCTTGAGGTTCGAAGAACAATCTTACGTGGAGTACACTAAACAGCTAATACTGTCTTCGATGTGGTATTATTGCAAGAAGTTCATCAAAGAAACTGATCGTGAGGTCCTAAATGCTTTGAAAGCTGGTTTCAAAGTCGAATTGATTGTTCAGTGTATCAGGGGTACTCAGAATCCTCAAACACACCATCACGCCTTGATTCTCTTATCTCACGCGGCATACATGCTTCCGGAACAAGTGCTCCATCACACTATGGAAATATTCACTTTCATGGGCTCCTCAGTTCTGAGACATGATGACGCATACAGCTTCCAAATTATCACACGTATCATTGAAACTCTGATACCGATCCTGGTGAAACTTGATACAAGCGCGAACGAACTTACGGATAAACGTCTTCAGGATTTACAGAAACGGGCCGTTCCGGTGTTGCGTATATTTGCTGATGTGGTCTTACATGTGCCTGAACATAGAAGGCTTCCGCTTTACAAGAAGCTGATTGAGACCATTGGACCTGACCATTTCCTTTGGGTGTTTGTTGCTTTGTTGCTAGAAACTCATGTAGCGCACTTCAGCGAAAGCAAGAAAAAAGATGACATCCCATCTAGGACCTTAGCTGAACAAGAAGCTCCGATAAACAGACTCGATTTTGGACAAAACATCTTACTAGAATTCCCACCCGATGTTTGGCTCGGAAACTTCATCAAACTTATGCTACATATAAAGTCATTGCCCCATCAGAAGGATGAAAACTTCATGGAAACTGATGTAGACCCTAGTGATATATTCAGCGTGAATGCACACTCTCCGAACCAACTCCGCCATTACAAATATATTGTTATCACCTTTATGAACAACTGCTTATCTTCATCGAGATTCATCCAGCACAACAGCCAAGCAACCAACCTGCTAGTAATGGGAGAGAAGTACAAAACGTTGATAATCAACATTCTGACGTACATCCAGTCGATTTCTAAAGTCTCCGATGAAAAAACGGCTAAATACTGGCGGGTGATGCTCCATCATAGTTATGACTTACTCGATCATACAAACAACTTACTTTCAGCTCCGATGTTCTTATCTGTAATCAGAGGGTTACTGAAACACACGCTACAGACCGTCAGACGAAAGTCTATGGAGCTGTTGAACTCGAAAATCCAGCACCAACCAGAGTTTCTTGCTAAAGCTGATAGGGAGGCCTTATTATCGTTGCTCGGTCCGCTGTTAGATATAATAAAGACTATCGATACTAAAGACGAAACTCTTAACGAGATCGCAGCTCAGGAACTAGAGCTCAACCAACAAACAGCTTTGCTATCCCTGAAACTGTTGACGAGGATGTTGGCTTCAGAGCAACCAGATTCATTTAAGCCTGTTCTCGATACTGTCACGGAGTATACTTGCAATTGCAGTATATCAGGAAACGTTATGGCTTCTATAGTGTTATGTTTGGCGGAATTGTGCAGTAATTTGAAAGCGCACGCGTTGTCAAGTCTTCGTAAATTCATGCCAGCTCTCATAAAAGTGTTAAAGAAACAGCGTAAAGCTGAAACTCCTGAACTGGTCTTACTAAGTACCGTGACAGCGATCTCCAAAATCGTCGAAAGCCTCCCACTATTCTTGAGTCCGTACGTCCAGAAAATCTTGTACGAGTATTCCATTCTGCTGGCGAAATGGCAGAGTTCTAACCAAGATCAAGTTTCGGTTGTGGTCTCAAAGCTTTCCAATATTAAGAAAAAGATAGCTGGTGCGATCCCACCAAGAGTTTTGATCCCAGCTGTCAGTGAAACACATCAAATGTTGCTATTGAAAGGGAACTTTGACGCTATTGGTCCCGTCATGTCTGTTCTCGCTGACAGTTTTGCCAATGTAACCACAGCCGACTTTACTGCGCTGCAGCAAGATCTGACTGCGTTCTTTTTGGCTGCTCTACAGTTACGAAGCGATGCTGCCGATAAGAACATAGATTTAGCTGTTATTGACAGAGCCGAAGACGAAGTTGTAAAAGCGCTGGTGAATCTAGTGTTGAAGCTTTCGGAGACGAGCTTCAGGCCGTTCTATTTCAAGATCTATGACTGGGCTATAAGGACAAACATTGATGGGCAGAAGGATCGCGTTATAACCTTCTATAGGTATGTTGTTTGTTATTTATATAACTTTTATCTCTACAAGGACGTTTATTATATTCATGGAACACAAATAGTTGCACTATAATGGGACCTCGTGGTTTTGTAAAGATTATAATTACTTCTTTTACTTTCAGATTGAGCAGTGCGATCGCTGAGCAACTAAAGGGTCTTTTCGTACTATTCGCGAGCCACTTCATCAAAAACGCCGCTGACCTTCTAGACTCTTGCAACAACAGCAAAACTGAAGAATACTACTTCGATTCTGAGGATAAATGCCTAACACTGATCCAGTACATTATCAAGACACTGAACATTGTATTCTTGTATGACAGTCAGAGCTTCTTAAATAAGGATCGCTTTGAAACCCTAATGCAACCTGTGGTGGACCAGTTGGAGAATACAATGGGTGGGATTCCCAGCCTTAAGGCGAGAGCGGAAGCGTTCATAATACCGTGCGTTTCGCAGTTCGCGGTGGCGACAGCTGACGATTCGCTGTGGAAGCTTTTGAATTATCAGATTCTGTTGAAGACTAGACACAATGACGCGGAGATAAGGTTAGTTTTACTCAAATTCTTTCTAACCATTTAGTTAATAATGTAATTATTCAGGACTTAAGAGCGCTATCACATTTTGACTCAGCGCAAAGTTTGGTATTTCTGGCTGCCAACTACTATTATTGTATTCTGTGTAGGTGAGGCAGGTATTGCGCTGCAAACGAGTCGACTAAACGGTCTTGATCCTTAGCACGCCCCGGAGACACTAGACCACTTTTCCAAATAAAGGTCGAGTTCTTACTACTACACAGATACTATAGACGGAATACAAACGTCGTCTTTATACATGCGCAATTGTGTGCGTTAAGTTTATGGTTACGTGTTTTACGACTAATAGTTCGGTAAATAAAGAGATTTCTGCTACCCTACAGCTCAAACAATGTTTGTGGATAATAAAATCTGCGCCCATTATTTAAATTAGAAGCTATGGTACGTCTTAGCGGTAAATACCTATTAGTTATTCTGTGGTAATACTATAATGTTCTTATCAGCGTTTTTACTAAAGATGTATTGTATCGATCAGGTGTAAGTACAGGAATAATAGATTTCTTTCAAAACAAAAATATTTTATTTACATTTATACATTACAACCATTCTTCTTTTGCGATATAGGGGTGGAATGGATAACACATTTTTCGCTTACAATTATTGGATCACTAGCAGCGTTTGGATGAAACAGCTAGTTAGAAATATATTTTGCGCAATGGCATTGACCAAGCTTTCCTCGAGTCAATAATTTCAGGGAGCACACATCTTTCGTAAAACGCCTGCAACTGCGGTAGCATCTTTTTTTGCCAATTTTTTTTCTCTATATACACTCGTATCTTCATAACTTTTACAGGGTGATCTGGGCTAGTACATAGGTATGTCAAGTATACAAATATTTTTATTTGTAATATAAAACTGGCCTTGTATTTGGTAAAACCAGTCATGGTTTTGAATTATTGTTGCACATGTCACATCATTGCATACAGGGAATTCAGGAACTAGTATTTTAAGCCTGAACGAGGAGATTCCGACCATGAAAATTAACAGTTGTACAAATCCTAAGAATTATTATTTTCAGATTTCCATACAAAAACATTCAAGAAATAAAATTGACAACCCTTATTATTTTGTCAACAATGTTTCTAAGTGCGTTACCTACCTACCTACATACTTTCGCGTGAGTTCAAATTGCTTGCTAAGCTAGGCTAGATAGGTACCTAGGTTGGTGTGTGTAGGTATCTATTGACGTAGGTACTTACATTACATACTGACTGCGGTATTCACACAAGCCATGGTGTTTCGTTTGTAACACAAAACTAAGTAGGTATTTATTTAGTAACTAGGTACTTACCTATTTATCCAGCAGCGGCTAATCCAATTACCTATTCGTCTCTTGCAAAACAATGTTTTTAATTTTAAAGTAAAAGAAGCAACAACATAGGTAGATTACATACCGTTTAATGTCTTGTCTGAGTTAAATAGGCGGATCCGTAAAATTTTGAAAATTGACAATAACAAACACCACTTTACCCGATTAGTAGGTACCAATTCTAGATACTACTTAGCTATCCAACACAAATCACTTATGATTGAGTTAAAAAAACACATGGTTACTCGTAAAAATCACACACAATGGTCACATGAATGGTTCAATGTGCCAAGCATTGTCCATAGTTCGACGCGGCACCAACACACAAACACACACACAACACACACCTCATTACTGTAGGGTAGGAGGACGTCATGATGATAACTCGAAACGGAACTCTTAACAGGAACTAGGAAGTTGACAGCACGACGTACAACAAATCACTGAGCAAAAATCAATTCAAAAGCAAAATAAAATCCTTTGAAATTACCGACAATTTTTTAGGGTTCATTTTTGATGTGAAAATTCAAACCTATCACAATGATGACGTTCATGTTGGTAAATACTACTTTGGTTCTTAGTGAAGTTATTTTGCTTAGTTTATTCTGTAGTCATGCCACTGCTTCTTTCTTGGTCGCTGAATACTTTAACCACGCTAGTTCTGTCACCATTAATCACTAGACTCATGTTAAGGCTACATACAGAAAAAAAAACCAGTGACAAAACAAATTAATTCAGCACAGACCAAGAAAAAACCAATGACAGAATAAATAAATAAATTAATGAATAAAATAAATAAAGTCTTAATCGGAAAAACGACTAAAAATAAATATCTACGGAACCAATATCTGACAAAATAATAAGTGCCGGCTTATTACAAAGGTAGACTATTTTTGGAATTGCCAAGATTTATTATTTATTATGTGGATTGAACTCTTCTGATTGGTTGTCGGTTTTGTTTGACACCTTTGATAAAAAGCCGCGAAGTCACAGAGTCGCACTATGAGGTGGACAGATAAAACTATGGGAAAATATGGGATAGACAAGATTTTTCATAGAAATTCAAATTATTAGATACCTAGCCTAGAAATGTTAATAAGAAATCTATCTACCTACCTAGAAAAATGTTATAGGTTGGGTACCTAATGCTTTGAATTTCTATGAAGATCTACCTACCTATGTATTCTACCTACTTACGAAAAATGTTGGTTAGATACCTACCTACCCAATGCTTTAAATTTCTATGAAGATCCAAATCAAGTTGTTTTAATAAAGAGTTGTGAACATGTTTTCATCATCATCATCATAAAAAAATCCTGTTTAGTTTCAAATTTTTGTTTGTCAAATAAAATTTAATGCAATAAATCCGAAAATTTTATAGAAGAATAAACAAGATTCTTATAAAAATTGCAGCTAATCTCAACAAAAACACAAAAATTTACTTTCTTCTCAGAGGCATCACAATGTAGGCAAGTTTTATGTTTGTGTTGCATGAACTCAAACGATACTTTTTACTTTTACATTTTGGGGTCACGCTCAGAGTTCAATAAACAGCTGATTTTAGGGACGTTACCATTTGTAGTAAGTGCAGTTTTGAAGCAAACTTCAATCAAAAACATTTTCTCATTTCTCATCTCATCTCATCTCATTTCTTCAATGAAAAACATTGAACTTATAAAAGAGGTAAAACATATGTTGTTCTCGAAAGTATCGAGAATCGGCCCACTTCGGCATAACATACTAGTTCCGGGACACCCTGTATAATTCCTTTAACTTTTTTTGTGCGCACGTCTTCTTCTAAGTCCATTTTAAAAGCAGAAATCGAACATTTCACTTCCACAAGACCTTCACTGTATAAGAAATCAGGTAAAGCCTCCAAGTAACAGTGATTTGAGTCAATAAACAGGCCACATTGCATCATATAAAATGTTCGTGAAGTTTTGAATCCTAGCCTCGTCTGGGCCTCGGGCAGGGCACGGTCCAGCATGATTTATCCTTTAATCAAATAAGTCTATGAAAACGAAAATAATACCCGATTTCTCTTGCACATCAGAGATTCAATGTTACGTCTTTTACGTTTACTGACACATTGGTATTTATATAGGTATATTTTTTCCCATTTCGTCTCGTCATAACACGCAACTAAAATCAAATTAACTTTTATTAGGAATTGGTTATCATTGAAATAAGTAAACAATTTATATAAACTTAAGAAACATTGAGACTATATGAACGGATACTCACAACGATCAAAACCCTGCGGTCCTAGTTTACAACTAAGCATAGCACGCACACAACAGCAGCGTTTAAGCGGCTACGACGCACACATGCGCGCGAAATCAACCAACAACGCAGGTCCGCCCTAGTCCGGTCTAGTTTTGTTTAGTAAATTAAAAATAATAGCATTGATTTAAAATAAAAAAAATACAGTAGTAGTTTAAGTAAATGTTGAATTTTATTTTGGTATCAATATTTTGTCGATGTGGTGGATAACTCCGGAGATATTCAGACTTTTTTCAAAGCATTTTTGATCGAAAATCAAATTGAAGATCATTTTTTTTCATTGTTTACGTGGTTAACAATAAAAATCTATTCTATTATTATGAAAGAACAGGATGTTTTTAGTGCCATACAATTTTTTTTTGTGGTTTATAGTCAACAGAATTTGCTAATTAGAGCTTTTAAATCGGGTCTCTGTGTGTTTTTGCCGAAACAAGCACCAGGAGAATGATGATTACTAAATAAATAAATAAAATTTCTAAAATTTGCTCTATTATTATTCAAGAAGATGAAATAATAGATTACGGTACTAGTGTGTAATGTTGGTGATTACCGCTGAGGCGCCATTGAGACCCGAGCCGTTAGGTGAGGGTCTTAAGAGAGCCGAGGACGGTAATCATCAATACACACGTGTATCATACGACGTTTTTCAACACACTTGTGAATAAAATAACAATAAAAACTCATTTTATGTAGTAGATAAAAAGTTTAATTTCAACAGTGAAAACGAGTTGTGAAAAATGATTCGCTATGGCGGGAAAAATTAATCAGTTTTCCTATGCGCGCGCATTGCGATCAGCCACAGACTAAAGGGATAAGGTTTTTTTTTTATTTTCCGCGCATAAGGTTTGCGCCTATTCTGCCACGTACAAAATGGGGAATTTAAAGTTTTCTTTTATTACAGAGAAAATAAAATTTATATTTGAGTGAACGTTTTATTTATTAAACACGTACGAGTTAAAATTATCTATTTAAATAAGAAGTTGCATGAAATGAGCAAGCAATAGGAACATTAATTTATTTGATCTATTAAACACGATCTTTTTTTGAATAAAAACTATTTTAAGAACAAAACACCTCAACCAATAAAATTTAAAAAAAAACTATAACTCATCACTAGTGAGTTATAGCAATGAAAAAGTCACAGTTTGATTATGGGTGTCATTCTGTGCCTAATTGCGGTGACCATAGAGCCACTTTATGAGCAAGTGTGTTGAAAAGGATATTATTCATGTAATAGTTAGGTATAGACTTTAAGGCAATGTATAATATGCATATAATATGCAACTGCGCATATTTTTGTGATAGCGCTCTTAATGGAATGCAAGGTTTCGTTTCGGATTGTTTATAACATAATACTTACCATATAATGCGTTATAAATAGTAACACGGAATATCCATACTCATATAAAAAAAAAGTGGGACTATTTTTGTCTGTTAATCATATTTTGTTTGTACAACACCGGGAAAGTAAAACTATGAACAGAGCTAGGTAATATTATCTTACATAACACTGTACTAAGTGTTCCTAAGTTCCTTAAGGGACAAATAATTATCATTGTTAATGTTTTCTATTTTCATTGTCACAGAACAAATGTTAGAGTTCGTGACTGGTCATTATTTAAAAAAGTTCAAAAATCTTGTAAAATCATAACATGATAAAATAAAAACACCTCTTTGTTTCAGGCTCACGGCTCTAGACTGCCTGATTGCTATGGCAACGCAGCTGGGCAGCAGCTGGCTTCCACTCCTGGCTGAAAGCGTACCGTTCCTCGCAGAACTCCTCGAAGATGGAGACGCCAGGATCGAAACCGCCACAAAAGACGCTGTTCGTAAACTGGAGACGATACTGGGCGAGCCGCTAGAGAAATATTTTTAAGTTCTAACTTTAAGAAATTACTAAAAATAAGAAAATATACGTATATAATTACACAACTTGGTTTGGTTTTTTTATTAACTGAGGTATTAGTATTATGTTATCTGTGACTGAGGTGAATGCAAATAAATTTGTAGATTAGCGCCATCTGTGTATCAAAGAGTTAACCTTTTTTTATTATGGTGTACCAGCCGTTGGTACCTAACAACCTGTAGTTACCTATTCTGTGGTATAGGGTCAATCTAGTATCTCATTGAGTTTATACTAAATATTCCTAGATGGCGCTATTGTTAAGCTCGTAAAATAAGAGCAGTATGTTGCGCTACTGCAGGAAATTGTACTATTTTCTTAGTTGTTTGACATTACAATGTTGGCAATTTATGGAGGTCGTTGTTATGTATTATGGCACCACTTTTCAATAGTCTTTTAAAATAGTCCGGGTTATATTATGGATTATGGGTTTTTGATATATTTCTTAAATTAGTCGCTTGTTATTGCTGAAAATAAACTGAAAAAAAGAGTTAAAAACAAATTGTGAACACGGTGAATTACATGCGAATTCCTTACTACCAAATTCCTTTACCGGATTTTGTAAAGATAATGGTTCGATGTATCGTTTTAGGGTGTAAAAGTGATAGTGAACGGAAACACCCCGATTTGTCTTTTTTCTCGTAAGTACAAGTATTTTTGAATAGTTATTAGCTTTCAAACTGTTTTTGTAATAATATACACAATATATAACAGCATTTCGAACTGAACTTTGTTCGCTACAGCATAATTCGTAAATCATAATAAATAATTTATTTATTTTGGTGTTGCCTGCATTCGACCTTAACATTCCCCAGACTAGGTACATAAATTTTACATAAAATATGTTTTACATTTCGTATGAATTTTAATAATTCAATTTAACGGAAGTATCGTACAATGTTGATAGACGAATATATGGAGGCATGGTAAAGGCAAAAGCTGCTTAAAATCGGTCTGAGGAAACCTTTCATACATTTTGATGTCAATTGATTGTGAAATAATGTCCTGTCAGCGACAATAACCATACCGCCCTGTATAAATAAATAGATTAAAATGATTCTTACATTGTAAAATAAAACACCTCGCTATTAATTTGTTACAGTTTTCCATCAAACGATAATGTACGTTTGTAGTGGGTTGAAGCCACAGGCTGAAAAATCTGGACACCCAAAAACTCTTCGAGGATTTGTAGTACCCATTTTGAGAAAAATGTCTTGTTTAAGAAGAATAAATTAACTATTCTGTATCCTAATGCTGTTCCACTGGTGGTTAGTAAATATATGATTTATGAGTTTTTATTCTGTAGGTAGGTAGATACTGATCAATACTTTTCGACATAAGTCCTTTATCGGGAACACGGTGCGCTTCTATAATAAGCTTCCTGAAAATGCAACTAAACTACCTATTAAGAAATTTAAAGCTTACATAAAAGAGTCTTTTGAATAAAGCATATAATATAATATAAATGACTATATTATTGATAAGAACGCATGGCCTCATGTCGCTCTGCCCTCAGACAGTTAACCGACACACTTGAAATGTATAAACTCATGTATAAGTATATCGTAGCTAATTTAGTCATAAGATGGATAATGCAAAAATCGCTAGGACCAGGACGAGTTTCTCTTCTCGGGCTTGGATTATAAATTGGAACCTAAATTCACCCAGTAGGTAAGACTTAGTTTCAAAGTGATCCTTGTGATTGTATTGAATAAAGTATCTTTTGACTTTATTTTATATTTATGGTTTTTTTATTTCTGTATTGTTATGCTTAGCTTTAATAATAAGTAAACAAATGTTGTTATATGTTTTCTATATCACACATCTGTTAAAAAAGTTTTGTGATAGAGAGGAAAGCTCTAGAGATCTACTACAACATAACGTCTCGAATAAATCTAGGATTACTTAGGACTAGGGTAAAAGTTTTAATGTAGCAACACCACCCACCTATCGTTCTATCTCACACGCGGCACGATCACAATGTGTTTATTAGTTTCTCGGTCTACGTATTTGGCCAATTTTTAACTATGTCACATGTCTAGAGTTCGTGTAAATCATAGTCAGCAAAAACATGAATTTCTCAAAAGTCCTTGGACGCACAAATTTGATTTTTTGTGCACAATCGTGCACAATAAATTATAAGCCTTCCAATCTATTTATTAGTATAAAGCTACGTCCATTATTTCAAAAAAATCTTGCTGGAGAAAAGTTGCTAAGGTGTTTTTTGTCATTAACTTTTTTTATCTGGACGCACAATTATGAAATACGAAACAAGCTCTAATTATCTGCATACTCAAAACCCTGAAATTCATCAACATTTTGCTAGGGTAATACACGTAGGTACTAAGTACCTATGCAAACATCCGTTTTCAGTATCCGTCCAATACTAGTAGGTAATTTTTTTACTGAAAATGGAAACTATCTGAAATTCATAGAGATATCAACTAACGGACTTTGCGAGCCTTTGTTCTCCAGATAAAATGTATTTACTTATGAGCCTATTATATAGGTACAAACCTAATAAATTGCCGTGTGGCATGGAACCATACCTAAATACCTACCTAGATAGACGTGATCAGTTACAACATTGGTGTTTGGTTTGCGCGCAAAGTCAAATACCTACCTACCAAGTTTTTGAGGAAGAGAGGAAGAAGGAGAAAAGTATGAAGAATGTTAGATTAGAGATGATGAGAGGTGCTGGATTATTTTCAATGAGTAAAGTTATTTTAAATTGATGGAAAATGGCATGTGTGAAAATGCTAAGTCCTACTCTCGTGCTAAGATCATGTTGCCAAACTCCCTAGTAGGTAAACTTGTAATATTATATTATTATTTGGAAAAAACCAGTAGGTACCTACCTACATACACACTTACTATAGACCGGTGGGTTAGGTAGGTAGTAGGTACATCATAACTAGGGATGAGCTGATGATATTCGTTTTATGTTATTCAGCAGGCTTACCTACCATATATTACGAAAAACGAATATTTGAATATTCTAGTAAAATACCGAATATTATTGCATTAAAACGAAATGGCATGATTAGGGTTAATAAATAATGATCCTAAATATTAACACTCATAATTACCTATCAAGTAAATAGGTAGGTAGGTACATAAGGTTCTTTAATGGACACGCATTTTTCGCAGCGGCTGTATTGAGGCTTGGACTAGTAGGAGTAAGTACCTAGGCATTGACAGATATACCTATATGTACCTACCTGAACAATACAATAATAATACAATTACCCACGTTTTAAAAACTAAACAGAAAGTAAAAAAAAAAAAAAGTAAAAACGAATTTATTTAAAATGTTTTTTTTTACGCTTTTTCGTACTTTATAACTTTTCAAAATTCGTAAACACACTGGAAAGTCACACGAAAGTAAAATATCGAAATTTCATTACCTAACTTGGATGACGTATTTATTCCAGCTAATTACCTATTTTGATTTAAAAACCAAACTATTTAAACGATTTTGATGAAATGTTTATGGGACCAATTGGGAATTTGGTAGATATATCCTTTTGACGTATTTATTCCAGCTAATTACCTATTTTGATTTAAAAACCAAACTATTTAAACGATTTTGATGAAATGTTTATGGGACCAATTGGGAATTTGGTAGATATATCCTTTTGACGTATTTATTCCAGCTAATTACCTATTTTGATTTAAAAACCAAACTATTTAAACGATTTTGATGAAATGTTTATGGGACCAATTGGGAATTTGGTAGATATATCCTTTTGACGTATTTATTCCAGCTAATTACCTATTTTGATTTAAAAACCAAACTATTTAAACGATTTTGATGAAATGTTTATGGGACCAATTGGGAATTTGGTAGATATATCCTTTTGACGTATTTATTCCAGCTAATTACCTATTTTGATTTAAAAACCAAACTATTTAAACGATTTTGATGAAATGTTTATGGGACCAATTGGGAATTTGGTAGATATATCCTTTTGACGTATTTATTCCAGCTAATTACCTATTTTGATTTAAAAACCAAACTATTTAAACGATTTTGATGAAATGTTTATGGGACCAATTGGGAATTTGGTAGATATATCCTTTTGACGTATTTATTCCAGCTAATTACCTATTTTGATTTAAAAACCAAACTATTTAAACGATTTTGATGAAATGTTTATGGGACCAATTGGGAATTTGGTAGATATATCCTTTTGACGTATTTATTCCAGCTAATTACCTATTTTGATTTAAAAACCAAACTATTTAAACGATTTTGATGAAATGTTTATGGGACCAATTGGGAATTTGGTAGATATATCCTTTTGACGTATTTATTCCAGCTAATTACCTATTTTGATTTAAAAACCAAACTATTTAAACGATTTTGATGAAATGTTTATGGGACCAATTGGGAATTTGGTAGATATATCCTTTTGACGTATTTATTCCAGCTAATTACCTATTTTGATTTAAAAACCAAACTATTTAAACGATTTTGATGAAATGTTTATGGGACCAATTGGGAATTTGGTAGATATATCCTTTTGACGTATTTATTCCAGCTAATTACCTATTTTGATTTAAAAACCAAACTATTTAAACGATTTTGATGAAATGTTTATGGGACCAATTGGGAATTTGGTAGATATATCCTTTTGACGTATTTATTCCAGCTAATTACCTATTTTGATTTAAAAACCAAACTATTTAAACGATTTTGATGAAATGTTTATGGGACCAATTGGGAATTTGGTAGATATATCCTTTTGACGTATTTATTCCAGCTAATTACCTATTTTGATTTAAAAACCAAACTATTTAAACGATTTTGATGAAATGTTTATGGGACCAATTGGGAATTTGGTAGATATATCCTTTTGACGTATTTATTCCAGCTAATTACCTATTTTGATTTAAAAACCAAACTATTTAAACGATTTTGATGAAATGTTTATGGGACCAATTGGGAATTTGGTAGATATATCCTTTTGACGTATTTATTCCAGCTAATTACCTATTTTGATTTAAAAACCAAACTATTTAAACGATTTTGATGAAATGTTTATGGGACCAATTGGGAATTTGGTAGATATATCCTTTTGACGTATTTATTCCAGCTAATTACCTATTTTGATTTAAAAACCAAACTATTTAAACGATTTTGATGAAATGTTTATGGGACCAATTGGGAATTTGGTAGATATATCCTTTTGACGTATTTATTCCAGCTAATTACCTATTTTGATTTAAAAACCAAACTATTTAAACGATTTTGATGAAATGTTTATGGGACCAATTGGGAATTTGGTAGATATATCCTTTCACATGACATGAGTAAGAAAGGAGTGAGTGTTGAGATGACGGCTGATAGAGGAGAATGGAAGAAGAACACATGTTGTGCCGACTTCACATAATGTGGGAGAAGGGCAGGAAGATGATGATCCTTTCACATGAAAAACTATTTTTAAATTGGTTCAAAAATGACAAAGTTCTGAGGTAACAAACATTAAAAATTAAAAATCAACTACCGAATTGAGAACCTCCTCCTTTTTTAAGTCGGTTAAAATACTTGCTTCAGATCACTGCTAGAGGGCAGTGGCGTTGTGCGGTGCCGTTAATTGTGGCAATGCATTATTATTATTTAAATACTTAGCTCAAGCTTCCGTCTATGTGATTAACTTAACCTTGTGAATAATCATTAAACTTTTTGCAGACAGTTGTTATGTTCTGCTGCAACCAAATGTGATATCTAAACAGGCTAGTTTCATAAAATATAGTTTCTATAGTGTTTCATAAAACACTATAAATTGGCCGATTGGGTTCATTAACCAGTGGTTTAATAACTTATTATAAGCGGCTATTCAATTATTAAGTATGTATGGTTAAGTTTTCAGAGCCTCAGTGCGATGTCGTGCATATAAATTTAAATGCTGAAGAGGTAAAGGTACTTACCTACATTATAAAACCGTGCGTGGGTAGTTCACATATTTATGAAAATTCTTGATACCTACTTCCTTGCCCTATTTCGTAACTCGCGACAACTAGGGCGTGAATTACGCAATCACCACTGTTAAACGCACTTTTAGTATTCAACTTTGCTACCAGCGTATTTTAGCGTGCCTAGGTGATCAATAGACGAGTAATAATAGCCTTTTACTCCCCTGCCGATCACCTAAACGAAAGTCAACCGCTGTCTTGCGTAATAAGAGTATTTCTATTAGGTACTTGCGACTTATTTCTCAGATATTCGGTAATAAACCTGTCGCTGAACATTTTACCAAACGTTCGGCCGAATATTCAGTGTAAACCATATTCAGCCCAACACTAGGTAACTACTCATAACCACGTACCTACTGGAAAGGGCAAATTGCGTGCCGAAAACTCTCTGTGGCACATGTCACAGTAATTAGCCAACTTGGCGAAATGGAAACTTATTGAAATAGACGTTTTTGCTTCCGATTCCCATAATAAGATTATTAGATAATACCTACGACTACCTATTAAGGTAGGTATGTAATGTTATTATGGAGGAATTAGATGCGTAGGTACTTTCTTATATTTTAATTTAACACACACTCAAAAACAGAGAGCCTATACAGCCTACATCGTGTTTTTTATTTCTTCCCCTATACGTCTTCTTCTTTGTTAATGGCATGTGACATAATAATGTAAATTTTGCTAGTGTCAAGTGTTTATATTTGTTTATAGTTGTTTGTTAATAAAACCTTAGTCGATGGTCAATTGTCAATTCTAAACGTCGTCGCGGAATGGGCGTCTAGAATTTTTTGGGATTCCTCGTCGTTTAAATCACATTGCACCATAATAGACATATAATGCAATTGTCCATACTTGTCCTATGTACATAGTCACAACTTATGCATTAAAATTCCGCTAAGATTACTGAATAAAACATGCAATAAAACGAAAATAATCAATTAGCAGAGCTATGTTACTACATGAAATGACAAACGAAGAATCCCCTTCTACTTAGAAACGTTTCAAAACGTCTGTCTTCAATAAATCAAAATAATAAGAATAAGGCCATCTATTCTTAACCGACTTCATCAAAAAGGAGGAGGTTCTTAATTCGTCGGAATCTTTTTTTTTTTTGTAAAATAGTGATAAACAGTGAGAATTACAGATTAGATTTAAATTAGATGTAAGATGATAAGATGTAGATTTAAATTAGTGACAATATAAAAAAATTATATTGAATAATTATTACAACCTTGGGTAAGGTATATTACTACCCATGAACTCATCATAGGACCTATGATGAGTTCGATGAGCTTATCGAGCGTAGGTACTTTCTAAGTACGCTCGATAAGCCAGCAGTTCAATTTCTTTTAAAAAATGTTACGTTTCGAGCATTTATTATAGTGCTCGGAAGTACAGGACCGATTAGTCTGATACATCCAGGGTAGGTAGTCTGATTTCTATAATTCTTTTATCAAGAGGTAAAAATTAGGAGTTGATTAATTCTTCACCCGGGTTTCACTTGTAAACCGGTTGTATTATATCTTTTCTCACAAATAGTTCTAATACTAGAACGTAACGGAGACGGAACACAAATATTCGTCGGTTTTTTTTAAAGATACATAGGTACGATCATAGATCATCAGCCGCGGCAAGGGACAACAAAATGCCAAATGTGAAACACAATTTCGAGCTAAAATTATAATTTTTATGGCGCCTGCCAAGAGGCGCGGGGGATGTCCCGAATTAGAATTAAAATTGAATTCATGAAAATAAATTGAAGCATAAAATTAAGAAAGACAATCTCGCTCAACTTGATTAAAGGCTAGGGCCTCAGTCACCAAAATTCAAGGTATTCTTAGTTTGGGGCTAGATTGTATTGAACGCATTGTACATAGATTTTTAATTTTATTTATTTTATTTATGAGAGCACTGTTAGTCTAGTGATAAGTATTAGTAGCGAGGCGCTGCTTACTTTATACAACCAGACGCAAAACAAACATCTACGTTCATCACACAAATGTTTGTCCTGGGGGCAAACATAGTAATAGTCAGGTAGTAGAGTTTGTTATTGTATTCTTCCAGCCACATTAAGCAAAAACATCCTCAACATTTCCCATAGTTAGGTACCGAGAGGTGGAGGTACACTTGTTCTGGAAATGAAATTCCTAAAAATTTCGCGTGAAGTGCACACTTCGGTGTGCGCATAAGTTTAGCGGGAATGCTGGGAATATTTTTAATTAAACTGAAGGATCACACTTGGCCTACCAGCACAATGTTTGTTTTTCTAGCTTTACTTGCGTTGTAGGGAGACCACGTGTTTTGTAATCGTTTTTAGAGTCCAGTACCTTAAAAGGAAAAAAAAAACCTTATGATTACTTTTTTTTAACCGAATTTATCAAAAAGGAGGAGGTTCTCAATTCCTCGGAATCTTTTTTTTTTATGTATGTTCACCAATTACTCGAAAATGGACAGAGTGAGGAATGAGTACATAAAGAGGAAGTGTGAAAGTGGCGCCAGTGAATGAAAAGATGAGGAGCAACAGGCTAGCATGGTATGGGCATGTAATGAGAAGGGAAGAATGGCATGTAACTAGGAGAGTGCTCGGTATGATGTTGATGGATTTACGAGTAGAGGTAGGCCAAAGAAAAGATGGATGGATTGTGTGAAGGATGACATGAGTAAGAAAGGAGTGAGTGTTGAGATGCCGGCTGAAAGAGGAGAATGGAAGAAGAACACATGTTGTGCCGACCCCACATAATGTGGGAAAGGGCAGGAAGATGATGATGTTCACCAATTACTCGAAAACGGCTGAACCGATTTGAAAAATTGTTTTTTTATTTGAAAGTTACTACTTCACAGGTGGTCCCATATAAATTTTATCAAAATCGGTCGAGCTGAAAAATCAACGAATATCTAAAAATTGTATACATCGATGATGTTTTCATGTACTTCGATACCTCGCTGTCTGTCGGAGCGGTGCGTTTATTTGGCCTACCCATATTATATATATACAAAATACATCTACTTTTCACTAAACATGTATTATAGATAAAATATTAAAAAAAAAAATTACGACCTCTGTGGCGCAGTGGGCGAAGGCACGCTGAAGGCGCAGAAGGGTTCGATTCCCGCCGCGGCACAAATGTTTGTAAGATCTGCAAGTATTTTTCTCGGAACTAGGTGTTCCTATGTATAATAATATATATAAGTACTAAAAAGAAAGTATATAAGTATATCAGTCTTGTGGTACTTACCCATAACACAAGCTCTGCTTATGATCTAAATGATGCTGGTTGAAATGTCCGGCATTATTATTATTAATGTACCCACAAACAAAGCAATCCTTGTAATATAAGTACAAGAGGACTGATGGCTGCTGATCCATACGAAATAACTAAATTCATTCATAGCATAGTAAGCCTAAATACTTACGTAAGTAAATTCTAAATGGCGCTGTGTCCGACTGCGGCGCGAGAGGCGCGGGTCCGATTGCCGTTATTGCTGGGAGTTCCAATTATACTCATATATTAAACTTTCTTAACATCCCATCAATTGTATTGGAAATCGGACAAACGAGAATGATTGTATTAGTATTTTAGGTATAGCGATCACACTTAATATTTTTGTAGCAGGTAATTATCGCGTTACCTACCTTGTAATTTATTCCCGACGTTTTGGTTATGATGTAATAACAATAAGGTAATACAAGGTAAATAACCGTTAACTAATACAATAATGATGGGTTCTTACCTGGGAAGGCCTGCGCTATTCAAACAGAATCTTCACTGGTGTCCACCTATTACATTACGTACAGGTACTACTCCTATTTCAGGCACCAGTATCTTCCAAAACAGGTTAGCTACCTAACCTAACATTTCTACCATTTCAAATTGGTTACGTTTGAGTTTTTTTATTTTTTTATTTTCTATTGTTAGTAGTACGTACCTATCTACTAAAGTTCCATAAAATGTTTGTTAGCTTTAACCTGTTTGTTTAAAGAGACGAATAAATGATTATTGTAATTATAATCTCAGGCAGAGTGGCGTCAGTAGAGAGGAATCTTCACCCGCCTCAGCTTGCTGGAGTGGATCCATGAACGAAAGTTTTCAATTACAAATAACTGCTCTGTAACTTGACTGACGCCACCTAAAACATCTTCAACAGATGAACTAAGGCCAATGATGATGATGATTATGAATGATCGTGTTAGCCTTCAGGAGAAGGAAGTGAAAACTAAAATTCTAATTCCTCCAATTTCCTGGATTTTTACAACTTATGGTTAACAGTGCAGGTAAAATCCAATTGGACTAATGTATGCAAATTGTAACTGTTATTCAAGCTGTGGCTGAACTGAATTTTTAATGCTATTAAAATCAAATACTTACCTAGATGTAGTTTTACATAATATCGTAACTGCCGGCACCGAAATTCTGCCTCAATTTTGAGGCAAAGCTTTTAAAGCAGCCTCAATTTGAAGGCATAGTTTTTGATCAAGTGTGCTTCAGGACGTTTGCATAACGCCAAAGCGTTATTGCGATAGATCCAGTAGGTATACAGCTAGACAGACTTTTCTTAAGCTTCTAAATTCTAAATAAACAAAGATTTCTTATTTATCACGATACTTGTATGTACCTGTTTATAGTTTATAGGAGTGCATTATAATTATTAATTAGTTATGGTCGACTTTCGACCAGTGGGCGACCACTAGTATTAATAATAATGAATATTGGTGGACCAAAGAGTGGACTTCTTGTCCGACGCAAAGCTTTTTGAATTTAAACTGTTGCTTTGAGAGTAACAAACCATCCAAAACGAGGACTCCATTTTGAGGGTTCCTGAGTCCACAAAACGCTTATAGTTGCTTATAGTTTCAATATAGTTCATACATTCCATTCCATCCAAAGTTTGCCAGGAATAGATCGTTTTCAAGCAAAATGGGCGATACCGCCCATTGCACCACTTAAGTACTCTTACTATGTTTAAATTGTTACTTTGTATTTTATTTCGTGAGGTGTATAATATGTACATATATTCTATTCTATTCTATAGTTTCGCTCTGTAGCATTGTTCCGGACGACATATATTTACAAAAACAGTTATTCTTATATTATATTATATTTAAATGAAAATGCATGGAGGAGCTACTGGTCTATGAAAGATCTTATGAAGGGCACTCTTCCGTTATCATAACGAAAGCTGATGGATATGTGTATCCTCCCCATTAAGTTATGGAGCACAAACTTGGTCCCTTACACACATCCAGAAGACCGAACACGAGCTTTGTCAGCGGGCGATAGAGCGCAGCATTATCGGTGTTAGACCTAGCTACAGACCGCATACGCAACACAACTCAGCGCTTCAGAACCCAAATTGCTGCTTAATCTGGGCTAGTCATGTCTGTCGCATGCCGGATGAGCTGTGGGCCAAAATCACCACTCAGTGGAGCCCTGAGACAGTGAGACCGTGCCGTGGTAGACCCAAAAAGAGATGGCGAGATGATCTCGACACCTTCGACAGATCTTGGGTCTAAACAGCTCAAAACCGAGATGACTGGAGAGATCAAGGGGAGGCCTTTGCCCAGCAGTGGGACACAATGGGCTAATCGTAATCGAAATTATATTTAAAGGCAAGTGACAGAGACTATAGGCTTCTAGTGCATTAACTCTAAATAACCTGAGGTAAACACTGTGTTTTTCTTTACGAATACAAGTATAGTAAAAATAAAAATTTGAAATAGGTTGCTAAACAATGAATGAGTGTATTTTATTTACATAAATCAACAACTTTGATGAGATATTTATTTAAAGTTTATGATAAAATTAGAGCAATTAGTTATAGTTAGTGAAAGGTTTTTTCCGGGTATGTTGATATTTTATATTTTCTGGGAAACTTGAGTTTCTGCAGTAGGCAGGGGTTCTTGGGTGTATGTAGGGGACATCGATATTTGTCTATTTTCTTCAGCCGTTACAGCAATGTTTTTGTATTGCCCCGGATAATCTTTTGAAGTGCTTGGTTGTACAGAGCTAGTGGAATGCAGATTTATCATATCTGTTAACAGCTACGACTCTCCCAAGGGCTGAAAAGTACTAATTTCAACCTGCTCCTCAGGCAACTTCAGGCCTACTTTCCGAGTATAAGTAATAAAAAGTATATAAACGCACCGCTTTTTTAGCAGTAAGCAAAGAAAACAGCAGTAAGTAGATTTAATGTTAATATTGATTGATTGATTGAAGATTATTGCCGTGCCCTCAGACAAACATTGATCATATTTAATATTACGACAAGGGTATCAACATTAAGGTTCCGTACCTCAAACGGAAAAAGGAACCCTTGTAGCATTAGTTTGTTGTCCGTCTGTATGTTTGTTTGTCTGTATGTCAAGACACTTTTTTTCATGAACACGTGCAGGTATCAATTTGAAGTTAGACAAGTAAAAATAAACGGTTTTCGGATAATTCCCGATTACTTTTGCTATGAGACCCTGCTTCTTGCCAGATTTTTCTTCTTGCAAGAAACAGGGTCTCATAGCAAAAGTAAATACCCAATTGGTTTTGATTTACAAGCATGTGTTGAAATATGCGACAAAAATTACCGTAATTTTTTAAAGTCTTGGCTAAGAAGTTTGTTTTTTACAGCTCCAAGGAACCGTAGACAGGTATTTGATATTCATTTCAACACGATACCCCCCACGCGCTCTTGAGATAATGGGTCTTGCTTGACAGACAGAAATACGGAACATTTATGTCTGATATTTGAGGCTATTTGTCTTTGCATTGCATATTGCATATTACATTGGGGCCAGGTGTGTGAAATGTCCGGCATTATTGAAGTGATAACTTCTTATGGGCGGGTAAACTGCTGCGTTACGTAACGCATTACGGCATCAGTATGTCTAGCATCCATTTCTCTCACGCACACGGCAGCGGTAGGCAGACTCTTCCTCTCTCACTCTAACCCGAAGCCCTAGTTAGATTAGTTTAAGTTATTACTTCTATCGGGCGTCCCAGAAAAGGTGCATTAGAGCCCAGAAAAGGTGCATTCGATCCTTATGTGGAACTCACTTCCTAGAGCCCTGTAGACCTTTATTTAAAAAATTCAAAATTTTGCCCCTTCCGTGTTTGTATATAAAACAAGCAGCAGAGTTTGTCAAGCAACATCCTGAACTATTCAAAACGAATCAGGACTTTCGCACTCGGCAACTACGGGTTATATCCAACAGCAAACTGCACATTCCTAAATATAAACTTACATTAACACAATGCCAAGCCTACTATATGTGTGTTAAATTTATAATAGGCTACCTGACAACATTAAAGACCTAAATGGCATTTTATTTTTTGTTAAATTGAAAAAGTGGCTTATAGACATGTGTTTTTATACAATTAGTGAATATTTTAATTATAGGGACATCTAAACTGTATCATTATTATTAACATTTTATTGAACTATTAACTATTAATTATTTATATGAAATGACATTGTTTATAATTACCTAATTTATGAATTCATTCTAATAATATATCTCCCAAGAAAATTAAGTAAGCTAGGTTAACGACACTAGATTAAATTTGCATGCCAAAGAATATAGTAGGACATACAATGGACTAACTATTATAAGACATAATTTGTATCACATAATGTTCAAGCAAATAAATAATATTTCATATTTCATTTCATTTCAACTCGTAATGTGCTGCTTTCACCATTTAGGCAATCCCTGTGATAACGCCCAAATAAGGCGCGCGAGTTGAAAATAATAAGGAAACGTCCTTTATTCAAAATCCTAATATTCAAAAATAACATATTATTATAAACAACATAAATGCCTGCTCTTTAAACTACTAATACCTAGGTACTACTTATTCAGTATTCACAGCCTACTAACTAAGTAGTTTACATTATGAATTATCTAATAAAAATTTTTTTGATAAGCCAGATAGGAGCTCATTGCGTTACCCAAGAGCAGGCCCCTATCTGACTCAGCGTATTAGCAATGCCATTCATCGTGGCAATGCCGCCAATGTCTTGGGAACGCTGTCTTGCAGTGATCTGGTTCAGTTTAGATATCTATAGATTATTTAAATGGTTCTTAGATAGCTCAACTGTTTCACACGTATTTTATATTATTGTATATTATTCTCTAAATAAATGGTATTGAATAAATTATTGTTTTTTTTGTCAAAGTTTTCCTAACATTATAGATAAATTAAAAGTAGGTACTAACACTAACACTATTTTCAAAATCCATAACATGACTAGGATCGGAACCACGTTAAAATTCACCAACTTCTAATATTCAGTTTGCGACGGTTTGAGAAATAAATAATTCATAATAATCTACTAATACCCGAAAAATTTGCAGTCGCACCCAACTGGAATGCCAGTCTTCGGCTTGACCATCTCCAAGCCTTTCCAGTCTTTCGTCAGCACCAAGAAACTGAAATCTAACTTCCGCTCTATACAATGCATGTTATATTGTTGCAGGGTGGACAGCTTGAAGTGTCTGGTCTCGTAGTCAATGTGTCCAGGAGTCTGACACCTCTCGATGGACACTATCTGTCGGAAGTCCGTGTCGCTCTGGAGCACGACTCGGACGTCACCGTTGGCGTCGACGATCTCGTATATTGGGTCGTCACTGGAGTACACTTCGCAGTCCCTTTCTTCGGTATCTTCATAGTCTTCAATAACTCGGTCTACAATATTTGGTTTCCCATAGGCGAAGGACATGTTGGCAGTATTCAGCAGTCTGTTCACCACCTTGTGAGGGTAGAGTTCGTGCTTTTCGGTGCAGTAGTCACTGTTCCCGCAGGATGCTGGCATCCCGAACTTGCCCGTTGGCGTCGCTGTGGTGGTGGCCAACGCCACGAACAAGTACAATGCTACTTTGATGATAGTCTCCATTTCATATTCTATTGTGTTGGATTTGGGAATTCTTCTGTAGGGCGCTTGAATGCTGTCGCTGCGAGGGGCCAGTGTGTTATGAATGAATAGACCGTCTCTGTGTAGTATTTATATTTAGTTTTCCTGTGCTCAGTTTCTAATCTACATTACCTCCAGTGACATCACAATTTCGTCACATCTATGTTATTATGAATTAAAACGAGCAGTATTCACTGTTAATTGGCTGGTTGATTTTGATATGAGTTAGGGAACTCCGTGGTAAATCCAAGGTGAGCATAATATAATACACCTGATTTGATTTTTATTTATTAATCATTAGAACGGCATTTCCCATTAGTCTAATAAATCACTTAGAGCATAGAAATCATAAAAGACAAAATTAAATTTAAATGTCACAGTAAATGGTTTTTGGTCACAAAAAATATTAGTATACAGATTTTGTATACATGTCAAAATATTAATAACACTTTAGGGAAACATTAATTAATAATTAAAAATGCAATAATTATTAGGAAAATAAAATTGACTTCTATTGAACTCAAAAATTTAACATTATGCGGAAAAGCAATCTAATAAGGACTAAAATATTAGAACTTCAACAGAAACATCAGCAAAATACAAAACAAGTTAATTAACTTTAAATGTTATGTAGACAAGCAAATCGCTTACCCAATTCTGGTTAGCGCTGCCATGACCTAAAAAGATAAAATGGCATCAGAGAAAGAGACCACGCCGTCTGTGGGGATGGCGCGGTCGGCTAGGATTACGTGACGAAAGCTTGACAGTTCCAGGCTAACTTCTAAAATCGCCTATCATGTACCGGCTTCTCCGTCGACAGCATTATGTGAAGCTGAATGGCTGTCTTGACCCAAGTGGTTGCCCTAACCCGCTTGGCTGGTGTCCTGTGAAGGATAATCTTCTAGCATGCGCGAGGACGGCCTTCCTTCTGATCATCAACAAGAGAAGTTTTGACATTCATCATAATGTGATTAAAAGTTATTAAGAGCTATTAAGAGAGGTTTAGCTAAAAAGCAAAGCTGAATTAAATTCAGGCTCAAGGAAACCAAACATCTTCAAACAACATGTTAGTAAAACACGTGCTCAACTAACAGCAATATACTCAGTGTAAAGGGTGTCTTTGCAGCCATTATATGTCCATAAAGCCAAAACCAGACTCATAAACATTCACTGGAGCTGAACATCTGGTAAATTGAACTGCTAAAAGCGTCAACTGGCAGATGCAAAGCTAAATTGCACGCCCGCAAAGCTACATCAATCGAATAATACCTCGCCCAGTCATTATTATGTACATTAACATTTATTATAATTAAGCAGTAGAACTGGGAAATTGGCAGGACACTTGGTAAGAATGGATAACGGGAGATTGACAAAGGCGGTAGCGGAGTGGTAGGTAAGGGATGCTCAGCGGGCATGAGGCACCCGTCTGATGGTCGAAAGATATAGTCAGCGTTGTCGGTAGCCCTAAATGAGACTTGCTAGGAACCGGTAAGAGTGGCGTAATAAAGAGAAGTCAGCCAGCAGAAGGTGTAATCGAGCTGAATGATGATGAGGATAAAGTAGTAGGACTTGTTAGTTGCAAAGTTGAATTGCACGCCCGCGAAGCTACACCAATCGGATAATACATTACACAGTCAGACATGTATATTTATTTTATTTATTACACGCAAGCACTACGACTTCTCATGTGATAGAGACATATCGTTTGTCGGGTTTACCTATGTTGTCAAAGTTAAAAGGGTAAAAGTGACCCAGGACTTTTAAAATAAAAGGGAGAGGTTTGCAACAAATTCGCAACGTATAACAAAACAAAACCTAACTTATGTAGGTACTTTAAAGGAAAGACGTACTTTTCTCTGGACATCATTCTCCTTGCCTTGTAATAATTTTTCTGCGGTTACGATCTTGTTCCCCAAGGCGCAACTCATGAACTCAGAGCGTCCGGAAGGCAGTAACTTTGGGGGGCCATGCGTTCCCGGATCTAGTTTTCCTACAGACTGAATATTTAATAGTGAAAACAGATTGTTGACGTCATAACTTCATAACGGTTTCCGCCGTACTCTTAGAAGAGATCTTCGTTGAGAGTTGACTCGTCTATAACACATCGTCTAAAGCGCCCAGCGAAGTCTTAAAATTGCTTCACATGATTTCCAATTATTGAGGAGTTCAACAATTGGAAAAGTTTAGTAGACTCGGCATGACCCTTTGTTTTGTAAAACAGTTCTACTCTGAGTACTTTCCAGTAAAATGAACGATTTTCTGTAGTATTTAGTAATTCTAACTCTTATAGCTGACTTGGCCACAAGTAAAGCATTGAATGTCGTTTGCATTGTCTTTTGAACCTTTATGTACTTTTAAATATACATTTTTACTCATTGATATTAAAATTACCAGTACGTTTAGCACGAGTTTACAAGTTACGTAAGCTATGATAGTTTCGAGGGCTCGCTAAATTTATAGTTTTTATATAAATCGGTAGTACGTGTGAACAGGGAGCCCACCGCGTTTTTGGGGAACAGGAGCCCACCGAGTTTTCAAAATTATTTCACAGCGTTGCATGACCCAATAGCTGGCTCCTATCTGGCTCAGCGTATTAGCGTATTTTTTTTATCATCAATAAACCTACGTTTGACCACGATCTCGCCTGATGTTAAGCGACGATGTGGCCGACGATGGGGCACGCAGGTCTAGAAGACACCTCTTTACTCGAGACTTGAAGAGACCTAGATTGAAGTTTTCAGGAAAGATAGACGACGGCAAAGCATTCTAATCCTTGGCTGTACGCATTATAAATGTGGAAGCAAAGCGCTTTGTTCGTAAGGGTGGTAGGTCGACAAGGTATGGATGGTATTGAGCGGTACGTCTGCTTGTCCTGTTGTGAAAAGGAGATAATGGAATCAGATCATGTAAGTCCTGGGCACATTCTCCGAAATGTTTCCTATAAAAGATCGAAAGGCAAGCAACTACGACGGTGCTCGAGACTCTGGAACTTAGTCTCAGCGTTAAGCTGTTCACCCATCATCCTCAATGCTTTACGCTCGATCGAGTCCAAGGCAGCCAGCTGGTGTTTGGCTGAACCATCCCATAGATGACAGCAATACTCCATACCCGAGCGGACTTGAGCTTTGTATAAGGTGGAAAGCTGTCTAGGTGTGAAGTATCGCCTCACCTTGTTGAGGATGCCAAGCTTCATGGCAGCAGTTTTGGCCTTGGACTCGATATAGGAGCCAAAATTGAGAGTCCGTGTAAGTGAAACTCCCAAGAGTTACCGGTACATTTCGGAAAACCGGGACTTGGAGAAACTCACCGCCGAGAAACCAATCGCCGAAAAGAGACAAGCTTGCGTTTTGGATGCGTTGAATTTAACCAGATTGGAATCGCCCCAATCGGACACGATCTGGAGAGTCAAATTCAGACGCATAAGCATCTCGTCTCTGAGTTTCTGAATTTCAGTTTTACTGGCTCGTGCGTTTGCAAAGTATCTCTCCACAACAGTACTGTCGTCTGCATACCCAATGATTCCGGGCATAAGCAGATCGTTAATGTAATGATCTGGATCAGTTGAGCTATCTATAGATAGTTTTAAACGGTCCTTAGATAGCTCAACTGTTTCACGTGTATTATATATTATTGTATATTATTTTGTAATTATTTCTGTAAAAAAATGTACGAGTTAATGTTTTTGAATGAAGTTTGCACGATATCGTCCATCGACTAGCCCTTTTGAACTAACGTTATGCTATATACTAAAGGGTCTTCCAATAGGCACGTCCGAACTTTGACAGTTGGTAGCGGCCATCTTGTTGAAGCTACATCTGTCAAATTGGTTGTAATTTATTCATTCTGTTTTGCCAAATCATCATGGATAGCTATAGCATTCAACAACACGTGCAAATGATAAAATTGTTTTATCAAAATGAGTGTTCTGTTCGGGCAACGCACCGCGCGCTTCGCCCATTTTACCATAATGGCATAATGGCATCACTACATCTTTCAAATAAATAAATAATTTCGATAATATATCACACACACTTAGTTTTATTTAAATTTAAAGATAGGACACGCTTAATGAAAGACCCTATATATACAGCACGTTCCAGTAAAATATTTTAAAATGTTCGTTCATGAAATAAGTTTCGTAAACGCCATAGAATATTTATGAATTAATTAATTATTCTTATGTTACTCTTTTGTTGGCAACTGAACAAATGATTGCATAATTTTGTTTTAACTGGCCTGTCAGCAGTGTCAGCTCAGTTGCAATATTTACTTCTTTATTTATTTATCATAATAAGTACGAGTATGTCAGTTTGTATTTTTTTTGTAAAAGATGTATTGTGGTAAGTAATTACGTACGTTAAACGTAATAAAGCTTTTCCTTAAACCATTACGTAAACCATTGCAATAAAGTATTATAAACTGTGATGTTGCTAGGAACTTTTTTTTTGTGAATTATCCGACGGTCAAAGTCAAAGTCAAAGTTAAAAGATACTTTATTCAATACTCAAGGATCACTTTGAAACGTCATACATACCAGGTGAATTTAGGTGCCAATTCATCCTAACCCTATCCCGAGATGAACTGGCAAGAAACTCGCCTTGGTCCTAGCGCTTTCTTACTTGATCCATCTTATAACTACCTTAACTACAAAATACTAATACAAGAGAGTTTATAAATTTCAAGTGTGTCGGTTAACTGTCTGACGGCGGAGCGACATGAGGCCATGCATGCTTATCAGGTTCTTACACTAGGCAGAGCTTGTATCGTGGATACTAAGATATGTTTGACAACTGCAAGATTATTTTAAGCAGATGACATCATCATCTCACCTGAAAACCGTCATCTACGTTTAATATTTATCTCACTTTCAGAGCATCAGCTTCCTTGTCGGTCCATGTCATGGCCGACCTCCGTGGTCTATATTAACACTATCCAGTACCTATAATAGCAGTATAAACAATGTCTTGACATGCAAGACACATTTAGCCTCAAGGTCTTCCTAATCTCCTCAGTCGTTCTAACTTCTGCAACTATCCGAGATACAAATTGCTTAGAGAATTTACGAGGAACCTTCCATCAAAGAACACTTTAATTTGACGAACTTCAAATGTTTGGGACTTTACTACTGTGTTGACCGTACTTTAGAAAAGAGATATAATGAATAGGCTATAGAACAGTCGATATAATAGGTTGAACATGTTGAGCAGCGCAGGGGGCAATCATTCATTGTTTGTACAACAATGAATTTTGTTTAGGATCTGCGTTTTTAACTGACTTAAAAAAAATGAGGAGGTTCTCAATTCGTTTTATTTTTTGTTCGATTCCGATTGGTCCCATATAAATTTCATCAAAATCGTTTCAATAGTTTGGTTTTTAAATCAAACTAGCTGGAAATATGTCATCCAAGTAAACAAAATTTCATGTTTTCATTAAAATGAAGTTGGTTTTCTTTTTAGTTATTAAAACGTAATTAAGTGATACTAATAGTTCCTAAAATACTGAGTCTCTTTAATAATAATAATAAATAATTGTTGGGCATTTTTATACGTAGCGCTTTTTCGTAGACAATATTCGTAGACCGTGCGTAGAGTGTCTACGAAAAGGCACTACGTATAAAAAAAACCGAAACATCAGAGTCCATAGTCTTCATAACAAGTTATAAAGAGTCTGAAAGGTGCGCTTCACATTCCTGCCAACGTTACTTTTTTTTTAATACAGCTATGATATAAAGCTTACAGTAAAAACCATAGTGCTATCTATCTTAAATTAAATGGGCACGCGGTGGTGGCATGCAAACAGAGGATAGCAACGTCTGCCACATCGTTGTCGGGAGCATAAAGTAGCAACATGCACGAGAATAGCCAAATACAGCCAAATAGAGTATAGAAGCTCTATTCGTAAATTTTCGCCCATGTTCATGTGATCTCCATTTTGTGTCGGTATTTCGTGCCCGAATCAAAGGGTGTAGTTTTGTGTCGACGATAATTCCTTCACATTCCAGCCGCCATTAGTCTGCCACGTCCCTGGACGTCCATGGACGACTGCACGAGCGAGAATGTGGAAAGCCGCTTTCGGTCTCGTCCAGTCTCAGCTAGATCTCTCGACGAGAATGTGGAGCGCTTTTTAGGTAATAATAAGACAATGCATAGATCATAAAATTGCTTACGCACGGGGTTGTGTATTTTGTGATTATGTATTTATCTTCATAACATGACTCTGATATCACCTACTTGTTTATATCCCTATCTTCAGCTTACAACATCTAGATTGTAATCTACTTAAAACCTAGACCCCTTATCTTATTAGCCTACTAGCGTGTGCCCACGGTTTCGCACGGGTTGTACTCGTACCTACATTAAAAGTAACCTATATGCTGTTCTACACCAGACTACAACTATACCAGAACACATGCACTGCGTACTTCAGGTATGAAGTTACAAGTACATCGGCGGGCCCACCTTGGTGGGTAGTTACACGATAAAAAGAGATACACTATATATATATATAGGTATATAATATGAGGCATTCAGTGCTTGTGCGAGCTGAATTTGCGTTGAGAACGTTGTTGCGTCGTTACAAAAGTCGATATTTATATAAAAACTTTCGTGGAATCCGCTTTCCGTACTTGTAGTAATCATTATTCTGTGTCTGTATGATCAATGCAATCCATCGTCTATTACGTAACTCGCTACAGATAGCAATAGTCGTGAATTGCTTGATCTAAAATATAAACTAGCTAAGATTGCCTAAAACACTATCAATCTTATTTTGATTGCATCAAAGTATAAATTAAATTTCATTTTTATTCATCTTCTTCGTTTACGGCATGTGCTATAATGATGTCATTTTGCTAATGTTAAGTGTTTAGATTGTTTATAAGATTAATTTTGACCGTTTTGCGAAGCAAGCATTGTGCTCTTACATTGTCTATTTTTCTCGTTCCGGTTTTATTAGTAATTTTCGTTTTGTTATTTAAATAGAGCTAGAGTTGTGAAGCTATCTAATATATTCTAATTATTCACACCCGAGTCAGGGTGTGAATAATTGGAATAAAAGCTTTTTTGTATGTAATTCGAGCAAAAAATAATTATTTTATATGAAAGACCAGTTTAAATAATACAAATAACGAAAGACAAGATACGACTTTGTGACATCATACATTGTGACATCATACTAGACAATATAAACACTTGACATTGGCAAAATTGACATTATTATGACACAGGCCATTACCGAAGAAGAAGATTGTTTCTAGTAACGTCACAAATTCGTATGTCATTGTTCGTCATTAGTTATTTAATAAAAAATGGTTTCTTTTTATAAAATAACTACGGATTATTTTTGCTCACATCATAAAGATACACTTTTTTTCCAATTATTCACACCCGGGTCAATACTCGAGATTTATTTGAATAAGATAACCAAAAATACAAATGAAACTCGAAATAACTCGGAAAAATAATTACTTCGCAAAACAGCCAATAATAATCGATTATATTTTTAAACACCACTATTTAAATTTATGTGATTGACGTGTGACTGCCGTGGTAGAGTTATTGACTCGATTTATTTGAATAAAATTACCAAATTACAAATAAAACCCAAAATAGCCCGGGAAAAATTAATACAATATGTAAGAGCGCAATGTTTACTTCGCAAAACGGCCAAAATAATCGATTACATTTTTAAACGACATTATTTAAATTTACTAAATTGATGTGAGGCTGCCGTGGTTTAGCTCATTTTAGTCATAACGTAAAGAGGTATTGATTTTGCGAAGGCTGGAAATCCTAGGAAAATAAATTTAATAAAAGAAGAAAATATCAATTTTATCTTATTTTAAAACTGTCATTTAAATAATTTACTCTAATTTGGACTTGCAAAATAAACAAAAGAAACAATAGAATCACCTGCAATATCTCTGCCGAACACGTTTTTTCGCTTTAAGTTGAGCGACAGGCGATTAATAAACTTCCGATATTCTGCTATATCAATTTATATCCACCCCAATGTTGTCTGGCAGAGATCGCTATCTAGCGATAAGACCTCCAATTGTACTACTCTATAGCTAAACAGTGTTTCTGTATCTGTATTCTGTATTCTGTATCTGTACTGTATCTTATGTATATATCAAATGTATTTGTGGTGTATGGTATATTTTCTATTCTATTATATTCCGTAATAAGAGTAATTATGGCGACTTGCGACTTATTTTGCAGTTATTGCTGTCGCTAACTGCTTCTTTACGTAATAACCCTACCTTTTAGTCGTCAAGTTGTGATGGACTCACAAATAAAACTGAATGAATTAATGAATGAACTAATGAATGAGTGAATAATTGAATTAATGAACCTTATTGTAAAACTAGCACTAACATAAACTAATTTAAAACTAGTACATAGGTAATCAATTTTATAACTAAGAATAAACCCACGAGACCCCTAGTTTATCTTTGAATCTGTGGTACTAAACATAACCTCAACATTAAATCAATCAAATAAACGTCAAACAATATCCGTTGTTTGGATTTATTCCTTTGTTGTTTTTTCGGTTTGCGTTTCAAAAATGGTTGATAACAACGATCTGATGGATTTAGAAGATCTAGGTGCTTTGGATATGCTGGAGACATTCCGTCGGCAACATTATCGGACACGATAGGTATCCCATTTCAATTACATGACGAAGATTTTAGTTTGAAATATAGGTTTGAATCCCCCACAACTCTGCAAGAACAAAACTACAATTGATGCCACATCCGTACCCGGAACACCGTGGAAAGATGTTTTGGTCTATGGAAACAGGTTTCGCTGCCTATTAAGAGGCATGTTTGGGGATATTGAAACAATTAAAAAAACAATTGTTGCATGTGCCATGCTTCACAATATTGCTATTGATATGAGGGAAGACCTGTTTCCCGGTGAGAAGAATAGCAATGACCAAACATCACGGGAACCATTAGAAATACAGAGATATATGCCTAACACCATAAGGGGAAATATTAGGAGAAGGCAGTTTATTGAAACTCTTTTTTAATAATAGTATATAATATTTCTTACAATATTTATCTATAGCCGTATGAAGGTAGGCTAGGAACTTATATTATACAATGTATTCTATATTTTATGTATTTTTTTGTACTGTAATTCTAATAAAGCTATTTCCAGTTCAATTTTTTTTATTTTTTATTCTGCAATTTTTTTATTGTTTTCATGTTCAACTTCCATCATTTTGATTTGTTTGTTTTTGAACTCTTTATTACTTGTTATAATATTGTAGCGCATTTCTTCAGTTCTGTAAATAATAATTAATTACATAAAAATGTATGAAGATATACGACTATACACAAAAAGTAGGGTGGGCATCCACAAAAGCATTTGACCTGAAAGTTAAATTAAAAGGCCTAGGTGTACCAGTGGCTCATGCATGATTCATGATGATTAAATGGTGATCTACCTATTTAGATTTTGATATAGGAGTCCTTCCTTTTGGTGGCTGAGCTGCTTTTATCGATGGGGTGTTTGCTTGATGTCACTAAAAACAAAGAAAAATGTTTATTGGAATAACAATAAAAAACAGAATTAATTATTTTCTTCTCTCTCTGTATGTTTGTATGCTTGTTTGTTATGTTTCATGGGTGAGTGAATCTTGATGGAATTTGGTAAGGAGATATATATAGTATTCATATGTTTTTGTCCTCAATGATGATACAGCCCAGCTCATGGCTAGGTCCAGTAGTTGATACTCTTGTTGTGGTAGGGATCGGCAGCTAAAATATTTAGGTAAGTAAATAAATAAAAGATAGCTGAGATTACTAACAGTATATAAATATTGATTTCATGATGCCTCAAATAGGCAAAATGTCAGAAATTGTTTATACCACTAGTACTGCATCACTGTTATAGTCATTTATTTCTACGACAAAGTCGTGAGGAGCAATAGCCATTACAGCCAGATCCTCGGGAGATGGTGATGGTGGCTTTTCACCACCACCTGCGGGCCTAGCACGGCACGAGGAGAAATAGTTTTCCACCTTTTTATCCACCTGTCAGTGGAAATACACCACCACATGTCCACCACATGTGGATAAAAACGGGGGAAAGACTATTTCTCCTCGTGCCGTGCTAGGCCCGCTGTATGTGATTGTTCTCTCCTATGGCTTGATAAATTTGCCTTTGCCGACAACTTCATTCTCTGCCATGCTAGTCTAATGTCTTTTTCACCACGGTTTCTACCAGTTCACATAATCTAAAAAAATAAGCATGAAATGAATATCGCATCACACAGGATATAAAAATGTAAATATTTACAATAACAAAAACGAGTATGTAGGTAGGTAAGTACTTAAATAAAAAGTACTTATGTACCTACCTACTTACTAATTACTTAGGTACTTGATTGTTATATTTTTCCATTCTTTCATTCATTCTTTTATTTTTAACATCCATCTTTTCGAAATGTTTTGGATTCGTTTAAATAAACTCTTGCTGAGCAGACAATTTTTATCTTCTTCTTCATTGTTTATGGCATGTGACATAATAATGCCAATTTTGCCAGTGTCAAGTGTTTATGTTTGTTTATGGTCAATTTGTTTAATAAAGTCTTAGTCGATGGTCAATTGTCAATTTTAGACGTCACGCGGAATGGCGTCTACAATTTTCTTGGGATTCCTCGTCGTTCACACACATTTAATTCAATTCTCCATACCCGTCCTGTAGTCACAATTTATTCATTAACATTCCGCCATTATTACTGAATAAAACATGCAATAAAACGAATAAAACAATATTAAATTAGCAGAGCCGTGCTACTTCATGAAATGACAAACGAAGAATCAACAATTTTTATCAAACTTGCCGCGCTAGTATATCGACTTATCAGACAGAGACAGATGACAGTTTTTCATTTTATTTTTTAAATCTGTCTGCGTTACTGTCAGTGTAAGTGTCAGTATCACGTAAAATGGTGTTATATAGAACGAGAGCATAGACCATGCAATACGTTTTCATTCAGACGGCGCAATTTTACTACCTTATCTGTGGATAGTAAATAAACCATGGTCTTTCTTCTTGTACTAGCTGGTCTTTGGTTAGTACTACGTTTTGTAATAAGAACACATTTTGATACTCGGACCAACTTTGTTACCGCAACAAACCTAGACTAGAAGGTCTTGGTTTAAACCTAGACTATTGTATTTTTTTGTAATAAGACCGACTAAGTTTCATTTAAAATCTACTTTTAAAACCAACGGAAGATAATTTTGCTCTGATGCAAACCCACATCTTGGGCTACCTTTTCCGGAGTTGGATCCTTGCCAAACACTAATCTGATAATATACTTAGAACGTGAGCAGCTCATATTTTAAACCTTTCTAAGTCTTCTAACCTGCGTTATCCGAGCAGGCGACTAGATTTACTTGGTCCTTACATTACCTACTTCTTTAGGTAACAAGGTTACATAGTACTATTTTCTGCATATACAAGACCCCTTGCCGTGTGTCTGTCTGCGATAAACTCAAAAGCTATGGAACGGATTTTCATACTATTTTCACCAATGAACGGAGTTATTCATGAAGAAGGATTAGGTGTATAACGTAACGTAGGTGTATAATGTACTCGTGCCAATAATGTACTCGGGTGCTAGTGTAGTATAATTACGAAAGTTTATGTGAATGTTTGAATTTTTGTATAATACTTATAATATAATATAGCCGGACATTTCACACAGCGTCATCTAAACCCAAATTAAGAAAAACTTGTGTTATGGGTACCACATGACTGATATACTACTTATATATATATATATTGTAAATATATACAGATTATATTAATACATCGGTCATGTGGTCATAACACAAGCTCTGCTTACTTTGGGGCCAGATGATGGGGTGTGAAATGTCCGGGATTATTTATTTAATTTTAAATAGAAAAACACCCAGACACGAGACAAATACTTACAGATCACACAACCTGTTGCCCCGCGGCGGAAATCGAACCCGCAACCTAGATGTTGTATGTTTGTTTGTAGCTCTATCACATCGTAATGGCTGAACAGATTTGCATGAAACTTTGAATAGATGTAGTCTGTGATTTAGAATACTGTATAGAATACTTATTATGCAGGTAACACGCGGTAACATGCATTTGAAACCGCGGGCGGCAGCTAATAAGTATCTATATCGTCATTGGTTATTAATTATCATAATCAGATAGCAGACTGACAAAAAGATAAAATCAATGTAACTAGTGAGACAAAAATTATTCGACTAATTGGATTTTTTTCCCACTAGTTACATTGAGAGGTCTATTGGTGGAACTAGTAGGTTAAACTTTTTTGTTCCAAGTTCATTAACCATATTATGTATGTATTACTTATTTAGTATTGACAGAACTAGTGAGATATTTGTTGTTATTTGTTGATAAGATTGTAATGTCCTGTCTAGTCACTAGACGGGACATTACCTACCTACCTATAGTAATAATAATAATAATACCGAACACTTCATTTGGTCCCAAAGCAAGCAGAGCTTGTGTTATGGGAACCACATGACTGATATAAATACTACTTATATACTCTTTTTTTTGTAAAAACATATATAATATACATAGAAAGTTAAAGAACAACCGAATTTCTTTACAAGAGCTCGTGACATATATCATACACATCGTAAGAAACCCTGAGAAAATTGTTCTATCAAGAATGAGAGAGTAAAAAGTTTGTTTCGCATTTATAATATACTAGCTGCTGCCCAAGGCTTTGCATGCGTGGTACCTACATAAAATGTAACCTATGTCCTTTCTCAGGCTTTAGACTATCTGTGTACCAAATTTCATTTAAATCGGTTCTGTGGTTTTGGCGTGAAAGCGAGACAGACAGACAGACAGACAGAGTTACTTTCGCATTTATAATATTAGTAAGGATTTATAATAGATGGGACTTTGGAGAAGGACATAGGCTACTTTTTTTGTAGGTACCACGAGCGCGAAGCCGCAGGTAGCACCTAGTTATCTATAAAATTAGATTTTTCCACAGGCCTGAACGCAAAAAGAAAGAAGATATAGGCCCGTGGTCTGGAAGGTTGGTTGTTTTTCATGAAATCAAATACCTTGTGTCCGTATGCGCAGAAAATTAGATTTTCAAAGAAGGTTCACATCAAAGAGTTTAACGTGCACTCATTATAATCGAATTTTGAACCTTTTTGTAAGGCACTGAAAACGATAACATAAGACTTTATTATAGTGGAAAGAGTATAGATTAAAAATACATAGAGATTCATTAACTGTTTTCGTTATTCATATATAATTATCATTCCTCCAGATGCAGATATTCCTCGTCATTTTTCTTTTATATGTTTATCTTGAGTTTTTTTTTTATAAATGTAAAAAAATACTGTAATTTCTCTATGAGGCCATGATTTCTTCAAATTATAATCGACTACCAATGAAATATTAAAATCTGCTGGTAAGAAACATCTGTTAGTTAATTTCTCCACAAAAGCCGGAACGGGCCGTTTCCTTTCTCAAAAAATACGACGTAAAACAAGTGTTTTTTAGTTATAAGTTTTATTGTAAGTACCTATTATCAAATAAAACAAAATGTTTATATCACTCGCGGCATAATATGCTCGGTAGTTATCATATTGGATCAAAACTAATTATAAAATTAGACTAATCAAAAAAAGATAATATTTTCCTGTTCTGTGACATCGATGGTTATGCAAGTTAACATACAAACGATGTCGGTAGTTATATCGGTAGTACATAGATTATTGTGTTGGGCAAATAGGTTACCGTCTCAGCATAATGCTGCACCAGATCAATAGGATGCAGGGCTGATTTTCGGACGATTAAACAAGATTAATAAATCTTTTGATGTTTTTTGAAGTGAAAACTTCTTTTAGCGCGGTACGCATATTTTTAGATGCGGTAAAATCTATGGATTCGCGACACCGTTACCGTCTGGGGCGAGACGCAGCCGGCTGTCGCACTCGCCCCATTTGATTATAAACCTTAATTCACATGTTTACAGTCTACTTTAGTATGGAGAAGTTTACTAAGTTAGGTTCTTTGATATATTATCTACATTCTGAACAAAAAATATTGCATCATCTGTATTCGTTCAGTATTTGATTGGCAGTCGCCATAATTACTGATTTTGAAGTGATTTATTACTAAACTCTAACGCGCCAAAATAAGTTTTCACTTCTGTCGGCACGCCCGGAGTGCAACCCGATTTTTTTTAAATTATAGATAGACCTACGTTTGACCACGAACTCGTCCAATGTTAAGCGACTATATGGCCGATGACGGGGCACGCAGGTCTAGAAGATACCTATTTACTCTTAATAAAATAAAAAAATAGAAAATCGTTTATTGCCTTAGTAGATAGGTAGAAATTAGGTAAATATTCTAAATATCTTAAAAACGCAAGGTTTACTAAGGTCAATGGGTGCAAATTCAGCATCTGCTGTTAATAGGTAGGTAGTACATAGGTATTCCTACCTACACAGCACTGTTTCCCAATTTGCACCACTCGGATAGTTCTTAACCGAGAGTTAAGGACAACAGATTTAAAAGGGTACATTTATGTGTGTTGTAATTAGATCTGTTAAATTACATTTAATTAGGGTGTGTGTCTGTGTTGCGTGTGAGTGCGTGTGTGTGTGTGAGGGTGTGTGAGTTCAAAAAACACACCCTCCCAATTTACTACCGAAAAACATCATTTTAGACTTGGAGGGATTAAGAACAAGAGAGTTTTTACTTGGAGTTACTTGTAGGCCATGTAAAAATATTATTCAGATCTTTATTAACTTGAATCAGAGCCTCCGTAGTGATTCTGGGGCAAAATTATGGTAAATCTGAGTATCATCTGCATACAGATGGTACTTACATACGTCAATATGATTAGGCATATCAGCAGTGAAAATTGAGAAGAGGACCGGGCGTAAAATTGAACCCTGAGGAGTGCCTCTTGGAACTTTCCTTATATTCGAGGAGACTTTTGTACCATCGTGGTTTTCCAGCTCTACATATTGATCTCTGTAGAAAGATACAACTTAAACCAGTTGAGGAGTCCCTAGAGAAGCCTTAGTAAGCTAGTTTAGCTAAGAGCATATCATGGTTTATACAATCAAACGCGCGGTAAAAATCTAGCAAAACCAGCACCGAGTCCGTGTCCTGAGTCCGAGGCAGCAATTAAGTCATTGGTGTGCCGAAAAAGAGCCGTCTCAGTTGTTGGTAATTAACGGAAATGTTTCTGGTAGAGTGAGCCTTTACATTTCTGCGTTCAAATTGTCATACCCGGATGCATTAATATCCATACCCAAAATAATTTTACTTACAATTTCTTCTGATACTGTATGCAATGTGAAAATTCTACTTGTTTTTTTATTAGATTTAAGGAAAGAATATACGTATAGATCATAGTATAACTGGCCATTGCCAGGTATGTTTCAAAAATGATTATTAATTAAGTTAGGGTCCATCAAATGATCAGGTATAGAAGCCACAGTATTATTAAATGTTTTGATTTCTTTTAATTATTTAAAATTCCACATTATTTTTGGCTATCTTATATTTTTATTTGTGCGATGCGCAAATAATGATGTCTTTTCTCTATGCAATACTGCGGTGACTAAGGTTTTTAAGCTTTTGTAATAATTTAAGGACGACTGCGTTTTTTTAGCATTTGATTTAACAAGCACTCTATCTCTCAGGCGCATCATGAGTCTCACTATATCAGTTATCCAAGGCTTAGGATATTCTAGCATCTTTTTCCGTTTCAGAGGGGCGTGGATATCAAATAGAACGTCTTTAGTGTATAAATATATGAAAATATATGACCACCATATGAATTTCAGATCATAGTCGAACCGCTCAGGACTTATATCGGCTATAGATCAAGCCTCTACTTAGCACGGTTAAGTTTTATTTTTTTTGATGTTAAAATCGGCTAGAATCATGGCGTGGTCACATAAGTTCTTATTCGGTAGTACAGTTACTTTTCTACATTCGGGTATGTTTGTAATGACCAGATCAATGAGATATACAACTTTCAGTTGTATCTGTTACTCTGGTAGCTTCCCCAACGAGCTGAAATTAGACAGTTCGCGAGCACTGGGAAAGCACTAGGAAGGCTCTAACAAATTTATATTAAAATCTGTCAGTACACAGATATAATCACAGTGTAAAAACGTTGCCAAAGATACGCTTAGTGAGTCCAATGCTTGTGTTACTTTAACGTTCTTCTGAATGCAGTACCTATCGCCATTCGAGCGCCTGAAAGTGTTAACTCAAGCCACAGCTGTTCTAATTCTGATTCAGGATGGCCAAGAACTCTAGCGCGGATGCCCTTTTTTATATAGAACCTTACACCTCCACCCGTTTTATTACGCGGCTTGAGTTTAAGCGCATAGCCGGGTAGGACCATCAAATTATCTTTGATCCATGTTTCATTTAGGGCTAGAATGTCAGGTTTATGGGTCACCACGCACACTTACAGCTCATCCCTACCCGGAATTAAGGGATCGTTAATATTTAAAAGTCCGAGAATTCATTGTTTTTTAGCCGTGTTATCCATTGTTATACGTAGTTTTACATATACAGATGCATAAAAGAATAAATGTTACTGTGAGTTATGTTTGCCTCTAGGTACATATGAATGTGTATTGTGGTATGGGTGTATGTGTTTGTGTATATTAAAGTGTTTTTTGAGTGTGTAGGAATATAAGTGTGGTGCACCTTTGTGGGTATGATGGAATAAATGAGCCTAATGGTTACAAACGTAGGTACTGTTAAATATTATAACAAATACTAAAATAATGCTAGTATACGATACTATACTGAGACCAAGACACGATAACTCTATTCTATTGATAATACAGTTACAGAAACTCACACTAAAGTTGTCACGCATCGTTGAGTATGACATCAGTACGCGACGCGACGGTGGCAACTTTTGAGCCACATTTATGCTAGTTAGTGATGCTGCTACATACGTGACTTGAAAATCCTATTGAAGTCATCTGCATGGCGAACGCGAAACGCAGGCTTCTTGTCCTCTTCTCTGACTAGGATTTTTCCATCTCTCGTCCATGAAAATCTCCACGAATGCTGTTTACATAGTCTCTTGACTTGAAGAGACACAAATTGTAGTTTTCAGGAAAGACAGACGACGGCAAAGCATTCCAATCCTTGGCTGTACGCATTATAATTGTGGAAGCAAAGCGCTTTGTTCGTAAGGGTGGTAGACTGACAAGGTATGGATGGTATTGAGCGGTGCGTCTGCTTGTCCTGTTGTAAAAACCTTCTCGTACTTACCTCATTCCAAATGTGCTTTTTAACCCAGAGGACTATTGTTTTGATGTCTGTCTGTATAGATTAAAACTTTGTTTCCTCGACAGAATAGCGTATATAATAATTAATTAGTATGAAATTGCCGTTATGTGCTAAAAAAATCAATCTATTGTTTTTCTTAGATTTTGTATATATATTTAATCAAATATTCCCTGATTATCTATACATTTTTCATAGGAAGATCGTTTAAATCGAATAAACGTTTGCGATATAATAGATACCTGGATTCAACTAATAGTGGGAAGGCATTCTGTATTGCTTCCAGAAAAAAAAAATAACTAAGTAAAAATAATAACCAGTGAATTAAGGTATGCGACTTGAGGTAAGCGACCACCAAACAGTTACCATAACCTTTCTATGGGTCAGCATCGCTTTATAACATTGTTGCGGCTTTTGACCTGTAGGGCGATCGCGCTATTTGTCAACGTAATTGCCATTGAACTGATTGGTTTTGGCAAAGGTTTGGATATGGTTAATCTGAATGTCAAAATGCTACCTCGCTATTCTTCCTGAACGATTTTATCGTTGATTTTACCAATCCAACAAATTTATATATAGAACTAGCTAGTATTACTCTATGCACAAACTACTAGGATGTACTAAATAAAAAAAAACTATTCTCAAAAATAACGCGATCCCGCAATGTTTGATCAACGTATAATCCAAGTTAGAGCTAAATCGTTTCCGTTATAGTGATTAGCCCGGTACGAAATATGTCAACAATAACGATTTGACCTTGGTTTAGCTTTGGTTCAATTACAAAATGATCGCGGTCGGCCCCCTGGGGTCAGCAATTCGTTGCTCGCCTACGATTATCGTAAAGCATCAATTTTTCTAAGCCTTTTCTTCTAAGTATCATTACTCATCAGGTTTTTTTTATGTTACTAATTTTGTGCAAATGGGTCAATATTGTGGGTAAAATAACGTCAAACCATGCTGCTGATTCAATGGTAGTGTGCTACGGGTCGGCTTCTATCACATTAGTGGCTTGATTTCCACGTGGTTCATACTTCAAGTCGAAGTTTCAACCACTCAAGCGATTAAACCGAAAACACACCGTGCGATTATTAGTCGTGTTCTCTAAAATCAGCGTTGATGTTGTGAGTAAAATCTGCGGAACGTTGGAACTCTTATTAAAAAAATACTTTACATTTCGATGTACGTATAGTAAAAAACAATTGAAAGCTAAACTATCACACGTGTTGTTTTTTTTTATTTACAAACGGTGTGTGAAATAAGTTACACTTTGAAATATCACACCATGTGTGATTCATTTTAATTCAATGTACTGAAAAAAAAAACAACACATGTGATGGGTAGTTTAGCTTTTGTAAATACATTCATATTATTATTTTACGACCTCTGTGACGCAGTGGGCCAAGGTCTGGCTGAGACGCAAAAGGTTGCGGGTTCGATTCCCCGCGCGGGACAAATGTTTGTATGATCTGCAAATATTCATTTCGGGTCTGGGGGTTTCTGTGTATTAAATGTATGTATTTACAAAAAAAAAAGTATATAAGTAGTATATTAGTCATGTGGTACCCATAACACAAGCTCTGCTTACTTTGGGGCCAGATGGTGTTGTGTGAAATGTCCGACTTTATTTATTTATTATACATAGAAACACCCAGACCCGAGACAAATATTTCCAGCTTATACAAGCATTTATCCCGCGGCGGGAATCAAACCCGCAACTTTCTGCGTCTCAGACGGACTGCGCCACAAAGGTCGAATGTTTTTTCTTCGAGGGAATCGAATCCAAAACCTTTGGCTCCTATCTGGCCCAGCGTATTAGCATTGCCGTTCAATGTGGTAATGCCGCCAGTATCTTGGGAGCGCTGCCGTGTGGCAGTGATCTGGATCAGTTCAGCTATCTATAGATCATTTTAAACGGTCTTTAAATAGCTCAACTGTTTCACGTGTATTTTATATTATTGTATATTATTTTGTACATTTCTGTAATTATTTTTGCAGATGGCAGTGTTACTACCAACTGAGATGTAAGGCCAGTGACAGTTCAATATTAAGTACATTAAGTACAAATTCTTTTCATTGTATTTGGTTAAATGTAATGTTTTAAACATTGCAACAAAATTCCAAGAAGCTATATTAAAAGCGTCGGAAACAAATAAAGGTTGAAAGATATCACATTGCATGTTGCCATTGTAACTTCACTTCCGAGAACCAAATGATCCATTTATAAAAATAGGCATTTATAAACAAACGGACTCGAAACATAACAGGGAATTATTTGTTGTAACTCAATTTACAATGTTTTCTTTGAACGTTCAAGAAGGAAATACATTATATCGTGTGATAAGAACGTGTGGTACTGGTATTGCATGCATTATAGGTTTCGGTAACCACATACCATCAGGTGGGCCGTGTGTTTGTTTGCTGGCTCTGTTGTATAAAAATAATAATATCAAACCTCTGCCCTCAGACAGGTAACCGACATATTTGAAATATACAAAAAAAAAAATACAAAAATACAAAATGTTTCATTTCTGTAACTTAAGTAACATAGTTTATCAGTATTGGATACCTCCTTTTAAGTATAAAATACCTGTATTAGGAGAATATCGCTCTTCTTAATTGTGGTTTATAGCTATTATATTGCTGTAACATACATTAAAACATATACTTAACTACTTATATTAAATAACATTCATGTGAATTTTTGAGGGTAGATTTGAGACAGTTATCAAAGTCAGTTGTGAATGTTGAAGTTCAGCGCGAGTGCTGTGGTGAGGTGTAGGTAATTTTTGTGGGTAGAAAAATAATGTTGTGTAGTGTCACGAAGTGTCGATGTTGAATGATTGTTTGAGTAGGTGTAAGTTTTTGTAAGTAAGTATTGATGTATGGTCCAAGTGTAAAAGTTTCGTCTGATAACACCAGGCTAATGTGAGTCGGTGTATCAGTCGTAACCACTGGGTGTGGTGTGTCTGTGTGTATGAGTGTGTAGTGTGATGTGTGTGTGTGTGTGTGTGTGTATGTGTGTGTGTACAATGAATTATCTTATGCTGCTGCCGTAGAAGAGTTTCACAATGTATCTTCAAAGCCCAATGTCTGATCAACTGACAAGTTTGCATAAAGTTTTTTTTTTATAAATAATCCCGGACATTTCACACAACATCATCTAGCCCCAAAGTAAGAGAGCTTGTGTTATGGGTACCACATGACTGATATACTAACTTATATACTTTTTTTTTGTAAATACATACTTATTATACATAGAAACACATACCCGAGACAAATACTTGTAGATCATAAAAACATTTGTCTTGCGGCGGGAACCGAACCCGCAACCTTTTGCGTCTCAGGCGGATGTTCTCAAGTTTTTGCCTGAGATCACCAATACAATGATTTCGATACGATGTTACGATGTAACGATGTGATACGATGAGTTGTTTGTCGTTGAAGAGTTCTGTAGGGTATCTTCAATTTTTATTATGTTTTCCATCATCAGATACTCACTTAACTTATATGGGACAATTCACGAAGTAAATACTACAGGATAAAAAATGAATTATGAAAATCGGCTAATAATTGGCGTAGATATGAGGTAACATAAAAAAAAATCATACATATCCCTAAGAAGCCGCGGGCAGCAGCTAGTAAATATATATATATATATATATATATATATATATATATATATATATATATATATATATATTTACTCTGACGACCTCTGTGGCGCAGTGGGCTTAGGTCCGGCTGAGACAAAAAATTTGTCTCAGGTCTGGGTGTTTCTATGTATAATATGTATGTATTTACAAAAAGTATATAAGTAGTATATCAGTCATGTGGTACCCATAACACAAGCTCTGCTTACTTTGGGGCCAGATGATGCTGTGTAAAATGTCCGGTATTATTATTATTATTATATATATATTACAGCCGAATTGAGAACATCCGGCTTTTTTTGGAAGCTGGTTAAAAATATATATATGTATGTTAATCCTGGTCTACTTCTATATCTATACTAAGATATATGCAAATCTGTTCAGACGTTGAAGAAGCATTAAACTAACAGACACGCACGCACAAAATATCCCATATATAATGTTAGTTTCAACAACCGATTAACTCATTCACTGCCACCACGATTTTCTTGAAGTTTATCGAGATGCCACCGTATAAAACCGCGGACACGCTAGGCGTGCTCGCGGCATTGCTTAGAAAAACAGATTTTAGTAAGTAAATTTATTATAACGTAATTCAAGGTTCTCAAACTTTTTTTACTAAAATTCCCATGCATAAATGAATAAAGTTTTATTGTGAACTGTAACATTGGCATTGTTAACAGTGCAAGTACATTTTTTTTAATAATATATTGAGTGACAATCATATTTAAACATATTTTCAGTCTTATATGAGTGAATTCATCTAAATTATTAAACCGATAAAAAGCTTTGAACTGCAGAAAGTTTGTTTACGTTATTTATCTCGTATTATCGTAATGTTGGTTGATTGGCCTTACCTAATTACATAAGTATGAATATATTCAAATGAAATAAATTGATTTCTTATCTTTTTTTCAGAAAAGTTAAATTTGTACCGGAAACGGAAGATATTAATGATGACAAAATTTTTAGCGAGACAAACGAACATCAATTGATTTTTATATAATAGAGATAATTTTACTGTACGTGTGTATGTCACTGTGTGTGTATGTATAATTATATAAAGATATACATCGGATAGGTACGTTTTTTTTTCATTGATGGCGTATGGAGTTGTATAAGCGACTTCATATAAGTAGTATATCAGTCATGTGGTACCCATAACACAAGCTCTGCTTACTTTGGGGCCAGATGGTGCTGTGTGAAATGTCCGGCATTATTTATTTATTTATTATTTATTCATACATGACACAGTACTGTATACGGTAAAAACAACGGTTCGATAAATTATGACATTCCGTTTTGTCATCAAATACTGGTTAAAAATCTCATATCGCAAGCTTATAACTCTGAAATTAGCGAAGCATTTAAAAGAATAAAAAAGTTTGGAAACCTAAGGGTAGCTTCAGTAAGTGAACACACCTAGCGTGTTCTCGGCACTACAAAATACCTATTTTTCGTAAAAAAATCTAACTTGTTTTTTTAGGGAACCGCTTCAATATGCCATAGCCTATCCTTTAAAAATGATGCACTAAAAATTTGAACAGAAAATCTGGCCTAGTTTTGGAAATATAACCGAAACATTCAAAACACGCCTGGCGTGTTCTTGGCGTAGAGACTTAGATTAGCCTGAACACGCGAGGCGTGTCAGTGGCAGTGAATGTGTTAAACACACTTTGGGGTGGGTCATCTAGGGTGGGCCGGTTTTCTAACGATGTTTTCCATCATTATTTGAGAGATTCGGCATTGTACACTGGTGTTTGGTGAACAGGCTCGAATTCAAACCCAGGACCCGTTAGGATCAGTGAGAAAAGGTGTTTCCACCACACAACCCCTCCAATTCTCTCATTACATTATTACGTAAACTTATTTGATAACAAAGTGATCCGTGAACAAAGATTGGAGTTGTCAGGAACTTTTCCCATTAAAAACTAATTAATAAGACTTCCGGTATTCGATGTCGCCGTATCGTTTCCGTTTTAATTATTCGATTTATTCACAATTTGATGTGTCAAGTATAAGTTCTTTTTAGGGTTCGAAGTTCACAAGGAACTCTTATATAGTTTCGCCATGTCTGTCTGTTTAGAGCTCTTGCTCGCTGGTTATTAGTCAGTGTTGCCACATATAAAATATATGGACATAATTATGTTTTAAAAACTAAAAAGAAAACCGACTTCATCATCATAACATAGTATAAAACAAAGTCGCTTCCCGCTGTCTGTCTGTCCCTATGTATGCTTAAATCTCCAAAACTACGCAACGGATTTTGATGCGGCTTTTTTTAATAGATAGAGTGAGTCAAGAGGAAGGTTTGTAAGTATAATACATACATAATATAGTAGAGAAACAATGATAATTTTAGAGGTTAGCGTACATGGGTTCAACGTATTAGAACTACTGAGCTACAGCAACTCGTAGACTGGTCAGCTGGTGTTTGTATATAAACACGAAATAATGCTAGATCAGTCTAGATAATGCCAACTACTTACAAACTAGTTTTTTTTTATTATATATATATTATTATATATTATTTTTTTTATTATATAGTTCTTGTTATTGTCTCACTGACGCTTGACTTGTTGCTCTGTAAGTCAAAGCTTTTTTTCGCGCAGTTCGCTCTCCGTTAAACTCTGCGAGCTACTAATTATACATATTGTTTGCACATTGTTTGCAAGTAGGAACATTTTCTCAAAGTAAATGAAATGATAAATATTAATATGACACGACACAACACAAAATAAATCTAATAAATTGTTAATTCTGTTGCTAGCTTTGATATTAGAATTCAAATCATAGAGTGTACTTAACCACGCGAGATAATGATGTGATTGTAAAATCAATTAATGTAACTGATTTAAACAACAAAATTAGCAAATTCTATTGTAGCATAGATCGTAGGTATCTACGTAGTACCCTACTACTTAACTTAGGTACCTAACGAGTTGTTAGTTACCTAAGTTAAGTAGTAGGGTACTTACTAGTTACTACTAAGTAGTGAGTGACGCGCCTGAAGGCCTACTTGTAGCGCGCCAGGCCGTTCTATTTATTTCTGTTTTCTGTGGAATGCATCGTACGAACACAATTCGGGGAAGTCCCGCGATCAAAGTTTCTCAATGTTTTGTCCGTTTAGTTTTGCTTCCTTACATAACATTAGAAGTTAATTGTATTGTATTTAGATCTCTTTCTACGAATAAATTCTTGAGCTGATTATGAGTTTTGCATTCAATTTACAATCATGCGTAGCTGATAAAAGAAGAAAAAGAAGAAAATTCAATACAAAACTAAACTCATAATGAGCTATGTACGTACGTGAAGTCATGTGTACTTACAAATGACTTCACAGCGCACCCATTTAAGTTCATTTTTTTACAAATAAATAAATAATGTCGGACATTTCACACAGAATCATCTGGCCCAAAATAAGCAGAGCTTTTGTTATTGGTACCACGTGACTGATATATTACATATATTATATATATATATATATATATATATATATATATATATATATATATATATATATTATACATAGAAACACCCAGAGCCGAGACAAATACTTGCAGATCATACAAACATTTGTCCCGTGGCGGGAATCGAATCCGCAAGTAACCGTATATACTTATAATTGGCTTAAAAATACATATTAGGAGCCATAGACCAGACCATAGCCATACATGTTTTCTGTTCTATGGCTGGGGACTCTTTCCATCTCTCTGACACGACCGACGACGTATGGAAATAAAGCTTAAAATGCATAGATAGATACATCTACTGCAAATAGACTTCGGTCAATTTTATTATGAATATTACTTAAAATGAATAGGACTCAAGTATTTTATCAACACGAAAGAAAACATACTGTATTCATTATGTCTACCAACTGGAAAAGTTTGAAACACTTTTGCAATAACGCACCAGTTAAGTTTGTAGTGTGGTGCTAGAAATATCGTACTACAGACTGTAAATAGTGTTAATCGAATAAATATTAATCGAATAATAATATAAATTCGATTTTGCAAAGAAAATAATGTTCACTACGCTCGCCATTAGAGATATAGGACAGTCGGCCAAACATACGGTTTATCATTCAAAAGTTTTTTATTCTTCGTTTTAATTCTTCTTATAATTAGCGGTTTGTATCTACATATTAATTTATAGGTGCTTTAAGACTAGAAAGCATTTAACTACTTTCACAATGGTGTAACATGATTTAAATAAATATTTACAGGACAAAATTAAATACAAAAAACATATTTATATGTAATCATCTCCTAAGTTGAATTTCAATGAAATTAATTTCAAGGTTTTGTTGTATAATTATTTATTGTAATACTATGACGATGTTTCAAAGTTTTGAAATTAAATAAAAAATTATACATTCCAGTACAGACGAGTGTACTTACTTAGGTACATATTAAAGTTCTGAGAAGATTACAAGTTCTAGGCTCTTGTGCTCTTCTAAAATAGAAAGATTGTACGATAAAATTATCGATTTAGTGTACCGAGTTATAGATGAACGTAGTCCCATCACTAATAATAAGCCGTAAACCTATTTAACAGTGTACACTTGGATCGTAGATGCACTGTGCTTTTGTGTATTTTGTGTAAAATATCAATCCGTGAAAAAATCTAAAATGGAATCGAAAACAAACGAAGAGCTTGAAAAATACAACGAGGAAGTGAATGAGGTACTAAAAATACAGAAACGTAAGTTTCTATGTGCCATTGGGAAGGCTCAGCCGAGTCCAACAGAGGAAGAAGATGAAAGATTCCTACAAGATTGTTCAAGTAAGGCTGACAGTTTTATTAGTACTATAAGGAAGTCGCAAATACACGAGAATCTGCTTTGGAAAGACGAAATAGGTACTGAACGCGTAAAAAAAATATTAGAAGAACATCAGAAGTTCGACCTTGGACTTTACCTAGATTGCGCTAAGGCTATCTGCCTTTGGTACTCTGGCAAAATAAAGCAAGCCCCTAGTATCTACAAAGCTATTGTTTATGTGGTTACACATGCCAGGTCGTTCGGCGATCTCAATCAAAATATGTTTCAACTGGAAGATAAAGGCTCGATTAAAATACAGTTTGAGAATCTTTCGACTCCGCTATCTGGTGAGTTTATGAATGAGATCTCGGCTCTGATTCAAGATTTGAGAACCAAATACCATGAGGTAAAATACATGAAGCTGAACGCTAATGTCACATATCTCACTCTACTGATTTTGAGAAGATACGTTCTTAATACTACTCAGTTTATCAAAGCATTTGAATACTCCTACACGCAATACTATTTCCAAAATCTGTGGCCATTCTCTCTGGACAGCGAACTGCCATTACCATGCAAGGAGTTTATAAAACATATTCACGAGGATCAGTTGAAAGACCCAGCTCTTCTTGCAATACATGCGGTTTTAAACGGAAATGACGCTAATACGAAACAGGTGATGCAAGAGACATGCTTTAAGTATATAGAATGGATCGGCTTAGAGATGCCAAAATGGTTTTTTCAAGTTGTTAGGCTGTACGGGATTGAAGAGGCTGAGCTATGGGACTCACTGTGTTTCAAAGAAACACATAAATCATTGTTCAAGTTGGCGGACGCCTATTACAATCAGTACAAGATGTCGAAAGCGGATCCACCGAGGACAATGGCTTGGTTTCCGTACTGCAGGGCATTAGATGGCAACTGTCACAGGAACCTCTCAGCTTCAAAGAATGAAGACTTATGCATGATTTTGGCGTACCTCGTAGATCTGAAGATAGGCTTCGATAAATCGTTCGTCAGGGAGGCGTTCTGCGCCAGCAAGAGGTGTTATAAGGGAAATTTGATGGTTTTAGCCTATTCTGTCAGGGAAAAAATAATAAAATAATATAATGTGACTGAGAGATATTTGATTTAGGCTCCAAAGTATCGGTTTCCTAACAAGGCGTATTAATGTTGTTTGCTTTGCATTATCGTTGTATTTGACTTTTCTCCAGAGAAATAAATATATTTTTAAGAATTTAATTTTTTACTGGCCTGTCAGCTCAGCAGTCTAAGCATAACTTATGGCGACCAGATGACTGACAGAACACTTTTATATTTCCGACATTAGATATACGCACAGTGTTAGCTTCCGAAGACAGTAAGGATAAAAAGCATAGCAAAAAAATATATATGTGCTTTTTTGTTTTTTTTTGAGGCTAAAGACATATCAGTCTATTACTTAAAATCTAGTAAAGCTGATTAGAAGACTCAATTATTTTCAAATGTCACAAATATATGGTTTCATTATAAAATTTTAGTAGTGCTCGCACTATATTAATAGCAATATTGTGCGAATAAGAGATCTAATAAGAGAATACAGGACTAAAACGGTAAATTATGATTTGTTTATTTATAAGAACAGGTTTTACAGTTTATTCACTACAAGCAGTCTCGGGCGGTGACATTTTATTCTAATGACAAGATCACTGAGATAAACATAAAATAAACAAATCTTAATAATAATACTGGACATTTATAGATAGCTTATATTTGATAGCTTGAAAATTGTCCTTCAATTGGATTCTTCGGTAATCATTTCATGAAGTAACATAGTTTTTTACTCGTTTTATTGCATGTTTTATTCAGTAATCCTTTCGGAATTTTAATAAATAAATTGTGACTACATGGAACAAGTATGGACAATTGAATTATATGTGTATTTCGGTGTAATGTGATTTCCGACGAGGAGGAATCCCATGAAAATTCAAGACAGCCATTCCGCGATGACGTTTATAATTGACAATTGACCATCGACAAAGACTTTACTAACAAATAAATTGACTATAAACAATTGATACTGGCAAAATTGACATTAATACGTCACATTAACAGAGAAGCAGAATACCTTAAAATGTAGACAAGGTGGACTCGAGTTAGGTAGATATCACTGAATTAAAACTCGCGCTAACAATTTGATACAAATGAACCGACATAAACTTCGAAAATAAGGTTCAGTTTCAATCCTACCTTATTTATTTCTTTTTATTTATTTAACTTACAAAGCTCTTGTTTAAACTCCAAACTTTGTTGTCCTGTTTACCGGAGAGTATATCTTCTCTCTTCCTGTCTCTTTTCCATTGCGAGAGTTTTTCGATATTTATGGACAAGGATTATACATTTGTTAAATCTGTTTTTTTAAATAATTTGTATCGTTTTATAAATACATTAAAAAATCGAATTATAGTGAGCTGTTTTTCTGTAGGTATGTAAGTATCTAGCTATTTAGGAGTTATATGATGATTGACAAAACTGACTGGCGTGTCAGCTGAGTTCGTAGTAGCTCTGCCTTCTGCGCTGTAGGTTGAGGGTTCGATTCCCTCCCAGGATAAACTTTTTGTGTGATGAATTGAGGTGTTTGTTCTGTGTCTGGGTGTTATAAAGTATCATTTATGATACTAGTAATGTTTACAAAAGTATAAGTATGAGTTTAAAAATATATAAGTATTCTATTAGTCATCTGGTCACCATAGCCATAGCATAGCTAATGCTCTGGGGCTAGATGTTGTTGAGTGCAATATTGATATATTTATTTTAATACGTTTTTAGAGGATACACGTTTTTTATCAATATATCAAGTAAAATAATAAATAAATATGCCGGACATTTCACACAGTATCATCAGGCCCCAAAGTAAGGAGAACTTGTGTTATGAGTACCACATGACTGATACACTACTTTATACTTTTTTTAGTAATAAATACATATTATACATAAAAACATCCAGACCTGAGACAAATATCTGCAATATCTGAAATCGAACCCGCATTTTCTGCATCTCAGCTGTACCTTGGCCCACTGCGCCTCAGAGATCAAGTAAGAAATTATTTATAGAAATGTACAGAATAATACTATACAAAAAATAACACATGAGAAATAGTTGAGCTATTTTAGAACCGCTTCAAAAATCTACAGATAGCTTAAATGATCCAGATCACTGCTAGAGGACAGCGTCCTAAGACACTGTCAAGGCGGCATTGTCACGTTCGAGTAAGTAGTAAGTACCTATTTACCTTTAATACTTATACTAGTAAATATGTGTAGTTTTCTAAATAACTTGGATTAAAACAACAGGCAAAGTCAAATCAAGCGCATTTCAATAGAAATGCATTCGGAATGCCAATGCGTCTAGTGCCATTTTGTATTCCGGCTTTGAATGCACCCTTGAGATGCTAATCGAGACCAGATTGCTTTGAGGGGAATGCTGATTCAGATCTGTTTCTTGCTACATTATTACAACTACATCTATGAGACGACCTCTGTGGCGCAATGGGGTAAGATGCGGCTGAAACGCAGAAGGTTGCGGGTTCGATTCCCGCCGCGGAACAAATGTTTGTATGATCTGCAAGTATTTGTCTCAGGTCTGGGTGTTTTTATGTATAATATGTATGTATTTACAAAATATATGTAAGTAGTATATCAGTCATGTGGTACACATAACACAAGCTCTGCTTACTTTGGGCCAGATGATGCTGTGTGAAATGTTCGTTGTTATTTATTTATTTATTTATTTATCTTTTAGTCTAGACTATGAAATATCAACTATAGAATCTAGCTAGAGTAACATTTGAGCATTCGACCATAACAGTGACTACATAGTGCATTTTTTCATCTTATCGTGTCTCTAGTTATTCAAACCCGTGTGGTGAAAGGATTAAGGTTCACTTCAGAAGCTCCTTTCGTGCACTTGGCATATGTTTTTGAACTATTTAGGTTCCGATACATGCCGGTTTCCATACGATTCCTCTTGTTTTCCTTAACCGTTTGAAAGTAATGGTACACCATACTATGTTGTTGTCATAAATGCTGTCATATGAATAGACACCTCAGACCAAATAAATATAAAGACGGAGGGCGGCTATCAACTAAAATAAAGGTTTAAAACCGTGCTTCCGTGCGTAAATACCCGCAACCATGCACACACATACACCGAAATCGTGCTCCTTGCTCGTAATACATGTCACGGCGTTTTTAAAAAACTTCGTTCAAAACCTTCGCACTTCAGGTCAAGTGCGTTCGATAATTTTGTACAAAATAATCTTACGGAATATGTTAATGTTTTTTTAAGTAAGATGTTTTTTAGACGACGACATGCCGGATGACTTACTAGTAGAAGTATGTTATTTACTAAGTACAAGGAGCACAGTTTGGGACGATGTGTATGCGTGGGTGCGTGTATTTATTTACAAACAGGAGCATGGTTTTAAGGCTTCACTTTGTTTATTCACGGCCCTATGTCTCTATATATATTTATTTGTTCTGAGATAGAAACCAAACGTACGTAATAGTAATCCGTCTTGTCAAAACTGGTTCCAATTACAATAAAACTAATGATTGAAATTATGCAGATTGCTAATCGAAACTAATAGACATTGATTGTGTCAAAAGTTCCATAATCGCCATACTGTATTCGAACCCACGACCTTAGGATCGGAAGGCGGGCCTACTAGGTACCACTAAACCACTAGTGCTATATCACTATATTTCAGGTTTAAGGAGCTTATTCTCATAAGAATAACAAAAGTTTACTTAAATGAGAACTTATAAAGCTAGGTAGTATATAACTTAAATATCTGTTGTGTACACGAGCGTGCTATGTACTTAGAATTAGAATTAGAATTTATTTATTTCAGAACAACAAAAAGTTTACAGTATTCACTGAAATTTAATTTCAATGAAATTTGAGCCTATTATACATTTTACCCTTACAAACCCCTACAACCCCTAAAAACCCCTAAAAAACCCTACAACCCTTAAAAAACCCTACAACTTCTAAAAACCCCTACAACCTCTAAAAACCCTTACAACCCCTCAAAACCCCTACAATCAATAAAAACCCCTACCACCCCTAAAACCCCTACAACCCCTAAAAACCCCTTCAACCCATAAAAACCCCTACAACCCCTAAGAACCCCTACAACCCCTAAAAACCCGTACAACCCCTAAAAACCCCTACAACCCCTAAAAACCCCTACAACCCCTACAACCCCTAAAAACCCATACAACCCCTAAAAACCCCTACAACCCCTAAAAACCCCTACAACCCCTAAAAACCTAAAAATTAAAACTAAAAATGACTAAAACGAGTATTAAATAATAGGGGTTGGTGATAGAAGGGTGAAAATTTAGGGTTGTATATATTTTTTAATGCCACATTAAAAAAAAAAAAAAAAAGTCCAAAAAATAAAAAAAATGTTAGGGGGTGGACAACCCTTATCACTTAGGGGTATGAAAAATAAATAGTAGCGGATTTTTAGACCTACTGAATATGCATATAAAATTTCATAAAAATCGGTCAAGTTGTTTCGGAGGAGTATGGTAACTAACACTGTGACACGAAAATTTTATATATTTATTAGATAATATGGGTAGGCACAGCTCCAATGAGACAGCGAGGTATCGAAGTACATGAACGATTTTGATAAAATTTTAATGGGACCACCTGTGTAGTATACCCTTTCAAAGAATTTTCCAAATCGGTTCGGTAAGCGTTTTCGAGTAATCGGTGAAATAAAAAAAGATTCCGACGAATTGAGAACCTCCTCTTTTTTGATGAAGTCGGTTAAAAATACCGCAGTACTGCTTTCGAACGGCATTTTGTGAATTTGTTATTAAGTATATTTCATGTATCATAATGTATTATAAAAAAAAATAAGGTACTCAAACTAATTCTTATGAACTAACGTTCATTCTGGTATAATTTTTACCTATAATAATAATGTAGTAAAGATAAATGTTCTATTTATATTTTGCTATTTCTGATCGTTTTTAGTATGTTTTATGGTTTAGATTGGGTTTTTTGTAGATATTTCATTTATATATTTAAATTCTTAAGAAATATTATATATATTTTTCAATCCATGAGCTTTAAAAAGCGCAGACGCGCATTTATTAAAAACTTACTTCGGAATTTTGGAATTATAAGTATTAATAGATTAGAAGAAATTGTAAAAGCGAGGCCATGATGAACTGTACTAATAACATTTCTTTCTAGTTTCTAATAACATTCGGACTGGCCTGTCAGCTTAGTTGATAGTAGCTCTGCCCTCTGCAAAATATATAAGTATTCTATAAGTCATCTGGTCACCATAATACAAGCTATGCTTAGTTTAGAGCTAGATGGCGTTGTGTGCATTGTCGACAATTTTTTTTTATTACTTTTATATCTGCACTATACAATAATAAAGTCGAAATTGACGAAGAGTTTCATTTCTTTAAATAAGATCGCCAAAGATGAGCATTTAATTAAAAATTCTCAATCATAATGTTATGTCTCTAAAGTTGGTCCGGGCTTCTCAAAAGTTTTAAGGCCATATAGGAGGCCTTTGGGCAGCTATTACCTCACCAAACTTGGTCACTGAATCATTCTTCTTCTCTTCATGTTGATGCTTTAGTCGTTATAATGGTTTTAGAGTATTAGGTGGCGATCTCAATCGCACTTACTGTGGCCGCGTTAAGGTCTACCCTTGTACAAATATTTGGACAGAGAGGGCACACGAGTACATGCGCCATAGATTGTGTTGTAGCACCACAGTCGCAATGCGCCAAGCTGGGCCCTAAATACCCATTCGACGACCTCTGTGGTGAAATGGGCTAAGACCCGGCTGGACGCAAAAGGTTGCGGGTTCGATTCCAATTCGATTCGATTGCGGGATAAATGTTTGGTCGATCTGCAAGTATTTGTCTCGGGTCTGGGTGTTTCTATGTATAATATGTATGTATTTACAAAAAAAAGTATATAAGTAGTATATCAGTCATGTGGTACCCATAACACAAGTTCTGCTTACTTTGGGGCCAGATGATGCTGTGTGAAATGTCCGGGATTATTTATTTATTTATTTATTTGCACTTGTAAAATCTACAGCGGCCAACTTGAGTGCGAACTAAGAAATTTCACACAGCATCATCTGGCCTCAAAGTAAGCAAAGCTTGTGTTATGACTGATATACTACTTACATACTTTTTTTGTAAATACATATATAAAGGGTCTTCCAATAGGCACGTCCGAACTTTGACAGTTGGTAGCGGCCATCTTGTTGAAGCTACATCTGTCAAATTAGTTGTAATTTATTCATTCTGTTTTGCCAAATCATCATGGATAGCTATAGCATTCAACAACACCTGCAAATGATAAAATTGTTTTATCAAAATGAGTGTTCTGTTCGGGCAACGCACCGCGCGCTTCGCCCATTTTACGGTCGCCATAATCGTCCTACCGAGAGGACTATTCGTCGTGTGGTGGATAAATTTGAGTCCACTGGTTCGGTAAATGATCGACTAACACCCGTACGTCAACGAACGCAAGGTCTGCCGAAAACATCGCCGCTGTCCGTGAGAGTGTGCAGGAGTATCCGAGGCAGTCGATTTCGCGTCGCTCACAAGAACTCGGCCTTTCACAGACCACAACTTGGCGAATTTTGCGTCGTGACTTGGGCCTGCACCCGTATAAAATTCAACTCACCCAGGAATTGAAGTTAAACGACCATAGACAACGACGTGTGTTCGCTGAATGGGCACTGGAGCAGTTAGCAACTGACCGTAATTTTCACAGAAAAATTATCTTCAGCGATGAGGCCCATTTCTGGATGAATGGGTAAAAACAAAAAAAAAAAAGTTACAGTTTGGTGTGGGTTTAGGGCTGGCGGCGTCATCGGGCTATATTTCTTTGAGAACAACATTGGCCAGGCCATCACTGTCAACGGCGAGCGCTATAGGTCGATGATTACCAACTTTTTTTGGCATGAACTGGATCATCTGAACACCAACGACATGTGGTTTCAACAAGACTCTAAAAAAAATAAACTACTAAAAAAAATAAAACGAGACTATGAAAAAGCCGAATTTATAAAACATAAAAAAAGTCCTAAAGAAACGTGGAAGCTAATTAAAAAAATCTCGAACTTAAACCCTACAAAATCGTCTCCTAAATCACTCCTAACTATTGGTGAATCTCCATACTCTTCAGTGAATGCCATTAATCTATTCTTTGCAAATGTGGGCAAAAATCTTGCAAATGAGATCACAAAAAAAAATCTCAACCTATGTACTCCAGACTCAGAGCCCCCAAGACAACCAAACGTTAACTCAATGGTCATGCTTAGTACTGACTGTACAGAGATAGCGTCCATAATAGGTGAATTAAAAGAGACTTCAGCAGTCGGCTGGGATGGCATCTCGACTTCGCTAATTAAGAATGCTAGGCATGTGGTGGTTCCTATTCTCAACCATTTTCTAAATCTATGTCTTTCTACTGGTACGTTTCCCTATGTATTCAAGAAGGCCCCTGTGCACCCTATATTTAAGTCTGGGCACAGAGACAGTGTCAACAATTATAGACCCATCTCTGTTTTATCGACTTTCTCTAAAATATTTGAAAAAATTATTAATAAAAGACTAATTAGTTACTTAAATTCTAGAAATATTCTTGCAAATAATCAGTTTGGCTTTAGATCTTCTAAATCCACTGAAGATGCTGTACTTAAATTAACCAGTACTGTTACCACCAATCTTAACCTTGACCGAAAATCTATTGGCATATTTTTAGATCTCTCCAAAGCTTTTGACACTGTCTCTGTCCCCCTCCTTCTTGAAAAACTGGAATATATCGGTGTACGTGGAGTCGCGCTCGATTTATTTAGAAGCTACCTTGAAAATCGTTCACAATCGGTTACTGTTGACAATACCTACAGTAGCTATGAACCTATCGAGTATGGAGTCCCCCAGGGTAGTGTCCTAGGACCTACCCTGTTTCTAATTTATATAAATGAACTATGCCAGTTGTCTCTGAAGAACGCTCAATTAGTCACTTATGCTGATGACACTGCTATTATTGTTCATGGTAACACTTGGACAGACGCCCGACATACAGCAGAATCGGTTCTCCGTATCGTCATGTCATGGCTCTCTAAAAATCTACTTACACTTAACTTGGAAAAAACTAAATTTCTCACTTTTGCCCCCAAAATCGCTTCACAACCAGGACCCGCATTTAAGTTACAAGCTCACATATGTCCTTTGAATCCTGTAAATTCTTCATGTGGCTGCACCGCAATCTCCCGTGCTCGTAATATCAAGTATTTAGGAGTTATTGTCGACGATACCTTGTCTTGGAAAGAACATGTGGAATCTGTGGTCACCCGCGTTCGAAAATTAATATATGTTTTTAAAAGGCTCAGATCTGGTGCTGACCCTTTTACCTTAAAAACTGTGTACTATGCTTTAGCTCAGTCCATTATAAGCTACTGTATCACAGCTTGGGGAGCTGCTGGTAAGACCCAAATTCTCCGTCTTGAAAGAGCTCAACGAGCTATTCTTAAAGTAATGGCGTTCAAACCTATCCATTTTCCCACTGAAACGCTCTATAATACTTGGATGGTCTTGTCTGTTCGTAAGCTGTATGTGTCTGCAGCGATTCTCCGTAAGCACTCGGACACACCATATGATCCAAAACGCCTAACCAAAAGGCGCAAGGATATAGTCTATCAGCCTATTAGATTCAGACTATGTCTGTTAAGACGCCATTACGATTTTATGGGCCCATCCTTGTATAATAGAGTAAATAAAGAGCTATCAATTTATCCCATTTCTTATAAGGAATGTAAAAATAAAATCAACTCCTGGCTTCTAAACATCTCTTATGATGACACTGAAAATCTATTTAATGTTCAAGTGTGAACCATACCTCTAACACACAGAAACACATTCTCACCATAATTACACACCCTACATACACACACACACATACACACACACACACACATACACACACACAAACAAACAAACACAAACACATACATAAGCTTACACATTATGTGAAGGGTTTCTTGTTTGATTGGCTATATTTATCTAAATATTATTTATATCATGTTATATTGGAACATTGTACTCAGATCTCTGGAGATGGGCGTTAATAGCTGCATCACAGTCACACTTGTAGACTACTGTAGTTATTATCGAACATTAATATTATTATACTACCCATGTTATTGTTTCCAAATAAATCATTTGAATTTGAAAAAAAAAAAAAAAAGACGGCGCTACGTGCTACACAGCTCATGCCACATTGAATATTCTGCATGAGAGATTTGAGGGCATGGTCATCTCACGTGGAGCTGATGTGAACTGGCCACCGAGATCTTGTGACTTAACGCCGCTAGACTTTTTCTTGTGGGGTTTTCTTAAGTCACAGGTCTATGTTAATAAACCACAAATCACAGCGGCCCTCAAAGCCAAAATAACCTATGCCATAAGTCAAATTCGGCCTGATTTATGCGCAAAAGTCATGGAAAATTGGATATCTCGCATGCGCTCCACCCAGAGAAGCCGTGGCGGACATTTGAATGATGTCATATTCCACACATAATGGCATCACTACATCTTTCAAATAAATAAATAATTTCGATAATATATCACACACACTTTGTTTCATATAAATTTAAAGATAGGACACGCTTAATGAAAGACCCTATATTATAAATACATAGAAACAGACTAAAGACTTGCAGATCATACAAACAGTTGTCCCGTGCGGGAATCGAACCCGCAACCTGCACAGAGGTCGTCGACTCATAAGATAGTAGGTAGTACAATTCTACTAACTATATTGGCATACTGAAGTTACAAGTTATCCCGTAATTCCAGGGAATTTGGTCGCAAAACAAACAGTACCCGCCAAGCGAGGGTCCTGGCTTCCAGCATGGCGAAATTAAATTTTGACTTGACTTGATAATGAAACTTGCGGGATCCACAGACAGACATGCAAACTACTCTCGTATTTACAGTAGTTAAGACAAACAGTCGTTTATATATATTATTACTAGCTGACCCGGCCACGCGTTGCTGTAGCTCAGTAGTTCTAATACGTTGAACCCATATACGCTAACCTCTAAAATTATCAGTGTTTCTCTACTATATTATGTATGTTTTATACATATAAACCTTCCTCTATCACTCTATCTATTAAAAAAACCGCATCAAAATCCGTTGTGTAGTTTTGAAGATCTAAGCATACAGACAGCGGGAAGCGACTTTAACACTATGTAACGATTAGCTTCTGCCTGTGGCTTTGTACGCGTGGTACATAATTACGTTTTAAAACTCAAAAGAAAACCAACTTCATTGAATGAAATATGAGCCCATAAAAATACAACCAAATTGAAAATCCTTTTTTTAAGTCGGTTAAGTCTTTATTTTACGATTTTAAGTACCATAACATTTTTGGAATATCGTAAACACCACTGGAATGTCAAAGCAAAATATCGAAATTTCGTTTACTTGGATGACATATTACTTCCAGCTATTTCTACTAAACCGATTGTGATGAAATTTCTATGGGATCAATCGGGAAGTATCCTTTCACATGAAAAAAGAAAAAGAAAGCACTAGGACCAGGACGAGTTTCTTGCCAGTTCTTCTCGGGCTTGGGCTAGGAGGAATTGGCACCTAAATTCACCTAGTATGTAAGACGTTTCAAAGTGATCCTTGTATTGAATAAAAATATTTAAATTTGAATGTGTTTATGTTTTATTTGTAGTTTGTACAATAATTACGTTTCAAAAACTAAAAAGACAACCGACTTCATGTATAGAAAAGCAAAATATCAAAATTTCGTTTTAATAAGTGGATGACATATTTTTTTCAGTTTTTTATATATAAACCTAACTACTGAACCGATTTTTATGAAATTTATATGCGACCAATTGGGAAGTATATAATTTTAAATGAAATCAGATTGTTTCAAATCAGTTTACAAATGACGGAGTTATGAGGTAACAAACATAATAAAAAAAAATATACAGTCGAATTGAGAACCTCCTCCTTTTTTGAAGTCGACTAAAAATACATAACGATGATTCATTATTTCGAAACTACTTACTTAAGTACTTAAACTTGTGTGTTCGCCAAAACAATTACGACTTTCCCGAAAATGGTGCGCATCATAATTTCATACTTTTATTGCCGCGAAGAATGATGGTTGTAATCATAAACCTTTTATGTCTCTAAAAGCTACGACAGTATTATGCCGTCCGTCTTTTACCTGTGAACGCGATTTTTACGTTCTATGAGGACCATTTCACTTTTCATTTACGTATTTTACAAGTTATCCCTACTTCTCTACTAATATTATAAATGCGAAAGTAACTCTGTCTGTCTGTCACGTTTTCACGTCTATGCCGCTGAGCCGATTTTGATGAATTTCGGTATAGAGATACATGGGATCTTGGAGAAGGACATAGGCTACTTTTTAGGTGGCTACCACGCGTGTGAAGCTGCAGGCAGCAGCTAGTTTTGTAATATACTGTATATTATGATGTAACTATATTATATATGCATGTACTTACTACATTACCTATGTATTATGGTGACATGACCTGCCATACCTTCAGATTATAAAAATAGATTTCACTTTTTAAGTTTTTTACTTTTACCATCCGCTGTACTCCATAACGATCAGCTGAGGATCATCAAAAATGGCTCAGCGCCCGCAGCTTACTGAAAAATCGGGTCGGTATATTTCACTTATAATATGTATGTATTTCAAAAAACGTATATACGTAGTATATTAGTCATGTGTTACCCATAACACAAGCTCTGCTTACTTTGGGGCCAGATGATGCTGTGTTAAATGTCCGGCATTATTTAACAGCCTGATTAGTAAATCATAAATAAATCCTGCAAGCTCTCTACTAAATTATTTTATTTACGAATAAATGCGAGTGCGAACCGTGAACTTAAGTAGCAACGAGCGGACCGCGGATCAAACTCACCCTGATGAAGATTCTCTAGATGAATCGTAACAGTGTCGGTGCCTACTACTACTACAAAATAATACGTGAGTAAAGCCCGTGTTTATCAAAATGTTATGTACAACTCACGAATGTTTTGAAAGTGAAATATTTTATTTAGATAAGTAGATGGTTTTGGGGACCTGACCACTAGTCATTTTTATCCTTAATGACTTCGAAAGCCGTGACTGTGCGCAGTCACATGCGCTTCGCCTGTTTTTTTATATTGCGGGCGTATTGTGGCAGTTAATTTTTTTCGGGGACCATGATTTTAGTATATCCCTTTACGGCGGCGCTTTACGCGAATGTTCTTAAAGCCGAAACATCATTTATTATTTCGCCGTGATTATTACGAGCTCCATTAATTTCCAGCGGAATAGTTCAACAACTGGACTTGAAGTTACAAAACAGCAGATTACAAGGAGCCGTTTTTTTCGCAATGTCACGAGAAAAATTTGCAAACCTACCAGCGGGGAGCTGCTGGATTTTCCGCTAGTGGCTCGCACTTCGTCTGATTCCACGTTTCACGGAACATCGCGGGAAAATACGCTGCGGGTTAATCCGTACTTTTTACGCCAAACATTTAAGCCCAATACAACCCCGAGATGTAACAATTGTTTATTTGTTATCCTTCAAAGAGGGAATGAGGGAAGTGACGGAAAAGTCTTCTAAGTAGTGTTATAAGTAAGTGGGCAATCAACACAGCACCATCTAACCTCAAACTAAGCATGGTTTCTATAGATAGAGACACAGAACAAACATCAATTATCATCAGATAAATGTTTATCCGGGCGGGATATTAAACCCTCAACCTACAGTATAGAAGGCAGAGCTACTACCAACTGAGCTGAGGGGCCAGTGAAAGTAGTTCTTAAATGTATATGGCGTTTCAGTATTGAGTCGTGAGATGCTTTAAATTGAGGGAATCTCTATGTAGGTAGAGATAGGTACAGCCAGCAGCTGTAGGCAAAAAATGTGCTAAAAATATGCCTCGCTACTGCAACACATCGGAGTTGTTTGCGGCAGCGCGGGCGCAAGCGAGCCGCGTCTCTAGTAAGCAGGTTGCAGCTCAACTGTTCATGTCACTGCCAGAGGGCAGCGTTCTCAGGACACTTCCGGCATTGCCACGTTGAATGGCAATGCTAATAAACTAACCCGGCGCTTTAGTCATGCGATGTTGGTAGGTAAATAAAAAAATATACCCGGGACATTTGATACAGCATCATCTGGCCCGAAGGTAAGCAGAGCTTGTGTTATGGGTACCACATGACTGACATACTACTTATATACTTTTTTGTAATTAATACATATTATAATATATATTATAGATAACCAAGACAAATACTTGCAGATCATACAAACATTTGTTCCACGGCGGGAATCGAACCTGCAACCTTCAGTGTCTCAGCCGCACCATGGCCCATAGAGGTCGTCGAGATGCCTTGTTAGTTAGTTACAGAGTTTTAACGGAGTTACAAAACAGAATTTACAGAATAGGTATCATCAAAAAACAGAGAAAGAACCAAGTAAATTAAGTTCACGAACAAATACATTTTTGGACTGGTCAAGAAAAACTGTTTCTCGGAGTAAAACCTCCAAGGTTGGAGTCCCATTATTCCTCAGTCACCTCTCATGGTGGATATCATCATAAAGCGTGTTTATGTTTCATGCAAGGAACATTTGTAGGTATCTTGTAGGGGTTGAGGGATGGTGCGTGCAGATACGGAGTCAGGACTCTAATTTACTGTTAAAAAACATAAATTAATATTTATAATATTCTTGAACTAACCACGCAGAATCAAGTCCAAATTCAACGACCTCTGTGGCGCAGTGGGCTAAGGTTGAGACGGAGATGATTGCGGTTTCGATTCCTGCCGCGAGATAAATGTTTGTATGATCTGCAAGTATTTATCTCAGGTCTGGGCGATTCTAAGTATAATATGTATGAATTTACAAAAAAAGTACATAAGTGGTATATCAGTCATGTGGTAGGTACCCATAACACAAGTGCTTACTTTGGGGGCAGATGATGCTGTGTGAAATGTCCGGCATTATTATTATTAATTAATCATAAGGCCCAAAATTAATCAAAGCTGGTTCTAAAATTGAAACAAACTGCTGTCAATGTTTTTGTCAATAAATTGGTAGATATTACGGAAGGTTTGTTTGTTAGTAACACATACTTTTATGTGAATAGAATCCAAATGTACCTACGTAATGCTTTTTCTGTTGTTGCGTAAAATTTAGTAATATACGAAATATCTTTCTTTTGCTGACGCCAAAGTCCAGATTAGACTGTCATTTTTAAATGAATGTTTTAAAATAGGTTGAAATTGAAATTTTGTTTTAATATAAAATTGGTTGAAGATTTTCCGCAGTTTTAATTAACACCTCTACATGATATCAATATACAAAATGAGCCAAAACACGTAAATTTAGTAAATTTAAAAAGTGCCTTTAAAAATGTTATTCTATTTTGAACCTCAAGAAATTTTAGTTAGTCCGTCGAAACTACTAAATTAGTGCCAATATCAAATTTAAACAGCCGATGGAAACAAATATATTCTAAACTGCTTCCTGTGTTAAACTACTGATTATAACAATGCAACAATGGTTATGCGTATTACCTACCAAATCAGTAATAGGAAATCGACAATAGCTTAAAGTCAAGTCAAAGTCAACAAAAATGTTATTCAGTACATTTAGAACGGGATCACTTTGAAACGTCTTACATACTATATAACTATCAAGGTTTTGGACATAATTTTCACTCAAAACGGGATATTTACCATGATATAATGCGGCATGATCACGAGGTAAACCGCTTATCTCGTGATCATGGCGCAAGCAACTGTGCCGAAATATCGGGAAGCAGAAAAACTCATATATCTATATATTAATACGTGAACCAAAAACTTTGTTTGTACCCCTCTTTACGGAAATTGCTCGGACGGAGGAGTATGAAATTTCGAACACTTATAGTTTATATATAGAGAAGGGAGTGCAGAATGCTAATATTATTCTAAAATTGTGCATAAAAAATACATTAATTTATTATGGTCGAATTCGACCAGTGGGCGTCTAGTCTAGTCATGGTAAATATCCCGTTATTAGTAAAAACTATGTCTTACATACTAGGTGAATTTAGGTGCCAATTCCATCTAAAAGAGGACAAATAGGATATCATACACTTGTAATGGTAAACACATAGGTACATATATACTCAGGCTTGGTAGATTATCCTCAGATCTCTTGTCTTTGAGAATGTCAAAATCATCTCCAAAGATTAAAGAATTGAGAACCTCCTCCTTTTATTGAAGTAGGTTTTTAGTAGCTTAACATAATTAGAAATTCGTAAACACCACTGGAATACCGCAGAAAAGCCCAATACGAAATTTCTTGGATGACATATTTTTTCCAGCTATTTTGTTTTTAAACCCAAACTACTGAACTGATTTTGATGAAATTTCTGTGCGACTAATCGGAAAGTATATCCTTTCACATATTTTTTAAATACGTTTATAAATGACGGAGTAATAAGGTAACAAACAAATACGAGTATAAACAAAATTGAGATCCTCTTCCTTTTTTTAGATCGGTTAATAAGAAATTAATGAAGATACGTCTGAGCTTAACAGACTTGTCATATTATATGGCTAATTGAGTTCAGCGACATTCTGCCAGGTTATAATCCAGTGCACTGAGTTCTTCAGAGCAAAGTCGTTTAAAAAGTCGTACATGACTACAGGCAGCCTGAGGAAGTATAAATTAATAAAATATATAAGTAAATAATGCCGGATATTTAACACATCATCATCTGGCCTCAAACTAAGCAGAGCTTGTGTTATGAGTACCACATCACTGATATACTACTTACATACTTCTTTGTAAATATATACATGTTATACAAGAAACACCCATAGAAATACTTGCAGATCATACAAAAATTTGTCCCGCGGTGGGAATCAAACCCGCAACCTTCTGCGACCCAGCCGTACCCACTGGGGCCGGCAATGTGTGTGTTACCTCTTTGCATTGCGAGTGTCATAGGCTCAGGTAAAGGTAACCACTTAATCAGATCGGCCGTAAGCTACTTTGCTGGCTTTGTTGTATAAAAATAAAACAAGGGTAGATCTTTAGATTTTCCACCCTCAGTCCACCCCTTCAAGTTCGTAAACATGTTTATCGCTCGTTCATTTCACGACTCTTCAACTGCTACGTTTATTTATATAAATCTCTCACAAATCGCAACAAACAGTCATATAACAGATAGATGATTTTAAGAACTGTGCAGGTTTGTCGTCATCATCATTGGCCTTAGTTCATCTGTTGAAGATGATTTAGGTGGTGTGAGTCAAGTTACAGAGTAGTTATTTGTAATTGAAAACTTTTGTTCATTGATCCACTCCAACAAGCTGAGGTGGGTGATGTTTCCTCTCCACTGACGTCACTCTGCCTGGGATTCTGTTTGATAGCGCAGGCCTTCCCAGAGACCCACTCTAACCTCCGACAGGACCCGCAGGAAAGATGCGTCAGTACATGCGGTGTCGGTTCGGTGCCAGGTTTGTTTCAAGTTTTCCTTCCCTGTGCTAACTCTTCTGTTAGTCAGCTAAATTATTGGGGGCTAACCCCCAATAATTTGAAGACTATCGCAGTTATTACAATATTTTGTATAATAGACGATGTCTATGATTTTGTAGACGATCTGCTTATCTTATAACCAAATAAATAACTAGTACAGTGGACCCCCGGTAATCCGGCCCTTGGCTAATCTGGTACCCCCTGTAATCCGACATGGTCTATTATTTATTATTGAATATTTTTTTGACAATCTTCGCTAATGCATAATTGAACAAGTTTATAACATGTACGCACCACCACTATTGTGCTCGACGCGTAGGATATTGTTTTGATTCTGATTGCTTAGTTTGAATTTAAAGTTTGAAGAAGATAGCGGTGCTGTCTAGCGTGTGATCATTGTTTACTGTTTATTCATTGTGTATTACGTATTCGTACCTAGTAATGTCGTCACAAGCTCAGAAGCGAAAGCACAAAACACTGACAATTAAAGAAAAATGAGATATTTTAGACCGCTTAAATCATAACGAATCTTTTAGTAGTTTAGCAAGTGAATACGGCGTAGGTCGATCAACAATCTGTATCTGTAATTTGTTAGATTACAAGGTACTCTTTTGTAAAAAAATCCGGGCCATAGGGGGTCTTAGGCAGTACTCTATAATCCGACAAATTCGATAGTCCAACACTGCCCTGCAAAATGTTTGTCGAGTTACCGGGGTCCACTGTAGTTCGCCACGAACTGAGATCTCGCGATGTCAGTATTACAAGTTTATTTAGATGCATACGAGTATCTTTCTTTTACCCACAACGTCTACATAAATAAGTTGATAAATAGGCCAATTGTTACCCGATGTTATTCCAAAATGCAACCGATTCAAATTCCTACTACGATACATCAACACTCCCACTTAAAAAAATAAATCATAGAAGCTTAGGGATGAACGCAGCACAGCATCTATCTAATTATTGAAGTATACCAACAACTAGTTTTAAGTAATTGGCGAGCGAAGAGAGCCGCAATTTTTTTAATTAGCGACCCGATGTCTGCCTATCCATAAATCGCATTGTGCTCATTATTATAACATTTTTATTATTAGAGAACGCAAAATAAGTAGCTTCTAAACGTTAAAGTCGTGCGAAGCGTGCCTCAATTTCCAATTTTAATCGACCCAGACTCTATCATCAGATCAACTCGCTGTCACCATAATTACACACCTACATACTTTATGTACAATGTTTTATTAAAATAATACTAAGGAAACTTCTGAAATCAAAAACATTTTTAATTTAAAATTGAAATATTTGAATTTCTTTAGTATATTTTTATTAAAACGATAGATATCGTCGAGCAAACAAACATACAAAGTAACATTACCCAATTAGCCACTGAAATCTTCGCTCGCTTCGCTCGCTCGATCAGTTTGCTAACGTGGCGTTAAAGTATGGTATTTTTGACGACCTCTGTAGCGCAGTGAGCTTATGTCCGGCTGAGACGCAGAAGGTTGCGAGTTCGATTCCCGCCACAATGCAGAGGTGGACGCCAATTTTCGATGGAGTTTCTCCCGGCCGGCATCTACCATCTATACCAGATGGTCGATGCCGGCCGGGAGATACAAATATCTGTAATACCTAAAAAGTGTATGTACTTATTTTGATGTTTTAGTCCTTTATGTATTTTTGTTGACCATCTACACTTTTACCGACGCAAACAAATGTATTTTCTTTCTTTTCTTTCTGTCTTTCTTTCTTTCTTACATAATTAGCTAATATCGCGCTTCTTCTTCTTATCGTGTCACTAGTTATGTCTAACCAGTGTGGTGAAAGGATTAAAGTTCGCCTCAGAGGCTCCTTTCGTGCACTTAGGTAAGCCTTAATGCTAAGCGTAAGCTCTCGACCTTGCCTACAGGACCCGCAGGAAAGACGAATCAGTACATGCGGTGTCGGTTCGGTTGATAGACTGAGTATGTGCTACTGTGAAAGGTTTGAGTAAGTAAGTATTTTTAATTGTTAGTGTTTTTAATTGTTAATTTTTAATTGTTAGTGTTTAATGTTTAGTATAAACAAAATTAGCATTAAATAAATAATCAATAAATAGATAATCCCGGACATTTCACACAACGTTATTTGGCCCCAAAGTAAGCTGAACTTGTGTTATGGTTACCACATGCCTGATATACTACTTATATACCTATTTTTTTTTTGTAAATACATACATATTATACATAAAAACACCCAGACCCGAGACAAATACTTGCAGATCATACCAACATTTGTCCCGTGGCGGGAATCGAACCCGCAACCTTCTGCGTTTAAGCCAGACCTTAGCCCACTGCACCGCAGAGGTTTTAAGCATTAGATAGTTAGATAGGTATATTTGTATGTTCAAATAATTCGTGTTCCTTTATTATATTTTATTGGGTAGCCAAATAAGTTGGTAAATAATTTTAGGGTAGGTACCTACGTAGGTCTTAAGATATATAATAATAATATGTTTTTGTAGGTTGACTAGTCATAATACCAGTTACCTAGTTTAAGATAGAGATTGTTCCTAACTAGTATTAAGGTCTTTTATTTTTTATTTCTTCATCTTTTATATTGTTTAATTAAACATATAAATAAACAAATAAACGAAAAACAACGCTTTGAATTTTTCTGTAATGTTACTCTTATTTAAATAAATAAACTTGATAAACTTGGTTGCAGGAGTATTAATCAATATTAATAACTTAACTAAAATATTAAAATATTAATTATTAATTTCTTTAGCGCAATCGCTAAAGTATGGTCTATCAATATGTGGTCTTGCGTTATCGTGGACCAATTATTGTGAAGATCAAATAACAATTCATAAAGATGGCAACACTCAGTTTATGATATAAGCCGAGCATTTATAACGAAGCGGGAAACTCTTATACGGTATACAATCTTATACAGTCCGATAACTCATATATTTTTATAAAGGATGACAAATATCCTTCTAAGGTATTCCTTCGATATTCTTTAAACAAACAAACAATAATTTACCTAACCATATAAATATACAAATATCTGAACACATTTATAATATATCATAATTTCACGAGATGGCTATCTGAGCAATAATTATCCTCATACAGACTTTTTTGTTTTGCCTATATAAATTGTAACATAATTACTATGTTCCTACTTTTATTTATTACTATCTTATTACTTTAGCATTAAACTTATATATCATAAATTTAAATAAATAAATTAACTTCGATGTATAATAGGTAAATTTATTGTGGTTGGGCTTAGCAGTAAAAGCTGACATCCGTGCCTCATCCGATAAGGTTCCAACGGAAGACCAGCGCTTGATTGCTAATGCTGAGTTGGAGCCTTTTTGTGCCGGCCTTATTTATGTATTGTTTCTATTTTTTATGGATTTTGCCAATCATACCGTTACAAATATATATATTTCTTTCCTTTTTCTCTCTTTATCAAAATGAAAAATTCTAGTAACCCCTCTAACCCCATATTATCCCCACGCATAGGCAATTAGGGCTACTTAGGCCGAATTATCCAAACGCAAAACGATTATGTCCACAAAAGCCTTCACAGTTTAAAAATTCAACACAAACCAGTGGGGCATTAAGCTTCATAAAGAATTTACTCATACGGAACCCGTGACCTTTCCACGTTTAAGTGCTTGAATAAAACATGTGTTTAAATTTTTTATACCAACGTTGTTTACCCTATAAGTAAGTATAACAATCTTATAAGCTTGTAAAAACCTTGGAGTCATAAACAGAAGGGGTAGAAACACTTGAAAAAATTCTCAGATGATTTTTGTCCGTGTGTTTCCCAGATTACTGGGGGCCGACCGCGGTAATTCATAGTTACCGCGATCGGCCCGCGAAAGTTGAACCAAAGCTATTACCAAAGTCAAAACGTTATTAATTGTCATAATTATTACCGCGCTAATTACGATAACGAAATCGATTTCGTTCTAATTTGGATTTTACGTTGATCAAACGTTGCGGGATCGCGTTATTTTTGACAGTGCTTTCAAACAAATGTTTTTGATTTAGTACATTTGTATCTGCGAATAACGCAAATAATTTTTTTGTTAACATCTGGCGGAAAAAGTTCAATCAACACAGCACACGAGTGATTTATTGACGGGTTGCACTATCCCTTCATCTTTTGCATTACTAGATACTGATGAACCCGAGGTGGAAAGGATAATCATGGGTCTAAAAAACGACTGTGCAGTTGGATGGGATAATATATCAACTAAAATTATTAAAAAAGTGAGGCACATTTTAATTCCTCCACTAACATATACCTTCAACAAATGTTTATCTGCGGGACTCTTTCCTAAATGCCTTAAAAAAGCTGTTGTTATACCGGTATATAAATCTGGCTGTAAGGAACAGGTAACAAACTATAGACCAATTTCCTTACTTTCTTGTGCATCCAAAATATTAGAAAAAATTATAAATATTAGGTTGGTCAAGTACTTAGAACATAAATCGATTTTGTTGAAGACTCAATTTGGATTTAGACAAAAATGATCTGCTGCCGACGCCGTACATCACCTCACCAACTATGTAGCGAAAGAATTTGATAAAGGTTGTCACACTATAGGGATCTTCCTGGACCTCGCCAAAGCCTTTGACACCGTTTCTATTCCTATCCTATTGCACAAGCTTGAAACTTTAGGTATCAGAGGTACTCAGCTAAAACTCTTCAGAAGTTATCTAGAAGAACGTACCCAATGCGTAAGGATTGGTGATGTACTGATCAGAAGAATACGTCTTTTGGTGTTCCACAAGGAAGTATCTTAGGACCCACTTTGTTCTTGGTTTCTATAAATGACCTCTGTAATCTAAAACTAGATCATGGCACTATCATATCTTACGCTGACGACACTGCCCTTATTTTTTCGGCTGATTCTGAAAAAGAAGTCTACATGCATGCGCAACTTGGATTAAATGTTGTAAATAAATGGCTTCAGCACAACTTACTAACATTAAATACAGATAAATATATTAATTTTATTATATTTTCGATGGGCAAAATAAGGTCAACTGAAATTATTCCAAAATTGTATGCTCATTAGTGTAAAACCCCTACTGATAACCACTGTATTTGCTCTGTGATTAAAAATACAGATAAAGTAAAATATCTGGGTATTATAATAGATGAGTTACTGTCTTTCAAACCGCATATTAATGCTTTAAATAGTAGAATTCGTAAGCTAGTATTTGTATTCAAAAAGTTAAGTTATATTGCGGATCAAAAAATTATAAGACAAGTTTACTTTGCTCTATGTCAATCAACTCTAACTTACTGTATAACCACATGGGGTGGAGCGGGTAAAACATTGTTACTAACTACTGAGAGAGCTCAAAGAGCCATACTCAAAGTGGCCACTTCCCGCCCTTTCATTTTTCCTACTAGCCTTCTCTATCAATCTCTTACTAACTAACAGTTACTAACTAACAGCGTACTAACAGTTCGTCAGTTATTTATAATAAGCATAGTACTAAAACAGCACACAGCCCTTCCATATAGCACTGCACTTACTAACAAAAGACGGAACGATATAGTTTGCCCTCAACAAACAGGTTCTAAACATGCTTTACATCTAAATTTTATATGTTCCTTGGTCCGCTTCTAATAGACTCTCATAATAGACTGAATGCGTTGGTCAATATTTATGCTCTCAATTACAGTAATTGTAAGACAATCCTTATAGATTCCCTTCAAAGTATGTCTTACGATGATACAGAGAAGTGGTTAATTGTGTGTAAATAATTTTTTTAAGTGAATTTTGGTAAATTCGCCCACTATACATCGTCTTCTTGCTGATGGTCCAGGTTAAGGAGGAGGAGGCAAATCCTCCCTAAAACTCTTCTGATTGTCAATCGAAGCTGCCGAGAGGGCAGTCTTTAATTATTGACGCGCTTTTTCGCGCTGAGAAGTACTAACTCTCTTGCTAAGGATAGCAAGAAGTCTCCTCTACGCAATTTGGCACCACCTTGGTACAAGACATAGGCATTTACACCAGCTAGATCTAACATCCTGTAAACTATTGACATTGGCCAGCGACGTGTCGTTCGAGTGGTTAAACAGATCGAACATTTCTTATCGATTTCATCGACTCCGGCCGTTTTTTCGTTTATTTGAATAAAATTTGAAACAGCTCGTCCTCGTTCTAGGGTAGAAAATGAGCTTAGTTGCCGCTCGTCCTCATCTTCGCTGTCATTACCATCGCTATACTTTTTTTTGTAAATACATACATATTATACATTGAAACATCCAGACCCGAGACAAATACTTGCAGATCATACAAACATTTATCCCGCGGCGGGAATCGAACCCGCAACCTTTTGCGTCTCAGCCGGACCTAAGCCCCCTGCACCACAGAGGTCGTCTGGATAAGTTATAAGTTTACTTCAAAATGTCTATAATTTCAAAGCTACGTCGTCGTCCAAACTACACAGAGGTTACAGTTTTTTGACCCGTGAAAGAAGAAATTATATGAAATGGAATTAAATTTTTGCTCTTCGAGCATATATATCTCGATCGCTCTTAATAATAGATTTTTCCTTTCCGTAATATTTTTTTTTCACGACTTGAGAGTGATTTAATTGTACTGTCGCTACTGCTACTTAAGTAATAGCCTGTCACGGTCTCCGCTGCAACTATGCCATGGCGAGAGTCTTTAAACGGCCTATATCTCTTGCCATCAATAGCCATTATTATTATAATCATCATGGATCTATTGCAGTCCACTGCTGGGTTGTCTTATTGAGACTAAATAAAACTCGGTAGTAAGCAACAGCGACCAGCTGGACAAATTAGACTTATTTCGTTTCATTTGTCCTATCAATTGTATTGTAGTTTGTAATTGGAAATGGAAAAGATTGGAATATCCAGAGGGCGTCACCACACTACTAATTCAATTTCAAATTGTATATTTGAAATTGAATTTAGTCAAACATTACAATTTATAACCATGGTTGAAACCTTCTTTTAAGTACGAAGTACTTGTGCCAGATGTTTTCGCATTTACATATCCATATTAGTGGCTATATAAAAAATAAAAAAAACTATTGTACCTTAATACACATATCTATATATTGCCCTTAATTAAATAAATAAAACCAGACACTAAGACTAAATAATAACAAACTGACCATTTTAACAGCTAAGAATCTCTTGTGTGTATTAGAGTCGAGACTGTATATTTGTATTTGTGTGTATTTGTATGTGGGTGTGTGTGTGTATGTATATATGTGAGTTTGTGAGTAAATGTGTATGAATGTGTTGGTCCTTACACAGGACACCATACTGTGGTATAGTTCGTACAAACCTTGTTCATAACCAAGCGTTGTACTTTTGTATTATTACTCTGACCATAAAACCCTTTATGCCTATCGTATCCTTTTCTAGTCATATTTTGGTGATAAAACCGAAACCCCACTGATAAAAGTGTCGCTATCGCGAAAATGTCAGGGGCTAATCTGATTAGCAGGTTGTGTAGAGCTGATAAGATGTCTGCTGCTTGGATTACCATGAGATTTAGGACAGCAGTTGACCTGGCACAGTGATTTGTTACTGAGGATAAGCTTTATTGCTTGACTGCCTACAGCTTGAAGATTCTTTCGTCGCAAAATATATATTTTCGTCTGCTGAAATAGCAGGATAAATATTATATTCAAAGTACCTAAATACGCGCTCGATTACCAAAGTAATAATAATAATAATACCGGACATTTCACACAGCATCATCTGGCCCCAAAGTAAGCAGAGCTTGTGTTAAGGGTACCACATGACTGATATACTACTTATATACATTTTTTTTGTAAATACATAATATATTATACATAGTAATACCCAGACCCGAGACAAATACTCGCAGATCTTATCTGATTATATCTTAGTTATGTTACGACTGGCGTGTCAGCTCAGTTGGTAGTAGCACTGCCTTCTGCGCTGTTGGTAGAGAGTTCGATTCTGGGAGGGCCCAGGATAAACATTTGTGTGACGAACTTGGGTGTTTATTCTGTGTCTGGGTGTTATAAATATCATAAGTATGTATTTAAAAATATCTAAGTATTCTACCAGTCATCAGGTCACCATAATACAAGCTTTGCTTAGTTTGGGGCTAGATGGTGTTGTGTGAGTTGTCCATCATTATTTATTTATTAATTCAATATTTATGTAATTATTTATAGATTATTATTTTTTGATGCCACTCAGACCAAATAAATATAATGGCAGAACGCCGCGGTGACTCAAATTTTGATGTTCCAAGGAAGGAGATTACAAAACTGCATCGTCACCTAATCTTTTGATTGACATGGAGGAAACAGCGGCCGCCTCATAGTTTTGTACTCAATGAGGAATCTATCGACGCAATTTTAAATTTGACACATATCACAAGGTTACAGTTAAACTCGGAAAATAAGTCATTACACAGATATTTTAGCTAATGGAAAGGATGATTGAATATCAACGCAGCAACGAGATGACCTGACGACCAACAGAAGCCCTTGCGAGTAGCCGGTCATCAGCGTGTAGAAAATTAAGAAGTGGCAGCATACAGCCGGTAAGCAATTTACCTACGGACCAGCCAATAAGATTCACGCATGAGTCAGGTAGTTTTTTTGAAGTACCTGCGCTAAGATTCTGGCTATTTTTGAGAAGGTGTAGAAATAGACGAGTAGTATTTTCAGGCATCTGCAAAGTTTACCTCTTGAATCAGTTTTAGTTCGTGGAATGTGTCGCATATGTAGAAGGCTATCGTGGATTTCCTGAAACCCACCACAGGTAAAGAAATAAGACCATACATGGAACTCGCAGTTGCATAGGAAACGAATGAACAGCTATCAAAATGATTTAAAGAATCAAAGAGCAGCTTTGTTTAAAACATATCACTTTACCGAGCTCAATATAGTTCATTGTTTGTGAAATGATAGCAGAACGAGCGATATCGTTAATAAAAAGTACTAAGTAAAGAGATTTAACGACCTATGTAGCGCAGTAGGCAAACACTGGCTTGTGACGCAGAAGGTTGTGGGTTTGATACCAGCCGCGGGACAAATGTTTGTATGATCTGCAAGTATATGTCTAAGGTCTGGGTGTTTCTGTGTATAATATGTATGTATGTATGTACAAAAGAAAGTATGTAAGTAGTATATCAGTCATATGGTGGTACCCATAACACAAGGTTTGCTTACTTTGGGACCAGATGATTTGTGTGAAAAGTCCGGCATTTATTTACTGTTGTAACTAGGTTATTTTGTTAATGCACGTAATGTTGCAATTTCATTAGAAAATAAATAAGTTAGCATCATTCATAGCAGAGATCGAGAGTCGGTGGGAGAACATGGGGGAAGAAGTTAAGAATTACACAATAAAAAAAATTTGCGTGTCGAATCCCAGTTAAGCCAGTTCAGTATAACAATTACAGTAGTTTTATTCATATTGACAGTGATTACATTGTATTTCATTTATAAAAATGTCATTGACGTACTAAAAGTTTGGTACATCGACAGGTGATGGCTGTTACGCCGCAGCAAGGTGACTTCAATGCAGACTATTTCTAAAGTTAAGACAATTAAGTATCTAAAGATTTTTTTTAGTGTATCTATGTTATGTAAAGTAATTCAGTAAATGTTATAGACATAATGTCAAAAATATAAATAAATGTAATTTTTTTATTCAATTTTATTTCTAAACTTTGTATTAATTTAATGATTTATAGCCGACTGTACTAGGTGTTTGTCAAGTTTATTCAATAGAACATTGAAAGTAAGTAGTACCGCTCCATGCACGACACGAGTCATATCAACAAGTAATCAAGTCACTTCTTGGTAAGCATGTATGAGTCATGTGATTTCTATAAGTGAAAACTTGTAATTGGCCTTCAGGAAGCACGTACCTCTTAATAGGTGCATGTTACATAGTTTTGCTATTTATTTTGTATTAACCTAGCTGTAAGTTTTCCAAAAAATAAAAATAAAAATAAAAATAAAATGTGTGATGGATGTCGTGGTTGATGGTTGATTAATTGAATAATGATTTTAAATGTGTATTCTTTTGGTAAAAGTTAAAATTTTGTAAAAAATGTTTTTTTTTAAAGGGGAGGATAGATGTGGTATCACCGTTTACGAAGCGTACGCGAGTTAGAAAAAGCTTTAATAGAATTTTAATTAAATAAAATTCAGTACATCAGTCACGCTTCAGACGTCCCTGCGAACACATGCCTAGAAAGCCACTTACCTGTCTTACCTGAAAGCTACAATCTGGGTCTCTTCAAGTCAATGTTGAATAGGTGTCTTCTTGTCTTACCACCAGGCGAGATCGTGGTCAAACGTAGGTCTATAATTGATAAAAAAAGGCATTACGCGATTTATATATTCACAGTAGAAACTATGTTGTAATTACCTTTGGACTCTTTTAATCAATACAAGTAGGTAATTAACTGATCAGTTTATTTATCATCATATCGCATCCTAATTCACTTTTAATTAAGATCGAAATTCATTATTACAATATTTGTGACCTTGACGTGATATGTTTAGTAGAGCTATTTAGGTACGATAATCTCAGGGTCTTTTGACCAACATGGAGGAAACGGCGGCAGCCTCATAGTTGAGTTTTGTACAATCGACGCAATTTTCAAGATGCCTCGTATCACATGGTTATGCTAAACTAAAATCCCTTCAGATGATTTTTACAAAAATAAATTTTATTTTATAAGTTTTTTACTTTTACCATCCGCTGTACTCTATAACGATCAGTTGACGATCATCAAAAATGGCTCAGCATCCGCATCTGACTGTAAAATCGGGTTGGTAATTTTCGCTGAATCTGGAACTGATCCCAGATGAGTGCTGCTTAGAGACTGATGATGGAGACGACTGCGATAGTCTTCAAATTATTAGGGATTAGTCCCCCTGCTGACTCACAGAAGAGCTAGCAATAGATAAGGAAAACTTGAAACAAGCCCGGCTCGGTGCCAGCCGTTATGCACCTGCAACCGAACCGACACCGCACGTACTGATTCGTCTTTCCTGCGGGTCCTGTCGGCAAGGTCAAGAGCTTACATTAAGGCTTACCTAAGTGCACGAAAGGAGCCTCTGAGGCGCACTTTAATCCTTTCACCACACTGGTTAGCAATAATTTGTGACACGATAAGAAGAAGAAGCTAAGCTCGGAATTATTTAGCACCCTAAACAGATCGAGACTATATATATACAGCAACAAAGTAAAACATGAGCTAGAAATTGCATTAATTAATCAATATTTCAATAACAATCAATAACAAATCAATATTCATAATGTGCACTGTAATTTGAAAGACTCGCAATGATTTGCACAACCAAAATAAACAATTTTTTTTTAAATTTTATATCATCTTTGTCGGGGGAAGTTCCAAATTATATTCCGGCAACTCATGCGCTTTATCTAGTGCATTTCGTGCTGAGGTTTGTTCCAAAAACAATAAAAAAGAGGTATTTATGGTGAAACTTACGAGGGAAAAGTGACTCTTTTATTAGGTATTTATTTTGATACGTTTTCACCTTACAAGGAGGTCACTATGTATTTTTTGTACGGTGCTTACTGTACGACGACGTGACAAGCACACATATAAGAGCAAGGCGAACGAACGGATTGTGTGTATATGGATGCATGTTTATACAGAGGGGCACGGTTTTGAGGCTTCACTTTGGTTGTTCGCGATACTCTGTCTTTATATTTATTTAGTCTGAGATGAGCACGGAGAAATACAAAACAGTTACCTACTTTATGATCAAGGGCGATACAATAAATAGTTTTATCGCTAAGAGTGATTTTTGCCAGGCAACTTTTATATCTTAGATGAGGTTCTAGAACTAAGTATCTACATAAATATTTCCTATATTAACCTAATAATGCCGAATAAATAGCATTTTTACCTCTTATTTTTTAATCCTATCCCATCTTCTAATATTATTAATTTAATAATAATAATATAATAATCCCGGACATTTCACAATCACAATGCACAAGTATCACGCATACAAAGGTAGAAGCGAATGTATAAAAAATCTAATCACATATTTTTCTAAATCTTTGTTCTTGTGCTAGAGTAATGGTTGTTTTACTTTATCCACTTATTTTTAAACGCAAAGGCGGCTACCTTTCCAAATTTAAGATGCAAAAACTTATCAAAGTAATTTTGTCTCGCAATAAAAAATGCGACCAAACAACCCCATCAAAAACAGTGCCTTAGGGTGTATCCACGTTTGAGATGTCTAAAGATATCAATTCAATAAAATCTCTATAAATAAAAATGAATGTTGCTAACCGCATAACTCGAGAATGGCTCGACCAATTTTTTTTGTATGTTCCTTAAGGCCCACGGAAGGTTTTAATTATTATTTTTTTTTCTTTAACCTATAGTGTTCCACTGGTGGGCAAAGGTCTCCCCCTTTACCTTCCATTCTTTGCGCTCCAAGGCCACAGTTTGCCAATTTGGCTCGAATGCATATAGATCGTCTCGCCATCTTTTCCTGGGTCTGCCGCGTCGTCTCCAACTATCGGGCACCCACTGAGTGACGAGCTTTGCCCAACGTTCTGAATTTTTTAAGGTTTTAATACTAAAAAAAAATAAGTTACTTTTTATCCCAGGAAAATTATTCAACGCGGGCGAAGCTGCGCGCGGACAGCTAGTACTATAATAAAATATTTGGAAAAGATTGAGCTGAATTGAACTTTATGGGACCTTTACCTAGCACTCAAATCAAATTTAATCAAAACATTATTTATTCAGTAAAATCACATGGATCACTTTGAATCGTCTTCTTACATGCTACTGAATCTAGGTTTCTCATAACCCCAGTTCAAGAAGAATCCGCCAAGAAACTCGTCTAGTCATAACACGTATCGTCTTTTTTGTATGATCCTTGCTAATTTTGTTATTGATTCCGAGTCCAGTTGAAGCAGCTTTAATAAAGCTATTTTGTCCAACTTATCTGTTATTTGATAATAAGCTTTATGGGAAAGTTAAGGTTAAATTTGCCAATATAATAATCCCTTGTTATACCTTGTTATAGAGGCACACATTGTCCTATAAAAGATTTATTCGTTTTAGCGATTGTGAGGTTTATCTTTATTTCTAGTATTAATATTAGGTTTTTTTTTAATAATTGTCAATGTTTTGTGAACATACATTAGATTTTCATATATATACTGACAAGGCACTGTACACAAGATTGAAGACAAAATGAGACAAGACGAGTTTCTTGCCAGTTCTCGGGCTTGGGCTAGGATGAGATGGCACCTAAATTCACCTAGTATGTAAGACGTTTCAAAGTGATCCTTGTGATTGTATTGAATAAAGTATCTATTGACTTGACTTGACTTGAATGCCTAATTATTAATCAATAATGAGAGTTTGACAAACGTTTTCCTCGACGCTGAAAAAATATTTCAATGTAATGGTCACTTTAACCTGTTTCAATTAAAAAACGAATCCTAATGGCGGATTTAGTCATGTCCTTGTGTCTCGTTCCCAGTGTCACTAATATTTAATTCAATTTAATTCAATTCAATACAATTTATAACATGACACGACATCAACCAAAGCGTTATCAATACATTAGTCTAGGTTATTTATAGAATTTCATAAATTGTATATATAATGTCAAAAAGTATTTATTGCATAAGAATGTATGTATCTTCAGCGGGTTCATACCATCGTATTTATTTCAAAGATAGGTACATACTTCGAAAAGTGATGCGTACATGTCACCGCGAAGGACAGCGGCGCAGCATTCCGGAGGACAAATATATAATATGTATTTATAATATTTATAATATGTCTTCATAGTCATGACTAAAACAGCTATTTAAGATTCATTTATTTATTTCAGGATTAAAACAGTTTTTCTTTTATTAAAGCAAGTACTAAAGCAAGCAAGTATAATAAGTACTAAAACCGCGTTATAATAATATTCTCGTAGTATTATGCAGGCTGCTTCACTGTGAACCCTGGCTTACCCTAACTTCGCGGGACAAGCCGTAATTCCCCCGGCAAAGAATCGATTAATAACAAACCAGCAGGGCCCCGAGGGTGGGGCCCTGTTACAATGTGACATTATTTATAAGGTACAGACTGCATGGTAGCTGAAGCTGTCTTTCGATCTATTTCGATAAGACCGTAGCTTCAAGTCCGTGTGACAGTTTATTCCGCACTCGTTATAGCTAACTTTGTTATTTTATAAAAAAAAAAATGCATGCTGTAATGTAAATGTAATGTAATTTTCAATCAATTTAAATTAAGTATAGTGTGATTAAAAATATGTATATTTCATTGTAGAAAAGCGTGGGGTGCTTTTTAACATATTAATGACTCTTCTACTTTTACCAATATCTGTCATTAATAAATTATAACAATTGACATCAAGCACCCCACGTTTTTCTACAATGAAAGTATTTGTTTTGGTAATCACACTTTTCTTAATTTAAATTTATTGAAAATTATTTCTACATTTTAGTTCGGTGTTATCTACAAAAGCTTGTTTTTTAGTTTTAACAATCGGATTTGGAGAATCGATAATCCTGAAAGTCCTGATCAGGACAATGGGACAAACTATTGCATTTAAATAAATCATTGCATTGTAAACGGTCCTAATGCATAATGGATAAATGCACACTTATCGTTTGCAAAGTTTCAAATCACGTTTTGAAGGGAGTGAAAATAAGTTCCAAGATTCCGTTACATAGATAGATACATACATACATACCAAGGTAATTAAAACGTGTTAACAAAACATTTTTATCATACAAAAGTTCATTTACTAAGGCCACCATCTTAATACGTGATTGAATTATCTAATTTTATTTTTTGCCCTATGACATTGTGTTAATTCTATTGTAGCTACTCTATTGTATTAGGTATTACCTGTAATGGTAGATGTAATATCTTAAATAAATAAATATATATTCGTAATTCAGATTTTATGTCAATGAAATTAATTGACGAAAAATGGCATTAGTGACTGATTAGACGACAGAGTTGCTACCCGACGAGCTCTACATAAACGAACCAGCAATTTATATTTGCCACGAGTTTGGGTAAAGTTCTTGTGGGTATAATCAATAAGAATAATCGAGTTTGGAATGCTGAATTGAAAATCGAGAAATCACAGAATTTTAGTCCTTACGATGATTGCTTTAGGTATGCGGATGGAAAAACCAGGGTGTCTTATGTTACAGGGGGCAGAAAATAAAACAGTCGATTACTTTTAACTATTAATTTATTCTTCCATTACATATTTTTTACGTCACTTTGTCACTTTTTTACGTCGTTATGCTTTTCAAGCTTTTACACGACCACTGACTCGTGCACGAGTAACTTTGAACCACCTGCGCTCTTACCGGATTAAACAACATAAAATTGAGCGACTCTCCGGAAGTTGCTCGTGTACATTTGTATTTATTTTAATAGTTTTAAATCTAAATTTAACCTTAAAACTATAAGAAATAATAATAATAAATGGCACGTTGCAAGAGCAACGACAACCTGCATTATAAAGTTTTTTAAACTTACGCGATGAGAACACATTATTATAAATATTAACGGGTATTTATCGCGTTTTACCTATTTTTCCCGACGTTTCGACAGGTTTACACTCTGTCGTGGTCACGGGATGACTGGAGTACTGGAGCTACCGCCTCTGCGAAGCGGGGGCAGCATTTTTTGCAACCCTCACTTGTTCTTTCGAAATAGAAATGTCCATCTGCACACTCGGGCGACACACAACACTAACCGTGTCCATGACGCATTGAGAAACTGGTCTACGCTGAGTACACTTAGCTATAACTGGATTCCATGAGGCAGAGAGTCTGAAACCGTCTTCACGATTGAAATTAGGATATTTCTTAATTTTAATCGCTTCCCGAACCATTCTCTTGTAGTAATGCCTTTCATTACATATAACTTGAGGTTTATGTAATTCAATCCAGTGATTGGGTCCTGAGTCCACTATGTGCTCTGCTATTGCAGACTTGTTTACTTGTCGATTATTGACCGCCGCTATGTGTTCTTTAACACGTTCCGCGACCGTGCGTTTAGTCTGGCCTATGTAGGAACGCCCGCAGCTACAATCTATTTTGTAAACCCCAGGAACTTGCAGAGGTACGACGTTTTTTGGTGTTCGTAGATACTTCGTCATCTTGGTGAGTGGAGTGTAGATCGACTTGATTGAAAATTTACTGAGCATGTTACCAATTTTGTCCGTAACTCCTTTCACATAAGGCAAGAACGCAGGCTGTCTTTTCACATCAATGTGTTCCTGATTGCGCCTCCAGTTAGAACGACATCCGATTCGAGTATTGTAGCCATTCCGTTTCAGAACCCCTTTAACATGATCCAGCTCACCCTGCAGATGTTCAGGATCGCAAAGGTCATGAGCTCTGTTTACTAGTGAGGAGACTACTGACTCCAGGTGTCTTGGATGGTGGTGTGACGTTGCATTCAAGTATCTGTCTGTATGTGTAGGTTTTCTATACACTGTGTGTGCCAAGGTCCCGTCACATTTTACCATCACTTTAAGGTCGAGAAAAGCTAACATTCTGTTTTCCTCCATTTCATGTGTAAAGCGAATCTTAGGTTGTATGGAGTTCAGATAATTAGTTAGCTGATCGACTTCCTGGTTATTCCCGTTAATTATACAGAACATCATCATCATCGACGTACCTCTTCCAAAGTTTTATACCATGGGCTGCCAGGTCTATCATGGATTCAAAATGTTCCATCCACATATTGGCAAGAACAGGTGCCACAGGGCTTCCCATTGCGTATAGATAGACGGCGTAGCAGTGGGAAGCCCTGTGGCACCTGTTCTTGCTGCAAAAAATGCTGCCCCCGCTTCGCAGAGGCGGTAGCTCCAGTACTCCAGTCATCCCGTGACCACGACAGAAACCTAAAACTGTCGAAATGTCGGGAAAAATAGGTAAATAAACGCGATAAATACCCGTTAATATTTATAATAACCTGCATTATATTCCAGAACACAATAAAACATGAACTGAGTTACTTCGCGAGCTAATTCGCAGGAAATTTGCTCGGAAGTCGTATGTGTAAGCTAATAACTAATCAAACCAAATCTTAATATAATAATGATTATTAATGAGTGGATTAAATACATTTATAAAGAAAAGTACGTAGGTATAATTTATCCTAATTATAATAGTTTATGGATAGTAGTAATAGTTTTAACACCTAATTGAAAAACAAACATTGTTTAAGCGAGGGAGGACATAAAGACTTTTTTATTATTTATTTTGAAACTGACTAATGACAAACAAACTCACCACGGAGTGGTGCTGTGATACTGTACAACGACGTCGCGGCAGACCACGAACCAGGTGGAGGGACGTGCTCATCCAATTCCGCGCCGACTGGACAATCTTAGCGCGGGAGAAGGATGAATGAAGAGAATGGGGAGAGGCCTTTGCCCAGCTGTGGAATAGTGTAGGTTGATAATAATAATAATATTTTATAACTTATTTAAATTATGAGTAACTTAAACGCTGTATCTAAATCAGCTGGCAATACATCAATAAGTTGACATGGCAATAGTAACTTTATTTGCATAGTATCTATGGCTGTTTATAGGTATAGTTTACAGTGCCTTGTTTTCAACTGTGGCAATTACTACATGACAGTCGTAGTGAAAATCTATATAATACGGTCGATAAAATAAATCGATAAAAAATGTGAAGCAGCCGCGTCCGCACGCCACTAGGTGGCTGGTGGCGTCAAGACAGTCAACAATTTATGAGGAAACGCCACTAACGTGGAAATGTTGCGTCTTGACAGTCAGGGGACTGAGACTAAATTTAGGCGAGACGAGGAACATTAAATTTTTTGTGAAGCTTTTTGGCTGTGTCAGTCCAAATATGAATATTGCCTTCTAAAGCCCAATGCGATTTCCTGACGAACGAGTTGTTTAAGCCCACCTTCAGATCTACGAGGTATGCCAGAATAATACATATTTGTTTGTTTTGTGGGGCTGAGAGGTCCTTGTAAAAGGTGCCATTTAATGCCCTGCAGTACGGAAACCAAGCCACGGTCTCCGGCGGATCCGCTTTCGACATCTTGTACTGTTTGTAATAGGCATCCGCCAACTTGAACAATGACTCATTTGTTTCTTTGAAGCTCAGTGAGTCCCACAGCTCGGCCTCTTCAATCCCGTACAGGCTGACCACTTTGAAAAACAAAAACGGCACCTGTAGACCGGTCCATTCTATATGTTGTATGCATGTCGCTCGCAATACCCGTTTCGTAATGGCGTCATTCACGTTCAAAAATGCATGGATCGCAAGATATACTGGGTCTTTCAACCATTCCTGATCGATAGTTTTATTGAAGGCTTCTGTGATTCTCGGTAGTTGGTTGTTGAGGGGGTATGGACACAGTTTTACGTAATCGTCGTGTGTGTTCATCCGCTTAAACACATCAAAAAACTGAGTATCATTTTTAACAAATCGTCTCAAAATCAGTAGAGTAAGATACGTGACGTTCGCGTTGAGCATCATGTATTTCACCTCGTCGTAGCCGGTGTGCAAATCTTTTATCAGAGCAGTAATCTTCGCCATAAATACGCTGTCTGAAAGCGGATTCGAAAGGTCCCCAAACTGTATTTTGAATGAGCCTTTATCTTCCAGTTGAAACATATTTTGTGTCGGATCGCCGAATGACCTCGCATGCGTTATCACATAGGTAAAAGCTTTGTAGATAGTTTGCTCTATTCGAATTTTCCCTGAATACGTGAGAAAGATTGCCTTTGCGCAGTCGAGGTAGAGTTTTAGGTCGAAGTTTTGATGTTCATCTAGAATTTTTTTGACATGTTCAGTAGCAAATTTGTCATTCCAATGTAACGAGTTATGTGTTTTTGAAAACATATCAAGAAAGGTTTTACTTGTACATTCTTGTACTATTTTTTTATCATCTTCTTCATTCAGACTCGGCTCAGCCTTGCCAATGGCGCATAAAAACTTTCGTTTTTGTATTTCAAGTCCTTTAGGCATTTTTGCTTCACGTTCATCATCGGCTTTTTTCATTTCTTGTAAGAACTTCCTCACGTTTTCGAAGTTCTCCTCCATAGCTGATACTGATTAACTTATAATGATTTATTTCACAAAATACTGCACCAAAGCTCCTAGGGTCCAACTGTGTAACCGTGTGCTGTGACACTGACCAGGACAAAGATAATACAATACTGCACTCTAAACTCTGAATAGTATGAGTCATTTATATAATGTACAGCATAGTCATGTGATATATATCGGCAACTGTTAGTCGATTGTCCAATTCGATTATACGAAAACTTAAGTCGATTTTTGATAATATTGTATTGTGTATTATTATTTTATTGTCGATTCTCTGGTGCTAAATTAAGTAGATGCATATAACTTACCTACTTCATCGTCAAAACAATATTACAATATTATTAGTAATATAACAAAACAGTTGTTAGTATTTGCCTTACATGCATTTTTCGGTGATCAGGTCATCAGTCTACGGAGGTACCGTTTAATCGGTAGATCAACTGGATAATCTGGGATCGTGGAAACGAGTGGGTTCGGATGGTAGGGAGCCGAATCATAATGCCACCTGGAAGCGCGCTTCATGAATTCGGCTATAGTTTCGAGATCTAAGTCGCGATGTAGGTCTACGTTTCACACATACCATGGTGAACCAGTGGCTTTGCGCATATATCGGTTTTGGACTGCCTAAAGGGCTTGGAAAATAAATTAGGTTTGAATGCGTTAAACGCCACGGAAGCGTATGTCATGATGGGTCTTATACAAGTTTTATAGAGTGTCACCTTAATTCTAAGGGACATTTTACTCTTCTTGTTTATAAGAGAATTTAATCGAAATAAGATGAATTTAGCGGTGTTTCGGACAATCTTGGCGTGTTTTGCATTAGTATTTGCATTAAAACTTGATTTGAATATATATTTATACAAGATAAATGGAAAATTGTTTCTGGGTTTATCAAAATAAATTTAAAAATTTGTTAAAATTTAGAAACATTTACAAATACCTATGTGCTTAACCAGATAAATAAATAAATATTGGTGGACATTGCACACAACACCATCTAGACCAAAACTAAGCATAGCTTGTATAATGGTGACCAAATGACCGTTAGAATACTTAGATATTTTTAAATACATACTTATGATACTTTATATAACACCCAGACACAGAATAAATACCCAAGTTTGTCACATAATTTTTTATCCTGGGAGGGAATCAAACCCTCAGCGCAGAAGGCAGAGCTACTGCAGTCAAACAAGCTAGTCAAAGTACATTAGTCCAAATACCATTCGTAATAGATAATTTGATTCAAAGTGAATTACTTTGGCTATTTAGGTTATATTAAACAAATCCCATAACTTTATCCCAATTCAATCATCTCCAACAATATAAGGACTGTATGCCAAACGGATAAAAAACTATGTAAATTTAGTTTCAATTAAACACAATTGATTTTTGACGTGATAACGTCTTATAAATAGATGAACGCCGGCTGCACGCACGAAAAATTGTCACGTTCCGCATGAGCCGAGCGTGCAAGCGAGAGCGCGGTGCATAACTATTTGTTTAAGGTAACTAAATTGTTTTATGTTTCTTTGCGCTTTTGTTGTTACAAAGAAAGGTTTATCATCTCTTCCTATAAGTGCTACCTTATCTAGTAATAGCCCAAAAACTACGAACAACTAGTATTTCAAACTAAACCTACTAATAGTTTTTACTATAATCGACTAATTTAGTCGATATAATTCAGTTTGACTTTACAAGCTCCACACTATCGATTAAAGGAATACGAAACAGTGTAAGTGTTTCTCAAACATTTTATGTAACAAGTTAACATCATCAGCTCTTTACGTCTATGTTTTTAATGTGATGTGAAATAACAAAAGTTATGTCAACTTTTGTTATTTTTAATACAATACTTAAAAGACTACTTTTATAAACTCCTTCGTATCACCAATTGATACGCATTGAGTTGTCGAACCAAAGGCCAAAGTATTGACACAAAGGAGAATTAAAATGTCTTCTAGATATATGGCATAGGTGAGATCATAATTATATAACTAGCTGATGTGGCGTTTTTAAAATAAATAATGCTGGACATTTCACATCTGGCCCCAAAGTAGGAGTAGTAAAAGTAGAAGACCGCAGAAGAACAAATGTTTGTATTACACCCGTGTGAAGTCGGGGCGGGTCGCTAGTCTTTAATAAACAATAATAATAATAAAAAATTAAATCATTTTTATTATTTATTATTATTACTATTATTATTATTATAATAAACAGATATTAGCATACCATCGAATATGTTACTTAACACTAATCTACCATCTTCCTTGACCCTTCTTTTTTAACCGACTTCAAAAAAGGAAGAGTTTCTTAATTCCTTTTTGTTTATGTTTGTTTCGCCATAACTCCGTCATTTAAAAACCGATTAGAAAAATAATATGAGAATGGATATACTTTCCGATTTGTCCCATAGGAATTTCATCAAAATCGTTAGTTTTGTATTAAAATCAAAATAGCTGGAAAACATATGTATAAATTTTGTATTTTTATATAAAATTAGTCGGTTTTCTTCTTAGTTTTTAAAACATAATTATTTTTCAACAAAACATTGAGAAACATTGGAGCTTGGGGTTCCCCGAACTGCGTCTATACAACCACAGAATAACAATAGCTTAGTATTGCTCTAACTTGTTCTATTAAATAAGAGTCGTCCGGTGACTTTTACGTCAATGAATTAAGATACAAATTGGAATGATTCATAGCTTCTTATTAATTGAACATTCTTACTGGCATTTATGTAATGGCATTCAGTCAGTCAGCTCAGTTGGTAGTTGCTCTTCTTTCTGCGCTGTAGGTTGAGGGTTCGATTCCCTCCCAGGACATTTGCGTGACAAACATCGATGTTTGTTCTATGTCTGGGTGTTATAAAGTATCTTACGTATTTTAAAATATATAAGTATCCTATCAGCCATCTAGTCACCATATTACAAGCTATGCTTAGTTTGGGGTTAGATGGTGTTGTACGCATTGTCCACCAATATTTATTAAATTTATTGGTTCTGCGGCGGGAATCAATGCCGCAACCTTCTGCGTCTCAGCCGGGCCTTGGCCCACTATGCCACAGAAGTCATCATAAGTTGTATATTGGCCTCAATTCGGTTGGCACCAATCTAACTAATTTTAGCTAAAATTCGGTTTTGAACTATAAGTCATAACAATAAATTTTTAGTAATAGTAAATATAATAATAGATAGATACATACCTACTTCATAAATATTGATGGTTAAAATACTGAGTGCATAAAAATATATATATATTAATAATGTAAAAAAAAATGCTATCTTATTATTAATATATGTATGTTTCTAATCTAAACAAAACTAATAAAGGTTTTTATATGTATAAACATTGGAATCAGTGCTGGCTATAAGACGCTAAAATAAATAGAGACCCTCTAGTGGCACTATACTCTTACCTGTGCTAAGCTAAATATAATAAAGATTATGACGACCTCTGTGGCGCAGTGGATTAAGGTCCGGCTAAGATGCAAAAGGATGCGGGTTCGTTTCACGCCGCGGGACACATGTTTGTATGATCTGCAAGTATTTGTCTCGGGTTTAGGTGTTACTATTGTATAATATGTATGTACTTATGTACAAAAAAAATATATAAGTAGTATAACAGCCATGTGATACCCATAATACAAGCTCTGCTTATATTGGGGCTAAATGATGCTGTGTGAAATAGGAATAGACACTCATTTATTTGTTACTCAAGCACACATAGTCAGGACAAACAGAAAAAAACAGTGGAGATTACAGAGAGTACGTCATGTAAAAAGAGGTCTAGCCTCAGCATAATATGCCTCACCACTTGGAGGTAGCTAGGCGCTGGTATTCTGTCGAAAATTTCAGCTAATAGACCCTGTGAGATATTTTTGTGAAGTGTTGTGTTGATCTTATAATAATGAGTAAGAATAGAAGTACAATAATATGGTATCTTTGAGAGCTAAACCAAATAAATACAGATAGGTATAATGAAATAAAAAATGGTACTTACAGCAATACAGTTACCTATGTAATCAAGAATTAAGTAATACAAAAATACTTACTATTATACAAAATAGCGCTAGGATCATGACGAGTTTCTTGTCAAATTAGGACTTGGATTAGTGGAATTAGCAAATAAATACATTTAATTTTATATTATACTAGCGACCCGCCCCGGCTTCGCACGTTTGCAATACTGATACTAAATATCCTACAGAAACTCTTTATATAAAACGTTATCTAAGAGAATAACATAACCTAAGAGATAGACATATACCTACCATTGCGGACTTTTTTGTAGACCTTTTTATGGTGTACAATACTGTAGTACATTAGTTTGATCTATCTCGTAGGGTACACAGCCAGCGTTTGCAATGTAAGCGCAAAAAAAAAAAATTATTTACGACATCACATAAGAAACCTCTAAAATTATCAGTGTTTCTCTACTATATTATGCATGTATTATACATATAAACCTTCCTATTGAATCAGTCTATCTACTAAAAACCTTATCAAAATCGGTTGCGTTGGTTTAAAGATCTAAGCATACATAGGGACAGACAGACAGCGGGAAGCGACTTTGTTTTATACTATGAAGTGATTATTTCAAGACACTCATTGTACAAGTCGTAAATCTATAAGAGTCCGTAGCGAGTCCCTGTGACCCCACTATACAGGCGTTTTAGTTCTAGTGTGGGGAGTCACTTAGCGGTACCTTTATATTTATAAGAACACTAGCTGCTGCCTGGGGCTTCGCACGCGTGGTATTTACATAAAAAGTAGCCTATGTCCTTCTCCAAGGTCCCAACTATATCTGTACCCAAATTCATTAAAATCGGTTCAGCGGTTTAGGCGTGAAAACGTAACAGCAAGACAGACAGACAGAGTTATTTTAGCATTTATAACATTAGTTGGGGTTATGATGTAGTAACATAAGAACTTGTGTACCAGCTCTTTTCTACAATGAAATATTTTTTTTGTTAATCACACTGTTCTTAATTAAAATTGATTGAAAATTATTTCGTACTTTTAAGTTTGCTTTTAAAGCGTGTGTTTTAGTTTTTTGAACCTATTATTTATATTCAACTTTTTAGTTCGGTATTGTCTACAAAAGCGTGTTTTTTAGTTTCAACAATCAAATTTGGAGAATCGATAATTCTAAGAGTCCTAAACAGGATAAAGGGACTGTTTAAATTATTGCATTGTGTACGGACCTTGATAAGTGTGCAAAGTTTAAAATCAATCCAACGTTTTGAAGGGGGTGAAAAACTCGCGTGAATCCGCGAGTTGGCACCTTCCGATTTTACCTAATTTTTATGTCGTCAACTCGCGGGCCCGTATAAAGTACAGTCATAACAAAAATAGATTAAAACCAGAGTAAGAACCGCCAATCTAAAAACCTTAAAGCATACATTAAAGGTAGTCTTTTGAAGAAAGCTTATTAAAATATTGATGACAATATTATTGATAAGAATGCATGGCCTCATGTCGCTCTGCCGTCAGACAGTTAACCGACACACTTGAAATGTATAAACTCTCTTGTATTAGTATTTCGTAGTTAAGGTAGTTATAAGATGGATCATATAAAAAAGCGCTAGGACCAAGACGAGTTTCTTGCCAATTCTTCTCGAGCTTGGGTTAGGATGAATTGGCACCTAAATTCACCTAGTACGAGTATGTAAGACGTTTTAAAGTGATCCTTGTGATTGTATTGAATAAATCATCTTTTGACTTTGACTTTGACTTTGACTTATAAAAACAAAAAACATTGATATGTAGCTAGACGCATCTACTTAGATTTCGATTGAAAGGTGCGGAATGAGGCAATGGAGACGCAGTCGATGACGCATTTTTATGGTTGCCATCCGTCCGGGTTTCCCCGGATTTGTCCGGGTTTAAAAAAATCAAATCTTGGACCGTCGCCACACAGTGGTTTTACTCCATACAAGGGTACTAAAATTTTGAAAGTCTTTATTAGATAATTTTGAGTATGCCATTCGATTTCTACAATATAATAAAACAAAGTAAATGTTATAAAACTGATTTTAATGTACCTATTGGAATCTGCTTTTGAAGAATTTTAAGATTCAATACTAATATGGTCTCAGTACTTTAAGATTTTTTGTGAAAAAAAGAATTTAGATTTGTTGAAAGTGGGTTAATATTTTAATAAGGGTTTGTTTTCATACATGAGTACCTATAATAAAAACTGATAATTAAAACAATTAGTTACAAACTGTAAGATTCTGTTTTGTTACATTAAAATGATGATAGTTGATGACTAAATTTTGTTTTATTGTCTTTGAAAATAAATTTAAGTTGATGTATTGTGGGGGTGAGTTTACAATTTTTTAACTTTTTTGCTCATATATAAAATATATTACATATTTTATGTGCATTTTATCCATTTATAATTTAGCGAGACAAAGTGTAATTAAAGAAATCTACGGTTGTCAAAGTACCTTTCTAATTTTGTCATGATTCTTCTACATGTGAGATTTATTCTTTTTTCTACAGAATTTTATGTTAGAGTAATAATGTTTCGAATTTTTTGTACGATGAATGACATTAAGGTGTTAAAACATTTTTAATAACCTTTCTGGTTTGTTTACAATTTGTCTTCTGGTCAAGTAAACACAGTATATCATGTTGTATCACATTATATTTCATATATTTATGTCATGTTGTATCATATAGAAGAAAATATAGTTTTTGAGATATGTACATAATTATAGTACATATCTCAAAAACTATATTTTCTTTTATTTTAAAATCAAATTCTTCTTATCGTGTCACTAGTTATTTCTAACCAGTGTAGTGGAAGGATTAAAGTGCGCCTCAGAGGCTCCTTTCGTGCACTCAAATAGTATTGTCTCATAGGTACATAATAAATAGGTTTCTACGTATATAAAATTATTAAAACGTTTTTGTAGAGGACTGTACATGAATACGTCAGATATTCACGATCACGCGAGTTGAAAATTTAGTAAAATCGGAAGGTGCCAACTCGCGGGTTCACGCGACTTTCAGATTCGCGAGTTGACGAATAAGTCGATAGATGATACATACATACCAAGCTAATAAAAGCGTGTTAACAAAACTTTTTTTTCATACAAAAGTTCATTTGCTAAGGGCGCGGTCTTAATAAGTGCTTAGTATGTGATTGAATTAAATTATTTATTATTTTGCCCTCTGACATTGTGTTAATTCTATTGTGACTACTCCATTGTATTAGGTCTAACCGGTAATAATAATAATAAAAATAATACCGGACATTTCACACCGCATCTTTTGGCCCCAAAGTAAGCAGAGCTTGTGTTATGGTACCAAATGTCTAATATACTACTTAAATAGGTTTTTTTGTAAATACATTAATATTATACATAGAAACCAACCAGACCTGAGACAAATACTTGCAGATCATACAAACATTTGTCCCACGGTGGGAATCGAACCCGCAACCTTCTGCATCTGTCGGACCTTAGCCCACTGCGCCACAGAGGTCGTCATGAGACACAGAGGTGTAATGATAGATGTAAAGATTTAATTGTATAAATATATATAAATTTGTAGTTCACATTCACGTCAATGAAATGAATTGACGCAAAATGGTCTGGGATTTGAACCAGTGACTGATTAGACGACAGAGTTGCTACCTTACGAGCTCAACATAAACAAATCAGCAATTTATATTTGCCACGAGTTTGGGTAAAGTTCTTGTGGGTATAATCAATAAGAATAATCAAGTTTGGAATGTTGAATTGAAAATCGAGAAATCACAAAATTTTAGTCCTTACGATGATTGCTTTAGGTATGCACGGTAACACACGGGCATGGTAACTTCATCGTAAGAGAATGAAAAATGAAAAAGAGAATGAAAAACACAACCGACTTCTTGTATATAAAAGTTATCATCGATGTATACAATTTATAGATTTTTGTAAATTTTAAAAAAACTGCTAAACCGATTTTGATAAAATTTCAATGGGACCCGGGAAGTATGCCCTTTGAAATAAAAATAAGAATTTTCCAAATCGGTTCAGGCGTCTTTGAGTAGGTAATCGGTGAAAATACCATAAAAAAAAGATACCTTTTTTGAAGTCGGTTAAAAAGGAAATGGAGCTAGTGATAATTATGCCTAGTGGTCAGCAACTCGCCTGTACCTCTAATTATAACAAGCGCCTCTATATTATGGAAACTACTTAACATTAAGTGAGTCGTATTCTTATTTGTCACAAGCAATACAAAAAAAGTTAATAAAACATAAGCACGTACTTACCTAGAAGTAGCCATGGTTACAGGTAAAAAATGAAGAGAGACAGCACAAAACAGGAGTCCTCAACAAAATAAGAAAAAAAAAACTTGGCATATAAAGAAAAACCTTAATAGGACTAGAAATTAAATAGAACTTAACTGAAATAATTACAGAATTGTACAGAAAAATATAAAATACATGTAAAACAATTGAGCTTTAAAACGATCTATTGATAGGTCAACGGATCCAGATCACTGCCAGAGGGCAGCGTTCCCAAGACACTGGCGGCATTGCCACGTTGAATTGCAATGCTAATACGCGGAGTCAGATAGGAGCCAGCTCTTGGGTTACGCAATGTATCTACCAGATGCCGTGAAATAATTTTGAAAGCGCGGTGGACTCAGGGTCACGACTCCAAAAGGCTTAAATATGTAGGCCTTATCCAAACCGACATATTTGCGCCTTTTGAGGTCTTTGGCACACTCAGCCGCCGTAACAGCTCTAACGGAATTCCCCGACAGATAGGAAGCGGCCAGGGTGTCTTATGTAACAGATGACAGAAAATAAAACAATCAATTACTTTTAACTATTAATTTATTCTTCCATTAGATATTTTTACGTCACTTTTATGATTTTCAAGCTTTAACACGACAACTGCCTCGTGCACGAGTAACTTCGAACCACCTGCGCTCTTACCGGAACAAACAACATATATTGAGCGGCTCTCCGGATGTTGCTCGTGCACATTTGTACTTATTTTAATAGTTTTAAATCTAAATTTAACCTTAAAATTCAAAGAAATAATAATAATAAATGGCACGTTGCAAGAGCAACGACAACCTGCATTATATTCCGGAACACAATAAAACATGAACTGAGTTATTTCGCGAGCTAATTCGCAGGAAATTTGCTCGGAAGTCGTACGTGTAAACTAATAATTAATCAAACCAAATCTTAAAACTATAATGATTATTAATGAGTGGATTAAATACATTTATAAAGAAAATTACTTAGGTACAATTTATTCTAATTTCTAACACCTAATTGTAAAACAAACATTGTTTAAGCGAGGACATAAAGAGACTATTGATTATTTATTTAGAAACTGACAAACTGACAAACAAACTAATCACGGAGTGGTGCCGTGATACTGTACGACGACGTCGCGGCAGACCGCAAACCAGGTGAAGGGACGAGCTCATCAAATTCCGCGCCGACTGGACAATCTTAGCGCGGGAGAAGGATGAATGAAGAGAATGGGGAGAGGCCTTTGCCCAGCTGTGGAATAGTGTAGGTTGATAATAATAATAATATTTTATAACTTATTTAAATTATGAGTAACTTAAACGCTGTATCTAAATCAGCTGGCAATACATCAATAAGTTGACATGGCAATAGTAACTTTATTTGCATAGTATCTATGGTTGTTTATGGGTATAGTTTACAGCGCCTTGTTTTCAACTGTGGCGATTACTACATGACAGTCGTAGTGAAAATCTATATAATACGGTCGATAAAATAAATCGATAAAAAACGTGAAGCAGCCGCGCCCGCACACCACTAGGTAACTGGTGGCGTCAAGACAGTCAACAATTTATGAGGAAACGGCACTAACGTGGAAATGTCGCGTCTTGACAGTCAGGGGACTAAGACTAAATTTAGACGCGACAAGCGAAGTTTTTGTGAAGCTTTTTGGCTGTGTCAGTCCAAATATGAATATTGCCTTCTAAAGCCCAATGCGATTTCCTGACGAACGAGTTGTTTAAGCCCACCTTCAGATCTACGAGGTATGCCAGAATAATACATATTTGTTTGTTTTGTGGGGCTGAGAGGTCCTTGTGAAAGTTGCCATTTAATGCCCTGCAGTACGGAAACCAAGCCACGGTCTCCGGCGGATCCGCTTTCGACATCTTGTACTGTTTGTAATAGTCATCCGCCAACTTGAACAATGACTCATTTGTTTCTTTGAAGCTCAGTGAGTCCCACAGCTCGGCCTCTTCAATCCCGTACAGGCTGACCACTTTGAAAAACAAAAACGGCACCTGTAGACCGGTCCATTCTATATGTTGTATGCATGTCGCTCGCAATACCCGTTTCGTAATGGCGTCATTCACGTTCAAAAATGCATGGATCGCAAGATATACTGGGTCTTTCAACGATCCCTGATCGATAGTTTTATTGAAGGCTTCTGTGATTCTCGGTAGTTGGTTGTTGAGGGGGTATGGACACAGTTTTACGTAATCGTCGTGTGTGTTCATCCGCTTAAACACATCAAAAAACTGAGTATCATTTTTAACAAATCGTCTCAAAATCAGTAGAGTAAGATACGTGACGTTCGCGTTGAGCATCATGTATTTCACCTCGTCGTAGCCGGTGTGCAAATCTTTTATCAGAGCTGTAATCTTCTTCATATATACGCTGTCTGAAAGCGGATTCGAAAGGTCTCCGAACTGTAAATTGAATGAGCCTTTATCTTCCAGTTGAAACATATTTTGTGTCGGATCGCCGAATGACCTCGCATGCGTTATCACATAGGTAAAAGCTTTGTAGATAGTTTGCTCTATTCGAATTTTCCCTGAATACGTGAGAAAGATTGCCTTTGCGCAGTCGAGGTAGAGTTTTAGGTCGAAGTTTTGATGTTCATCTAGAATTTTTTTGACATGTTCAGTAGCAAATTTGTCATTCCAATGTAACGAGTTATGTGTTTTTGAAAACATATCAAGAAAGGTTTTACTTGTACATTCTTGTACTATTTTTTTATCATCTTCTTCATTCAGACTCGGCTCAGCCTTGCCAATGGCGCATAAAAACTTTCGTTTTTGTATTTCAAGTCCTTTAGGCATTTTTGCTTCACGTTCATCATCGGCTTTTTTCATTTCTTGTAAGAACTTCCTCACGTTTTCGAAGTTCTCCTCCATAGCTGATATTGAATAACTTATAATGATTTATTTCACAAAATACTGCACCAAAGCTCCTAGGGTCCAACCGTGTGCTGTGACCCTCCAAGACAAAGATAATACAATACTGCACTCTAAACTCTGAACAGTATAAGTCATTTATAGAATGTACAGCATAGTCACGTGATATTTAACGGGAACTGTTAGTCGATTGTCCAATTCGATTATACGAAAACTTTAGTCGATTTTTGATAATATTGTAATGTGTATTATTATATTATTGATTTTCGGGTGCTTAATTAAGAAGGTGCATATAGCTTACCTAATTCACCGCCCCATAACAAGTAATATAATTAAACAGTTGTTAGTATTCTGGAGTTTTATTTTAAGTTTGACTTGTGTGCGATTTGCTTTAAACTTGATTTGGATACTTTAAACACAAGACAAATGAAAAAATGCTTCCGGGTTTATCAAACTAATATAATTTTTTTTGTTAATAGTTAGAAACATTTTCAATGTACAGACTGTATGCGAAACGGACAAAAACTATGTAAATTGAGATTCAACTACACATAATTTTTTTTTAGGATATGTAAGTTGGTCTTTCAAAATATTTTTTGTTTGATATTTTTTTTTGTCAAATCAAGTGTGTAAATAACATTTTAAAACCAAGTGCATAACTATTTGTTTAAAGTAAGTAACAACATTTTTTTTATATGTCTGTTACAAAAACGGTTTATGACAACCTCTGTGGCGCAGTAGGCTAAGGTCTGGCTGAGACGCAGAGGTTTGCAGGTTCGATGCCCTCCGCCCGACAAATGTTTGTATGATCTGCAAGTATTTGTCTCGGGTCTGGTTGTTTCTATGTATAATATTTACAAAAAAAACACAAGCTCTGCTTACTTTGAGCCAGATGATGTTGTGTGAAATGTCCAGGTATATTTATTAATTAATTTATTTATCTTTTTTTAAGTGTTGCTTTATCTAATAATAACCCAATAGCTACGAACAACTAATGATCAAATTAAACCTACTAATAGTATGAAGCATAATCGACTAATTTAATCGATAAAATTTAGTTTGACTTTGCAAGCCACGCACTATCAATTAAAGGAATGCGTCAGTGTAAGTGCTTCTCAAACTTTTTATGTAACAAGCTAACATCATCATCTTTTTAGGTGTTTTTAATGTAATAACATAACTTTTGTGATTTATAATATATTACTTAAAGTACTACTTTTATGAACTACATATTTCGTATCTATTAGTGGCCCTGAGTTGTCGAACCAAAGGCATGACATGACACAAAGCAGAATTAAAATGTCTTCTATCTGGAATATCTATATGGCATAGGTGAAATCATAATTATATAACTAGCTGATGTGGCGTTAAAATATAGTGGCTCTGTGAGTTGTAGACCACGCAAACATTTTTCAAAATGACTGAAATATAACTTTTTTTACGTTTTCAACCCCCGTCTCTCCGCCAATTAAAAAAAAATCCAATTACTGAATCGACAAATAAAATTCATATAGTTATAGAACCTGCTCACAAAATATAATCCATCCGGACAGATGCCGGATGGATGCCGTTCAGACAGACATACGAAAGCATTTTTGAGTAAGCTGAAACGAAGACGCTCGCTCGCGCTACGCGCTCGCTCGGTCAATTATACATAGAAACACCCAGACCCGAGAGAAATATTTGCAGATCGTACAAACTTTTGTCCCGCGGCGGGAATTTAACCCGCTACCTTTCTGCGTCTCAGCTATAAATATATATCATGATACGAATATCATAATCTTTCGATTCTACTCGTGATTGACTTATTTGAACAAAAAGCTTTTAAGACAATAATCAGACACCTTGTGGGTTTTTGACTTAAAAAAAAACAGTTTTTAAATGTATTTTACCTAAACATGTGTGCAATTCACACGTGGTAGATGTAAACCTTAACAAAATTTAGAACCACTAATATAAGAAACACTGTATGCTTCCTAACCCATTTTCTCCCACTTTAAATCTTATGAATTTGTGTGCCTGTCACTTTTAACTATCGCTTTTTGTTTCACGGACTTTCAAATCACAACGATGCTAAAAAGTTTTCACTTAAAAAAAATGTAAAATATACTTTCCGATTTCATAGAAATTACATCAAAATCGGTTCAGTAGCTTGGTTTTAAAATCAAAATAGCTGGAAGAAATATGTTGCGAAATATGGCAAAAATTTGTATTTTATATAAATGAAGTCGGTTTTCTTAATAGATTTAAAAACGTAATTTTTTTTTCAACAAAACATTGAGAAACATTGGAGCCTGGGGTTCCCCGAACTGCGTCTGTACAACCACAGAATAACAATAGCTTATTAATGCTCTTACATGTACTAATAATTAGAGGCGTCCTGTAACATCTATGTCAATGTAGTAAGATACAAATTGGAATGATTCATAGCTCTTTATTAAGAGAACATTCTAACTGGCACACTTACATTGTTATGCAGTTTGTTTATCGAAATGAGTTTGTTAATAGCTAGGGTACGTGTTTTAAGTACATCCGTTCGGACTTAGATAAAAAAAATACGATTAGGGTTTTGGGATTCAATGATGGATTTAATAATTGAAAATGGACGCCTTTTCATAAATGGGTGTAGGAAGTAACCACCATAATTGAAACCTCTTAGCACAATATAATTAATATCAATAAAAATGTCGGACATTTCACGCAGTATGCAGACCTTTTGTTATGGGTAGCATATGACTGATATACTACGTAGGTATCTACAATTTTTTTTGTAAATATTATGCATAGAAACACCCAGACCCGAGGCAAATATAAGGTCTTCCAATGGGCACGTCCGAACTTTGACAGTTGGTAGCGGCCATCTTGTAGGAGAATCCGAGGCAGTCGATTTCGCGTCGCTCACAAGAACTCGGCCTTTCACAGACCACAACTTGGTGAATTTTGCGTCGTGACTTGGGCCTGCACCCATATAAAATTCAACTCACCCAGGAATTGAAGGTAAACGACCATAGACAACGACGTGTGTTCGCTGAATGGGCACTGGAGCAGTTAGCAACTGACCGTAATTTTCACAGAAAAAATATCTTCAGCGATGAGGCCCATTTCTGGATGAATGGGTACGTAAACAAACAAAATTGTCGAATTTGGGACGATACCAATCCACATGAGATCCAAGAGCGTCCAATACATCCCGAAAAAGTTACAGTTTGGTGTGGGTTTTGGGCTGGCGGCGTCATCGGGCCATATTTCTTTGAGGACAACATTGGCCAGGCCATCACTGTCAACGGCGAGCGCTATAGGTCGATGATTACCAACTTTTTTTGGCATGAACTGGATCATCTGAACACCAACAACATGTGGTTTCAACAAGACGGCGCTACGTGCCACACAGCTCATGCCACATTGAATATTCTGCATGAGAGATTTGAGGGCATGGTCATCTCACGTGGAGCTGATGTGAACTGGCCACCGAGATCTTGTGACTTAACCCCGCTAGACTTTTTCTTGTGGGGTTTTCTTAAGTCGCAGGTCTATGTGAATAAACCACAAATCACAGCGGCCCTCAAAGCCAACATAACCTATGCCATAAGTCAAATTCAGCCTGATTTATGCGCAAAAGTCATGGAAAATTGGATATCTCGCATGCGCTCCACCCAGAGAAGCCGTGGCGGACATTTGAATCATGTCATATTCCACACATAATGGCATCACTACATCTTTCAAATAAATAAATAATTTCGATAATATATCACACACACTTTGTTTTGTTTAAATTTAAAGATAGGACACGCTTAATGAAAGACCCTTTATTTGCAGATCATTTCTCCCGCGGCGGGAATCGAACCAGCAACCTTCTACGTCTCTGTCGGGCCATGGCCCACTGCGCTACAAAGTACGTCGTATAATATTAATAGTACCTGGATGACCGAACTTTGCTCGGTATAGATCACGGGTAGAACACGTTTTTAAAAATAATACCTAGCTATAGATCGATTTATCGCCCCCGAAACCCCCTGACACTTGCAAAGGAATCAAAACCTACAGAGTACTTCCCGTAAACTCAGAATCTTGAAATTTGGTACGAAGAAACGTCTTATAGCATAAATAAAGGAAAAATTGCGAATACCGTAAATTTTTAGATCGATTTCATTTTGCAATAAAAATACCATAACTATGACTCAATTGTCGTGATGGGTGAACTTTTACTTATATACCTACAGGTTTGTACGGAACCCTCGGTGCGCGAGTCCAACTCGCACTTGGCCACTACTGAGCTACAGCAACGCGTGGCCGGGCCAGCTAGTCATAGTATAAAACAAAGTCGCTTCCCGCTGTCTGTCTGTCCCTATGTATGCTTAGATCTTTAAAACTACGCAACGGATTAAATGCGGCTTTTTTAATAGATAAGAGTGATTTAAGAGGAAGGTATATGTATCTATATGTATAATACATGCATAATGTAGTTGAGAAACACTGATAATTATAGAGGTTTCTAATGGGATGTCGTAAATAAACACATTTTTTGCGCTTACATTGCAAACGCTGGCTGAACCCTACGGATAGATCAAAATAATGTACTTCAGTACTGCACACTTTAAAAAGGTCTACAAAAAAGTCCGCGATGGTATATGTCTATTCTTAGGGATAACCCACAATGTCTAATGACAAAAAAACATTGTGTGAATGTGAAAAAGTAAATGTTGTAAGTAAAGACATTCACACATTTTAGTATATTTAGTATCAGTATTGCACCCGTGCGCGGCCGGGGCGGGTCGCTAGTCTATATATAAATAATAAATAATGTTCATACATTTCACACAGAGTCATCTGACTCCTCTAAGCAGAGCTTATGTTATGAATACCACACAGTCATATGGTATGCATAATACAAGCTCTGCTTTGTTCAGCTATACTACGTATACATTTATTTCTCTTGTAAACACATAAATATTTACATAGAAATACCCAGAGTCATATAAATATTTTCAGATATTAAACATTTGTTACGCGGCGGGAATCGAAACCGTACCTATCGAACTTTCTGTGTCTCAGCCAGGTCTTGACCCACTACGACATATAGGTCATAAGTTGTATATTATATCATCATATCAGCCTCTAGAAGTCCATTGCTGAACATAGGCCTCCCCAATAGATTTCCAGGAAGAACGATTTTGAGCCCTCTCCATCCACCAATTTCCCGCGATCTTTACAATGTCATCAGTCCATCGGGTGGGTCTTTCCTGTCCTTGGTCACCATTCGAGAACTTTTATTCCCCAACGGTTATCAGTTCTGCGAGCTATATTGCCTGCCAATTGCCACTTCAACTTGCATATTTTAACTGCTATGTCGGTGACTTTGGTTCTTCTACGGATTTCCTCGTTGCGGATTTTATCACGTAGTGAAACACCCAACATAGCTCTCTCCATAGCACGTTGTGCGATTCTGAGCTTGTGTATGAGGCCAATAGTTAGCGACCAAGTCTCAGTTCCATATGTCATCAGCATCACTGGCAACACGCACTGATTGTCGTCTTGTGACTTTCGTCTTGAGGCTCTGCGATATCTGTGACGAGAAGATGTGCTGTAATTTCCCGAACGCTGCATATTATATACATATGTATATTATATATATATATATATATATATATATATATATATATAATAAAAAAAAACTGTCATCTAGACCACTCATCTTTTATTGTTTTTTTTTCAGATATATTATTTCACGCCTTTTGGGGGACTTTGGGGCCTTTAGTCAGAGACTACCTTGTGGGGCGTATCAGGTATTGTTTTCCAGACCGGAGACAGCCTCTTCGCTCCAGAAAATCAAAAAGGTGGTTTCATTTTTTGTAGCTAGTTTACGACAATTTTGACAGAAAGCTTAGCTTTGTTATTTTTATGTCCACAGTAAGAAGCGCGGTTGCCGTGGTGCCAGCCGAGATACCACGCGTGCGCTTCGCCTGTCTGCCACTGTAATTTGTTAGATTATTTAATTTTATTTAGGTTTGTAAGGAAAAATTGTGATGGCACTATGCACACAACCGCCAAATGCAAGTAGAAATGTGAATAATGCTGTCGTGTCCGTGCCCGAACTTGTAGAGTGCACGATATGTTCCCAACCTCGCTTCTTCAAGGGACAGAGAGGTCTCAAAATTCACCAAAAAAGAATACACAACTCTACTATCCCGCTGTCTGCCCCGGTTGCAGGAGCGGTAGATATTTCGTTAGTAAATTCTAATTCTACGTCTGATTTACGACCCTTTTGGAAAGTGATTAGCCAATGTTAAACTACAACCCCTATTTTGAAACGTATTCCTCGCGGTGCTCGCATCTCTGTCGCTACTGTTCTGTCTCAGGCCATTAGGAATGTTGTATCTAAAAATACGAAGCAAGCATGGGAACAAAATCTTCCAAACTAGTCTCCGAGTCTACTATCTACAAACTTGTAGAAAGTAAACTTAGCGATGGTGATGTTAAGGGTGCCTCGCGTATTTTATTTTCAAGTGACACGATAGCTCCAAATTCCAATGACACTCTCGAATCTCTTGAGATTAAGCACCCTCTTCCAGGGCCCAACTTTCAACTCCCCGATCCACCGCAAGAGAGTGATGACGCTGTTGATGCAACCAGCCAGGACGTGCTCGGTGCCGTCATGTCATTCCAGAATGGCTCTACCGGCGGCCTGGATGCTGTGACTCCACAACATCTAAAGGACCTGCTGTCTGGCGGTTTGGGCCATGCCGGTGAAGTCCTTCTGGAAGATATGACGGCCCTGATCAACCTGATGTTGTCAGGTCGAGTTAACAGCGAGATCACTGAGCTCCTGTACGGTGCGAACTTATGCGCACTCAAAAAGAAAGACGGCGGAATTAGGCCCATAGCCGTGGGTACCACCTACCGCCGCCTAGCAGCTAAAGTCTGCTGTCGGAAAAAAGCTGCATATCTTGATGACTTTTTCCGACCTGTTCAGCTAGGCTTTGGTTCGCATGGCGGCTGTGAAGCCGCAGTACATTCTCTTCGTACATTTTTGAATCAAAATTGCGGGGAGGTCATTTTAAAGGTGGATATTATAAACGCCTTCAATTCCGTAGATACGGGTGTCTTGCTCAAAGAAATTAAAAACAAAATTCCCAAAATTTATCCATTTCTTTGGCAGTGTTATAGTTCACCGTCTAAATTAATCTATCGTGACAATATTATTTCGTCTGCCGTTGGATGTCAGCAAGGCGACCCCCTTGGTCCAGCCATTTTCAGCCTTGCCATTCATCCGATTATTCAACGTCTCCAATCTAAACTCAATGTTTGGTACTTGGATGACGGAACTTTAGGTGGAGATGTGGACACTGTTTTTGGTGATCTAAAGCTCATCAGTGATGAATTTCGATTGGTTTAGAGCTAAATTATTCAAAATGCGAGCTTTACGTTTCGGACACTTGTTTGGATAAAAATTCAATTGTTTCAAAATTCAACAGTTTGGCCTCAAATATTACAGTTCTTGATAAATGTTCACTTCGCCTCCTCGGTTCACCAATTCTTGACGAGTCTTTTCCGACCTTCATAGATGAGAAAATTCAAAATTTTAGCTAAGCCTCAGACAGATTGTTTAAAATTAATAGTCATATGGCTTTTACAATTACCAAGTTTTGTCTTTTTGTTCCAAAATTTACTTACGCTTTAACATGTTGTCAACTGTGGAAACACAGCGAGCTGGTGGAAGGCTAAGACAACATAATAAAGGACACATTATCGTCGGTTTGAATATTAATCTGGATGTCAAGGCATGGCTGCAGGCCTCCCTACCTGTCAAATTGGGAGGCTTAGGTATTCGCAAAATTTCAAGTGTTGCCCTACCGGCGTTCTTGTCTTCTGTCTACAGTACTAGTAATTTGGTTGAAAACATTCTAATTCCGTCTTTTCCGGCTAGTTCTGGCATCACTCATAAAATTTCATATCTAGACGAAGCAAGACGCTTGGAACAGTGCTTGCCCTAATTCCGCTCCCCCCAAGAACCTTTCGGCCCAACAGCAATGGGACGGGCCTTTATGTGAGCTTACATGGAATCATCTGTTAGAAACATGCTCAAGTTCCGTAGATCGCGCCCGTCTCCTAGCCGTTTCGAAATGAGAGTCAGGACATTGGTTATAAGCACTACCATCATCTAACATTGGAACATTATTAGATCCTACAACATTCCGAGTTGCAATTTGTCTGCGGTTGGGTGCGCGGTGCTGCGCCCCTCATCAGTGCCAGTGTGATACAGCAGTCGACCAGCTTGGTCTCCATGGGTTATCGTGTCATAGGGCCGCCGGTAGGATTGCCCGCCACGCCAGTCTTAACAATATCATTCGTCGGGCACTCACCAGCGTCAACGTACCAGCTGTTCTCGAACCCAACGGTTTGATACGTGATGATGGTATAACTCTTGTCCCTTGGGAGATGGGTAGGCCATTAGTGTGGGATGCTACTTGCGTAGACACCCTAGCCGCATCCCATCTGTCGGGGACTTCCGTTAGGGCTGGTGCGGCGGTTGAATGTGCCGAGGACTTCAAAAACCGCAAATGTGCTGGTTTGGATAAGGCCTACATATTTGAGCCTTTTGGAGTCGAGACTCTGGGCCCGTGGGGAACAGGAGCCCACCGCGTATTCAAAATTATTTCACGGCGTTTGGTAGATACGTTGCATGACCCAAGAGCTGGCTCCTATCTGGCTCAGCGTATTAGCATTGCCATTTTACGTGGTAATGCCGCCAGTATCTTGAGAACGCTGCCCTCTGGCAGTGATCTGGATCAGTTGAGCTATCTATAGATCGTTTTAAACGGTCCTTAGATAGCTCAACTGTTTCACGTGTATTTTATATTATTTTGTACATTTCTGTAAATATTTCTGTAAATAAACTGTAATACCATTATAATTGAAAAAAAAAAACATATTTATATATATAAAAGAGCAATCTAAAAAAACGAGTGAGGCTTACTGTAGTATATGATGTGTAACATCAGGCATGGCCTCATGTCGTTCTGTCCTCAGACAGTTAACCGACATATTTAAAATGTATAGTTCTTCTTCTTCTTATCGTGCCATTAGTTATTTCTAACCATTGTGGTGAAAGGATTTAAGTGCGCCTTAAAGGATCGAGTTAAGGTAGTTATAAGATGGATCATGCAAAAAAGCGGTAGGACCAGGACGAGTTTCTTGCCGGTTCTTCTCGAGCTTGGGTTAGGAGGAATTGGCACCTAAATTCACCTAGTATGTAAGACGTTTCAAAGTTATCCTTGTGATTGTATTGAATAAAGTATCTTTTGACTATGACTTTTATTTTAACATTATATCCTGAATTAGTTTTATACTCTCGAGTAGGCCCTCTAGTGGCACTCCGATTACTACGTATAAGTATTATACCTGTAATAAGCTAGATATAATAAAGATTATGACGACCTCTGTGGCGCTGTGGGTTAAGGACCGGTAAGACGCAAAAGATTTCAGGTTCGATTTCCGCCGAGGGACAAATGTTTATAATATGATCTGCAAGTATTTGCCTCGGGTCTGGGTGTTTCTATGTATAATGAACCGACTTCAAAAAAGGAGGTTCTCAATTCGACTGGTTTTTTTAATGTTTATTTGATTTGAAAAAAATCTGAAAGCATATACTTCCCGACTGATCCCATATCAATTTCATAAAAATCGGTTCATTAGTTTGGTTTTTAAATAAAAAAAACTGAAAAAATAGGTATAGCAAAATAGGTCATCCACTTGGATAAAACGGAATTTTAATTTTTTGCTTCTTATACATGAAGTCGGTTGTCTTTTTAGTTTTTAAAATGTAATTAATATATTTATTTACAAAAATAAGTATATAAGTACACCTGTATATCAATCATGTGGTACTCATAACACAAAGCTCTGGTTACTTTGGGGCCAGATGATGCTGTGCGAAATGTCCGGGATTATTTATTATACAAAAAAGAGCTAGGACCAAGACGAGTTTCTTGTCAATCTAGGACTTGGGTTAGGAGGTATTAGAAAATAAATACATTTCATTTCGTATTTATTTTTTCATTAATGTATATTACACTAGCTGCTGCCCGCGGCTTCGCACGCATGCTATCCACGTAAAAAGTAGCCTATGTCCTTCTCCAAGGTCCCATCTAACTCTATACGAAAATTCATCAAAATCGGTTCAGTGGTTGAAAACGTAGCAGTCAGACAGACTGAGTTACTATCACATTTATAATATTATTAGGAATCAACAGCCTTACATTTTATGCTTCTAGTTCTGAAAATGACAATACTTTCATACAACCTTTCATCCCCCTTTTCAACCCTTTACAATACATTTTTCCAATTAAAAAGTAGCCTATGTCCTTTCTCAGGCTTTAGACTATCTGTGTACCAAAATTCATTTAAATCGGTGCAGTAGTTTTGGTGTGAAAGCGAGACAGACAGACAGAGTTACGTTCACATTTATAATATTAGTAAGGATTATTTCAAGATACTCATTGAACAAATTGTAAATCTAGAAGAGTCCCTGTGACCCCACTATACAGGCTCTTTAGTCCTATTGTGGGGAACTGAGTCACTTAGCTCTACTATCTTTATATTTAGAGATTTTTTTTTTTTTATTTATTTATGTGTTTATGTCTTCTTACAAGCTATTTTTACAGGATTCACCCAATACAATAGTGTTGTCATCATTTTAATATTTTCATTAATTACATATTACAATTTAACTATAGAACATAACACATATAAAGTAGCCGTTGCGAATTCATTCAGAGGACATTGGAATACGTCAATATTGTCTGCTACCAGATTTAGCGTGTGCAGGGTGTGCGTTAGAGGTGCTTTGCCTAATAAATGTGTCCTTCCTCGAGGCACCGAGTAGTAAAGTAATCGACCGAGTGAGCGCGAAGCGCGAGCGAATGTCTACGTTAAAGCTTAGGCGAAAATGCATTCGTATGTCCGTCTGTCCGGATGTTCTCCTCTACAGGTCGCATTTCTCAACCGATTCTCATATAATTTTGTGAACAGGTTCTATAACTATATATTTTTTTTTAGTCGATTCAGTTTTTGGAAATTTTTCAAAATGGCGGAGTTATGAAATTTTATGAGTTATAAGTTATGAAATCGTAAAAAAAGTTATATATTAGTGATTTCAAAAAACGTTTGCGAGGTCTACAGATCATAAAGCCCCTAGTTAGTCATAATAGTAGTAATAGTAGTCGTAATTATGATGTAGTAGCATAAAAACTTAAGTGGACCAGCTCTCTGTTAAGAAAATAAATTATTGTTATTATTTAAATTAATTTATTCATGCTTCAATGTAATATTAAGCTTAGGTCTAACATAAATTGCTGCAGGTATTATACCCTGTGAGGGTGTTCCAGAATATGGTTGAGTACATTGAGATTAGTTGAGTAGGTACTACATTCCAAATAATATATTATTTACAAAGTAGATTACAATAATTTATATACATGTCTTCTTCTTCTGCATTAACGGCATGTGTCATAATAATGTAAATTTTGACAGTGTCAAGTGTTTATTTATTTAATTATCAATTAAAACGGCGAAAACGCCAATTACACTTATTAATTATTTATATTCAAACAGTGAACTTATGAGACTACATTACATTGATACTATATAAATTAAATACAAATGTCACAGTAAAATTATGCATGATAAAATTGATAATATTATTTTATACAATAGAGAAACAATAAATAATAACAATAATAATAATCGGTCAACCATCCCTCTCACAATAGAGCAGACAAACTGACATTAGCTCTATTCATCCGCAAATAAATATGTCAACGTCTGGGAAAGCCTTAAGAAGCCGGTGAAGCTCGCTCGCAACTTCAATTCGAGGCGCGTGCAAAAATCGCTTCGAATATCTTTATCTCTGTTTAAATGATGTAAGCGCGCGCGGGGCGTGGGCGCGCGGGACGCGGTACTACAATACCTAAATACAACCGTAGTGACGTGCTTAGGTATGTGTGAGTAGGTGTAGGTAGGTAGGTATATTTCTGTCATTGATCATTGATGTCATTGTCTATTCGAAGGCGGTAGGTAAATAAAATACAAGCTTCTGTCTGCGGTTTCACGCCATTTTCTGAGATAAAAGTAGGTAACATTATAATATACATAGGTATTTTAATCTACCTACATCTATGCAAAGTTTCGACCGAGGGGACGACTTCTGTGGCGCAGTGGGCCCAGGGCCGTGTAAGACGTAGAAAGTTGCGGGTTCAATTCTCGCTTCGGGACAAATGTTTCTATGATCTGTAATTATTTGTCTAGGGTCTGGGTGTTTTTATGTATTACATGTATGTATTTACAACATGTATGCAAAAAACATTGTGCAATTCAAACCTTCAAAAATTTTTGAACCACGAATATAAGAAACACTGTAAAATGCTTCCTATCTCAATTTCTCCTTTTTCTGTCGCTTTTCCGTATTATCGACTTTCAAATCACAACGATACTAAAGACGTTTTTACTGACTGAGTTCACTTCTACCACGTGTGAATTGCACACATGGTTTTTTCATTTTGAATGGTTGCAATGATGATGATCATCATCACAACCATTCTGATGATGATGATGATGATGATGTAACATTTGTCCCGCGGCGGGAATCGAACCCGCAACCTTTTGCGTCCCAGCCGGACCTAAGCCCTCTGCGCGACAGAGGTCAAGTGAAAAATTTCCGTAAACAAAGGCAAAGTTGTAGTAGTATGTAAGAAAGTAGGTTATTGTTTTCAAACAACAAGGCCAATCTCAATCCAAGTCAGTGGCACAGGTCAAAAGAACACACGTACCGTGTAAATAAACGTTGCATTAGTATGTGCGTGCGTAGCTGTCCAAGCTATCACACAACCGAAGTGTCCTCATCCCCCAGCCCCGCCCCGTGCGTGCGCGATAGCAATATTAGCCGTTCAAAAGTGGTATGAATTTGGTTGGTGTTCCTTAATACCAAAAATTATGACTGAAAACATTTAGTATTCTTCACATGGTAATGTTATTCTGTAACTAGACAATATAAGCTATGGTCCTTGATAAACAACATGTAAGATATTGCACTTCTTAATACGAAACAAATAAGAAGAAAACTTGTCAATTTTAGCAAAAAAATGTTGAAAATGCGATTGGCTCTTATAAGATTTTTGATAAGTAATTCGAAATAAAAACTGTCCAGAAACCTAGATAAATACTATTTATATACAAATAATACAACAATATAGTGGAAATATGCTTGAGTTACAAATCATTTTGGTATTACGTTACGAAAAAGAGTTTATAAACAAGAATTGCGAGGGAAATTCCTTAGTGGCCGCTGCACGGTCGAAGCGTTCGGACGTGTGGTCCACGACGAATTTAAATTGTTCCCTCTCGTTCTAACGAAGCTCTTGCTCTAACGAAAGTTGCACACTGTTAAGTGTCTAAAGTTGCTCTACTTTATTATTTTTTGTATATCGACGCTTGAAAGACAATAATTACTAAGCGACATATTGGCAACTTTACACCTTTTAAAGTTTTTTTTTTTGAAAAAAAAATCGACAAAAATCGCCTCTTAATCATAGCTACTCGCTAGCTATTCTAACGAATTTTGAATGTAGTTTAAAAGCTTAATAAACTGGCATTTAAAGATTATGCATTTTCTCAATACTTTAAGAAATACTGTCGGTTAGTAAAATTTTAATCAAAATCACAAACAGGTAAAAATTACTTACCGACAACAAAACTTTATTATAAAACATGTAAAAGTAACTAAACACCAGTATTTTATAATTGTGTTTGAAGCAAAATGATGCATCCAGAAGTAACAGATGTTTGACATAATAGGTAAAATGATCGAATTAAAAACCAAAAAACTTTTCTCCCAGGCAATTTTAACCATAATACAAATTAAATAAGGTAATTGTAGGCCTGTTTTGAACAAGTAACAAAGAATTTAGGTTTCAGTACACAAAATTAAAGACTTTCGGACAAAGATTTTCTATGGATGTCGTCATCATCAACATCAAAAAGGCCCTTGTAGTAATCTACAATCACTCACTACTGAGTATGGGCCTCTATCTGACGAGGGACGAATTAGAGCATACACCGCCACGCTGCTAGTGCAGGAGGTTTAAGGCCTGTGTCTTACCCTATGTTAATGACGTCTATATGAGCCTTCAATATACGAATATTGCAGTCAAATCTCTCGCAAAGTGGATAGCTGATTTTATAAAGAACATATAAGCTGCCGTTATAAATAATAGAGGCATTTTATTTTTATATATAGTATTTATTAGACATTTCTAAATCAGTACGAATAGGTAGGTAAAATACAATTTTAAAGAAGAACAAAATTGAAAGTTACAAAAAATTCAAAGTTGGAATAGGTTTCTAGGACCTACCTATTCATTACTTAATTAAACTATTTTTTTTTCAACCACATCAAGTGTTTAAGTTTCAGATCAGCCTTCTTCAGCAGTCTTACAGTATTACTACTTGGAAATGCAAATTAGAACTACCTACAATACTAATAACAGTTTTTTCAGAAATTATTTACGCTTGATTTCTTCTTTCTGCGATATATGTACTTACCTACTTACTAACAAGTCTTTACGACTATCTCCCGAGAGTCCCCAAAAATGATCAAATACCTTCTGTCTATTTCCAGGTTCAATATTTTCAGTTATCTCAATTTTGTTTTCCAATGCATAGGTTGAATACGAGTAGATTTAGGTTTAATAATTTTACCACCACTTCGCATATATTCCTGTCCAGATATTCTTTTTTGTTAGGTTCTCTTATTTATTTTTTTTGTGTCCAAGTCCTTTTCTTTTGTGAAGTAAGTGTTGTTCTTCATTAATATCATTCAAACATGTATATTGCTTTTAAGATTTGGTCTTTTTATTTATTTTTTTCTTCGTGGTTGCTATTTTTTAAACTACTTCGACTTCTTCATCATAAGAAGATTTACATCCTAACCATTTATCTGAAATTGTAACTTCTTCACAATCGATAGATGTTGTTATCTAATATGTAACTATTATTATTATCTGATATGTAATCAGTGTACATTAGTTATGCATTTATGTTTACGACCTCTCTGTGGATTTATAGTTTTTGATCCGCCAGATTCAGAGCATCACACAATGGTAAAACTTGAAGAATTGGCAATTACTTCGATGTTGCATGCAGTATATATTTCTGGTGTAGTCTTTCCATCTTCAGTGTTTTTAGCTGTTTGTTTTTAGGCGTTACATGCAGTAAACGTTTACGGTGTAGTCAAATCAACCTCCGTTTGTAAGTTCTTTCATCATCAGCCCGTGTCAGTCCACTGCTGGACATAAGCCTCTCCCATGGCACGCCACTTAGTTCGGTCTTCAGTTCTCCTCCTCCAATCCTTGCCCACTGCCTTACGAATATTATCACCCCACCTAGCTACAGGGCGCCCTACACTAAGTTTGCCGATACGCGGACTCCATTCAATAATCAGTCTGCCCTAACGGCCATCGGCTCTGCGGCATATGTGACCTGCCCACTGCCACTTCGCTTGCTTATTCGCTGAGCTATGTCGGTGACCTTAGTTCTCTGACGAATATATTCGTTTCGGATTCGATCCCTAAGAGAAACTCCAAGCATAACTCTCTCCATAGCTCGCTGAGCGACCTTGAACTGGTGGACAAGGCGCACGGTTAGTGGCCACGTTTCGGCTCCGTAAGTCATTATTTTGTCTGTAAGTGTAAGTTCTTTGTCTGGTTAGTTTTCTGGTATGCCTTGATCTGCAGATACAATTTCCAGGGTAAGACAAAATGAGCCACTACCAATTTCATCTAATATTTAATTATAATTTATTGGGCCAGTTTTCTAAGAGTTATTGCCAGCAGTAAAGGTCTCAGAAGTACATGCAAGGGATGTTATTGAAGGGCCTTCCTATGAAAGTGTATCACCCTGCAAAATAATAAATTTGATAATAAAAATAACAATATATACCTATAACACATTGACCTATTTGTTTACAAAGTGTAAAAACATACCGGTTCATTAAAATAAAGTTTTTGCGAACTTTGTCCAATTGTTGTAGACTTTCATCCTTATTATTGTAAAAACGAGTATATCCTCGATATCTTGGCGCCTAGAAATTACGATTTTATAATTAGTTGTTTCTATTAATTACGATTGAAAGAATAAATGTTTTAATTATTTAACTAAGCAGTTACATTACCAAGGTCAAATCCCTGCTATTCACACATTTCGATTAATTACGAATCTTAAACAATAAATTGAAATCAATACAAAACGCGCATTATAAATAATCTTACACATAAAACTTACCAAGTACACTTCAAGCTACGCGATGAAGCACTATGTCCGATGCGCGTGAGTGCGCGGGTTGCCTATGCGACAGTTCGATAAAGACTAAAACATTATTTTGTTACCAACAGCCACTCACAATCTGATTTAGAGTGCTGATAAGTGACAAAACAAAATACGTGCATCAGGGATAAGCTCAGTTTTATACAAATTAAATTTCAAAAATAGTTATCTAAGTAACAGAAACAATAAAAAAAACGGTAGATAAAAAATTACCAAACGACAAAATATATCCTCTTTAGGCAGGTAAATATTACTACTCTACGTTGTTAAGTCCATTGTATTTAGGTAAAAAGCACTAAATGAAAATGAATACATCATCAAGGTGCGTTAAAAAGTCTAAATTACGAGAAAAAAAAAACAATCAGGTAAAATTTCATAATCTATGTTTATACCCTTGGTATCGCATGGGAAAAATACTTTATGTTTAAAAGCATTATTCTGAGTCTAGGCAAAGATGACTAAGTGTAAAAAGTAAAAATCTAATACATATTAAGTAAAAGTTCTTCATAAATAGGTAAAATTATAGTCGCTTGGACGCCGAAAACTAAGAGAATTAGTTTTTTTTAGAGTTACCAAGCGACAACAAACTTCGTGTAAGCATGAGAGTAGGACCAATCGACGCAGAATTTTTTTCTGATTTCAATGATGTATAAAACTCAATATCGCCAAAATGTCGCTTGGTAATTATTGCCTTTCAAGCGTCTATATAATATTTGGAGTGTTTTGTAAATATTTGTGTTTTAGTAATCGTCTTTGTAAATATTTGTGTATCAGTAAACCGTTGAGGGCGTCGAGAGCGCGAGGCAGCGGCGACTGATGGTGCCCTATAGTATGGCAAGGTGGCAGAGCGAGGAGCCTGCGGCTTTTACCTCGAATATAATTGTCCGGCACATATTGGCGAAGCAACTCGTTGTGTAGATCAGGACCGACAATACTCTTCCTAAAGATTTGAATAGTGATTGATATGATAACTGACATACGCACGTCGCGCTTTGAGAGAGTTTATATTGCTTATAGTAAGACACAAAATCGTATCTTGTCGTTCGTTATATAAAATGGTATCTTTGAAATAAATAATTAACCGGATTATGTTTGCTCGATGAAAGATTTTATTACAATTATTCTCATCCGAGTCAATAATTCCAGCTCTGTTTAAATAAAAACATTATAAAATTACCAAATTATTAATAAAATCAGAAAAATCTCGAGATAAAATAATAATATAAGAGCACAATGTATATAACAGCAGGTACATAACTAAGACGCGATGCATTACAATTCCTCTTCAGACAGAGAACTGGCATCAAGACGTTTCTCATTAGTCTCTCAAAGGCGAGCTGAGACAAAGGCTCAGCCAGTTTACGCCTCGATACCCTACCATTGTTTATTGCCACATCCAGTGTTTGCTGCTTTTCTTTTCGCCTTTATGATCAAAAAACTGAAAAAAACTGCAGCAAATAACAGCTAGACACTCGCAGAAGATAATAGAAACATTTTAAGATTAGTTTGCGCTGTGTATAATCTGCAACAATTTATACATACTAGTGGTCGCCTACTAGTCGAAATTCGACCATAATTAATTAATATTTAATGTAGTTTTTATGCATAATTACAAAAATATATTAGCATTCTGCACTCCTTCTCTAAATAAACTATAAGTGTGCGAAATTTCATACTCCTCTCCGCGCAATTTTCGTATAAAGGGGTACAAAGTTTTTGCTTCACGTATTAATATATAGATAAAAGGAGATAAAGGATAAACAAAGGAGAAGTCCACTCACTGAATCACTCATTTATTACGAAATCTCCAAAACTACAAGAGTTACAGGTTTGAAATTTGCCACAAGCATTCTTCGAAGGTAGGCACTCTTTAAGAACGGATTTTCCATTATTCAACCTCTACGAGGTAGAAAAAGCGGTGTTTACATTTGTATGAAAAATTGTATATCTTGAACTTACAAATCGAAAATTTTGCTCAAATATGATTTTATATAAATGATAAAAGATTAATATAATTTTATTTCCAAACAACCCTAAATGAATGGGTGTAATGAAGGTTTAAAATTTGCATAGGAACTTTAAAACACGCGATGCGACTTGCTTGAAACTTAGTTTACATAACTTAAATACAAAATGAACAAACATGTGCTTCAAGGTTCTTCAAAACAACACTTAAGAAGGGGTGCAATGGGGGTTAAAATTTGTATGGGGACTTTTGAACGTGTGATGTGGTTCGCTTTACGTTTGGTTTGTATATTGTAAATACTATTTAAGTAGAATGGAGTTTTCCAAAACAACAGAATGGGGTGCAATGGGGTTAAAATTGTATTAACGCGAGATGTGATGGAGGCTTAAATTTAAATAGGAACTTGACAACACGTAGAGCGATTTGCTCAAAACTTACCTAAAATACAAAATGGACACGGGCACGAGTTGAACGGTTTTTCAAAATAATGATTTATTGTGATTTTTAACACGTGACACACCTCGATCTTGAGTAAACTTTTTTATATGAAAATAAATAATATTTCTGGATTTTTAAAAACGACCTTTTTAATGGGAAGTGACCCCATTTAAGTTTATATTTAAATTTTAAAAAATATAAGCGGAATATAAGCACTCTACGAAGAGTTGAACTGTCTCTGCTGTTGAAAGAAAAAAAAAGAAAGAAAATTTGTTTATTTGACAACACATTACAGAGCGGATCAATAAAAAAAAATTAAAAAATAACAATATAGGATAACAACATAAAAAACAACAAAAAAAAAACAAACAAAATGATATAAAAAATTAAAAACAATCTTTAAAGATAAAAACAATAAACTATATAACACAATCTACATCGTGTAAGCACTAACTAGTCCCGCTCTGTGTGCGCAGCCAAACAGGTCCTGAACTCAGCATAAAAGCTGCTCTACATGGTTGATAGTGGCTACCTACCATGTATAGCTGCACTGGTTTTCAGTCAGGGCCTGGAAATAGTGACCTCACAAATACCATAACCACAATAGTAAATAATTATTATGTATTGATTAGGTATATAAATGTTTATCCGGCTGAGTGTAAATATATAGAAATTGTATGGTAGGTATTTAAATATAAATAATGTAACAAATATAAAAAATAAAATAATAATAATTAATTATAATAAATGCGTGATATTTATTTAAAACGAAATGGGCAAAACTATTTTAAAAACAGAAATATCATTATTGAAATTTTTTATGTTCAACAATCAATAAAGTCAAGAGTCAAGAGTGCTAGTTTTATTGTTTAATCAAATGTCGGGTCGATTATCGAATATCGGTGCTTGCCCCCAGTGTGACGGACTGAATAGCCGGAGACGTACCAAACTCAACCAAGCAATATTATACGTACAAGATTAAAATATATAAATAGTAAATTTAAATTATTTTATTGTGGCTTGAGAATGCTGAGAATCGATTGAGATATGATGTAAATAGTGACAAAAGTGCGGATAGTGAAACTCAATTGGTGATCTAATGGTTAATTTGATAAGACAGCAATATTTTTTTATAACTGATTTTAAAAGTATTTGAGGAGGAATTTTAAAACAAAAACGAGCGCATGCATTCTGCACTCGCTGAACCAGCTTTTCAGTCCTTGCCAGCAAACAAGAACCATATACTACATCACAATAGTTCAGTTTGGACAGAACAAGAGACTCACATAGCGTTATACGAACTTCTTCACTGATATAGGTTCTAATGTTATACAGACATCTTAACCTATAAAAGCAGTTTCGCACAGATTCAGCAATATGGCTCTCGAAGCGAAGGTGTCTGTCCAGAATCAGCCCAAGACTTTTAGCCTCTGTGACACATTCAACATCTTGCCCGCCCATACGAATATTAAATTGTGAAGTGTCTAGTTTATCAAGCTTAGCTTTAGTACCTAACAACATGTACTTTGTTTTTTTAGGGTTAAGCACAAGAGAATTTCATTCTGACCAATGCAGGACTTGGGCTAAATCACTGTTAATCTTGTTCACGGCGTCGGGAGAGTCGTGCGGCAAAAAAGAGTAGTACAACTGCACATCGTCTGCATAAAGGTGAAATTTACAGTGTGTAATGGCCTGGGTAATGTCTGCACTAAAAAGTATGAATAAAATTGGTCCTAAAATAGATCCTTGTGGGACCCCTCGTGGTACTGATTTTAATGAGGATCGAAGGGTCTGACCATTGGGAATCTTGATTTCCACACATTGTTTTCTCTGGACCAAATAACTAGTGAACCAATTTATTGAGTTTGCATCCAGTCCATAGTAAGCCAGTTTCGAAAGAAGCAGTGGAAGGCTGATACAATCAAAGGCACGCGAGTAGTCAAGGAGGACTAGAATACTACACTTACCCTGATCCTGAGCAACCAGCAAGTTATCAACCACGTCTAATAGAGCAGTTGAGGTACTAAATCCTCGGCGGAAGCCTGATTGAAGCTGCGGAAGGATAAGGTGCTCCTCAAGATACTTGGTCAGCTGTATACAGACCACTCTTTCCAATAACTTTGAGAGGCATGGCAGTAAACTAATTGATCTAAGATCACTCATGGTAGAGGGTTGGTTATTTTTGGGGATGGGTTTGACGATTGCCACCTTCCAAGACTCAGGGAAGACACCACTAGATAAAGACTGATTGATGATAGCCGTAATTACAGAGAGTGATTGCGGAAGGGTCATTAGTACCATATCCAAAGATATGCCATCAATGCCTTGCGCATTTGATTTGAAACTCTGCAGAATTTTGAGTATTGAATATTCATCTACAAGCCGAAAAGAAAAACAGATTGAATCTGAACTGTACCGGTTATTCGCAAAGTAAGTTAGTTGGGACATTTGGACAATACCATTTCCTGGGACATTAAGAAAATGGGAATTTATTAAATCTGGATCATCAAACTGTATAGGTAATTCATCTGCTCTATTTTTATTAGCTAGGATATAATTTTTTAAGTTCTTCCACAATTTCTTAGGATTACAGATATTTTTATTTATATTTTGAGTAAAGAAAGCTGTTTTCTCACTCTCAATTGCGGCCACCACAATGTGTTTCATGCTTTTGTAGCAGTTTATGAGGGTATCCGTCTTATGTTTCTTGTATCTTATATGATAGTCATCCCTGACTCCCATCATTACTTTTACAGTCTCAGTTATCCATGGGTGAGGGGGGCCCTTAAATTTGCATGTTTTAAGCGGAGCGTGTAGGTCGAACAGTGTAATAATAAAAGAAGTTAGAACTCTTACCCGGTAATCAATGTCCAAAGATGAATCTACACAATCCCAAGAAATAGAGTTTAAATCTTTAGAAAATAAATCCATGATAATATTTTTTAGAGGTCTATAAGAAACATATCGTGGGGACGGTTTTTCTTTTTTAATGTAGAGCTCAACAACCAACATTGCATGGCGACCAAGATCAGGGGTCTGTTTCACTACTACTTTCCTGACAGGGGTGTTTGTACAGACAATATCTATTAAAGTCTGGGTATAATCATCTTGAAAATGGGTGGGTTCAGTAATAATTTGTTCAAGATCCAGACTATGCAGAAATTGCTGAAGTAAGACACATTTACTATTGCTAGGTACAAGCATGTTAATATTGAAATCACCAACTAGGATCAGATTGTCACACTTTGGAAAGGAGGCAATCGATTCAGTAATGGCATCAAAGAATACAATTGCATCTTGCCATGGTGCTCGATAAGCTGTGCCTACAATTACGGTCTTGCCAACTACGCTAAGACGCAACCACATTTGTTCCACTGTAGTCACAACAGGGTGAGGGCAGACACGCGCATTAATCCCCTTCCGTATGTAAAAACCCACCCCACCACCACGTCCTTCCTTAATGTGGCTGTGTCTTGGCTGATGGACGAAACGATAACCCGAAATGGCGGGTGCCCTGCCGTCTTGCCCTCTTTTTACCCAGGTTTCATTAATTGCCAATATGTCAGGGTTTAACTCTCCCACAGCCACTAAAAACTCATCCTGACCTGTGTGTAGAGAACCCGGGTTAAAAAGACCAACCTTCAAATGATTTAAAGGAAGTGGTAAATAATTGTTACACCACTTACGCAATGCAATGTAACTCTTAACACAGAAATCATAGAATGATTATTTTTAAATACTAATTCAATGTAAGATATGTTATATTTGCCCAGACTCAATGTCAGATATGTTAAATTGCAGGAATGTTGAATATAAAATAGAAAGTAATAAAAATGATAATTATAAAAATATAATATAACTGGAGTAGGTAAATAGTGATAAAATAATAAATAAGTTAGTTTTATTTGTGTATAAATATATACTTCATAAACAAACATCATACAGGCAAGAGCAGTTGGTGCCCAAAAATAAATATAGTTATAGATACACAACATAACAATGCTAGTACAAAGATAAGCGGAACCGTTTACATAATAATATAGCAAGTAAAATACATTAACACAAGTAATACAATTCCAGCATTCAACAAAATCAAACGGAGCCAAGACCAAAAACACGTTCCAAATCCGCCTGTGATTTGATCGGATACGCCTGCATGTTATCCGCCTGCCGCACGAAGACTCTGCCACGCCGAGTCCAAGAGTACCGCCACTGAAGCTTACGGCACTCCTCGCGAGCCCGGTGGAACAGTTGGCGATTGGTTCGCGTGAGGCGCTCATTAATATAAATACGAGCCTGCGGTCGTGCACCATCACGGCCTTCTTTGGCGATGGTCAGGGTGCGACGCACTCGCGCAGCCTGCAGCAGCTGGTCACGGACGTGACGCCTCGCCAGGCGAACAATGACGCGACGCTCGCGCGGTGCCTCGCCCCCAGACCCCGCGCCCTGCACCACGCCTACGCGCTCCGCAAACACTATCTCTCGCTCGTCAAGTACCACTCCGACCTTGGTGGCCAGCAAGGAAATAGTATGCACCAAGTTCTCACCCTTTTCCTCCGGTAGATGACCTATCTCCAGGTCCGATAAAAGAGCATCCTGGTCTCTGTTGTAGAGCTCTTGCTGGAGCAGCGCAACCTTGCACTTTAGTTCAGCGATCTCCGGAGGACACTCCTCGCGCCTCAGCTCCATTGTCTCGAGCCGCAGTTCTATGGAGTCCATGCGTGATGATAAGCCCGCAACAGAAGAACGAAACTCCGCCATCTCACGGCGAAACTCCCGGATCTCCACCATCCAATCGGATAGTTCCTGTCGCACTTCCTGCAGATCGCAAGATGGTGTGGCGGGCGAGTTTGCGCGCAATACAGTGGTGGTAGCGGCACCAGCGGCGCTCTGTGCCAAGGCATCTGGTGCTGTAGATCTCACAGGGGTGTTGTCGCCCTTGCGAGTCCTTGTTACGCATTGGGGACACACCCAACGGGTGCTAACGGGTGATGACTCAGGCATCGATACACAGCCCTTGTGATATAAAGAAGGACATACGCTACAGTTAGCGACACCTGTCGCTGGGACGAATTTTCCGCAAGCAGAGCACTTCGGTTTCGACGCCATAATTCTCGTAGATGGCAGGACAGTCCTTCTATCGACTCGTTGAAAGTTACTACTACTCGTCGGTAGATGGCGCTGATAGTATGTTTGGTGCAGACTAATTCGATTCGGCCACGCTAGGCTACCCTCAGATATAAAATGGTGGCTAGACAGACTATAGTTATTTTCCCTATTTGAAAAGCTTTCCCAGGCTACCACTGTCTCACAAACACTCACGCACACGTAACAGACAACAATTAAGAATATTAGAAAACCACAGGGTGTACTGATCGTTAATTCCTTCACAATAAAATATAATGTTACGGACACGAAACGAGTAGTTACGCGTTTGTGACGTCACGCGCTGTTGCTGTTTTTCCGTATTATTATTATATTTAATACAGGATAATTATTAACTATTTGTGCATAATTAGTGCTGGGACAACGGAGTATCAAAACCTATACGCAAAATACTTTCGTTTTGGACTAGGGATAAGTACTCTACTAAGGCGTGGAACTGATTTTTGTTGTCTGTTTTTACCGAACTTTATAATTGTAAAGTTTGGAACATTATGCACTACGTATGCATTTAAGACAACGGGACAACGGGACAACGTCAAAGCTATTAGGAAAAATACTTACTTTTCAGACACGGGATAAGCACTCTACGAAGCAGTGGATGGAAGTAGTTTTTTCTTAATCATTATTATTTCGGTTTAAGTGATGAAAAACTATGCAAAAGCGACCATTACTATTTCTGAATTCCTGATCGTTATAATATTGGAGTCTTATTAGTTATACAAGTAGAATATACAAAATAAGCAAAGGGATAACGGGGGTATCAAACCTTGTAAAATACATACGTGTTAGACACAGGATAAACTGATTGCTAGCTGTTGTTTTTCGGGATTATTATATATTTTAAGTCTGGAACATTATAAACTTATGCTTAATAAATAACCTACGGGACAAAGGACAAATACTCACTTTTATATACATATACAAAATAAGCATTTAACTATTACTGAAAACACTAATTTCATATATTATTGAAGCTGTTTATTGCACTTAGTATTTTCCTCTAGTGAATTGAAAAGTTGTGTTTTTCGCTCGGCAGAATAGTTTTTCTTCATCTCGTACCATTGAAACCCTCGCTATGCTCAGGATTCAATATAAGTACCTACTCGCGCAAAAAAACTTTGCAGTCTTGCATAACATTGTCAAAATTGTCAAAATTGTGTCATGTCATGTCAGATGATTTTTTTACAAAATAATTTATAATTTACTTTATAATAAAAGTACGATACGATGGCGTCGTCAAATGTAGTCAAGTGTAATAACTGCAATATAGTTATTTGCGAAGTCCTTGCCTTTATTCAAAATAAAATAGATGTGATGAATGAAGATAGTTTAGTGCAAATTTGTATAACATCTTTCTCATCAGAAGACATCGAAAGTGCAAAAAAATTATTGTTTGAGTCAATGAACACAACCAAGCGTAAGATTGTTCGAAAAGGAGATGGACGCTCAAAAAGGGACTTGCACGACGTGATTACGATTATTAAAGAGACTGATCCTGAAGAAGTGCCAATCTTTGTTGCCAGAGAGTTACAAAAATTGCCTCTAGTTACATTCGATCACGTTGATACTACACGGCTATTGAAGGACATTCTCGTTATTCAGAGATGACATAACAGTCAAGGAAACGTATGTATCGATTAATAAATTTGAAGAAGCTAAAAATGATATAGCGAACCTAAAACAGGCGTCACTTATAAACAATTACAGCTGTTTTGTCAATAATAAACGCGGAGGTGGCGGTACTTCGGATATTTTTTGTATAGATAGCGGAACGACTGGTCTACCGCACACAGACGAACAGAATATTCTGACTCATAACCAGTCAGCTGTAAGCGCGGTAAGCTCATTATCGCCATCCTTTTCCCAAGCGAGCGATAGCTATAAGTCGATTCCGGTTGCTCAAGCGCTTTCACCAATGCATGGCAGAGGCATTCGACACGTGGAGGTCCCGGTTCTATGCACTGCGATTTCTAACACAGAAGCCGTGGTGCCGGTCTATACGGCAGCGTGTGGCCTCACCGCTAGTTCGAGCGCTTCGTGCGTTTCTTTGCAGAAGCCGAGTATAATAGCTTTGCAAATGTAGTGTCGGCGGAGGGTCAATGGAAGGAAGTTAGACCAGCTGAGGAGTGGATTACTGTGCAGCGAAAAAGACTGAAAAATCGTTTTACTACTTTAGAGGGAAAAGCGTTGACAAATTCGAACGAGAAGTTTAAAGCAGCGGATATTAGAACTCCACTGTTTATTAATAATGTGGATAGTAGTACTTCTGTAAAAGATATTATAAAGTACGTTTCATCTAAAACGCAAGTCACAGTCTCATTGCAGAAAATAAATGCTAAGGTACAAAGACAATATAATGCGTATAAAAAATGTACGTACCTAATTCTAAAATAGCTCTATTCCTAGATGGTAGCTTATGGCCTGAAGGAATATATGTAAGGAGATTTGTTGAGTTCAAAACAACCCAAAATGGATAACTATAATAACGGAAATATTATGAACTTAAAATTTATTAGTTATAACTGTCGCAGGGTGATAAGATGTATAGATACGGTACGAGAGCTGTGCCAATCTGCCGACATTCTCGCCCTGCAAGAAACCTGGCTATTTCCACACGACATTGTATTGCTCGGAACAATCGATCAGGCGTTTGCATTTACTGGAAAATCGGCGGTTGATACTTCTACAGGGATGCGGAGAGGTAGGGGGTACGGAGGAGTCGCAATACTGTGGAGGAAAAGCGTGTTCCAGACAGTGTCGGTTGTAGAGTGCGCAAGTGATAGAATTGCTGCTATAAAAATAGTGCTAGCCGACAGTCAGCTACTTGTGATAACGGTCTATATGCCAACGAATGACGTTTATAATCTAGATGATTTTACGAACTGTATGAGTGAGATCAGTGTGGTAATAGATGGTTGTGGTGTAGAATCTGTGATCATTTTGGGGGATTTTAATGCCGACCCTAAAAAGCTCTTTGGTAACGAACTTATACATTTCTGTATGGAACATAAATGGGTGTGTGCAGATATTGATTACTTTGGTATAGCGTCAGATACATATACTTTTGTTAGTGATGTTCACGGTACTTGTTCGTGGTTGGACCATATAGTTACTACGGAAGCCGCAAGAGAAACGATAATGGACTTTAGGATAAACTATAGTGTTACGTGGTCTGATCATTTTCCAGTGGAATTTACTTGCAATTTAAATGTGATAACGCCAAAGGTTAATGTACCAAAGTCATCTCACAATTCTGTTGTATTGGGTGAGAGAGATATCTCTCAGATAAAGCAGTATACACAGCTATGCTCAAGTATGCTTAGAGATGTTGACTTTCCTTCAGCTTTTAGAACATGTGCAGATAATACCTGCGGTGACATGTATCATAGAAAAATTATTGACACAATGTATAGTAGAATTGTTAATATATTAAAAAGCTCAGCCAACAGTAGTCATTACAGTAATATTCCTAGTTATAAGCAAAGAAAAAGAAAACCATATGTAATTGGATGGAATAAATATATTAGAGAGGCTCATGGAGAGGCACGGCTTTGGTTTCAGGAGTGGGTTCTTTACGGCAGGCCGTCGTGCGGTTTTGTATACGATGAAATGCGAAGATCGCGCACTATTTTTAAAACTAAACTTAAATTGTGTCAAAACAATCAGACCCAAATAAAAATGGATATCCTCGCGAAGCATCACACGGCAAAAAACTTTAGCAAGTTTTGGAAGGACACTAATAAGCTTAATCCAAAGCCGAGCGTGCCCGTGAGCGTGGAAGGTGTAAGCGACCCTGGCCAAATTGCCAATCTATTTAAGGAGCACTTTAGAGTGAAATCTTCACTAGGTCCTGAAAGTGTGGGTTCGGAGCCGCCTACTGGGGATCAAATTGTCCGGATCTCAGCAAAGGAAGTTTCACGGATAGTGAAAAGCATGAATCGAGGCAAAACTCCTGGTCACGACTCTTTGTGTATTGAACATCTGAAGTACGCTGGACCTCATTTAGCACGGGTACTCGCCATGCTTTTCACTTTCTGTATCGGCCATTCCTACCTTCCTGAGGAGATGATGCGGACTCTTGTTGTTCCCATTATCAAAAATAAAACTGGAAATGCTTCTAGTTTAGGTAACTACAGACCCATATCACTAGCTACTATAATAGCTAAGGTGTGATTGATAAGTATCTTAGTGTACATTTAAACTTACACGATGCCCAGTTCGGGTTCAGGCCCGGGTTGTCCACTGAATAGGCCATACTGAGCCTCAAACACACCGTCCAGTACTATACTAGTAGGAACACACCTGTTTACGCCTGCTTCTTAGACCTTTCGAAAGCTTTTGATCTGGTGGCGTACGACAGGTTGTGGCCGAAGCTGGGTGATACTGGGCTGCCGTCTGAATTGGTGGAACTCTTTAAATATTGGTATGGCAATCAATGTAATAATGTAAGGTGGTCAGGGTCGCTATCGGACACGTACAGGCTGGAGTGTGGAGTGCGGCAGGGTGGAATCACTTCGCCGCGACTCTTCAACCTGTACATGGATCGTTTGATTCGTGAGCTCAGTGGCGCTAATATTGGATGCTCTGTTGACGGAGTAACTGTCAATAACATAAGTTACGCTGACGATATGGTGTTGCTGAGCCCATCGATCAGTGCCCTACGAAGACTTGTTGGAATCTGTGAGCGTTATGCGGATGTTCATGGGCTCAGATATAACGCTGGCAAGAGTAAGGTGATGGTTTTTAAAGCCCGGTCGAAAACATATTCCACAGTCCCATCAATCTTGCTGGCGGGCAGTGAGCTCAAGCGGGTGTCCGAGTTCAAGTATCTGGGCCACTGGGTCACTGAGACTCTCTCAGATAACACCGATATTGATAGGGAGCGAAGGGCATTATCAGTCAAAGCCAACATGTTGGCCCGTAGATTTGCACTGTGCAGTACGGCTGTAAAAACGAGTTTGTTTAAGGCGTACTGCCAGTCTTTTTACACGTGCAGTCTATGGGTTAACTTTTCTAAGTGCTGCTGGAATGCCCTTCGAGTCCAGTACAATAATAGCTTCAGGGTGCTGTTGAGGCTGCCATACTTCTGTAGCGCATCGGGGATGTTCGCGAACGCACGCATCGATGACTTTTATGCGATTATCCGCAAGAAAACGTCGTCCCTGATGCGTCACGTGAGGGACAGCAGCAACAGATACCTGCAACTTATAGCAGGAAGGCTGGATACTGACTGCATCTTCATGAAGCATTGCACAGAGGTGCACCATTCGCACCGGTGATGTAATGATGTGGTGATGTGGTGCAGTGTATATTTTAATTTCTTTATTTTATTTATGTTCTCTATGTTTTAAATTATTATTATGATAAATATGGCTCAAATTTGTACATATACTTATGAAGGCTGAAATAAATGAAATTGAATTGAATTGAATTGAATAACTAAAAACTATGATCACTTAACAATGGATCTATGCCAATAAAAGCTATTCTTCTGTGCTAAAAGACTTTCCATAACCATTGTCTAATACACCGTTTGTTCTGTTTTTGCAATATGTGTTACTTGCTGCATGGATTTATGCATAGCTTGATTAGGTTTCTGCGAAATACGAAATTACAATCTAAACCAAATTACCCGTTATTATGAATCAAACGAAGTGGCATTTCCAATTAGAATGTCATATGCAACAGAAATATTAATGTTAATAATCCCTACTTAGTTCCTACATATCTAATTATTGCAATTTTTGTAGCGTTTTATAGTTGTTTAACCGACTTCAATAATGAATAAGATTTTCAATACAGTTGTATTTATTTAATCTTTGTTACATCAGAACTTCGAAAAATGTAAAAGATTTGGAAAATTATTTTCGTTTAGGAAGGATAGTAAATATTGTTGGACAATGCACACAACAGCATCTAGCCCAAACTAAGCATAGCTTGTATTATGGTAACCCGATGGCTAATAGAATACTTAGATATTTTTAAATACATACTTTTCATAATTTATAACACCCAGACATAGAACAAGTACCTATGTTCAATGTTAAATACCTATGTTCAATGTTAAATACCTATGTTCATGACACAAATGTTGAATAATTATTTCACAGCGTCTGGAAGAAACATCGCGTGATTCAAGAGCTGATTCCTATTTGGCCCAGCCTATTAGCATTGTATTATAACAAGTATTATTAACCAGGTATTATATGATACTTTTTGATGTTCTTACTTTTGTTTTATATTCTTTTATTTTTATTGAATATGAAACTCTGATGATTGTAATTATCTGGTTAGCGAGCATGTGTCTCTTTTTATGAAGGTGCGATAAAATAGTGTTCTCACCTTTGACTATAAAGTTTCCATAAGTGAAAACCTGTAATTGGCTCTCTGTTTAAATTTTTAGTACTATGTTGTTTTTTAGCTGTTGGTTTTCCAAATATAAACAAATAAATAAATTGCCAACGCGCCAATGCCTTCAGTGTTTTGGGGACGCTGCTTTCTGCCAGTGATCTGGATCAGTTGATATATCTATAGATCGTTGTAAACGGACCTTAGATAGCTCAACTCTTTTACATGTATTTTATATTATTATATATTTTCTGTACATTAACGACCTCTGTGACACAGTGGGCCAAAGCCCGACTGAGATGCAAAAGGTTGCGGGTTTTATTCCCGCCGCGGGACAAATGTTTGTATGATCTGCATGTATTTAACTCGGGTCTGGGTGTTTCTATATGTATATAAGAAAAAAAAGGATAAAAGTATATCAGTCATGTGGTACCCATAAAACAAGCTCTGCTTACTTTGGGGCCAAATGATGTTGTGTGAAATGTCCAGCATTATTATTATTAACAGCCAATTTTACATAGCATGTAAGACAAAGGTCTTCGACTTTGACTATAACCAAAATAATATTTTCTTAAAAGCTTAATTCCAGGTGTGCAAAACAAGCACTAGAATAAGGGGGATAATTATGTTAATTTCCGTAAGCTCGAATGGAATTGAACCGCAGCTTTTGACGTATTATCGTATTCTGCACAAACAACGGCTCAGCTTACGCTACGTTTACGAAGTCGCCAACAATCGATCGAATGTTATCTTTAGTTTGGCCATGGAGATAACAGAATAGGACTTTAGGTAATTATAGAACCGTAATTGGAGCTTAAACGTAGATGGATTGAATTGATAGGTAACTGCAGTAAATTTATAGAATTGATGCCCTGGTATAGCGGACTTACATTTATTTTTCGGAAACTCCATTGGTGCACGACCGGATTTAAAACCACGAACTTAAAAACGGAAAGCGAAGCCACTAGACAAGTGTAAATAATAATCAAAAACATTTCAACTGTTCAGCAGCTTCAATGCCAAAGATATACATACATACATATATACACACGTACATATATAAACTTATAACATCCTTATTATAAATATTTACGGGTATTTATCGCAATTATTTACCTATTTTCGTGGTCACGGGATGACATCCCGTCATCCCGTGACCACGACAGAGTGTAAACCTGTCGAAACGTCGGGAAAAATAGGTAAATAAACGCGATAAATACTTGTAAATATTTATAATAATGTGTTCTGATCGCGTAAGTTTAAAAAAATTTATAACATCCTGTTTGTTTCAAGGATTAAAAACCAACTTCAATATTCCAGTATCTAAAACGAATTAACCAAAAACTCGATTTTCCACAGGTTGAAAGTTTGTAATCGCTTTTAGAATTCCGGACGGAGGCAGTGTTCCGGTGTTTTTCATGTTTTGTTTGCTGTGTGCTATCCTAAAAATGTTTTTCGTTTATAAAAACTTTCAGCTTTGTTTGTTTACCCGCTGCGTTTTGAAAACATTTGAAACATCTAGGTTACAGTTTGTTTTGTATGCCCAATTGTTTGTTACATAATGCCTAGATAGATAGATAAATTAACACTTTATTGTACTCATAAAGTGTTGAACATACAAAAAACAATTAGCAATAAAGTTGTACAATGGGCGGCCTTTTCGGTAAAAGCGATCTCATCCAGGCAACCTTTGGACAGGATAGACAAAAACGATAATAATAATAATACCGAACATTTCACACAGCATCATCTGGCCCCAAAGTAAGCAGAGCTTGTGTTATGGGTGACATGACTGATATCTACTTATATACTTTTTTTTTTGTAAATATATATTATATATACATATTATACATAGAAACACCCAGACCCGAGACAAATACTTGTAGATCATACAAACATTTGTCCCGCGGCGGGAATCGAACCCGCAACCTTTTGTGTATCAGCCGGACCTAAGCCCACTGCGCCACAGAGGTCGTCATAATAATACGAATACTATGCCTATAACTATGCAATAAGGTCATTATACAATTTAACGATGTTTGAGTTATGGTTTTGATGTAGGTTTTTTTTATCGGCTAAAGAAACGTTTTACATAAATTATCGGTTAGGTATCGCATGAAAGGAGCCTCCGTGGCGCACTTTGATCCTTTCACCCCACTGGTTCGAAACACGATAAGATACTTAGTGCCACGATAAAAAGATGAGAGAGAGAATTGATTATCGTTGTTATGTGGTTTGATTATTGCATATCAGCATCTATTTATTACAGAGCATGATAATTTTAATAATTACGTTTTAAAACCTAAAAAAAAGAACCGGCATCATGTACAAGTAAAATATCAAAATTTAGTTTTAAACAAGTGAATGACACATTTTTTTAAATTTAAAAGTCTAACTACTGAACTGTTTTTTATGGAATTTATATGGGACAAAATGGGAAGTATATCCTTTCAGATATACTTCCCGATTTCATCGGCTTTACTTAGAAACGACACTCAACTACTGTCAAAAGTTTACCACTTTTTAAAATGGCGCCATCTTTATTTATAAGATAGTGACGATAGTGACGGCGAATCTCGAGTGTATATGCAGTGTTCAAGCTAGGAGGCTTTTATAAGTAAAGAAACATGTCATTTGGTGTTGAAAATCCTAGGAAAATCAATTCAATAATGGAACAATAAGTCAATTTTATCTTATTTTAAAACTGTTACTCTAATTCCGCTGAAGTCGCAAACATAATAAGATCGTTCGTAAATTACGAAATTTTAATGATTCCTGTGAAACAACAGAATGTGACTGTAGCTAGGGTCTGTACAGTATTAGTAGAGTAGTGGGTCATTGTATTTTGTACTGTATGTCAATGACATAAATGTCTCACGTCTACTCTTGATTCTTCGTAAGACATTTTATGGTACATAGCTCTTATAAATTAATTAGTTTTCTCTTGTGATTTCATGTTTTATCGGAATCTTAGCGGAATTATAATCAATAAATGTTACTTCTACAAATGTAGACATTTTAATTAAAAGTGTATTATGTTGTATTGTGATTTGTACAACGAGGAATCCAAGAAAATTCTAGACGGTCATACCACGATGACGTTCATAGACAAATGACTATCGACTGCGACTTTGAAAAAACAAAGTCACTTTACACTGGAAAAATCGTCATTAAGACATTGCCATTATAGGAAGAAGAAGGAACTATTTTTGGCCGTCTTGCGAACCAATTTTCACTCTTATATTATTTATTTTGCTCCAGATATTTCCGTTTTTTTAGTAATTTTATTAAATAGAGCTAGAGTTAATGTCTCGGGTGTGAATAACTGGAATAAAAGCTTTGTGTTTCTTTGTGATTCGAGCAAAAATAATCCGTACAATTATTTTATGAATAACGCCATTTTATATAAAAGTAGCTGTACCGTTCGCGACTTCGTTCGCGCGTTTTAAACAGAAAAAAGCAAAAAAAATGTATATTTAAACTATTCTCGAATCCACATGAACACACACAAATTTTATCAAATCTGTCTAGCTGATTAGGAGGAGTAATATTGTATATAATAAAGATAACAAATGACGAACGACAACGCACAAAGTCGTATAATAAGAAACACTTGACACTGGCAAAATTGACATTATTATGATACATGCCATTAGCGAAGAAGAAGAAGAAGACTCTACACTTATCGAAAGGCCATAATGGTAAGGATCAATTGGCTCCTTATTTAATTAATGTAAAAGTTTTGTTTAGCTAAAGAGTGCTAATATGTTGCTTTTGACGGCGCGAGATTGCTCGCTTGTGGGATAGTTTTGAATTAATTAGAGCTTCCATATTATTAAACAAAATGCGAGTTAAACCACCTAGCAAACAACTCAATTGTTATCTCAATCGCAGGATCATGCGGTGGCAATGTACCCTAAGTTAAACCCATTCAAGCAAGCGCTATGTTGTAATATAATTGAATTATTAATTAATATTGTGATATGATTAACAGAAGCTTATCTTGCCTTTAGCGAGGATCGGTACAGTCAGGGTGAGGTACATTAATCTGTTGTACAGTCAGCTCTATATGTGAATTTATAAAACTGTCCAAATTGAAACAATTCTTTATAATATATTTGAGAGTGTCTGTGTCTGTTCTGCCTGTCTGTTAGACCACGGTTGAACGGCTGAGCGGATATTGAAGAAATTTGGTACGGAGATAGATTGTGTCTTGGGGTTGGTCATTAGATACTTTTTATGTTAGTACCTTGCACGCAATGCCGCGGGCAGCAGCTAGTAAACGATAATAAAATGCTAACAACCAATCAATGCTGGACTATTATTGGTAGTGATATTTTATATTTAAGGATACACTAGTCAGCGGCATAAACTCGTCAGTTGGCGCACCTAAAATGCATGCTATTTCACGTAGCATAGTGTGAGAAAAGGATAGATGCGCACTAAGTGTGATGAGCTGTAAGGATATAGTATGATAATAATTTCGAGTCATATGATCAGATTATCATATGATTAGATAATGGGCTGGACATATTGCGAGACTCCAAGACCAAAGATGGACCAAAAGGGTGACGTCATGACAGGGACCGCAAGGCAAGCGCTGCCGAGGAAGACCCTACGCACGGAAGATGATATTAAGAAGACAGCGGGATGATACTGGTTTCATATAGCTCAAAACCGAGACCATTGGATATCTTTGGAGGAGGCCTTCACCTGCACAGGGGTTCGTGCAATAACGGAATAAAGAGATTATTAGTAGCTACTTAACCTCAAAATTTAAAATCAATCACTGTTATGCTTTTATATATATATGTTATGCTTTTGTGGATGCCCACCCTACTTTTTGTGTATAGTCGTATTGCTTCATGCATTTTTATGTAATTAATTATTATTTACAGAACTGAAGAAATGCGCCACAATATTATAACAAGTAATATAGAGTTCAAAAACAAACAAATCAAAATGATGGAAGTTGAACATGAAAATAATAAAAAAATTGCAGAATTAAAAATAAAAATACTATAACTGGAAATAGCTTTATTAGAATTACAGTACAAAAAAATACATCTAATATAGAATACATTGTATAGTATAAGTTCCTAACCTACCTTCATATTACTATAGATAAATATTGTAAAAAATATTATATACCATTATTAAAAATGAGTTTCAATAAACTGCCTTCTCCTAATATTTCCCCTTATCGTGTTAGGAATATATCTCTGTATTTCTAATGGTTCCCGTGATGTTTGGTCATTGCTATTCTTCTCACCGGGAAACAGGTCTTCCCTCATATCAATAGCAATATTGTGTAGCATGGCACATGCAATAATTGTTTTTTTAATTGTTTCCCCAAACATGCCTCTTAATAGGCAGCGAAACCTGTTTCCATAGACCAAAACATCTTTTCACGGTGTTCCGGGTACGGATGTGGCATCAATCGTAGTTTTGTTCTTGCAGAGTTGTGGGGGATTCAAACCTATATTTCAAACTAAAATCTTCGTCATGTAATTGAAATGGGATTGCGTCCGATAATGTAGCCAATGCAATGTCTCCAGCATATCCAAAGCACCTAGATCTTCGAAATCCATCAGATTGTTGTTATCAACCATTTTCGAAACGCAAACTGAAAAAACTACAAAGGAATAAATCCAAACAACGGATATTGTTTGACGTTTATTTGATTGATTTAATTTTGAGGTTATGTTTAGTACCAAAGATTCAATGATAAACTAGGGGTCTCGTGGGTTTATCTTTAGTACCATAGATGTTACAGTAACTAGAGACTAAACTTCGTTTTGTAATAAGCTTTGTATTAGACCCTGGTTTATCAGCAGGTTTAAACCTATACAATCTTTAGTCTTCGTTTTGGAATAAGGCCGACTATGTTTGTATTAGGATCATTTTGGAGTTCCCGTACTCCGTATGTTACTTATTTACGGTCAAAATTGTGCCAAAATCAGTGCTGAAATACATTTTTTTTTTAAGATTAAGGTTAAGGTTTTTTGTTATCTTTCAAACCTGTATTTGTTTTACGATTCTGTTGCGATACAAGAATAGATTATGACGAGACAATATATCACAATAATATCACTCTTAGTTTTTGTTGTCCAGCATCAGACGGTGGAGTGATCGTCCTTTGACGTTTGTATGGAAAGATAATCAACTAGTTCACTCTTAACTAGCTATTTTTAAAAAATAGTATGAAATCCCCAGGCTTAGTAAAAAATCAATCAGAGTCTCCTAAAATAGCAGTAGTGTGAACGAACGTAATATAGCATTAACGTAGAACATACCGTTCCTAGCTCCTCCCCGCGGCTTCACACGTTGGTACTTACATAATAATTAGCATACATCCTTTAACAGGATGCAATGTATCTCCTCACCAAGTTTTATCAATATACGTTCAGCTGTTTAGTCATAAAAAGCTAAAAAACAGACAAATATAATCTATATAATAAAATTCAATTGCTGTTCGTTAGTCTCGCTAAAACTCGAGAACGGCTGGACTGATTTAGCTGATTTTGGTGTTGAAATGTTTGTCGTAGTCCAGGGAAGGTTTAAACGGTGAGAAAATTTGTGGCATTACAACGCCTGCCGGGTACAGCTAGTAGTTTATAATATTGACTGGCATGTCAGCTCAGTTGGTAGTAGCTCTACCTTCTGCGCTGTAGGTTGAGGGTTCGATTCCCTCCCAAGATAAATAGTTGTGTGAAAAGCATAGGTGTTTGTTCTGTGTCTGGGTGTTATAAAGTATCATAAGTATGTATTTAGAAATATATAAGTATTCTATTAGTCATATGGTTACTATATAACACAAGCTATGCATAGTTTTGGGCTAGATGGTGTTGTGTGCATTGTCTACCAATACTTATTTATTTATTTCGAATTCTTAATATTACATAATGGGTTACACTTTGGCATAAGTAGTCGATGGTTATGTTAGTTAAAATCACATCGAATTTTCATCCGGATCGGATGAAAATCGGAGGGAGAATATAAGCAGTGGAGGACAAACAGACATGTATTTCAGATCATACAAACATTTGTCGCACGGCGGGCATTGAACACGCAACCATCTGCGTCTCAAGCAATGTGGATGATGGATATTTTGCGTTCCTAGTGTAGGTATCTTAAATGTCTGGATCTGGTAAAGAATCTCAAAATATATAGCAGATTCCAAAACGCATCGATATCACGTTTAAATGTTTCCTGTGTAGCCATCTAGTATAATACAATAAAAATAATAATAATTAAAAAATATTGATGGAAAATGCACACTAGACCATCTAGCCCCAAACTAAGCATAGCTTGTACTATGCTGACCAGATGACTGTTAAAATACTTATATATTTTTAAATACATACTTATGATACCTTAAAACACAGACGCAGAACAAACACCTATATTCATCACACAAATGTTTGTTCTGGGAGGGAATCGAACCATCAACTTACAGCGCAGAAGGCAGAGTACCAACTGAGCTAACAAGGCAGTCAGAATAAGTTGTAAAATGACGGCAACGCTATTTCAAGAATCGGCCATAAACCATACGTTTTTTCAGATTACACATGACACGCTAACGTATATTTTACTATACCGAGTTTAATATCGTAAAAAGTAATATGTAGGGATACCAAACGATATTGTCGTAAAAATATTCGTAAACGAAAATTTGCTAAAGAAATGTGTCCCTGTTACAAAAATGTAAAACGCTTGAAGTAATTTGCGCCGGGACCGCGGGAATAGATTTTGATAGAATGGCTGAGCGGTATTTATTCATAATTAAATTATTCAGTGTTTTGCTAAACATATGCTAAACATTAAACCAAAATTAACTTACGATCGAATACATGTTATCGTGTCACTAGTTAATTCAAGTGTGTTGAAAGGATTATAATGCGCCTTGGAGGCTCCTTTCGTGCAGTTGGCACATGACTTCGAACTTTTTAGGTTCTACAACATGCCGGTTTCGTCACGGTGTTTTCTTTCAGCGTTTGAGAGTAGCGTCCATCAATTTTTCGAACGGATAAATCCATTGGTTCACGACCGGATACGAACCAATTACTTTAGGATCGAAAGTCGGGGCCGCTCCCACTAGTTCACCTGTGCTCGAATACTGAAACGACACTTAAAATTGAAAGCTTGATAACACAAAGATGATGTTTCCGTAAATTTTAAGCGATTTAAGCGATCAAAAAAAAATCGAATATTCGATTTTTTCGCCTTTCCTTATAACTCCGTAATTTATGAACCGTTTTGAAAAAATGTTTTTTTATGAAGGACATACTTACCGATTCGTCCCATACAAATTTCATCAAAATCAAAATGTTGATTGGTTCGCGGGAAGGGCTAATTTTTACGCATAGTTGTTTTTTTGTTTGTTTTTGTGTATGTGTTTGTATAAATTTCCCCTTGGGGCCTATTTTTGGTCTGTTTTCCACTCATGTGTTCTCTTTTGTTTTGTGTGTGCTAAATAAATGTTTTTCTTTCTTTCTTTCATACAAGTAAACGAAATTCCGTAATTTTTTTTTTGTATAAATGAAGTCGGTTTTCATTTTAGTTTTTAAATATAATTATTAAGAAAATGTATGAGATAAATAACGTTTTACTAGATTATAAGTAATGTGACTTATAAATCTTAAAAGAACTCATAAAAGCTACTGTTGTGCTAGCTATAATGATGAATTTGTTTGGGAGCTGACCGCTAGTCATTCATATCTTTACTGCATTCACATGCATTTGAGTTTGTCTTTAATGCTTCTTCTGCTTCGTATTACTAGTTATTTTAAACCATTGCGGTGAAAGTCTGCAAGTATTTGTCTCGGGGTCTGGGTGTTTCTTTGTATAATACTAGCTGTCCGCGCGCAGCTTCGCCCGCGTTGTAGATTTTTCCCGGGACAAACCAATTTTTCCGATAAAAAGTAGCCTATGTCAACCGGGGATAACCGGGGAAAGCTTTCCAACGGTAAAAGAATTTTTCAAATCGTTCCAGTAGTTTTTATTATTATTCGTTGCATACAAAAAGTACAAATCTTTCCTCTTTATAATATTATTTTATAATACTATTATAATCAGTGTAAATTATAACACTTGACTTGACCTTGCTTCTATACACAATCACACCCACCACCCATTAAAAAGTTTCCATACACAAATTCACACCCCATTTTAGTTCTTTATGTGAATTATTTTGAAAAATCCTGAAATACATGTCCATTTATTTTGCATTTTAAGTATCCAAACCAAGTTTCTAAGAAATCACAACACCCGTTAAAAAGTTCCCATACAAACTTTGACACCCCATTTTGCCGCTTTGTAAGGGTTATTTCGGAAAATCCTGAAACACGTGTCCATTTATTTTGCGTCTCATTTATTTAAATCAAGTTTCAAGCAAATCGCACTACGCGTTTAAAAGTTTCATACATTAGTTTTTACCCCTTTTCACCCTCTTAGGGGTTGAGTTTCAAAAAATCCCGCCTTGAGTGGGTAGTTTTGCTATAAAAGGAAGCTACCTACCAAATTTCAGCTTGCTAACTTAAGCGGTTTCGGCGCGGCGATGATGAATCAGTCAGTTAGTCAGGTTAAGCTCTTTTATACGTATAGATGTATTAACAAAAATATATATGTAAACCTTTGTAGTATATCAGTCATGTACTACCATAATAATACATACATATAGTCATAACACAAACTCTGCTTACTTTGGGGCCGGATGATGATGTGTAAAATTTCCGGCATTATTATTATCTTAAGCCTGAGATATGGGTTTGTCACACTAACATCTTAAGATGTCAACAAAACAACGTTTTTCCGTCACCGGGTACTTTCAATGGCCTAGGCCAAAGGCTACGTCAGCAAGCTCGCTCAAATCAGTTCTCCTGATTTCAATCTCTATGTTCAACCTTCGGCTAATTCCACACTCATGTTTATTTCATGGGATTACTGAATAATGTCGACATTACACCGACAATGTCGAGCACGACTCGTTTGCTGGCACGTTTGTTTTGTCTTTATTCCCTATTTTATGTAAACTCTGGAGTTGTACCTTTCTACCAAATCGTTCCAAAATTTTATTGTAATAATTTTTTGAAATGAAATTTGAAATTATTAATATAAAAATAATATACAAATTTATTAAGATAAATAATTACGGAAATGTACAGAATAATATAAAATACACGTGATACAGTTGAGCTATCTAAGGATCTATAGATAGCTAAACTGATCCAGATCACTGCCAGAGGTCAGCATTCCCAAGATACTGGCATTGCTATGTTGAATGGCAATGCTAATACGCTGAGCCAGATAGGAGCCAGCTCTTGGGTCAAGCAATGTATCTATCATTAACTTAATTAATATATGTATATCTTATTATTGGTTTTTTGTTTCTGATTAGACGAACATTGGTGAACTAACTAGGATTGGGGTGTTACAAAATGGATTACCCTTGCCCACGCCGGCTGATGTGATTGATGCTAGTATTGTTTATTACTAATACCTACATTAGATAAATACATTTAATGAATAATGCCGGACATTTCACACAGCATCATCTGGCCCCAAAGTAAGCAGAGCTTTTGTTATGGGTACCACATGACTGATATACTATTTATATACTTTTTGTAAATACATACATATTATACATAGAGACACCCAGACCCGATGGTACAATAGGTACAACACATTTATATTATCCATTATGGATTCTTTTTTGTTTGATACAGTCGATTGTTCTATTATGACATTATTTAGCAGAAAGGACTAAAACCACACTATGTCTGTAACTAAAGGACGGGTATGGATAATTGAATGATATGTGTATTGTGGTGCAATGTGATTTGAACGACGAGGAATCCCATGAAAATTCTAGACGCCATTCCGCGTGACGTCTAAAATTGACAATTGACCATCGACTAAGACTAATAACAAACAAACTGACTATAAACTATAAACACTTGACATTGGCAAAATTGACATTAGTATGTCACAGGCCATTAACAAAGAAGAAGAAGAAGAAATCACACAATGTCTTTTTTCGATTATTGATGTTTTTAGTTCACTGATGAGTTCTCTGTTTTACTATGAATTCTTTATTGTATGTGCACTATACCAGTACTCTCATACGGTGAATGAAAACGTGACGAAACTAAAATGTCGTGGAACTTAAAGTTCAAAGACATGTGTCTAGTACACGAAAGGAAGCCTCTGATGTGTTTAATCATTTCTAAATTGGTTCAAAATAACAAGTGATAGATAGATAGATAGATAAAACTTTATTTGACATAACATTACACAGACACAAAATAAGGTACAAAATTAAATACTAAACTTAACGACTAACACTAAAAGAAAAATAAAATAGGTACACGAGTTACAACTAACACACAAAGTAGCTAAGAAGCAAGGTAGGTGCATGATACAACTCAACTGTTTCACATGCATTTTCAAGACTAAACTGCTGATGCTAATCTCAATGAGATTTGGAGATAGATAGTATCTTAGAGACCGGCATCAGAACGGGCATATTTTTTACGTAGACCCGAGTGCGAAGCCGCACGTAGCAGCCAGTGAATATACTATAAGATGGATTATAATTTAACACATGACGTAGATATTAAAGCAAGTAAGATTAGAAACTACATTCCGTCGTCGATTTGTGAATCTAAACGATTCAGGGCGCCACCCAAACGCATACAAAAAAATCATTTAAATCGGTCCAGCCGTTTTGGCGGAGTTCAGTGACATACAAACGTACATTAGAATTATATATATATAGATGGTGCAATGTGATTTGAACGACGAGGAAACCCGAGAAAGTTCTAGACGGCCATTCCGCGATGACGTTTAGAGGACAATTGACCATCGACTAAGACTTTATTAACAAATAAACAATGGCAAAATTGTCGACAAGACAGATGACATTATGAGAATAAAAGTAGAAGACGGATTAATGAGCGCCTCAGAAGCTTCTTTATGTGCACTAGGCACATGTCTTCCAAGTGATAAAAGAGTGGTATCTAGAAGAGCGCATGAAGTGTACAAAGTTCCTGCTTGCAAAACTTCTTTTGCGCAGAGCTTTGCATACTATCTAGGACCTTTACTTTATAATCGTATTAGCAAATCTTTGCATCTAAAAGATAATAGCTAGCAAGTATGTAGAAGAATATTAGAAATGTTCCTACGCCAATTCACACAACGGAAAACCTATAACTCATAATAAAGTATATTATTGTAACCACTTTTTTATCCTAGATTTAAGTGTAGTTTAACAGCTAAGTACTATACATTTTGATAAACACGGGCTTTACTCACGTATTATTTTGTCGATGGAGGCACCGACAATCAGTGCAAAACGTTAACTCGAGCGGCAACGAGCGGACCGCGGATCAAACTCACCCTGATGAAGATTCTCTAGATGAATCGAAACATTGTCGGTGCCTACATCGACAAAATAATACGTGAGTAAAGCCCGTGTTTATCAAATGTACAACTCACGTAAGTTTTGATAGTGAAACAGCTAAGTACTGTTAATATTCGTATCATAGAAATATTATAATATTATAAGAAAGATTCTTAAGGATAATTTTGAATCTTTGAATGTTTACGATACTCGTGTCAAGAGCATACTAAAATGACGTTTTGTAAAAGGAAGGGAGAGCTACCTCGCCGTAACACAGTTACAAACTAGCACGGGAGGTTTGTTCCATACTTCATAGCGCATAAGATTACAAATTGTTTAACGTGACCTAATTTATATATAATTTAAGCACTATGTACTCAACACTTAAGTTTTGCAATAAATTCATTCTAAATGAGGTTTAAGATCTTTATTTAATTCTCTAAAGATTACAAATCACTTACGAGAATTCATTGTTAATTGTTTCTATGTATAATAATTATGTATGTATTTAAAAAAAAAAATAAGTACTTATTATGAGTAGTATATCAGTCATATGGTACCCATAACACAAGCTCTTCTTACTTTGGGGCCAGATGATGCTGTGTGAAATGTCCAGTATTATTGATTTATTTACATAATAACACTAATAAGGTAGATAATTTTGTTCGTAACAGGCATAACATAACAGATTAGGGTAGATTGTAAAATATTAAGGGCTGTGCAGAGAACGGACGTATGTATGTATAAAAATAATAATTTATTCCCAAAAATGTTATGTTTTTATCTTCTACGACATGCCAGTTCCGTCGTTTGAGAGTACGCACAGCGACGTATAGCATATACAGTTGTATGCGGCTGAGGTGAAGTTATTACGAACATATCTACATGATCATCTGCATAATTTCTTCAGCAAACATAACATCCAGCACACACCACAGCGCAAATAAATTATAATTTAATATAGTCATCGCCATCGCTCACTGTGACAGTTAACCCAACGTTCCTCCCATGTCCCATTTCGTCGCGAATTGTGCCATTTTCTCGTAACGTGTGTATATCGTCCGTTCATCAGCAATGTATTAATTGGGGTCAGTGGTCATTGTTTATACCGTTGCTGACTGGACATTTTGGGGAATAGAAACATAAATTAACTCAAAAATAAAGGGTTACCAACCAGAACTTCAATATTCAAATTTTCGTAGATAATCAGAATAATAATAGGTACAAAGAATCTTTAGAATTCAAATAATATCGTTTTAAAAACTAAAAAGAAAACCGACTTGGTTAAATGAAATTTGAGCTTATAAAACTACAACCGTTCAGGACCTCCTCCTTTTTTGATGTCGGTTAAAGAGGTTTTATTTTTCACTTTTTAGTACTTTATCATTTTTCGAAATTCGTAATCACCGCTGGATAGTCACAGGAACGCAAAATACGATCATACAACACACATTGTTGAGTTTCCATACAAATTTTGACACCTCCATGGCACCCCTTTTTAACGATCTTGAAAAACGTCCTGAAAGTTGAATACAAGTTTAAACCCCCTTTGCACCCGTTTTTGAGGGTTGCTTTGGATAATCCTGAAGTACCTACTATGTCTATTTATTTTGTATTTTACAACCAAACAAACTAAGTTTCTAAAAAATTGCATCACGCGTTATAAAGTTCTCATACAAATTTGAACACATCCCCTTTTAAGGGTTGTATTGTTGAATAACCCTGAAACACGTGTCTATTTTTTTAGATATAATTTGTGTTAAGCATGCTTTAGAGAAAATTCAGAATTGTATATTCAAGGAATGCGTTCTTTTGTTTTTTTAGAAAACTTACTCTGACTGACTCCTTGTTGTTGTGTATTTTTTGAGATACCAAAAGAACGATTCTGATTTGTTCGAACCAATGACAAATGGTAAATACGTTGACAAATAGCGCGATTGTCCAGCTGTTTTGGGTAGAAAAATTGGAAACCTTGGAAAAAGTATTTAACCTGGGGCTGCCATCTCAATTTTTTTTATTTTTCATTCAAATTTTAAGACTACATTTTACCCTCTTCAACCCATGTATCAGTACCCCATATGGGGTATGGGGTACTAATATAATATAATATATATAATATGTGGGGTACTGATATAATTATATATATATTACAATATAACAATAGCCTTTTTCTGAGATCAATACACAGCCCAAACCGCATGTGAAAACTTCTGAAACACTTCGGAATTGATCTGATTAAAGTATGTTATAGAAGCATGCTCGTTCGAGTTTCATGTATGTAGATTAAAAAAAATATGATTTCATATACAAACATTTTCAGCCCTTTTCACCCTTATAATGGGTGGAATTTGACAGCGGTTTGGGCTGTGCATTGAGCTAAAGCAAAGGCTTATAGTTTTATATATTACATATGTGTATACGTTACTGATATATAGTGAATTCATTTAATTACGTCATTAAAGCTCTACGTTTTATATGACGGCGCGGTAGCGTATTTTCAACGACAAGCGTGACTGTGAATGTGCGAATGTCACTCTAGCGGAGCGTCGTGTCGATGGTAGCGAGTAATTCGTCTGGTTTTGACACTTCTTTTTCGAGAAGGGGCCAGCGCACCACGTTTGCAACGGATCGCTTTGTATCTAGTCAATCAAAGTTAATCTATATATATAAAAGAAAGTCATGTTAGTTACACCACTTTTAACTCGAGAACCGCTGGACCGATTTGGATGAAACTTAAAATGAATATAGTTAGTAACTTGGATTAGGATATATGCCATTTTTATTCCGGAAAAACCACGGGAATGGGAACGAGGTGGGCGCAGCCGCGGGTGGCCGCTAGCGCCATCTATCAATATTTATCCGTAACTTTGTTAATATCTGTAAAAATTACAATAATTTGTATATATATTTATATTTTTTTTGATAGCGATATTAATACTTTAATATTTTTTGTGAGTTTTAACCGCCCAGCGAAGTGGGCACGGGTCAACTAGTTAGGAATAAATTAGTGTTGATTTTAGTGCTAAGAATTAAGATTAATCTATTGGAAGATTTATTTTGTGTCAGTCAGAATAATTGCAAGTATTGCAAAGGTATTGCAAGCTTTCGTTTGAAACTGAAACGTTATTTCACCGAGCACCAAAAAGAGTAGAAATTAGTTGTCCCTCCTGTTCATTAGATTATAGCATCTGCCTATAATATATCTTTAAATTATAATATTAAGTAGGAATATTTGTATTTAATAATTTATATGATTGTTTTAAATATGTATATTTTTTGATAAATCCTATGAATCCTATCTGACTATCTTGTTCAAAGCCGTTACGCTCCCTCCTGGTTTCCACGGAAGATCAGCGTTGTTTTCGGTAATGGTACTGAACGCAACATCATGCTGAGTCGGACACCTTTTTGTGACGTCATACCATGGATTGAGAGACAACATAGGAAGTTTTTCGTAAAATTGTTTCTCTCATCATCTTCCTGCCCTTGTCCCACATTATGTAGGGTCGGCACAACATGTGTTTTTTTTCCATTCTCCTCTATCAGCCGTCATTTCAACACTCACTCCTTTTTTACTCATGTCATCCTTCACACAATCCATCCATCTTCTCTTTGGCCTACCTCTACTCGTAAATCCATCAACATCCATACCAAGCACTCTCCTAGTTACATGCCATTCTTCCCTTCTCATTACATGCCCATACCATGATAGCCTGTTGCTCCTCATCTTTTCATTCACTGGCGCCACTTTCACACTTCCTCTTATGTACTCATTCCTTACTCTGTCCATTCGCGTCACTCCACACATCCATCTCAGCATTCGCATCTCAGCCACGTGCACCTTTTGTTCATCCGTCCCTTTTGTTGCCCAACACTCAGATCCATACAATACAACACACAGGTCTTACGATCGTTTTATATATTTTCCCCTTAAGCTTAAGGGGCATACGTGGGTCCCAAATTTTTCCTGAGACCTGTCGCCATTTCATCCATCCCGCATTTATTCGACTTCTTACATCCTTCTCTATCTCACCATCATTCTGCTGTTATTTTTTTCTGTGTATTTCTTGTTTTTAATATGTCTGTGTGTCGCTTGGTTCCTTGTGTACCGTTGCAAATAAATTATTTTTCTTTCTTTCTTTCTTTCTTTATTTCTTTAATTGGAAGAACTACACTATTTCTGTTACAAAGAGAATGCTTTTTCATCTGCTTCCACGACACGTATAATTAATTCTGATTAAGGCCCTTCTGCACTTTCATATATGAAATAACACAAAATTCTCAAATATAAATTAAACAACACATTCAAGCATGATATAAAATTAAAGTGAAAACTAATGAATCAAAGGGGAATTTAATAAAGTTCTATAACTATTATTAACTACTAGTCAATGTTGATCTCAGAGTAGTAACACCAATGCACAGAAAACATGTAGTTTTACAGAAAAAAAGTTTTTATTCAATTAAATACAAGGACTATTTTAAATTGTCTTCTTATATACTAGGTGAATTTAGGTGTCAGTTAATCCTATCCCCAGGTTATGAAGAATCTGAAGAAATCTTGTGTAACACTTTTTTATGATCTTTGCAATTTTGCAGAGCTGTCATTGACAATTTTTTTACATAATATGTGCGGGGCCCAATTGAAGCTTATTACTTAAGGTAATGCCTAAGAATATTGTGGTGTTGACGAGATATATCGTTTTGAATTTTTAGTTCGGTTTTAATTAGTAAAACATTGGGCAGTATAAAACGATGCATTAGGTTTTATTTTCGTTTAGTAATAAGTTGTTTACATTGAACCATGTAACTTTTTTAGAGATTGCGAGAAATGACGAGTAACTCGTCAGAATTAGTTACTCGTCGTTTTAATTTAAACAACTGATGTGTCATCAGTAAACAGTACAAGCATCCATCACAAGTTAAGGCAAATTATTTAAACAATTTATTATTATTATTATTACAATAATAGCCCGAGTATTGAGCCTTGTGGTACACCGATTTTTACTATTTACCCTGGAGAACGCTTTCTATTTATCTCTCGTATTCGGTCACTTAAAAAGTAAGGTACAATTTCCCTAACACCACACATTCTAGCTACAACCCGCAGCATCTAAATACATATTTATTATATCTTAAAACACAAAGATTCTGAATAAAAACAAAGAGAAAGACAACCATAAGGTTCAAAATGCAATGATATACTTATCCTGTTTCATAAAAAACTCAAATGTTAAATGGGGGATTTAGTTATATCCTCATTTAATATTCTTAGCAATTCTGCGAGTGAAAGTGATGAAAAACGCCATCTAAGATTCGTTATAATACCTAAGACTCTTATTAAAGACTACTGATCTTGCTGGTACAGATAATATAGTCTTTCCTAAGGGATCAACGAGCTTTGCGAGGTCAGTGAATGGCTGTACGCAGTGGCAGTGGCATCACTAGTATTCACATGACGACCTTTGTAACGACGACGTTTGTATGATTTGCAAGTATTTGTCTTGGGTTTGGTTACCTTTTTTTTTTTGTAAATACTTACATATTATACATAGAAACGTATGTATAATATGTATGTATTCACAAAAAAAGGTATATACGTAGTGTATGAGTAATGTGGTTCCATAACCACAAGCTCTGCTTTTTTTTGGGGCCAGATGATGCTAATTGAAATGTCCAGGCATTATCCATTATTTATTTCGAATCGGTTCAGGCGTCTTCGAGTAATCGGTGAAAATAAGTTTAAAAAAAATCGGCTTGCACTCCGGGAGTGCCGACAGAAGTGAAAACTTATTTTGGCGCGTTAGAGTTTAGTAATAAACCACTTCAAATTCGGTAATTATGGCGACTGGCGATCAAATACTGAACGATCACAGATGATGCAATATTTTTTGTTCAGAATGTAGATAATATATCAAAGAACCTAATTCAGTAAACTTCTCTATACAAAAGTAGACTGTAAACATGTGAATTAAGGTTTATAATCAAATGGGGCGACCGCGGTAGCTGGCTGCGTCTCGCCTCAAACGGTAACGGTGTCGCGAATCCAGAGGTTTTACCTCAAAAATATGCGTACTGCGCTAAAAGAAGTTTTCACTTCAAAAAATATTCCGACGAATTGAGAACCTCCTCCATTTTTGAAGTCGGTTAAAAAAATATGAATTCTGATTGCGAAAGTTTAAATAAATAATATGTCGCTTGTATTTAATAGCTCGCTTTTTACTGCTCTGAGATGTGACTCATTGTGTGTACTCAGCAGGCACGGTGCGCCAGTCAAAGTGAACGCCAGACCAATTAACTGAACAGCGTAATTTAATAAAACTAGAACAGTAAATGAGTTAACTCGCCTGCACTGGTTTAAAGGTTCAGTAATTATTGTTTTTCAACTGAATCTTTTTACCTTACTGTTTCTTTACCAAAGATCTTTTGAGAGCTATTATGTTACTAAACTAAACATTCTTAATTCAATAAAACACAAGGATCACTTTGAATCGTCTTCTTAGACGCTAGTGAATCTAGGTGCCGCTTCCTCCTAACCCCAGTTCTAGAAGCTGGCAAGAAACTCGTCTGGTCTTAACACTTTTTTGTATGACCGTGGCCAATATTTTTACGGATGCTGAGTCGAGTTGGAGCAGATTCATCCCAAGCATTTTTGTCATCTAAATAATCAGATATTTTATAATACCTATGCTTTAATAGACAGATTCTGTTTAATTACGTTTTTAAATTTGCCAATCGACAAATCTAACAAGTCGGACCTTGTTATAGAAGCGTACATTTTGCCCTATAAAATACTTATTAAAATTAGCGGGACTGTAGGAACAGTCTGTGGGAACAATGGTTTTAGCTGTGGGAATAGCGAGTTTATCCAACCATAGACTATCATAGATTGTACTATAGATTAACTACATATTTGCTGTCTGTGGCTTCGTACACATATTAATAAATAATGTCGGACAATTCACACAGCATCATCTGGCCTCAAGGTAAGCAGAGCTTATGTTATGGGTGCGACATGACTGATATCCAACTTATTTACTTTTCTTTTGTACATAGAAAAACACCTAGAGTCGAGACATCGGGAATCGAATCCGCAACCTTCTGCGTCTCAGGCAGGCCTTGGCCCACTGCGCCACAGAGATTGTCAAATATAGTACCTACTCATTTAAAAGGAGCTTTTATCATTCATTTAGATACAATCTACCTCCTTACAAAATTTTATCAAGATCCATTCAGCCGTTTAGCCGTGAAAAAATAACTGACAGATATTGATACTTTTGAATTTATAATAAAAGGTATAGGATAAGGTTTAATTTATTATTTTGTCTGGTCTCACAGCTCAAAAAGAGTTGTAATCCTTCCGATGAAAGTGATCCTTGTGATTGTATTGAATAAAATATCATTTGACTTTGACTTTGGCTCAGTTTGTTTGTGGGTTGGGTGACTATAATTTCGCTTAATAACATTTAAGACATAAACTTATACATATAACGTTTATCGTTAAGTAATGGAATGATTTGTTGATTTGAAAATTATGTGACGTTTATTTTCTTTTTGAAGGTCTTTGAATCATTAAATCATCATCGACTTAATGATTAACCTTCAAAAAGAATATTTATGTAAAACGTAATTAATGTAAAACAAATGAATGTCATCTCTTGTGGCCTCAATTTCTTATCAGAAAAACATTTGTCTTTTTAATATACTACGAGGTTTCTAAGATATTCGTTTGATAAATATTAGGATTTAAAGTAGCCAGTTTTGGTAGAGGTCAGTGTCACCCCCTCCAGCCTCCCACTCCCCCTATCACTCCCCAGGCCCTGCTTTTTGTTATGACCGAAAATATATAACCGCAATGTTTTCTTAATAGTTGGATAAATTATTTTTGGACAATTACAAGATCACGGCGTTACTAGATTACTAGATTAACTAGATTTCGTGTAATAGCCCGATTTTTAATACTAAAAAGCAAAAAACAAAAAAAGCATGCTATAGTTTTATTTGTATTGAACCGGCTTAGACCTGATCCCTAGTCATTATTATTATACTGATTTCAGAAGCTAACATAGTGCGTGGTCACATGTTCTTGGTCAATTTATTTTTGGAACGAAGATCCTTATCGCACGGTACGGATCTGGCGGTGAAAAAAACTGTAAGATTTTTCCGTCACGAACTTCCGTCACGACCCTTTCTTTAGTGTAGACAGTTATCCATAGGGTGACACGATTCTTCATCCCCGGACAAAATATCTCCGACAAAATATCCCTGACAATATATAAAATAATAATAAGAAAATTTTTTGACCATTTCTACATTGAAAATAATATTGTTTTTAGTTATTCATTAGTTATTTCTGAGTTTCATTTAATTGCTCTTACACGCTAGTAATTTATTCATTTGTATTTGTTAATCAATAATATAATACGTTTATCAATAATAATATACTACGATAGGAACTTCGTTCCAACCGAGTGTTCTACGACACTCACGCATTTAAAAGAGAATGCGTGCGTTTTTTTATTTAAAATATGACATGATAGAGCGTGTTCTTATCTTTGATTAAAGAAAATCTGTAGATATAAAGATGTAAATACATTTATTTACAGAAATAAGTACAGAAATGTACAGAAAAATATAGATAAAATACACGTGAAACAGTTGAGCTATCTAGACCATTATAAGACCATTTAAAACGATCTATAGATAGCTTACTTAACAGGTTGCGCTTCTATAATAAACTTCCTGAAAATGCTACTAATACCTATTGAGAAATTTAAAGCATACATAAAAGGTAGTCTTTTGAAGAAAGCTTATTATAATATAAATGACTATATTATTGATAAGAATGCATGGTCTCATGTCGCTCAGACAGTTAACCGACATACTTGAAATGTATAAACTCTCTTGTATTGGTATTTCGTAGTTAAGGTAGTTATAAGATGGATCATGTAAATAAGCGCTAGGACCAAATCGAGTTTCTAGCCAGTTCTTCTCGGGCTTGGTTTAGGATGAATAAGCACCTAAATTCACCTAGTATGTGAAACAGGTTTATATTAGTTCTTACAGAATTAACTTCATAGATATAAATACAACTTAATGTTAAAATGTTTTCGTTTTTAAAATGTGGTCTACAGCTTTCCATTACGTCTAAATTTTTAAAGTGATCAAGAAGAGGAAGTCAAGACTTGACTTAACTGATCCAGATAACTGCGGGCAGTGTTCCCAAGATACTGGCGGCATTGCCACGTTGAATGGCAATGCTAATACGCTGTGGCAGATAGGAGCCAGCCTGGGTCACGCAATGTATCTACCAGACGCTGATTTAAGGATACTTTAGTTGACGAAAGTATGTGAGCAACTTTTATATCTGATCGTTTCGAAATTGGGTATTCTGTAACATCAATGACATTGCAAGAACATGTTAACTTGACCTGGAATCTGCAGGATACCCAACTCTCCACCGACATTCACCAATATTTTGTTTTGGACTCATTAGCATGGTCTAGTCTCATTTACAATTAAACATTAGTACCTGGATGACCGAGCTTTGCTCAGGATAAAACACGGATAAAACGACGTTTTCTAAAAATGAAACTTAGCTAGATTGATTTATCGCCCCCGAAACTCCCTGCATAGTAAATTTCATGAAAATCGTTGGAGAGTTTCCGAGATTCAGATTACATTATATACATAATTTGTAAGCTTGCATAAATATGTTCATAAAATTGCTACGTATATTTCTAATTACTTAATTTGAATTATTGTAATTTATCGTTGTATTGACGTTCCCAAGTAAACATTTAATTTAAACATTTAATTTAAATTCATAACATAGTGTTCAGTTGACCAACAACTTCCGTTTTCTTGCGATAAAACGTGTTCACTTGGGAACGCAAGTCAGTCGATTCTAGGCTTTTGATCTGTAAAGGAAAAACAGAAAAAGTGAATAAACTGAAGTGATCTTCAAACGTGACGTCGTCGTCTTATTTTTACATTTGCCAACAATATATATACAAGAATTGTTCATTTAAAGGTATTAGATAGGTAGAGGCATTTTTTAGGCCTAGGTTATTTTTTAAATTTTTGTAATAAACAACCTGTTATATACATTAATTAATACATTCGAATAAGTTAGTCCAAGGATGCCTTCAAAGTACCGTGGCTTTCGCTCACATCATTTAAAGCTGACGCTAGCTTAAGACGTTATAAATATGTAAGCCTGAACCTCAAGGTAAGAGATTCAGCCATTAGACGCTGAATTCATTAATTTAATTCAAGGATTTAAGACGATTTTGCAAGGGTTCCAGGAATTACATTACTGTATAAATTAGTAATTGATTTGGTTTGTTCAAACATTACTGAGAATTCACTAATTAGTTAAGTTTTGTTTTGGTGAAGGATACGGTTAAAATGTTGCGGCAGCCCAGTTGGGGACTGGTGCCGCGGCTGAATGAGCCGAGGACCTCAAAATGCGCAAATATACCGATCTTAATAGGGTATAAATGAGCCTTTTGGAGTGGAGACCCTGGGCCTGAGGGGAACAGGAGCCCATCGCGTTTTCAAAATTATTTTATGGTGCCTACTTAAAACATCGCGTTACCCAAAAGTTGGCTTCTATCTGGCCCAGCGTATTAGCATTGCCATTCAACGTGGCAATGCAGTGATCTGGATCAGTTGATCTGTATAGTGTCTAGCTCAACTGTTTACATGTATATTATGTTATTGTACATATATTATTCTGAACGTTTCTTAAATGATTCTAAAATGTTATTATACATATGTGTTCCAGTTTTCCTCTATGGCTGTATTACATATGATCTTACCGTTTTGTATATCAAGGTTAGTCATCAGGGATCACTTCCTTGTCTGCTTGTCTATCAATCTGTCTGTATGTCAAGACCCTTTTTTTTAAGAAACGCGTGTAGGTCTGAAGCTTTTAGTTAAAATCGAATACTTTAAAGTCTGTGGTTTCTTGAAATCGTAAAAAAGACATTATTTTTTTATAGTATTTAGTATTTTTTATATCCTTAATTTATGTTATTTTTAGTATTTACCCTAACCTACCATTGGTCTTCGATAGAGCAGTAAAAATTTATTAATGCCTTTCTTAAGAAGCCATCAGGACAGGGACCACAAACTCTTTAAAAGCATTTTGTACTGCCTACCGGGAATTAAATTCATGCCTAGAAGTTGCCGTCATTCTGTAAAATGTAGAAATCTGGGGGTGCAAGGTCTGGTGAAAACGGTGAATAACGGAGAGCTTCCAACCCTAGCTTTTGTAGCAGACCGTCTGTTTTGCAGTGTGGAGTCGTGGGTTATCGGGCAGGATCAACAGGAACGAGAAATTGACCAAAACTGTCTGAAGATTTGAGAGCCTTTCCACAATGTGTTCAGTCTTTCACATTACTCATCCACAGTAATACATGGATCATTTGGTGGACATTTTCTCACACCATCTAGCCTCAAATTAGCACCTAGCCTCCAACTAGTACCATCTATGGGAACTAGTTGACTGGTTTCATCACAGAACCCAGACTGTTACTTCTTCTTGTTATCGAGTCACTAGTAATTTCTAACCAGTGTGGTAAAAGTATCAAAGCGCGCTTCAGAGACTTCTTTCATGTACTTGGCCCATATCTTCGATTAGATAACTCCTGATAAAAAGCCCTCCCGGACAAGAACTCCCGTGGCCAGTGTGGAAGTGCCTCAACAGACTACGAACTCAAGTCGAGCGATGCAAGAGTAACTTTAGCAAATGAGGCATGATCGGCGAAAACGACAAGCAGTATCATTGTGGTGCCCAGGTGCAGTCCATGCCTCAGGTACTTGTGTATCCATCTTGCCCCTGCTCATGACATAGTGCATGAGTTGGGGTGATCATGAGTGATCATTTGATGTCCTGCTCGGATAATGCGATGTAGCTACCTACTGGTCAAATAGCATGTAACAACGACACGAAAGTAGAAAAAGTTACATCTTTTCGAGCTTTTTAAGTTTTACGACATGCCGGTTTCCAGCCATTAGTGCAAGACCAGATTTGTACCCACGACCATGAACTAGACATACCTCACGGCTTTGCACACGTGGTACCTACATAAAAAGTTAATAAATCAATATTGGTGGTCAAGATACACAACACCACCTATCCCCAAACTAAGTATAGCTTGTATTATGATGACCAGATAACTAATAGAATACTTATATATTTTTAAATACATACTTTTGATACTTTATAACACCCAGACACAGAATCAACACCTATGTTCATCACACAAATGTTTGTCCTGGGAGGGAATCGAACCCTCAACCTACAGCGCATATAGTAGTTGGTTATGTATGATACTTAATAAGATTGATGTATTTGAAAGTTTATTTCGATTTTGAATAATCATGCTGTTTTATTAATTTATCCGTTAAATTGTAAGTGAATGGCAAGGAAATAGCTAAGGAAGGAAATTCTTACCTTTAGCGTTAACACTTTCCTAATGATTGCTTAAAACTAATTACTAAGGCCATTAGTACTCTAATTGACTTAAAATTTGTGGTCCACCGCTAGGTCGATGCGTCTAAGGTCTGTTATTCACTAGCGATTACTTGTCTTTAGTTTAATTTATTAAATAAATAACTATTATGGTATTTGTTAAACTTTCGCAATCAGAATAAGTTGTTTTAATACGAGTAGTAGACCGGTATTTAACGTAAATAACCTTTTAATAAATAAAAAATAAAAAATGCCGGACATTTCACACACATTTCATCTGGCCTTAATTTAAGCAGAGCTTGTGTTATGAGTACTACATGATTGATATATGAGACTACCTATATACTTTTTTTATAAATACATACATACATAGAAACATCTAGACCAGAGACAAATACTTGCAGATCTTGCAAACTTTTGTCTCGCGGAGGCAATCAAACCCGCAATCATCTGCGTCTCAGCCGAAACTTGGCTCACTGCGCCGGAGAGGTCGAAACATCGGGAATAGATTTCTTGATGTTTCAGTTATGTTGCAATAACCGTGGTCTCCGGCTGACTCGATGCTTCGAGAATTGCCGCCGAGTAGCAAGGGCTGTTTTTTTAACTACCCTCTCTTGGTCTTCATATTCAGAATTGTCCGCGTTCATATTCCGACACCCAGTTCTATCATCCATGCACTGATGGGATGAAATGTGACGCGCACATCTACTAACTATTGGATTAGTAGATGTACGAAGAGAGTCTAAACCGTCTTCTTGATTGAAATTCCCGTAAATTCATTTCTTGTGGCACCTACGTTAATTGAGACCCTTTGGATAATGATGTTCAATCAGTTTAGTGATTAGGTACCGAATCCACCAGGTGCTCCATTAATGCTGATTTGTGAACTAGCGGTTTTTAACTGCTGTACCGTACTGCTGTTTTTAACTGCCTTAAATATCCGGTATACGATAAACTTCTAATCCTTACTAATAATATAATAATAATATTATAAATGCGAAAGTAACTCTGTCTGTCTGTCTGTCTCGCTTTCACGCCAAAACTACTGATCCGATTTAAATGAAATTTGGTACACAAATAGTCTAAAACCTGAGAAAGGTTATCGGCTACTTTTTAATTGGAAAATGTGTTGTAAAGGGTTGAAAACATTAAATAGATGGACAAATATTTAGTACTATTCCGCCAATCTATTCTCAAAGAGTTAGACACGATGCAGACGCATGCACCTCCCTCCCGCCCGCAATTGAAAAGCCATGCAAAGTGTTAGTAAAAGGCAAGCACATACAATCCACACAATGCAACCTCCCAAAGAAATTCAACATGTGTTTCACCTCTCCACGAGGCATCCTCAGGCACACTTGACTCACTCCGCACCCAGACGAAAAAAAAAAAACACTGCTCTGCAGACTAGTTGCCTCGCCCAACGTCAGACTCAGACTGTTCAGACAGTTTTCAGCATTCAGTTATTTTTAATCAAAAAACAGGATTTACTGGGCACAGGGCATTTGGGATCTAAGAATATTTTAGGTCGTGTACAGTCCCGAGTTTCTCGTTAACACGTCTACAACTGCCCTTATCCGTAGCGGTCGTAGCTATTTTCTCGTAGAGCTCGTAGCACCTCGTAGCACCTCGTAGGCGTATTTCTATCGCGCAATCGCCACACCCATCCATTAGACCACGTTCTATTTGTCTTGCCTACGATCTCATATTCCTTTATACCTCTTTCTATGACGTCATTTAAGATTAAGTATAGTAACAAATGAAGTAATATCTGCTATTAATATGATGCAAAGATTTTCCATAGGCGGGGATCACCAGTATGTTTCGTTTAGGCGTTGTATGACCACATCAAAAAAAGACTGAAAAAACAAATCTTATTTAGAATTAATTACAAAATTTGTTAAATAATAACAACAGGAGTTGTAAAACTGTGTCCCCGCTTACAAACGCCTTCTTAATATGCATTTTTAGTTTCCTACGATGCAAGGAATAAAAGTTTTTCTTAAAAATGACAGTGAAGATGCTTTAAAGTCTCAAGTTAATCCTCATCGAGATATGACCTGCTCACGTTTTTTCTTTTTCTGATTATTTCTGCTTTCGTAGACTTTTTATATTGTCTCAAGTACCAAATGCAATAAATCCCCACTAGCTTCGTTGTAGACTCCTACAAATTATTAAACATGATAGATTTTTTTTAAGTTTTTATTTTTATGCGTTTTACATACTCGTAGGTACACAATACAGAAGCGAACACTAAACAATGAAAAAGTTTGACATTGTGATCCAATTTCTAGTGCCCGACATAAAGACAAGAGGAGTTTAGACAATTCATTAATAAAAAGCAACAAAATAATTACGTTTTAAAAACTAAAAAGAAACCGACTTCATTGAAAGAAATTTGATTTATATAATATGGGTAGGCCAAATAAACGCACCGCTCAAAAGAGACAGCGAGGTATGTAAATACATGAAAACATCATCGATGTATACAATTTATAGATTTTCGTTATATTTTCAGCTCGACCGATTTTGATAAAATTTATGACCACCTGTGAAGTATACCCTTACAAAAAAATAATTTTTCAAATCGTATCAGCCTGTTTCGAGTAATCGGTGAACATACATAAAAAAAAAAAAGATTCCGACGAATTGAGAACCTCCTCCTTTTTGATAAAGTCGGTTAAAAAGGTTGTGTGTGAATAAAAAGTTGAAATAGGTGTGTGTGTGTGTTTATGTAAGTGTGTTTAAAAGTGTGCATGTGGCTTCCATGGTACCTCTCAGTCTATTATGAGTCTGGTTATCACAGCGGGAACGCACATGTTTATGTGTGTGTGAGTTACGTATTGGATTTTATGAGCTTTTAATCTTAATCAATCAATCAGTGGTAGCTGGTATCTACACTGTAGATAAGTGCTGATAAAAAAGTTTAAGCTATTTTTTCATCTGTGGTATGTTAGTCTGAATGTGTTGAGTAGCTTATTTGCCCTCCATCACCGACCTATTACAGAGAGCCGCATCAAAACATTTCAAAGTAGAATTGAACACAAAGTTTCCCTTGTACCATGCATCGATGATCCAAATGATCTTTTCACCACATTGTCTCATTTAATAATTAAAGAACATGCTGATATATTTACAGTAAAAACATGCAAAACAAAAAATTGTGCTCGATTTGTCGACTGGGCTACACCGGGTATTTATAGAAGTAGGAATACATTGTATGAATTATATGCTATATGTTAGGAATTACTCAAAAGTCTTCAAAAAAGTTTGTCATGCGGCTAAGTCACTGTTTTTGAGAAAAATAATGGTAAATTCAACAAATAAAATAAAAGCAACTTGGAAATTAATTAATAATGAAACAGGTAAATCAAGGGCTCGCAATATACAGTTCAAATTAAATATAAATGGTACAATTTTGACTAAAGAACAGGATGTTGCGAATGTAATTGATAGTTTTTTCTCAGATATACCAAAAATAGTGACCAAATCGTTAAACTCTTCAGCCTCCAGAGCTTCCGTTCTATTAGAATCTAGTGTTGCAAAATGTAAGAATGAGTTTAGTTTTAGCTACATTAACGAGGCTAGTATTGTAAAAGCATTCGAGTTAATTATTATAATAAATACAGAAGATCTTTGGGGAATGTCTACAAAGGTGCTGGGTGTCATTATCTTAGATATTGCACCATGTTTAGCTTATATTTTTAATAGATGTATCGACGAGGGAGTTTTTCCCGATCTCATGAAACACAGTAAACTCATTCCTATGTTTAAGTCTGGAAGTGAAAGTGATCTCGCTAATTATAGACCGATATCGATATTACCTGCTTTAAGTAAAATCTTTGAAAAAATAATTCTTAATCAGTTATTATACCACTTTAACGTTAACGGCCTGCTACATAGGAATCAATACGGATTTACTAAAGGTCGATCAACAGCTGATGCAGGTATAGCGCTGTTAAAGCATATATTTGAGGCCTGGGAGAAGTCACAGGATGCAGTATTCTGCGATCTATCTAAGGCCTTTGACTGTGTGAGTCATGCAACCCTAATCACAAAGTTAAAATATTATGGCATTAAAAACCGGGTGATTGACCTCATACAGTCTTATCTATCCAATAGAGTCCAGAAAGTAGACGTGGGTGGTGAGAGGTCTTTGGGATCAATTATTGATATAGGGGTACCTCAGGGATCGATACTAGGCCCTCTTTTATTCCTAGTATACGTTAACGATTTACCATTTTTTGTAAAAAATATTTGTGATATAGTTTTATTTGCAGACGATACGTCTTTAATTTTTAAAGTTGATAGAGGTAAAACCAGTATTTGCGATAACGTAAATGAATCCTTATCGTTAGTTCTTAACTGGTTCACTGTAAATAATCTTTTGCTTAATTCAAAAAAAACTAAATGTATCAAATTCACTTTGCCAAATGTTATTCATAGCCCGTCCAACATTGTAATAAATGGAGAGGCAATGAATCTTGTAAATTCCACGATCTTCCTAGGTCTTAATATTGTTGCAAAACTACAGTGGGGACCACAAATTGTGACACTTGCTGGTAGGCTTAGTTCCGCTGCATATGCAGTTCATGCGATACGGTGGCTTACCGATGAAGCTACAGCTAGACTAGTTTATATCAGTTACTTCCATAGTGTTATGTCATACGGCATCATTCTCTGGGGGAAAGCAGCTGATATTGGTAAAATATTTGTAATTCAAAAAAGGGCAATACGTGCCATTTATAAAATGAAACCACGAGAATCTTTGAGAGAAATATTCAAAGAAATTAATATTCTCACAATAGCTTCACAATATATATATGAAAATTTGTTATATACACATAAAAATAGAGATGGGATTCAGCAAAATAGTAACCTTCATAAAATGAACACTAGGAATAAACATAAATTATACATCCCTAGGTTTCGACTAGAAAAAGTTAATAAGTCATTTATGGGGAACACGGTGCGCTTCTATAATAAGCTTCCTGAAATGAAAATGCTACTAAACTACCTATTAAGAAATTTAAAGCATACATTAAATGTAGTCTTTTGAAGAAAGCTTATTATAATATAGATGACTATATTATTGATAAGAATGCATGGCCTCATGTCGCTCTGCCGTCAGACAGTTAACCGACACACTTGAAATGTATAAACTCTCTTGTATTAGTATATCGTAGTTAAGGTAGTTATAAGATGGATCATTATAAAAAAGCGCTAGGACCAAGACGAGTTTCTTGCCAATTCTTCTCGAGCTTGGGTTAGGATGAATTGGCCCCTAAATTCACCTAGTATGTAAGACGTTTCAAAGTGATCCTTGTGATTGTATTGAATAAATCATCTTTTGACTTTGACTTTGTCTATCCTATAATCACATAACTGGCCTGTCAGCTCAGTTGGTAGTAGCTCTGCTTTCTGCGCTGTAGGTCGAGGGTTCGATTCCCTCCCAGGACAAACATTTGTGTGACGTACTTGGGTGTTTCTTCTATGTCTGGGTGTTATAAAGTATCATAAGTATGTATTTAAAAATATCTTTGTATTATATCAGTCATCTGGTCACCATAATACAAGCTATGCTAAGTTTAGAGCTAGATGGTGTTTTGTGCATTGTCCACCAATATTTATTTATTATTATTATTATTAATTTAATGTGGCGTGGCATTTAATTATATTCTGTCTTTGTCATTCAGATGTCACAGAAAAGAGAGGTCAACATATTTCAAGAAATCATTAGTTAGTGTGTGTTTATATCTAAATTTACATAATCTAAAAATATAAAAGAGAAGTCCACTCACTGACTTACTCACTCATCAGGAATCCAAAACCAGTGTTATTTCTAACCAGTGTGGTGAAAGGATTAAAGAGCGCCTCAGAGGCTCCTTTCGTGCACTTAGGTAAGCCTTAATGTAAGCTCTCGACCTTGCCGACAGGACCCGCAGGAAAGATGAATCAGTACATGCGGTGTCGGTTCGGTTGCAAGTGCTTGATATAAATTATAAGACATGTTTTTATTTTGAATAATCCTTAAACACGGATTTAATTTCGGTTGATAATTTGTATGAGGACTTTTAAACGCTTGAAACTTAGTATGCATATCTTCAAAACTAAATAATTAATTACGTGTTTCAAAGTTTTTCAAAAAACCAAATCTAAAAAAAAGGATGCAATGAGGGTGTTCAAATTTGTATAAAATACAGAATAAAGGGACACATGTTTAAAGGGATTTCAAAACAACCATTAAAAAGTGATAAAGATTCAACAAAAATGAAGATTTATTGTGATTTTGAGACTCAATTGAACTAGTCTGGTTCGGAATCAATCTTAAAATCGCAACTTGTTTTATACAAAATAAAGCAACACGTAATGTAGGATTTTTAAATTCTACTTCTCGAAGAGAGTGTAAAGCAGTGTTTAAGTTTGTATGTAGTGAAACTGATTGCTGGCGTCTGATTTCCTTCATCATTATAATCTCAGAATACAGATCGTTTTGAACTATACAAAATTAGTAACTACAAAGGAGTGGATGGAACTAATTTCAGGCGTCGGTTTTCTCGATCGTTATAATTTCAGTCTCAGGATTAACTAATGATTAGTTCAAGCATAGCTCAAGTCAGTTTGATTCAAAGAAGCGAAATACGTATTCTCAATAAATCAAATAAGTTCAAAAAAATCTTTAGTCTCGTATTTTTCGAATACTTTGGTATGAGTAATTAGTACTGAAATTTGCTTATAATTGTCAACATTGTCTGTGTCTCCCGAAACGACTCTTATGAATAGGCACGAGTGCCTTTTAGAAAACACGTGAATTAACCTGTGTGAAAAACATAATTTAATCAGATATGTGTTGATTGGAATAGGAGTCCATTTTGTAGCTTTAATAATAGGACTTGGTATGAGATCCCATCAGTTCAGTTTATTTCAGTAGTTGGATAGGAGACTAATGAATATTAGGTGTAGTTATTTCAAACATTGATCTAAACAATTGGTGGATCAAAGAGTTGTTCATCATCATTTTAAGAGCGTCGGCGTCGCTCTTGTAGGCGTCAGATGCAGCTTTATTCTTGAGCTCAACTCCAAAGCATCCTTCTTATCAGACATGACAAAAACCTATTCATTGATAATATTCATTGATTCATTCAAATACTTTATTAATGACCTTCCACTGCCACTCGTTTCTTCTACCTTCACCTTAATGATGTTCCTAATTAGGCTGTCATGTCGTATAAAAGGACTGGGTAGGTACAGAGTTTAGTGAGAATCCCAGGTCTCCTAGCATTATAATGATAGCTGTTTTGCAGACGAAATGAGAAATCTAAAGTTTACTGTATTTGGTTGTATATATTTGACTTTTTCACAGGTAGGTACACGAACGTAGAGAAGAGTACATAAAACTTGTACAAGGACCCTCAGAAAGTGATGCTAAAAAATGTTTTATGTATGAAGCCCTGACTCTTTATTAAAAAAAAATACTTACAAATAAAATACAATCGTTCGAATTTTGAATTTCCCTCCTCATGAGCTAATCGTCGTGTTTCATTGAAAAATGGATCGGAGTCGGGGACATTTTCGTACGAGAATTTTTTACGATTTCAAATGTGGCCTAAAACCGGGTGAGTCGTTTGATCGTTTTTAAAATGGCATTTATGAATTAAAGCCGTTCTTAAGCAACCATCTAACGTTGGCATAACGAATTTGAGAATTGAGAAAAACGCTAGATATAAGTAAAAATAATAAATCAAGAAAACAGGTGAATTACGTACTAAGAGATTCAGCATATATTGCAGATTAGAACCTTCACGTGAGAAGGATAGTTTCGCGCTGGGTGCCACAAAACCTCACCGAAGCTCAGAAGCAGGCCCGTGTAGAATGGTGCCGTGACATGATTAATAAATTTGAAGCAGGCTCGTCTCGGCGCGTTTACAACATTGTGACAGGTAATGAATCCTGGATTTATCAATACGATCCAGAAACAAAACGTCAGTCAACATTTTGGCTGTTTCAAAACGAACCAACGCCTACAAAGTGAAACGATCGAGAAGCACAGGGAAAATCATTTCATCGTTAGTTTCTTAACTTTGACGAGGTATCAGTATCTGGTGTCGATTCCATAACAAAATCAAATGAAATGCCTGCCAGAAGTTTTCACTGAACTGACTGAATGAACAACAGCGGAACTGCGGGCTACTGCTTCACTACGACAAAGCGCCCGCGCACTCAGCGCTCAAATCAAGGGAGTTCCTGGACACCACACCAGTTAAAGTCTTGGGTCCTTCTTCTTACACCATCTACCACCATGTGACTTTTTATTAAGTATTCCCTCAAATAAGAAAACAACTGAAAGGCATTCAGTTTTAATCGCCGGAAGATGCGTTAACAGCGTTTAAGAAGGCCGTAGAAAAATTGTCTGCGGCGCGGCGAATTGGTAAAAGTGTTTCGAAAATTGGACGCATGAAGCTTTGTATAGAGACTGGTTCTTTGAAAATATTTAATAAAAATACATAACCCATATAAGTTGGTTTATCAGTTTCTCAAATCTTTCTGAGTGTCCCAAGTATAAACGATTAATTGGTAAATAATCATTAAATTGGTATTAAAGTGGTGATGATTGATATAGCGGGATGATGATGAATGACGCGTTACCGTTTGGCAGATGGTAGCGCACTTAAATGCTCAGGAAACTGGCAATTTTACATATATTTACTTGTAAGTAAAAATTGCTATGTTTGCTGTAAGCCCGAACATGCTCCCAAGCCGAGATGAGGACGTCTGAGGTGAGCTGATGATACAAGACAAAACACAGACAATCTTACCTATTTACACTATGATTGTAAGTTATTGTTGTTATGTATAAATAGTGATTCAATAACTACGTTTAGATACTTGAATAAAAACAAGGTACTATTATAAGTTTGAAATATAGTTCCGTTAGATTGCAAAATAGATAGCACCTGTTACTAGCACTTGGCTGATGGTCAGCCGTGCACTGCTTCTGCGTACTTTACTACAAACTTGTCGCGCTGCAGTGATGATCCGGTACAGGATGGTATACACACCACATCGAAGTACCTTCGGCTTTTCAGTACCCTTTGGTTGTTCATGGCATACTTCAGACTGCTACGGAAGCTTGGTTCGTATCTCAACCAGTTTGACTGGCCTGTCAGCTTAGTTGGTAGTAGCTCTGCCCTTTGCGCTGTAGGTTAAGGGTTCAATTCCCTCCCAGGAAAATCACTTGTGTGGTGAACATAGGAGTTTGTTCTGTGTTTTGGTGTTATAAAGTTTCATAAGTATGTATTTAAAAATATTATAAGTATTCTATCAGTCATCTGGTCACTATAATACAAGCTATGCTTAGTTAGGGCTAGGTGTTGTGTGCCGTAGCCGTATAATATAATAATATAAAATACCCATCATCATCTCTTAGATATTCTTCAATAAATTTATTTATATGTTAAACATACAGTGTAAATTATATTGTTATTGGAAAACACAACTTTCCTGAAAATACTTTTCCCTATTTACCGGCTATATTTTGTAGTAAACAACGTCAATAAAACCCTTGGCAGATTTATAGTTCATGGAATTTTGGTTACCCGCAAAAGCCTTTGATCCACAAATAAAATATCGTCGCGTAGTGGTTTATCTATAACTATTATATTTATGAAATATGTCATCCTGTTTGAAGCGCGGATCAATGGCTTTAGGATTTTTTGAATATCAGTACCATCATATATAATGGTCGTAGTACCTACACGAAATGATTTACATTGTAAATTAAATCACATAATATTTATATGAAGCTACCAATTAAAAAAAAATATGTTCTTGACTGAAATCTCCAGACTCTGTAGACACCTCCTTCGATCTTTAGTTACTTAGATCTTTAAATATGTCTAAAAGGTGTAGTCAGAGGCACGACCAAATATTTTATAAGCCCAAGCAAGTGCCACGCTTCACACAGTAATAAGTGTTCCGTCCGTGACAGGTTGCAAGCCCATCGCTGCTTATAGGAATGCTCACCAATGAAAAAGACCTTCGAACTTTTTAGATTATAGGATGTATCAGTTTCCTCACGGTGTTTTCCTTCACCGTTTAAGAACTCGTATATTGCACGCTTAAATTTTCGAAAGAAAAAATCTATTGGCCAGGTTTGAACCCACGACCAGTGCTTACTATCTAGCCATATGTCAAAGTCAATGAAAAAATCACGAGGACCACTTTGAAAAGTCTCACGGATTCTTCGTTTGTTATTTCATGAAGTAACATAGCTCTGCTAATTTAATATTTTTTACTCGTTTTATTGCATGTTTTATTCAGTAATCTTAGCGGAATTTTAATGAATAAATTGTGACCAAATAGGACAAGTATGGACAATTGAATTATATGTATATAATGGTGCAATGTGATTTGAACAAGGAGGAATCCCAAGAAAATTCTAAACGGCCATTTCGCGATGACGTTTGGAATTGACAATTAACCATCGACTTTATTAACAAACAAATTGACTATAAACAAATATAAACACTTGACACTGGCAAAATTGACATTATTATGTCACATGCCATTAAAAAAGAAGAAGAAGAAAAAGAATAGTCTTACATAATTAAGGATACACTAGTCAGCGTCCCAAACTCGTCAGTGGGCGTAACTAAATTGCATCCTATTTCCTACATAGGATAGTGTGAGAAAAGGAATAGAATATAGGAGATAGAATGGATAGTGATGAGCAGTAAGGAGATAGTTAATTACATTATATAGAGGCACCAACCTAACAAATTTTAGCTAAAATTAGGTTTTGACCTGTCAAAATTATATTATGCTGCTACCAACTTATCCTAATTTAAATTTTATCTAACTTAATTAAGCAAGGAATGCTTAGTTAGATGGTACCAACCTAGTAGGTTTAACAAATGCTATGATTAACTAAATATATTTTAGACAATTCCTAATTTTAGAAATGAACCAAGCGAATTGCCACCATTGTGATTCCTAATTCTAATCATATGATTAGATTAGACTTAGATTTCTACATAAAATTACCGCAAAAATCATGAACAGACTTTTGGCTACTTCTTCATGAAAAAACTACTGAATGTATCTGTTCAAGAAAAAAAAATGAGCTGTTGAATTAATAAACTATGCTTGTATTAGAATCAATTTGGAATTTGCGTACTGTGTATGTATGTTATATACGTCTAAAGTTACTCAAAATGTGTTGTGAAATAATCATTTTTTTAAGGCTTTCATAAATAAATTATAATAAAATTATAATTGTAATAATAAATTCAATGATTTCAGATAACTTAGATCCATAAAGTGTTTGTAAACTTACTCTAGATGTCAACCACAAATAACAATAATACTAACATATTATTGTTATGTAAGGTAACGTGTTGAAACCATTAAATGGTCTAAATAAAAGAAGGAAATAAGGAAGAGCCACTCACATTGTGATCGAGCAATAACGGTAATAGTTTCCTATGCCATCATTACTCGACTATTGCCTGAAAAAAGACCATCCCACTTATCAGCTATAGTATTTAGTATACTGTTGGTGGCTCCACGTATGCTGTGTAACAGGGACGCGACTTTTTTGCACATGCAGGCATGGAAACCGTCAGCGCGTGCTTCTGCAAACATGCCGGACGCGCTACAGAATCGCGGAAGTCTCAACAATATCTTAAATGCATTATTATATTGGACACGACGGGTGTTGAACGCTTTTTGAGTAAAATTCAAAAAAAAATTCAAAATTCAAAATAACTTTATTCATTACAATCACAAGGACCACTTTGAATCGTCTTCTTACATGCTAGTGAATCTAGGTGCCGGTTCCTCCTAACCCCAGTTCAAGAAGAATCTGGCAAGAAACTTGTCTGGTCTTAACACTTTTTTGTATGATCCTTGACAATTTTGTTACGGATGCCGAGTCGAGTTGGAGCAGATTCATCCCAAGCTTTTTAGTCTTCTAAATAATCAGATATTTTATAATATGCTTTAATAGACAGTTACAGTTGGGACCTTGTTATAGAAGCGTACACATTGCCCTATAAAAGACTTATTAACTTTAGCGAGCCTAACAGTGGGAACAGCGAGTTTATCTTTATTTCTAGTGTTAATACTATGATTTTCGCAATTTGTTTTGAATAAATGAACATTTTTGTGCACATACATTAAATTTTCGTATATATACTGACAAGGCACTGTCATAATATTAATTTCTCTAAACTTATCTCTAAGTGATTCTCTGGGGCCCATGTTATAAATTGCACGAACAGCCCTCTACTGCAACACAAATATGGTGTTAATATCAGCAGCCCTCCCCCACAACAAAATGCCATAAGACATAATGCTATGAAAGTAGCTGAAGTAAACGAGTCTAGCGGTATCTACGTCGGTAAAATGACGGATCTTTTTGACAGCGTATGCGGCAGAGCTGAGTCACTTCGACAATTTATCTAAGTGCGGGCCCCATTGCAGCTTATTATCTAAAGTAATGCCTAGGAGCAATGTGGACCACAGGCTGCTCGTGTAGAATGTTTGACAATATGATTTGAACAGTGTAATTTTAGCTTCATTTGAACAGCGAGCAAACCTACGAACCAATATAATAGCTCTTACGGTCAACGCCCTTCGCTCCCTCTCCACATCCAATTTATCATTCAAGCTTTCGGTAACAATGTGCCCAAGATATTTAAAGTGTCTAAGGCATTCCAAGGGATTTTGATTAGATTTGATTTAAGATTTTGTTGCGATACAAGCATAGATTATGACGAGACATATTGGCATCACTCTTAGTTTTTGTTGTTGAACATCAGACAGACAGACAAAATAAGGGAAGGTTATCGTATTGAACAATCAAGCAATTATAAATAAATAAAGTTAAGCTAATTAAACATGTTAATAGATATAAAATCTCTACAAGAATAGACAATGTTGCCAATAAAATAACATAAGGAATAGAAAAGAAAAAAATAATAATAATATATACACAAAATAACACACAAACAATAGCAAATAAATATAACAAAGGTAATTTATATAACAAATGGCTTGGAACTAATGTCGAAGGAAAACAGAGCAAAGTAAATAAAAAAAAACATCAGACAGTGGTGTCATTATCCTTTAACGTTTGTATGAAAAGACAATCGACTAGTTTATTCTTAAGACGGTACCATCAGCAGATGAATGCTCTCGGAAAAAGAAGTTTTTCGCGCTATTTAGCTTCTCGATAATTGATAGAATAATAGTTATAAATGACATGTATTTTCAATATTTTGCATCCTTTTGACGACCTCTGTGGCGCAGTGGGCTTAGGTCCGGCTGAGACGCAAAAGGTTGCGGGTTCGATTCCCGCTGCGGGACAAATGTATGTATATTTGTCTCGGATCTGGGTGTTACTATGTATAATATGTATGTATTTACAAAAAATATATGTATAAGTAGTATATCAGTCATTTGGTACCCATAACACAAGCTCTGCTTACTTTGGGGCTGATGATGCTGTGTGAAATGTCCGGTGTTATTATTATTATTATTATCCTACTTCCTCGGTTCAAATCGTTTTAAAAGTTATTGTTACTTTTGATTAACTAATTGATTACTTAATTAATTAATTGAGTCATGAAATAATGTATAAAATTTTCAATAGTCATGATTTTCCCAACATAAAAAAATAATAATGCCAGACATTTCACACTTTCTAAGTTACATCATGAAATGACATGATGAACGAAGAATCTAGTCTGTCCTATCCTAGCTGATATCCCTTGTATTGTAATGTATAGGTACCTTACCAAGTCAGACAGTGTAATATATATGAATTCGACCAACAGATGGCGTGCACAAAGGTGAGCTCAATGACTGCACAGAGACAATAGCGGAGCCTCGCGAAGCGCAAAGAGATAATGTTTTTCATAACGTCACCCGGCTTAATGGACGGTGTACCTACAATAATATTGTGCTTTAGTGAGTACTATAATATAGTAGATGGTTTTGCGGGACACAAAGCTTTATGCTTTTTAGTAGGAAAAATACGTTTTTAGGGTTCCGTACCTTGAAAGGAAAAAACGGAACCCTTATAGGATCACTTTGTTGTCCGTCCGTCCGTCTGTCAGTACGTCTGTCTGTCAAGACCCTTTTTCTCAGGAACGCGTGGAGGTATCAAGCTGAAATTTATATCAAATACTTAAGTGTACTGTCCCTGTGAAAAAATCAAACTTCTAAGCCAACGCAATCAAAAGATACAGCCGTTTATGCCACAAATTTCCGCAAATTTTCGACAGTGCAAGGGAATCAAAACCTACAGGGTACTTCCCGTGAACTCAGAATCTTGAAATTTGGTACGAAGCAACATCTTATAGCACAGATAAAGGAAAGAATGCGAAAACCGTAAATTTTAGTTACATCCAACTATGACTCGATTGTCGTGATGGGTGAACTTTTACTCATATACCTACAGGTTTGTACGGAACCCTCGGAGCGCGAGTCCGACTCGCACTTGGCCGGTTTTTTTTTCGTAACCCATACAAACAACGAATAGTTATGTTAAATTGCCCTAGCGCATGTGATCACGCATAGATATAGCTTTCGCAGTTCAAAAGGTTGAGAACGACTGAAACCAATTGAACACCATCCAATTAGCATGGCAAACATTTTTTATTATCTTCTTTGTTTTTTTTAAAGGTATACAAATCCGGCTGTTGCTCAAACCTAGTACTATACCTAGTAAAATAATATCTTTTTACTAGGTTTTACTTAATTATTACTAGGTATTAATTAAGTTTTATGGTTTTTAAATAAAAATAGCAAAAAAATATATGATCCATGTAAATAATATTACGTATTTTGCTTTCCTGTGACTTTTCCAGTGGTGTTTACGAATTTCGAAATATGATAAGGTATTTCACTTTCAAAACTATCGTGAGTTATATACATACATTTTGCTATACATTTTGATAAACACGGGTTTTACTCACGTATTATTTTGTCACACAATAACATATTCGACAATGCGATCGAACTTGAGCGGCAACGAGCGGACCGTGGATTAAACTCACCCTGATGAAGATTCTCTAGATGAATCGAAACAGTGTCGGTGTCTCCATCGACAAAATAATACGTAATAATACCCGTGATTACCAAAATGTAATGATAAAGTAGTTATTAAAAAGTCTAAAATAAAAACAATGTATTTTGAAGTGAAAACTTCTTTAGCATCGTTGTGATTTAAAAGTCGATGAAACGAAAAAACGACAGGAAAAAGAGACAGACACATAAATTCATAAGATTTAACGTGGGAGAAAATGATATAGAAAGCATTATACAGTGTTTTTTTATATTCGTGGTTCTCTTTGTGCTCAACATTTTTAAAGGTTTCACTTCTACCACGTGTGAATTGACATGTTTTTTTTTTGAATATTTAATGTAGTCGGTTTTCTTTTTAGTTTATATAATGTAATTATATAGCATAGCACAGCTATGTCTGCGTTCCAATGCGAAATATTTTCAGTGACTCTCGTTTTGTTCGCTGACTCACCATATTCCACACAATAGGAAGTTTTCAAAGGATAATGGTTTTAATGTTAGTTATGATTTTGGTATAAGCCGTCTGCTGTTACGCTCTCGATGAGTTTACCTACAAAAGGAAGAAAGTGGAAAACGCTTTTGGGAAATACCTATAGATGAAAAGAATTTGATAAACAACATTTCAATTGGTTAATTTAATAACCTTGAACTACATTCTGAATCATCGGAGACACAAGAAGCTGTGGGTTCGATCCCCGCCGAAGGGACAAATGTTTGTATGCTATGCAAGTATTTGTCTCGAATCAGTTATGTTAAAAACATAACTCTGTGCAGTCATTTGCGTACATAAGAAACAAATGCATTATCTACACATTTTAATTACAATCAGATTTGTTTTTAGCATTGAGTAATCCAAGAATTTGCATTTTGTATCTACTACAACCTACGTATAAATAAATCTATGACTGAAACAAAAACATTTCAACATTTTCGATTGACTGAAACAATAAACCAATTGGCTGGATTTAAAACTCTTTTGTATTTAAATCCAATGCAAATAGTGACCAAAACACAAACATTCACCCACCAGAACGTCAGGTAACACCGAGTCGTCACTACCTTTTTTTATAATCGATATACCTACGTACGTGACGATGCGGCCAAAGATGAGGCGCGAAGGTCTAGAAGACGCCTATTCACTCTTGACTCTCTTTAAGTCAACAGTGAATAGGCGTCTTCTAGACGTATGTCTTTTCTGAAAACTACAATCTTGACCCAGATTGAAGTTTTCAGAAATGACATACGACGGCAAAGTATTCTAAAACTTGGCCGTATGCATTATAAATGTGGCAGCTAAGCGCTTTGTTCGTAAGGGTGGTAGGCTTACAAGGTATGGATGGTATTGAGCGGCGCATGAGATGAACCATCGTGCTTGTGGATGTAAACTCTTACTTATTTACTTCTAAACCAGATAATCAAGTTATCATTTATCTCATAATAATACAATCATACGTCAGAGATTTTTATAGCAAGTACAACAATATTAAGTAACTACGAGTAACGTATTGATCATTAATATGATAAAAAAACATAACCTAAACATTCATTCACTTTTCGAATATTAAAATTATATTATTAATTACAGAAATGTACAGAATAATATACAATAATATAAAATAGATGTGAAACAGCTCAACTGATCCAGATCACTGCCAGAGGCCAGCGTGTCCAAAACACTAGCGGCGTTGCCACGTTGAATGGCAATGTTATTACGCTGAGCCAGATAGGAGCCAATTAGTTCAAATATTAATTAATAATTTACTTACAAAACTTTTGTGAGTTGCATTTTGATAAACACGGGCTTTACTCACGTATTATTTTGTCGATGGAGGCACCGACATTGTTTCGATTCATCTAGAGAATCTTCATCAGGGTGAGTTTGATCCGCGGTCCGCTCGTTGCCGTTGTAATTATTAATTAAATTAAATTATTGTAAAGATCGCAGGAAGTCGGTGGATGGAGAGGGCTCAAAATCGTTCTGCCTGGAAATCTATTGGGGAGGCCTATGTCCAGCAGTGGACTTCATAAAAGCTGATATGATGATGATGATGATGATTATTATTAATTAATATTTGAATTTGCATTATTATATTTTTCTGCATGTCTTTAAATACATTGGTAGATCTAATCTGGATATATCAGTTTCTTATTTATTATCCAGTAGCACACTTATAGTACATACGTTATACATACGTTATACATACGTTATAGTACGCTTGCCCGAAGAGCCATGTTTTTAATTTTGATTGATTGCCAGATCAGAACAAAAATGTATCGAAGATTGCCAGTTGTCAGTCACGTAAAGGATTTATATATATACGAATATATTAGATCTAACATGTCAGGTGAACTCAGCAAAAAGCTTATCGTCGTAATGAAATCAGAAATCCCAGACATGCGATATTATAATTCGTTTGACTCTGCCGGAGCGTGGACGATTGGATTGTGATCAATATTAGTCTGCGATTGAATGCTGAATATCAATGGGACTTCGTATAACACCGCTACTATGAAGCAGACATTATAATCTCTAACTCTAAAATATATTATTTACAAACTCCTCTTAACTTCTTCTGCTTCGGTAATGGCCTGTGTCATAATAATGTAAATTTTGCCATATAAGTAGTGTATAAGTAGTGTCAAGTGTATAGATTGTTATTAATAGGACGTCACATAGTCGCTATTAAAAAAAGACAGCTATTCAAATTACAAAGTTACGAATAAATATTGATAGATTGCGCTAGCGGCCACCCGCGACTTTGCCCGCTCCGTTTCCGTTCCCGTTATTTTTCCGGGATAAAAATAGCCTATATCCTAATCCAAGTTACTAACTACATTAATTTTAAGTTTCATTTAAATCGGTTCTGCGGTTCTCGAGATATAAGTGGTGTAACTAACATATATTATATATATATAATATATGTATATATATATAATATAGATATAGATGGCGACTCAATTTAGATGAATTGGCACCTAAATTCACCTAGTATGTAAGACGTTTCAACGTGATCCTTGTGATTGTATTGAATAAAGCATCTTTTGACTTTGACCTTGACTTTGACTTTTCATGTAAAATAATTATACGGATTATTTTTGCTCGAATCACAGAGAAACACTTTTATCCCAATTATTCACACCGAGTCAATAATTGCTCTAATTTAGACTTTGATTCTAACAAAATAAGATCGTTTGTGTTATAGGAAATTATAGTTAGTCCGACGAAACTACATAATCAGTGCCTTTGTTGTGTCCTTTAGTGAATAAATGATATTAAATGTAATTTAACTTCAAATCCTATTTACATTCGAGAACCATGAGTAGAACCCACAAATTTAATATCAGCGTACATCATTCCGCACACGTCAAGCTTCGATACCCTGTGAAAGTACCAGCGTCATATAACGTCAATAATTTTATCGTTAGGCCTTTTCTATCAATATAACTATTTATTTATAGAAACGAATTACGAAAATATTATACATTAATATAAAATACATGTGAAACAGTTGAGCTATCGAGCTATCCTCTTAAAACGATCCATAGATAGCTCCACTGATCCAGATCAATGGCAGAGGGCATTGATCAGAGACACTGGCGGAATTATCACGTATAATAAAAAATACGACCTCTGTGGCGCAGTGGGCTTAGATCGGGCTGAGACGAGAAGGTTGCGGGTTCGATTCCCGCTTGTGTTTTGGGTACAACAATATTACTTATATATACTTTCTTTTTTGTAAATGAATACATAATATACATAGAAACAACCCGGCCTGAGATAAATTCATGCAGAATATATAAACATGAACTTCACTCGCTTTTAATGTTGCCCTATTTTATTTTTTATTTTACGCATGTACTTGCTCTTTTCTTTTTTTCTCTCTTTCACTCTAATTGCACTTTCTGTATTTGTACTAGGTAATAAGTATTCTGTGGTATACCACAATATATACCTCACTCGGGTGCAATGCCGCGGGCAGCAATTCAAACCCAAATAGAGTTCAAACCCTTGTTAAACCTAGTATCCGCCAAAATACGATCGTTTTAACGGTGGCGGACTATTGTGAACACAAAGCCTCACTTGTGACTGTCAGTGCAATTGAAAATCCAATATAACCTCGTTCCGTAGTTAAAACGTGGAGTATTATAATCGAATTGTGATGCGGCTCTCAGTAATTAGGTTCTCAATCAGCGCTGTTCCATGTAAATTGTAGTAGAAATCATAATATTAACAATTTGCTTTGACGCAAAGCTATTGCCCACCTGTATTTGAATTTGAACCTAGTTAAGCCAATTTAAACTAACATTATAAAGAGAATAGATTGTATTTTTGTATGTTAGTTTGTAATGAATAAACTCAAAAACATTTGAACAATTCGTGTTTAAAAAATTCTTTCACTCGTGCCAAACCTGGGCACTAACTAAAAAAATATTTTGTCCAAAAATTGGTAGCCCCATGATAAAGAACAAATACAAATAAACTAATATTCAAATAAACGAACAGATAAGAATTGATGAAGTTAAAAAATTAGTTTTTTTAATGTTTTAATTGATATTGTAAATAATGTAATTGTTTATATAAGCCATTTATGGGAATAAATGGCTTTATTATCACAATTTAAAAAAAAAATGCTTATAAATGTCATTATTTGGCGTACGCTTCGAAAATTATTGATGCTACATACGAACAACTCATCGTTATCCACAAGGAAGTTCACGAGGTGAAATGGCTAACTAATATATAATAATAACCGCTTTTTATCAGTAAATCAAAACCCGAGTAGAATCTAAAGATCCACCCGTGGAAAGCCGGAGCGGGTCGCTAGTTCTACTATAAAGCTTGTCACACACAGTGCATGTAATATAATATTTTATCTGCGTGTATCTCATGAAACCTTATGGTATCTGTAGGTATTACACACGGAACATATACGATAACAAAAAAAACAATACCATTTATTACTGAATATTAGAATATGCAGAATATATATATGTATATATGTAGTATATTAGTTATGTGGTACTCATAACACAAGCTCTACTTACTTTGGGGCTAGATGCGTTTCTATAAATTATACCTGCGTGGTGTAAAATTTTGTAGCTGACAGAATCTGTATCGGTCTGTATTTGAACATGATAATGATGATGATGATGCATTTTGTACCTTGCGTAATCTGGTGTGACCTGCGCCGTGTAAATAGTTTACTTAAATTTATGAAGAGCGATATTGACAGATATGAGATCAGATACAAATATCATATATTATGCACCGTATATGGCTCGCTTATCCTGTGTCAATCAAGAAACGCATCTTAATTTGGCGGGTATCTTTTTATTCACACATTATCACTATTAGACTGGCCTGTCAGATCAGATGGTAGTAAATCTGCCTTCTGCGCTATAGGTCGGGGGTTCGATTCCTTCCCTGGAGATTTTTTTAAATTTATTGCATTAAAAAACTTATAAGTATTGTATTAGTTACTATAATCAAGATAATGTATAGTTTGAGGCTAGATTGTGTTGTGTGCATTGTCCACCACTATTTTTTCTGCAAATCAGGCGTTTTTGAGGTCCTTGGTACAATCAGCTGCCGCACCAGCTCTAACTGAAGTCCTCGACAGGTGGGATGCGGCCAGAGTGACGCAAGTAGCGTCATGTACTAATAACCTAGCCATCTTAGACTTACACGTAAAGTTCCGTTAAAACAAGTGATAAAAGGATAGTCAACCCACAAACAAGCTCTTTTCCACTTAGTGCTCATGAACGTGACTAGTCAGACTGAAATGACTAAGTGCACAGGTACAGTTACATTAAGTCAGGTCAGGTCACATAAGGCTATGTTCAGCTGGCAGAATGTTGACGTGCGTTTTCAAATCGCTCGTCTAGACATCCTGATATTTACCTAAAAAAATATTTATAGCTTTATTGACTCTGTTGTAGAAGGCTTAACTTAGGTAGAAGAAATGTCTACCAGCAGCAGCAGTTCTGCGTGGCTCTATTATGCAGACTAAATCCAACCGTCGCGTCGCTTTACACACGTAATGTAAGGGTCGTAAGTTGTGTGTGTTTTAGTTAAATTGCCTTAGTAACCAACAGAGCGAGTAGCGGGAGAAAGTTGTCTCTGACGAACGATCGCGCGGACTTCGGCACATATTTTTTTGTCTAAATGTGGGTTTATGGCCTAGCACGCACTAGCGCATTAATACGCGCGGATTAAACAGCGCTATTCTAAGTCTGTTCTGAAGTATGTAATTTTCAACGCGGTTTCTTCCGCTAGTGCGCGCTAGGCCTAAACCAAAAGAAAAACGATCTAAAGCAACAAGAGCATTGTTTTTTCTTTCTCTCTCGTTCTGTTTTTTGTTTCTGTTTAAACAAAAAGGTTTTGATGAGTAGAATGAGTGATCGCTTGTTATTATGTCTAATCCCACCTTAAGACTACAGCACTCAATGGTCAATCAAGACCGTTCAGCTCAGTTAGTAAGAGCTCTGCCTTCTGTGCTGTATAGATTAAGAGTTTAATCCCCTTCCAGGACTAATATTTGTTGCTAAAAATCGATGTTTGTTCTGTGTCTGGGTGTTATAAAGTATCATAAGTCTGTACTTCTGTCAATATCAAAGAAAAAATAAACAACTACTGTACAAAATATAAGTAAAGATTCAACAAACACTAACGTTTTGGCTAAAAATTTACTAAATGACCAAAACGCAGAAAAACACCTTAAAATATGAGATATCCTCTCGCTTGACCAGAGGATCTAAGAAGTTCATCAACAGTAAAGGCAACTCATTGGAACTGCTTCTAAATCTTCTCCTCCCAGAACACATCTGATCATGGTTGACGAGGCGATAGCAGTTAAAAAGGTGGAAAAAAAATAATACATAAAAATCTGTATTTAAAAATATATAAGTTTTCTATTAGTCATTTGGTTCGCATAGTAACTAAGCATATCTATGCTTGTGGTTGTGTTGATTGTTTACTAATATTTATTTTTATATTAGTTTATTTATGACTACGTGCGTTGGATAGAACTGTCCACGACGGCAAACTGTCGTAGATCTGTCCGTCTGTTCATAGTTGTGTTCTATCGAAGAGTGCGGCCTCGGCGACTTACGTTACAATCGTGATCTGTGTAGCTTGCAGAAAAGCATGCAAGTGACTGGTACAAATTACTAACATAGTATTATGTAACTAGGTTAGTAGTTAAAGTTTTAGTCCCGGGAGTGAGTTGAAACCTCAACCTCCAGCGTAAAAGGCAGAGCTACTACCGACTGAGCTGACAATCTGATTTATGGTTTATCTAAACTTCTTTCACAGTAAAACGGTGAACATAAAATTAAAGAAAATATAAAACTTAATCAAAAATCTAAATATTCGAATGAAAATTCATTTATCAAATAGTCCAATTTGATATTACCTTTGCAGTTGGTAAAACTAAAAATAAACCTATCCGTCTATGTTTCAAAACGAAGAATACATTATATATATAACTTTTTAAACTATCATGGTTTTAAAGATAATGTTCACTCTGTAGCGCAGTGGCTGCCCAAAGCCCGGCTGAGACGCAAAAGGTTGCGGGTTCGATTCCCTCCGCGGGACAAATGGTTGGATGATCTGCAAAGTATTTGTCTCGGGTTTGGGTGGTTCTATGTATAATATGTATATATTAAAAAAAAAGTTAATAAGGAGTATACTTTTCGTACTCAGTTTTACGATTAAACCGGGAGTTAACCGAGATGCACGGGCCTAAGCCATGTGCACATCAGTGCCTATTAATGTTGGGAGTTCCTTCATCCTGCAGGACAGTCTGCAGGAATTTCCTAACTATTCTGCAGGTGTTCAATATAATAGCCTTCTGGAGAAGAGCATATGTATGTTTTGGAAGATTTAACCGGTCAAGGGATTGAAAAAGTTGTTTTGGGAAAACAACTGTAGAAGACAAGACTATCGGGACTATAGAGACATTCTGGAGACGCCACATGCGAGTGATTTCATTTTTTAAATCAACATATTTAGCTAGTTTTTCGGCAATGGTAGTCTGCAGGTTGTGGGTGTTGGGAATAGCAATGTCAATTAGGAGAGCTGTGTTGATACTTTTATCCAAGAGAGTTATGTCGGGTCTATTATAATGTGTTGTCTTGTCGGTCAGGATAGCTCTGTCGAAATAGAGTTTATGAGTGGTGTTCTCTAGCACCGTTTCAGGAATGTATTTGTAATAATATGTTTCTGATAGTTCCGGGTTTCAATCACTTGGTCCTGTTCCGGGTTTCAATCACTTGGTCCTGGATAGCTATCATGAACCCATCAGTCTCGAGATAGAGTACACCTCGGTTGAGCCATTCGTTCGACGCCTTTTTGTCGACGGTGGGTTGGCTCAAGTCATGGTGGTGCCTTCCGTGGAGAGACTTACGGGACCATTCTGCCATTAATGTCTGTATGTCTGTCAGTACTTCATTATCTTGTTTTTCGTGGTTTTGTGAGTTAAGAGTCGATTAACATCTGACGCAAAGTGCGTCTAGCGTATCATCGGTCGCGTCTATTCGGTCAAACTAGACCTACCAGATTACGAGTCTAGTCAGTTTCAGCGTTCAGCATCTACAGAGCGTTTGTGTTGTGTGATATTGATTGTGTGTGTGATTTCTTTCTTTCTTTCTAATAATAGGTATTTTTAAAAACAGTATTTTAGTAACGAAGGAATATTGCAGTATCAAGACCAATATATATAAGAACCAGCTGCTGCCCGCAGCTTCGCACGCGTGGTACCTACATAAAAAGTTGCCTATGTTCTTCCACCGAATGCATCTTCTTACCAAATTTCATTATAATCTGTTTAGCCGTTTAGCCACGAATAACAGACAGACATAGACACTTTCGCATTTATAATATTAGTATAGATACTTGTAATAAAATAAAAATTATCTTACGTGATTCATTTTTCTTTTTTGTGTCAAATGACTCTCCCACTCAACTAATAATATTTCTGCAATTTCCTCCCAAGCCTGTCACTTGGCTTGTCGGTCGCTATAAGATTTTTCTTTTATTTTCCATAGATATAATCTTTTTTGAACTTTCGTGATAAATCGTTCTGTATCAAACATTTTCAATGCAACAAAACTTCGCAAAAAAAACTATGACAAAGCGTTGACGGAAACGGAATAAGCACTGTACGTTCGACGCACAGTTTGGTCATTCATTATCAGCATTGCCGACCTCTGCGACACAGTGGGCCAAGGCCCGGCTGAGACGCAGATGGTTGCGGGTTCGATTCCCGCCGCGGGAATTTTTTTTGTATGATCTGCAAGTATTTTTCTCGGGTCTGGGTATTTCTATGTATAATATGTATGTATTTACAAAAAAAGTATATAAGTAGTATATCCAGTCATGAGGTACCCATAACACAAGCTCTGCTTACTTTGGGGCCAGATGATGCTGTGTGAAATGTCCAGGATTATTATTATTATTATTATCGGTGGGGTGTGAAAGGTTAAATGTTTTATTATAAACTAGCTGACCCGGCAAACTTCGTACCGCCTCAGAATCAATAAATAAAAAAGCAAGCATTTTTTTCATATTTACTCACCTTCCCTGACCTTCCACAAATAATTCAAAACCAAAATTAGCCAAAATCAGACCAGCTGTTCTCGAGTTTTAGCGTGACTAACGAACAGCAATTTTTATGATATAGACTTGTCTGTTCTGGAGTTACGCGACGCATTTTCCGTCAGATATGGATCGGCCCTAAGTGGAGTGTGCTTACAATCTAATAATGCTGAGTATAGATGTTTCGGATTTAGAATAAAAGTATGAACTGAGTGTGGATATTTGCCTGTTGTGTAGGTTTTGTACATTAATAATACCCCTGCCTCCTATTCGAGGTAGCACCTGCCTCTGTACGCAAGCTCTAGGATGATGTTTTCATTATTATTATTATTTATCTCATGATTATTGTGCATGCAACTGTGCCGATATATTGGGAAGCAGAATTACTCATATGTATCATTGTAAATATTCCGTTTTGAGTGAATATTACATTATATATAATAAATAGGTTGGGGAAAAAGTTTCTTCGCATTTTTTAAGAAAATTCAAAACATTTTTTAATATAGTTTATTTACATTTAACTAAAGTATGTAGGTACCATTTTGTTCGATAACTTTTTGCCATCTTGTAGGTAGGGACATGATCCCATTGCTATAGAAATTTTGGGACTTCTGATCAAAATACCGCGACAAGTGGTTTTTGCAGTCCTCTCGTGATGTTAACCTGACACTGCCTAAAAAATTCTGAAGAGACCGAAACAGTTGGAATTCTAAAAGTGCAAGGTCAGGACTATACGGCGGATGCATTAACATCTCCCAGCCAAACTCTCTTAATTTTTGCTGAGTGGCTAAAGATGTGTGAGGTCTAGCGTTATCATGATGAAAAACCACACCCCTTCTGTTGATTAATTCCGGCCGCTTTCTCTCAACTTCTTGCTTTAATCTCATCAGTTGTTCGCAGTAGAGTTCAGAATCGATGGTCCTGCCTGGTGGTAACAGCTCATAATGAATAATACCCTTCCAATCCCACCACACACACACAGCATCACCTTGTTGCGAGTTAACCCGGGTTTCGCCATAGTCTGTGAAGCCTGACCGGCCTTTGACCACGACCTTTTTCGCACGTTCTTGTCGTACGTGATCCACTTTTCATCACCAGTTATCAGCTTCTTCAAAAATGGTTCGGTTTCATTACGTCGTAGTAAAGAATCACAAATGAGTACACGGTTCATTAGGTTTCTTTCAGTCTTTTCAGCTCGTGAAGTACCCAAATATCGAACTTTTTTGTGTACCCAGTTTTTTTCAAATGCGCCAAAACTGTTTTGTGGTCAATTCCCAGTTCTTCAGCTACGTCGTAACTACTGATATGCCGATCGTGCTCCACTTTTTAAAAAATGGCATCCATTTTATCCGTAATAGGGCGACCAGAGCGGAGTGCATCTTTGACATTAAAATTTCCGGATTTAAAACGCTTAAACCAAATTTTTGCTACTCTCACAGACACTGCATAAACATCGCAAATTTTTTTCGAGGCTTGCGTTGCATTTTTACCTTTTTTTCAGTAAATTTTTAAAATGTATTGAATTTCTTCATTAGATTCACTCATCTTGACAGTACGAAAAACAAATAAAAATCACATATTTTCCTATTTCGAATTTGGAACTATGTTCTTTAAAATTTAAACTTTCAATGATACCAAAACCAGCCAGATAGAGTTAGCCAAAGAGATTTTATTACAATTTATACATACCATAATGCGAAAAGACTTTTTCCCCAACCTAATATTTTTGGAGTTCCTGGTTTCACCTAGTTTTTTTGTCTTTGTTTTGACTCCAATCAGATTCAAGACCCGATCCACAATTTTATTGTTTACCTTGTAAAATATAAAATAATATGAAGATATTTATAAGATGTTAAAATAGAGTTTGTATTCGTAATGTACGTTCTTGGTCGAAATTAAGTTGTTTTATCAACTTTATAAACAGTTCTACCAATCAACAATAATAATCAAACTTCAGATATTTTCCAGGTAACAGAAATGGTAACTAAAAGCTAATTTTAATAATAACAATAACCTAAGAAACGATAATGGAATGTTAACAGGGATGTAAATTATTTCCTCCCCGTCTGCGTAAACTTTGCTGTAATAATACTGCTTTAATATCAAACTAGTTGATGCCTGTGGATTTACACGCGTTACCTTAAGAGCAATATAAATCGGCCAAGCATATAAGATCACGGACAGTGAAGACTTCCGATAAGAAATGATAAGAATGACTAGTGATGAGATCTCAGAATTCAACACTATTATATATAGCAAAAATAGCAAAAATTAGCTGCCCTCTGGCAGTGATCTGGATCAGTTGAGCTATCTATTGATCGTTTTAAACGGTCCTTAGATAGCTCAACTGTTTCACATGTATTTTTTAGTATTGTATATTATTCTGTACATTTCTGTAAATAAATATGTGAGAGATGTTTATTAGCAAAATAAAATAATTTACAATGAAGTTTCAATTAAGCTTTCATTCATAATTTAGTTAAGCTTTCCTGGACGTGATAATTTTCTTTAATTCTATAATTTAAGCGTATGATTGAATGAGTGAGCTAAGGTCTAAGTGTCAACTAGAGTGATTTGGTTGTAAGTTTACTGTATACTATTATAGCTGATAATTTAACAGTTAAGGTAACAGACATACTGACCAACAAAGTAACAGACATACTGACCAACCAGTCAAAGGCATTTGGCCACAGATGAAGGTAAAACCGGGGAATGTAATTCAGAAGTAAAAATGGCCAATGATAGTAATAAAAAATGATTATTACTGTTAAAAACTATTAAGTTAATTTATTTATCAAAAATACGACACGCCTTTTCATCGTTACAGACACTACTCCTTTGAAACACGTGAAACATAGTTCTTACCACATCCAGGGGAAGTTGAAACAAAGCGAACCTGCTCAGTTTAATTATTAAGAGAGTGAGCGCGTTGAATAAAGGATTGTTTCCATTTTCGTAAGAGGAGCTCACTTGATACTCGTAGGGCTGTGCACTTATTATACTGCGATATTAAATTAGTCCTTCTTCTTCGTTAATTTGTCATAATGATGACAGTTTTGCCAGTGTCAAATGAATGTTTGATTATAAAGTGTCAGTCGAATGTCGATCGTCATTGCCTATTCTAAACGTCATCGCGGAATGGCCGTCTAGAACTTTCTAGGGATACCTCATCGTTCAAATCACATTACACCATAATACACTTATAATTCAATTGTTTATTCTTGTCTTATGAAGTCACAATTTATTAATTAAAATACCGATAAGATTAGTGAATTAAAATTGCAAAAGCACGAAAAAAAGAATTAAAATAGAAGTGCTATGTTATAGTCTAAGAGCCCATGATCCCCAAACCTTCGTTATATTATAAAAGCTGAATGTTTGTCAGCGCATGCAACAGAGGTAAGAACGATGGACCATTATGAAGTTTGGGTTACAGTGGCTTTGGCAGGTAACCGGTACTAAAGGTTTGTAAAATACCATCTAAAGTACGATTTTTTGGTATCACCTTCAGAATATTATTAATTCAATTAAATTTTCATTTTTTTCCGCATTCATAAGTATATGTACAAATTAGAGCCATATTTATCATAACTAGTGGTCGCCCAGTGGTCGAAATTCGGCCATAATTAATTTTAATTATAAGTTTAAACATTATTAAGGTTCTATTGTTTAAGAATACTCCATAATCACAGATTTCGCCTGTTGATTGCCATTTTTTCAATCAAATTATATGAAATTTCAAACAAAAAATACAATATTTATTAAAATAACGAATACCTCTTATTATTATTTTTTATTGAAATAAAAAACCATGAGATAAAAAAAATGCTGTCGACTTACTTTACTTACGTACTTAAATTTACTTACTTACAAACATATTTCGATAATTTAATTTGATAGAAAACTTCTGTAAACGATGTTTTTTGTTATTTGATGCGCTTACGTGTTCCATTGACTAATGGTTTCTTTTAGTATTTAAGTTTCTGATCAGCAAAACGATGCAATTAACTTTCAATACTAACTTACGTGGTGGTAAACCACTAACAGCCAAAGAATTTAAAAACTACCGGATTGTTATGGATGGCATTGTCATTATCACAAATTATTTTATCATAGCTATGATATGTTCGCTGTTCTCCAGGAACTTCATTAAGTATATCAGTAATAATCAAAGTACAATCATCATTTGTAGGTGCAAAAATAACTGAGTTCAAAATATTTTCTGAGAGTATGTTTTCGGAAATCTATTCTCAATTTGACCACAGACTTTAACAATAAACAAAAAAGTATTGAGATACGAAGACCTCACAAATATATATACTGCCTCGCGCTCGCTCCTACAGCTACCCTACATGCTTGTCTAGAAAGGTGTTGGAACTATGAAAAATGTCTGGCTAATGAGAAAACATCATCTAATTATTACCCAAGTATTATATATAATAATCAGCTTTTATACTATAACGTAAGTAGAATTATAATTTCATGAACATCAAGTGTCTGGCAAGGGGTTGCCATGATATTAAGTGTCTGGCAATTCATAACGTAATTTTTAATAATATTCTAAAGGTAATACCAAAAAATCACACTTTATTATTTGATGAATTTAGATCTGTATTTTACAAACCTTTAGTACCGGTTACCTGCCAAAGCCACTGTAACCCAAACTTCATAATTGTCCATCGTTCTAACCTGTGTTGGGACATGCGCTGACAAACTTTCAGCTCTTATAAAATAACGAAGGTCTGGAGTTCACGGGCTCTTGGCTTATTACTTCATGAAATGACAAACGAAGAATGATAATATTTGTTATTTCGTGATGGACTTAATTTTTGACACTAGTCTAATTTGACAAAAATCTGACATTAAATACATTGTGAATTAACGAACCAGCCATTGATTCTATAGTTGGATTATTTTTGACTTTCTTGCGAAGCAAACATTGCGCTTTTATATTATTTATCCTGAGTTATTTCGGGTTTTATCTGTAATTTTTGCAACTAGGGTATGAATAATTGGAATAAAAGCTTTGTATTTCTTTGTGATTCGAGCAAAAATAATCCATATAATTAATTTATTGGAACGACACCATTTTATATAACACACAAAAATAATCATATTTCTTGTTATTTTGAGAACGGCTTCATTTTTGACACTTGAAGTCTAATTTGACCGAGATTTGCCATTGAATATGAAATGACAAATCAGCTATTGATTCCTCATTTGTCATTTTAGTAAGTAACAGCTCTAAAAAATAAATAAGTTTTTTTTTAATTTCTTCATGTTTTTTTTTGGGATTTGTGTGACGATGAATCCAAGATAATTCCAGAAGGTTAAGATAATTAAGAAGAAGAAACTGACTATTCTATAATTTGAATAATTTTATTTCATATTATAATACCTACGGAATTATATATTATATACATAAAATAAATAAATAAATAATGCCAAACATTTCACACATCATGTGGTACCCATAACACAAGCTCTATTTACTTTGAGGCTAGAAGACGTTGTGTAAATGAGCAATAACATAATTACATTTTGTCTTGGCTTTTTGGCTTGGGGAACAGGTCTACCCTGGCCTCTTTTTGTTTTTTATTTTTTTTGATACGACTGCAGCAGAAGTGTAACTGGATATTTTAGTCTAGTCCATAAGTTATATTGTACCAAAACACAAACTTTAAATAAAACATTTTATCTCTATTTTTTATAGCATAAGTGTCAAAAGTTACGCTGCGGTTTAATTTAGAGTTATTTTTTTTAATTGTGAAAGTGAGTTTTATGACTGGCTTTTTTCAAAATTTTCAATTTGTATACGGGGCTATTCAATTTGGCCACTGACTTGCATAAACTTACAATTTTGTCTGTCAGTATGTAACCTATATAGCAAACTTCCGAACTAAGAGCAGCCAGATTGTTTCGTTGCAAAATGAAATGTAAAACTTCCCGCCATTCTGCAAGTTGAACCAAAGAAGAAAGGTTTTTGACACTAACATGAAGCTTGAACTGTGCTATTATGAATTTACAATTATTCACAGAAATGTAAATGTATAGTTTACAATTAGTTGTATGTACTTAGTAGATTACTTTGGCCATTTAGCGAAGCTAACATTGGGCTATTATATTATTTTTCCCGATTTATTTCGGGTAATATCTGAAATTCTGGTGATCTTATTAAAATAAAGTTTGGAGCGTAGAGTTATGACTCCTATTTTTATTTTTGTTTTTGTATTATTTTTACTAAAACCACAAAGTAACAGAAACCTTTATTCAATTACTCACATCCGATTCAATAAAAACACTAAAACGACTAAAAAACACCGGAAATAACTCAAGAAAAAAAAATAATATAAACCGTAATGATTGCTTCGCAAGACGACCAAAAATAATCCGACGTCTTACTTAAAACAATCAAACACTTAACATTGGCAAAACTGCGGGCCTAGCACGGCACGAGGAGAAATAGTCTTTCCACCTTTTTATCCACCTGTCAGTGGAAATACACCACCACCTGCGGGCCTAGCACGGCACGAGGAGAAATAGTCTTTCCACCTTTTTATCCACCTGTCAGTGGAAATACACCACCACCTGTCCACCACAGGTGGATAAAAACGGGGGAAAGACTATTTCTCCTCGTGCCGTGCTAGGCCCGCTGTCCACCACATGTGGATAAAAACGTGGGAAAGACTATTTCCCCTCGTGCCGTGCTAGGCCCGCTGTCCACCACATGTGGATAAAAACGGGGGAAAGACTATTTCTCCTCGTGCCGTGCTAGGCCCGCTGTCCACCACATGTGGATAAAAACGGGGGAAAGACTATTTCTCCTCGTGCCGTGCTAGGCCCGCTGTCCACCACATGTGGATAAAAACGGGGGAAAGACTATTTCTCCTCGTGCCGTGCTAGGCCCGCTGTCCACCACATGTGGATAAAAACGGGGGAAAGACTTTTTCTCCTCGTGCCGTGCTAGGCCCGCTGGGCAAAACTGTCATCATTTTGACACATGACATTAACGAAGAAGAAGAATATACATATTAGTAAAAAGGTCTTACTTTTCATATAAGCCTTCGTGGCTCATCTCGTCGTTTTATCAGATTATGAAGTTAAGCATCGTTGCGCAACGTTAATAAATTATTTGTTCTACAAACTTATACCGTGCCGACTTGCTTACGTCCAAATATGAGCATTGTAGAGCTAAATTTTAATATTCACGGGCTTTAGTCACGTGTTAACTTTCGATGGAGACACCGACAACGGTGGCAATTCGGTTTAGGAATTGTCCAATATATATTTAGTTAGTCCTAGCATTTGTAAAACCTATTCGGTTGGTACCCATCAAACTAAATTAGGAACGCTTAATTACTTAAATTAGATAAAATTAAATTAGGATAAGTTGGTAGCAGCAGAATACCAAAGTATCATTTGACAGTTCAAACCTAATTTTAGCTAAAATTAGTTAGGTTGGTGCCAAAAGAAATGAGGCCAGTCGATTCATCGAGATAGACTTCATCAAGGTGAGTTTGATCCGAGGTCCGCCCGTTTCCGCTCGCGTTTACGGTTCGCACTCACCGTGAAACTTAAATCTGAAATGTATAGGTTTGTTATATTTTTAATCGACTCGTTTGTTTTGGTTCGACAAGAACGAACGATTGGTACTCCAAAATGACCTGTATTTTTAAAGGACTAGAATCACTACGTCGCCAGAAAACATTTTCAACACGCGAGGTCTTTACTGTATACCTAACAGCAATACTTAAGTACTTCGAACAGTAACATGTTTTTGTTTTTTTTGTAATTCGTAATATTTTTAATGTTTCGTATTTTTTTTTTCAATCTCTATTTAATTATTCTTCTAATGAACTTTACTTATATGACTGCCATGGAATTTTGCAATCAATACTTCGCCCACTTCCACTGAAGCTCGAGCTGAAACTTGGTACATAAGTTTGGTACTCGTAACAATGCACGATTACTTAAATACCGTTATTTTAATCCAATATGGCGGACGTTACAAAATGGCAATTTATCATTTCCACAGCAACCCTATGTCAGGAGTATCAAATAAAAGGACTTGAAGAGCGATCACAATAAGTAATGTGATGTCATTCTAAAAGTATTTTTTAATGTTTATAATGATTTATTCTTATTTTTATAGTCTAGATAAGCAGCGCGCGCAGATAATCGCATTTTCATCAAGCGCTCCTGTGATTTGGTACACGTTAAGCACACGGACATTCTTATCAGAACAGATTTACCAGCAATTCCATCTCAGATCTTTAATTATTGAATAAAATAGTGCGTAATTCATTACAATGTAAATAAACAAAGCATCTGTAAATAAACAGGCAGATGTATGCAATTTTCAAGGTCCGTGAGAGAAAGCTAGCAAAAAGTAATTAATACTAAGTTTATATACTATGGTTTAGAAATATCTTACGACTCATAGAGTATAATAAAAAATAATACTGGATTTGAATTAGTTAGATTAAATAGAATTTGATTCTATAAGCTAGAATAATCTATCCTTCTATTAATATATTATTGATAGAATGATTTGGGAAGGGAAGATCTCTAAGGAGGTTGAATTCGAAAGTGTAAACAATTAAATAGCTATATAAAAACAATATTAAAACTAGAATAGATAAATTAAAATCTATTTATGTTAACGATATAATATATAAATCATGAAATAACTACATAAAGATGGGAATAAGTTGAAATTTTAATTAATTTAGGGCTTGATTTAGTAAAGAGGCTATTTAGCTATACCACGGAGGTTGGGACGTAAATTGAAATAAAATCGAAATTTCGATGTGTTTGAAAATGGAAAGAAAAGAAAGAAAAAATGATGAAAAAGAAGATGGCGAATTTTGGCATTCTGGATTAGGACGGGCGTAAGGTGGGTCGAGCTGAACGTTTGCGGTAGATTTACTCTCATGGTTTCCAACAATTACATGGTGTCTTGTCGTGCGTTGTTTCTGTAATAATTTTATTGTGTGAGTTACGTAATAGTTACGGTCGGTAAGTCGGAAAGAAGACAAGATTCGCCAAAGTGATTGTATGAGGCTCTTACACGGCATGGTCTGTGGGTCAGATGGAAACCTAGCGGTGTCATACCCAAGTCTGGCTTTCCCACCCTGTTAGGAGTTCCCCCAGGACCTCTCGGAACGAGCCTGGAACCAGATTTTACCTCTCCTGAGGATCGGATTAATGGTTCCCTATGATTGGTTGCATTCTGTGTAAGGCAGGCAGAACCGGACTTAACAGAAGCAATCGACATAGTCTATCTTTATTTATTTATATATTTGCACATTATATTGCCTTTAATCTACGGATGACATCCCAGGACTTCGGTCTGTCGGAAGTAGATTGTAGGGACGTACTAGGGATAGGTACAAAGTCGAGGTTTACAATTCGCTGTCCCCCAATTAGCAGCTATGTAGCTCATCATTGCACCCTGATGAGTGACATACACAATTAAATGTACGAAGCTTGCTTCCAGTATTGCTGATTCACACACCAGATTAGGTTAGGTAGGACATCAAGTACACAACACGTTTCGACAAGTTTGCATTTTCATCAAGCGCTCCTGTGATTTGGAGTACACGTTAAGCTGTAGTCTTATCAAAAGCGTCCATCACTAGGCCGTGACGGACGCTTTTGATTGGCCTACTAATCAAAACTAACTTACTAACTTCGTTACTATACGTGGCATGAAAAAGCTTTTCTATCACAACATACCCCTAAATTGCCAAAAACGAAATAATTGTTTTTGCACCTTTTATGCCATGCAATCGCGCCGATGGAATCGAGTTAGTCTGAATTGAATAACAATCGCAATAAACAATATATTGAAATCTCGGGGTCTATTTTATAATCACTGGTAACTAATGACCTTTGTAACCTCTAAATAAACAATGCAAATAATTATTCTCTTATGCAGATGATACTGCTGTCGTGTTTACTGGCGTATCCTGGAATGACATTAGAAAAATAACAGAAGAGGGACTCTCTAAAATATCTAAATGGCTTAGCCTAAATTTACTTACCTTAAATGTCTCCAAAACTAACTTCTTGACTTTTACGAAATATAATAACAGCCAACCCAATCTCGATTTTAGCCTAAAAATACACAAATGTAACTCTATTCAAGCTTCATGTGACTGCCCTAACATCACTAAGGTAACAGCAACAAAATACCTAGGAATCATGATTGATCACCGATTGTCCTGATATGCTCATATTGAACTCTGGTGAACAGAGTACGTAAATTAATCTGGATTTTTTAATTTACGTCATGTAGCATCAAGAAACCCAATAAACCAAATCTACAGATCTCTAGCAGAAGCGATTCAATATTATTGTATACCAGGCTTAGGAGGAGCTACTAAGACAAAGTTCTTGGAACTCGAAAGAGCACAGAGGTCTCTATTAAAAGTTTTATATTTTAAGCCCTACCGATACCCTACAGATATGCTCTATCTAGATGCTAGTCTACTATCATCCAAGAAACTCTACATTCTAAACACAGTTCTAAAGTTACACAAAACTCTTCAGTACAACCCGAGAATACTGAATAAGCTGTGGAAAGGTAGAGTAGTTACTCAAGATACGGCTTTGTCTCAATTTGCGTCGCGAAAATATGCCACGCAATCTGCCTACAATACTATTAATAAAAGAAATAAATATTTACCCTATTAATAATTACAAATGCAAAACTTCCCTTAGTAAATGGCTACTGACACGAAGCTACGAGGAAAATGAAAACCTCCTAGAAATTGTTTCGAAAAATTTACACACACTCCCACACACACTTCATGTGATCTTCTCCGTAATGGCAAGTATCATAAAGATGTAAATTTGGCCAGTGAAAAGTGATTTTTTGATAATAAAGTCTTAGTAATAGTTGACCGTCATTTGTATATACTGAACGTCATCGCAGTATGGCTTCTAGAACTTTCTCGGGATTCCTCGTCGTTCAAATCACATTGCAACATAATACACTTATAATTCAATTGAACTTAAATGTGCTATGAAGTCACAATTTTATTCATTAAAATTCCGCTAAGATTACTCAATAAAACATGCAATAGCACGAGAAAATTAAATAATTTAGAAGTGCTATGTAACTTCATTAAATGACAAACGAAGAATCCGATGTTGATCTCCATTTATTGACAATAGAATGACAAAGGCAGACCACACTAGAGGGCCACAATGTCTTAGAGACCTGCGCCATAAAAAGCCTGGATCCTATCAAAGCCCACCTTAAAAATACCCACTTTCAAAGAACTAAAACATTTTAAATTTTGTGGGTGTGCTTACTACCCTAAACAAACCTGCAATTTTAATCAAACTGTAGTAATTACCATTTAGACAATATGCATCAATAAGTCTGCTAACAAACAAAAGGGCGTAAATTAAGGTGTTAATATTGATATATTTATATTTAGTTTTTGGTATATAAAGTTAAGATATCCATCGTTTCAAATAATGAACCTTTTAGTCTAAACTTTAATGCACAGAATCCAGTGAGAGGTGCTTTGTTTATTCAATTTATTAAGCTTATAACGACATGTATCTGCCATAATGAAATGGGCCTATGTAGGCGCAATGTATGTGTGGCTAAAGAAGCACGGGCCTTTTACATTTGAATTGTGTAATTATAACCACAATAAAATAGAATGATATAATCCTTTAAATATTTTTAGTTAATATATGCAATGTAATGAAAAACTATTGGCTAATTTAGGTAAAATTGAATACGAAAGTTAACTCAATTATTTCTTGTTAAGCTTTTTATTACAGGTCCTAATATACATCCGATGTTAAACAAAAACAACATTAAGATAGAGTTTTTAAGATACAACGTTTAATAAATCCATATTAATTAGAGCTCCCATTCGCTACAGTTTCGTTGATTTCATAGGCCTGAGCCTGTTCGATTGTTCGACTGTTTTTATTTAAATTGAAATATTTTAGTTTCAAGGAACTTCTCCTTTAGTATATTTTTGATCAAAACATTGTGCCCAAAGTAGATAGATATGTATTTATGGATTCAATGGAACTTCTCAATAAATTTTCGATCCAGTTGAAACCTGCCAAACTTGTCAAGAATTACTGCTATAATAGGTGACAGTGAGCTGATTATGATGATGGAGTTAGGAGCTGTTCCATGGAACTTTTTAGTGGATATAAGTGCAGTGTAATGTTGGAAGAGATGGGTGGATGGGTTTTCGTAGTCGAAAAGTTATGTAAAATTAATCTTTTCGAGATGAATACTTAGGTACCAATAGTTCTCGATGTTACAAATATATCTAATTTATGTCACTGATTGGATATATCCTGTATAATATTTTTTATATATCTATGAGCCTTATAGCGCCTGAAACAGCAATACATGAACATAGAAGAGTATAACATAAAAAAAACAATAATTAATTAAACCTTCATTTAATTTAACGAAAATTATAATTAAACATAATTACTAATTACATTTTTTCTAATATAAAACATAATTTCTATTTCCTTCATAAGCCACTATACCGACGGAAATACTTTATTTCTATGGCATCAAATATATAGTGACTATGTCTATTTAAACTCGTTTTTACAACCTCAGTTTAGGGCTAAATAGTGCAATGTGAATGTTTTTTTTATATTAGTACGTAAGTAGATACGGGTAGGTAGGTACTAAATGTATAATAATTACGTTTTAAAAACTAAAAAAAGAAAACCGAAAAGAAAGAAAATCAACTAAAAATTGAATGAAATTTGAGATCATAAAAAAACCAACCGAATTGAAATAGCTTTTTTTTGAATTCGATTAAAAAGTTATTTACGCTTAATTTTACGCTTTTTAGTACTTTATTCGCAATTCGTAAACGCCACTGGAAAGATCCAGGAAATTAGAATATCGAAATATCGTTTACATGAATGACCAAATTTTTCCCTAACAGGAAAAAAGATAACTCTAACAGGAAATCAAGTAATTTCAGTAACTGAGCCGCAAAACCAAATTACAATAATCTTCGGTAAAACCCTTAACGACGATGACGAGTACAATTTGATGCTTTAATTTTAAGTCTTGCAACTCAGCAGAATAATGGGCTTTGGAGCCACAGTAATGGTGGCCTGGTGGTAGTGGCCGCCTTCCGATCCTTAGATCGTAGAGTCGAATCCAGTCGTGCACCGCAGGGCTTTTCTGTTCGTAAAATGTTAGTGCGCTATTCCAGTATTCTCAAATGGTGCAGAAAAATATCGTAAAGAAGCCGGGATGTCGTATAAAAACTTTGAAAGCAGTGCTAAGGGCACTTTCATCCTTTCACAACATTCGCTCAATATAACTAGTAACACAATGAGAAGAACGAGCTCGAACGACGATATCGATAATACAAGGAGGTTCCTTGTAGCTCCCACTTCGGTGTTAGGTGGTCTTTTAGGTCTTTCGCTCGCTGTGAAGAATACTAGGTATGCATAATCTGACCAGATTTCTTCATTGACAGCTTTTTTTGTTTTAATGTATATTCTCACTACATATTGCATATGTGCATACGGCAAATCAGTCAGTAGAAACCTGTTAGTTCTGTTTCGGACAGGAAGCTCAGATGTATTTACCTTACGGAAATAGGATGTATTATCGACCTCAGACATTTGATATTCTATTTTATGAATAACACCATTAGGCAATAAATCAACCATATTGTTAGGAATACTCCATTGGAGCAACACACTGTGGCTGCCTTTATCTATGACTTGAAATTGGCTTGGTGGGTCCGGCTTGACAATAGCATAGTGATCTATGGTGATATTTTGTTCATTACAACCAAAAACGTTACAAAATTTTAGAGTAAAAAATAATTGTTTTGTCAACTGTTGGTTTCCTAAGACATTCCATATGCAAACATTCGTTGTACCTTGACTTTCAATTGAGCACATATCGACTGTGTAGTATTTATATGAACGACTTAATGAATAATTGATTTTACTGTATCCGAATGAGTTTGTCCAAGTGCAATTAAGGTAGTCAAGATTTTGAGATATACAGGCAAAATCAGTGACATTCTCCGGTGCAGAGTCCACCAGCACACGGGCGGAACATTGTTTTTTGTAATCTTGTTACGGCAGTAGTAGACATAAATACCTCTTTGTGGTTCTTCTATGTATAGTCTAATAGTTGTAGTGTTTACTTTTTCAGACGTGATATCATTACCACCTATTGCAAACTCGATTTCATCGGCTGTAAATCATTCTACGGCACAAAAAATCTCCAACGGTTGACCGTACAGCACTTTTATCGTTCCTTCAGGATGGATTGACATGGATGTGGAGGGAAGCCCTTGACATCTTGAAACTACACAACATGGTAATGTCAATAGAGTTAAGCACAAAGACCACACACAGGTATATATATTGTGTAGCATTTTAATACACAGAAGCTGTCATTGATATGTTAGAAAACAATGTTTTATAGACTTGCTAGTTCATTAATATAGAGGTTACAATTTGAATATGGAACACGAGCGAGACTGACGCGGATTGCACTATGACTAACTCAAATCTTACACTTAATTGTTGCTGAATATTTTGAATCATCATTGTAAGTTTAGACAATAAATTATACTAAACTAAGTTCTAAGTATATAATTGCATTAACAGAGGCTCAACATTTTTCCTCAATTCATGCTATTTTTAAATATTAGATTCATCATGGCTTTTAGTTATTTGTTTTCCTGGTTTAATAACAACAGCCATCACTAAACCGGTCATTTAGTGACTGTTTAGCTCATTAGATATTCCATTGTTCCATTTAATGCGACATAATCTTGGGGTAATATCTATGCCAATCACATACGATATAAATTACCATAATTGACGTCACAACTTTTCTGTAACATACTAGAATGAGCTGTTTTAAATTATCAAAACGTGAGACCAGCAGGTAACCTTGAAACTTTTATCGGTTTAAAATAATCTGTTGTATGCCTACCAAATAAGTTGCACTGCACTAAAACTAAAAAAAGATTCCGATGAATTGAGAACCTCCTCTTTTTTGATAAAGTCGGTGAAAAAGTAGAATACGATTGTAGAAGTGGGCGGGAGGTGGCATTCATACATATAATTATGATTTAAAAATAGTGCTACTTAGATAAAAAAAAAATTGTTTGTGCAAACTACATATTAGTAAATTCAGGTTTTGCATAATATCAAAATAAACCTTTTATAGCTATTTTTAACCGATTTCATTAAAAAGGAGGAGGTTGTCAATTCGTCAGAATCATTTTTTTTTATGTATGTTCACCGATTACTCAAAGACGCCTGAACCGATTATAAACAATTTTTCAAATTGGTTTTAAAGGGTATACTTCCCTGGTGGTCCCATTTAAATTTTATTGAAATCGGTCGAGCGGTTTTTAAACTATCATCAAAAATCTCAAAATTGTATACATTGATGATATTTTTGTTACATATAGTGCTGAGTAGTCCGTTTAGTTTGTCTACTCATATTATATATAAACAAAATACATCTACTTTCGCCTAAAAATTTCAAAATAAAATAATTTTATGGTCTCAAATTGTACCCAATGGAGTCAGTTTTATTTTTAGTTTTTAAAACGTAATTATACTAGCGGTTAATATAACTGTTACTTACAGAATCCAGGTAATTATTAATAGGTAATTTGTTCATTTTAAATAATGACTGTTGTGTTTTCCTTGTCACATAAATGTACGTACAACAATATTTCGACTAAATAACGGCAACTATTAAGACAGGATTATATTATGTACCTGTAACAGGTACATAATTAACCTCCTCTTTAATACTGATACGTTAAAATCACTATCTCAAGTTCATCATCAATTATATTTCAAAGCTTCAGAGCAAAGACAAACTATCGTGTTCAAAAATAAATTGTATTCTATTTAAGCACAATATTATTGGTGTGTATTATTATTCATATTATTATTTATAATATTTCTATGGGACAAATCGGGAAGTATACGTATTTATATGTATATCCTTTTACATGAAAACAACTTTTTAATAAAAACGTTCATAAATGACGGAGTTATGAGGTAACAAACATTAATTAAAATTACACATTACAATATCAAAACTTCTGTAGGTACCTTTGATATTTACTCACCATGTCTTTCAAATATCTTTAAGTTGTTTAGGCAAATAATTTGGAATAAAAGAGATTCACGCCTTTTGGTAAATTATACAACGTAACTCCATCTTTGAATATTTCTAGAGAAGCCCAAATCATGCCGCTAGTTCTGCTACCGTTGTTGATAGATATAGCAAATTGATAGTTACTGTCTCCTGGCAAATCAATAACATAGTTAGTTCTATTGGGTTCCAAAGTTGTAAAATTCACCATTCCCTCACATACCTTGTTTGTCATCAGTTCACACCAAAACAAAGTGTAATTGTTTATGTTGTTTATACGACCCCACGTTAACTTATAAGTGCCATTTCCTAGCGAAAGCTTCGATAAGTAGGTTATTTGTAATAGCTCTGTATCCGTATATGGAGGAATGTAGAGGCGACTGCTATTAATTGACGATCCAATCTCATTCATTGACCATATCTCAACATTGATAGCTTCAAGAGACGCATCTTCGAGGACAACATAGCTTTTATTTTTGTTAACAAATAGTAATTTTGGATCCTCTGTTCCTTGATGAGCTTCAATTTTACAACTGTAATTAGCTCCTGCTATCTCATATTCTTTCAATTGGTTCCAATAAACATGTATTTGTCTTTTATTTCCCAATAATAAGAATTGATTAAAAGCTCCCACTTCGGTGTTAGGTGGTCTTTTAGGTCTTTCGCTCGCAGTGTGAAATACTAGGTATGCATAATCTGACCAGAATTTTTCATTGACTGCTTCTTTTGTTTTAATGTATATTCTCACTTCATATTGCATATGTGCATACGGTATATCAGTTAGTAGAAACCTGTTAGTTCTGTTTCGGACAGGAAGCTCAGATGTATTTACCTTACGGAAATAGGATGTATTATCGACCTCAGACATTTGATATTCTATTTTATGAATAACACCATTAGGCAATAAATCAACCATATTGTTAGGAATACTCCATTGGAGCAACACACTGTGGCTGCCTTTATCTATGACTTGAAATTGGCTTGGTGGGTCCGGCTTGACAATAGCATAGTGATCTATGGTGATATTTTGTTCATTACAACCAAAAACGTTACAAAATTTTAGAGTAAAAAAGAATTGTTTATCCAATATTCGGTATCGAGGGCTTTTTAAGACAGTCCATAAGCAAACATTCGTTCTACCTTGCCTTACAATTGAGCAAACATCGTGTATGTAATATTTATAATTTGTAATATATATTGAATAATTGATTTTACTGTATCCAAATGAGTCTGTCCAAGTGCAATTAAGGTAGTCAAGATTTTGAGATATACAGGCAAAATCAGTGACATTCTCCGGTGCAGAGTCCACCAGCACACGGGTGGCACATATATTTTTTGTAATCTTGTTACGGCAGTAGAATATATAAACACCTCTTTGGAGTTCTTCTATGTATAATCTTCTAGCTGTAGTGTTTACTTTTTCAGACGTGATATCATTACCACCTATTGCAAACTCGACTTCATCGGCTGTAAATCTTTCATCTGCGCAAAAAATCTCCAACGGTTGACCGTACAGCACTTTTATCGTTCCTTCAGGATTGATTGACAACGATATGTCAACCCCTTGACATTTTGAAACTACACAACATGGTAATATTAATAGAGTTACGCACAAAGGCCACAAACAGCGCTTCATTTTACGAAGCAAACTAACAAAAATGTGACCTCTCAATATTGGTTGGATCAATGACACAGCACGGGTTAGGTTCCTGCACAAACAGTCCACAATATGTGCCGCTAATATTCTGCTGACTTATATATCTCTCCTCATTTCCAGTATATAATAAATACAAATTATTTATAGTTTTAAAGTTACTAATTAGGTAGGTTTGCAATCCTTCCTCCTAACTGTGAAAAACATGACCAAATATAAGTTAGGTAGCTCACTAAAATTTTAATTAGCTGATAAAACAACAAGCCGGAAAACAAACAATACGGTTGGCTACAAGACTAGATACATCCAATAACCAAATATTATTTTTAAATATATTGTTTTAAATGCACATGTTAAATAGCATAGAATTGAAAATACTTTATTGTAACCACAAATACATTCAATTCAATTCATTTCAATTCATTTATTAATCTATAGAGTTAATACAATGTTCTTAGACATGTCATACAATAGTTATAATATAAGTGTAATTAAGTAATTATATGCGTATAATTTTCCATACATTATTATTTATCAGCAAAAGCATCGTCATGTTTATATCTTATGGTTCACTTATAAATACGTATCTCATTGAAACACTGATAATAAAAATATTCTAGATACACACAACAAAGGACAAAAATCATTAATAATTGAAAAGTAATAAAAAAAATTAACTATAAAAGCTTCATCCATTTGACACTTATATAATAATTGAGTTCTAACATACTTTTTGAAGTGGGCGCCTGTAATTCTTTATTTCTACTGGTATGTTATTGTTTAATTTGATTACGGTACAATAATAACTTTTCGAAACTTTTGCAAGTCGTGTCATAGGTACAACCAGTTGATCCCTATACCTAGTATTCATATTGTGTATATCTTTCTTAGTCATTCATATTGCCTAGGTTTTCATACTAACATGTACTAAATTTTGAATATATATTCACCAGTCATTGTCATTGTGCCTTATGCTTTAAATCGCTGTACATAGGTCAATTTTTTTAAACTTAATATCTCAAGCCTAATATATCCCACAGCTCGCTTTTGCGGAATGAATACTCTAATACTCTAGCAGCATCAGCCGCTGTACCCCAAAATAGGATTCCATATGTCATAATAGAGTAGAAATATGCAAAGTACACGTCTCTAGCGGCTTTTTTCCTTCCTAGTTCCTTATTTTTTTTAACAGCATACGTTGCAGAACACAATTTTTTTGCAACTTCATCTAAGTAATCAGACCTTCAGCTTACCATCTAAAGTTACACCTAGGAATTTGACATTATTAGTCGGTGAGATATTAAAGTTATCTAGGATTTCTGTAATATATTCCGGAGTGCTTTTATCTATTCTAGAACCTAGTGCGAACTCTATTATACATTTCTTTTATCCACATTAAGTAGCATATTATTGTCTGAGAACCATTTTTTGATGCAAAGTATGGATTCCCTTATACTACTACAAACAATTTGCTTACTCCTGTTTTTAATAATTAGGCTAGTGTCATCAGCAAACATTGTTACGTCAACGTCCTTAAAACTACAGATATGTCATTTGTGTAAATTATGAATAGAAGAGGCTTTAATAGGGATCCTTGTTGAACCCCTACATTTATTTTATTCCTATTAGATTCTAACGCCATTTAACTCTGTCACTTGGTATCTATCTTTAAGGTATGGTTGAAAATTTTTATGTTCTTTTCCATTGACCCCGTAATGCAGTAGCTTTCCTATTAGTATCTCGTGAGAGACACAGTCAAGTGCTTTAGATAGGTCACAGAAAATACGTCTTCTGTTTACTCTCCAAGCCTAAAAATACATCTTCCATAAAATTTCTAAAACTATCATGGTTTCTCTAGTTCTCTAGTCTTCTAATTGCATGTTTAGTTGATTACACCTTATAAAATGCAAATTGTCTTTTGTTGAGGAGTTGGTGGTCAATTATAATAACCAGTCAACTCCTCTGTAATACATTTTTAAAGATCTTGCTGAAACTGGGTAAGACTGAGACAGGTCGATAGTTATTACAGTGAGCTGTCTTGCCTTTTTTATAAATAGGAACCACTTTAGCAATCTTCATTTCTTCGGCAAAATAGCCTAATACCAACATTAATAACGTTCATGAGTAGTGCAGCTATTTCTAATTCATTTTTTTTTATGATGAATGGTGAAATAAACCAAAAATCACTAGACTTTTAATGCTTCATTTCTCTAATTATTTTAACAACCCGTGAAATATTTGTGTGCTTTAATATAAAATAACTGCTCTGCTGAGGAATAAATTCATTAAGGTACAGTTGTGATTCTAAAGGGTCTTCCAATAGGCACGACCGAACTTTGACAGTTGGTAGCGGCCATCTTGTTGAAGCTACATCTGTCAAATTGGTTGTAATTTATTCATTCTGTTTTGCCAAATCATCATGGATAGCTATAGCATTCAACAACACGTGCAAATGATAAAATTGTTTTATCAAAATGAGTGTTCTGTTCGGGCAACGCACCGCGCGCTGCGCCCATTATACGTTCGCCATAATCGTCCTACCGAGAGGACTATTCGTCGTGTGATGGATAAATTTGAGTCCACTGGTTTGGTAAATGATCGACCAACACCCGTACGTCAACGAAACGCAAGGTCTGCCGAAAATATTGCCGCTGTCCGTGAGAGTGTGCAGGAGAATCCGAGGCAGTCGATTTCGCGTCGCTCACAAGAACTCGGCCTTTCACAGACCACAACTTGGCGAATTTTGCGTCGTGACTTGGGCCTGCACCCGTATAAAATTCAACTTACCCAGGAATTGAAGGTAAACGATCATAGACAACGACGTGTGTTCGCTGAACGGGCACTGGAGCTGATTTATGCGCAAAAGTCATGGAAAATTGGATATCTAGCATGCGCTCCACCCAGAGAAGCCGTGCCGGACATTTGAATGATGTCATATTCCACACATAATGGCATCACTACATCTTTCAAATAAATAAATAATATCGATAATATATCACACACACTTTGTTTTATTTAAATTTAAAGATAGGACACGCTTAATGAAATACCCTATATAAGTGAGCATTTGAGATTATGGGTCAAGTCAACGGTTACATTAACAAAATAGTTATTGAAAAAGTTAGAGATTTCATTATGATCATAAATAAATTCGTCATTATAAATTAAGATTTTATCACATTTTATATCACAGTTGTTTAGTTGTTTTTTTTACCAGTTTATTCCTTAATAATTTGCCAGGCACATTTGATTTTACTATATTTGGTTACTAGAGAGGTCTCAACACTCCATGAGCAGAGCATACAAGTTAAATAACCTTTTTCTAGAAATAAAAATGTCCTTTGTGGCCCAGTTTTGAACATTTTCATGTCTATTTTTAGATGTAACCTCAGTTACAGGGATTACTTCATCCATTTGTTGAACGAACGTTTGTAATAATATGATCAGATTCTTTTTCAAACTCTTAGGATTATGTTCAGTTACTTTTCTAATGCAACGTTTGGTTGGCTCTACATAGTCTACACTAATTGCAATGTCAGCTATCTGAGCGTAATGATCAGACTTAATAACTTGTAACACCCTGATACCTGAAACCATGTTGGAGTCAGTAAAAATGTTATCAATACATGATTTAACATGCTTTTGTTACTCTAGTGTAATCTGTATATTTAGTTTCAGCAAGAAACTGTCAACGATATCTGACAAAGCATGATTCTATTGCAGTCCAGTCAGAAAGTGAATTTTGTCACCATATAAAATTATAGTCTTAATATTATTTATTGTAATCCTGTCATACAGTGTTCAAGTTTTGTCATATATATATTTAAGTCAGTCAGTGACCTATAAACAACTAATATTATGGCAGTTTTCAATTCTATACAACAAGTCTCAAATGTTGTTCTATTGACGTTTTATTAATATCTTCTTTTTTCTTGAACTTCATTATTTGGCTTATGAGTATAAGACAACTACCACGTTCCATTACGGTACGACAGAACACAGATGCTTTCTTGTAGTTCTCTATGTTAAATACTGGGACATTACTCCACTTAAGAAATTTCTCAGTCATGCACATTACATCAATATTTTCTATATCTCAGAATAAGCTAAGATCTTTACCTTTGTTATATATACCTTCTACATTCTGGTAACACACTCTTATTTTGTGGGCCTCAACAATACCCGCTCGAGAAAATTTTGGTTTTTTCCCTTATTATTATTGCCTGTCTCATCAGCAAATATTTTCAGAAATTGAACTGACAACAATGAATTGTTATAAGAAACAATATTTAGCTACACGGTAGTACACTGGGAGGTCTTATCGTTAGATATAGATCTCTGCCAGAAAACCGTGTATAAACCATTTTTAGTAATTTTTAGTAAATTTCTCTTTTCCTCCTTTTGTATGTACACTTCTTACCCACCCATTCGTTTTAATATCTCCAATTCCCAAGGTTTGCTGGAAGAGAACTCTTTTTGGGGTTAAGCTCGCCTGTGTACATGTCATTATTGATTAAGTTTAGATTATGTTTTTTTTTTGTAGAATAAAGAATAAAGAATAAAGAATAAAGAATAAAGAATAAAGAATAAAGAATAAAGAATAAAGAATAAAGAATAAAGAATAAAGAATAAAGAATAAAGAATAAAGAATAAAGAATAAAGAATAAAGAATAAAGAATAAAGAATAAAGAATAAAGAATAAAGAATAAAGAATAAAGAATAAAGAATAAAGAATAAAGAATAAAGAATAAAGAATAAAGAATAAAGAATAAAGAATAAAGAATAAAGAATAAAGAATAATTTTTTATAACTAAGTTGTATTCTTCTTCTTATCGTACCACTGGTATTTTGAACCAGTGTGGAGAAAAGAGTAAAGTGCGCTTCAGAGCTCTTTGCGGGCACTTCGTATGTCTAAGAACTTAAGGTTCCAAATCCAAATAATAGATCCCTACTAATATTATGAATGTGAAAGTAACTCTGTCTGTCTGTTTGTTACGTTTTCACGCCTATACCGCTGAATCGATTCGATGAATTTTGATATAGATATGGGACTATGCAGAAGGACATAGGCTATTTTTTATGTAGGTACCATGCGTGAAAAGCCGCAGGAAGCAGCTAGTATATATATATATATATATATTTATATATATATATATATATATATAAATAAAGCTTAGAGTATATAGACCCGTATAGAAAGCATAGTTCCATGCTTAACGGTTTATATGATTAAAATGGTTCTTGGTAAATGTGTAATATTTACATATAAAATTTACTTATAAAAATTTACATATAATTTTAATATTACACATTTATTTATAAAAAGTACTTACACTATTTTTACAGGGGTCTCTAATGCAATAGTGTAAAGAAAAAAGAAGAATTAAAATCAATTAAAATAATCATAGCATTTAGACCTAGATAATATAAATAAACATGAACTTAAAAATTTAAAGGTACACATTAACATAAAATTTTTCAATTAATTACTTTGAATTACATAATGTCAAACATGTGTAAGTACGTCATTTACAAAAAACTATAAACATGGAAAACATAGAAGTTATAACTATAAGAAGTTTTTTCATAAAGACCTAAAGGTCTGTTCAATAAGGGTTCAATAAGTTGAACTAAAAGTATTTTCATGATTTTTATGCTCTCTTTTTATGAAAAGAAACAATAGAAACAAATTATACATCTCTAGGTTTCGACTAGAAACAGTTAATAAGTCCTCTAAGGACTTATTAACTTTATGGTGGCTTACTAATGAAGCTAGAGTAGCTAGACTAGTTTATTTCAGCTACTTTCATAGTGTTATGTCATATGGCATCATTCTCTGGGGGAAAGCAGCTAATATTAAAAAAAATTGTAATTCAAAAAAGGGCAATACCATTTATAAAATGAAACCACGAGAGTCTTTGAGAGAAATATTCAAAGAAATTAATATTCTCACAACAGCTTCACAAAATATTTATGAAAACTTGTTATACACCCATAAAAATAGATATGGGTTACATCAAAATAGTGACCTTCATAGAATCAATACTAGGAATAGAAACAAATGATACATCTCTATGTTTCGACTAGAAAAAGTAAATAAGTCGTTTATGGGGTAAACGGTACGCTTCTGTAAAAAGCTTCCTAAAAAAATGCAACTTACCAACCTATTAAGAAATTTAAAGCATATAATAAAGGGAAGTCTTTTAAAGAAAGCGTATTATAACATAAATGACTCATGTCGTTCTGCCCTCAGACAGTTAACCGACACATTTGAATTAGTCTCCTGTTACAGTTTTTCGTAGTTAAGGTAGTTATAAGATCGATCATGCAAAAAAGCGCTAAGACCAGGACGAGTTTCTTGCCGGTTCTTCTCGGGTTTGGGTTAGGAGGAATTGGCATCTAAATTCAACAAGTACGAGTATGTGAGACGTTTCAAAGTGATCCTTGTGTTGATTGAATAAAGTATGTTTTGACTTTGACTTTGATGTAGATATCATAGACTGGTCTAATCATATGAATAGAAATCATCATAGTAATATATCCTGCTCATTTACTTCGAGCTTCTATACTTTTCTCACTCTGTGCTAGGTGAAATAGCATGCATTTTAGTTGCGCCTATTGACGAGTTTGTATCACTGACTTGTGTATCCTTAACTGCAGGTTTTTTCATTTCAGTTGTTTTCTTTCACTGTTTGTGAACACGCTCATATAAAAAATGCACATGGAACCAAAAAAAAAATTTCGAAAAAGTTTTGATACAAGAAGCCCGCCTCCGCGCAATCTTAATATAAGTCATACTTACTAATATTATATAATGTGAATGTAAGTTTGTTTGTTACCCTTTCACGCAAAAACTACTTAACCGATCATCATGAAACTTTGTACACATATTCTTGGAGAAGTAAAATAGGATACTTATAATAAAAAAAAAAAAATTTTTACGAAACATATTTATATGCCAAAACAACGTTTGCCGGGTCAGCTAGTAAATAATTAAAAAACCATCTTGCCACAAAATAAGCATATTATGGTGACAAGATGACAGATAGAATACTAATATATTTTTAAATACATTATCTAATACCTTTAAACGAGCAATTCTTGTATGTATCTAATGTACTATTATATAATCCGAATCTCGGAATCGGTTATGAATAAAACGATCTAGCTAGGTTTCATTTTTGGAAAACGTCGTTATTTCCGTGTTTTCAGGCAACAAAAGAAATACAGTGCAAAGCTCGGTCATCCTGGTACTGAAACTTTGTAATATCCAGACAGAAAAGTTACCTTTATAATGTTAATTTGTACTTTTTAATAATAATAATAATAATACCGGATATTTCACACTACATCATCTGGTCCCAAAGTAAGCAGAGTTTGTGTTATGGGTACCACATGACTGATATACTACTTATATACTTTTTTTTGTAAATACATACATATTATACTTAGAAATACCCAGACCAGAGACAAATACTTGCAGACCATTTAAACATTTGTTCCGCGGCTGGAATCAAACCCGCAACCTTCTGCGTCTCAGGCAGACCTTAGCTCACTGCGCCACAGAGGTCTATAATATAGCTTGCTGAACTGATACCCGTTAGGGTATAAAAGTACTTGAATGGCGACCAAGGATAGGAATATGAAGCGAAGGACGATCCCCCCATTTGACGACATTGTAAAGATCGCAGGAAGTCGGTGGATGGAGAGGGCTCAACATCGTTTTTCCTTGAAATCTATTGAGGAGGCCTATGTTCAGCGGTGGACTTCTTAATGGCTGTTATGATGAAGACGATGATGATATATCTCTCGACAACAAACAAACTTTATCTCGTTTGAAAAAGGTATGAATTGCTGTGCACTCGAAAACGGGCAACAAAATGGATGCTCTTACTAGATAAGGGCCATATTTCATGAAAAATTGCCACAGGTGACAAGATTAGCTACCTTTTGCCTGAGTGGTTGATAAAGTTTATTTTTATATTTTCATTTACGTTTTCCACGTAAGTAACTAAAATATGTTTCCTTACGTTTATTTCTTAGGTTTATTTCTTAACCTACTTTTTATTCATAATCTTTCTATCCTTTGATCTGCTGTTATGGATATCTGGATATAATCAATTTCTGTTATTGACCGATTGAGCGCGAAGCGCGAACGAGACACCGTTTCAGCTTAGGCAAAAATACTTTCGTATGTCTGTCCGAACGGCGTCCGGTCAGCGTCTGTCCGGATGTTCTCTTACAGGTCGCATTTCTCAACCGATTCTCGTGAAATTTTGTAAGCAGGTTTTTATAACTATATAGAATTTTTTGTTGATTCAGTTTTTGGAAATTTTTCAAAATAGCGGAGATATGGGGTTGAAATCGTAAAAAAAAAGTTATGTTTCAGTGATGTCGAAAAATGCTAGAGAGGTCTACAGTTCACAGTGCGACTGATTTGGTATTACGTATAGGCATTGCTTAAACATTATTTTTGATTGCAACTAGAACCAGCTTTGACAATATTACGTACGTTCGGTTCTATTCATACGACAGTGTGTCTTACAAACAACGTTGACCTTCCGTAATACCAATTCATCAATAGTAACTCTGGGCTCGTGGGGAACAGGAGCCCACCGCGTTTTCAAAATTATTTTACGGCGTCTGGTAGATACATTGCGTGATCCAAGAGCTGGCTCCTATCCGGCAAACCGTATTAGCATTGCCATTCAACGTGGTAATGCCGCCAGTGTCTTGGGAACGCTGCCCTCTGGCAGTGATCTGGATTAGTTGAGCTATCTATAGATCGTTTTAAACGGTCCTTAGATAGCTCAACTGTTTCACGTGTATTTAATATTAATGTATATTATTTTGTAAATATCTGTAATTATTTCTGTAAATAAATTTCTGTAACTAATCAATAGTAACTGAAATCAACATTAAACATTTAACATGTTTTTTTTTGTTAATATGTTAGTAATACACCTTTACAAGGTTTTCTTTCATTATCAGTAAAACCCCTTAAAAGATTTCATGATAAAAACCTTTATTTGTAATTTAGTTAAGAGTTATTTATACTTAGGATTGTTTACGAAAAGATAAATTAACAGTTAAGGCCCAGGTGCAAAGAGCCTCTTATTGAGTTACGTTTGATAATAATCTATTTGCTTTACTTTCTGCCTGCGTCTTTTCTCGCGTTATACCAGTGACAAAACCTGTCTCTTTATAACCCGGGATTTGAACCCAAGACCTTAGTTTCGTCTGTCAAAGTCAGTACTAAAGTGGTAGTGAGCACTGATAGTCTTGTGGCTCCAACTTCCGTAGGCTCAAACCCATTGACGAACGTCTCGATGTGTCCACCGAATCCGAGTCTACAGAGTTTAGAAGTTAGAGGTTGGTTCCTCCATTCCATGGAGTGTTTTGGATCCCTAACAGGATTACTTCTATACTCCGGTATCTAGAGGTGATGGTTATGCAATGCACCAATGGATATTTCTGTTCCATAAAACTTATATGTAAACGGAAAAAATTAAAACATCACGTCGTGAAACATGAAAAAATCCAAGACACGTATCAAGAGCATGAAGGAAATGAAGAGCATGAAGCTATCGAGGCTTATTTAACTACTTTAGAAGAAGAAGAAGAAGAAGAAAAACCATAAGACCTTTACTTGCATTCTCTTTAAATAAATAAATAAATAATAATTGGTGGACAATGCACACAACACCATCTAGCCCTAAGCAAAGCATAACTTGTATAATGGTGACCAGTATGGCGATTATGGAACTTTTGACACAACCAATGTCTATCAGTTTCGATTAGCAATCGGCATAATTTCAATCATTAGTTTGATTGTAATTAGAAACAGTTTTGACAAGATGGATTACTATTGCGTACGTTCGGTTTTCTATGCATATGACTGCATGTACGACAATCAACATCAACCTTTCGTAATACCAATTCATCAATAGTAATTGAAACCGATTAGTATTAAAGTTTTGATAGTATCAGCATTCCATAATCGCCACACTGATCACTGATAGCGTGCTTAGATATTCTTCAATACATACTTATGATACTTTATAACACACAGACACAAAACAAACACCAAAGTTCATCACATAAATGTTTATCCTGGGAGGGAATCGAACCCTCAACATACAGCGCAGAAGGCAGAGCTATCACCAACTAAGCCGTCAGGTCAGTCAGTATAAAACCCGTATATCGGATTACAGCATCCGCCTCCGCACTCGGCAATGACACCCTATTCATCAATCACCTCTAGATACCGGAGTATAGAAGTAATCCGGTTAGGGATCCAAAACACTCCATGGAATGGAGGAACCAACCTCTAACCTCTAAGCTCTGTAGACTCGGATTCGGTGGACACATCGAGACGTTCGTCAACTCGCACTGAAAACGCACCGTACCGTACCACGTGGCACGAGTTGACGAATTACAATAATATTATTATTTTCGTTGTTCAACTTGTACCATTTTTTTAAGTGCTATTTTGCCTAAATTACCTAATTAGATGGATATTTTACCTAATTGGCATCAGTATAGACAAACATAGATTGTTTTTTTTTATTTCTTATTATGTATATGTATGCTCTGTTAAATATTTTTGAATAATGATATCATGATGAAAAAAAGGTGCACGTGGCTGAGATGCGAATGCTGAGTTGGATGTGTGAAGTGTCGCGAATGGACAGAGTAAGGAATGAGTACATAAGAGGAAGTGTGAAAGTGGCGCCAGTGAATGAAAAGATGAGGAGCAATAGGCTAGCATGGTATGGGCATGTAATGAGAACAGAAGAATGGCATGTAACTAGGAGAGTGCTTGGTATGAATGTTGATGGATTTACGAGTAGAGGTAGGCCAAAGAAAAGATGGATGGATTGTGTAAAGGATGATTATGAGTAAATAAGGAGTGAGTGTTGGAATTACGGCTGATAGAAGAGAATGGAAGAAGAACACATGTTGTGCTGACCCCACATAATGTGGGAAAAGGGCAGGAAGATGATGGTATCACCTATTTGACATTATTTTTATTAAATGAATAAACAGTTCATGAATAATCTCTGTGGTACGAGATTTTTGGTGCGAGTTGACGAACGACTCAGATACCTCATCAGGATCTTAGATTACTTAGTATTTTGAGGATATCTAATGGGGATAGACACAGGCATGTCCAAAGATATTGCACGCTGTGTACAGCAGTTAGCATGCCTTACGTGACAGGTTGCAAACCCATCGCCCTTCTAAGAATACTAACCGATGACACACCTACCAATTTTAGGTCCCAGAAATGCCAATTTCAAAGCAATGTTTTCTTTCAACGTTTGAGAGCACTGACAATGCGTACATACATCTAACGAAAGGAATGCGTATACACATTTAAGCAGAGTTATTATGTAAATCTAGTAGTAGCGACAGAAATAAAAACAGGAATGTGTTCGAAATCAGTCACAAGTCGTGAAAAAACTTATTACGGATGCCAGCTGCTAACCATTACCTGTATTACTCGTAATATTACTCGTCTGTCGTTCACCCACGCAAAAAAAATCTCTAATAGCAAAGATTCCGTTCGCTTATAGTAAAATAATAGCTTACTAAAACTGTTTTGACAAAGGTAGGTTGACAGCAGTGATTAGCTATTGCGAGCTACTTAATCATCATAGCGATTACGGAATTGTTAATACAATCGATGTCAACCTGTTGCGATTATTGAAAAATTACCATAACGTTAAGTATACTATGTAACCACCTATTTGTGAGAGAAATATAAACAAAATATTGTTATTATTATTATAAAACATCAATAATCAATAAATATCAACCTTCCGTAATACCAATTCATCAATAGTGAATGAAAGCTGTTAGTTTCAATGTTTTGATAGTATCAGAATTACATAATCGCCCAGGGGCAGCTTCGATCCCACGACTTTATGATCGGAAAGGTGCTACCACTACACCACTAGTGCTCCAAGCTAGACCAGTGACATTCCTCCGAGTTTAAAGTTAGTGTAGAGATATGTTGAATCTGTGAAGACATGGATCAGCAAAGGTTGTCTGGAAGAAATCACTTCCTTAGCGATAAGACCGCCCATTGTATATAATTTTTCTGAAATGAATTTAGTTATAAAATTGTTATATTTAGTTTTAAGTACAATAAAGAATTTTCATTCATTCATTCATTCATTCATCACCAACCATTGTTACATTACATACATTACAAATGAACAACCATTTGTTACATATCAAAATACGAAGCAACTTGTTGCTTAGTTTTATTTAATCCGGCTTACCCTCAGGAAGGAATACAATAAGCCGAGGTCTAGGAATAACTTATAATAAGTTTGTATTTACAAACACATTAAATTATATAAGTAGTATATCAGTCTTGTGGTTCACCTAGCACAAGCTGGGCTTACCTGGAGGCTGGATGATGCTGTGTGAAATGTCTGGAATTACTTAGCTAATAACATAGGTAGGTAATGTTAGTATAGTAAATAAATCATTTACATTGAATTGACAAAGTTGCTTTTCAATATTGGTAAAAAAAACTAGGGAATGACTAAAAATAATGTATCTTGTAGAGTTTTATACATGTTCCTTCATGAGTCTAGTTGTTGGTTTGTCCACTCCACTCCAAATTTTTACAATTTTTTATGTAGTTACTCTACATATTTACTCTACATATACTCTAAGAGCAAGAAAATATGTCATTGAACGAAATCGTAAGTTTTTATTTGGGTAGATAATCTTGTTATAATAGTATTCCATAGACCTAGGATATATAGGATACTATGTGCTGCCCGCCGCTTTGCGCGCGTGGTGCCTAAAAAGTAGCCTATGTCCTTCTCCAAGGTCCCATAGAGATAGCTCTATACCAAAATTCATCAAAATCGGTTAAGCGGTTTAAGCGTGAAAACGTGACAGACATAAAGAGTTACTTTCACATTTATAATATTAGTTGGGTTATCCTAGGTCTGTGTTGTATTCATAATATTAGGTTGGGGAAAGTCTTTTCGCATTATGGTATGTATGAACTTGTAATAAAATCTCTTTGGCTATACTATTTGTACCTGTCTGGTTTTGGTATCTTTAAAGTTTAAATTTTAAAGAACATAAGTACAAATTCAAATTAGGAAAATGTGTGATATTTATTTGTATTTCGTACTGTCAAGATGAGCGAATCTAATGAGAAGAAATTCGATACACTTTAAAATTTTACTACAAAACAAGTAAAAATGCAACGCAAGCCTCGAAAAAAAATTGCGATGTTTATGGACCTAGTGCAGTGTCTGTGAGAGTAGCACAAATTTGGTTTAAGCGTTTTCAATCCGGAAATTTTAATGTCAAAGATGCACGTCGCTCTGGTCGCCCTATTACGGATAAAATGGATGCCATTTTTGAAAATGTGGAGCAAGATTGGTATATCAGTAGTTACGACGTAGCTGAAGAACTGGGAATTGACCACAAAACAGTTTTGGCGCATTTGAAAAAAACTGGGCACACATAAAAGCTCGATATTTCGGTACCTCACGAGCTCACTGAAATAAACCTAATGAACCGTGTACTTATTTGTGATTCTTTATTACGACGTAATGAAACTGAACCATAGTTGAAGAAGCTGATAACTGGTGATGAAAAGTGGATCACGTACGACAAGAACGTGCGAAAAAGGTCGTGGTCAAAGGCCGGTCAGGCTTCACAGACAGTGGCAAAACCCGTATTGGAAGGGCATTATTCATTATGAGCTGTTACCAGGCAGGACCATCGATTCTGAACTCTACTACGAACAACTGATGAGATTAAAGCACGAAGTTGAGAGAAAGCGGCCGGAATTAATCAACTGGTTTTTCATCATGATAACGCTAGACCTCACAAATCTTTAGCCACTCAGTAAAAATTAAGAGAGTTTGGCTGGGAAGTGTTAATGCATCCGCCTTATAGTCATGACCTTGCACCTTCAGATTTCCACCTGTTTCGGTCTCTTCAGAATTTTTTAGGCAGTGTCAGGTTAACATCACGAGAGGACTGCCAAAACCACTTGTCGCGGTATTTTGATCACAAGTCTCAAAATTTCTATAGCAATGGGATCATGTTTCTACCTACAAGATGGCAAGAAGTTATCGAACAAAATGGTACCTACATACTTTAGTTAAATGTAAATAAACTATATTAAAAAAATGTTTTGATTTTTTTAAACAAATGCGAAGAAACTTTTTCCCCAACCTATTATTAAATTATTTAAAACATTAACAAATTTGAAATGCCTATGTCTCTGTCTATTTTTCTAGTTGTCACATATTCTTAGCTGAACGTCTAAGTTGATCTTGATGATGTTTAGTAAGAAGAGAAGAATTTTAGGGAAGGTTGTAGTCTAGATTTTATGTAGGCACGCTCGTAGAGCCAGCCGCTATTGACAATATAAAATCTTGTAAAATTTGTAATAAATATTTTATAATTTTATTATGACTTAAGCCCGTTATGAATGAGAAAAAGGAAAAAAAAACAGTTTTCCAAATTTTGTGACATAAAAACATGGGTAAAACTTTCTGATTCCTGCGTTTATTCAGAGAGGTCGTTAACTCCCTTCAAGAGATTGTTTGAAAAGAATTTTCGTCAGCCGACTTTAGCCAGCGAAAATATGATGTTTTCTCGTTATATTCGATAAAAGCCTTTTGTGGTAACCGCTGAGAAAATTCTAATGCCTGCTTGATGAAAAGTGAACCTTATTTGTTTTTAAAAGTGGATTCTGATGTTTTGATTCTTAGGGTTTCGTTTCAATAAAACTAAACAGGAACCCATTAATAAGAACACTGATTTCATCTGTACGTTCTTACGATTGTGTGCGCGCACACTCTCTAAAGAAAAAACAACGGTTTTTTGGCTATTCAGCATCGATTTATAATAATAATAGTATAATAATGGCGGACATTTCACATTGCATCATCTGGCCCCAAAGTAAGCAAAGCTTGTGTTATGGATTACCAGATGACTGATATACTTCTTAAATACATTTTTTTTGAAATACATACATATTATACATAGTATACATAGAAACACCCAGACCCGAGACAAATACTTGCAGATCATACAAACATTATCATACATTTGTTCCGCGGCGAGGATCGTACCCGCGAGGTCGTCGAATATTCCAGGTTTGTATTCCAGTACATGACTATAAATCAAGTTCGAGCTTAGATTTAGTTGACGACTTCATAACAAGAGTCTAAATGAAATCATAGTAATTTATTGCGTAATATGGGCTTGTAACAGTTGTTTGGTGATACATTTTAGAACAGCCATAATCAGCGTAGTCTGCATGCAATATTTCATTACATGGTATAAAATAAAGTCGCCTCCCGCTGTCTGTCTGTCCCGATTTATGCTTAGATCTTTAAAACTATGCAACGGATTTTTATTGCGGTTTTTTTTAATAGTTTTTTTTAATAGTAATTCAAGAGGAAGGTTTATAAGTATAAAACATGCATAATATAGTACAGAAACACTGATAATTTAAGAGGTTTCTAATGTGGTCTCGTAAATAAACACTTTTTTTGCGCTTACATTGCAAACACTGGCTGAACCCTAAGAGATAGAACAAAATAATGTACTACAGTATTGTACACCTTAAAAAGGTCTACACAAAAGTCCGCAATAGTATATGTCTATCACTTAGTCTATGTTATTATCTTAGATAACGTTGTATATAAAGACATTCTGTAGTATATTTAGTATTAGCATTGCACCCGTGCGAAGCCGGGGCGGGTCGCTAGTTTATTACACATTATACATTATATTCAAATTAATTAGGTAATTACAAACATGCTTTCAATTTAATTTAATTAATGTAACTAAATGTTCTAAAATAATCATGTTAAATGTCAATATTTTTATGATTTAAATAATCATAAGTTAGAATAATAAGTCTGTCTTGGTGTGTGCCAGATTTCAGCCCCAAGCAGTAGACAGCAAGTTTCGGTGAGTTTATGTTTGGAGGGAACGAAGCAAGTGAATTTACTAGGCAAATAGACATAAATCAAGGAACAGAATGTCTTATGTCTCTTACTCGCGTATGCGATCTCTGGTATTCCAAGCGTAGGTTATGGTATTTACTAAGCTTCTGCAGGGCTAACATGGCAAAAGCGACAAACATTTTTTCGACTGTTTTGTGGAAAAACTGACATAATAGCCTTTTTTATTAGGTGTTTTTGACTTTTCTCTGTAGAGATATCCTCTGTCTGCCATGTTAGTCTGGGTTGTATAAAACACTAGCTTCTACCCGGGGCTTCTCACGCATAGTACATACATAAAAGTAGCCTATGTCCGTTCCGAAGATACAATCTATATATCCATACCAAATTTGATTGATGCAAAAAAAAGTTCTCCGATCGCTACCGAACTTCACAGTGATACAACTTTTCTATAGCTCATGCTGATGCCGCCATGACTTAGTGACTAAGAATTCACTTATCGATAGTCTGAGGAGTTTGTTTTCGTGCTATACCGTCCTTGTACCGTTGTTACATGGGCCCTAATTGGGTCGGGCCACAAGGCGCCACAAGTAAATTTAAATTCGGCCCTTGGCCTATAACATTACAGTAAACGACCGGAGACATTACGAGACGAAAAGTAAATTATATCTCAGATGACAATTTCGACCTCATTAGTATTATGGAGGTTTTGTATCTGTGTTGAATATAAAGTGTGCCAGGACCGCGACGCGACGGCGCGACCGATCTATAGGGAAATGGTAATACACTGACTATAACCTTTAACAACAACAATATCACGTTTATAGTGAACATTACTGATATTTGACCGAACGAAGCGAGTGTCTGCGTTTCAGCTTAGGCAAAAATGCTTTCGCATGTCTGTCCGGCCGGCGTCCGCCCGGATATTCTCCTCTACATGTCGCATTTCTCAACTAACTCTCGTGAAATTTTGTGAGCAGGTTCTATATACATTTTTTTTGTCGATTGATTTTGAAATCTTCAAAATAGCAGATATATGGGGATTGAAAACGTAAAGTCATTTCAAAAAATGTTCGCGATGTATATTCAGTATTTTTCATCATTTTCATAAAATAATCAATAGATAATCAGTACATATTAAAAAACAAAATTCTATTGCCACGTCTGTGTATTTATCTGAACGTGATAAACTCAAAAACTGTGAAATGGATTTTTATACGCTTTTCACCATTGGATGTGATTCATGATGATTCAACGGAAGAACCGGTGAAGAACCACAATAGCGCAGTTTAAACTGCACGGATTAATTTGTTATAAAGTATCTACTTGTTAGTTATAAATAAATAATAAATAAATAATGCCGGACATTTAACACAGCGTCTATCCCCAAAGTAAGCAGAGCTTGTATTATGGGTACCACATGACTGATTTACTTATTATTATCTTTTTTTTAGTATATACATACATATTATACATAGAATGCCCAGACCCGAGAGAAATACTTGCAGAGAATACAAACATTAATCCCTCAGCGAGAAACGAACCTGCAACTTTCTGCGTCTCAAGCAGGCCTTCGCCCGCTGCGCCACAGAGGGTATTCCTACCTGTACAACTGTTGCACGCGTGAAATCTTACTTGGTTTATACCTAATACAATACATATCATACTTTATAACACCCAAACAGATAAAACATCTATGTTTGAACTATGAACCCACCACCGATGGTATAGAAGGCAGAGTTTCTACAACATTTGTTGTGAGGTCAGTCATTCTACTCGTACCTACCTAGATAGGTAAAAACCTACTTTTAAACTAACTAGGTAAGAATAACATAGGTGCGAATATGTAATGGTTTAAGCTGTGGGTAGATAGATACTGAATAGTTACATTTATTAAGAGCAATAGTAATAAAATATTAAGCAACCAAAAGTCAAAGCCTTGAACCGTTTAATAATTTATTTGACTTTATGTATTTTATTTATTCTACTTTACCTGTTTATAAATAGAATAGAATAGAATAATTATTTATTTGGTACACATACACACACGGACATTGAAAATACAATAGAAACAGGCAGTTAGGAAAGTATATAAGAACAATGAGGTAAGAAGGTAAGTAAAAAACAAAACGAAAAAAAAACAACAGAAAATAAAAGAAAACACAGAGTACGAAAATTCAATAAAATAATAAGGTACAATTGTACACCATTAGTAGGTACCTATACTAACTGTGGTTCGAAAACATTTAGTCCTTACCCTGTGTGTGGTATGTCCAAACGGGTCCAGTCTCAGCGTTGATGCTTCTCTCCTAAAAAAGTAGCGCTGGTTTTCAGACTAGACCTTAACCAGCGTGACTTCACGGGCGCGATACATAACGTAAATAATTAATACAGATACATATAAAATAAATAATAAAAATAAATAATAAATAAATAATATTAGGTTAAAAAGTATATGATAGAGATTGAATTTGTATTCATCGAGATTAGTGTAAAGGTATGTAATAAAATTATTATTGTTTAACTAATCCCTATTATTTCTTACTAGCAACACAGAGCACTGAGCAAGCAAAGCAAATAGCATTTTTTTTTAAATTGATTGAGATTGAGATCGATCGATTAACTTGAGTTGAATGAACTTATGTAGAATAAAAAAAGTAAGGTTATTTTATTGCAAAATAAAAACAAATAGTGGCGAAACGTGGCACCATGTGGCATTACGTGGGTACGTGACGTGGCATAGCTTGTGAGATTACCCAGTACCTACTTGTGAGATTACAGTACAAAAACATAAATACACACATAAATAAATCAATACATAGATAATATTACAGATATTTCTGTATTTATCTATTAAATATTTCTACCTATAAAAGAGCTTAACCTGACTGACTGATTCATCATCGCCGAGCCGAAACCGCTGCAGCTAGAAAGCTGAAATTTAGAAGGTAGCTTCCTTTTATAGCAAAACACTAAGGCGGGATTTTTTGAAATTCAATTTCAAAATGGATGAAAACTACTGTATGAAACTTTTTAACGCATGGAGCGATTTGATTGAAACTTGATATGTATAAATAAAATGCAAAATAAATGGACACGTGTTTCAGGATTTTTCAAAATAACCCTAACAAGGGGTTAAATGAGGTGTCAAAGTTTGTATGGGAACTTTTTAACGGGTGTTGTGGTTTTTTAGAAACTTGGTTCGCATACTTAAAATGCAAAATAAAGAGACACGTGTTTCAGAATTTTTCAAAATAACTCTTATAAAGAAGTAAAATGGGGTGTGAATGTTTATGTGTTTTGTATGTTTCTGAACATTTTAAAGGGTGGTTGGTGGGTGTGATTGGTTTGAAACGTATCAATAGAATTTGGCAAGGAAATAAACTACACCCTGGGGAAGGATGTAAGCTACAATTCCTTTCAAAAAAATGCGAACGAAGTCGCGAGCAACAGCTAGTCTATACATATTGTTTTGTACCTACATATAAAATGATAATTACATAGTGTAGTATAATTTTCTTCTTTTTATCACAAACAAAAACACATACACTCACACACACACACACACATTCACACATACACACACACACACATACACACATTCACATAATTACATACAAGCATCACACACACACCATGATTAACGTCGTTTTTTAGGTTACTTAAAATGTAAATCCATTATTGGCTGTCGGTTGTATACCTAAAATTTGTGTATCATATTTTAAGAGCTGTGGATTTTGTACAATAAATAAATAAATAAATAAATAAATATAAACTCGTAGCATTTGATCTTTTACAAATGTCTGTCATCAGTAATTACTTATCATCTTTGTATATATAAATCTTCTGTGCGTTTGTTTGTAATTAAACTCCTCCTAAACAGCTGGACCGATTTTGATAAATTTTTTTTGTGTTTCAAGTGGATTCGAAAATGGTTTAGTTATAAATTTTTTTTAAAACGCGTGGACGAAGTCGCGAATGGGACAACTAGTATGATCTAATAATTATTCATTAGTCAATGTTATAATTTCTCTTTAGATAAAGAGTTGTTTAAATTTGTTGCCATCTCTTTTCTTTGACATTAGAATGACAAGAACAAAACATACTTAAATGCCACGTTAGCAAAATATGTTATTATAGGATAGACGGTTATACTAGTAGCTTGCTAATTTGGTGTTAGGCACATTTATAAAGTTTGGGGGAAATCATCAGACTTAAATCTTTCTTAGAAAAAGGTTTTTCCTCAAAAAACTTTCCACGACTTGAAACAGAGTTCAACTTCGCTCCGAGGAAATAATCTATAGATAAAAATACAAGTACTTGCCAAAAAAGTTTTATTAAAGAAACTCTTCCAAAATTCTTGTCAAGTTTGAGAGCATCTTAGCAAATCGACTTTTAGAAGGAAAAATCTGCCTCAGCCACACCTAAAAATAATATCCCCGTACACCCCATAAATCCGGCAAAACTTGTAATCCTTGAAACGTCAATAAAGTAAGTGGGTAATTTTAACCCTTCTCAGTCGTTGCGGTCAGATCGACCGTGAAACATTAGTCATTCAGACGCGACTGCTCGTGACGAAATACGGTTTGGAATTAATTGTTCCAGTCTGCTCTACTAGTGCGAGATTAATTTTTTAACCGATTTTATCAAAAAAGAGAAGGTTCTCCATTCGTCAGAATCTTTTTTTTTATGTATGTTCACCGATTACTCAAAAACGGCTGAACCCATTTGGAAAAATCTTTTTTTGTTTGAAAGGGTATACTTCACAGGTGGTCCCATATCAGCTTTATCAAAACCGGTTGAGCTAATATATGAACGAAAATCTAAAAATTGTATACATCAATGATGTTTTCATGTACTTGATACCTCGCTGTCTCATTGGAGCGGTGCGTTTATTTGGCCTACCCATATTATATATAAACAAAATACTTTCCACTAAAAATGTATTATAGGCTCAAATTTCATTCAATGAAGTCGGTTTCTTTTTAGTTTTTAAATAGTAATCGTATTAGATATAGAAGACATTTATGTTTGATTTCTATAAATTAATTCATCCGTTGTTTGTATGCTTTGGTTGATTTCTTTATAAACCTCTTATTTATAGGAAAATTACAAACGGGTTCTACTAAAGTATATCTGTATATAACTGTCTATGAAAGCATATTATAAAATATCAGTCTACGTCGATACGCTGTCGTGATAGGTTGTGCGTTCTAACCGACTTATTAAAGTAACTTTTTTACCAATCCTACCCACAATGGTTTTAAAAAAATGTGTCAAATGTAAGAAGAATATTACAAAGAAAGTGCCTGGATTGGAATGTAGTAGATGCGATAAAGTGATCCATGCTGACCCTGCGTGTTCTAAGCTATCAAACAAGCAGCTAAATACAATCCGTAATTCTACTGGCATCGAATGGAGCTGTGAAGAATGCCTTAAAAATGTTTCTCGTAGGTCTTCGTATTTAATCCCAGATGATGACGGTGAAGATGAAGATTCTGACCCGGGTACTGCTGGCAACCCTCAAACCCTTGATACACGAAAACTAGTGCAAGATATCAGCCGTGAACTAAAAAAAACATTCAGGGAGGAGATAGGCAACCTCGAGGCTTCTCTTGAGTTTCTAAGCGATCAGATCACTACCATGGAACAATCCATTAAAAAACAGGATTTCACAATAAAAACTCTCGAGAACAAAAATCAAGACCTACAAAACAAAAATAAACATCTGGAACTCAGGATGTCAGCGCTCGAGCAAGGAATGAATAATCTTGAGCAGAAAACCCTATCTACCACCCTAGAAATAGCTGGTCTACCTACAATCCTGCCTTCAGATGTATCCACGATGCTTGAAACGGTGGCCTCCAAGCTGAACATGAATAAAAGCGATATAGTGCATTCTCAAAGCCTACCTGGGAAATCGTTAAAGCCGGGAGTTTTATTGGTGGAGATGAAGACTGAAGGAGCTCGCCGTCAATGGATTGATGCTGGCAAAGAGAAATGCCTTACAGTGAGACTTTTGATGCCGGACGTCCCCAATGAGAAAGCAGACGGTCGCGTTTTCGTCAGAGAAGCCCTAACCAAGAATTTAAAAACACTACTGTATACTGCTAAAAATCAACTCAGAAGTTCATTTCGGTTTATCTGGTGTAAAGATGGGAAAGTATGTGTAAGAAAAACTAGCGATAGTAAGATACATTACATTCTTTCTCTGCAAGACATCAGCCAAATTGAAAAGCAATCAAAGTGTGTTGGTATATCATCCTCCACCCCTTCATAAACAAGTAGGTACCCATAAGTAGGTATAATATATAGTATTATTCCTGTGCCTGTAGGTTTTTTGTGACTACTATGGATGTTCAAATAAATGAACTGTTTCACTGTACTTCTACTAATGAATTCTTTCAACAATTAGCACCAAAAAGCAAACTAAATTTTTCGTGTATCCATATAAACATCAGATCACACGTAAAAAATTTCACTAAGCTTCTACTGTTATTACATAACTGTAATTCACCCATAGATGTGATTGTAACCACCGAGGTAGGTATTTCAAATAGCATTGTTAATTTATTTAATATACCAGGCTATAACATGTATTCAAAACTACGTCAAAACAGGAAGGGTGGCGGTATCATTATTTATGTCAAAAGTCATTTAAAGTTTACCTTATCTCATCAAAAAACCATAACGTTTGAAAGCCTTACTGGCACTTTAAAACTAGCCTCCAATCATGACGTGGTTCTGTGTGCTATTTATAGACCTCCTTCAACGAACAAAAAACTATTTGTGAAAGAGCTAGATAACTACATTTCTCAGTTTGAACAAAAACAAAACTTTCTGATGATTGGGGATACTAACATTGATTTAAAATCAATCTCATCATACAAAGACAATTATCTTGAAACACTTAGCGAGCACGGATTAATGTGTGGGATATCTGACTTTACCAGAATAGAACCAAAACTAAATAATATAACAAACAAATACACTATCACGAAATCTTGCATTGACCACATTTTTGCACGATTCCCTTCATTACATCCGTGCTCGGCAGTGCTAGATGTCATACTAGCCGATCACCGAGCTATTATTATTGTATGCATTGACGATGCAACGCCCATGCGTATACAGGGTGTCACTCAACAACTAATTAATTATGATACACTAGATAAAGAACTTAAAAGTGTTAATTGGTTATATACAAATGATATGCACTCTCCTAACGATATTTCTAACTTTATTCGAAATTCATTTCAGAACGCAAACAAGGTTGCAACTTACAGAAAAACATTTAAGAACTTTAAAAGCAAAGGCAATATCTATAAGGTTCCCTGGATCGACGGTAATGTCACTCGACTATGTGAAAAACGTAATAAATTATACAGATCTTGGAAAAATAGATGCAATGATCATAAATTAAGATTAGAATTTAATAAAACTCGCAATAAATTACATAAAATATTAGAAACTAAACGTAATCTTTATTACGTCAATCAAATTAACAGTAATTTTAATAATACCAAAAAAATTTATCAAATCGTTAACCAAATGCTTGGTCGGGTGACACTATCAATTGATGCCGCGATACTAAAAGCCTTTGATGCCCAAGGCCTAACGACAAAAACTATCGCTGACAACTTTGCACTTGGGTTTGATAAAGCAGTCAAGGACATACTTCCTAACTGTAGTTTAAAATTAGTCGACCCTAAAAGCTATTCTAAGCCAATTAATTCCAGCATTTTATTTCAAAAAGCATCAGGGGATAAAATAACTAAAATAATAAATAAATTAAGTTCTAATAAAGCTCCGGGTCAAGATAACATTAAAATATCAGATATTAAAATAATTGGAGATGACATAGCAATAGCTATAGCAAATTTAATCAACTGCAGTGTAGCTTCTGGGATATACCCTGATGAGCTGAAACTTGGTTGCATCAGGCCAGTGTTTAAGAAAGGCAAACGTAATGATTACTCTAATTATAGACCAATTACGTTATTATCATCTATCGATAAGATTGTGGAGAAATATGTTTGCGAACAAATACACAAGTTTTATAAGAAACACAATGTTATTTATGAAAATCAATTTGGGTTCCAATCCGGAAAAGGTACAAATGACCTATTATTAAGATTTACTGATGAAGTTAATGAGCAGTTAAATGATAGGAAGCAAGTGCTAGCCTTGTTTATTGATTTTTCACGTGCGTTTGACACTCTGGAGCATAAACAATTGGTTAATAAATTGGATAGTTGTGGAGTACGAGGTCCCTTACTCAAATGGTGTGAAAACTATTTAATTAACCGAAAATCTTCAGTTAAAATAGATAACATTTACAGTGAATCTATCACAGCAACTGAGGGTACAGCCCAAGGTTCTGTGTTAGGCCCCCTTCATTACCTGTCGTATGTTAATGAAATGAGCAACTATATTAACTCCTGCAGTTGTTATCAGTTCGCCGATGATACATGCATTGTAGCAGCTGATAAAGACCCACTAAAGGCTTGTGCTCGTTTGCAACACGATTTTAACAATTTATCAAGATGGTGTCATGATGCAGGCTTAGTGATTAATCTAGCTAAAACTAAACTCTTACTCATTAAATCCCCCTTTATTAAATTTTCTCCCCAAATCAATATAATTGCTCATAATCATAACTGTTTTCATGGTCTTAATAATAGTAAATGTGATTGCCCCTTTATAGAAACTGTAAATAATATGAAATATCTTGGATTAACTATAGACCATAAATTCAATTGGTCAAATCACATTGATCATGTATCCAGTAAATTAAGACAGTTCTTAGCAAATATTATATTACTTAAAAATCGTATCCCTTTCAAGGTCAAGTTAATGTTATACAACTCTTTGGCTGAATCCTATATTCAATATGGTATTAGCAGCTACGGTCGTACATATAATACATATCTAAATCAAATTTACAAACTCCAATTAAAAATATTAAAAAACATTGTCTCAAATAAAATCAAAATACAATTCTACGGAAATGACCTTGGTCTTTTTAGGCATTGCAAAACCTTACCTGTTCACACTCTAGTTAAATATGCGTTACTTAAGGAACAATTCTTCAATGAATCACTTCGTAAAAAAATCAAACACCCTGTATACACGCGGGCAGTAGCTCAGAACCAGTTGTGTGTGCCGCTCGCTCACAATGCTTACGGCGAGCGAACAGGTTGGCATATGATACCTAAACTAATTAATGATTTACCTGTTGACGTACGCGACAGTATTACGCAAAGTAATATTAAACTAAAACTTAAATCATATTTTCTAGCTAATTTATAATTCGTTTTAGTACTTTCTATTAAAATTTATAATAAAAGAACTCACCTATCCTACTTACCTAACTTACCTAACAATTAATTTTAATATGCGAAATGTACTTACCTAGCTCCAGTTTTTTACATACTTAGGTGTTTCGAGTTAGGTAGTTATTGTTATTTAATTTTGTACTAACTATTTAATATTAATAATTACACTGGTTTTAATATATTGTGTAGACTTAATGTAGCATTACATTACAAACCTTAGTGGTTTTTTGTGCTATATTTACCAATTTTTATTGTAAACTTTTTTACTATGATAAATAAAAAAAAAAAAAAAAAAAAAACTAATTATTTAAATGACAAAATAGAATGAATGGGATGAATCTGCTCCAACGCGATTCGGCATCCGTAACAAAATTGGCAAGGATCATACAAAAAAGTGTTAAGATCAGACGAGTTTCTTGCCGGATTCTTCTTCATGAACTGGGGTTAGGAGGAACCGGCACCTAGATTCACTAGCATGTAAGAAGACGATAGACGAATAAATCATGTTTTGATTGATTGATTTGATTTGACAAGAACTTTTTTTAATTCAGACTTCAGACAAAGTCAAAGTCAAAGTCAAAAGATGATTTATTCAATACAATCACAAGGATCACTTTGAAACGTCTTACATACTAGGTGAATTTAGTTGCCAATTCATCCTAACCCAAGCTCGAGAAGAATTGGCAAGAAACTCGTCTTGGTCCTAGCGCTTTTTTATAATGATCCATCTTATAACTACCTTAACTACGAAATACTAATACAAGAGAGTTTATACATTTCAAGTGTGTCGGTTAACTGTCTGACGACAGAGCGACATGAGGCCATGCATTCTTATCAATAATATAGTCATCTATATTATAATAAGCTTTCTTCAAAAGACTACCTTTAATGTATGCTTTAAATTTCTTAATAGGTAGTTTAATAGCACTTTCAGGAAGCTTATTATAGAAGCGCACCGTATTCCCCATAAATGACTTATTAACTTTTTCTAGTCGAAACCTAGGGATGTATAATTTATGTTTATTCCTAGTGTTGATTTTATGAAGGTCACTATTTTGCTGAATCCCATCTCTATTTTTATGTGTATATAACAAATTTTCATATATATATTGTGAAGCTATTGTGAGAATATTAATTTCTTTGAATATTTCTCTCAAAGATTCTCGTGGTTTCATTTTATAAATGGCACGTATTGCCCTTTTTTGAATTACAAATATTTTACCAATATCAGCTGCTTTCCCCCAGAGAATGATGCCGTATGACATAACACTATGGAAGTAACTGAAATAAACTAGTCTAGCTGTAGCTTCATCAGTAAGCCACCGTATCGCACGAACTGCATATGCAGCGGAACTAAGCCTACCAGCAAGTGTTTCAATTTGTGGTCCCTACTGTAGTTTTGCATCAATATTAAGACCTAGGAAGATTGTGGAATTTACAAGATTCATTGCCTCTCCATTTATTTCAATGTTGGACGGGCTATGAATAACATTTGGCAAAGTGAATTTGATACATTTGGTTTTTTTTTGAATTAAGCAAAAGATTATTTACAGTGAACCAGTTAAGAACTAACGATAAGGATTCATTTACGTCATCGCAAATACTGGTTTTACCTCTATCAACTTTAAAAATTAAAGACGTATCGTCTGCAAATAAAACTATATCACAAATATTTTTTACAAAAAAAGGAAAATCGTTAACGTATACTAGGAATAAAAAAGGGCCTAGTATCGATCCCTGAGGTACCCCTATATCAATAATTGATCCCGAAGACCTCTCACCACCCACGTCTACTTTCTGGACTCTATTGGATAGATAAGACTGTATGAGGTCAATCACCCGGTTTTTAATGCCATAATATTTTAACTTTGTGATTAGGGTTGCATGACTCACACAGTCAAAGGCCTTAGATAGATCGCAGAATACCCCAACTGCATCCTGTGACTTCTCCCAGGCCTCAAATATATGCTTTAAGAGCGTTATACCTGCATTAGCTGTTGATCGACCTTTAGTAAATCCGTATTGATTACTATGTAGCAGGCCGTTAACGTTAAAGTGGTATAATAACTAATTAAGAATTATTTTTTCAAAGATTTTACTTAAAGCAGGTAATATCGATATCGGTCTATAATTAGCGAGATCACTTTCACTTCCAGACTTAAACATAGCACCTTTGTAGACATTCCCCAAAGATCTTCTGTATTTTTTATATTAATTAACTTGTATGCTTTTACAATTTGTAGCTAAAACTCAACTCATTCTTACATTTTGCTACACTAGATTCTAATAGAACGGAAGCTCTGGAGGCTAAGAGTTTAACGATTTGGTCACCATTTTTGGTATATCTGAGAAAAAACTATCAAATGCATTCGCAGCATCCTGTTCCTTTGTCAAAATTGTACCATTTATATTTAATTTGAACTGTATATTGCGAGCCCTTGATTTACCTGTTTCATTATTAATTAATTTCCAAGTTGCTTTTATTTTATTTGTTGAATTTTCTATTATTTTTCTCAAAAACAGTGACTTGGCCGCATGACAAACTTTTTTGAAGACTTTTGAGTAATTTCTAACATACAAGATAAAAACTGGATCATCTAACATTGTCTCTCTGGTAGCATATAATTCATACAATGTATTCCTACTTCTATAAATACCCGGTGTAGCCCAGTCGACAAATCGAGAACAATTTTTTGTTTTGCATGTTTTTACTGTAAATATATCAGCATGTTCTTTAATTATTAAATTAGACAATGTGGTGAAAAGATCATTTGGATCATTGATGCATGGTACAAGGGAAACTTTGCGTTCAATTCTATTTTGTCCTAAGAATCAGTAATCATCAATGACATTAAATCTATCACTGTCAATTAATCAATGACACTAAAAGATGTTGATTATATTGAATAACAAATAGAATTGATAACAGATAACTGTGTTGAAATGTTTTTATTTAGTTTACCTATTAGACTATAGCCACCTCAAAGAAACAAACATTATCGCAAAGTCAAACATTACTGCTACGTAGCGCTATTCAAAGTTTCAAACAAATACCGAATTATTATCCATTTATATCCGAGCCTTTCCTTGTTTATAAGCTTGGTTAGTAACGGTAATAAATCAGAGATATTTGTCAAACGTGTCCCTACTTTTGAAGTTGCGTCGTTAGTCAAACTTGGGAGAAAGTGCGTGTTGAATCAGAACTAAACAAAAATAATCCGGGGTCGAAAGGATCCCGATAACTAATATTATATTTGTAGGGTTATTTACAGATTTCATCGAAAATACTTCTATTATTCCTACAATAACATACCAACTGCAAAGAATTTGTGTGTTTGGATATTTCACTTTACATCAATCTAATAAACCTCGATTTTGATTTAGTTTTTAGGGTTCCGTACCTCGAAAGGAAAAAACGGAACCCTTATAGGATCACTTTGTTGTCCGTCCGTCTGTCCGTCTGTCTGTCAAGACACTTTTTCTTAGGAACGCGTAGAGTTATCAAGCTGAAATTTATATCAAATACTCAGGTCTACTGACCCTTAAAGCTGTGAAAAAATCAAACTTCTAAGCCAACGCAATCAAAAGATACAGCCATTTATGCCGCAAATTTTCGACACTCGCAAGGGAATCAAAACCTACAGAGTACTTCCCGTAAACTCAGAATCTTGAAATTTGGTACAAAGTGACGACTTATAGCACAGATAAAGGATAAATTGCGATAACCGTACATTTTTAGTTACATCGTATAATAAAAATATTTTTAATAATTTTAAACTTACTACCCTTTTTCTCATGAACGCGTAAAGGTATTAAATTGAAATTCATATAAAATACTCAACTCTATAATACCTTTAAGCTGTAACAAAATCAAATTTCTATGTCAACGCAATCAAGAGAAACAGCAATTTAAGTCGCATATATTCAAACTCGCAACTCGCAAAGGAATCAAAACCTACAGGGTACTTCCCGTGAACTCAGAATCTTGAAATTTGGTACGAAGCAACGTCTCATAGCACAGATAAAGGATAAATTAAGATATCCGTACATTTTTAGTTACATCATATAATAAAAATATTATTAATAATTTTAAACTTACTACCCTTTTTCTCATGAACGTGTAGAGGTATTAAATTGAAATTTATTTAAAATACTCAAGTCTATAATACCTTTAAGCTGTAACAAAATCAAACTTCTATGTTAACGCAATCAAGAGAAACAGCAATTTAAGTCACATATATTCAAACTCGCAACTCGCAAGAGAATCAAAACCCAGGATACTTCCCGTGAACTCAGAATCTTGAAATTTGGTACGAAGCAACGTTTTATAGCACAGATAAAGGAAAAATTGCGAAAACTGTAATTTTTTTGTTACATCATCCAACTATGTCTCGATTTAACTTTTAAAACTATCATGGTTTTGCACATAATTTTCACTCAAAACGGGATATTTACCATGATATATGAGTTTTTCTGCTTCTCGATATTTCGGCACAGTTGCATGCGCCATAATCACGAGATAAACTGAAGTCTTTGCGGGTGGATGTTATTGGCAGACAAAACGGTCTACCCTCTTTCTCAGTCTTTTACTGCGAACATTACCCCTACTACCGGTTTCACTGTCACTAACAACTCGATCACGATTACGACACACAACACTCACGGTATCTGGACGCATAACTGGTACCTCACTTTTACGATTTCCACACATCCTCACCACAGGGTTCCAGGCTCCAGACAATTGAAAACCGTCTTCTCGATTGAAATTCCTGTGTTTGGTAATCTCTATTGCCTCTTGTACCAATCTTGGGATGTAATGTTTTTCAGTTGAGATTACCTGTGGATTGTGTAACTCGATCCAGTGGTTTGAGCCAGATTCTAGTAGATGTGTAGCTATGGCCGACTTTTATGTGTCCATATTTTTGACCGCCTGTGTTCTGTCACTCAACAGGCTATGGTACGTTTTGTTTGGCCAATGTAAGAGCTCCCACAGCTGCAGTCAATCTTTTACACTCCTGGTGTTTGAAGAGGAATCTTATCTTTAGGTGAGCGCAGGTAGTGTGAGATCTTCTTTAAAGGAGTAAAAATTGTTTTTATGGACAATTTTTGCAGGGTTTTCGCAATTTTGTCAGTCACTCCTTTGATGTACGGTAGAAAAGCAGGTTTTCGTTCTACTATACATCTGTGGGGTTTAGGCCTTTGTCTAACTGGAAAAGATCGAAGCTTATATCCATTTTTACGTAGGACATGCTGAACATGAGCTAGCTCACTCTTTATGGAGTACTCATCACATAGGTCGAAAGCACGGTTCGTGAGAGACATTACAACCGAGTTAAGCTGCCGAGGGTGATGGTGTGAATCAGCATGGAGATATCGATCCGTATGGGTCGGCTTCCTATAAACCGAATAGCCTAAATTACCATCATCACGAATCTGTACCATCACGTCCAGGAAAGCCAAGCTTCGATCACTTTCCATTTCATACGTAAACTGCATCTTGGTATGTACGCCATTTAGGTATGCCAAAAGGAGTTCAATCTCATGTTTATTGCCTCTTACAATACAGAAAACATCATCAACGTACCTTTTCCACAACTTCATTGGCAAGGGGGCAGAGCATATAGCCAGGTTCTCAAAATACTCCATCCATATATTGGCCACTACGGGAGCGACGGGACTTCCCATGGCAACACCATCAATTTGTAGGTAGTAATTTTCCCTATACAAGAAATAGTTTGTGGCCAGAATATGGTATAAAAGCTGGGCATATTCTGCTGGGATACCATTTCTCTGTATTCTAGTCTCTATCACCTTCATACAGTCGGCTATAGGGACGTTTGTAAAGAGGGATTCCACATCAAAACTAACCATCACCTCACTCTCATCAACCGTGATCATGGCGCATGCAACTGTGCCGAAATATCGAGAAGCAGAAAAACTCATATATCATGGTAAATATCCCGTTTTGAGTGAAAATTATATGTCTCGATTGTCGTGATGGGTGAAATTTTACTTATATAGGTACATAAGTTTGTACGGAACCCTCGGAGCGCGAGTCCGACTCGCACTTGGCCGGTTTTTTGTTTAAATGGTGTTTTGATAGATTAAGCGTTGATCGGTTGATGAAGAGATGTAAGCAACATCCATCGATTTGAAATTTGGTTCTAAATTCGCGAACAACAAAATCTAGGCGTCAACAAGATTACTACTTATGGCTAGAAACATCCTGTTGCTTCAATGATAGTGCAACAACATGGCAACCTTTACCTGTGATGTGCAGGATACCAAACCAATCCCAATCTACAGCTGAAGTATCGTGTTTGGGCTCATATGAATGGCCTCAATGAATAGGATATACGTAGATGCTTTATTTACCTCTATGGCGCAGTGGGCTAAGGTCTGGCTGAGACGCAGAAGGTTGCGGGTGCGATTCCCGCCGCGGGACAAATTTTTGTATGATTTGTAAGTATTTGTCTTGGGTTTATTTCTATGTATAATAAATATGTATTTACAAAAAAAAAGTAGGTATGCTGGTAGGTAGTAGATATGAATAATATAAAATATTATTATATCAGTCATGTGGTACCCATAATACAAGCTCTGCTTACTTTGGGGCCAGATGATGATCTGTGAAATGTCGGGGGTTTCCTCTGTTAATTTACGATGACTAGTGTGAAGTGTAAAGTTTTCTATTTAATTCTAAAGACTTATATTCCAATTGTACACAGATTATTGGTTGACCCCGGACGTGTCCAGGTCAACCACGTAAATCATGTTTATTCATAACTTGTAAAACCGATTCATAACTACTCTAAAATTACTTTAGTTTATTTATGAAAATAAATATCGAAAAGAAATAAACAAGGTTAAAAGTGTGTGAACATTAAAGCCAACCTCTGTACTACTTCACTGGCTCCCCAAAGTACTCAAGATAGCAAGAACGAGCAAGAACAGTCGCCGACTATAACAATTTGATTTTAAAAACATGAAACTCGTGATAGCATTCTGATTAATGACAGCCTAATGAGTGGACACATTACAGTTTTATTAGCAATTCACAATTTGATTTAACTATCGTTGTATCATTAACGTCTCGCTAGTTTATTGCTCAGGTTGCATAAATACATTATTCAATTTGGTATAGATAGACAAATATTTAGAACAATAGAATTCCGCCAATATATTACATATTGGCGCTATAGTACTAAATATTGGTAGCACAAAATATTTTTGAAGTTGTTGGGTGGATGATTCCTTTTATAGCAAAACCAAGAACTAAGGCTGGATTTTTTTAAAATTCAACCCCTAAAAGGGTGAAAAGGGGTAAAAACTAATGTATAAAACTTTTTAACGCGTGGTGCAAATTGCTTGAAACTTGATTTCGATAGTTTCGTACAACGCGCGCGGGCGATGCCGATGTTGCGGGGGTTCCAGCTAGTCTAGTATAAATGAAATGATGCTCTATGATAAGTTGGACAAAAATTTGTAATTTTAACCCTCAACGAAAACAGTTTATATATTTATTTAACAAAGGGTGTTATTAAGCTTATGGTGTTATAGTGTGTATCTCTGTCTGTCTGGCACCGTAGCTCCTAAACGGATGAACTGATTTTGATTTAATTATATTTGTTTGAAAGGTGACTTGATTGAGAGTTTTCTTAGTTATGATTTTAAAAAATCTGTTCAACCATGGTCTACGCGATTCAAAATTTTGTGTTACATCAATAATATTGCAAGAATATGGTAACCTTGACATGATACTGATAACATCAAAACAAATGACAAATCGCAACACTCGTTGTGCTAACTTTCTTGTTAACTACTGATATATAACTATTCTCATGAGAGTGACTGTCTTTTTGAGAATTAATTTCTTTGAACCATAAAATATTAGAAAAAAAATAAGAACCTAATAATAAAAATGATATCAAAAGTAGCTAGTTCAATAAATAAGCAGATAGGTATCATATTATTACAGTATTCAAACACTCAATGTATGGTTTAGTCCATTTTTAACCGGCTTTATCAAAAAGGAGGAGGTTCTCAATTCTTCGGAATCTTTTTTTTTTTTATGTATGTTCACCGATTACTCGAAAACGGCTGAACCGATCTGAAAATTCTTTTTTTATTTGAAAGGGTATACTTCACAGGTGGTCCCATATAAATTTTATCAAAATCGGTCGAGCTGAAAAATCAACTTAATTCTAAAAATTGTATACATCGATGATGTTTTCATGTACTTCAATACCTCGCTGTCTCATTGGAGCGGTGCGTTTATTTGGCCTACCCATATTATATATATACAAAATACATCTACTTCCCACTAAAAATGTATTATAGGCTCAAATTTCATTCAATGAAGTCGGTTTCTTTTTAGTTTTTAAAACGTAATTATCATAACTAGTTACGATAAAAGCAATTTCCCTCGCTGTTTCATAACTATTTATTAAACAAGACATGATTTCTATTTTTTTAACGAGAACCTGGAAACTGGACGAATTAGCATTTAGCATTAGCGGCCGCCGAAGCGGCAGGCTTCGGCGGCCGCTGCCGCGGCACGCTCGCTTTGCTCGCTTGCCTTGCGCGTTGTTTACTATACTCTAACAAAACCTAACTAACTGGTTTCGATCTGATTTAACATATTTTACTCCTGACTCTACTCTGTCCCGGCCGCTAATTGTCCCGTGTACCAGCAGACCATACATGACTAAGAGGTTCTCGTTATAAAAATGAAAAAAAGTCTTGTGTTCTGGTTAACAAAAAGGAAAAAAAATCTTGTTTAATAACTGGTTATAAAACAGTGAAAAACAATCCTGATATATAACTAGTTATGAAATATTAATTAAGGAAGTGGACTAAACTGAATGTATCCCCAACCTGTCGATAATCAAAATCAGGCCTATCTGTCATCGATATTCCAAAAATTACAATTTCAAAGATAAGATGCGAAAGATTTACATTTTTATACCGTCGCTCGCCTAATATTAATATTTCCTCTTTAGCTACAAAAGATTTGATATTTGGAGCCATCCATAAATTTCCTAATAACCTTGTGAATCTCATTATGTTTTTTTATTTCGGTTTCGTCCCACTAATATGCAAAGGTTTCCCACAAATCTTTCTAACCGTCCACCATCCTCTGTCAATATTTATATGACTGTACATAAATGAGATCTGATAACCGAAATCATAATAATAATAAATCATTACCTTAAGTCGATGTCCTCAGCAAATGAACTTGTGTATAAAAAAATGAGTTTAATGAAAAAAAAAAGAATTTATACATATAAGAACTTAATAATAATTAATACCAGAAATTTCACACAGCATCATCTTGCCCCAAAGTAAGCAGAGCTACCCATAACGGGTACTATGATGAATATTTACAAAAAAATATAACAGATGATATATATTTTTTTGTAAATAAATTCATATTATACCTAGAAGCACCCAGAACCGAATGTATGAAAATGTTTATTTACAAAAATTATTACAGATATGTACAGAATTATATACAAAACCATAAAATGCATGTGAAACAATTAAGCTATCTAAGGATCGTTTGAAATGATCTATAGATAGCTCAACTGATCCAGGTAACTGCCAGTGGGCGGCGTTCCTAAGACACTGGAGACATTGGCACGTTGAATGGCAATACGCTGGACCAGTTAAAAATGTTGTCTATAAATCTCCCATCTCCCATCTCCCATCTCCCATCTCCCATCTCCCATCTCCCATCTCCCATCTCCCATCTCCCATCTCCCATCTCCCATCTCCCATCTCCCATCTCCCATCTCCCATCTCCCATCTCCCATCTCCCATCTCCCATCTCCCATCTCCCATCTCCCATCTCCCATCTCCCATCTCCCATCTCCCATCTCCCATCTCCCATCTCCCATCTCCCATCTCCCATCTCCCATCTCCCATCTCCCATCTCCCATCTCCCATCTCCCATCTCCCATCTCCCATCTCCCATCTCCCATCTCCCATCTCCCATCTCCCATCTCCCATCTCCCATCTCCAATCTCCAATCTCCCATCTCCCATCTCCCATCTCCCATCTCCAATCTCCAATCTCCCATCTCCCATCTCCCATCTCCCATCTCCCATCTCCAATCTCCAATCTCCCATCTCCCATCTCCCATCTCCCATCTCCAATCTCCAATCTCCCATCTCCCATCTCCCATCTCCCGGTTTAGGCGTGAAAACGTAACATACAGACAGACAGAGTTACTTTCGCTTTTATAATATTAGTAGGGATTGTTAAATATGTAAGACGTTGACTGGAACTATGTTTCACGATATCATTACGATTCTGAATTGTACCCGTGCGAAGCTGGGGCAGGTCGCTAGTATAAAACACATGTGGAACAGTTGAGCTATCATTTTGAATTTTTTTTAATGACATTTTGAAACATTCTACAGATATGTCAAGTGATCCAGATCCCTGCCAGAGAGCAGCGTCTTCATAACACAGGCGATTGCCAAAGTAAAGTAAATATCTAGAGTACAATAACATACAGAGTTATAACCGTGTAACAAAACGTGTGCAATCTTATTTCATTTTGTACTTTTTCCTTTGAACTCAATCCCTTTTTTCCAAAGTCTAACGGGTGTATAACGTTGGCAAACGACGATATAATTTTATTATTTTTCGCCCGGCACAATGGGAATTTAAGATGGTTATACAAATGTATTATTTAAAAATGTTAATAAGTGTAAGAAAAGAGCTTTTGAGGTGCACTTTAATCGTTCACCACACTGGTTGGAATAAGTTCTGACACGTTATAGAAGAAGTAGAAGATTTATTTATCAATGTAAAATCGACAGTAACCTAAACCAGTCAAAGAGAACTAGACAGAAGTAGCACAAAAACTAATTTATAACCACACCTACTGATACACTTGCCCATTTCTTTTCCAAATATAACTTAAAAAGTACATCATTTCACGCTTACTAATATGCGAGTGGGAAAAGTCTATGGAGATATGGAGATTTCTAACGCGTTTAGCGGGAGAGAAAAGTGTATGGAAATCTATTTCTAATGTGTTATTTTTTTTTTATTTCTTCATAGATCAGCCGGTAGAAAATGAAATGAAAGCCGGTTATTTTCATTATAGGTCAAACGACAAAAAGTTTTTACTTCAAGTCTGCCAAATGATTTATTCTTCTTTCAATACTACAATATTTTGTACAATAAACAACAATATTTTGAAAAAAGAACCCAAGTAATAAAGGCATGCGCGGGAATTTCTTTGAAATTTGAATTTGTGTTTGGTAATTTTATGAATTCTACAGGATTCGTCGAGTGATAGTGATGATTTTATTCCTCGTAGGGGTAGTATAAAGCACTATTTATCACTCGGGAGAAAGTGCGATTCCTACCTGTGTGTTTTAAGACACACTCGATGGGAATTGGGCACTTTCTCGCCTAGGTGTACAATGTACTATTCCTCAGTTCCTCAGTATCCTCTAAATGGTTCAGCAGAAGACCGGTTCATTAGTAAATGTCTTAAAATACATGTAAAGTTTGTCTAGTTTACACGCTAGGTTTGCTAAATAAATATTTACATCAAAAGTATAAGTTATGCGACAATAGGTTGACACGCAAAAGGTTGCGGGTTCGATTCCCGCCGCGCGACAAATTTTGTATGATCTGCAAGTATTTATCTCGGGTCTGGAGGTTTCTATGTATAATATGTATGTATTTACAAAAAAAAGTATGTAAGTAGTATATCAGTCATTTGGTACTGTTACGATATTATTTCCCACGAAATGCAAAATAATAGGAATGCCAAGCAAGCTAGAAATACTTGCAATTCCGTGTGAAGGAGTAACTAGATTCACGGTTTCTATGTCAGTTCGATTTTGGTCTTTGTCGCGGCAACTCATGTAATTACCAGTACATTCGAATAAATTCTATTTCCAGCAGTAATCACCCATAACACAAGCTCTGCTTACTTTGGGGCCAGATGATGTTGTGTGAAATGTCCGGCATATACTACTTGATACCTATATACATACATACAAGTTAAACATAAAGAACACCCAGACCCAAGAAAATCTTTTACTGATCATACAAGTAATTGTCCCGCGGCGTGATTAGAACTCGCAACCTTCTGAGTCTCATATGGGCCTTTGCTCACTGCGCCACAGAGGTCTTTAATTAAATCAGCAATTATACATGAAATACATGAAATATTTTAACAGAAGATAAAAGATTGTAAAGATGGAAGTTATTAACGAGCTTATTTATTTAAACAAAATACACAGCTCTCTTAAAATGTATGCTTAAACTTGTAAACTTGGATTTACTTTTTTTAATTTTAACATAATATTAAGCACCAGTTTCACTAAGTCCATACTATTTTAATGTAACTTAATAGATAGGAATAAAATCACACTAATTTTAGAATTTCGTAATTTCTTGTAGGCACATTGTAGGCCATTGCACCTCCTTAAAATGTGCGTATACGTGTGTGCGTACGTATCTAACTAATATTATAAATCAGAAAGTAACTTTGTCTGTTTGTCTGTCTGTTTGTTACGTTTTCACGCCTAAACCGCTGAACCAATTTTGATGAATTTTGGTATAGAGATAAATGGGACCTTGGAGAAGGACAAATATTTTTTATGTAGTTATCACGCGTGCGAAGCCGCGGGCAGCAGCTAGTGAACAAGATGCAATAGATAAAAGTGCAATGGAGGTGCGCGCCACAAATCTAACCCTGGGTACGTGGAGGACAGGAGCCCGTCACGTTTACAAAATATTTCAGGAGTCTGGTGGACATATTGCGTGACGAAAGAACTAGCTCCTATCTGACTCCTACGTGTCAATGCCGCCAGTGGCCTATGGCTATCTGAATCGGTTGAGCTATCTTTCAATCTTTTTCAAAGGTACGTATACATCTCAACTGTTTCTCATGTAATTTTTACTAGTCACCGCCAGTCCACGCGCGTGGTACGTTTATAAAAAGTACCCTATATGCTATCAAATCAAATCAAAACATTTCAATTAAATCAAAAGGACCCCTTAGATCGTCTTCACGCTAGTAAATCTAGGTAGGTACGTGATCCTCGCTACCCCAGCTCAAGAAAAGTCCAGAAAGAAACTCGTCTGGTCTTAACACTTTTTTGTATGATCCTTGCTAATTTAGAGAGAGAGGCGAGTTGGAGCAGATTTATTCAAAGCTTTTTTTGTCATCTAATCAATGTGTTATTTTTTAATATGCTTTATAAGACAGTTTCTGTTTTATTACCCTTTAAAAGATTTACTAACTTTAGCAAGTCTAACTGTGGGAACAGCGAGATTATCTTTATTCTTAGTATTACTACTCGTATAATGATTATAGCTTTTTTTTTTAAACTAAAATTTGTTTGTATTTGCATTGTAAAATTTGTAAACATTAGATTTCCATATATACATACTGACAAGCCACTGTCATGATATTTATATCCTTAAATTTATTTTTATTGCCAGGTCATACCTACTACGTAACGTAGTAGTAAGTCGTAGTAACGTTTAACCACAATAAAATCCAAGTATATAATTAGCATGAATACTAGGATTATGGATTATTCTATACATATGACACTTCGCAGATGATTGAGGGGACGATTCTCGTGCGACAAATAAATAAATAATAAATAAATAATCCCGGACATTTCACACAGCATCATCTGGCCCCAAAGTAAGCAGAGCTTGTGTTATGGGTACCACATGACTGATATACTACTTATATACTTTTTTTTTGTAAATACATACATATTAACATCTAAAGAAATGTATAAGTATTTATTTATTTATTTATTTATAAACATGTACCTCTATCCTTACAGGCACCCCCAATGCGATAGAGTACCTTATATTTTAGTCTAGCCTAGTCTTAATAAGTATTAATATTAAAAATTATACAATCATTTACATTCATCATTTAAGAGATACCCAAAAACAAGATAATTTACTTACGTACTACATAAAAACATATATTATAATGTCAAAGTAATTTGATAATGGACTACCATACTTCTAAATTTGTCAACATTAATTAAATTTGTTAAATAAAATCGGATTAAAAGTCATAGTCATTTGAATATACAATAAAATTACATTTAAAAGTCACATCACAATGTCAATAATCAATACTAACTAATTTTAAAAACTACTTGTCATAACATAAAATAAAAAACAAAGCCTTTTGGAATTCGCTCCGTGAACAGTAAAAAATATCTATTCTATCGGCAATCTGATTGAGCGTGCGGATGCTGCGCGTCATAGGTGCCTTGTCCAGCAGGTTGGTTCGCCCTTTTGGTACTGCCAATAGTAGGTATATCAGCCATGTGGTACACATAAAACAAGCTGTGTACTGTCAGATTATGCTGTGTGAACTGTCCGGCATTATTTATTTATTGTCTTTTCATATTTCTTGACAACCTATGTGGTGCAGTGGGCTTCGGCTGAGACGCAAAAGGTCGCGGGTTCGATCCCGCCGCGGGGCAAATGTTTGTATGATCTGCAAGTATTTGTCTCGAGTCTGGGTGTTTCTATGTATAATATGTATGTATTTACAAAAAAAAAGTAAATAAGTAGTACCTATATCAGTCATGTGGTACCTATAACACAAGCTCTGCTTACTTTGGGGCCAGATGATGCTGTGTGAAATGTCCGGTAATATTATTATTATTATTATTATTATTATTATTATTATTATTATTATTTTATTACTTGTCCGCGTACTTACTGGTGTTTCAAACCGGTGCTAAAGACACCAGTAAAATACCCGATTAAATATCATTCAGACAGTTGGCACGGTTTAAAAATAGCACGACACCAAAAAGCTTTCATATTCTACTGACAGCAATACAAATAACATTTACATTTCACTCGTATTGTTATTCGGCGGACGTGTTATTTCGTGAGCGCTTGTGAATAACAAGGACTTGCTGAATATGAGCGTTTTATCGTTGTGATCGTTTGATCAGGTATCTGTTTTACGGGATAGTAGAGGGCGTTTTCATGAAAAATGTTGGCAAGTTTCAGGGTTTTGAGTATGCAGATAATTAGAGAATTATTTTCTGTAATTGTGCACGAAGTTTCAGAATTATCCGTCCACAGGAAAATAAGTGATGAATAAAAAACTGATTTTGCAAGAACGGTTATGTTCATTACGTTCAGGGCATTTTTATTTGAAACAATGGATATATAATATAAAAGTAATAAGTGACTTAGATTGCTTATAATTTGTGTACAAAAAACCGAATTTTTGCATCCAAGGACTTGAGATATTCATAATTTTACTGACTATGGCGAAATTTTATAGTCAATTATTCCTAAGCTTAAACTCGCACTCGTTTGCATAGCAATATTTATTCCTTGCAGTGCCTAAACCTTAATTTCTTAATAAAATCAATGTCTATCAGCTTCTAATTGCAACAGGGAATTTGGTTTTACAAATAAATATTGCTTTGATCATAAGTTTGATTGCAAACGGAACCAAATATAACAGGTATGTTTCCATCGTATGTATATGATATTACGTACTAGCGGTTTCTATTCATATGAGAGCATGTGTTACAACCAACATGGAGAACACGGTGATCTTCTATAATAAGCTTTCTGAAAATGCAACTAAACTACCTATTAAGAAATTTAAAGCATGCATAAAAGGCAGTCTTATGAAGAAAGCGTATTAAAATATAAATGTACATATAAAATATACTTATCTTATTGATAAGAATGCACGGCCTCATGTCGCTCTGCCTTCAGACAGTTAACCGTCACACTTGAAATGTATAAACTCTTTTGTTTTGTTTCTGGTCTTTTAGTTTTTCGTAGTTAAGATAAGATGGATCATGTAAAAAAGTGCTAGGATCAGGACGAGTTTCTTGCTTGTTCTTCTCGGGTTTGGGTTAGAATGAATTGGCACCTAAATTCACCTAATAGGTATGTAAGATGTTTCAAACTGATCCTTGTGATTGTATTGAATAAAGTATCTTTTAACTTTGACTTTGTCTTTGATCAAGCTTTTGTAATACCAATTCATATTAACTGAATGCTGCCTGTATCATTGTTTTGTTCGTACAAGGATCATTTAAACCCCTAGCAGCTATTTATAGCTTAGCTTTGCGACCTCTAGCTTTGCGAGGTAAGGATTAAATATGCAAATGGTTTTTATATAGAGCAACTTTTTATGACATTAAGTTTTATAAGTACAGGGACAAAGAAAAACACTTTGCAGCGTCTCGTCGGCGTCCGTCGGGGCGTCGGTCAAAGCGAAATTCATAGCTGGATTTATCTAGATATGATGTTATTCATGGTCAAACTTATATCTTTCATGATTTTGTAAACTTACTAGATTCTACGGGTGTAAATAAGATATTTTGACTGCAACCTATTTCAATGATAATTACCTTTTAAATCTAAAAACACAACCGACTCCATGTAAGCAAAATATCAAAATATCGTTTCATTTCATTTCCAAAAACTGAAAAAATATGTGTATGACATATTTTTTTTCCGTTTTTTTTATTTAAAAACCTAACTACTGAACCGACTTTTATAAAATTTATATGGGACCAATTGGGAAGTATATCCTTTCACATGAAATCAGTATTTTTTCAAATCGGTTTATAAATGACGGAGTTATGAAGTAACGAGCATAAAAAAGGCGAATTGGGAACCTAAGTGTAACAAGGTCTTATAAGTATTAAGATTACGATTAGCCAATAGTTACCCACTGCTGGGCAACGGCCTCCCCTTGATCTCTCCAGTCATTTCAGTTTTGAGCTAATTGGACCCAAGCTCTGTCAAAGGTGTCGGGATCATCTCGCCATCTCTTTTTGGGTTTGCGACGGCGCCGTCTCGCTGTCTCAGGTCTACATTGAGTGGTGATTTTGGCCCACAGCTCATCTGGCATGCGACAGATATGACCAACCCAACTCCACTTAAGCCTCGCAACGTTTTGAGGTACCTCAGCAATTTGGGTTATAAGTGTGTATTTAAAAATAAATAAGTTTGTTATGGTCATCTACCTCCCAAGCTTTGCTTTGGTCCATCAATATTTGTTATTTACTAGCTGACCTGGCCACGCGTTGCATGGGTTCAGTAGGTATACGTTGAACCAATATACTCTTACCCAACCTAGCAAAATATGTTGAAGTTAACTTACTTCTAACTTAAATGTCCTTTTCACAACAGGACACGCAGATGCACCGCTCAGTACCATCCATTCCTTGTCAGTCCACCACCCTTACGAACAAAGCGCTTTGTTCTACAATTATAGTCAAGGATCGGAATACAAAATACTTTGTTAGAAACTTATGGAACTTATTTGACGTCCTCTTCGGCGCAGCCTGCCTAGATCCGGCTGAGATGCATAAGGTTGCGGGTTCGATTCCCGCCGCGGGAATCAAACCAATCCAAATATGTATAATCTGCAAATATTTGTTTCTGGTCTGGGTGTTTCTATGTATAATATGTATGTATTTACAAAAAAAGTATATAAGTCATGCAGTGCCAGATGATGCTGTGTGAAATGTCCGGCATAATAATTATTGTTATTGTGGAAAACTTTTAATTTGCAATAAAAAAATGTTGAGGTCAAAAATCAAGATAAAATCTATCTTACTAAGTAAATTTCAAATCACACACATTTAAGCTAATCTTTATAAAAAATAGTTTAGTAGTTCCTGAATTTATCTCGGAAAAACATCGCGACGCGAGATTTTCATAAATGAAGTTATACCTAATTATGCAAGCTGTTTTATTTGAGTGCATCTGCTAGATCGTTTTGGCGTTAACTGTACCTTTGCACCTGGGTTCGCACACGGAAAAGCTTGCACAAAGTCCCAGTCATATGATTTTTAGTTCTATTTTTCAGTATCACACAAAAGCGGATTCAAAAAGAATGCACAAAAGGTGAGCGAGTTGCCCCATTCAGTGGACACGTTGATCCTGAGTCCACTCGGAAATGTTTATTTCGGAAAAACAAATGTTTTTTCAATAGCCGGTTTGTTTGTCTCATCTGAGAGTAAATGCAAACACGAGGTTAGACCACAAGAGACAATGTTTTATTTACGTGTCTGTTGTGGGTTTGAACAGTAGGTATTTTTATTTAGATAGATTATTTGTTCCACTGGATCACTGATCGTGTTGTGGTGATCCAGTGGAACAAATAATCCATGATCCATGAACTATTATATAATTAATCATGTCGCGCCAAATAGGGTCAGCTCAGTATAATGCCAATTAGGTAGCCTTAACCTGCCTGCGCGCTGGTGGTATGCTAACACCGTGCTGTAGCCTCACGACGTCAGAGGCTCGCCCTTCTCTTGGTCTGCTAAGGTTATAATTCCTAAAATTACACACATATTATTAGAATCTAGCCAAGAAGACCAATGAGTAAACTTATGTTTATAAAATGAGTGTGTCCAATAGCACTTTTCCTGCTGTCTCTAGTTGAGTGGAGGACACTTTGTTTGTGTTTTCTTTATGAATAAATTATATAGTCATCATCACTTTCTTACACTGTTACACTACACTAATTAAAACGGCTTGGTTCGTTTGAGTCTTGAGGCAACCAGATATTTAATATGTCGAATTATTTTTATCGAATTATTCCAATAAATCAAATGTTTTTATTGAGTTAAACAAAATTGAAAATATGTATATGATTTCCATTTCTTCTTAGCTGTACCTAAGCGTGCTGGAATAATAGCTTTTATATGCTTGAATAATAGCAAGGATTTGATAAGCTAAGAATTTGACCATTTGAAATTTTGGCCTATCACTAATTTTATTAATCAAGGAGTGTCTGCGAAATCGCTAAAAAAAACAACAAAAATAACAAATAGTCAGTAGAAAAACTTAAGAACAGATACATTTGTACAAATAGCTTGTCCCCAAGTTGAAATAACGGACTTAAGTGCTCTTATTTATTTGTGTCCAAAAGGAATTTCTTTATCACAAATCTTTTATAAAAAGCCTCCATTCGAGTCCTTAGAAGCGTAAAAATTGGTCTTCCGCGAAATTTTCCGCCAGTCAAAGACATGCTTCTGATCTCTGGCTTCAGTACTCTCGTACCGTTTGTTTATTAGTCCAATTAATATCTCAATTACAACAAGGAAACCCGTAAAATAAAAGTTGGATTTGTCGGTACGTCTTATTTCAAGTCCGCTATAGATATTATAATTCGATGTTATAACTTGTTTCAATAAAAAAATATATTAAATTGGGTTTTTAGTCATGTCCTTTCTCTCGTACAATACAATATTAATTTAGGTTCCCGCTGTGATTACCAGTCTCGGGACTGGGGGGAACATGGAACCCAAATGCACACCCTCACATATATACACCATTCTGCAGTGAGATACCTAGTTTTAATTTAAAATGTATTTACCTATTTATCCTTTTTTTCACACACTACTGTTTTATTTTTAGGTTACCAAATTTTTTGTTGATTTTGAATTTTTTGAATTGAATGAATGCTGCTTGGAGACTGATGATGGAAACGACTGCGATAGTCTTTAAATTATTAGGGGTTAGTCCCTCTGTTGACTAACAGAAGAGCTAGCAATAGAGAAGGAACATTTGAAACAAGCCCGGCTCGGTGCCAGACGTTTGCACCTGCAACCGAACCGACACCGCATGTACTGATTTCTCTTTTCTGCGGGTCCTGTCGGCAAGGTCGAGAGGTTAGTGTGGGTACCTGGGAAGGCCTGCGCTATCAAACAGAAGAGGCAGAGTTACGTCAGTGGATAGGAAACTTCACCCACCTCAGCTTGCTGGAGTGGATCCATTAACGAAAGTTTTCAATTACAATTAACTGCTCTGTAACATTACTGACACTACCTAAATCATCTTTAACAGATGAGCAAAGGCCAATGATGATTTTTGATTTATCTGACCTCCTCGTGTTATACTTTTGCATGTTTCAGTGTTCACTTTTGTATTATGTACCTATGTATTACGTTAAAAAATAAAACTTATTATTATTATTAATGTGTGAAATAATGTGCGAGCGAGATGACGAAAACCGCGAATCATGTTACTATCGTATATCTAACCTCGATGAATCTCGTAGAAAACCACGCTATGAATCTCGTAGAAATCCACGCTACGAATCTCGTAGACAACTCGTAGCAATATAAAACTTATAGACACGATATGAAATAAATAGGCCAAGCCCATGTGCTACGCTCACTAAAGGCTTCCAAAGTCAAAATAGATAAGAATGAGTAGTGGTTAGATCCCAGGCGGATCCAATACCAGAAAATCTTAAGAAAATAAAAAAAAATGTATGGAGTTTTTAGTTTTTTTTTTTTTTTTGGGGTTTACAAATTATCAAAAATCTAGTAAAGTCTCAGTAGTTGTGATAATTATTCTTGTAATTTTATCATAAATCCTTTTATTTTAAATACGTTTTAGGTTTCCCCAAACAGCGGTTTAATCCGTTTGGGGAAGAGGGACACTGACCTCTACCAAAAATGGCCACATTAAAGCTTAATATTTATCAAACGAATATCTGTATCGAAAGACTATTCAAAACCTGCCAATATCTTTAAAATACCTTTTTTACTATATGCCACACGTTGGGGTTGTCTAATAAAATAAAAAAAAAAACTTTTAAAAAGTATCCCTAAAAACACTGTCTCAAAGTTTATATTTCATATCTTTGTAAATACTTTTAATAAGTTTTACAGACAGACAGACAGACATAGCGAAACTCTTATAGTTTCGCTATGTTCCTTATGGATTTCAGAAGCCTAAAAAGAGTAATCCTGTGACATCTATGCCCATGGCTTACGATACAAAATTTACGGACGCCTACGACATCAAAAGTCGTAGCGCTCTACGAATTTCGTAGAGTAGCGTTCGTAGCTGTTCCGTATCTGTTTATCATATTTTATCGCCTGGTCTATCTATAATCATGACTTTATGAACGCGACTTACAACTTTAACGTACAAGAAATAAGCGGCAGGATCGTGTGTCAAAGTGTCTACCAAAGAAATGAAATGCAATCAGTGTACTTGCACTGAAGCTCAAGTAGGTTTGGTGTTCAGATTCAATGTCGAATTGCCAACAGTCAAACCTAGCTTTCCAGACTATAAGATCCTTCCGTAGCCGTATAAAAACAAGTCCTTATTAAAAAGTTTCAATAAAAATATTACTCAGAAGGTACCCAACGAACCCGCTGTATCGCGTCAGTACACTTCGCTCCACTAATTAAATTGTAGTATTGAACTTTTCACTTTGCGATTTCCGCTCTCATAACTTTTGCTGATTTTATTTCTTTCGCTCGCTGTTTTCGATGAGTCAATGGTTTTAGAAGTTAGATAAATTTACTTAATTTTATCGAGGGAACTGTTTTTTAATAATGTTTTTATTTTGTTTTTAGAGCGAACACGTAATTTTCTTGCGAGCGAACGCGTAACACTCAATTACCCATTGATTAACTAAATTTCATGTTAGATTGGATCAACGGTTCGAAAGTTATGCTCGAACAAAAATACATACGTATAACCACTTAATAATATAGTGTAGAAACCTAATTACTACTTCAGGTACTTCACATTGTGTGGAATAAGATAACGAGGTGACTTTCTTTTTTGGTAAACACAGTACTACTAAATTAGTAAAAGGAATATTGATTTACTATATATTTATAGCCTTATATAGGTAAAGAGGTAAGAGTATAAATGTTTTTAGTCCTACTGATTATGTTATTAGGAACATGTGTAGCAAATCAATTTAGCTCGTTTCATTTTAAGTATGTGGATCTCTTTTATGTCTTTGTATGACTCAGTGGCTGAACGATTCCATACAAAAATATATTAGGAGGTAAAAACAAAATTCATATTTTGAAAACCGAATTATAATTACAAGTTGCAGGTAACCTCTTGCCAGTTCTGCGTACCTAGTACATTTTGCTGTAAAAAGTCGAAGTCAAAAGATACCTTTTCAATAAAATCACAAGGATCACTTTGAAACGTCTTACAATTAAATCCTTGAATTTAGGTGCCAATTCATCCTAACCCAAGCCCGAGAAGAACTGGCAAGAAACTCATCTTGGTCATAGTGCTTTTTGCATGATCCATCTTATAACTACCTTAACTACGAAATACTAATACAAGAGAGTTCATACATATCAAGGGTTTTGGGTAACAGTCTGCGGGCAGAGCGATATGAGGCCATGCATTCCTATCAATAATATAGTCATTTATATTATAATAAGCTTTCTTCAAAAGACTACCTTTTATGTATGCTTTAAATTTCTTAATAGGTAGTTTAGTTGCATTTTCAGGAAGCTTATTATAGAAGCGCACCGTGTTCCCATAAAGGACTTATGGCGAACAAGCAAGAGCACTTTCCATAAATGGGTCAAGTGGGAAAAATCTATTTAAACTCAAATGGAGGCTATATGTATAAGCATAAGTTTTATTGACAGCAAACTTCATAGCTGTCAAAGTATCTACACCTAGTTCTTCAAATAATGGCCGAAACACGGAATTACATATGTAGTAATAATTTAGTGAAATCAAATCAAAACAAAAACTACATTGCGTGTTACCTAATTGATTAATGTATCGTTTTTTTAAACGACATAGATAAAGATCAAAGTACTATGAAACTGTTTCCGCTCAAGTAAATAGGAACTGAGTAAAACTTTTATAAAACCGGTCCACACTTCTCCAGATCTTTGATTAACGAGACGAGACCTCTTCAGGCCAATTATAAGAGTTCGGATAAGTATAGCCATGCGTTTGATTCGTCTGATAGACATACTGTTCAATAGGGGCCGCCAGAACTTTGTGATTAATGACCATATTGTCATGTACACACAATTAGCAGCTTACTACCATAATTTGCTCAACACTCTACGCAAAACATTTCGAACATGTAATATTTTAAGGCATTAAGCCGTAAAACGTAATAAATAAATACACAGAGACACTTTCAATTATAATATTAAGTATGGATAATTGATTCAGACTTAACTTTGTGGAAATCCAATACAAAACATGTTCAATTGCGGTTGGGAGGTGCATGCGTCTGCACCGTATCTAATTCATTAGGAATAAATTGTATTGAATAAGAATGGAGTATAGATTACACATTTTTGATTGCTTTGTGAACAAAATGTAAAGCGAAACAACGTTTTGTTGAGGGCAAATTACGAGTTAGAGTTATTGAGTTCCCATCGGGAATATTCCGAAAATTGGAATAAGAAAAATGATATGTTTCCCTAGTGGTGTTACCACTGGGAGTTTAAAACTGTTCTCAACAAGTTTGACAGAAAGCACTTGTCCTTACTTATTTTTTTTATTAAAACACTGCATAGCCCTTGCCACCGTAGACCAATTTCGTATACGGAATAGTAACATTTTACTTGACTGATAATATTTTTTTATCTTCCGTAGACATACGAGTAGATCTACGCAAGATCTACGCTCGTGCTATTGGGCAGACAAAAAGCGTTAAGACCAGACGAGTTTCTTGTCAGATTCTTCTTGGGTTAGGAGAAACCGGCATTTAGATTAAACTAGCTTAAATGAAGACGATTTAAAACCATAATTAAGATTTTAAATAATAAAAAAAAAGTTTTAAAATCTAAAAGAAATCTGACTTCATTGAATATAAAAAATACAGCCAATACAATTGAGAACTTCCTCCTTCCCTCCTTCTTTTAAAGGCGGTTAAAAAAACTTTTTAGTACCTTACTATTTTTAAAAATTCGTAAACACCACTGGAAAAACACAGAAAAGAAAATACAAAATTTCGTTTACCTGCATGACCTTTTTTTTAGCTATTTTAATTTAAAAACCAAAGTACCGATTTTTATGATTATTTTATGGGACCAATCGGAAAGTACATACTTTCACATAAAAATAGAAGAGAATAGAATAGAATAATTATTAGCAACAATAAAATTTTCAAGGTTTTTCTTACAAACCTATAGGTATATAAGTAAAATTTCACCCATCACGACAATCGAGTCATAGTTGGATGATGTAACAAAAAATTTACAGTTTTCGCATTTTATCCTTTATCTGTGCTATAAGACGTTGCTTTGTACCAAATTTCAAGATTCTGAAGTCACGGGAAGTACCCTGTAGGTTTTGATTCCCTTGAGAGTTGCGAGTTTGAATATATGCGACTTAAATTGCTGTTTCTCTTGATTGCGTTGACATAGAAGTTTGATTTTGTTACAGCTTAAAGGTATTATAGACTTGAGTATTTTATATGAATTTCAATTTATTACCTCTACGCGGTCATGAGAGGGGGTAGTAAGTTTAAAATTATTAAAAATATTTTTATTATATGATGTAACAAAAAATGTACGGCTATAGCAATTTATCTTTTATCTGTGCTATAAGACGTTGCTTCGTACCAAATTTCAAGATTCTGAAGTCACGGAAAGTACCCTGTAGGTTTTGATTCCCTTGCGAGTTGCGAGTTTGAATATATGCGACTTAAATTGCTGTTTCTCTTGATTGCGTTGACATAGAAGTTTAATTTTGTTACAGCTTAAAGGTATTATAGACTTGAGTGTTTTATATGAATTTCAATTTAATACCTTTACGCGTTCATGAGAAAAGGGGTAGTATGTTTAAAATTATTAAAAATATTTTTATTATATGATGTAACTAAAAATGTATGGTTATCGCAATTTATCCTTTATCTGTGCTATAATACGTTGCTTTGTACCAAATTTCAAGATTCTGAGTTCACGGGAAGTACCCTGATTTTGATTCCCTTGCGAGTGTTAAAATTTGAGACATAAACGGCTGTATCTTTTGATTGCGTTGGCTTAGAAGTTTGATTTTTTCATTACTTTAAGGGACAGTAGACTTGAGTATTTGATATAAATTTCAGCTTGATACCTCCACGCGTTCCTGGGAAAAAGTGTCTTGACAGACAGACGGACAGACGGACGGACATCAAAGTGATCCTATAAGGGTTCCGTTTTTTACTTTCGAGGTACGGAACCCCTTAAAATACAACGGAATTGAGAATCTCCTCCTTTAAGTCAGTTAAAAAAAGCTTTTTATTTTTACAGGGCCAAGGAAGCAAAATTAGACTAGGGCTTATAAAAAGTAGCGTCAGGTCAACAATGATGAAATAGATCCGTGTGTTTTATTGCCATAGCCGTTACCACACTTACCCAGCTATTACCAAAACATTAAAATTCATAACAAAGCAATAAAAAACGAATTTATTTCCACAACAAATCGGTTATTATGCAAAGAATAGCTAAATTCGGCTATAATACCCGCCAACCGAAACGCCCGCGTAAATATTGGATGCGAAGGGACCGGATACCAACGAGCTACGAAACCTTTCAGAGTTTTACCCATTGAGAAATTATCATTATCACACGTATGGCTTAGCAGTCATGCATATTAAACCCTGTATTATTTCCTGTCATATTGTACTTATATTATTAACGTGAAATGATTTTTCTGGACGGGTTCATATATCAAATACGTTACACATTTAGTAGGAGGGTCAAAAAATGTGTCAACACGAGCATAACATAATATAAAATACAAGTGAAACAGTTATCTAAGGACTGTTTTAAATGATCTTTAGATAACTCAACTGTTCCAAAAGCCTGAGTTTACCATCCCCAGCATTGGCGGCACTGCATTGAATGACAACCCAGATAAGAGCTAGCTCGTTGGCTACAATACGCCTCGAATCATTTTGAAAACGCAATGGGCCTTTGTTCCCCAGGGTTTCTACTCCAAAATGCTCAAACGCATAGGCCCTGTCAACTGGCATAATTTTAAAAATAAAATTGCAAAATACTGGACGTGACACACGCAAATGTGACTGAGACAAGAAGCACCAACCTGTGTGCTCCAAATATCATGAAATTCGTGTGACGTAATTTAGAAATAGCCTTTTATCAAAATTCTTATTAAGAATATCCCACCACTAACATATTTTAAAACAGATTTTTAAGCTTCAGTCGCTTCGTAGTATTTGTCAAAGAAAATCTATATTAATGAGCGGCTTTAGTAACCGCTAATGTCACTGAGTGCCGTTCGACTTATAACTTTGTTTACCCAATCAAACTAAAATATTAAACAAAGTTTGAAACGAAATTTTCGTAACCTAACTTTGGAAAATTAGTAACAAAATTATTAACTTTAGAAAATTAGTAACAAAATTATTATTCCATTAAAGTTTTCAAGTCGCAATAACAATATGTTTAAATAGTTTTACGTAAACTTTTTATATTCTTACAACACCCCGAGCGGTTTATCTCGGCTGCATTGTTAATACCCTCAAGTTTTTACATTAAACTTTCCTTGGTATGGAAATTGTTTGGAATTGCTTTTTCTTTTAATTATGACACAGGCGTACAACATAGTTTTAATATTCTTACAATATTTACAAAAGATATGTTCAAGACAAGTCGTAAGTAGAGACAAGTAATATGTTTGATATAACCTTTCAAGTTGCATAATAAAGAACTTTAATGTGAGATATCCACACCACTACAGTAATGACGGCCATTTTGTAGTCAAGCAGTGTTCAAGCTGCTTGACTACAAAATGGCCGTCATTACTAAAAGTTCAATTTATTTTATACTGGTTGCTGCCCGCGGCTTTGCACGCATGGTACCTACATAAAAATTAGCATATGTCCTTTTCCAAAGTCCCAAATATCTCTATACCAAAATTCATTAAAATAGGTTCAGCGGCTTAGACGTGAAAACGTAACAAACAGACAGACAGACAGAGTTACTTTCGCATTTATAATATTAGTAAGATTATATTATACTTACTGCATCCGTGGTCACGGCATCACTTCAAAAGAATTCGAATGAAATTTTCTATTATGGACTATTTACACGTAAAAAAATTGAAAACTCAAAAAAAAAATCGCATGCGTTTATATTTAGTGTAAAATATCTGCTCCATTATGTTCATAATTTTCAAAAATTGGGCAACTAATATGTCAAAGTCAAAAAAAAGTCAAAAGATGCTTTATTCAATACAATCACAAGGATCATTTTGAAACGGCTTACATACTAGGTGAATATAGGTGCCAATTCATCCAAACCCAAGCCCGAGAAGAATTGGCAAGAAACTCGACTTGGTCCTAGCGCTTTTTTATATGATCCATCTTATTCACCTTAACTACGAAATACTAATACAAGAGAGTTTATACATTTCAAGTTTACACGTTTTGACGACCTGTGGCGCAGAGGGCTTAGGTCCGGTTGAGACGCAAAAGGTTGCGGGTTCGATTGCCGCCGCGGGACAAATGTTTGTAAGATCTGCAAGTATTTGTCTCGGGTCTGGGTGTTTCTATGTATAATATGTATGTATTTATAAAAATAAAAAAAAGTATATCAGTAGCATATCAGTCATGTGGTACCCTTAACACAAGCTCGGCTTACTTCGGGGCCAAATGATGCTGTGTGAAATGTCCGGTATTATTGTTATTATTTAAGTGTGTCGCTTAACTGTCTGACGGCAGAGCGACATGAGCCCATGCATTTTTATTTCAATAATATAGTTGTTTATATTATAATAAGCTTTCTTCAACAGACTACCTTTTATGTATGCTTTAAATTTCTTAATAGTTACTTTAGTAGCATTTTTTAGTAGCATGTATTACCATGCAACATTTCATCATGACAAGACTGCGAGCAAGATCTTTGATTTGGGGGGGACAGACAGACAGACAGACAGATAGATAGACAGACAGATAGATAGACAGGCAGACAGATAGACAGACATGCAATGAGAACGACGAATATGACGAAACTATAAGGGTTCCTTGTGGACTGTGGAACAATAAAAATGACTGTCTTGTTTGTGCGCATTCAAAAAGGTAAATCCGAAGACAGTACAAAAATAACTAGTAATCTGTTTCAATAAATAAATATTATGCGTGTGAGAGGACATGACTAGAACTACCATTAGATTTTTTATTAAAACAGGTTATCTATACCTTCAGTAATTAATACTTTATTAAACATTTCTAAAAGAGTTCAAATATTTATTCCTTTCCAAAAAGTTTCGCAGCTCCACGTTACACATCTAAAATAACATAGTTTCGCTTCAAGCAAAATAAATATTTCCCTACCTTTCCTCGTGGAAAATATCAATTGACCTCCGCTTTCACGTTATCCAAACAAAACCAGGTGAAGTGTAAGTGTCTTGTTACACTGGTTGGCGGGTGAAATAAGGGGTGAACACATGAGTGACACTTTGCCAACTGTATTTGTCGCGTGCGTAGAACGTCATAATTTTATCACGTAGTGCAAATCTAATGTAGGTACGTAGTATAGTAGTATGTAGGCGTAGTTAGTTTATTCACTTACTAGCTTCTGCACGTGGCTTCGTATGCGAGGTACCTACATAAAAAGTAGCCTATATGCCATTTTAGGTCACTAACTATATCTACAGCAAGTTTTATCTAAATCTGTCGAGCCGTTTTGACGTGACAGAAAATCTCAGCTTTATAATATGAAGCATCGAATTTCTCTTTTCAGGAGGCAAACGACTTGACGATTTCGTCACTTAAAAACCTAAAAAAATCTGTTAAGTTCGACCCATACGGATGATGATTCGGCACGTAACTTCCAGACTCTCGTGTGCCGCGCCGGTAAGTGCCTTCCCACGCTCCGGTTGCCGGGTGCCCGGTGATGAAGTGTTTAGGCTACCGTACCCGGTAACCCGATTTTTTTTATTTTAAATGAGTTTTTGTTGTTGTCTTATTATGCTCTTGTACCTGGATGAGTACCGATTTATCGCCCTCGAAACTCTCTGCATACTAAATTTCATGAAAATAGTTGGAGCTGTTTCCGAAATTCAGATTATATTATATACATTATATACAAGAATTGCTCGTTTAAATGTATTAAATATTACCGAAAAGTATAGATATTATTTTTTGTATGTAAATTTTCTATATTCTAATATTACAAATTCAAAAGTTTGATTGCCACTCAATCTCGCTATTTATTTATTTATTTATTTGGTTTACCAACGGTAAACATTATAATACTTAATGCTAATTGCACAACCAATTACAGGTAAACACTGCATGCAGAAGTAAAATTATACTTATTATTAAGAGACAATAACGTAATGAAACTAGATGAAAATAAGTGTACCTACTTATTTTAACTTAACTAAAGTGGGTGGGGGAAACTTACGTACATGTGAACTATTTTAACTAGAAATAAACAAGTTATAAAGTGAACCAGAAACTTAGAAAACGTTAAGTTATGACATAGTATTCGGCAAGTTCTCAGTTAAGAACTTCCTGAACTTATTGAGTTTTATCAAAAATATATCTATCGAATCACAATATTTAACGATGGCTTTGCTGATTCTAGGGATGGGTGAGTTGCTACCAAGGACTGTAGTGCGAAGTGGTGGGAGTAGGAGAGGGATGGGCCGGCGGGGGATTCTTCGAGGGACTCTAAAACATATTTTGTGTAGTAGTTGTGGGCAATCTATTTTATTGTTAAGTAATTTATACAGGAGGATTATGTCTAATTCTATTCTTCTTTTTTCAAGAGATGCAATTTTGATAAACTCAAGTCTGAGTATGAGTACAATGTTTTATGTTTTTTATCCACATATGCCAAATGCCGCAAAAAACGTTTTTGAATGCGTTCGATTTTTTAAATGTGAGTAACAGCTAAATTAGAATTAGAATAATGTATTTCAACATAACAGAAAGCTTACAGTATAAACCAAAACACCAAACCAAAACCAGCTGTCTGAATTAAAACTTAAATACACTTTTATAGACTGTCATCAAACAAGTCAAACTAAAACTCATATACCAACGCATTTAGTAAATTAACTGACCGGATTTGAATAAAAATCTCCTACGTCGTCGTCTAAGATCGGGAAAACCAAATAGGCTACGTATAATGTAGGTTACTCGCGTGCAAAGCTTTCATACACGTAAGTTCCCGGCCGGCACCGGTTACGTCTATCCGGCAATCGGAGCGTGTGAAACGGACCAAGTGTCCATTTACGCTGGTCGACAGTTCATTTCAGGGGTCAAAAAGGTTGTTTCCAGGTGTTGGATAGCCTTCGGTTCGGATACAATTTTCTGCAATGTTCATTGTTACAGATGTAAGTGATTTACGCAGTGTGTTGATTTGAAATTGGACGTATCCTGACTGTGAATGTAGGGCCGGATTGTTATTACATCCTGTCCCTACTTAGTATTTCTGACCTCACATCTCAGTTGGTAGTAAACCTTTTTTCATGTTTCTAGCCATCTAGAACAAGTATTTTTGTGATGAACATATATTTTTGTGTCAAGATTTAGATGAAGATCTAGCTAGATGAATCGACACAGTGTCGGTGCCTCACTGCCGACACTGTTTCGATTCATCTAGAGAATCTTCATCAGGGTGAGTTTTATCCGCGGTCCGCTCGTTGCCGCTTGAGTTCACGGTTCGCTCTTATCCACATATATGTATTTACTGGCTGCTGCCTGCGGCTTTGCGCGCGGGGTATTTACATAAAAAATCGCCTATGTCCGTCTCTAAGATACAATCTATCTTTGTAAAAATTTCATCAAAATCCGTTTAGCCATACATATATTCATGTGAAGGTCACAAGCAATCAAACAAATAAGACAGATAGACAGCGACACTTTAAAATTTAATTTTCATCATATTTAGTATGGAATATAGATTCAACTCAATTCCTTCGTTGAAACATGTGCTACTGAATTATATATGAACACCACACTAACATGCCCCTTCTCCGTTTATTTATAGTCCAATCCATCCAAAGGTTGCCTGGCAGATCGCTGTTAGCGATAATGCCGCACATTGTATTGCCTTTTTATTTTATTAAAATAATTGTTTTTGTATTTTTCCCTGTGGTATAATAATAAAGAGTTAATAATAATCTATTATTAGTCTATTAATAAGTGTATTTACGAAAGAAGCCTTTATAACGCATTTCAAACGCAAATCAGGCACAAACACAAGTGGAGCTTGATAATTTTAATTGTCATTTTTAACCGACTTCATCAAAAAAGTCTCAATTCGTCGGATTCTTTTTTTTTTATGTATGTTCACCGATGACTCGAAAACGCCTGAACCGATTTGGAATATTATTTTTTTGATTGAAAGGGTAATATTCCCTTCCCTTCCCAGGTCAAATTTAAATTTTGTAGTCAGTAGTTCTGCTATTCAGGCCACAGACAAGTTCTGCTATTCAGGCCACAGACAATTCAATCATCATTACATGGTATAAAATAAAGTCGCTTTCCGCTGTCTGTCTGTCCCTATGTATGCTCAGATCTTCAAAACAACAATACAATATAATTAACAACAATATAATATAATTACGTTTTAAAAACTAAAAAGAAAACCGACTTCATTGAATGAAATTTGAAATAAATTTGAAATTTGTAATATAAATTTTTAGTGAAAAGTAGATGTATTTTGTATATTGTGTATCGATTCTTTACAGAAATGTACAAAATAATATAAAATACACGTGAAACAGTTGAGCTATCTAAGGACCGTTTAAAACGATCTATAGATAGCTCAACTGATCTAGATCACTGCCAGAGGGCAGCGTTCCCAAGATACTGGCGGCATTGCCACGTTGAATGGCAATGCTATACGCTGAGCCAGATAGGAGCCAGCTCTTGGGTCATGCAACGTATCTACCAGACGCCTTGAAATAATTTTGAAAACCCGGTGGGCTCCTGTTCCCCACGGGCCCGACACCAAAAGGCTCAAATATGTAGGCCTTATCCAAGCCAGCATATTTGCGGTTTTTGAGGTCCTCGGTACATGTAGCCGCCGCACCAGCCCTAACGGAAGTCCCCGACAGATGGGATGCGGCCGGGGTGTCTACGCAAGTAGCATCCCACACTAATGGCCTATTAAATTTAAAAAGAAAACCGACTTCATTGGATACAATTTGAGACCATAAAATTATTTAGTTTTGAAATTTTTAGGGAAACTAAACGCACTGCTCTGCAATGCTTGTAACGAATCATCGATGTTTATAAGTTTTAGATTTTTGTTATATTTTTAAAAACCGGGAAGTATAGATACCTTTTTAAAAACAAAAAAAAAACAAATCGGTTCAGACGTCTTTGAGTAATCAGTGAAAATACATAAAAAAAAGAAGAAAAAAAAGATTCTGACGAATTGAGAACCTCCTTTTTGATGAAGTTGGTTAAAAAGAAAACCGACTTCATTGAATATATTTTTTTAGTAGTAGAAAGGAAAGGGACTTAGATTTATTTTGTTTATATTAATGGGTAGGCCAACAATGAGACAGCGAGGTTTCGGAGTAAACGAAAATATCATCGATGTATTAATTATTAGATTTTTGTATATTTTTTAAAAACCCCTTTACCGATTTCTATAAAGTTTTAATGGGACCACCTGGGAAATATACCCTTTGAAACAATAAAAGAATTTTCCAAATCAAAGACGTTCAGGCGTCTTTGAGTAGTCGGTGAACATACATAAAAAAATAAGATTCCGACGAATTGAGAACCTCCGCCTTTTTTGAAGTCGGTTAAAAAGGTTTATTCCTTAAACAAGAAGACATTTATATTTTTGATGAAGTACTTTCACACGTCAATTCAATTATTTTCGAGACTCATGAATTATTATACTCAATTGTTTATTTAATCTATTATTGCGTGTGGTAAATCGTTGTCTATGAGTCCATACTACGCAATTATCTTGGGTACAAAATTAATCTTGCTTAACAAACGTAACTCCGTAACTTTGGCCGTTATGGCACTGATAGACGCATCCCTCCAACCTCCCAGTCCTTATGCTGGTTGAACACGGCCTTATAATTAGTTCATATCACTAGTTCATTTTTCTTCGCTGTTTTTATAAGAAGTGCTCATGATAGCTTGCGTGGTCAAACAGTGGCAATTCAACTCTATGGCAAGTTTAAATCTATAAAAGAGCTTATCCTGACTGACTGATTCATCATCGCCGAGCCGAAACCGCTGAAGCTAGAAAGCTGAAATTTGGAAGGTAGCTTCCTTTTACAGCAAAACCACCCACTAAGGCGGGATTTTTTGAAATCCAACTCCTAAGAGGGTGAAAAGTGGTGAATACAAATGTATGAAACTTTTTAACGCGTGGTGCGATGTGCTTGAAACTTAATTTGAATAATTAAAATGAAAAATAAATAGACAAGAGTTTCAGGGTTTTTCAAAATAAGGGGTATTTTAACCAAGGGTTAAAATGGGGTGTTTAAGTTTGTATAGGAACTTTTAAACGGGAGGTGTGATTTCTTAGAACTTGGTTTGGATACTTAAAATGCAAAATATGGACACGTATTTTAGGATTTTTCAAAATAACCCTCATAAAGGAGTACAATGGGGTGTGAATGTGATGGAAACTTTTTAATGGGTGGTCGTGGGTGTGATTGTTTTGAAACTTATCAATAAAATTTGGATAAATTGCATCCGGGGGAAGAAGTCGTGGGCAACAGCTAGTAACAGTGTAAAATATCTCAATAACAAGTGCCTTCTCAAACAGACTCGACCCGAGCTTTATTATAGTACTTACAACTCTTTAGGTCAGTTCCACTGTGACATGTTGGGCAACCTTCCGGCATCGTACGCTAGAAGGGTTATCAGGGTCGGTACTGTTGTCAATGTGGTTTAATATCTTCTTTATATATAAATCTTCTGCGCGTGTGTTTGTAATTAAACTCCTCCTAAACGGTTGGACTGATTTTGATGAAATTTTTTGTGTGTGTTCGAGTGGATTCGAGAATGGTTTAGATTAACATTTTTTTTTAAACGCGCGGACGATGTCGCGAACGGGACAGCTAGTTTAATATAAATATTTAAACCTTATACATCAACATCTGGATTGCGTACACATTTGGAGGTATGAATACTTTGCTTTACTTGATAAATTGTCCTAGGTTTGATGCTGAAAGAACAGTTCTTTAAAGTAGAATTAGGAAATTATTTTTAAGAGGAAAAAGGGATCTTGCTAGTGCAGTATGATGGAAAGGTCATAAGGGAGGTGTGTTTGTCAAATGGCAACACAGTTACATGACTTCTATAGTGTATGCTTTGAAAATTCAAAATAAATATTTGTTTATAATCTCATTATAAGTAAAAAGTATACCAAAAAGTAAACATAAAAAATAATTAAGACTAGTGCCGTCTTAATTTGACAACCTTTGTGGTGCAGTGGGTTAAGGTGTGGCTGAGACGCAGAAGGTTGCGGGTTCGATTCCCGCCGCGGGACAAATGTTTGTATGATCTGCAAGTATTTGTCTCGGGTCTGGGTGTTTCTATGTATAATATGTAAGTATTTACAAAAATGTATATTATGTAGTATATCAGTCATGTGGTACCCATAACACAAGCTCTGCTTACTTTGGGGCCAAATGATGTTGCGTGAAATGTCCGGGATTATTTATTATTTTTTATTTTTATACATAAAAATTAAATAAATCAATTTGTAAAAATGACAAATGAATTAGCTTAGTAACATAATATTTTAGGTAATTTATAACCTTAAAACTTGCTATAGCTATAAAAAGTAAGCTAGATAAGCGTTTCAGCTTATTTTTAAAAATGGCCATACTTAGAGCCTCTGTGACATTTTCTGGGAGCTTATTGTACACAGTCGGACCCATATCCAGGTCTGCCACAGACATGCGTCAGATTCTATGACTTTGTGAGAGTTTGTAGCGATCCGAGTTTATGTTGATTCCGGATGTGGTACACGTGCATGTGTCCGCACTTCACATAATAGTCTTGGTTACTTCTCACGTAACATGCTATTTGATAAACGACTATACAGGACATAGATAGTCGTTTATCAAAACGGCTTCCTATATATAGTCTTTTTATATAGCTTTTTAACCGTCTTCATCAAAAAGGGTGAGGTTCTCAATTCGTAGAAATCTTTTTTTTTAAGTATGTTCACAGATTACTCAGACGCCTGAACCGATTTCAGATATTTTTTTTGTTTCAAAGGGTATACTTCCCAGGTCTCATTTAAATTTAATTGAAATCAGTCGAGCAGTTTTTAAAATATCAATAAATCTTAAAAATGTATACATAGATGATATTTTCGTTACCTGCAGTGCAGAGCAGTGCGTTTAGTTGGTCTACCCATAGTATATATAAACAAAATACATCTAATTTCCACTAAAAAATTCAAAATAAATTAATTGTATGCTCTTAATCTGTATGCAAAGAAGTTGGTTTTCTTTTTAGTTCTTAAAACGTAATTATTTGTGTAACTTTTGTAGCGCTTCATGTTATTAAATTTAATGCAGAATATTATGTTCTAGCAGCTATTACAACGCAATCGTGAAATAGTTGTCATGAACACAACGTAAAAGAAAAAATAAATGAAATAACTATATGAGTTGTAGAATAGAGCTTTATTTATATCTTGTCAGGTTTAATTTATTGAACTTATTAAAAAAACATTTAGAATGATTGAAAAATCAGTAATAAATAAAGTGATAACTATGAATATAAATGTTTTTATTATTATTTGAATATATTTATGATAACTTTATATTCTATAATATAAAAATGAATCGCTGAATGTGTTGCCAAGCGCAAATCTCGAGAGCAGCTGAACCTATATCGCTAATTCTTTTTTTAGAATATTCCTTGAAGTAGTTAAATTGTTTTATTGTTTATTGAGCACCTTGGCTAACAATAAGTACAAGTTAGAGATATACATAATTTCTTAACCTAAAGAAGTTACAAGGTACATAATGTGATACAACTGACACCTAAACTAAGATAATAAAAATCCTGTATGATAGGTATCAGCGCCCACCCTCAATATAGGTGCAATTAAGCTAGAGAAATTCTAGATAAGTTAACAAATAGCTTGTGCGGTAAGTACATATTAATAATAAGCACTCAAATGTAGGTAACTATGATGATATAAACAAATTAAAAAGAATAAAATAAAACTGTTATGTATGTCTGCGAGTGTGTATGTGTGTGTGTGTGTGTGTGTGTGTGTGTGTGTGTGTGTGTGTGTGTGTGTGTGTGTAAGAGAAGTTTGTATGTTTCACATTTGTATGTTTGTATGAATGAATATTTACAATTATATCCCAATGCGTGGTGAAAGCTTCGCATTAGGATACAATTGCAAAAATATATTCAGTAGTATCGTAGTTTAATGATAACAGCCATGTTGTAAGTGAACGTTTGCATGTTCGCTTGTTCAATGGGAAAATTAGCAGCTTTATGTTAATTTTGTTGTAAAGCCAAGCTCCAAGAAACAATGGAAACCTTTGGGCAAATCGAGTGCGGCAACTAGTCAGCGGTAGGATCTGGTGGTTTCTCCTAGTGGCTAGACGTGTAGTATCTGCATCATGGACCACAGAAGAATGCTGCTTCAGGATGGTATTTAAAATAAAGAGTTGGCGGACTGTCAGTACTTCACATTCTTTGTACATAGAGTTCAGTTAGAGATCAGTTGCACGATAGAGCTTTGGTTTAAAGTAAATTACTTTTAATAAGATTCTTTGGGCTCTTTCTACACATATAAGATTAGTCTTAGCTGCGCCCTGCTTGGTTCTTACGGAGAGAAAAATTTAAAAAATTGCCCGAAAAAGTTTAAAAACGACGCTTTTCTATACTCCCATACAATCGATTCGTAACAATACTTAAAAGTCAATTTGAACTTTAATACCATACCATAAAGTTTAAGTGTTAGTGGAGAGGTTCTGGGAAGGCAAAACAATTGAGTGACGTTAGTATCGTATAAATATTAATGTCAATATTTGACAATATAAATACGATGGTATAAATCTTCTGTGCGTGTGTTTGTAATTAAACTCCTCCTAAACGGCTGGACCGATTTTGATTATTTTTTTGTGAGTGTTCAAGTGGTTTCGAGAATGGTTAAGATTTACAATTAGATTTTTTTTTATTTGTAATTCTTTTTAAAACGAACGGATATGTCGTGAAATGAGTAATTGATATGTTATTAATTTCAGTAGGTGTAAAGTGTCATGTAAATAAAAACATTAAGTATTGAACTAGTTCGAATTCGTAAAAACAAAATATTGTGTAAGTACTTATATGAATTTTATATTGTAATTCAACAGAAATAGGAAACAATTACATTAATGTGCAAAATGTGCAAAATACTTTTATTTGTACTTTTGTTACGAACATGGACTTAAGATAAAATCACAATATTTCATTAAAATACGAAAATCGAGGAACTTTATATAAACACCTAACATAATTAAACTTTTTTGGTAATGACAAGTCAATTATATACAGCTGATATTCAATAACTTTAATCCACGAAGATGGTTAAAATTGAGGCAAAAGATTCTAGAAGCTTCGGAACGCTTCGGAACACTTCGGACACAATCCTCGGTTTTTTCCGTGGACACGTTATTGCATATGAGTGACTGAATACTTAACTTACCTCAAATACAAGAGTCCTAAAAAAAGCGGGAATTCCTCGATAAAAGATATTCTCATTTCTTTTGACAGATGAATTGTATATTTTAGTTTAACTAGACATTTACATCGCACATTTAAATTCGCTATAATATTGTAAATAAGTGATTCAGGTGCGACTTTGCTGAAATCCATTGCAAAACATTAAACAGATGGATAAATATATTGTACTATTACGCTAATAAATTGGCGGTACAATAGATTGGCGATTGTATATTTTTAGAATATTATATTGTATATACGGACACTATCAAAGATACTATCAAGTTAATTATATTAAAGATAAATTTATATATAATAAGAGTATTTATCATTTATTTAGAAATTGAATAACTTAAATGTACAGTAAAATATAACAATTACTTATAGATAAAAAGTGGCGATTGACGAATGTATATTTTTAGAAATAAATATATTAATTATAATCAAAATAATTATATTAAAGATAGATTTATATATAATTAATGTACATATTAATATACAATCACTTATAGTTCAAAAAGATAAATTCAGTTCACTGACCGCAGGTAGAGTGCCCAAGAGGCTGGTAACGTTAACTCGTTGAAAAGCCATACATATATTTGTCCGAGAATAGCAAAATAATAATAATATATGATATGATATATATATAATAGAAATTAATTGAAAAGGTCTTCAACCTCATGTTAAAATGACAACCAGTGGCATTTGAGAAGTCAAAATAATAAAAATAAAAATACTATCAAGAGAAAATTTGACTTAGCAAAACATTTTTACCTCAAGTCTAAAGCTAACAAAGTTTGCTTTTGAAAGATACTTTAATGAGTAAATCATCAATATTCAAATCAATTAAAGTTCACTTTACGCGGCGGTAATAACTGATAGGATTTATATGTAAGCGTTTTTGTATTTTAAATGCTGAGGTTGAGGTGAAGACGACAAAATTTTGTAAAATATCGTAAATCGTATCGTAGAACAATAAAATATCGACAAAATCTTCTAGGTAATCTTGCCCTCTCGGCAGTAGAAATTATTAGTGATGACACGAGTGAGAAAACATTACTAATCCCGCCTTTTATATATCATTTCTTTTTGGAACAAGTTATGCCAACAAAGTTTATAACCGAGTGTTAGTGTATGTTGATGGAAGAGTCGGGGATTATTAGATTCTGTTTCTTATGATAACGGCTTAATCGTCACAGAATTACTTTTATTAGTCATAGCGCATTGCGGAACTCGCGAGTTATTCCACATATTCTATATAAAATGGTATAGCTAGAAAAAATATGTCATCCAATAAACGAAATTTAAATATTTAACTTTCCAGTGGTAATGTAAAAAAAACGTTTTAACCGACGGACGTAGGTTCTCAATTCAGTTATATTACATGGTCTCAAATTACGCTCAATGAAATCGGTTTTCTTATTATTATAATCTGTAAAACAGTCTCAAAATTACTTTACTATGCCTTACTGCACATCAATCCCCTATCACTCTATCCCTATGCCCCTATCGATATGATAGTTGCTGCCTCAGTAGTCAGATCTGCCTACTGATCCGTGGAATGAAACAACAACATATGCTATTTTCGCAAGAGACTAACACAAATCGTAATATCAGACAGAGATAATCCGATTTCTGTACGTTTGTAACAATATTCCCCATCATCTCGCAACTGTAATCCCCAGGCTTGTTGGAAACCTCTGTAAATCTCTAGTTACTTAAAAATTTTACTTCCAAAACTTTCGTGTACCTTTTGATTAACAAGGGTTTTACTCACGTGTTGTTTTGTTGATAGAGGCACCGACACTGTTTTGATTCATCTAAGGAATCTTCATCGAGGTGAGTTTGATCATTTGAATAAAATCTGTGTTAAACATACATAGATACTTGTTTGTTGTGTATGGCCGTATTTTACACAGAAGTAACTACGCTGTTATCGCAAGCTCATCGCCACATATAAAAGACACTTTTTATTATCTGAATGATGAAATATTGGTTGGTCTTTTAAATAATATTGTTACTGTAGCATCACTGACTAATCCTTGCCGATTGAATTTAGGAGATTTGTCTATAATCCAAATTTTTCTTATGAAGTTTACTGTACCTAAATTATATTATTTCTACTTTAAGTAATTCTTGTCATCAACTCTCTTGTATTAAGTTTTTTTATGTTTAATATAATAAGTTAGACTTTACAAAAAAATATATATAAATAGTATATCAGTCATACCTATAACACAAGCTCTGCTTACTTTGGGGCCAGATGATGCTGTGCTAAATGTCCGGCATTATTTTGTTATATAAATCCGCGCTGTTTTGCGTGGTATATGTACTATAGGGAACTCAGCACAATGATGCTTTACAGCAGGACATAGATCCTGTTAAGCAGCATTATGTTGAGTTCAGAACTAGTGGGCTTACGGCAAGAATATTCATAACAGAACAGGTAGGCATAATTATGGTACCTAAACTAATTAATGATTTACCTGTTGTCGTACGCGACAGTATTACGCAAAGTAATATTAAACTAAAACTTTAATCATATTTTTTAGCTAATTTATAATTGGTTTTAGTTTATTGTTTTATAATTTATAATAGAAGAACTCACCTATCCTACTTACCTAAATTACCTAACAATTAATTTTAATATGCGAAATGTACTAGGAAAGTACATTTCGCATATTAAAATTAATTGTTCTCCAGTTTTTTTACATACTTAGGTGTTTCGAGTTAGGTAGTTATTGTTATTTATTTTTGTACTAACTACTTACTTAATATTAGTAATTACACTAGTTTTAAAATATTGTGTAGACTTATTGTAGCATTATATTACAAACCTTAGTGGTTTTTTTGTGCTATATTTACCAATTTTTATTGTAAATTTTTTTATTATGATAAATAAAAAAAAACAAAAAAAAATCGAGGCCTACAGCCTACCATAACGCATATGCGTTATAATAATAATAGCGTAATAATAATATGTAGGATAGGTAGAAACATGAGAGCGATCTGTTCTTCATGTCAAATAAACTATTTATTTAGTTATTTATTTAATCCTTTATTGCACAAACAAATATAAATGTATGGTGGGCTTAATGCTTAGAGCATTTTCTACCAGCCAACCTGCAAGGTTGATAAAATAAAAAGTAGGCGTGCTAACTTAATCTAAGAATAAGGAAACACATTTCGACTACATATTTTAAAATAAACTCCTAAAAATAAAATTAATATATATAAATATATATTATTAATTATTATATTATTAATATATATAAATTAATATATATAAAAATTGATATTATATTTTATTCTTTCTCTCTTGCTATCATAGAATTATAGCGTCTGTTTGAAAAACTGTCTCATAAAGCTTATTATAATATATCAGATCATTTAGATGACAAAAGGCTAGAGACGAATCTGCTCCAACTTGACAGGGCATCCGTAGCAAATTATCAAGGATCATGCAAGCTTTAGGCCAGACGAGTTTCTTTTTGACCTGAGGCCTAGCCTCAGGAACCGTCACCTACATTCACCTAGCATATACTCGTAAGAGGACGATTCAAAATAGTCATTGTGATATTTATAACATTTTTTTTATATCAGTCAACCTCAAAAATCCATAAATAAATCCGGTTATTTATGGTTAACTAACCCGGTTTTTCCCGTGGCAAGAATCAAACCCGCAACCTTCTGCGTCTCAGCCGGACCTAAGCCCACTGCGCTACAGAGGTCATCAAATTTTATCATCAAAAATAAAATATAAACTTAAAAATAATGTTAGCATTAATAAAAGATTTAAAAAAAATATAAAAACCGACACCATACCCAGAGCGATCACCATGGTGAGGGGTAAACCATATGTATCACTCTACGTACGTAGCTTGCCTTCAGCGATAAAGAGTACATCAGCACCTATCAACTTTTCAATTGAAGAGAAGTGTTTTCAGGATGTTGTTGTAGCTGTCTCTTAAACTCATTATGAGCTAGAGGTGCCGTACGGCAACGCCTTAGCGTAGTTTGCATTTTCGCGCTTATTTTGCTAAGTGTGCAATTTAGGTAACCAGCCAATTGCTGTTTCGAAGCTAGACAGATTATATTCTTTGATTTCAACTGAAGTTAGCAACTTATCATCGAATAATTATTAGCTTGAACGATTTGAAGCTCACGGTGAAAATATTTGCGGCAAAATGGACGTGCGCTTCAAGTAAGTAAATCATATTAATACGTTATTTATAGTTTATTATTTTTATTTTAATCATATTATTTGTTTAATTATGTCACATGGTGGTTATTTGCCATGAAATTTAGTGCTAAACTATGACAGTGCCAAACGGCATCGCTAGCCCAATACCATGTCTTTTCGAAATGTATTGCAATCGTTCTCAAAATACGTTTAAGTAATCATCGACATCGATTTTCATAATAATTTTGTTTTGCTTTTCGACTTAAGGATTGTTCCTTTCACGAAGCATTAGCAGTTCTCGAAGATGATGAAAGTTGATGATGATGATGGTGTTTATTGAACCCCCGCGAGCCAACAATCCTTACCGACGAAGACGGCAGTTGTAGACGTAGGAGGTCTTGCCAATAACCTCACTGGTCGACAGCTTTATGCTGATTGGCTCCATGATCTTCACAGCAAGATGGCTTAGCCGAGAATACTTAATACCTAACAATAACAATACTGAATATCCAGCATAGTCATTGCCCCTCATCCAGTCAATGTCATAAATGTACGACGTTGTAGTCGTTGTAGTCTCCGTGGTGGTCGCTGTTCTCGCAGTAGGGGCAAAGGAGCAAAGCAAACCACTCAAGTATCAGAGTCAGTATCTGCCAATTGGATTTTCGGAGACAAATAGAGCAACCGTCCCATATGAGATACCAAACGATAACTCGTGGTGGAGTACGTCCAGGATTCCTCGGCATCATCATTTTTTCCAAAAACTGTAAGATTTTTTTTTATTTTCAACTATTTTATATTCAGGCGGTTCATATTTACAACATATGTAAAGCTCATAAATAAAAAGGACCATAAATTAATTCAGCCCATAATGGGTTAACCGGAGATCAGGGATGCAGATATAAATTATGTAACATAAAACTTCTTCTTTCTTTGAGAAACTCGCTTTCATAGACAAGGCTGTGACGCATAATGTCTATAGTACCATTGATTTGTACACAAAGTAGTATCACTAGGTACTAGTGATACTACTTTGTGCCCTTAGTACAATTAAAAGAGATACAAGTTTATACCGTGTATTTACTTTTTTTTACCCAAAGATTACCGACGCAATTTTTCTCCTAACCTACATGTCTTCGTAGCATCTGGACAGATTCTCAGTTGGACAGGTTAGCAACTGGACAGTGACAGACAGAGTTATGTATCTAGACAGACGAACTTTATTCTTCTGGCGCTTCGGCGGCCGCTGCCGTAGCACGCTCGCTTTGCTCGCTCGTATTGCGCGTACTCTAACATAACCTAACCAACTGGTTTCGATCTAATTTATCTTTTTCTTCTGACTCTACTCTGTCCAGTCGCTAATTTGCAGTCGCATTATTTTTAGAAAAATTGCGTCGTTAATTATTTTGGAAAAAAAAAGTAAATACACGGTATAAACCTGTATCTATTTTAATGGTAATAAGGACATGTATTAGTATCACTAGTACCATTTATGGTACAAATGAATGGTACTGTAGACATTATGCTGGCTGTGAGCACCCTGATGTTGAAGCTACGACACAAAGCTACGAAAATCTCATCTATATCGCTGTTCGCACATTCCGGAGCTTTATCCTCCAGGTCTTTGCCCGAAGACTCTCCGCCTGGAATTTCAATTTAGATCCTCCCAACTCTCGATAGATTTGCTACGATTTGTACAATCAAAGAAATAGACGCTTTTCACCCGTATTACTTCAGGATAGAGTTAAAAATTGTGGAGAAGTGTTGTTTTGTTTTCATTTGCACTTTCCAGACTACCTGGATTAGAAGATATGGATTTTAGAGTCGGGGATATGATATCCCGATTTGAAAACAAAATGGGTACTGAATTCTGAGTAATGTTTATGTTATAAACCCAAAATATAGAAGCATAATCTTAAATCATAATTTATGAATCAAAGTCCTGACTCCAGGTTTATACAATGCTAATAAGATTAATTAAAGAGTTGTATAAATCTCTATTCATTGTAATTAGACTAACAAAGACAAAACATACTTCATACTTAGGAGGGACCCATTGGTTCCAACTAAGTAACACATGAACACACACATACGTACATACATATGCACACATGCACACGCGCATACAGACACACACACGCATAAACACACACTCACACACACATATGCATATACACTCACATTCTCACCTCCTAACTACATGTATAAGTTGTCAATGTATAATGTTAAGGAACTTTGTATATTTTCTCGGAGGAGGGCGTTGATGTCTGCGACACAGTTTTACACTTCTGCAGATGTTATCGACTTTCAATGTGTATGTACCTCTTGTTTAACTGTTCCAAATGAAGTTTATTATTATTATAAAATGTATTATTAAAATGTTATATAATCTGTAAAACCATATCAATTAATCATTTTAAACGCTCCGCTAGCTTATAGTGATTATAGAAAAGAGGGAAACCATTGAACAGAAAATAAATGAACCACTAGACGTAGAGACTTGAAATGTAAAGGGTTGCGCTTAACAGTGTGTAGACGCGAACTAAGAAAGGAACTCTCAAAATTACCCTCTAAGAGATACAAAAAGAGGGTAAAAGTTAGTATGAAAATAATATTTCGCAAACGAAGTTGAGGGGAATTCTTACAAATAATAGGCATCAGTAAGTTTTGAAATTGGCTGTAATCTGGGCTTATTAAAATACCCCCTTATTACAGCCCGTCCAGTTCAAAAGATAAGCAGAAAACTTGAAAGTTTTATCCTCCGAGATTGCAATGATATTTCGAAAGCTCTCTTCAGAGCCAGACGGGCTCAATGGTATCGAGATATTCAATTTTAAAGAAACTAGGAATGTCTCGCGACTTCACAATTCCAAACTTTCGTAAGAATGAGTATTAACCTACGAGTATCTACTTTCCGAGGACTATTCTACACTGGCAATGGTAACGAACTTTAGCTTTAATTTTAACTGGCTTTTAACAAAAGACGGAGATTCCTAATTAGGCTGTATTTTTTGAATGATTATATAAATTGGCGAAGATATCAGGATACATATACCTGATATCTCCGCCAATTGTTAGCGGATTTTTATCCTGTAGGGCGTACTTCGAAAAGCAGATAAATTTGGTGAAAATCTGGTGATGTAAAACATGATTAAAAATCTTAAACTCCTCAACGTATGATAACAAATGAATCGCAAATTAGTGTTTTTAGTAATATTTTAGTTTTCACTGCACTTATTGTAAATAGACATAAATTGCAATAATGATGGTACACGACGACAGTGCGCAACCACAGTGCCGACGCTATTTATAAAACATGCTGAGTGACGACCAATTTTGCTGTCAATTTACTTACTTGTTAGTTCCTAAGTACTTATATTAAATCATAAGACCCGAAATAAACTTTTCTTTCTTTCTCTTTTTTAATCTAATTAACAGTAAGGGAACACCTATTAGTATATATAGTATATACTTTTCAGTGTTTAACTGGCTTGACAATGGACTTTGAAGATACTCTACAGAACTTTTCAACGACAAACAGCTCATGTGTCACAATTAAAGCATTGTATTCGTGATCTCAAGCAATAACTTTATACTTGCATACTTATCTTTCTGGAAATCTATTGGGGAGGCCTATTTACAGCAGTGGACTTCTAGAGGCTGATATGATTATGATATGACTTATCAGTTGATCTTTGTAGATACCCTGTGGAACTATTCAACGACAAGCAACTCATATATTGCAGTTAAGACATTGGTGACCACAGGCAACAGCTTAATAGAAACTTGTCAGTTGATAAGACCATGGACATGACCTTGCCAATGAAGGTAGGTACCCTACAGACGGCATCGATGACAAATAATCGCGTGTCGCAATTAGTAACATTTAAACGAGCAGTTCTTGTATGCATATCATATATAGTCTGAATTTCCGATACGACTCCAACGATTTTCATGATATTTAGTATATTTAGTGGGGCTTCGGGGGCGATAAATCGATCTAGCTAGGTTTCATTTTTAGAAAACGTTGTTTTCCCCGTGTTTTATACCGTGCTCGGTCATCCGGGTACGTATATTTAGAGAAAAAAATAGTTTTAGTTTGTGTGTCAAACATTAAATAAAACATTGAACTGTAAGCTAATTTTGAAAAAAAAAAATTGTGAGTTTTAAAGGTATTTCGACTTTGAAACTCATTCGACTGGTTTCAAATTATGAAAGCTTTTCTATAATATAACCAGTTTATAGTTCGTACTACAAATTTATGCTTTTACGAGCTTTATAACTTATGAAAATCTTAAAATACAAGTTGGTCCATTATTATTTTGACCCAGATAAGTATAATACTCGCATTATAAATCTTGCAAATAGAAACAAAACCTCTCAAACACCTAAACCACAGAACACCTCCAGGCCCTTGATCACAGTTCATGAAAGAACACCGTAAACAAACTGGCAACTCGCGAACTACTAATTGCTGGATAAATCTTAGCAAACTTCATCAAACTGGAAGCAGCCTTTAATTGGGAACGACTGTTTGAACAACTTTGGTCACGTTAGAGCCGTGGGGCCGTTATCCTGTTCTCGTAGAGAGGTCATGAATAGTGGGTTTAATTTAGTAATGACGCGTAAATGATTAACTTTTGTATCCTATATGAGAGTTTGAGGACCTACGTTGAGAGGTTGTCACACGATTTTGATCAGCTGTGCGCAGACACGGAATCCATGCAGATAGTTTACCATCCCTAAATGTTCGTGAAATATATTAAAAACGTTCTTCAGAGATGTTTTCCGTCTTAGCTACCTCGTGAATAAACATTCAGCGGACTTCCAATACGATATCATGGATTTAATTGACCATCTTTTCAAAAGTGACCTCAACAGAGCGTCCTGAGCGCTCAGCACCCATTGTGCTCGTTCGACCACAACGAAACTCAGTAAATTACTATTGAACCATACCATGCGATGGAGAAGAGTCGCCGTGATACTTTCGTAGCAATTTCTTGGTATGTTTAATCAGATCACAAAATTCACATTTATCTACTTTTAATAACACTACAAAACATTTTTCGTAGTCTCAAAATATAAAAAATAATCGGATCATTACCAATAAGCTAAGTAGCTTATGACTTCTGCAACTACCCTCGTCGGTCTATCAACGACATAAGATCACGGGACAAGTTTTCGAGAAATACACGAATTATAATAATAATAATAATGCCGGACATTTCACACAGCATCATCTGGCCCCAAAGTAAGCAGAGCTTGTGTTATGGGTACCACATGACTGATATACTACTTAAATACTTTGTTTTTTTTTTGTAAATTCATACATATTATACATAGAAACACCCAGACCCGAGACAAATAATTGCAGATCATACAAACATTTGTCCCGCGGCGGGAATCGAACCCGGAATAATGCCCATATGTACAGGGTGGGTCTTAACTATGTTGGCGCATCGTTTTGTTGATTTCTCAGAAAGATTCTGAGGAAGTTTCTAGTACCAGCTTATCAAGAATATGAAGGTCACAATTCTAGGCCCTGGTTTCAGCAGCATGCTGCCGTACCTACTGCTAGACTCCATAGACTTATTAAAAGAATTGTTTCCGGAAAGACTCATCTCGCGAATGGGAGATATTCGCGAGTGGCCCCCATGGAGCCCCGATCTCATACCAAATGATTATTTCCTCTTGGGCTACCATAAATCAAGAGTCTATTTTAATAATCCGACCAGTTTGAAGCAGCTGAAAGTATACATCATCTGAGAAATCAACGCTATACGCAGAGTATGCAGAGTTCTCGAGAATCTGCAACTTAGACTTAAAGATTGTAAAGAAGCCAATGTTAAAATTTTCTAGTCGTAGTTTTTAAAAAGATTAATGAAATAATTATAAGTTTTCCGTTTAGAGTTTCAGAATCAGTTTAGATAATACATAAAAAGAACAGAACTTTTGTATTTTATTTAAACTGTGTGTACTAAACTACAACTAAAACTGTGTGTGTTAAACTGTGTGTAGTACTTCAGTACTGTACTGTGATCTGTACATTTATACATAGATAGATAAGTAAAGCAAGTAGATATATATTAGGTTAGGGGAAAAAGTCTTTTCGCATTATAGTATGTATGAAATTGTAATAAAATCTCTTTGGCTATACTATTTTTATCTGGCTGGTTTTGGTATCATTAAAAGTTAAAATTTTAAATTCCAAATTCAAATTAGGAAAATGTGTGATTTTTATTTGTTTCTCGTACAGTCAAGATAAGTGAATAAAGGTATTTTGATCAGAAGTCCCAAAATTTCTATAGCACCCATTGCTATAGAAATTTTGGGACTTCTCATGTCCCTACAAGATGGCAAAAAGTTATCGAACAAAATGGTACCTACATACTTTAGTTAAATATAAATAAACTATATTAAAAAATGTTTTGAATTTTCTTAAAACATGCGAAGAAACTTTTTCCCCAACCTATTACTGAAAATACCTAAACTAGCGATCGTGCAAAATAAGTTAATAAAAAAATATTGGCGGACAATGAACAAAACGCCATCTAGCCCAAAGGCATAAGCATAGCTTGAACCATGAGAAACAGATGACGGAGTGCATAAGCCGAAAGCATCGTAAGCCATTATTGGTAAACAACCCAAACGCTGGTTCTATACTCTCTCTAAAAGGTTATTGGAACCCAGTGTAAAACCAGGCTCAAACATATATTCCTAGAGGGAAATAGAAATTGGTTAAACGAATAATAATAGCTGAAATTATCGTTGCTTATTTTCAGGAACACGCGCCATATTCCGACCACAGAACAACGTACCAATTACCGTCAGTGTGCTAATAAACTGTCACAAACTCCGTGTTATGACAACAACATGACATTACGTGTACGACACATATCAGATGAGTTATGTCGCTACATAAGTTAATAATGTTGGAGATTCTTCGTTTGTCTTTACAAAAAGTAACATAGCACTTCTTAATTAACTAGTGGTCGCCCACTGGTCGAAATTCGACCATAATTAATTAATAATTAATGTATTTTTTATGCATAATTAAAAAAAAAAATAGTATTCTGCACTCCTTCTCTGTATAAACTATAAGTTTACGAAGTTTCATACTCCTCCGTCCGCGCAATTTTCTTAAAAAGGGGTACAAAATTTTCTCTTTACGTATAATATGCCCATGCCCCTTCTCTGTTTATTTATAGTCCAGTCCATTCAACGGTTGCCTGGTAGAGATCGCTATTAGCGATAAGGCCGCCCATTATATTGCCTTAAATAAGTTTAGTTATTGTTATTGTAATATTACGAGTGGTAGTCAATTAAGCGTTTTCTATCTATCTTATATATAGTTAATTTGTTTCTTGGGCTATTGATTATTTTATTCAGTAGTCTTACCGGAATTTTAATAAATAAATTGTGACTACATAGCACAAGTATGAAAGCTTGATTTAGAAGTTGAATTATAAGTTATGTTGCAATGTGATTTGAACGATTAATCTTGAGAAAATTCTAGACAGCCATTCCGCGATGACGTTTAGAATTGAACGATCGACTAAGACTTTATAACCAAACAACCACTTGACACTGGCAAAATTGTCAACAAGACAGGAATTGTAGATGAGAAAGTCGGAATATGGCGCGTGTTCCTGAAAATAAGCAACGATAATTCTCATAAACAAACAAATAAATAATTATAGGAAGAAAAGAAGAAGCATAAGTTAATAATGTTGGAGTTAGGAATTGGCTTACCCCTTACCCCTTACCCCTTACCCCAGGAATTGCATACCCCTTAGATCTTTAGATCCCAAAGATATGATCTTTAATTCGCAAAGATATGATCTTTAATTCGCAAAGTTTTTAGTAGAGTCAGAAGCACGTTCAAACATTAGATCTATGTGAATATTATCGCGAGAAGGTATCATGAGAAAATGGACAGACACGGACAACAAAATCCCTTTTTCCCTTGGAGTTACTTAGGAACACATAAATCCGGTAGACTTCTGACTCATGAAAGACATTATTGTTCATATTACCAAGAGTGGTAGTAACACAGCATTTATATCTGATGCGCAATTTATACATTCGATACGAGCGCAAATACGGCTCTATTCATCAACGCGGCCGCCCTTTTGACCAAAAAGAGTCTTTTATGTCTTATTATTTTGTATTGCTCTTCTAAAATTCTAATTCTATGTTCTTTCTTATAACAACGGTCCTACTACCATGTACTATCTATCAACTTATTATGTTAGTATTAAACATATAACTTACTTCAAGATAAAATAGGTACCTTTATCTAATACGGCCTAACAGTAAAAGCTGACATCCCTGCCTCATCCGTTGTTCCAACAGAAGACCAGCACTTGGTAGTTACCTAATGCTATCCAGCAAATGCTGAGTTGGAGCCTTTTTGTATTGTTTGTATTTTATTATGTATTTTATCAATTATACCGTCATAAGTTATTATATTGATTTATTTCTTTCTTTCTTCTTATTCATTCATTCATTCTTATTTTCGTCGTGGTTCACTATTTAAGTCGAAATTTCCACTACGAAAGGGATTAATCCAAACGCACAGTGCATTCATTACCCGTGTTCTCTCCAAGCACAGCATTGACATTGCAAGCTGAATCCGCTGCGTTTATTCCACTATGGACATCGTATTAAAAAAAACTGTATTTTCGATAATATCTAATATCTATATTTACCTTTAAAGCTAAATGTAAAAACAATTAAAAGTGTAACAATCAAATCGTGTGCTATAAAAAAGGGTCACTCAGAAATCCCACCCCATGCAGCCTTAATTTAAAATTTAGTGTCTACACATACAGTCTACATTAAAACGGCAATTTAATATTAAAACCCCAATATGTTTCAATGTTACAAATAATATCCAATCAATATAAAATAATGTTATCTGGAAGGGTTGTCACAAAAAATATTTTTACCATCCGCTGTATTCTACAACGATCAGCTGAGGATCATCAAATGGCTCAGCACTCGCATCTGACTGTAAAATCGGGTTGGTAAGAATCACAAAATTGCATACACAATTTCATTAAAAATGAACATATTATTTGCGCGAAACCGACAACACTAATAGATAAAGTACTTAAGTAAACTGTAGTTTTATTGTAGGACTATGATACTTAGCAGTTCTATAATCTTTTAATTCGTGCTTTGTTCGAGTTACGTTACGCTACGGTGTGAGTGGGGTCGAGTCTCGGGGTGATTATTTATTCTGAAAACATTAGCTCCAAACACGAGCCATCTTGACGAATAAACACGTGAAAACCTCACAACATTGGCCCATAAAATTTGTTCAATCTCAATGGCAAGAGATTTATGAGAATGGCACAACATAAAAGTATTTGAAACCAGCGACGGTGGATTATTTTTGGTCACATTGAGAAACAAATATGGCGATTTTATATTGTTTATTTGTCTCGAATTATTTAGCGGTTTACTAGTAATAAAGAAAGAAAAAAGGAAAGAATCAAAATGTTTATCTGATACAAACAAAAAAAAACAAAAAAAATGAACGTGTCGCAGGACATGCGTTTGGAACGAAGTCCCTTTCGTGTGCAGGGTTGGCATAATTAATCATTAACGTGCCAGGCTCTCATTCTCTCTACCCACACCTCTCTTTTATTTTGATTATAGATGCATTAAATAACTATATTCATAAATATATATATACGGGAGACTAGTTATCAGTCTCCTTCATTCTCTCTTTCTCTTACGGTTTTTCGGAACGCGATTTCGTAACGTAACGGGTTACATTTTTTCTCGGCTAGTTCCCCTCGCAAACCCGCGATAAGGAACTTCGTTCCAAAAGAAAAGTAAGTAAGTACATGCAAACAATGAAATAGGGCTTACTAGGGCAATAGGGCAACACTAAACGCGAGTTAGTGTTGTTATGATCAATCAGTGGTTCTCTGAGAGTACGGTCAATCAAAACATGGTATGGAAGTGGCACTGGTTTTCAGACTGGGCCGTGATATCACCCTGGTTAGCCAGGGTGATATCACGGGTGAGACACACATATGAGTAAATGAATAAGAATATTGCTTAAATACTATATTATTTATAAAACGATAAACGTTATCTACTGGCTATTTTAAGAATTGCCATATACAAACAAAGGTTAACGTTCTCAGTAATGTAATGGTAATGTTTCTCAGATTGGTTGCATTGTTGTAATACTGGTGTTTTATTCAAATAATGGCGGAGTAATTTACTCGGGTACGAATAATTGGAATAAAAATGTTGTGTTATTTTGATAAGAGTAAAATAATCCGTATAATTATATGGAAAGTATTTAAAACTAGCTGTCCAGCCATCGTCCGCGCGTATTAAAAATAAAAAAAATGCAAATGTAAAATATTCTCGAATCCACTTGAACAACACACACACAAAAAAAATATTAAAATCGATCTAGCCGTTTAGGAGGGGTTTAAAAAAAAATTCAAAAATACTTATTTAGGAACAAGTAACATTTGCTTATAAAAGAATTAGAAAAACGATGGTATCTGCAGAAGTTAGAAAAACTGTGTCGCAGACACCAACGCCCGCCTCCGTTTACAGAGATTTCGGTGTTCCAACTAACAGTATGAGTCAGTTAGTGTGTTTCTAAGTTCGTGTGTGTGTGTGTGTGTGTGTGTGTGTTTGTGTATGAAGTGTGTAAAAAAGTACATTCTGAAACTCTTAGTAGTTCCTCAGTGTCATCATATGATAAGGTGTTCAGCCATTCGAGACATTTAGTTTTACATTTATGCTTATTGGTTCGTTATAATATAAGGATTGAAATTGACGAACGACAATATACGACTTTGTGACTTTTTAGTATAAACATTTTATACACATTGGTCAAAAGTTTTAGACATTGGCTGAAAGTTATGACACATGACATTAACCAACTTCAAGTCGTACGTGCTCCGGTAGCTGCCAAGTACAAGGACGTATTACTCGTACCCGACTTCTGGTCAGTAGAAGTTGCCAAGCGGCGGTATAGGGAAGCACCGCTAACGAAGAAAGTGCCCTGACTTTTTTGTGTAGTTCATAAGTTTGTATGTATGTATGTTAGTAATGTACTTATTTTCTATGGGCCCTTGTTATTGTATTTTATATAGATGATTTTGTTGCCTAAAATAAAGTTTATATTATATTATTACTAACAAAGAATAAATTAGACTACCTATGTAGTCTAATTTACTAACTAGTCGTCTCCCAATTAAGTAGGCTTTTAGAATGTACAGACTACTTACCTATCCTAATCCTATCCTACCAATAAAACTAATATTTTAAACCACTTCACATGGATAAGTATTGCGAGATATATATAGAAATTCCAAAACGCAAAGATAGCGCTTTCTAATGTTTCCTGTAGCGCTATGTAGTGTGTGAAGTTTTGTGTGGATGTTAGTATGTCACTTTTACATACAAAAATGACTGAATCGATTTGAATTAATCATCGTATAGATATATATTTAGATCTGGAACTACATATAGAATACCTACTTTGTGTCTTATTTTATAATTTAATAAATTTGATTACAAATCATAAACATTCAACTTTTGAGACATGTAACCGCGAAGAACTATACGAGATAAGCAAATTGAAAAACAAAGCTATCTAGTGCCTACTGCCTACATATTACCAACAGATGCTGAATTAGCGGCCATTGACCTTATTAAGCCTAGCGATGTTAGATATTAGCTTAAAATATTTACTAATTCTGTAACTATTTCGCTTTCAAAACTTTTCGGCAACCAGCGGACCGCGGATCAAACTCACTCAGGGTATCTAGAGTCTAGATAAATGAAACAGGGCCGGTGCCTTCATCGACAAAAACATGTTTATCAAAAGTCAAAATCAAAGTCAATAGATACCTACTTTATACAATACAATCACAAGGATCACTTTGAAACGTCTTACATACTAGGTGAATTTTGGTTCCCCGTATGTTCCTTAAATTGTTCCCCATAAAGGACTTATTTTCTTTTTCTAGTTGAAACCTAGGGATGTATAATTTGTTTCCATTCCTAGTATTGATTCTATGAAGGTCACTATTTTGCTGAAACTCATCTCTATTTTTATGAGTGCATTCCTAACAAATTTTCATATATATATATGAAGCTATTGTGAGATGATTAATTTCTTTGAGTATTTATCTCAAAGACTCTCGTGGTTTCTAATAAATGGCACGTATTGCCCTTTTTTGAATAACAAACACTTTTCCAATATCAACTGCTTTCCCCAGAGAATGATGCCATATGACATAACACTATGGAAGTAGCTGAAATAAACAAGCTCTAACTTCATCAGTACGATACCGTATCGCAAGAACTGCGATACGTACATACGTTCCGCAGCATATGCTGCGGAACTAAGTCTACCGGCAAGTGACTCAATTTGTGGTCCCTACTGTAGTTTTGCATCAATATTAAGACTTAGAAAGATCATGGAATCTACAAGATTTATTGCTCCATTCATTTCAATGTTGGTCGGGCTATGAATAACATTTAGCTTTTTTTAGCGTTAAGTAAAAGATCATTTACAGTGAACCAGTTAAGAACTAAAGATAAGGATTAATTTACCTTATCACAAATACTGGTTTTACCTCTATCAAATTTAAAAATTAAGGACCGTCAGCAAATAAAACTATATCACAAATACCTTATAATTCTGAACCAATCTACTAAAGCAATAAACGATTTTTTATTTTATTATGAAGTACCTACCACGCGAAAAAACCACAGGTAGCGACTAGTTAATGTTCACAAATATTTTAGTGGAGGGAGTCTAAGCTAGTTAACCACTCAAATTCAGCTCTGAGATGTTTTTACAGACATTATCCAGAGACTTTCAACCTTCCGGTTTTTTCAGTAAAACAAGCCCCTAAACGCAGTCCTATGAACGTATTATCCAAGCCAAAGCTCTTTTCAATAAAGTCCTCTGAAACTAAAGTTCCTCAAAGTAAATAAACACGTATGTAATCGGTCTCGCTCGAAGGCTTCGTAATTACTTGACTAATCCTGACAACTTCAGAGACGGATTAAGGGTAGAGAAAAGATAAGTATAAGATAAAAATAAAATTTTGCTATATTCGTGGCGAAAGGGCGATCGAAGGATAGGCAAATCTGGTATGTGGTATAACATCATGACATTTTATAACGAAGATCCTTATCGCACGGTACGGACTTGGCCGATGGGAGCTAGGCAAAGAGTGTAAAATTTTTCCGTCACGAATTTCCGTCACAAACCTTTCTTTAGTATAGACGGTTATACATAGGGTGACACGAATTAATTAATTATATGAACGGATGAGTTTGATGAATTGAATAATGCACAATAAAATGTTTTATAATACAATAAATTATTTTCACCACTCTAAAAAATATAACAATTACGTAATTGCCTTCAATTCATAAGTTATTTATGCGTTATTTCAATTCATTAGTTTTAATTGCTCTCAGACGCTAGTAATTCATTCATTTGTATTTGTTAATCAATAATATAATACGTTTACCAATCATAACATGCTATGATAGGTACTTCGTTCCAACCGAGTGTTCCACGACACTCACGCATTTTTTTTAACTATGTAGTTTCTTTCAGCTCAAGGTGGTTATTTACAAAAATAAATAGGTAGTTTAAATTATATTCCGGGTCACAGACTACATTTAAACTAAACTTTTTAAACGACTTCATCAAAAGGAGGAGGTTCCAAATTCGTCGGAATCTTTTTTTTTTATATATGTTCACCGATTACTCAAAGACGCCTAACCGATTTCAAAATGTTTTTTTGTTTCAAAGGGTATATTCTTCCCACGTGGTCCCATATAAGTTTTATCGAAATCGGTCGAGCAGTTTTTAAAAAATCAAAAAAAATATACCTCGATGATATTTACGTTACCTGTGCAGAGCAGTGCGTTTAGTTGGTCTACCCATATTATTTATAAACAAAATACATGTTTTCATTAACAATTTAAAAATAAAATAATTTTATACTCTCAAATTGTATCCAATGAAGTCAGTTTTCTCTTTAGTTTTTAAAACGTAATAATAATAATAATAATGCTGGACATATCACACAGCGCATCATCTGGCCCCAAAGTAAGCAGAGCTTGTGTTATGGGTACCACATGACATTGGACATTTGACGACCTCTGTGGCGCAATGGGCTAAGGTCCGACTGAGCCGCAGAAGGTTGCGAGTTCGATTCTCGCCGCGGGACAAATATTTGTATGATCTGCAAGTATTTGTCTCGGGTCTGGGCGTTTCTATGTATAATATGTATGTATTTACAAAAGAAAAAAGTATTTAAGTAGTATATCAGTCATGTGGTACCCATAACACAAGCTCTGCTTACTTTGGGGCCAGATGATGCTGTGTGAAATGTCCGGGATTATTTATTTATTTATTTATTATTTATTTGTTTGTTACTGAATTATCTAAAAACAGCTGAACCGATTAGAATAGAACGTAGTATAGGTATAGAATTAAGCCTGAATTAACATTTAGGATACTCATTTGTGTAATTGTCTAAATGTTAATGAAGAGTCCTAAGATACGAAGATATTTATTTGAATAGCAACGCTTGTTTCGAGGCTATAGAGTGTAATTCAGCTCGCACTAGCGCTTTATGCCCAACATTATATACCTACATAGTGCCTCTCCTTCTCTTTATTTATTGTCCAGGCCATCTAAAGGCTGGTAGAGATCGCAGTTAGCGAGATAGCTGCACATTATATTGCCTTTTATTGTAAAATTATTGTTTTTGTAATTTTCCGCATGGTATATCAATAAAGATAAACGCAGTGGGCTGGTCCGGCTGAGACGCAGAAGGTTGCAGGTTCGATTCCTACCACGAAACAAGTTTTGTATGATCTGTTAGTATTTATCTCGGTTCTGGTTCTTACTATGTATAATATGTATATATTTACTAATCGAAAAACAAAAAATATTTAAATAGTCTATCAGTCATATGGTACCCACATGACATAACACAAGCTCTGCTTACTTTGGGGCCAGATGATGCCGTGTGAAAGGTCCAGAGAAATAATGGTATTATTATTTTATCTCTTTCTACGGCGTAACTCTATCTCGTCTGGCGCGGCACTTCTCTACAAATTTACCCACCAAGGTGGGCCCGCCGATGTAACGTACGTGTACTTGTAGGCCGTTTATATTTCATCTATAGAACACGTGTACACATCTCCGGGTTGTTAATCGCTACATCAAAGTTAGAAGCCCGAGCTTTAATAACAGTGTTTGTATTTTTTAAGCTTCAAGCCCAAAACAGTTGTTTTGCTTGCTGCTGCTATTTCTAACTCATTTTAAAATGCAGGCATTTCTGTTGTTTCACCGAACAAGCTAAAATTTACTTAAATATGATCAACTATATTTTGTTTCTACCAAAGTTCAAATTAGAGTAACAATTAAAAAGATAGTTTTAAAATACATGAAACAGATTAAAAAATATTTAGTACTATTCCGCCAATCTATTCCTAATGAGTTAGGCACGATACAGAAGCATGCATCTCCCTTCTGACCGAAATTGAAAAGCCAAAGCAAAGCTTTAGTAAAAAGTTGCGCATACAATCCACACATGCAACCTCAAAAATAATTTGAGACGTGTTTCGCCTATCAGCTCAGTTGGTAGTAGCTCTGCCTTCTGCCGTGTAGGTTGAGGATTTGATTCCCTCCCAGGATAAACATTTGTGTGATGAACATAGGTGTTTGTTCTGTGTCTGGGTGTTATAAAGTGTCTTAAGTATTTAAAAATATACCTGGTATCTGGTCACCATAATACAATTTAGCTTAGTTTGGGCCTAGATGGTGTTGTGTGCAATGTCCAAAAATATTTATTTATCTTCAGGAACATTTGATTTGACTTGCTCCACACTGTAACGAAAAAGCACCAAGACTTTGCTCTGCAGACTTGTTGCTTCTCCGAGCGCCGGATTGAAACATTCAGTTTCAAGTTTCAACACACCGCTCGCTCACATGCTTCAAACCTGAATCAATTAACTAGTTTTAAACTTAAAATTGACATTTTGTTTAATATAGAGTTGGTTTTCGTAAGATTTACCTCAGTTTAAATCAACACCAAATGACAATGAACCAAAATACGTAATTTTTTTAAATATTAGATTTGCCATTTAGAAATGTTACTCTAATTTAGACTTTGGTGTAAACATAATAAGATCGTTCGTATTTTACGAAATTCCGGTCCGGTGAAACCACAGAATAACCACCAATAAGGTCGACATCCGAAAGTTTAAGATATGCGAGAATGGGAGTTTCGAGAGTTTGTGGGTTCGACTCTCTTTGTGTGGTTTTTTTTAAACAGAAAAGGCAAAAATTCTTACGGCCCGCCGCAGTTACCGTCGCATATAGACATCTGCAGCACCAGAAGTATTGCTGATGCATTGCCCTCAAGGACCCTCTCTCTTGCTCTCTTTTTATATTTTGCTTGAAGCAAGTCCTTATAGTTCGACGGGAATTATTAGAAAATATTTGTTATAGATGGAATAGATAGATAGAAAACACTTTATTGACTACCAAATGGAATATTACAATAACAATAACTCTTAATTAAGGCAACACAATGGGCGGCCTTATCGCTAATAGCGATCTCTACCAGGTAACCGTTGGATGGACTGGATTATAAATAAACAGAGAAATGGCATGTAGGTGTGGTGTATTTATATAATTACATACTTACATATATTGTATAAACTAAACAAATACTGATATAAATATATACATACATCTGTACTCAATAGATATAATAATCAAAATAAATAGAATAAAAAAATCTATAATAAAGAAATAACTACGTTTAACAGCACGACACATAATGTTTCATGACCATGTTTTTGAAGATGGGAAGAGTCTTGGCCTTTCTGATATCTACTGGCAACGCGTTCCACAAGCGGACAGCCTGCATTGTAAATGACTTTCCTTAGAATGTAGAGGAGTGAACGGGAATTTTGAGTTGATTGGTATCTGAGGAGCGTAAGAGTCGAGAGTTAGAGAGATAAAGAAATTCAAACCGTTCCTTGAGATAAAAGAGAGTTGAAGGAGAGAACAGAATATTATAGAGAAGTTTGAGAATGTGAGCATTCCGGCGAAAAAGGATTGACAACCACTTGAGTTTATTGCGAAATTCAGATATGTGGTCATATATGCGCAAACTAAATATGAACCGTATACAGTAATTTTGGAGCCGCTCAAGCTTATAAAGTTGCTCTTCAGTGATGTCGAGATAGCAGGCATTATAATAAATATTTACGGGTATTTATCGCGTTTATTTACCTATTTTTCCCGACGTTTCGACAGGTTTACACTCTGTCGTGGTCACGGGATGACAGTCATCACAGTAAATATTTATAATAATGTGTTCTGATCGCGTAGGTTTAAAAAACTTTGAGATAACAGGCATCAGCATAATCAAGGATTGGAAGAAGGAGGAATTGTGCAAGCGCAATTTTAGTAGCGGTAGGGAGATAATTCCAAAGCCTTCTGAGCGAAGCCCCAGCAGCAAATACTTTCCGACTGACTTCAGCTAAGTGCGGTCGCCACGAAAGTTGCTTGTCAATGTGAACGCCTAAGTTTTTACCGAGTCACTCAGCTGAATACATTTGCCGTCGAAGATCACCTGAGGGAGATTAAACCAGTCAATTTTGGATATCATTCTGGAGCTACCTCTTACAATAATTTGCGTTTTATCTGGATTGACAGAGAGACCATATTTGCTCCAGTTAAAAAGCAACGCAAGTAAACATTTGTGGCATCAATCGTCTCGTGTAACATAGATAAAGGTGTGTGAGTTATATTTAGAGATCACCTGCATATAAGTGATAGGACGAAGAATGGTGTTGAGAGATACTATTAATAAATATAGCAAAAAGAAGTGGAGATAGAACGCTGCCCTGAGGAACACCAGCTTTAATATCACACCATGATGAGTATGAATCATCTATGCGGATACGTTGCCAGCGACCATATAGGAAACTGTGAAACCACTCAATTACCTCAGGTGATATGTTAAGAGAGCGTGAAATTCCTAGCTGAATATCGAAGTCAACATTATTAAAGGCACTACTAAAATCAAAAGGTGATAGAACGGTGAGTTATCCATCATCCATAGCGTGACGAATATCATACGTGATCTTCACCAGGGCTGACAAAGTGCTCTGGCCGGGATGGTAAACTAGATTGGAAAGAATTGAGGAGATTATAAGTAATAATCTCCTCAATTGAGGAGATTATAAGTTTTAGTAGTGCCTTTAATAATGTCTTTCTGTCAAGTAGACAGGAAGGAACTAAGTTGCTGGTGGACTAAACGTTCTAAAACTTTAGACAGGAATGGAAGAATGGAAATGGGACGGTATTCAGTAAAGGCTCATGGATTAGCGTTTTTTGGAAGGGGGGTTATTTGAGCCTCATTCCACGTTGATGGAAATTTGCCAGTAATCAGGGATTCATTTAGTATATGCCGGATGACAGGAGCGATTTCGTTAATAATAGTAACAGTCATATTCCGGCTGATACTATCGCTCCCGATTGCATTTGAGGATATAGTCATTATGCTCTTCTTAACATCACTTTCGGAAAATTGAGTAAAATCAAAACTATAGTCAGGAATTGGGATACTAGAAAGATGAATTAAGTTTAAACTTTTAGTGTTACTATCAAATACAGTATAAGTAGAAAAATGTTTATTTAAAGAATCAATGTTCAAATCTTTGGGAGAGTGGTCCTGGTGAGACTTTCCAATTCCTAGTGACTTAAGAAACTTCCAAACTTTGGCAGGATCTTGATTATCAATGGACTTATGAATATGGCGTTGTGCGTCTCTACGCACTCTATTACAGCGATTCCGACGATCTATGTACTTTTCCCTTTTTACTGGCGATGGGTGTTTATTGTATTTTGATCTAGCTACAACTTTTTTTTGCATGGCCAATCTCAGATCATTCGTGATCCATGGAGCAGGGAGATTGTTATTGCATGTTTTTGAAAATAGTATCTGATCTTGATGTTGTGTTTCAAAGCTGACTGTCCTCTCAGCTTAATTAGTAGAAGCTTTGCCTACCGCACTGTAGGTTAGTTCTATTCTCTCCCATATTCCATTCCTCCCATATATCACATACATTTGTGTGATGAACAGAGCTGTCTTAAAATATAAATGACTATAATATTGATAAAAATGCATGGCCTTATGTCACTCTGCCCTCAGACAGTTAACAGACACATTTGAAATGTATAAATGTAAAATGTTTTTCGTAGTTAAGGTAGTTATAAGATGGATCATGCAAAAAAGCGCTAGGACCAGGACGAGTATCTTGCCGGTTCATCTCGGGTTTGGGTTAGGAGGAATCGGCACCTAAATTCACCTAGTATGTATGACGTTTAAAAGTGACCCTTATGATTGTATTGAATAAAGTTTCTTTTGACTTTGTCTTTGACTTTGGTGTTATAAAGTATCATATTTAAAAATATATAGAATAGAATAGAATAAATATGTATTTGGTACATATAAACACGGAAATTGATAATACAGTAGAAACAATCAGTTAGGAAGGTATATAGAACAATGAGGTAAGAAGGTAAATAAAGAAACAAAAAATGGAAACACAAACAGTATAATACAAAAAAAAACTGCCCATAGAAATGAAATCTAAGTAACTTGTGAATTGTATCGTCAAGCTATTAGATTATTATTTTTGAATAATTTTTGGTTTGTAAAGAAGTGTCAATGACCAATTTAAACATTAATCCTTGATCACGATCAACCTTAATTACATCCCTAGAATAGAATTGAAAACGCCTGAAGCAGTCTGAAATGAACTTAGATTAAAGCTTAGAGAACTTGAAACCCTATTTTATAAGAAATAGGAAATAGATTGCCAGATAAGAACAGCTACGAGTGTAAATCGTTAATGCTCTACACGCCAAATGGAATTGTGAGTAAATTTTTCTTACAGAATCGCATTAGGAAACCATATTAAAATAACTTAGTTATGTGTTTATTAATAAAAGGTCCTGGTAATATTATAAGTTAACTACCTACCTGGCCGGTCAGTTCAGTTGGTGAATTTGTATTTCTCATTGTAGGACGGGAGTTCGATTTTTTCGCAGATTAAACATTTGTGTGATGAACATAGGTTTGTTCTGTTTCTGGGTGTTATAACGTATCAGTATCGTTTTATTTATCTTGGTGCCACGCAGGCAAAAACCCCGGGCATTGACTAAAGATAAAACATGTGAAACAGTCGCACACCTACAATCCTACTATAGTCTTGCCAGACCCCTACTTAAATGGTTGTTCTAAAATAAGTACAGCTTGTACTATGGGATTTAGTGGACTGATATAATACCTATAACGTGGGCCCTAGAAAATCACATAAATTTAAAGAAATAAAAATCATGACAGTGTATTGACAGTATTTACGAAAATCTAATGTATGTTCACAAAAATGTTCATTTGTTTAAAAAAATTGCGATTATCTTAGTATTAAAAACAGAAATAAAGAAAAATGCACGCATACAGAGAGGACGCATACAGTATGCTCGAAACAACGTGAGCTTCGCCCCCTAGCTACGCGCAAACTTCTGGGCAACCCACATTCGCCCACACCGACAGCGCCACCGCTCCCGTTCGATGTCGACATTGTCCTTGAGGTCAGCAGTGACCACATAAACTCTCTAGATCCACAGCTTTCGAACGAACAGGAGGGATGTTTACCAGTAGTTTTTTAGCATGACTTGACTTTTTTTATAGGGCAAAGTGTACACTACTATAATCAGGACCAAATCAACGTGTTAGATTTATCGATTGGTAAATTTAAAAACGTAATAAAACAGAGACTGTCTGATAAAGCATATTATAAGATAAAATTTTTTTTAGATGACATAAAAGCTTGGGATGAATCTGCTTTAACTCGCCCCATGTAGTTACGGACGCCGAGTCCGTAACAACATGGGCAAGGATCATACAAAAAAGTGTTAAGACCAGACGAGTTTTTTGCCTTCTTGAACTGGGTTTAAGAGGAACCAGCACCTAGATCCACTAGCATGTATGAAGTCGATTCAAAGCGGTCCTTGTGGTTTTATTGAATAAAAAATGATTTGACTTTGACATTGATGGGAATTGAAGCCACAATCTACAGTGCAGAGGGCAGAGTTACTACGAACTGACCTGTGGGCTAGTCAACCTACCTACGTGAGACTAAACTTGCTCTCTCAGTCGAGCTTCTTTATCTATAAAAGGCGATATTTGTATGTATGTATGTATGTTTCCTATAGAAATTTTTAGGAAATCTTCAGATTAGCCTAGCGGGTGATCCTGTGAAGTTTCGGACAAATAGAACATTTTTTTTTGCATAAATCAAATTCGGTATAGTTTGTATCTTAGGAACGGACCATAGACTATTTTTTATGTATGTACTATGCGTGCGAAGCCGCGGGCAGAAGCTAGTAATTAATATTAAATAACCTGTATGTAAGATGTAAGATGGATTCCAAAAGCACCTTTAAAGCTGCCTACTAAATATATAATTGAAATTTAAGAATGGAAACGTTCACATTTAAACTCTTACATAAATAATTGTAATTTAAGAAAGTAAAACACATTTACGCACACTTACGTGAGATAAGGGTGCATCCATATTAATCGACGCAGAATCAACAGATTGTCAACTGTATACGGTTGACTCAGAAGATTGCGGGTTCGATTTTCGGCGCGGGAAATACTGATATAACTGATAGACAATCTGTGTCTATCAGTTTCGATTAACAATAAGCAATATATCAATAGTTAGTTTGATTATTATTGTAACCAGCTTCGAAATACAATGAAGTATTACTTAAGTTATTTTTTTTATCTCAGATAAAATATATATAAGGACGGAGTATTTTGTTCAATGTTATATTATATTATATTTTATTGGTCTGGTTTCTATTCATATGACAGCATGTCTAACAATCAACATCAACCTTCCGTAATAGCCATTCATCCATAGTAACTGAAATATAATAAACTAGCTGTTGCCCGCGGCTTTGCACGCGTGATACCTACATAAAAAGTAGCCTATGTCCGTCTCCAAGGTCCCATCCATCTCTATACTAAAAATCATCGAAATCGGTTCAGCGGTTTAGGCGTGAAAACGTGACAAACAGACAGAGTTACTTTCACATTTATAATATTACTAGGGAAGTAGGGATAATGCCGAACATTTAACACAACGTCATCTACCCCCATAGTAAGCAGAGCTTGTGTTATGGGTACCACATGACTGATATAAAAAAAAACCCGGTTCCGAGTCAAATACTTGCAGATCACACAAACATTTGTCACGCGACGGAAATCGGACCTGGGACCTTCTGCGTCTCAGGCCTTCGCCCATTGCGCCACAGAGGTCGTTTAGCAATTAGTCGTGAAAGCTATTAGTATCAATGTTTGATAGTATCAAAATTTAATAATCGCCTGACAGATCTTCTGACGGCAAAACATCAACACCAACACGACCTTGGTATAAAGCTTTTGCCGTCCTGCGTCGACTAATATGGTTGTACCCTAAGGTCCCAAAGGAATTAACGAAGTCAAGTATTCTACCTAAGTTATGTCACTGGGGCCAAAGGTGGTAAGTTACCCACGTAGGCCGTAAGAGCGCATACCTGCTCAAATTAAAGATTCAATTGACACGAGTGTCCTAAAATATGGAGTAATTTCCGAGAGGGTGTTATTTTTGATGCTCTCGAGGGGTGATGAAGACGCTGGTTGTTTTCTCTTTGAGTAGATAATTCACGCATTTACTTCAGTAAGGATTAAAATGATAGGTGGTCAGGTTTCAAACCAATTCAAACCATCTACTTACATAAATAAAATAATTTAGTATGAAGCTTTAACGTTTTTTTAAGGTTTAGAAATCAGTCTATTACTCATAATTTAGTAAATTCTTATAAACCGTTATTTCGCATTATGCATCGTTATATCGTTATATGCTACTTTTTTATTACTTTTCAGGTATCTCCAGAGATTAAAAAAAAATACAATGTGAAAACAGTTATCTGGACCAGTTGAGCTATCTGTAGGTAGTTTTAAACGAGTCCTTAGATAGCTAAACTAATTCTTGTGTTTTTTTATATACTTGTATTTATTATGATATAGTACATTTCTGTAATTATTTCTGTAAATAAATGTTGTCACAATTTAAAAGTTTATCTATTAATCGATATATTTTATTTATTAATCAATATATTTTTATATATTTCGGCATAAAATCATAAAACTTTTACTGAAAAATAAATAATATATTTGAAAGGCCTATGCCATACAATGAAATAGTAAAAAACCTTCCCCTCTTTACATGTAGGTAAAGGTTACTTTCATTAAAGTTTTTTTTAAGCTTTTATTATATATCTTCGCAGAGACAGAGTGGTCCCTACGTATTTCTGTGCAAAGTTTAATAACAATAAAACGATTATAAATAAAAATATTTTATTTCAGACAACAGGAGTCCATATTCCTACTAATAACTATTTTATCACACACATTTAAACAAATACACAAGTACTAAAAATAGAATAGGTACTTTTATAACAAGGGCCGAGGATAATATATCAAGGAAATAGCTTCCTCCATTGATCACCCGCTGCACTAGTCATTTCCAGAGTAGAGATGATAGACACTACAGTCCAGCTGTTACGACTGTCCCGCACTCTGCGCATCAGGAACGCTGTTTTTTTTGCGTATGATGGCATCGAAGATATCTGTGTGGTACTGCGCAAACATCCCCGATGCATTTCATAAGGCATCCTCTGGCCCCAAAGTAAGCAGAGCTTGTGTTATACCCTAAAAGTATATAAGTAGTATATCAGTCATGTGGTACCCATGACTTATATACTTTTTTTTGTAAATACATACATATTATACATAGAAACACCCAGACCCTAGACAAATACTTGCAGATCATACAAACATTTGTCCCGCGGCGGGAATCGAACCCGCAACCTTTTGCGTCTCAGCGTATGTTATTATATCGGAGTCGTACGGTAGAGTATTACGAGTCGTCTGCTAGTTAAGGGCTGACAGACAGACAGACAGACGGACAAAATCAAATCAAAACATTATTTATTCAATAAAATCTCAAGGACCACTTTGAATCGCCTTCTTACATGCTAGTGAATCTAGGTGCCGGTTCCTCCTAACCCCAGTTCAAGAAGAATCCAGAAATGGATTCCTTATATACTTACTTCGGAACCATAAAACATGCTCATGTAATCTTGACACCTCAGTATTCTAGTTATTTAGATCTTTTGAGGATGTCTAAGAGCACTAAGCACATCGCTGCATGTTAGACACACTGGTATTATAATTAAAATAAAAATATGATAAATAATGCCGGACATTTCATACAGCATCATCCCAAAGTAAGCAGAGCTTGTGTTATGGGTACCACATGACTAATATACTACTTATATTTTCTGTTTTTTTTTGTAAATACATACATTTATACATAAAAACATCCAGACCCAAATACTTGCAGATCATACGAACATCGAAACGCAACGTCTCAGCGGGCCCACAGCGCCACAGAGGTCGTCGATGGCACACACGTTCGTAATGTAGGTTCTTGAGTGTTTTCTACACAGTTTTACCGGAATAATAGAATACTCCAAAAATTTCGTGAGAGAAGGTATTTATTGACCGAGCGAAGCGAGTGTCTCCGTTTCAGCTTAGGCGAAAATGCTTTCGTATGTCTGTCTGTCCGGATGTTCTCCTCTACAGGTCGCATTTCTCAACCGATTCTCGTGAAATTTTGTAAGCAGGTTCTATAACTTTATATAAATGTTTTTAGATTCAGTTTTTGGAAATTTTTCAAAATGGCGGATTTTACAAAAATCTCAAATGGTGTGTTGAAAACGTAAAAAAAGTTTTATTTCAGTCATTTCGAAAAATGTTCGCCACTAGGTTATTTAATTGTTGGCATCCAACATCAGTTTGTCCTTATTAGAAATTTATGTAATTACATGTGTAGCTTACAAATGTGCGCGTAATTACGTAAATATCTAAAAAGGGTCTTAATGTTTATACGTACTACAAATGACGACCTCTGTGGCGCAGTGGGCTAAGGTCCGGCTGAGACGCAGAAGGTTGCGGGTGCGATTCCCGCCGCGGGACAAATGTTTGTATGTTCTGCAAGTATTTGTTTCGGGTCTGGGTGTTTCTATGTAAAAGATGTATGGATTTACAAAAAAAAAAGTATATAAGTAGTATAACAGTCATGTGGTACCCATAACACAAGCTCTGCTTACTTTGGGGCCAGATGATGATGTCTGAAATCTCCTGGATTATTTTTTATTTAATTAAAGGGCACCTCCAACCGTTATGAAAACCATAGCGAAAAACTAACCAAAAATAATTAACTATACGAAGTTATTCAATAGTTATGTTTTAAAAACTAAAAAGAAAACCGACTTAATTGAATACAATTTGAGCTGATAAAAAATTGTATCTTCTGTTATTTATCATTAAATTGTTACCACTTTTAAAAATGCTTTTATTTTTAAATGTGTTTGTTTATATTTATAATTCATAATTCAAAACGTTCTAAACCTTCAAAAAATTCAAAAAAAAAATCCTAAACATAAAATAATTTTACAAATCATAAATGACGGAGTTTTGAGGTAGCATACATAAAAAAAACGAATTGAGAACCTCCATTTTTAAGTCGGTTAAAAACCAAATAAAACCATAACAACATTTATTATTTATTTAGTTTGTATAATCTGCAAGTATTAGGTATCTTTAGTATATCTATGTATAATATGTATGTATTTAAAATAAGTAGTAAGTATATCAGTCATGTGGTACCCAGAACACAAGATCTGCTTACTTTGGGGCTAGATGATGCTGTGTGAAATGTCCAGTATTATTTATTTATTTATCAGTAAGAAGAATACGGTGTAGTTCTATCAACATATAAGTATTTAAGTTCCTAATAAAAGGAACCACTATATATAGGGTCCACTAGTGATACGGAGCAATAGTGATTGCAGATTTTACCGACCCAAGAGCTAAACATCAATGCGTTGTGTTCTACGAACAATCTCTTGGGCTTAGAGTTCTCCTACCCCTCGATTCATGCCTCGAGTACGTTTAAGCCCTAGCGCGCACTGAGGATTAATCCTCCGGATTTTTGCGATGAATTGACGGAAAAAACCGCAAGGCACCGCAAAAAACTGCGCTTGGCTAAAATAGTGTCTATTTCCGCAAAGCGCAGTTTTTTATGCGGTCGTGTAAAAACTGCAGTGTGTGACGAAAAAAAACCGCAGTTGGTGGAAATAGCGCTGCAGCAGCAGCTCGTTTTCTTATTTCATATACTTGCAGCACTAGATCAAGGCATGGGCACTTTATTCGTTCTGCTAGACTTTTCTTGTGCCTTTGACTTTATTAACTCTTGTTTCTAATTAACGATACAACGGATTTCACAGTAAAGTTATTAAATGGTTCGAAAGCTATTTTTAAAATCGTATGTAATTGGTAGATACTGTAAAATCTGATGGAAGTAGGGATGTATCTACTCTTCGTTTCTAGAGGCGTTCAACAAGGTTCTAATTTGGGACCTTTGTTATTTGTAATTTATTGTTCCGATCATATACATCACTGTCAGGATCATATATGCAGATGATTTGCAGCTTTATTTGTCTTTTCCGCCTGAAGATAATCTCGCAGAATAAAGAACTTGAATGCATTACGCATTAAATGCATGAATGAGTTATTTATTATTTATTTATTATTACTCTCTGGTCGCGTAAAAACTCTTTGGTTCTAAATCCTAGGAAGACTAAATAAATGATTTTGGGTTCAAGATATCCCTGTGTTAATCTCCGTATAAATCTGAAACACTCGTTGGAAATGACGAACATAAATTACGAGGACATCTTAAACACATGTCTAAGGCGGTATTCAAATGTCCTGGAGAAGGCACTGGCATTTTCCAATTCTTTTATATTATTATAGTATTATAAAAGATCAAAAACAAATTACCTCTACTAAAAACTTCGGTGGCTCCATGATGGCATCAGGTACAATGTTAGGACTGGTCTACTGTCTGGACTACTGTCTTATTGGCAACACCTGCGTATAGGATTGCAGCTTTTGAAGGTAGTTTCCGCTATGCCGCCACTAAGTGTTGGAATAATTTTCCTATTGTGAACTTAAATCTAATCAGGCTCGAATTAAAACAAACCATTCCACTCAAATTAACCAACCAACTGATTTCTACTTTCATCTTTCGCTTCTTATACTGTTCTTTGTTGTGGCATATTAAGGCACTTTTTTATAGTTCAATAGGTATATTCTTTAGTAACTATAGGTTTAGTTATGTCTGTTTCAAATAACTATTGAGTACCATGATATTATGACTGGCCTGTCAGCTCAATTGGTAGTAGCTCTGCCTTCGACGCTGTAGGTTGAGGGTTCGATTCCCTCCCAGGATAAACAATTGTGTGAAGAAAAAGGTGTTTGTTCTGTGTCTGGGTGTTACAAAGTATCATAGGTACGTATTTAAAAATACATAAGTATTCTATCACTCATCTAGTCACCATAGATTGCAATAATATTGTTTATCATTTATTTTTTTAGACATAAAACATATACTTTTTTATTTTTATTTATGGTACCCGCTAGTGCGTGCTACCAAGAATTCGTCAGCTGCGGCAAATTTTCGCGCAAAAATATTCGCCGTGACTAATCCAAAGTGCGCGCTTGGCTTAATCCAACATGATTCTTTCCTACCCACATCAAACAAATTAATTTAATGTGCGGAGCATTTATTGCTTGTCGGTACCTAGTTATGAAAATATACCGAACCCTGTGAGAGGTCTATTTGAATGAAACGTGAACCAATTAAAACCCGGCTCAAGTAGGTAAGTAGGTATGTATTGCTATTAATGTTAATACGTAAATTATGAAATGTAAAACGTTTGGTTTTGCACTTGTTTATTTTATTTTGTTTCTTATTTCTTACGTACTTTACCGACTTATTCGTATGATGGCCTCTCAGCAGCTCAGTCGGTAGTAGCTCTGCCTTATGCGCTGTAGGTTGTGGGTTCAATTCTCTCCCAGAACAAATTTTTGTGTAACGTTACTTACATGAATGTTTGTTTTGTTTCCATAACACAAGCTATGCTTAGTTTGGGGCTAGATGGTGTTGTGTGGATTGTCCACCAATGTTTATTTATTTATATATTGAATTACCTAAATTTGAGATTTTAGTTAATACTTTATAATTATTCGAAATTCGTGAACTCTACTGAAAAGTAGCAGGGAAACAAAATACGAAATTTCGTTTTCGTTTTCGAAAAAATTACAATATTTTTTTTCAGCTGCAGCTTTTGACTTAAAAATCAAACTACTGAACCGATTTTGATGAATTTTCTACAGGACCAATCGGAGAAGATAACATGAAAAAAAGTTTTTTAATCGGCTATAAACGGAGATATGAATATTTTTATGAGATACATAAAATACACAAAAAAAACATCTGAACAAAATACAACTGAATTAAGAACCTCCTCCTTTTTTGAAGCCGGTTAAAATAGGTAACATGTAGTATATGCTTTGCTTACTCTAGGGCTAGTTGATGCTGTGTGAAATGTCCGGCATTATTAATTTTACTTACCTACCTATTTTATACCTTCTATAACTAAGTTTGTAATTTGCTTTGACGTTAAAATCTGTTGACATCTGAAATTAGAATGACAGGAACAGGCAGTATATTAAAACCGTTTTAAATAATATGTGATTATACTAGACGGTAGGTAAAGTAGGTCGTACTTTACAGTCCTTCCCGGCCGGGGCGCTTCCGGTATTGTGCTGCTTTATACTCAGATTAGCTGCTGCCCGCGGCTTTACACGTGTGGTACCTACTTATAAAGTAGCATATGTTCGTCCCCAAGATATAATCTATTTGCTTATCAAATTTCATCAAGATCCATTCGCCGTTTTACCGCGAAAAGATACCTACTGAAAGGCTTTAGAATTTATAATACTAATATGGAAGTATGGATGGATATTGATAATTTACTAGGTAGGTAGGTCTTGCATTTTAGGTTTACCTTATCATTTAAGTAAATACCTACCCAACATTATAACGTTCTAATAGCATGGGGCAGTCTATACCCAGGTACATTTTCATTACAATAACTCCCTTTCTCTTACCCCTCGCTCGCACTTGTAACGTCACCTAAACGTGCGAGTGAAAGCGGCACGTGCGAGCGAGAACGCATACTCGCAGCGTGCAACAATGCGAGCGAGAACAAGTGAGCCAGTTCTGTTTACCTATCTGCTGTGCACGCACGTTACTGTGTTTTTGTCGCTAAAACTGTTTTACTTTTAGACTTACTTAACTATGATATGGTTAGGTAACAGTTAAAACTGATATCGACACTTGAATAAAGTAAAACGAAGTGTTATTCATTACGAGTCGTCGTTAACCTTGTGCATCTCCACAGTGTAATTAACAGTCGGCAGTGCCCAAGTACTTACTCGCCCCAAGAACGCTCGCAGCGCGTTTCGGAGTCTATAATTTTACATCTATAAGTAACTTGTTGATTGTTGATAAAAGTACCAACAATGTCGTCGCAAAAACAATGGACGAAAGAAGAAAAACTCAGGTTTGTACAAGAATACGTAAAGCACCAGGCTCTGTTGGTCACTGGCTGTAAGAACGAGACAAAAAATAGAAAAGTCCTGCGAAACAATGTCCTTATTCAACTAAGCAAAAGTATGAACATACCCGGCTTTGGACCCAGAGAAGCTTATGCGAAGCTGAGGAACATTAAGTCAACTTATGCGCAGGAGTTGAAGAAAATAAGAAAGGCAGCTGCGCATGGCTCGAAATATGTATCTAATCTTATATGGTTCAAAACTTTGGATAAGGCCTATAAAAACTTAAAAAAGGAGGATTGCACGATATGCATACAAGCAAATAATATGGTAAGTAGGTAGATATCTGTCTACCTAAACAGTACCTATGTAATGTACACACCAAAGTGTTGTACCTACTTCTATCTTGGCTCAAAACCCAATAAGTTGCACTTAAGGCTTTATAAATGTACCTAGGTAAGCTTCTAGTCACCCATTATTTAATAGACACTTACCTCTCTCTCAATCAATCAATCAATTTATATTGAAAATATCTGCACTCAAACAAATACCTGAACTGTAATTGGTAGCAATAATAACCACCATTTCATCAAACATAGACACCTACCTAAACTCTATCTAAGATCCAAAACTGTATAGAAAGTGGTTGATCCGTTCGAAATCAATCGGAAACCACAGATGAAAAGCTTGACAAAGTATTTATAAAGTAATCACTAGCTTGAGTTATATTATAAAATACAGCCCCTACCTAATTTTAATAGCAAGTGTTCTCGGCAATGTTTGCTATTTTTAATTTAACAGTAGGTACACGTACACGGTACAGTCACAGATAACATAATACTATACTAGTACAGTTAATGACAGTTTAAAGACTTTAGGGGATTCTGTAGTTTAAAACGAGTATTTCTAAAAGTCCCGTTAATGGGACTACTGAGACACAATAGTATCTGTATTCCCGTTAGCCGTCGTTAATTGAAAGGATCTGGAAAATATACAAACCAACTTAATTTTACAGGACATGATTCCTTCAGAAGGCAATGTAAAAATGGACGCAAACACCTCACTGCTGGAATCAAATGGAGATTACGTGAAGCTAGAACTTATGGATGAGGAAGTTAATGCTGACGTAGCAGTGAACTATCTCGAAGAACATTCTAAGAACGACAATGATCTTCCAAAGACCAGAATTAATCATGCTCCCCTTTATGTTGGCGCTCAGAATTGTGTTAATTTCAAATCAGATATGAACAAATCCGACAGCTGTGAAGGAATGCCTGGTATTAGTAATCATTTAATGTATCAAAAGAATGAGTTTGACGTGTTTGGCGAGAGCATTGCCGCTCAGCTTAAGAACATGCCTCTTGTCGACGCACTGGAAGCGCAAATGTACATCCAAAATTACTTATCAAATTTACGCTTGCAAGCATTACGTTTTCAAAATTCATGTTAAACGCATTAACGCCAATCTTCAATACAAAACCTCTACAGGTTTTCAATGGGCCAAAGTTATGATTAAGTAAATAAAAGTCAACTCGTAATGAAATCTGTTTTATGTTCTTTATAATTCATAATTTCTTGAGAAATTCAACTTCTTTAGCTTGACACTGAAAAGAGAAGGAACATAATAATAATAATAATAATAATAATATTGCCGGACATTTCACCATCATCTGGCCCCAAAGTAAGCAGAGCTTGTGTTATGGGTACCACATGACTTATATAGGTACTACTAATATACATTTTTTTTTGTAAATACATACATATTATGCATAGAAACACCCAAACCCGAGACAAATACCTGCATATCAATTGTATTATAAGCTAGTACATTCTCATTCGTATCGGACGTTTATAATACGGGACCTTTACTTATATGTATTTTTTATATCCCTTTGCTCTTGAATAATTTGAAATGAAAACTATATTTATTACAGCAAAACAAAAAACGAAACTAAAAATAACATATTAGGTATCTCTGAATAGTTGATATTAACACAAAAAAAAACCTATGTAGTTTGCAGACAAATCGTTACAGCTTTTAGGTATCTGGTGGTTTTCTCACTAGGCGACACCAGTATTGAGGAAACCCAAGTACTTATATAATAATAAATTCTGTCAACGGGTTGAGTTAACAAAATATCATTTACAATTAAATATATAATTGATATTTTGAGGGAATTTGATACAAAATAAACTAGTGGCTCTGTGAGCTGTAGACCTAGCGGACATCTTTCGAAATGACTGAAATACAACTTTTTGTACGTTTTCCACCACCCCCTCCCCCCCCCCCCCCCCCATACCTTCGCCATTTTGAAAAATTTCCAATAACTGAATCGAATCAGAATTGAATTGAATTGAATTGAATCAGAAGCCGGCCGGACGTCGTTCGGACAGGCATACGAAAGCATTTTTGCACTCGCTCGCGCTTCGCGCTCGCTTTGTCAATAAATTTGTACATATAATAGTGATTTTATGGATTAATTTTGCTGAATCAAACCGTATTTTTACCAGAACATTATAAAAACGTTGCCATGCACATATTTACACCCGTTATAGGTAACATTACTGTTAAATACGTCAGTAAATCACCAGTACAGGGGTAAAGATGTTATCTTAACGAGCCCCAAGTGCTACACAGATTCGGGTAAATGATTTAGTCGTACCTACATAAACACGAAGGAAATTTTGTGGTTGTAAACAATTTACCCGACTGGTGTGAGATAAAAATAAAAATGAGATACTTAATGGGCAATTGCTATAGATATTGGATGATTTTGATTAAATTTTAGAACATCCTACGTATTTTTTTAAAGCCGCGGGCAGACTAGAGATAATGAAGTAATTTTCTCAAGAAATTGTGAAAATTGAGAGCTAAATTCAACTTTTAAAATTAGATATTCCATGCAAAATCTAAACCTAAAAATAGCGCTGAAATATATGAAGTCTAAGGTAAAGTTACTTCCGCCCCACTGAGACAGCAAATTGTGATCATTTGCATCACAAGGGTCGCGAGCTCACTCCCCGTCTAGCGAGTAGGTACGTTTAACTTGCACCCTTGTGTGAATAGGGGGCTAGGGGGTAGTGTCGCTTGAAGTCTGGGTTCAAATGAAGGAAAAGTGTTTGTGACTGTTTCATGCGGGGACTGGGATGCTGCTTTTTAGAAATGTATTTTTGCAAACTTGGCTTGTTCTGTGTCTGGGTGTTACACGAGTAAGTATCTATGTAGGTATGTATTTACGAATGTAAGTATTGTATCATGCTTTACTTAGTTTTAAGCTAGATCTTGCTGTGTAAATTGTCCAATAACTTATATTAATTTACGCATTTCGCACGCAATACATACATAAAAAGTATGTCGGTTCCTAAGATGCAATCTATATCCATACCAAATTTCACCAAGATTCGTAGCCGTTTAGCCGTGAAAAGGTTACAAACAAACAAACATAAGTGACAGACACAGATACACTTTGAAATACATCATAATTTATTTAAAACTAGCGACCCGCCCCGGCTTCGCACGGGTGCAATGCTGATACTAAATAAATAAATAAATATTGCTGGACAATGCACACAACATCATCTAGTTCCAAATCAAGCATAGCTTGTATTATGGTAACTAGATGACTGATAGAATACTTATATATTTTTAAATACATACTTATGATACTTTATAGCACCCAGACACAGAACAAGCATCTATGCTTTTCACACAAATGAGTTAATTAGCTGTCATTTATCTCTTTTATCTTGGGAGGGAATCGAACCCTCAACCTACAGCGCTGAAGGCAGAGCTACTACCAACTGAGCTGACAGGCCAGTCAAATATACTACAAATTGTTATTATTTACGACATCATATTAGAAACCTCTAAAATCATCAGTGTTCCTCTACTATATTATGCATATTTTAAACATATTTATATTAATATTAAACATATTTATATTAACATATTTAAACTTTGCTCTTGAACCACTCTATCTATTAATAAAAACCGCATCAAAATCCGTTGCGTAGTTTTAAAGATCTAAGCATACAAAGGGACAGACATACATCGGGAAGCGACTTTGTTTTATACTATGTAGTGAAGTGATATACGACGTACTTGTAACTGTTACTGGTGCAAAAAAGTTATGTTGATCCGATAGCTACCAAACTTCACAGGATCTAGTCAAATCTGAAGATTTCCTAAAAATTTCATCAAAATCGGTGCAGCCGTTTCGGAATCTATAGGGAACATACATACACAAATCGCCTTTTATATATATGGATTGACAATAGATAGCCGTTTTTTTTTTCAAGTAAGGTATTGTTTATTTAACAAAATAAATTCACACACGTTACAAGTTACTTGTTATCTCTAGGTCAGGCCTCGCGGGAGATCGATCAAGCAAAATGTGATTGTCTATTACTTATGTAAACATTACTGGGCAGAAACACAACAAAAACAAAACAATTTTTTTATATTTTTAATATTAGTTTATATATAGATAAACTGTCTAGTGTTTTACAAACTTCTTTACCTAGTACTTTTAAAATCCTTGTTTTCTAAATACGCCAGTATTTCTATTAAAATCACTTGTACTTCCTTTTCCATTTCTACATCCTTTTATTCGCTTTATCGTATCTCATTGTGCTTTATACCTCGCTGCCAAAGCAGAGATCTTTAGAAATGAGTATATACTATGCTTCGGAGAGCATATCAACCTGTCGGCCCCAGCACTGCATTTCAAATGACAGCTAATTAACTCTGTCGCCGAGATTAACCACTGATTTAAACGAAGTTATAGATAGATCGGTAGATGAAACATTTATTTGATAAACCAGCACACATATACAATCAATGGTACCATTGTACACAATGGTAAACACATAAAACCTTAGATTAGACACATCTAGTGTCTAATCTACTTAAAACTACAAGCACGTGTGTATTGCAATTTAGAATAGAATAGAATAGAAAAATGATTTATTTGACACACAACACGAAAAAGGTTACAAACATAGAGAAACAAACAGGTAAAAGATTAAGAGTAGGTAGGCCAAATAACACATGATAAGAGAGTACATTTTTCGCTTGTGGTGCCAATAAGGGCCAGTCTCAGCTTTGATGCCACTCCTATTGGAGTCAGCGCTGGTTTTTAGGCTGGGCCTTTCAGGGTGACATCACGGGCGGGACATTTATACATAAATATACAAAAAATACAAACAGTTAAAACAAAAAAAAGTTAGAGTTAAAGTTAATTTCAAAAGGATAAGTTATACTAGCTTATTTGCAACCTCGCATCTTCTAAACCAATTACCTACCGACCTTCAAAACCTTAGTAGCTATTATCTCAGACACTCAGTTTTCAGACACAGACGCCTGGCATTTCCTGTCTTTTAACAAAACACCAAGTGCTATTCCATTAGTGGAAGGCGCTACAGTATTTCCCCTACACAAGTACACGACTTTTCATTCCAACAAATCCAGTCAGCATTGTTGGAGCTGTAACATCTCGTGTTATTGTTTTGTTACTTGTAACGTAACAAGGCAGGGCGCAACCTTTTGGAAACAGAGAAACAATTCACATTAAACTTATAATTAATATTACATAATACTTATAGTATTATGTTATCTGTGACTGAAGTAAGACTTTTTGGAACGAAGTTCTTTATCGCACGGTACGGACTTAACGGATGGGAGCTAGGCGAAAAACAGTGTAATATTTTTCCATCACGAATTTCCGTCACGACCCTTTCTTTAGTGTAGACGGTTATCCATAGGGTGACACGAATGAATTAATTAGATAAACGGATGAACGAATGAATTAGATGGATTGAATGTTGTGCCTACAATAAAATGTTTATTTTCACAACTCATAAATATATTTTAATTACGGAATTTCTTACCATTCCTTCAATTCATTAGTTATTTCTACGTTTCATTTAAAAAAATTAACCGAGATTGTAAGAAGCCCCCACTGAACACGTCACACATTCAACTGGCGGCACCCTTCGGCACCTCCACGGACCATTTTCTTCTCCGAACAATTGACGACCATAAGTCGCCGTGTTTTTTTACCTTGCACGATTAGGAGTGAAAGACAAGAAGTTTACGTCAGCTTGGACTTCCTTTGGACACGTATTCATAAAAAAGGATGCTGACTCTGTGCCAGTACGAATTCAAGATGACGAGGATCTGCTACTACTAACGAAGAGACTAGCTAGCATTTCGTTATCTTTTGTGAGCCGTAAACATTTAAGTAACAAACTTTTATTCAAATACCTGTTTCTTATACTTGTAAATTGTATCTTTATGTTTTATATTGTAAGCTTTACCCAGTTATCTATTACTACACTATACTCATACTCGTACAACATATACACATATTTACACAATAACATAACACTTACACCATACAACATATACACATATCTACACCTACGTCAACTAAACTCATCACCCATGCATACTTATCGTTTTTACTACTATCGTATCCTAGTGTTTTTTTAACGACATTTAATAATATGAAGCTACCTAACCAGGGGTCTGTCCATTGACTAAGTAACCACGTAACAAACCTTTCTACCCACTGCAGCGATGCCATTAGAGGGGTAATATTGTTTATATGTGATAATGGTTAAGGATTACATTGAGTCAATCAACTTAGGGTTGGACTCCATACCGGTAGCTAGATCAATTACGTGTGACGTTGAAAACTTTAAATGTCATATAAAATTTAGAAGTCAAAACAAGTTTCTAAATATAATATCTCAAAATATTCGTAGTGTTAATCGTATTATAGATGATTTTAGCACACTTCTTCTTAGGTCAGATATGGAATGGCTAGTTATAGTTCTCACTGAGTGCTGGCTGTTTAAATCTACGTCGGTAGGTACCTCCTCTCACTGGTTATAATTACTTTACTACCACTAGGCACGGAACCCAGAATGAAGGTGTTGTCGTGTACTACAAAAACTATCTTAAAATAACAATTGAAGAGCCCCCTATTAGTGACGCAAATAGTCTGTTACTTAAGTAATCATTTATGACATAAATCTCACCAATCTCAGTTATATCTTATAATATTTTTTCAACATACTATGGAATTATATATCTGTAAGTATATGAATATTTATCTAATAATAATAAAAACGAATATAACTAATTATAATCAAAACAGACAACAATAAAAGATAATAAAAATCTAAGTATACTATGAATTCTTGCAATGCATAAATACAGTTTTCAGACAGGTATTTTTAGTAGTATGTTAGTATGAAGTGTGATGGTATCGAAATATGATTTGTGATGAAAGAACTCGGTACGAAAAAATTGCGACTCGCTTCACTCGCCTTTGCTTTTTAGCAGCTGCTTGCTTAATTTTTCATAAATAAATAAGTCCTGACTGATTAAAAAAAAACGGCAACGCTCGCCAGTTAAATTAGGTAACTGGCGGTTAAAAAACTTAGGTTAAAAAACTCGTTGTTGGTAATTTAGGGTATCTCTATATGGATGGTACGAGCTCGATAGATAGGCACCTACTATACTGTGCTGATCATTTCGCTTCTATATCAGATAATATCTATAAATTTTGAGCGGGGAAATTGAAGTATCCGTGTAGGACATAAAATTAGATGGTTGGATTTTAGGACATCGGACAAAAATCAGCATCCGATCATACACTATGTACTTGCCTACGCAGACAAAGTTGCGGGTAACAGCTAGTGTAGTATACAGGATGTCCCCAAAAATCTCAATCTCAAGAAAGTTTTCTACTTTTTTTTAATGAATTTTTTAAGTTGTTCAAGTCGAAAATTTTCAAAAATTAATTACTTAAAAACTATAAAAAATCGCGTAACATACATGGGGGTGATTCGGGTACCCCAAGGGGTGTTCTATCTCTGGACTTTCGCTTGACACTATTTTCTGGGACACCTTGTATAATTCGTTTAACTTGGTTTGGTCTCTGTCTTTATTGTAAATCTGAACGTGACTTGAAAATAACACATTAAAATAAAGATTGTCGTTATTATCGACGACCGACGCGATGAAGGGAATACCAATTCATGTAATTACCTATGAAAATGTAAGATAAAAAAAGAATGTCGAGACAAAATGATTTAGAAACATAGAATTTCGTTTATTTTCAGAAAAGACTATTCTGCGCTACCAAGAGTAACTATCTTATAAATATTGCATTCTCGGATTACAAGATTGTAAATCCATTACAAAAAAATAAATAGATGGACAAATATTCAGTACTATTTCGCCAATCTCTTCCCAATGAGTTAGACACGATGCAGCTCCTGCATCCCGCCCGCAGTTGCACACAACCACACATACATGTATGGTATGTAACTCATTGGGAATAGATTGGCGGAATAGTACTAAATATTTGTCCATCTATTTAATGTTTTATTGATAGCAAGTAAAATTATATTAAGCTTAAAATTGCCAGCTCTTGCTCTATATTTACATGACTGGCTTGTCAGTTCAGTTGGCAGTAACTTTATTGGTAGTGCTGTAGGTTAAGGGTTCGATTCCTTCCCAGGACAAACATTTGTGTGATGAGCACAAGTGTTTTTTCTGTGTCTGGGTGTTATATAGTATCATAAAGATGTGCTTAAAAACATAAGTATTCTGTCGTCTGGTCACCATAATGCTTAGTTTGGGGTTAGATGGTGTTATCAGCATTATTATTTATTTTTATTAATTCTAATTTCTAAAGGAATTATTCCATCACACTTAAACTCGAATTGGAACACCTATGCATAAATTAATAGTTTCTGAATTTAAGATTGTGTATAAATGTATATGTACCGAGGCATGAACAAAATAATTATTAAATAAATCTATAAATAAATAATGAATGCTGGACATTTCACACGGCCTCATTTAACGCCAAAGTAAGCAGAGCTTGTGTTATGGGAAACACGACTGATATACTACATAGCTACCGAGTTTTTTGTAAATACATATTATACATAGAAAAACACTCAGATAAGAGACAAACATTTGTTCCGCGGCGGGAATCGAACTCGCGTTAACCTTCTGCGTTTCAGGCGGGCCTACACCCATTGCGCAACATAGGTCGTCAATTTTTACTCGACGCATATTTTTATTTTAAAATTATAACCTTATAGCTATATGTTGTATATGTTTTGCTGACTAGACAGAATTTAACAGGGAATCTGAATATAGGATGTGCAGACAGCGAACGCCTGCAACTTTGTTCTTGTTCTTTAACCCCTCTCTCCCTCCCACCATCCTACCCAGCGATCCTGTAAGGATCAATAATGTAAGGAATGATAATGATGAACGATAATGTAAGGAACTCTGCCCATAGTGCCCAATCTATGATAATAAGTACCTGGAAGACCTAGTTTTGCTCGGTATAAAGCACGGATAAAACGACGTTTTCTAAAATTGATACCTAGCTGGATCGATTAACCGCCTCCAAAAACCCCTTCTTCATACTAAATTTCATCATTGGATCATTGTTTTCGAGATTCAGATTATATATATCTGTAGGTATACACCTACAAGAATGGCTCGTTTATAGGTATTAGATAATAGTAATCCCGGGCATTTCACACAGCATCATCTATCCCCAATGTAAGCAGAGCTTGTGTTATGGGTACCATACCACATGACATGACTGATATACTATATAAGTTTTTTTTGTAAAAACGTACATAATTATTATACATAGAAACACCCAGACCCTAGACAAATACTTGCAGTCACACAAACATTTGTCCCGCGCAACCCGCAGCCTTCTGCGTCTCAGCGTCTGGCTTAGCCCATTGCGCCATGAAGTTCCTTCCGGTTTCAGAACTTACGATCTAAAGTAACATGGCAACCTTAACACTGCTTTATTTAGTTATTTCAGTTATATAAGTTTAAATAAGGGTGGTCTACTTAATTAAATCAGAACCCACCAATTCATTATTTAATTTGGGTAAATTCGGGGTAATGCGGGCTTGGGTAAATAAGAAATGCTATCAAACCTTTCTATAGACTAATTAAATTCTTTCTATGCTATGTACGTGTTATTCAACTTCTGTGGCTCGAGGGCAGAATTCAACTTTTTTAAAAGATTAAAATAACATTAAGTGATATTACTTCCTTTGTACTCATACCAAATTTAGCGCACTCCACATTCCTGCCAAAACTACACGAGAAGCCAAATACGAGAGTATAGACGCCTGCCAGCTAAGTTACTAGTAGCTCTGTCTTCTGCGCTGTCAAGTTAAGGCAGGGCGCAAACGTGGACATTTATGTGTCTTGTGTCAGATACAAGCTACCGATGAATATTTGATTTCTATAGAACAACTATGAAATTATCCAATCCCTGTATGCGAAACGTATGCGACGTTAACATCTTTTATGTCCAGTTGCTCCCACTTAACACTTACTCATTGACGATCGAATAGTGTTCGGTGCAGTAACTGGAAACTAAAAGTCGTCAGTTGAAGACACAAGCAACATTAACAAATTTCCATACAATTGTACTGAGTTTCTTCATTGACGTCCATCGTAAGACTGACGGAAAACAAGCAACGATTGTACCAGTGGCTAGTCGTAGCAACGGGCGACTGTGTCCGATCACCGCCACAAGACACAGACACTACTGTTCCTTGTGATGGTGTGCCGTGTCGGCAACAAAAAGTGTCTACGTTTCCGCAGCGCCTACGGGTTGGATTTCCTCCCAGGACAAACATTTTGTCTGATAATCATAGATGTTTGTTTTGTGTCTGGGTGTTATAAAGTGTCATAGGTATGTATTTAAATATATTTAAGTATACTAGCTGTCCCGTTCGCAACATCGTCCGCGCTTTTTAAAAAGAAAAAAATATATTCTGAACCATTTTCGAAACCACTTAAACACACATTTTTTATCAAAATCGGTCTAGCAAGATTTAAATATAAAGATTTAGATATAAAGATATTCTATCAGTCATCTGGTCACCTTAATACAAGCTATGCTTAGTTTGAAGCTAAGTGGTGTTGTGTGCATTGTCCACCAATATTTGTTTATGTGGCAAGACTCGCCTATGTTCGTGTGGTCTCCATTTGTGTCGGTATTTCGTGCCCGAATCAAAGGGTTCTCGTATAGCTTATTTATGCGCGAGACACTTCTTTCATATTCCCGCCGCCGTAAATCCGCCATGTCGATTTTATCAACGAAAATGCCTACAAATTGTCTTCATCTTGTACGACTACCGAATAGACAACTGTGCGAGACAGAATGTAAAGAGCTCATCATTCTCGTCCAGTCTCGGAGAGACAAGGGATCTCGACGAAAATTTTAGTGTGCTTTATGTAGTTAAGATTACTTGACTGCTTCCCATAGCTGGGCGAAGATATATCTTTTACTAAGTGGATAAGGCATCCATTTATCTCGTTATTGTTACTTTACCTAGCCCTCAATAATAAACTGATCAGTACCCAAATACTTACCTGATTGGTATGCCTCCTAAAAAATCTATCAGAAATTCAGAACACCAAATTGATTCCATGCTCCTAGTAGCATTACTAATTTAATCCAAAGGCTCAGACGATTCGCAATTCCATCTTTTATCTTGGCGATTCAATTATATCCACTTACTGAGATATGTATATGGTTGGATGCTGATGTTTCTAATAATTAGGAAGGAAATTCAATCAAGCACTTATTATTAACGATTCTCTCTTCAGTAAAATAAAGCCAAGTAACATAATATTTTAAGTATTCACTAGTATCTCTAGTTAGTCAGATTGTAGGAATAATGTAGACCTGCCACCCAGACCCGAGACAAATACTTGCAGATTATACAAACATTTGTCCCGCGGCAGGAATCGAACCCGCAACCTTCTGCGTTTCAGCCGGACCTTAGTCCACTGCGCCACTATAGAAGCTTGGATTTTTTACAGCTCCAAGAGACCGTAGACCTTAGTATTTGATATTATTTTTAACCAGATACCTTCACGTGATACTGAAAAAAGGGTATACATACAGACAGACAGACGGACGGACAACAATGTTAACAAGGGTTCCTTTTATAATTTAATGTACGGAACCCCATACAAGACTTAAAATACAGTTAGAGCACTATAAGATAATTACGTTTTAAACATTAAAAAGACAACCAACTTGATGTATATACACAAGGTAGCTACTGTAAAACGTTGAGGAGTTCCCCTGACTGTCCTTCGTCTTCATCATCAGACCCGTAATGACAGTCACAACCCATCTAGGTGTAAAGTTCTCATCGATACAACTTAATCAAGCTCAAACACCAGGTAATTGCTGTAAATAATAATAATAATAATCTTAGATGATTTTTCCACTGTTTTGCCTGGGCCGAGCGGACGAGTATAAATAGGCGCAACAAGCAGCAAACGGGTTTCATTACGTGCTTGGCTTTCGGATGCGACGGACGTTACTTTGTGCTAGAAATTGTTAAGATGTTAAATAGGCTTATCCTAGGATTAATATGTGCTCTAAAATCAGTAGTTAATAGATAATAGATAATATAATGTTGTTGGGTTAAATTAGTGTTGTTTTTTTTATTTTATCCTGATGGTAATTTCTAAGATCAGAAGTGGGATTGATCACGCGCTCTAAAACCGTTTGCTATCCAATTAACTGCTCATTGTTTTGTGTTTTGTGTTACTTCTTTTTAACCAAAAAACCGTAAGTACAAACTTTAATTTACATGTACAAGTTTTGGTTCTTATAAATATGTCAGGCCGACCCTCACGTTCTACAAGGCGTTCAAATAATCACCACACACCGCCGCCTCTAACCAGTCACTGCGACGACAATCGTTCGACTCACGATAGGTCTTTTAGACGTCGTGACGTCTCGCGTAGTTCTCGTGATCGCTGTCATAGGCATCGCGATGACTCTTGTTGTCGCCGTGATAGTTTTCGCAATCTAACGTTCGATCGAATTATTTCGCGACTTGAAGTGATCGAAGGTAGACTACAGCCACACCACATAGTGATAGTTCGTCGCATCCAATGGCTGAAAGCTACACGTTGTCGTCACTTCCTCTGGTAATACCAACCTCGGTTAGTGAACCAGGTACCGGGATGACTAAGGAAGCAACCGTAGGGACCAATTCGCGTATACCCGCCTCTAGATAGTATCGTTGGGGCGTTATCTGCACTTCTTACAGCAAAGACACGTAACTTTTATATTTCGCCTTTTGATCGAAGTGTTCATGACTGTGATATGTGGTGCGCCGCGAGGTTGACCGCGGCCGGTTAATTAATAATTGGGATGATCGCAAGTGCCTTGGCCGAGTAGGTAATTGTTTACGGGGAGGTGCAAAGTCTTGGCTAAATGAATGGGTAACGAATAATAGATCTTCGACTAATTTCAAGGCAGAACTTAGATCATTATGTCCACGCAATATTAGTTACGCTAGTATGCTATACGAAGCTATGTGTATTAACTCCAATAAGTTCTTAACTTATGCTGAATATGCGTGTAAATCATTATTACGCCTTGACATCATCCAAGGTCTGTCTGACGAATGAAACCTAAAAATTACCGCCATTCCAACAATACTATTCATGTACCCAATCATGCAAGAACGTCTTACCCATGGACAGATGACAGTAAAGTCACCGGTCTCATTTGTGGCAAATTGGGGCATAATAAATGACATTACTCCAAGAAATCCAAAACCGAGACCCCTGCCACATCGCAGGCAGGTCTAAACATCAGCCACTACTCGTTATCTACATCGTTTCGACTTTTTTTTAGCGATGGAACGACAGATATTACATTTGACATTGCCTACATCGTTTCGACTTTATTTTAGCGATGGAACGACAGATTTATTACATTTGACATTACGATGACATCTTGAGTATGCCAAATACGGTTGAAGGTCCGAAGGTCATACATTGCGGGATGTTTTGAAAATACTAAGACCACAGCGTTTCTATTAAAAATTAAAAAAAAAACAAAGTGCAACTGAAATTGAATACCTTGGCCGACTGATTGTTACGGTCAGGTAAGGCCGAACCCTGGGTAGGTTGATGCTTTGGTTAAGTCACCGAAACCTGACAACGTAACGGAGGTTCGGGCTTCATGGGCTACGCACCTAAAACCGCATAACCGCCTCCACAGCTATGTTGCTAAGAATAAGTAATGTTGTACCTTTCTTGTAGGATACAACATTACACGTGAGTACCTACCTTGAGAGTATCGATTGTTTAACGAACGAGTCTGTCTTTTCTATATTTGATCCTACATTGCCCACAGAGCTTCACACCTATGGCTGCTATTGGCCTTTGAGCTTTTCTTTTACAGGTGAATAAGAGAAAGAGGTTTGTTGGGTTGGGTAATTTATAGGCTTACCATAACTACGAGCTATAGACACTGGCCGTTATTCGCGCACTTCAGCATTTTTGCCATTATTTGATTGACAATGAATTTAAAAAAGTGACGGATTGCAATTCTCTGAAAATGACTTAATGTAAAAAAAATACTTATTGCCTCGGGTGTACCTTCAAGATTTTATATTCACCTTAGATTAAGGAAAGGGTCGTTGATGCAGCATGCCGATTTTTTTATCCGGAACCCACCTAGCACCGTTTCTCATATTCGTAACCCAAACAACTGGGCAAAGGTTGCTCAGGCGGCTGGTTCTGAGACCCAAGATCTGATGTCTAAATTAAGGGAAGGGCAATTAGATCAAACAAGGTACAGAGAAAAAAAACGATTTGTTATTATACAAATATACGTCTACTCGGGAAGAACAACGACTGCTGTGTTACATTTCCAAGGGCCACAGGTTGAGTTTATTAAGAGACAACAGACTTAATATTGCGACATTTTTGGTTTCCAGGCTTAAGGCAGTTTGTAAAAAATAGGTTAGCCATTGTATTACACGTTAAGCACACAAAAAGTTTCCAAGGGCTCCACTGCAACCGATCTTTGTCTTGGACAAAGCCGGACGTTCTGTTTTCGGTTGTTCATACTGATGCTCTTGAACTACTACCCGGGTCCCGTTGGACCTGGGTAGTAGTTCAAATACATTTTAATAGTGGTAGATTAATTTTCCAGGTTTAGTTCGCTTTATTCCATATACAGGCAAGAAGCTGATGATCTAAAACGTGTGTTTGCAAATGCAGTATCGTTGTTTGGCATCCCATCCACGATAATATGTGATCGTGGTAGAATGTACGAAAGCGCCGCTATCAATATTGGGTTAGTGAACTGGACTGTTCGATTCACTTTATAACGCTCGGTATGCACCGCGAAAACGATCAAGTTGAAAGGTATTGTCGAGCAACCAATCCAAATCGAGAAGCTTTTTTAATTCTTCGCAGACAACGTGCTTCTACGTTGCTTACGGCTAACCAACTGCGGCTGAATGCGTATATCAATGAAAATCGACGCCAGGCCGTTTATTCACCGTTGGTGACTTTGTATTTGTGAATAAGGCCACATAAATGGTTGGTAAACTAGATTCTGGAATGCGTGGCCCATACAAGGTCGTACGCGCACTTCCACATCATCGCTTTGAGCTTGAGTTACTGTTCAGGTCATATTGCAAAAAGACACAACCTTCTGCTGAACATATGACTCTGTGGCGTGGCGAGTGGACTCCGGATGCTTGCTCAGCTTTCTTCGAGATTGGTCAGCAAACAACGACATGCAAACGAAGGGCCTCTGTCATTTACAACATTTCATCATTGATATAATATGGCAAGCAAACGTGGGTCCTCTGCTATTTTATCACGCGGAAGACATGCAAACGCAGGGCCTCTGTCATTTACAACATTCCCTCAATGATATATGGCAAGCAAACGTGGGGCCTCTGCTATTTATCGCGAGGAAGACATGCAAACGAAGGGCCTCTGTTATCTGCAATACTTCGCAAATTCATGGTACGCAAACGTGGGGCCTATGCTATGTTTTTGTGAAGGGTGACACGCAAACGTGGAGCCTCTGTCAACAATACTGAAACAGTGTAAACCAGGTGATGGTAGTCCGGATTTCGTCATTTTGTATTGAATTTTTAATGGTTTGTTTTGTTTTACGTCTGAAGCTATTTCAATTTCCATTGTCATATAACAGACAGGATCTATGTTGGCGGACGCTTGAGTGCACGCTTGCGCCCGTTACATAGAAGCCTGCTTTGTTCAAATAACTGTTTTGCTCATATTTAAACTGTAGCTTTGAGAAATGAAAAAAAAATTAAAATAAAAATAAAGATTAATTTTCTGTATCAACACAAAACAGACTATAACTAAATAAGCATAAAAAGAACATAATATTTGTTCAAGTGTTATACAGGGGCTATGGTTATACAGTTAAATTTATATCTACTGATCTCCACACTAGGCACGCCTGTATCGTGGAGATCTAATTTACGATTATACAAAACTATATATATTAATCGTCTGATTACCATAATGAGTAGTAAAAATGATTGAAAAGAAAAGAAAAACAAAAATAATACAAAAAATATTACAAAATGAAAATACAGCTAAATAACACATAAAATAATAATAATAATAATAAAAACAAACTATACAATACGAGCGAGAATGTCCTCAGTTTTAGAATACGATAATGACAACAGCCATTTCTTCACTATGAATTTCAGTTCAGAGGGGCACTTATCCTTTATGTCACAGTGCTTAGCTATGGTGTTGAAGATGTGACTTTCATATACTGCTCAAAACGTTGAGCAAAGCTCGTAGCCGTTTCAGGTACTGGGAGCCGTAGGACTCTACGCTTCAACCCTTTTTTAAAATCGTCTGTAGATATGACATGTCTGTGCAATTGTGTGAAGCTTTTTAAAATGTATAATTGACGCACAGTTAGTACGTCACTCTCCCTATACACATCTCTCGTTGGATATATGCGCGGCTTCATCATCATCACTTTAAAGACCGAACGTTGTGCTCTTTCGACCTGGATTAGTGTAGATTTGCCTACTGGCAAATCTAAATCTAAATCCCCCGCAACTGATGCAATACAATGCAATATAAATATTTGTATAACTTCAGACTACTAATGTGTGACAAACTTCATTGCTTGAAATCGTTATTTTTGTGTTGCAGAGAGTGATCATACTAACGATGTTGATGCAAATCCTATAGTTGATGATAATGCGGTCGTGGACGCCTCGCTATCAGGAACGGCCGTCTTAGATGATTTTTCCACTGTTTTGCCTAGGCCGAGGGTACGAGTATTAATAGGCGCCACAAGCAGCCAACGGGTTTCATTACGTGCTTGGCTTTCGGATGCGACGGACGTTACTTTGTGCTAGAAATTGTTAAGATGTTAAATAGGCTTATCCTTAGATTAATATGTGCTCTAAAATCAGTATTAATCGACAACATTACATTATCAGTTGATAATATAATGTTGTCGGGTTAAATTAGTGTTGATTTTTTTATTTTATCCTGATGGTAATTTCTAAGAATAATAATTTATTCATTTTCAAGCATTACAGGTAATGTATACATGGTTTGCTCTTAAAGTATTGGCAATGGCTTGTTTTAGTACATTATGTTCAGACAGGACCTACACTAAGTCATGGAGACTTGTGTTGTAGATCCTGCTGTCCTTCAAGGGCCTTTACAATTCGTAGCCATCATTACAAATCGTTGAGGAGTTCCCTCGACTTTCGGCTCCATCATCAGATCGACGTCCAGACGTTCATTAAATAGTAGAGCTCTAAAATACTTAATGAAAAACAAACGCCAGTCGCCACTACGATTTTCGAAGGTTCCCTTCGATTTCTCTGGAATGCCATCATCAGATCCTGGTTTCCTTATCGTGGTACCACCCTTGGGATATCTCCTTTTCAACAAAAACAAGAATGATCAAAATTGGCTCATAAAGGACGAAGTTAACCGCGAACACACATAAAAAAATATATACGGTCGAATTGAGTAACCTCCGTTTTTTGAAGTCTGTTAATAATGAAGAAGACAAAGAGTCTTCTCTTAACTGACACATTAAGGTAAAGTGTTTGGGTAACTAACTACTCCGGCTTCCCCCTAAAACTTGAACAATGGAGCCAGTCCTGAAATTCAGTTTAATAATTCCCAGGTTTAGTACTGCTAACTTTCGCTATTACCTACTGGGCTTCCACAGCTCTATTTATTAACTACAGTTTATGAACAGTTTCTAGAATATTGAATAAGTATATTCGGATAACTTTATATTTGACTAGCGCCCCGGCTTTGCACGGGTGCAATGCTGATACTAATTATACTACAGAATGGTTATCCCTAAGAGATAGACATAATACCATCGCGGACTTTTTTGTAGACCTTTTGAGGGTGTACAATACTGTAGTACATTATTTTGATCTATCTCGTATGGTCCAAACAGTTCAAACAATGTAAGCGAGCAAAAATATGAGTTTATTTACGCCACCACATTGGAAACCTCTAAAATTATCAGTGTTTATCTACTATATTATGACAAACGCAAAATCTGTCGAATAAATAAATAAATAAATATATAAATAATCCCAGAAATTTCACATAGCATCATCTGGCCTCAAAGTAAGCAGAGCTTGTGTTATGGGTACCACATGACTGATATACTACTTATATACTTTTTTTTTTGTAAATACATACATATTATACATAGAATGAAGAATTATGAATAATATCGTTTCGTCAGAGGTTGAAAAAATCTGACGAATGTGAAATCTGGCGGATGTGATTCAAAACGTTCGTTTCCTGCCGCGGGTCTAATGTTTGTATGATCTGCAAGTATTTGTCTTGGGTCTGGGTATATTTCTATGTATAATATGTATCTATTAGGTTGTTCTGTAGGTTCAGGGTTCGAATATTTGTGTGAACATAGATTTTTGTTCTGTTGGGTGTTATTAAGTATGTATTTGAAAATATATAAGTATTCTATCAGTTATCTGTTACCATAGTTATCATATTTTATGCTTAGATTGGGGCTAGACGGTGTTGTGTGCATTGTCCACAAATATTTATTTAGAAAAAGGTACAAAAAGATAAGTATATAAGTAGTATATCATGTAAAATATCATGTACAATCATGTGGTACCCATAACACCAGCTTGACTTACACTGGGGCTAGATGATGCTGTGTGAATTGAAATGTCGGCATTATTATTATTATATTCTGAGTATCACTAACACTTATTTTAGCGTTAGAGCTGAAGTACCTATTAAAATTCTATAAAAATATGTATCTAGTGATATTTAAAATGAAACCAATGACAAAAGATAAAGTGCTTTTTATTAATTACATTACAGATTTTTTACAGGCTCCGCCAAATACATACAAAAACATCAACAACTTCAAGAAGAAATCAAATCACAATCTACCCACCTATCGCTCTAAACTGCATTAGAAGCCATTTAATTGACGACACTATTACAGGCAGTGAGTATGTGCGACAAAAAATAACAGTTAAGTTCTAATAAGGCCAGGTTTCCTCTTTTGCTGACGCCCGCGGTCGGTCGCGTACCGTCTTGTGTCAGTCGCGTACGATAACCGGCCGTTCACGCGAACTACGCACCCCGCTTTTAACAGTATCGCGATGAAGTGCTTTAATGACAGCGCAATTTAATCTTTTTACCACACTGATTGGAAAGAACTATAAGTGACACTTTAAGAAGAATAATAACACAGTGCGATTGGTACGGGCGACAGACGTACGCAACCGACGTCAGCGAAGAAAGAAAGCTAGCCTAAACAGGTATAATGACGAGTATTTTTATCAATATCAGTCCTTACTTAACACCTAACCGGGCCACCTAGAGAGTCATGGGCTATTATGATTCACTAGTGATGTAATATCTAATAAACAATAAATAATCTTACAACTACAGCCGCCAACAGACGGCATTATTATGATGAAGCATTCATATCTACAGTCACTAAAAGTGCTTTCAGTCTTCGGCGTATGGTCAGTGTGGACGTCAGCCGCTAATAGATTGTTTTTATATCAACCCGTGCGTGGATCAACCGACCTATGTCAGCAACCGACGTCCGCCGAAGTTGGAAAACGGCTTAAACGTTGACAATTCTTAGCACATTAAAATACAATAAAAAAATCGTGTAAATAAGTGCACCGGCTTTGCGGTTTTATTTTCACGGACACGTGTAATAAACACTACTTAAATGACTGTAGATGTGAATTGACCTTTATAGATAGACACGCCATGTAGATGATCGTTTCTTTTCAAAGTTCAAACCAATTAGGATGGCTACACACCGATGGCCGACTTTAAAGTTAACAATAATTGATATTATGTTTCATCATTATTTTATTACAAATTATGTTTACCGCTGAGAAATATAGCATTTCATTTTGTTGGTATATTTGATCTTTCAGCAATTACAAGTAATTGCGCTGCTGAAATTACAAGTATCGTTCTAATAAGAACCGCACTCACTTTTATATACCTACACAAAATATACACAAAAATAAACATAGTTTTTTAGAAACTACTGTGAAAGTACAAAGTATTGAATACTCAAACTAAAATGAAGAAAATCACCTAGAATCTATAGCGACATTATACGTTTAGAGCTAGTTATCATAAAGCGACGTTACCTACAATATCAAAGACAAGAAGACGTAAAAAAACCAATACTACCGCGTGAACATAATCTTTTTTAAACAATTTTCTTAATTATTGATATCAGTTAATCGCCATAAATAACTTAAATAGAGAGGATACCATCGGTGTCATCTATCCGGGATGTAATGACTCGTTTAACTTTGTGATGCTTTGAAGCCGTCGGTGTGCACTCTCCCATACTGAAGCGATGCTAGACCGCGTTCCCAGCATGTACTCCGTTCACGCTGAGTGGGATCGTGTTGAACTCATCCTCCAGATCCTCGTGTTTCCTGTGAAAATACAATTAAGTTAATGCTAGTTTTAGTGCCCTGGTAGTTTACGTTGGTGCCAAGCAAGCTTAGCTTAGTTTTAGGTAACCAACTGTGGTTCGTACCACCAAAAACAGATTTGTTTGTATACTTAAAATTATTAAAATTGATTCGAGTTTTCGAGTTTTTGCACGGCAATCGATTTTTAATATTACGTAGAAAGCAGCCCAACTAAACAAGGACTCGATTTTACCCACTATTGATTACGAATACATTTGTTTTCTAATGGTATCGATATGAAATCGAAGAGTAGCGTAGGGGATTTACAATAATCATATACATTTGCACTACAGTTTCAGAAACATCGTGTCAATCGTAATCGAATGCGGGAGACAACAACCGCAGAACACACTCACCCTGATGAAGATTCTATAGACTCTAGACGAATCGAAACAGTGTCGGTGGCTTTGACAAAAAAAAATCGTGATTAAATCCCGGGTTTCTGAATACGTATGCTTTGTACAATTCTCGCAAGTTTTGAAAGTGAAATAACCATTGTAATTTAGAAGCCATTAGTAACGTACAATTGGACCCTAGGACATTCCTATGCTGCTAAACTTTCATGTACAATTGATGTCGTTGCATGCAATTAGTTTACCAAAATAATAATCTTATTGTGTAATTTATTCGCTATTGCAAATCAACACCTTATTGCTCATTAATAAATAAATAGTTGTACTTTTATTATGTGAAAACCTAAAAAAATACAGTATACGTAATGGCGATTAACGGATACTAAAATCCTTCTAATATTACAAATGCAAATTGTATAATAATATTACACTAACCACAATTAATTACGCGTTTCTGAATTTACTGATTTTAGATACAAAATACTACGTACTTTATACCTATAGGACTACATCGCCAGCCGCGAACCCTTTATAGTTCAAACCGAGGAAATACGGAAATTTCATCAACCAATTACTTAATCTAATGAAATGTAAATTACCTTTAACATTCATTATCCCAAATGAAATCCTCGCAAAGAGCGGGGTGCAAAGTAAGGAGTATTATCTGAGATTTAGATAAACAAAACACTCCAGGATTGGATTACGCGGAAAATACTTTAGATTTAAATGCTAAAAATCTAGCACCTTTGTAAAAGTTTAATCCCGTATAATTTATAAACGAAAGCTGCTGTACATTTTGATAAACACGGGTTTTACTCACGTATTATTTAGTTGATGGAAGTACCGATACTGTTTCGATGTATTGAGAGAATCTTCATCTGAGTAAATTTGATGATGATAGCGGTTCGCACCGTGAACATGAGATGAAGATTCTGATGAAGGTTCTCAAGATGAATCGAAACAGGGTCGGTGCCTATATTGACTAATACGTGAGTAAATCCTGTGTTTATCAAAATGTACAAGTCACGAAAGTTTTAAAAAGAAGCGGGTGTTTTATGAACGAGCGGGCAAGCCTTCCTCCTCAGGGTGCGAGCGGGGAAATTGAATCACGTCCACGTCAAATGGCCGATGTTAGCCGCCCCAAACACGTGCCATGCCAAAACATACTCATATTTGTTCTAGGAGAGTAATTTTCTTCTATAAAATTCAAATATTTTACAATGTAGTGATATACATTTCGTTTCCTTCTTTCATCGTATCAGCGAAGTCTAGTAATCGGTCAACTGTTTGTGTTATAAAAGACTTTTATTGTAGCTGTTGGTTTTCAATTTCAAAAATCAGTAAATTAGTGGCTGGGTCTGGTAAATAAACTTTCTAAAGGCCACAGCCTACAACTTTTGAAACTCCGGGACGTAATTTATTTCAATTTCAACTTTAAATCAAGTTAACAATTAAGCCGCTCTACTTTATATAGGTATCTAAAGATTACTATTGTATTTACATATTTTACTCTATACTTTATCTAGCTATTAATATTTTAAACGAACTGAAAAATAAATAAAGGTGAATGCAGCTATTAATTACATAAAATTCCCTGTATTTCAGTCACAGCTTTTCGTAGATCCAACGTAAGACGGTCCCTTCTGCTGGAGCCGAACACACGCCCCCTCTGTATAAAAGGGGATTAGGTCTGAAAGTTTAACCTAAGACCTAAAGCCTATACGTTCTTAGAACTTTGGTCGAACAAAGGGTGCTTGTAGGCACGATAAGGCTTTAAAATAACTTAGATAAGAAGCTTTGCCTAATTTAGGGGTATCTGGTGCTGTGTACTGTGTATTCAATAAATATTAAAGGACAATGCACACAACACCATCTAGCCCCAAACTAAGCATAGCTTTTATTATGGTGACTAAATGACTGACAGAATACGCATATATTTTTAAATACATACTTATGATAATTTATAACACCCAGACACAAAACAAACGCCTATGTTCATCACACAAATGTTTATCCTGGAAGGGAATCGAACCCTCAACCCACAGCGCTAAAGGCAGAGCTACTAGCAACTGAGCTGACATGCCAGACATACAGTAAGAGCTTCTGAAGTTAACACTAATAAAAATGCCTAAAAGTCAGGTCCTAAACTATTTAAAAACTAGTTAATAAAATAAAATAACTAAGTTTGGAGCTTTCATATTTTTTTCAAGGTTTGCAAATCAGACTAGTACTTCAGAGGTTACAGGTAGCATATAATGCTGCTATTGAAAATTATTTAGTTACCCCCAAATAGATGTATAGCCGGTAGTGAACTTCGATACTAGTGACACGATGGAAGGGCATATACTCGTATATTTCCCATCGAAATATTACCCATTGACACATTTAACGTGTAAAGAATCTGCCACGAAATGGTTAGAGATAATAATATGACGTGATTATTCTTGATAGAGTTCTGTGTCCCGAACTCGCTACAGTCTTAATTAATGACAATTTATACAGCATCATCTGGCCCCGAAGTAAGCAGAGCTTGTGTTATGGTTACCACATGACTGTTAAACTATACTTTTTTTAAATACATATTATACATAAAAACCAGACCCGAGACAAATACTTGCAGATTATACAAACATTTGTCCAGCGGCGGGAATCGAACCCGCAACGTTCTGCGTCTCAGGAAGGACTTAGCTCACTGCGTTAAAAATATACTACTACTAAAAAGTATTAGACAGACAGACAGACGGACATGGCGAAACTAAAAGGGTTCCTTGTGGACTTTGGACCCTGAAATGATCATAGCTCAGTCATGGAGTTATGGAACGGTGAAAGCCCAACAAATATCAGGTTCAAAAAAGGCCTTAGATAATGCATAGCTTATAAAAGTTATTTAATCCAAAACTTTTGGATCTACGGCGTAGACCTTTTGCTACAACTACAAGTTCGTAGCTATTTTCGTAGCCCATCCACTATCGATTACAATAACTTACCATGTGCGTAGCAAACTAACTGTTTAACTATTTCTATTTAAGGCGATTTCCTGATGAAATAATTTTGATGCGTAATCACTGCGCTCATATCGCGATTTTTTTTTTATCAGAAAACACGAATAAAGAATACGTAGTAAGTTAGCGGCCACAGTAAGTGCGATTGAGATCGCCACTTACAACTCTAAAACCATATTACGACTGAAGCATTGACACGAAAAGAAGAAGGTATACTGTAAAAAGTTTAATAGGTAACATTTAATTTAGATTACTTTCCGCCAACTAGTGTAAGCTGCAAGTATAAACGACGTCAACTTTAGGAGAATATGGTGGTTATTGAATATTTTAAACATTATAAATTACTAACAATTACTTTAAAAACAATTTGAAACTAATAAAATATAAAAAAAAATACTTTATTTATTTTATAACTATTATTTCTTCAATTAACGAGCAGATAACAACTAAACGGCAAAAAAGACTATAATTTTAGTTTTCGCTAAAGTATACCTAGTCTTCGCCGAGACATGTCCTTTAAAGTAGCTCCAATAACAAATCAACACTAATGCCCGCATCCTGTAGTCAATTTACATGTCGGACCACCTGCCCCACAGCACTGGAATATCAACCGTATATACTGTCAAATAAAGTGCACATACCAATCACACGACACCAAGGCTAATGCTGCAGCAAATGGATATAGATTTTATGACTAGCAAGATAAGGTGCATGATAGTTTGCCGCGGGCTTAGTAAGTGGTCAAAGGCGCTTTTGATGTTCAATTCAAACAGATGCAGGGTAAAAAGGGTAAGCTAAGATGATGTTTCTCTATGTTCAGCCAGGGGAATTTCGAACCTTATTACGGTGGAAAAAATTATGAATTGGAGTTCTGGTATTGTATCCACACTTCATGTTGATTACATTAAGAGATGGTGTGTCTATAGTACCATTGATTTGTACCATCAATGGCACTAGTGATACTACTATGTGTCATTAGTACCATTACAGTAGATAATAGTTTATTCAAAACCAGTTGGTTAGGTTATGTTAGAGTGTAGAAAACAACGCGCAAGGCGAGCGAGCAAAGCGAGCGTGTCGCGGCAGCGGCCGCCGAAGCGCCAGATGAATATTGTTCGTCTGTCTAGATACATAACTCTGTCCAGTTGCTAACCTATCCAGCTGAGATATGTCCAGATGCTACGAAGGCATCTAGGTTAGGTTAGGTTTGTTTTTAGAAAAATTGCGTCATAATTTTTTTGGTAAAAAAAAGTCAATACACGGTATAAACTAGTTTCTTTTTTAATGGTACTAAGGATACAAACTTGTATCACTTGTACCATCCATGGTACAAATTAATGGTACAACTGACACAAAGGCCATTAAGAGATCTCGGGGTTTGAATATTTCTGCGAATTATTTATAAGTAGGTATAAAACAATGAAATATTTCTGAAGTAATGTCGCCGTCAGCAAAATGACCTAAAAGGTTTTGAAACTCTTACTCAGAGAAGCGAGAAATCATCCTTAGGGCACTTGACCTAACAATTCAACTTTTACAAAGAGGGTGTTTTACTTTTCTATCGATACAAAAGTTTCAGCTAACCCAGCCTTCATAGTACTATCAGTTTATTACCTAAGGTAGTTTATTCAGTAGTCTAGACTGGACCCTTCTTCTTCTTCATTATAAAAACGATTGAATGTTTAATGATTACATTTGTTTATGGCTCAATCACGAAATAACGCTGCCTCTGGCAGTGATCTCGATCACTTGAGCTATCTATAGATCGTTTTAAACGGTCCTTAGGTAGCTCAACTGTTTCTTATGTATATTATTGGATTTAGAATAAACTTGGTATAGATAGAGATTCAATTCAACAGTCCACTAAGATAGTATGGTACACTTGAAAAAGTAAAATAGAATTGTACAAAAAATACTAAATAATAGTATTATAATATTCATTGACATTAATATATGTTGGGTGTTTCACTACGTGATAAAATCCGCAACGAGGAAATCCGTAGAAGAACCAAAGTCACCGACATAGCACTCAAAATTTGCAAGTTGAAATGGCAATGGGCAGGCCATATAGCTCACAGAACTGATAACCGTTGGGGAGTAAAAGTTCTGGAATGGCGACCAAGGACAGGAAAACGAAGCGTAGGACGACCCCCCACCCGATGGACAGACGACATTGTAAATATCGCAGTAAGTCGGTGGATGGAGAGGGCTCGAAATCGATCTTCCTGAAAATCAATTGGGGAGGCCTATGTCCAGCAGTGGACTTCCTAAAAGCTGATATGATGATGATGATATGATGATACATTAACCCGAGCGCTGGATTGAAACTGACTGACTTCCAGTTTCAAACCAGCGCGCGGCGAAGCAACAAGTCTGTAGAGCTGTCTTGGTGTTTTTTTTTCGTCACCGTGCCGAGTGAGTCAATTGTGATTACTGTTATTCGGGGGTCAATTTGTTGTACAACTTAATGCTTAGTTACATAAAACACTATTACCAACTTTATCTAGTCAGGGTTTAGCTTGACAAACATCAGATTGTGAAAAATGAATCCACCTCTATCTCTAACCATTGTCATAATTTCTGATTCCTTAAACCTACACGATCTTAAACTTTTCATAAGCAAAATAGAACGGATTGCTCTTATTTGCAGCATGAAAATGCAATTGGACTGTGAGGCATTTCCCCAAACTGAAATTCCATACACCGTAATGGAATGAAAATACGCATGATAAACCATGTTTGCAGATTTGAACCTAGAATAACATAAAAGCTTATTTGTATCTACATACTACGCAGTCAAAGCAGCGGACTGAAGCTAGTATTCTAATAAAGTGACTGCTCAAGTATTTATGCTAAGTAATTTAGCATCAACTGAACAATAAGTCTTGGTAAGCCAAATTTGCAATTCTTATTCCAAACCAATGTTCCTACTGTTGTAAGTGGCATAATCTCGAGCGAGAATGATTAAGTAATTTCAGTTCTTGGACATGGTTTCTTCGGGATGTTTTCCTTCACTATTTGAGAGCACTGGTAGAATACAAGGCATTTATTTGAACCAACGTTGTACACATCGTACGTAGCGTACAGATTATATCGCAATTTGCGCAGTTGCGAGGTCAGCCAATTTAAGATTCCGTGTGCGTGCTCCCTGTGTGATTGACGGTCCCCGGACGCAATGATGACATTTGAAACAACCAGTTATTGGTTGTTTTAATTATTTGCAACGGACAATAATATATTTATTTATTGATGACTAATGAATGTTTGCATGTTCGAATAATGTTATTGGAATATTGTAGTTTATTACACCTATTAATTAACACCTTATTAAATATTAGCGCCGGCTTCGCACCAGTACACTGGTATATATCCCATGATACTCGCTAATATTATAGTTTTCTATAGATGAAAGAGTTTAAAATCGATTAAGTATTTATTTTGTTATTTGATATCCATTACAAACAAACAAACGACATGACTCTCTTCATTTTGATAAAATCAGATTTTATTCACGTATTTGTCGATAGAAGCACCAACACTGTTCCGATTAATCTAGAGAATCTTCATCAGGGTAACTTTGATTCGCCGTCCGCTCGTTGCTGCTCGCGTTCACGGTTCACGGTTCGCAGTGTCGGTGCATCCATCGACAAATAATACGTGAGTAAAACCCGTGTTTATCAAAATGTACAACACGTAAATTTTAAAAGTGAAATTGCTCTTTTCATTATCAATCAATAATCCATGGTATTACGAATTACGAAGGTTAGTACCTGTCTTCATAGAACCTATAGAAGTTTTCATCTTCGTAATAAAATTTTAACGAGATTACTCTCAGTTTCAATGGATAATCGCCAGAAAGATTGACTATCTCTGTCCATTCACGGATTAAACTCTATAGGTATTAGATCACACAGAAAGTGCGATATATCGATGTGTAAGCCCTCTATTGTGCGATAGGCGCTTATCCTGTCACCTCGCCTCACTGGTTTCAATAGGAATTCGACCTATTGAATGGCGACAAAATAAATACAATAACTTATACAAAACAAGGAAGAACATTAATTTAAAAGGGATTTCTTCTGTTCTTTAACCTCATTTACTGTATCAGCAGGCGGATTAAGGTTCGGCCAAACATGCGCGTCAGTAACGCGGGAAGCGGGACGCGATGCGGGAGCGTCTGCAATGTAACGTGCAACGTGGTCGCGTAGGTGTTCAAAGCGCTATAGATAAAGTATGAGTAGCGTCCGTCGCACGGCAGACGCTCCCGCTTCGCAGTCGTGTTGGTCGCGTAGGTGTAAGTTATGCTTTATGATATCAAGAAGTCGCTCAAATTCAGCTGATTTAGAGCGACTCATCTCAAGGAGGAACTTTCAAAAAACAAAAAACAGTGAGGGAGCTAACACACGAAAGCCTACGTAATAGTCTGACAACTTTTAAAAAGCTGGGTACGACAGCTTAGTGTGCTAGATTGATTAATGTGTTTATTCATATTTTGTCCTAATTGACCGACACGTAGCTTAAACTGCTAGTCGTAGATACTTGAAAGGGTGTTAATGACAGTGAGTCGCAATCTAAGAATAGCATTCCTGAAAGTGTACCCTTAATGTATAAAGTCTGAATGGAAAATATAGCACTATTTATTTTCTGTTAACTAGACTGGCATTCAAGCATTGTAAGTCAGCACTGGTCTGGGTGCACTAGTGTCCATACGAGGCTAGTCTAAATTAAGTGCTGGACTGCCTTGTTGTACTGTCGCCTTAATAAGTCTGCCAGCCTTAAGTCTCAAGTCAGAGTCCCACTAACCACTATCACTAGAGTAAATTAGTCCCCACTACCTTCCGTCAGTCTTGCCTTCAAGCAGCAGTGCACAAGCTCTGTTTAGGTTTAAAGGGTACTTACTGGAGCTAGTTAAGTTACTGGGCAAATAAGTAGACAAATAAGAATAGGGTCAACAACACGCGTGAGATACCACTGGCTCTGTAAATAAATTAACCACCTACAACGCTTTCGTATGAGCCAGCGGCGATATTTGCTGACGGAGTTTATAGGCAGCCGAAAAGTCTCAATTTACCAACATGTTTGTCTGAAAATTCAACTTACCGTTTCCTGTACTTGTAGATGATGAGTACGATGAAAGCGTTGCCAATGAATAGAGCAGCTATCAGCAGTGATGGTATCACGATGTCTGCAACAAGAACAATGCCAACGTTAAACATTTTAACTGTTCTACCTATAGTCATCTCATTAATATTATAGATGTAAATTTTTTTACTATCGACACTGTAAATTATGCAATAGCACGCAAGGTATCTACATTGAAATTAGCCTATGTCCTTCCCCTGAGATACAATAAATAAATAAATATTGATGGACAATGCAAACAACACCATCTTGTCCCAAACTAAGCATAGCTTGTATTATAGCTTGTATGGTGACTAGATGACTGATAGAATACTTATATATTTTTAAATACATCTTATGATTCTTTATAACACCCAGACACAGAGCAAACACCTATGTTCTTCACACAAATGTTTATCCTGGGAGGGAATCGAACCCTCAACCTACAGCGCAGAAGGCAGAGCTACTACCAACTGAGCTGACAGGTCAGTTAAAAAATATCAGACATTGGCCTTTAATTTTAGCTAAAATTAGGTTTTGAACTGTCAAATTAACCTTTGGTATTCTGCTGCTACCAACTTAAATTTAATTTTTTAATTTTATCTAACTTATTTAAGCGTTCCTTATTTAGTTAGATGGTACCAACCGAATAGGTGTTACAAATGCTATGACTAACTAAATATATTTTAGACAATTTCTAATTTTAGAAAAGAACCAACCGAATTGCCACCAATATATCTCCTTACTAAATATCATTAATTTCATTCAGCCGTGAGAATGTACCAAACAAATATATAGACAAAGACACATTTGAATTTATAATAGCATAAATTTGGATGTTTTAGTTACTTGTTTAATCACGCAATAAAAGCTGAACAGATTAGGATAAAACTCGGTATAGATATAGATGCAGACCTAAATTACATTACAAGCAACTGTAGAAGCTATTGTTTTATAAATATATGCCAGTAATGCTGTAAAGCTGAGATCTCACGACATGCTCTTTGACATGCCGGGCCGTTCCTAGCCAAGCGGACATCCCCCAATCATGTTGCTAACCATCGTTTGAAAACCACACAATATTAGATGTGGTTATAGCGAAGGATTCTATAAACTATGGTGAGTATATCAATGGTGGTATCACAAAATTTTACAGGTTTTGTTATCAAAATCACTACATTATTATCTGTAGTAATGAATATTTTGTAAGAAAAACACCTCTCATGGGGTTTGTCTCGGTCATATCCGTACGAGTTTCCGAAGTTTGGTTGCAGTTCCTTAGTTCAGCAGAAAAAACAGTAAAAATTTATTCAGAATTACTTCGCGCAGAATTGCTAAAGATCACAGAATTATTATAAACATTAAATGTCAGGCACTGCAGATTACTTTGTCAATTTCTATTCACAGAGTATAAATAATAAATGAATATTGAAGAAAAATACACACAGTACCATTCAGCCCCGAACCAAGCATAACTTGTGTTATGGTGACCATATGACTGATAGAATACATATAATATATCATTATTTATCAAAGATAGACCTACGTTTGACCACGATCTCGCCTGATGGTAAACGACGATGTGGCCGACGGGGACACGCAGGTCTAGAAGACACCTATTACTATTATAAAATTTCGCTACCTATAGCGTTGTACTTCTAGAATTCCTTTCATAGTATGCCTCTAGATCATGCAGGGTCGTTCTACTCACTAGATTAGATTCGAACCGCAGCTGAACGATAGCTCTTGATGTGTTTTCGGGTTCTGCTAATGGACAACAGCAAGGCTTACGCTACGTTTACGAAGAACGATCGATCGATCGAATGTTTTCTTTTGTTTGGCACAGAGATAGCAGAATCGGTTTTTGTGTTATTATCGAAACGCAATCGGAGAGAAAACGTAGACCGATTGGAATACAACAATAACAGTAATAGATAAATAATGCTGGATATTTCATACAGCATCATCTAGTCCTAAAGTAAGCAGAACTTATGACCACATGACTGATATTTTACGTATAGATTTTTTTGTAAATACCTTACATATCTTATATAATAAAAATCAATTGCTGTTCGTTAGTCTCGCTAAAACTCGAGAACGGCTGGTTTGATTTGGCTAATTTTGGTTTTGAATTATTTGTGGAAGTCCAGGGAATGTTTCAAAGGTGAGTAAATATGAAAAAAATGCTTGCTTTTTTATTATTTTTTATATATAAATTAAAATGGAAGAACTCTAGTTGAAACCTACCAGTTTTTGTAGGTGTTCACAAAGTTTTAATTTTAAACCTTATTCATTTTATACAGAAGCCTAGTGTAATGTTTAATTGACATGTTAGTTCAGTAGTATCTCTTCCTTTTGTACCGTAGGCGGAGAATTCGATTCCCTCTCAGGACAAACTTTTATGTGATGAACATAGTCGTTTGTTTTGTGTCTGGGTGTCATAAAGTATCATAAGCATGAATTTAAAAATATCATGGTCATCATGCATATATAATATTATAAATGCAAGATCATGATGACCATGATATTTTTAAATTCAATAATGATAATGCATATGCATTATCTAATTCCACCTACTCATTTTCACAACAGGACAGGCCAGGCCAGATTTGGCCACAAGCGTAAACTGGCGCCGGCAGCCGGGGCGCGTAGATCAGAGAATACCTAATATTTTTATTTTATATTATGAGTTTCTGGCACTAGTTCTGTGTGAATAGTACATTCAATAATACTCTATGATATCAAGATAAAATCAAAATCGAAATCGAATGCTGAAGTGAACGGTACGTCCACAAACTATAGGATGGGTACGTCAAACTGTTTTGCTGACGTCATTTCCTATACATTTTTGGTTTAATATAGATTAGATTTGTAGGTAGCATACTCTGATGTTTATCTGTGCTAATATACAAGCGTAGAGTTTCTTTGCACATTGTGCCGTTTATGGAGTAGAAATAGCCGCAATCAATCAATTTGAATTGTAAATTTTTCATATTTGAACTTTCTTTCTCCGAGATTTAGAATATTGTTTGTGTTCTTTACATTACGCCCTACTACGCCATAAGATCCTCCTACAGTGCTGCTATGTACCAGGATTTAGGTAAGTATAAATACGTAAATAAATATTGGCGGACAATGCCCACAACACCATCTAGCCCCAAGCTAAGCATAACTTGTACTATGGTGACTAGATGGCTGATATGTCAGGGGTTTTTTAAATTTCGTATTAATATTTGTTAAATCTACCGAATACAATTTTACCGAGTAAATTCGCAAATACAATTGATTAAACTATTGTGACAATTGTTTCAGTGGTTAATTACCGGCAGCACTTTCAATCTGTCTGTTTGTTTTGTAAGTACGCTTTATTTTAAAGTAAGCATTATTCCTATTAGAGCGAGCATTTGTTCTTATTAGAAATGCACAAAAGCGAAAAGGTTAAACCATGGTTTAACTTATTTTTAAGCTTCTCTATGACACGTTCTTAGGAACCGTTAAAAAGGTAATTATTACCTCCTCGATCATTCAGAGCTCGAGGTCGCCAATATCATTGTTGACATATAACACATCATTTAAGTTCGGCTCTTCTCGTAGGTTTCTCATCTTATACATCGACATTATCATGTGTATATCTAAATAATTTTAAAATATTATAAAATATCAGGAAATAGATCGAACAGTTCACAGTTCGTGGTTCACTGTGTGGTGGTTCACTGTGTGGTGGTTCACTGTGTGGTGGTTCACTGTGTGGTGGTTCACTGTGTGGTGGTTCACTGTGTGGTGGTTCACTGTGTGGTGGTTCACTGTGTGGTGGCTTCAGAAGTCATTAAGGTTAAATATGACTAGTGGTCAGGTCTTTTTTGTCTGAGCCTTTTTTTTAAGTTGAGGAATAAGGCTGTTGACACAAAATCTAGTGACGCCTTACTATCCGTGATGACTATCCTTTCTTTCTTTCTTTCTTTATATCAAGAGTGGCCACTTCAAAGCTTAATATTTATCAAACGAATATTTTTATCAAAAACTGTCAAGTATATCTCGTAGTATCTTTACTAGACCTATCTAACGATATGATACACACGACGGGGTAATACAATTTTAAATAAATCAACCCCACTTTATAATAGAGAAGTAGAGTGGAGTAGATTACAATATAAACAGTTTTTTTTTTATTTTCTTTTTATTTAATTTTGTAAGGGACTTGGGTTAGGATGAACTGGCACCTAGTGAGACGTTTCAAAGTGATCTTTGTGATTGTATTGAATAAAAATATTTTAATAAAAAGAATTTGAATTTCTAAACGCAAACATATTTTTTTAATTAAATTAAGTAAACTACAAATTAATTATTTTTGTACTAATAATACAAATAATGTTCTAGCTTTAAAATATTACATAGAAGTGAGCATAAATATTTGCCCAACTACGATTTGCGGTTCCCCAACTCTCCAACTTCGGTCGAAAATAAATTGTCGGGCAACGAAACCGTTCAGACAATGGCTTATGTAAATTGCAGCAGGACCAGCCTTCGTATAATCGTGGACTATTAAAACTTGGTCTTGAAAATTTTCAAGGTATTTGTAAAGACATAGCTAAAATTTAAAGACGTCTCAAGAAAGTTTACGTTAAAATGCTATTTGGTAGCTTTCTCTGCTCAGCTGCGTTTAGGCTTTTAATAATTTCTCTACTTCCTTAAAGTTACTGACATTACCATAACCATCAATATGACTAACAATTAGATTCTTCGTCTGTCATTTCATGAAGTAACATAGCACTTCTTATTAATATTCTTTTCTTGTTTTATAACCGACTTTATCAAAAAGGAGGAGGTTCTCAATTCGTGGGAATCTTCACCGATTACTCGAAAACGGCTCAACCGCTCAATTTGAAAATTTTTTTTTTTGTTTGAAAGGGTATAACTTCACAGGTGGTCCCGTATAAATTTTATCAAAATCGGTTGAGCTGAAAAATCAACGAAAATCTAAAATTTGTATACATCGATGATGTTTTCGTGTACTTCGATACCTCGCTGTCTCATTGGAGCGGTGCGTTTATTTGGCCTACCCATATTATATATATACAAAATACATCTACTTACCACTAAAAATGTATTATAGGCTCAAATTTCATTCAATGAAGTCGGTTTCTTTTAATTATTGCATGTTTTATTCAGTAATCTTAACGGAATTTAAATGAATAAATTGTGACTACATAGAACAAGTATGGACGATAAAATTATAAGTGGATTATGGTGCAATGTGATTTGAACGGCGAGAAATCCCGAGAAAGTTCTAGACGGTCATTCCGACGTTTAGAATTGACAATTGACCATCGACTAAGACTTTATTTGCAAATAAACACTTGAAACTGGCAAAACTGTTGACAAGACAGATGCCATTATAGGAAAAAAGATGATGAAGACTAACAATTAACCAGCAGTAGACGTCAGTTGCTGGACAATGCTCCCAAGTCGTACTTAAGTGTGTTGAGACTTCTTTTTTTTTTTAATGTTTACAAATCAAGCTTTTAGTTAATCTACAAAAAGCTTTATCCTAGATAATTTTCCTTGTAATTTGATTACATATCCAACTATTTTGTAAAACATTTCGGGTTTCTCCAAACAGAGCAGTTCAACCGGTAGGGGGTGGGGGGCGAGTGCTGACCTCTATCAAAAATGGCCATTTCATAGCTTATTTTTTGTCAAACGAATATAAATGTTGTAAAACTATTAAGAAATTAAGATATTAAGAAAACTCCCAGTATCTTTAAAATACCTTTCAAACGATATGCCACATGATGAGGTAGTATAATATTCGAAAAAACCCCACTTACTATTTTTTTCGTTTTTATTTTATAACTTTGTAGGCGTCTCTAATACGTATTACCGTGCAAGATTAAGAGCGGACAGACAGACAGACAGACAGACAGACATAACGAAAATAAGAGTTCTATGGGGACTTTGGAACCCTAACAATTGATTTGATTAAAAGAGTTGCTGGTAAAATACCATGGCACCTCTATTCAATAACTTCTAGCAAGCACCGCCGCGCCATAAAGTTGCTTGCCTTTCAATCTTTTAAAGAATAAATTTTGGATAATTTGCCCAAGAATTAGATGATCTAATTCCATCTCCTTGTCACAACAGGACAAGCAGACGTACCGCTCTGTACCATCCGTTCCTTGTCAGTCACCCTTTCGTACAAAGCGCTTTACTTCCACATTTATAATGCATACAGCCAAGGATTGGAACACTTTGCTGTCTGTCTTTCCAGAAAACTACAACCTGGGTCTCTTCAACTCAAAGGTAAATAGGTGTTTTCTAGACCTGCGTACCCCATCGTCGGCCACATCGTCGCTTAACATCAGGCGAGATCGTGTTCAAACGTAGGTCTATCTGCTATATATTTGTTAAATACCACTCACTCATTCATCACGAAATCTCAGAAACCACCGAACTAATTGGAATGAAATTTGGTATGCAGCTTCCTCTAGGGCCGTAGGTGCTCGCTAAGAAAGTTTTTCAGAAAATTCACTCGGGATCATGGTCAAACCGCGAATACCGCAATTATGCTTTGTATTTTTTTCGAAATACTCATTCGTTCATTAATTATCTTGCTACTTTTTATCTACCACGCGGGTAAAGCCACGGGAAACAGCTAGTCTTTAATAAAATAAAATGAAAAAAGAAAACGTACTCTCGTATGTTAATTGTAGGGGTCTGACATATCACTCACCGACTATCATGTTGGGCTTGTCCTGAGTCATGGTGAAGTTTTTCCCCTTACTGCCCGAAACAGTACCGTTCCTGGCGGCACCCTTAGCCGCCTCTTCTGCAAAACAAACAAATATTGACCACTGGCGTTTTGGTGGGGTTATTTCGTTGGATTTTTGGGATCATCCATCATGGCACGGTGTCACTGCTTGACATAGGCATGACGCTCTTAGATACATAGATAAATAAACGCTTAATTGTACAAAAAAGTTGTAAAAGCTATCGCTTAAAGGGATTTCTTCCAGGTAACCTTTGGATACAAAAACGGCGGTGTATATAAAGTTACACAAACGTACATACTAAACTAAAAATATGATAATAATAATGTCTATAAATAACTCTTCGTTTATCGATGATAACCACGTTTGTACTGAGTTTCGTTGGTAATTCCATTTTTAACCGACCTTAAAAAAGGAGAAGATTCTCAATTCGTTGGAACCATTTTGGTTTTTTTTTTATGTATATTCACCGAATACTCAAAGACGCCTGAATCAATTTGGATAATTTTCTTTGTGTTTCAAAGGCCATCCCAGATGGTCCTATTTAAATTTTATCGAAATCAGCCGAGCGATTTTTTTTAAATCAACATATATCAAAAAATTGATATTTCAATCGATGATATTTTTTTATGTTCTTTTTAGTTTTAAAAACTTAATTATAGATCAACTATTTATATTTCGAAATGACTATTTATATCAATCGACATGTACTTATCAAATATATATTTAATTTAGTAGTAATTTCATTTCGCATAACTTCCGATCTCTAATCATTCCGCTTAGGAGAAACACAGGTAGCACTGACCAGCACCTAACGAAGTATATAACTAATACATATTATGAACAAACTGAATGAAATCCCCTGATACATTATTAAAACGTTCAAAGTTTTTCAATCGATTCATTCATTTGATTTTCACCTCTCGTATAAATTATTCATAATCACGACAAGAGAAATGCTCAAATTATTTATTATTTGATAGTTAGTTTCCAAATTTCTGGGTCAGATATACGATACTTGTATTAGATAATCTAGTTAGGTGAACGTGTAGGTACCTAGGCTAGCAATAATCTAATAATGAACTATAGGTAGTGTAGCTGACAGAAAATGTATAACGATAACAGAAATTAGGTACATCTCTATATATATATAAATCTTCTGTGCGTGTTTTTGTAATGGACCTCCGTTTCAGCTTAAGCGAAAAAGTTTTCGTATGTCCGGATGTTCTCCTCTACAGGTCGCATTTCTCAACAAATTTTGTGAACAGGTTCTATAACTACTTAATATAGTTTTTTTTGTCGATTCAGTTTTTGGAAATTTTCAAAATGGCGGAGATATGGGAGTTGTAAACGTAAAAAAGTTACTTCGTCCACACGTTTTTTTAAAACGTGTGGACGAAGTCGCGAACTTGGCAGCTAGTTATATCATAAGAATAATCTACTACTGATAAGTAGTGTACTATCTACCCACATATTTTATCGGAAAAAATGGTATTACTTCAGTATCTCTGAAGTACTTATTACTGTTTTTATTATAATACTAGCTGCTGCCCACGGCTTCGCACGCATGGTACATAAAACGTAGCCTATGTCCTTCTCTAATGTCACATCTATCTTTATACCAAAATTCATTTAAATCGGTTTGCGGTTTAGGCGTGAAAACGTAACAGACAGACAACAAAAACAAACGTTTTCACAACGAAACGCAGAACGATGCTTAAGGACGTTTTCGGAATATTGATCGTTCAAATTTATTTTTGTAACCATTCCAACCAACATCTCAAATACCTATTAGGCGCTGCGCAATGAAATACACTTTTTGTTGCCGACACGACACACCATCACAAGGAACCGTAGTTGCTGTGTCTTGTGGCGGTGATCGTCACAGTCGCCCGTTGCTACTACTGGCCACTGGTACAAATCGTTGCTTGTTTTCCGTCAGTACAATTGTAAGGAAATTTGTTAATGTTGCTTGTGTCTTAAACTGACGACTTTTAGTTTCCAGTTGCCGACACCGAACACTTTTTGATCGTCAATGAGTATGTATTAAGTGGGAGCAACTGGACACAAAAAATATTTACGTGTGTGCAGGGGATGATTTCATACTGTTTCTATAGAAATTAAATATTCATCGGATGCAAGCAGCCTTGTGTCAGATACAAGTATCTGACACAAGGCACAAAAGTGTCCACGTTTGCGCCCTGCCTTAATATATACAAAGTACCAGTTGGTATGTATTGATACCATTATTTTTTTTCACATCATTGAACAGCTTTGATACCAGTCTTATTTCCTCAAGTGAGCTGAAGCGAGTTCTTGTGTTCACGCTTGTCTGACCAACTCAGTGGGGAATAGAGGTTGGAGCAATCTTACTTCGCATCCCAACAGTCCCGAGCGACTAAATGCAAAGAAACACAAATAAATAGGCTATTTAAACTCATATTCCCTAACCAAATCTATGTTTTTTATGTTTGTGCTCACTAGTACCGAAAATATGGGTAGCCACGTTATTGAACATCAATAGAAGGATTAGGACAACATAAACCTTTAGAATAGTTCAAACAGACGAGACCTTTTTCAAAAGTGGCAACACTTACGCGTTCTATAGTCTATGTTTTAAGCGATCCAAAATAATGGCGGACATTTCACACAGCGTCATCTGGCCCGAAGTAAGCAGAGCTTGTGTTATGGGTATCACATGACTGATATACTACATATACCCTTTTTTTTAATACATAGAAAAAACCTAGATTCGAGACAAATACTTGCACACCATACAAACATTTGTCCCGCGGCGGGAATCGAACCCACAGCCTTTTGCGTCTCAGGCAGGCCTTAGTCCACTGCGCCACAGAGGTTGTCAAATAAAATGTTATTATGCGTATATACAAGTGAGTCATCTATTTTCACGAACATTGTGAGAACACTCAAATGGACTTTGCCGTTTTAGTTAGTGTAGTGTAACAACAGTTATGTGATAATTGAAAGAAAGAAAGAAAATACATTTATTTGCGATAGTAAAAGTCTAGACAGTTTACCAAAATAAAAAAACGTGTGCGTCTCGGGACACTTAAACTAATCTAACGCTGTGAGTTAGAGTGAGAGAGTAGGAGCCTACCTACCACTGCCGTATGCGTGAGAGATAGGGAAGTCGGACAGACTGGAGCCGTAACGCGTTACGTAACGAAGAGGTTTACCCTCGCATAAGAAGTTATCACTTCAATAAATAATTATAGAGACAGATGAGAGACAAATTAACTACTTATGAACACAAGAAAAAAATGTCTCAAATCTAGAGACTAACAAAAGTGCTGTTTGTCATTCTTGTGTATCATTTATTTTATAAAACTATATCAAAGCAAAATAAGTCTTTAAACACCTGGCTAGATTGTATTATTGTAAAACAAGCTCTGCTTATTTTAGGGCCCGATGATGCTGTGTGAAATGTCCGGGATTATTTATAAAAAAAATATAAATAATAAAAAAAAAAAGCGTATTATAATCAGTGTGTAATAGATTTAAAAAAACATGGTGGTGTGAGTGTAATGTATAATGAAGATTTTAAGAAAAAAACGAGTTTGTTTATTAATTACTAGCTGTTACCCACGACTTCGTCCGCATTTTTTTTTTTTATGAGTTGTAGCTTAAATCTTTTTCCAGGATGCAATTTATCTCCTTGCCAAACTATAAGTTTCAAACCAATCACATCCACCAACCATTAAAAAGTTTCCATACAAACATTCACACCCCATTTTACTCCTTTATGAGAGTTATTTTGAAAAACCCTGAAACCAAGTTTCTAGGAAATCACACCACCCGTTAAAAAGTTATTTTACCCCTTTGTAAGAGTTTTTTGACAAATCCTGAAATACTTGTCCATTTATTTTGCATTTTAATTATTCAAATCAAGTTTCAAGTAAATCGCACAATGCGTTAAAAAGTTTCAGACATTAGATTTCACCCCTATTCACCCTCTTAGGGGTTGAATTTCAGAAATCCCACCTTAGGGTGGTTTTGCTATAAAAGGAAGCTTGCAAATTTCAGCTTTCTAGCTTCAGCGGTTTCGGCTCGACGATGATAAATCAGTCAGTCAGGTTAAGCTCTTTTATAGGTACTTACCTATAGATTTGAAAACCAACGGCTGTAAAAACACTTTCTCAGTGAAAACAGTAAACAGTAAGCCTTTTAATAGCATGTTTTTCAGACAAACAAAATTTACAAGATAAATATCTTAAGTTCTTATAAAAAACAATGATGGGCATGAAATCTTTATACTTCATAAATCTATATAAAACATTTATACTTCAATCCACATTCGGAAGCGTAAAGTCAAAATAGTTATGGTTCCCCAGTGCCAAGAAACCCTTCAAGGGGTGACCAAAGAGATAATTCAGTTCACAGGGTAGTAACAACGCCCAACTAATATGACGTATGACTCTCTAGGGGAGGTACAGTTGAAACGTCTTCGAGGTTATGATCGATACGCGCCGCCAACTTTGCGCTCGGGTTGCATGATCAATAAAAATAAATATAATAATAATGCCAGACATTTCACACAACATCATCTGGCCCCAAAGTAAGCAGAGCTTGTGTTATTTGATCCACATAACTGATCTCGGATCTCGATTATTATATATATAATGTATGTATATACAAAAAAAATTGGTTGTTTGTAAAGTCGGTTTACGGACGATAATTTAACGTGACAACGTCATAAGCGCCGCATCTGTCTGTTTTGTTATGCGCTCTCGCTCCGATCGTAATGTTACAATGAGCGTAACGAGACAATAAGTCATCATTTTTCGTGCGTGCAACCGGCGTTCATCGATTTATTAGACGTTGTCACGTCAAAAAAGTAGTAGTTTATCAGTCTTGTGGTACTCATAACACAAGCTATGCTTACTTTGTGACCAGATGATCCTGTGATTTATACTACATACTTTTTTTAGTAAATACATAAATATTATACATAGAAAAACAGACCAGAAACAAATATTTTCAGATCATACAAACATCTCCCGCGGCGGGAATCGTATCCGCAACTTTCTGCGTTTCAGGCCTCGCCAATTGCCCCACAGATAATTGATTTATGCATTCGTCCCGAGGAAGTTCGTCCCATATAAAAAAATCAAGTTTTTTAAACTTACGCGATCAGAACACATTATTATAAATATTTGAGTCATCCCGTGACCACAATAGTAGGTGTAAACCTGTCGAAACGTCGGGAAAAATAGATAAATAAACGCGATAAATACCCGTAAATATTTATTATAATAAAAAAAACAGCTTTTGTCCCGCATTGTATGCCATATTCGGCTCATAATACATTTTATTCAATAAAATCTTATTTCGTCCCATTTAACATTAATGTTATATTATAACATTAATGTTAAATGGGACGAAATAAGATTTTATAATACAAAACGTTTCATTATATTCACAAATCCTAAAACACACAGCCCTAAAACTCGGGCTGCGTTAATAACGATTTCGAGTAGGTACAGTCAGCTCGTAAAGCGGACGAACTGTCGGGGGACTTAACAAGTTTAATTATCACCGACAAGTTCCCACCTCTGAATCGAGACCTTTGTCATCGAAACAGAAAGTTACGTGAGAGTTTCGATAGTAATGAAGGCGCGATTGGAAATCTATTAGAGGGGTCCATTTACCTCGCTAACAATAGCAATCTCGTAATGAACTATCATAGGAGCTGTAAATAATATTGATATAGGGTAGTATCAACTACGACACGCGAAATATAATTCACTGCCTACGTTTATTACTTAGGTCTAGCACGCACTAGAGAATAAATCCGCGTGGCTTTAACCGCGATGTTTTGAAGTAATTTTCAACGTGGTTTTTCAACCTACGTCTGATTCTTTGTTCCACACAAAACCGTTGTCTGTAAAGTCGGTTTACGGACAACCATTACATAATTTTACGTGACAACGTCATAAGAAAATATTGATGAAAAATTGCATACTTTTAACCTATTAAGATGCGTTACAAGCCGAACGCTTAGGCCGATCGTGCGTGCAGTCGGCGTTCATCGATTTATAAGACGTTATAATGTAAAAAAAATATTTTTACAAAATTGCAGCGATCGTGCCAACTGTCAAATTAATGATAGCTATGGCAAATGCCATAAGGTTACATTAGAAAAGTTTATATTGTCAAAAGCGCTAAGGTTACATTAGAAAATTTATCGTCATTAATATCGTCGTTTTCTAAATTTTAACTGTAGCATCAATAGTTTTCGGAACGAACGCCTAATAATTACTTTCATAGACAAATTATAATACCTTGGGTTACATGGCAATATTTGTTGCAATACATTACATTTTTTTAAATAAAATACAGCCAATATTACCCACTGATAATATGGTTTTCTATAGATGAAATAATATTTTAAATGCCCTAACAGGCTTTATGTTTGAGACTAAATTAATGTATTATCATTTTACTGCAACGACATACGTGCAATAAATATTTCTATTTCTGTTTCTTAAATTTGCCAAAAAGGTTTTGAGTTTATCCATTAGAAATAAACATACTTGCTTGTCAGCTCAAGCTTGTTGGTAATAGCACTGGTAGATTGAGGGTTCGATTCCCTCCAGGATATTAAATATTTCTATAATGTTTGTTCTGTGTCTGGGTGTAATAAAATAAAGTATCATAAGTATGTATTTAAAAAGCTTAAGTATTCTATCAGTCATCAGTAGGGCGATTATGGAACTCTAATTACAATCAATGTCTATCGAAACGTCAAATTCGTCCAAACGAATGATTGAAATCACGCCGAAAACTGATAGACATTGATTATAATTAGAGTTCCATAATCGCTCTACTGGTCACCATAATACAAGCTAGATAGCGCTAGATGGTGTTGTGTGCATTGTCCAAAAATATTTACATATATTTTACAAAAAACTAATCTTCTCTCATTATAATATTACGAGTAGTGTAGACTGACCTTATAAAGCGTCCATTGGCTTGACAAGTACGAGATAAGACACGTAGACGTGATATACTAAAACTATTATAATTTATGAACTACATATCCATAAACAGTTTGATTAAACAAACCATTTTGACACGTGCGTGTTTAACATGACAACACAAATAACTAAGTTTATAGACACGTGATGTAGCTAAAAGGGAAACAGGATAATTAATATTGTGACTATTACAATGAAATATATTCGTCAAATACCACTCACTCATTCATCACGAAATCTCAAAATTCACCGAACGGATTAGTATGATATTTGGTATGCAACTTCCTCTAGCGCCGTAAGTGCTCGCTAAGAAAGGTTTTAAAAAAAATATCTCGGGATCATGGTCAAACCGACCGCGATTACGCTTTGTAATTTTTCCGAAACATTCATTCGGTCAATTATTATCTTGCTTCTTTTTATCTACCACGCGGGCAAAGCCGCGGGACACAGCTAGTAAACTATATGTCAATCTTATAAAGATATACACTAACTAATAAATTGTTTAAATCAGTTGTTATCTCTTCTTCTTCTTCTTCGTGTGGAATGTGTCATAACAATGTCAGTTTTCCCAGTGTCAAGTGTTTATATTGTTTGTAATATGTCACAAAGTCGTATCTTGTCGTTCGTCATTTGTTATTTTATATAAAATAGTGCTTTTCATATTAAATAACTACGGATTATTTTTACTCGAATCATAAAGAAACACAAAGCTTTTATTCCAATTATTCACACCCGAGTCAATAACTCTAGCTCTATTTAAATAAAAACATGACTAATAAAACCGGAAATAACTGGAGAAAAATAAATAATATAAGTGCGTAATGTTTGCTTCGCAAGACGCCCATAAGTAATATTTTTCATCTCTCATAATCTATTATCATCTCTATTCATTGCATTAGAATGACAAGGACAGGGCATACTTAAGCGACACGCCAGCTAATTATAGGATAGAGGGAAATCTTTATTAATAAAACTCTATAGCTTTTAGTTTGGCAAAAACTTGAAAATGGCTCGGCCGATTTGAATATATTTTTTTAGTTCTGTAGTCTGTAGTACTTGGTTGTTTATATATATATCTATCTATCTTTTTTTTATTATTTTAAAAAAATGCTTCCATGGATCCCTATTTCCCTTGGTCACGGCATCACGGGTGAACGGCTAGATCCATTTCACTCATTCTTCTTTTGTAGTATTTGTTATTGTCAGAAGATTCTTATGAAATCTTATAAAAAAAATTAAAAGCTGCTAGAAAAACTTAAAAAAACAACAATATAAAATTGTCTAATGTAACCTTAGCGTTTTTGACAACCTAAACATTTCTAACGTAACCTTATGGCGTTTCATATAACTGTCAGTCGTTTGACAGTTATTTCCAGTTCGAATTCAATATTAAATTTTTTTTGGCTGTTTGGCGTTGTTAATATTTCTCTTGAGTTCTTTCCGGTTTTATTGTAATTTTGGTGGTTTTATTCATATAAAGCTAGAGTTATAGAGATGTGAAGTGATGTGAGATTCATTCCTATTATGTGAATAATAGGAATAAAAGTTTTGTGTTTGTTTGTGATTAGAGCAAAAATAAAACGTAATTATTATATAAGGAGACACCAATTTTTAAAAAAAGATTATAAAATAACAAGTTATTAAATATTCATAGTAAAGACAAAACAATGTCTGTCGGGTCAGCTAGTAATTAAATACATTTTAGGTTGTAAGCAGTTCACTGGTTTAGTATAAAAACTGGTTTAGTATCTAGTTTAGTTTAAAAACTAACTAGAAAGTAAATAAAGATAACCGATAGAATTAAATTGTCACTTTTAATATTTTTTTATGAATTTAATGACCTATCTAGAGCTATTAAGATCGATGTATTTGAATCTACTCAAGAAATAAAAGTCACGAGTTTGATTTATAACGTTTCAGTATTTCAATATTTTTTCATAAGTAAAAAGATTACTTGATTCAGGCGCGACTTTACGAAAATCCTCAAAAATTATTAAATAGATAGACAAATATTTACTACTATTAACCTCTGTGGCGCTGTGAGCGAAGGCCAGTCTGAGATACAGGTTGCGGGTACGATTTCGCGGGACAAATATTTGTATAAAGCAAATATGTTTCGGGTCTGGGTGAATTTCTACGTAAAATACAAAAACAAAATAAGTATATCAGTCATGTTGTTGAGCAATTTATAGCAATTTCTCTATTGAGTATTACGCGTGTTTATAAATTAACTAGCTACTGCTCGCGGCTTCGCAAGCATAGTACATACATAAAAAGTTGCCTGTATCCGTTCCTAAGATACAATCTATATCCATACAAAATTTGATTGAAGCTAAAAAAAAAAATCTGTTGATCCGATCGCTACCAAACTTCACAGGATCACCCTCTAGGCCAATCTGAAGATTTCCTAAAAAATTCATACACAAATCGCCTATTATTGATATAGAAATTGGAATCGCTCGACACGTCCGTCTCTTAGGTCTTCAAAGTCAAAGTCAAATGATACTTTATTTAATACAATCACAAGGATCACTTTGAAATTTTCATTACAATACAGCCTGTATGTAGGCACATGGTTCCCATAACACAAGATCTGCTTTCTTTGAGGCTAGATGATGCTGTCTGAATTTCCGGCATTATTTATTCATTTATCTATTCTATTCCTAATGACGACAGAAGGCAGCTAAACATAATACGTCTATCCAAAGGTGTGATGTTGTGATGTGTGATGTTGTATGCTACCATCACTTCCCATGGCTTCCCATTATTAAATTACTACCAGAAAGGTTGTGCACGCGTCTGTATCGTATTTTATTCATTAGGCAAGTAAGTAAATAATTTTAGGATAATTCTTAGGTAAATAATTCTTAGGTACCTAAGTAGGTTAGATAATAATAGATGTTTTTGTAGGTTGACAAGTCATAATAAAAAATAATGCCGGACATTTCACACAGCGTCACCTGGCTGGCCCCGAACTAAAAGCAGAGCCTGTGTTATGGGTATCACATGACTGATATACTACTTATATACTTTTATTTATAAATACGTATATAATTAGAAATAGTTACCCAGTTTAAGATAAAGATTGTTCCTTACTAACTTAACTTACTTACTTAAGTAGTAAGTTAAGTGGCGCAGTAGGCAAACGCCCGCCTGAGACGCAAAAAGTGGCGGGTTCGATTCCCGCCACGGGACAAATGTTTGTATGATCTGCAAGTATTCGGGTCTGAGTATTTCTATGTATAATAAGTATGTATTTACAAAAAAAAAGTATTTAAGTAGTATATCAGTCGTGTGGTACCCATAGCACAAGCTCTGCTTACTTTGAGGCCAGATGATGTTGTGTGTAATGTCCGGCATTATTTATTATTATTTATTTACTAGTTTTAAGGTACTTCATCTTTTATATATTAGTAATGCTTTGGATACATCTGTAATGTTACTCTTATTTTAATATACCTATAAAAGGCGATGTGTGTATGTATGTATGTTCCCTATAGACACCGAAACGGCTGGACCGATTCCGATTAAATTTTTAGGAAATCTTCAGATTGGCCTAGCAGGTGATCCTGTGAAGTTTGGTAGCGATCCGATCAACTTTTTTTTTGCACCAATCAATTTTGGTATGGATGTAGATTGTATCTTAGGAATGGATATAGGCAACTTTATGCGTGCAAAGCCGCCGGCAGAAGCTAGTCTTAAATAAACTTGAAACTGGAATTAGCATTGGCAGAATAGCCCAAAATATTCGTCAAAAATAGTTCAAATATCAAGTCAGTCAGTTAACCCAGCCCCAAAATTATACTTTTACGACATAGATCGTTTTCTTTTTAATATTGTTGAGTTTCTGGATTAATGCCAAGTAGACGTCATTAGGCGTCGCGTCGCGTGTGCGAGCGTGATGCGTGACGTGTCGACATACTCCGCTGGAAATTATAAATGGGCGGCGACTAATGGCCATTTTCTACATTTGATAACTATTTCAGCTACTTAGGACAAGGTTCATAGAGTTCTGTTATAGCCGTAAAACCATTACTAACGATTACTTACCTCTATAAAACATATTAAATTACTAAGTAGCTAAAGACAGAATGTAATATACTAGCTGCTGATCGCGGCTTTGCACGCGTGGTACCTACATAAAAAACAACCAATATCCTTCTCCTAGATCCCATCTATCTCTATACCAAAATTTATCAAAATCGGTACAGCGGTTTAGGCGTGAAAACGTAACAAACAGACAGGCAGAGTTACTTTCATATTTATAATATTAGTATAGATTATTATTATTATGAGCTTCCACTGCAGGGCATAGGTCATTTATTCCACTTTTGTATCTTGCGCTTCTGTAGACCAGTATTTTGAAAACTGCTATAGTAATAAATTATGATCACTTTGGTTTCAAAGCCTTATATTGATATTTAACTTATTATAATTGACGTCTTATTTCAGTGCAAATGAAGCATACATTCATCTGGTCTTAGTGCGCAAAAAGAGCCTCTGAGAGGGACTTTAATCCGTTCACAAAACTATTTCGAAACAAGAAAGATCTCTCAGAATTTATGGATCTAATTATGGAATTAATGGACTCTTTTTTGATATGTTACAGTATTAAAACCAGCGCGCTAGAATCATCGAACTGTGTGAAATATCACAAAGCTGAGACTGTACCTTTTTAACCGACTTAAAAAAGGAGGAGGTTCTCAATTCGGTTGTATTTTTTTGTTACCTCATAACTCCCAACATTTATGAACCGATTTGAAAAAAAAACACTTTATGTGAAAGGATATACTTTCAACTGGTCCCATAGAAATCATCAATGTGTTTAAAATGTTCATCGTATAATTATATTATATTTGACGACCTCTGTAGCGCAGTGGGCTAAGGTCCGGCTGAGACGCAGAAGGTTGCGGGTATGTTCTGCAAGTATTTGTCTCAGGTCTGCGTGTCTCTATGTATAATATGTACTTATTTACCAAAAAAAATAACATATATAAGTAGTATATCAGTCATGTGGTACCCATAACACAAGCTCTGCTTACTTTGGGGCCAGATAATGTGTGAAATGTCCGGCATTATTATTATAATTATATAAATGATGTCAGTTATCTTTTTAGTTTTTAAAACGTAACTATTGACAAATGCAAGCTAGGTTTGGTACTGGTTGGGTACATGTATAGGTACTACGATATGCATAATGGTTAGTATTTTTTTGTAATACTTAGTTTATCCTGTTGATCGTGTACCTGCTATGTTATTGTTAATTGTATATGTCAAAATAAATTTATTTCCTATTATTTAAAAAAACATCCGATTATACATTAGGTATTATGTTCCATTGCGAAAAACCAACTAAAAAATTATCAGTAGGTACACTTCGCATTTAAATGATATCGCGTTATTGTGTACAATCATGGTATAATGAACGAAGCGGGAAATTGATAATTAAATTTGAGTTGTAACTCAATAGATATAGAGCAATATTTTGTTTAAACTACAATATTGTGACAAAAATTATATATGTTATTGCGATAACCGTAACTCAATTCATATTGATTTTATTCACGACATAGACCTTTTCTTTCTCCATTAACTGAATTACTTAAGAACGTTGATGACATGTCGAGGTAATACCTCGATAATAATAGTGTATTAATAATAATAATAATAATAATAATACCGGACATTTCACACAGCATCATCTGGCCCCAAAGTAAGCAGAGCTTGTGTTATGGGTACCATGTGAATGATATACTACTTATATAATTTGTTTTGGTTTTATAAATACATACATATTTTACATAGAAACACCCAGACCCGAGCCAAATACTTGCAGATCATACAAACATTTGTCCCGCGGCGGGAATCGAACCCGCAACCTTTTGCGTCTCAGCCGGACCTAAGCCCACTATAATAATACCTAGATAATAGCTTCACCAACGATTTCATTTTATTACAACCATATTCTCGATAACATTGACCTAAATGCGATAATTTTAATTTGATAAGGTAATAATTACGTATTATAACGTTTAATAACGTTATCATCAATTATTCAATTTTTATTACAAAACTACTGATGGCAGCTTTTCTTTAATAGCAATTATAATAAAAAAAAACTGCCGTGGTATTTTCTCTGAAAAGTTTATTCACTAAAATCGATCACCAAAATAAATAATAAATCCACGCTACACTTAATCTAATGAAAGTTAATTCAGTTTATAATTAGCATTTAAAAATTAATAATAAACTCACATGTGCGCCGAAGTCACGTGTTGCCGCGAAACACAGTTTTTATTTTTTAAACGCGTGCAGCTCGAGCCGATGTCTGTACACGACAGAGCACGACTCTATTTATCTATCTACCAAATGTGACTGACGGTGTGTAGGAGTCCTGTGTTGACTGTGAAAATATTTACACAAATCAAACCAGATTACACCTTATCGGCATGAAATAAAGTTTAGAATTCAAGTGAAAGCCCATGTTGTTCAAAACCACTTCGTTCCTGTCACACTTGCTGCTGTTACTTTCTTCGTACTGGTATTTGTTGAGTGCGAGCGAGAGGGGCGGCGAAGAGATGCGCATGTCCGTGCTCCCCCATGGCATAACCTCAAAATGCCAAAGTTTTTATGGGGAGCGTTTATTGTTATCGACAAGTTGTATGTCTATTCACATTGCGACTTTTTGTTAGGGTTTATGAGACGATCGAAGAAGTATTTTCGAGTGGGTTATAGTTTTGATATTTTATGATAAAACCGATATCAAAGTACTAGGTACCTACACAGAACGAGTAGGTAAGTATCATGGCAGGTACAGATTGAAAAAATTTTTATTTAAGCTCTACTATGTAGGTACTTATGTCATAGCTTTTATACCTACCACCATAGACTAATTAAACACAATTGTGTTTAATTCGTCTATGCTACCACGTAGGTACAGAACAAATTCAATTTGAATTTCAATTCAACATATATGTAGATACGTAAGTAGGTACTTATTTAACTTTTATGGTATGAAGTTACCTAGGTAATTACTTAATTGAATAACAAATAATTACACAAGTACCTAAGTACTTCGCACTACAGTACTTCTACAGTACAGTACAGTACATACATACTTCCATAGATCCATGAGAGATGTTTCCAATCAGCCTTCTTTACAATTTACCCTAGTTAACCCCACTTACAAGTAAGTATATTGGAGATGTGGGTTGAACAGAAGATACTATGGTTATTTTTTCCGATTTCACAACTGATATTACTTTTCTCTTTGTTTTTCAAGACCACATAGTTCCATATACGATCCGTCTCTACCCACCAAACTATCGCCGTGGGATGAATGGGAAAAAACCTGATAAATAACCATGATGTCTAGCTATTAGAGACAAATAATTAGAAAACATTTTGAAGTTCAAACTTTGAAGTTTAAAGTTTATTTATTGCTTGAAGTATATTGTGTAATAAATGTAGTTATTATTAAATAGTTTTAAAATAATCTTACCAACACACAAAGGCACTGTGTCATTCCAGTTATTATCATCGTAGCACCAAATTAGTCGCGACCTCTCTTTCGTATCCTCGAAAACAAAGTTCACGTTGCACATGTAGTGAGCTACGTCTGCGTTGCGGTACACGAGGTAGCCGCTAGATGGCGCTGGTAACGTGACGCAACCTATACCTGCGGAGAGATGACGCTGTTAGCTAAATTTGGAAATTGCTTCAAATGCAGAATTGAAGATGGCGCTAGTAGTAGGTAGAGCCGAATATTTTACATAGAGCAAGGAATTTAGAAGTTTCTTGATAAAAATCAGTGCTTATAAATAGTCACGTATATTTATTATTATATTATATTTAAGAATCATTGCTGTGACTGACTGATTTACTGATTCACGTTTAAACAACGCACAGCCTAAACGACTTGAAATTTGAATGATACCTACTTATGTCTGTCTTGGTGTAAAGAGGTGCAATTTTTGACGTGATAACGTCTTATAAATCGATGAACGCCCGCAGCACGCACGAAAAAGTGTCACGTTCCGCCTGAGCCGAGCATGCGAGCTAGAGCGCGGAACAAGCGATAGGAAGACACGATCGGATGTTTTCCTATGACATTATCACGTAAAATTATCATCCGTAAACCGACTTTACAGACAAACATTTTTTTTTAAACTCTGCCTGAGAAAAGGGATGATGTCGTTTGTATGAAAAATCGTATTCGTTGTAGGTGAGTACTAAATAATGCAAGATTTCTTACTTTTGTAATGCAAAAGCACTCCTCGCTTAGGATAAGCGCCTTCAGACATCGCTTTGACCGTCACATCAAGAACACTAGTCCCCGATGTGAGGCGTAGCGGCACGTCCACTTGGTCGCACGAGGAGAACAGGTGATCGCCGTTCGATTCCCGTACCGACACGTGGTCGGTGCAGTCCTTGTCGAACGGGCCTATTCCTGCAAACATTACAACTTTTTTATATCACCGTCCAGGTTTTACTAGGATTCTTTTTTGGGTCACGAATAAAAATGTTAGTTTTTTGTCACTCGTCAGCATAGATTAAATTTACATCCGTCACCCGCGAAGAAGTGAGGGTATCACAATACACCCCTAACTATATTATCTAAACTAAAAGTACACTACACTACCTAGGCCCGTATTTCAGAACAAAACTCGGTTATGATAAATCTAAATGAAATGCTGGCAAGTGTATAAGTTATACCATATCTCGAAGTTATTGATCTGGGATTTATTTTGGAATACGGCCTCTAACCTTACTCATAACAAAATCGTTAGGTCAGATTGATGGGGTGGGGTGACCCGTTGATGCAGGAGTGTGTACATGTCATATAATGTTACAGACTAATGAGAATAGCTGGAGAACTTGCCTCTCAAACTGACGTCCAGTAAAGTGACCCGCACTTTCTGTTCCTGGTGGACCCGCAGTCGCCAGCGGCATTCCTCACCCACGTAGAAGTGGGGGTATCCGGGGGTACGGATGTACCCCTCGCTGTCTGACCCCCACTTAGCGACATGTACCTCACGGTTGCAGTAGTGAACTGATAATGTGTCTGAAAGGAAGATATTCAAGTTATTTTTAATTTAGAATAGAATATAATTATTTGGTGTTTGGTACACACACAGAGAAAAAGAAGTACTTAAAGCATAAAATAAACTGATGTAACAGTAGGTAACAAGAAACATATAATTACGTTTTAAAAACTAAAGAGAAAACCGACTTCATTAATAACACATTTGAGAATATTTAATATTCAAGCCCGTAAAAAACATTTTATATTTTTTCACCTTAAGGGGTGGTATATTTACTTCAAATTTAGATAAGACCAAACAGGAGATAGGTATACCCTCCTAAAAAAATAGTTTCCAAATTGGTTTATAAACGACGGAGGTCTAAGGGTAACAAACAAAAAAGGAAATATATAACCGAATTGAGAATCTCCTCTTTTTTGAAGTCAGTTAAAAAACAAACACAAAAGTAAATTAAATATATAGGTAGTACCCACATAGTAAACAAATTTCCTACCTACTAAAAAGATGAAAAGTCAACAGACCCTCCCTGAGAGTGCCTAATTAGGTCCAGTCTCAGTTTGAAATTTGTGAATGACCTACCTGGTACTCATTGACGTTGGGTAGGTTAATCTTAGTTACGATTCAGAATACAATTTATCCGAAAACCCTGAAATCGTGAAGGACGCGAAGAAATAGTTTGCGTGGTAAAAAGTTTGTAACACAGTACCCCCAAGTAAACCAAGGCTATCCATGGCGTCTAACTAGTAATATTCAGAATAAGTTGTCTATCTCAAGGCTGAATCGTGTACAAGTTAATTCCCCTTGAGTTAGGTTATCAGTTAGATCTACCCTCAAACACAAATAGGTATAGTCAACTCCAAAAAACATTTTGTGTATTAGCTTCGCCCTGTGGGCCATACAAATTTGGCAATAGCTGGTCCACAGGCTTGTCCCTCATAAATCAGCCGTCGTTTGAATGGCCCTGGTAATAAAGTGTCCTATTCAGGTCGACCTTCTGAATTAATTTACGGCCCAGGGCCCAACGGAGAATAAAAGTCTAAAGTACTGATAAAAAGTTTGATGTCTATCCAAGAATCCAAGGTTTTGGAAGTGTTTGATTAAGCAAACCAATCCAAATTTAGTGTTCTATTTCATAGGTATTGACGAAGCAACTTCCCTTGTAGACGATATGTCTGTAGACAGAAGTATAGTGTCTACTGGTTTAGACAGAAGCGACCACCAGTCCATCATGGCTACTCCTTCGATTGGAAACAAACAGCAGACAAGCGACAACTTCTGACGTGTTTTCGTATTCTGCTAATGTACAATGTCTCAGGGCGTTTACTCTGCGAAGCGCTATCGTTATCAAACGGTAAAGTCGTTGAAATGTATGTTGGATTCAGTCAAATTGACAGTTGTTTTGTTGTCAATTCATCGTATCGTCTGTTGTAGAGGATTACGACATCGGTTGTGATACGATGTCGGTCGTTCCATCGCACAACACGAGTCGAAACCATGTAGTTAAGAGTAATGTTTTACACGATGATCAACTCTTTATATCGTTCATCAAATTCAAGACTATATAGAAAATAGATAGAGAATACTTTATTGCACACCAAAATACATTGGACTGTTATAATAGGAAACAATGTTTAGTATCACGGTAGTACAGTGGGCGGTCTCTGCCAGACAACCTTGAGGTGGATAGAAATCGAGCTGAATATGGGGGATGAAAATAATTAGTGATTTATGATCAAAATAATATCCACATACATATTTACAGGATAACAAAAAGTAAAATACATCAATGCCTAATACTACAAAAACTAAATACCTACCTATCATATCATAGTTAGTTAACAACAAAGTGGTCCCCACCTTACGAATTTATCATTATGTTTGGCAAACGATGACGATAACAGAATAGGTTTTACCGAAACGTAGGATTAGAATAAAAATGATAACGATTGTAAAAATCTCGTGAGTCTTCAGTTTAGCACATGGACACATAATATGTTGACAGATTGTCTGTCAGCACATGATATGTTGACAAATGTCAAATATAAAAAAAAGTAGAACAAATTTTTCATCAAAAACACTGAGTCATAATATTGACTACAAAAATATAATAACGAGCTCTACAAATATGAACCTATAAATACGACAAATAAAGCAGTACAAGAATATTATAATGAAATCAAAAATGTCATAACACTGTTCTAACCAAGCCAAAATTACTAAGATAATGCTCCGAAAAGAAACAATATTTATAGAAGAGCTTAGAGAACTGATAGAAGAGACATACCTTAAGGGAAAAAAAACGAAAATCGAAAAGGAACAACTAAGTAAATTACACAGGAAAATATACAGAGAAATAAAAAACAACACTAAAAAATATAGATTAGGCATAAGGGAAAAATATTTAGAAGAGGTATGTGCAGTTAAAAAGGCTTTCAAAAGCGTAAACAAATCAAAGCAGATAATGAACCAACTTCAAAATGATTCCGGTACTATAGTCACAAGCAGAGATGACTTAATGCAGGTAGCTACTGATTTTTACAAATCAAAAATCTATACACGAAAAAACTCTGTTACCACATCTGGCCGTGAAATAAAAGCTACAAACGAAGATTCAGCGCCTACATTCAATGTAAACGAGATAGAGCGCTGAATTGACAAGCTAAAACCGAAAAAAAATCCCGGGCCAGACGGCATAACAAATGAGATGCTTGTTATCAGTTATCATATTGTTATCAGAACCACTCACGACTCTATTTAACATTATTTTACACAGCAAAGAAATCCCAGAACAGTGGGTATGTTCGAACATAGTGCTACTCTTTAAAAAAGGAAAACCTAAATTTATCTCAAATTATAGACCTATAAATCACATATCATGTACACAAAGTATTTTCTGCTACCATACTAAGACGTATTAGCAAGATCTTAGACGAAAACCAACCTGTGGACCAAGCGGGGTTTCATCATCATCATATCAGCCTTTAGGAAGTCCACTGTTGGACATAGGCCTCCCCAATTGATTTCTAGAAAGAACGATTTTGAGCCCTCTCCATCCACCGACTTCTTGTGAACTTTACAATGTCGTCAGTCCATCGGGTGGGGGGTTGTCCTACGCTTCGTTTTCCTGTCCTTGCTAGAACTTTTACTCCCCGACCGTTATCAGTTCTGCTATATGGCCTGCCCATTGACACTTCAACTTGCAAATTTTGAGTGCTATGTCGGTGACTTTGGTTCTCCTATGGATGTCCTCGTTGCGGGTTTATGCGTGCTTTTTTTTACTGTAGATCACATCCACACTTTAAAATGGTCTTACAAAAATATAAAGAATATAAAGAAGGGCTGTATTTATGCTTCGTAGATTATAGCAAAGCCTTTGACTCCATACTAGATGATGCTATATGGCAAGCTCTATCGCAACAAGGTGTAAACAAGGATTACATCGATATCATAAAAGAAATATACCGCTATAGTAAAGCTAGAATCGTGCTAGAACCGCCAGGTCAGAGTTTTAAAATTGAGAGAGGGGTAAATCAGGGAGACTCTCTTTCAGGGAAACTATTTGTAGCCGTATTAGAGCAAATTTTTAAATCCCTGAATTGGGATAACAAGGGGCTGAAAATACACGGCAGATACCTGTCCCATCTCCGATTTGCGGATGACCTCGTTTTACTGTCAGAGAATCCAATCGATCTACAATACATGATTGAAACTCTTTGTTTTAAAAGTAAAAAGTAGGATAAGAAATCAATCAAGAAAAAACTAAGCTCATGACGAATAGGGCTTAGGTACCGATGACTCTTACGACTGCAGATCTAGAGTATATCGATAAATATGTGTACATTGTACACCAAATTTCATTCGAAGCTTGTACAAGAACTGGATATACAACGGAGAACTAAAAGTACCTGGGCAATAAAGGAAATCTTCAAAAGCAAACTGTCTACCAAAATTAAAACAAAAACCATAGAAACATGCCTACTCCCATGCCTCATCTATGCATGTCAGACATGGTCTTTACCTGCGCAGAATCTTAGACGTATAGGGATATGTCAAAGAGAAATATAAAGGAGTTTTTTGAACCTTAAATTAAAAGATACAAGTAAGAAACATATAAATTATATCTGAATAAATGATTTTTCTTTCTTTCTTTCTTTCAAATTAGGAAAATAACCAAAGCATCATATTCTACTCAAAAAGTATTATCCCTAAAATGGAAATCCAAACCAATAACAAATTGGCACCCAATCCATAAAAAACGTAAAAAAGGAAGACCGTATAAAAGATGGGAAGACGATATTGTAAAAATAGCAGGCAAAGAGTGAAGCAAAGTCGCTAGAGATAGAGCAAGATGGAGAGAGCTGGAGGAGGCTTTTGCCGCTTAAATTGGTCCTTACACGTTTACAATATAGTAATTAGGTTAATTAATAGTTTAATGTTTGTGAAAGGAACAATAAAAGCTTATATTATGTATAATTTATTATTATATTATGTTGACAGATTTATGTATTACTAGCTGACCCGTGCCCACTTCGTTGGCGGTTACAACTTCACAAAAAATAATAAAGTACTGATATCGCTATTAAAAAATAAATATTTATTCAAATTATTGTAATAATTACAAAGATTAACAAACTTACGGATAAATATTGATATAAATATTAATAGATGGCGCGTTCCCTTTCCCGTTGTTTTTCCGGGATAAAAAATAGCCTATATCCTAATCCAAGTTACTAACTATATTCATTTTAAATTTCACCAAAATCGGTCCAGCGGTTCTGTATAAAGATTATAGTAAAGTTTATCTAAAGAAAGAACGCTTACCCTAGAAAGAACTCATCAATCTCTGGTCAAAGCACTCCATTGTATTGTTTGATTTTCCCATGCCAGTTTTACTAATCCGATGCGAAGTTATGGTAAAAAATAATCCGTAAATAAAATAGGGTTCGTAAACCAGACGCAAACAGCGTCTGGTTAGAGGGAAATAAATATGAACAGATCCGGAATCACTGCCTAGACGCAGCCAAGTGAGGAGCTGATACTGAACATGTGCGACAGGGCTGTACTTTATAGCTTTTATGTACAGTTGAGCGTTTTATTTACTTACCTACTAATGAGCTAGGGTTGGTAGGTAGGTACTGATTGCGCAAGATGATCGCAGTACTTAAGGTACGGGGGTCTGTTTACCACAGCGAATTAAAAGCTTCCAGCCCGCGCTAAATTGGCATGCGTGTTCAATTGACTGCTTTGAGCACGCTTATGTAAAGCAAATGTGTCAGTTTGAAGAGCACGCTTGTTTCAAGCATGCTTAAAAGACATTTTATGAGCATGTGTAACTGTACCTTTCAATTTGTTTCAGCTCTAGAGAATCCCACGCAGAATCATTATGCTTATAACAATATTAAATCTTTTTATTAACAGAAACAATTCCAGAAATGTAAAGCAATATAAAATACATGTGAAACAGTTGAGCTATCTAAGGACCGTTTAAAACGATACATAGATAGTTCAACTAATCCAGATCACTCCCAGAGGGCAGCGTTCGCAAGACACTGGCGGCATTGCGTAGAATGGCAATGCTAATACTCTGAGCCAGATAGGAGCCAGCTTTTGGGTTACGCAATGTGTCTAATATAAGCCGTGGGCTCTTGTTCTCCACGGGCCCAGAGTCATTACTCCAAAAGCTCAAATATGTAAGCATTATTAAGAACGGCATATTTGCGTCTTTTGAGGTCGGCACATGCAGCCGCTGCACCAGCTCTTACGGAAGTCCCCGATAGATGGGATGCGACTAGGGTGTCTACGCAAGTAGCATCCTATACCAATGAGCTGCCCGTCTCCCAAGGGATATTACAATAGAGTATTAGGTAGTCTTGTTTTTGAACAAGTCTTCTTACTTTTGCCTTCATACCAAGGTTGTCACAAAGAAGTTTTGCGCTGAAGAGAACTTCAATGAGAAGCCTAGCGAGATTTTTCAGTACGATTTTGCGATCTGTCAACTCTAATGAATCGCTTATGATAAATAACGCTTGTCTCATTCTGCTTTTTTCCATGTCCATAATTTCCGCAGCCTTGCTAAGCATTACTACTAAGTTTATATATAATTTAATTGTTTTATCGATGAAGAAGGCGAGATGAAAGCACAATACGATGAACATATTCACTGCTTTAATTTTTACTATGTATTGACATTAAATGGTTGTGGTTCAGCTGCAGCTGCAATCAAACTCATCTACGTGTACCTAAACATTTATTAGAACGGCTTTTAAGGAGACATTCGATCGACCGTTGGTGCCTTCGTAACCGTAGCGTAAGCTGAGTCGTTGTTCATTAGCAGGATACGAAAACAAGTCAAATGCTGAGTCAATTCGGCTGCGGTTCGATTCTAATACTACCAATAAGTAAAGGAACGTCTAATAAGATTAGGTATGTTATGCACATTTCACACAGCGACTCTCATTTAAACTGCTTGGTTTTTTAGCATCGCTGTCCAACAAACGATTTTTATAGTCCAAACCAAAGATAAAACATGGATTATTTTTTGCCTTCTTGCGAAGCAAACATTGCGCTCTTAAATTATTTAGGTTTTCTCACTAATTTCGGGTTTTTTTGATTATTTTAGTTATTCAATTCAAATAAAGGTTAAGGATTATTGACTCGGGTGTGAATAATTCGATTAATGATTTTGTGTTTCTTTGTTATTTGAGCAAAAAGACCGTATAATCTACTATATGTTCTCACTCACTCATTCATCACGCAATCTCAGAAACCATCGAACGGAGTGGTATGAAATTTGGTATGCAGCTTCCTCAAGAGCCGTAGGTGCTCGCTAAGAAAGTTTTTCGAAAAAATCACTCGGGATCATGGTCAAACCGGGAAAACCGCGATTATGAATTTATATGGCAAAACAACGTTTGCCAGGTCAGCTAGTAATATAATATAACAAATGATGAACGACGACATACGACTTTATGATTTACTAAATATTCTATACACTTGACATTGGCAAAATTATCACCATTATGACACATGTCATTAACGAAGAAGAAGACACTGTTTTAATGGCCTACCAAGGTACCAAGGTAAGAAGTTAACTTCAAACTTACCTAAAGTTTGGTTTACCTAACCAAAAGCACCCTAGCCCAAAATTCCATTTATTTTTGCAATAATTCAGTAGAATACCAGATCAAATCGTTGATATTAATCCCGACAACATAAAATCAGATTTGTTTCGCGATCCCCCAACTGATGTTATGGACCATTGGCGATAGCAGATCAGACCCTATCGATTCTGGCCCAAATTTGCTGCTTATTCGGCCCTTTGGGGCATGAAATCTACATGAAATGAAAGGACCGTCTGTCTCTAACCCAACCGTATTTGATTTTGTCTAGGCTAGTCAACCTAAACTTCTCACTTAATATAAACTGATTAATATTAATCATTTTTTCGACTAATTATTAAGTAATTGGGTCTTCTATTTGGGTTATCTTCATCTACTTTCGTGTCTAACTATTTCGAACCATTCATATATTATTTTGCGGTGAATGGATTTAAATGCTCCTCAGATACTGTTTTCGTGGACTAATTTTAGAGGTTTAGAGAATTTTAGAGGTTCTAGGACATGCCGATTTACTAGCAATGTTCCCTGGACTGGTATAGCTCACATACATTTTTCGAATAGAAACATTTATTGGTGCACGACCGTTTTCGAACCCACGACTTTAGGATCGGACGGTGGGACCACTACCACTAGACCATCGATGCTCTTTTCTGTTTTTTCTTTTCTATTTGGGTCATTACCGATTCAACCAGCAACTTACAAGATTTTATAAGCATCAATATGTTATTGATATTGATTTCTGATGAAAAAAGAGAAGTCTTAAAGGCGCAGTTTAATCTTTTCACCACAATGGATTAATATATCAAGTGACACTATTGAACTGATGATAAAACTAATGAAAAAGGTAGAGTGATTCAAGTTGGATTTTCAAAGCATTTTATAAAATTCCATTGGAATAGAAATCCATCTCAATTTTACTGCAAAGCTGCTGCACAAAAGATCCGCCAACAATTCCCGTTGCAATCAATGGCCGGTGCAATCTCTGTAGGTAGCCGGAAGTTTCTCCGAGCAACCATTCTGTTTCCGGTGTAGAACTAATTAAATTAGTTTCTGTGCAGAATGTGTGCAGAGCCTCTAGAGAAGAGCTACAAATAGTCTGGTTGTAGAATAATACCATTAAATTTTCACTCAAAACGGGATATTTACCATGATATATGAGGGATGATGCGCAATGATAACGAGATAAATAAGTTTTTTTTTATCATCTATAAACCTACGTTTGACCACGATCCCGCCTGATGTTATGAAATAATATTATGATTTATTTATTATTAACTAGCTGTTACCCGCGACTTCGTCTGCGCGGTAATTCTAACGGTTTTTACAGTGCACGCCAGAATAGCTCGCTGATGGCATTTTTTTTTTCCTACTTACACTTATCGTTATATTTTGGACAATTCACACAATATCTTAATAAAATCCTATATGTTATTTATTTTATTTTATTTTATTTTAGAATGTTTGGATGTATTTATTTTGATGTATAAGCTATATTATTGTTAAGTTTAATTAAAATCCATTCGGTAGTTTTTGCGTGAGAGAGTAACAAACATACATACAAACTTTCGCGTTTATAATATTAGTAAGGATATTAACGCGCCCGGGTTCGCACGGGTGTACTTAAGTAGGTTTTATAATATATATTTAAAACTTCGGTGAAAAATTATTTAACTGATGATGAAAACCGCATCAAAATCCGTTGCGTGGTTTAGGAGTTAGCGGATACACAGACATACGCGGAAAGCGACAGTTTTATACTATGTAAAGAAGACTGGTAGTTTTGAGAAAAGAAATATATTCTCCAAAGAAGTATGCTTGATTGTATACTTAAAATAGTAATCAGTATTCGGGGTGTTTCTATCTCAACCCACATTCTCAACCCAGAAGCCAAAAGCAAAAAAAATGTTAGGCATCACATTAGAAACCTGTAAAATTGAGTGTTTCTCTACTATATTATGCATGTATTATACATATAAACCTTCCTCTTGAATCACTCTATCTATAAAAAAAACCGCTTTAAAATCCGTTGCGTAGTTTTAAAGATCTAAGCATACATAGTGACAGACAGACAGCGGGCAGCGACTTTGTTTTATTGTAGTGATTAAGTTTCCCAAGAATTTACACATGAATAAAATATGTATCTATCGTAAGAATTGGTCGCAAGGCGAGTCCCTGATCAAATGGTTTAGGCACGTATTCACGGCACTTAAATCAGTATTTTTTTTATCAGAACACGATTTTAATTTATTATTTTCACATGTTTAAAGGGTAATGTTTTAATTATTAGCTTACTTTCTGCTTATTAGTTAGCTGCACGTTAAAACGACGTAACATTTTAGGAGAAGATGATGATTATTTAGTATTTAAGGCAATTATTTCATAATCTATACCAATATTATACAGAGGAAAGATTTGATTGTCTGTTTGTTTGTATTGAATAGGCTCCGAAACTACTGGACTGATTTGAAAAATTATTTTGCCGTTGGAAAGCTACACTATCCCCGGGTGACATAGGCTACTTTTTATCCCGGGAAAATTAGTTTGTCTCGGGAAAAATCTTCAACGCAGGCAAAGTACGTTCATACAGCTAGTTAAATTATAAAACTAAACGTTACTTTAAAAACAAATTGAAACGAGGAAGTAGGAGGCAAAATATTGATAATACATACCATATATATTTTATTATTATACCTAAAACTAACGAGCCGATAGCGTTAAAAAAAGGCTCTTTTTTTCCATACAAAAGTTATTTTGGAGAGGGCACCGCCTTAAGCTACACGTAAAAACAATAAAATTACAGGTAAACGCAACATGCGAAATCAGCCAACTATATATATGAGCGCTGTAATTTGTTTATATTTCTCTTTGTTCTCTTTGACAACCTCTGTGCCGCAGTGGGCTAAGGTCCGGCTGAGACTCAGAAGGTTGCGGGCTCGATTCCCGCCGCGAGACAAATGTTTGTATGATCTGCAAGTATTTGTCTCGGGTCTGGTTGTTTCTACGTATAATATGTGTGTATTTACAAAATTTTTTTTCATCAGTCATATGGTACATAACACAAGCTCTGCTTACTTTGGGGTCAGGTGACGCTGTGTTAAATGTCCAGCATTATTTATTTATTTGTGGTCGATTCTTAGTCCCTTTTACGCTATTGTCGGCTCTTTTCTTTCGACTTCAAAAAAGGTGTAGGTTCTCAATTCTGTTGTAATTTTATGGGCTCAAATTTACTTAGATTCGGTTTTATTTTTAGATTTTAAAACATAATTATGTACTGTTTGTTTTGTGTGTATGTAAATAAATGTATTTATTTCTATCTTTCTTTACTCTACAGTGCAGTGGCCGAATTTACATTGATACAGTAACTGTATCCAGTGTCGCAAGATTGCAGAGCTGGATCGGCATTGTATCAATATACACACGTTTCAATTTAGTCTAGCATCCTACTATAATAATAATCTATATACGTGAAGCAAAAACTTTGTAGGAACCCCTTTTTACGAAAATTGCGCAAACGGAGGAGTTTGAAATTTTGCACACTTATAGTTTATATACTTAGAGAAGGAGTGCAGAATGCTAATTTTTTTTTTATTATTTTTTTTTTTTTATTAATTATGGTCGAATTTCGGCCAGCGGGCGACCACCAGTAATTATAATACCGGAGTACTACTAGACGTTTGTAAACAGCGCGATCCAATGACAAAGCCAATCCCGCTTTGCAATCACACTACGCACATATCCGATGTGTCAACGTAATTTGTCTGGTCTGGCCTGTTACCCTACCCTGTTAGTGTCAGCTCAGTCTGCGGTGTAGGTACTTGGGGTTTCGATTCCCTCCTAGGAAGAATATTTGTGTGATGAACAATAAGTGTTTGTTCTGTGTCCGGATTTCATAAAGTATCTGATGTATTTCACATTCAAAAATTTCGTGAGTCGTGTATTTTGACAAACAAGGGTTTGAGTGCGAACCGTGAACTCGAGCGGCAACGAGCGGACCGCGGATCAAACTCACCCTGATGAAGGTTCTCTAGATGAATCGAAACGGTGTCGGTGCCTCCATCGACAAAATAATACGTGAGTAAAACCCGTGTTTGTCAAAATGTATCTGAGGTATGTATTTAAAATATATAAGTATTTTATCAGTCATCTCTTTACTATCACACACGCTGTGCTTTGTTTGGGGCTGGAGGGTGTTGTGTGCATTGTTCACTAATATTTATTTATAAATACTTGTTTGTCTATATACTATACTATATTAAAAATATAAACTGTAAAATCTTTTGTTGGAGGGGTGTTTTTTATTCTGTGAATGAGTTTACTGATTCAATTCATTTCAAAAAGTCTCTATTCAACAAAATCACAGGGACCACTTTGAATCGTCTTCTTACATGCTAGTGAATCTAGGTGCCGGTTCCTCCTAACCCCAGTTCAAGAAGAATCCGGCAAGAAACTTGTCTGGTCTTAACACTTTTTTGTATGATCCTTGACAATTTTGTTACGGATGCCGAGTCGATTTGGAGCAGATTCATCCCAAGCTTTTTAGTCATCTAAATAATCAGATATTTTATAATATGCTTTAATAGACAGTTTCTGTTAAATAACGTTTTTGCGCGAACAGCCCTCTTCTGCAACACATGTTAAGTGATTGGTATTATAAGCGTATAATAATATAAATGACTATATTACTGATAAGAATGCATGGCCTTATGTTGCTCTGCCCTCAGACAGTTAACCGATTCATTTCAAATTTATAAACTCTCTTGTATTCGTTTTTCGTAGTTATAAGATGGATCATGCAAAAAAGCGCTAGGACCAGGACGAGTTTCTTGCCAGTTCTTTTCGGGCTTGGGTTAGAAGGAATTGGTACCTACATTCACCTAGTATGTAAGACGTTTCAAAGTAATCCTTATGTTTGTATTGAATAAAATATCTATATATCTTTTGACTTTGGTGCTCCTATATTTTCGTAGATAAGAAGTACTCGTATTATACTTATCTACAAAAATATAGGAGCACCAATCACTTAACATCAGTAAACTCATCCACGGAATAAAAACACCAGTTTACCTTTTAATATATAGTAGGATAGGATGAAGCAGTATTTATAAATTATCATTATTATATTTTATTACTTATTTTTATTGTATAAATATAATAAATTAAAAACGATTGTAAAATTGTTTATAGATAAAATATGACTATCGTACAAATATTATAAAATTAAGTGTGAAAGTTTGTGTGGATATTTGGATGTTGAAGAACTTTAATATAGAAATTTAGGTACAGAATAATTTAAAACACATGTGAAAAAAAATGTGAAGGTACAGTTGAGCGCTTAAAACGATCTATATACAGCTCAACTGATCCAGATCACTGTCAGAGGGCAGCGTCCCAGCTCTTGGGTCACGCGATGTACCTACTGCTCTCAAGCGATATGGCCGCCCATTGTACCACCTAAATACTTTTAGTTTAATTAAATTCTAATATTGTGTTTTATTATATAAGGTGTACAATAAAGATATATTCTATTCTATTCTATTCTACCGGTAACCGTTAAATAATTTTGAAAACGCAATGAGCTCCTAGTCCCTTCGTAGTATTTGGATGTTTGAAAGTTTGTGTGTTTGTTTGTTTGTTTGTGGCCTTCTTAACGTGTCACTATTTATTTCTAACCAGTGTGGTGAAAGGATTAAAGTGCACATCAGAGGCTCTTTTCGTGGTATAGACGTAGACAGTAACATAAAATGTAAATAGCACGCGCGCGAAGCCGCAGGCAAAAGCACATTTATAATATACCAGAGCGCAATATTACAGTGAGCAAGGTAACAATAGAAATCGATTAACTTTTTTCTTATTCGTTGCATTTCGTAAAAACCATTCAATTGAGAGCAAGAGTAAGTCTCTCCAAAAACGACAAGGGTGGATATTCTATACTATTGTACTGCGTATTCCCCATTTATATGTAGACCACATGCACCGATTATGTATATACCACAAATAACGATTTAATTGCACGTAGGGAACTTTTGCAATTTAGTGTGTTTCTATCCAAACCCACATTTTCAACCCAAAAGCCATAAGTAAAAATATATATTTGTGTTTCTCCCCACTTGGTTTTTTGATTACCATTTCAATCCACACGATAGCAAAAAACCCTAACTTAACTCAAATTCAAATTCATATTCGAAAATATGTTTATTCAATACAATCATCAATCACTGCGAAACATCTTACATACCAGGTGAATTTAGGTCCCAAATCCTCCTAGCCCAAGTCTGAGAAGAATTTTTATAACTAGCTTATCTACGAAAACCCAACACAAGGTAGTAAGTTACACATTTCAAATCTGTCAGTTAACTGTCAAGGCCATGCATTAATATCAACAATATTTTATATTTATACTAGCTACTACTAGATATATATCTACTAGGTTAATAGGTACTAACACTTAATTAAATTGACCCGCCCCGGCTTCGCACGGGTGCAATGCTGATACTTAATATACTACAGAATGCTTTATATACAACATAACCTAAGAGATAGACATATACCATCGCGGACTTTTGTGTAGACCTTTTTAAGGTGTACAATACTGTAGTACATTATTTTCATCTATCTCGTAGGGTTCAGCCAGCTTTGGCAATGTGAGCGCAAAAAAAAAAAGAGTTTATTTACGACATCACATTAGAAACCTCTAAAATTATCAGTGTTTCTCTACTATAGCTTGTATTATAGATATAGACCTTTCTCTTGAATTACTCTATCTATTAAACAAACGTTTTAAAGATCTAAGCATACATCGGAACCGACAGACAGCGGGAGGCGACTTTGTTTTATACTATGTAATGATTAAGCTAATTTTATGTAGATCTGTTAGCCGTTTAGGCGTATTTAAGTAACAAACATAATCACATATTATAATACTAGATGGCGCCACTGAAAAAATTTGAACGCGCTATCGTTGCGGTTTGGAATTTATATATATACTCGTATCTCGCGATACTTAACCAGATTAAGAGATTAATAATATCAGTAGGATACGCTTTCTTCAGAAGACTACTCTTGTTAGCTTAAAATATCTTAAATATGGAATAGAATAGAAAATTAATTAGAATTATTCCTAATGCAAAATAACACTATGCAAACGCGTGAACCTCCCCCCCGTTTGCAATTAAAAAGCGTCAATACAAGCATAAAACATCCACACATTAACGCAATGGGCTATTCTGTGTCTCAGCCATAAACAGACATATAGATAAATAAATAATGCTGGACATTTCACACAGCATCATCTGGCCCCAAAGTAAGCAGAGCTTGTGTTATGGGTAACACATTGACTGATACACTACATAGGTTTTTTATTTTTATTTTTCTTTTTTTTTTTCTTTTTTCTTAAATACCTACATATACATAGAAATACCCAGACCTAGATAAACACACAGTGACGCTTTCGAGTTTATAATAATAGTGAATTTTTTATTAAGTTAATAGCAATGACCATTTTGAATCTATTTTAACTGACTACAAATACTGACACAACAATAACACTAAACAATAGTCATTAAGCACCTACAACAGTAATATTTAGCCAATAATATATTATGGTCATTGCAAATTAATGGTGTTAATATTCAATATTCGTGAAGGCCATTATTAGATATACTCCGCAATATCATGGGCCGTAATATCAAAAATGATTGACCCATTTCATACATTTACATGGAAATTCAGTTCTCTTGCATTATAAGTTATAGGTATATTATGCACTGGGCTGTCCCCCATAATCCGCATATGGACAAAAATGTGCAAAGAGGGGCCTAAAATTACAATAAAGACCTTGTTACTACTTTTTCGTAGTACTATCCATGCTAAATTAGAAAAGAATAATGTTTTATTTGATACAAAACATGAAAAAACTTACAGACAGAGATAAATTTATTTATTTAATAATTAGTACGAACATGTCAATAACACTAATTAAAAAAAGAACAATAATAGACAATAATAAAACTTAAATGATAATACATACAATACATTGCACGCCTGCAAGGAAAAGGGGTGGCGCTACAATCGCACAGTACAAATCAACTCCGTAAACTTTTAATCATAAAAAATAAATAAAGCAGATAATTTGTTCTTACAGTGTTGAAATAACAAAATATATTAACAAATAATACGAGTAAGTGTTTTCAAAACGAAATACGCAAAACTAATGACAATAAAGTGAAATTCAAAGTGAAGACAGTGAACACTGGGATTATCAGATCTACAAAGTGACTATAAACAAAGTGTAGAACAAAGTGCAACAGTGATATACATAATCAAAACAATAACAAGTTATTTACAAGGAGTAAAGTGACAAAAAAACAATACAAAACAGACTGTGCCGTAGGCTAACAAAATAGATGACGGTGGCAAAAAAAAATCTTAAACACAACAAGCAAAATTACCTCAATTTAAAAAAAAATATACACAGCATTGAACCACTAAATTCGACGTTCAACGCAGCGACTCCCGTAGCCGCTCGCTGACACACCTCGGCTACAGTGCCAGACTACCGAATCGCAACCCAACGGCGGCCGTAGACTTTTTGCATTTTATTTTTTCTTTTTTCAAAAAGTAAAAGGTAAAACTAGTCTTGCCAAACCCAAACCAGTGTTGCCCACTCCAAACTAGTGCTGCCAACTCCTAATAAACCAATACTACCAACTCTGACCCAGTATACCATACAAAAACATCTCAATATGGAACAGCAAATGGATATTTTTTGGCAAAAAATGAAGCAAGAAATGTCAGCACAAACGCGAGAGATAACCGAAGCCGTCACCAAAAATGTATCTGAGAGTATCAACGAAAAGTTAACTGCTCTTTTGGAGGAAAATAACCACTTGAAGACTGAAATCAGGACCTTACAAGGCAAAATAAAGTCAATGGAAGACCAGAAAAAATAACGTTATTTTCTTTGGTATGAAAGAGGAACAAAACTAAGAGTCCCCAATCGAAGCCATCATAAATTTGCTAGAAAAAAATATGAACATCCAAATCAACCCTCAAGAAATAAACAACGCCTACCGACTAGGTGCCAAAAAGGATAACAAACCACGGCCTATCCTTGTAACGTTCACAACAAACTGGAGAAAAAATGAAATTCTCAAAAACAAAAAGAAACTGGACCAAGAAATGTACATCAAGGAAGATCTCAACAAAGAAACCTTGGAGAAAAGAAAGGAGCTCCTTCCACAGCTACAGGAAGAAAGATCAAAGGGAAAAATTTGTTACCTTGTTAAAGACAAAATTGTCATAAAGGACTCGAAAAATGATAAAAGAGATAAGAGGAAAAGGGACTCTAGCATTTTACCCAACAACCAACCAACGATGGCCCCAAAAAAGATTAACAAGACAAATAACATGCTTAACTATATGGCACGGGGCAGATCCACGTCACTATCAACACCCTCAACTACAAAAAACGATCAATAAACATCGACAACGGAAAACCAAAACCAAACAACAAAAAACACACACCCAACGAAACAACCTACACCACACTCACCCTAAGACGGCCGGTCACAATGGGGGAAGACGACCACTACCCTCCAAATACTATCCCTTTAGCTCCTACGAATGCGCCCAGAACAAAAAAACTTCGAAGCACGGAATACCTATATATAGCAACATACAACACACTCTCTCTAAGGACTGAAGAAAGCTTACAAGAACTTGAATACTCAACTAGAGATATAAAGTGGGATATTATCGGCTTGAGCGAAGTAAGAAGACACGGTGAAGCTATTGAAGAGCATGACCAATTCATACTGTACCACAAAGGCGAAACACCAGGAAGACATGGAGTAGGATTCCTAGTAAGGAAAACCCTCAAAACCTGTATTACAGAAATCCAAGCAAAGAATTATGGTCCATAGTACAAATTTACTCGCCAACCGAACAATCCTCGATATTGGAAAACGAGTCATTCTATTCATCTCTTAAAACTGCCATAAAAGAACACGCACTAAAAAACTACATAGTGATGGGTGATTTCAATGCCAAAGTTGGAGCACCAAGAAACGGAGAAGAAATCGTCCTGGGCCCATACAGTAGTGGAAAAAGAACAAGAAACGGACAAAAACTTATAGAAATGGCATTTGAACACAACATGAAAATACAAAATAGTCAATTCAAGAAAAGAGCTTCCAATAGATGGACATGGATATCGCCCGATGGTCGGTACAGAAATGAGATAGACTACATCTTAACGAACAAACCCAAATCATTCGACGACTGTGGCACCATCGCAAATCTCAATTTTAATAGCAACCATAGAATGCTTAGAACGTGTCTGAACACATCATCTGCTTTAAAACCAAGCCGGCCCTTCAAAGCGAAAACATTAACACCAAATAACAACGTAAGAATAGCTACTATAAAACAGAACCTCAACTCTGTGACAGAATCATCTCTTGAGCATTTAAGCACCCAACAGAAATACAACACAATACATGAATTACTAACAGCAAGACCTAAAACTAATATTTAAGCCCAAGCAAACATATCAGAAAAATCTCGCGAAATTCTAGAAAAAAGATCAAAATTAATCAGAATAACGAACAAAACAAAAACTATCAGAGCTGAAATAGGAAAATTGAGCAAAGAAATAAAACTACAAATAAGAAAAGATAGAGAACACCTTAGACTCCGCACGTTCGAAAAATGCATTAACAAAACTGGCGGTATAAAAAAGGCCCTTAAAGTTTTGTCTGACAAAACTAACTAGATAACTAATATGAAAGACCGTCAAAGCATAACAACAACCAAAAGACTAGGTATTTTATCAATAGCTACGAATTTCTACAAAAACCTGTACTCTGCAAGAGCCAAATTGAAATTACCGAACTAAGCAACGACGTTAAGGTGCCACCCATACTAGAAGACGAAGTACATAAGGCAATTAAAACAAAGAAGAACGATAAAGCCCCTGGTCCCGACGAGATCAGCAATGAATTGCTAATAAGCTGCAGAAACTATATTGCACCACTACTAATATATATTTTCAATGATATACTGGATACTGAAATTATTCCATCACAGTAGACTGCATCAACCATCATCCTGCTCCATAAAAGAGGTGACAAGACCGAAATGAATAACTATAGACCCATTAGTCTAATGTCCAATATTTATAAAATCTTTGCCAAAATAATTTTAGCCCGAATAACAAGAACTCTAGACGAAAATCAACCAAAGGAACAGGCTGGATTTAGGACAGGCTATTCGACATTAGATCATATACATACTGTGAGACAAATTATCGAGAAGAACAAGGAGTTTAATGTGCCATTCTATTGCTGTTTTATTGACTACAACAAGGCATTTGACTCGATAGAGCATTAAAATATCTGGTATTGCTTAAGAAACCAAGGAGTCGAACAAAAGTACATCAGGATAAAAAAAACGTTTACACCAACAGCACAGCTAAAATTAAGCTAGAAAAAGAAGGGAAAGAAAATAAATAAACAGAGGTGTAAGACAAGGGGACTCGCTATCGCCTAAATTATTCACAGCTGTCTTAGAAGAAATCTTTCGAAAATTAAATTGGGATCATTACGGGCTAAACATAAACGGAGAACGACTATCCCACTTACGGTTCGCTGACGACATCATACTATTCGCTGAAACAAAGGAACACCTACAAAACATGCTCATAGACTTGGAGAGAGAAAGCCGCAAGGTAGGCCTAACGATGAACGCCTCCAAAACCAAAGCACTAACGAATGCACCCGAAGATCCCATCATCATAAACGGCGTACCAATCGAATATGTCAAAGAGTACACTTACTTAGGCCAACAAATTTCAACGAATGATATAATGTCAAAGGAAATCGAGACTCGAACTGGGAATGCATGGAAGTCCGACTGGCGGCTAAAAGAAATTATGAAAAACAAGGAAATCAAGATGCATGTCAAATCAAAACTGTACAACACCTGCGTGCTACCAGTTCTAACCTATAGCTGCCAAACCTGGGCTCTCACTAAAGCACAAAGCACAAAAAAAAATTAGAAACATGCCAATCAGCTATGGAAAGAAGCATGTTGAATCTAAGAAAATCAGACAGAGTACGAAACAAAGTCATCAGAAGCCGCACTAAGATACAAAATGTTACAACTAGAATACGGAAACTAAAATGGCAATGGACAGGACATATGATAAGAGGCATCGAAAAGTGGAACAAAAGCATAGTGTTTTGGTACCCCAGAAACAGGAAAAGAAAGCGAGGCAGACAGATTCGGAGGTGGGAAGACGAGATAAAGACGATAGCAGGAAAACTATGGACAAGGAAAGCTTTAAACCGAGCAGATTGGAAAGAAATGGAGGAGGCCTTTGCCAATGTTGGGCAAACAGACAGAAGTTATCGACATGATAAATTAAGATTGTCAGTTGTAATTACTCTTTTATTTTGCGTCCGAATAAAGGCTATTATTATTATTATTATTATTATTATAAATGATAATACAAATAAAAATATTAACTGGTTGTTTAAGGTAAGCATCTACCTACACACTCAAACAGACTTCTCATAGAACCTCAGACACTCCGGTAGAATCAACTTCCATCCGTCCCCAAACACATCACATTCTGAGTTCTCATTCATATGACGTGACTGTTTCTAATAAACAAGTAAATATAGACGACGTCTGTGGCGCAGTAGGCCAAGGCCCGGATGAGACGCAGAAGGTTGCGGGTTAGATTCCCGCCGTGGCACAAATGTTTGTATGATCTTTAAGTATTTGTCTCTGGTCTGGGTGGTTCTATGTATGATACGTATGTATTTAAAAAAGGAAGAAAAAAACTATGTAATTGGTATATCAGTATCAGTCATGTGGTTCCCATAACACAAGCTCGGCTTACTTTGGGACCAGAAGATGCTGTGAGATATATTCGTGCTCGATTCGTGCTCGACACTCGGTTGGATTTGATCGGTTTGATAAACGTATTATATTATTGATTAAAAAATACAAATGAATGAATTACTAACGTCTGAGAGCAATTAAATGAAACAGTAATAACTAATGAATTGAAGGAATGGTAGGAAATGTTATTGTACATCATTCAATTCATCTGGATTATTTTTGCTCGAATCACAAAGAATTTATTCCAGATATTTACACTCTAGTACAACTTTAGTTTTTGTAATTCATTATAAACTTCATCAGTACGTTCTTCAGTAAAGAGAGGGTCGTGACGGAAATTACGGAGAAATCTTACATTTTTTTTCACCTTGCCCCCATCCGCCAAGTCCGTACCTTGCGATAAGAAACTTCGCTCTAATAAACAAAAATACTAACAATTAAAAAGTAAGAGGAACTACAAATCCAACAATAGACTGAAATTCCACATTACAAACGCAAATAAATCTTACCCTTAACTGTATCAAGCACGTGACGATTGAAATGTTTGCTGCCATACTCCATTAGCTACCCCCGGCACAGAATAAACATGTGTACAGAGGTCTCACTCCAAAACTAGTAAAATTACGTAGTAAAGACCTTATCTGGAACTGCTAACTGTTAGCTTTTATCACTGTAGAAATAAATAATGTCGGACATTTCACACTACATCATCTGGTCCCAATGTAAGTAGAGCATTGGGTACGTGTTATGGGTGTTATGGGTACCATATGACCACATGACAATATATTACGTATATATATTTTTTTTAATACCTACATAGAAACACCCAGAGCCGAGACAAATACTTGCTGATCATACAAACATTTTCTCCGGTGCGCCACAGAGGTCGTTTGTTGATATGTATATTTTCAATCTTTGTGTTATTTTTGTTTTGTTTTATGAATTACTTTAGTACGTGTAACAATTTGTACAACACTGTCTTTTTGTTTTTTGCCTATCGTGTCCAGCCAAAGGTTGCCTGCAAGAGCCATAAGGCCGCCCATTGTAGAACTTTATTGCAACAACTTTATTTACTTTATTTACTTTATTTTTCGTGTACTCTGTATAAAATGAAGCGTTTATCTATCTATTTATCTAAAGTGTTGATCATATCATTGATCAGGTCATGTCATTAATCCACGTGGATCCACCCAAACGCAAGCCAATATCCTAGGACATTAAAACGCCTAGGACATCTAGTTTTTAAAACGTAATTATAATTAATTTTCCAGATATTTTGATTTAAAAACCTAACTACTGAACCGATTTTGATAAAAATTCTGTGGAACCAATCGGAAAGTATCGTTTCACATAATTTCATATATTTTTTTAATCAGATCAAAAATAACGGAGTTATTGGTAACAAAACAAAAAACAACTGAATTGAGAACCTCTTCCTTTTTTTTAATCGGTTAATAAAACGGTTTGCAACGGTTGAGTGATTGCAAAACGTACCGGGCACGCAGTGGTGTTGCCGCGTTTACCTAGCTTCTCAAATAAATATAGATGGACTATCTACACTTTTCAAACTAAGCATAGCTTGTATTAAGGATATCAAATGACTTCAAATACAAATATATTGTTAAATACATACATAACTTACTATACAACATTCTTGTATTTAACTGTCTTGTATAAGTACTGCGGTAAAGCAGCAAAACCTCAACGAGACTGCAACGCACCCGGATTATAAGCTCGCTGGAAAAACGCTGGAAAAACGCTTGCAAACCGCTGGAATCGTGGAACTGTGATTATCAATCGTGTTTTTGTTCACATTGCTCACAATTTTGCCATATTGAATTTAAATGCGGAGCAATAAAACTAATTTGACTCTGCTATCAGATTCGACGAACGACCCAGTGCCTTTTTCGGCACGTTAGGGTAAACGCGTCAATGCCATGGCAAACTTATCAGCCAATTTAGATAGACCCACCCCAAAGTCTTCACTACAGGGGTTTGTTGGTAAGTTGCAGATCTTTGTAGAGTGGTTTTTATATGACAATACGATTAGCACGTGGAATTCCCAAGGGGAGTAAAACCCATGACATAATAACAATAACGGTAGATTTCAGTTTTCATAGTTTGCACTTTATGCGTTGGGAATAAAGACTATATTACATTAGTGTGTTGTAAAGCTTGATTTTCAATTGACAGTATCGTTTTGATATTCTTTTGTTAGAAAAGTTGTATGAAAGTTGTATGAATACTATCCTACTAACACATATAAAGATAAGAGTTGAGAAATTTAACTGAGTGTTATGTTATAGCTCAACCTAGCTAAAACATCTTGGCATATATGATATATAGGTACCACGCGAGCGAAGCCGCGGGCAGGAGTTAGTAATTAATATTCTATGCCTTATTTTCCACTGGATTTGAACCCAATCTTATGAATAACAAAATAACTATCTATGAAAGGCGATGTATGTAGGTATGCATGTTCCCTATAGACTCCGAAACGACTGGACCGATTTTGATAAATTTTTAGGAAATCTTCAGATTGGCCTAGCAGGTGATCCTGTGAAGTTTGGTAGCGATCCGATCAACAGAAACTTTTTTGCATCAATTAAAGTTGGTATGTATATACTTAGATTGTGGCTACTTTTTATGTATGTACTATGCGTGCGAAGCCGCGGGTAGAAACTAGTTTCTTATGTTACAGGGCGTGTTTTAATGGACAGAAGTATATTTTGGGTTTTAATTGTGCATTTCATTAAACAGCAGCATATGGCCCAACAGCCCACTGATAGCCGTGACACAGCACATCTGTGACATCTATCGTGTGATAAGAAAATCAATTTCACGCGACATAATGTCACGGACCGCAAACTGTAATAAACGTTAAAATTCAAAATGTACATCATGAGCCGATGTGCTTATCTATTCTGACCCTTATACTCGTAGATGGGTAGGTAAGTACAGATGAGTTTGATACAGTTATTCGTAATTTTTCGATTACAAAATTCAAACGCACGAAAGTACTAGGTTTATTCATCAAAGGTCAGTAGGGCGATTATGGGACTCTTGATACAATCAATGTCTATCAGTTTCGATTAGCAATAGGCATTATTTCAATCAATCATAAACGATGTATTTAAATGCTTAGTACGCTAAACACGGTTCCTACCACAATCGTACTTTGTAAATTGGTCCAGTTATAGTTTGACACCAACTTCACATTGTAACTAGCGATAGAAGCCGATAGAAATCGAGGCGATCCGTAATACCAATTCATCAATAGTAACTGAAAGCTACTAGTATCAATGTTTTGATAGTATCAAAGTTCCATAATCGCCCCACAGATATGTCAGATTTAGCGTATCAGTTAAATAAGTTTAAAAAACGTGTGAAAAAATAGTTTAAAATATATTCAAAAAATACATACATACTCGTACATAAAAGACAAATGCTTGCAGACCATACAAACATTTGTCCCGCGGCGGGAATCGAACCCGCAACCTTCTGCGTCTCAGACAGGCAGACTCACTGCGCCACAGAAGTTATCAAAGAGGGGAACTTAAGTAAGTCAGACCCATGAGACCGAAGAAAGTTTTCTGGTAAAGGAGAAATCCTGAAGTTACTTACCATCAAAGCAGGCATACTTTACGTAGACCACTCCTGGTGACCATCTCACAGATGGAGGGTAGTCTTCTGACAGTACGAAGTTGCAATGATTTACCCCCGTACAGCTAAAACAAAGATAGTATTTTTTTTATTATTGTATGTAGATACTAAATTCGTAAGGATGTTTCAGGCTACTGTCGTCTTATGAATATAAAAGGTACACATGATGCTGCTATTAGTAATTTTGTTGTATGTGTTACTGAAAATATGTTTAGGGTCCGATATTAAGATAAATAAACTGATCACTTTAATTAATTGTATTGATTATAAATAAATAAATAATCCCGGACATTTCACACAGCATCTAGCGCCAAAGTAATCAGAGCTTGTGTTATGGGTACCACATGACTGATATATTACTTTAATCGTTTATTATTTTTTTTGTAAATACATATTATACATATAAACACCCAGACCCGAGACAAATACTTGCAGATCATACAAACATTTGTCAAAAAAATCACTCTTCTGCGTCTCAGCCACACCTTAGCCCTCTACGCCACAGAGTCTGTCAAAGTACAAAGGTACAAATTACAACTTTATTTCTACAATGAATGTACTTATCGCGTAATATATATGTGCCAAGTGCACGAAAGTAGCTTCTCAGGCGCACATTAATCGTTTCACCACATAAGAAAGTGACACGATAAGAAGAGATGAAATAAATACTTATTAAAAATAAAACACATCTCAGAGAAGCCCAGCAGCGAGACGTGGCGCCGTGGCGGACCCAAAAAGAGATGGCGAGATGATCTCGACACCTTTGACAGAGTTTGGGTCCGATTGACGCTGAACCGAGATAACTGGAGAGATCAAGGAGATGCAGTAGCAGTGCATCACCCAGCAGTGTGACTCAATAGACATGACCAGCCCAGCTCCACTTAAGCTTCGCAACGTTTCGAGCTACATCAGCAATTTGGGTTCTGGAGCGCAAAGTTGTGTTGTGTATGCGGTCGGTACATTTAACACCGAGAATGCTGCGCTCCATCGCCCGTTGACAAATCTCGAGTTCGGACTTTAGGATTTTTGTAAGGGACCAAGTTTGTGCTCCATAAGTTAATATGGGGAGGATACACATATTAACGAAATGCAGAAAATGCGGAGGGAAATTGATTGTCAAAACCTTATACCGCATGACAGCTTTATAAACACTACCATAGAAGTAAAAGTTGAAGGACCACTCTGGAAGAGGAAGGCCACAAATCAGGAGGCCTACTTTTGAAATCGATTAACGATATATCGGGTCAATAATCGTGCAAAACCCTACCCTTAGCTAAATCGTTTGACTAGTTTTGAGCAATAGAACGACATACATTACTTACATTACTCGATGACGTAATCCTCCACAACAGACGATTCGATAACTTGAATTCGACAAGAAAATAACAGTCCATTCGACTGAATTCAACGTGCATTTCGAGTTTATCGTTTCAATACATCGAAGTAAGATCGCAGAGTAGGCTCAGATACATGAGCCAAATTTGATGAAGTGGTATCGTAAAAGCAGATCATGGATGCGCTGGTGAGGAACAGATGGGAAGAGAACAGATGAGTATGTTTTAAACTTATACTAGAAGACGCAGAACTCACTTGAGTTCCGTACAACAGGGCCAAAATACCCAATTTCATTAATAATTCTACCCTTGTCTATTATTTTGTGTCTATTGAACGAGGAAATGCAAATTTTACGTTCGTATTCCCGCTGAATAAAATTATTATTATCCTTGTAACTTGTACTAATGAAAGTTATAAAATTATTCTCCAGTTTTAATTAATTTATTATCACTTTTGACACTTTACCTTAAAGCTCCCCTTCTTCCTAATCAAAATATTTATTAATTGTTCTTCAACAGCAGTCCGGTAAAATTATTCTACAGAATTAAAATCTACAATGGGAATTTTTAATGATTTAGTAACTTATTTATATACTTAACAGAATAATATGAAATACATATGAAACAGTTGTGCTATATAAGTCTTTCTAAGAATAAAAAAAACTGCTACAGGTCAGCGTCTCCAAAGTACTGGCAGCATTGCTGCATTTAAATGCAATGTTAAATATTTTGTACAATGCAGTATTTTTGTCGCTATCTTGTCCAAAGCGCTCGTGCTGTCAAATTTTTTATACAATTTTGAATTCAATACTGAGAAGTTAATACGCTGGGCCAGATAGGAGCCAGCTCTTGGGTCATGTTAGTTAGTTGAGTATCATAAAATCTAATAAAAACAAAATGTAAACATAGACCGTACATTTTCAGACAATTCTGAATAAATAAATCAAATATTGAAGAGACCACAAATTGACAGACCACAAATTGACAGACCACAGAATTTGATGATGATCACAGCAGACCACACAAGACCCAAGCTAAGCATAGCTCTTAATATGGGATCCAGATGAATGATAGAATACCTATGACATGCCTTTTAGCCCAGTTGGTAGTAAGTACTCTGCCTTCTATGGTTTATTCCCACAAACATTTATGTGACGAACAACATCAACATGTTTGTTCTTTGTCTGAGTGTTATAAAGGTTTCATAATGTATTTAAAAATATATATGTATTTTATCAGTTAGGGTTCCATACCTCGAAAGGAAAAATAGGAACCCTTATAGGATCACTTTGTTATCCATCTGTCCTTCCGTCTGTCTGTCTGTCTGTCAAGACCCTTTTTCTCAGGAACGCGTGGAGGTATCAAACTGAAATTTATATCAAATACTCAAGTCTACTGTCCCTTAAAGCTGTGAAAAAATCAAACTTCTAAGCCAACGCAATCAAAAGATACAGCCGTTAATGCCGCAAATTTCCGCAAATTTTCGACACTCGCAAGGAAATCAAAACCTACAGGGTACTTACTTCCCGTGAACTCAGAATCTTGAAATTTGGTACGAAGCAACGTCTTATACTTGGCCGGTTTTTATTAAGTATATATTTATGGTACTTTAAATAACTAATGTAATACTTGAACTGACTCCTGGAATGTATACTTATTTCGTTCAGGTATGTATTCAGGTAACAATGATAAATTCCCCTCTCAACATTTGCGCAAACCTCCTGTTTCCGCCGACTACACGAAACGTTTCGTCGAAAAGCGAATTCACAAATATAACAGATAGCATCACTTCACCATTCTCTACACCAGCATTGCTAAGTGATACGATGTAAAGTACAGTCAACGACAAACGGCTTGCCTATTGAAATCACACTATTTTTAGAACTATTTATTTATTGTGACGCGATCCTGCACCGTACTCGTATAATCAAAATTAGAGCTAAATCGCTTCCGTTATACTGATTAGCGAAGTACGAAATTTTGCAAAAATAATGTGTTGACTTTGGTTTAGCTTACCGCGGTCGGGACCCTGGATGTTTGGATGTTTGTAACTGAATCAAGAAATAACTGTTGATACTTATACAACTAATTATACAAATTTGGTATAGATTATGTCCTAGGTTGAGACATATACGACTTTTATGAGAATTAAACTGGATGCCATAGTTTGTACGCAAACAATGTCACGGGGCGTTCTACGTGTTGATAAGGTTGTTAATTGGCTGATTTATAAATTATCAAATAATTCTCAGAAGCTTCTATAAAGGTTTTATACGAATTTGGTGATATGGATAGACAAAATAGGACCCAACGTCCTGTGTTATGCCACTATGAAATATAAAAATTAACCTTGGATAATATATTTTTACAAAAACTGAAAACTGGCTTCTTAACCCTAATATCAAAACCTGGGATATCAAATAACCAATACAACTCCCACAATTGTCCTGTCGTGGACTTCAGTTAGAGCTGGTGCGGCGGCTGAATGTGCCGAGGACCTCAAAAGGCGCAAATACGACGGTCTTGATAAAACTAACATATTAGAGTGTTTTGGAGTCGAAACCCTAGGCCCGTGGGGAACAGGAGCCCAGGGCGTTTTCAAAATTATTTCACGGCAAGAGCTGGATCCTATCAGGCTAAGCGTTGCCATTCAACGTCGCATGCCGCGAGTGTCTTGGGAACGCTGCCCTCTGGCAGAGATCTGGATCAGTTGATCTATTTATAGATCTTTTAAACGGTTCTTAGATAGCTTAACTATTTCACGTGTATTTTGTATTATTGTATATTATTCTGTACAATTCCTACTCTAATTGCGATTCATGATATTTTGTCTTCGATGCGTTCCGTAGGGTACCTATATGCTCAAGACAAAGCTTATGAGCTAATCAGACTATGGTCTGATCAACTGACAAATTCCTATTAAGCTCACCAATCACTCTGTGATCACCAACGCAATGCCTTAATGACCATACATGAGCTGCAGGATAAAAAAATAATTATAAAAATCGGCTAATAATTTGCGCATATATCAGGTAAGGTATATAAAAGAATATCTTTATATATATATAAAAATCTTCTGTGCATGTGTTTGTAATTAAATTCCTCCTAAACGACTGGACCGATTTTGATGAAATTTGATGTCTGTGTTTAAGTGGATTCGATTGGAATGGTTTAGATTTATAATTACCTAGATGAAAAATAATTGTTTTTTCTTTTTTAAACTATTTGTTTTAATTTTCTTCTTAATAGACTAATTCGCGATCCCTTTCGTGTTTCTTTCCCTTTCAGCTAGTAAAATAAAAAATATAAATAAATACAGCCGAATTGAGAACCGCAATTTTTGTAAGCCGGTTAATAAAATAACAATTTTTCTACGATCGTATAAAAAGCTTTGCCAAATTGACTTTGACATTGACTGTACATTATCAACGCCATTTAAAAACTTACCTCTGCCTCTACAAAACAAGGTGCAAATTAAAATAAACGCATTACTGCATCCATCATTTTGAAGTGCAGGAAATGATGCGGTAAAACGTACCTACAGTTACTCATGATTAATGATCGGTAAATCGTACCGTATCGGTCAGCCTTTTAATGCACGATTAATCTATAAAAAGCAATAGCTTTTATCATAAAATTATGATAGACTAGCTTCAGCACGAGACTTCGCACGCGTCATACTTTTATAAAAAAATCCGGCTCGGCTTTATAGGAATATTCCAGGTCTCAGACAACATACAAATCCTTTAAGCATAATGTACTATATTAATATAATACTAGTGGTCGCCCATTGGTCGAAATTCGACCATAATTAAATTTAAAGTATAAAAAGTAAAAAGTATAATAAAGTTTTTTATGCATAATTGAAAATATATGTAATATTCAGCATAGTACTATATAAACTATAAGTGTGCGAAATTTCATACTCCTCCGTCCGCGAAATTTTCGTAAAAAGGGGTACAAAGTTTTTGCTTCACGTACTAATATATAGATACAAGCATAGTACAGTAGTACATAGTAATTGATTACATAGCGTAATATATCATATAATACATAACGTAGGCCATAAGTACTGTATTTATTGTGTATATCGTTTATGTAAATATATATGAGTATCAATACAATATGTGTCAGTTTATTGCGTATATTTATAACTACATAGTATAACTACATAGTATAAAACAAAGTCACTTCCCGCTGTCTGTCTGTCCCTATGTATGCTTAGATCTTTAAAACCACGCAACGGATTTTGATGCGGTTTTTTAATATATAGAGTAATTCAAGAGGAAGGTTTATATGTATAATACATGCATAATATAGTAGAGAAACACTGATAATTTTAGAGGTTTCTAATCACATTAGACATTCTGTAGTATATTTAGTATCAGCATTGCACCCGTGCGAATCCAGGATGGGTCGCTAGTTACAAATATATTAAAATCATAGTTCTTAATGATTTTACATCATTTTCATTGAATACTTTGAATAGCTTTGATTATACGCTGGGCCAGATAGGCCAGATACGCAATGTTTCTACCAAATGGGAAATAATTTTAAAACGTGAGATCCGTTTACCTACGGTCCCAGGATCTTTACTCCAAAAGAATCAAATATGTAGGCCATTCGGGACATTTGCAGCTTATGACATTCTCGGCATAACCAGACGCCGCACCAGCTTTAAAGGAAGAATCGGGAATGCCTGACAGTTGTGTTGCGGCAATGGTGTTAATGGGAGGCGGCCAAGTAGCGTCCCATACCATAAGGCTTACATCCTGAGGAATAGTCTTATCATCAGGCCACTTCATCATCATCACGTATCACATTAAGAATTACATGGCATCCTACCAGCAGCCCTAGAATACGATAACCTGTGGAGACCAAGCTGGTCGAGGGCAGTACCGCACTGGCACTGATAAGTAATCTATGCTCGTTTCTTTGGTGCTCTCAAGGTCTATCCATACCCACAACTTCATAAAATCGGAGTGATGATGCTGATGTCCTTCTTGACGTATCCGTCAACGGCGAACCTTATTAGCTAGACATGAGAGCGAAATGCAAAGCCAAATTTTGCCTTGAAGGTCCTGTGACATGGCGCATAGTATAACTGACCTAAAGAGTTGTAAGAATAGGTGTAAAAAGACTTAGGACGGGTCTTTTTAATCGCAGTATTAGTTTACTTAAAAGCATTTTACTATTTCGTGAGCTTCGATAAGATCTGTAGCCGTAACCGCACCCCTAAACAATTACAAAACACCTGGTATTTAAATTATTCAATAACACGCCCCATTAAACACAAATGGGTCGATATTTTTGTAAATAACACATAATTGACGTTAAAATCAACAATGGTCAAAGCTGAAAGTAAGGCTATAGTGTTGTGTTTATTTTTGATTGACATTGCCAATTTACATTTAAGGGGTAATTACAATTCCTGGAAAGATCATACTATCAGAAACAAAACGGATAAATGGACTAACAATATGATGCGCATTGTGATTGGGTTACGAAATCCTATAAATCTGTGATCAGCATGTCAAAACGAATTATAGGCAAAATGCTTTCATAATCAGAGCATGCTCCTCCTTCAACTCTTTAGCAAAGGCAAATATTGATATTAACATTTTCGACACCTCAAATAAGTAAGTTAAAGCGAATACACAATGATAAATTCAATTGTAGTTTACTCATTATAATTAACTGTTTTGTTTTATTTTATTGTTCTTCAAAATATCATACATTTATTATTTCTCTAGAATCTGTCGTCTGCTATTATATTTCTACTTAGTTTTTTTTAACTACAAGAGGAAACTCTTAATTGGCCCTCTGTAAAATATATGCCTTGCATATATGACATATTTCATAATTAACATTGTACCTGTACCTAAACTTACATAGCTGTTTTGTTAAAACGAATAAAATCAAATAAATATCATGGAATGGTACCCAAGAGAAGGAAAAAGACCATGAGGTAGACCTTTCCAAGATTGAAAGATGACAAAAAAGCTACATCAGGACGAGTAAAGCCCGTGATGGGGAACTATGGACTAATGAACTAGAGCCTGGGCAAGACCTATGCTGAAAAGCAAAACGACCCTTAGCAATTACCTATGTCAAATATATATTAAGAATGTATTAAGGTTGTTAATAAAGGCTATTTTTAATTAAAATTTAAAATACGATTCCGAAGGGAGCAAAGTGATAATGACCCTAGTTAGGGACGAGTAGTTACTCGTCACATACGATGCCCGGCAAGAGCACCAGCATTGATTTTGACGATGTAATTTCTATCTATTCAACGATCCCCTAAAACGATCGAGATCGTTAAACCAATGGTCATTATTGCGTGTCGAGTTTGACAGACATGTGATTACCGGCAGTTATTATGCGCACGCGCAAGCCAACGGGACATGACGTTTTACAAACATGGCGCCATTTCCGGCCGATTGTCACGTCACGCTGTTTCCTGGATAGCCCTGGAGAATTCCAGTAAAAGAGAAAGTGTTTAATAGTGTATTGTAGTGTTACTTAATAAGAGTATTTTGTAGAAGTTAAAGCTCAATATGATTGTCTTTTCTTTGTCACTAGTTATTTCAAGCCAGAGTGTGGTCTACAGATTAAGTGCGCCTCAGCGGCTCCTTTTGTGCACATGGCACATGTCTTGAAACATTTTAGGTTCTGAGACATGCCGGTTTCCTCACGATGTTTTCCATCACCGTTTGAGAGTACTGGTATAGCGCACATATATTTTTCATACATAAAAATCAATTTGTGCAGGACAGGATTAGTGTAGAACCTCGGGATCGGAAGGCGAACCTACCACTAGACACTTACACATAAATGAAACATAATATTTACTATTTTTGTTATGTTATTTGTGATGTTACTATTTCCAGGCCCTGACTGAAAACTAGCGCAGCTTTACATGGTAGGTAGCCACTATCAACTATGTAGAGCAGCTTGATGCTGCGTCCAGGGCCTGTTTGGCTGCGCGCACAGAGCCGGACTAGTTAGTGCTCATGTTTGACCTACTAATGGGGTGCCTAGTACCTACCTACATGGTTCGTAGGTACCTAGTCTGGCATGATAGGTTCTTAATTAGCCATACGACGTAGATTGTATTATATAGTTTAGTTTTGAATTTTTCATATCTTTTGTTTTTATATTTTGTAGAGATAATGTAATATACATTATTCAATACAATCACAAGGATCACTTTGAAATGTCTTACAAACTAGGTGAATTAGGTGCCAAAACCTTCTTACCCAAGGTCGAGAAGAACCGGCAAGAAACTCGTCTTGGTTCTAGCACTTTTTTTGCATGATCCAACTTATAACTACCATAGCTACGAAAAACGAATACAAGAAAGTTTATGCATGTCAAATGTGTTAGTTAACTGTCTGAGGGCAGAGCGACATGAGGCCATGCATTCCTATCAATAATATAGTCATTTCTACACTAATATTATAAAGAGGAAAGATTTGTATTTTTGTATGTAACGAATAAACTTAAAAACTACTGGACCGATTTGAAAAACCGTTGGAAAGCTACACTATCCCCGGGTGACATAGGCTACTTTTTATCCGGGGAAAATCGGTTTGTCCCGGGAAAAATCTTCAACGCGGGCGAAGCTGCGCGTGTACAGCTAGTATTTTATAATACGCTTCCTTCAAAAGTTTTAATTTTTTATTTTATTTTAATTTTTTATTTATCGGAGTTTAATTGCATTCAGGAAGCTTATTATAGAAGCGCACCGTGTTCCACATAAAGGACTTATATACTTTTTCTAGCCGATATCTATATTGTTACCATTTTTTTACTGATCCGCTCTGTAATGTGTTGTTAAATAAACATATTTTCATACATTCTTTCTTTCTTTCTTAGTGTAACATGTTAAGAACACAGAGTTAAAATGTCGTTATTAAGACAAATGTCTCAAACATTCGACCTTTTCAACCCTTCAACTTAAATCAAAGGATTACTCGATCAAGGACGTTAATCTATCCAATTTATACTCTGGAGTAATCCCTGAAATCCTGTAGTTTCAAAGCGGGATCTAAATGTTCCATGCTTCGAATTTCATTATAAATCATTTCGGATTTTGCCTCATTTAAGTTAAAGTTGGTTTATTTTTAAAATTTTAATCTATGATGCGACTTTCTAATGTCTCTTATGCCTTCGGAGACCTTGATTCTATTCGTCTGGGTCAAACAACCCTGGCTTACCCTGACCCTGGCTGGTCTAATAAAACGCAGATATTCGTATTACAAGTTTTTGGATTAAGGATTACGTTTAATAAGTAAGTTTACTATAAGTATACTAAATGATCTGGCAACATAATATTATCCCGATAGGTAGAGAGACTTTGCATTCGTACACATGCCATTGTAGGGACACATAATGTAATCTGGTACGGCTTGTAAGACGCTGTCTTTCCCGCGCCCCTTAAGGACAATCAGTCGTGTGCAGAGCCCGTTCATTAGACAACGTGACGAATGTAATATTACTGAATAAAAGCGATTTATATTCGTGCCTGAACATTGTGGTATGATTAATATTTCCTCCAAGAATATAGTGAAGTAAAGTAAAGGAGATGGGAGATGGTATTGAGCGGTACGTCTGCTTGTCCTGTTGTGAAAAGAAGATGATGAAGATTGTTCTAGATGAATCGAAACAGTGTCGGTGCCTGTATCGACAAAATAATACGTTAGTGAAATTCGTGTCTATTAATATGTAGGTATAGTACAACTCACAAATGTTTTTGAAAGTGAAACATTATCATCATTTATACCTTGACGGCTACAGTAGGTTGTTAATTTTTGAAATAGGCACCTAGTTAATTTGTATATTTATAACGATACTAGCGACCCGCTCCGGCTTTGCACGGGTGCAATGCTCAATACTGTATTACATTATTTTGATCTATCTCGTAGAGTTCAGACAGCGTTTGCAATGTAAGCGCAAAAATATGAGTTTATTTACGACACCACATTGGAAACCTCTAAAATGATCAGTATTTATCTACTATATTATGCATGTATTATATATAAACCTTCCTCTTGAATCACTCCATCTATTAAAAAACCGCATTAAAATCAGTTGCGTAGTTTTAAAGATCAAAGCATACATAGCACTTAAAATTAGCAAGTTGAAGTGGCAATGGGCAGGTCATATAGCTCGCAGAACTGATAACCATTGGGCAATAAAAGTTCTCGAATGGCGACCAAGGACAGGAAAACGAAGCGTAGGAAAACCCGCACCCGATGGCGCATTGTAAGGATCGCATGGAAGTCGGTGGATGGAGAGGGCTCAAAATCGAGGGAGGGCTATGTTCAGCAGAGGACTACTTGAAGGCTGATATGATGGTGATGAGGATTATATATTTAATTTTCTTTATATACTTATTTGTCGGATGAATAGTAACGTGCTTGGTCAAATACTCTTCACTCTACGCTTCCATAGAGTGAAAACTACAGAACAACGTATAGATGCCCCAGTTCTTTTTGTAGTCTTTACTCTTTCCGGTATATGTTATAATTACGTTTTAAAAACTAAAAAGACAACCGACTTAATTGAATGAAATTTGAACCCATAAAAATGCAACCTAATTAAGAACCTCCTCCTTTTTTTAAGTCCGTTAATACCCCCGGAAAGTCACAAGAAAGCAATATATGGAATCATATTTTGATTTACAAAAAAACTATCTACTGATTTTAAATCTGTTCATAAATAACAGAGTTATGAGGTAACAAACAAAACAATTACAACCGAATTGAGAACTTCCTCCTTTTTTGAAGTCGGTTAAAAAAACCACACATTTAATTAATAGACAGTGTTTTACAATGATTAACAGGGTAAGACGATAAAAATCATGTATATTATATTTTTGTATTCATACTCGGTTTGTGTGCCACGGACTGCGTTCCCTTTGTGATGCAACTGCGTCGAGTCTCTTAAACTGCTAAAATATCCAGTATTTACTTACGTTCTAAAATGAACCCATTTGCGTAATTTATAACCTGTTTTAATAAAGAAACGAAACTTAAATGGCGGTTTCAGTTGTGTCTCTCACATGCACAATCGCGCTATCAATATTGTGATTGGCGCGATTAAGAAAACAAACCGCCTGAGAAGCAGAAGGTTGAGAATTAGATTCCAGCCGCGGGACAAATGTTTGTATGATCTGCAAGTATTTGTTTCGGGGTATAATATGTAGATATATATTTACAAAAAAAGTATGCAAGTAGAGTAGGTGTATCAGTCCCATAACACAAGCTCTGCTTACTTTGAGGCCAGATGATGCTGTGTGAAATGTTGGGCTAATCTAAAAAGAGAGGTTTTAGTTATATTTATAACCAAAACCGCTCATTTAGATTAGTTTCTTTATAAGAAGAGGTTTTATTACTAAACAATCACTACATGGTATAAAACAAAGTCGCTTCCCGCTGTCTCTGTCTGTCTCTATGTATGCTTAGATCTTTAAAACTACGTAACGGATTTTGATGCGGTTTTTTTTAATAGATAAGAGTGATTCAAGAGAAAGGTTTATATGTATAACACATGCATAATATAGTAGAGAAACACTAATAATTTTAGAGGTTTCTAATCACATTAGACATTCTGTAGTATATTTAGTATCAGCATTGCACCCGTGCGAAGCCGGGACGGGTCGCTAGTAAATTTATATTTCTACAACTACTTTGTTTAAGCCAGTAGCTAACTCTGTGACGCTTTAAAGGCGCCAACATGATTTTAAACCAAGTTAATATAATTATCCACAAAATGGTGTTTGGCCACGAGAGGTGTCGAGGCCCTTATAACATACCTACAAGATTTTTACAGTTAGTCATTAAAACTCGATCAATTACTTTAAGGCGACTCCCTGATCGAATGATTATGACGCGTATTAACGGCGCTCAAATAGCGATTTTTATCAGTAAACAATCAAATAAGGAATTCTGAATAAAGTTCAAGGAGTAATGTTTTAATTGGCTTACTGTCCGCCTATTGGTAATGAATATTGAAGCCAAAATATTGAAAATACATACCATAATATCTCTTATAACTATCATTATTTCAATTAACTAACAGATAATCACTAAATATCAGTAAAAAATATTCCTTTTTTCCATACAAAAGTTAATTCGCTGAGGGCATCGCCTTAAGTATAATTTCTAGCTGTCGATGTTATCTTGAAGGTAGGTGATGCAAAGCGGTAGTCTCTAGCTCATGGGTTATAATAACTTCATGAGCCGTTAATTGAGTAACTGACTCCCATTTCCAACTTTAAAACCATTCATTAGTTTATTTTAATAGTTTAAGTTGCGTTACGTTTCACCGTTGAGATAATTTATCCGAACTATTTACTACCGTAACATAATTATTTCCCAAGGGTTTTTAAGATAATATACGAACTATTATAGTTTAATTTTTGTGCCATTTTATTCTTTATTTTTTTTCTTTTTATCATCAATAGGTCGAACGTAGGTTACGTTTGACCACGATCTCGCCTGATGTAACGCGACGAAGTGACCGACGATGGGGCACGCAGGTCTAGAAGACACCTATTTACTCGAGACTTGAAGAGACCTAGATTGTAGTTTGGAGGAAAGACAGACGACGTCAAAGCTTCCAATCCCCTATTTATAATACTTATATATTTTTTTGGTAATAGGTTTTTTTTTATATACGATAAATCTACGAATGATCACGATCTCGCTTGATGTTAAGCGATGATGTGGCCGGCGATGGGGCACGCAGGTCTAGAAGACCTATTTACTCGAGACTTGAAGACACCTAGATTGTCCTATGACCCGAACACCCAGACCCGAGACAAATACTTGCAGATCATATAAACATTATCCCGCGGTGGGAATCGTATCCGCTACCTTCTGCGTATCAGCCAGGCCTTGGCCCACTACACCACAGAGGTCATCATAATATCCTCGTATAGCAATAGATTTAAACAACACTTAACTAATATGTGGGTATAAGATCGAACCTAAGCATTTACTCAGCCTTCTTTACATTGTACTGGAATGAGCAATACAAAAGCATTGCATAACAGTATACGAGTTCAAACAAAGCTCGCTTGTTCAGTAATTGCATTCCACAAAGCGCGGCCATTTTTCTGTGAACTGCAATTTTAAAGTGCTTGTCTACGCTTCAGCCTGGGTTATGACGTCAGAACGTTAGGAATTGGAAAGATTTACTAATTAAACGAACTTACCCTGTACGGTAAAGCCTTCGCAACGAGTTGTAGTGTGTTCATAATAACATAATTACGTTTAAAAAAAAACGAAAATCAAAAAAGAAAACCGTTTTCACTGAATATAATTTTTTTTAATGGAAAGTAGATGTATTCAGTCTATATATTAATATGGGTAAGCCAACTAAACGCACTGCTTCAATGAGACAGCGAGGTTTCGGAGTAAATGTGTACAATTTTTCGATTTTTATAGATGTTTTAAAATCAGCTCGACTGATTACGATAAAATAAATGGGCACCTGAAAGCAAAAAAAAATCCAAATCGGTTAAGGCGTCTTTGAGTAATAGGTAAAAAGAAAAAAAAAGATTCCGTCAAATTGAGAACCTCCTCCTTCTTTGAAGTCGGTTAAAAATAGTACAAAAATATTGTAACTAATACCGAATATTAAGGCTGAAACATAATAGGTCTCATTATTTTCTAGCGGCTATATTTATTGGTTCTGTCGCAAATTTAAAAACGTAAATAAAAAAATAAAAAAATAATAAATATTGATGGACAATGCACACAACACCATCTAGTCCCAAACTAAGCATAGCTTGTATTATGGTGACGAGATGACTGATAGAATACTTATATATTTTTAAATACATACTTATGATACTTTATAACACCCAGACACAGAGCAAACACCTATGTTCTTCACACAAATGTTTATCCTGGGAGGGAATCGAACCCTCAACCTACAGCGCAGAAGGCAGAGTTTCTACCAACTGAGCTGACAGGCCAGTCAAATAAATAAGAAAAAACTGATAGCTAGTCTCTTATAGCTTTTTATAAAATATCGAATTATTAAGATAACAAAAATCTTGGGACGAATCAGCTCCAACTCGACTCGGCATCCGTAACAAATTTAGCAAGAATCATACAAAAAGCATTAAAACCAGACGAGTTTCTTGCCGGATTCTTCTTGAACTGGGGTATCTAGATTCATCTAACATAATGTATAAGACGATACAAAATGATCCATGTGAATTTATTGAAAAAAACAAATTGATTTCATATTTTATAGCAACACTCAAATCGAGATGTTAATACAAGCTTAGATTTTTTGACTGTTTTGAATGAAATTCTGTCAATATATTTGAGTTCTGAATCTGAGTTTTAATTTGGCTCTTACAGACCCAATAAACTCCAGGCAAAATTCCAGACAGACTCAGCCATAAGTTATATGCGGTCATATATAAGTGTTTCATTGCATAAAAAAACTGTAAGACCTGTCGTATTGTATGGATCTGAGTGTTGGGCAACAAAAGGGACGGATGAATAAAAGGTGCACGTGGCTGAGATGCGAATGCTGAGGTGGATGTGTGGAGTGACGCGAATGGACAGAGTAAGGAATGAGTACATAAGAGGAAGTGTGAAAGTTGCGCCAGTGAATGAAGAGAGGAGGAGCAACAGGCTAGCATGGTATGGGCATGTAATGAGAAGGGAAGAATGGCATGTAACTAGGAGAGTGCTTGGTATGAATGTTGATGGATTTACGAGTAGAGGTAGGCCAAAGAAAAGATGGATGGATTGTGTGAAGGATGACATGAGTAAGAAAGGAATAAGTGTTAAGATGACGGCTAATAGAGGAGAATTGAGGAAGAACACATGTTGTGCCGACCCCACATAATGTGGGAAATGGGCAAGAAGATGATGATTGTTAATAAACGGTGAATTGAACATGCTCAATCCTGGGCAATCCTTACCATTTATTAACTCGCGATATTGAGTATTGAGTTAAATTACTATTTAAGAAAACCAGTTGCTCTAGATTGATCCATACTAGTTGCCGAGCAATTATTGTAAAAAAAATAACCGCTTATGCGTTTTAGTATTGAGCGCTGTCAAAATAAGTGAAACAATGATAATTGTAAGCCGCTACATAGATCATTTTGACACAAACTTATGTGACGTTGGGTGAACAAGCCCGGAAAGCTGATATACGGGTCAATTTGTCCGGATGAGACAGATCATCCGGCTGAATATGCATCAATCAGGTGTGACCCGGCTGGGGCTGGAAACCCGGCCTTTCTAAACTTTAACCGGAATGCTGTTAAAATAAACATGTGAAATAAAATTTGTGCGTGACTAACGGACATTGCTTCTGGATGTTTCTATGTATAATATGTATGTATTTAAAAAAAAAGTAAATAATTAAAATATCAGTCATGTGGTACCCATAATACAAGCTCTGCTTACTTTGGGACCAGATGATGCTGTGTCCGTGATTATTTATTTATTTATTATTATTTATTATTGCTTCGCATGCTTGTTACCTACTCCTATTACCAGTTATGCGCTTATATGATACCAAGCCACAACATTACTCGCGTATCATTTTGTTGATGAAGGCACAGCCGCTGTTTTGATTCTGGGAAATTCGTTAGATGTATATCCGATTTGATCCGCGATCCGTTTGTTGCCGCTCGCGTCAAGTATTAAACCGTGCAAACCGATTATAAAAATGTATAGTACAGTACCTATCTGACGATCAAAGCGAGCTCTTGCCCACAAAGAGATACCCAAAACTACTCAAATCTACCATAAAGCTACTGACGAGCGTAGCGAGCCACAATTTTGTTAATTTATCCGTTGGAGCGCTGCAAGTATGAAAATAAAACTTTACAAAAATTTTCATAAACTATCGAAATCCGTACCACCGAAACCAAGACGTACCAAGATTTCATAATCAATAAATTGGGTAAGGGCGTGTGTGATCAGGCACAGAGATGACTTCAGGAGTCCGGATAGATCATGACTAGTGGTCATGTCACAAACAAGCTCCAGAGAGAGTCCAGAGAAAATGTCTGAAAATGTTAAAATATCGTTATGAGTCAGGTCGTTCAAGCCTGAGTTATATAGACAGGTTAAATAAAATCAACGTACAATCGTTGGAGACACGACTTATATACTTCGATTTAGTTTATCAGCACAAAATAATTCTTTCCATAATTGACTCGCCTGAACTTTTATCTAAAATCTCTTTTAATATTAAATTTAGTGCCCGTAGATCTAATTAAACCAATATTTTTAGCCTACTCGTGTATAAAAACAATATTTCCTTTTTTAATCCTCTAACCAGAATGTGTCAACAGCTCAATGAGTTGTCTAAGACTAACTCGGAGCTGAATATTTTTAACTCGAAATTACATCAATTTATTGTAACAATCAAAGACTCCATCTTTGATTGTTATCAAATAATCCATTTTAAAGGGGCATTTGACGCTATAAGTAGCGTCTTGAACCCCAAACTCCATTAGCTAGTTATATAGTCTAAATATATTTATTTAATGTTATCGATTTAATTTAATACTTTTTACTCCTTGTTTTTTAGTAATTTGGTTCTCAAACATATTTTGTGTATGCATTTTGTTCGCTCACATTGTAATTGTTTTACTGTGCGCTCAAAAGTTATGTTCCAAACACGATCAAAACTATATTCTAGTTATACATATGTATTTTTAATTTGTTTATAACGTGTATTGTGTGCCTAAATAAATAAAGAAATAAAAAACTCCTAACGCTCCTCATCACTACTGTCAGCTTCATCAGTCTCCGCTGCGAACCTGCAAGATTCCGTTAATAAAATTCAATGAAATGAAAATAAATACTCTAACGATTCCATTAGAAAAATGGATGGTATTTACAAGCTCTCTCTAAGATTTATTTATAAACTAACAATACTCTGAATGCTTTCGAAAACGTTAAAGTTTACTACAACTTACCTAAGTTGGAACTCGTACTGCCAAAATGCACTGATTAGCTTAAAAACTTGTTTTCCTTCCGAATACCCCGATTCGATTTACCCCGTACTGGCTTTATTAGTTTTTCCAAGTTTCCGCTTGAGGCGCTGTAGGTAATTGAAGGAAACGTAACTTTTTATACTTGCCGTGAACTATCAAAACTCGTACATATTTACTTTGCTACACGTAGCAAAGTAGGTATGTAGTTTTTAGCATACTCGGGAAGTTTTAAAATACCCGGGACCCGTACTCGGGTCGAATGACCACAGAGGAGGTTAGTTGCAACGTTTATCAGCTTGGCGTCACTCCAACCGGATAACCGGCTTCGAATTTACATTCATGGCCGGTCGCAGAGTGTAATTTTTAGTGTCAGTCAGAGTTTTTCACAAAAAAAATTAAAAAATGCAAAATTATACACAGTTTAAATGAAATCCTACTAATATTATTTATACGCGTGCATGCGATAGTTTGTATTGAACAGCTGGACGAATTTCTACAAAACTAGTAGGTAAGTAGTCTTTGACCAGCCGAGCGATTATGGAATTCTAATAACATTAAAACATTGGTACTATCACAAACAGCTTTCAGTTACTATTGATGAATTCGTTTACGGAAGGTTTATGTCGATTGTGAGATATGCTGTCATAAAAAACCTCGGACCAAATATATGTAGAGACAGATTAACCAAAATTAGACATCAAAACTGTGCTATCATTCAAAGCCCTCATGCTTTAGTCGAGTGCATTCGATGACGTTTCGTGTTCCAAAAAAATTTAAAAATTTCGATTTATGTTTACTAAAAATTTATTAGTTTAAGTGCAAAAACAAAACTTTTTTCAAGTTTTATAAAAAACTCGTAATTGCGACTCAGATTACTGACCATAGAAAAATCGCCGAATATTGAGTTTCTTTCGAGGTTTAATGCAATATAGTTTAATCTAATAAATCGCTCTACAGATTATGGAGCCTACGTCACTCGGTTACACCCGACCACTACCGAGGGAGCATCTTCCGGGTCCTAGATGAGAGAGGCCGATGCCGGATCAGGGACCTATCCGTGCTTGTGCATGGCTTGAAGCGGCTGGAATCAAATAAAGAGACCAACTTCAAGTCGTACGTGCTCCGGGTAGCTGCTAAGTACAAGGATGTATTCCTCGCACCCGACTTCTAGACAGCAGGAGTTGTTTACCGACGGTATATGGAAACACTGCTAATGAAGAAAGTACTTTAACTCTTTTGTGGTTTTTATATGTAGATGTGTTCTCTGTTAATTATTTATTCCATGTGTCTTTATTTTTGTTTTTATAATATTTTATATTTCTATTTATATGTTGATCTACATTATACAGTATATTACATAAAAATACCTTCACAATCTTAACTTCTACATTTTACTAGACTGTTTGTCCGTACTGCAAATATAACTTAACTTCTTTCAAAGCTCGATCACGCGATACATCCATTAAGAAAGCTCTAAGGATAATTTAGACCGGTATAGCACTCCAGAGCGCATTTAACATATTATAGATGTTCAGTATTATGATGAAAAAAGTTCTTATTTGCATGAATGAATTTATGCCATGTCGTCAATGAATCTTCGCAGACAATTAAGTCTCTTTTCTGCAATGTTTTTAGATTTGATATTAGTTATGTTTGTGCTTTAACGAGAATTACAAACGTCATCTTCTTTTTCCTATAATGCATCTGTCTTGTTGTACTCGTATAATTTTGGTAATGTCAAGTCATTTCGTCACAAAGTCGCATTCGATCATCATTTATGGCGGAGTGGGCTAAGGTCCGGCTGAAACGCAGAAGGTTGCGGGTTCGATTCCCGCTGCGGACAAATGTTTGTATGATCTGCAAGTATTTGTCTCGGGTCTGCGTGTTTCTATGTATAATATGAATTTATTTACAAATTAAAAAAAAAGTATATAAGTAGTATATCAGTCATGTGGTACCCATAACACAAGCTCTGCTTAGTTTGGGGCCAGATGATGTTGTGTGAAATGACCGGGATTATTTATTATTATTATTATTTGTAAATCAAAACACCATCGCAGAATGGCCGTCTAGAATTTTCTTGGATCTTTCATCGTACAAATCACAAAGGGAAAAAAGTCCACTTATAATTAAATTGCTTACTTGTGCTAAAGTCACAATATTTATTGAAAAAAACATCGGTGAAAAAGCCCAATTAAACATAAAATAACACGATGAAAATGATGTATAAAAGAGATGTGTTCATATAATGTCAAACGAAAATGACAGTCAAAGGCTGTTGGTCGATTAACTTTTTGACAGTACTATAAGTAAGCGACATCTGTCGAGCCATTTGGAACTATTTTATAATCATGAATAAATAACCCTTTTTAAAGGTTTGACTAACTTAATTCATCAGACTACGTATAACTTGTTTCAATAATGAAACGCACTCGCACTATATTGCTACTATTGTGCGAGTGAGAGGAATAAATGAACAAATGTTTTGTCAGCTTTTTTATGTATTCATGTATATATTTATCCGTCAGGTCTTATCGTTCTTAAGTTGTTAAATTGTTATCGCTAAAGAAATACTCAACTTTATTCTTTACTTTTATGGAGCAAGGTTAAAGGCATTTTACGGGTAACTAAGGTCAGCTTACTTACCTACTGTCTAATGGATTTTCTTATAAATATAAATAAATAATGCCGGACATTTCACACAGCATCATCGGGCCTCAAAGTAAGCATAGCTTGTGTTATGGGTACCACATGATTAATACACTATTTATATATATTTTTTTGTAAATATTAGGTTGGGGAAAAAGTCTTTTCGCATTATAGTATTTGTATCTGGCTGGTTTTGGTATCATTAAAAGTTTAAATTTTAAAGAACATAATTCCAAATTCAAATTAGGTAAATGTGTCATTTTTATTTGTTTTTCGTACTGTCAAGATGAGTGAATCTAATGAAGAAATTCGATACATTTTAAAATTTTACTACAAAAAAGGTAAAAATGCAACGCAAGCCTCGATACAAATTTACGATGTTTATGGACCTAGTGCAGTGTCTGTGAGAGTAGCACAAATTTGGTTTAAGCGTTTTCAATCCGGAAATTTTGATGTCAAAGATGCACGTCGCTCTGGACGCCCTATTACGAATAAAATGGATGCCATTTTTGAAAAAGTGGAGCAAGATCGGCATATCGGTAGTTACGACATAGCTGAAGAACTGGGAATTGACCACAAAACAGTTTTGGCGCATTTGAAAAAAACTGGGTACACAAAAAAGCTCGATATTTGGGTACCTCACGAGCTCACTGAAAGAAACCAAATGAACCGTGTACTAATTTGTGATTATTTATTACGACGTAATGAAACCGAACCATTTTTGAAGAAGCTAATAACTGGTGATGAAAAGTGGATCACGTACGACAAGAATGTGCGAAAAAGGTCGTGGTCAAAGGCCGGTCAGGCTTCACAGACTGTGGCGAAACCCGGGTTAACTCGCAACAAGGTGATGCTGTGTGTGTGGTGGGATTGGAAGGGCATTATTCATTATGAGCTGTTACCACCAGGCAGGACCATCGATTCTGAACTCTACTGCGAACAACTGATGAGATTAAGGCAAGAAGTTGAGAGAAAGCGGCCGGAATCAATCAACAGAAGGGGTGTGGTTTTTCATCATGATAACGCTAGACGTCACACATCTTTAGCCACTCAGCAAAAATTAAGAGAGTTTGACTGGGAGGTGTTAATGCATCCACCGTATAGTCCTGACCTTGCACCTTCAGATTTCCACCTGTTTCGGTCTCTTCAGAATTGAAAAATGTTTTGAATTTTCTTACAAAATGCGAAGAAACTTTTCCCAACCTATTACATGCATATTATACATAGAAACACCCAGACCCGAGATAAATACTTGCAGAAAATACAAACATTTATCCCGCGGCGGAAATCGAACCCGCAACCTTCTGCGTCTCAGGCAGGCCACTGCGCCACAGATGTCGTCAAACACCGTCTTATAAACATACAGTTGCTGATGAATTGCTTGAATTTGTTGCCATCTTTATTCTTTGAATAGAGATGGCACCAGATTTAAATAACACATGACCTATGTGTTTATAGGATAGACCCTTACATTACTACTACTTAGTAGTAGTTAATGTTGCGTTAAAATCCGTTACTATCTCTTTTCAATGTTATTATAATAAGGAAGGACCATACATTAATGTTACTTTTGCTTTCTATTAATAAATATGAATAATTAGATAGGCATTTGTAAATTTTATTTTTCTGAAATTTTATTTTTAACCGACTTCCTCAAAAAGGATCTCAATTCGTCGTCCTCAATCTAAAAATTGTATATATCGATGATGTTTTCGTGTACTTCGATACCTCGCTGTCTCATTAGAGCGGTGCGTTTATTTGGCCTACCCATATTATATTATATATATACAAAATACATCTACTTTCCACTAAAAATGTATTATGGGCTCAAATTTCATTCAATGAAGTCGGTTTTCTTTTTAATTTTTAAAACATAATTATTATAACATTGTTGAAACAGTTTGGTCCACGTTTTTTACTAAGATTTCATAAGCGCCAGTGCTAATTTTTCCAGTGTACCAGGAGACCATACATGACCAAGAGGTTCTCGTTATAAAAATAGAAAAAAAATCTTGTGTTCTCGTTATCAAAATGGAAAAAAGTCTTGTTTAATTACTGGTTATAAAACAGTGAAAAAAATTCCGATATATAACTAGTTATGAAATCTTAGTTACTAACGTGGACCAAACCGTTGAAACAGTGATAACTAAATAACTTGCCAATTATAGTTAGTTAATGTATGTTATGTTATGTGGTACACTCTTGGCGTGTGGCAGTAGCTGCTGTCCTACTCACGATGGCGCCACTGAAAACGAGCGATACAGCAGCCTTTACACTTCTGTATCATATGCTGAATGGTAGCCTTTTTTTCGTCACTGTACATAGACTAGTTTATATTATATTCGCACTGTACTTGACTATTCTATATTATTTTCATGGAAAACGGGGTATTTACCATAATATGTGAGTGTTTCTGCTGCCAGATATTTCGTCAACGTTGCATGCACCATGATCACGAGATAACCTATGTTCAAAGTGACATTTTAGGAGTTTTTCTTTGTTATTGTTGCAATCAAATTAATGCAACGTTTTTCTCTATTTTTCTTGCCTTTACCGTAAAATAACAAAAACCCTCAAACAAATAACCATTATGGCTAAGAACAATGCGATGAAACTAGCAGCGAAATATTATAATAAACAAGGATTGGTGGAATGGTTGAATTTCAGCCATAACAATTAGCTGGGAGACATAACAACAAATTGTGTTTCAGTAGACGATGTATTTTCAACAAACAAATCACAGCAAATGGGCCAAATAACGGGGGATTTACCCTTCCATTTTGTACAATTATTTATTTTCGTGTTGTTAATTTTGTCACTAATGAGATCACTGGTGTTGTGGGAGGACTATTGTCTTCCGATCATAATATCGTAGGATCGAACTGGTTGTGCACTAATGTATTTATATTATTGAACTAGCTGACCCGACAAACGTTGTTCTTTCTTAACTATGAATATTGAATTGGAATTGGTATAATTAAGGTAGATATACAAAAAAAAATTGATAAACTATATACGCAGCGATCGCGTCAACTGTCAAACGACTCCTAGTTTTGTGAAACGCCATAAGGTTATATTAGAAATGTTAATATCGTCGTTAAGTTTCTGATATTCTTACTTTGCCTTACATTATCTAATTTTCCAAGCAACTTTCGTATTTTTTTCTGTCATATGAACCTTCTCCTGACAATAACAAACACAACAGGAAAATAATTAGCAAAATCGGTCTAGGCCGTCACGCGTGATGCCGTGACCAAGGGAAATAGGGATTAATTTTTATATAGGTATTTGATTAAATTAGTCAAATGCATGTGACCACACATAGTGAAGAACTCCGAAGTCAGTAAGGAAGAGACTGACTAGTGGTCAGTTCTCAATGCAATTCAACGCCCTATAAATATACTTATTAATTTTTGTTTTTATTTCATAACTTTGTAGGCGTTACTAAATATTTCCGTCTGCGAGCAAGAAGAAGATTAGAGGCAGGACTGTCCTACCTAATTTCGACAGTTCGTTATCTGCAGAAATTACTAACGTGTCACTCTAACTTCGAAAAAACATAGTTCGACAAAACACACCTCGAAAGACCACTACTTCGACAGACACTACTGCAACATCAACTGCAACTTGTTCGGCAGATAATTATTTCGACAAAAACACACCATCGACAGAGGGCATCGGAGGGCATCGCTTCGTAGTGACGTTTCGATTTTCTAGTTATTATATCCAAAGGCAGAAGACAGAAGGAAGGCTATATAAGGCAAATAAATAAATATTGGTGGACAATGCACACAACACCAAGCCACAAACTAAGCATATCTATTATGGTGACCAGCCGGGTGATTATGTAATCCTGATACTATCAAAAGATGATGCCAATGAATTTCAGTTATTATTGATGAATTGGTATAACGGTTGACCATGGTTGATCAGGCACGGTCTTCACTTTGGTTGTTCGCGGCACTCCGTCTTTGTATTTATTCTAGACTGGCCTGTCAGCTCAGGTAGTAGCTCTACCTTCTGCACTGTAGGTTGAGGGTTCGATTCCCTCTCAGGATAAACATTTGTGTGAAGAACATAGAGGTTTGTTTTGTGTCTTGGTGTTATTAAGTATCATAAGTATGTATTTGAAAATATATAAGTATTCCATCAGTCATCTGGTCACCATAATACAAGCTTTGCTTAGTTTAGGACCAGATGTTGTTGTGTGCATTGTCCACCAATATTTATATTTATTTATTTATTTAGTCTGAGATAGAAACCGAAGGAAAATGTCAAAACAAGATCGATTAGTATGACCTTGAACCAACGTACCAGCTGTTCTCGAACTGAAAGGTCTGATACGTGATGATGGTAAGAGGCCTGCTGGTATGACTCTTGTCCCTTGGTAGATGGGTTGGCTATTGTGTGGGATGCTATTTGTGTAGACACCCTGGCCGCATACCATCTGTCGGGGACTTCCGTTAGTGCTGGTGCGGCCGCTGAATGTGCCGAGGATCTTAAAAGGCGCAAATATGCCGGTCTTGATAAGGCCTATATATTTGAGCCTTTTGGAGTCGAAACCCTGAACCCATGGGGAATAAGAGCCCACCGCGATTTTAAAATTATTTCACGTCTAGTAGAAACATTGCATGACCCAAGATCTGGGTCCTATATGGCCAAGCGAATTAGCATTGCCATTCAACTCAGTGTCTTGTGAACTCTGCTTTCTAGCAGTGATCTGGATCAGTTGAGCTATCTATAGATCATTTAAACGGTCCCAAGATAGCTGAACTGTTTCACATGTATTTAATATTATTGTATATTATTATGTACATTTCTGTAAATAAATTAAACGAATAATTGAAATTACGCCTATTGCTAATTGAGACTGATAGACATTGATTGTATCAAAAGATCCATAATCGTCATGCTGATGACTGACAGAATACATACATATTTTTAAATACATACTTTATAACACCCAGACACACAACTAATTGATCAAATGTAAATGAATTAAAGCATGGTTCACAACAGAATTACCTAGCGCTCAACGATATGAATATTAATATTCTTCCATTTCCATTCCATTTCGCTTCCATTAAATCTAGATGTTCATGAAGGCTTTGAAATAATTTATTTATTCATTTATGAAGGAGAATTTATTGCCTGCTCACAGATGGGAGAGGTTAAACAAACATTACTACTTTAGGTGCAAGTGAGTATGTATAGTCATGGTGTACTCAAGAAAGAAGAAAGAAAGAAACAATATATATAGCACACAAACTAAACGAAAAAGTAAACATGATTGAAAAAAAAACTAATATGCCACAACGGGAAATTTATACAAACACAAAAAACAACTTAGGTACCATGTGCAAAAATTTGCAGATGGTAAAAAAAAAGGCAAAAATTTGCCTTTAATGCGTACCAATCAACATTTTAGTGTGGCCAAAATAGTTCAATGTCAGCATGTGCTACTTACAATTAGGTACGACTAGCTTCTACTCGCGGCTTCTTTTGCGTAGTACGTAGATAAAAAGCAGCCTATATGTTATATCTAAACCTAGTTTCATTGAAATCGGTTCAATCGGTTCTATCTGTTTGGTGGAAGGAGTGAGATGCGACGGCTTTCGGTACTGTATTGGTCCTTTAATTCGCCTCGCTCGGTTCAGGCGTTCCAAGTGCTCGAGGTACAGTTGCGCATATCATTGTGCGCATACGTTCGATAATCAAATTTTTGATAAATAACGAAAATAATTACGTTTCAAAAACTAAAATGAAAACCGAATATTTTTTTTCTCTCTCCCCTATTAACCCTTGGCTGTATGTTTTTATTTTAGGCTTTTTAGTACTTTGTATTTTCTTTTATTTCGTAAACCCCATTGGAAAGTTACAAGAAAGATACGAAATATCGTTTATTTGTATGAAATATTTATTCCAGCTATTTTGATTAAAAAATCAAATTACTGAACCGATTTTTATAAAATTTTTATGGGACCAATCGGAAACTATGTGTGCTCCGTAGCCCGTAGGTGCAAAAACTACGGAGATAAGAGGTAAGAGAGAGAGATATAAGAGATAACATAAAAAAGTACCCTTTCTTAACAAACCTCTTTTTTTTATCGATTAAAAAGGCTTACTAGACAAGTTAGAAAAATAGTTAAATAGTTAAAAATAAAGTAAAATAGAAAAATAGTGAATAGTTTTTATAAACAGAGACACAAATGAAATTATTGATAATTGAAAACTGGTAAAAAACGCATCAGCAGAAGCGACTATAACATTGTATTAAAACTTGGAAACAACAATTAAAAGCTTTTTTTATTGGGATATTTGGTTCTTACAATTTTAACCGCCCGCTACGAAATCTTAATTTATTCTATGCGCGAATGTACACTTGCTCAAAGCACTTTTTCCGAGCGTTATTAAACCGTGACGTCAGGTGCATCGTTTATCTCAGGTTGCGCATCTCCCTTGCACAGGTCAACTTCATAGCACATCTATCCCGCTCCACTACACCGATGGAAATGGTCACATAGTTTCATAACATAGCTTTAACGTCGCCAACCGCTAACTACCTCTCACTCGCATCCCTAGTGGAAAAACGGCCTAAACATAATTGAGCCATTTGCTTATCTATGTAACTTGGGAAGCCTCCAAAACATGTTTTTGTTAAGTGTATGCTTTCAAGCGGAAATTGCTTTAGATTTTATCATCATAATTGTACTGATTTAATTCTATTACTGCGATTACGAATTTCTTTATCACATGTTATAGACACTTACGGATAACACGGATAACAGCTAGGCTGAATAATGTTTTAAAAACTAAAAAGAAAACCGACATATTTAACATAAATATGTATATAAATTTATTTATACATAAATATGTATATAAATTTATTTATACATAAATATGTATATAAATTTATTTATACATAAATATGTATAAATATACGAAATTTCGTTTACATGGATGACATATTTTCCAGCTATTTTGATTTAAATACCAACCTACGTGAAATTTCTATGAGGTCAATCGGAAAGTATATCCTTTTACATAAAAAATATTTATTCAAATCGGTTTATAAATGACGGAGATATAAGGTCACAAACATAAAAAAATAACAACGGAATTAAGATCCTTTTTTTGAAGTCGGTTCAAATAGTGTTATATTTCGACACCAGATATCAAATTTAAAAACGAAACTATAACGACTACTAGTGTTGACGCTATATATTTATTTTTACTCATATATTTATTTTATTTATTTGTTTTTGTGCTAAATAAAATTGCATGTACCCGAGCAATTACGTCAATCATTTTGATATGTTCAACTTTGTTCCTACCGGGTGTGCGACAACACTCGTCATTTTCTCATCAAAGTATTTTTTTTGGCCAGCATACAAAATGAAGCATTAAAATAGAGTAGGTAGTCGCTGGCTCTGGTAATTCACTTCACAGTGACAAGTAGCTTTAGGACTTGTTCGTGCCAAATGGGGGAGACAATTGCATGCAATTGGCATAAATAGTGGAAAATCCCATTTAAATGGTGCAAAAGTCGCCAGTATACATTAACTGGGTATTCATATTCTTGCCTGATACAGTTTTTATAATAGAATGTTTTTCATAATTTCATGCATAATAGCTTTTAGAATTTTATAATAGCATGTGTTAAACCAATTTATATAAAAACAAAAGATTTCTTTTAATTAACAAAAACCTATTATTAAGTACAAGCTGGTGCCCGCGACTTCGTCTGCGCAGGATTAGTACTTAGTGTAATTCTAACGGTTTTTGCAGCGCACGCCAGTATAGCTCGCAGATGGCAGATTTTTCCTACTTACTTGACACTTATCGTTATATTTTGGACAATTCGCACAATATCTTTATAAGTTACTCTGATGTAAAAGCTATATTATTGTAAAATTTAATTAAGATCCATTCAGTAGTTTTTGCGTGAAAGAGTAACAACATACATACAAACTTTCGCGTTTATAATATTAGTAGGAACCTATCTTCATAATAATAAAATTACAGTAATTTTTTCATCATTTTTCAAAATTCAGAACAGCTTTTAAAGCATGGTTGACACCTACAATCTTCCATAAGCTTATCAAGTTGCGGAATCTTTGCTAGTTTAAAACTTTAAAATCAAACAATCATAAAAAGTGGGATTGTTGTGGTATTTTTTTAAACACGGGTTACTCACGTATTATTTTATCGATGGAGGCACCGACACTGTTTCGATTCATCTAGATAATCTTCATCAGGGTGAGTTTGATCCATGGTCCGTGAGTTTCCGCTCGCGCTCAAGGTTCCTTGTCCCTGATGATGATTCTCTAGAATCTAGATGAATCCAAACAGTGTCAGTGCCTCCATCGACAAAATAATACGTAAGTATTTTTGAACACTTTTTACAATGTTGTTAACTATTGCTTGATTCTTTATGTAATTTAGGATTTAGGTATGTTTATGTATGTATTGTACATTATTTTGTATTCGTATCGACGTATGTATCTATTTCTTGTGTTGTAAATTTGTATGTACACATTATTTTTATTATGAATCACTTATTATTATTATCATCACCCTTTTTTCAGCTACATTTAGTTCAATCCATCCTAAGGTTATCTGGCTGAAATCGTTACATAGCGATATGACCACCCATTGTACTACCGACTAGCAAAACATTGTTATTTTTTCTACTTCAAATCCAATGTATTTATGGTGTGCAATATAGTAGATTATTGCACCGAGCGCAAAGTGAGTTATTAATGCACGAGTGTTATGTGGGTGCCCGAGCGGAAGCGAGGGCACTGAATTAACACGAGTGCATTAATTACTCTCTTTAGCAAGGTGCGTAATTTACTTTTCTTTCAACTACCAATCTACCTACTGTGATAAAATATACATACTCAAACTAAAAATATGAAGAATCAAAGTTTTACATTGGTAAAAAATGCACGCCATTTGTTTTTTTTTTCACCAAGTCGTTTTTATTCAGCCGATTATCAAACTTAATGGGAGATATTAAACCTCTGTGGTAAATTTATATCTAAATAAAAAGTAAAAAACAGTGCAATAATGAGATTTTAGATAACATTACTGCACTGTTTTGGTTCTAAGCAAAATATACGTCCTTTGTGTTCGTTTTTGTAGTGATTACTGATAACATTACTACGTAGTTGAAAGAAAAAGTTTTTTCTATTCTATTCTATTCTAATTTAGTCTAAGTAAAACCCGTGTTTATCAAAATGTATAGTATACTCATATACAACTCACGGATATTTTGAAAGTGAAATAGAAAGAGGTACTCTAAAAATATTGATTTTTAGGTTTAGATTTCATAACTTTGTAGAATCACTAATACCGTACGAAATTTCATCATGATAAAATTAATAGTCTGCAAGCTGTAGCTCTGATTAGGGAAGGACAGACAGATAGACGGAAATAGCGCAATTATAAGGGTACATTATGAAGTGTGGGGACGCGACAGGGAGCGCGCTTTCCGCATGCAGAAACGTGCTTTGAGAGCGATCGCAGGAGTGGTACGGGAAACGTCAGCCAGACCCTATTTCATCTCACTTAGGATACTCACTCTACCTTCGATTGTGATTCTTCAGGTTGCAATGTGTGAGGAAAAACCTCGAAGCGTTTTGGACGCGTGGAGATCACGCTCGTGTGTATAACACCCGTGGCACTGGCAAGCTCATAACCCACAGACTCGCTTAATCAGAGCGGCTAACCCACATTTTGGGACCAGCCGTTTATAACCGTCTGCTGGAACATATTGTACAAGCACCCAGCCTAAAATCTTTCAACAGTAAACTTAAATCATGGGTCGTCGACAGAGCGTTATAATGTCGAAGAATTTATTTGCAATAATTTTATTTTATTTTGACATTGTTTATATTTTAGAAATGCTATGTAATTAATTAATTATTATAAACTGAGTTAGCATAACTATTATTTTGTATACTTTATCTAATACCTTTAAACGAGCAATGCTTGTGTACAGTCCAGTTAGACTGCACACGATTATATGTTGAAGTGAGTAGTAGTTGACTGCTAAAGTAAAGCCGGGCCATAAACACAGTTATAGTTTATATAAAGTAAATCACGGAAAATGCTAGATTTAACAAGTTAAGTTTAAGTTTGCGATTCCGACTCACGACCCGCTTATTGACCGTTCAGTTGTGCACTGCCTTAATAAATTGAGGTTGAGTAAAATGTTGACTAAGTAAACAGTTAAATGTAGGTCTTGCACCGTACAACTTGTATATATAATCTGAATCTCGGAAACGGCTCCAACGATTTTCATAAAATTTTGTATGCAGGAGGTTTCGGGGACGATAAATCTATAACGATCTAGTTAGCTTCTATTGATTATTCTGATTATTATAATTCATATTATTCTGTCTTCTGAACCCTAAAAAATCTGTGCTTATCTTATCTTACAAAAATCGACATGACATTTAATAATAATGTAATTTCAAAAGACAAACAACAAAACCAAAATTTCCAAAATAGGTCAACATGACGGATGTCTATTCTGAACCCTCTCACATATATTTCACTGATTTATCACTTCAGCGGCTCATAAAAGTGTAAACTGACTAATGTCGTGTAAATCCCCTATTTAGTGGTCCCCTAATTAGTGGTCCTACGCATTATAAATAAAGTACCTACCAAAAGGACTAATCTATCTGTCATCTCTTACGTGGGTCAAATGTTTTAATGTAGGTACGTATGGTGATTGTGTAGTTTCGCTGGACTAGCTAATATTTCGTAAAATACGAACGACCTTACCTTGCTTTATATAAAGTCCAAATTAGAGTAACAGAGTAACAAATTAACGGCGTCTAAAATGACGAGCTAAAACACGTCAATCACACGTCAATTTAGTAAATTTAATAAGTCATTTAAAAATGTCACTCAAATTTATATAGATAGATAGATAGAAGATAGAAAATACTTTATTGCACACCACAAAATACATTAGACTATTATAAGAAACAATGTTTAGCTACACGGTAGTACAATGGGCGGTCTTATCGCTAGATAGCGATCTCTGCCAGACAACCTTAGGATGGATAGAAATCAATTTAGCTGAATATGGGTTGATGAAAATAATCTAAGTGATTTATGATAAAAATAATATGTACATACATATTTACAGGACAAAAAAAAAAGAAATACAGCAACACCTAATACTACAAAAATAAATAAATAATATTAAATACATATGATAAACTAAATAAACGAATACATACATATTATAATATATATAAACCTAAATAATGTTAAGAAATAAGCAATATTTAACAACAGGACAAATAGAGTTCCCTGACCATAGCTTTAAAATTAGACTTCATCATATAACAAAATATGAGCGCTCGTATTATTGGCGACCTCTATGGCACCAGCGGGACATTGATCCATGTTTCGGGTCTGGATGTTTATATGTATAATATGTATTTACAAAAAAAGGTGTATAAGTAGTAAATCAGTCATGTTGTACTCATAACACAAGCTCTGCAGACTTGGGGCCAGATGATGCTGTGTGAAATGTCCGGCATTTATTTATTTCTATATGATAAAAAAAACATTTTGTAATTACATACATGTATAACATAGTAAAATACCCAGACCTAACTGCAAATACTAGCAGATTATACAAATATTTGTCCCGTGGCGGGAATCGAACCCGCAACCATCTGCGTATCAGGCAGGCCTAACCCACTGCGCCACAGAGATTGTCAAATAGACCTACGTTTAACCACGATCTCGCCTGGTAAGTGTAGTAAGTGACGATGCGGCTGACGATGAGGCACGAAGGACTAGAAGACACCTTTTTACTCTTCACTTAAAGACACTCAGATTCGAGTTTTCAGGAAAGACAGACGACGGCAAAGTATTCCAATTCTTGTGGTAGTTTTCTATCTCAGTTTGAGCTTAATACAAAAAAAATACGGCCATAGTAAAAAAGGCTTTCAAAATCATGTTTTAGTACCTACTTAGTATACTTAAAACAGGCTTGTATCAAACAGACTTCGTCATAATAATTAAAAAAATATTTATATAATGCCGGACATTTCACACAGCGTCATCTGCCCCAAAATAAGCAGAGGTTGTGTTATGGGTACCACATGACTGATACACTACTTATATACCTACAGTTTTTTTTTGTAAATACATTATTAAACATAGAAGCACCCAAATATTTTCAGATCATACAAACATTTGTCCTGCGGCGGGAATCTAACTCGCAACCTTCTGCGTCTTTGTCGAGCCATGGCCAACTGCGCTTCAGAGGTCGTCAAATAATAAGGATTTAGTATGAAAGCTAATCAATTCGATAAACTGAATTTCAATAATCCGACGAACGAACTGTTTCAATCGTATCAATAACTCATCTCGACAGCCATTGAATGTTTATTAGTTAAACTATAAATAAAATATATCTTGGACTATCAAAAGCTTTGATAACTCGAGCGCGTAAGCTGAACAGCCATGAAATCGATATAAAATCGATAAAAATAACCATTGCAGCGGGATCGTGACATTGAATCGAGATTATCGATGCTCACAGGCGATTAAAAGATCAGTAAAACATTGATTGCGAGATAGCGATCCCAATATTATGTAACTATCTAAAACCCGTTATCCATGCAATGGGAGTCACGGGATTTTGTTTATATTTTATTGTTAATGTTTTTTTTTATTTCTGCTGCCCGCGGCTTCACACGCGTGTTACCTACATAAAAAGTAGCCTATGTCCTTCTTCTAGGTCCCATCTAGCTCTATACCAAAATTCATAAAAATCGGTTCAGTGGTTTAGACGTAAAAACGTAACAGACAGACAGACCTAGTTACTTTTTTATATCTCGCTAGACTAGTCTACTCGATCATCCATTCTACCATACACATTTTTAGCCTTCGACTCAGAGGTGTAATACATTAGTAGTGTGTATCTGTGTGCCATCGTAGCACCTAAACGGATAAACCGATTTTGATTGAGCTTGTTTTGCTTGAAAGATGACTTGATCAAGAGTGTTCTTATTTTTGATTTAAAAATATGAAAAAAATATCGAAGACCATCAGCTCTGAAGAGGCGAAGGTGAAGAGATGTGAGCAAATTCCACAGGTCTGATCGATAAAGAATTTGATGTCCTGTTACATCAATAATATTGCATGAACTTGGTAATCTTAACCTGATGCTGCAGCATCACCTGGAATCTGCAGGATACCCAACTCCTCACCAACTAACAGCAGAGGTATCGTCTTTGTGCTCATTGGATTCTTCTCTATTAATAGTTTATCAAGATATATTTCTTTAGTGTCGAGGGTTTTTTTTTTCTTATTTTTTCTAATATTCATTCTAAAGATTCTCTGTCTGGCTGTTGGTCTGTTTATTACCTTTTCACGACTAAATGGCTGAACGTATCTTAATGAAATTTGGTAAGCAGATAGATTGTATCTTGGGGACGGACATGGGCTACTTTTTACGTGTGCGAAACTCAGCATCAAACTCAAACTGCAGCATCAAACTCAAACTGTTTTCGATATTAAGACGTTTATTCGCATGGTCATGTAAAACTATTTACCTCCTTCTTTTCGAGCACTTTGAAGTAACATTTGGACTAGAAGAACGAACACGCAATAAACGTCCTTAGTTCTTTATAATAAGGATGAAAATGTACCTACTGGTAATGATTTTCAACCTGGTACATAAGTACGTGTTCCAAATTTTGTTTTGACTCAGATCGAATTTATTTTATTGGATACAAGATTTATCTTTGTTTTTAGTGAAATCAAGCTTCGTTATTTTGACATTGCTTGAATCAGAAGCAAAAATAGAAATAAGGTCGTCGGCTTGCTGCTGTAAGGCGAAACATAAATGGCTTTTTAACTAAACTTGGACTGGCCTATATCAAAATTATCTACTTATTACCTTAGTACTACTAGATATCTTGAAAAGGCAATGAATAGGTCCTCTTCTTCTTCGTATAATGACAACTAGCAATTTAGCCAATGGTGGCAATTCGGTTGGTTCATTTCTAAAATTAGGAATTTTCTAAAATATATTTAGTTATTAAAACCTGTAAAGAAAAATTTGTAAAACCTATTCGGTTGGCACCATCTAACTAAATTAGGAACTCTTAATTAAATAAGATAAAATTAAATTAGGATAAGTTGGTAGCAGCATAATACCAAAGTTTCATTTGACAGTTCAAAACCTAATTTTAGCTCAAATTAGTTAGGTTGGTGCCAACAGAATTGAAGCCAATATCAAGTGATTTATTGTTTAAATCATCGTCTCAATGCAGTTATTCATTTGACAGGTCAAGGTCATTTGACTATTTTAAAGGTCATCGCGAAAAGCCCGTCTTCAATTTTCTTGGATTACTCATCGTACAAATCACAAAACAACATAATTAACACACTTATAATTCAATACAACACTTGTCCTAATATGTCATAATTTATTTTTTTAAATCCCGCTAAGATTAAACCGAATAAAACAAATAAAACACCAGGTACTTCATAAAATATCAAACGAAAAATGTAATGCATTCTCAAACCTTGAAAAGTATTCGATATTTGAATTCGTTTGAAATTCAGTCCCATGTTTGAAATTGAGGTTTATTTTTCTGTCTTTTATATGGTGCCAGTCTGAAATCTTTGTGGCAAGTCGTTAAAACTCTTTTCTTTTCAAGTTACTCGTTGTCTACATTTATTCACTCTGCGACTTTTTCTTTTGTTGAAGTTGAAGATCTAGACAATAGGTCAAAGTTTTTTATACTTAACATCCTCATTGTTGTCATAAGACTGGCCTCCACTCTTAGCTTGTAATATATTTGCCTTTGGCACTGTAGGTTGTGTATTCGATTCCCTTCCATTTGTGTGATTAACATAGGTAAATATTTGTTCTGTGTATGGGTGTTATAAGATATAATAACTATGTATTTAAACTATAAGTATTCTGAGTCTTCTAGTAACCATTAACAAATTCTGCTTAGTTTGGGGCTAGACGGTGGTGGATTGTCCACCAATATTGATTTATATTAATATTCATTTATATTTTGCAAATTTTTTAGTCAGTGTATCAATTCAATTCAATTCAATAAATCTTTATTTAATAAAATCACAAGGACCACTTTGAATCGTCTTCTTACATGCTAGTGAATCTAGTTGCCGGTTCTTCCTAACCCCAGTTTAAGAAGAATCCGGCAAGAAACTCGTCTGGTCTTAACACTTTTTTGTATGATCCTTGACAATTTTGTTACGTATGCCGAGTCGAGTTGGAGCAGATTCATCCCAAGCTTTTTTGTCATCTAAATAATTCGATATTTTACAATATGATTTAATAGACAGTTTCTGTTTAATTACGCTTTTAAATTTGCCACCCGACAAATCTAACAACAAATCTATCTAGGGTATTGTAACAATTTAGGCGTGCTAAAAGCGCTCATTCAATTGAGTAATTGAATAAGCCGAACCTTTCGACCGTGTCTTAATTAATTAGAGCAGTATTCGATCAGCAAATTGCTGACCAAATGAAATGCCGGAAAACACGGCGAAACTTGTATTTCTACATTTATTCTACATTCGTAGCCAAATTGTGTGATCAGGACTTATTCAACATTGGTAGTATGTTTTTATATGTTTGCTTTGGTACAAATACTCTGATGGTACAACAGAGTGGATAACCATGAAACGAAATAAGAGTTAGAGGTCGACGGGAAGAGATGAGAAGATATTTATATAGAGAAAACACAAAAAATCACCAAACTTAATTTCGAATTGACAACTTTGATGTGGAAAGGAAATGCAGGAAACCTCCACCAAAGAGGCGACTACTAAAATGTTTTCCTAAAATTTTAGTTATAATAAATAATAAATAAATATAATAAATATTGCTAGATAATGCACACAACATTATCTAGTCCCAAACTAAGCATAGCTTGTATTATGGTGTCTAGATGACTGATAGAATACTTATATATTTTTAAATACATACTTATGATACTTTATAACATCCAGACACAGAACAAACACCTATGTTTTTCACACAAATGTTTATCTTGGAGAGAATCGAACCCTCAATACCCTCGAAACCCTCAAAAACCCCTAATGCGCAGAAGGCCTACTACCGACTAAGCTGACAGGCCAGTTTTAAGTTTACGTTTCAGAAATATGAGTTCATTTTATTTGATATATTATTTATTAACGTGTATGTATGGTACACGTACTATTGAAGTATTTATTTATAACTTACCTTTACAACGTGGATTAAGATTTAGCTCCATTAATTTTCTAAGCTTATATACATTGCTAGGAGAGAAATTCAAGACAACTTAATGACATGACACTGATGTATAGATTTTTAAAAGAATAAGACATTAGCCGCTAGCGAGCGTGTTTCGATATTCGACACCATTTTCAAAGTGTCACAAATAGTAACGATCGCTTTTTGTTTCGAAAATAGCGCTGCATTTTTCGCAACACATTTCTGTCATTAGATTTTTGCTGCTGCTCATTTTACCAACGAAATGTATAAAGCAGTAAATTACAGTTCAGTTTGTCTATTACGCGTTTAAAAATTACGTAACTATAATAATTTTCGTGGGCTCGCTATCGTTTTCATTTTTAACCGACTTCATCAAAAAGGAGGAGGTTCTGAACCGATTTGGAAAATTCTTTATTTATTTGAAAGGGTATACTTCACAGGTGGTCCCATTTAAATTTTATCAAAATCGGTCGAGCTGAAAAATCAACAAAAATCTAAAAATTTTATATTAGGTTGGGGAAAAAGTATTTTCGCATTATGGTATGTATGAACTTGTAATAAAATCTCTTTGGCTATACTATTTGTATCTGACTGATTTTGATATCATTAAAAGTTTAAATTTTAAAGAACATAATTCCAAATTCAAATTAGGAAAATGTCTGATTTTTATTTGTGTTTCGTACTGTCAAGATGAGTGAATCTAATGAAGAAATTCGATACATTTTAAAATTCTACTACAAAAAAAGTAAAAATGCAAGCCTCGGAAAAAAATTGCGATGTTTATGGACCCTAGTGCAGTGTCTGTGAGAGTAGCACAAATTTGGTTTAAGCGTTTTCAATCCGGAAAATTTGATGTCAAAGATGCACGTCGCTCTGGTAAAATGGATGCCATTTTTGAAAAAGTGGAGCAAGATCGGCATATCAGTAGTTACGACGTAGCTGAAGAACTGGGAATTGACCACAAAACAGTTTTGGCGCATTTGAAAAAAACTGGGTACACAAAAAAGCTCGATATTTGGGTACCTCACGAGCTCACTGAAAGAAACCAAATGAACTGTGTACTCATTTGTGATTATTTATTACGACGTAATGAAACCGAATCATTTTTGAAGAAGCTGATAACTGGTGATGAAAAGTGGATCACGTACGACAAGAACGTACGAAAAAGGTCGTGGTCAAAAGCCGGTCAGGCTTCACAGACTGTGGCGAAACCCGGGTTAACTCGCAACAAGGTGATGCTGTGTGTATGGTGGGATTGGAAGGGCATTATTCATAATGAGCTGTTACCACTAGGCAGGACCATCGATTCTGAACTCTACTGCGAACAACTGATGAGATTAAAGCAAGAAGTTGAGAGAAAGCGGCCGGAATTAATCAACGGAAGGGGTGTGGTTTTTCATCATGATAACGCTAGACTTCACACATCTTTAGCCACTCAGCAAAAATTAAGATAGTTTGGCTGGGAGGTGTTAATGCATCCGCCGTAAAGTCCTGACCTTGCACCTTCAGATTTCCACCTGTTTCGGTCTCTTCAGAATTCTTTAGGCAGTGTCAGGCAGGCAGGTTAACATTACGAGAGGACTGCCAAAACCACTTGTTCAGAAGTCCCAAAATTTCTATAGCAATGGGATCATGTCCCTACCTACAAGATGGCAAAAAGTTATCGAACAAAATGGTACCTACACCTACTTTAGTTAAATGTAAATAAACTATATTAAAAAATGTTTTGAATTTTCTTACAAAATGCGAAGAAACTTTTCCCCAACCTATTACATCGATGATGTTTTCGTGTACTTCGATACCTCGCTGTCTCATTGGAGCGGTGCGTTTATTTGGCCTACCCATATTATACAAAATACATCTACTTTCCACTAAAAATGTTCCACTAAAAATAGGCTCTTATTTCTTTTATTAAAGTCGATTTTCTTTTTAGTTTTTAAAACGTATTATTATTATTGGTAGTATACGAGCATGACATTTTGGAACGAAATTTACACGATGTCGAACTATTGAACTAACATGCTTCTGCCTCATTTACATCTTATTATATAGGCCAGTGCAAGGCCGACCAATATGGAACGGTTTTTATACCTTTAAATTAATTGTGAATTCTCAAACCACGAGAACAAGCTAAATAAAACAATATAAATACAATAAATAATAATAATGCCGGACATTTCACACACCATCATCTAGCCCCAAAGTAACCAGAGCTTGTATTATGGGCACCACATGACTGTTATAATACTTATATACGTTTTTTGTCAATACATATATATTATACATAGAAACACCCAGACCACAAATACTTGCAGATCATACAAATATTTGTCCCACGGCGGGAATCCAATCCGCAACCATCTGCGTCTAAGCCGGACCTTGGCCCACTGCGCCACAGAGGTCGTCAAAATGTCAAAATAACTTGGCTGCCACTTGAAAGACAAATATCTTCGTAGAGCTGATTTTAGTTATTCAAAGTTTCGGGCGTTGTATAAATGTAAACTATTCAAACCCGTACCAGACATACAAAGCGATTCTGTGCTTCGAAGGTTACGACTACATAGATCTATTAGGCCACGACAGACTTAGAGCGGAGACACTAGGACTGGCTGCTGAGTCATAAGAACATGTATTCCTCAGTATTTCCAATATTGCCCTGACCTCTAAGAATCCAGCAAACGATCCAGTAAACACTGACCCGAATTATTCAGACATTTACATGTGATCAGTCATACTCGGGAAGCTGTGTCATCCGATTGGCCAACTTCCAAACTCACTCACTTTTTGTTCCATTTTAAAAGACTTTTCAAGTGTCTTTCAAGTGTCAGCCAGGTTATTTTGACATTTACATTGTTCTATTAAACTTGTTCTCGTGATTTGAGAATTCTAAATTTAATTTAAGGTTTTCATACCGATATCGATTTTAAAATCGATACACGATGTATCGGGTAAAAATCTTGCAAATCCTCACTCTTAGCTACGTAATTTCGACTCGTTTTCAATCGATGTAGCTTAGCCACCCAGGCTCTTAGGAGACTGGAGGTATTAAAATGCCTTCTCCCACTAACACAATACTCTTAAAACTCATTTGAACATACCTAACACACGCTCACTCACACGCAGCAATACGCAGTAGGTAGTTCCAGGGTTTTTTTTTTTATTAAATAGTTTATATATTTTTATTTAATAGTTTATATCTATATTACTTCACATGTAATTTTTCATGTATTCTATTTTTTTACTTTTTTGTTGTTTTAACGAGTATGATCCCGCACTATCATTTTTATTGCTCGACTGTCACCTAAGTTCAAGCTAAGGAGTAGTAGAAAACGAGCCCTGCATAAACCATGTTTGCGCAGATATAGTGCAGAGTCTACTCCAATTGCTAAATAAATAAATATAAATAAACAACTGTCTACTCGACTGATTTTGACGTACATTTTAACGACTTTATCGTTTCGATATCGAAACTCTGCGAACTGTTTTCGATATATATTATATAGGTATATTATATATTATATAGGTAAACTCTTAACTCGATTCTTATGATGTGAACAAGCCACATTCCCTGTAAGTAAATGGTAAAGTGAGTCAAAATTAAATTATAAAAACGAAGACGTCACCCCTCACGACCTTTGCCCCAAAAATTTACAAATAAGACGGTGTATTGTGGGAAGCCCCATAATATAGGGCATGGGGTCTTGAATGGGCCACGTGCACACTACGCGTTATTTTTATAGAGAGCGGGGAAGTGAATCGCAGCTGTATTAGATCGATTGAATGCAAGTGTGCTATTGATATTGCGCAACTGGGTATAGACAGACACTTAACATTTGAAATTCAATAAGATGTTTATTTCCGTCTGATCGTAGACATCAGGACTTCTGCGTTCTGTTAAAATTAATTTAGTTCGTTTTGCAGTCGAATTTCAAGTTTTTTTAATAGTACAGCTTACAGCCGGTTGTGTTCCTTATTTCTTGTGTTCTTTATTTCTTGTGTTCTTTTAGTTTTATGTGTATTTTAGATTTTTTATTTCTCTTAGAATGTCCTCCTTGTGTCTTGCCTTATTTATATCTGATTTCTGATTTTGATATCTGATTTTGTTTCGTCATAATGTAGTTTGTGGAAATCGTTTATCTTACGCCTCTAGACTCCTGCAATACAGGCTTGCCCTAGTGCAATTTTAGGGACCATCAGTAATTTTAGAAAACACTGTATTTTTCTTGATAAATAAATGAATTTGTATTTGTATTTCTAGTATTGTTACTCTGATTTCGATCATTTATTTAATCCACCATTAACTAGAGACAGTATAAAAGGTGCTAAGAATTTGTCAAAGTTAAATTACAAATTGTCCTACTTGGCTAGATTGTAATAATATTTGAGTAGATTTTTTAGGAACTTTTTTATATTAAATAAAACACCATCTTGACAATTAATTTAAGCTTTCTAGAGTCTAAACAGTTTTTGCTCTTCAATACAATTTCACTTTTTCTTTCTACCTTTTGACACAAATTTTGACAGAACATAAAAAAACGATGCATGAATGAGTTCTCAACCTATAGTTTTTATAAAAACATTGACCTATATTCCTGTTGAAAGCACACAATTTTCGGAGGGAGTATTCTTTTATCTTTCATGCAGGCTTTTAAACTTTAATGCCACTGAGCTTGTGTAGAAGTAGGTTTTATCTTTCGAAAAATAGCTGAGCTGGTATAATGTTTATCGTAAAAAGAGTAAAAACTCAGATTACAGATAATGTGTTAAGTCTTAATATTAAACAGTGTGTATCTAAAAACCGAGATAAACACATTTAGGATGGTAAATAAATAATAATTAAATATTGGTGGACTGCACACAACACCATCTGGCTAAATTAAGCATAGCTTGTATTATGGTGACTAGATGACTGATAGAATACTTATATATTTTTAAATACATACTTAAGGTACTTTGTAAACACCCAGGCACAGAACAGTCTATACCTATAAAAGAGCTTACTGACTGACTGACTGACTGATTCATCATCGCCGAGCCGAAACCGCTGAAGCTGAAATTTGGAAGGTTCCTTTTATAGCAAAACCACCCACTAAGGCGGGATTTTTTGAAATTCAATCCCTAAGAGGGTGAAAAAAGGGTGGTGGAGGGTGAAAACTAATGTATGAAACTTTTTAACGCGTGATACGATTTGCTTGAAACCTAATTTAAATAAATAAAATGCAAAATAAATGGACACGTGTTTCATGATTTTTCAAAATAACTATCATAAAAGAGTAAAATAGGGTGTGAATGTTTGTATGGAAACGTTTGAATGGGTGGTGGGTGTGATTGGTTTGATACTTATCAATAAAATTTGGCAAGGAGATAAATTGCATCCTGGGGAAGGATTTATGCTACAATTCCATTCAAAAAAGTCGCGAGCAACATCCAGTACTTATATATTTTTAAATTCATACTTAAGGTACAAAAAACACATATGTCCATTACACAAATGTTTGTAACATAATATAAACCCTCAAACTACAGCGCAGAAGGCAGAGCTAATACCAACTGAGCTGACAGATTCGAAATATTTTTAATTAATAAGTGGTTCTATCAATGGGTAGTAAAGCTTTTAATTACAAAAACGCAATGTTTCACGTTATTTTAGTTTTATTCTCGAAATAAAAAGACGTTTTAATAGCACTTTCAAGCATCTGCCTATCTCGAAAAGCTCGTTTAAGTCTCAGGTTTCAGTGCTTTTGAGATGTATAAATGAGACAGCGGCAAATAAGCCGGGAATATTTTTATAATTTGTGTCTTAATTGGCCTTAAAGTGGTATGACGATGGATTTAAATGACTGTAACGTTTATCAGATTTTATTTAATCAGGAAAAAATAACTCCTGTTTATTTGTGGTTTAAGAGTTGGTTTCATGTAGGTTCAACAATTGTATTACTTTTGTTAATAATAAAAACCCCGCCTGGAAAAAAATGCTTACAATAAACCCATATATAATGTAATAATGTAGTGAATTAAATATACCTGTAGCTGGCTTGTAGGTGGAAAACTGTTAGGAATCAGTTATAAAAACAAGATGCTGCCATCTTGTTTTTATTCGTTTCCTAAATTAAAATTGTATTTTTCAGTTAATCACTGAAACATAAATTGAGAACCAAGCAGATTTTAATTGACACATTTCATTCGGAAAATTGAGTTTTATACGACTTTAATACGGCCGTTCGTTTTAACTGTACCTAAGTATAGATGACTCAAGGAGGTAATTTATGAGAGCCATTTATTCCAACTGATGAACCTTTCAATATTTCACAGTCATTTAACTCACTATTTCTAACAATGGACAAGACATGTTTAAGATTCCAATGTCACTAATGTGATTTTTCTACGCATTAAGCCGTCACGTCAGCTATTTTGAGGCGTAAGAAACTTCGTTTGCATTGCTGTTTGTAATCTACATTAACGTTTAGACAGCTACTTAACTATGTGCATGTGAAAATACCTAATAAACCACCGTATATGTTGGTTCAAGAACTTTGGTCTAATTTGACGACCTCTGTGGCGCAGTGGACTAAGGTCCAGCTGAGACGCAGAAGGTCGCGGGTTCGATTCCCGCCGCGAGACAAATTTTTGTATGATCTGCAAGTATTTGTCTCTCTTATATTATTTGTCTCTTATATGTATTTGGGTCTGGGTGTTTCTATGTATAATATATAAGTAGTGTATCAGTCATGTGGTACCCATAACACAAGCTTTGCTTACTTTGGGGCCAGATGATGCTGTGTGAAATGTTCGGGATTATTTATTTATATTTATTATTTATTTATTTACTAATGTTGACGATGTAAACAGTGCAATCTCTAAAGTTGTAACATGGTTTGATGTAAACAACCTATTACTTAACGAGAATAAAAACAAAATGCATTCGTTTTATACTGCCCCATGTTAAACATGGCATTCTGTTGTGGGGTAGTGCTGCTGATATTTAACACCATATTTTTGTTGCAGAAGAGGGCTGTTCGTAAAATTTATAACATGGGCCCCAGATAATCATTTAGAATTAAATTTAATGAAATAAATATCCTGACAGTGCCTTGTCAGTATATATACGAAAAATTAATGTATGTGCACAAAAATGTCCATTTATTAGAAAAAAATGGCTATAATCATAGTAACTATGTATTATTAAGAAGACTGACGTTTAATTTTTTTTTATTCTACTAGTTTATAGAAGTCATACTTTTTGAATTTCCGCCTAGATTCCCAATCTAAAGGCTAGACCGATTTCGCATTTTTTTTTGTTGTTGTGTTTGTTATGAAAAAAAAATTAAGAAAGTTGCGTAAATAATTAGAAAATTTAAGAAAACTTAACGATGATATTAACTTTTCTAATGTAACCTTAGTGCTTTTGACAAAATAAACTTTTCTAATGTAACCTTATGGCGTTTGACAAAACTGTTAGTGGTTTGACAGTTATAACTTATACTAATTCCAAATCAATATCCATAGTTAAGATAGGCCAACGTCTGTCGGGTCAGCTAGTAAAACATAAAATAACACGAGAAGATTAATTTTAAAGTTGAAAAGTCTCATACAATATAAAACCAAGAATCCTCGTCACAGATCAAAATTACTGTTTTATCCTGTTGTGACAAATTTAAGTTTTTCTGATGTATCGTGAAGTTGACATTTATTACTTGCAGGAGGGAGCGTAAAGCAGCTGTGAGAGCCTGTTTGATATGAGCAGATTCGTCCGTGAATCCTAGCATTTTGTATCTTATTATCTTTGACGTAAGTGTCACCCTTGCGAGCTTAGGGAACCGACACGACATGCTGACACCATTTTTACCCACGGAAGTGTCGGTATAATGCTTTTCGGGTTCGATAGTGTGTTTTGTGTATCCTTCATGTCTGTAGGAAATGCTCTTGTAGGGCCACGTAACTCGTCTTAAAGCGGTCATTATACTACCTGCGTATGTAATGCGTGGCCTCATGTTGCTTTCCCCTCTAACAGTTAACTGACAGATTTGCAATTTATTACCTACTGTTACGCTGTAATTTACGTTGAAAAGCTAGTTCAAAGAAAAACAAAAAAGCGCTAGGACCGAGACTAGTTTCTTGTCAATTCTTCTCGGACTTGGGTTAGGTGAATTTGCACTAGCATATAAGACGATTCAAAGTACTCCTTGTGATTGTATCGTATAACATTATTTACTTACTTTTATTAACATTATTTATTTACTTTGAGTTACTTTTTGTGCAGTTGAGAAGCAGATTAATAATGTGTCGTAATAATGTGTCATAAGCTAGCCTATAAATTCCCATTTTCGTACTTAGATCGTTCTGACATAATAACTATGTTTTTGCTTTTAAAACTTTCGTGAGTTGTATAATACATTTTGATTCACCGCTCGCTCACAGCTCACAGTCAGCAACGGATTGCAGATCAAACTCGCCCTGATGAAAATTCTCTAAATGCATCGAAACAATGTCGGTGCCTCCATCGACAAAACAATACGTGAGTAAAACCCGTGTTTATCATAATGTTTATTTATATTAGTGTTTTAAAAAGGAATCTTTGTTCGACATTACATACAGTAACATAACTCTTCTATATTAATTAGTTTTTATCGTTCTACTTATCCAGGTAAGTAGGTAGATAGATTAGGTACCTACTTACTTTATGTTTGTTGATTTATATATTTTTATTCGAAATCCTTATTCTGAAGCTCAAATTCGCAAAAAGATAAGACGAACCTCTTCATACGGTACTGAGTACGTGTTTTTACTTTTCCACAAAACACAGCCCCAAGGAGAACTTTCCGAAATACGAGCGACTTGTAATCCCCGGCGCACGTATTCGTATTTACAGTCACGTCTAGACGGACATATTACTCGCACAATGTGCTTCTCACATGCGGGGCATGCGGCCATCTTTGTTTCACTTTACCGACGCAATTCTCGAGAAAGAGCAGGCGTTTTGGCGAGTTACCGCGCCGTTTAGTTGGTAACCATGTGCATGTGGAAATTATCTTTCATGATAATAATTTAATAATGTTAAAAAAAAAAAAAAAAACTTATTCCAGCGTTTGCGAGGCAGCGGCACCTTTTGGATGATTGTACCTGGACCTGGACTGTCCCATAGACAAATGGATGCAGATTCTTTTAGGTTTCTCTGAGCGGTGACATTTATCGAGTTAGATATCTTGAGTTTTACTAATTATTTTATTATGGCATGTTAGCTCATCAACAGAGAAGGAAAACTTGCAACAAACCCGGCTCGGTGCCAGCCGTTATGCCCCTGCAACGGAACCGGCACCGCATGTACTGATTCGTCTTTCCTGCGGGTTCTGTCGGCAAGGTCGAGAGGTTAGTGTAGGTACCTGGGAAGGTCTGCGCTATCAAACAGAATCCCAGGCAGAGTGACTTCAGAAGAGAGGAAACTTCACCCACCTCAGCTAGCTAAAGTGGATCCATGAACGAAAGTTTTCAATTACAATATAACTGCTTTGTAACTTGACTGACGCCACCTAATCAATCAACAGATAAACGAAGGCCAATGATGATGATGTTAGCTCAGTTGGTAGTATCTCTGCCTTTGCACTGTAGGTTGGGAGTTGGATTCTCTCCCAGGACAAATATTTTTGTGATGAACAATAGCTGTTTGTTCTGTGTCTGGTTCTTATAAAGTAGCATTATTATAAATTTTAAATATATACTGATAGAATCAGTCATGTGGTTACTATAATACAAGCTATGCTCAGTTTAGGGCTTGATGGTTGTGTGTGCATTGTCCACCAATATATATTTATTTATTGATTATATTTTAGTTTGTGCAATCGATTATATTCTTATTGACAACCTCTGTGGCGCAGTGGGCTAAGGGCCGGGTAAGACGCAGAAAATTGCGAGTTCGATTCCCGCCGTGGTAAAAATGTTTGTTTGATCTGTAAATATTTGTTTCGGGTCGGAGTGTTTCTTTTCTACATATACATATATAATATAATACATATACATATACATATATAATATGTATGTATTTACAAAAAAAGTATATATGAAGCGTATCCATAACACAATCTTCATCTCCACTCCTGGAACCAAAACCGAGCCTCCCTATGAGCTTTAGCTACATATTTATTCCAGCCTGTAACATGATTATTTCCTCTACGATTCCTATTACTAGCAGCAAAACCACTACATGTCTACACTAGCCGACTCACAAAGTATAGTAACAATTTCATTATACAGACTGTTTAAAATGAGTTTGTGTTCCACCATATCACAGTGATAGTCTGCACAGCTTCTGAACTCGGGAGGGAAGTTCACATTTCGAAGCTTGGATGTACATAATTATCTATATTTGTTCTATTGTAAATGGTCCCTTTCACTCTAAATAACAAAATTTGGTATCGATTTAACCTCTTCTAATTTTGACCTTATAACACTTAGGTCACAGATTATTTCTAAGGCAAAGTGATCCGACCATGAGAAGCTATAGTTAATCTTAATGTCCATAATCGACTTTCTGGCAGCCTCAGTAATTACAACATGATCTAACTACGACGAAGTACCGAGCGCATCACTAATAAAAGTGTATGTACCCGAAGACAATCCTAATACGTCGATGTCCGCACATATCCAGTTCATTTCACGGCAGAAATGTTTTAGTTCCTTACCAAAAGGTGCCTTTGGATCCGCGTTAAAGTCACCTAACATGTACACGGAGTCCACGCTTCTGTTTTCCACAATGGCACCAATTTCACTCAAACAGCCTATAAATTCCGCAATGTTCTCAGGCTTATCTGAACTGTCAGTAGGCATATACACTGAAATATAGGTGTTATCACAAAAAAAAAGAACATGAGTATTTATATCAGTCATATAACACTCTGCTTAATTTGGGGCTAGATGATGCTGTGTGAAATATCCGACATTTTTGACTATTAATTAAAAAAATATTATTAAATAAGTTAAGGATTACTTTAAAAACATATATTTTGGGATTTCTGACATATTCCTTCCTGTATATTTTCTAAAACTTACTCAAAATACACGTGTCCGAGAAAAATATTTTGGGTGGTAATCCTACATCCATCTTTTTGCCCTTGATCCCAAACACTAATAAAGGGCCCAAGGATATTTAAGTGAGCAATAAGCCAGATATTGGAAAAATACCTGCTGTTTACTTTGATCATATTGAAGCGGCTCGTGATATGGAAGACATTTCATCGAAGCGGCCTAAGGCGTAAATCAACCGAGGTATTTATTAGTAGTGGCTCTGTGAACTGTAGACCTCGTGAAAATTTTTCGAAATGACTGAAATATAACTTTCTTTACGTTTAACTATTTTTTTTAAAACTGTCAAAAAAATCTATATAGTACCTGCCATAAAATTTCACGAGAATCGGTTGAGAAATGCAGTAGAGGAGAACATCCGGACAGACAGAAATACGAAAGCATTTTCGTCTAAGCTGAAACGGAGACACTCGCTTCGCTCGGTTAATAAGCTTCTTTATCTAGGTCAGAATCAGAACCTACATACTGCCTGACTAAACTCTAATAGAGATACTACTACGATTTACAAGTTTAATTTAAACTTCTCTTTTGTTCCTTTATAATTATTACCATGAACACATTTATTTCGGACTAATAATGCCGGACATTACACACAGCATCATCTGGCCCCAAAGTAAACAGAGCTTGTGTTATATGACTGATTTACTACTTATATATATTTTTTATAAAAACATATCTACTTATAACAGCCCGAGACAAATACTTGCAGATCAACATTTATCAAATACAAACCGAGCCTGCTGCGTTTCAGCCGGGCTTTGCCCCACTGCGCCACAGAGGTCGTCAATCATTAAACATCTACTGCAAATCGAACAAGTTGTAATGAAAATATCGCTCTCCAACACATAGTGATCTTTTCTTCTTAAAGTGTACTAGTTATTTCGAACCAGTGTGGTAGAAGGATTTAAGTGCTCCACAGAGGCTGTAAATGCTATCTAAAAGAGACTTTAAGTAACAGATAAAAGTTATATTTTCCGGAAAATATCAGCTGTTCCTGTTACAGTTGGCAGATAAGTTGGAACTTCGTCGTAGGTACACTGTCGTCGGCAAAGTTCAGCGAAAACTTCTCGTAAAACTGGAAAGTTTTACAACAAATTATCGCTCGGAAGCTTGAAGGAATTGAGGTATTCATTAGAACTACTTTACCTATATAATTAAAAATTATTTTACGGTCTGGTAGAAACACCGAGTGGCCCAGGAGCTGGCTCATATCCGAGCCAGCATTTCATTTCATCCGAGTTGCATTGCCATTCAACGTGGCAATGCCGCCTGTGTCTTGGGCATCTCGTTTATATCTCGTCTCATTTAGATCGTTTTAAACGGTTCTTAGATAGCTCAACTGTTTTACATATATTCTATATCATTTTGTTACATATTATAAAACAAAGTCGCTTTCTGCTGTCCGTCTGTCCCTATGTATGCTTAGATCTTTAAAATTACGCAACTGATTTTGATGCGGTTTTTTTTATAGATAGAATGATTCAAGAGGAAGGTTTATATGCATAATACATGCATAATATAGTAGATAAACACTGATAATTTTAAAAGTTTCCAATGTGGTGTCGTAAATAAATTCATATTTTTGCGCTTACATTGCAAACGCTGTCTGAACCCTACGAGATAGATCAAAATAAATAAGCAGGGTGTCCAATACTGTACTAGTATTGTACACCCTCAAAAGGTCTACAAAAAAGTCCGCCATGGTATATCTCTTAGGGATAACCATTCTGTAGTATAATTAGTATCAGCATTGCACCCGTGCGAAGCCGGGGCGGGTCGCTAGTTCTTTATATTATTCTGTACGGTTCTGTAATTATTTTTTAGTACCTGGATGACCGAGCTTCGCTCGCTATAAAAATTATCGCCCCTGAAACTGCATAATAATTTTCATGAAAATCGTTGGAGCCGTTTCCGAGATTCAGATTATATATATATACAATAATTGCTCGTTTAAAGGTATTAGATATAAATGTATAACTTTAGTTTGTATTATTCATACATAATAAAAACTAAAGTTGGTTGTGCTATGGTATTTTGTTAATGTGTGATTGTATTTATAATGGAACCAAGGCATAAAAATGATGCTTACGACATACGAACTTGTAATGTAATATGTGAATAAGGTATACAGGGTGTCCCCGAACTAGTACGTTATCTCGAGGGGGGCGATTCTCGACACCTACTGAAACCACAAATGTTCTACGACTTGTGTGAATTCGATGACTTTCACTAAAGAAATGTGCAGCAAAGTTTGATTTAAACTGGTAGAACTAGGTATATTTATGTATATATCTCGGTATAGCAGTAAATTTGCACTTGTGCGAGTTTATGTAACGTACTTAAAGATATTGTTGACAAACTAGGATGGTCAATTTCAATGATTGAAATGAAATAAAAAGTTATGGATATATGTAAATAAGATCTTTTAGGAGTTTTACCCCCATATCTGTTCATTGTCACGGTCGGAATAACTCCGTTTAGGCTTAAAATACTAGTTTATTGGATTATAAAGTCAGTAGAGATAATAATTACTAGTGGTCAGGTTCCAAATCAATTAAAATAAAACAACATCTGTGGCACAGTGAGCCAAAGCCCGGCTGAGACGTAAAATTTGCGGGATCAATTCTCGCCGCGGGACAAATGTTTGTATGATCTGCAAGTGTCTCGGGTCTGGGTGTTTCTACGTATAATATGTATGTTTAAAAAAAAAAGAATATATGACTGTACCACGGGTACCACATGACTGATATACTACTTGTATATCAGTCATGTGGTACCCATTAAACAAACTCTGCTTACTTGGGGCAAGATGATGCCGTGTAAAATGTCCGGCATTATTTATTTATTTATAAGATAAGTTTGGGACACCGTGTATGAGGTTAATAAGGTATGAATAAACTGAAACTGAAACTCTCCATGGTTGGTAGACTCATACCAGATCACAGCAATCAACAGATCATAAAATTCGCTAGAATCTAGATGAGTTCCTTGCTTGACTGTTCTCGGATTTGACTTGGGAGGGGTCGGCATCTAACTTAACAGCATTTAAGACGATTCAAAGTGGATGTTTGGAATATTGAGAATTGTTACAAAAGTATTTCAGAAGATGTACAGCAAATGCCTGAGAGTTGAGACCCTGGGCCCGTAGGGAACAGGAGCCCACCGCGGTGTCAAAATTATTTCACGGTGTCTGGTACATACATTGCGTGACCCAAGAGAGCTGGCTCCTATCTGGCTCAGTGTATTAGCATTACCATTCAACGTGGCAATGCCGCCAGTATCTTGGGAACGCTGCCATCTGGCAGTGATCTGGATCAGTTGAGCAATATATAGAATCGTTTTAAACGGTCCTTAGATAGCTCAACTGTTTCACGTGTATATTATATTATTGTATATTATTCTATACATTTCTGTAATTATATCTGTAAATAAAGTAAGTTATTAAGCAAATGCCCACTTTGTGTTCCGTAACGTGGCAGGTTGCAATCACATCGCCGCTATACTTTGCCGCTAATACTTTGCGCATAAGATATCTGAAAGGTGTGAATATTAAACCGAAATCGAAAATAAACAAACACATAAATAAATCCAATGTCAACAGCGAAAGTTTGTATATAGATATTTGGCACTAGTCCAAGTCTTTGCGATCAAGGACGAACAAACATGATTTTTACGTTTTATTAGTTTTGCACGAGTTCGATTCATTGGCGTGAAAAACCTTCAATATTACTGGATCATTGACATGATTTACGGGACTTTTATAGGAGAATTACCTATGAATAAATCCTCGGGGTGATTTACGATTTGTAGAATACAAGCTGCTGCTCGGGCTTTACTCGCGAGACACGTAAATAAATACATTTACGCACAGTGAAGGCTTATGTCAATCTTACCATTTCTTATACTTACTGAGTTCGAACAATAAGTATAAGAATGACTAGTGGTACGATCCCAAATCAATTCAACGCCATCTTAATCAGCAAAATAATCGAAGACATGAGTTCATGTAGGTATTTATTACAAATTCATAATTTTACAGAAATGAGCCTCAAGGTGTTCTTATTGATTATGAAAATTTACTGAAATAAATAACTTAATATTTATCAAACGAATATCTGTATCGAAAACTGTTAAAGAAACCTGTTCATATCCTTGGAAGACCTATTCAACGAAGAGATTGTAAAATATAAAAAAAAACAAGAATAAATAAAAATAAAAATAACAAGAATAACTTCGTAAGGGTCACTAATACGTATTACCGTGCAATTTAATCACGATATAAGTAATAGCCTGCAAGCAAGAGCTCTATAGGCGGATAGATACATACAGAGCTGGAGATAACGAAACTCTTATAAGGGTTCTTTGTGAACTTTAGAACCATAAGAATAGCTGTTAATCCAAGGCCATATCTTTATGATGAGATGGGTTTCAGCAAAATAGTGACCTTCGTAGAATCAATACTAGGAATAGGCACAAATTATACATCTTTAGGTTTCGACTAGAAAAAGTAAATAGGTCCTTAATGGGGAACACGGTGCGCTTCTATAATAAGCTTCCTGAAAATGCTACTAAACTACCTATTAAGAAATTGAAACATAAAAGGTAGTCTTTTGAAGAAAGCTTATTATAATATAAATGACTATATTATTGATAAGAATGCATGGCCTCATGTGGCTCTTCCCTCAGATAGTTAACCGACACACTTGAAATGAATAAACTCTCTTGTATTAGTATTTGGTAGTTAAGGTAGTTATTAAATGAATCATGTAAAAAAGCGCTAGGACCAAGACGAGTTTCTTGCCCGTTCTTCTCGAGCTTAGGTTAGGACGAATTGGCCTAAATTCACCTAGTACGTAAGACTTTTCAAAGTGAACCTTGTGATTGTATTGAATAAAGTATCTTTTGATTTTGACTTATGAATACCAAATTCTATCCGAATCGGTTCTACCATCCTTGAGTAACAAAATAACATCAACACTTTCAACCATCCAAACAAACATTCTCATTTATAACATTAGTAGAATAGGATAGGATTGGAAAACGTACAAAAATCTGCAAATAAAAATAATTCTCAACATAAACGTTGAATTCGTTACTTTTAAAAACATTTTGATCAAGCCGTTTTTGATTACTTCTATTTGAAAACGAATTGCTCTGTTTTATATGTTCTCAATTTAGACGAAAACACTGTTCTGTGTCTATCACCGTGTATTTCTCCACCAATGTACACTTTCAAACAGAAACTAAAATACTGGTCCCACTTATTACCACGCAACACCCAAGAAAGTTCACGCGTGAAACTTTCAGGAACTTGGGTACCAAATATAACCGTTTATATTGCGATCAAACGCGACCTCTGTGCCGCGGTGGACGTTTGGACGACAGAGCGCTAAATTGATATTCACTTCACGAAGTTACCATGTTATATAGATTCCAATAATTCCCAGCTATACCGTTAAACAGTTGATAGAGACTATTTTTAAAGTATTTTTTTTTTTAATTACTAACTTAAGTGTCTTGTATATGAACATGTACTAGGAAAGCAGAATCGCCAAGGGCATATTTATTTTTCAGATCACAATCTCGGAAAATACTATTTATCATTCGAAACCTAAGTGCAATAGTCCATTTTTAACCGACTTTATCAAAAAGGAGGAGGTTCTCAATTCGTCGGAATCTTTTTTTTTATGTTTGTTCACCAATTACTCGAAAACGGCTCGACCGATTTGAAAAATTCTTTTTTTGTTTGAAAGGATATACTTTACAAGTGGTCCCATATAAATTTTATCAAAATTGATCGAGCTGAAAAATGAAAAAATCAACGAAAATCTAAAAATTGTATACATCGATGATGTTTTCATGTATTCGATACCTCGCTGTCTCATTTGGAGCGGTGCGTTTATTTAGCCTACCCATATTATATATTATTATATACAAAATACATCTACTTTCCACTAAAAATGTATTATAGGCTCAAATTTAATTCAATGTAGTCGGTTTCTTTTTAGTTTTTAAAACGTAATTATATCCGCTTCATAACCCATTACTGCATAACAGACTAATGCTAAACTAAAACTTTAAATATTTAGCTAAGGTAAACCAACACATATCTCAAAATTTGAACCTCAGTTGTGGCAAATGTTTTTATTGTGTGTGCTGACGACGGGAACCGCAGGAAAGACGAGTGGAGCGGAGTTGGTTCGAGCGTGGAAAGATTTTTAAAATTCGAACCATTTTATTCTATACTGCCAATCCACTGATAATGGATTAATACTTATTTCATGTCTGTGCGCCAACCTCATTTTTAGAATAATTGCACTGGCCAGCAAGATTTGAAATTTTCTTCTCTTTGTTCAATTTCCATCATTTTGGTTTGACTAGGATGCTAACGCATACTAGCACACAGCACTTGGGAGATAAAATTACAGGTAGAGGAATTGAGAAAATAACTTACGGAATGAAATCAAAGCAAAACTTCACTAGATCAACTTTGAAACTGCAACAGCGGTTGAAAGAAAGAAGAAAGAAAATTTGTTTATTTGACAAGACATTACAGAGCGGATCAATAAAAAAAAATAAAAATTAACAATATAAGATTACAACATAAAAACAACAAAAAAAAAACAAAAAGATATGAAAAATATAAAAACAATCTTTAAAGATAAAAACAAAGAGATATGAAAAATATAAAAACAATCTTTAAAGATAAAAACAATAAGCTATATAACACAATCTACATCGTGTAAGCACTAACTAGTCCCGCTCTGTTGTAGTAGTCTGTTGGTTGTTTGTTAGTTTGGTTGGTTTCCTAGCTTGTTTCGTTTGTTTAGATTGATTTGATGTTGATAGCAAAATAGAAAACAAACATGATCGGATTGGCTAGAAAGAAGTATGAAAGGGGAGGAAACTGTTATATAATTATAAGCTATATAACACAATCTACATCGTGTAAGCACTAACTAGTCCCGCTCTGTTGTAGTAGTCTGTTGGTTGTTTGTTAGTTTGGTTGGTTTCCTAGCTTGTTTCGTTTGTTTAGATTGATTTGATGTTGATAGCAAAATAGAAAACAAACATGATCGGATTGGCCAGAAAGAAGTATGAAAGGGGAGGAAACTGTTAAATAATTATAAGCTATATAACACAATCTACATCATGTAAGCACTAACTAGTCCCGCTCTGTTGTAGTAGTCTGTTGGTTGTTTGTTAGTTTGGTTGGTTTCCTAGCTTGTTTTGTTTGTTAAGATTGATTTGATGTTGATAGCAAAATAGAAATCAAACATGACTGGATTGGACAGAAAGAAGTATGAAAGGGGAGGACACTGTTATATAATTATAACGATTCTATGGAGTCTATAGTCTTCACAGTTCAGTGATTGTCGCCTATGGTTTGTTTTTTGATTAAATCGAAAGTGAGAATTGTAGTAATTTTACTTTTAATTTAACACATAAAATAAGCACATATTAATATACTACATATTAATATTGAAATTGTTTTTCTTACACCTATCAATTTCCTCGATGTAGTGAGGTGAAAAGTTGTGTTTCGCTCAGCAGCAAAAGTTATTATGCGTCTAGTACCTTTGAAACCCTCGATAAGCTCAGGTTTCAATACACAGTTTCAACTTGTTCTGAGCGATGGAACACCTGACATTTCTTTTGACAATCGATGTCGTAAACTAACGATACAATATTTTACAACGAATCAATTGTCAATTCGACTTGAGTCCGACATATATTCGACTATCATTAAAAAATTAAACATTATCGACAATATCATAACAATATCAACATTAAAACGAATCAGAGTGTCCTGATTCGTTTTAACTAGTCGTTCAATGAATTCAAATATGTTTTATCCAGTACTAGCTGCCCGCGGCTTCGCACGCATAGTACATACATCAAAAGTAGCCTGTGTCCGTTTCTAAGATATCCGTTCTATATGCCGTGTCCGTTCCTATATTCACACGAAATTTGATTGATTCAAAAAAAAGCTTTGTTGATCCGATCGCTACCAAACTTCACAAGGTCACCCGCAAGGCCAATATGTGGCCAATGTTTTTTAAAAATTTCATCGAAATCGGTCCTGCCGTTTCGGAGTTTATAGGGAACATACATACACACATCGCATTTTATAGATTCACAAGGATCACTTTAATTTTTCTGGGTATCTGGGGTCTCAACAAGACAAGGTAAACATACGTGTGACTGTTGAGTGCTTTTTGCTTAGACATTGTTCTCCAATATCGAACAAATAACTATTTCTAAGAGAACCATATCCGTAACTTCCAAGAAGGAAAACAATACGAAGAATTTGCTTATTGACTGCATACGGCTTCTACAGTCGTAAGTGGGTCACAGTAATGACATCTGTAGCACACAACTGAGTGTGAATGGATTTCTGATCACAAGGTTTCCCTAATTATTCAATTTAACGAGAATTATATGCTTTATTCTTCATTGTATACAAATTAAACATATTTTGAAACATATTTTCATATGGCATGTAGGAGATCTTACCCTTCATAATTACGTTTTGAAACCTAATAATTACGTTTTAAAAACTAAAAAGAAATCCTTCATTGAATGAAATTTGAGCCTATAATACATAAATAGTGGAAAGTAGATGTATTTTTTATATATATAATATGAGTAGGCCAAATAAACGCACTGCTCGAATGAGACAGCGAGGTATCGGAATAAACGAAAATATCATCGATGTATACAATTTTTAGATTTTTGTATATTTTCAGCTCGACCTAATTTTGATAAAATTTAAATGGGACCACCTGGGTAGTATACCCTTTCAAACACAAAAGTATTTTTTCAAATCGGTTCAGGTGCTTTCGAGTTATCAATGAACATACATAAAAAAAAACGATGAATTGAGAACCTCCTTTTTGATGAAGTCGGTTAAAAAGAAGATCGACATTATTTATATAAAAATACAAAATTTCGTTTACTTGGATGATATATTTTTCCAGCTATGTTGATTTAAAAAACAAACTATTATACCGATTTTAATGGAATTTATATGGGACTAATCGGAAAACATAAGCTTTCACATAAAAAAAGATTTTTTCAAATCGGTTCATAAATTACAGAGTAATAAGGAAGCAAACATAAAATAAAATCAAAAGCGTACGCACTAGCGGAAAAAACCGAAATGAAAATGACATAATGAAGAATAGACTTCAGAATAGAGCGGTTTAAACTGTACGGATTAATTCGCTTGTACGTGCTAGGCCTATAATACCCACTATCACTTTCACAGGGAAATATCACACTGGTCATTGTCTGGTCTAAGTTACGTTGACACAAGCATTGTCACGAGACCGCAGCTCTGCGGTCAAAACGACCTCGTAATAGGGAGTTAGCACCTCATTTGTTATACAATTGTAGCAATAAGTCGATTCTTTGATGAAAATAATCGTGGGAGGACATTGTGTCAATGACATAAGATACATAATGCAGCGGCCGGCTTACTGGACACAGGGGCTATTTTGTTTTCTCTTTCTATAATGGCATCTGTTTTTAACCGACTTTATCAAAAAGGAGGAGGTTCTCAATTCGTCGGAATCGTTCGGGATTCGTTGTATGATCATCGATTACTCGAAAACGGCTGTAACGATTTAAAAAGTTCTTTTTTTGTTTGAAATATACTTCACAGGTTGTCCCATATAAATTTTATAAAAATCGGTCGAGCTGAAAAATCAACGAAAATCTGATGATGTTTTCAGTACTTCGATACCTCGCTGTCTCATTGGAGCAGTGCGTTTATTTGGCCTACCCATATTATATATATACAAAATACATCTACTTTCCACTTAAATTGTATAGGCTCAAATTTCATTCAATGAAGTCGGTTTCTTTTTAGTTTTTAAAACGTAATTATTAATCACAGTTTTAGTAATGTCAAATGGTTATTTTGTTATAAATATCGCCACAAATTCGCGGTCGATCGTCATTTGTCTATTCTATACGTCAACGCAGACTGACATTTAAAATTTTCCAGGATTCCTCGTCGCTAAAAACATTAACATATTTTTTCAAATAACTGAAAACCGGTTTCTTAACCCTGAATATCAAAACTTGGGATATCAAATAACCAATATAATTTCCAACTCTAAAACATGAAATTTTTACATGAAATTTTTGTCATCGATGCTGTTCGTCCGTATCTTCATGTCAAGTTCAATCAAGTTGACCTTAAACATCAAGGTACGGTCTGATCAACTGACAAATTCCTATTGAGCTGTTCCTATTGATGATCACAGGCGCAAACGTGGACACTTTTGCGTCTTGTGTGGGATACAAGCAACCGATGAATATTTAATTTATATAGAACCAGTATGAAATCATCGACTCCCTGCGCACACATAAATATTCTTTGTGTCCAGTTGCTTCCACTTAGCACATACTCATTGACGATCAAAAAGTACTCGATGTCGGCAACTGGAAATTAAAAGTCGTCAGTTGAAGACACAAGCAACATTAACAAATTTCCTTACAATTGTACTGACGGAAAACAAGCATCGAATTGTACCAGTGGGCAGTAGTACCAACAGGCGACTGTGTCCGATCACTGCCACAAGACACAGTAACTACGGTTCCCTGTGATGGTGTGCCGTGTCGGCAACAAAAAGTGTCTTCGTTTGCGCAGCGCCTTAATGGTAATACATGAGCTGCTTGTCGTTGAATCATTATATGGGGATTTTTGAAGTGTATGTTTGTTTTACTTATCCTAAGCCTTCTATCTACTTCTGATACCTCCAAGTAACATCAAAGGCTTTTTATGTATGACAGTATTAACATTTATGAAGATGGAATACAGAAATAACCAGTATTTTACGACTGACAGGTAGGTACACCTTTTAGCCTAAAAGCCTTCATCCATTACCGAAGCTGTATAGAAAACGATTGGTAGTTTGTAAAAGAAAAGTCGTCGGGACCATATTATACGACTCACGCATAACTGAACGAAAACAAACAAAAAAACCATACGCATACTACTGTCGTAATCGCCAGACTTTGCGATCCAGTTACTTCGATTTTTAACCAACTTACAAAAAGGAGGAGGTTCTCAATGCAGTTGATTTTTTTTTGTTTTGGTGAGTATACTTTCTGTTTAGTAAATTTGTAAATAAACACTATTCTTTGGGATGGAAAATAGGGGAAGAAATGTTGTATTGGGCTTTTAATTGTGTAACGTATTTATGAGGTAATATAAATAAACATATAGAGAAAGTAAAACAGGAGATGCAATTTTTTATGGGCTCCAATTTTATTAAATGAAGTTTGTTTTCTTTTTAGTTTTTAAGACGTAGTTATTTTGGGGAGTATCTTATAAAGGTTATTGGCTTTACTTCTAATAAACGCCTCTCACTCAACTTGAACACAGTCTAAAAGGGGTGATAGACGTACGAACTTTAAGTATGCAGTTTTTAAGATCGCGAACTTACTCGGCTCGACGTCAGTGACACACGTGAAGCTTGCGCACAATGTATTGCGATGTCGTCGACAGAAGAAGTTTTGTGATATTGAGGAGTTATATCATAAACCATTTTAAATCTCTTTCCACCTTACGTATAATTTCTAATAAATTATATTAATTAGACGTGTAAACCAAAATTAACAAAAATTAGACAAACGCCAAATACTACAAGCGTTACGCATAACACACGAACTGGCGAAAATGGCGAAAATGTCGGCTCGCGGCTTGCAGTGCTGCTACACGTACGAGCCTAGACGAGATACGAGCAAGATTTCAAACCGGTTGGATCGCCGACGATTTGCGCATGCGGTTTTAAACTCCGCGTACTTACGGTGACACATAGGCGAAAAAGGTCGTCAAGCCATAAGTACGCGTACTTACTCGTACGTCTGTCACACCTTTTAATACTGCTAAAGATTCGCCCTGTCACTATTTGTCACTTACAAAAGGGATGGCACTATTTTAAACAGTGATTATCTTGTGACAGAAGTTGAGAGACGTTTATAAATAGGGCCGTATATTTCGAATAATATGCCCACATTCTGCAAAGATAGAGATCAGTAAAAAAACAGACTTAGGTACCTATATCAGTTTTTTAAAGCATCTTATAGTATTACTAGCTATTGCTCGCGACTTCGTCTAAATTTTTTTGAAAGGAATTGTAGCTTAAATCTTTCCCCAGGATGCAATTTATCTCCTTGCCAAATTTTATTGATAAGTTTCAGACCAATCATACCCACCACCCATGAAAAAGTTTCCATACAAACATTCACACCCCATTTTACTCCTTTATGAGAGTTATTTTGAAAAATCCTGAAACACGTGTCCATTTATTTTGCATTTTAAGTATCCAAACAAAGTTTCTAAGAAATTACACCACCCGTTAAAACGTTCCCATACAAACTTGGTCATCCCATTTTACCCCTTTGTAAGGATTATTTTGAAAAAACCTAAAACACGTGTCCATTTATTTTGCATTTTAATTATTCAAATCAAGATTCAAGCAAATCGCACCACGTGTTAAAAAGTTTCATACATTCGTTTTCATCCCTTTTCACCTTCTTAGGGGTTGAATTTCAAAAAATCCCGCCTTAGTGGGTGGTTTTGCTGTAAAAGGAAGCTACCTTCCAAGTTTCAGCTTTCTAGCTTCAGCGGGTTCGCCTCGGCGATGATGAATCAGTCAGTCAGTTAGGTTAAACTCTTTTATAGGTAGGTATAGTCAGTTCCATTTTTTTTTTTCTTTTCTTTCCATCTAAAGGTTGCCTGGAAGGTATTTTTTTATCGTTAAGGCTGCCCATTGTACTGTATTCTAATCATTATTTTGTGTGTTCTCTTTGTGTACAATCAAGTGTTTATCTATCTATCTGTCTATCTATATATTATATTTATATATATATATTGTGTATTTTATAAAAGCATTTTTTAATCCTTATATATTAATGTCTTTTAAAGCTATTTATGAAATGTGGCCACGAACCGTTTAATATACATATATCAAGTTCATTGTTCAAACGACACATTAAAATGATTTGTTCCCAATTAACTTTTGGGTTTTATGAGATCACGTTATGAAAATCCAATTTATAGTATACTGGCAATTTCAAACTTTTCATTTAATTTATAATACTTATATATCATGCGTAAAATTCACGCGTATCAACACTTAAAATTATAAATTTGTAAGTGCGTTTGTATGAGTGTTTAGTTGTTAACATCTCACGGCTGAACGTTTATTGATGAAATTTGGTATGGGGATAGATTATATCTTGAGGAAGAACATAGGTTACTGTTTATGTAGGTACAACGCATGCGAAGCCACGGGCAGCAGCTAGTTTCAAAACAAAACTAAAACTCAGATCAAGAAAACTAAGGATAAATTACGAATTTTTACATACAAAAGCAATCAAGGACGCGCTTAGATACGTCTATAAGTCTTAACCCAAGCATATATATTTTGAAACAGTTTGTGGCGCAGTGGGCCTGCCTGAGACGCATAAGGATGCGGGTACATAATGTTGCGCATTTAGAACGATCTATAGAAAGCTCAACTGATCCAGATCACTGCCAGAGGGCAGCGTTACCAAGACAATGGTGGCAATTCGATTGGTTCATTTCTAAAATCAGGAGTTGTCTAAAATATATTTCAGTTAGTCATAGCATTTGAAAAACCTATTCGGTTGGTACCATCTAACTAAATTAGGAATGCCTATTTAAATTAAATAAAATTAAATTAGGATAAGTCGGTAACAGCAGAATACCAAAATTTCATTTGACAGTTCTAAACCTAATTTTAGCTAAAATTAGTTAAGTTGGTGCCAACACAATTGAGGCCACTGTGTATTATTCTGTACATTTCTGTATTCAATATTTATTATTATTAACTTTTTTATAAATTCCTTATATTTTAATTTATAAGAAATCGCGGTATGAGCGCCATCCAAGTGTCAGGGTCATTTGCTCAGAATACCTTCTTAACCTGAGTGCGACCGTAAGTGCTTGGCCAGACTGCAAAGGCGGGCGCGGGGAGGGCGCGACGCGGCAAACTCAAACATAATGAACTTCATTTGAGTGTCCATAGTGGACACGCGAGTGCGGGGCGGACGCGGGAAGCAGCGCGGGCTATTTGACGCGGGAAGCGCGCGGGCAACTCACGCCATAGCTCGTTCCTACAAGTGGCCGCAGTGAGAGCGCGGGGGGCGTCAAGCGACAACCCGCGCGGGAGCTGGGATCTCAAGCTGGTTCGAGCTAACCGCGCGCGTTCTTGTGATGGCGTCTTCACAAATTAATGTAGAAGAATTAATAAGTGCTATTCAAGCACGACCTGCACCGTGTATGTCGAAACAACGTCAATACAAAAACATAGAAGTTAATTTAAGATTGTAGAATGAAATAAAATCAAAAAACTTCAGAGGTTGCTTTCGCAATTTTTCATTTCATTTAAAAATTGCCATTTAATGTAAGAATTTTTTAAGTAAAAATAAGTCTTCTTCATCCATATTATATTTTGACAAAAACTGGACACGACAACACGCGGAACGAAGCCGCGCTCCACTGCGGACAGGCACAAACGCGCGCGTTACCGCACCCGCGCCGCTGCCCGCACCGCGCTGCCAGTCTGGCCAAGCACTTAGTCAATGAGCTATTATGTACGTTATACAAGCGTAAGCTATGTTACTAACTTTACAACATAAACTGGATGTCACATTGTTATACTTAGATTCACTGTTAAATGTTTGTCCTGCGTGGGGATCGAACCCACAACCTACATCACAGAAGACAGAGTTACGAACAAGTGAGCTGAAAGGCCAGTTAAGTAATATAAGGTTATAACCATGTTTGTAAGACATCACATAACCCGAAGTTACAAATTTATGGGACAACTTCTCTTTAACTTTGACTAAGTCCTGTTACTAACTTAATCAAAGTTCCTTAACTAGATTGCTGAACATACTAACTAATTAGTATGTATATTATTGTCAGTATAAAATACATGTGAAACAGTTGCGCTATCTAAGGCCCGTTTAAAACTATCTAGATCGCTCAACTGATCCAAGAGAGCGTCACGCAATTTTTCTATCAGATGCCGTGCAATAATTTTGAAAACGCGGTGGTCTCCTGTTGTTCACAGACCCAGGGTCTCGACTCCAAAAGGCTCATACTTATATGTAAGACCTATCAAGACCGGCACATTTGTGGTGAAGTCCTCTGCACATTTAGCTGTCGCACCAGCTCTAACGGAAGTCCCTGACAGATGGGATGCGGCCAGGGTCTACGCAAGTAACATCCCATACCAGTGGCCTACCCATCTCCCAAGGTACAAGATTCATACCTACAGCTAGATCATTCTATTCATTTACAATGGTTATCGTTCTATTCCAATCTATCTATCTTTCGGCTCCAATTACGGTTCGATAATTACCCAAAAACCTATTCTGTTATCTCTATTACCTTCAAAGGTAGCTTCAGCTTTCTAGCTTCAGCGGTTTCGGCTCTGCGATGATGAATCAAACAAATAACTCGAGAAAAATTAATAAAATAAGAGTGCAATGTTTGTTTCGCAAGACGACCAAAAATAAGAGTGCAATGTTTGTAAATTAATTATATTTTCTCGTGCTATTGCATGTTTTATTTAGTAATCTTAGCGGAATTTTAATCGATAAATTGTCACTTTATAGCACTAGTACGGAAAATTGATTCATACATAAGTGTTATGTTGCAATGTGATTTGAACGACGAAGAATCCTGAGAAAGTTCTAGACGGCCATTCCGCGATGACGTTTAGAATTGACAAACGATCGACTAAGACTTTATAACCAAACAATTATTTGACACTGGCAAAATTGACAAAAGACAGATGTCATTATAGGAAGAAAAAAAAAGATGAAAATGATAAATGAATATGAAAAAGATTAACCTTTAAAATTCAATAGAAAAAGCATTCCAATTCAAAGATTACAGACAGACAAACATACTTGACCTTTTCATTCAGTACCAGACAGAATCTGGAATCATTAATCATCTTTCAACTACAAAGAACCGAACGAAACTCATAAATAAATAAACAGACGTCTGTTCAGCAAACCGATTACAAGTCAAAGTCAAAGTCAAAAGATACTTTATACGACGGTGTGTCTATAGTACCATCATTGATTTGTACCATCAATGGCACTAGTGATACTACTATGTGTCATTTGTACCATCAATGGTACTAGTGATACTACTATGTGTCCTTTGTACCATCAATGGTACTATTGATACCATTGATACCAAAGGACACATACAAAGGACACATAATAGTGATACTACTATGTGTCCTTAGTACCATTAAATACCATACCATAGAATAGATACTAGTTTATTCGAAACCAGTTGGTCAGGTTATGTTAGAGTATAGAAGACAACGTGCAAGGCGAGCGAGCAAAGCAAGCGTGCCGCGGCAGCGGCCGCTGAACCGCCAGAAGAATATAGTTCGTCTGTCTAGATACATAACTCTGTTCAGTTGCTAACCTGTCCAGGTTAAGTTAGGTTTGTTTTTAGAAAAATTGGGTCGTTAATTTTTTTGGTAAAAAAAAGTAAACACACGGAATAAACATGTATCAATTTTAATGGTACTAGGGATACAAAGTTGTGTCACTTGTACCATCAATGGTACAAATCAATGGTACAACTGACACAAAGGCCTTTATTCAATACAATTACAAGGATCACTTTGAAACGTCTTACATACTAGGCTAGGTGAATTTAGGTGCCAATTCCTCCTAACCCATGTTCGAAAAGAACCAGCCAGAAACGCGTCCTGGTCCTAGCGCTTTTTTTAATGATCCATCTTATAACTACCTAAACTACGAAATACTAATACAAAAGAGTTTATACATTTCAAATGTGTCGGTTAACTGTCTGACGGCAGAGCGACATAAGGCCATGCATTCTAATCAATAATATAGTCATTCATATTACAATACGCATTCTTGAAAAGACTACACTTTATGTATACTTTATATTTCTTAATAGGTAGTGTCAATTTTGCCAGTGTCAAGTGTTTATAGTTTATAGTCAGTTTGTTTGTTATTAGAGTCTTAGTCGATGGTCAATTGTCAATTCTAGACGTCGCGCGATTGGCGTCTAGAATTTTCTTGGGATTCCTCTTCGTTCAAATCACATTGCACCACAATACACATATAATTCAATTGTCCATACCCGTCCTGTAGTCACAATTTATTCATTAAAATTCCGTCAAGATTACTGAATAAAACATGCAATAAAACGAGTAAAAAATATTAAATTAGCAGAGCTATGTTACTCCAAGATATGACAGACGAAGAATCTTTTATAGGAAGTGTAATTACGATACAACAGCAAATTGACTGTTGTTTCTTTGACAAATTCAAATTATCGTGTCGTTGTGGAGGATTACGATATCGATCGTCGAAACGATGTAAGTAGGAGTAGGATTTACACGATTATTGTCTCGATATTATTATTGTCCGCCGCGGGACACTTTTTTGTATGATCTGTAATTATTTGTCTCGGGTCTGGGTGTATGTATAATATGTTTACAAAAAAAACTATATTAGTAGTAAATCAGTCATGTGGTTTCCATAACACAAGCTCACAAATGTTTACTTTGCAAAATGCAAAAAAATCATCCATAACAGTAGTTTTAAACAGTAATGAATCTAGAAAGTTCCTTGGCAGTGCCCAGTGCACGAAAGGAACCTCTTACATTGGTTCGTAATACACTGACACGATTAGAAGAAAAAAAAACATGTGCATGTGTGCAATGCAATTCACACGTGGTAGAAGTAAAACCTTCAAAATTTAAAGAACCACGAATATATGAAACACAAATATAAAAACATATATGTATAATGCTTCCTACCTATCTCATTTTCTCCCACGTTAAATCTTATGAATTTATGTGTGTCTGTCTCTTTTTACTGTCGCTTTTTCGTTTCTGGTTGTCTGTAAAGTCGGTTGACGGACGATACTTTTACGTGATAACGTCATAAGAAAACCGGCGCCACAAGCGGAACGCTTAAGCTGATCGTGCCTCTCTATCGCTTGTTCCGCGCTCTCTCTTGCACACTCGTCTCAGGCGGAACGTGACAATGAGTCATGCCTTTTCGTGCGTGCAGCCGGCGTTCATCGTTTATAAGTCGTTATCACTTCAACACAACAAACAAAACAAAACAGTTATCTAACTATTTTATAAACAATACATTGAAGCCCCAATAGAAGTCTGATTAATAGAATTATTTTCAAACTCTGCAATGGACTTGACACAATAAATTACAAACTGACGTAACGTGTAATTAAACTGTGACGTAATTTGACACGCTGCTTTACCAGTGATATGAGTATGGCTTTAAGCTAAAATCGACTTCAAGTCTACGATAATAAGGTTCAGTTTGGCGTGTTTGTGTTTCAATTACGAAATAGGGACTTCAAAATACGAGACGTTAGATTATGGGAATTGGAGTTCCTTAATTAATAAGGGAAGACAAGACAAGTCATTTAATTATGTATCGTGACTAAATCGTTTTAGTTATATTTATTTGCTTTGGATGGTTTCAATAATGACGACCGCTGTGGCGTAGTGGGCGAAGGCCCGCCTGAGACGCAGAAGGTTGCGGGTTCAGTTCCCGCCGCGAGTCAAATGTTTGTATGATCTGCTAATATTTGATTCGTGTGTTTTTCTACGTATTGAGTATGTAATTACACAAAGTATATAAGTAGTATCAGTCATGTGGTACCCATAACACATGCTTTGCTTACATTGAGGCTAGATGGTGTTGTGCAAAATGATTAAAATAACATATGGTGTTATATCAAAACCATGACTTTTTCATATATTTTCCAAAATTCAAGCTTCTACCACTATGTACAAGTTACTTCTTTAAAAACCATTACAAGCTTTGAAGCTGCTGCCCTCGTTGTACGTAATAAATAAATAGCTTATATACATATATAGGTATATCAATCCAGATCCAAATCTTCAATCTATACCAAGTTTAATTTAAATAGGTTCATCCAAACATCGAAACATATTAACAAAAACATTGATATTTCTTATATTAATAGTAAGTAGATACGATTATAATATTACTGGCTGGTGCCCGCGACTCCGTCTGTGCAGGATTAGTATACTTGTAATTCTAACGGTTTTTGCAACGCATGGCAGAATAGCTTGCAGATGGCAGATTTCTAAACATATCGTTATATTTTGGACAATTCACACAATATATTTACGAGTTATAGCCCATGAGTTATTCTAATTTATAAGCTATATTATTGTAAAGTTTCATTAAAATCCACTCAGTAGTTTTTGCGTGAAAGAGTAACAAACATACTTACAAACTTTAATATTAATAAGGATTAGTAAGTACGATCAATATCCACAGTAAAATAAATAAATAAAATAATTTGGTGGACAATGCATACAACACCATTTAGTCCCAAATTAAGCATAGCTTGTATTATGGTGACCAGATGACTGATTTAACACTTATATATTTTAAATACATACTTATTGATACCTAACGACCAGACACAGAACAAACACCTATGGTCATCACACAAAATGTTTATCCTGGGAAAGAATCGAACCCTCAACCTACAGCGCAGAAGGCAGAGCTACTACCAAGTGAGCTGACAGACCAGTCATTTTTCGATAACGCTGGTTAACGTAGCCAATGGCAGTAACCGTCTGCTTATATTATGGTGAATATAGACCTTCAGCGCTCATAAAAATGTTACATTGACTGATGGGTTTCACACTGAAACCCTTAGGCACTGCGCAAACGTACAACTGTTGTTACTAAGATGGCACACAATCACAGGGAACCGTAGTTGCTGTGTCTTGTGGCGGTGATCGGACACAATCTCCCGTTGCTACTACTGGCCACTGGTACAATTATTTGCTAGTTTTCCGTCAGTCTCACAATGGACGTCGATGAAGAAACTCAGTATAATTGTAAGGAAATTTGTTAATGTTGCTTGTGTCTTCAACTGACGACTTTTAGTTTTCAGTTACTGACACCGAACACTTTTCGACCGTCAATGGAGCAACTGGACACAAAAGAGATGGGAGGCAGGGAGTGGACGATTTCATACTGGTTCTATTGAAATCAAATATTCATCGGTAGCTTGTATCTGACACAAGACACAAAAGAGTCCACGTTTGCGCCCTGCCTTAAATTAATTTTATGAGGCTATAGAGTACAGTAGTGTAAGATTACACTTTATTATTATGCTCCAGACTATATTTTTCAGGAAGTTATAAAAGGTTAACGCAAATTGGCGGATGTTTCTTACGAAATCCTACTCTATATAAGTACCGAGTAATACGATAGTTTGTTAGTGTTGGTACCACATTAGTGTGGGTACTACATGACTGATACACTACTTAAATACCTTTTTTTTGTAAATACATACATATTATACATAGAAATACCCAGATTAGAGACAAATACTTGCAGATCATTCAAGCATTTGTCCCGCGGCGGGAATCTAACCCGCAACCTTTTGCGCCTCAGGCAGGCCTTCGCCCGCTGCGCTACAGAGGTCGTAAAATTTGAATGAAACTTGGTATACATGTAGTTTCTGACCTGGAATAGTATATAGGCTGCTTTTAGTTATTTATTCGGTTTTAGATACATTTTCTTATAAGAATAAAATCAATTACATAAGAAAAACTGAAATTAACTTAAATAAAAGAGGGGCTTGCGTATTGTAAATACTATGTAAGTAATAATTAATAAACATACTAAAACTATTAAAAATTGATTTTTATTATATAGATTTAATATTATTAATTTAATATTGAATCTTTATTTATTTAATTTTTAATTTTAGTTCTCGAATGGCGACCAAGAACAGGAAAACGAAGCGTAGGATGACCCCCCACCCGATGGACTAACGACATTGTAAAGATCGCAGGAAGTCGGTGGATTGAGAGGGCTCAAAATCGTTCTCCCTGGAAATTGATTGGGGAGGCCTATGTTCAGCAGTGGACTTCATAAAGGCCGATATGAATGTATGAATGATTAATATTTAATCTATATTTGTAAATTTTTATCCATTTGGTTATTTATAGCATTCACGATTACTAGTGATAGTAAAATTAATGGTCTCTGATAAAAGATTAATGGGTAACTAATGATATGTCTTCTATGTTAAAAGGTTACGCATTTTTTCCTAGAAAACTTTCCTAGAATCAGTGTAGTCCGAGTTAACGCTTTATTCAATCCAATAGTAAAAGGCGGTTTCTTGATAGTTTTCTTTAATCTTCTGCTTCGAGAGAAGAGTAAAAAGACCCCCAGAGTAATAATATGCTATTAATGAACTGCATGGTATGAACTGCATGACATGACAAGAGTAAGGATATGATGGATGACACATTGAGAGAAACTCCATTTTCAATATTGTATGTAGTTTGTCATAAAAAATCTAAAGCCGAGCGTAAGAACGTAAGAAGTTCAATTTATAACGTTGTTTCTTCAAACCGTTCGCAAGTTCTCGGTTCAGAAAAGAGTCTGCCTATAGGTTGGTCTTTACATTTCTGAAAGGATATATAAAATGTTAGGCGCCTAGTAATTAGGCATTTTGAGAGTTACGGCTAGTAGGCATTATGACTAGCAATAAAAACGTTATGACTCCCGACAATCAACGAGTTGTCGTCTTTGATGGTGCAAGCAGTGAAAGATATGGCCGATTGGATCGTAAAAAGTTAAAACAGCACACTGTTGGTTAATATAGTGGCTGCTGTAGTTTGCTGTGACCTCGTATTTAGATTATAGTTAGATAAAATAAAAGCAATTAATCAACACCTAATGTGGTACCCATAACACAAGCTCTGCTTACTTTGGGGTCAGATGATGTTGTGTGGAATGTCCGAATTATTTATTAATTATTTATTTACCGAATAGTAGAGTATACCTTTGACCTCACACTAGTAATCATATATTTCAGAACCATTGACTGGCTTCAATGGATAGTTGGTAGTAGCTCTGTCTTCTGCGCTCTGAGTTCTTAATCTTGTAATCGTATTAAGTAGTCATCTCGTATCCCTAGGAACAGATGTACTTAGTTTACGACAATTAATCTTAAATAGGTAAGTATACCGCAGGGTATATCGAAGATAATCACTGGGGTAAACGTATTCTACAGTGGAGACCGCTTTAGGGCAGCGTAGTATAAGATGTCATTCTGATAGATGGATAGATAGATAGATATTTATGTCTTTAAACTTGTAACAATCATTGGTTAATAGTGTTTTAAAGCCTATATTAGGTTTGTCTAAGCACTAGGTTCTCGATAACAAAAGTACTAAAAATAAAACATCAATAGGCATCAAACACTTCCAGCATTATTAAACAAAGTAGGTAGGTAACTATAACAACAAGTTTAAGTGAAGCGATGATTTAAGCAATGTAGCTGGCAGGGTGTAGATGAAAAGAAAGATTGGGCTCAGTAGCGAGCCTTGGGAGACACCACGTCCAGTGGACTGCAAGTAGTTGTCAAATGCAAAATACAAAATTCCTGAATCATAGGTTAAACTAGGGAAACAAGCAATCATTTATTCAATTATTTCGGGTCAATTTATTTTGATCGAAACGATGCGATTGGCATTTTATGATTCTACCTCATTAGTCGATATTTCGTTTAATGGGAACTTTAAGAAGCAAGTATGTGAGTCACATATTTCTGGTACTGATATCTATGTCAGATGAGTAGATAGCGCGGTTGCTCTGGATCATGCATTACCTTCTTCGTCTTCGCCTAAAAATAGACATAGACACTCATTTATTTGTTACTCAAGCACACACAACTTGAATAAACAGAAGAATACAAGATAAGTAAAAGTAAGAGTATAGAGGCATGTCATGTATCTGTGTGGCATGCTAACAAAAATACCTTATATAATACTGGATACATAATATGCCTCGGAACTGGGTAGTAGCTAGGCGGTTGTATTCAGTCGAAAACTACTACAAAAAGACCCTGTGATTTCATGAAATAGTAAATGCTTTGTCTTAGTACCTAATATATTATTATTATTAATCTTCACTGTCCCACTGCTAGGCAAAGGCCTCCCCCATTCTCTCCATTCATTCCTCTCCCGCTATAAGATGGTCCAGTCTGCACGGAATTTGGTGAGCTCGTCCTTCCACCTGGTTCGCGGTCTCCCGTGACGTTTTCGTACCGTATTGGGGCACCACTCCGTGGTCAATATAGTAATAAATAATCCAACTAAACTTATAAATGCGAAAGTAACTCTGTCTGTCTGTCTGTTTGTTACGTTTTCACGCCTAAACCACTGAACCGATTTTGATGAATTTTGGTATGCCTAGAGATATATGGGACTTTGGAGAAGGACACTTTTATACCACGCGTGTGAAGCCGCGGGCAGCAGCTAGTATTAAAAATATATATATATTAATATATATATATTGGAGGATATTTCATACAGCACCATCTAGCCTATATAAATCTTTATATACTCATATATAATCTTTTGGAGACAGTCACTTATGTACCTATTACCTACTCTAGTGAGAAAGTATAAACGATCTTTATGAACCTACAGTATCAGTTAAACAGAAATAAACTGTATCAATTCAGGTCACAAAGCTGTATTTATAACGTAAACAAACGTTTCACGTTCTTGTTCCCGTTTCGTCCCGTCTCGTCTCCTCTGCGGCTAACAAATTCCGTCAACTGTTGGTTCTTTAGAAATAGTCATCAAAGTGCCGATTGCTCGTTAAGGAGCCGTTTGTCACACTGACTGGACGGCAAAATGGTTTTTTTACAAATCTTATTACGTGCTAATAGACATATTTTTGAAGCTTACGGTTGTAATAAATATGTTTCGGGTGAATCTTTTGTCAAGTTGGATATGATATTGCAATTTCTAAGCTCAGACTAATTTAATTTGGCTCTTTTTTTTAAACATTGATAGACGGTCGATCGACTACGATCTGGCCTGGTGGTCAGACACTAGAAGACACCAATTTATTCTTGACTTGAAGAGACCCAGATTGTAGTTTTCAAGACAGACGAGTACGACAGGCAAAGTTTTCCGATTCGGCTGTACGCATTATGAATGTGCAAGCAATGCGCTTTGTTCGTAAGAATGGTGGACTGACTATGTTACTACGACTACTTTTGTATGAGTGACCAAGCCTGGGTATTTGAATAGCTATAAGGCCCCCGAAGACATGACGTAAACAAGCCCTCTATTGCACGAAAGCGATCAGGATGAAAATGACACTACAGTCACTTATCCAGGTATAGTGCAGCCAACTACGACGACGAGCAGCAGATGACCTCTGTGGCGCAGTGGGCTAAGGTTAGGCTGAGACGCAGAAGGTTGCGGGTTCGATTATATTCGATTATAATATGTATGTATAAAAAAAAAAGTATATAAGTAGTATATCAGTCATGTGGTACCCATAACACAAGCTCTGCTTACATTGGGGCCAGATGATGCTGTGTGAAATGTCCGGGATTATTTATTGTATGATCTGCAAGTATTTGTCTCGGGTCTGGGTGTTTTTATGTATAATATGTATGGAAAAAAAAAGTATATAAGTAGTATATCAGTCATGTGGTACCCATAACACAAGCTCTGCTTACATTGGGGGCAGATGATGCTGTGTGAAATGTCCGGGATTATTTATTTATTTATTTATTTATTGTATGATCTGCAAGTATTTGTCTCCGGTTTGGGTGTTTCTATGTATAATATGTGTTTTTTTAAATAAAAAAAGGAAATAAGTAGTAAGTATATCAGTCATGTTGGTAACCATAACACAAGCTCTGCTTACTTTTACAGATGATGGTGTGTGAAATGTCCGGGATTATTTATTAATTTATTTAACTTATTTGATACGGTAAGGGTGGCGCCTCTGTCTATTGGCAATGTCATTTAGGTTAGATTTTCTATGAGAGTTTTTCAGTTCGTTCATTGGCCACCCGAACAGATAAGTTGGTGGCAGTATACTGACCGCGCAGAATGTTGTTTAACATAGTTAATTCTGTTAGATACGACTACGTAAGCTGTGCCACAAACGCTTCTAAGAAATTACAATAAATATAACAAAAGCACCAAGCTTATTTCAGTATTGAAGTTTACTTACGTGCCCATTTGTGTAAATAAACTATGAAAACAATTTCAGACATAGTTCATAGTTCATAGTAGGTTATTCCATTGACAAATTACATTGTATGCGGAAATATAAATTAAATTAAAAATATAATTAAACATAAAATATTTATTGATAAATTATGGTAATCATGCAATATATTACAATGTCAAAAACCTAACCTAACAATGAATAATCAGAAAATTTTAATGTGATCAATCAAAACAATCAATAATTATAAAACGGTTCATAGATCATCCAGTGAATAGAGACATTTCTCCAGACATGATTTTACATCGGTGTAAAATTTATAAATCCCTTCAACCAATCAAAGGTCATTATTAAATGGCATAATTATGCGATTAGATGGAGTACTCGCGGCGAAGCTAGCGATTTTATGAATTGACATAAAGTTGTATCTACGTAATACAATAGATAGACAGACATACTGTATATTTTATAGACAAAAGTAAGTCATTATTTGTATTTATCGGGTCGCCCTAATTAAGTGATAACCCTTGGCTTTGTAATCATTTATTAGTAGTTACTAATAGTTCATTTAATTCAGTTAGTTTTGTACCAAATATTACTAGGAGCAAACTTTAACTAGAAAATTACAGACCATGTAAACATTTGAATAACAGAAGGAATGAAACCTGAACCTCTTGCATATGTTCGTATGATTTGCAAATATTTGTCTCGGACCTGGGTATAAAATTTAAACAGCATCATCTGGCCCCAAAATAAGCGAATTTGTGTTATGTAAACCACATGATTAGTATACTTAATTTTTTTTTTGTATACACACATTATATATAGAACCCCTCAGACCCGAGAGAACAAACATTGTCCCGCGGCGGGAATCGAACGCAACCTTCTGAGGTCGTCAAAATATATAATATATCTTTACAAAAGAAGTATATAAGTTGTATATCACTCGACTGAATTCGACGATCATTTCTACGAAATTATCGTTTCAATAGATCGAGATTCTTAGTAGACGCCCTGGCTATGAAAACCATCAGGATCAAAATAACCATATTCGTGTGTGGCAAGGTCGTGTAGTCGTTGGCTACAGAAAACCCTAATGCCGTTGAAGGTCTCCATCGAGGCTTAACGACAAATGAATGATGATCATAAAATCATGTAAATAAGTCCTCAATACAACATTATTCCCATGGGAACACATTTTCTACGTGTGTTCGTCCTGTGCCTACGTGCTGGAATAAAAACGGGACGTGTGTCTGTTTCGTAACACAAATGAACAAGTATATACCTACTCGTAGCTATTTGGTTTGATTTCTCAGGTTATGACTAGTGATGTCCTCTTTGACGTATCCGTCAACGGCGAACCTTATTAGCTCCGGTCATGAGAGTGAAAATGGCTTGCAATTTTGTCTTGAAGGTCCTGTCACATGGCGCACAGTATAACTCTGACCTAATGAGTTGTAAGAATAGGTGTAAGAAGGCTTGAGACGGGTCTTTTTAAGAAGGCGCTTGTTATTAAGATCTTGTAAACGATTATTTTAAAAAATATTAACGACCTTGTAAACAAAATTGCGACAATCTCGTCTCTGTTGCGCAAGCTCATCCCAATCATCTGTTGAAATATCGCAAGCTCTGAGATGACGCTTTAAGACGTCCCTACAGCGAAGGAACAGACCCACAGGTCTGTGTTTTCCCTCATAGAGTTAATAAAATAGTGAATAAAATACAGATAACATGTATAGCCTTTATACAAGAATCTAAATACAATGATCGCGATAAAACCTGGGTACTGTACTCTAAACCTTGGTTCAGGCCGGTCATCGATCGTTTGAAAATCAATTTGATCCTAACAAAACGTTTGAGCATATTTGCTGGCCTTTTCCAAAAAATACCCAGATAATTGAATACGTCATCCAATAAAATGCTACCTGTTATTACAATAAAATTTACGGTACAATAAAGTGGCGTAACAGAGGATAATTGTAGGGTCCATTTCTGTAATTACAGACTGCTTAAATTAGTACTTTATCTCGGATCCATGGTGATTTGTGGATGCAACCAATGAGTATATATTACTTACTACCGCGTGCTCGCAGATTTGCCTGCATGGTTCGTAGAAAACAAGCTTAGTAAAGACGGGTTTAGCTGACTTATTATTTTGTCGATAGAGACACCGACACTGTTTCGATTTATCTAGAGAATATTCACTTTGTTCAGTCCGTGAACTCGAGCGGCAACGAGTGAACCGCGGATCGAACTTACTCTCATGAAGATTCTCTAGATGAATCGAAACACTTTCGGTGTCTCTATCGACAAAATAATACGTGAGCACAACCCGTTTTCTTGAAATGTGAAGTAAGGTGGGTATATAATCACGAATGTTTAGAATGTAAAATAACACCTTACTAACTTTAATATAGGAATTGTATTTGATTACAATTTCTTGAACGTATAACAAAAAACAATATATGCCGTGGTACTATTGACGTAATAGAACGACTGTAAATAATAATTGATTTGCCATAGACAATAGTATCATCTATATATGCATACGTGAAGCAAAAACTTTGTACCCCTTTTTACGAAAATTGCGCGGTCGGAGAAGTATGAAATTTCGTACACTAATAGTTTATATAGTAGAGTGCAGAAAGCTAAACATTTTTTTTAATTATGCATTAAAAAAAGTACAATAAATCAACATAAAAACATTACACACGCTACCATGTATTTGACACACGCATATTTATGTATACTCTTTTATTTATTGTTAAAGTCTGTGGTCAAATTGAGAACAGATTAATATATTGTTTGTCTTTAATATTATTTGTCTATAGTCTTACTGAATGTCAAACATAACCATAATAAATTCATTTGATACAATATATTAATTAGTTATTAGTGAAATACCGCTCGCTCAATATACAAATATATATATAATATAAGTAAGTTGTGTAGCAGTAATCTGAATTATTAATAGCATAAGTATAGGTAAAAAATATATATATTTGTTATTGCTGGTTCAAAGATTTTTTTGTATATTTTATTATTGTGGTGACTACTAAAAGGCTTGACTTTAGTAGTGTGTCGCACGAATTGGAGGGCGAAAAGACTCACATCTGGTAGGGTTTTGCTTCCTGATTACATATTTACCACTAATAACATTAAGTTATTCTTAGTTTTCGAGAAACATTTTTAACCTTAAATCAGATAAATCAGATAAAACTTCGTAAAATTTACAGATAATAATCAACTTTGTCGTATTTCTTGTCTATGGTTTAACATGTTGTGTTCAAATTGATGTGAACGAAACGTAAAAATCCTGTTAGTGATTTTGTTATGGCTTCTTTCGACGACTTTGGCTTATCTTCACTTCACTTGGTTACTTATCACCTATTACTAGGTAGGTTATGTTGGAGTATAGAAAAAAAAGCGCAAGGCGAGCGAAGCGTGCCGCGGCAGCGGCCGCCGCAGCGCCAGAAAATAAAACAAGGTCACGGTATATCTTACTTGGTTACTTATCACCTATCACTAGGTAGGTTATGTTGGAGTATAGAAAAAAAAGCGCAAGGCGAGCGAAGCGTGCCGCGGTAGCGGCCGCCGCAGCGCCAGAAAATAATACCAGGTCACGGTATATCTCACTTGGTTACTTATCATATCACCTATCACTAGGTAGGTTATGTTGGAATATAGAAAAAAATGCGCAAGGCGAGCGAAGCGTGCCGCGGCAGCGGCCGCCGCAGCGCCAGAAAATATTACAAGGTCACGGTATATCTCACTTGGTTACTTATCATATCACCTATCACTAGGTAGGTTATGTTGGAGTATAGAAAAAAACGCGCAAGGCGAGCGAAGCGTGCCGCGGCAGCGGCCGCCGCAGCGCCAGAAAATAATACAAGGTCACGGTATATCTGATCTTTGTCGTATTTGTTGTCTGTGGTTTAGCATGTTGTGCAAAATTGATGTGAACGAAACGTAAAAAACCTGTCATGAGTCACTGTAACCGCGCCAAATCGCGCCATACGTAAAAAACTGAATGTTTTGATGTTTTATTTATTTGTCGATAGGTTACAAATGTTTTTTTTTTTTCATTTGTGCATCTACCTTTATCATGGGAGCTTTACCAGGGGTGAGGTGGACCTCTCTTTTTTTTCCTTCATTTTCGTGCGACACACTACTAAAGTTTAACCCAAATAGTTATACAGCGCAAAGAACTAAATCTTCGGGGAAATCTTTGACTAGAAGTGAAAAAAATTAAAAATCTTCAATTTTATATTATCGTGTCACAGCTTAGACCAGTGTGGTGAAAAGATTAAAGTGCGCCTCAGAGGCTCCTTTCGTGCACTTGTCAAATATTTAACTTTTTAGGTTCTACGACATACAGGTTACCTCACGATGTTTTCCTTCACCGATTGAGAGTACTGGTACAGCGCATATACGTTTTTCGAACAGAAAAATCCATTGGTGCACGTCTGGATTCGAACCCACGACCTTAGGGGCCACAAAAAATAGAGCAATAGTGCTCAATCTTAAGTTAAAACTTACCGATAGCTCAATGGAGCTCGCAGATTCACAGACGAGTTCCACGACATCGCCTGTCGCCTCCTATCACCTTCCCGCCAGCTCGCGTAACTCCTACTAAACTCCTCACCACCACACTGCCCACTTAACACTTCTCTCTCTTGTTCCATTGTTTCGTTCACTAGCCAAAAGCTATCGTTAATAAACGTATCATTTACAATTATATGAGATATGGAATGATTTGTGGGTTCATACACGCCATTGTGTGTTGGACTAGAATACACGTAAACACGGTTTAGTTCTGAATCGTTTTCAGTTTTTAGTTGAAGTTGCGTCACGTTTGGGAGATGGTGTTCGTCTAGGGCTGTGTACCAGGCCTCTAGCACTGCTATGTGGGAGTCCAGATCGCGACATGTCAGACGGAGCTCGGTGTCGTGACATCTCTGTTCCTCCACGATTTCTGAAACAATATTATATCACTTTTATTGCCAAAAATTGTATATTTTTTTTATATTTTTGTTACTACAGTTCAGTACTCTTCCTCTTCTACGCTATTTCTTATCGTGTCACTTGTTATTTTTAACCAGTGTGGTGGAAGGTATAAAGTGCGCCTCAGAGGCTCCTTTCACCTAGCACATAAATAAATAATCCCGGACATTTCACACAGCATTCCCGCCGCAGGACAAATTTTTGTATGATCTGCAAGTATTTGTCTCGGGTTTGGGTGTGTCTATGTATAATATGTATGTATTTACAAAAAAAAAGTATATAAGTTTTATATCAGTCATGTGGTACCCATAATACAAGCTCTGCTTACTTTGCCGGACATTTCACACAGCCACATAAGGCTGTGTGAAATGTCCGGCATTATTGATTTATTATATAGTTTGCAAAAAAATACCCTTGCACAAAATACAAACTCAGCATCTTCAGCATAAAGTGTTGAAGACGGAATAACAAGATCAACATTCTCGGAATTTCATATGAACTTCGAGAGCCTTGTTTAAAGCATTATTGCGTCGAAAACTTTATCACTGTCTTAAATTTTACCAGTTATGTATATACATATACTTAAGTAATACGTAGGCAAAAATAACATTAAAGGATCTAGACACTAGAATTTAGGATACCATCCGTCCCGCTCGCGACTTCGTCCGCATGTTTTAGTAAGACTGCACTAGGGCAGATGTGCCTTCTACATGCCGAAGTATCCACCACTCAACTCTACCTGTCACGGGTCCACTAGGCCATGAAGGCCGAGGGGTTCGTGGAATACATGAAGTAGAAAACCCTGCTCACCATGAGAGACGTGAACTTGGAGTCTCACCGTAACGTGAATTTCAATTCATTTATGGCGAGAGTGCAATCGAATTTCGTCATTCTAGGACACCGGGTTCGAAATGTCGTGTTCAGGAAATTCAACGAATCCCTGACACAAGACAGCGTGCAAACGTCATCAGTGATATAGTAATAAGTTTTATATTTTCTTAGTCTAATGTATTTAACTATCTATGTTTGTTACCTATAAATACAATTATTTGTTGCCTGATAATATATGATTAATTATTATTTAAAGCACTCGAGACAATCTTGTAATCTATCGCTAAATATTTGCTTAGAATCGGTTTAGTAGTTTCAAAGATAACCCTCTACTTCCATACTCGAATCCCAACAAAACTACAAGCTACTTTTTTTGTAAAATTTAGTATAGACCAAGTGTTTGGACACCACTTCTTATTAGAGTGCTTAGACTTAGTTATCCCGTTGCTTATCTGGTACAGTTTATAATGACCAGGGATTATAATGACCGGTAAATCAGACGCCGGAAAAGTGTTCCACTCTTTGGTACAAGATAATCACACAATGTGATTATCTTGTGTCTGAAAAGTAAGAATTTCTCGTTGTCCCGTTGCTTATTACACAGAAGTATTTTAGAATGTTCCAGATTTAAATGAACGTAGTGAGGTACTTATCAAAAATATATCCATTTCAAACCTGTAAAAACTATCGACAGAACTTCTCGAAACACTTAAATACACCTCAAAGACAATTCAAAGTGGTCCATCACTACATAGTACAAAACAAAGTCGCTTCTCGCTATCTGTCTGTCTGTCCCTATGTATGCTTAGATCTTTGAAACTACGTAACGGAGTTTGTTGCGGTTTTTTTAATAGATTGAGTGATTCAAGAGGAAGGTTTATATGTATAATACATGCATAATATAGTAGAGAAACAATGATAATTTTATAGGTTTCTAATGTGATGTCGTAAATAAACTCATTTTTTGAGCTTACGTTGCAAACGCTGGCTGAACTATACAAGATAGATCAAAATAATGAACTACAGTAATGTACACCTTTAAAAGGTCTACAAAAAAGTCCGCGATGGTGATGATATGTCTATCTCTTAGGTTATGTTATTCTCTTAGATAACGTCGTATATAAAAGACATTCTGTAGTATATTTAGAATCAGCATTGCACCCGAAGCCGGGGCGGGTTGCTAGTGATTGTATAAATTAAACCTATTTGTATTTGAGACACATAATTTGATATTTTATTATCATTTTCATTTTTATTTATCAGCATTGATTACAATAAAGTATGTAAATTATAAGTTTACAATAAAAGCGCAATATAAACATTCCAACGAGCTATTGATATAAATATCACGTGTTAAATAAATAGTCAACAATATTTGAATAGACTTCGTCTAAGCATTTCCTAAAAAGCGGCAACCGCTGTAATTTGTTTGTAGCATAGCTTAAACATCATTCTATACGAAGTAACGAATAAGCTTAGATCATCTATCCATCTATGGGCATTTATAATTCATGTTGAAGGTCTTTGGGTGACCATGGCACTTTCCACACATTTCATTAACACCAGGGGGCCTATTCTCATAATCAAAACGTTAATCGTTCTATCCTAATCTCTACGTTCGATTGCGTTTCGATAATCACCTTAATCATTTTATGTTCAGAACTGTTCAGAACAGAAGAAAACATTATATCTATTGTTAGCATCTTCGTAAAATAAGCGTAAGCGGGAGGCCTACTCTTGAAATAGATACACAATATATTAGGTCAATAATCGTGCAAAACTATACTATTAGCTAAATCGATTCGACTCGATCTGAGCGATGAAACCACCGACATTAGATTTGACAACCGATATCGTGATCCACAATCATAGATGATTTGATAATTTGAGTTTGACAACGAAACAACTGTCAATTTGAACTACATTTGAACGACTTTATCGTTTCGATATCGGTACGTAGAGTAGACGCCGTTGTTCATAAGCAAATACAAAATCGTTCAGTTGCAGTTTGATTCCAAAAACGAAGCCTAAGAATGTATCGGACTCTTCCGTTAGCTACATTGCAAAGAAAGCGCTTTAAGGCGAAGTCCCGTTAAAGTTAATATTGATGAGCTTTTATGCTTAATGTTTTTAGTTACATGTTTTTTATTGCCGGACCGACCCAATTATTTGTGTCAGATTTAAAAGTCGCCTTTATCTTTTCTCACAGAAATGATATAAACAGATATAAAATACGTTTCAAACGATGTATAATTAGCTCAACTGATCCAGATCACTGTCCGAGAGCATCCTCCTTTACCTGATATATTTTTTATAAGAAACTTACTGACCTAACAGACGAATATTGAACATCAGACAGATGATATAACTTTTAAAACTATCATGGTTCTGCACATAATTTTGACTGAAAACGGGATATTTACCATGATATATGAGTTTTTCTGCTTCTCGATATTTCGGCACAGTTGCATGCGCCATGAGTAGGCAGTAATAGGGGTAATGTTCGCAGTAAAAGACTGAGAAAGAGGGTAGACCGTTTTATCTGCCAATAACATCCACCCGCAAAGACTTCAGTTTATCTCGTGATCATGGCGCATGCAACTGTGCTGAAATATCGAGAAGCAGAAAAACTCATATTTCATGGTAAATATCCCGTTTTGAGTGAAAATTATATCAGACAGATTAATATTGAATTCCAATTGGTATAATCTATAACCGTCAAACGACTGACAGTTATGTCAAACGCCATAAGGTTACATTATAAATGTTTATATTGTCAAAAGCGCTAAAGTTAAATTAGAAATGTTAATATCGTCGTTACGTTTTCTTAAATTTTCTAATTTTCTACGCATTTTTATTTATTTTTTCATTCATAAGAACCTTCTCCTGACATTAACAAACACAACAAAAAAAAATTAGCTAAATCGGTTCACGCGTTGATGACGTGACCAAGGGAAATAGGGTGTCATTTTTAGAAATATAATAATAATAGATGATAAAAAACGAAACTTAGGTAATGTACCTAGGTAGGTACTTCTTCTTATTGTGTCACTAGTCCTTTAAAGCTAATGTGTTGAATGGACTAAAGTTCGCCTCAGAATTTCCTTTCATGCACTTGGCACATAATCTCCGAACTTTTAGGAACTTGAGTTTTATTCAAGAATTTTCCGCGTCCAAAGGATTTCTTCAGTATTCTGTCTAAACAAAATTTACTACAAGAAGGAATTTAACCAAAATTATTGTTATCTACGCCTCCTTACCGTAAATAAAGCGAAATATTCGTTATCTTCGCAACGTTAGGACCAATACTGCCGCTTATCAAGGAATTTCTTTTGTTTGTTCAAATTAATATACCTACTTTACTAGCTGGTACTTAAAAAGTAGAGTATGTATACGGTTTATTCTTTTGGGACCGTATTTTAAATTCATATATTCCATACTTTTTTTTTAATTGTTTGTTTCCTCAAAACTCCGTAAATAAATGAGCCAATTTCGAAAATACTTGTTTTGTTTAGATATAATATCCCGTTTGGTCCCATATAAATTCGAATTTTATATAAAGTCATTTTCTGTCTAATTATATGTATGAAATTGAAACTGTACACTATTTCTTCTTTACAACTTTCTTTTCTTCTCTTCTTCTTTCTTTGAACGTGATAAAGCTAAAGATTTATTATCTCGATGGATAAAGCAGTAAGTATCCATAGCTCGGCAGGGTAATTACGTAACAGTAGCAGTAGCGACAGAAGAAGCAACGCGAAAGCAATATTTGCGAAATCAGTTTCATGTTGTAAAAAACTCTCTTATCACTTGCATGTCGTCCACCTGCAGGTGAAAATACGCGTATACTAATAGCAGATATATTGGTCAGTATTCTGTTGTTACGCCGTATTAAAACTTTGTAAAATGTGAACGATATTTTGTTTGCAATGTTTTAATTTGAATTAGAGTAACATTTTGAAATAACACTTCTTAGAGTTACAAAATTGACGTTTGAATGACGTGACTCATTTAAGTCATTATGTAAAAATGCGCTGATTAAAACAACGGAAAACCTTAGGAATATCAATTCAATAATTGGATTAAATGTTAACTTTAACTTATTTTAAAACTGTAATTTAAAAATGTGATATGTGATTTGGAATTTGGGGTAAGCAAATAAGGTCGTTCGTATTTTAGGAAATGTTTATAAGGTTAGAAACATAAAATAAACCGGATAAGTGCGAGTCTGACTCGCGGTCCAAGGGTTCCGTACAAACCTATAGGTATCTATATAAGTAAAATTTCACCCATCACGACAATCGAGTCATAGTTGGATGATGTAATAAAAAACTTACAGTTTTCGCAATTTTTCCTTTATCTGTGCTATAAGACGTTGCTTCGCACCAAATTTCAAGATTCTGAGTTCACTGAGTACCCTGTAGGTTTTGATTCCCTTGCGAGTTGCGAGTTTGAATATATGCGACTTAAATTGCTGTTTCTCTTGATTGCGTTGACATAGAAGTTTGATTTGGTTACAGCTTAAAGGTATTATAGACCTGAGTATTTAATATGAATTTCAATTTAATACCTCTACGCGTTCATGCGAAAAGAGGCAGTAAGTTTAAAATTATTAAAAATATTTTTATTATATGATGTACCTAAAAATGTACGGTTATCGCAATTTATCCTTTATCTGTGCTATAAGACGTTGCTTCGTACCAAATTTCAAGATTCTGAGTTCATGAGAAGTACCCTGTAGGTTTTGATTCCCTTGCGAGTGTCGAAAATTTGCGGCATAAACGGCTGTATCTTTTGATTGCGTTGGCTTAGAAGTTTGATTTTTTCACAGCTTTAAGGGACAGTAAACTTGAGTATTTGGTAGAAATTTCGACTTGATACCTCTACGCGTTCCTGAGAAAAAGTGTCTTGACAGACAGACGGATGGACGGACAACAAAGTGATCCTATAAGGGTTCCGTTTTTTCCTTTCGAGGTACGGAACCCTAAAAACACAACAACTGAATTGAATCTCCTTACAAACGGTGCTCAAGGCACTTGCTTATCAATGTAACCTCCTGGGAGTCCCATCAAAAAGTATAAAGCTGTTTTCACGTTAATCCCGATCCAGCACTTGCATAATTCAATAAGCCAGCATTCCGGCACGATTCGGGCTATTGTTAATGCATAGTGATGCGCCTTTTCGGCTTCATTCCGAAAGCGGAGAGTGTAGGGCCCTTTGAGGTAATGAATTTTAATTAAGTGAAGGTAACGGGGCTATAATACCAGAGTTACCTTAGTAAATCAAATCTTGAAGCTCGATTCAAACACGTTTAGTTCTGGAGTTGGTACGAACTTTTGTCTGAGCTTCTAAGTAGGTATATTTGTAAGATAATAAATATTGATGGACAATGCACACAACAGCATCTAGCTCCAAACTAAGCACAGCTTGTATTATTGTGACCAGATGACTGATAGCATACTTATATATTTCTAAATACATACGAGTACTTATGATACTTTATAACACAGAACAAACACCTATGTTCATCACACAAATGTTTATCCTGGGAAGGAATCGAATCCTCGACCTACAGAGCAGAAGGCAGAGCTACTACCAATTGAGTTGACAGGCCAGATAGTTTTAGCTTTGTTTGATGGATGTTGGTGCAGCCGTTACCAGTCGAAAAAAAATTACATTTGAAATGTATAAACTCTCTTGTACTAGTTTTTCGTAGTTAAGGTAGTTATAAGATGGATCATGCAAAAAAGCGCTAGGACCAGGACGAGTTTCTTGCCAGTTCTTCTCGAGCTTGGGTTGAGAGGAATGTGCACCTAAATTCACCTAGTATGTAAGGCGTTTCAAAGTGAACCTTATGATTGTATTGAATAAAGTATCTTTTAATTTTGACTATGACTTGACATCAAGAACAACACATAAAGACAAAAAAGCTTGGGATCTGCTCCAACTCGACTCGGCATCCGTAACAAAATTGTCAACGATCATACAAAAAAGTGTTAAGACCAGAAGAGTTTCTTGTCGGATTATTTTTGAACTGGGGTTAGGAGGAACCGGCACCTAGATTCACTAGCATGTTAGAATACGATTCAAAGTGGTTCTTGTGATTTTATTGAATAATGAAGGTTTTGTATTTTAACCGTAAAGCCGGTTAGCCATGAAAAGGTAACCAAATAGAGACCCTTTGGACTTATAATATTAGAAAAAATATTACCTGCAACCTATTACCAACCTATATATTATCTATTACCTACAATGATCATTAATAAACTCGAATTAATAGTCCAATTTGACATGCTCATGTTGCCACCAATATTTCGAAAATTCGCGACAGATTGGACATCCAAAAGGCTCGCTAATGCAATTTAACAAGTGCGCAGTGCATCATTGAACCCTCTCTTCCATCTCTCTCACACTTACAATCAATTCAAATGCTAAATACAGTCATCCTTGTCTTAAAAAGCACCCCTTCGCTCACGGATTAGCGTTGCTATGGCAACCGGCGGAAACAACGCTGTTTCGAAATCACCAGATACTATTGGCCTCTCACATCACCTAATTTATTTGGCGTTCATCAAAATGCTCGGGGTTTGTTTGGTCAACTAATTCTGGTCGGCTCAGCAGAACGAAATCGGAAATAGAGAAACGAAATGGAAATTACACGTTGTACAGTGGAATTAAAGCACAATTTGAGTTTATGTTATCTCAACTCTAATGATGGTCCCAAACTGCTGAGGTGTCGTATATTGCTGCAAAGGGAGCTGTTTGATGGTAATTGGGACAATTTTGGTGCAAATATCTTGTAGTCTTTATTGTTTGTTTTTGTGGGATTTGAGGAAAGATTTTTATTTTCTGACACGAACTTATTAAGTAAAATAATGCCTAACTTACATATTAAATAAGCGCTATATAAGCTAAGAAAATTTCCACTTTAGGCTAAGAGCGAATTGCTAATTATACCGCGCAGAATAATTTCGCAAAAAATTATAGCGCCTGGCGAATTCTTAGTTGCACGCACTACTGTTTTTTTTCGCCGCACATGAATTTATCCGCCATTCATCGTGTTGTAAGCCCCAATGAATTTGCAAACCTTCTAGCGGAGAGCCGCTTTGTTCTTCTTCTTTTTATCGTGTGACTAGTTATTTCAAACCTGTAGATTTGGCCTCAGAGGCTTTTATTCGTGCCCTTGCTTCAAACATTTTAGTTTCTACGACATACCGGCTTCCTCAAGATGATTTTCCAGGTAAATCTCATGTTCCAAAGGGAGTGCGCGAATTTTTTCGGGTTAGTGGAAAAAATCACATAAGTAATCTATAAAAGGCGATGTGTGTATGTATGTTCCCTATAGACTCCGAAGCGTAGCAGGTGTAGCCGGTGATCCTGTGTAGTTTGGAAGTGATCGGATCAATATAACTTTTTTTTTTTTGCATCAATAAAATTTGTTATGGATATAGATTGTATCTTAGGAACGGATATACGCTACTTCTTATGTATGTACTATGCGTGCGAAGCTTCGAGCAGCAGCTAGAACTTCATAATAGCGCGGTTTAAACCGCGCCGATTAATTTCCGAGTGCGTGCTAAGCTTTACCCTTAGAGCCCCAACTTCCAAGCGAAAATATAACCAGGCAATAAAGCCTTCACCGCTCACTACTGCGGTAATAAACACCACGTACAGTCATGTTAGTAAATAACTTTTGAATGGCGCAATTTTCTCAAGAAGTAAAAGCTGATGGTTCCTTCCTGCAAAAACATGGTCGTAGTAAGTACCTGCTGCGTTTTATTGCTAGTTTAATGTCCAATCCTTGTAAAGCGCTGCTTTTTTACCGAAGTTTTTTCCAAACTTCCTCGCATAGTGCTTGTTTGCAAACTTTAAGGTAATTCTGTCAAAAGAAAATCAAAATAGTGTTTTGTTTTGATTAACTGTTTTTATTTACAATTTCAATGACCTACCTACCAACTTTTGCAGCTGTTTGTCCAGTTACCCTACGTAGTAACTCAACTGTTTCACATATATTTCATTCCAGCTGTATGTGGCTTAGCCCGCATTGTACCCACGTAGATAAAAAAGTTCACACCTATAAAATTATAATAAAATAGCTTACCCGCGACTTCGTACGCGTATGCTTAGAACCTTTATTTTTATTTTTGTAAGGAATGCATTCTGTGCATCTAAAAAACATCTCATAAATTAAATATCCTATTTTTGTATTTCTTTATTTCTTACCAAAAGCCTAAATATTAATTTTCAGATCTAACTTAAGAAAATATAAGTTGGCCAAAAAAACTTTCATCCCCTATTTTTCAAGGTTGTTTTTTGAGACAAAAAGTAGCCTATGTTTTTCCTTCAAATGCAATACATCTTCTTACCAAATTTCATCATCCGTTCTGCCGTTCAGCTCTGAAAACGTAACAAACAGACACTTTCGAATTTATAATGTTAGTATAAATAATAATAATTGCTGGACAATGCACAAAACACCATCTAGTCCCAAACTAAGCATAGCTTGTATTATGGTGACTAGATGACTGATAGAATACTTATATATTTTTAAATACATACTTATGATACTTTATAACACCCAGACACAGAAAAAAATACCTCAGGATCGGAAGACGGGGCCACTACCACTACCACTAGTACTCTCAGTAATATTCTGTACAGTGCTGTAAAAAAAGATTCTTATTTTACCACTGTCAAAAGTAACTTCTTAACGGACATGACTGTACCTGCCACGGCCCTATCATGCATGTGTAAGTACTTATAAAACAATACTCATCATCGCAAGTGCTCCCATTGTACAAATACTCTGAGATTTCGGGGGAGGAGAAATCAATTCTGCCGACAAATACTGCCTAAGTAGTCTCTAAGAGGGTTGGGGACTTGGAGATGTTAGCCTCTGGACAACGATATCAACTCGGAAATAATTCAAAATATTTTTTTGCATGTAAAAATGCCACACCATCAATGCATGTATAAAAAAAAATATGTTTGTTTGTTACCTTTTCACGGCTAAACGGCTGAAAGGATCTTGATAAAATTTAATACGGAAGCGGATTTTGTATTTGAGACGAGCATAGACTTATTTTTATGTAGGTACCATGCGTGTAAAGCAGCGGGCAACTAGTTGATAATAAAGACAGGAACAAAGACTTACTGTAACAGAAGAAATGATAAAACATATTTATAACAACTACAAGACTACGAGCTGGACTCGTATGAGTCCATTGCAATGACAAATGTGATACTATATACCAACCTCCTCTTAAATTGAAAAGTACGAAACTTTAATATTATACCAAGCGACAAATCATATGATAAATACATACGACATACGAGAATCCGTAAGTTGAAAAAATTTGGACCTTTAAGTATTGAATCTACCAATCTATTCTTGCCTTAGCTGGCTAATGAGTAGCTAAATGTAAAAATGAAAAGTTCGTGGTTTAAAAAAAATACGTCTATAAAAATGATTTGATGACATCTGTGGCGCAATGGGGAAGGCACGCATGACACGCAGAGGGTGCGGGTTCGATTCCCGCCGCGCGACTGATTGTATGATCTGCAAGTATTTGTCTCGGGTCTGGGTATCTCTATGTATAAAATGTATGTATTTACAAACAAAATAAACTTTGCTTACTTTGGGACCAGGAGCTTTGTTAAATGTCCGGTATTATTATAATAAAATAAATTTTACGTTTTTATAAATACCAATCCATTCTTGGCCTAGTAGGTGAGTGTTATGAAAATAGCGAAGCTCGTATCACAGATTAGACCCTCAGAGGTAAAGGGTCTGGTGGGGTATTTTGATTGACATGGTATCCTTAAAATAAGGGTGTCCCTAAGAAAGATTATCGCTAAAGTTTTCACCTAGTTTGGATTTTTACTCGTTTTCAATTAATATAATTCTATTGACCTTGACTTCATCACCCATTTAACACTGCGAATTGGTTATATTTACCTCAGAACTTGTTGATTTTTAAGCGAGTGCATACTCATCATTGATTTTTAACATCGTTCCTCTCGAATTCCTGCAATCTGTGAGAGATTCAGAGGAGAGAGAGTGTAACAGGAAGCCGGGGAAGCCGGGGCGCGCTATTTGATTCGAGCAATGACCGCTTGGAGGTAGAGTTGGCTGTCAGGTGGTACCAACCTATGTTCCTGAGATGTCAGATGTTACACATTATTTGCGACTACTGTTAAGGCTTGCTCGTTTTTATAATCAATACTTATTATATTAATAGGGTAGTTAGTATTCCAGAACAAAGTTCAAACTTAGATCAAAAACAAAACATAGTTTTTATGTGATAACGTCTTATAAATCGATGAACGCCGGCTGCACACATGAATAATTGTCACGTTCTGCCTGAGCCGAGCGTGCAAGCGAGAGCGCATAACAAGCGATAGAGAGGCACGATCGGCCTAAACGTTCGGCTTGTTAAAAGTATGCAATTTTTCATCATTGTTTTCTTATTACGTTTTTTTGATAGCATTTTATTATATGCTTTTTAGTACTTAATTATTTTTAGAAATTCGTAAACACCACTGGAAAGTCACAGAAAAGCAAATCACGAAATTCGTGTACTTGGGTGACATATTTATTAAAAACCAAAATACTGAACCGATTTTAATGAACTTTCTATGGGACCAACCAAAGTATATCCATATACATTATTTGTTTTCAAATCGGTTCATAAATGACGGAGTATGTATGTGATAACAAACATAAAAATAAAAATAAACGAATTCAGTTAAAAACTGTTATAAAATATCCCTAGTTCTCAATCTATGATTGAGCTTTAGTAGTAATCTTTATTTCCACTAAATTCGATTGTTGTTTATTAATTTCGTTTTAAAAACATTTCGAAAAAGTTCGACTACAAAGGGTTGCACTGAACCGTCCTCTGTTACGATGGCATTATGCTCAACGATATCGCTCGGGACCGTCCCAAAACAACAGTTTGCTGCTATTGATGTGAATGAGAACACATCTCTACCAGGAGCCAGAGCCACACCACAGAACATAAAGTTTTACAAAGGTTTACTGTGGCAACCACAGAGGCAACATTAGTACCTGGTCTACCTGGCGTTGCTGCACAGTTTTTAGAACGAAGTTCCTTATCGCGAGTTCGCGAGGGGACTTAGCCGAGAAAAAATGTAACGCGTTACGTTTCCAAAACGCGTAAGAGAAAGAGAGAATGAAGGAGACCGATGACTAGTCTCCCACATATACATATACGTATATATATTGGAGATATATATATGTATTTTTATTTACAAAAATAATTACAGTAAGGTACAGAATAATTTACAATAATATAAAATACATGTGACATTTTTCAACAGTTGAGCTATCTAAGGACCGTTTAAAACGATCTACAGATAGCTCAACTGATCCAGATCACTGCCAGAAGGCAGCGTTCCCAAGACACTGCGTTGCCACGTTAAATGGCAATGCTAATACGCTGAGCCAGATAGGATCCAGCTCTTGGGTCACGCAATGTATCTACCAGACGTATTTATGAATATAGGTATTTATTGCATCAATACAAGCACGTTAATGATTAATTATGCCAACCCTGCATTCGAAAGGGACTTCGTTCAAAACGCGTGTTCGCAACACGTTCAGTTTTTTTTTTATAAATTCTTCTTCGGTAATGGCATGTGACATAATGATGATAATTTTCCAAATGTCAAGTGTTTAGTGACTGTATAGTTCTTTTTTTTATCATCGATAAACCTACATTTACCTATATTAACCGCCTAACATCAGGCGAGACCACGATCTCGCCTGATGTTAGGCGACGATGGGGCACGCAGGCTAGAAAACACCAATTTACTCGAGTTAGATTGTAGTTTTCAAGAAAGACAGACGAAAGCAAAGTATTCCAATCCATATTCCTACGACCTCTGTGGCGCAGTCAGCTAAGGTCCAGCTGAGACGCAGAAGGTTGCGGGTTCGATTCCGTTTCGGGACAAATGTTTGTACGATCTGCAAGTATTTGTCTCGGGTCTGGGTGTTTCTATGCATAATATATTATGTATGTATTTACAAAAAAAAAGTATATAAGTAGTATATGAGTCATGTGGTACCCATGACACAAGCTCTGCTTACTTTGTGCGCTTACGCTTACGCTTACGCTGTGTGAAATGTCTGGGATTATTTATTTTTATTTATTTATTTAGCTGTAGGTACGCATTATAAATACGGATTTCCGCAAAGTCACGCCTGAATCAAGTATCTATCTGACATCATACTACTATGTGACGTCTTACTATAAACAATCATAACACTTGACATTGGCAATATTGTCATCATATGACACATGCCATTAACGAAGAAGAAGAAGAAGAAGTAGACGGTAATAACTTAAGACGTCACCAGATTATTTTTGGTCGTCTTGCAAAGCAAGCATTGCGCTCTTAAAATCTTTATTTTTCCAGAGTTATTTCGGGTTTTATAGTAAATTTGGTGATTTTATTTAAACTAGTGGTCCTCCACTAGTCGAAATTCATAATTAATTCAACCATAATTCATTTATAATTCATGTATTTTTATGCATATTAAAAAAAAATATTAGCATTCTGCACTCCTTCTCAATATAAACTATAAGTGTACGAAATTTGATACTCCTCTGTCTGTGCAATTTTCGTAAAAAGGGGTACAAAGTTTTTGCTTCACGTATTAAATATATAGATAAAGCTAGAGTCATTGGCTCATGAATAATTGGAATAAAAGTTTTGTGTTTCTTTGTGATTCAAGCAAAAATAATCCGTATAATTATTTATTATGTAAAACATCACTTTATATAAAATAATAAATGATGAACGACAAAATACGACTGTATGACATCATAGTCACTTGACATTGGCAAAATTGACATTATTATAACACATGCCATTAACGAAGAAGACGTCACAAAATCGTATGTTTTAAATATAATACTATTACGGATTATTTTTGTGTTTACAAACTTTTTAAACGATTTACCGACCGACGATAACGGTTATGTTTTTCAATCTCAGGTTTCCTAATGCAAAAAAATCGTTAGAAACATCTCCAGTATTTTTTTGTTGAAAGGAAACGATCCGTTTTGATTTTCATAAAGAAAGCTACTAACCGAAGATTTAGTTTATAGAAATCTGGTATAAGTAATTAAGTACCTACTGTTTTTCGGGTTAAGTATTTCGCTAAACGTTGTAAAGAAATTTAGATAGTGTCAAATCAAAAGACTGTGATCTGGATCAGTCGAGCTATCCATAGATCGTTTTAAACGGTCCTTAGATAGCTCAACTGCTTTACATGTATTTTATATTGTACCTTTTTCGAAATTATTTTTGTAAATAAAGACAGTAAAATAATGTCCATTTTGCAATGATAGGAATGGAGTGGCAGAGGCATACCGGAACTTCTATTTCCCTAAAATGGCGCCCGAGGGAAGTCCAGGGTTTTTCATTAAATATTTATACTAACGACCTCTGCTGAATCAACGGAAGGGTAGTAGAATTGCCTCTCCGTGGGTGGGTGAAATTAAAATTGCATGTTTTCGTATGAGAGTTGAACAAACGTAGGTTTTTACTTCGCTACGGAGGGTACAAAATGTGTGTCCGACCTCATCTACCTACCAAAAGCCTACTAACGTCTGGAGCTTTATTTCCTTTGGAAAAAAACACGACTATAATCCCCAGGCCTAGTACAAGTATAATATAGATATTTACCAGTTTTCAGGGTTTCAAAGTCTATACAAGGGACCTTTGTAGTTTATCTATGTCCGTCTGTTTGTCTGTCTATCTGTCTGTCTGCTCCTAGTCTTTTTGGTCGCATAGTATTAGTTTAATGACTATTATATCGTTATTAAATTTTGCAAGGTAATACGTATTAGTGGCCCCTTTAAAGCTATGAAATAAAAACGAAAATGATATATATAAAGTGGGGGTTTTTTTAACCCCGCTTTACATATAGCCATTTTTTTTTAAGTGAAAATGTCTTTAGGCGCGTTGAGCACTTTTTGGGTGAACAAAAGTCATGGAATTCGCGTCATCGTCAACGCACGCTTTTCATGAGCTATGAATGAATATGAATAGATTTATCTGAAGTGTAAACTTTTTTATGTAAAATAGTTGTAATCATTCTGAAGTATACACTTTTTTATTTAAAATAATTGCAAATAGCGCAATAAATGAAAATTGTAATTCTTCGCCATATACATGATAGTAAATACTTTCTACTGATATATAAAACAATTCATGCGAAATTATTCCCTAAACATTCTTTGGGGACTGCCGATAGAAGTGAAAAACTGAGTAACTTGTGAATTGTATCGTCGAGCTATTAGATTATTATTTACGAATTAATTTTGGTATAATGAAGTGTTTATGACCATTAATTAAAGAATAAATTGGTAAACGATACATTACTTAGTTTTCACGTCCCCAAAGACTGCTCCGCATTTTTTGAAGTGAAAACTTCTTTTAGCGCGGTACGCTTATTTTTATTTTTATATTTCTGGAGCGAGACGCAGCCGGCTGCCGCGCTCGCCCCATTTGATTATAAACCTTAATTCACATGTTTACAGTCTACTTTTGTATGGAGAAGTTTACTGAGTTAGGTTCTTTGATATATTATCTACATTCTGAACAAAAACATAAAATAATATTAAATGTATTTTAAAGTTTAACTAATAAAATACAATTCATAAATAAAATGCAATTCACAACCCAATAACCCAATAACCCTAGTACCCATCTAAAAATGTCTAACGCGCCAAAATAAGTTTTCACTTCTGTCGGCACTTTTTTTTCAATACTTCTTCTTCTTCTGCGTATCGTGTCACTAGTTATTTCGGAACAGTGTGGTGAAAGGATTTAAGCGCGCCTCAGCTCCGTCCATGCACTTTACTCCACTTGAGGTTACTCCATTAAAACATTAATATAAATAACGACTCTTATTACGAGGCTACAGAGTGCAATGTCGCTCGCCTATTAAGAAATTTAAAGCATACATAAAAGGTAGTCTTTTAAAGAAAGCTTATTATAATATAAATGACTATATTATTGATAAGAATGCATGGCCTCATGTCGCTCTGCCGTCAGATAGTTAACCGACACACTTAAAATGTATAAACTCTCTTGTATTAGTATTTCGTAGTTAAGGTAGTTATAAGATGGATCATATAAAAAAGTGCTAGGACCAGTCGAGTTTCTTGCCAATTTTTCTCGGGCTTGGGTTAGGATGAATTGGCACCTAAATTCACCTAGTATGTAAGACGTTTCAAAGTGATCCTTGTGATTGTATTGAATAAAGTATCTTTTGACTTGACTTTGACTTTGCACAAGCGCTTACTGCCTAACATTATATTTATCTACATTGTGCGTCTCTTTCAATCTCGTAACTCTATCCCGTAGCTTCGTATAGTGTGGAGTGCGCGCTGCTTGATTATGATCAACAACTAAATTTGACAGTTTAAGAACTGTTAGAGCATTTATGCTCAGTTCATGAACTGGGGGACTTTTCTTGAAATCTACTAACGATATAACGGGACAATAGTCGTGCAAAACCCTCTAAGATCGTTTTGACGCGTTTTAAACGATAGAACGACCGACTAAACTTGTGACAATCGATGTTGTAATTCATGTTGTAATTGACGTTGTCTCCACAACAGACAAAGACCTCTGTGGCGCAGCAGAGGGCCGAGGTCCGGCTGCGCCGAGGGACAAATGTTTGTATGATCTGCAAGTATTTGTCTCGGGTCTGGGTGTTTCTATGTATAATATGTATGTATTTAAAATATATATATATGACGACAGCTGGTTCGGAATTGGGCGACCGGATAGTTCAGACATAGCCGAAATTATAAATAACACTATTTTGAGATTGTACACACTTTTATTATTAAACACAATTACTACTTTGAATATCTATCGTGAGATCACTTTGATTTTAACCGATTTAGAATAGAAACGCGATGAGTTCGGCACAAAGTAGACAAGATAACCGTTCTGCTCGAAAGTCCGATTAATAATGTCCTCTCTAGTTGTTAGCTTTCCAAAGACCAAACCCAGACGAATGTACGAACGAACGTACGACCGAACGAACGAGTGAATTGATCATAGTTCACAGATCAAACGAAGCGACAATGCGCCCTCTGTCTACTTTGCACCGACTTCCGAGTGAATTACTTGACGTTTCCAAATCAATAGCCGAGAGATGGCGCTTAAAACTAAATGGAAATAACATCAACAGATGCGCTTACATCTCAAAATTAAAATAAATCGACACACGGTTAAAGACACTTAACACTAGAGGGGTAGGCCAGGCCATGTTTACAACACTCCAACACCGACTCTCCGACATATAAGTAGTAATATCAGTCATGTGGTACCCATACATAGCACAAGCTCTCCTTACTATGGGGCTAGCATTTGCTATACACATTTGCATGCATTTATGAATGATTCACGCTACACCGTGTCGCGACCGGTCCGGGCCGGGACACGTCCACCGTGCGCAGGCCGGGCCAGTCATTCATGTTACAACGGGCTGTTTGGGTGTATTATTTGCACGACTATATCTGTGTTATGTGGTTTTTGTCAGCTAGTGATTTCATCTGTCGATAGACTTGACGCTTAAGTAAATATGCAATTTTCACAATTTGAATTGGCAGCTATTGCAACTGCCATTGATGACGAAGTATTGGAAAAACGAAGCGAAACTACTAAAAGAATATGGGGTGTACATCCATTGTGGAGAAAGCGAGAAGCAGAAGGAGAATTTGCTTTACTTAACAAAGAATAATTAGATGACGAGAGCAAGTTTTATGGTTATGTTAGAATGTCTAAAGAATGCTTTACTTTTTTACTTGTACTCAAGTACGTGAGTAAAGCCCGTGTTTATCAAAATGTATAGTACAACTCACGAAAGTTTTAAAAGTGAAACAAGATAATACTGTTTGAAATGTCCGGGATTATTATTATTATAATTTGAATTTATCTTCGAAAAAACTGTCAATTCGATTGAATTCAACGAACAATTTAACGACATTATCGTTCCGATTTATTGAATTTGATTTGCAAAGTAGACGCCTATGACATTTTATGAAGTACCTACTGTATATACAATTATATATTTAAGGAAAACTGATCCAACCCAGTCTGAAGAATGAAATAAAATTAAAAAAAATTAAACCGGCCGAGGCATTATTAAAGTTTTGCGAGACTTTTTTTTATAAAACAGCAACTGATTTATACATATGACTTGTAAATTAATTCTTTTTTTCTTGTGTTATTTCATGTTTTATAAAATCATAGCTGAATTTTAATCAATAATTTATGACTTAGCATAAGTGTCGACAATTTAATTAGGTATTATGTTACCTTACGACAGAAAAACCTGTAAAATTCTAGGCGGTCGTTCCGCGATGACGTTTAGAATTGACAAATGAAGATCAACTGCAACTTTGTGACGATTATTACTAAAAAGAAAACCGACATCATTGAATGAAATTTGAGCCTATAATACATTTTTAGTGGAAAGTAGATGTATTTTGTATATATATAATATGGATAGGCCATTAAATGCACCGCTCCAATGAGACAGCGAGGTATCGAAGTACACGAAAACATCATCGATGTATACAATTTTTAGATTTTCGTAGATTTTTCAGCTCGAACGATTTTGATAAAATTTAAATTTGAAGTATACCCTTTCAAACAAAAAAAGAATTTTCCAAATCGGTTCAGACGTTTTCCGTGTAATCGGTGAACATACATAAAAAAATCAATTTTCCGACGAATTGAGAACCTCCTCCTTTTTGATGAAGTCGGTTAAAAAGTATAACTTGATATTGGCAATATTGACATGAAGGCAGATCCATTATAGGAAATGAAGCCATTATAGGAAAAGAACAAGAAGAGCTTTGTCTGAAATAATGGGCCTTCGAGTGTGCTCTGTTTGACAAAACATTATCTGCCAGAGACATTTTATTTTGTTGATACCATGAGACGTAGAATAACTTTTTTTTTCATTCTCTAGGGGAACTAGCTGATATTGAAATAATACTTTGTTACTATCTAGGGCTGAAAGTAACTTATTTAGTCCCGAGACGGGGTTCGAGTGACTATATAAGTCTTTCATAAGAGGTAACCACTGTGCTTTTCATTACGAATACAAGGAAAGTAAAAATAAAAACATGAATTAGCTAATGAAAAAATTCGTGTATTTTATTTTACATAAAACAACAACTTGGTGATATATTTATTTAAAGTTTATAGTAAAAAATAAAGCAATTAGTTATAGTTAGAGAAAGGTTATTTCTGCGTATGTTGATATTTTCTGGGAAACTTGAGTTTCTGCAGTAGCCAGGGGTTCTTGGGTGTATGTTGTGGACATCGATATTTGTCTATTTTCTTCAGCTGTAACAGCAATGTTTTTGGATTGTACCGGATAATCTTTTGAAGTGCTTGGTGGTATAGTCAGTGGAATGCAGATTTATCTTTTCTGTTGACAGCTGTCAGTTAAAAGTCAGCTGTCAGTTAAGTTCCCTAGGGCTTTCAACCCGCTGCTCAGGCAACTTCAGGCTTACTTTCCGAGTATAAGTAATGAAAAATATTTGTTCTTCAAAAAAGGTCAAAACGCGAGAGTCTATAAGAGAAATATTCTAAGAAATTAATATTCTTACGATTGCTTCACAATATATATATGAAAATGTATACACTCATAAAACTAGAAATTGGTTTCAGCAAAATAGTGATCTTCATAGAATCAATACTAGGAACAGAAACAAATTATACATCCCTAGGTTTCGATTAGAAAAAGTTAATAAGTCCTTTATGGGGAACACAGTGCGCTTCTATAATAAGCTTCCTGAAAATGCATTTAAACCTATTAAGAAATTTAGAGCTTACATAAAGGGTAGTCTTTTGAAGAAAGCGTATTATAATACAAATAACTACAAATATTATTGATAAGAATGCATGGCCTCATGTTGCTCTGCCCTCAGACAGTTAACTTATACATTTTAAATGTAAAAATTCTATTATATTAGTGTTTGTAGTAAAGGTAATTATCGTAAAAACTACAAAAAAACATCATACAAAAAAGCGCTAGAACCAGGACGAGTTTCTTGCCAGTTTTTTTTGGGCTTGGGTTAGGAGGAATTGGCACCTAAATTTATCTAGTATGTAAGACGTTTCAAAGTTATCCTTGTGATTGTATTGAATAAAATATCTATTGACTTTGACTTTGATAACTTTGATTATACTGTTTTTAAACAAAAATATTTAGACCTTTGTTACCTACCTGCCTACTGCCAATTTTCCAGAAAAACTTCGTTTCATACATAGCATCGCATTCTTTGGAAAATGGTTAGAAATTTTACGTCTCATTATTATTTTAGACGTTTGGAAATTCGCCGCCATTTCTTTGAATATAAATAATAAAGGTGATATCGGTCTGAAGAGCTTTCGGAAAGATTTGTATTGTCTTGGATTTATTGAAATTCAGTTAGTAGGTCCTAATATTTATTTCGAGTGTTTTTGTATATAGGTAAGTAAAGTTAGCTTTGATTAATCAGGTACACTGGTATGGCCGTATTTCAGACTCAGGCTAAACTCCAACTCAGACAAAAGCCTGTACATAGTTTTTCTGACACCAAGAAACTATATTTGACACATTTGAAATGTATAAACTCTCTTGTAATAGTTTTTCGTATATAGTTAAAAGATAGATCATGCAAAAAAGCGCTAAGACCAGGACGAGTTTCTTTCCGGTTTTTCTCGGACTTGGGTTAGGAGGAATTGGCACGTAAATTCACCTAGTATGTAAGACGTTTCAAAGTGATCCTTATGATTGTATAGAATAAAGTATCTTTTGAATTGACTTTGACTTATTAGCCTTGTAAAAGCTATTAAAGCTTTTAGTGTTTTTATACGCTTTATATTAGCTTCACTTGTATGTATGTTTGTATGTTTGTAACAGACTCCTTAGGACGCGATTTTGACCCACTTTAAACGGCCAGATTTCATTCAAATTTTGCACACCTGTCAAAGACCGATGAAAATGCAATAATTTGAAAAAAAAAAAAAAAAACTGTAAAGTAGAAAATAAATAACACTTTAAAAAACTAAAAAACACGCTTTATATAGAAAACCAAACTAAAAAATAGAAAATAAATTTTAATAAATGTAAGTAAGAAAAAAATGTTTTATATAAAAAAAAAGCGTGGGGTGCATGGTGTCAATAGTTATAAATATTTCATTGACAGATATGAGAAGAAGAATTATCATTTCGATAATATCTTAAAAAGCACCCCAAGCTTTTTTTTAAATAAATCATTTTTTTCTTACATTTATTAAAATTTGTTTTATATTTTTTAGTTTGGTTTTCTATATAAAGCGTGTTTTTTAGTTTTTTAACTATTATTTATTTTGGCTTATTCCCAGAGGTCCATGGTTGTATTGTATTAAGTTTCCCAAAGGGTCCATGAAAAATATTTATAGAATTTGAAATATTCATACATTAACTCCCAATAGGTCCAAGAGATTTATCTAATGTACAGTCAGTATAAAAAATACAAGAGAGTATTTCATTAGTTAGTGAGTCTTAATCTTAAAACCCACATGCTGCATCTGTTCAACAAATCTTGTCACAGGAATTTTAGTGGCAGTCATATACCCATTACCAAGGTCTATAAAGAAGCAGTAAAACAAGATGTAGATGCTGGTAATGACCTGGTGGATGACACTCCCACTTTTAATATCATGAAAAGTTCATTATACAGAACGAGAAACAAGAGTCCCAGCGCTACGAAAATATATTTCAAGCATAGAGAAGACGTGGAAATTTCTGCAGAATTCAGAGACTTCGTGTTGTTTTACCACAAGAGGACGAACGTATAATAATGTTCTCATCAAAAGCCGGTACAAAATTATTTAAGGAGAGAGAAATCTTCCTCATGGACGGCACATTTCACAGTTGTTCGTCACCATTCTACCAAATACACTCAATGCACGCTGATGTTGGAAGCACCGAGAGAGAAACGAATATAATGTCTGTTCCATTCGGGCTTTTACCAAATATACTGCATAAAATAAATATCATTTGCAAGGTTGGTTTCAGACGATCAGTAAGTTTATCATCATAAACATACTAGAAAATGCTATTAAGTTGCGTTATAAGTTTATGTTTATTTTTATTTTTGACTGTTGATTGTTGTTCTAAAACTGTGATTTTTAATATTTAAGTCTATTTAGTTTAAGATTGATATTATTTAGCTTGTTGTTTAATACTTTAGATGATTTTTTGTGATTATGTTGAATCTGTGATTGTTAATGTTTAAGTATCTTATCTTATTTGTATTAGGTAGATTGTTATTATTTAATATAACTTTTAAGGACTTAAGTGAGTTCTTTAAATTTTTTTATAAATAAAGAAAAGTCCTGATTTAGTCATTTATCTAAGTATTGTCTTTTATTTCATAAAGAAACAAATATTTGCCTTATCTTATCAAAATTAGATTCATAGTTACGGTGGGTTCTTAGTTACTTTTATTGCTTACTGTACCAAACAATTTCATGGACCCGTTGGGAAAGGAAATATTATTAAATTTAAAATATCGTGGACCCGTTGGGAATCAAAGTATCAATCTATTTTTATTGAAAACAATGAAGTCGTGGACCTCTGGGAATAAGCCTTTATTTTTATACTAAGATAAGTTATCTTGATATGGGTAACTGAATGAAGATTATTATTATTAAATAAAAATTATATTCAGCTTAGATCTCAATCTGGGGGTTATTTCTGTTAATTTTCGTAAGCTTGATTGGAGTTGATCCGCATCGAATGACAGATTTGACGTGTTTTCGTGTTCTGCTAATGAACAACGGCTCAGCTTACGTACGTTTACGAAGTTCTCAACGATCGATCGAATGATTTCTTTTGTTTGGTCTTAGAGATAACAGAATAAGTTTTTAGGTAATTATTGAACCGTAGATGGATTGGAATAGAACAACAATCGTTGAAAATTAACTCCCTGAGAATGAATGTAAATTCTTTATAGTACACCTTAAAACGAAATATAACTATTTTATAACTAAATTTATTTACGAAAAAGATTATGCTATGTTTTGGAAAACGGCCGTACCTACTCACGAATCTACAAATCATTTCATCAACACTTATGTATCTAAAATCGTATGTAAGCAGGTAAGTATCCTATTGATTTTAACTCATGAACAATCGAAATAACAATATATTTTTCATATACTGTTACCAGTTCTTTCGAACCAGTGTGGAGAAAGGAGAAAATACGCTTCAGAAACTCCTTTCTTCCATATGGTTCATTAATATCTTCACGCTTACTATAGTCAGAAATAATTTACACAAATCACTGAAAATTAACTATCTCAAAGTGATGAATTAACAACACCGTTAAATTAAGTGATGCTTAACATCAAACGGAGGTGAGTCGAAGCGTTCACAATTAATAATCACCCTTTTAGCTGTTTTTAAAAAAACGGTGACCGTTATATTAGGCTTTAATAGCTATAACCAGTCTAATATGACAATTATTATTTCAAACGTTTTTAATGCCGGTAGGTACGTTAGACCCATACGTAGTATTTTTATAAGTAGGTACTTAAATTACATACATAAGAAAGCTCAACTGTTTGAGTATTTTTATTATTGTAGGTATAACTGTTGTATACATTTCAGTATGTATTTAGTACCTACTTACTTAGTTATAATTGGCTTACGCGCAATTACAGAACTAAATACTCGTCAACTTCTTATCGTGTCACTAGTTATTTCGAACCAGTGTGGTAAAAGGATCAAATTGCGCAAAAGTGTGGCTCATGAGCCTCTGCAGTCATCCGCGAACTGTAAAAGTTCGATTTTTGACCTCCCGGACTCGTATAATTCATTTCCATTTTGATTAATGACTCAGCGAATTCGTAGTTAGTTTTGTCTCTAGGTTCTTTGAATGAATCAGCAGTCAATGTTTCCTGGAGTTCTTCTTGCAATTAAATACTCTTGCGTGTCTCAGAAAGAGAAGAAAAAGGTTCATTATCATTACAGTCATCATCATATTTAGCAATATCATTAGCGGTGGAAGCTGATGTTGATGCAATCGACCAAGATGGATCTGAATTTGTCTGTGTCTGTGAATTAGACTGTGTTTCGAATGCGCTTCCATTTCATTTCAGCTCAAACCACATTTTTCGTTGGCAATTTTAAGGTTTCGTCTGTCGCAACCTCTTCTTTATCTGATTGGTATTAAGCTGGATCTCTAATATATAACAAGCATGCTGTCAAATTCATCCGACGCTCAACAATGCGCTTTCTCAAGGAGCCAGCTAGTTTTTCTGCCAATGGAGTTTTTAGCTCTTCCAGTTAACGAGTCATAAACCTAAATGTTGTTTCTGCGATAGTCAAGTCAGAATCTCGACGACATAACACCTCCACAGCCAGTTTTACTGGTTGAAATTCCTTATCTAAGTTCACTAAAACCGCATTTTCTTTCACTCAAGGAGTAGTTCGGATCAGCTTCCAGGCCCTGGTCGATCAAAGCTTTGCTGACACACTGCTTGATTCTAATAAATGTAGAAATAATGTCTGCTAGGCTCGACCATCGAGTTTTACAATCAATCGCTACCTCAAGCCGCCGGCGCCTGCGCACCGAAACCGATCGCAGCTTCATGAATTTATGCTCGAGTGCAATCTCGTTAAACTCACGAGATCTCGCCGATATTTAGGCCGAGATCAATCTCGCTAAAAAATCCCGAGATCGAGAACGAGATTGCAATCCCTACTTGGCACATAACGTCGAAGTTTACATAAATTTTAGGAACAGAAGGCTCTCGTGATTTCTCTGGATGCATTCACAGATTTTTCTTATTTATCTCAGAGCTTGCAATGTCGTAAGAACTTACAGAAACTTATAGGTACTATAGGATTCAAAGTCGTGCCGACTGCGATTTGACGGTCGTTGTATGTTTGGAAACCAAAGCGTAAATGGCCATTCTGTCAAAATGTAATATATGTCGTTTCAACGAGAATTATCTAGTGATGATTGATTACATTATCGATCATTATAGTACGTAATTAATACATCGCAAACAGATTTTAGTTTAGTAACCGAGCTTTTATTGAGCAGTCAGCTCTCTCAACCCCCTCCCTCTCTCTCCCCCTAAGCACACAGGGGAGGTACTTACCTTCTAAAGGTCGTGTTTAGACCAATTTAAAATGTTTACAAAGTACTTAAGTAAATGCAAAGCTCGATTAAATAAACAACATTTCCCAGTAGTAATTCCCTATAGCATTTGTGGTCTATTTTTACCATTATTGGGAACCTAAGAACAGCATCTGGAAGCGATAACTATAAACTCCGAACTGCGAGGAATGGCTGAATGACAAGATTGAACAATGCACAGTCAATCACATAGATTTCAACGCCACTATAAGTAGAACCAATTGGGGCCTACTCTTGAAATCGAGACGCTAATCGTGAAAGAGCATACTCTAAGCTACATCGTATGGTTTTCACGACATTACTTTTGACAATCGATGTCATAATCCTCTACAGTAGACGATAAATACGATAAATACGAAAAATACAATTTTGGCAACGAAACAACTCGATTCGACTCGACTAAACCTGACGAACATTTCAACGATGTTATCGATCCGATATATCGACATCGATTTGCTGAGTAGACAACCAGAACCTGTAGCCTAAATGCGTTTTAAACAATACCCAAAAACCAGTTATATAACTATTTTGTGATTTAATTTAAAAAGATAAATACCTACATGTTTTTCCCGTTATGATAAGAGTCAAACCCCACTTCTTGCATGTCAGCCAGACACTCACTACGCTACAGAGGTCTGAGTCTATAATAATCTCTGTATTGTAAAGCCTATTTTTCAATGCGATTTTTTCTACTAGCGCGTGCGCCAACGTCTCGTCTGTTTCCAAAGAATAGAGCGAAAAAAATCACCGCGGGTTATTCCGCAATGCGTGCTTGCCTAAATCAGGACCCTTTGGTATAAATATCATCGATTCCTTGATGTTATCGACAAAGCGCGTAGTAACAATAGATTCACTAGATTTACCTATCGATTTAACTAATGCTAATTGTATTTGGGGTTGGGTAAATGTTTAGTAAATTCACTGTTTATCGATATCGAAAACCACAAACTTATTAAGTATCAATCTAGTTGCCTATGGTGGGTGGAATTTCAAATCAGAAACATTTTCGGCCAACATAAAAACGCCTCTCAACAACACTTCCTAAGTGCTTGGCCAGACTGGCAGCGCGGTGCGGGCAGCGGCGCGGTTGCGGCAACGCGCGCGTTTATGCCTGTCCGAAGTGGAGCGCGGCTTCGCTCCAAGTGTTGTCGTGGCCAGTGTTTGTCAAAATATAATTTGGAAAAAGAAGACTTATTTTTACTGGAAAATTCTTACATTCTTCACCTAAAATTGCCATTAAGGGCAATTATTGTCGCATCCGCCCCGCACTCGCGTGTCATATGTCATCACTGGCAACACGCACTGATTAAAGTCTTTCGTCTTGAGGCTCTGCGGTATCTGTGACGAGAAGATGTGCCGTAATTTCCCGAACGCTGCCCAACCGAGTTGGATTCGTCGGCTGACCTCTTTGTTGGACTTGCCTAGTTGGATCGTCTGACCCAAATAGACATAATGGTCTACAACTTCGATTATATCGTTCTCAACATGTACCGGCAGGGATGCAACATGAGCATTTGACATGATTTTTGTCTTGCTCATGTTCATTTTAAGACCCACTTGTTGAGAGACGATATTGAGATCGCTGAGCATTGCGCCAAGGTCTTCCAGCAATTCTGCCATGATGACTATATCGTCGGCAAATCGAAGGTGAGTTCTGCGTTCGCCGTTGATGTTAATACCATATCTATGCCAGTACAAGAGCTTGAAAATATCCTCCAATGCAGAAGTAAACAGTTTCGGAGAAATAACATCTCCCTGTCTCACCCCTTTAAGCAATGGGATTGGATTCGTGCTCTGGTCCTGGAGTCGGATATTCATGATGGCGTTACTGTACAGACATTTCAACACTTCGATATACCGATAGTCGATTTGGCACCGCTGGAGTGACCGCAACACTGCCCAGGTTTTGACAGAATCAAAGGCTTTCTCATAGTCCACAAACGCTAAACAAAGTGGCCGGTTATACTCTTCGGTCTTCTGTATAACCTGCGGAAGCGTATGGATGTGGTCTATGGTGTTAAAGCCTTTTCGGAAATCAGCTTGTTCGGGAGGCTGGAAGTCGTCAAACCTACGAGCGAGACGATTAGTTACTACTCTCGAAACGGCTTATAGGCATGGCTCAACAGCGAGATGGGCCTGTAATTCTTTAAGAGGGTGTTATCCCCTTTCTTAAAGAACAGTACCACCATGCTCCTGTTCCACCCCTCTGGCCTAGTTCCCTCGAGGATGACGGAGTTGAACAGCTTCTGGAGGACCTTAAGTACCGGTGTTCCACCCGCTCTCAGAAGCTCTGTCGTTATTCCGTCTGCCCCCGGTGCCTTGTTGTTCTTAAGCTGAGTTGAGAGCCGTTCGGATCTCGTATAGGCTGACGTCCGGAATGTCTTCAGTGTAGTGTCGGGTTAGGCGGGCTCTTGCATCGTTAGTCGTGCTTGTAGCAGGGCCTTGCGATGAAGTGTACAGTTGTCCATAGAACTTCTCGAGCTCTCGTAAAACCTCTGGCTTTGAGGAAACGACCCTGCCACTGTCGGTCTTCAGCTTCGTCAACAGGCTTTGCCCAATAGACAGATCTCGCGTCGCATAGACTTAGAGATCTGTTTATTGAGCGTACTGTTTTTCGACATGTCCACTAACGACTGCAGTTTCATTTTGCTACGTTCTGCCATGAGTTTTAGTGTTTGCTCAGAGAGTTTCTGGGTTCTACCTTTGCGCTGGGTCTTACAGAACTTTGACCCAATGGCATGGACAATTTCCACCAGCCCGTCATTTATTTCGTACACGGATCCGCATTCGGCGAGGCATTGGAAGCGACCTTGAAGTTCCAACTGAAAGTTCTCGGGGTTTTGGATTTCGGCAGGACTTGGGCGAAGAGTAGATTTCATCAGACGGGACCTTTCTAGCTTTACGTTAAGATTTAAGGAGCCTCTAACCATTCAGTGATCTCTGCCGGTTTTGACCCTGTTAATCACTGAGACATCATTAAATATTTGCTTTTTTGTTGTCATGATGAAATCTATCTCGCGTTTGTGTCCACCGGGATGAAGCCACGTCCATTTCCTGGATGACCGCTTCTTGAAAAAGAAGTTCATCATAAAGAGTCCCTCTTTTTCCATAAAATAGGCCAATCGCTGACCTCGTTGGTTCCGCTGTCCAAATCCAAATTGCCCACTCTCATTTCATCGCCGTTCCTCATACCTAGACGCGCGTTGAAGTTCCCCATTACAACCGTAAAGTGTGTTTTCGAGGCTTGCATGGCATTTGAACTGTCATCATACATAGCCTCCACTTCATCGTCTGGACGTTTCGAGGTAGGTGCGTACACCTGTATGACCTTAAGCGAATACCGTTTGGTTATTCTGAGCATAAGATAAACCACCCTGCTCGACACGCTTTCGATCTTCACAATGTTGTTAACGAGGGATTTGTGGACGAGAAACCCAACACCGTGCTGAGATAGTTGATCGCCCTCCCGCTAGTAGAATAAGTTGCCGGAATTTAGGATTATTGTGTCCTCTCCCTCTCTTCGGACTTCTGATAAACCTATAATGTCCCAGTGCAACTTATTTACTATTTCTTCCAGCTCTATCAACTTCTCGTCGGTCCTCAGTGTGCGTGCGTTGTATGTTGCCAGGGCCAGGGGTCGTTGGGATTGGTAGCTGGACCTCTGCCGGAGAGTCTTCGCACCCCCTGTTTCGTGGCCGCCACCTTTGCCAGGAATAGCGAAACTGCCGGGAACTGGGGGCCGTCTTCTATTTGTGTATTTATTTCATTATGGGGGGTTTTGCCATAGTCACCACGCTTGGCAGGCGGATTGGTGACTACAGATTTTGTGTTAAATACTCGGGAGGTGCTGCTGCCTAATCCCCCGGTGTGTGTTCCCTTTTACGACATCCACGGGAGGAGATGGAGGGGTCCTATTCTATGCCGGAACCACCACGGACAACAATAGTTCGACATTATAGCCTCTAGGACTTCTTTGAGGGCAATAATGAGTACCTACCTACTATAAAACGTAGTACATTATGTATCGACAATAGTTTTCACAGAGCCCGCTAAATAGTAACTTTTATATGCAAATTTTTGGTACCTACATTATTTACATTATTGTATTATAAGTACGATTCTCTTTTACCTTCCCTATCCCAGGGAGGGAAAAATAGAAAGAGAGGTAGACCACAGAAAAGGTGGGATGCTGCTATCTGAGAAGTGGCAGGAGTGATGAGGAACAGAGTGGCTAAGAAAAGATCAGAATGGAAAAGGTTTGAGGAGGCCTTTGCCGATTGGCAAACAGATCTACAGACAACAAGCAAGCAGCAAATACTAGAATAAGTTCTTCAAGTTATTATGTGTGTATTAGAATACTGTTATTAGGTTAAGTTGATCTGAATAAAAGGCTTTATTATTATTATTATTAAGTAGGGTTCTCTAATTGTAAAAAAAACAGGCCATCTAATCGCCGATAATGTAACTTTCCAAAACTTTTAAAATCGGATAGTAGTTTTTGAATTTATGAATTACGAACATACATACAAACATACATAACATCAAATCTACTCCTTATAATATTAGTTTAGATTATATTTAATAAGTACAAGACTACCAATACAAAAGCGCATCCACCCTTTTAATTAACTAAATAGAATTGGTACCTAGGTGATTGTATTCAGCGTACTCCGTCTCTCTCTGTATGTCTCTTTGTATGTTACCTTTTCAGGTTAAACAGCTGAACAGATTTTGATGTAATTTGATAAGGTGATAGGTTGTATCTTAGGAATGGAATCGGCTTGACTTTAGTTTCCGGTAGCACGAATTGGAGGGTGAAAAGGCTCAAATCTGGTAGGGTTTTGCTTCCTGATTAAATATTTACCACTTTTAACATTAGGAAATCCTTAGTTTTCGAGAAAATAATAAAACATTTCTAACCTCAAATCTGATAAAACATGAAACAAAACGTAAAAATTGACAGATAATAACAAAATTTGTCGTATTTGTTGTCTGTGGTTTAGCATGTTGTGCAAAATTGATGCGAACGAAACGTAAAAAATCTGTCATGTGTCACTGTAACCGCGCCAAATCGCGCCATACGTAAAAAACCGATGTCTTTGACATATGGCTTCTTTCATCGACTTGCCTTTGCCGTGCCGCGGCTGCGGCCGCCGCAGCGCCAGAAAAATAATACAAGGTCACGGTAGGAGCATTTGAGGTCAGAAATGTTTTATTATTTTCTCGAAAACTAAGGATTTCCTAAAGTTAAAAGTGGTAAATATGTAATCAGGAAGCAAAACCCTACCAGATTTGAGCCTTTTCACCCTCCAATTCGTGCTACCGGAAACTAAAGTTTAACCAATTCTTTATTTTATTTCTGCAAACTTACATCAATACTTATTAAAATAATCGATACCAGGTAAGTAATATTATATTTTATCACTACAATACGCTCACATCCCTATTCTAAAAATTATAAGCGTCTATTATTTTCTCCTTAAAAAAATTCACCCTCACGGATTTATGACCTTCTGTCATGATTGAATGAAATTATCATCTGCCCGAATTTAATACAATATTATAGAACAGGGTTGAGCTAGGGATGAAGTTACCTATTAGTCAAACTGTCGACACTCATTGTAAATGATAAATAAGATATCAAATATTATATTGAATTCAAAATTACACAAAGTTTGGATAAGCTAGCTCATATTCAATTTGTATATTCAGCCAATTGAAGTCTTACGCTATTTCATTTTTTTTTATCGTCGAATACATATTACCTACTGGTTTATGCTTGGTCTATAGTTTGTTATACCTACCTACATTTCATAGTTCTGAAATACTGAACTGAATTCAAAAAGCAAAACTTCAGATCATGCAAACATTTGTCTAATCACAGGTATCAAACCCTCAACTTTCGTAAACTCTGTCTGCCAAATATGAGATCCAAAGACCAGCTCACCTATAAGTCCATCCACAGCCACCAGCCCCAAAAACCACAGCAATCCGATCGTGCATCTCACACGTGGCTCCTTCAACATGTTTCCAATCTCACATTATCACCGAGCATTTTCCGAAACATCAAACCACTAATCCTACACAATTGGATTATTAAGTGAACGACATCGTGCGTAAATACGTGAAAACTGGAATTTTAGAGCGCGCGATACACGTCCGCCCGCGACGCGCTCTAGCGTGGTACTGAATATTTCGCTTTAAAAAGTCGCGTAGCAGTTCGTAGGCTCGTAGGCCGTAGCGTCATACTAACTATTGTTTTAAGTTAATCTGTCTGATTTGGAAAATCCCGTAACAATTGATCGAGTTTTCAAAGCCGGCTTCGAATTTAATTTGTTGTATGCTAAACAGAACTAAGTAGGTAGGTACTAGAAGGTTGAAATCCCGAGGGATAAGTAGGAACAAACAACCGGTATTTTGCTTGTTATCCAAGCTGGATTTAACTTGAAAAATCGCATGGGAAATAATAATGGGTTTACCGACCTACTTATAGTACAAACTAAATAAATAATCAAATTATATTAATGTATAGCTGACTTAATAGATATTTTCTCCTGTACCTAACTCCATACTTACTAATCATCCATACTCTATACTAATATCATCATCTTCCTGCCCTTTTCCCACATTATGTGGGGTCGGCACAACATGTGTTCTTCTTCCATTCTCCTCTATCAGGCCTCATCTCAACACTCACTCCTTTCTTACTCATGTCATCCTTCACACAATCCATCCATCTTTTCTTTGGCCTACCTCTACTCGTAAATCCATCAACATTCATACCAAGCACTCTCCTAGTTACATGCCATTCTTCCCTTCTCATTACATGCCCATACCATGCTAGCCTGTTGCTCCTCATTTTTTCATTCACTGGCGCCACTTTCACACTTCCTCTTATGTACTCATTCCTTACTCTGTCCATTCGCGTCACTCCACACATCCACCTCAGCATTCGCATCTCAGCCATACTCTATACTAATATACAACTTTGAAATTCTCTCCGTCTATCTGTATTTCAACTTTTTTGAGCTAAATGGCTGAACGGATCTTGATGATATACAGTAAGCTGATTAACTTGTAAGTTGCGGGTTTGATTCCTTTCCAGAACAATCATTTGTGTGATATATATTTTTTTTTGACAATACACACAACACCATCTAGTCCCAAACTAAGCATAGCTTGTACCATGGTGACTAGATGACTGATAGAATACTTACATAAATTATTAAATACATACTTATGATACTTTATAACACCCAGAAACAGAACAAACATCTATGTTCTTCACACAAATGTTTATCCTGGGAGGGAATCGAACCCTCAGCCTACAGTGCAGAAGATAGAGCTACTACAGCGAGCTGACAGGCTAGTCAATTAAATTTAGATTGTATATTAACGTACGTACATAGGCTATTTTTATGTACTCGTAGGTACCACACCACGCTAGGTACCAGCCAAAAAAAATATTGAAGGTCATTGCACACAACACCATCTAGCCCCAAACTAAGCAAAGCTTTTAAATACATACTTATGATATTTTATAACACCCAGACACACAACAAACACCTAAGTTCATCACACAAATGATTATCATGGAAGGGAATAGAACCCTCAACCTACAGCGCAGAATGCAGAACTAATACCAAGTAAGCTGACAGGCCCGTAATATAATTATATCTTTGTTTCTACACCTATAGATAATTTCAGACTTCAGCGAGCCGGGATTGTGGGTGATGACAGAAGTTTAGAAATTTGTATTGTAGATTATGCAAATATCACTATTTTCAAGTCTTCTCTTCACACCCCAGGATATTTGATTTGCATAATTTCAACGTAACTTTGTTTACTATCGGTACAAGTACTGTCAACAACATAAGTGGAACGTGAGGTTGAAGAAAATGAGCCTGCTATGAAAACAGCCAGCAAAACAAATGACTGTACCAAATATAGCCCAGTGGTTGTAAAAATAACATTGAAAGTCATTTTAACCGTGATTTATAAAAGGAGGAGGTTCTCTATTCAGTTGTATTGTTTTTTTATGTTTGTTACCCATAACTCCGTAATTTATGAACTGATTTGAAAATAGTAGGTACACTGTTACCCTAGGACTGAAAGTAACTTATTTAGTCCCGAGACGGGGCTTTCGTTCGTTTGAGGGACTAAATAAGTCTTTCCCCCGAGGTTAACACTGTTGTTTACCTACGACTCATTACAAATACAAGGAAAATAAAAAAATAAAAAAAAAATAAAAAAAACACGAATTAGCTTAAGATATTGAGTATATAGAATATTGAGTGTATTTTATTTGACATAAATCAACAAGTTTGGTGAGATATTAATTTATAGTTTATGGTAAAATTAGAGCGATTAGTTATAGTTAGTGATAAGTTTCTTCCTTGTTTGATATTTCTGGGAAACTTGAGTTACTGCAGTTTCCAGGGATTCTTGTTGGGGACAATGATATTTGTCTATTTTCTTCAGCTGTTACAGCAATGTTTTTGGATTGCACCGGATAATCTTTTGAAGTGCTTGGTTGTAGAGAGTCAGTGGAATGCAGATTTATCAATTCTGTTGACAGCTGTCAGTTGAAAACGATTCTCCCTAGGACTGAAAAGTACTACTTTCAACCCGCTCCTCAGGCAACTTCAGGTCTACTTTCCGAGTATAAGTAATGAAAATATTTTTTCATATGAATGGATATACTTACCGATTGGTTCCATAAAGTTTCATCAAAACCGGTTCAGTGGTTTGGTATTTCAATCAAAATAGCTGGAAGAAATATATCATCTAAGTAAACGAAAATTCGATATTTTAGATTTCTTGTGGCTTTCCAGCGGTGTTTACGTATTTCGAATTATTATAAGGTACTAAAAAGCGTAAAATAAAAACTGGTTGGTACCAGGCGACAGGTTGCAAGGCCATCGCCGTTTTTAGCAATACTAACTACATAAGTACATAAGTACCTACTAATATTTGTGTGTACTCCTTATTTTATTTTTATTTTTGGCCCCAAGATAAGCAGAGCTTGTGTTCCACATGACTGATATATTACATTATCTACACTAATATTATAAACTAGATGACCCGGCAAACTTCGTACCGCCTCAGAATAAAAAATAAAAATAATAAAAAAGCAAGCATTTTTTTATATTTACTCACCCTTTAAACCTTCCCTGGACTTACACGAATAATTCAAAACCAAAATTAGCCAAATCAGACCAGCCTTTCTCGAGTTTTAGCGAGACTAACGAACAGCAATTGATTTTTATTATATAGAACAGGAAAGACACTAATATTATAAAGGGGTTTTGTATATTTGTATTTAACGAATAAACTTGAAAACTACTGGACCGATTTGAAAAAATATTTTACCGTTGGAAAGCTACACTATACCCGGGTGACATAGGTTACTTTTTATCCCGGGAAAATTGGTTTGTCCCGGGAGAAATCTTCAACGCGGGCGAAGCTGTGCGCGTACTGCTAGTTATATATATATATTTTGTAGATACCAAATACAATGTTTGTAAGTTGTAAAGCTTCTAAGTATTTCTCGGTGTATGTTAAAGTCAATACACCTACCCTAACCTTATCACGTAAGTATTGGATTATGGAACTTGATTCCGATACTTTACAAGCAACCTATATTAATAATCCCTTGGCTTCCTCAAAAACAGCTTACAAAAAGCTCAAACCAAAATTTAAAGAAAAACACACATATTGAATCTTAACATTTATTTTGTTTCAATATTATACATATAAGTTTAACCTACTTATTATAAATAAGTTTAGTCATTAATTAAAAACTAAATAATACAAAAACGGAAACTTGGAAAAAGTACACCATAACACATGGTGCTGTTGAGACCAAAAATACTTAACCACAAGGAACAGTACCTATTAGATCAAATAAACCATGATCGATATTTTATGAGAGCACTTAAATAATATTTCCGGTTCATTCACTTTATATTACAAGTGATAGGCAAGTAAACCTTGCTTATTATTGCTCGCGACAACTAGCAACGTCTAGCGACTAGCGACTAGCGAACAGCAACTAGCAACTAGGCGTGAATTGCGCGAACACTGCTGTCAAAAACGCTAATATCTCCGCAATAAGCGTATTTTTGTATGAAGGCGAGCGACAGGCGAGTAATAGGCAGCGGCTGGCTTCCGTAATAAGGGTGATGTTACTCGCGAATTCTCGGTTAATGGCATAATAATGTCGATTTGCCAGTGTATATTGTTTATAGTATGTCACAAAGTCGTATCTTGTCGTTCGTCATTTGTTATTTTATATAAAATGGTGCCTTTCATATAAAATAACCCACGGATTATTTTTGCTCGAATCACAAAGAAACACAAAGCTTTTATTCCAATTATTCACACCCGAGTCAATAACTCTAGCTCTATTGAAATAAAAACACCAAAATTACTAATAAAACCAGAAAAAAATGAGAAAAATTAATAAAATAATCACGCAATGTTTGCTTCGCTAGACGACCAAAAATAATCCACACCCGCGACTTATTTCGAAAATATTGTTGTCGCGTTGATATTGCTGACGCTTTTGCTACTTTTATGTAATACAATATGAACGGAAGACAAATATATCCAGATAACTCAGATAGCGACTGGAATATGGAAGAAATGTAACAAATTTAAGAAAATAACGAAGCGTACACGCATTTTAATCTTGCCTTTTGCAGTTAGACACGGTGAGCTGACAACAAACTAATATTAAACATTCAAAGCTATCCCGTCAATTTATGTTACGTTTCCACGGCCAAACGGCTGAACTTCATAAAATTCGGTAAAAATAGGTGGTATTTTGGAGGAAGACATAGGCTACTATGTAGGTACCGCGAAACCGCGGAAAGATGCTAGTAGCAGAGATCTACAAGTTTGCAAAAAATACCCCTTGTGGCAAGGCAAAGTGAACTAGCTTAACAACTAACAAATCTAATGAAATATCGACAGTAAACCAACACAGCTGTCTCCGATATACAAATTAATCACAATCATAGTTTTCCTACAGTTCACCACACACAAACGGCTGTCAAACCTGTATGGCTGCAAATGCAGACTCAAAAGCGGTTATTTATTAATCCCACAATTACGAAATGAACTTGTGAATTGGATTCTGCAATTTCATCAAATTTGCTAAAAATTTCGTTAACTACAAACGATTTTATTGTGTTTGCACCAAAGTCTGAATTACGAGTAGAATAAGATTTCTAAATGACCGTTCTAAAATTTACTAAATTGACGTGTGATTGGTGTGTTTTAACTCATTTTAGTCGACGTATAACATGTAATATAATTAAAATAATACGCGAAGCAAAAACTTTGTACCCCTTTTTACGAAAATTGCGCGGACGGAGAAGTATGAAAATTCACACACTTATAGTTTATATAGAGAAAGAGTGCAGAATGCTAATATTTTTTTTTAATTATGCCTAAAAAATACATTAATTATTTATTAATTTTGGTCGAATTTCGACCAGTGGGCGACCACTAGTTATTAAAATCAACATAAATTCATGTAGGATCAAGGATCACTTTGAACGTACGTACACGTTCAAAGTGATGCTTGTGATTGTATAGAATAAATATTTTTTGATTTTGACTTAGGTGTTGAATAAAATAGCGGAAAAGCCCAGGAAAGACAAATCACACACAACACAGACACAACAAAATGATAATTTAAACTTATTTGAAAACTGTCATTTAAAAAGGTTAATAACTCTAATTTGGATTTTGATGTTAGCAAAATAAGATTGATCATATTTTAGGAATTTACAAAATTTTTACCTAGTTCGGCGTTTCATAAAACGATGGTCATATCAAATATGTGATCTATGGTTTGTCATGCTGATGAAGCTTTAAACATTGGTTATGGATAAATAAATTAAATTGACGTAATTATACTGCAACCAACTTATCTGTTCAGGTGGCCAAAGAACGAACTAAAAAATAGAAAATCTAATCTATAGAAAATCTCTCATAGAAAATCTAATCTAAATGACATTGCCAATAGACAGAGGCGCCACCCTTACCGGACAAATAAGTTGGCTGCACTACAAGCTTAATTTAGTCGCCATGTGTTACATTTAACTGTGGAAATCCAAGGATAATCTATTTAATAATGGACCAAAATGTAAATTTTTACTTATTTAAAAACACATTAATAGTATCAGGAGATGGTGGGAATCCGGTTGTTTCAAAAGACAAACCAAATTTTTCTATGATCATTTTCAAAATGCGAATAAATATTATTATTATTATGCTTACAACAAAGTCCAAATTAGAGTAATATTTATAAATGACACTGACACAATGACACAATGACAGTTTTTAAATAAGTTTAAATTAATATTTTGTATTATTTAATCGATTTTCACAGGATTTTCCGCAGTTTTATACAACACATGGCACATGGCATATAAAATGAGCTATTATACGTTTTAAAAACTAAAAAGAAAGCCGACTTCATTCATGTAAATTTCATTTTTGTTGTTTTTAAAACCACTTGATAATATTTAATTGGGACCTGGGAAGTTATACCCTTTGAAACAAAAGATAATATTCCAAATCGGCTCAGGCTTCTTTAAGTGCTCGGTGAACACACAAAAAACAGTTAAAAAAAAGATTTCGACAAATTGAAACTCCTTTTTTGAAGTCGGTTAAAAATACATCAATTTAGTAAATTTTAAAAGTGTCATTTCAAAATATTACTCTTTAACTTATGGTGCAAACAAAATCTGTCGTATTAAACGACAGCTTAGTTAGTCCAGCGAAACTACAGAATCAAAATCATTATCAACCATTCGAAGAACCCAAAACTATTTCAAAATATCAAAATAATCACAATTCACTAAATACAATGCCAGTAGTAATTTCATACATTATTTATAACTTTATTGTATTTTGTTATATTAATAATAATTATGTTCTAACCAGCTAATTATCAGGGCCTATTCCACCAAACCCAACCACCACCCTGAGAATAAGATTCTGTCTCATAACCCCATATTAGCATATCTGTTCTTATATTTATGCATTGAAATAACTCGTATAACGACAAGTAAAGGCCACTTTAACGGCACTCTAACTGTATTTATGAGATATAGGGTAAATAATTAATTAACTTGCCTCTTGCATTAGATATTATATCGCGTAGGAATTTGGTTGAATAGACCATAAAGCATAACAATATTGTTCACATATATTAGGTACATGATCGCTATAACACTAGGTTGCATCTATTCATTACGCGAAACATTTTAGACGATTTTTCGACCCCCCCAACCCCTCCCCGTGGTGAGATATCATGCGATTTTCATCCAACTCCCCCCACCCCAAATCTCACGTGAGATTTTTCAAATTGCATATTTAATTTGTGCGCGATAACATTAGATTTATTAAAATTTTAATCAAATACAATTATTTACTAAATATTGATTATAATATTTAATAAATGAATGACTTGTTTCCAAATAAATTAATCCATTAACAGTTTATACATTCTTGTATCAGTTGATAATTGAACCGCGATAAATTGTAAGATGTATGATGAATTTAACTTAATTTAACCCAGTTTTCTCGCAATTTTACAATGTTTCTTGTAGAAAAAAATGTACGTGATATTTGCCGAGACCACTCTTCTCTTTCAGTGGGGTGAGATTTGGCTCAACCCCCCTGCCCTAAACGCCTCACGTAATCAATGAATGCACCCTAATAACTAGTTGGTATATTTTAATTGGACTAAAGTTCTCTTCTAGCGTCTACTGAAATATGAATAGTATGGTGGGCAACTGATATACCTTTATAACAGATTTTAAAGGCATATTTTTATCATATTTGCTTAGATAGGGTTTATATAGCACTGTAAATTTGTGAATATTTGAATTAATGATATATATGTACACCAATATTTATGTATTAGTCGTCATTTTAATGTCAATAGTAACAAATTTTATCCCCCCCCATTAGATAACATATCATTTGCGGTTGTTGATGTATTACTATGAATTTTTAAGACAGCCTTAAGTAAGCACATCGATCCTTACTAACATGATTTCTTAAAATATCTTAAAATAGTGAAGATAAGAGACCCGAGAAATCACGTCTTTCGTCTTTCGTTCAAGTGGTTCAAGTAGAATCAAAGTTTCTAAATCGATAGAAAATTTTATTCTGCTTGAACCACTGAACGACGAAAGATGTGATTTCTCGGGTCTCTTATATCTTCACTATGAAGAATATTGAGAATTTGACGCAGTAGAAGAGGTCCTAAATACATAATTGCTAGTCCAGCTGTTAAATTTTGACCACCTAAATTAGAGGAACAATTTTCTTGCATTTAATTCCTTCATAAATATTGTAAAGCATTTTCTACTTCAATATGTAAATGATTATAACTAATGGAACTCGTTCGCGTTAATTTTTATACAAACTTTAACCCTCCCGCTGCAGTATACATTTCGGGAATTTTTAGAGCGCGTGTACACACTGAAAATCACGCCCTCCAAATTTAAAGTCTGTACAACCAGAGGTTTAGGCTGTGCGCTATTTATCAGTATATAGTATATACTGATATACTATATAATATATACTATATATATACTATAATATATATGTCTACATGCCAGTGAGTCAGTCAGTGTATGTCTAAATTGATTTAACTCAATTCAACAAGATAGTAAACTTACCAATTGTGACATAGCACATAGTTATTTAAACAAAATGTAGTCGTCTTCAAACAGTGGGCAATATATTTTATTTTACAATTATTATATATCTTTCAAAATGTTGGCATGTGCCGAATAATGTTTAGACTTGCCTCTGACTACCTTAGACATCTTTAGAATGATCTAAGTAATTATATAACATAGGAAGTGTCTACGAAACTTTCGGATTAGTATTTTGTATTTTAGTAAACCTTGTGCAATATGTGATATGTGTTAAAATTATAGCTCACTGTTTGTAGAAAACGTTAAGATCAAACTAGACTACAAGATATCGAAAAATTTTGGTTTTTTAAATGTAAATTAAGCTTTACAGCCATTGATGGTTCTAGTGTTTCACAGATCTAAAATTTCGTAAAATACGAACGATCTTATACTGTTTAATTTAAAGTCGAAATTGGAGCTAAATTTTTCAACACATTAGTTATTAGAAAAATGTAGCTCCAATTTCGACTTTCGACATCGAAAAACGACGCTCCAATATACTAAATTCACGTGTGATTGACGTGTTTAAGCGCATTTTAAGGATACACAAGTCAGCGGCACAAACTCGTTAGTGGGCGCAGCTAAAATGCATGTTATTTTATCTAGCTTGGTGTGAGAAAAGGATAGACGTGCACCAAGGATAGAGATGAGCAGTAAGGTGATAGCGTGATTATAATTTCGAGTCATATGATCAGATTAATTAATGATTTCTAAATAAAACGATTGCGTAAAAATAAGTTTGCGTACTCCGTTTGTTATTTATTCACACCTAAAGTTGCGCTAAAATCAGTGATGAAAAACTATTTTTTTTGAGTCTTGTATCTTTCAAACCCATATTATTTTCACAATTCTGTATTGATACAAGCATAGATTATGACAAGACAAATTTATATCACTTTTAGTTTTGGTTGTTCATCATCAGACGGTGGTGTGATCACCCTTCGACGTTTGTATGGAAAGATAATCGACTTGTTCACTCTTAAACGCGTCAATCACGCGTGAATTTAGTATATCGAAGCGTCGTTTAAAAAAATTACTTTGAAACATTGTAACATTAATGCAAAAAAAAAATTGTTCGTATTAGACAAAATTTTAGTCATTCCCTGAAACAACAGAATTATAACCATTACCTGCTATTGTAGTCCTTAAACTAATGAATACGGTACATGTTCACATTTGCGGGAGGAATTCAATAGGGGTAGCGAATTTGAAGTCATCAGGGAAGAGTTTGCCGGCGAATGGATACATCAGTTTGTAAGACTGTCGGATTGTGACGTCAGCAACGCCGGCGATATCGCCAATCTCTTTCTGGCTGCGTTTGTCATCTGATGCCTGAAAGAATAATGAAATAATGCTTTCATATACATTTCATAAATACATTTCACATCTAGCTCAAAGTAAGCAGAGCTTGTGTTATTGGTACCACATGCCTAATATATTAAATTTTTTTTATTTGCAAATACATATTATATATAGAAGCTCCTAGACCCGACACAAATACTTGCAGATCATACAAACATGTGTTCCGCGGCGAGAACGAACCCGCCACCTTCAGCGTCAGCCGGGCCTTGGCCCACTGCGCCAGAGGTCGTAAAGAAGAAACAATAATTTATTTTACTTTTAAAGAAATGTACAGAATAATTTACAATAACATAAAATACATGTAAGCTATCTAAGGACAGTTCAAAACGATGTATAGATAGCTCAACTGATCCAGAGCACTGCCAGAAGGCATCGTTCCCAAGACACTGGCGGCATTGCCACGTTAAATGGCAACGCTAATACGCTGGGCCAGACCCAACTCTTGGGTTACGCAATGTATCTACCAGACGCCGTGAAATAATTTTGAAAACGCAGTGGGCTCTTGTTTCAATTGTGCTGTTAAATGATGGTAGTTCTTGTAACCAAAATTCTGACCCCCATTTCGAAACGGCTAGGAGACGGGCGTGATCTACGGTGCTTGAGCATGTGTCTAACAGATTCCATGTAAGCTCACATAGAGGCTATTGCCGTTGGGCCGAAAGGTTCTTGGCGGGACCAGAATTAGGGCAAGCACTGTTCCAAGCGTTTCTAGCCTCGTCTAGATATTAGTGGCAATTCGGTTGGTACATTTCTAAAATTAGGAATTGTCTAAAATATATTTAGTTAGTCATAGCATTTGTAAAACCTATTCGGTTGGTACCATCTAACTTAATTAGAAACGCTTAATTAAGTTAGATAACATTAAATTAGAATGGAATACCAAAGGCTAATTTGACAGTTCAAAACCTAATTTTAGCTAAAATTTGTTAGGTTGGCGCCAACAGAATTGAGGCCATTAGCCCGAATTTTCTCATCTATAAGGTTCGGTAAAGACTCGTCAAGAATTAGTGAACCGAGGAGGCGAAGTGAACATTTATCAACAACTGATGCCAAACTGTTGAGCTTAAACAATTGAATCTTTGTTCTAAAAAGTGTTTAAAACGTAAAGCTCACATTTTGAATCATTTATCAGGGGCCAAGATATCGAGGATATAGTCGTACTTACAATAATAGAGATGAAAGTCTACAACAATTGGAAAAAGTTCGCAAAACCTTGATTTTAATGAACTGGTATGTTTTTACACTTAGTAAACAAATAAGTCACTATGTAAAAAATATATAAAAATAAATAAATAAGCCAATCTCCCGAAATTCATCACTAATGATCTTTAGATCACCAAGAACCACCACCACCAGTATCCACATCTCCACCTAAAGTTCCGTCATCCAAGTACCAAACGATGAGTTTAAATTGGAGACGTTGAATAATCGGTTGGATGGCAAGGCTGAAAATGGCTGGACCAAGGGGGTCGCCTAGATGACATCCAACAGCAGACGAAATAACATTGTCCCGATAGATTAATTTAGAAGGTGAATACTGCCATAGAAACAGATACGTTTGGGGAATTTTGTTTATTAATTTATTTAAGCAAGGCACCCCTATCTACGGAATTAAAGGCGTTTTTAATATCCATCTTTAAAATTACCTAACAGCAATTTTGATCCAAAGATGTACGAAGAGAATATAGTTTCGCGAATCAAAGCCTAGCTGAACAGGTCGGAAATAGTCGTCGAGATATGTGGATAATAATGATTTCAATAATAAACTCGTTACTAGGGAAAATCCCCGTTTTACGTGAACGTTATATTAAATATCAAAAGTAAAACAGAAAACTTACTTGTGACGCCATGTAAATAGCTGCGGCTGCAACGGAAATGGGTGATCGCCCGGACACAATATCCAACTCCCCAGCCTTCCGTGCAATATGAGTAGCCGCCCTTTGCACCGAATTAGGCAGCCCGAGGTTTGAACAGAAACGAGACATGAAGTCTGCGGTTGTGATAAGATCCACGGATGTTTCCAGAGCTTTGAGGATGAGCTTGAAGCATCGTCCGATCTCCTTCTTGCTGATTTTGCTGACGGCGCAGATTTCTTTGAAGGTTCGAGGCACGCCTTCTTGGCGACAGGCTATGTAGAGGCATGCTGAAGCTATGGCGTCATTTGCACGGCCCTTTAAGTTTTTGCCGTCATGTACCTGAAAAAAAATTATGTATGCGAAGTGTTAATCTGTGTTTAGTATCTAGCTATTATTACAGACTAGCGTCTGCCCTCGTGGTATGTTGATAATATAAATAAATAATTACGTTTTCAAAACTAAAAAGACAACCAACTCCTTGTATATAAAATACTAGCGACCCGCCCCGGCTTCGCACGGGTGCAATGCTGATACTAAATATACTACAGAATGTCTTTATATACAACGTTATCTAAGAGAATAACATAGACTAAGAGATAGACATATACCATTGCGGACTTTTGTGTAGACCTTTTCAAGGTGTACTATACTGTAGTACATTATTTTGATCTATCCCGTAGGGTTCAGCCAGCGTTTGCAATGTAAGCGCAAAAAAATATGTTTATTTATGACATCACATTAGAAATCTCTAAAATTATCAGTGTTTCTCTACTATATTATGCATGCATTGTACATGTTTATATGTATAAACATATAAACCTTCCTCTTGAATTACTCTATCTATTAAAAAAAGAGCATCAAAATCCGTTGCGTAGTTTTAAAGATCTAAGCATACAACGGGACAGACAGACAGCGGTAAGCGTAAAACAAAGTCGTTACTATGTAATGATAAGTGTGCGAAATTTCATACTCCTCCGTCCGCGCAATTTTCGTAAAAAGGGGTACAAAGTTTTTGCTTCACGTATTAATATATAGATAAACAGGTCAAGAATTTTTTGAAGTCAGAATAAGTACTCGTAGATAATAATTCTTGTCATGTGTAAAATGAGCTTCTAACGAGGAGGAGCAGAAGCGTCACGACGCGGTCATTTCTTCAGCCTCCGTGGTTAACCTCCATATAAGATACCGTCTTGTTAACATTTGTTTTGATTCAATACAATCAAAACAAAAACTATTTTTTTTTTATTTTTTTATTTTTAATGTAAGATCTCACTTACATTTATTCAGTGACTAACAATACAATGACAGTTTTCGTAAACGTAGGTTTACCACCAACTTGCCAAAGTGGGTACTTGTACCGTTAAAACGCAGTAATTGGTTTGAAAACCTTTGTTTTCAAATACAATGATTCTATTTATTCTGTACTGCCGATTTTAGTTCTTCAAAGTTACGCTAGAGGCGCTGCATATAAATATATATAAGCAAACAACACTCTTTATATAGTTTCTGTAAACTATTAAAACCCGTACTAAACATACCGGTCTAATCTAATCTATATCCAACTTTCATCTATGTATGCCAACCACTCACGCAGTGGGTAAATGATTGAATGGTCTTGGGTCTGGATATTCTGCTATGTAGGTATAATATGTATGTATTTACAAAAAAAAGTATAATTGTATATCAGTCATATGGTTCCCATAACACAAGCTCTGCTTACTTTGGGGCCAGATGATGCTGTGTTAAATGTCCGGCATTATTGATTTATTTATTATTTATATATGTTAATTATGCAATAATGTTAGATCTCATATAGAACCACTAGTCTTTAATAAATAAATAAATTACTTTAACTACGTCAATAGTTTAATAAATAACTTCCTAGTTCTTTGTCATGTCAACTAGTACATAAGTTGACCTGATTTACCAATGAAAAGTAATGCGATCGACTAAAACAATTTATTTAATTCATTAAAGTACCAATGAACTAAACAATTATGCAAAGAGGCATCAGGATTAAAATATTGTATTATTTTCTTCTTTGTTCATACAAAGAAGAAATCAGTGGCAAAACGTGGTGACAGTGCTAAAAAGGCCTTCGATAACTAAAGCCATTTCTTTTGCTTCATGGCAAAACAATTGCCATGAAGCAAATATTGTGTTGTATAAGTTAACATACAGTATTTCGATGTATCAGAGTTGTAGAATTGTAATGAGCTACATTTCTATGTAGAAACCTAATTCTGAAAACAATAGCATTTTTTACCGCAGCTTTGTATAATTATGCTTTATAAATGCAAAAAGGTGAGAAAAATGTTTATAAATTGTCTAAGTTTTTAATTCAATCACACTGCATCTAAACAGAATTGGACGGAATGAATGAAACTGTTTTTTTTAATAATTTAATATTCGTGGACAATGCACACAACACCAACTAGCTCCCAACTAAGCATAGCTTGTATGGTGACCAGGTGACTAATAGAATACTTACATATTTTTAAATACATACTTATGATACTTTATAACACCCAGACTCAGAACAAACACCTATGTTCAACACACAAATGTTAGATGTATTTTGTTTCCTGGAATAGCATATAGACCACTTTTTATGTAGGTATGAGATAAGTATTGTCACATGGAGAAGCAAATTATATTGCAGACTTGCTTCGCTTTTGCTACTTTTCAGATAATTCATCAATCAATCAGTAGTATTAAGTTCTCTAATTTTATATTTACCTGTTTGAATAAGTTATTAGCTCTGTCAACAATAGTTTTAGGCAGGTTTATCCTGTCTGCCATGGTGTTAATTTCTCTGAATGCATTTATGAGAGCTCTATCGGTACTGCTAATATTCCTCCTGTTCTGGTACTTAGAAACTCCAAAACTGTCAAACGATGCGTCCCCACGACCTGGTCCGATGATGGTGGATAGATCCCCACCAGACAGCAGTGGGTTTTCAGGACCACCAACACGAGATGGGTCAACACCAGATTTTTCATTGCTGAATGTACGCCATTCCGAACCAACATCAATTACTCTGCAACAATCAATGAATTAATGTCAGACTTGGATACCATTTACGTAAAATAAAGTTTATTAGCAAAATTATAGATGTGGTTTTATGTGTTAAAGTCATAGATGTTTATTACTTTGCATCAAGATATTGTTGGTTTTAAATCTAAACATGAGGAAATACAAAAACAATATGTGTTTACATTAATTACAGATGCAAATGCTTGTTGTTGCACACCGCTGACCTTGGCCAGATTGAATGCGTGTGCTCTTTGGCTTTTTTCTCCATTTTTGCCCATGTTTCAATTGAAAATTGCACAATTATCGACAATTATTATATCGACCTCGAAACACTAAGCATCACACGAGTCAACTCGCTAACTTTGTTATTATTACGACACAATCGGCGACGATGGAAAGCTCAGCATTTCGTAAAATGTTGCTAAACAATGATTACCTGTCTCCAACGACGAGCCCGCATTCCGAGCAGATCATGTCACCAGCTCGGTAATCCTCGATAAGCACGGCATCGGGGTGGGCATAGCACACCACTTTATTCGCCTCAGTTCTAAAACCACAAACGAAAGTAGGTTCAACATTCATCAACAAGTAGAAATCACACCAAGATTACTTATTTCGGAGTGGTGTTGTACGAGCGGTATACACCATTAAAAACTTACTTAGTATCATTGGCATTACCATTATTGCTTAAATTAATTTAGAACGACGTTAAACAAAGACACAGTAATAAAATATAAAGGAAAACAGACCTCGACGTGCTCGCCATGGTTGTCAGCAAATGCAGCCAGCCGTAGACAATAACAAACTTGTTTGACAATTATAAGTCAATTTATAAAAAGTCAAAGTCAAAGACAATATAGAGTAAGATGCCAGATGACAATTGATGACATTCTTGTTATTGTTACTGATGTCTCAGCGGGAAAATCAAAAGAGTTTAAATGGGATAGAGAATTATCGTAGTTTTCGCTTTTCACACAGCCCTCGCTGTGCACTCGCTGTGTGCTGTGCTCTTACTCTAAAAATATTATATTATAGTTTAGACGTCATAAAAAAAATACTTTTAAGATATTTTTTTGAGATAATTGATTGAAATTCATTTTTGTCTAACCTTGACTGCTGCCATCGCCAAGTTTGTAATTTATTATGAATTTCACCGTTGTGGTTATGAAATATTGCGTTACAGCGTTGCTAATATAAATATATTGCGTTGAACCCGAATGTACATGCTCCAAACTAATATTATAAATACGAATCTATCTGTCTGTTTGTTTGTTATCATAAACGGCTAAGCGGCTGAAGGGCGGCCTTGTTGAAATTTATATGTACGAAAATTTATTGTAGGTATCTTGGGGACTAGCATTACTTAAAATACCTACATACCTACATGGTACCTACATAAAAAGTTGCGTAAGTTTTTATGTGGTAGCTACTACTGATTCAGATGTTCAAGTTCAGGTAGGTATTATGTACGATATCCACTCTAAACTATGATCGTTTGTGTTAAACTAGGCACTAACGTCGACGTCATTTTGTACATGATCTTAATCACGTTCTACCTTTGGTTCTCTCTCATAGACTTTTGACTGCGTGGTTTCCGTTTGAGAATAAAACACCTATTAAGGTTTATAGGTAGGTTAGGTACTTACCTACTTAAATATTTACCTATTTTTACCCGACTGCAACGAAGGAGGGTAATGTTTTTAGGGTGTAGGTATGTACCTATGTGAGTTTATTTGGCTGTCACGTTAGTAGCTCTTCTTCTTCTTTTCTTCTTATAATGGCATCTGTTTTGTTGACAATCTTGCCAGTGTCAACTGATTGTTTGATAATAAAGTCTTAGTCGATTGTCGTTTGTCTATTCTAAACGTCATCGCGGAATAGCCGCCTAGAACTTTCTCGGGATTTCTCGTCGTTCAAATAACATTGCACCATAATACACTTATATTTCAATTGTCTATAGGTACTTGTGCTATGAAGTCACAATTTATTCATTCATATTCCGCTAAGATTACTGAATAAAACATGCAATAAATCACATATCATTTACATTAACAATCTGGCAGTATTGTGTCGAAAAGGAATCAGACGTGGTTCTCTTTGCCGACGACAAGACTCATAGTATAAGCGTCTAAAATAAATCAAACATGTTTGAAGTGTTCAATTTGTTAGATTTAGATTCGTCCACTTAGATCATTATATTGACATAAATGATCGATCAATGAAGTGTCAATAAATGGTACATCCGCCATATTGGACTTTTGATAGAGGCCATTACAATTTACGTTGAGTTTAAAGGGTCGTGTCACTAGTTCCTTCAAACCAATGTGGTGAAAGGATAAAATGTACTAAAATGGTATAAAAACTGATTGATATCGACAAATGTGTGTCACATCTGCTGTGTGTGTGTTTAATAAGCCCCGACATTTCGTTTATGTTACAATAACCATAGTCGCGCTAATACGTGATAAAAACCAGTTAACCACCCGTTAATTAATATGATTTACAACCTGCCCAGTCAGTCCAGTAATACTTGTACTCTAGTTTCTGAAGATAACGACTTTTAAAATACGGACGCCTTAAAAAGTGTATTTTTTAATTAGCAAGCTAATCGTAGCTTGTGTTTAGTTAGATAGTCACCGTTATAGCAAGTTCAGCTAATTCTGCGCAGTATATATATATTTTTTTATGTGTGTTCGCGGATAACTTCGTCGTTTATGAACCGATTTTGATGATTCTTTTTTTGTTGGAAAGGAGTTATCCCAAGGGTGGTACCATGATAAGGAAACCAGGATCTGATGATTGCATCAAAGTCAAAGTCAAAGTCAAAAGATGATTTATTCAATACAATCACAAGGATCACTTTGAAACGTCTTATATACTAGGTGAATTTAGGTGTCAATTCATCCTAACCCAAGCTCGAGAAGAATTGACAAGTAACTCGTCTTGGTCCTAGCGCTTTTTTATATGATCCATCTTATAACTACCTTAACTACGAAATACAAATACAAGAGAGTTTATACATTTCAAGTGTGTCGGTTAACTGTCTGACGGCAGAGCGACATGAGGCCATGCATTCTTATCAATAATATAGTCATCTATATTATAATCAGCTTTCTTCAAAAGACTACCTTTAATGTATGCTTTAAATTTCTTAATAGGTAGTTTAGTAGCATTTTCAGGAAGCTTATTATAGAAGCGCACCGTGTTCCCCATAAATGACTTATTAACTTTTTCTAGTCGAAACCTAGGGATGTATAATTTATGTTTATTCCTAGTGTTGATTTTATGAAGGTCACTATTTTGCTGAATCCCATCTCTATTTTTATGTGTATATAACAAATTTTCATATATATATTGTGAAGCTATTGTGAGAACATCCCAGAGAAATCGCGCGGAACTTTCGAAAATCCTAGTGGCGACTAGTGCGTTTGTTTAATTTTTATTAAAGTATTTTATAGCACTACTATTTAATGAAGGTCTGGAGTCGATCTGATGATGAAGCCGAAAGACAGTCAAGGGAACTCCTCAACTATTGACAGCAATTACCTGGTGTTTGAGCTTGATTCATTTGTATTGGTGAGAACTTTACAACTTGAGTTGAGACCAACGTTGAGACTGTCATTAGGGTCTGATGATGAAGACGAAGGACAGTCAAGGGAACTCCTCAACGTTTTACAGTACCTAGCTACCTTGTGTATAACATGAAGTCGGTTGTCTTTTTAGTTTTTAAAACGTAATTATTAGAACTCGGGTACGGTAAGCGTAAAAGTGGAGGCCACCTGAGATACAAGGATGTTCTAAAAAGATACATGAGGTGGTGAAAAACAGAGCCCACTTAGTGGTAAGTAAAAGCAGCACAGTAGCGCACCGAATGGAGACAGCTCATTCACGAACAGGTGAACGTTTATAAAACCGGGCGTCGCGTTGAGCTCGATAGGAAATTAGATGAGCTGAAGACCAGACCACCAGCTGCCATTACTTTCAGGGGTAATGACATTCCCAAAATGCGTACGTAAGTTTACAAACAAAAGAGAGCGCATCATAGGGTAGATCAACAAGTAGGTACCTAAAGTTAAGTTAGAGTTAATTTTTGCCTGTTCAGTTATCGGCCAAAACACAACATCATCAGGGGCTCGATTAACGATATATCGGGTCAATAATCGTGCAAAACTCTACTCTTAGCTACATCGTTTCGACTCGTTTTGAGCGATGGAATGACCGACATTACTTTTGAAAATCGATGTCGTAGTTCTCCACAACAGACGGTTCGATAACTTAAATTTGACAACGAAATTACTGTCCATTCGAATTTGATGTGCATTTAAACGACTTTACCGTTTCGATATATCGAAGTCGGATCGCAGAGTAGACCCCCAGTATAGATCTAAATCCCCAACCCTATCTAATTTATTGTCTGAAACTCGTGCTACTAGCGCCATCTCGCGTGGGATACACGTGAGAGACAAAGCGGTCGGCACTATTCCGCTTGTGCGGGTAGGCAAAACGTGTTTTATTATAAAATCTTACGTTCTAAGTGTTTGAGTGTTTTCATCAACTATCCGAACCCTGAGATCGGTAGGGTTAGTATACCTTAGGTCTATGAAAGGGATAGATTAGGTAGTCGGGAAAATAGACGAATTGAGCTCTTTAGGAGTTTCCTATGCTGTTGTTCCACGTCAGTCCCTAAAAGTCCCTAGGTGTAGACAAGATTAGATTACCTATTTTCAATACCTACTCATTCAATCGAGAAAACCAAGTCAAACGCCTGCGGTAGGTAGTTTTATTTCCCATAGATAAATGGACGGACTGACTTATGGATGCGATTTTACTACGATTGTTTGCAAAATATAAGAACCCAAGAACTCATTAGTTACTTGATAAGAACCAGGCATTGATCAGGCAAGTCAGCCAGTCAATCAAGCATGCTAGATAAGCAGAATAAGTTTATTAGATAAGTAAGTACCTTCTTACCTACCTACTTATATAGGCATCCCAGAAGGTCTAGACAAGATCCACGTTGTTTTGGCGAAATATTTCTTGTTTGCTTCCTATAATGGCATCTGTCTTGTTGACAATTTTGCCAGTGTCACGTGATTGTTTGGTTATAAAGTCCTAATCGATCGTCATTTGTTTATTCTATACATCATCGCGGCATGGCCGTCTAGAACTTTCTCGGGAATCCTCGTCGTTCAAACAAATTTCAACATAAAACACTTATAATTCAATAGTCCATACTTAGGCTATGAAGTCACAATTAATTGAATAAAATTACGAGATTACGAATAAGATTAGGTAGGTACTGAAAAAACATGCAATAACACGAGAAAAAATAATTAATTTAGAAGTGCTATGTTAAGTAGGTACTTCATGAAATGACAAACCAAGAATTTGCTGAATTATTAAATTGTATGGAAATATCATTTTCATCCCGGAAAGAGTGTTTTTGCTCTTCGATATCTGAATGCACAAGCCGTTTTTATCCGCTAGAGGATAAAGTAAATTGAATTTAGAACATCTTGTGCACTAAGTTTGTGAATTCAAAACCATGGAATTAGAAGTAAATAGGTTTGATGATACCTATTTACTTCTAACTCCATGGTGGAGTTTATCATACAACCTTTTTTAATTTGTTAAAAACTCAGGCTTTGCGCGCGCCATTTTCTTTTCATGTCATTCATATTGTTAAAAAAACCTTTGGTTAAAAACAAGCATCTTGAAAACAAGTGAAAAACCTAAAATGAAGTGACGTGGAAGTTTATTTGACGCCCGCCAACAGAATTGACTGAAACTGTTAAAAAACGCAAATGTTATTTTTTTGCATTTCCTCGCTCGAGGAAATGCAATGCAAATGCTTAAATGCTCGAGGTGGGTTGAAATGTTACGTGTTGCACTCGAGTACAAAGATTTTTTGCCTCGTGCTCTTTTGATTTCCTCGCTAACGCTCAGGATTTCCCTCCGTCATCAAAATTGTGCACGCGGTTAAAAAGCAACTTTGCACTTTTGTCAAATAACTATTGCTTGTCACGTAACTGAAGCGTTACAGAAGTAACTTAGTACAGTACTTACTTAGTAAAGTACTGTCTTTTCTATACAAGTTATAATACCGCAAAGGCATGAAATAATAATATTAAGTGTGAGATATAGGTAGGTAGGCTAGCCTAATCCTAAAAATATTGTTAAATTTAAAGGTTAATTAAGTGGCTTAAGTTTTAAAAGTATCCTAGATTACCGAATATGGTCTATTGCCACTATTGCTCAAATCCCTTCTACTTAAGGGCATGCAACTACTATGCATCGTCCACCGGTTGCCCTTGTGCCGGACAGGACAGCTTTTAGGCAACCTACCTACCTTAGTACCTACCTAGGAACCTTGCAAATAAAATGCACTCGGTTTTGCAACTACATGGCGCTGAGTGCAAGTTTTGATGTAAGTACCTGTGTATGTAAGTAAGTAAGTACAAACCTATTGAGTACTGAAAAGACTTTAGCCTAGGTTATAAGACCTAGGACCTATATGGTTATGGATTTAGGTCATTTGATGACCTAATGTAGCTTTGCTAGGTACAATAGGTATAAAAAAACGAGCGAGCCTTACAGTACTTGCATTATGATGTGTAACATCTGACATCTCACCTTGTAAATAAGCAATATTAACATTATACCCTGAATTCGTTTATAGAAAGAAAGATACTCAGACTCACCAACTACTATTTTCATGGTGGTTTAGATCATAGACAGTCATTTAGATTGTATAATAAAGATAATCAAATTACCCACAACCAACTAAACGGTCCAAATATTTTTTTAGGTGGTCACTAGTCGCTCATAATTCTGAGTGGCCACTATCCCGTGCCGCGTCATCGTTCGTGTCGTCACGTAGAGTCAAATAAATGAAAAATGTACATTTTTGAAGTGAAAACTTCTTTTAGCGCGGTACGCATATTTTTAGATGAGGTAAAACCTCTGGACTCGCGACAGCGTTGTTACCGTCTGGGGCGAAACGCAGCCGGCTGCCGCGCTCGCCCTATTTGATTATAAACCTTAAATCACATGTTTACAGTCTACTTTTGTTTGGAGAAATTTACTGAGTTAGGTTCTTTGATATAGACGCAGCCGGCTGACGCGCTCGCCCCATTTGATTATAAACCTTAATTCACATGTTTACAGTCTACTTTTGTATGGAGAAGTTTACTAAGTTAGGTTCTTTGATATATTATCTACATTCTGAACAAAAAATATTGCATCATCTGTGTTCGTTCAGTATTTGATTGGCAGTCGCCATAATTACTGATTTTGATGTGATTTATTACTAAACTCTTACGCGCCAAAATAACGTCACTTCTGTCCTCACTCCCGGAGTGCAGCCCGATTTTTATTATTATTTAATGACAGCAAATAAATAGTTACGTTTTAAAAACTAAAAAGAAAACCGACTTCATTTATACGTATACAAGTGGACGACATTATTTTATTCACTTTATTTTTAAACCTAGCTACTGAACTAATTTTTATGAGATTTGTATGGGACCAATCGGGAAGTATATCCTTTCACATGAAACATATTTTTTTTTAATTACAGTCGAATTGGGAACCTCCTCCTTTTTTGAAGTCGGTTGAAAAGGACACCACTCAGCATAATTTCATGTTTCATACGCCATTGCGACGTTGATCTTTCCGTGACGCCTGAGTGCGTGACGGCAGAAACTGTGGTACACAACCATTTCTATCATGTACCTTTTTTTTGTAAATAGATACATATTACCCAGACCTGCGACAAATACTTGTAGATCATACAAACTGTCCCGCGGCGAGAACCGCAACCTTCTGCGTCTCAAGCAGGCCTTCGTCCACTGCGCCACAGAGGTCGTCATGTGGATATTTTGATAGTCACCTTTACCAACAAAATAAGATAGGTATGTAAGACAACAGAAAGCGCATGAAACCCAAATAGTTAATTAATTATGCCGATTCAGGGCATGGAAATTAATATAATATACGAATTTATAGGAATATAAAAAAGCTAAACCGATTTGGATTAAACTTGGTATGGATAGATGTGGAATTGTGGACTTGGAATGACATAATTCTTATTTCATTAATTGTGGGTATAGGTATATTACAGGTTTTATTAATTGCTTAGTTCGCTATGCTACCGTTTGGTATATGGTGTACAATATTTCCTAACAATTTATACAAAAAAACATTTATATTTATACAATTTATACAAAACAAACTAGGTAAAATAATAATAATTCAATATAAACGTCACTTAGGAATATTACTTAATTAAATTAATGTCATTTTATTAATTCAGATACGTTATAAAAACATTTATCTTGTAACCAGGTCTTGAGTTCCTTAATAAATTTATTTAATGGTATTTTTTTCAGTCAGGTATAGAATTATATACTTTCCCGCATATTTATATACATACTCGTCTTTGCAACTTTAAGCAATACACTTCTGTCCTGGTTTCTTGTGCTTCTATGATATACCTCACTAGCTTTTACAAACAGTTGATTGTGCTTTCTAACAAACAAAGCAGACTCCAGGATATACATACAAGGTAGTGTGAGAATATTTAATTGTTTAAAGAGTGGTTTGCATGATTCCCAGGGCGGTATTCCGCCAATGGCCCTTACACATTTTTTTTGTGCGATAAATGCTCTTTTTATGTCTGTTGAGTTGCCCCAAAGAATTAAATCATAACATGACCGATGCTACTTAACCATGATAATGCTTCAAGTACTGTGGCTAAGGACGACGTTTTTCTCAATCTCCGCAGAGCATAAAAAATCTGTTTACTTTGGACATAACAAAGCCGTGGTAGAAGCTAGTATACATAATATACGTAGTAGGTACGTACAGTTACTAAAGGTAACTATAAAAATACAAAAAGTGGTTTTCTCGTTCCAAGACAGCGATTAGCCTTGGACTTAATATTTCTTTGCATACAAGGAAACGTAATAATAATATAATTTAATATTTATTACGAAATAGTATCTTATTTTATGTAAGTGTTTCATCTTGCACGGCGTTAGCTATATACTTGGATTGCCAACTTTCATACGCAGTAGGTACATAAATACAAAAATGAAAATGAATGAATACAGAATAATTCACAATAATATAAAATACATGTGAAACAGTTAAGCTATCTAAGGACCGTTTAAAACGATCTATATATAGATCAACTGATCCAGATCACTGCCAGAGAGCAGAGTTCTCAAGAAACTGGCATTGCAACGTTGAATGGCAACGCTGATACGCTGAGAAAGATAGGAGCCAGCTCACGGGCCACGTAATGTTTTTTATCAGACAACGTGAACTAATGTTGAAAACGCGGTTGGCTCCTGTTCCCTACGGGCCCAGTGTCTTACTTCAAATACTACTTGAGATGAATCTGCTCCAACTCGACTCCGCATCCGTAACAAAATTGTCAAGGATCATACAAAAAAGTGTTAAGACCAGACAAGTTTCTTGCCGGATTCTTCTTGAACTGGGGTTAGGAGGAACCGGCACCTAAATTCACTAGCATGTAAAAAGACGATTCAAAATGGTCCTTGTGATTTTATTGAATAAAGATTTATTGAATTGAAAAGGCTCAAATATGTAGGAATATTGCCAACTTCCTTAATATCTAAGGTTTCAGTGTAAAATACTCAAATTCGCGCTTGCTTGCATCACACAAAACAACGCATTGAACAATTGAGTGAAATAAGATGGATGACACAACAATGAGTGTATACTTTTAATAATCAGGAAACTGATAAAATATGTTTTAGTATACAAAGAGATAAAAGTGATAAATAAACGACGTTTGTTACGGCAGTGTTTTGAAGGTACTGCTATGATTCACTAGAGGAATTATGAAAAACTAGCGACTCGCTCCGGCTTCGCAAGGGTACTATTTAAAGTTGTAATTTATCGTAAATTTCTTCTTATTCTGGTACGTGTCATAATGATAAAAATTTTACCAATGTCAAATGTTTAGTTTGTTTATATTCAGACGTCACAAAGTCGTATGTTGTCGTTCGTCATTTGTTATTATAAAAAATGCTGTCTTTTATAAAATAATAATACGGATTATTTTTGCTCGAATTACAAAGAAACACATTTTTTTGTGAGCCAGCTCATTGGGTCACAATGTTTCTACCATTACGCCGTGAAATTATGTATAGTATTGCGTGATAAGTATTAGTTCAGTACACTATTAGTGCAGACAAATGAAGTCTTAAACAGGTACCTATGAGCTACTAGCATAATCTCGTTATTGGTACGTGCAAGTACCTAGTCACTGGGCATTATTTCAGCCATTACGAATACCTATCTTAGTTTCTGTTGAATGTGCAGGTAGAGCTATTTTAAAACATACACTTATTGATAAAATATTCATGAATCACATTTTTTCTATTATCGTTGTACACTGACTCATCAAAGATGAACTCGATCTATGGTCATCTAACTGACGCATACCACAGGTCTACAGCAGTCCACATTACATCGCTTTAAAGTCAGTACCTGGATGACCGAGCTTTGCTCGGTATAAAACATGGATAAAACGACGTTTTCTTAAAATGAAGAACCTAGCTAGAACGATTTATCGCTCCTGAAACCCCCTGCATACTAAATTTCATGAAAATCGTTGGATTTTCCTTTTCCGAGATTCAGATTATACATATACATGTATACAAGAATTACTCGTTTAAACATATTAGATAGATACATAGACAGATAATGCCAATCTAACTTACCCTGAAACTAATAAACCAAGAAAACATTTGATGATTTATACCAAAAATTGTGTATAACGTAAGACATGGCAACATTTTAACTAAAAATACTCGTAAGAATGATTATTCTACCGAAAATTTCACACATCGTCATCCAGCCCCAAAGTAAGCAGAGCTTGTGTTATGGTTACCACATGACTGATATAGTATCTACTTGTAGGTATACTGTTTTTTGTAAAGACATACATATTATACATATATGAAAACGCCCAGACCCGAGACAAATACCTATAGATCATACAATCATTTGTCTCACGGTGGTATCGAATCCGCAACCTTCTGCGTCTCAGCCAGGCCTTCGCTTCCTGCTCTACAGAGGTCGTAAATATAATATAAGTAACTAGCGACCCGCAACGGCTTCGCACGGGTGCAATGCGTCTTTATATACAACTTTATCTAAGAGAATAACATAGACTAAGAGATATACCATTGCGGACTGTTGTGTAGATCTTTTTAAGGTGTACAATACTGTAGTACATTATTTTGATCTATCTCGTAGGGTTCAGCCAGCATTTGCAATGTAAGCGCAAAAAAATGTGTTTATTTACGACACCACATTAGAAACCTCTAAAATTATCAGTGTTTCTCTACTATATTATGCATGTTTTATACTTATAATTCTTCCTCTTGAATTACTCTATCTATTAAAAAAACCGCATCAGAATCCGTTGCATAGTTTTAAAGATCTAAGCATACAACGGGACAGACAGACAGCGGGTGGCGACTTTGTTTTATACTATGTAACTAGCTGACCCGGCCACGCGATGCTGTGGCTCAGTAGTTCTAATACGTTGAACCCATATACGCTAACCTGTAAAATTATCAGTGTTTCTCTACTATATTATGCATGTATTTTACATATAAACCTTCCTCTTGAATCACTCTATCTATTAAAAAAACCGCATCAAAATCCGTTGCGTAGTTTTAAAGATCTAGGCATACAACGGGACAGACAGACAGCGGAAAGCGACTTTGTTTTATACTATGTAATGATGATGATGATGATAAGAAATTAATGCAAAGAATTTTGCATCTTACGTCACTGACATAAACACTACCCCAGCACTCTTCATAAAGATAATTCTGTCTGTGACAAGAAAAACATCATTTCCTTTACATAAATCACGTAATATTTTTAATAGTGGGAATCGCAAAGTTCCGGATCGGCTCTCCCCCGGGGTCAAAATTAATGAAATTTACAGAAATAATGACAGACATGTACAGAATAATATAAAATACATGTGAAACAGTTGAGCTATCTAAGGACCGTTTAAAACGATCTATAGATAGCTCAACTGATCCAGAACACTGCCAGATAGCAGCGTTACCAATAAGTTATAAATAAAACTTACCAACTTATTGAGTAGGTACCTGTAGATTTTTTTATTAATACTAATGATTTCATTTTACTTTGACATTGTTATCGACCTACTTATGTTCATTTGATTTTATTGTTTGTTAAATAAACACCCTACAAAGTCTGTGAAATATGGCATTCATAAGTTAAAATGTAAAAATGTACTTAATAATAATGAAAACCAAACTGAAATTCGCAATCTAAAAGATTACGCTTAATAAATCAACTTCCTGCGTTTCATTCATTGATGGGGAATGCTTTAAATCCTTGCTTGACTAATGCATGAGTGCAAACAAAGAATCAGTGCATCGTTTGAGGTTGAATCATCAGCTAACCAGGACGACCGTCACAAATTTTTGAATTCCATTGCTTCTTCAAATCAAGCAACGATTTTTAGCTAGAAAGCTGAAAGCCCTTGTATATCGTTCATTATTAAAAGTTCTGTTATAAGCTCTTCAAAAAGAGGAAATCAGTGATCGTGTTCTACGAATTAGGCCTATTGAATTTAGAAATTTGTCCACTAATGTGGACGCATTTCCTTCCTCTGACCAGGTTATCTTCATTTATTGTAAATTGACATGCAAACACTCACATCCTTTGGGTATTTAGAGAAGTAGAACTTGTGATCTTGTACTGATCCTCACTTAAAAGTAGTACACGACTTTGCGTCATGTTTTAAAGTTCTTGCCACTTCTTCTTAGGCTTGGGTTACGAGGAATTGACGCCTAAATTCACCTAGTAGGGATGTAAAGACGTTTCAAAGTGATTCAAATTCATCCTTGTGATTGTATTGAATAAAATATCTTTTGACTTTGACTTAAATGTATTTAGAGAGTTTCTGAGACTTTCGTGGCTCGAGCGTAATTAATTATAATTTTACAACCAATTCTTTTCTACTTTATTGTAAATAGAAAAATTATTAGTAACATTGAAAGACAAAGTACCTATACAACGATGACTTATGCTGCAAATTATATCATAGCATGGATATTAAGCTATGTCGATACTTTACACTTCGTATGGCGTAATGGGCATTTGACGTGATTTCTGTTTACCTATGGCAAGCTTTATCATCATTACATAGTATAAAACAAAGTCGCCTCCCGCTGTTTGTCTGTCCCGATGTATGCTTAGATCTTTAAAACTATGCAACGGATTTTGATGCGGTTTTTTTAATAGATAGAGTAATTCAAGAGGAATGTTTATATGTATAAAACATGCATAATGTAGTAGAGAAACACTGATATGCACATTTTTGCGCTTACATTGCAAACGCTGTCTGAGCCCTACAGTATTGTACACCTTAAAAAGGTCTACAGAAAAGTCCGCAATGGTATATGTCTATCTCTTGGTCTATGTTATTCTCCTAGATAACGTTGTATATCTTTTATACAAATATATTTATTAACATTCTGTAGTATATTTTAGTATAGGAAGGAAAAATTTAATTTAATTAAGTGTTAGTACCTATTAACCTAGTAGATATTTATTTGTAATAAATAGTTATTTGAAGATACAATAATAAGTATTAACTAATGATCTTTAAACTCTAAACCAAAGTAAGTGTCACCTAATTGTATATCCTACTAGCTGCTGCCCGCGGCTTCGTACGCGTGGTACCTACATAAAAAGTACCCTATGTCCTTCTCCAAAGTCCCATACATCTCTAGGTATACCAAATTTCATCAAAATCGCTTTAGCGGCTTAGGCGTGAAAACGTAACAAACAGACAGACAGAGTTACTTTCGCATTTATAATATTAGTTAGATTTTGAGATCACACGATATAAGTTTATATAATAGTAACTAATATTTTCCCTGTGTTGTAAGTACGTACCCGGCGCCTACAATGGCTATTTGACGTACTGTGGTTTATGTAATCAAGATTACGTACTTTATTTTATCTACTTACTACTGTCTAGCAAGAGGATAAAAATAATCATAAGCTATTTCAATTTTTGTGTTGATAAGCATTTTCATGCTCGGGTAAAGTCCCGAACGTCAAGATGTTATCAAAGAATTTAGACAGATCTCAAAAACACGTAGGGACTTCCGTTGTTATTTTCCTAAACACTTTACTTTACGCTTTACTTTTTCTTGCTTCGCCATAGCTTCTTTTACTTTACCTCTGCACCTACTTTTTTATCTCTGCTGTTTTGTGTTTCTATTTTTTTTACCGACTTTATCAAAAAAGAGGAGGTTCTCAATTCGTCGGAATCTTTAATGCATTAGGTAGTATCTGTAATATTATATTTACGTTTTAAAAACTAAAATTACAACAAAACTCATGTGTATAAAAAAGATCATCGATGTATACAATTTTTAGATTTTTGTTTGTTATTGAAAAAATTAAAAAGCTTAACCGATTTTGATATATAATTTAAATGGGACCACCTGGAAAGTATACCCATTGAAACAAAAAAATATTTTTCCAAACCGGTTCAGGCGTCTTTGAGTGATCGTGTGAGTGATACATCACAGGTGGTCCCATTTAAATTTTATCAAAATCGGTCGAGCTGAAAAATCAATGAAAATCTAAAAATTGTATACATCGATGATGTTTTCGTGTGCATTCGATACCTCGATGTCTTATTGGAGCGGTGCGTTTATTTGGCCTAACCATATTATATTATATATATACAAAATACATCTACTATCCACTATAAATGTATTAAAGGCTCGAATTTCATTCAATTAAGGTTTTCTTTTTAGTTTTTAAAGCGTAATTATTAATGAAATAAATCCTGTTATAGTAAGCATTTCCGTTTACTGTTGATGATACGTCATCGACCTGACAAAGCTGAGATCACAGTGCGTCATCTATCCGTCAGAAGCATAACGTCACTGGTCATAGGAAATCCAACGAATTAATTAAATAAGTAAGTACTTTCCTACTTACTCGTACCAAGCCTTGCACAATAAAAAAATAAGATTGTGCAATTTTGTAAATCGAGCATTTTATATATTACGACACATTATTTACTAGGTTAGTAACTATAATAATACCAGTATGTAAGGTAGTAAATCGGCAGACAAAGGATCCTTGTTTAAAAACCTCCGTAACAGTTGCATGTGTTTAATTAACTAATTTTAGCAAATATTATATACTAAAGTATATAAATTTATGCTTATATAATTATACTACGGACGATCAGGTATGTACCTACTTAATTAAATGAGTTATATAAAAATCTATCATGATTTTAACGATTTCAAGTTTATACATTATGAAGGTATCTTGTGAAATGCGTTCTCCTGTATTTGGCGATCTCAGTCTAAATACATTATTTGCTAACGGTACTTATCATACGGTCACCTTCATTTAAATTTTTGATCAACTTTGATGCATGCATTAATTTATTCAACACGTTCGATTTTGGAAATCAAATGCTAAAACAAAAGTAACCTTTAAGTAAGTAGGTACCAATTTATCCAGTAACTCGCCACGTCATGTTCGTACGGTATGAACTAGGTATCAGGTAGGTACCTAGGTAGGCATATAAATTCCTAGTTTTCAGGTTTAAACCTAGACACTTGGTCTTTGTTTTGGTGTTTCTCCGAATATTCAAAGTTTATTATGATATTCTTATAAACTAATACCTATAAGACCTACAAAATAAATACACGACATTATTTATACGATTAATAATTACGTGTAGGTAGGTACATAAAAAAATATTTTGCACCTTGCTAAAGTTGCTAATTTTGCATTGCAAAACGTAAATGAATGGTCACAGTCCGTCTCTTTTTGCAAACTAGACTATGTTTACTATAAAAAGAGACAGCTATAGTTCCTCGACTGCGGCTTCAATTTACTAGCGTACTACGCAAGTTGACGGTGTGACGACATTGGACGTTGGATCGGTTGCCGAGCCGATCGTACGCCGAGCGTCGTCAGTCTCGCAATGGCGTTAGTGTGCACAGGTCGCGTGTTCGTTTAGTTTCAAACAACCCGAGCGGACACCGGCCCAAAATATTGGCCTCTGTGAACTAGTGTTTGAATTACAAGGATCCCGTTCCAGTAATTCATCACAGAATATAGCGATACTCTCGTCACCACGGACAGTCAAATTTTGGAACGATATCCACTCAGGGCGAATCATTTCAAGGTCCGTACTCGACTCGTAATTTCCCTTACAAAATCGTTTTGAAATTTTGTAAGACGGTTGCAATTCGCGAGATCGAGGTGTCTAATCGGCTGTTTTGTTGCAGATGTTCATCTCTTCGTAGTTCCTCGTAGTTAGTGTTTTGTGTTTGTGTAATTTGTGAACTTGTGTTACGTGCGAGTGTTTGTGATGGATCCGGGATCGCCTTCGGTGTTGTGGGGTGTGCAGGGGCGGAAGCCTGTGGTGGTTGGCGAGCCTAGTAAAGCTGATGACCGGTCACAGTCGCCGGGGCTTGCGGAGAGGCTTGCAGCGTCGCCGTCGAGCCCGCCGGCGCCGCCGAGTCCCCAGCCCCAACAACACCAATTCCAAGCCGCTCTGGTCGCAGAGAAATATCTCCTGCTCGAACAAGTGGAAGGCTCATCTCTTTGCCGGTGCGTTGACGTGCGTACTCAAGAAGAATATGTTTGCAAAGTAAGTTTTTACATATCTTTAGCTCAATTCCCATAGAACAGGATACTGATCGTGATCAGCTGTTTCCTCTATGAAACTACACCTGCCTTTTCTCGGTTACCCTTTCAAACTTCATTTTAGTAAATTGGATCTAAAGTCCTATATTATCAAAACTTGTGTATGCACTGTTAACCTACCAATTAGACAGCTTACATGTAGATAGGTACCTCGTGCCTAAGTACCTGGATCCATCTAGACTGGTTACGGCAAGCTATCAAAGCTTCTCAGGGCATTGACTCCCGGAACATTTGCACGGTTCGTCTTTGGGCCTTTGTTTACATTATTGTTGTACTTACCTACCACAGAATAAATTAGAGTTTGTAGCACTGTGACTGAAAAACTATAGGTAGGTAGGTAGTGACCTACCTATGAATCTAGTACTATTATATTAAACCTAAGTTTAATATAATAATATCAGATTAAACTTTGAATTATCCTTATCTGATTCGAGTCTTTATTATTAAACTAATACGTATTATGTAATATTTAGGTAGGTACCTACATATAATGTTGACGATTGGACGTCGATAATGTCCAATAGGACAATATTACCTACCTACTTACCTGCTACATTAATTTTTCACTGGCAATGTGCCATTGAAGTTATTCATTGAAGGTTCCATCTCAGGCAGGTATTAAAATAGATGAAAAAAGCCAAGCAAACCTAATAATTAGAAACCGCATTATTACGTGTCCTAACATTTAAATTTACATCATTCACTAAAAAGGGAGCTTTTTAAATATTGGCAGTATGCCATAAAAAATAAAAAAAGAACTTCATTGACAGATTGTCTTACTGTTTTTTTTTTATATCCTCTGACACGTGACAAAGGAAAATGCTCGATCACGGCTGACGAGGATACGTAACATGACTGTCGTTTCGAAACTATGCCGAGTTCTTCCAACAAATGTTTCAACAGCACTTGGGCTGCTTTGTTTGACTGATACAGTGGTGCGTAATCTCTCGTTTTACTCCAATCGGGACTCTTGGTCCACCATTCGCTTTTCTTCTTCTCTTCATTTAATGACATCTGTTTTATTATGATGTACATTTTGTTAGTGTCAAGTGAATCCTTGTTTGTTTTATAAATGTGAAAGTTTGAAGATTTTTATATCCATACATTTAGATTTTCGCCATTCGCCAGTTGAACGCCAACAGATAGTGGATCTCGTCTAGGCCTGAACTAACATTATTTTTATCATCACAGGCAAAACCGCGGGCAGCAGCTGATTAATTCGTAAAGTAACGTTACAATGTTGCCATTCGCTCATTTGCTAATTAAATACTGCATGTGTCTGTCACACAAGTGTCAAATCACATGGAACTCGCTAAAGGGTAACTTGCAGAATCCCACGGGATCGGACCCCATGTAGTGATAGGCGCCGTCAATAATGTGCCCACATGCAGTGTCCCTTTCAACCCAATTTAGAATGAAAATACTTTCTCCGAACTGTAGCTATCAATTTCAATTTATTTCAGAACACTTGCAATAGTTGCAAATGTTGCAATACTTGGAAATGAATGAGTAGCCATAATTCATGTGATGTTTAGCCATGAAGTCAGTCATAGATTGAGTCATAAACAAAAGCACACCCCACCTCACAGTGGACATTGGTGGCAATTCGGTTGGTTCATTTCTAAAATTAGGAATTGTCTAAAGTATATTTTAGTTAGTATATTTTACATAGCATTTGTAAAACCTATTCGGTTGATACCATCTAACTAAATTAGGAACGCTTAATTAAATTAGGATAAGTTGGCTACAGCAGAATACCAAAGTGACATTTGACAGCTCTAAACCTAATTTTAGCTAAAATTAGTTAGGTTGGTGCCAACAGAATTGAGGCCAATGAATGAGTGACGTATAGGTAATTATGATTTATGTATGACCATCAAAACAATGTGAGAAAGAAAACTCTTGCTTTGAAAGAAAATTCTACCTTCACATTAAATAATATATTATTAAAATTCTACCTAAGTACAATATTAAAATTATTAAGTAAAATTAAAAATTCTACTTTTAATACCAAGCCTAAAATTAATAAAAGTTTTCACATGTATTGCTATGTGCATTGTTTATAGCATCTTGTTGAAAAGCGATGTCATACCTACCTACTTTATATGTCATGGTCCCGCGCGCTCGATTGCACTTGTAGGCCGCCATCGCCGTTTTTACCAATGTCATGTGTATACCTTTCGTAATCAATATCTAACAATAACGACTGTAAACTTTAATTGAAAACCACGATGTATTTAAAAATGAGGCGTGTGTCATCGTTGATTGATAGTCAAGGTGATGCTGTGTTTCGATTGGATAAAAAAAACAAATAACAAGTCTACTAGTATCACAGAGTTAGTATGAATACTACGTGATGAATGTGCCGTACAGTCCCGTATGACCATGCACTAGTAAGCTATAGCAAAATGTCTTGGGGAAATTCTGATTAAAATGTTTTGTTTTTAGAACATTAATTGGCTTGAAAGTTTTCGTACTCGTCATTTTATTTCTCACTAAACAAAAGTGACGTGCATGCACTGCCCAGTAATTTCAGGCAGTACAGGATTAACAAAGGCCTATACGAGTATTGTCAAGGCACAGAATAGGCACTTCCCTCGTGAGAACCTGACAAGGTTAAGTGTGGCAACGGTATCGTTGCTAAACGGCGGCGGAGCGTATTTACAACACCGCATTGCCGACACTGCTACACTCATGCGATTTGAAACTACTAAGATGTAAAATATAATTCAAGATCACCAAAATCATAGTAATCTCATTATTTACTTATTGGTGGCGTCACACGTGGTCGCGTCAGGTCGCGCCGAAAATAGGCGTGACCTTCTCATTGACATTGTGAAATATACGAGTTGATAACGCGCTGATCGCCGAATGTCAAACCGAGGCTAGGGGCCCCCCTCCTTTCGCTCCCCACTTGATAGAAGCGCGTGCGACGCCGACACTCCAAACAACACGCGGCCACGCAACGGCACATCGCTGGCTGAACATGACCATTGATGCGAACAGAGCTAACATAACTAGCAATAAGCCACGTCTAGCATGCCATGTGTAGGATTAGTAGTAGGAGTGGAATACCTCATCGATGCCCACTGCAGCGTGGGCAAACAAATTAGCAATTGAACCGACCGTTACGTCTGCGCCCACTTTACTTATGCATTTAGAACATTAGATTAGAACTTAGTATGTACCTAACTACCTACATTGTTAACACAGTTTACACTTTGTCAATGCTTTGTAGTCAATAACATAAACTAGTCAATGTAAACAACGGAAAGTTATATGTTATTATCAGGGCTAAAATATGTTTTTTATGTCAGACATGCGGGCAAATTTTGCAATACACAGATACACTGCGATTATACAAATATGATAAAGCTAAAGTAGGTTAGCTTCTGTACGCTTTCGATGCTAAATATTATCAAGTGCTTCGTCAACACAGCATATTCTTATCAATGGTAAATTTGCAAATGGGTCACGTCAAGTTATATATTCGCCCAATGCCCTTTAAAATATTGTCTAAAAACGGCGACATCGCGTCTACACCGCTAAAATAGCATCCACTATTTATAAGCAGAGAGTAAAAAGAAATTGCTCGACTCACGCGATGTGATTCATCATTCGTGGGGAAATCAGCCGGAATTTTGTCGACAATGTCGTTGACATTTCGTGCCCGTTCCGAAATATATGACGATCCAATCGCTTATATAAATAACTGTTCGGTTCGGTTCTGAACGCCTCGGCGTCTAGCGGTTCCATAGAAAGTTTCACATTGCGTTGTAAAGTATAGGCAACTCGCTATTGCTTATTCACTATTGATAATTGCCGCAATGTCTTGTCCGTTTTAGATTTCTACCGTCGTCACCCAGAGCTCTATTTAGAACCAGCCAAGCCGACATTGCGAAGAGGGTCAGCTCGTCTATTCACTAAAATGTTTCAACCTCGTTATTCACATTAGACTAAGCCCTTTTAAATTACGGCGGCTTTGAAATAGGACCCCTTTGAATCTATTTAACGTAGTCGGGAACATGAGCCGTATCTTTACTTAAGTTACTTTGAGTTTGTAATGGAAAATAAATTTAACCGTCACCTTACCAATAACCATGACTGAAACAATAGTGATTGTGCTTGACAGACATGTCACGCAATCGAGCAGAGAAGTAGGTCAATACTGATAGGAAAATGTTGCTTACGACCCCAAAAAGGCAGGCTGTTTAACAATGCATGATGTACACCGGAAAACGCCTTCAGAGTTGCCTGTCATCGAAACTGATGAGTTGTTTTTGTCACCAGGTTGTGTCACGAGACTGCAGCAGCTTATTACAAGCGCACTACCGTCTCGATGGTCACCCGCACGTCAACCCTATCCACGAAGTTCTAGTCGGAGAGAAAAGAGTGTACCTTATCTTCCCCCGGTCACACTCAGACCTCCACTCGTATGTCAGAGCGAGGAAACGGCTGAGAGAGCACGAGGCGCGGAGACTCTTCAGACAAATGGCGGAAACGGTCGCAGCGTGCCACGAACAGGGCATCGTGCTGCGAGACCTCAAGCTCAGAAAATTCGTCTTCGCGGATCCGCAGAGGTGAGTCAACTATAACATTAAAGCTGTGCGCTAAATTCTTCGTCTCCGAAATATCCGATGTAAAGGTCTCGCGGACGCTATCACCGATCGATTCAGGTCGATCGATCACTGCTTCCTGACGTTTTTTACAGACACTCCACAAGATAGAACGTGAGAAAAAATGTTTTTAAGTTTACAAAGGGAAGCGGAAGTGTTATAAGTAGGTGGTCGTTTCCTCGTGAGTCAGTCGCCTTATCAAGTTCATTAGGAGCATTCGAATGCGATGCATGTAGGCTAAGTACTCCTTGTTAAATGAAAACAAGGTTCGTCACGACAGGCCTTATAAGACCATTGATAATCGGATCGATCGTCGTAAAGCAGTCATCACAATGCGATTACAAAACGATAATTACTAGCTCCGGTAGGAACCGGCGGATTTTGGAACTTTTGAAACGTTATCTGGCCTCCATTGTTGCGAATATCTCCGGCAATGCTAGCGGCTCAAGGCGAGCGGTGTCATTGCTGCGTACAATACTCAACCGCAAGCAGGTCAAGGGTTTGCGGTGCGCACCGCAGAATCTATCTGTCCGAGCCGATCTGTTGCGTACACGCATTCTTCCTAGCTACCCTCATGCGGGTACCTGCCTACCTGCTACCCTTATCCGATCAGGTGATTGAAAACCTGTATCGTTAATACATATTTATTCACCCCTTACTATACCTACGTCTTGTAACGACATCATTCCAAAGTTCAAGAATTCCATTATCCACCTGCCCGCATCCCAACCCCGACCCCTAGCATATGTTAGTTTTTAATAACTTTTGATTGTACCTCGAAATTAAATCTCCGAGAAAGCCATTCTTGCATTAATAATACCATTCAGTCAGCTTCTATCCAATCAATGTTGGAGTCTGATGGATGGCTTTTGATAGTCCTCCCACAAGCCAATAACCGTTTTATGTATTAGATTATCCTTGTCCCAAGTCCCCGAGGAGACAATATCATTATTCCACCCACTGCTTGGATAACTTTGATAGTTTCTTTGACCTTTTGGCTTTTGACTGCGCGTCCCGAAGGTGACACGATATGAATTCGCTTTCAGAATTTTTGACCGCACACAGTTAGAGATTGCAATAAATATTGACATGAACATACCTGATGCCACAAAAGTAAACAAAAAATACTGCTATATTTGCGCAACAGTATCAATTCAACTTTGAAAGGACAGACGGGGAAGGTAAAATTTAATACCCTTTGAGTGGTACATCATCAAAGCGAGTTGCCAAAAGCGTCGGTTTACGAGGCGAAACGAAAGCACTGCGGCTATGCCTCAAATGTAAAAACTTTTGCCTCCACCCTTTACGTAATGCTAGAGTGCGGGACTTGAGAAGCCTTTGCCGAAGTTGCCTCTCAAAGCCAGAATGTTTTACATTTGAATATTACTCAAACTTTATACGCTTCAAACATAAACTATGCATCAAAAGCGTTTTCTATTTATAGAAAATTAACGTGTAAAATTGTATTTTGCAAAAGACCTTGCCCAGCGCTGGCAATGTTGTCTCCCTGTAATTAATCAAACAGGATATTGCAGATGCGTCGTTTAGCCATATGCTGGCAGTAAAACGGAAATATCACTTTTTGTTTGCTACTTCTACGATAACCTCGGTCAAGCAGGTAGCCAGCTGCTTAGACAATCCGGGCTCAAATTAATGGGCCCGTATTCCCAGATATCGAGTCCCTAAACGTCCGGTGATTATTCAGATTCAAAGCAGCTGACCGGTACCCTTCTAATGCACATGTCGCGGTGGTCAGTTCAGCTGTTCGCGATCGTGAGAAGTGAGTAAGGTGCAGTGATCAAGTGCGCCCTTTAACCTAAGTTCTCACAGAGTTCACCCTTCTTTACAATGCTGGACCCGTCGTCCCGTCTCAAAGGTAAACAGCATAAATATTGATTACATTACTCTTTGAAGTCGCATTTTCTTCGACACGTTTTTAACCTTTGATATGAAAATTGCATTGGGATCGAAGTTTGTATCCTTATCAAACACGCTCTGCATCTTAGATAAAAATAAACTTTTCAAAAGGTGTCGCGGTAAGTTTCCGTCGTAAAATATGGTCACTTCCGCTGAGTTCAAAGAGATTTAGAGGTCGAGTTTGAATTTGAATAACTTTACTTTCTCCACATCCGTCAATGATCAGTGTATCAAATGGGAGATTCGTGACTGAAACTATCAAGAGAAATCTCGGGCGGTGTATCCGGGCGCAGGCCTTGAGGGAGGAAACCGGGGCCGAATCCGCAGGTAGCGTGCACGTCATCCCGAGATAATCACACATCCACACCAACTCACAGGAAACAACGCGTGAACATAACTAAAGAGATGATTAAAAACTACGATACAGTTGTTATCTTTTCAAGAAAATAAATTACAAGTTTACAACACGAGATTGGCGACGGAAAGCCGGATGTTTGAATATAAACTACCTTTGTTCGTATAATTCGTTTTCTTATGGCTCTAGTGACGCGATTTCCGATGCGGAAACTTATTCACGGCAAAATGTCCTTTGTCCATACGCTGGTAATAAAAAAATAGTGATTTGCCTGGCCGATTTGTAACAATAGGGTATTTGGGCATGTCTACGTATCAGACATTTTGGAGCCGAGCCCTCGCATCGAAAACGACGGTACTCCAAGCCAAGCTTACGATACGAGTCCTTTGTAAACAAACTCAGGTACAAAATTGAGTCCTCGATGGCATTGTTTGGACTCAACCCGCCTACTCTACACCAAAATAATAATACCCAGGTAAGAAAATCTGAGTTTTTGCGTAACACCAGTATCCAGAAGCCACACCGGTGACAGTAACATCGAACAAATAACTAATAATGGCAATGATACTACAGCATCTAATTACGTAATGTTTGTAAAAATAGCTAAATGTACAATTTGGGAATGAGGTATTTTGAGTTGGCTCCGAACTTGATGATATATTTACAAATAAACATAAAAAACATTCAGCTGTATGATATTTTTGGTTTCATGACGCGGCTATAGGACCTAATATTTTCGTTGAAGACGAGTTGTTGCACTGGCGCTCGGTAGCGGATGTGCCAAATCGGTGTGCGTAGACTCACGCCCGCCACCCGGCAGACGCCGCCGCGTCGCATACCGCTGCGGCCACCGCCTGAGAGCCATTACACTCCAAATGTGTACCAATATCCCCGATTTATATTCGGAGTCGGCAGACACGCGACCGCCTTAATGATTCCTGAAGGGGCCGCATTATGACACCATAAGAACGCCTCCAGCTGGTGTCGATTTCTCAGCGGCAACTCATGCCCGCGCCTACGCCGAGTATTTTGAAAACGTTTTGAAACCGAGTTGCTAAAGCTCCATGGTGCAAGAACTGCCACATTACAACGATGTATTTGCATAATACTGAGCTCTCAGTTATAAAGCATTAGGTACTTTGCATCGGTTGTATAACTTTGGGTTAATTCTGGATGTATTTTATTGTCTCCTTTACGTACCCTTTGCACAGTTGCGCAGTTGGCACACGTGTACGAAGTTTTCGCGCGGGTGTGGCTACTAGATAAATGAGCGAGCATCGTGCTAATTTGTGCGGTGTGATTCAGGCGTGCCGGAATTCAAGCGCAGTCGCTAGCCGCTTGTTTTGGGGCGTATTCGCGGCCTCGATCGCGCTTAGCGTGCTGAGGTCGCGCGCAACTGTGCCAATGTCGCGAGCGCCGCTGCCGCCGCCGTCGATGCTTTACCTCCTCGTTCGTGCGGAACCGATGTATGCCAATCATAATCGTACCACCGGCAATTTATTGCTGTCAATATAAAAATCATTGATACGTTCATAGCAAAGCATTTATTAACCTTAACGCCTTCTTCATTCCGAAAATAAATGAATCGGCGAGGACTACGCAAGCATTCGTCACGACTATAAATAACGTGTGCTCACCTTTTTTGGGTGTGCAAAAAGACCGGATGAGACTACCGGACGCGGGCGATAGTGCATTGCTCTCGCGCAAATATCGCATCTAGCCTATTGAAGTAGACGCTTGGAAATGGAACTTGTTAAACGTTTTCTGAGAAAACGCACCGGACATGGATGCCATCGTGCAAAAGTAAATCCGACTATGAAATTCAATGCAGAATAATGGGTTTGTTGATATTGTATACTTCGTTGAACGAATCGGGATAGCAGGTACAATAGAAGAAAAAGTAAAGATCCGTCTTCCTTCCGCCGTATTGTCATTTAGCATCTCATTGCTCACTGGTCGGCAGAGTTTTGTACAATTACCCAATATGCAAGTCTTTAATTTCGGTATCGGGTGCACAGCTGAGAAAACGCACGACTAGCTATTAAATCGATCCGGTTGCGTAAAACAAAGGTCTGCGAAACCTTGTGCAAGCGGCGCGCCCGGCCTGCGCCGACATATCTGCGGATTTGCGTAACCGCGCACTTATCCGCCGATACGAGCCCGTGTGTTGTGACACGCACCGCTTGCCTGGACCTAATACCGACTGCTGACTGCCAACCAGTGCCAATCAGTGGTACGTATATTGAAAATATACGTACCACTGACCTAAATAAATCATAGCGAAACGGATTCCTGTCTTTACTAACAATATTATGTGGAAAAATGTGGAAGATTTCTGTGTACCTGCATGACCAAATGACTTAAACAACTGTTCAATGTCAAGAGTAATACAAATGTCTTCGATGTAGCATTGGCTGGTAAAGGCGAACGTTCTTTCCGGATTAATACATATTTGGACACGTGAGCTGAAACTGCTTTTAATACTAATATTAAACACCTTCCTGGTTCCTTCACGGAGACGAGAACATGATCTCACCGTGTGAGTCACTACGCTCGTGACTGAAGACGTGAACGTAAGCTTTGAACTGATTTGACCTCCAAGGTCTGGAGCGTACGCCATCGATGTAAAAAAGCGCAAAAAGGTTTTACAGTCACCGGGCGCACGCGACCCCAAGAGAAGTAAGATGGGTGCATTCACTCTGCCCTACGAGTGTCGAGCAAAAAATATGCGCGTGCCGCCAATTAACCAGGGACCAAACACCTAGCAACAGCCCCTTGAGAAAGCGTTGCACATGACCGCTCAAAAGGAACGGAACCCGATAGTTCCCAGCTACAATCGCTGCCCAACACACGCCTGCATCCCATTTCACGGTCAGTACTTGTTCCAGACCAGCTATAATCAGTTTTTCTCGCGTAGCAACAGCCCGGAGATTATTCCTTTTTTATTTAGTTGCATTTCAAAACCTGCTGCGGTGCTACGTCATATGGAGGCGACTCATCCTCGGACGCATCCGTGTCGCGAAGGTCGCTGACCGACGAAAATCATCCGCCCGTAAACACTAACTAGAAGTTTATCATTGTTATGTAAGCGCGCAAGCCGACACGGCCATTCGTTGTACAGCAAGCACCAAACTCCTTCAGTATTGTTAGACTACATTTTTACTGCTCTAAATACATACTCAATACATTTTATAACTTGTTATCAGCTTCGGGCACACGACAATAAACACTAACCAAAGGTCCGTCGAACTTATTCGGTAGCAAGTATTTTTTTGTTTTAATCGAGTTATCCAAGAATGTGTGCCGTCCCGCGGCCGTCTCGGAAAAATAACAATGCCTGTAGAATATTTACTCGCTGGGTTCATTTCTCAAAAAAATCAGAACAATGTGGAGATGGTGAATCATCCCTATGACAGATCTCTGATGAATTTCATTTTGAGCAAGTGTGCATGCATTTGATGACGTCACCGGAGAGGGATGTATAAAAACCGAGGGACTACAATGGAGGGCTCAGGGATGAATCATAGGGATTTTCTATCGGGTCACCAACCTCGCACCCTAACTAGCTATATTTAGTCTACCCTAAATGCTTTCCTGAAATAACGCGATGGATTGAATATTTGATGAAAATAGATGCCTAACTAAACCCATCAGGTAGCTTGTTAGAAAAACATTGAGTGCATTTATTTTGGTACAGAAATAGAATAAACTATGTAAGAAGCCCGGTAAACTGGTAGGATTAATGGATCCAAGAAGTTCATTTGCACCATGCTGTTCCAAGTACAGCATAAAAATTGTAGCCATTATTAAACTCGCGAGCGACGTCGCATATTTATGTATGCAAAAAAACGAGTCCTCAATAATATGCACTCAGACCTCGAGAGAAAGCGAACATTGAGGTTTCATGGAACTGAGAATGAGAAATAATAAATATTATTAAACATTGGCCACACGGATCACACGCTTTCGAGTACGCGCTAAAGTTTAATGTTACGGGGGACTGACCCGAGCTACCGGACCATGTCGTAAATCTTCAGAGACGCTCGATCCTGTCAGCGTTTTCCTGTTTCTAAGGTTAACAAACCACTCTCTATAAGTACAGCAAAGTCAGTTACGCGATAAAGAAACTATACGAAAGCACATATTCAGTTGTCTAGACGAGAACAGAATCCGGCCGAGTACGTGGGCGCTTTGCGTGTTATTTTATGATCCAGCTTCAACCTCAAACAAAAATAAAACATCGCTCCGTTTATTTAAGCCGCAAACGGAGGCGTAGCAATTTCGTCTCCTCATTTCCTATCGGGCCAATCATCCCGGCCTACGTATAATCGTAATGTACGCAAAACATTCGGCTGCGTAGGTGGTAGTTATATCTGTAATCAATCCAGGAAAAATCCTTGAGACCTTCGATGAGCTTAGCGCCCACGCCTTCCTGAAACGCTACAGGAGAACCGTGGGCGTGGGTAGACCTAGTAACCTTGGCAGTCGATATCTGAAAGAAATAGTATTTTATTGTACGCTCCTTTGTGTGAGCATCCTTCGCAATATCGTCCTGCGCCGATGAAAAAATAAACTGAAACCGGTCAGACGGTGCAGTGGTCAGAATAGCGATTAACCCTCAATCTGCAGTTGATGCGCGCCACTAAAAATACACCGTCTCGCAAGATACCATCGACTAGTATACTTTGTTTTATCCAGTTAATTGTCAGCAGAGTCACCTAACAACACAAAATGAGTTCACTTTGTGTGGGTGACACAGACACTGCACAATAGCTTTCTAATTAGTAAGCGGCTCGTGGACTTTATTTCCTGCTGGCTTCCTGTTTTAATGCAATACAACGAATTTCGGATACGTTGACCTCGACATTGTCAGTGTTATGTCCTCAATTTATAGTTTTTATGTGTACTACAAGAGAGGGAAATATATACTACCTATACGAGTTACCTATTTGGTAATTCTTGGATATTTTCGTCAAATTCCTCATTTATATGTAAACATTTTCATACCATGAATATTGATGTCAAGGAAGCTTGGAAATTACAAAGTTATCAACGTGGCCGTAATTAGAGTTCCGATGATGTCATCCTTAAGTTCCCCTAAATAATGTTTGTATTATCACGATTGTATATTGCGTAGTAACACTAATGGCTTTGGAAGTTACATGACTAATTAGTCAGGATTGCGATATATTTTTCCCATTAACTTGTTTCACATTGGAAAACTTCAAAGTTCTAACACAATTTATATAAACCTATCTATTCGTATTTTTAGATGCAAAGTGAAGTAAGTTGGTAAATACATAATTCTATATGCTGACAGATGAATGATATCCAAATAGCATAGCGCATCTCCAATATTATTATACTATTTCGGAAACTTGAACGCTGACGTAACTTGGTTCACGGTCAGCAAGAGGAAATGACGCAAGCGCAAGCCGCGCTGCAGCCCGCATTACAACACCTCGACTACAGTCCAACCACAACTTGCCAAAACACTTCGCGTGAGAGCCGTACACGAATGCCAATACCAATAAACCACAAAGTTGCTACAAATTGTCATTCAGCAATCCATGGCGCGACAAAAACGCCGTTATTGAACAACTAAAGTTATTCTTATCCGTCATAAGCATAACTCAACAACATTGTTTTCTCGAGCGGTTAGCGAAATGCTAATGAGAGCTTTGCTCTTGCGCCACTCCTGACATTGAAAGCATTATTTCTTATAACTTTTTTAGTTCAGACTAAAGGGTAAATGAGCCGCGCTGATAAATAAGATTTCGCAATTTGCGTTGCTTGCTTTTCTGTATGTAAACAAACCTATAAAAACACAATAAGATAGGTGGTGTTGAAAATTGAGCATGCAATTTTAATATTCATTTCGTGGCGTGAATCGTACGAGTATTCCGAACCAATTGAGCCGTGAGCACAACCGTGAGTGGCTATCGGGACCGCTCACAGTGACATTGAAACGAGTCGCATTGCGAAACGGTACTCTTTTCGTGTTTCTGGCCTCGTGCGTTCGAGATTCAAGAATACGTACAATAATATGAGAACGAATCCGACCTTAGTTCGCGGTCATTTGTTGTGTAATCATACGCGACAAACAATACCCCTGTGATTTTTTTTGTTACGTAATGTTTTATTTGAATTCGATTGTTACTTGTTAAAATATTTAACTTCAAATAGGTATACATTGTCATTGACACGTATTCGAGGTAGTCTTTCAACCATATATTAAATTAGTAAATAAGTAAATTGACCGGTCTGGCCAACTGCAAGGTTCAGTCATTAAACTTGATTCACTTTAATTTAGTAAGTATATAAAATGAAAATATCCAAACATGAAAGTAGATCATTCGGCCAAGAAACAAAGAGCGATTAAAAATCAATTGACTCTACTGCTTGACCAATCTGACCATGTTTACGATTACAAGTCTCTTGAATTCTGACGATATTCAAATGAGGATTGTATATCGGTAGCTTATAATGTTGTCTGTCGTGCGTGAGCTCAGGTCGTGTCATTGTCATAGAACCCCTATCGAAATATGAAGTCATCGACGTATTTAATCAGGCGACAACAACACGACTGTCGTTTGCAGACCTATTGTAAATTCCTTACTTGTTTTCCATACAATCGATGTTTGTACAGATTCTGTACATTTGCGCAGTTAATAGCAACATTCGCGATACTGATGTAACCAAGCCGAAGTTGTGATCACACACACCACTCGTGACGCACGCGATTTACGTTTCTCAAACAGTTTTCAGAACTTCAGAGGAAAAGGACTTTTCAACTTTTAACAAATTCAAATTATAAAGACGTCTGTCGTCGCGCTACCATTTGTATGAATGAACATAACATAACAGTCTACGTAATAAATTGTTTGAATTTCTTTCTATAGAATTATTTGTCGGAAAACTCTATAGAAAAGCAGCTGCCTACGTCATAGATCGCACTTTTACGCACTTGTCCCACGCAAAGGTTACAGGGAGATTTCGGGTCGACACGCGACCTCGCCTATCTGACGTCAGAGCCACCCCGAGAACATTCAGTGACGTAGGTGTTCTTAATTCGCTATGATTGCGCGTAATTGAGTGAAACTGTAAAATCCGTGTGACGTTTTATGCGGAAGCGGTTACGCACGGTCGCGCTAGTGTTCACTTGGCCATGCTGGGAGTATCGATGCGGCCACTACTACGGCCAAGGACGCGCGGACCCCGGGCATGACCGTGCCTTGCCTTGCGACACCGGTCCGCGATGCGATTCACCACTACTCATTCACATTTGCTGGTGGTCACTAGAACACTTAAGAGATAACAAAAATATCTACTCTAGAGTTAAATTCTTAGTACACAGATCTAATTATAAATTCGGTCTGACAGTAACGTCCATTCTCTCGTTATAAACGCTCATAAAACAGCAGACAGTAAATTGTAAAATGTTTACAACGTGATTGACATTTATTCACCTTGAAGGTGGTGAACGACACTAAGGTGACTTTGGCTGTTGAAGTTAGCACCCACAGTTGCAAATTCGAAGTCAAAGACGAGTTCACTCGCTTAATTTAGTGAGTGACGCGACACTGAGTGCGGCTTTCATCAGAAAATAATTACGCAGTTGTTTAGAGCTCATTTTATCAGTAAACTCCAGCACATATTTTTGCTCATACATCCTCTTCCAAGAAATCTCCAATACCTCTTATTGTTTGCGTAGTAGTACGAGTAAATGTGGTTTTCCTGCTACGTAATTATGTTACGAATTCCCTAACGTAAAGAAGCTTAGATATGTCGCAATAAGGAAAACCCGAAATACTACGATGTTATTCTTATCAACTTTGATTAAATGATTCGTTAAACTGAATAATCCGGCTGGCCTGTGGCCTCCAATCGAAGAGCGCGGTTCAATGTCAGTTGCGCAAGCGCCTGTCTTCCGCCTTCCAACGTACGCGCACAAGAAACCACATCAGCGAATTTAAATTTAAACGTTCATTTCTGTGGAACAAAGAGCTGAGTAATACTAATTAAACCCAAGAAAATCATCGAGTTTTTTATCAACCCGTCAAAGTATTTTATTTCTAGATTTTTTCAATTATCTTATATAAGTTTTAGAATCGATATAATATAATTGAAATAACGATTGATAGTAATAATCTGCTTGCTTGGGAGGAAACAAAATGGTTTACACATATAAAATTATTTTTGATTTGCGAATAATTAAATCCGCCGATGGAACTGTACGTGTTATTGATTTTACAAAATACCTACTGTTTACGCCAAATACGCACAACTTTATCATAATATCTTTGCATACGTGATGGTATGAGAGATGACGAAAAAAAATGTTAAATTAAATATTCGTGTTATCAAAACAATCACGTTTTTAGAAATGTGTTCGCGTGCCTACTCTAATGTACCATTTGTTTTCTGTTAGATGAATATATTATCAATTTTGAGTGATATGGTAATTCTTGTCTGCCAGAAACACTATTTATCAGCCTAAATAACGAAATCAGCCTCGATAATGCGTGATGTATCGTATTGTAAGTATTTAAGAACACTATAGGTATAATCCTTTATAAATTATCTCGTTTGATTGTGGGTGATAAACACAGAAATACCTTGTTTGATCGCCAAGAATACCGTTTTCTTCGCAACAAACATGAAATATTATGTTTAGTATTCAAGCTTACGGAAATATTGCACAAATTAGCTACATTTTTAAAACATTTCAACGTCGAATCTACGCCACATAATACAAGAATACACGGTCAGTAATATGCTTTAAAACCTGAGTATGCTCCGTATAATTAATTGAATGCTTTTGTCATAAGACTGCTCCATGGCCAGTAATGTTACCATACTTTTTGCTATCAAACTTTTTCTCCGCTCGACCATCTGCCGCAACTCTGCTAGTTTTATTCAAGTCCGTTTCCGGTCCCGTTATATCCGGCTTGAGAGTGCTTGAGAATCAGACGGTTCCCGTATAAAAAGTTTCGAGTAGGTACTATGGTAATGTACCGTATTCTTAATTTGTAGATGCTCGCACGGTCATTGGACTTCACGTTATCAAGACAAGAGTCCTAATCAACATTAAAGGTCACAGCAATCTCCTTATCGCCGGCAGATAAGACTCTAGGTCGCTTGTATGCCGCAATACAGTCCATGTTCGACCTAACCTACTAGACGAAATTCGAACTGACACCATTCATTCGATAGAATTTCGGAAAAAAAGTCAAGGTGTTCAAATTGTATTGTTGAAAGTCCGTATCGGGTTAATCTAGTAACAATTACCTGAGCGACGCGACAATGGTAGCGTTTTTGCGGCATGAACTCGCCGATCTAAAGCCACCCTCGTCTGTACCAGATGTTCCAGTAAACAAATATGCTTTTGTGTCTACGCATGATTTATCATTCCGACTGTTTGCTGAATCGATGATGGGTCTCGAAGAAGCACCGGCCATTGTGCAAAGATTCTGCATCTATGCCAAAGAATAACACCTTTTATATCGCACAATGGATTGCACATGCAAGAACTATACCTGCGAGAGCGCACGTGTTCCATTTGCATTTCTATCACGCGATAAGTTAGAAGTCTTATGAATATTTGTCAGCGTAAATCTTATCCAACAATATCAGTTATAGAGTTTCTTTTACCATAATCACTTTTTATGAACATCATTAATCTGGCAGTGTATAAGGATTTTACAGCCAAGAATTTCTGCAACCATAGAGATGAGTCTATTTAAGACTTTCTGTTCATAATTATACTTTGAGAATTATTATAATATCGCATCATTTTATAATACATCATAGCTAGTACGCTCTGCATGATAACTTACTTTGTTGCTTGTGCCTTTCAGCATAGTTTTAAATGCATCGTTCAATTTCCACATAGTCTTGTTAGACAATGGATAAGAAACTGTTTGGACACCTGATGATAACTCTATCGGGTGCATGATACTTGATACAGCGGAAGGTCAACAAAGCCATGTTACTCCTACTATCGAGACTCGATGTTTATTCAAATGCACTCACAGTTCGAAAACATTTGAGTTTCAACATCAGCTGCCGCGAGGTCAATATTTGCTGTTTTTCGAACGGTCCTTTCTTTATTGCTTTCAATCCCTTCTTGTGCTTTTGACTTGGTGCCCTCAGTCACAAAAAAACATCATAATCTGCCAAAGTAATATCAAAGTTCTCATTATCCGGTCAGGATATTACGCGTCGAAAATTGGTTTTGCTGTTATTAATTCTGAAAACTGGGATTCGTTTCTCTCTTTTGTAACAAAGGGAAACCATCGTAATTAATTTAGTGATACGCTGCGAGAACAAAGCAATTTGATTGCCGTTCGAATTGAATTTTCAGTTGAAAATGTTGAAATGCACGCACAACCGAAATTAATTTTAAGCCGGCACACTGCATTAATTGAATTGATTCCTAGGTTTTAATATTTTTTGTATACGACATACGATGTGCTCGGCCATCTGTTCGGTCAGATTAAACTTTTTTGGGTTTTGAGTAAAACGTATCTCGGCTTCAAAAAAATGACACGTAGCACATGGCGTATCCTCGTCTCCTCTTCTACCTGCTTTTGTTGTAGGACAATGCGTGCGCGCACATCTGCCGTGCCATGCCGCCTGCGATTACAATCCACTCCTTCTATTGTGACCACCTTCTGCATACATAGGTGAACATCATAAATCAAAACCCTAAAAAATTTGGTCCTACATATTGTGACTCTGCGTTTTTCTTATGCCACATTGATGAATCTTGTAGATTTCAAATACTCTTCCTTAATCTACAAGTTGGCCAATGCATCAGAATCCAGTTTCAAATAATAATGCTTACATTTTAATATCGAAACTCGTCATGACATGGTATTATTAATTAAATCAATGTTTAAAACAGTCTAACGAGCAAGAAACAAAGCTCTTTTATTGTCCGCGAATTTGTAAGGGCTTGGAGCTATTCAATTTAGAGTATACTTATGTTTTACTCAATAAATAACACAGAAATAATGTGGATAGGAACAATTATTTGATTGGTCCGGACGCTGCGCTGCGTAGAGTTTCAACAGAGCGACCATGCGGTTGCTAAACAGTTGTGTTTCTTTTGAAATGTCTGTAATGCATCTGGATCGTTTTGAAACTTATTAACCTGTTTGTTTGCCGACCCTCGAGTCTCAAAAGCCTCTCAAAGGACATTCTCATTATTCTACTAGTTACGGAGTGTCGCACAAAGGCGCCCTAACGATCGAGTTACCATTGTTTGTTGGGCACTAATTAAACAAAAGATGCCCACTCCTCTTTGTCTTGTAGGTTGTAATTGTAACTGTCTCGGACAGGTGAATGAAAATTCAAGTGAATCGCAACCTTTATGAAAAAACGCCCCTTATTCATCCACTGACAGACGAAGTGTCACCACTAATTGGGGACGAACATTAACAAAATTGAATTACAAAAGGTAAAGGTACAAATGCAGCGGAACCGGTGTGCAGTTAGCTCATAGTAACCAGCGCTTGGCGTTTTGGAGCGGAGACTTGCCGCAACAAATCCTTGATGGAACCTTAACCCACTTGGATGATTACGAGTGCGCTGCGCCGGACGCCGCAAGCGCTGCAACCGCTTTTCGGTTATCGTGCCGCTATGGTATTGTGCCAATTTTGTTAACCTATCACGCAGAAGGTCAAAAACAGAAAAGGCCCGGTAGAACACTACTAACGAACATCATAAGATTGTGGGTTCGATCGTACGCTAATGGGTTTTTCCACTTCCACAAACACAGAAAATATGTTTCCTGCACGTGCTTAAAACGACCTAAAAACGTGAGGAAACTAAACCAAAAACAAAGACGTACACTCGTACAGTGTATAGTATAGTGGTCTAGCTAGAGTGGAGCAGCCTGCGACTTCCAGCTGCATTATGCTTACAGTTGACGATCAGGGTGTTAGGATAGAATTTCAGTACGAGCCCTAAGCGTATATTTATCAACATCTATGAAGGTATATGTCGTGGGAGCTGCAACGGTTGCAGTGACCGGCGCGGGCGCAGGTGCGCAGCCGACCTTGCGCAATGGCACACATATCTAGCCGCTAACAAATGTATCGGAAACTTGCAAGATACACAGGTTTCGACACCGACAACGCCTTCATGTTTCGTGCCCTAAACACGAGATGATTTTTTGTTCTAATGGACTAGACACGTGGAACAGTGACATCAGTGAGGTACTAATAGGCTATGTAGAAACGATCATCTCAGCTTTTGAATATTTTTAATGAAGGAAACTCGGGGCTCGCTGCCAAGTAGGTTAGTGCGCCAATGTCGGAATCATAAAACTCGTCCGTTTCGTTATAGTGAGAAATAATGCTGGAGTAATACAGACGCGTGTCATCAATCGAAGCTTGCAGCGGTGCGGCGGCGGCGTGGCAGTGACGGAATACTGGGTCAAGTACAACGGTGCTTTGCCATTCATTGTCAACGAGCGCCCTCCCAACGGCTCGGCACGGCGCGCGCGCATCGGCCTCGCACCCATTGAACTTGATACATCACTTTTTAACATAATTCGGCCAGTTATGTATGTCGCTGCCTTTAATCTGGGTTACATAAACGTAGGACTCGACGCAGATCGCCTTGTATTTGTATCACGCAGCAGGTTCTAGCGATCCGGTTATAGTGCATCTGCTGTTCAGGTTTGAATTGTGCTTGTGGAATAAATTGTGCATCGTATGTACTAATTGTTTCGGTTTCGAGTTACGTCAATAGTGGGTAATTGCAGCAAACAAGTGTGACAACATTCGTTACCCAACTCATTGCAGTCTCCAATACAGCAACATTGCTTGATGTAACGTTGCTTGTAGTGTTGCCATCGTAATTTACCATCCCGAAGACTTGGTTATATCATAGGTATTGGCAACGCGAAATGTATCGCTGGCACCAGGGGTCAACGGACCTGCGGACGCGAATGATACGAGTAGCCGTAGTACATTCACCGTGATAGAAACCCTACCTACTCCAGTTCCGCACTTTCTTTATTGCATCACTGTAATGTGCCGTTTCGCCCGCACTCTCTTCCGTTGCCGCGTCGGTTGTGCAAGACTCGACAGCGAGCATCGACTCCCATTCATTTGAATTTCGAATCGAGTCCCAATTACAAAACTCTTTATTGTTTCTCTATAATTGCGCTAACATCACGAAACGGTCGGTGCGCTCGACATTTCACATCCGTGCTTTCTTCTTACATCACTGTTGTGTTGTGATTTTAAGGTAGATAGGTATCTAGCTTTGTTTGGTCCCCCTCGACTTTGACAGGTGAGTTTCGCGAGTTCAATGACCTCTCCCCGCCGTGCATCCGCGAGAGATGCCAGAAATTGTGATATAATCGCGGTGTAATTTGTGTCTCTATTCTGAAATCGCCATTTCCGTACTTTCCAACTTACATCATTGCGTTTACAAAAGTCGCGAGGTGAATGTCCGAAAGCGGCCCCTCCTCCAAGATAGTGGATCGCTTGGTATGCTAGATCATTGATCCTTTTATGATCTCATCGTACTACGCATATTTTGACATGGCAAAAAAATCCCATAAGAAATTGTATCGTGCGTAGGCCCAAACAACTTTTTTGCTGGTCGTAAATCTTTCCATTAGTGACATCATATTTTCTCGGACAGTCGTGAACTTAACAAGTAAAGCTAAGTAGTGCACAAACAACGATACTTTCATCTAGCGGTCTTTCGCCGAGTCAAACGGTACATGACTATCTTGCATTCATCGAGAAAGTGCCGCTTTGCAGGCTACACTCACCTCGACGTGCCTACAAGTAACGAATTAACTATCTATTTAGTATTTAGTAAGTATATATGTATACTTATCCACTATTGTATTAGGGAATCTTGTATACAATATACATGATTCTCTAATACAATATTGTAATTTAACTTATCATATAAACATCCCTCACGTCTATTTACAAGTACTAAGATAATACTTAGAGTGAGGAGTCAATAATGTCAAGATTTTACAGGTTAAGATGACAAACCTTCCTTGTCGAAATTATTTGTAAGACATCTTTTAAATATTTTTTGGAAATAAAAATCAAAATTATTATAAAAATATTTTGTTCTACTAAACTTATATATACTATCATTCATCTACTTTATTTACAATAAAAACATAAAGTAAATAAATCTTTGTGAATTAATTTACAGAAACATGGAACACCATTTTACCATGCATATATCTCCAACATGACTGGGCAGGGCATTGTCCGCGAATCCAAGTCTGTTTATTTATCAACACGATCATCGCGAAAGTATTCGATCCACGTTCTCGATTCACACATTTGTTCGGTATTTGAAATTCTTCGCGAGAGAGGCCTATGAACTTTGACGATTCCGATTAGGGACACCATACGGTCAATATCGATAATGCGCGTGATAGAATCCACGATTTTTTTACGCGGTGCACCGTAAAATCGTACTCTTTCCGTAAAATCGATAAGCGGAACTCGTTTCGGCTGCTCTCATTAGGTTGTGCTGTTTTCAGCGAGATTTAACGGTAAAACACGTTTTCAACTCGCGATTTTATCCAGTGTTGTTTATTTACAAACTTTGAGTAAAACATACCTAAATATTTGACGTGTTAGATTTCCTTGTATTGTTTACGTCGGCTACACGTTTTACCGCTTCTTGGTTGTAGGAACAACACTATTAAATCTGGATTCTAAGCGTTTTATTGTAGCACTACTGACTGACCTGTTGGGGCTGGAATATTACTCCTACCGGTAGTATTTTTAGAGTCGTATGTTGGGTGACATAAGGCAAACTAGGGTTTACGAGCCTTATCGATAGTCATTGTGGAATGGTCCCTAAGCTATCGAGGCTATTGTTCCCGCTTCGATACGAGTACTCAGATAAAGATCGCGGTATGTTTAACTACTCCATCTCGAGAGGTTCAGCTTTGAGCACAAAGCAATAATAGTAGGTAGGTAAGGAACCAAGTAATACCGATTATAAGTAAATAATTAAAACCAGTCGGTACAACCAAATTTGTGATATTGCGTAACAAATAGTCATTTATTACGTTTTAAATATTAAAATAGGATGGTTCATCCATTATAAACCGTACGTTCTATTTGCGTATTAATACTAGGCGAGTTCAAACTTCATAACAATGACATATACGACAATAATATATATATATAACCAATACCATATATTACCTGTACCCAAGCCTGGTCCAGACTCCTGATCAAGCGTACGCGAGCGAAGCGAAACAACGAAAACGATTGTGGATGGACGGTTTTATCGAAAGCGTTCAAGAAAGTCTCTAGTTACTTCAGTCGTTAATTGGTCGGTGTGGCCATGACGGCAACTAAAAATCAGCGAATCCTTCTCTTTCGCTAACTTTTGTTCGCCTAATCCTAGTCTGGACTTGGCTTTTATAAATGACATTTTCGCAACACGCACTCGATAAAGTTACTCATTGTGCAATGCTACCAATAGTCGCCATTAGATTACAAAATATTTGCCTATCGTAGCCCCGATGCGACTAAATAAATAAACAGAAATTGAACTCTTTCTCCATGAGATAAGATTAAGTGAAACGATTGATAAGATTCTGATAAGCAACTCTGTTTTGCATGAATAATTTCACCTGGGTTTTTTTTGAGATGACTTGAACTCAAGCAAACAATGATAGTATCGCATCGATATATATTTATATCGTAACGATGATGAGACGATACGAAATTAATCCTATTTTGTCGTCCCACGCGTCTCATTCTGCAATCACGAAGCAAATGTATTTCACAAGGCGAAATCGCAACATCGCTTATTCGCGTTTTCGAAACCATCCTGCGTCATTCCTGCCTACCTTTAGTTGCACTGTTTTAATGTATTTGAAATGTCTCTAAATAACTCAATAGCTTAGCTAATAGTATTGTAATTACCTTCGATGTGGTAGTCTTTCGTCATTCGATATAGATCAGGTTATCGATTATTGGTCGGATAACTGGCAAGCCCTATAGTAAGGTAAACTGAGGTGCTTGGCAAATCGCTTAGTGCCATTGTAAGTCAATCTGCACCTCGCAGAGACAAACGTTAGCTTGTTTAAAGCGTTGTGCAAGCCATTATGAAATGGAGCGTAAGGACTTGTGCGGTATCTATCTACACGAGTCGTTTTGTAAATCCGACGAATGTTACAAAATCGTAGGGATTACCAATACCAAAGGTTGGACGGGTGCCACCACCCGCTGCATATAAACCAACCGAAAAATCTCAATACATTTTTCCATACATTTGCGCCATCGGCTTGCGAGATCCAATACGGTTTACCTGTGCTTGTTAACCAACAGTTTCAGTAATGCGGCTCGGAGCAGCCTCGCCAGTTCGCAATACTCCGTTCGCGAATATCGCAAGCTCTTGCGTCGCCGACCAACATACCTAGCTTTCATGATTGTAATATTTAAATGTCGATCTAATTCAGTTTGACGGCATTTGTTAAGCTAAAGAAGTTGGACGGTTCCTCTCGGGAAACTAGTAAATCACGGCTACGGCGTTGCGCCCATTCATCTCGCGATTCGCATTCGCACTTCCGATTTCCAATAAAGGAGAGGAAACGGTTGCAGAGCGAAACAATCGTGGATTCCGGCTGCGTACGCGCAGCGGCGGAAACTGCTGCCATATACGGATGTGGATTACTCTTTTATTTATCGGACGATCTAGACCACATCTGCCGGGCGACAAACGTCATACAGCTGCCCTTTCTGGTTATGGTTATCGTCATTATAGAGGCAGCCTCCGCTACGAGGCTCGCGCACCTGGCGCCCGCGACCCGTCAGGTGGGCCGCCTCCGCCCGCCTCCATGATTACATCTCCGCTTCGATTACAATGCTGCTCTAATTTACTTTTTAATGCGGTTGCGTGTCATCCAGCGCGAAAGCGACGCAACTAATCACTGTCGCACAATTACAGCATTTTTTCACTATGCAACTCACTCGTAATAACGATGATTACTCGTCCGCGATGTGGGAGCTCCAGCTTTTTACTCCACGGTTTCCCAACACGTGGAAAAGTCGGTTCAAACGTAACAACGAGTTATGAAAGTGAATACGCAAACGCGCCAGTGAGCCGGTTACCTGACTATTCTTCGTGTAATATCCTGCTTGACAGAATTCCTAACTGCAAATTAAAGTAACGATTACGTGGGGAGTTGCAACATTTCGGTGATGCGAGGGTACAGCCGGAGAAAGGTTCGTCGCGACAGGGCGCTTTATTTAACGTCCCTCGGGCGTGCCATTAAATGACCCAGAAAGATGAACCAGTAAGATGAGACGAGGCAGGCGCCAGCTGAATCATGCCTGCATGCAGTGTCCTCACTTCACACGTGTTCCATGTCGATCGGCGAAGTGTTTCGAAATGGACAACGCAGTTATATCGGGAAGGAGTCAATGAACGGAAGTATTTCACGGGTGTGACACACTCGCGCACTATCGCGGGTTGCGCAACAGTGGGCCCACTTGCCCAACCACACACAACTGTGCGGGTCGTGCCGCTGCGGTCGCAGGACTCCGCAGGAATCTTGTTAACGCATCTGTCGCAAACAGCGCCAGCGGGCTGCGGTGGCAGCCTGCAGCCAGCGACAGCCGACCAGGTCGATGTACGGCTTTCTACTTCTTTCTCCATCGAGTCGCACGATGCCGCGCGCTGGCTCGCGATTGCAAAACGCTGCTGAGGTCGCGCTTTCTTCGTTCGCGAGCCTCGGAGAAATTGTTGCGACACGACGCCGGGTACACCGACCTCGCGTTAGAAAGTCGACCGCTCACCGGATTTTACACGATGCCGCGTAACGGTGTAATTGCAATCGAGGCGGAATTCACCGAGATTTCGGTTACATTTTGCGCGTGCATTCCGAACGCTTTCTTTCTCTGGTTGCGCAATAATCGCGTAATAGATCACTCCGGCGCGGGTCATCGAACGGTATTGTAGTTTCGTAAACGTCGCCGCGTGCGTGGAGAGCTCCGCGATGGTGTGCAATTGGCCAATTGCGTGCTGTACGTTTGCGCAACGGGCTCTGGAGTGGCGCCCGTTCCGCAGTCCGTGCGTTGCAACATGGGATTATTTCGGCGGCGGCGCTTGGACCGCCGCCCGGACTTGCAACACGCCATATCGCAACGCGACTCATAATCCACGCCACGCCATTGTGACACCGGCCCAGCGTGAGGACGCAGCCCGCCTGCCAAATACGGCCCGTCTGCTACAACTGCGCTACTCGATTTATATACTTCATCCACATTTGACGCACCTGGTGGCATGTCAGCAGAGGCGTTTTCAATCCAGGGCTGCGGTCGCGCATCGCCCTCGCTCTCCGAGCACGCAGCTCGCTTTCTGCCATTGTCACTGCATTCGATTTAAAACTAAAACAATTTTGCAACCGATGTTCACATTAGCGTTTTCGCAAGCGGCCCAGTGCTCGGTTTCAAAACTGAGTTCGACTTGCGTTATCGCTACTCCGATAAAGTGAACTGTGTCGTTGCCTGTACGGTTTTGAGACCTAAATTTGAAGAGTAATGTGTACACAGACAACAAACTCGCGACAGGTTCCTATCGCTAAAACCTAGTATGCCAGTTGTAGCGATAATTTCTACGCTAAATGATTGTATCGGTAGGTATAGGTTAGGTGTTATCAATGAAGTTTTACTAAACATCCGGCGAGCAACTTGCGCAATAAAAGCCGACATATAATTGGGCATGGTCGGGATGGTTTCCCAACCTATCCCGGCGGCATCTCGGTGTGGCAACTGGCAGCGCGCGCTTGCGACATGTCCCTACAATGCGTGTTACGAAAACCTATGACTAACCGTTTCTACACCATACAATTAGTGTAAAACTATATAAAGTACGCGGTCCATGGAAATATGACAATTGTCGAATCGGCTATTATAATCGGATCTTTCGCAATGTTTGGTGACACCTCGTGGAGTCAGCGCGTAAACTGTTTCCTAGGCATTGCTGCGAATTGCGCAAGCGAGCTCATGCAGCGGACGCGAACTCGAGCAGGAAGTGCATGCATGTGTGCTGCATCTGTGCTGATGCCATTGTTACGAAACAGTCAGGGTTGAGTTGAGCAATGCCGCTTGCGAAACTCGTATCCCGATAATTGTATCTCCGTCAAGTCCGCGGTTCGCGCTACTAGCGTAAAAAAATATTTTTTAAATTAAGCTTATTGATGACTCAAACTTGACCGAGAAAACGTGCAGTAAACCAAATATTTCGTTAACAGTTGCGAAGTTGTTAAACGTGAGTCAATTTAGTAATAGAGAGCGTTCGAGGCACGTCACGATGTGGATACTGGAGCCTGCAGCATGAGGGTCTACCTCGAGCCTGTATGCGTAACTCCGTTGCGTAAATTGAACGGTACGATTGTCCTTTCGCCCGCGCCCGCGCCCGCGCCCGTACCTCACCAGTCCGCACCACGCAGCGTCCGAGCTGCCGCGAGAATCCTTGGAGGCCGCGCCGCTCGGAACACGCTCGGAAATCCGGCCAACCTTCCGACCGCGTTACGACACCGTATAACTTATTTACACGTTGCGAAATCAGAATCGATTGCAACTGCAGACATAGCACTTTAGCCTTGCCGTTGTAGGGATTTAATTAGGATCAGTTGCGCAGTCGCGAGACCTAAACGGATACGAGGACGCCCTCCAGCTCCGCTCACTGATGGATTACAAAAAAGGTTGTAAGTGCAGCTTGCACTCCTGCAGTGACGTCACGCGTTTCGTCAACTTCATTCCCAGTCTCGTTGCTACACTCCGATTAGCGGCCGGACGGGCGCACGTGCTCCTACGTACGCCCTATCTCTTCTGTTGTTCGTATTTGATATACCTATAACTTACTCGCTTGGTCAAAAAAGGAGGCTATAAAATAATGATAGGTGAAGTTTAAAGCTACCCAAAATACGGATGGGTATTTCAAAACTTCATTATTTGTTAGCCACTATTTAGCTTCGTTACAGTACCTACTTAGTTTAGTTGATACTTATATGTAACTGCAGAGGCAAGAATGGCTTCATGAAAACATGTTGTGAAGTCACTGAAGTGGCTTCAGTTTAGCAAGACAAAGCGGCTGCTAATTGAGTACCACAATTGGCGCATAATAATTCATGTGATAACAGTTGCGACAGACTTAACAAGAGTAACCTTTAGCGGGAGCCAACCGCTCCATATTGTCACGACTCGATCACTCGAAATGCGTTGATAAATACTATCGTTTATCTCGTCAGCTGTATTAATATAGCACTAAAGTTCTTTATACATTATCTCTGATCTTCATTCAGTTCCAGGATCATTTGTCAAAGGACCGTAACTCAGGTTTTGTAAGCTGTTAGCAAACATGATATCTATTGCCTTCAACTTTCGACGCATGTAATCGAAACTTGCGCGTTTCTTCACATCTAATGTTACAAAATTACGAAATTCGAGTCTAGGTTACTCGTTCCTAGGTTAGTAGAGACGCGGGCTACAATGTGAAGAATATATATAAGAAATAGTATAAATAGACCAGTATTTAACCGGTTATTCCTTTTTGTATCCCCTGTGGAATCGAGTTCTTATTATTAAACAGGCTAAAAATAAGCGCTTAATGCAACTGCACGTCCCGCCTACTGCACACCTGTCTTGCCTTCACCTCCATACTCCAAGTTAATAAGTTAAATAAAGGTTATGACATTGAAGTACAACTTCAATACAGCATGCATGTTTTAACAGCCTTGCTAACGCCTAGAAAATATTTATAGTTTATGTTATTTGCAAAAACGTTCAAATCATAGTCATAGTTAAGATAGAGTGTAGTTTAGATTCCTGACCAGTTAGACCTATATTCAATTAATCAAGCGTAAGCTTTGGTCTAGATTACAAATTTTAGTTTAACTATCAGTTGAGCATTGCACATCTATTCGATTCCAATTAATTAGTCGGTTCCCATGTAACCCAAGTCCAAAAGTCCCGCTACGCAGGGTCAGTTTACATTCAATCAAATATGGTCGGCAGTCGGTATACCATTTCTGAGTTTGCATTTAATGCATTTCGAAACGATGCGGTCGCTCTGAAACCCGAGGTCGCACACGGTGCGCCTAGCCGTGATGAAACAAAACCTATTGCGTCACCAGCTTTATGGATCGCAATGTAATTATTTACATGACAATATTCTTGCAAACGCACTGTATCGCAACATTCAACATTGATCTGAAAACCCGTTTCACGTCAGAATTACCTCACGTATTGACCAAAACATGATGCTTCACATCAATAATTAGTAAGCACTCATGCACGGGTAATGCGTTCGGCTTTGAGCACAAAGGGATCTGGATGATCCGGGCGTGTACATAGCTGTATCAATTGCAATTTAAGCCTATAGTATATAGATCGGTATATAACTGGTACCGTAGCGGTACCAGTGTTATACCGATTAAACAAATGTGAATGACCTGAAAGACTCGCAGTTGCCAAATGAAATATTTATCAGCGCTTAATGCCGAGTATTTATAACCCCCAATGAACCTTCAAAGAGTTTACGAGTCATTGAATGCCACTTAAGTTATTGTCTATCCAATCAGACCCTGGACTAGACCATATCTCGTAAATACAGGCTTTTTTATCTTTAAGCACAATTAGATAACTGATAACTAGTTCTGAAACTATAAAAATTCTAAATACCAAGGATTTTTTATCTAAACTCTCTCTCTTTTGTTTCAGGACGACGCTAAAGCTAGAATCTTTAGAAGATGCAGTGGTTCTCGACGATCCGGAAGAGGATTTACTTCAGGATAAGAGAGGGTGCCCCGCGTACGTGTCGCCTGAGATCCTACGAGCTCATCGGACGTACTCGGGCCGAGCTGCTGATATGTGGTCCCTCGGAGTTATTCTATACACCATGCTTGTTGGAAGGTATGTGTTTACTTGCAATTTGTAATAACTAATCGTCATTCGTAGCCTAACTTTTACTTTTATAAGTCTCCTTTAGGATCATGTCATCTGCCATCGAGTAATCCTGCTTCTAGAAAAAGTCCACGACTTCGATGTTGTTTGCTCATTTGTTGCTGCTGGACGTTCGATGTTTTTTTATATTCCTACGGTCTCGATAAGTAGTTGTTGACCCAATATATTTGACAACTTATTCGAAAAATGTGTCGCCTCAGTGAAAGGAAAGACACTTTCTCTACAATCCGGTTTCCGCATTCTTACTCGTATTTTCCCGACACCCACTCGTATTTTCATTGAGTAATTTTAAGTAGGTTACTCGAAGGCTACAAAGCGTGAAAGCGGGGGTGGCGGGGGTGTCTTGAACCGTGGGACTTACCGTTTTTCGAGATCGCAAGGGTCGGACGACGGTTGGCGAGGGATGATCACCTGTCGGCCGTTACGCGCCAACGGCCAGCAATTATATCACCCACATTTTGTAAGTGAAATCTTCGATGCACCTGCCTCGGGTCGGTCATGTGGCGAAGACGTTGCTCGTATCCCTCGCGGCACCTGCCGATGTCGGCTCGCGATCCTTTGTTTCCTACCTGTAATTTATATTCGAAAGCTCGGATTTGGCTCGTCCGATCGCCCAATCGCCTTCACCTGTCGCCGGAAGGGTTCGTACCTGGCTTTTTGTTTCGCATCTGCTCCCAAATGACAATCGCATCGTTAATTGGCAGCCGAGATACAAAAACTGGAAATATGGCGCCCGATCCTAATGTCGATGTTAACGATCCATCTTATCGACAACGATAACGTTTTTTTTGCTATCATTAGGAGACTAACTCGTACGCTTGTAGAATCGAGCATAGTTTTAATTTTACGTCTTTTTGTTTCAGGTATCCGTTCAACGATTCGGAGCATGCGTCTCTGTTCGCGAAGATATCGCGCGGGTTCTTCGTAGTACCGGAATGTTTATCGTCGCGAGGCAAGTGCCTGATCCGGTCACTTCTCCGCCGGGAAGCGTGCGAGAGGCTATCGGCCCGCGACGTGTTGCGACACCCGTGGCTGGCCAAAGACCCTCGGAACGAGCTACCCCCCAGAGCCCACGCCGACCACGACAGACTAGTCCCCGATATCCTGATGCAGCCGGACTGCCTCTAAACGCGTCTCCTCTGTCAAACCAAAGATTTCAGCCGCTCAGTCATTTATTGTCTGGGTCATTCGTAAATTATTTATTTCATCGTGCATTTACCCCCGCTAGGCTAGTCCTGGGTTTGACGGCGGTTAAGCGCAGATCCCGGTGCAGGCACTGGCGACTCCGGCCGGTTATTTATGAATTAAGTTATTCCGGCCTACGTTTCACGGGAGAACTACGATTTTGTTCCGGTTAGTTGTAGAGAGCGGGACGCGGCTGGCCCGCGCTCCGTTCGACTTATTTATAAAGTTGGGCCCGGAGGTAGGACGGTGGAGCTCGCTTCACAAGGAAACGTGGCAGACATTCAGCAAAACAGACCCAAAAGACCACCTTTTAAAGGATATTACGTACATGTCTAGATGTATACTGGCCAGCGTTTTCAGCAAGAATTAATCTGATATCTAAGATTGATAAACACGTCTGTTGTGTCTGCCACGGTAAGTCTAGCTTTAAACGGCTCTACGCCGGGCTTTTACGAGCTGTGGTATAGTCGTAACGTTCATAATGACAGAATAAGTGAGACTGATATGGCGTTCTTGTGATCTTACTGAAATATAAGAGACCCGGGACCAGGCCGAATCGAGACCGGACCAGGGTCGAGTTATACGACGCATTCTGTTAACTACTACGATAAATTCCTGTTAATGTAATAAATTTCACATCAATATGGATATATTGCTTTGAAGTTGTTGCTGTGTTAGGTAGGTACATTTACCTATTGTATATTTTGTATTTATAAAGTTATATCGTGTATTGTGATCTCCACCGATGTTTAACGATTACTTGATTGCCATTGTTGTTAGGGACAAAAGTGATAATTTTCTTTTGTTGCACAACATTCGTTTGCTTCCATCATAGGTATATTTTGATTTATATTATTTGGTTATATTAATCGTGATTATTTGAAAAATTTACAAAGCGAAATTATTATTGTGTTACATTTATTCGAATCATTGTTTCCAAAATCGCAGCACCTTGTACCGCCAATGGTCGTACAACTTGGTCAGTGCCATTTATATAATTTAAAAGTAATTTATTGTTATTGATAACGGCGGTGTGATGTCGGCACTTCTTCCTAAACACTAAATTATTTACCATTCGGTACTTACTTGGTGTTATATATTATTTGATTTAAAGTTTTGAGATCAATTTTATGTTTTTATTGTACTTTTATTGAATTTTTCAAATCGATCAGTGTTACCATGTCGGATTTTGTTATTAGATCATTGTTTTATTTTGAAAATCATTTTTGTCATGGGTTTTGTTGATCATTTTGAAGTAGTCAAGCGAGGCGAGGTAATGAAGCGTGTACAATAGTAGCCTACTGTGTAAAATATTATTACTACTTTAATTTATACAAACTGTAAATAGCGCTAAGGTATCATAAGGATTATCAAAAAAGAAAGAATGATAGAGGGAATAAAATAATTTAAAAATTAAACCTTACTTTGATTTTACAATAAGTACCTACTTAACTAGCAAACCAGGGAAATAGTCATCGAAAAATACCACTGATTGTTGGTAGTAGCTGTTACTGCAACGCGAAGTTCAAATGAAAAACAATTTAATCTCAAGTAATATTTATAATTCAACATTATTGTTACAAAATTAACTACAAAGGAAAATAAACAATGTCTATACATATGCATTGATTGATACCTACATAAAAATCATGAATAAAAGACAATCATAGAGCTCGGCACGTGCATAGACTAGAGGCCGAAGACTCCATCATCAAAGTACCTACCTACTAGCAATGAGATACATAGGTAAATAAGTAACTAGGTACCTAGTCTCTCCACCATCAATGGTTCTATGTACTAGCAATGAGATAAATAGGCAAGTAAGTAGGTATCTAAAATTTGTTCGTGTTACATAACTAAACGCAACACGATAAGATTTCCGAAGTAAACAAGTCTATTATAATTAATTAGTTTGAACTGGTCACGATTGTAATAAGTAGGTAGGAATATTAAGCGAATGCACTGCGATTCAGGAAAAATAAAATGCATGATTAAAAACAAACTCAGTGTAATTAAATAAATTTATTTACAACAATGCTGGATCGACATTGTTCAATACACTACGAGGTAAGTCATTGATGAAAGTTGCACAATGTTGCGAAATATTGTGAAATATAAGTGCGGGATTTGATGTTTAGCCTTCCTCTAATCACAGCATGTAATACCTAACCAGATAAACAATACTGCAATATTGCTTAGCCGTTACCGCCGTTTGGGCTTATCAATGATATCGACATAGTTTTAGCTGAATAAAGCAATGGTTACTCTAACCGTCCGTTACTGTATAGTGAACTTTGCTGTCAATAAAATTATCTACCTACGTTCATCAGATACGAGTATTTCTAAATATACCGCGAGTAACAAAACAGCTTTGTAATATTTGCGAACTTTGAGTAACTATCTATCTTTCTCTACAGTTGTATTGTAATAGGGAATAAGCTAGTACATTTTCTCGGCTTTGCTAGGTCCGTTGCATCGCGCGTATTCTTCCATACGCCTCTCTAGTTCCGGCCGGAAGTGACGAATGAGCCCTTGTACGGGCCACGCCGCGCCGTCGCCGAGCGCGCAGATTGTGTGACCTGTCAACGTCAAATTCATTTAAAGCATGTGCTACACGGTTTGAAATTGCAGTTTCTACCAAGGTCACCTTGGTAGAAACTGCGGTAGCAAACCGTGTAGATAGTGGTTGCAAACCAAATTTCGCATGACCTTTAAACGCCCTTGGTAGAAAGGCTTGCCCAGCAAACCACTGGCAGAAGCAGTGGTTTCAAACCGTCTAGACGCTTGTTTAAAACCACGCGTACCACAGTCGCGCCGCTGCACGCATCGAGCGCGGACGTATTGCGCGCACGCACGGTATTAGAGAAAGAACGTGAGGTTATCACTGAATTCATCGAGTTATTTAGAGACGTACCCTGTCCCTGGGTCTTAATGTCTAAGAAGTACAAAGACTCCACTCAAAAAAAAAATTTTTTTTTCTTCAAATGCACACAAAAGAGCCATCCAAACTTTAGAAATTTAGATAAAAAAGGAGCCATGGCCTATTTGTAAATTGTTATAGAGCATTACAAGCATTCTGCACACGTCAATTCAGCACGAGCGTTTTAAACACACTGAAGTTTTGAGTTTGTTTAAAACCGTGTAGACAGAAAACGTTCTATCAAGGTCACCTTCGTTGAAACTGCGGTTTCAAACCGTGTAGCGCATGCTTAAATGACAAAGTCAAACAGTTCTTGAGGATCCTGTTCGCAAGCGCCATACGATACGCATTCAAACAGGATCCTCAGATAGGGATGGAGGATCGCTAGATATGATATTTAGGTACCTCTAAGTGCTACCATGCTACAAAGAAGTGGTTCTTCTTCTTAAAAAAGGCCATTAGGAAGATTAAAAACCCAAGGTAACCATTTAGCATAAACATACGAATTTAGTTTACAAGGTCTACAATTAATGAGTACATAATTACGTTTTAAAAACTAAAAAGAAACCGACTTCATTGAATGAAAGTAGATGTATTTTTAACCGACTTTATCAAAAAGGAGGAGGTTCTCAATTCGTCGGAAACTTTTTTTTTTTTTATGTATGGTCACCGATTACTCTAAAACGGCTTAACCGATTTGGAAAATTCTTTTTTTGTTTGAAAGTATAGAAATCTAAAAATTGTATAAATCGATGATGTTTTCATGTACTTCGATACCTAGCTGTCTCATTGGAGCGTTGCGTTTATTTGGCCTATTCATATTATATATACAAAATACATCTAAATCGTGAAGATCGTTTACATCGTGAAGATGTAGATGTATTTTGTATATATAATATGAGTAGGCCAAATAAACGCAACGCTCCAATAAGACAGCTAGGTATCGAAGTACATGAAAACATCATCGATGTATACAATTTTTAGATTTTCGTTGATTTTTCAGCACGACCGATTTTGATTAAATTTATATGGGACCACCTGAGAAGTATACCCTTTCAAACAAAAAAATCATTTTCCCAATCGGTTCAGCCGTTTTCGAGTAATCGGTGAACATACATACAAAAAAAAAAGATTCCGACGAATTGAGAACCTCCTCCTTTTTGATAAAGTCGGTTAAAAATGAGTGGGGATTGTTCATAAGTAACATTTTTTTATTGTTTTACCTTCAATTTGTTTGGAGATTTCCCAAAGCATATCAATTTCTTTAGGTGAAGCGTTGCCATCGACAAATCTGCAAAACAATTAAAAGTCATCTTAAAAGTTCATAGATTGAGGCATAAACGGAAAAAAGGCTATTAATATGAGAAACACATATTTCGCGAGCGGGAGTGTCGATGCTTTTATCGACAAAATAATACGTGAATAAACATGAAACTTCTCAATAAAACTAGTGGTACCCATAACACAAACTCTGCTTACTTTGGAACCTGATGATGTGGTGTGAAAATGTCTGGCATTATTATTGTTAATATATGTATGTATTTCCAAATATATCGTAAGTATTCTATCAGTCATCTGTAGGGCGATTATGGAACTCTAATTACATTCAATGTCTATCAGTGATTGAAATTACGCCGAAAACTGATAGACATTGACTGTAATTAGAGTTCCATAATCGCCCTACTGGTCATCATAATAAATAAATAAATATTGCCGGACAATGCACACAACACCATATAGTCCCAAACTAAGCATAGCTTGTATTATGGTTACTAGATGACTGATAGAATACCTATATATTTTTAAATACATACTTATGATACTTTATAACACTCAGACACAAAACAAACGTCTATTTTCTTCACACAAATATTTACCCTGGGAGGGAATCAAACCCTGTAGGTTGAGGGTTTGATTGCAGAAGGTAGAGCTACTTCCAACTAAACTGACAGGCTAATCATAATACAAGCTATGCTTAGTTTGGGGCTAGATGGAGTTGTGTGCGTTGTCCACTAATATGTATTTATCCTTGTCATTATAACGTCAGAGAATAGAGCTCAAGGCAGCAGATTTAAAAAAATCAATATCTAGTATAAATTAAGTTTACAAGAAAGACCCATAGACTTGAAATAACTTAAAAAGAGGCGAAACACGTGTCCAATTTCTTTCGGGTCTAAAACTTAATTTAAAACATTAAAAAAAATGTGATAATCATAGTATTAACACTAGAAATAAAGATAAACTCGCTGTTCCCACTGTTAGGCTCGCTAAAGTTAATAAGTCTTTTATAGGGCAATGGCGGCAATTCGGTTGGTTCATTTCTAAATTTAGGAATGTCTAAAATATATTTTAGTTAGACATATCATTTGTAAAACCTATTCGGTTGGTACCATCTAACTAAATAAGGAACACTTAATTAAATTAGATAAAATTTAATTAGGATAAGTTGGTAACAGCAGAATAACAATGTTTAATTTGAAAGTCTACACCTAATTTTATCTAAAATTAGTTAGATTGGTGCCAACCGAATTGCCACGTACGCTTCTATAACAAGGTCCCAAGCGACGTGTTAGATTTGTCGATTGGCAAATTTAAAAACGTAATTAAACAGAAACTGTCTTTTAACGCATATTATAAAATATCTGATTATTTAGATGACAAAAAAGCTTGGGATGAATCTGCTCCAACTCGACTCGGCATCCGTAACAAAATTGTCAAAGATCATACAAGCCAAGTTTCTGGCCGGATTCTTCTTGAACTAGGGTTAGGAGGAACCGGCACCTAGATTCACTAGCATGTAAGAAGACGATTCAAAGTGGTCCTTGTGATTTTATTGAATAAAGATATATTGAATTGAATTGACTCATAAGAATACATTGGCGTGGTAGTACCTACTAAATACTAGTCTATGTATTCTATATTTTGTAATGGATTTTCGCATCGATACGCCTGAACCAATCATTTATCTAGTTCATTTATGAAGTTGATTGATTAATAAACTAAAATGTTTTAAGACTTTAGTGCAAAAAAGATATGCTAGTTTGTATTATAAGTTAGTTAGCTTAAGTGGAGCTGGGCTCATGTCTGTCGCATGCCAGATGAGCTGTGGGCCAAAATCACCACTCAGTGGAGTGCTGAGACAGTGAGACGGTGCCGTGGTAGACCCAAAAAGAGATGGCGAGATGACACCTTTGACACAGCTTGGGTCCAAACAGCTCAAAACCAAGATGACTGGAGAGATCAAGGGGAGGCCTTTGCCCAGCAGTGGGACACAATGGGCTAATCGTAATTGTAATTAGTTAGTTCTACGTATCACGAGCTATCGGCAATATTGCTTAGTACCTGTATATAATCTTGTTCATCCAAGAGACGCCTTCACGGCACGGGGTGCATTGCCCGCAGGACTCGTGTTTGTAGAACATGATGAGGCGGGCGATGGCTTTCACAATGTCCGTAGACTTGTCCATTACTATGATAGCGGCAGTCCCGAGCGATGTCTGAGCTGCCACTAGGCCGTCGAAGTCCATTAGCACGGTCGAGCAGACGCTGAAATTATTAAAAAATAGACGGTTCTCAATTCAGTTGTATTATTATGGGCTCAAATTTCATTTAAGTAATAAAGTCAATTTCTTTTTAGTTTCTAAAACGTAATTTTATCTAAAACGATAGAGTTTGTTCACGTATCACGTCTCCTCTAATTCGCCGCACAATATTGCTATTCGTGTGAAAGTTTTCCGAAAACAGAGAAACGCATATTGATGGCGGTTTTAGTCCTGCCTATTCACTCGCACTCGAATAATTGAGTAATATTTATAATTTTCATAATGCTCTAGTGAAAAAAACCACTTGAGAACTGGAAACACTTGAAAAAATGCACACAAAAATTAAGAACTCAAACGTTAGAGAAGATACATTTTTAGACCAACGTTATCCTTCTAAAATTATAAAATGACGTCAACGTAATCAGAAGCCCTAAAACTAAGAGGCTTATTAGGGCGTTAGTTTCAAGTAAATACTAAACAAATTATCAAAATAACAATTTTATAAACGCGAAAGTTTGGATTTTGTTACTCAAAGTCGTATGCAATTTAGTAATAGATAACTTTGATTGTACTATCTCCCTTTCGCTCGAGTTATTTACTTAATTCAATTCTTTAATTGAAGCAATATTGTGCGAGTGAGAGGCTGTCACTAATATCGCGATTTATGATTAGTTTCTTACTGAAACAGTTCTACTTACTCCTTAGGAATTAGTGGTGTAGAAGACCCTCCAGGGATGATAGCGAGCAGGTTATCCCACCCCCCTGTAACTCCACCAGCGTGTCTTTCGATCAGCTCTTTCAGAGGAATGCTCATCTCTTCCTCGACAGTGCACGGAGTGTTCACGTGACCGGAGATATTGAAGAGTTTGGTGCCGGAGTTACGTTGGCGACCGAAACTGGCGAACCAAGCGCCGCCGCGACGGAGGATTGTCTAAAACAAATATAGAAAGTCAAAAATATTCTCAAATATTATTACTTTTCGTAGGACTGTGAAATTTACAGTGGTAGTTTCAAAAGTTGTTGAAGTTATTCCAAAGAAATATATGTATTGCCGTCCTGTCCTATTCTCTCAAGAAGAAAGAGCATCACATTATTTAGCTTTAGATTTAGTTTTAAATGCAATTTGCATTAGTGATCTTCAATCATGCAAGATCACTAATACCAGTGTATTAATATCACAATAACACTGCATGTACTGAATCGTCTTTCCTGCAGGACCTGTCGGCAAGGTCGAGAGGTTAATGTGGGAAGGCCTGCGCTATCAAACAGAATCCCAGGCAAAGTGACGTCAGTGGAGAGTAAACTTCACCCACCTCAGCTTGCTGGATCCATGAACGAAACTTTTCAATTACAAATAACAGCTCTGTAACTTGACTGACGCCACCCGAATCATCTTCAACAGATGAACAGATGATCATGAATATTATATATGCGAAAGTTTGTATGTGCTACTTGGTTACTTAGTACATGGATGGCCGATTTTAGCTCGGTATAAAACACGGATAAAACGACGTTTTCTAAAAATGAAACCCAGCTAGATCGATTTATCGCCCTGCATACTAAATTTCATGAAATTCGTTGGAGTAACGACTCCGAGATTTAGATTATATAAAAACATATATATACATAAGAATTGATTGTTTAAAGGTAATAAATAGATAGATTATAACTTATTTAGCTTGAAGGATTTCGATGAAACTTGTTTTAGTATTGTGATGAGCATTGATGTATTCCGTGTCTGCGTGTTTATAAAGTATGTTTAGTCAGTAAACTGTCATTAGCCAGTATGTATTTAAATATAATAATATATAAGTATTCTATCAGTTATCTTGTTTCTATAGAACAAGCTATGGTAACATAACATATTGCGTCTCGGGCCACCCGCCCGAGACGCAAAACGTTACGGGTTCGATTCCCGCCGCGGCGGGACAAATGTTTGTATGACCTGGAAGTACTCAGGACTGGATGTTTCTATGTATAATATGTATGTATTTACAAAAACAAGTAAATAAGTAGTGTATCAGCCATGTGGGTGGTACCCATAACACAAGCTCTGCTTACTTTGGGAGCAGATGATCTTGTGTGCAAAGTTTATTTATTTATTTATGCTTAGTTTTGGGTCAGTATTGTGTGGAATGTCTACCAATATTTATTAATCATTTACGTTAAACAGGAATAACTTTATTTAATAACTTTTTATCTATATAGGTACTCTGGGCAAAGGCAGCTTTGTTATACTTACTGGTGCTACAGCTATAGTCTCAACATTATTGACAGTTGTCGGACACCCGAAAAGGCCGATATCAGCCGGGAACGGAGGCTTCAGTCTTGGCTTGCCCTGCTTGCCTTCGATGGACTCGATGAGAGCGGTCTCCTCTCCGCAGATGTATGCGCCCGCACCACGGTGCACAAACACGTCAAAGTCATAGCCGGAGGAGCATGCGTTTTTACCGATCAGACCGGATTGGTATGCCTGGAGATAGATAATAATACATAAGCATTTTTTTACATACTTTGGTACTTAAATTCCTTAGTATGTATGACGATTCAAAGTGATCCTTGTGATTGTATTGAATAAAAATGATTTCACTTTGACTTTAAACATACTAATCTATATGAATAACAATGCAGCATTTCTAATATTATTATTATAATTCGAAAGTGGCTCTGTCAGCTCTATCTGTCAGTTTTTTTATTTATTTCAGATCTAAATGGCTCGACGGATAATTATTAAATTCAATGAGAAAAAAGATTATATTTTGGGGAAAGACATGGGTTACTTCTTACATAGGTACCACACTTGTGTAGCCATGGGCTGCAGCTAGTAAGACATAAAGTCCAACTAGACTCTGCATTTGTAACCAATTTGGCTAACCAAATTGGCAAAAGGATCATACAAAAATAGTTTATGACCAGATGAGTTTCTTGCCAGTTTCTTCTTGAACTGGGTTTAGGAGGAACTGGCACCTAGATTCTCTTGCATGTAAGAAGACGATTCAAAGTGGTCCTTGTGATTTTATTGAATAGAAAATGTTTCAACTTTGTTCACTAATAAATAAATCAAATTCAAATATTTTTATTCAATACATTCACATAGATCACTTTGAAAGATTGTCATTGTCATTGTCATTGTCATTGATCGCCATTGTCTTGAGCTTTTGTTATGTTTACTTATGTTCACATTGTTGTTAGTTATATTGTTACTACACATGAAAATCTGTTATTAGCTTTCTGTTATTATTACTTTAATGTATTTAAGATATGATAGCTGTTGATTTTCCAATTCAATAAATAATATCTTACATAATAGGAGAATTTAAATGCAATTCCTCTTAACCCAAGTCTGAGAAGACAAAAAGCCCAGGGTCTAACCCTGATAAAGTAGTAAATAGACCACCCGAAGGCATCTGTAATTGTGTTGTCACCAACAACTTTAGGACAACCAGGCCACCTAAAATTTTAACATCATTGGGTATTATATGGTGTTGAAATTTATGCTGGCCTGGCTTACCAGTGATTATGTCATCAAAAGTCTGGTAAAGTTATGTCTGGTATTGAAATACCTCACCTCAGCAATAGCAACCTGCAGATTGCTAGCTTCATTGTAAAATTCCCCTCGAATATAAATATAGGCAGCCTGAGCGCCCATGCACTTTCCAGCAAGAAGGCAACCTTCAATCAACTTGTGAGGGTCATGTCTCATGATCTCTCGGTCCTTGCAAGTACCGGGCTCACCCTCATCAGCGTTCACTACAAGGTACTTAGGGCGGCCATCAGGTGGCTTGTTCATGAATGACCATTTCATGCCGGTGGGGAAACCAGCACCTCCTCGGCCTCGGAGACCAGAGGTTTTCATCTCATCTGCAAAGATAGCCAATGATGAGAATTAATAAATTTCTCATGATTAATTTATGATTCTTCATGTATTATTTTGTGTCTTTGTGGATGAGTTTGACAAATGATCTTACAGAAAATAAGAAAATCATATCAACTTATTTCTTACTACTTTTACAATTGTTTATTTATATTAAAATACAATACATTGTAATGTAAACTGTATATGTTTTATTATATTTCATAGAGTTAGTAGAATATTGGAAATAGAAGTGGGGAAATGATAAGCCATCTTTAACTATAGTTTTCTAAAAACCATCACAGAAGGTAAAGTTGAAGGAGAGAGAGGAAGAGGAAGGCCACGGTTTAGCTACATTAGCCATAACTAAGATAAGTGTTGTGTCATATATGGAAATCAATGAAGCTGAGCTGGATAGGAACTGACGGAAAGAGCTGCATCATGCACCCATAAGAGCACAGCTCTTAAATTAGATATAGAATATTTATAGAATTTGGCACACTTACTGACAATCCATTCGGTTCCTTTGTCCATGATTTCTTTGGTCATGTACCAGTCTCCGCGAGCGAATGCGCCCTTGAGTCTCCAATCATGTCGCCCATACAAGTTGGTGAAAACTCTATCCTGATCAGCCAGGGGCCCATATTTAGATTTCGCTGGAGAAGGCGTCTGCTGGTGCCGAACCGGCACATAGCTGGTGCTCACAAGAGGCCCGACGAGCCCTGTAAACACACGTCAAAGTCAAAATTATGTAAGCCTGCTACGCACCTCGCACAATAACATTGAATTATTCATGCCAATCCACGTGTTAAGATTCCTCATAGTTTTTACAAGATTAGCTAGATTCATAAAGTGCTAGAAAGGCTCGAAACAGATTACCTAAATGTGATTTAGATCCATGAATTACTCTAGCCAGCGTACCAGCCATTTTTCTCAAAAGTCGAGTCGAACTCAATTTTGAAATGTCAAAGTTTGTGATACCATTTATTGATGTTATTATCTCCCTAGAATAAATAAATAAATAGAAGGTCTAGAAACTGTACAGACTGGTTTGGAAGGCCGGGAAATATCCACATTAAGGTGCGAGTTGTCATGGTACAGCCTGGGACTTTCTGACATTATTGCTGAATTTATTTTGCTTTTAAGAACATGAAGAGATTCAGTCTTCTTTTAGTAGTAACGAATTCTAAAACTCTAAATCAATCTCTGTTGCTTTCAGTTTACTCAAAAAAAGGGGTGGTATATTTAAATGGCAACCCACATAGTAATTGGTAACTTATTGGTAAATATTATATATTGTTTTTGAAACTTAATAGTCAGTTTAATAAAAAAAAACGTAGGCGTCTCGGGACGCCCGACAGAAGTGATAACTTAAACTAATCTAACTAGCGCTGTGGTAACCCACAGCGCTTGGATTAGTTCAGGCAGGCTCCTCTCTCATCGGTTCGGGTTCGATTTCTCTCAGTATAAACATTTGTGTGACGAACATAGATGTCGGGACGCCCGACAGAAGTGATAACTTATACTAATCTAACTAGCGCTGTGGGTTAGAGTGAGAGAAGAGGAGATTGCCTACCGCTACTGTATGCGTGAGAGAAAGGGAAACGAGACAGACGGCTCCATAACGCGTTACGAGACAAAGCGGTTTACCCTCCCATAAGAAGTTATGACTTCAAAAACAGTTTAAAATGTCATAAATCAACTTTTTATTTATTAATAATCACAATAAATAGTAGATTGTTGCACCGAGCGCAAAGTGAGTTATTAATGCACAAGTGTTATGTTGGTTACTAAATTAATACGAGTGCATTAATTACTCTCTTTAGCAAGGTGCGTAATTTACTTTTCTTTCAACTACCAATCTACCTACTGTGATAAAATATACCTACTCAAACTAAAAATATGAAGAATCAAAGTTTTACAATAGTACAAAATGCACACCATTTGTTTTTTTTATTCACCAAGACGATTTTATTTAGCCGATTTTTATTTTCAGCCAGTATCTTTTCGATCTAATGCAAACTTTTTTATATCAAACTTAACGGGAGATATTAATTAAACCTCTGTGGTAAATTTATATCTAAATAAAAAGTAAAAAGCAGTGCAATAATGAAAAAAAGTGCAACAATGAGATTTCATATAACATTTCTGCACTGCTTTGGTTTTAAGCAAAAAATACGTCCTTTGTGATCGGGTTTGTAGTGATTAATAGTAACATTACTACGTTGTTGAAAGAAAATAAAATTTAGTCATATTTTATCATCATTTTAAATGTAACAAAACAGAATTACGGTTTACGGTTACGGCTTGTTATAAATTGTTTTGATAATCAGTTTTTATTATAGGTACTCTGTTATGATAACAAAACCTTATGAAATAACCCAATTCAACTTAAATTATTATTTTTTACAAAAAATCTTAAAAAACTGAGGCAATTTTTGGATTAAGTCTTACAATTCTCGTGTTAACTCTTTTTTAACTCAATAGTAATTATCTTCTTAAAGTTTTCATCAACAGCCATAAGTCAACAAAAAAAAATAATGTTACAACAAAAAATATATCGTATTATCACAAAAGTGGCAACATACTTTCTGAAAAAAGGTACCAAGAGCGTCCCTTACGAGTACAAAACAAAATAATACGTACATAAAATACGTACGTAATAAATGCGCACTATTCAAGTTTAAAAGTTGATTTCAATGCAATAAAATCAGTTTTCAGCCATTAAATCCTGAACTATAAGCCCAAGCGTAATGTGCAATAGAATATCATTTGATTCGTTTTAATAAAGTTATTGAATGGTGTGATTAAATCTATGGAATTAAGACTTACGACTAATAATCTCGCCTTTTAAAATATTATCTCAAAAAGTGCACAAAAGTTGCAACCTGTCTCTTTGAAGAAAATGTGCCACACAGTGCCAAGAACGTACCATAGAAACCCCAGTACGAAACAAGACGAAACACGTTGTCTACAGACGTTTGTAGATTGCCTCCCATACATTTAAATCAGTTTTATCCCATTTACTCCTGTCTAGGTACTAATTGTAATACAATAGCATTTGCTTAGTTTTATTATAGCAATCGAATGGCAAACTCAAAATTATCAAATAAAGAATTCGAAAATTTTGGTACCCTATGTCCGAGCTCTTGTATGTAGTCAAACCACAGTGTGGCGGCGGCCCAAGAAAATTGAAATTTTTAAACCCGGACTACAAATGAAACCCCGCCCGGACGCTCCCCGGACGCCCTCTAAACTAGGACAAATCCGAGGAAACCCGGACGGATGGCAGCCCTATGTGTAGTGAACAGTTTTGAGTATTTGAGTGCTGGCAAGCAGTACTCAAGTAGATTGTACAATAGGTATTTGATGTCTGGACAACTGGCATGCAATATAAAGGAGGCCGAAGCCCCCCCGCTTCAAAACCGTAATGTTACAGACATGCGAGGAAGGAAATTCCATGCAAGCTTACTTGCATGCCGCTAACATGCAAGCTACTGCTCCACTTTGCATGTACAAACAATTCCAGCTGTATTCAATAATGACAATGACATTTTTTGATTCGTTCCGAAATATTATCTACCAAAATTCCTTCAAACATATAATATGCCAAAATCGAAATGTTTGAATTGAAAATCAAAAATCAATGAAATGAAAACATCTATTTACATAGTGTTTTTGTAATTCTAAAAAAATATTATTTTATTTACATTTTGTGGTAAGTATCTAAAGAGAATATAGCCTCTATTGTTTATTTCATGTTCCTATTCCTAATACATTGATTGTTATAATTTTAATTATATAGTTAGGTATTTATTGTTTTCAGAAATTCACGGACAGTTCTTGTGTTCTTGTCTTATCTTGTAGCTCAACAAAGATAAGATAATTTAATAGAAGACTTTGAAACTTTATCAATGAAAACATCTATTTACATAGTGTTTTTGTAATTCTAAACAATTTTTATTTTATTTACATTTTATGGTAAGTACATAAAGAGAATATAGCCTCTATTGTATAATTCCTATGATCCTATTCCTAATACATTGATTGTTATAATTTTAATTATATAGCTAAGTATTTATTGTCTTCAGAAATTCACGGACAGTTCTTGTGTTCTTGTCTTATCTTGTAGCTCAAAGATAAGATAATTTAATAGAAGACTTTGAAACTATAAGCCATGGCAGCGGTCATACCAGCGGTGACGAAGCTCTCTAACAGAGTAATCAGGATTTTAGGGTGCAATCCTGGTCCTATGACACTGCAAGGCACCAACACCTATTTGATTGGATCGGGAAAAAAGTAAGCTCAATCATTTTAACTAGGTAGATACTTAGGTACAGTCCAAACTCTAATTGAGGGTATAAAGTAATAAACCAGGAATTATCTAAGCAGGTATATTGTAAAATGCTCAGTAAAATATTCCCACCAGTAGTTTTGAATAAAAATAAGGCAGCAGCGTTGTTCAATCAAATACCCTAGGGTAATGGTAGATTGGTACTTATTATTTTTAACCCCAGAAGTTATCCTGAAGCAAACAGAAGGGGTTTTATAAGTTTAATATGTATTTGCTTGTGTGAGTATCTGTCTATGGCATTGTAGCTCCCAAAAGGATCAACAAATATTGATTTAGTATTTTTGTATTTATTGCTTGAGGGTTTGATTGATTCCCTCCCTGGACAAACATTTGTGTGATGAACATAGGTGTTTGTTCTGTGTCTGGGTATATAGTATCATAAGTATTTGAAAAATATATAAGTATTCTATCAGTCATACTGGTCACAATAATACAAGCTATGCATAATTTGGGGCTATAATAGTTTTGTGTGTATTGTCCACCAATAACTATTTATTACTGGCTGCTGCCCACACCTTCTCATGCATGGTACCTACATAAAAAGTAGCCTATGTCCTTCTCCAAGGTGCCATCTATCTCTATAATTCATCAAAATCGGTTTAGAGGTTTAGGTGTGAAAAAATGATAGACAGACAGAGTTACTTTCTGCATTTATAATGCATTTATAATGTTAGTAGGGATTATTATTGTTTCAAGCTAAATGTAAATTAACTTTGAAAACAATGAGAGCATGATAATAAAATTCTTCAAGGGTACTTTTTATTATTTATATCACAATGGTGGCCAAACAAAAAAGTTCCTCCTGATGGTAAGCAGTTACCGGAACTCATAGATGCCTGTAACACCAGGAGTATCACATGCATATTGCCGACCTTTGAGAAACATATTTACTCCCCTATTAAAGTACTTTTTGCTTTTACAATTAAATCATGTTAATTATGAACTATTATCTAACTAAACTGTTATTTTCAGTCGTATACTACTAGATACTGGTGATAAAGATGTTCCAGAGTACCAGAAGAACTTGGCAGAAGTGGTGCATTCTGAGCAGGTGAATATAGAGCACATAGTGTTGACTCACTGGCATCATGACCATATTGGAGGGGTGGAGAACCTTTATGGAACTATTGCTAGTAAGCATTGTCATAGAATGAACATTCCTTGTGTATGTCCTGGATTAATTTAAGGTTGTTTGTGTGTATTTAAAACAATACTACCATGGAGAATCTCTCTGGTGCAGTGGGCCAAGGATCGGCTGAGACGAAGAAGGTTGCGGGTTCGACAAATGTTTGTATGATCTGTAAGTATTTGTCTCGGGTCTGGGTGTTTCTATGTATAATACGTGTGTATTTATAAAAAAAAATATATAAGTAGTAAAAAAAAGTCATGTGGTACCCATAACACAAGCTTCGCTTACTTTGGGGTCAGATGCTGTGTGAAATGTCCGGCATATTTTTTTTTATTTTTTTTTTATCTAATTATCAAAACAAGAAGACCGTCTATCTCATAATTACACAATTAGTGTGGTCACAAAGTATGGTCAATATTTGTTCTAAAGTCATGAATAAAATTGGCAACAGACTTCACATCCACATTAGCTAATGTTATCATAATATAGACACCTAAAATAAAACAAAATATTTCAGTTATGCCATATTTTTTTGCATTTATTTTATTTTTGTTTATGCGAGACTTAGAAACAAAAAGTTATATATAACATAATATATCAATATATTGATATACATGCATCAGCTTTAAGCAAGTATATATAAAAAATAAATTAACGACCTCTGTCGTGCGGTGGGCCAAGGCCCGCCTAAGACGCAAAAGGTCGGCTTCGATTCCCGCCGTGGGACAAATGTTTGTATGATCTGCAAGTATTTGCCTTGGGTCTGTGTGTAATATGTAAGTTTGCCCAAAAAAAACATTAAGTAGTAGTATATCATGTGTATGTCATGTGGTATCCATAGCACAAGCTCTGCTGGGGACAGATTATGATAGATGTTGAGGACAGATGATTGTGTGAAATGTCCGTCATTATTTATTTATTTATAATTAAAATAATAATAACAATTCACACATTCCTTGCATCCTTACACCTCAGTTACTCACGTGATACAACAATTAATTTCCATTCTTACAACAATTTTTATTGTTATTATAGTTAGTAGGTATCTACTTACAACAATTTTCAGAACAACCCAAAATATGGAAGCACAAAAGGAGTCCGGAAGATTCCGCTGACACAGAACTCCTAGCAACAATCCCCTACAGCTGGTTATACGATGGCCAAGAGATATCAGTTGAAGGTGCTACAGTGAAAGTGCACCATACACCAGGCCACACCACTGACCATGTGGTGTTAACTTTGGCAGAGGAGAACATACTTTTCAGCGGGGACTGCATTTTGGGAGAAGGAACAGCAGTGTTTGAAGATTTGTATACTTATATGAAGAGTTTGCGAAGGATATTGGACTTGAACCCGAGTGTAATTTACCCTGGGCATGGTAATGTTGTGGAGGTAAGTTGGTGTTTCACTTCATAGATAATTGATCCGGCGTGACTTTGCAGAAATCCATTACAAAACATTAAACAAAGATTAAGATTTAGTACTATTCCGCCGATCTATTTCTCAAAAATATATTCGACACAACATGTTTCCCCTCCACGAGGTATCCTCAGGAACAGTTCATTCGCTCCGCACTGTAACGAAAAAACACCAAAACTCTGCTCTGCAGACTTGTTGCTTCGCCGAAGCGCTGGATTGAAACTGATGTTACATTACATGTTTATTCGACGACCTCTGTGGCGCACTGAGCTTAGGTTCGGCTGAGACGCAAAAGATCGCAAGTATTTGTCTTGGGTCTGGGTGTTTCTATGTATAATATGTACCCATGTATTTACAAAAAAAAAAGTAAGTATATAAGAAGTAGGTATATCAGTGTCTTGTGGTACCCCATAACACAAACTCTGCTTACTTTGGGGCCAGATAATGTTGTGTCAAATGTCCGGTATTATTATTATTATTATTGCGTCATTATTGCGACAATTCTAATAAAAAAAAAAATCTTAACCTATCGTGTTCCACAGCTGGGCAAATGTCTTCCCCTTTAATTTCCACTCTTTGCGCTCGAAGGCCACAGTTAGCAAGTCTGGGTTGAATGCATCCAGATTGTCTCGCCATCTTTTACTGGGTCTGCCGCGTCGTCTCTGACTCGTCACCCACTGAGTGACAGTTTCGCACAACATTCTGGATGCATTCGAGTCACAAGACCTGCCCAATCCCATTTCAAACGTGCAGTCCTCGTACCTACATCCGCTTTGCCCGTTTTCGGATTTCGGACCTGTCCTTTCTTTACATCCCCAAAACACTGCGCTCCTAGCAAATTTGATTTTGTGACTTTGTCAAAGACCCATGTCTGGGCACCGTATGTCAGTATGGACAAGATACAGGTGTCGATGAGTTTGCACTTTAGTTATATTGGAAGGTTGCCCTTTATATGCTGCTTCATGGCCCAGTAGCTCTTCCATGCGTTCTCAATGCGACGACTAATGTCTTAATCTTGCCTGCTTTTGAATGAGACTACTTGGAGTACTTGGTCCGAGTAGATTATATTCATCGACGTATTGTACAGTGACATTACGTTTCGACGACGTACACGACTTGAGTCTTCGATCGATTTACCGAATGTTTTATTAACTTTAGTAAATTCTTTCAGGATCCAACCCAAAAGATTCAATACTACATAGCCCACCGCACTCAAAGAGAGGAGCAAATACTAGACGCGTTAAAAGATAACTCTGACAAGCAACTGAACGAAATGGACCTGGTGAGGATAATTTACACGGAAACGCCCGAACATTTGTGGGCGGCTGCTGCTTATAACGTGAACCATCACTTGACTAAGCTAACTAAGGAGAATAAGATAAAATGTTTGAATGTAGATGGTGAGAATAAGTGGCAGTTTGTTGGTGCTATCAACTGTAATTGATAAAAGTGGGTAGAAGTTTTAATTTTGGGTAGGAGTACAATACAACTTTTCGTCAATTTGACTTTGACTTCACTTGACTATGATCTGCAAGTATTTGACTCGGGTCTGGATATGTTTCTATGTATAATCATTACATAGTATAAAACAAAGTCGCTTTCCGCTGTCTGTCTGTCCCGTTGTATGCTTAGATCTTTTAAACAACGCAACGGATTTTGATGCGGTTTTTTTTAATAGATAGAGTGATTCAAGAGGAAGGTTTATATGGATAATACATGCATAATATAGTAGAGAAACACTGATTATTTTAGAGGTTTCTAATGTGATGTCGTAAATAAACATATTTTTTGCGCTTACATTGCAAACGCTGGCTGAACCCTACGAGATAGATCAAAATAGTGTACTATAGTATTGTACACCTTTAAAAGTTCTACAAAAAAGTCCGCCATGGTATATGTCTATCTCTTAGATAACGTTGTATATAAAAACATTCTGTAGTACATTTAGTATCAGCATTGCAACCGTGCGAAGCCGGGGCGGCTCGCTAGTATGTATATAATTTACAAATAAAGTATCAGTCACGTGATACCCATAACACAAGCTCTGCTTACTTTGGCTAGATGACGCTGTGTTAAATGTCCGGCATTATTTATTTATTTAATTATCTTATCTTAACTGGCCTCCCAGATCAGTTGATAGTAGCTGTCCTGTATAAGATCATTTATTCCTCATATCCGGTCGCTGTTATAAAGCATTTTTTTTTTTCATTTTTTTTCTGTCTACCTCTCCAAGTTATTTTAAAGGAACATTTTCCTGCACCAGGCAAACGATTGTGATCTGCGTTCGTCTAACACTCAAACTCCTTACTCCTGTCCATAGTTCAGCTATGTATGGCGAATCCTTCACTGTTCAAGCTATACACTAATGAAATTCGTCACCTGTAAATTAATTAATTTGCTTATCTAAATCTAATTATATCTTAAAAGTCAAAGCCCACCTTTATCTGGAAACTGCTAACTGGTTGGTAGTTTTTATCACGGTAGAAAGTTGTTTGTTGGTATGTATGCTATTTTTCTTTGTATAACCTTTAGTAGGTTTAATTATTGTCATTTTATGTATATTATTAAATATAGGCAACTTTTTGTACAACACTGTCTTTTTGTTTTTATTCTATCCTGTCCAGCCAAAGGTTGCCTGTAAGAGATCGCTTTTAGCGATAAGGCCGCACATTGGAGAACTGTATCACTAATCATTATTTTGTGTGCAATAAAGTGTTTCTATCTCTATTTATTTCACTTGAATATTTACATTCACGTACAAATAAATCATAATGTTTGTAATATGAATTTTGTTGGGCTAATCGTACAAGAATAGAAAAATATAATAATAACAAAATGTCTGTAGTTATAAAAACTTTGCATCTCTACAACGATGTAAACAATTCTCAGTTGGTAGCTCTGCCTTCTACGCTGTAGGTTAGAGGGTTCGATTCCCTCTCAAGATTTGTGTGATGAACACAGGTGTTTGTTGTGTCTGGGTGTTATAAAATATCATAAGTATGTATTTAAAAATATATAAGAACATCGGAACAATATGCTGGTTGGTAGGAACGGCTTGTTCCTCATGGCCATACTATTTCGCCTAACTGATTTGGCTACGAGGACTAACATATCCTCATGGCCGAACTCGTGTCAAAATAGGCAAAGTACACTCTTTAGTACACTACAGCATTACACCTGGCTACAATGTCAAATTATATTCTTCTGGCGCTTCGGCGGCCGCTGCCGCGAAGCGCTAGGGGCTAGGTGGTGTTGTGTGGATCACAAGTTCTCCATCACTATTTATTTTTATTGTATAATTTAAGCTAAATAATATGTAAGTAAAATATATTGTATAATTTTATTAAGTAGGTACTTTTATTATCACTAAAATAAAACTAAATTTCTGAGAAAATCTTATTTAATAAGTTATACATTCATTCCAAATTGTACACGATTTCTAACTTAGTTATAAGTACTTTACTCTTACTCAAAGTAGCTAGGTGATACCTAAAACAATCATTGCTGTTACGAAAACAATAACTCGCGTAAAATAAAAATAAACTCATAAGGTTCATAATATCCGACAATTATATATTCAAATTGATTTAAATGAAATTTCTTGATATGTACTTGATAAATAAAAAGATTTAGGTGTCCTAACTGTGGCGTTTAACACAGCTCTAAGTGAAGGTGCAAAAAGAAGAGAGATAAAAAAATAAAAATAATATAACGTGAGCGAAATAGTATGGCGCGGAGTTAGTAATGAATATATGCAAATCGTTGCAGTTACGTTAAAGCGTTCTGCAGATGCAAGCCACTTCAACATCCCTCAAGGCTGCGCCAGTTATTAGAAACAAAAACAATGCCAGTACACCTACAAGCTACTTTAACAGCGCCCAAGACTACGACAGTCTATAAGCAACAAAACAATGTTTAGTGCATTTTGACCGAAGATGAGAAAGAAGACGGCAAAGTCGATCTATTTTAAACATAGTCGATCTCCTTCATCTCCATACTTTATGCAGCTTTTTGCATTGCTCTGGCTAATAGTTAGGTAGGATATGCAAAGCGGCAACAAAAGTATAAAAACGAAAAGACGATAAAACTAGTCGATCGCCTTCATGTGCATACACTCTGCAATTTTTGCATCACTATGGCTTGTAGTGTATTATTACGAAAGTGTGATTCATCTATAGGTATCTTAAAGAGGGTCATACGTTAGAACGTTTTAACGTGTATTAAGTTCCATCGTGTGAGTTCAGTATTACCTTAATTTTTGTACATATAACTTTGAACGTTTCGTATTACCGCCGAACCTTCTTGGGCGGAGGCATTATTTCTGAGTCGTCGTGGAACCGATGATGCTCTATGTAGTTAAGGAGAATATCTTTTGTAACTGGATCCTTTATACTCTCACAGACAGCTGTAAAAAATCATGTATTCAATAAAAATAGCAAGTACATGATTGACATGACATGTTTTCAAAATTATTTCTGATATTGGCAGAAACCACCGCGTGACCAAAATGCTGGCTAATATCTGGGTCAGCATAATTTAGCCTTGCCATTCAATGAAGATACAATTTGACGCTGCTTTCTGGCAGTTATCTAGATGAGTTGCGCTACGTATAGTGAATAAAAAAATATATGTACGACAAAAATTACAGATTTTACTTTGTAATGTAGACCTCTGTAGCGCAGTGAGCAAAGGTCTGACAGAAACGCAGAAGGTTGCGTGTTCGATTTTGCGGGACAATGTTTGTATGATCTGTCTCGTATTGGGTCTCTGTTTGTATGTATAATATGTATGTATTTACAAAAAAAATACTATATAAGTCATTTGGTACCCATACACCATGCTTTGCTTACTTTGTGGCCAGATAATGTCCGGCATTATTATTATTATCTTTATATAATGTAAATCTTCTATGCGTGTTGTTGTAATTTAACTCCTCCTTAACGGCTGGACCGATTTATATGATTTTTTTGTGTGTGTTCAAGTGGATTCGAGAATGGTTTAGATTTACATTTTTAATTTTTTTTTCTTTTAAAACGCGCATTATTAACTAACTGTCCCGTTAGTTAGTTATTAATGTATTTTGCAAATTATCCTATTTATATATAGATATTTTTATGAAAAACCCTTACCTGTAGCAGTGTTGAAACTATTTGGATAAGATTTATCTGTCCGCTCCCTCATGTAAACCCATTGATCATTTTCGTATTTGCACTCTATTATTTTATTATCAAGTCCTTTAACATCCTTTGTTCTTCTCATAACGGCAAAAGGTATCTCTAGCTGCCCTACGTAGAGATGACCAACTCTTCTTGGTAGTATTCTGAAAAAAATAGTAAAAATTAGCTTTATTTTTATACTAGATTCTGTCCGCGTGATATTATACAAGTCGTATGTATGCTATTCCAGAAGGAAGTTTCGTTCAAAACTGCGGGACCGTTTTAGCTTGATTGAGACACAATTTGTATTTGTTAGTTATTTGTTCAAAGTCAACTTCTAAAAGTATTAAAAGTATTTTTTTGCTACCAGCGCTGAGCTTTAAATAACGAACAAGCAAAGTAAAAACGCACAAGACATAAGAAAAATTTGCTCTCGTGTATAGGTAAGAAAAACAATGAAGACAATATTTAACAAGTAAGCGATATAAATGTTTGCTAGTATTTATTTTAAATATTAAGGAAAAAGTATAATATTCTTAATATAAACTTGAAATTTCAATAAACAAACATTTTGTGGCTAATAAATAGCTAGGCCAATACGAGTTTCTGAACTAACCATATTCTGTTTTTTTTCAGTGGGTAACTCCATGATGTGGTGTTTAAAAATCGAATCACTCTTTTTAAACGAGAACCTGTGTTTAGACAAATTTAACCATAGGCTTAGAAACACTATTAACCAATGTTTGTTCGAATTTTTAAGAAAATAAATATATATCGACCTTTAAATGCTGGAGAGGTGAAAACAAACATCTTCACAGGCATCCACACAAATTATCAGCTTTAAAATATAGTATAATGTGTATGTATAAATGTATAAAGTATACTTACCCTTGTCCTTCTTCAGTGACGATTTTCAACCGAAAGTCTACACTATTCATGTTTCCTGGTTTCCATTTCAATACTTCATCACACCTTCCTGCTACATAGCGCTAAAGAAATAAGTATATTTTAGTAATTGGAATGGAATTAACCGCTAATCTTATTGAATGAAGTCCACCTGGCCATCCATCAATCAGTTGATTAGTTTGGTTGTGGCACCAATGGACATAGAAATTCTACTTTGTCCTTGGTGGCAACATTGCGCGTTTGATATTTCATAACGGAATTTTCTACTACAAAAATGTATGTCCAAACCAGCTCTCAAAGCATATTAGAAAAGACTTACCTAATTTTAAAACTTGAGACTTATATTTTCTATTATTATATTTATAACATTTCAAATACTAATGTATTTAACCTATGGTGACTGCGCCGAAAAACCTCAAAACAGACTTCATTGAATTAAACTTGAGCCCATAAAAATACAATCGAATTGAGAACCTCCTCCTTTTTTTGAAGCAGGTTAACACTACTGGAAAGTCCCAAGAAAACAAAATATTGAAATTTCGTTTACTTGGGTAACATATTTTCTCCAGCTATTCAACCGATTTTGATGAAATTTATATAGGACTAATCTGGATGTATATCTTTTCACATCAAATATTTTTTCAAATCGGTTCATAAATGACGGGAGTTATGAGAGGTAAAAACATAAAAAAATTACAAAAAAATACAATCAAATTAAGAACTTCCTCCGTTTTTGAAGTCGGTTAAATATCACCATTGCAGTGTAAATAACACTAGTTTATATAAACATACTATAACTTGATCGGAATGCTCACTTCTTTCGATGGCTGGAATATAAGTCCGTCCGGCTCGTGCGAGAGGGTTTTAGCAAACTTCTCCCCGAGTAACTGTCGCGCCATCGGTAGATCCCAGAACTGCTTCAGCCTGATGCTGAAGGGTTCAGTTTCCTTCTTGATTATACCTTCCATCATTGCTCTATGCCTGGGTAAATAAAGTTTAATGATACCTTTTCCTATAACTTTTTTTTTGCTCTTACTTTAAATAACGAACAACCGAAGTAGTATAAAATTAAAACGCACAAGACATAAGGAAAATTTTCTCTCGTGTGAAACATACAACTTTCCACCTCTCCCAGTGAGAAAAGTTTTATAGGTAAAAAAAATAAAAACACATTGGAGGCAATTCGGTTGGTTCATTTCTAAAATTAGGAATTGTCTAAAATATATTTAGTTAGTCATAGCATTTGTATAACCTATTCGGTTGGTACCGTCTAATTAATTTAGGAACGCTTAATTAAGTTAGATAAAATTAAATTAGGATAAGTTGGTAGCAGCAGAATACCAAAGGTTAATTTGACCGTTCAAAACCTAATTTTAGCTAAAATCAGTTAGGTTGGTGCCAACAGAATTGAGGCCAATGTATCTCACAAGTAATAGATATTATAATTAAATTAGATTGTTTAGTGCGATTGCAAAGTCAATTAAATATTTATTTAAAACATAAAAGATTTTTAATATTCATATAGTCACTATAAGATGTTGTTAGGTTAGCCAATTACGTAATAACTTAATACGGAAGGTCCCTTAAGTAGGGACTGAATAAATTAACCGAATTGGTATTACATGGATCTCAGAACATTTTAGGGTAGAAGAACTGAGTTGCGCGAGACTTAGTTTTTTTTACAAGTTATGTTTTTGATAGTCATTTTAACTTTCTATCACTGTTACACTACACTAACTCAAACGGCTTGATTCGTTTGAGTCTTCTCACTATGTCCGTGTTGTCGAGGAGCTGGATTGCCTCGACGTTCACATGATGATGAAGTCTTTACTCATGAGCTTCGGCATACTTTGTAATAACTGTGTTAGTGTAGTGTAACAGTGATAGAAAGTAAAAAGAACAATAAAATATATTAATGAAGAACACATTAACAAAGTGTCCTCCCCTTAACTAGAGACAATAAGAAAAGTGTTATTGGAAACATTCTTAGGCATAGTTTACGTTATAAAAATAAGTCATAGTTAAATTACTCATTGGCCTACTTGGCTAGATTGTAATGTAATAATATTAGAGTATAATTTTAAGAATTGTACACCTAGATCAAATATTTGCAGATTTTTAGATAATCACAAGCACTCAGAACTTACTGACAGTACCATCGAGGTATAATTATTACCTAGGGTTGACAATTTCATTTTCTATACATGTCAGCCTTCTCGGGTAGAACTCCAGTTTACCCACGTCTTGACCTTCGAAGCTGATTACATCGTAGCACAGGTAGCGAGGTATCTCTGCGCCGTTCACTTTGTCTATCACCATCTCCTGTTACAAAAGATCATTTTTTAAAACGATTTTATTAGCTTGGTATGTATGTATCTAACGGAATCTTTGAACGTGATTTTCACCCCGTTCAAAACGTAGGATTGATTGAAACTTTGTACACTTATCAAGGACCGATGACAATGTTTTAATTTAAATAGTTTGTCCCATTATCCTGATAAGGACTTCTCTTCGAACTTCAGGATTAGCGATTTTCTAAATCCGATTGTTAAAACTAAAAAACACGCGTTTGTAGATAACACCGAACTAAAAAGTAGAAAATAAAAACATATAAAAAACATGTACTTTTACATAACGCAAGCTCTGCTTACTTTGAGGCCGGATGATGGTGTGTGAAATGCCCGGCATTATTATTATTTTTTATGCAGGATATTTCGAACTCGCCAGAAAATCAAAACAGATATCTAGTTGATATAGAATCACGAAGTAAACCGAAAATTTGCGAAGTGAAGCTTCTAAAGTTTATGGCGATATAGTTGGACTAGTAAACAACAAATACAAAAACAATAATTGTTTTTAGAAGGTTTATGAATTTGTGCGCAATACCAGTGCTTTTAAACAGTATGAAACCATCGAAAAAAATTCGGCACACCCTAGAACTTCGAGGTTTTGTCATTAGTTAGTATTTCTATACAGTCTCTCTAATCGTATCCCTCGTTATTTTAAACAAGTGTGGGGAAAAGACTAAAGTGCGCCTCTGAGACTCCTTTGGTGCACTTGGCAAAAGTCGTGGATTTTTTTAGATTCTAAGACATGCCGGTTTCCTGCGCCATTTGAGGGTACTTGTATAAGGAACACAAGTTTTCGAACAGAAAAATACAGATTCAAACCCACGACCGGAATCGGAAGGCTACCACTACCTCTAAACCATCGGTGCTCCTATGCGGTGATGGGCTTGCAACAAGTCGCGAACGGAGTACTAACTTGTGTGCAAAACGCGTGTTCTAAATCCATATCCATACTTAATAATAAAAATTCGAGAGGGTCTGTCTTTCAGTAGGGCGATTATGGAACTCTAATTACAATCAATGTCTATCGTAATTTCAATCATTCGTTTGAAAACTGATAGGCATTGATTGTAATTGATTGTAATCAAGAGAGTTCCATAATCGCCCTACTGTAGTTACTTTTTCACGGCAAAATGGCAGATAAATACTGATCTTGATAAAATCTGGCAAAGAGATAGCTTGTATCTTGGGGACATATACTACTTCGTATGTAGGTACAACGCGTGCGAGCAGGAGCTAGTAATCAAATAATCACAGGATAATCTGAGAAGATGTCCACCAAGCCTGGAGATTACACTCGTAAACATGCTTATCACGTATGTCAAATATCGCGTAATTTATCTTCCGCAAGAAATAGTGTAAAATAAAAGTAAAAAAAAATTCTCCATAAAATTATGACTAATTCATACATAATAATATTTATTGCGATTTAAGAAGTGAGCCCTCTTCCCATGTCGTGAGATTTTGCATTTATTACTTAACAGTTATTCATATTAAATAAATAAATGAATTGTTTCCAAATAAATGAATTTATGGATATTAAGTGAATTCTTATACAAGTGCATAATTAAATTGTGGTCGAAAAATCCCCAAAATTGGCTCACGTAATTAATAGATGCCCCCGAACCACTGGATGACACTTGCTAGGAACCGGAAAGAGGAGGCCTATCCCCCAGCAGTGGGGGCAATCGGGCTAGATGATGATTAGAACATAAACCATTTATAAGTACTTACACCATCAAGCAGGGTTTTCTTGAGATGCCTCCTCAGATCTTTACTATGTAGAAACCGGAGTCCTATAACCTGGAACACACAGTTGTCTCTGTCTAGCATATACACCTCATCCTCTCCGTCTATCAGCATCATGTATCTGAAACAAGTAATCGTTTTATTCTTTAAAACCAGACCATTATTACTGTTTCATTTAAATTCAGAGCGTCCATTACACCATAGACCCTGTTGATCCTGAATCATGTCTGGCCTGTCAGCTCTGCCTTCAGTGCTGTAGGTTGAGGGTTCGATTCCCTCCCAGAATAAACATGTGTGTGATGAACATAGGTAGGGCGATTATGGAACTCTTGATACAATCAATGTCTATCAGTTTCGATTAGCAATAGGTATTATATCAATAAATTATATGCGATATATTTAAATGCTTAGTACGCTAAACACGGTTCCTACCACAATCGTACTTTGTAAATTGGTCGAGTTATAGTTTGACACCAACTTCACATTGTAAGTAGTGATAGAAGCCGATATAAATCGCAGCGATACCAATTCATCAATAATAACTGAAAGCTTCATTATCAATGTTTTGATAGTATCAAAGTTCCATAATCGCCCCACAGAACACCATAATACAAGCTATGCTTAGTTTGAGGCTAGATTGTGTTGTGTGCATTGTACACTTATTAATTTATTTATTATCAAACCATGGTATCAAATTGGAAAGTGCCTAATTTGATGTTTGATGAGACAGCGGTATAATTAGTTTAAATAAAGAATCGAATCGTACGAGTAAATGGAGTAAGATTAATTTTAATAATGAAACAGCTTAAATCACCTTATTAATGTTTTTCTTTGACTGACTTTGTCTGTCTGACAGACGCCAGGTCTGAACATAAGTCTGATCTCGACAAAATCATAAAATACTTATGGACCATTTAGTGCTATACGGGTGTTGCTTACGGACTACCGTACGGAGCTCCGCAGTATGGATAGTCCGTACGGTCGACCATTTAGTGCTCTACGGACCATCATACGCCTCGGACGAGTATAGTCGCAAACAGAATATATACGTTTAAGATTTCCAATTTCTTGTCTCTCTTCGAGCTTGATTTGAACTACAATATTTGTATTCTACTTAATAGATATGGTTTTTAGCGTCACGATTTTTATAGGAATCGTCACTGAGATGCTATAATGATGCTATTGACCTCGAACTTCAGTAATAACATGTTCCGTATCGATATTCGCTGCGGACATTGTTGTTTGTTTGTTAGCGGCAGTACGCATACGCACACAATCATGTCCGGACAGTTCTGCGTCCGCGCAGCACTAATCGCGTAAATTAGATGCCTCGAGCGTCCGAAACGCAACAATTAACTTCTATACGATAACTCCAGACAACAGACGTCCGTATGGACCATCCGTATAGCACTAAATGGCCCCTTATTAGTACAAGTACAGAAAGCGGAATCCGCAAAAACATATTTATAAAAAACGACTCTTGCTACGACGCAACAAGGTGCGATTCAGCTTGCACAAGAGCTTAGTGCCTAACAATATATTTACCTACATAGTGCCCCTCTTTCTATGGTGTAACTATATCTTGTTACTGTGATGTGGTAAAGTTCGACTGTCCTTCCAATCCCGAACATTTTCAAATCCAAATAATTATAATAATGCCGTACATTTCACAGCATCATCTGACCCCAAAGTAATCATAGCTTGTGTTATGGGTACCACATGCATGACTGATATACTACTTAAATACTTTTTTTTGTAAAAACATACATATTATACATAGAAACACCCAGACTCGGGACAAATACTTGCAGATTATACAAATATTTGTCTCGCGGCGACCTTGCCCCACTGCGCCACAGAACTCGTCAAACTTTATTTTGGTTTGTTGTTTATATTTTACTAGCTGTTTCCCGCGGCTTTGCCCGTGGTAGATAAAACGTAGCAACAAAATAATTGAATGAATGTTGCGGAAAAATTACAAAGCATAATCGCGGTTTTTGCGGTTTGACCATGATCCCGAGAGAATTGTTTGAAAACCTTTCTTAGCGAACACCTACGGCCCTAGAGGAAGCTGCATACCAAATTTCATTCCAATCCGTTCGGTGGTTTCTGAGATGTCGTGATGAATGAGTGAGTGGTATTTGACAAATATATAGTAGATTTTAAGAACTTTATTTTGTGGCTACTAACCTGACCCCATCAGCCTTCCACGAGACCCTATAAGGTTTCTCATGCAGCTTGCTTAGGTTATGCGTATCCATGGACACGGGCTGAGAGCCCGGGAACCCGGTGCTTTTCCATTCACAGAAATCCTGCGACATCTTCTGGATTTCGCTGAGACGAGGCTGAGTATTGAAGGGTTTCACCCCCCGGACTCCGGGCATGAACTCTGTTTTCTTGTGAGTTGTCTCGCGACGGCCTTTCTTCTTTTTGGGTCTGGAAAAGAGTAGCTAGTAAGGAAATGAAAATATTAGCTGCTGCCCGCGGCTTTGACATAGTTAGTTAGCTGTTATCCGCGACTTCGTACGCGTATGCTTAGAACCTTTTTTTATTTTATTTTAATGCATTCTGTGCATCTAAAGAACATCTCATAAGTTTAATCCTCTATTTTACCTCCTCCGGAAATTATTTAGCAAAAACGTTGAAAAACATATGTCTTTATTTCTTACTAAAAGCCTAAATATGAATTTTCAGATCTCTAACTAACTTAAGGAAATATGAGTTGCCCAAACAAATGTTCATCCCCTATTTTACCCCTTCAAGGTGTTTTTTTGAGACAAAAAGTAACCTATGTTACTACCGTGTAGCTAAACATTGTTTCTTATAATAGTCTAATGTATTTTGTGGTGTGCAATAAAGTATTTTCTATCTTCTATCTATCTATCTATCTATGTTCTTCCCCCGAATGCAATACATCTTCTTACCAAATTTCATGAAGATCCGTTCAGCCGTTTAGCCGTGAAAACGTAACAAACAGACAGACAGAGACACTTTCGCATTTATAATAATAATATAGGTATCATTATAAGACGACCAACCGAATTGCCACCAATATTTCGTAATTTAATTATAAAACGAATAATTAATTTAAAAACAATATGAAACGAGGAAGTAGGAGTCAAATTATTAAAAATACATACTATACTTATATTATGTCTATTATTCCTTCAATTAACGTGCAGATAGCCTCCCTCTGCAAAATTAGATTCATATTTTCTATACAAAAGTTAATTTGCACTGTCATGTTTTATTGAAGCACGACGCGATAACGCATTGTCTCTTTAACCGAGCTTCTAAGGTTAAAAAGAAATACGCGATATATAAGAATAATATATATATATATATACATATATATATTATAGTTAGCAGTTAGTATATATATATATATATATATATATATATATATATATATATATACTAACTGCTGCCCGCGGCTTCACACGCGTGGTACCTACCTAAAAAGTTGCATATGTTCTTCTCCAAGGTCCCATGTATCGATGTACCAAAATTTATCAAAATCGGCTCAGCGGTTTAGGCGTGAAAACGTGACAGACAGACAGACAGAGTAATTTCGCATTTATAATATTAGTAGGGAATATATCTTCTAAAGTTGACATCGTTTCAACTAGCAGCTTACACTAATATTCGGAAAGTGAGTAAAACATTACTCGCCAAAAAAACTGAATTATATATTTCAACTAGCTGACCCGGCCACGCGTTGCTGTAGCTCAGTAGTTCTCTAAATTGTCAGTGTTTCTCTACGATATTATGCATGTATTATACATATAAACCTTCCTCTTGAATCAATCTATCTATTTAAAAAAACCGCATCAAAATCCGTTGCGTAGTTTTGAAGATCTAAGCATACATAGGGTCAGACAGACAGCGAAAAGCGACTTTGTTTTATACTATTTAGTGATTATACTAACATATATATTTTTACAAAGTATTAGAAAATGTTCTGACCTCACAAAGAAACAAGCTCATAATGATAGTTGAAACTTTGAACATAAATAACCATTAAATGTAGGTACTGAATACAGATGTACATAGGAGTACAATTTATTACAATTTTTAGTTTTGACTTACTTGGATGAATCTGTAGAGCTGTTACTTGGTCTGTCATTATCAGTATCATCATAGTCCACTTCTTCTTCTGAAATCAACAACACGAATTGCATTTTTACAGTAGGCGCCTTAATAGCAGTTCGGAATAAGTATTTGCAAAGCAAAATTCGTTCCTGAATTTGTCTTGTCTTTGTGTTTGTCTAGGTTCTGGGAGTTTTTCTATGTATAATATGCATTTATAAAAAAAAAAGTAGGTATATAAGTAGTATATCAGTCATATGGTCCATAACACAAGCTCTGATTACTTTGGGGCTAGATGACGCTGTGTGAAATGTCTGGCAATATTTATTACTAGCTGGTGCCCGCGACTTCGTCTGCGTTAGTACTTCGTGTAATTCTAACGGTTTTTGCAGCGCACGCCAGAATAGTTTGCAGATGGCAGATTTTTTTCCTATTTACTTGACACTTACCGATATATTTTGGACAATTCACACAATATCTTTATAAATCATAGCCTATGTGTTATTCTAGTGTATAAGCTATATTATTGTAAAGTTTCATTAAAATCCATTCAGTAGTTTTTGCGTGAAAGAGTAACAAACAAACATACAAACTTTCGCGTTTCGGTTTAAAGAGTTTATTCTCATAAGAACAAAGATACAGTTCACTTATAATGAGATTTATATTACGTAATTAACTGGTACATAACTAATGTACCTAAGTAGGTATCTTGTTAAACTAGTGGCGAAGCATGCAGTAGGTACTTAAAAACTAGGAAGGTTTTTGTTTGCAAAAAAACATAATTTCAAAAGATAGGAATATATCGACACACTCAAACTATAACAGAATTAATAGTCGAATAGTTTATGAAGCGGAAGTTTTGTTACTACCATCACTTTATTCGTTATTATAGACTTGTGTGTAATAGACTGTGATTGAATGCAGAGTGCAGAGCTGTGTGTGTGAAGCTTTGTGTGTATGTAAGCACCGAGCGCGTAAGGTGCTGTGAAAAAGTATACTGTTCACGAGCCTATGCTTTAGTTTTATAGTTCGAGAGACAATCGTTTTTTTGAGATTTTAGTATAAGTTTTTTTATTTTTGTTGATAATCCTATAGAAAATAAGCATTAGTAAATTATTTTAGAAATGAGCCTAATTATGAATATTTAAGTAGTATTTTATTTGTGTTATATTTAGGAATTTTAGATTGAGTATTTATTTTTTCTAACCGTAAATTGTGTGTTTGTTTGAATAATTTTATTAAGGATCTTTTTTATTAGAATGCACGTATTGTAGGAGAGATTGTAGGATTGTTATCGTCTAATATCAGCCCAAGATACTTTTCTTTGTAAGATAGCTGAATGATAATACCGTTTATTGCAAGAGGCCTATAGGCAGGATTTTTTTAATTTATTGCGGTGAAAATCATATACGAGGTTTTAGTGATGTTTATCGTAAGAAGGTTATGAAGTAACCACTCATTTATCACATTAAGGTCATTCTGAGCCTCATTTATAATATTGTGTATATACTTTCCAAAGTAGAAAAGACACGTGTCATCGGCATAAACTGTTAAGTATCCTCTCAGACCTATTTGATTAATATTGTTAATATAAATAAGGAACAGTAAGGGACCCAGGATCGATCCTTGCGGAACCCCGCATGTGGTTATTTTAGTGGTACTTTCATAGTTTCCTATCTTTACTTTTTGCTGTCTGTTTGTATGAGGAAAGTAGGTCATAAGCTGTGCCGTTTATGCCTAGGTTTTTAATTTTTTCTAGGAGTTTGGGGTGACTGACGGTATCGAATGCCTTTTTTAGGTCTATAAAAACTCCCAGGGCCATATTTTTTTGATCAATGTTTGTTTTGATATTAGTTATTAAATCTATTGTTGCTGATAGTGTGTTTGATCTTTGCCTAAACCCATATTGTTGGTCATTCAAAAATTTTTTGTTAGTTAGGTATTCATTCAATCGGGTGTAAATGATTTTCTCGAATATTTTTGACATTACGGGCAGCACAGAAATTGGTCTGTAGTTGGCAGGATCAGATTTGGTTCCAGATTTGTATATTGGTGTTACTTTAGCTAACTTGAGATTATCAGGAAATATGCCTTGTTCCAGGTGTTTATTTACACAGTCCGTTAAAGGTATAGCTATCAAAAGTTTTATACATTTTATCGCCTTAGTGCTGATTTCATCAGACCCAGTGCTGCTATTTGTCTTTATAATATTAGTAAGAGTAAGATTATTACGACTGTGCCCTAAGATGCATAATGATAGGCATTATGATAGATAACTCTATTTTGATATACCACAAAGAAAATTACACAAACAATAATTTTACAACAAAAAGCAATGGGCGGCATTATCGCTAACAGCGATCTCTGCCAGGTAACCTTTGAAATAACTGGAGCTGGACTATAAATAAACAGAGATTATGATGTCAATGTTAGATGTACATCTGCGCGGTGCATATAAGACATCCTCAAACATCTGATTAACAAGAACATTCTAAAGTCCAAGATTTCGAATGTTACGAGTAAATGTGCGTGTATATGAATAGCTCCATAGACATCCTCGAAAATTCGAGCAACAAGGTAAACAACAAATTTATTTATCTCACCTATACACCAGTCGGGCCTAGCCGGGGCCGCAGGGGTGTATTCAATGTCATCATAACGCTTGAACAACTCTTGGATGTAGTCCTGCTTGTATATTCCTGGAGCCCTGGAATTGAAATATTTTGGGAATACTAACATCATATGGCGAATTAAACTAAGCACCAATGTGGTGGTCTCTGGCTAATGATAAAACGCCTAACTTTATAAGTACATATTTTGTATTCTGCCTGTGTGCCTACCAGAGATGTAACGAATGTCAGCCAAAGTCGCGAATACGAAGGCTTTTATCGTAAATCACATTTCACTTTCAAAACATTTGTGGGTTTTACTCACGTATTATTTTGTCGATGGAGGCACCGACACTGTTTCGTTCAAGGTTCGCAGTGCGAACTCGAGCGGCAACAAGCGAACCGCGGATCAAACTCACCCTGATGAAGATTGTCTAGATGAATTAAAACAGTGTCGGTGCCTTCATCGACTTAATAATACGTGAGTAAAACCCGTGTTTATTGTCATCATTCTCTGGGGGAAAGAAAAAAAAAACATTGCATTTATAAGAAATTCATATTCTCACAATAGCTTCGCAATATATTTATGAAAATTTGTTATACACTCATAAAAATAGAGATGGGTTTCAGCAAAAGTGATCTTCATAGCATCAATACTAGGAAAAGAAACAAATTATACATCTCTAGGTTTCTACTAGAAAAAGTAAAAATAAGGCCTTTACATTCTATAATAATAATAATAATCTTCCTGAAAATGGAACTACCTCTTGAAATTTTAATATTCCTGGAAAAGACTATCCTAATAAATGAACATATTATTGATAAGATATGCCTCATGTTGCTCTGCCTTTACAGATTTGAAATGTATAAACCAAGTACTGTAATCTTGTATTAGTTTTTGTAGTTATGCTAGTTACTTATAAGATGGATCATGCAAAAAAGCGCTAGGACCAGGATGAGTTTCTTGCCAGTTCTTCACGGACTTTGGTTGGTTGGAGGAATTGGTACTTAAATTCAACTAGTATGTAAGACATTTCAAAGTGATCCTTGTGATTGTATTAATTAAAAAATTCAACATTTCAAGAGTATTGGCTGTAATTTAAATAATGCTTTTATTTTTTCTTAATCACACATTGTTAATACTGCCCAAAATAACATTTGTGTGTATACACTTATAGATAACAAATAGATAGGTGAGAGGTTATTTTGTAGAAACTTTCTGATGTTTAGGAAAGTATATAATATTACTTTATTTTATTATTATTATTATTGCTAATCAAAGCTGAAAGACATTGATTGTGTGAAAAATTACATAATCGCCATGCTGATCTCTATTTAGATAAATCTTTGAAGTTGTTTTAATGGATTAGTTAATAGGCGGTTTTCTTCAGTCATTATTACCTTATTGTAGCAAACGCGTTCAGAGCCACCTCAACACTGCAATCCATCTGGTCTACCATGTAAGATACGAGCAGGAAGCCTGTCCTGTTGAACCCGTGGGTGCAGTGCACTCCAATCATATCTGCACTCTGGCTTTGGAATTTTGTCACAATGTGAATGAACTCCCTGAAATGTTTGAAGTAAAGATTGCATTGCCATGTTTTGGAGGGTACCCAGTAGATGTGATAAAGGCTTTTCAGCCTCATAGGAACTACTTAAGTTGATTTTAGTTGGATCCTTTTAATTGTTGTTTTAACATCAAGAACACATTCTTTTCTCTTTTTCCTATCACATAATTATCTAGCTTGTCATTTAAGTATGCTCTGTTCCTGTCATTCTAATGTTAACAAATAGAGATAGCAACATATTTGAATAACACATTTGCTAGTGTATGATATAGTAGTTGAACATGTCTATTTTGACATGTTTTCGTATTCTTCTAATGAACAACGACTCAGCTTACACTACATTTACGAAGTTGTCAACGATTGATTGAATGTTTTCTTTTGCTTGGTCATAGAGATAATGGTTTTTTGGGGTAATTATCAAACCGTAATTGGAGCCGAGTAGATGGATTGGAACAAAAACCATTGTATATTAACAGAATTTGATCCCAGAAACTTTTCATTAAAACTAACTTTAAGTGATTAGGAAGAATCAGAATATTCTAAATTACAGTAGGTAAATGGTAACATTATGCCCTCATTCTGGGAATGAATGAATAGTATATTTGTTGATTAGTAGGCATCTCAATAAACAAAATCTTTACCTAGTTTGCTCTAGAGATGGTGTCTCTCCATGTCCACGGCACTGCATCTTCACATACTTGCAGCCAGCATTCTCTATCTCCTTCTTGTCGTAGAAACGACTTGTATTGGTCAGATCAATCCATAATCCAATTTTTATCTATATAAAGGTTTTATTTTAGTTTTTTTTTAATTACTAAAAATTACTAAACTTGATTTTGTAGCAGTATTGAATGATGTTTCAAAATAGAAAGTATAAAACTTGAATATAAAAAATACTTAAAGCAATTTAAATGAGTATAACGTGCGGTTATAGAGATATTCGAAAAACAAATGAAAACACAAATCAGCTGATCACCAACAGGAGCACCCACCTTCATATTTTGTTTCATGTCCATAAACAGCATCGCAGGCGTGAATCGGTTCTTATCGGGTACCTTTTCATTGAACTGGGACCCCAGTGGAGTCTTAAAAGCCAAGAATTTTTCAGCAAACAGTCCAGTAGCTTTTCTCGGGCAGTTTAGCCACCTGTTCGGTATGGGTCCAGGGTCTCTTTGCGTCATGATGACTGGTGGGTACTATTTACTCTCTAATTAAATTTGCATTGAATTCTTGATAATCACATTTGATATACGCAAGATTTTTCGAGTAAAATTTCAATTTCATACCTCTTGACGCAGCATCTTCGAGAATTTCCCTAGAGTTTTTTTGAAGCAAGCACAGACAGACCAACCGACCACAGAAGAACGACGAACACTAGACGTAGACCACAGAACACCTTTACTACTCACGAGGATGTAGACCTTATCAACGTACTCTGTGATGTAGACACAGACACATAACAGTATAAAAAAAATTGTTTGGTTCCCTACCTGTCAACAATAAATAAAGATGTCACAGGTGGAGCTAGCTAGCGAAGAGAGGTGTCATTTTTCAAAAGGCGTTCGGTAACCTAAGCTATTATTTCAACATAATAGTTGACCTTCTCCTATAATCATTAATCCAAATTCAAAAATATTATATGTTCTTTTACATCATTATGATGTAATGGTGAAAAAAAACAGGCTATAAATTCAACATAGATGAAAATAGCCGTTTTAATATACGATTTTGATTTTGAACGCCATGTTTTATTTATATTTTGAACACTGTAGGCAACCAAAAAAACCTTAATTAATCACACTTCATTGTGTATGTTGTAGTTCTTTTACTCTAACAAAAAATGTCGTTACAGACAGAGACAAAAACTAAATGTTGTTTTTGTCTCTAGGTTGGCTTCATTTGAATTTTGAAGTTTGTGGTGTTTGCTTGCTTGTGCTTGCTGCCAAGACAAGAGCCTGCCATTTTGTACGAGAAGGGAGATAAAAAATAGTTTTATGGTGTTAAAATTTTACAAAAACTCCGTTGCCATTTGTATTAGGAACAGAAACAAATGTTTAAATGGACGCATCGTCCATTATAACTCAAGTGTCACGGGATGACGAACAATTAAACAATTATGGATCCGACCGAGGTAAATCTCAACTGAATTACACCTGTTACCTACTGGCATCAAATTATAGCGTATTGTGTTACCTCCTCACGATGCGTAAATATTTGGTCGTCGTGAGAGATTCTGATTCGGCAGACAATGTGTGCGTGTTATCTCATGTTCCGTTTCGGGTGTGTGCTGAGTGAAGTAAACAAATTGGAACGTCTGTTGTGGACGCTCTAAAATTCTCACTGCAACCTTGAGAGCTTGCTTGCCAGTCTCCGTTTCGAGTGTAAAGTGTGCTAGTGCTGATGTGAATGGTTGTTTTAGGGTCATCCCCTGGCGGGCAGCACAGCGATGGGGACGGGACACCTGTATCGGGCTCCACTCCCATTGGGACGAAGAAGTCCAGTGGGAGTGGCGGATTCCTACGCTCCTTGTTGTGCTGTTGGCGAGGAGGCCGCGGGAAGGGCCCTCCTGGCAATGGCACCAGCAGCGTGGATGGTCGAGCTTCCCCGCCACTCCTGGTCATGTCCGACCATGCCCCCAGACCATTACTACCGCCAGTGAGACACCAGGATATGCATAAAAAGTGTATGGTTATTGACCTCGATGAGACATTAGTGCACAGTTCATTCAAGGTATGTACTTTAAATATGTTTTAACATCTTGAGATAAATCCATTATAGTAACAGGTGCAACTTCACATTGGCAGGTCCTACAAAAAGGTTCAATCATAAAATAAGCCTTAATATATTCAAAATTGGTAATTTTCTAGGAAAGTTCACATAAACCATTGTAAATAGGCCAAACATTTCAAATTCTAAACACATAATGAGTATAGGTTTTTTCCCAGAAGAAGTAGGCAGCATTGTAACAGTCTTAGCCAAGAGTAGGTTAATGACTGTTCCAAGTCATTACCCCAAATCAACATCAATTTTGTTATCTTTTACAATCTCAGTTAATCTGGGTTAAATGTACTATTCTTGGGCATCGGGTTTTCAATTTTACAATTCAAGGTTGGTTTTTGTATCCTTGATAAATGATAAAACATTAGGTAATCATTTATGTAACATGCCTATGATACACACCATGCATATTGTGCTAATAAAATAAAGTACCGAGCTAGTGAGGCTACCGTCTGAGTTATTATAGTAGTGCCTCTGCCTTTTGCGTTGAAGTTTGTGGGTTTATTCTTGACAAAAAATGTTTTGATGAACATTGGTGTTCTATATAAATACAGTATCATAAAACTATAATCTGGGTCTCTTTAAATTAAAAGTTAATAAGTGTCTTTTAGACCTTCATGCCCCATCGTTGGCCGCATCATCGCATACCACCAGATAACATTGTGGTCAAACGTAGATCTATCTATGATAGAAAAAGTATGTTAAAAAAGTTATAATATCTATTAGATTCCTTAGTGAATTTAGTTTAGTTAGGTGATGTTGTGAGGAATGGTGAATATTTATTTATAGAAAAAATTGTCTCTCACAAAAATGTGTCTGATACTTACAACTTACTAGAATCAGATACCTACTAGCAAAGATAAAAACAAGGTTCTGTATTAACATGTGTGTTCTGTATTAACATGTTAGTTTTTACAAAGATAAAAGCTTCAGGCTTTTAATAACTAAAACCAACTTCATTGAATAAAAAAAGACATCCAAATTGATAATCTCTTCCTTTTTTTTAAGTCTGATAATAAAGGTTTTATTATACGCTTTTTAGTACCTTATAATTTTTGAAATTCATTAAAACTACTGGAAAGTTATAAGAAATACGACATTTACTTGGATGTCGTATTTTTTCTAGCAATTTTTTTTATGTGACCAATAAGAATGTATATACATCATTACATAGTATAAAACAAAGTCGCCCCTCGCTGTCTGTCTGTCCCGTTGTATGCTTAGATCTTTAAAACTATGTGATGGATTTTGATGCTGTTTTTTTAAATAGATAGAGTAATTCAAGAGGAAGGTTTATATGTATAAAACATGCATAATATAGTAGAGAAACACTGAACATTTTAGAGGTTTCTTATGTGGTGTCGTAAATAAACAATTTTTTTTTGCTTACATTGCAAACCCTGGCTGAACTCTACGAGATAGATCAAAATAATGTACTACAGTATTGTACACCCTCAAAAGGTCTACAAAAAAGTTTGCGATGGTATATGGCTTTCTCTTAGGGATAACCATTCTGTAGTATAATTAAGTATCAGCATTTCACCTGTGCGAAGCCGGGGCGGATGGCTAGTTACATATATATCCTTTCACATAAAAATATATTTTTTCAAATCAGTTCTTAAATGACAAAAGTTATGAGGCAACAAAGAAAAAAATTTTAATCGGTTAAAAATACTATTAAAACAATTATGCTTATTTTAAAAATATAGGAAACCTATAAGAAAGTCTGTATATTGAGACTCCAACAAGACATCCAAATATTATAAAAACTGGGAAAGTTTGTCCGGATGTTTGGATTTTTGTATGTTTATGATTGATTGTGGCCCAATCTTGCTTTCATCACTGAACAGATTTTGATGAATCTTTGTTTAGATGCAATCTGTGACCAAGTGTAACTTATACTGTTTTTTGGGAACTTGTGGTTGTGTACCGACAATGTCAGTTCCATCATTCTCTCTAAGAATTACATAGTTAACTATAAATTTTTCTAACAAGCTTATACTTTTTATGTAGTTACTATGTATGCTAAACCGCGGGTTGAAGCTAGTACATAATTGATTACTCTCTCAGTCATTAAACTGGATAATTACTTAATTCAACCAGTTTTTATGCATTAATTACCTTATCTGAGACAATTGCAATGTTATCATGACAATTTTCTATCCAGATTGAAGACTATCACATTTATTACTAGTTATATAAGCTGCGAAGTGCATTAACATTTAAATAGATATAAAATATAATAAATAAATAAATATTACTGGACATGGCACACAACACCATTTAGTTCCAAACTAAGCATAGCTTGTATTATGGTGACTAGATGACTGATAGAATACTTATATATTTTTAAATACATAAGTACTTATGACATTTTATAACACCCAGACACAGAACAAACACTAGTGTTCATTACACAAATGTTTATCCTGGGAGGGAATCGAACCCTCAACCTACTGGGCAGAAGGCAGAGCTACTACCAACTGAGCTGACAGGCCAGTCAATTATTAGTTGAACTACACATGTACTAAAGATTGCATTGATAGTTGCTCTGGCATTTGCACTGACTGCTTAAACAGCTTAGGAACTAATTTTAAATTTTTCTTATCGAAAGAACAATTTTCATCTTGTAATATACTTTCTTTCCAATGTTAAATGTGTACCTGCTGAACCATATACTTATATGTCAATCTAGTGAAAGTTCCATCCAAATTAGCGGCGCTATTTTGTTATGGCGCCCATTCATTTTTAAAATTACCGGTATGTCTTATTGTTTTATATTCAAAGCATGTTGTGGATAGAGCTTGGTTTACTTACAATGAAGTGTTTGTTTTTACTTCAATATTTATAATATTATTTTAAGGTTCCATAGTCCGAATTTTACAATAACTTTTCTCTGTGCCCAGCTGCAAATTGTCACATTGTAGGCCACTTGTTATTCAGATAACAACAAATAAAATAAGTTTTAGAGTACTTGTTGCCACAACACAGACAATCCATTCTTTCAGTGTCATTGCAGGACATACCTTGTCTCAATTCTGACTACTCATTGCCTCATTATAGGCCATGCCTTCCCTCAACTCAGAGTACTCATGGCCTCATTGCAAACTACCTGGTATCTCATTTCAGACCAACCATGGTCTCATTGCAGACCTGCATTGTCTCATTGCAAACCATGTATTGTCTCATTTCGGACCACCAATGGTCTCATTGCAGACCATGTATTGTCTAATTGCTGACCATGCATTGTCTCAATTCAAACTACTCATGCTGCATTACAGATTACCCGTTGTCTTATTGCAGACAACCTATTAATTTAATTCAGACTACTCATTGCCGCATTGCAGACCATACATTGTCTCATTGTAGACCAAACATTGTCTCATTTCAGACAATCCATCGTCTCATTGCAGACTATCCATTGGCGCATTGCACATCGTGTGATGCCTAAATTCAGACTGCTGGTTGTCTCATCCATCACACATGTGGCATTATCAAAATTATGAATATATAAAAATATATGAGTATTCTATGAGTTATCTGATTCCCTTCGTACAAGCTAGATGGATTAGCTTGGGGCTAGACGGCGTTATGTGGATTGTGCTCCAATATGTATTTGTTTATTTATTATTACACTATGCACATTCTGTTAGAATTCCTTGCAAATTTTGGCGCATTTCACCTCAGAAGCGGCGGCATCATTGGCCATTAAGTTAAATCGATATAACATTATCGTAATGTTATCATCATTGTTTCGACACTGCAGATTATTTTGTTATCTTGCTCAATTCATTGATATTTAGATAACCTTGGAGAGGTGCATTCAATCGCTGTCAGATGACAATGTTGTTATGATTTTACTTCTTATTTACATTACCTAAATAAAATGTTTATTTATCCGTACAAATATATCTAACTTAACAGGTAAAGCAGTGTTAAATAAAGGTACCTATATAATGACCACATTCAGCACTCATACCTACCACCTAACACAGCCAAAGTGCCTACCACATAAAGATTACTTTGATACACTTGTAAAACATACAGTTGCTTATAAGCTGCACTGCACTACAGTCATCGATTATCAATATTTGACTAAAATAATCGATTAACTCTGAACTATCATGATTAACTGTCAAAGAAATCGATCGATATATCTGCCGATAAAATATATGCTCCAGATATCTTATTTCCATAAATCGAAGGCGCAAAGAATCATTTATATCTAAATGTCTACTTAGTAGAGTTTTAAGTAGAACTAGTTATAAATTGCATAATTAGTAAGAGTCTGAGATCTTTAACGGAGTTATCACACATGTTTACATGCCACATGAGTCAAATTATGTAATTTACGCTCTTAAAATGTTGTATCACAGTTAATATCCCTATATTCGTTTTATCTGCTCTTTTTCCGGTTTTGAAGACGGCTACAAATGTTTCAGTTTAGTAACTGGAGCGTGCCGGTGGCCGTTTGCCAAAGGGTCTGCTCACAAAGAAACAAGAAAGACCTGATTGACGAAATGCCGCCAATAACAAGATGTGAAAGCGTCACTTTTATACCTTCCATTTCTTTGGATTTCTTTAAAAAAAAAATGGCTTATCAATATGTTATTGCGTTATTGGCTAGAAACAAATTACAATTTTAGGTGAAAGTACTTTTCATACATTTCATACTGCGTCTCAGTTCATTAGGAAATCATCCATCAAACAGCAAAGCAAAAACAGGTCCACACTTTTTAATTCTAACTCGTTTTCCGGCTATTCGAGTGTTCCCAGAAAGTTATACATCCTTTCTAATTTGATCGATATTAAGGAAGATTCACGCTACACCGTGTCGCGACCGGGCCGTGCCCCGGCCGGGCCCCGGCATGGGCACGGTCAAACATTATGGTATACTTTTTGTATGAAGTGATTCATGCCTGACCGTGGCTCGGCCGTGCCCCGGCTGTGCGCCACCGGGACTCGGCCGGGGCACGGCATTGAAATGTCGGTGGGTATTGTTTCCCGGCTGCGGCACGGTCCGGCCCCGACACGTTGTAACATGAACATATGCGCCCGGGCGCCCGCAGAGCAGTCAACGTCAAATCTTAGTGAGGTGAGCAGCTCAACAGTTAAATGGACGATGAGAAATTATTAGACTGCTAATCGTTCGATGGGAGATATAGGCTTTTGAAATCTTATAATTTTTTGGTAAGGTCTGTATTTACTTTTTCAAATAAAAATGTGAAGCATTCTTTAGACATTCTAAAATAACCATAAAACTTGCTCTCGTCATCTAATTATTCTTTGTAAAGTAAAGCAAATTCTCCTTCTGCTTCTCGCTTTCTCCAGGATGGATGTACACCCCATCTTTTATAAATTTCGCTTCGTTTTTCCAATACTTCGTCATCGATTGCAATTGCAATAGATGCCAATTCAAATTGTGAAAATTGCATATTAACTTAAGCGTCAAGTCCATCGACAGATGAAATCACTAGCTGACAAAAACCACATAACACAGATATAGTCTTGCAAATAATACACCCAAACAGCCCGGTGTAGCATGAATGACTGGCCCGGCCGGCGCACGGTGGACGTGTCCCGGCCCGGACCGGTCGCGACACGGTGTAGCGTGAATCATCCTTTAAGATATCACATTTCGCTCCATGCAATGAAGCCCTTCAAACGCTCAATGGTCGCAGTAAAAATACTTCCTCACAATCCCACAACTTGTCTAAGCAATTTACAGTGTACTGCCCTGCAGATCCTGTAGTTTAGAAGTTCTAAACCAGTTCGCGATTATGATATTTTCACTGAAATATCTGCGGTTTACAAGCCGATGATTAAATTGCTTAGTTTCTTCGAGGAACTTGCGAAATACTAAGTAGTGAACCTACCGTTTGGACTTACCGCATGTTTGTGTTATTTACGGAACTGAACTGTTCTCATTTCGATTTCGTAATAATTTGAGATCAATATACTCTATGAGTACTGTATATTAATGTTCAAAGCATGTTTTGAGTTTTGTTTGGGCTGTGTGTATAAAAATCCCTTTTTCTTGAGGTTAAAGCTATGAAATGACAATGTCTTTAGAAGCCGAATATCCATTAATATTTTCCTCTCAGTCTTATGATGTAGTAACATTATACGCAATTATTGCTCCACCCGATATTTGCCTCGAGCGACGTAAAGATTAGTCGCAAAAACTTGATAGATGCCATCATTATTACACTATGTCTGTTGCATAAATTGTGGGTATTGCATATTTATTGTATTGAATGATTTTATACGTAGTACGAAATATATAAATAAAATCTGAATTTTATCTATAACTTGTATAAATGCGAGTAAAAGTATAATTATTTCGACTTACTATCAGTCGAGTGTTAAGTGCGTGTTCTGAATATCGTCATTGCTGGGACTCAGCCTTCGTATTCGAAAGTGATTTCAGCTTCCATGTTTACAAAAACGTTGAAATATCTTGTAACTGCCCATAACTCAAAGGTGGAATGATAACTATTTTTAACCTGGCCCCCTGGGGGTGTGAGCAGTGAACTTTGACACCCACGCAAATAGATTGATTGTCGTTTCACACGCCGACGAATCGCTCTTCGGCGCTCATTTAAGAGCTAAAGCTATTTACAGATGGTGCTATGAATAAATGTTCTAATGTGAATTTGTCAGTGATATGATATTACAGCACAGTACATGTAGCTTTTGCTTCATTAACGCGCTATCTGATGGGCTTTATTTGCTATATGCTAATAGCCCAGCGCCCTTGAAATTGTATTGGTCATATTCTAATCCCGTCTACGAGCAAAACTAGCAAAACTACCTATTCTCTCAATATTTCAATTGTATCTCTCCAGCTGTTTACTGGGCCTGCTCTTCTAGTTCAAAAGAATATTTGCTAATTTTGTTAACTTCTCGCTTTAGTATTGATAGCAGCTGTGACCGGTTGCCAATCTCAACGTAATTATACAAAATCACGATGCAAATGACGTCACATTTCCGTTTTACTGAAGATAACGCAATTCAAATTATAGTACTGACCGAAGATTAATCAAACGTTTCGCTGATTTTACTTCGACTTTGAGTACCTACGTACCTATGTGGTGTGACTAATGAGGACATAACCGCAAGCAATATCACTGGCATACATAGTTAAGATAATAAAATAAATTGTTGTATTGTCCACGCATACGAGTATGTGGCCCATACACTGTTAATCTATTATTCTCTGTGTTCCTTTGGTGTGCACCGATGTGTCAAGGCTTCGACCTTCATGTTGTTTGGCCACACAATCTGTAGTCAATTGTGCATGAGCGATCGTAGCTCATTGGCCGTGTCGATATTCGGAAGCTTCTTATTGACTTCGATTAACTAAAACAGATTGCGTTGTACTTATCGGTAAACGCTTTGGTTTACACAACATGTCGTGAGCTGGTATTAGCCCTGATTCTGTAGTTTCGCTAGACTAGTTAAAATTTACTAAAACACGAACGATCCTATTTTGTTTGCATTAGAGTATATTATTAAACGACAGATTTTAAATTTACCAAATTATCGTGTGACTGACGTGTTTTTGCTCATTTTAGTCATCTTAAACATGTGTTGAAACTGCTGAGAATCAATTAAATAAATAAATTGTCACTCTAATTTGGTGTACGCAAAATAAGAGTCGTGCGAAAATTTTGCTAGTTTGGCAAAACAACAGAATCGCCTGCATAACCTGATTTATATAATTATTTATACACCAGTTTAGAGTCTACATCATCATCATATCAGCCTTCAAAAGTCCACTGCTGAACATAGGCCTCCCCTATTGATTTCCCTGAAGAACGACTTTGAGCCTTCTCTATCCACCGACTTCCCGTGACTTTACAATGTCGTCAGTCCATCGGGTGGCGGGTCGTCCTACGCTTCGTTTTCCTGTCCTTGGTAGCCATTCGAGAACTTCTATTCCCCAACGGTTATCAGTTCTGCGAGCTATATGGCTTGCCTATTGCCGCTTCAACTTGCAAATTTTGAGAGCTATGTCGGTGACTTGTGTTCACATTGTAATTAGGGTAGAGTGATTATAGTTATTTATTACTTATTAGACACTATTCATCGAACCCTTTTGTTACATCGTGCCTTTACAATGTGAACGTGTATCAGACATCCATAGCCTGATATGACTGTATTTACAATGTTATTAGAAGTACTAAAGGTCGTTTTTTACTCCATCACGCCAGCAAATAGTTCTGAAAAACGTAATTTTTCATAATTACATGAAGGTTTTTGTATATCCTTGAGGTTTTCTTAAAATAAATTCTAAGTTATGTTAAAGTGTGTCGTGACATGCGAACCTCCTACGTAATAAGGTTTTATGGTGATTTTGAATTAATCACGTAAACCGAGAATTATTCATTTTATTTGCTTCAATATCTTCACGGTGACTAGTAGGAAAGCCGTTGTTTTGCTTGCTCGTCGCGTCATTCAGTTTAGTAGGTATTCGGTTACATAGTCCCCTCTTGTCAAATGAAACCTTGATCTCTTTTCCACGGTCCTAGATATTTGGATCTTTTGTTTTATCCTGTTTAGTATCATGTACCATATATTTCCCTTGTTAAAAAAAACTTAGTTTTAAAATGTTTTGTCATTGACTACAAACATGAGTAGTCTTCTCAAAATGTTTCGTCTGCTGATGATAACGAAACATGTATTGGTTTAAAGACATTTAATTTTTTGAATTCTGACTTCATAATTTTAAAATAACTAATTCTAAGAGAGGAAATCCCGTAAAAGACTATCTTTAATCAGTTTATTCGTATATAATTAGCATTTGATTATATATGTAATATGTAACACGTGTTATTTGACTCATAGTACCTTACCTATACCTAAACAACATGCTATATACCTATACATGTTCTTTTATGTATGTTCTAAGAAGAGGAGGGAGAGGAAGTAGATATTATTCTATATGCCATACAAGTCTCCTAATAATTAACCATGCACCCGTGATGGCCAGTACAGAATTTAATCAAACAAAGTGTGCGTCGCAACAGTCGCGAAGTGTGCATTGTTCTGTAGGCCGGACGTCGATTATCTATTTGTCTCTAGAGCCGAGCGAAGGCGAAACGTTTTGGTGAAAGTTCTACCTATTGTCCGACGGCTGTTTTTCATCGCACTAAAATATCTTTTGTGATATTCTGAATCTGAGCGCAATGGCATTCCATTCATGTCGCGTCGCTAACGAGAAATAGCTCTAACTGAACTGCTTGATGATAATTTATGATATTTCGTATTGTTTTAATATTATTTACACATTCCCTCATGAATTATGAAAACTAGATTATGTAAATTTTGTTCAGCTCTTTGTAATTACAGTAATTAGCAGAAATTCTAGTTGAACACTTATTTAAATACTTAATTGTATGATTCGTTTGTTATTTCTAATAAAGAATTTAGTTAGTACGTAAACGTTATGCAAAAATGTGTCTACACGTTGTGGATTGTGATGTTTGACATGATTATTTTTATTATGAGTAACATAGTTTAGGTACTCAGATATAATATTTACTATTATAATCATCATACATCATATACATAGATAATTATTATGACAAACAAAAACTCATTAGCGACTTCCTCCGTTACAATCGAGGCATCTATCGAGCCTAGAAAATGCGTGAAATGCGAAACGTCTCCAGTTGTATCATCAATTTAAATTAATCGGTCTAATCTTTGAGATTTCTTGTCTGCCACTGATTGAAATTCTAATAGTTTTTAGCTGATATATATGTATACTAGCTGTCCCGTTCGCGACTTTGTCCAGGCGTTAAAAAAAAATATCTAATTGTAAATCTAAACCATTCTCGAATACACTTGAACACACACAAAAAGTTTCATCAAAATCGGTCAAGCTGTTTAGGAGGAGTTCAGTGACACATACACGTATAGTAGAATTATATATATAAAGATATTTTCTAATATCTTTTTCTAATGTTCGATATTGTTCGATACTTTATTTTGTATCATAGATTATAGTAGTTGTAACAAGTCGGTTACCAGCAAGTTTACTCACGATCTTGGGTCATTTGGCGGGGTCAGCTCTCAAGTGGGCTTTCGTCACTACGTTCACTACACAAGCGCTAGCCAGTAGTCAGACCGACCACATCTTATCATGTTTCAATTTACAACTAACAACAGTTCGTCCTCTCTCGCGACCGTTTTATTATTTTGTCGCTTATCGATACTTATAACGTCAATAGTTCGTAATCCGTAATTCATATGGCACCTATAAGACTACAGAATTATGCATTGCCTATCCGCGACGTTTCCCAATTCATAATCACTGCTGTACTAGCCAATTAACCACTCACAGCTGAGCATTATGCTTGTCTACGCCTCTCATCATTTGAGGCATCCGCCAGTCATACTTGCAGTCTTATCCTGGTACTTGTGTATGCCACCACGATCTTTCCTAAATCCTTACCCAGGCATCTTCCTTTTACAGCCTATCAACAATGCAGACTTCGTGGTGCCTGTGGAGATAGACGGCGTGGTACATCAAGTGTACGTGCTGAAGCGGCCGCATGTTGACGAGTTCCTCCGACGCTGTGGCGAGCTATACGAATGTGTACTGTTCACTGCCTCGCTTGCTAAGTACGCGGACCCCGTCGCCGATCTACTCGACAGGTGAGATGTCTTAAAACAAAAGCTGCCGTAAATGCATGACATGCTTCTGTCTATTTATATATTTGAAATTTATATATTTTATAGTGTTTGAGAAACGGCAATTAGTGCAATGCATGCGTATGTGGATGGTTTGCTACTATACTGCATAATGTTTTGGGTTGTTTTAGCAAACCGACTAGTCTATTCAACAGGTAAATGAAATCCAACGATTTTCAAAGTTATTGGAGAAGCTGCAATAAGTGTAGGACATGTTTTTTCGTCGATGATTATTTGTGCTAAGCTACTCGGAAAAAAATCTGGGGTTTATCTGCCTGAAATGTTAATTTTAGGTTCCATTCTATTTAAAATGACTGAACTTCACTCGAGGGGAATTAATATTATTAGTCGTTGCGTTGCGTACGTAATGTGAGCAGGTAAACAAAGCTTAAAATATTGTAGTAGATAAGTTAGGTTAGAAGTATCGTATAGTAATTTATGTTGATTAAATCACTTCCCTACGATTTAATTACATTGTGTAATGAAATGAGTGACGTTTTCCTACAATTATCCGCGGTTACGAAGGATCGTAAAAACTGAAAGGGCTCGTCATAAACGTGGTCTGTAATTTGATCGACGTCAATCGTTATAAACAGTATTATAACGTAAAGTCACGCATATTCCTACCACCTCCTGACATTTTACAATCATAAGTAGCTAGGGGTATAACCCAAGACCTGGCTCCTATCTGGCTCAACGTATTAGCATTGCCATTCAACGTGGCAACGCCGCCAGTGTCTTGGGAACGCTCTGGCAGTGATCTGGATCAGTTGAGCTATCTATAGATCGTTCTAAATGGTCCTTAGATAGCTCAACTTTTTCACATGTATTTTATGTTATTTTATATTATTAAAACAAAAAATAAACAGAACTGTACAGTTTCTGTAATTGTTTTTGGTGTATAAAAATATCTATTTATCGTGACATATTTAAGGTAGGTAGAGGTAAGAGGCAGAGGTCATTGACCTCTATTCTCCAAATAGGCTTTTAATTTCTTTAAGGTGGGGTTCTTGAAGTATTTAACTAATTTCAAAGACAAGAAGTTATCTGAATTTGACTCGGTATCTCATTGCCGCCGGTGCTCTATTTAATTAATGTCTCAATTCGTAATGACTAACTAACAGCCACTTGAACAGGAGCTCGGTAGAATAAAAGCAATTGAAACTTTCAGTTTGTGACAATATTATAACCATCGAATTAGTACTAAAGTAGGGAAGTAATGTCAGCCTGGCATATTGTCGTGAACTCTCTACTCAAGTGACACTAGTGTCGATATCGCTGAACTAAATTACTGGGTTCTACCTGAAATACTTAAGAGTCTTACCAAGAAGACTTTCGATAGTACTTGCCTAGATTAAGTGTTTTCTGATACCAATAAAACACAAAATATAAAATTATTTAAAATACAAACAAAATATCAAAATAAAAATTATTATTCAATAAAATCACCAGGACCGTTTTCTCACATGCTAGTGAATCTAGGTGCTGGTTCCTCCTAACCCCGGTTCAAAAGAATCCGGCAAGAAACCTGCGCTTTTTTGTATGATCCTTGCTAGTTTTGTTACGGATGACGAGTCGAGTTGGAGCAAATTCAACTTAAGTAATTTTTTCATATTCATAAACAGACATTTTATAATAAGCTTTAAGAGGCTTTTGAATTAAGTACGTTTTTAAATTTCAAACGTTTTCTTACATGCTAGAGTATCTAGGGGCTGGTTCCTCCTAACCCAGGTTCAAGAAGAATCCGGCAAGAAACCTACGTCGAGTCTAGTCTACGAGTCGAGTTGGAGCAGATTCAACTAAGTTATTTTTTCATATTTAAAAAACAGATATTTTATAATAAGCTTAAAGAGGCAGTTTGTATTTAATTACGTTTTTAAATTTGTCAGTCGACCAATTTAACACGTCGCTTGAAAACTTGTTATAGAAGCGTACACATTGCTCTATATAAGATACTTTAGCGAGCCTAACTGGGTGGGTGATTATGATTAACGCTATATTTATAAACAAAATAGTCTTTTTGTCAACAAACATGAAATTTTCATGTTTTTGTATAGATTCTTTATAAAATCTAATATAATAGAGAAGGAAAACTTGAAACAAGCCCGGCTCGGTGCCAGTCGTTATGCACCTGCAACCGAACCGACACCGCATGTACTGATTCGTCTTTCCTGCGGGTCCTGTCGGCAAAGTCGAGAGCTTACATTAAGGCTTACCTAAGTGCACGAAAGGAGCCTCTGAGGCGCACTTTAATTCTATCACAACACTGGTTAGAAATAACTAGTGACACAATAAGAAGAAGATAAAATCTAATTCGTATAATAAATGTGTCATTTGTGTGTCATCGTCTAGTACCATCAGTATTAACAAAACATCATGCCCTGGGGGAAAACCTACTTGTATCCCGGGCGGCATTCCTATTGATGCCACACTCCTATATTTTGCATTGTCCGTATGTAGGTGACATCACTCTTTAGAAAAGTCATTGTAGTTTCTTTCCGATATTTTCTATTCTTTGTTGAACTTCGGTCACCTAGTTTATAGTATTCAAAATGATTCAGAATGTTTTGACTGGGATGGATCAAACTTCACGCAACTGCACCAGATATTGCGCTACAACTACAAATAACTCGACCAATCTTCCATTCAAGTTAGGCCCCTCTTCATCCAAAGGTTGTCTGGAAGAAATCGCTCTCTTAGCGATAAGAAGACATATATGTATTTTGATATGTTAAAATTCAAAATGATATGTGTTTTTAGGTATTGTCAATTAAATAGTTGTCAAATTGTTTTTGTTTTAGTTTTAAGGTGTATAATAAAGTGTTTTACGTGTTGAACTTTAAAAACACAGTAGGATTATTGAAATCGCAAATGTATCCACAACTGACTGGCCTGTCAGCTCAGTAGGTAGTAGCTCTGCCTTCTGCACTGTAGGTTGTGGGTTCGATTCCCTCCAAGTATAAACATTTGTGTAAAGAACATAGGTGTTTGTTCTGTGTCTTGGTGTTATAAAGTATCATAAGTATGTATTTAAAAATATATAAGTATTCTATCAGTCTTCTAGCCACAATACAAACTATGCTTAGTTTGGAACTAGATGGTGTTGTGTGCATTGTCCAGCAATATTTATTATTTATTAACCACAGCTTTTGCCATAAAGATGGACTCTTGCCCAATTTGTGCTAGATATTCTGCCTTCAAGCTGTAGTATGTGTATTACTGTGTTTATGTTTGAAGGACACAGGAACAAGTGAAATGTACAATCAGACAAAATAATTGATGTCTAGGGCCGGTAACGTGCGTGTGCAAGCTTATGTTTATTCTTATTCTCTCTGTACTCACTGTAGTCTGACTGTAGTCTCTGTACTCACCGAGTCCTGAAGAAAAGTACTGTGCCGTGTGCTAAAAATAGTCTTCTGTTTCAGATGGGGAGTGTTCCGCGCGCGACTGTTTCGTGACAGTTGCGTGTTCCACCGAGGGAACTACGTGAAGGACCTCAACAGTTTGGGACGCGATTTGCGCCGTGTTGTTATTGTCGACAACTCTCCAGCATCATATATATTCCATCCGGATAACGCTGTAAGGCTTTATCACTTACTAGCTTCTGTCTGCGGCTTCGCACTTGTATTTTATTTTATACATATATTATATATTACATAAAGTTACCTATATACTCTTCTACGTCACAAAGTTCTATGCAAAGTTTCATTCAAATCCGTGCCGCCTTTAGAACGCGATTGAGCCACTAACAAACACAATAATAATAATAATACCGGACATTTTACACAGCATCATCTGGCCCAAAGTAAGCAGAGCTTGTATTATGGGTACCACATGACTGATTTACTACATATATACATTTTTGTTTTTGTAAATACATATATATTATACATGAAACACCCGGACCCGAGCAAATATTTGCATATCATACAAACATTTGTCCCGCGGCGGGAATCCAACCCGCAACCTTCTGTGTCTTACCCGGCTCTTGGCCCACTCCGCCACAGAGGTCGTCACAAATAAAGAAACAAGTATCCAAACATACAAGCAAAATTACGCAAAACAAAGTACGACTATTAGAAATACCGGGATCTTTCAAGTCTCTAGGACCAGTTCAGGCTGTGTGTCGATCACTATAAGTAGCTGATTTATAGTGTCAAGGCCTAACGGTCAGCAGGCCTAGCACGGCAAGAAGACTATTAGTCCCCGGGGAAAGGATAAAAATCCTTTCCCCTCTGTCATTTTTGTCTACCTTGCGAGCACGGCCGCGCCAGGGAATGGTTTATCACGGTGGATATCCGGGAATTCAAAGGCGTTACTGGCATTTTGGATAGGTATGTCTTGAATAACTTTCGTCCTAACGTTTGCATATACATATCTCACGTTAGAACGAAATTGTACAATGCTTGAGACATTATTTTCTTGAGGAAACTATTCAATATTTACAAGTTATACTTTTATACCCACTTTCAAAGGACAGTGATAAATATTCCCTGTCTTATGTCAAATAGAGATAAAATTATCCACGTTGTTTAGAGGACGTGCTCTGGGCGGGGAGTAGCGGGACATAAAGTTTACGATAAACGTCAAAGGGAAATATTATTTCCTTCCCCGAAGCTGTGCTATTTGAGGTGGAAAAGGAAATTATTTCCACTGACAGGTGGATAAAAACGGGGAAAAGAATATTTCTCCTCGTCCCGTGCTTGGCCCGCAGGTGTTATAATAGTTTGCCAAGCGACTATATCATCTTCAGCCTCGTAACTCAGCTGTGCCTTCTGCGTTGATGCGTTGAGTGTGCGATTCCCTGAACATTTTTTAACAAACACTTATGTCATGAACATAGATATTTGTTTTGTGTCTGGGTGTTATAAGAATCATATTTATCGTGTTTCATTTATTAAAATAATTACGTTTTAAAAACTAAAAAGAAAACCGACTTCAAACCGATCAAAATTTCGTTTCACCCAAGTGGATGACATATTTTTTTGATTTGATTTAAAAACCTAACTTCTAAACCGATTTTCATGAAATTTATATGGGACCAATCGGAAAATGTATCCTTTCACATGAAATTAGATTTTTTCAAATCGGTTTATAAATGACGGAGTTATGAGGAAAAAACATTAAAAAAATACAGTTAAATTGAAAACCTCCTTTTTTGAAGTCTATTAAAAAATATAAGTATTCTATCAGACATCTGGTTTCCAAGCTATACTTGAATTTGTTCTACCATTATTTATTTTATTTATATCTTCTAGTCATCCTTATCAACAGGAAATATGTCTGCTGTTTTATTCTCCCGAATAAAAATAAATCTTATCAAGGACAATATTGTTATGCACGTACACACGCCAATAAACAATTTCATATTCCTGTAATAAATCTTTGTGAATTTATGGTTTATCCAACCTTGATGTGATGTCATGCTGTAATCATTTCAGCAGGAAAATGCATCTAATATACTTTATCTCTTAGAACTTAAGTTCAAAATGTTGGAAACTAAATGTAATACAAGTTACCGGGTGGACGAGCTTAACTGAAAATAAAATAATAATTCAAACAAACATACAAATACATATATTAACGACTGCAATCTGAGTCAGATCCTGAGTTCCTAAGTAACATGATCTAAGATAGATATTTTTGAGAATGTCAAAGGGTTATTAACACACACGTACTTTTGCTTTTTGTCTATCTAGTACATCCAAAGGTTGCCTGGAAGAGATCGCTTTTAGCGATAAGGCCGCCCATTGTACAACTTTATTGCTGATTGCTTTTTTGTATGTTCTCTCTGTGTACAATAAAGAGTTATCTATCTTCTAATATTATAAACCCCTTGATCAGGTTACGTATCGCAAGATATATATAGAAATTCCGAAACGCAACGATAGCGCGTTCTAATTTTTCCTATGGCGCCATCTAGTATGGAATATATACTTAAATGTTGTTGGATATTTCACAACACAGCCCCAAACATAGCCTGTACTAAGAAACTAAGGTTGCGGTGTCGATTCCCGCCTCGGGACAAATGTTTGTGTAATCTGCAAGTATTTGTTTCGGGTCTGGGTGTTTCTATTTATAATATGTAAGTTTCATAAAAAAAGTATATAAGTAGTATATCAGTCGTGTGGTATTCATAACACAAGCCCTGCTTACTTTGGGGCCAAATGATGCTGTGTGAAATGTCCGGCCTTATTTATTTATATAAACTTAGAGAACCAGATTACTGATACAATTACATTTACCTATGTTTAACTATATACATAAGATACTTTATAACACCCAGACACAACACACAAATATTGGTCCTGGATGGAGATCGAACCTGCAAACCTACAGCGCAGAAGACAAGAGTTATTACCATCTGAACTGCGAGCCCATTCAAGAAATACAAAAGAATTTAAATTAAACGTTTCTGTAAAAGAACCAAATATAAAATAAGCGCCTTTATTTCCATGGCATATATATCAATATAGAAGATCACCATCAATGTTATCAGGATCTAGATAACACCTATCTACTGGACAATGACATGTAATGTTTATGACCTCGGCACTAACAAAGGCATTTTACTGTGCTGCACTACTACACTGCATTTACTATCCTATTATCTTTATCATAGGACTATTTGTGGTCAACATAGTATCTATTGATCTCAATCATTTATAAAGCTGCAAAAGCTAAAAATTACAGCTAGCAGAGCATTTTGTCTCAGATGTTCCCGAGCAAATAAATTTTACTAAAACGAGTTATTTATTATGTGTAATATATATTTTGTATAGAAGAAAATGTTTATGGGCTGTAATGTTTATACAATACAAACGTTACATTTCTCTGCTTAGGGCCAGATGACGCTGTGTGAAATGTCCGGCATTATTTATTTATTTAATGTAGCAGTAGCAACGCGACAGAAATTACTTAGAAATTAGTCGCAAGTTGGTAAAAAAAACTGAAGAAAATAGGTTAAAAAACGGTTAATAGGGATATTACAAAAAGTATGTTCGACAGCAGTGATCGCGCAATTCACGTCTTTTGCGAGTTACGAGAGAGGCTGGTTATCCCTCAAAATTGCTTGAGGAAAGTGTCTTGTCATCTAAGTACCCCTTCAAAAAGTCTGGAATATTTGACGAGACGTAAGTTGAATACAAAATAAATGTATTTGTTATTCGTTGCAGGTACCTGTCGCGTCATGGTTCGACGACATGACAGATTCAGAACTACTGGACCTGATACCGTTCTTTGAGAAACTGAGCAAGGTCGACAGTGTGTATACAGTGCTACGCAACTCAAACCACCCCTACAACCCCACACAGAACAACTCACCGCCGACATAGCACCGCGCTCCGCCCATACGATTGTCGCACCCTGACCGTGTGCCACGTGATATGCACGTGACCCCGGATCCGCAAGTGACCCCAAATACGTACCCGCTACAGGATATACATCTGCTCAAAGAAACGCACGTGACCCAGTTGTTGCCAGATACACATGTGACTCACGATACACAAGTAACCCCAGATACGTACTTGTTGCAAGATAAATATCTGGCCCGTGATACGCGGATGTCACAACTGCGGGATACCCATTTGACCCTGGATACGCAAGCTCCAGATACGTATTTGCTGCAAGAGACATATCTAATCCGCGATACTCACGTGGCCCAGTTATTGCGGGATACGCATGTAACCCCAGATACGTATGTGACCCGGGATTCGCACGTAGTCCAACTGCTGCGGGATACACATTTGACCCGCGATTCGCATGTTTCGCAACTCCGGGATACACATCTCACTTATGATACATACGTATCGCAACTACGGGATACGCATCTGACCGATGATACGCAAGTGACCCGAGACGTACGCACGATACGTGATTTCAACGTGATACGCGCTCGGGCTAACGTCGTGTCAGTAGAATCAGATGAGAAACCCGCGACATTTATTACACTCATAAAGAAAGGAGCGACCTTCGTCTTAAGTGCCAATTTTGCCTTCTGGTTAGTAAGGACGTTATTTGTACCTATTTTACATTTTAGGTATATGTTAGTGCGTAAGTGGAATGTATGAAGGATTTGTGATTTTATTTCTTTTTTACTTACGAGTAACTTCCTTTCCCCGTTGAGCTTGCGGGAGTTTTAAAATCATGGATAACGTTTGTTTTTATTGAAATAAAATTTTTATATCGTGCTTGGGATCAAATATTTATAAGTAAGGATGCTTTTGAACTTCATTTAGTTGCAGGATAACTGGAATTGATTTAACTAATTAACAAATAATTTATATAAACTGACTTTGATGATTTGCCATTGAATTTTGATCCTTACGTATATTATAGATTTGTATCAAAATCAAGTATTCATAACATGTACTGGGATATACTGTAGAAACCCAGCACTGTAAATATTTTTTTATAAAACGAGATTGTAAAGCTTCAATCGTGGATATAATAATAAACTTAATGTAAATGTATGTATGTATAATAAGACGAAATTATACGATTATATAAATTTTATGGTACGAAAAATGGCAAAGATGAGCAAATACATACAAAAAATGTACTATAAACTCAGTATATAAAACGTCCCCGCTTTTTACAATTATGCATGGCGCAATAACAATGAAATATATTTGTTTCCCTCTAACGCTTTACGTTTACGAATGTTGAAAAGAGACAGCCTATAGTTTCGCATATCGTTTTAATTTACTACCGTAAGAGATTGGAGCGTTGTAAATCAAGCTCTATTTCGTGCTCCAGACGTATCAATATCACTTATTTATATTTTGACAATGAGTCAATCGCAGTGTCATAAGAGTTATCATGTTAATGCTGGAACCACTTTACATCTTTGTATTATTAATCTGTGTCATAAAGAATATCGCTAGATCTTTTGAATTTTTATCCGTTAATTCGATTTATGTAAATAATAAGTTAAATAATGTTGCAGTAAAATATTGTAGTGTTTTTATAAAACGCTGTTATTGTAATTTTAACTTTATATGTATCGCTTTTATAATCAATTTCTCTTGAAAATTTGATTCTGCTTCTTACGGTCATCTTATACAATAAGCTTTTGAATAAGGTTGAATATATTGTAAAATTTCTAACAAGTCTGTAATACCATAATGTGATTCAGACGGCGATTTTCTTTGTGTGCGCGGAATATCAGAAAATAAATTCATCTCAGTATTAAAACTAGCTTTGTAGTGTTTGATGCCATTTACACGTTATAATAGTTTTTTGCTATGCTGCAGAGTTATATTTTAATATAAACATGTTTTTTAAACTTATTGGATGTCAAGTATTACTAATGTTTTAAAGACAGCTACACACGGGCATATTAGGCATACTCAAGTATTCACACGTTCATATCCTAGATTAAGGGCGACACAAACATAATTGTATATAGATTTTATACAATACATTTTCTCATTTATCTTTTATATTACTATGAAAATTACTCCATATTTCATTTGAAAATGAAACTATTAAAGTTTCTGACTATTTACGATACCGCCTAACGTGTAGTTGTGCCCACGAATGAAAATTTTCGAAATTCAAAATTTATTAACGGATTTATATAAGAAAATTGTAAAATTAGGTATCTAATATTACGAAATGGTGCTTTCAGTATTAGTTGTGTAAGCACTTCTAAATTACAATTATAACTATTAGCACTAATAACGCACATTTGGCTTGTAAACTCACTAGAATTGGCATTTAATTTGGTAAAATAATCAAGTCGCGTTCCCTATTTATTGTTTAAATATTGCTTAGCAAAAAAAGTTAATTTGTTTTATAATCGTGGTAGCATGTAAATAAGATTTTTATTACTTACGGAAAAATCGACGATTTAATTTATAATTATGTTTCTTATGCATATTCATGTTCTTTTGTTATTTAGTGACTACGCCGGTGTATGTGTAAACCTTTACATGTAATATATAATTCAGTAACTATAATTTTATACTGTTAGTCACCTGTAATCCACTTGTTATCCATAAAGTATCTTATAAAAATATTCACGAAGTTAAGAAGTACGAAAATCTGATTGTAATAGACAGCGTTCGATATCGACATCGTAAGGAAACGCATTGCCTGCTGAAGGTATCTTGGCACTTACGCGCCCGACTTTCACTCAATAAACTTTCGTGATTTGAAATGTACATTTTGAGAATCACGAGTTTTTACTCACGAGTTTCAGCGCGTGTCTGTGTCAAAATCCGATCTGAAGTCGACGATATAAGTTTAAAAAAAGTTTTATTCAAATATTCATGCAGTAATGCTTTTAAGGTTCAATTTGCTAGAGTTTTGCTAGTTTATTTATGGCTGACGGCTTGTTACGTTCAGATAAATAACAAAATACCTCCGTCTTCCTGATAGGTCAAGTGGATTACACGGTGACGTCATCACCTACACATCATACCACCACATTGTAGACAGCATTTATTTCTAAGCATTAACACATAGATTTAGGACGTTAAAGTAATATATACGTTGATTTCTTCTAGATGTAAGAATTCTGTTGTTTGATGACATGTTTTTTTTAATAACGTACCCTAATTTAGACTATTCTCCCTGTGAAATGTAATGCTATCATATAATCGAAACATTTCGAAGTATCGTCCAATAAAATGTTATTTAGATTAATTGTTAATTTTTATTTATAAATAAATTAAATAGTGCATGCAATAAAATTCAATTGATATTTTCACTATCATAAAATTAATAAATGAAATTATTTGAATGTCTAATATTTTGTATAGATATTGGTATTGTTGTTGTTTATAGACGTGAATGCTTCTTTAAGACCTAGTCTAGTTCAATACTAGTTTGTTAAATACAACATTAAAAATATATATTAATTTGTCATATTTTTCCGTACTGATCATCTAGCCCTTGAGAACTTGAGAATAATCTGTTCTTATCGTGTATCGTGAATTTAAAGTGAGGCCAGAGGCTCCTATCTGAATCTGTTGTTAAAACCCATTGCAATAAGTAGGTATCGTTACATTTAAAAACTTTCTACTGTCTTTTAGTCGCATTCATGTAAATTATTTCGAACCGTGTCCACGACGCAACCCGACACGATTATTTTTATAAAGTAGGTAATATAATAAATTTAACATTGGTATAAGTATTTGCTTATGAAATAGTGATTATAACGCAATAACTTGAAGTTTTATATTGTTTCGTAATGATGAGCTTAATTTATAAATGTAGGATTTTGTTTTGTAGCGGTGCTTGTAACCGTGGGAATGATCAGACTCTAATGTGAGAGTAATAATTGAGATCTACGTGGATTATCACGCTAGTGGGTATGAACAGTATGCATTATCAGCCGTTACTTACGAACAACTTATTTCCGCCTAGTAAAGAAAGCATCACTTTGTTACTGGCCTCAGTTTAGTTGGTAGCCTTAAGCGATGTAGGTTGGATTCCCAGGACAAATGTATGTGTTCAGTCACCTAGTTCCAGTAGTACAAGCTATGCTTAGTTTGGGGCTGGATGGTGTAGTAATTGTCCACCAATATTTTTTTACTTTAAATATCTGATAGTTTGTTGTATAACTTTTCTAAGACTACACAAGATCTTTAACTCAAACAATGTAAAGGTTAAACAATATTTGAAAACTCATGTCACATTTTAGTCTCATCATTCTGAACTAATTGAAGCTATTTAGTATAAGAATTAACACAGTACTATTATTTTCATCAAAACAGTCCTTATTTGCTTGTAAACAAAGTACAAAATAGATTTGCCGGTGACCCGAACAAAATAAGTTAATTTCATTTGATAAATATATGGTTTTATGTACTACATTATCTTGTAATTCATTCAATCTTGCCTCAATTTTATTATTGAATTTTGTACGGTCCGCCTTGGTCAGCTCACAGATATTGGCCAAGATAATATACGTTGTTAAGCAAAGCCTATCAATCTAATTGTATGATAGTCGTGTGACAATGCACCGTTAATTATCTTGGTCTTTTACAGCACTATTTATAAAATGTCTTGTAAATAAATAGATCGATTGTCATCACGAGTATATTGAACTTGTACAAAGTCCCAAACTATCAGTTTGTAACAGTGCAGTAAAATGAATTATGTTATTTGCTATTCTGTAAAATATTTCAACAGGAGTTTTAATAGACAACTTATCGATATGATTCGTCATACGTCAACACTCGCGGTGACAATGTTTTTTAACGTAAATGCAACCGGTTTACGAATGTACCTATCAGTGTAGGCAAGTGAGAGGACTATAATTATATTTACGTGTAATAGCCATGGAAACAGGTGAAATCATGAGAGTAGCTAGGTAACATTTACCTGTGACGAAATTTATATAATGGTGTACATTTTTGATATAATGTTGTACAAAAGAGACATTTGGTATGTTATTTTATAGGAATGAAATAAATAGCCTTAATAAACTATGTGGTCGTTATTTTTATCATGTTTTCAGATGCAGTTGAGGAAATTAAAAGAGCATGGTTTTCTGCGAACTTTTATTAAATGTTCAATATATTATTTTAAACGCACAACACGTTAATTAAAGAGATATAAATATTATAACATTATAATGATATGATACTCAGTAATTGCATACTTTCAACAATTATATCAACAACTTTGGACTGATGCATTCAGATACTTCATTTTTGGTGTCGATGTGAACAAATCTAGCATACAAGTACTAGAACACTGTCTTAAACTAAAATATAAATAACAATTCATAAAGCTAGAGCATGTTCATAACCTACCAATCAATTCCTATTCCATAGGTACCACAATATTTTGTACTAGGTGATTGAAACTTACTAGATATAACACATTTTTTCCAACATACCGAGTATAATTTTACTTTGTTCTTTATTGTTACGTAAGGTATGATATAAAAACATACAAGTATTTACTAAACATTTAATTTACTTAGTGACGAAAAAATATATATAAAGTATTAAAATAATGGCTAAATAAATATTCCTAAAGCAAGTACCTTCGAGCACATTAAGAAAACGACCGACTCTCCAACAAATAGGTAATTAGGGCGTACCTACAGAGATTGAAATGACTATGTGGATTCCGAAGTCCACAAGGAATCCTTATAGTTTTGCCATGTGCGTCTGTCTGTCTGTACGCAGCTAGTTCGAGCTCTCGCTTGCAAACTATTACTAACTTTGAGACCGAAGTTAACAAAGTTATGAAATAAAGGGTCTCCTGCATTAAGTAGGGTTGACTTATTTGAAAATGACTACCCCATCCATCGTTGAACAAGACTGAGGAAGTTTCTTGAACAGTTTTAGGATAAATAAATTAATATAATAATACCGGACATTTCACACAGCATCATCTGGCCCCAAAGTAAGCAGAGCTTGTGTTATGGGTACCACATGACTGATTTACTATACAATACCCAGACCCGAGACAAATACTTGCAGATCATACAAACATTTGTCCCGAGGCGGGAATCGAACCCGCAACCTTTTGCGTCTCAGCCGGACCTAAGCCCACTGCGCCACAGAGGTCGTCAAATTCGTTTGATATATTATATTAAGTCGTTAACTTTGTTGAGCATCCAGTGTCCCCTACAGTATATAATGCTGAAATTATAAGGAATTATCAGGGATAGTTGGCTTTACTTAGATTATGAGTAACATCTTATCCATACGGACTTCTAATTTAAAAACTATTTTCATTACACGATTGCATTTGGCTTTTTGTGGACTATCGGAATCAGTCGGTCGTCAACTTAAAATTCTTAGTTTTTACAGAATGCAAGTTTGAGGAATTAATTCCTAGCTAAGCGCGTTTTGATAACATATATTATTATGCCTTACTACTGAAGCTACCATACGGCTACAGGGCTACAATATAACCGGTTACCGGTTACATAAACCGGTACCACGGCTACAATATAACCGGTTATCTTTGACAAAAAAATGTTTATTTAAATATGCGCTGTCTACATAAAGCATGGTTATTTTAACTCTTCATTTGCGTGTTGAACATTACCATTATTTGGTAAATAAGTACATACTAAAATTACAAATAAAGCCTTAAAAATAATCTACATTACAGCTAATTTAAATGTTATATCATTAAAATTTTGGCACTTTAACTAACACAAGTCATAAATTATTAATAAAATAAGATATTTTACGAGCATTTATTAAGGTAAGTATATTAAATTTAAAAATAAATAACATAATACGCATTGAGAACAAACAAATACCAAGTGGAATAAAATATATGATCACAATCTATGGTGGGACTAAAATTAACAGTCATATTTACATGCTCCATAAACTAAATCTATGTTTTTTTTAAACTTATTAAAACCTTTTTATACAACGCCCAGTAACTCTTATCATTCGCCTGAGAAAAAGAGTATATCTTATAATGATATTTTAAGTCCTAATTTAAAATTTGCCATTCTTACTATAGAATTAGTCCTATAGAATGGCAAGCTTAAGAAATATTATTAGATTGAAGATCTGTTTCGTCGTACTAACAAAAAATCCGTAAAATATGACCAATCTTATTTTGTTGACACTAAAGTCTCAATAAGCGTAGCAGTTTAAATTGACGTCTTTTTCGATTATTGACGTTTTGAGAACTATTGAGTTGAGCACTGGTGGTCGAGTGGTAGTGCCCCGTCTTCCGATCCTAAGTTCGCGGGTCCGAATCCGGTTGTGCACCACTAGATTTTTCTATACGAAAAATGTATGTGCGCTTTACCAGTACTCTCAAACGATGAAGGAAAACATCGTAAGGAAACCGGCATGTCGTAGAACCTAAAAAGTTCAAATAAGTGCACGAAAGGAGCCTTTGGGACGCACTTATCTTTTCACCACACTGGTTAGAAATAACTAGTGACAGGATAAGAAGAAGATAAATTGAATTAGTAAATTTAAGAAATGTCAATTTAAAATGTTACACTAATTTAGACTTTGATGCAAGCAAAATAAGATCGTTCGTGTTTTAGAATATCTTATTTAGTCCAGCGAAAATAAATCAAGGCCAATAATTATGTTATTATAAGATGGAGCATTATATTTTGATGCGCAGTAAGTTATATTATTATTATAATAATAATAAATAATGTCGGACATTTCACACAGCATCATCTGGCCCCAAAGTAAGCAAGCTTGTGTTATGGGTCTACCACATGACTGATTTACGAATTATATACTTTTTTTTGTAAATACATACATATTATACATAGAAATAATAATTAATAAATATAAATAAAGTTACTGTGCATTGTTTGGAACACGCTTAATAATCAATATACTTACGGATAATTTGTAAAGATACTCATGCCTTTTTTTCTTCTATGAACAGAAGGAAATATAAATTAAATTTTCCATGCATTTTACATTGCAAAGAGATTAACAAGATTAAGTATAAATGAGTTGTCAAGCAATCTTTGATAACTGATTCAGACTCGAAATTAGAGTTTGTTTTAAAACAGTATTGCCGTCCCGTGCTATCATTACTAGACGAAAGAGGACAGCGATACTTTCATTTAGCTTTAGAGAATGCAACGCAAAATCAGTACCTACTATTGACTTAAATAGTATGTGCTACCCTCAGAACTAATAAATATATATTGGTCTGTACTTTTTGACTGGCCTATCAGCTCTGTTGGTAGTAGCTCTTCTGCGCTGTAGGTCGAGGGCTCAATTCCCTCTCAGGATAAACATTTGTGTGATGAACACAGGCGTTTGTTCTGTGTCTTGGTGTTATAATGTAAAACATGTATGTATTTAAAAATATTTAAGTATCATCAGTCAAATCAAACATCTATCAGTCATCTGTAGGGCGATTATGGAACTCTTGAAACAATCAATGTCTATCAGTTTCGATTAGCAATCGGCATCAATGTCTATAAATTTCGATTAGCAATAGGCATTATTTCAATCAATAATATACGATGTATTTAAATGCTTAGTACGCTAAACACGTTTCCTACCACAATCGTACTTTGTAAATTGGTTGAGTTATAGATTGACACTAACTTAACATTGTAACTAGCGATAGAAGCCGATAGAAATCGCAGCGATCCGTAATACCAATTCATCAATAGTAACTGAAAGCTATTAATATCAATGTTTTGATAGTATCAAAATTCCATAATCGTATCCCAGGTCACTATAATACGGGCTGTGCTTAGTTTGGGGCTAAATGGTGTTGTGTGCATTGTTGAGCAATATTTATTTATTACTCAGTATAATTTGATCACCAATGTTTTGTCATCATAATGTATCTAAGTAGCGAATTAGTGAAATCTTTCTACGGATCGGTTTTTCATTTATAAAAATATATCTGCCAAGATCTATTCAAGAGAAAAGATATTTGACTAATAAACTTAATTATTTTACCAACAAATATACCTATACAAAAATATTAATTTAATTATTTTCGGTTTTTCTATGTTTAATTTATTTAAAATAATGGCAAGTTTTAGATAAAAGCTGCCGTAGATAAGTTAATTATAATAAGCATGATTGTAATCTTTTCGGCACACTGCTTTTCGAACGAACCAGTAACACGACAAAAGTATACTATAGAATACCTACACATTATAAAATTAGCAATTTTTACTGATGAAGTTACAGCTAAGTATCGAACATACCTGTGAGTTCATCAAACATCTACAAACATAAAATAAAAACATGCCTATTTCGCGAATCCGACTACCTCAGACAGGGATTGTCCAAGCAAATTGAAAATACTCTACACTCTCTAATTATTGAATACATAATATTGCTTCAAGTTCAACGCATTTAAGTATGCTATCATAAACGTTCTTTGTGCGAATTTCAATAACAATTTAACGGACATATCGCGAAGTGAAGGGAATATTAAAAAAAACAAGTGCAACTGTGACCTATTACGAATATTATAAATTCGAACTGTCGTTTTCGTGACTTGTTTTTTTTTACGGCGGATACGTATCTTGATTTAATTTGTTTATGTAGTAGATTTTACCTTGGAGATAGACATAGGCTACTTTACAGGTAAAACACGTGCGAAACCGCGGGCAGCTGGTCGTTTAATTTCAACCCAGTTCAATGATGAAATTCACACAAAAAACGGGCAACTGAATTCAAAGCTTCAACAACAGTCCTTTTCCACATTACATGTATGGATAGGGTAACAATTTCATATTAGGTGCAATCCCACTAGTTTTAAAATTTTTTTTTTTGTAAACCAGAAACATATTTTTAAACCCCGTACTTTGCTGCACAGTGCCTTACGTACAAACACTGGTAGAATTACACCCTTAGGTCACAGACATAAAGACTAAGATGAGACGAAACAATGCCAGAACATACGCTTCCGTTTGCCAAATTCAGTGCAACTTAACATACGTAAACGTAAGCAAAGCATTTGTTGTCGTTTCTATCATAGCCTATAAACGCGGTGACCGTAACAAGCAAATGAATTCGAAGACAACAACGCGTCACTAGACACTTTTCGAAGAGATCATTCGTTACTAAATTTTAACACTAAGAATCACGGGTGTTTACTCACGTTTCATTTTGTCGGTGGAGACACTGACACTGTTTCTAGAGATTTAGAGACATTTAGAGATTTTGTACCAGAGTGAGTTTGATCTGCGGTTCGCTTGCTCCCGTCAATGGAAAATAATACGCGAGTAATAACCCGTGTCTTTCAAGATGTATAGTACAACTTATGAAGACATTAAATCTCGTCCGGTGTATACTAGTTGAAGGACATCTTTTCCTGCAGTATCTGGAAGTAGCATGCCTGGAATATATATTAATCATTATAAATCAGTAAATTCGTAAATACTAGATACATACTCGTAGATCGTAAGCATAAATTAGCTCTAAATGAACGACCTTCCACTAAATATAATTGTTTCACTGTATGAGATATAATACTTATTGCCATACAATAAATACAATAGTATGGGTACGAGGTAACGTTGCCAGCCTTTTGGGCACTTATATCTGCGTTCAGTAAACTGAACTCTTTTTTTTATCTATAAGTAATCATTTGACGTGTGAAATTTTATTGTAAACTTAGACTCAGCCGCGCACAGTGAGGTCAACTAATCCAGCGATCAGTTCATTGTATGAAACGACAGTGTGTATTACGCTAGCACGAATTGACGAATTTCAGGGTCTTGAGTATGCAGATAATTAGAGAATTGTCCACAGAAAAAAGTTATGGACAAAAAACTGATTTAACAAATAAATAATGAAGATACAAAATGAATTTAGGGGAAGTCAGAAAGTAATGACGGAAAAGTTGAGAAGCAGCAGGCTGGTATGGGCATGACATGAGAGATGAATGTCATGCGACGAGAAGAATAATAAATAAATATTCATCCAATTCATCAATAGTAACTGAAAGCTGTCAGTCTCAATGTTTTGATAGTATCAGAATTACTTAACCAACCAGCTGATAGAGACTGAGAGTAAAGAACATCTGCCGAAACCCGGAAAGTGGAATAAAAGCAGGGTGGTGCTAATGATTCTAACCTTAAGTGTAGTGAACATAAGGCCCAGTTCCCCATGCTGCATTGTCGGCTCCAGGAAGTCCTCAACGAAGTGTATCTCTGAGCCGAGCTGAAGTATACGTGCGCGAACCACCACGAAATGAAACACCGGGAACAACTCGTCCATGCTCCATAAGTACTTCTCACCTGGTTAACAAACATAATTTATTAATAATCTGTATATATACCTATAAAAGAGCTTAACCCGTTGACTCTTTACTGGTACAATTTACCCGGTAGTGAAAAATACGTTGACTCGCAACTGACCCGAAAGTTCTAGCGCGGGAATTGTATTTAAAAGTCTAAATTTAGACTCGCCACTTAAGGGGGTTAACCTGATTGACTGACTGACTGATTCATCATCGCCGAGCTGAAACCGCTGAAGCTAGAAAGCTGAAATTTGGAAGGTAGCTTCCTTTTACAGCAAAACCACCCACTAAGGCGGGGTTTTTTGAAATTCAATCCCTAAGAAGGTGAAAAGAGGCGAAATCGAATGTATGAAATTTTTAACGCGTGGTGCGGTTTGCTTGAAACTTAATTTGAATAATTAAAATGCAAAATAAATGGACACGTGTTACAGGATTTTTCAAAATAACCCTTAAAAAGGGGTAAAATGGGGTGTCAAAGTTTGTATGGAAACTTCTTAACGGGAGGTGTGATTTCTTAGAAACTTGGTTTGGATACTTAAAATGCAAAATAAACGGATACGTGTTTTTGGATTTTTTTAAAATAACCCTCATAAAGGAGTAAAATGTGGTGTGAATGTTTGTATGGAAACTTTTTAATGATTTTTAAAACTTTTTGAATTTTTAACGTGTAGTAGAACATTGTTTTTTAGAACAGTCTAATGTATTTGTGGTGTGCATATTGTTATTTTTTACCCTATTTTCTAAGTTATAAGTTATTTATAAGTCATTCCGATCCTAGTAACTTTCGACCTATATCAGTGCTTCCTACATTTAAATATTTGAAAAACTTATACTAAACCAATTACAACTGCATTTTAATACCAACAATTTACTAGACAGTAAACTATTCGGATTTACAAAGGGACGCTCAACTACTGATGCCGGTGTTGACTTAATTTAATATATTTTTGATATCTGGGAGGAAACGCGCGATGCCTCAAGTATTTTTTGTGATCTGTCGAAATCTTTTGATTGCGTTGACCATGTAACTCTAATCAGGAAACTACATCACTATGGTGTTAAGGGAGTTGCACTTAAGTTTCTCACATCTTACTTAAGTGACCGAATACAACGAGTAGATATAAATGAAAAGCGTTCTCCGGGGTCAATGGTAAAAATGGGTGTACCACAAGGATCAATACTCGGGCCATTCTTGTTTTTAATTTATATAAATGATCTACCTAAACTTGTAAAGGATGATCAGTCACTTTTATTTAAATTAAAGCGAAGACTTACTAATTTTGACGATGTAAACAATGCAATCTCTAAAGTTGTAACTTGGTTTAATGTAAATAACTTGTGGCACATACAAACGCGCTGACAACGGCAATATCCAAAGGGGACTTAACTTATTATTACTTAACGAGAAAAAAACGAAATGCATTCGTTTTATACTGCCCAATGTTAAACAGGTGAAAGCCAATGTAAAAATTAAAAACGAAAAGATAAATCTCGTCGGCACCACAGTGTTCTTAGGCATTACTTTAGATAATAAGCTGCAATGGGGCCCGCACATAGATAAATTGTCGAAGATAGATAAATTGTCGCTCTGCGGCATACGCTGTTAAAAAGATCCGTCATTTTACCGACGTAGATACAGCTTGACTGATTTACTTCGGCTATTTTCATAGCATATGTCTTATGGCATTCTGTTGTGGGGAAGTGCTGCTGATATTAACACCATATTTGTGTTGCAGAAGAGGGCTGCTCGTGCAATTTATAACATGGGCCCAGAGAATCACTTAGAAATAAATTTAAAGAAATAAATATCTTGACAGTGCCTTATCAGTATATATACGAAAATTTTATGTATGTGCACAAAAAAGTTCATTTGTTTAAAAAAAATTGCGATAATCATAGTATTAACACTAGAAATAAAGATAAACTCGCTGTTCCCACTGTTAGGCTCGCTAAAGTTAATAAGTCTTTTATAGGGCAATGTGTACGCTTCTATAACAAGGTCCCAAGCGACGTGTTAGATTTGTCGATTGGCAAATTTAAAAACGTAATTAAACAGAAACTGTCTATTAAAGCATATTATAAAATATCTGATTATTTAGATGACAAAAAAGCTTGGGATGAATCTGCTCCAACTCGACTCGGCATCCGTAACAAAATTGTCAAGGATCATACAAAAAAGTGTTAAGACCAGACGAGTTTCTTGCCGAATTTTTCTTGAACTGGGGTTAGGCGGAACCGGCACCTAGATTCACTAGCATGTAAGAAGACAATTCAAAGTGGTCCTTGTGATTTTCTTGAATAAAGAAAGTTTTGTATTGTATTTGATTAATATGACCTGTTTCCAAATTGCGTGCTTTTTGCGCCCGCTAGACATTTTTGAGGAGCTTATTACTCAGACCGAGGTAGACCGATAGACCGATAGACGCCTTGCCGCTATCATTCAAAGTGAAGCCACCATTTTATGTATGTGCGCATTTCGAAGGGTTGCCATTTGTTACATGGTTCCCTATAATTGGGTAAATTTGTATGAATGAGCAAAATATTGTGGGGGTTAATTCATAAGCAAATCAATTATTATATTGTGCACTACTCTAATTAATGTGCAATAGAACTAATAACGGTGTATTTTTTTGTAATTCCATGATCAGGATATCTATTTTATAGTAGTTAACGGGTTCATTTTGATAAACACTGGCTTTACTCACGTGAGTAAAGCCCGTGTTTAACAAAATGTATAGTACAACTCACGAAAGTTTTGAAAGTGAAATAGTTAACGGGTATTTATCGCGTATTACCGCATTATAATTGATGCCTGACATTTCGATTATGTTTGTTTATTTCGTTATGTTTGAAGGCATAGTGTTTTTTTTGCTACGATGTTTACTGTACGGCGATGTGACGTGTACACGTGTACGTGAGCAAGGCGGTTTGGGAGTATGAGTGTGCGTGCGTACGTGTATTCATATAAAGTAGCACGGTTTTATGGCTTCACTATGGTTGATAGCAAGATGTCTATATATTTACTCGTTCTGAGGCTAATTATTACAACAAATACCGAAAATTATATGAGATAAAACCGCACTTATATTTATACTCTCTGTCGGTAAAATATAGCGCCGGTAAAGTCCCGAGGGAATAGTCCCTTTTCACCGCCCGCCGAAAAGCGGTCGAGTAAGTATCTAATTCTCCTTGCACTCCGCGATTGCGGGAATTCCCCTAATATGAACATGGTATGAGTGGTAGTAAATTGTAGTTACCTACAATATAATATCATAGGAATTTTCCCTATTCTATCTCACGCTCAAACGCAAGCAAAAGGTAATTTCCTGCAATCACCACGGACATTCGCATACGGGAATTACCTCTGCTTAAAAATTTGTATCGTAACCGGACCGGCTGTAAGTAAGAGATCAATTATTATTCATTTATAATAAACCCGGAGCATAGAAAAAAAATGCCCATTTATTTTTTGGCAATTTTTTTCTGTGCTCCGGGTTAGTTAACGATAGCTTAAAAACTCTTTTAACAGGGCCCATTTGATTAAAATACAAGTAAAACTGAAAAAATAGAAAAACTGTGAAAATAGAAAAAAACTCCAATTTGTTTTATGAAATTATAAAAAAACTTATTTTTAATTGATTATTTTATATTCATATTATATTTTATTTGATTTGACCAATGAGCGCGCGTGGTAGTAGAGTTGCCCGTCAGATGATACCAACCCATTTTCCGAGAGGTTGGTACTGTCAGCTAACAATGTGTGCGTGTGTGTGACGAGAAAGAGAAAGGGAAATAGAGAAGGAGAACGCATCAGCTGTGCGCTTAACTACAGTGTTGTGTATAAAGCGAGCTGCTACTGTAAGGCTCGCTCGTATTTTTTGTAAATATGTACATATATATTTTACATGTACATACATGGTGTTTTAAAGCACCTAGACCTAAAACAAACATTTATGTTCATCACACAAATGTTTGTCCTGGTAGGAAATCGAACCCACAACTTACTACGAAAGCAGAGCTACCAACTGGGCTAGCAAGCTAGCTAGTAAGGTATTTTTTTTATTCCAATCAAAAAATGCGCAAATAATTAGGATACCTAGTTGCTGCTGTACCGCTGTAGTCATTTTCTGAAAGGTGCTCCTGATAACGAGTAGTTTCTCAATGGGGGAGAAGGTTGTCTTCAATTGCTGCAGCGTTTCCACCGCTTCTTGGAACAGTTGGTCTTTTGTCGGAGAGGGCGGAGGTACGTTAGGGTTGTACCCAATCCAAAATTTCCTAGAATCAAAAGAAAAAAGGAGTGATTATCAGGTTTATCATCATCTGTCTCACTATGTTTCGGATGGTTCTACCTGTTTCACTATGTTTCATATGGTATCACCTGTCTCACTAAGTTTCTATGAAAAGTATCACTCGTCTCACTAGGTTTCGTATCATCCGTCTCACTATGTTTCGTCTGATATCACTTGACTTTCTATTTTTCAGATGCAACCACCTGTCTCACTATGTTTCATATTCTATCACACGTGTACCTATGTTTCTTATGGTATCACCCGTCCCTCTATGTTTCAGATGGCGCCACCTGCCTTACTTTGTTTCGCGAAGACTCACGAAGGTCACTGTCTCGCGAGTCCACACGAGTTTCTTGCGAGTTTTTTACGTTTATGCAAACAACGAATTGAGTACTCACTGATCAATCCCCAGCATCGCCATAAGTGTGACGTCTGGTTGCCTATTCCACTTCAGTAATCTTCGCCAGTAGAGATCATCTTCCCTCTTATTGTGTAGCGCGTAGAGAACAAACAATGCTGGGTGCACTCGGGGTAGTAATGTTGGTTGGAGTAGGGACGCTGCTGATACAACTTCGCTGCAATAGAATAAATAAATAATAAATAATGCCGGACATTTCACGCAGCATCATCTGTCCCCAAAATAAGCAGAGCTTGTGTTGTGGGCAGGGCTTGATACCGGTACCAATAATATCGGTATTATACCGGTAATACCGATACTTCCATTTCGATAAGTTCGAGTACCGATACTTTTGCAGTATCGATACTTTGCTCTAAAATACCGGTTATTCATAGCGGTTCTTGCGACGTTGCCAGCTCTCCGGTGCTAGCGTACGGACAGGGACAAGCGCGTGATTGCCAGTTTGTGCATATTTCACGCGCGTAATATTTGCAGAGCACATTAATTTCAAGTTTCGAATAATGTGGTCAATTATTTTGAACTGACGGAATCTACAGCAAAGTGCATATTGTGTGACAAATTTCTGAAGGTATTTTAACCATGTTAGAAAACATGTGATTGATATTTTGTATTTTTTTTTGTAAGTATAAGTAGGTATTGTTGTTTTCAATTTCAATGTTAGATACGTAGCTACTGACTTACCTTTTCACATTACAATATGTATTATTAACTATCTAATTAACTTTATTTACCTAACTTTTTAAATAGTATATGTAGGTAGATAAGCTAGTATAAAGTAAAAAACTTACCTTCATCTATGAAACTTACTTAGATAAATTTTATTTTAGTAGGTAGGTACTTACAAAAGACTCGATAGATAAAATAATTGGTCAAAATCGTTAGCCGTACCGATAATGGTGTAAATATCATAAAAATGACGAACTTTTTGCAAGAAAATCTGAGAACCACTATCAATGACTCTATTACCAGTCATAGCAGTTCTACTGACAATACAATTGTTGAATCGGGATCGGATACAGAGTCAGAATCTGACATGATAAGTGAAGATAGCGTAGATGAGAGTTTACAAGACAACCTCGATAGTGCGTTGACATCGTATCCGAATGACCCGGATTGTATTCCATCTGTCAGATGCGCAGCTCACACGTTGCAGATGGATGTCTGTGATGCGAGCATCGATAATGAAACACAGGATTTAAATAAGACTGTTAGAAAATTGGTTAAAAAACTCCGCACGCAGAAGACTCAGCCCGACTCAGTCATCAATGAGTCGGGCAATCAAATTATACATTTGGATACATTTCTACATTTGATATGCTGGAGCGATATTTGGCCTTGAAAGAAGTTATCTTCCGAGAACCTAAATCGCTATCGCTAAAACCGTCAAGGGTTTACCTTTACTTACCTGAAAGTGGCTCAAGTGTAAATTGGAAAACAGTAAATATATTGTTTAAATCTTAGCAGAAGCATAGTTCAAAAATGAAAGAACTACAGAAATTGCTCTTAGGTTCACAATTTAACTCAATACTGACACCAAAAGAACAGACAACTGCTCAAAACTACCTTATCAAGATATACCACAGTATGGTTTCCTTAGACAATAGCATACTCGTAGAAACAAATGATTTACAATCGACAGCAGAAAGTACAGGACTCTAAGATGTTAAAGCAAAAAAAAAACCGATAAACTACTAAATAAACTGAGGCATTTTATGACAACCACATATAAAGAAGCCCATCAAAGTTCCTCTGCTTTGACAACTACATCCCAAACTGAGAACCTGAAATACTTGTTGATCAGTTTTCTGAATGAACTGCTTTTCGTCTCGGTCTCGAGCATTAGATAATCGTCTTGCACGTAGGTTTGACGACTTCCAGCCTCCCGAACAAGCCGGGTTCCGAAAAGGCTTTAACACCATAGACCACATCCATACGCTCCGACAGGTTATACAGAAGACCGAAGAGTATAACCGGCCACTTTGTTTAGCGTTTGTGGACTATGAGAAAGTCTTTGATTCTGTCGAAACCTGGGCAGTATTGGGGTCACTCCCGCGGTGCCAAATCGACTATCGGTATATCGAAGTGTTAAAATGTCTGTACAGTAACGCCACCATGTCTATCCGACTCCAGGACCAGAGCACGAATCCAATCCTATTGCATAAAGGAGTGAGACAGGGAGATGTTATTTCTCCGAAACTGTTCACCTCTGCATTGGAGAATGTTTTCAAGCTCTTGTACTGGCATAGACATGGTATCAACATCAATGACGAACGCATCACTCACCTTCGATTTGCCGACGATATAGTCATCATGGCAGAATCAATATCGTCTCCCAACAGGTCTTAAAATTAACATGAGTAAGACAAAAATCATGTCAAATGCTCATGTTGCACCCGTACCGTTACATGTTGGGAGCCATATAATCGAAGTTGTAGAAGCGCAGGTTTGTAAGATTTTTATCTCCGACTTTGATCCCGTATGTCAGCCAGGATGCCGCAAGCTTCTTAAATATTTCCTCTAGGGTGCTTGTAAAAAACTTCAGAGACAGAGGGTCACCCTGTTTAACACCTTTTTCGATTCTGAAGGAGGGACCGCAGCTCTCAAGTTGAATTGTGGCTGTGCTGTTATTATAGATATTTTTAGTAGGTCTATGTAAGCTTGTTCTATTTGTTGGTTCTTTAATGATTCAAAAATTGCTTTGTGGGAGATACTGTCAAAAGCCTTTGCGTAGTCCACAAAGGCTAGATACAGGGGTTTACTAAACTCGTGATGTTTTTCAATTAATTGATTAAGACTATGAAGGTGGTCAAAGGTTGAAAAGCTAGGCCGAAAGCCAGCTTGTTCTGGGGGCTGATGCATGTCAAGCTGACCGTCTATACGATTAGAAATTACTTTTATAAATGATTTATATATGTGTGAAATAAAACTGATCGGCCTATAATTGTTAATGTTGGTTTTTTCTCCTTTTTTATGAAGATGAACTATGTTAGAATAGCACATTTTAAGTAAATGATTTATTTATTTTAAATTATTTCTGTGTACTAGACTCGCATCGTCTTCTTGCAACCTTTTTCTTCTTGTGACGTGTTAACAAAATGTTGACAGCATTGTAATACTTTTGATTGGACGAGGATCATCATCCCAACTTTGTCCATATTTGAATTCGTAATCGTTTGTATATGAAAATAAAGGTATACCCACAGTTATTAATAAGCGAGCTGGTACGTACCTACCTATTTAAGAAGGCTACATACTATTGAAAATGGCACGAATGAAAAAAAAATATAATTTGTAGAGGTACGTATGTGAGTAGGTTGGACACCTAAATTTTTTTAAAGTAGGTACTTAATATAAAATACTTACACGTAAAATAACGAAGCCTGAAATGTGCATCTATTAAACTTAGGTAGCAAAGCCTATGGAATTTGTGTTTTTTTCGTATTTTTTATTTCATTGTTGAATTTTATACAAAAGTATATTTATGCATCAGTACCTATACTACTCTCTATCGGTGGAGGAAAAAAATGCGAAAAACCTGCAGCTTACACACATATTTTACTTGACGCTGTAGGTTTAATCATCTAGAAGTTATAGAATAGATAGCAAACGGCCTGTTATTTCACATTATTATTACACACATTAAAAGTATAAGGGTATGTACCTACTTACTATTCATTTTTACTTATTTTTCAGCACTCTTCACTGGATTTTTTAAACGCGCGTGCGTACGAAGCTATTACTAAATTAAAATAACAAACACAAAAACCACCGGCAACGACGCCGTGTATTTCTAATAAGTTTTCCCTCTCGCTTGCACATAATTAAACTGCTTGTATCGATATTTTACGCGCATAATATCGGTAAATATACCGATACTTATTGAAAGTATCGATATTGTAGTATCGATACCGATGAAATTAACGATACAGCAATAAGTCTAATTATATCGGTTCTCAAAAATACCGGTATAATTTATATCGATACCAAGGATGTACCGGTACCAGGTCAAAGTCAGTCGTACCGGTATTTAGAAATACCGGTAAAACAAGCCCTGGTTGTGGGTACCACATTTCTGATGTACTATTTATATCCTTCTCTTTGTTAACATACATATTATACATAGAAACACTCAGACTTGAGACAAATACATGCAGAACATACGAACATTTGAACCGCGGCAAAAAACTTTTGCGTCACAGTCGGGCCTTGGCCTACTGCGCCACAGAGGTAATGATCAGGTACCATTAGATACGAGTACTTGTGTGGAATTACTGATTACTACTTATATGTATATTTTGTAGTAAATACATATTATACAGAAACACTTAGACCTGAGACAAATACTTGCAGATCATAGAATGATCATAGGTGAGAGCAATGTTTGTGCTCTCACGGTGGGAATCGAGCCCGCCACTTTCTGCTTCTCAGCCGGGCCTTGACGCACTGCGCAGAGGTCGTCAAATAAAATTATGGTATCACAAATAGATGGCATGGATTACAGAGACCGGCTAATAATATATTGACTTCAGGTTAGATATCTGTTATGGAAAACATTCATCACGAAATACCATTAAAAAAAAAACAATTTAAAAACAAGTGTAACATACAATGTTTTGTTTTATATATTTAATTTATTTACCTTATATCTGACATTGGTCTAACTGTCTTTAGTACACCTGGAAATTAATACTACTACAACTTGTGTAGAAGTTTGGATATTTGTTTGTGAATCAATCACGCTGGAACGGCTATTAAAATTTGAATAAAACTCTTATAGATCAGTGACCGGAAATAGCATATAGGCTTTATATGTAGGTACTACGCTTGCGAAGGCACGGGCAGCAGCTAGTATTTAACACTCTTACCCATCAATAGGATTCTCATCTTCCTTCAAATCAGACAGCACAGCATCAGCGCCCTCTACCGGCAACGCTGGGAACAGCAGCCTCACCACCTGGTAAAGCCTGGAGGTGATACTCTTCAGCTCCTTAACAGCATGGCTAAGGAGTAACGGGTGAACTCGAACCCCGCCGTATGTGGTGTTGAATGCGTTCGTCAGGCCAAGCACTAGCTGGCCTAAAGGATGGTGCGTCGATTCGCAAGCCTGAAGGAGTTTTGTTTTCAATTTACCACTGGCTGACAATAAAAGTATTAGTAACCACTTTGCAGGGTAGTTGTATTTCTGAGTATAGAGGTGCGATGTGAGGAAATTTTAAATTAAAATTTTAAAAGCAAAATAGAGACCTGTTAGTGCATTGTGATCAGGGTTTGCAATACCGGTATTTTAAAAAATCGGTTCGATACATCTGTGGTATCGGTATAAATGATACCAGTATTTATCTAGTGTGTATACCACAGGCAACTGGACTTTCAGCAGAGTAAGAACGCTGATCATAAGAGCTACCTCATCAAATCATATACAACGCTTTCTATCAAGATCGAAGTTTTAAACACTTGAGACGTTATCAACAAAGATATAGCAACTTACGTTTTGTAAATACTGCCTCAGCTCCACAAAGCTCTCCAGATCCAGCTCCTTCTGTCCAAACTGCGGTATCAGCTCCAAGCAATCCACGGACTTCTCCAAATCCGACTGTTTATTGAACTTCAGCAGAACACGCTTCCTTTCCTTGTGAGAACAACTTATTGCAACAGCGACGTTTTGCCATATCTTGGCGTTGTCTATGGTCGGGCCAGACGGTCCGTTGGCAAAGTGGTTGCCAGTTGGTGTCAGGATGGATTCTGAGACACCGAGGCATTGGAAGCATTGACGGTATAACGCGTTCCATTTCTGGTTGGGAGCTACGCTCAGTTTTCCAAAGGAGCTGGAAGTATATATTTATAAAATAAGGCTAATTGACGCTGTTAATAACACTAACAATGTTATTACTCTTATTAGCAGTGACATCTTTGTTTAAAAGACTGAAAATAAGCTCTCTTGGCTCGATAATGATGTGCTTTTAAAAATACACTAGTTGAATGTGGTTAACTTCGCTCCAACAAACTAACAAATTGGATTGGATGTTACACACTGCATTATTTGTTTTGCCACATTTTATAATTACCTTATAAAAATAAACAATATTACTGCAGAATGCAGCTCTATTTAGTCTCAAACTATGCATTGCTTGCTCAAAAAGATTACTGATAGGTTACTTATATACTTGTAAATACTAACATAGAATACTTTATACCAATCAGACACTGAACAAACGCCTATGTTCATCACAAAAATATTTGTCCTAGGTGAAGATCGAACCCACAACCTTCGGCATAGAAGTCAGTTAAAGCAGCCTATAAAACATGACTACATTTAAAGTTTATTTAAAGATTATGTAAGTACTTATAGAATTATTTATAAAAAGCACACCAAGATGTTTATTAATAGTCCAATCGATCCAAAGGTTGCCTGGCAGAGATCGCTGTTAGCGATAAGGCCGCCAATTGTATTGCCTTTTATTGTAAAATAATTATTTTGTATTTTTCTGTGTGGTATAGCAATAAAGAGTTATCTATCTATCTATATGCAACTTTCTCTTTAATCTAACTTTTAAATTTACCTTATAAATGCAATAACTTACCTCGGCTTTGAATGAGTTGGTGGCACAGGATTCGACACGTTGAGCTGCATCGTCGCATTGCTAATTTTCACGCCTTCTGTCCACGCCCCGCTTAAGCTACCCTCGATCTTATCTCCACTGGAGAAGGTTAGTATTCCCTTGCCGGAGAACACACCAGCTGCACGGAACTCTCCTTCGTAGTGCGTGCCATCTTCGAACACCATTACGCCGTGACCCTGAGAGACAAAAGAACGTGTTTGAGAGTTTGCTTGGTAGAAGTCAAAAGAAGATGGTACAGGTGATGATAAAGACCTAGAAGAAAATACTCATAGCTGTCTAGCCTGTGAGTTCTGCCTTCTGCGCTGTAGGATGAGGGTTCGATTCCCTGGCTGGAATCACACATGTATAAGTATTATATCAGTCATCTAGTCACCATAAGACTAATTATGCTTAGTTTGGGGTTAGATGGTGTTGTGTGCATTGTCCACCAATATTTATTTATTACTAGTTGTCCCGTTCACGACTTCGTCCGTTCGATTAAAAAGAAATACAAATAAAAAACAAATGTAAATCTTAACCATTCTCGAAACCACTTGAACACACACAAAAAAAAAATCTAAATCGGTCCAGCCGTTTAGGAGGAGTTTAATTACAAACAGAAGATTTATATTTACCATCGTATAAATATTGACAAATATTGACATTAATATTTATACGATACTAACGTCACTCAATTGTTTTGCCTTCCCGGAACCTCTCCACTAACACTTAAACTTTATGGTATGGTATTAAAGTTCAAATTGACTTTTATGTAGTAATACATACCCTACCCCGGCCCTAACCCGGCTTCGCACGGGTGCAATGCTGATACTAAATATACTAATGAATGTCTAATGTGATTAGAAACCTCTAATATTATCAGCGTTTCTCTACCATATTATGCATGTATTATACATATAAACCTTCCTCTTGAATCACTCTATCTATTACAAACCGCATCAAAATCCGTTGCGTAGTTTTAAAGATCTAAGCATACATAGGGACAGACAGAGAACGGGAAGCGACTTTGTTTTATACTATGTAGTGATTACGAATCGATTGTATGGGAGTATAGAAAAGTGTTGTGTTTAGACTTTTTCAGGCAATTTTTTAAATTTTCCTCTCCTTAAGAACCATCCTCATGCTTCAAGGAATATTCTAAAAAATGAATTAGCGAAATCGGTTCAGCTGCTCTCGAGATTTGCGCTTAGCAAGACATTCAGCGATTCATTTTTATATTATAGATTATTATTTATGCATCTTCTGAACGTGGTTTTGCTTGCGTGATGATAATAAGCCGTATATGCATGCAAAAAAACCCTTGTTATTAGAATGCATAGAACCTATAACAAAAGCTTCAGTTCTGTTGATATTTTTCACAGTAGTAAGAATGTTTTTAGACATGAGGTAGGTAGTGTGCTAAAAGATGTTTACTAGTTTCATGTATAATATAAAGTTATGTGTCTAACATAATTTTCTTTTACTTTTACACAGAACACACACACACACACATATAATTACATACAGGCATCACACCTGAATTACTGTTGGTTTGCTTTGTTAATTATAATATAAATCCGTTATTGGCTGTCTGTTATAAATTTAAGCCATGTGTATACTATTTTTAAGAGCTGTGGATTTTGTACGATATTAATGAATTAATAAATATATATAAATGCTTAATAAATGCCGCGTGGTTTATTTTCTTGCTAAGGAAAGCGAGAGGGGCTTTACTCTGACCTTGAAATATCTAGTCAACTAAAGGATGGTTTTATCGTTATGTGAGTACATAGTTAAGTCAAGGTAACCGAAAAAACCTTGATGTTGTTTAAATTACATAATATCAGCTAATCAAATAACTCGTGAACCAGCTGGAAATTCACCAAATGAATATGGCCATGTAAATGTAACAAAGAATATAAATGACTATATTATTGATAAGAACGCATAGGCTTATGTTGCTCTGCCCTCAGACAGTTAACGACAGATTTGAAATGTATAAACTACTGTAATCTTTTGTTTCTGTTTTAGTTTTTGGTAGTTAAGCTAGTTATAAGATGGATCATACAAAAAAAGCGCTAGGACCAGGACGAGTTTCTTGCCAGTTATTCTCGGACTTGGGTTAGGTTAGGAACTGGCACCTATATTCACCTAGTATGTAAGACGTTTCAAAATGATCCTGGATTGTATTGAATAAAAACATTTTTGACTTGGCTGAACAATTACATACCTACCTACAAAAATTACAACCAAGTAGATATTAATTATTGGACATTTTATGGAAAATAACAGGACTTTTGCCTTGATTATGTTGTTTTAATTGTTAACGTCAGTCAGCCTGCGACCACGGGTATTGGAACATAACCGATATGTTAGGAATCAATTAATGTTAACTACCAGTTAAATACTAAAACAATATTAATTCTGTTGTTTCGTTCGACAAACAAAAATATCGTAAAGACGAACGATCTAGTTATAAACACATTTATAAATGACTTCGTAAATTTACTAATTTAACGTGAAATTTGAGTGTTTTCGCCTATTTTAGAAGCCATGTAATTTGGTGTTGATTAAAACTGCGGAAAATCCTAGGAAAATTAATTCAATAATGGAACAAAATATTTGTTTGACGACCTCCTGGTTTAGCCCACAAGGTTGCGGGTGCGATTCCCGCCGTGGGACAAATGTTTGTATGATTTCCAAGTATTTGTCTTGACGTAACTCTGGGTGATTCTATGCATAATATATATGTATTTATTTAAAAAAGTATACAGTGGTGGTCATATAATTAAGAAAGCTGATATAAAGGGAAGATTTTTTCAAACTAAGACGCAAAACTAATTGCATGCAATTTTTTTTATTTCTCTCGGTATCGTAAAACTTTTCCATAATACCACTGTATTCATTAATACACATGATTAGCTAAAAATAAATAGACAAATTTTTACACTACTTCTAAACATAGTATTTCTATTTACTGACTGGTCACGTAATTAAGAACGCTAAATAGTTTATACCTTTATTCAAATTTAAATAGAGAACACTCAGTCGATTTGTTAATTGTTACTGTTTGTATAATTTTGGCGCCATTTAGTGCTGTAGAAGATTAAAAGTGATTCCTTCTTATGAAAAAACAATGAGAAAAAAATAAAAGTTGTGATAAATCTACAAGGGAAGTAATAATAAAACATCGCCGGAAGAATTGGTCTTATAAAAAGATAGCCGACCATCTGCAATGTTCAAAAACGATAGTTTTCCACGCTGTAAAGCATTTTGCTACGTATCAAACTAGTTCGAATGTTCCACGTATACATAAACAGAGAAAAAAAGCTCCTCGAGATGACCGAAACATCGCACTATTCGAAGACTTTTGGTAGAAGAAAAATTGCACGGTAGGATAGCAAGAAAGGTACCCATGTTGAAACTTTGGCACAGACAAGCCCGGCTTGCATTTGCGAGAAAGTATGAAAACTGGACTGTGCGACAGTGGAAAAATGTACTTTTTTCTGACGAAACGAAAATAAACAGTATGTTTTGATGGAAAACGATATGTACGACGCCCCCCGAATACAGCATTCGACCCTAAGTACACGAAAGTTACATTAGCATGGTGGTGGAAATGTGAAAATTTGGGGGTGCTTTTCTGGACATGGTGTTGGACCTGTAAAGTTGATAGAAGGTAACATGGCTCAGTTCCAATACAAAAATATACTGGAAGAAACAATGTTACCTTATGCTGAAGACGTTTTACCGGTTATTTGGACATTCCAGCATGACAATGATCCAAAGCACACTGCACGCACCGTAAAGGAATTTCTTACAGCGCAATCAGTTTCTGTGTTAGACTGGCCAGCTAACAGCCCAGATCTAAACCCAATAGAAAATCTGTGGTTCGAAGTAAAGAAAAAGGTTTCAAATACACAGTCTTTCGAAATGTAAAAAATAATAGAGTCAATGCCTTGCCGGTGTAGAGCAGTAATTAAAAGCCTTGGATATGCTATTAACTATTAATGTTAGTTAAAATGTATTAAATTGATTTTTAAATTTTCCATTTAAATTTAAATGTAAGTGTCATACAAAACAATTCCCGAGCAGTTTAATACATCGTTCTTAATTATTTGTCCAGCTTCGGTACTATTTGAATGTGTTACTTTGGTAAAATAAATAAAATGTGAAAAAAATAGTTTGCGATTTTATTCTTTATTCCTAAGCCTCGTTGCTCTATTAATGTGGCTATTTTATAACATAACTAGTTGCTTCTGAGAAGGTACAACATCTTTGTGTATGACATGATTTAAATAAAAAACTTCTATAACTTCAAATCATTCTTAATTATATGACAACAACTGTATATCCAATGTATCAGTCATGTGGTACCCATAACACAAGCTCCGGTAACTCCGAATGATGTTGTGTGAGAAATGTCCAGCATTCTGTTTTTAAAACTAATAATATTAAAATATTACCACAATAATTTGGGACATATTAGGTACTCACCGTCAAAACATCTTGCATAAACAGCCCCTCGTAATAAATCCCATCCAAGGTCACAATCAACCCGCACCCGTGTTTCTTATTATCGCTCCAATTGCCCAAATACTTCTCCCCTTTCCCTATATCATCCATAACCCCGTACCCCTGTTTCACCCCATTCAACCACTCCCCAGTGTAAATAGTAGCGGAAGATGTGGTGAAGTCTCCTTGTCTTTTGATGCCATGGCCGTGGGGCTGCCCGTCCTTGAAGTAACCCTCGTAGATATCGCCAGATACGTATTTGATAGCACCATAACCGTTCTGCTGGTTGTCTTTCCACTGGCCTTCGTAGATGCCTGAAACGGTGACTCTATGAGGATTTCACGGCTGATCAATTATTTCCTGATCAATAAATGCTAAAACATAGCTGAAAATGCGGCGAATTTAATTTATCAAACTCACCTACTGTAGGCATTTCCATCTTTCCATGCCCGCACAGCGCGTTCATCTGGAACTGCCCGACGTAAAGCTTACCATCAGGCCATTCTATCTTCCCATGCCCATGGATTTTACCATCCAACCATCGTCCATTGTACTTTGCGTCTTTGAAAAAAGCATTTTTACTCGAAAACGAATGGCATGCCGATCTAACGGCCGGTGGTTTAAATGTATCTTTATTCAATGCTAGGCGTATAGCATTGTTTAAAGAATGAACCCATTCTGTCTTTTCCTGTTCTGTAGTTGTTGCTACTGATATTATCTCTTCAGGGGTTGTTAGTTGAATAACGTTGACTAGTGAATCTGTGTTCGAGATTGGCTCAATCCACAACGTTTCTAATGGGTGGACGATGGCTGTGCTTCCGTTTACATGGATGAACAAATCGTTGAAAAGGATAAACCAGTGAGAGGAAAATCTGCCTGGATTTACTAAATTTAGTTGCCGTGATTTTGATTCCCTTATTAGACGGCGTTCTGGAGTTCTGTACTGCTCGACACCCTTTCCTACTGTCTCCCAAAACAACTTGGTGACGTCAGCTTCTTTGCGCTTTTTTTCTTGTTCATCTATCAATGCGTCTAGGCAGGAGATAACTTTGTTCAATCGGTCTTCTATCGTGGTTTTAGAGTCAGGCTTTTTTCGTTTCGTCTTGTTTCGGAGTAGTGATTGCGCTATGCATTTATACGAGCTCAATCTCGTTAGCGGCTGAACAAAAGCTAGCGCCACTATGGCTTCTGAAGTTTTCTTATTATTCTTCTGCTTATTAGTCGGGAGCTGATCGCTAAATAAATTATATATACTCGTTGGGGTATCGACTACGCTATTAATCTGTGCGAACCCCCCGATTACGATTAAATTGCTTACAGCTAGGTAATACTTCCTGTACAAATAAATAAACTCTTCTAAACTTTTGATTAAAGAAATATCACATTCATTTATGTGCTTCTCAGCGTATTGCCATACTGAGAGCACGCTAAGAGCAGTGACGTTCAAAATGTCACCGAAAATATCACAAACCGTTTCGTAAATATTGGAATGTACCGTTACAAGTTTGCTTTTCTTCAGAAAAGGTTTCACCAGACTCTGATTGATTAATATCATCTCTTCAAGATATCTTTGAGCAATAGACAATTCTTGAAACTCAGGTCTTTTCTCCGAGTTCTCTATTGAGCAATAGCTGATGTTCCCAGAGGATAGTATTCTCCAATGATAACACATGTTTTGGGGTTTCTTTATGTGATTCTGCGACTCTGATACTGCTTTGGCTTCTTTTTCATTGTTATCAATAACTTCTTCATCTTTTTTACAGCTCAAATTGACCAGTTCCTCTGTAAATCCGTTGTCATGTTTCCCCATATAGAATATGTTCTCATTGTGAGTGTAAGCCAGAGTATGATGATCAGTTGCAATGATATCTCTAACTCTATCACTATCAGAATTTTCTGTCAGCTGTTTAGGGCCACTTCTATCTTCCCTAGAATCATAACAGACTTGATGGTAGTTATTATACCCCCACATGAAAAGTCTTCCATCAAGTGTTAGAGTTGTACAATGCCAGGTACCACAAGAAACCTTCTGAAGACCATACCCTGATAAGTTCATAACAACCATTGGTTTTATCCTCTTTACTGTGTCTCCTATCCCTAGTTGCCCATGTGTTATGTCTCCCCAAGTCCAAAGTTCAGTTGCTAGAATATTCCTGCCAAGTTTAGACATGTTCTTTAAGCTTTCATTCTTCCTTAAGGCTTCAAATTCCTTTTCACTGCTTAAAGTGCTGGTGGAGAATTGCAAGTCTTCCATGTTACAATGTGAGGTACAACTGTGGAGTAGAGAATTCACTTCTTCATTATGCCTCATGTGAAGTTCTACAGCTTCATTGTTATCACTACTTCCGCTTACATGCCTTGATAGTGTTGCCACTTTGTCGCCAACAGTTTTAACACCCTCATAAACAAAGTTAGTGAGATTTGATACATTTTCTTTAATAATCCTTGTTGGTTTTTCAGTGTATTCTACTAAATAATCTTCCCCAGCAGACACCCAAGAAAGCTGCCTGCTAAGAAACTGTCTAGCTGCATCAGTGTTAATAAAAATGTTGTTCAACTTATCTGTACATAACTCAGGTGACTCGCAATCTCTTTCTGTACAATCATCATCATCAACATTTGATTTTACTTGACTACCCTCCAAATCTTCTTTGTGTTTTTGGCCATTTATCCTAGCTATTTTTGATTCCTCTGAAGAGGGACTAGAGTCTTCTGTAAAGCTGTGTGCATCAACATGGACATCGGTTTGTGGTGCAGTGGTACTACTAGAGTCATCACTGGATTTGCTGATTTGGACACCGAGTGGACAGGTTTCTGAGAGGGATGGCACAGAGGCAGGGGATGCTAGGCCTATTATTGTCTGACATTGAGAGCAGTTTGATGCAAACACTTCCTCATCATCATTGTCACTGTCCGTATCAAGGTTTCCAGATCGTCTGACATTCTTTCTGGCTATAACAGCAGCAAAGTTCTGCCCAATAGATGCACTATAAACTGTTCTACCTTCGAAAAAAGGTATTTTCTTTATACTGCATGTATCTAATGATATCTGTGGCATAATGCCTGAACCCCAAAGCTGCCCATCACTGCTGATGAAGAGCTGTCCAAAATCACTTGTCACAACATTCCGGAACTTCACTTTATAACTAGAACTCTTGAAGCCATGAGGGCAGCATTTAGCATCCTCTCTGACAACAATTTCTTCTTTGGTTTTAAAACTTGTGTTTGTTTTGTATAGTCGTCCATGCGCATCAATGATGTAAAGGACATCGTTATGATATGATATGTCTATAGCTGTGATCCCGCTAACCTTTTTGAAACTTAAACATTCTTCCACAATGTCACAGTGATAAAGACCGTGGTCATTGCCAAGAACAATAAAGTCTAAACCTAAGGAACATAACTTTAGTATTTTATCAGGTACTTGTTGTGATGGTGACACATTCAAAGGCGTTATTCCTTTCCAAAACTTGTGCTGATTCATTATTTAGTGAGACACTTCCTTTCTTGATTGGGAAAGTAGGAGTATCCTTCATCCCAAGTTTATAATGGTTATTCGTTAATGTTCTGTTTGAGCATATAGCTAAGAACCATATTTCACTTCACATCATCTATTTCTTTATAGTTTCAGATAAGGTATTTAATAAATCCTTTAATCGTGACTAAAATAAACAACAGAAAACATTTCACCAGAAATCGATTTTTCGATCACTGTGCACTGCACTGCACTGACTGTAGCTGACTGAAGTGTAATGTCAACTTGGCAACTATATTTCTAACATGATAATTATGTCAATGTCAAGCCATAAAGTCTTCTTCTTCTTTGTTTATGTGACATAATAATGTAAATTTTGCCGGTGTTAAGTGTTTATGTTTGTTTATTGTCAATTTGTTTGTTATAGTCTTAGTCGATGGTCAATTGTCAATTCTAGACGTCCACACGAAATGGCCGTCTAAAATTTTCTTGGGATTCATCGTCGTTCAAATCACATTGCACCATACATGAAAATGAAATGAAATGAAAATGAAAATGAAATGAAAATGAAAATGAAAATGAATGAAAATGAAATTGTTTATTGAAAAAGAAAACACATGAATAGCTGTAACACATGGTTCACACAATCAACCGTAATCAGTTTCTCGTCAGTTTTTTTTTTTTTTTATAAGGTAAGGTACATCATTTAGTAAGTAAATGTGTTACTTATATTAAACTCCTTATTAGCATGTTCGCTGTAAAGGGGCGTTATAGATTGGTTAATTACATTTCTAAAATAATCATATCAAAGAAGTAAACAACATACTTACAATATAAATTAGGCGTACCTACTTATAAATTAACGCTGTAAAGAAGCAAAATCGTCAAAAATAATTAAGTAATACTAAGGAATGATTTCGTAATATGTATTTTTATAATAGGTCTAATAAATATTCTAAATAAATAACTGGCAAATTGGCATGTAGCGGCTGAGGAAATACATATTGCAAATTTCTACATTATTTAAATGATCTATAATCATTTCCCAAAAATTCACTAACGTTGTATATGGTTATATAAAGCAGAAGCTGTTTAACTTTGTTTAAAAAAGAATTCTCATCAGTCGTCAGTCTTATACCTACCGGGAGTTTATTAAACAGTCTTGAGCCAATAATCTGAGGTAGCTTTGTAGATAAATTAAGCCTATGCCTGGTTGTCTCCAAGCTCGTTTGATGTCTGTTACTTCTAATGTTATCACTCCCTATTACCTTAAATTTACTGATGTTTTGCCATACATATTTTAAAACTTCATAAATATAAACCGATGTCGCGGTCAATATTTGAAATTTCTTAAAATGCTCTCTGCAAGTGTCACTGTATTTAGCCTTAGCTAGTACCCTAATGGCTCGTTTCTGCATCTTCAATACTCTTTCACAATCTGTCGAGTTGCCCCACATTATGATCCCATATGACATTGTGGAGTGTACATAGGCATAATATATATCTTTTAAATTTATTTCAGGTGACATAGAGTGGAGCTGCTTTAATGCATAGACTCCTGTCGCCATTTTTTTGCATGTTGCATCTATATGCCATTTCCATGTAAGGGCCGGATCTAACTCGAAGCCTAGAAGTTTAGTAGAATTAGTGCTGGCTATATTTTTTTTACTAATAAGGGGGATTGTTATGTTGGGGTGATAAGCACTCACAGCATTAAAAATCATTACATTCGTTTTTTCTTCATTTAACATAAGGCCGTTCATTTCAAACCACTTTCCTATAATCTTAATTGTATCCCTTATGGTTTCCAAAAGTTGTTCCATGGTATCTGAAGAGATAATTATGGTGGTATCATCTGCGTATTGTACAATCTCTCCGGTTAATTTTGTTGTAGCAACATCATTAAGAAATATAAGAAATAGCGTATTGCCTAAAGATGAGCCTTGAGGTATTCCTATGTCTATTTGATGAGATTTAGATCTAACACGTTTATTGTCTATTTTTACTTCTACAGTTTGTTCCCTCTGCTCTAAAAAAGATTTAAGGAGATTCAAACTGCGTCCCCGAACGCCATAGACTTTAAGTTTTTCTAGAAGGAGTTTATGGTTGACGGAATCGAACGCTTTCGATAAATCTAAAAATATACCCGCAACTTTTTTTCTTTTCTCAAGACCTTCAATTACACAGTTTACAAATTTTTGTATTGCAGTTATTGTTGATTTGCCAGGTCTGTACGCATGTTGGCAATCAGATAAAAATACATAATACACAGTTCATTCAATTGTTCATACTTGTCCCATGTAGTCACAACTTAGTCATTAAAATTCCGCTAAGATTACTGAATAAAACATGTAGATTAGAACGAGTAAATTAGCCATAATGTCAAGTGCCTCGAAGAAGAAGAAGAAGAATAACAAACACAAACTATAGGATGCTTGATACCAAATTAGCCTTCTTTTGACGGATTTTGACTGATCGTCAAAAAACCCTTAGCATTTATACTTAGTGAATATGGCAACAAAATATAGTTGTTATTTTATTTCATCATTTCATTCATTCGAAGTATAAACCTAGTTCATTGAGTTCATTCATCTTTCTTGAAAATGGCGAACCGTGGTCTTGCCGTAAGGCGTCCTGGTACTACTGATGTGGAGCCCGCAATTAATTACGTGCAGTGCGATGGACTGGTAAGGATTATTACGTGCCTATGAATACAGCCGACTCGCACCGTCACTTAAAAACTAGCAAATCTAGAGTCTGACACGTCATGTTTATTGCTGTTTTTGTGTTTTTGCCTTATTCATATCTTGAAAACGTGTTACAAACGCCTTTTTTACATAAATTCACACCTGTAGAATATCTAAAGTAATCTGGAGTTTAAGACTGAGTTTATTGACCTTGTATAGGTTATGTTGTGTTAACTTTCCAAACCCTATTCAAAGAAAACCAACTTTATTTTGAGAATCACTTCCGTGAAACTTCGTGTTAAATGTCTTTTTAGAGAAATCCTATTATAAAAAACAATACGTGATGTTCCCGGTTTTTATAATGTCAAATTATTTACATGGATGAGTCATTTTCTTGAAACTGTCCTAAACTGAGGTTAATGGTTTTGGGATGATGATCTCATATGTTGATGCTTTTTGTCCTGTCAACATTGCTTATCATATAATATATATTTTTCAGTATTTTTATCTATGTGTAATGTTTACAACTACTTTATACCTACCTAGGAATTATATTAGAATAATTTACTCTTTGTTTACTGTAAAACATTTATTTACATAAATGTTCACTTACAATATACACTTTTTTTACACTGGTGTCCCTATTGAAGTAGAACTATTAAAGATCTATTTTGTAAGGAAACCTCTTAACCTAACAGTTATTTAAATATGTTAGGTACTTATAAACATGAAAAATTAATTTACTTATAACGTTAATGATGGGCTGATAAATGCTCCAAATCTAAACATCTTTAAAATAAATTATAAGTACTCGCTTATGAAACATACTTTTGACACCTATAATGAGTTCATGTGCAGTAATATACCTTTCCCAAGGTTGTAATAATTATTGTGAACTTAATTTTAATGTTGTAATTAAATCTTATTTAAATCTAAACTGCAGTTTTCAGAGTTTTCAGATAGCAATTTAGTTATTAACTATTTATTTACTTATTGCTGTTTTTTTTTATTCCGACTTTTAATGTAACATCTATGTCTATATCAAAACAAAGTTGTTTGTTTTATGTTTTATACACCATTTATGACTTGAGAACGTCTGTACCGATTTTCGTGATTTTGGTTAAAAAAGCAGAATCATTATTAAAACATACCAATTTTTTTTTTATTTTGAAATTATAAAACACTGACGCAGTCCCAAAAGAAACTAGTTATCAATAAATGACTAATACTATTATGTCAATGATGTATATACATTACACAATTTTTGAAGTAAAATTCTTTAGCATCGTTGTGATTTGAAAGTCCATGAAACGAAAAAGCGACAGTAAAAAGAGACAGTCACATAAATTCATAAGATTTAACTTGGGAGAAAATTAGATAGGAAGCATTGTACAGTGTTTCTTATATTCTTATTCATCTCATTATCTTGAAGCCAAAATTTTTGTAGGGTTAACTTCTACAACATCTGAATTGCACACATGTTTTTTTTATTGTGTATTGGTTTCTAGCTTCTGTCTGCAACTTTACATTTTGTAACTTTATAAAATGTAGCCTGTGTCTGTACATACAACTCCCGAAGATACAACCTCCTTAACAAGTTTTATGAAGATCTATTCAGATAAAAAAATAACAAACAAACAAACAAACACAGACGCTATCAAGTTCATTTCATTGACAGAGGTAGCAGTAACAATGTCATCTGATAGATGGTACATCCAAAGGTCCATCATCTTTTCTTTTCAAGATGTCTTGAATATTTGGTTAGGTTGTACTGGTAGGTTAGAAACGAAAGTGAAGTCGACCATAGTAAGCCGCTGATCTATACAAACCTATTAATTGACTTAAGAAAACAAACAATTGCTTGTAGGCGGTGATGAAAATAGTGAAACATTGCCATGAAGAGTCTCTGAGCAACATGGAAGTTGCCCAGGGCGCGCTCCTCGGCCTGGTCGTGGAGAACCGCCTCGAGATCACCAACTGCTTCCCCTTCCCGAAGCACGATGACACGATGGATGAGGAGGAATACCAGCTGGATATGATGAGGAGACTCCGCAGGGTCAATGTGGACCATTTCCATGTAGGATGGTAAGGTTTGTTTGATGGACATGTAATGTACAAATGGGGCAAAAGCATTTGTTGTTTACCTAGATTGGTTGATCCTGGTGATGAGTCAAGAGCATTGGTGGTGTAGGGGAAGTAAATTAGGCTTTTTCCATTATGCTCCCACTCTCATGATCCCAGTTGGATCATACAAAACTTTTGAGTTCATTAAGCTCCCACTAGGGAGCAGTGAACACTCATTGTTCCATTATAATCCCACAGACCTGGAAGTAATGATGTGATCTGAAATACACAATTATTTCCTTTATCAACCTACTTTCAGAATACTTGGCCACTTATTGTCTTATCAAAGCTAAGTGTCTGACACGTATCACATTCTTATAATTGTCTGTCATACATAGCATAATTTAATTTATTCTCTAAGCGATTGAAATACTTTTCATACTTTCTTTTTTCCATAGATAGAACAGCCCTATGTAGCTAGGATCAACATCGAATAAAACTGGAGGAATTTTTAAACTCAAAAGCTTTGTATGATTCCACTGGGATCATGAGAGTGGGAGCATCATGGAATAAGCCTTAAATTAATAAATATTGGTGAACAATGCACACAACACCATCTAGCCGCTAACTAAGCATAGCTTGTGTTATGGTGGCCAGATGACTGATAGAATACTTATATACCTATTTTGAAATACATACTTAATACCTTTAAACAAGCAATTCTTGTATATATGTGGGTATATACCTATCTGAATCTCGGAAACGGCTCCAATAATTTTCATGAAATTTAGTATGCAGGGGCTTTCGTGGGCGATAAATCGATCTAGCTAGGATTAATTATTAGAAAATGTCGTTTTAAACGTGTTTTAAACGAGCAAAGCTTGGTCATCCAGGTACTGATACTTTATAACACCCAGACACAGAACAAATGCTGGTTCATCACACAAATGTTTGTTCTGGGAAGGAATTGAAACCCTAACCTACAATGCAGAAGGCAGAGCTACACTTTAGTGGCCGCACCTTCTGAATCTATGATTGTAGATTCGGATCTGCTTGTGGATTTTTCTGTTCGTAAAATATACTATGCGCTTTACAAATACTGGTACGGTGTTGGACAACATCGTGAGGTAAATGGCATGAATCTAAAAAAAATTCAAGCTATATGCCGAAAAATAGACGAATTGCGCACTTAAATCAATTCACTACACTTTTTCGAAATACTAGTGACGCAATAAGATTGGTCCTAATAAGTAAAATTATATAAGTAGGTGCTTAGTACCTTTGTGGCGCGGTACTTGACTTGCCAACTGTAATTATGATGACCAGATGACTGATAGATGATGATGACTGACTCAACAAACACTAACGTTCTGACAAAAAAATTACTGAATAACTAAAGCACAATAAAAAGCCTTAAGAGATGGGATATCCTCTTGCTTGACCAGAGGAACTAAGAAGTTCATCAACAGTAATTAGGGCAACTCAATGGAACTGCTCCTAAATCTCCTCCTCCCAGAACACATCTGATCATGGCTGACGAGCCGATAGCAGATAAAAAAAGTGGGGGAAAAAAAAGAAATGACTGATAGAATATTTATATAATAATAATAAGGCCGGACATTTCACACAGCATCATCTGGCCCCAAAGTAAGCAGCAGAGCTTGTGTTATGGGTACCACATGACTGATATACTACTTATATACTTTTTTTTTTATAAATACATACATACATATTATACATAGAAACACCCAGACCTGAGACAAATACTTGCAGATCATACAAACATTTGTCTCGCGGCAGGAATCAAACCCGCAACCTTTTGCGTCTCAGCCGGACCTAAACCCACTGCGCCACAGAGGTCGTATATTTTCAAATACATTCTTATGATACTTTATTACACCCAGACATAACACAAATGCTTGTCCTGGAAGTGATTTGAACCCTCAACCTACAGCGCAGAAGGGAGAGCTACCACCAACTAAGCTGATAAAATATTTTAACTGGCCTATCAGCTCTGTTGGTAGTAGCTCGCCCTCTGCGCTCTGCGCAAGTCATTCCATTCCACCAATCCATATTCCTACCATACTCTTGGATCAGGGGAAAGAAAGCTTATTAGGACCAAAACTCCATACTAATATTATAAATTCGAATTTATCTCTGTCTGTATGTAACGTATCTATCTATCTAAAGATAGATAGATCTCGATAGATAGATAGATCTTGGGGAAGGATATAGGCTAGTTTTTATGTAGGTTCCACGCAAAGCCGTGAGCAGATGCTTGTATTATAGGAAGTAAATATGCATTTTTCGTGTTCCAGGTATCAAAGTGCGGATGTGGGTAACTTCCTCTCGATGTCACTGCTGGAATCGCAGTACCACTACCAGACCTCCATCGAAGAGAGTGTGGTGGTCATCTATGATACCAAGAAATCTGCCAGAGGATTCTTGACCCTGAAGGCATACCGTCTTACGCCTCAGGTAATACTTCATTTCGCTTTCAAAGTTCCAAAAGTTGTACAATACATTTTGATGAACAAGGATTTTTTTTGTCGATGGAGGCACTGACACTGTTTCGATTCATCTCGAGATCTTCATCAGGGCGAGATTGCTCGAGTTCACAGTTAGCACTGTACGAAACGTCGGCGTCGAATCGGACAGTGACAAAATAATACGTGAGTAAAACCCGTGTTCATCAAAATATATAAATACCTCATTTGACTAAATTTTGTGCATCTTGAGGTATGGGCTCAATGTGAGCCTGTTTTGGGAGATGTTGGCTGGCATCAGATGCAGCTGATGTTATGGTTGGCTGGTTATAGAAAGTAATAGCCAAGGACGTAATTCATAAAGAGACAGGTGTAATTGACATCGTCTGTACGCAATGCAAAGTTTACAAAAGATACAAATTTATAAAAATAACCTCTTTAGATGTTAAGATACACCTAACATACAGATCGTAAGACGACTCAAAATGAACCTTGTGATTGTATTGCATAAAACTAATTTGAATATTGATACTGAACCTTGAACTAACAATTAGTTACGTTTGTAAATTTTTCAATGAGAAAGTTAACTCCCCATTCTTATTTTAATACAGAATTCAACTGACGGTCGACGGTGGGCCTATGTCCCCAAGATACAAATTTCTTTATGCCTTACCTAACTTTAATACGCACCTATCACTTACTTATCGATCGACACGATACGGTCATCGCGAGACCTCAGTTCGAGTGGAACTAGCAGTTCTAAATTTGCATGTTAATTAAGATTTCAGAAACCAAATTTCACCAAGATCTATTGACCTGTTTATCTGTGATTCACAGCCATAGACACGTTCGATTTTATAATAATTGTATGGATTTTATTTCCCTAGTTTCCGATTTTATATTGATTTCATGGTTTCTTGAAAATTACTTAGTAATGGCTAAGAACTGAGTTTTTTTTCTTCAATGCTCAGTTCCACTGGCATTGGGAATTTACTCATAAATCCTTTGAATTCACATGCAATGGCTCTTTCAGGCGATAGCGATGTACAAAGAACGCGACTACACCCCCGAAGCACTCAGAAATCTGAAGATCGGCTATGAGAACCTGTTCATTGAGGTGCCAATAGTGATACGTAACTCGCCCCTCACAAACATCATGATGTCTGAACTCACTGAGATGATTCCCGAAGAAGATGGCTCTAAATTCCTAGATTTGGGCACTGCTTCTGTGTTGGAAGGTAAGCAATTTTTATTAAGTACCCAGTATTATATAAAGAGGAATGTCAGTGGCATATCGTAAAACCTAAAAAGTTCTAAGACATAATCAAGTGTACAAAAGTAACCTCTTTTACTTATCCGTGCCACTAGTTTTTTCGAACCAGGTGAGGTGTGTGAAGGATAACATTGCGCCTCAGATGCTCCTTTCGAGCACTTAAACATATCTTCGAACTTTTTAGGTTGCAACATGCCTGTTTCCTCACGATGTTTTACGTTTAGACACTTCGGCAACGTTCGTGTTTCCGAATTGTAGGATTCTGCAACTAATGTTCGTAAGATAAAGATATGTAAGGTACTCTTTGTATCGTAGTCTGGTACAACATTCTCAGACACTTTCTCGTTACAGGCCAACTCAGAAGCCTAATGGAACGCGTCGACGAACTGAACCAAGAAGCCATCAAATTCAACCGTTACCAACAGCTAGTTGTCCGTCAACAGCAAGACAAACACCGCTGGACAGTCAAGCGCGCTCAAGAAAACGCAGCTAGAGCCGCTAAAGACGAACCTCCACTGCCAGAAGAAGACGTCAACAAACTCTTCAAACCACACCCGGTTCCCCCGAGACTGAACCCTATGATTGTGGCCGGACAGATCAACACATACAGTCAGCATATCAGCCAGTTCTGCTCGCAAAGTCTCGCGAAACTGTATCTTACGCAGGGTCTTCAGAATGCAAAGGAGGCGAAGCAAAATCAATAGTTTTGGTATTACAATTTGGAGTCACAATGGTTGTTTTTGTTCCATAGTCAGTTTCATTCACCCTGAATTACTATTACAGTAGTAACAGCACTATTACTTATAATGTTAGCTTCTGCCGACGATATAGCTCGGCTCGCATGAGACCTGAAAAACAGACAGACTAGCTCTGGTAAGAGAGTTATTAGGCAGTCCAAATGTCTCCATAAAACACAAGCGGTTATATTAATTTGTACCTAAGCCTAATTTGAATAGAAATTCCAGTCAGTTTTATGTCTTCACCATTATTAAAGGTGATTGCATAACCACTTAACAGTTTTATTTCTGCAAACCAAACACTGGGCGATATATCGAAACGATAGTAATTGAAATGTACGTCGAATTCAGTCAAATTGCTGCTTAAATAATAACAGGGTTCCGAATCGCACGCTTTTCACACTTCGCAGGAACTCGAAAGGGAAGAAAATGTAATTACTTTTACTGATAGGTAACCTACTAAATATATACATAGAGCACATAATTACTTAAATAGGTAGGTATTTAAATACCTGTCGCTACTTATAGGTATTCCTTCTGTCCTATAATCACATAGCTTTATTTATTTATCTATTTATTCGTTGTACTAAATCCACAGCTCTTAAAATATGTAGGTAGGTACTTACTCAAAACATAAATTTATAACCGACAGCTAATATCGGATTTACATTATAATTAACAAAATAAACCGACAGTAATCAAGGTGTGATGCTTGTATGTAATTATGTGTATGTATGTGTGTGTGTGTGTGTGTGTGTGTGTGTGTGTGTGTGTGTGTGTTTGTGTGTGTGTCGTTTGTGTAATTATACATTACTAGCTGTCTCGTACGAGACGTCGTCCGCGTGTTTAGGTCCGATTTCATCAAAATCGGTCCAGCCTTGGTAAAAACCAAGGCAAAATATATTTTATTCAATACAATCACAAGGATCACTGTGAAACGTCTTACATACTAGAAATGAAATGAAATATTATTTATTTGCTTGAACATATGTGATACAATTAGGTCTTATTTATTAGGTCTATTATTAGGTTTGTCCATTGTATGTCCTACCATATTCTTTGGCATGCCAATTTTATCTAGTGTCATTAACGTAGTTCTTAGCTTTAAGTACTTAATTTTCTAGGTGAATTTAGGTGCCAATTCGTCCTAACCCAAAACCGAGAAGAACTGGCAAGAAACCCGTCCTGGTCCTAGGACCAGGACCAAAAAAAGCGAGCAGCTCCTTATTACATGATCCATCTTATAACTACCTTGATTACGAAAAACTAATACAAGAGAGTTTATATATACATTTCTAATGTGTCGGTTAACTGTCTGAGGAGGATTTTAGTTACAAACACGCACATAAGATTTATATAATTATACTAGCTGTCCGCGCGCAACTTCGCCTGCGTTGAAGATTTTTCCTGGGATAAAAAAATGCCTATGTCACCCGGGATAGTGTAGCTTACACTATGTAAGCTACACTATCCCCGGGTGACAGGCATTTTTTTCCAACGGTAAAATAATTTTTCAAATCGGTCCAGTAGTTTCGGAGCCTATTCAATACAAACAATCAAATCTTTCCTCTTTTTAATATTAGTAAAGACTAGCTAACCCGACAGACGTTGTCCTGTCTTAACTATAAAATATTGAATTCGAAATTTGATATTAGGCGTGATTGCTCTTAACTCACCAATAATTCCGATAAACGATATTTGCAGCGATAGCGATACATATTACGATAGCGAGCGTTACGCGGATTTGCTTTGTTGCGTTATCAAGAGTTGCTATTTTTATTAGTTAGTAGATACCTACTTATACTGACTGGCCAGCTCAGTTGGTAGTAGCTCTGCCTTCTGCGCTGTAGGTTGAGGGTTCGATTCCCTCCCAGGATAAATATTTGTGTGAAGAACATAGGTGTTTGTTCTGTGTCTGGGTGTTATAAAGTATCATAAGTATGTATTTAAAAATATATAAGTATTCCATCTGTCATCTAGTCACCATAATACAAGCTATGCTTAGTTTGGGACTAGATGGTGTTGTGTGCATTGTCCAGCAATATTTATATTTACCTATATTTATTTATACTATCTTACTCGCAGACAGAGAAACTAATAGACGACTAGATAGCATCCGTCGCATTCATACAAGAAAGAGAACAACTTATGTGCAGATACTGTAAAGAAACGAGATAGAATGGTTTGATTTTTTGTTTCATGTCGCGTGCCTGTTTTTTCAAGATCCGCACCAGATTGTGCAAAGCAACGTTTGACAGTTTGCCATTGTTTGGATGGTTTGTGCTCGCTTTGTGTGAAATAACCGGAAAAAAACAGTTAATAATAAATTGTGAACACGCTGAACTACTTGCGAATTGCAAATAACAAAATCCTTTACCGGATTTTGTAAAGATAATGGTTCGATGTATCGTTTTAGGATGTAAAAGTGATAGTGGACGGAAACACTCCGATTTGTCTTTTTACTCGTAAGTACAAGTATTTTTGAGTAGTTATTAGCTTTCAAACTGTTTTTTTTAATAATATACACAATAGATAACAGCATTTCGAACTGAACTTTGTTCGCTACAGCATAATTCATAAATCATAACAAATAATTTATTTATTTTGGTGTTGCCTGCATTCGACCTTAACATTCCCCAGACTAGGTACATAAATTTTACATAAAATATGTTTTACATTTCGTATGAATTTTAATAATTCAATTTAACGTAAGTATCGTACAATGTTGATAAATGAATATATGGAGGCAAGGTAAAGGCAAAAGCTGCTTAAAATCGGTCTGAGGAAACCTTTCATACATATTGATGTCAATTGATTGTGAAATAATGTCCTGTCAGCGACAATAACCATACCGCCCTGTATAAATAAATATATTAAAATTATTCTTACATTGTAAAATAAAACACCTCGCTATTAATTTATTACAGTTTTCCATCAAACGATAATGTACGTTTGCAGTGGGTTGAAGCCACACGCCGAAAAATCTGTACACCCAAAAACTCTTCGAGGATTTGTAGTACCCATTTTAAGCAAAATAAATTAACTATTCTGTATCCTAATGCTGTTCCACTGCTGGTTAGTAAGTATATGATTTATGAGTTTTTATTCTGTAGGTAGGTAGATACTGATCAATACTTTTCGACTAGAAAAAGTAAATAAGTCCTTTATCGGGAACACGGTGCGCTTCTATAATAAGCTTCAAAATGAAAATGCAACTAAACTACCTATTAAGAAATTTAAAGCTTACACAAAAGAGTCTTTTGAAGAAAGCTTATTATAATATAAATGACTATATTATTGATAATAACGCATGGCCTCATGTCGCTCTGCCCTCAGACAGTTAACCGACACACTTGAAATGAATAAACTCATGTATAAGTATATCGTAGCTAATTTAGTTATAAGATGGATCATGCAAAAATGCGCTAGGACCAGGACGAGTTTCTCTTCTCGGGCTTGGATTATAAATTGAAACCTAAATTCACCTAGTAGGTAAGACTTAGTTTCAAAGTGATCCTTGTGATTGTATTAAATAAAGTATCTTTTGACTTTGTGTTATATTTATGATTTTTTTATTTCTGTAATGTTATGCTTAGCTTTAATAATAAGTAAACAATTAATTACACAAATGTTGTTGAGTTTTGTGATAGAGAGGAAAGCTCTAGAGATTTCTACTACAACATAACGTCTCGAATAAATCTAGGATTACTTAGGACTAGGGTAAAAGTTTTAATGTGGCAACACCACCCACCTATCGTTCTATCTCACACGCGGCACGATCACCATGTGTCTATTGTTTTCTCTGTCTACGATCTTACTAGTAGTTCTGTGAGCTGTAGACCTCGCGAGTCTGTCTTTGCATAGCTTGTAAATATGGCCGCTATCGCCGTTATGCCAAAAGCTTCTTCAACCCATTATTTTTTTTATTATAATTTGGATTATTATTGAATTGCATGGTCCGACGACAGTCTGATTTTACTGTCGATGTCAAAGTTATTTCTAGGCCTAAAACCAAAAAGTTTAGTGACATTTTTTGAACATTTTTCGAAATGATTGATATAATATAATATAACCTTTTTTACGTTTTCAACCCCCGTATCTCACCCAGTTTGAAAAATTTCAAAAAACTAAATCGACTATAAAATTCTATATAGTTATAGAATCTGCTCACAAAATTTCATGAGAATCGGTTGAGAAATAGAACCTGTACAGGAGAACATCCGGCAAGACGCCGGCCGGAAAGACATACGAAAGCAGTGAATTGGGCGAACACTACTGTCAAACACACTCTTTGGCTAATATCAATGCTATACCAAAGCTTATGTTCGCCTGTAGGTGATCGACTGGTGAGTAATATAATAAGCAACGGCTGGTAACCAACGAGTTATTTGGCGACATGCGACTTATTTCGTAGATATTGCCGAGTTGCTATTAGTGTCGCTACTGCTGCTTTAACGTAATAACCTTACGGTATCGTCCTACCATCTGCTATTGTATGTTTATCCCAAGTTTATCCATATAATTTTATATCTATTAGGTAATCGACTAGTGACCACAAAGCTACCGCGGTTAATTATCTATCATGCGATTGTCCCAGATTGCACTAAATTGCTTAATCCGAGGTACCTAATTGAGTTATTAGGAAGCCTCTGTCGTCCTCCCCATATTTAGAGAGAATATAATTTTATTTGTAAAGAAACGCTACGTAATTTATAACAAAATAATAGTCCTCATACTATGCCAATTCTTTCACAGTACAGGCTGCTCAACTATGGAACACTGGCCTCAATTCTGTTGGCACCAACCTAACTAATTTTAGCTAAAATTAGGTTTAGAACTGTCAAATATAACTTTGGTATTCTGCTGCTACCAACTTATCCTAATTTAATTTTATCTACCTAATTTAATTAAGCGTTCCTAATTCAGTTAGATGGTACCTACCAAACGAATAGGTTTTACAAATTCTATGACTAACTAAATATATTTTAGACAATTCCTAATTTTAGAAATGAACCAACCGAATTGCCACCACTGCCATTACAGATGCTATTAAACGCGCCAAATCACATTACCTACTATCTTGAAAGCTAGGTATGGTCAGAGAACACTATCTGTCCTGTTATTAACTATTGCTTGTTTCCTTGTTATTTAGGTAGGTATATGTATGTATGTATTAGTTTATCACATTGTATTTAATATTATTTATTTATTTTTGTAATATTAGGTATCTACCTATTGATGTATTTGACTTTTTGTTATCCTGTAAATACTCGTCCAAGTACTTCCATGAAAGTGCAGGATTACGTGCAGGATCGTGGACGCAGGTGAAGAAGCAAAACTAAATAATTATTCTCTAGTAACAGCAATAGTGTAATTCTTCCAATTAGGTACCCTGACTCAGAAAATAAGCTTTCAATAGAATAAAAATAATTCATAGTACTGAAATCAACACTGAATAAATCATAATTAACTTTGATTAGCTAGATGCGATTCGTCGCAACGTGGTGCGCTGGCCCCTTCTCGTAAAAGAAAAGAAGTGTCCAAACCAGATGGATGCCTCGCTACCATCGACACGACGATAGCATTCGTAGCCGCCTGTCTCTCTTGTCGTTGAAAATCCGCTATTACGCCGTCATACATATTATTTTTATCTTAAATCATTTATATTATTTTCATCATCTATATTCAGCTGGGAAAGTTTTAAAATAGACTTAGATATAAATATAAACCTCAGGGTGCCATTAAAAACTCCAGAGCAGCTGAATATAGAAGTAGAAACATTTATAAAACTTATACAACAGACCGCTTGGACAAACACACCCCAAATCAAAAAAAGGATCTCCAGAAATAATTACCCTGAAGAGATTACACTGCTCATAGCTAAAAAAAGAAAACAAAGGAAACAATGGCATTTAACTAGGTCACCGGATGATAAAAAAACGCTTAACAACCTTACAAAACGGTTGAAAAGACAAATACAATCATTTAACGATAGCCAAACTAACTCATACCTTCAAAACCTCACCATCAGTCGCAATACTAACTACTCTCTATGGAAGGCTACTAAAAGCATGAAACAGCCCATGACTCAGATTCCTCCACTAAAAGAGAATAATGGGAAATGGGTTGTCAGTAATGAACAAAAAGCTAAAAAGTTTGCAGAGCATTTAGAAAACACTTTCAAACCAAATGAAGGTCACATAAACATAGAACCCGCGACCGATCATGATAATATTTCAGACGAAGAATTTAGAATACCATCTGTCACACCCAGAGAAGTTTTAAAAGAAATCCTCAAAAACATAAATCCTAAGAAATCACCAGGATTTGACCTTATTTCCGGCGAAATATTACATAACTTACCAAGAAAAGCCTTGGTTAAGCTAACAAATCTTATCAACGCTGCTTTAAGACTGAAATATGTGCCAGACCTATGGAAAGTAGCCGAGGTAATAATGATAGCAAAACCAGGCAAACCACCTCATGACGTAACGTCATACAGACCTATTTCCCTGCTACCAATCATGTCAAAACTATTTGAAAAAATATTATTAAAAAGACTTAAACCTATAATAGAAGCCAAGAACATAATACCAGGACATCAGTTTGGATTTAGAGAAAAACATTCAACTATTGACCAGGTGCACAGAATCTCAACAATAATCGAGAAAACATTAGAAGATAACAAAGTCTGCTCTACCATATTCTTAGATGTTGCGCAGGCTTTTGATAAAGTTTGGCACAGAGGCCTTTTACTGAAACTAAAAAAAATGCTACCTCAACCCTATACAAACATCTTAGAATCCTACATAACGGATAGAGCTTTCAGAATTAGACAAGAAGATGCCTATTCTGAAATCAAAGAAATAAAAGCAGGGGTACCACAGGGAAGTGTATTAGGACCAGTCCTGTACCTTTTATACACCAGTGACATACCCCATTTAGATGATAACACAATCGCGACCTTTGCTGATGACACAGCCATAATGGCTGTTGGAAGCACTTTTGCAGAAGCAGCAGAAAAGGTTCAAGTGGCTGTTAACCAAATCCATGACTGGACCAAAAAATGGAAAAAATGGAATGAATCTTTCTTTCTTTCTTTCTTTCTAATAAAGCTTAATGAATCAAAATCCATTCATATAAACTTTACGAACAAAAAGCAGCAGTACCACCCAGTATATATCAACAATAAGCGCATACCATGTGAAAATACGGCCAAGTATCTAGGAATGACGCTTGACGCAAAGCTACGCTGGAAGGCTCACGTCAAGAAGAAAAAAGATGAATTAGAGCTCCGCTATAAACAGATGTACTGGTTGCTTGGAAAACAAGCAGCCTTGTCGGTACATAACAAAATAACAATCTACAAACAAGTCTTGAAGCCAGTATGGACTTATGGTATTCAGCTGTGGGGCTGCACCAAAAAAAGTAACATCCAAATAATACAACGGTTTCAAAACAAAGTACTAAGGAACATCGTGAATGCACCCTGGTACGTAAGAAACGAAGACCTCCATCGGGACCTTGGCATAGACTTCGTCGACACAGTTATTACAAAGTACGCAGAAGCTCATGAGGAAATACTTCATCATCACGTGAACGTCGAGGCAATCCAGCTCCTCGACAACACGGACATAGTGAGAAGACTCAAACGAACCAAGCCGTTTGAGTTAGTGCAGTGTAACAGTGAAAGAAAGTGAAAATGACAATACAATATATTCATAAAGAACACATTAACAAAGTGTCTCCCCTTAACTAGAGACAATAAGAAAAGTGCTATTGGACACATTCTTAGGCATAGTTTACGTTATAAAAATAAGTCATAGTTAAATTACTCATTGGCCTACTTGGCTAGATTGTAATAATATTAGAGTATAATTTTTTTAAGAATTATACACTAATTAAAAAAAAAAAAAAAAACTATATTCAGCTATATTGATTTCTATCCATACCAACCCAAGGTTGTCTGTCAGAGATCGCTATCTAGCAATAAGACCGCCCATTGTTCCACCGTGTAGCTAAACATTGTTTCTTATAACCGTCCAATGATACTTATTCCCGTATTAGTATTAGATTCGGAAGGCTTTCCACCACTTTCACTTCCACTAGTCAGTAGATCATCAGAGCACTCTGTTCTTCGTGTTATTAATTAATTCATTACGCATTAATTCAAGTACTGGAAAATATTTACGTTAGTTTTTATTCAAAGAACGCCGTAACATTATTCCACACGACTTACATACGGAAATAAAACATAAATTAGTTACTTATATAAGTACAGAATTTAATTTATTATGCATGTGCTAATTTTAGACCGAGAATCAACTAACTACTACATTTACATACCTACATTTATGACGACCACTGTGGCGCTGTGAACTAAGGTCCAGCTGAGACGCAGAAGGTCACGGGTTCGATTCCCGCCGTGGGACAAATTTTTGTATGATCTGCAAGTGTTTTTCTCGGGTCTGGGTGTTAATGTAGGTATTTACAAAAAAAAAGTATATAAGTAGTGTAGTGTGTACTTTGGGGCCAGATGATACTGAGTGAAATGTCCGACATTATTATTTATTTTATTTATTTATTATACCTACAAGGCGGAAACCAATTCTAGTGCGTAAAGTAAGCGGTGTCGTGTTACACATGCCTATTGCTGAACACAAGTACCTACCTACAGTGACGTTTATGTCAATGACATAAGTTACAGAATACAATGATTCACGTGAACGGACAATAAGGCATATTTTTTTTTTTTCATACATAAGAAACATTTTTATAACTCATCTGAAAATATACTGAAATTAATAAGAGAAATGTACAGAATAATACACAATATAAAATACATGTGAAGTAGTTAACCTATCAAGGGACCGTTGAAACGATCTATAGCTCAATCGATCCAGATCACTGCCAGAGGGCAGCGTCCCCAACAGGCGCGGATCCAGACCTCTAAAAAGGTTGTGGGCACAGCCACCCGAAAATTGGCCAAGTGCTCCCTCATGATCCACTCTGTCAAGAAAGTACCGGGAAACGATCAATAATACACAAAATTTTAGTGATTCATCCAAATTTATTTTATCGCCTTTAAATAATTTAAAAATAATTAAAAATTTAACATTTTTTAAACGCTTATTTCGGAATTGAGTTCAGTTCTCGCCGCGAATTCTCCTTTATATCTTCTACCGAATGAAAACTACTATGAAGCGGTAATTTGAGTTTAGGAAAAATAAATAAGTCGGCTGGAGCCATATGTAGTGACTAAGGTGGTTGCTCGATGGTATTTGTTGAGTTTTTGGTCAAAAAAACCTTCACAATGATGGCCTTGTGCGAAGGCGCATTATCGTAGTGCAAAATCCAAGAATTTTCTTTCCACGAATCTGGCTTTTTTCGTCGAATCTATCTATCTTTCGTTGCTATCTTAAACGCCGCACAACGCTCAAATAATATTCTTTATTTACCGTTGACCTTCCCGCAAGATTTCCGAGTGCACAACACCGCGATAATCAAAGAAAACAGTCAACATGATTTTGACTTTTAATCGACTTTGACATGGTTTTTTTTTTCGGATTCGGTTCAGTTGGAAGGCGCCACTCCGAAGCTTTTTGACTAGTTTACATGAAATCGGATTCTTCGTTTGTCATGAGTTTTCATTCACGTTTTATTGCATGTTTTATTCAGTAATAATGGCGGAATTTTAATGAATAAATTGTGACTACAGGACGGGTATGGAGAATTGAATTAAATGTGTTTTGTGATGCAATGTGATGTGAACGACGAGGAATCCCAAGAAAATTTTAGACGCCATTCCGCGTGACGTCTAAAATTTACAATTGACCATCGACTAAGACTTTATTAAACAAATTGACCATAAACAAACATAAACACTTGACACTGGCAAAATTGGCATTATTATGTCACATGCCATAAACAAAGAAGAAGAAGACTAGTTTACATGTCAAACTCGTAAACCCACGTCTCGTCACCACACCAGTATCAATGCGTTTCATGAATGTTGGGTAGGAATTGATTCGTTCTAGCATGTTCTCAGCGACTCTTATGCGATTGAGTTTTTGGAGAAAATTCAAGTATTTTCGGACTAACCGAGCTGCAACATGTTTCATACCCAAGTGATTATATAAAATTGTACGGATCTACTCGTGACACAGAAAATTCAGCGGCTATCTCTCTCAAACTTGAATGAGGATTTTCAGCCACTATTTCCTTCACTCTTGCGATGTTAACTTCAGTTGAAGAAGTTGATGGCCTAGCAGAGCGAGGGAAATCTTCCATCTCATCTCGACCGTTTTTTATCGCTTTGTACCACTCGCTTTTGATAAAGTCGATCCACCGCCTTCTGTAACATTTTTAGGGATTCCGAACACGAAATTCCATTGGCGATGCAAAATTTAAGATAAACTCTTTGTTCAATGTTTTTGTCCATTATTAAATCCGCAATACACACTAGATATGATCTAACTAAAAACAGCACTATATTTAATCTAAATAACAGATGCAACTCAAACTCCGCGCCAAGATGGAAACCAATCTAGTTGTGCCAATCTAACAACAAAAATGAAAACAAAAAAAATAATTTGGAACCATGAACAAATCATCCGTTCCCGATATTTTTTGACAGAATGTAGTTCATTCCCACAAAGGAGATGTTTACGAAATATGTATAGACGCCCTGACCAAGCTTTTGCCCACAACGGTGGATCCGCGCTTGGTCCCTAAGATACTGGCCGATTAGATCAGATTCAACGTGGCTATTGCCACGTTGATATAAGTAGACACACAACAAAGTTGCAATACAACAATGCATTTTCTGCGTACAATTGACAGCGGCACAATAATTTATATAAACAGCACGCAATTAGCTCACGTTTCTAAGCAATTATTCTGATGTTTATTGCCTTATAAAATTCATTGAAAAACAACTTCAGTGATCCGCCTGACATGCAGAAGGTTGGTTCGATTCCCGCCGCGAGACATGTTTGTATTATCTGCAAATATTTATCTCGTGTCTGGGTGTTTTTCAATGTAAAATATTTGTGTATTTACAAAAAAGTATAAGTAGTAGGTATGTCAGTCATGTGGTTCTCATTACGTAAGCGCTGGTTACTTTGGGGCTAGGTGCTGTGTTAAATGTTCAGTATTATTTTTATCCACAAAAAATATATTGATATCAGTAAATGGTAATATAAATGGTATATAAGGAACTTTTTATCCCTCCAAAACAAAAGAAGATTTTTCCTTAACGGTTCATTAGTTCTGAAGTAACATATATAAAAAAATACAACCGAATTGAGAACCTTCTCGTATTTTGAATTCGGTAAAAAATCTGGTTCTCTCTGAGCCACAAAACATCCCAGAATACCTACTACCCAGCACAGCGCTCGCTAGGACTAATGAATGAAGATTAAACTCAAAAGAAAAGGTCACTGGAATTTTGCCGGCTTATCAAGCCAGATATTTGCACGTCTCGGTAATCGTTGGAACAGAGTTATTATGAGCAAACATGGTGTAAATCGCCAATCAAAGGCCGGCCATGTCAGGATAATTGATAGTGGCTTGACATCTTTAACCATCTTAATTAAATATCTACAGACAGAGAGTATATGTTTTGAGAAGCACTATACTTAAAAAAATTAAAATAGTGGGTATGTTTGAACTTTTGGGTTTCTTCTTCTTCTTTGCTTTCTGTATTGGCATCTGCCTTGTCGACAATTTTGCCAGTGTCAAGTGATTGCTTGATAATAAAGTTTTTGTCGATGGTCATTTGTCAATTCTAAACGTCATCGCGGAATCGCCGTCAGGACCTTTTCGGGGATTCTTCGTCTGTCATTTCATGGAGCAACATGGCTCTGCTAATTTAATATTTTTTACCCGTTTTATTGCATGTTTTATTCAGTAATCTTGGCGGAATTTTAATGAATAAATTGTGGCTGCGGGGCGGGTATGGGTAATTGGATTGCATGTGTATTGTGGTACAGTGTGATTTGAACGACGAGGAGTCCCAAGAAAATTCTAGACGCCATTCCGCGTGTCGTCTAGAATTGACAACTGACCATCGACTAAGATTTATAACAAACAAACTGACTATAAACTATAAACACTTGACATTGGCAGAATTGACATTAGTAGGTATGTCACAGGCCATTAACGAAGCAAAGAAGAAAGAAAGAAGAACTTTCTCGGGGTTCCTCGTCGTTCAAATCACATGGCACCATAATACGCTTATAATTCAATTGTCAATACTTGTCATAAATTATTCATTAAAATTCTGCTAAGATTACTGAATAAAACATGGTAATAAAACGAGAAAAAATATTAATTTAGAATTAAGTACTATGTTAATCCATGAAATGACAAACGAAGAATCCATAACTTTTTGGTCTATATTTGAGGATTTTTTGCCGACAGATGTCACTTCTATAACAGCATACGTACGAGTATTGGTATACCTTCATCCTCCCGGATTTTTTTTTGTCGATGATATTAAATATTCTATTTTGGACCAAATATCACGCAAACATACCTACTAATGACGGAGATAATCCTAAAATTAGGATGCGTTTACGCACATGTTGCGGTTAAACCTCGATTTGTGGTCGGTCTGTAGTCCTAAATTGGACACAAAGTCGCCTGTTTCTCGGGAGCGACATCTCATTTCCTTTCTATAATGACTTTATTAAATGGGAATCTTTTATTTCAGTCCCCAAAACTCTACCAAAATGGCAGCACTGTGGTTAACTGTCACGCGATCTTAAAACATGGCGAAACTGTAAAGGAATCCTTACAGTAGGTACTGTTGCTGACTTCGAAATCAAAATCTTATTTGCCAGATACCTAACAGATGGTGTGTTTTTTTTGATCATCGATAGACCCACGTTTGACTACGATCTCACCTGATGGTAAGGGACGATGGTCTAGAAGACACCTATTCACTATTGACTTGAAGAGTCCCAGATTGTTGTTTTCAGGAAAGACAGACGACGGCAAAGTATTCCAATCTTTGGCTGTACGCATTATGAATATGTGAGCAAAGCGCTTTGTTCGTAAGGGTGGTAGACTTACAAGGTATGTATGGTATTGAGCAGTATGTCTACTTGTCCTGTTGTGAAAAGGAGAAGTAAAGTTAACCCCACCAGGTTACTTAGATCATGCAGTTCCCGTGCACTTTCTCTGAAATGTAATCTATAAAAGATCGAAAGGCAAGCAACTTTACGACGGTGCTCGAGACTCTGAAACTTATTCTCAGCGTCTCAACTTATTCTCACTTCTTATTCTCAACCTATTCTTGAGCGTTTAGCTGCTCACCCATTAGCCTCAATGCTTTACGTTCAATCGAGTCCAAGGCAGTCAACTGGCATTTGGCTGAACCATCCCATAGATGCCAGCAATACTCTATACCCGACCGGACTTGAGCTTTATATAAAGTAAAAAGCTGTCCAGTTATGAAGTATACCTATCGCCTCACCTTGTTGAGGATGCCAAGCTTCATGGCAGCAGTCTTGGCCTTAGATTCGATTTGGAGCCGAAATTGAGAGTTCGTTTAAGTATAACTCCCAAGAGTTCGAGATGATCTTTCATAGTTACTGGTACGGAAAACGGGAACGAAAAAAAAGACAAGCTTGCGTTTCGGATGTGTTAAACTTAACTAAATTGGCATCGCCCTATTCGGACACGGTCTTGTGAGTCGAATTTAGACGCATAAGCATCTCGTCTCGATGTTTCTGAATGTCAGTTTGACTGGCTTGTGCGTTGGCTCAGTTGTGGAGAGATAATCTATCTCTCTACAACTGTATCTATTCTCGTCTGCATACCCAGCATTAATTGCCAATCGATCAGACGAGCATTCGTCAACAACTACTCGAATAGATCTTTCCCTCAAAAAGTCAGCAAGCCATGAGTAGAACTGAACTGGCAATCCGTAAGCTGGAAGCTTACAGATAAGGCCGGTAGGTACCTTTGGTCTTAAGTAAGGTGGTTATTTATTCTGAGCCTACTTATAACAACTTGCTGGTGTTATGTGCCTTTCAAGTCTAATGGCAATCAACGATTTCGTAGAAACCGTTTTCACTTCAGGTTTTCTTGATTTGCATTCTAAGTAAACTAGCGGCTAAGTTTACTGGAATATAGAGTGTCCGACGTTAATAATGCTTTTACTAAACCATTAGCAGGTTATATGTAATCATGGGATAAATAGATTAGATACGTATTTACATAACTTAGAAAAATTATGTGTTGGTACGTGTAGGTACGCCAAATATCGCCAAATTTCCAAAGTACCTAGGCAAGTACCTACTAATAAGTCATCTTTACTTCACAACAGAATAAAAAACCATCTTATCTATACCATATCAATACTTATATTATAAATGCGAAAGTAAATCTGTCTGTCTGTCTGTTTGTTACGTTTGTTACGTTTGTCACGCCTAAACTGCAGAACCGATTTTGATAAATCTTGGTATAGAGATAGATGGGACCGTGGAGAAGGACATAAGCTACTTTTTATGTAGGTACAACGCGTGCGAAGCCTCGGGCAGCAGCTAGTATTATATATTATCTGTTTGTTTGTTTATTACCATTTTACAGATAAACGGCTCAACGTATCTTAATGAAATAGGGGCGCTGAATGGTTCCAGCTCAAACCAGAACAGAATGATAATTACGTTTTAAAAACTAAAAAGAAACCCACAGATGTATAGTAGAACGAAAACCTGCTTTTCTACCGTACATCAAAGGAGTGACGGACAAAATTGCGAAAGCCCTGCAAAAATTGTCCATAAAAACAATTTTTACTCCTTTAAAGAAGATCTCACACTACCTGCGCTCACCTAAAGATAAGATTCCTCTTCAAACACCAGGAGTGTACAAGATTGACTGCAGCTGTGGGAGCTCTTACATCGGCCAAACAAAACGCACCATAGCTTGTCGAGTGACAGAACACATCCGGGCGGTCAAAAATATGGACACACAAAAGTCGGCCATAGCTACACATCTACTAGAATCTGGCTCAAACCACTGGATCGAGTTACACAATCCACAGGTAATCTCAACTGAAAAACATTACATCCCGATATTGGTCCAAGAGGCAATAGAGATTACCAAACACAGGAATTTCAATCGAGAAGACGGTTTTCAATTGTCTGGAGCCTGGAACCCTGTGGTGAGGATATGTGGAAATCGTAAAAGTGAGGTACCGGTTATGCGTCCAGATACCGTGAGTGTTGTGTGTCGTAATCGTGATCGAGTTGTTAGTGACAGTGAAACCGGTAGTAGGGGTAATGTTCGCAGTAAAAGACTGAGAAAGAGGGTAGACCGTTTTGTCTGCCAATAACATCCACCCGCAAAGACTTCAGTTTATCTCGTGATCATGGCGCATGCAACTGTGCCGAAATATCGAGAAGCAGAAAAACTCATATATCATGGTAAATATCCCGTTTTGAGTTAAAATTATAAAAAGAAACCGACTTCATTGAATGAAATTTGAGCCTATAATACATTTTTAGTGGAAAGTTAGATGTATTTTGTATATATATAATATGGGTAGGCAAAATAAATGCACCGCTCCAATGAGACAGCGAGGTAGCCGAAGTCATGAAAACATCATCAATTTATACAATTTTTAGATTTTCGTTGATTTTTCAGCTTGACCGTTTTTGATAAAATTTATATGGTACCACCTGTGAAGTATACCCTTTCAAACAAAAAAAGAATTTTCCAAATCGGTTCAGCCGTTTTCGAGTAATCGGTGAACATACATAAAAAAAAATAAGATTCCGACGAATTGAGAACCTCCTCCTTTTTGATAAAGTCGGTTAAAAATAGCGCGCAAAATTCAAACTACCCTCGGAACTTGAAATTTTTAAAATCAAAGAGATTGCATCCATATTTTATATTTTTTTTCTGTATACACAATAGGTAAGAAGATACTATTAAGTTGTTCTGCGTAGAAAAGAAACGTTATGTTTTATAAGTGAACGCTAATATTTGACTGGTTTTAACCTTCACTTTACAACTCTCCACTTTTCTTGGGTAAGGTAAAACTGGAAAAGTGAGATTTCTCAAAAGCCGGAAGCACTTACTGTAACCTCATCAAACCCTAATAGAATTCAGGGCCTTAATAACTCAGAGAGCATGTAAAAATGATTGCCTTTACCTCGTTAACTGGATAATTTTATTATGCAAAACAGCATAAAGTGTTGCCAGACATAATCGTTCGAATTACCCACATAACCTGAGACGAGACAAGAGTCAAAGACAAGTTTGTCTAGCTCAGACGGAAGCGGCTAGTTAACTATAGTTAATATAAAAATATCTAAAAAAAAATAAACGTTTAATTATCAATTTAGTTATCAACAAGTTTTAATAGACTTCATTTATATTTTATTATATTATATTTATATTTTACAACATATCCATCCTGTTTTATGACACTATTATTTATTATTTACTTAGAAAAACATGTTTGTATAGATGGATTCTTTTGCACATAGGCCAATGTAAAAAAACATTTATTTGTACTGAATATGTTGATTTATTAACACTAGATAAGTAGGGTAGGTAGTAGGGTAGATGGCGTGGACGATAATATTGCGCATACATTACCTGACACTGGTATGTTGTCCAGTTGAGTTCTTTGAACTCAAACAGTTCAGTGCGAACCGTGAGCTCGAGCGGCAACGAGCGGACCGCGGATCAAACTCAACCTGATGAAGATTCTCTAGATGAATCGAAACATTGTCGATGCCTCCATCGACAAAATAATACGTGAGTAAAGCCCGTGTTTATCAAAGAATTTACCTACCAACTAAGACGAGCTCTATCACATAGAGTTCTAGACTAACTACTAGCGCGAAAAGGCTGAAGTTATTAGGTATAGAGTGAACCAGCTGAAATCTAATTGCACAGTGGGTTGGCGCGCGAGAATATTGGCGCTAAAAAACGGCGCTCACCGTAATGCGCGCGGACAACTGCAATCAACTCAATGGTGTTGTGTTGTATAGTAGAGATCGATTATTATGGACGATTGAATTTAATTTAGCTTCTACTCTGCTGTTCTTTAGGTTATCGATTGTGCAAAGCTGGGATAAATACCCAATTAAATTCGAATGGGAATCGAATTGGGCATAAAGAAGATTAGTCAAACCGAATGAAATTTGGTCCGAAAGCTACTACGTCACCTAAGTATTTATTTTTGACAGATATTGTTATTTAATTGTTATGTAACATTAGGTTATAATCTTGATAATTTTTGGATGTCTTGCGAAGCAATCATTGCGCTATTATATTATTAATTTTGTGTTTTTATTAAAATAGAGCTAGAGTTATTGACTCGGGTGTGAATACTTAATTGGAATTAAAGCTTTGTGTTTCTCTATAATTCGAGCAAAAATAATCCGTAGTCATTTTACATGAAGGGCACCATTTTATACAAAATAACAAATGACGAACGACAAGATACGACTTTGTGATATCAATGTAAACAATATAAACACATGACATTTGGCAAAATTGACATTATTATGACACATGCCATTAACGAAGAAGAAGAAGAAAGGTTACAGTCTTTGTTAAGGTATATGCTTCACTTAACTACTTATCTCAGTGGTTATGTTTTAATTAGGAGCTGTCTCTTTAGAGTCTATATAATTTAACGACCTCTCAATTCTCGCCGCGGGACAAATGTTTGAATGATCTGCAAGTATTTGTCTCGAGTCTAGGTGCTTTTTTATGTATAATAATTATGTATGTATTTCCAAAAAAATAAATAGTCATGTGGTAGGTTACAGGTAGGTTGGATAACCTTGTGTGAATGTCCGGCATTATTATTATTGTAGTTAGGTCAGTACTTACGTATCTATCACTAGGCACCTACCTACCATTAGGCACCTACCTTACCTACCTAAGGCAATAAGTTTGTCTTAGTTCAAGCAAAACCGCATTTTAATAAAATCTAGAATTGCCTGAACAGTCTTGGATAAGCAGCACTAAATAGATAATGAGTTAAATTATAGCATTGCGGTGTGAATTATGTTCCGTGTTTATCATCAACGGCGAGCGAAGCGAGCCTTACGATGTCATCCTAGACATGTTTATTAGCTCATCAATTTGATTCATGTTTAAATGAACAGTCTGAGTTGATAATTTAATGTAGCGCCTATCATAGCCATTATGAAGTAGAATCACGGCTAAGTCACCAATCTTTTAAGATTGTAGACAATTAAATATAAATAAATTAATAAAATAAATAAATAATGCTGGACATTTCACACAACATCATCTGGTCCCAAAGTAAGCAGAGCTTGTGTTATGTTAACTACCATAACAAAAGCTCCATACCCCATGACTGATATATACTACTTAATACATTTTTTTTTATAATGTGGGATAATGTGGTGTGGGATGCTACTTGCGTAGACACCCTGGCCGCTCCCCATCTGTCGAGACTTCTGTTAGAGCTGGTGTGGCCGCTGGAGGACCTCAAAAAGCGCAAATATGCCGGTATTGATAAGGACTACATATCAAGATCCTGTGTCCGTGGGGAACAGGAGACCGCGTTTTAAATATTAATTCACGTCATCTGCTAGATCCGTTGCGTTACCCAAGAGCTCCTATCTGGCTCAGCGTATTAGCATTGCAATTCAACTTGGCAATGCCGCCAGTGTCTTGGGAACGCTGCCCTCTGGCAGTGATCTGGATCAGTTGAGCTATCTATGCTTAGACTCAACTGTTTCACATGTATTTATATTATTCAATAAGTACATATCTGTAATTATTTCTGAAAAGTTACCTTATTTTACCTAAATCTAGGGTTTTATAACACAAATACTTAAACCACATAAAATCGCCAATCAACTTTACAACATCTTGTCGTAATTTAATTTTGAAATTCACCGAAACCATCCGCGGTGTAATCTGGCAAATTGCGCGTCCACACAACAGCAGCCTAATTCATTTTAAACATCATTCTTCGATCCTTTATCGTATATTTTTAAATTAACCAAACGTGTAATAACTATAATACTCACTGTTTTGATTAAATTCACTCAAAACCAATATTTATGTGATATCATAGTCTTATCGATAGCAGGTTTAAGAAGACCAGTTTTTAAGAAAACTCTTTTGTACATTATTTTGAACCAACCTTTTTTGTGTTTCAAACTTCTAGACTATGTTTATGGAAATTTAGTTTTTATCAAGACTAATGAACGCCTGTTTAATATTAATGTCAAGTTTAGACGATGGGATTGTTAATTTAATAATGCGGATCGTTACATGGTGCTTAATCATTAATTTTAATAAGGCAAGCCTTATTTGGAAAGCAGACACGACTCAATAGACACAATGATTTCCTTGAGACATTGTTGTAAGTATTTTGCTAATTCAGAAATAAGTTGTAGGTAAATACATATGTACATATTTACTTAATTTACACCGGGAAGTGCGCAGTCGCAGATGGAGAGACAGAACCTTTTTCTTTTGTGTGAAAGTGAAAGAAAGAAGAAGAAGAAAGAAGTGAAATAGTTGTACCAACCTAACAAGGGAACTATGCAATTCTAAATTTAAATTGATTTATGATATATTACACTTTGATACGCACTGAAGATGACAGATGGTCCCGAACAACTATTACGAAAAGACCAATCGGCAAGAGAAGGAAAGGAAGACCACAAAATATATAAAAAATATGAATAAGTATCCTTAATTAGTTTATATAACAGCTCACTTTATACATAACACTGTAGGTTAAGCGCACAGCTGATGGGTTCTTCTTCTCTATTTCCCTCTCTCTTTCTCGCCACATACACGCACACAGTTTTGACAGTACCAACCTTTCGGAAAATGGGTTGATACCATCTGACGGCCAACTATACCGGGCGTGCTCATTGGTCAAATAAAATGAAATAGCGCGTGCTTCCCCGGCTTCCTGTTACATACTTCCTTCCTTTTCCCACAGATTACAGGAAAGCGAGAGGATAGATGTTAAGCTTCAAAAAGATGGACGAGCGAGATAGCCGAGATACTCATAGCAGGTAAATCATGGACAACGAAAGAACGTTACTTCCATAGTGTTATGTCATAAGGCATCGTTCTCTGGGGGAAAGCAGCTGATATTGATAAATTGTTTGTTATTCAAAAAAGGGCAATACGTGCCATTTATAGAATGAAACCACGAGAATTTCTTTGAGAGAAATATTCAAAGAAATTAATATTCTTACAATAGCTTCACAATATATATATGTTTTTTTTTATAAGTATGTGTGTGTGTGTATGTGTATGTATGTGTGTGTATGTGTATGTATGTATGTGTATGTGTGTACCACATAAAAATAGAGATGGGTTTCAGCAAAATAATGACCTTCATAGAATCTATACCAGGAATAGACACAAATTATACATCCCTAGGTTTCGACTAGCAAAAGTAAATAAGTCATTTATGGGGAACACGGTGCGCTTCGATAATTAGCTTCCTGAAAATGCTACTAAACTACCTATTAAGAAATTTAAAGCATACAAAGCATACATAAAAGGTAATCTTTTGAAGAAAGCTTATTATAATATAAATGACTATATTATTGATAAGAATGCATGGCCTCATGTCGCTGCGTCAGACAGTTAATCGACACACTTGAAATTTATAAACTCTCTTATATTAGTATTTCGTAGTTAAGGTAGTTATAACATGGATCATGTAAAAAAGCGCTAGGACCAAGACGAGTTTCTTGGCAGTTCTCTCGGGCTTGGGTAAGGATGAATTGGCACCTAAATTCACCTAGTACGAGTATGTAAGACGTTTCAAAGTGATCCTAGTGATTGTATTGAATAAAGTATCTTCTGACTTTGACTTTGAAAAAAGCGAACGAAAGAGATAGTTGGTAACCCTTGGAGGAGGCTTATACCTACCGTAGAGAGTCTCAGATGTGAAACATCAATAATCAAATCATATTGTTTTGATGTACATATATTTTGGGCATTTTTTTTATTTAATAATAAATTTATTAACGTCGGCTGAGATGCACCTATATGACAAGTGTAGCCATGAGCAGGTGATCGGAGACTAGGATTTGACCAGCATACTATGTCAACATAAACGAGTCAAGGACTTCCAAGGCTTTGAGAAATAGTTTTGAGTCGTCACTGCCGACAGAAATGAGCCGAGTTGGGAATAAAAGATAAAATTGATCTTAATAAAATGGAGAAATACTTAGTACTAATCCGCTAATCTATTCCTCAAAAAAATAAGTCGACACGTGTTTCTCCTCATTACGAGGGATCGTCAGAAACAAATCGACACCAAGACTGCAGATTGCTCGGCGCCGAGCGCCGAGCGTAGTCGGCTCATTTCCATGCAATTTCTTTTTGATTATTGGCGGAATATTAGGTACTAAATATTTAGCTATCTGTTAAATGTTTTGTAATGGATTTGTGCCAAGTCACGCCTGAATCAATTATCTACCTGTTCCTACCTACCTAGGATCTATTTTCCGATTCGAATCTCTTAACCCCTTAGTGTAGTTAGTGTTCTGCTCTAGTCGTGTAATGCGGGGGTCATTTCGGCATTAACCGTGTAATCGTTGTTGCGGGTAATTGTATGTTGGCACGTCGTAATTCAACACGATTCGGTCTTGTAGACCGCACCCAGCGGTCAATTCGAGAACAATCTAGAGTCAGTAGATATCTAATACATATGGTATTCGATTGTAGTTATAGAAAGTTAAAATGTGCAATGTCTGCTATTGAAACACAGTTCAGTGAGAACACTGGTGGTCTTCGTAGTTAAGTTAGAAGATGGATATTACAAAAATGTGCTAGGACTAGGACGAGTTTTTTGCCGATTCTTCTCGGACTTGGGTTAGTACGTAGGAATTGGCACCTAAATTCACCTAGTATGTAATACATTTCAAAGCAATTCAAAGTGATCCTTGTGATTGTATTGAATAACATACTTTATGAATAATCTTTCTAAATATAAATCTTCAGTACGTGTGTTGGTAATAATATTCCTCCATAACAGCTGGACCGATTTTGGATGTTTTTTTTTGTGTGTGTTCAAGTGGGTAATGGTTTATTTAGATTTACAATTAGATATATATATATTTTTTTAATTTTTTTTTCTTTATAAAGCGCGCGGACGAAGTCGCGAACAGCTAGTACAATATAAAATTATATAAGTATATATAACTATGAAATAAAAAATAACTGAAAAACCACTGTCTGCGTATCGCTGTGTGTAAGTGACGGGAGTCGGAGTTCGAGAGTGAGTTTTAGAATATTAAGGGTGAGTTTAGACTATTGCGTTTGTGAGAGAAAGCAGTTTCATACCTCTAGTCTCGATGTTCGCCTGGGTGGCGAAGCAGACTCCCCTTGTATAATGTAGTATGTTGTGTGAGTTTTAAAGTGAGGCTAAGTACGAGTTGAGTATGTATGCGACAATTTTTTTATTCTGAAGCTTCAAACATCTTATTTCGGTCAATTATTAACTCTTTTAACAAAAGCTTGGTAGGTACTTATACTTTTATACTTAGGTAGGTATGCCAAATGGTAGGTACTCATTGTTTTCGTTCTGTGATGTTAAATACATATGTTCTAATAAATATTAATGATGCCACAATATTTAGAATGTTTTGAGTTGTACGTATACATCCCAGTGCAGACAACTGTATTTAACATTTTTACTATGCAATTTTAAATGAGTTTTATTGCAGGGAGTATAAATTTTTTTTGTTCCTAAAACGAGTTTAACCTTTAAGAATTCCGTCACCCGAATCGGCGACTAGCTAAGATCCAGAGAAACCCATAAAATGTTATTACTGGTTCCATTATCCTTCGCCATGGAGTGGCTCGAGTGATCAGCTCCCGTGGCCAATGCTTTACGACCACTTAGCTTTAAGCTGAGGTTACACAAGAAATGGCTCGTAATTGGGATGCCACGCTACTGCTACACAGGTCATGCAGGACGGCTAACAACTGTCTGACAACACTTGTCAATAACTAGCCTTACCGATTTGAATAAATTGGCCAAGCGGATGTGACCACAGTGAAGACTTCTGAGGTCGTGGTCATGTTCAAACCAATTCATCATCAGCTAGTAAGCAAAATAAAATAGTACACCAACGAGGAAAATATAAAGGAGAATTATTTTTTAATTGAAATAAAATTACCAAACCCAAATTCAAATTTCGAAGAAATTCCCGCGCATGCCTTTATTACTTGGGTTCTTTTTTCAAAATATTGGTCGGAAATCGGAAGATGAATAAATAATTAGGCGGACTTGGAGTAAAAACTTTTTGTCGTTTGACCCATAATTAAAATAACCATAGCTGACCGGCTGATCTATGAAGAAATAAAAAAAAATAACACGTTAGAAATGGATTTACATACACTTTTCTCTCCCGATAAACGCGTTATAAATGAAATTCCATAGACTTTTCCGTCCCGCATTTTAGTAGGGTCAAAATGATTTACTTTCTAAATTATATTTGGGAAAGGTATGGGCAAGTTTCTTAGTAGGTGTGCTATAAAAGACGTATTTTTATGGTCTGAAAATCAGACTGACCTCTAAAAACCTTTCAGAGCTTTGATTGGGAGCGGACCGACAGATAGACAGACAAACGGACATAGCGATACTATATGAGTTCCTTGTGGACTTCGGAACCATAACAATAGCACTATATTTACGAAATTTATCCATCAATGATAATTAAACATATTAAATTAGTACCTAACAATAACAAAGTAAATTAGGTAAATCCAAACTTTTGTGACATCTTTGCGGTTCTACGCAACTAGAACGTACTTCTATAAAAATGCTTAACAATTAAATGCAAGCTTTAGGTAACCCCCTTGGCGGTTCTGCGTGCCTAGTACATATACCTTTTTAAATGCCAAGAAAAATCAATTCTATCAAATCAAGCGTCAAACATAGGAAATTATGTAAATCCATGCTTTAGATAACCTTTTGGCAGTTCTGCGTACCTAGTACATGTTCCTATAAAAGCTAGTTTATATTTTAACTTAGTTGCTAATAGGCCAAATGATACATTTTGAAGTTAGCGTACTCCTTATGTTTTTTATTTACGCCCAAAGCTGCGCTAAAATCAGTGTTGAGTTAATAATTTTTTGAGGCTTTTTTCTTTCATACCCATATTTTTTACGATTCTGTTGCGATACAAGCATATATTATGACGTGACAAATTGATATCGATGATATTAGTTTTGGCTGATAGTTTACTCTTAATGTTATTTGTTACTTTAAATGCAAGCACAGAGCACGTTAATTAGTGTGGTATATCTGATAGATATTTTATATGTGTGGGTAGTTTCGTACGGCAGTTGATTGCTGGCCATTAAACAAGTGCAAGCATTGTGCGGTGTTTTCTTGTAAATATCCTAAATACAGAACATTTGGCGACGATTTAGTAATTCACGTGTGTTATTTAGTGACGGTGTGTCATTAAAGCAATAGTATTTCGAATGACAAGTGAACACGCCACAACAAATATGATGTTCGGCGGCAACCTCTCATTTGATCACCGCGCGCAAGAGTGGAGCATTTTTAGGAGTCGTTTTATCCAGTACTGTGCGGCGAACGACATTGGAGACGACACCGATAAGGCTGGAGTGAGAAGACGAGCTCTTTTGCTCACTGCGTTGGTGGAAGATACCTACCGCGTCGCGAGAGATTTGGTTTTTCCTGAGAACTTGGATAACGTCGAGTTCAAAACCCTTCTAGATAAGTTGAACGTTCATTTTCAATCTAAAAAGAGTACTTGCGCTGAAAGGTATAGTTTTTACAAGTCGGAACAACGTCCTGGGGAAGATCTAGCAGAGTGGGCGGCGCGAGTGCGTAATTTGGCTCAGCACTGCGGATTCAAGACAGAGTTAGACACCGCGTTGCGTGACAGGTTCGTCCTTGGGTTAGAGAACACTAAGGAAAAAGAGAAGCTGTTTGCGGAAAGTATCGAGACACTGACTTTCAACAAAGCATTGGAGATAGCGCAGAGCGTGTGTTGTGCGCGCGCCGCGCTGCAGACCGCGCGAGCTGGCAACGCCGCGGTCGGTGCGGCTGGCGCGGGCTCCGCGGGGGCGGCGCAGGCGCAACCTGTGTTCGCACTACAGCGGCCGAGCGGTACAGCTTCCAATCATAATATGCGAGTGTTGAAGTGTTGTGAAGTGTGTGGATATAAAAATCACTCAAAAGAGAAGTGTCGTTTCGTAAATTATACATGTCAAAAGTGTAACACAAAAGGTCATCTCAAAAGAATGTGCAAGGCTAAGTTATGTGATAGCAATTTTTTGAATACGGATGTCGATGACGCTGATGGAGGTATGTACGATTTATTCAATTTAAAAAGTTCAATGATAGATGAACCGATCTCACGAAAAATCAAAATTGATGACATTGAATTATTATGCGAAATAGATTGCGGTAGTGCTGTTTCCGTTTTACCGGCTATTATCTATCAACAGTTACTCGGAAGCGATAACAATAGTTATAACTTGCAACCGTGTAAGGAGGTTTTCAATTTTTATACAGGAGTTAAAATTGCACCTTTGGGCTATTTATCATTGTCAGTAACTTTCGAAGACCGCACTAAATTAGTAAATTTTTTTGTTATCAAGACAAATGAAAAACGTTTGCCACTTTTGGGTCGTGATTTTATGAGATTATTTGGATTGCATTTATGTAAGTTGAACTGCAATAATTTAACGATAAACGACAAAGCAGGGGAATGTTTAATAAGGAAATACTCAGAGTTATTTTCTGACGAATTAGGCAGGTTTAACAAATATAAAGTTAACCTAAAAATAAAACCAGATGCTCAGTTGAAGTTTTTTAAGCCGCGGCCTGTGCCCTTAGCTCTAAAACCTAAAATAGAACAGGAGCTAGACAGATTATTGGCAGTAGGTATTATTGAAAAGGTAGATCATTCGGATGTCGCTACCCCTATTGTCCCGGTGCTTCGTCCCGATGGAAACGTTAGAATCTGTGGGGATTTTTCGGTAACTTTAAATAAAGTTTTATACCTAGACAATTACACACTGCCACGAATCGAAGACTTGTTTGCTAAGCTTCATGGGGGAGTAGAATTTAGTAAGTTAGATTTAAAATTGGTTTATCTTCAATTAGAACTAGATGATTCTAAGAAATGGTGCTGTATAAATACACATAAAGGTTTGTACAGATATACGCGCCTTGTATTCGGTTTAGCAAACGCGCCATTTATTTTCCAGCGTACTATGGAACAACTGTTGGGGGATATTGATGGTGTTTGTATATATTTAGATGACATTTTGATTACGGCTCCCAGTAAGTCGTTGCATTTAGAAAGATTAGAAATGGTTATGAAAAGATTACAAGATTCCGGGCTGCGCGTGAAGAGCGAAAAATGCGAATTATTTAAAAGCTCGGTTGAGTATCTAGGTTTTGTGATAGATAAATCGGGCCTACATAAATCTAAGGGTAAGATCGAGGCCATTGTAAAATGTAACGTACACAGAACGTATCCGAGTTAAAGTCCTTCTTGGGTATGGTAAATTATTATAGATGTTTTGTTCCAAATACGTCTTCTGTACTTAATTCTTTAAATAACTTATTGAAGAAAGGTGTTAAATGGGTTTGGGGTAAGGCGCAATCTGATGCATTTGAAACAATCAAGAAGGAATTGGTCTCGGAACGCGTGTTGGCCCACTACCACCCAGAGTATCCCACGATCGTGACGTGCGATGCTGGCCCCGCAGGCCTGGGTGCGGTACTCGCACAGCAACAACCTGACGGCTCCGAGCGGGTGGTAGCCTATGCCTCTCGTTCTTTATCAAAAGCAGAGATTAATTACGCCCAAATTCAGAAGGAAGCCACTTCTATTGTGTTTGCGGTTAGAAAATTTAACCATTATTTGTATGGCCGTACTGTGCCGTTTGTTTTGCGTACGGATCATAAACCGCTTTTGTCCATTTTTGGGAAGGAAAAAGGGGTACCTGTGTTAGCAGCAAATAGATTGCAAAGATATGCACTTTTCTTATCAGCGTATAATTTCGTCATTGAATATGTAAAGAGTGAAAATAACGTGGCTGACTATTTGTCACGAACTGTGACTACCCAGTTCAATGATACTGAGGTGTTAGATCATTCGAGGTATATAAATTTTATAGGTGAATCTGTTTTACTACCTATAACTGTTGATGATATCCGAGCTGAAACGGCTCGTGATCAGGTCTTGCAAAAAGTAATGGGTTTTATTAAAAACGGTTGGCCCTCCAAAATCAATATTCCAGAATTACGTCCTTTTCACTTATGTCGGTTGGATCTGGCTGTTGAAAACGATTGTATATTACGTGGCCACAAAATAGTAATTCCTTCTTGTTTTCGTGAAAGACTTTTAAATGAGCTGCATAATTCCCATTTTGGTGTGGTTAAAACAAAGTCTGAAGCTAGAATGCGCATGTGGTGGCCAAACATTGATAAGCATATTGAGGAAAAGATAGGTTCTTGCAGCGTTTGTAATACCCTCAGGAGTAGTCCACCAAAAGTTCCTCTAACTCCGTGGCCATACCCGAAATGCGTTTGGGAACGTGTGCATGTAGATATGTTTATGTTGGGCGGTAAACAGTTTTAATCGCAGTTGACGCTCATTCTAAATGGTTGGAGTGTTTTATAATGAAAAAAACCGATAGTGCGTCAATAATAAGTAAATTATGCGAGATATTTAGTAGGTTTGGTTTAGTGCGTACTTTGGTTACTGACAATGCTACAAACTTTTGTTTAAACGAGTTTGAAACATTTTGTCGATTAAACGGAATTCAGCACTTAACGGGTGCTCCATATCATCCTATGTCAAATGGGCAGGCTGAAAACGGTGTTAAAATTGTAAAAAATGGCTTAAAAGCGTTGTTAAATAATAACATAAATCAAAGTGTGGTTGTAAAAGTTTTAAATAAGTTTCTTTTTGACTAAAGAAATTCTATACATTCAACTACTGGGTTTTCTCCTGCGCAATTGATGTTTGGACGTCCATTGCGTTGCCGGTTCGATTTATTATGCCCTGCAAAGGCTTTATCATCGTTTTCGACATCCGCTGCTAGAGACAATGTAATCAAAGCTCAAATGAGTCAATGTATACAGTTTGGAGGTAAAAGGAACGTATTATTTTCTGTAGGAGACAAAGTTTTAGTTAAACATTATTTCAATAATGGTAATAAACATATCTGGAAGCAGGGTATTGTAAAGGAATGTATAGGTTTGCGTATGTTTATTGTTAACATTCCAGCCGAAAATGTAGATGTAAAAAAACATGTAGATCAGTTATTGGCGTACAAAGGAAACTCATCGTCTGAACAGGATGACGATGTAAGTGTTTACGGAGATTGTGCGACCGGAAGCGCAGGTCAGCCTAACGAGCTTATCGCTGATTTAGTTTCTGAGCCGACCGAGTCTTCGCAGGAGCATGTTCCGGCCTCCTCCACATCTCCTGCGCGAGAACTTACAGTGGAGGAGATCGGAGATGACTCAGATGATGAGTTTGTGGACGCAGGTTCTCCTGAAGCTGCTCGTGTGCAAGATGAGGATAACTTCTATAGTGAAAGCAATAATGAACAAAAGGAGCCTGAAGTTGTCCGCCGATATCCGATCAGGAAAACTAGAAAACCGTCAAGGTTTAAGTTCTAATTATTTATAATTATTAGGTTTTTCTTATAATAGTGGTGGAGGGATGTGGTATATCTGATAGATATTTTATATGTGTGGGTAGTTTCGTACGGCAGTTGATTGCTGGCCATTAAACAAGTGCAAGCATTGTGCGGTGTTTTCTTGTAAGTATCCTAAATACAGAACAATTAGTTAATAGATAGGACATACTTTGTTGGACTTACCCAACTGTTCTGTTTCCACTGCTTCAACAAAATTGCTGGTCTATGTAAAGTCCGTAATGGAATTAAATGAAAATAACCGCATTATGGCTGGTAATGGATGTAACTGCTGAGTGTTCGCAAAAAGCTCAGGTAGGTACCACAAGTAGGTACTTACAGGGTTATTATCTACTCGCTTGAATTCAATTCTAACTTTTTCTATCAAGTGGCGCAAGCGCATCGTTCCAAATGCTTACAGAAAGAGTTTAATAATAATCATTGATGATCTCTGTGGCGCAGTGGGCGAAAGCTCGCCTGAGACGTAGAAGGTTTCGGGTCCGATTCCCGGACATCGCGGGACTGTCTAGAAAATAAGAGAGAAAAACATTTATTCAGCACACACGAATATATACAAGAACACAAGAGCGGAAAACAGAATAAAACTTAGCTTCAAGGGGAAATTGATATAAACACATTAGAACAAACAGAAATCAAACTATGAAGCTATGCATAAAATAATAATAAAAAGTAGCCCTTCCCGCGAACCAAACAACATTTAAGTGTGGATGAAGAGATTCCATCTCAGCATGTGCTACTTCCGGGCACGGAAATAGCGCTCGAGCCTAGGTGTTTTTAACCGACTTCGAAAAAATATGCTAAAAAAAAAATAGATATGCTTCCGGATTGACCCCATAGACATTTCATTAAAATCAGTTCAGTACCTATTTGAAAATAAATATGCCCAAGTAAACGAAATTTAGATTTTTTATATGAATGATGTCGGTTTTTTTTTAATTTTTTATTCGTAATTATATTTAATATGTTAGTAATAAAAATATATGCTCTTAGTCACTCAGTCATGTGGTTCCCATAACACAAGCTCTGCTTATTTGGGGTTACATGCTGCTGTGTGAAATGGCCAGTGTTATTTGCCTATTTATTTAAAAGTATCTCTATACTAGATACTTCAGATCATCAGTTACTAAGTACTTTGAGAATGTCTAATGCTCTACATTAGACATTCTAAGACCGGCCTCTGAACTTCCGCATTTTTCTTCAAGCGGAAAATGCCTAAAGTAGTGAAAACATGGCCACTGCGCAGGTTCTAACACAATAAAACGTGTCTACAATCTATTGATCATAATAAATTCGATCAATCCCTCATCCCCAATCGCCTATCGTACAAACAATGAAGCCGAAGTTCCAATTACAAGATCAGTTTATTTTTTATTGATCTCGTATATTAGGCGTAATACATCACTCGGTGGGAGCCATGCAAGGAGCCAGGCTACCATTCCACTCCACGGCTGATTGAATTAAACATATTCATCTTATTAATGGGGTTCTGACCTTATAATACAAGTCGAGGCATGTTTTATTTATAGCGGGACTTTAACATGACGACTTCCGAAACTAACTTTTGTAAATTAAAACTAGATCCCGCCTCTCAGGCAAAGCTGGCTTCGCGTAATACCTACATAAAAAGTTGCTTATATGCTGTTCCTGGTCACAGACTATCGTTTTAAGCTTAAAAGCGAGCAACAGCTGTTGCACGCGACTTCGTCCACATTTTTTTTTCATACAAAGTTTTATACATTCGTTTTTACCCTCTTTCACCCTTTTAGGGTTTGATTTCCAAAAAATCCCGCCTTAGTGGGTGGTTTTGCTGTAAAAGGAAGTTACCTTCCAAATTTCAGCATTCTAGCTTCAGCGGTTGCGGCTCGGCGATGATGAATCAGTGAGTCAGGTTAAGCTCTTTTATAGTATCATATATTATCATAATTAGCTACCGTGGCGTTCAAGTAAGCCCTACGGCTTCAGGTTTCTCTGTCTACGAAGTAAGCTTTGTCCATGTCATTCTTATGTCAAAGAATAGAAATGTCAATTGATTTGAACATCTAATTCTTCGTTTGTCATTTCATGAAGTAACATAGCACTTCTAAATTTATTAGTTTTATTCAGTAATCTTAGCGGAATTTTAATCAATAAATTGTGACCTCATAGCGCAAGCATGGATAATTGAATTATAAGTGTATTATGATGCAATGTGATTTGTTAAGGACTCCCTACAATATTTTAGACAGCCATTCCGCGATGACGTGTAGAATAGACAAATGACGATCGACATCGATCGACTGAGACTATACCAAACAATCACTTGACATTGACATTGTCATCATTGACACATGCCATTAACGAAGAAGAAAAAGATTTAAACAACTCATTAGTTAGTGTGTAATTATAAGATAGACCATACATCTATAAAAAGTTGCGTCCAAATGCATACAGCCGTTGCAAAGGTCACCGCTCGGTTGGTAGTTACTACTAGAGTTACTACGACTTTACCTTCTGCGGTGTAGGTTGTGGGTTCGATTCAGGACAAACATTTATGTTAACAGCGATGTTTGTTCAGTGTCTAGGTGTTATTAAATATCTATTTATATGTAACTAGCTGACCCGACAGATGTTGTTCTGTCTTAGCTATGAATATTGAATTCGAATTGGTATAATCTATGCCAAACGTTATAAGGTTACATTAGGTTTATGTTGTCAAGAGCGCTAAGGTAACATTAGAATAGTTATGATGGTCGTTAAGTTTTCTTAAACTTTCAGATTTTCCACGCAACTTACTTATTTTTTTTTTCATAAGAACCTCCTGATTATAACAAACACAACAAAAATATTATCGGTCTATTAGCCGTTCACGCGTGATGCCGTGACCAAGGAAGATAAGGATTTATATATATATACTTGTGGCCGCCCATTGGTCGAAATTGGACCATAATTAAATTTGTATTTTTTATGCATAAAATAAAAAAAAAATAAGCATTCTGCACTCCTTCTCTATACAAACTATAAGTGTGCAAATTTAATACTCCTCCGTCCGCGCAATTTTCGTAAAAAGAGGTACAAAGTTTTTGCTTCACGTATTAATATATAGATAGATAAGTAAGTTTTTTTATGAGAAAGCTTCGTATAGTTTTTGTCTTAGATAAACCTACATTTGACCACGATCTCGTCTGGTGGTTAGCAACGATGCGGCTAACGATGGGGCACGCAGGTCTAGAAGACAACATTTACTCTTAACTTGAACAGACCCAGATGGTAATTTTCAGGACAGACGACGGCAAACTATTCCAACCCTTGGCTACGCATTGTAAATGTGGAAGTGATGCGCTTTGTTCATAAGGGAGGTAGACTAACAAGATATAGATGGTACTGAGCGGTGCGTCTGCTTGTCCTGTTGTGTTTGGGGTTAGATGGCGCTGTTCCAGCGATATTTATTGATTTATTAGAACCACAAACAAATTTGCAAACAAAACATCTTCAACTACATTTTTAATTTTATAATATTAATATTTAGAAGTTTAATAATATAGGGTAGAATACGGTGGATTCTAAAGCTTTAAGAAAAAAAATAAGAAATATAAAATTATTTAATTTTTATGAGTCCCACATGACTGATATACAACTTATATATATATTTTCTTTTGTATATACATACATATTATAGGTACGTAGAAACATCCAGACCCGAGACAAATACTTGCAGATCATACAAACATTTGCTAATGTGCCCACTTTTTTTTTGCAATCTACCCTACTAGAAAAATAAGAATACACATGTACATACATTAGGTGAGAGCCTAAGGACGTGGGTTAGATCCAATCATTGATTTTTCTGATCGAAAAATGTATGTTCGCTACAGGAGTACTCTCAAACGGTGAAGGAAAACATCGTGAGGAAACCGGCATGTCCTAGAAACTTCTTCTTACCGTGTTACTAGTTATTTCTAACCAGTGTGGTGAAAGGATTAAAGTGCGCCTCAGAGGCTCCTTTCGTGCACTTAGGTAAGCCTTAATGTAACCTCTCGAACTTGCCGACAGGACCCGCAGGAAAGACGAATCAGTACATGCGGTGTCGGTTCGGTTGCAGGTGCATAACGGCTGGCACCGAGCCGGGCTTGTTTCAAGTTTTCCTTCTCTATTGCTAGCTCCTGTTAGTCAGCAGACTAATCCCAATAATCTGAAGACTATCGCTGTCGTTTCCATCATCTGTCCTAGAACCTAAAAAGTTTCAAGACATGTATCAAGTGTACGAAAGAAGACTCTGGTACGAAATAACAAGTGACACGAGAAAGAAAATTAGCACTTATTAAAATTAAAATATTGGTAATACTTAAATAATGTTAATTAGTACGGTGCCCTTACAGCAATAATACGGTATTTAATAGGGGTAGTCACAGCATGACGTCTGTCCGCATCATGCCAGCCTGCCATCGAGATGCGCCGGCGCAGAACGACCGAATCTATAACGATTCGCAGGTGGAAATCATCGTAACCTTTTTAATAATTAGTATAATATCGAATAATTACAAACAGGTGCCTTTTCGGTGTATTTTTTTGCTTGATGCTGTTATTAAAATTGAATTTGATAGGTAGTTAATAATTTTTTGTTATTGCTTAATTTTATTCTAAAAGTCAAAGTTAATTTTCGATGATGTCTTGATTGGTCGTTTTAAAAGATGAAGGCTAGAAGTGTGACTTTTAAAACTGGGTATTGAATATTTGTGATTCAGCACTAAAAAAAGGACATTCAGTATACCAGTAAATTCGTCATTTTTATAAACACAGGTTTTTATCAAGTGTTTTCACGTATTACGCACGCACTGCGAACCGTGAACGCGAGCTGTAACGATCGGACCGCGGATCAAACTCACCCTGATGAAGATTCTCCAAGTCCAGTCTAGTGAAATCGAAACAGTGTCGATGCCTCCATCAACAAAATAATACGCGAGTAAAACCCGTGTTTATTAAAATGTATTGTCTGCACCGACACAGGGAGTCCTCTCGGTTGGTTTAAAATTATTTGTAAGCCTGGATTTTGTGTATTTGCGTAGATATAATATTCATAAATAGAACATTATTACAACATGCGTAATAAGATAAGGTAAGGTAAGGTAAGGTAAGGTTGAAGCGGTTAACGATCTGTCACTTTGACATCGGCTGTCAAAGATGCATTTTAAATAGGATGACGATTGTGACACATTGTTTGAGTACGCGACAGTATAGTACAACTCATAAAAGTTTTGAAAAGCGTTTAACCTCATAAAATCTCGTAAAAAAAGTGCTTACATATCAATAACTAGCTGCGCGACTTCGCACACGTTGTACCTATATACAATGCATATGCCTGTCCCCAAGACACAATCTTACTAAATTTCATCAAGATCTGTTAAGCCGTTTAGCCGTGAAAAGGTAACAAATAAACATATGGAGATACCATCGATTTGGTATGGATAGTATGGGTAGCCTTGTATGTTACGAGCGACACATGACGGTCGCAGCTTCTGAGGAAGGTGATTTATAGATCACACCCGTCGGCAGCCATTCACCATAGTAATAACGTAACAGAGCAACCAAATTATAAATGCACGATGAGTTATGGCCGCTCTATGATATATTATTACAAATTATCCTTTTTCTTGTCAGCTCAAATGAATTCGAATCAGTATATGTAAATAAGGTAGGTACTACTTATATGATTTAATAATACTAGGCCGAGAGATGGTGGTTACTTATAAATATTTCAGTGGTTCATCAGTCATGTGGTTCACATAAAATAAACTCTGCTTACTTTGGGGCCAGATGATGCTATGTGAAGTGTCCTGCATAATTTATTTATGTAAATTTTAACGCGATTTTTTTCGTTAGTGCGTGCGCCTACGTCTAAGACCTACGACTACGTCTAAGTCGATTTTTTTCACGCTATTCTGTGGAATATGGAATCAGACGTACCTACCTAGGTGCACGCACAAGCCGAAAAAACAGCTTTGGCAAAATGACATACTTCAGAAAAGACATAGAATAGCGCGGATTAAACCGCGCGGATTAATTCACTAGTGCGTGCTAGGCCTAATAGTATTATAATAATAATAATAATAATACCGGACATTTCACACAGCATCATCTGGCCCCAAAGTAAGCAGAACTTGTGTTTTGAGTACCACATGACTGATATACTACTTAAATATTATTTTTTTGTAAATACATACATGTTATATATAGAAACACCCAGACCTGAGACAAATACTTGCAGATCATACAAACATTTGTCCCGCGGCGGGAATCGAACCCGCAATCTTCTGCGTCTCAGCCGGACCTTAGCCCTCTGCGCCACAGAGGTCGTATGTATTCAAATGCTTGACTTTTACACAGCATCATCTAGCCCCTAAGCAAGCAGAGCTTGTGTTATGAGAACTTCATAACTGTTCTTTACCATCTAACTAATTTTAGAAATGCGAAAGTAACTCTGTCGGTCTGTCACGTTTTCACGCCTAAACCGCTGAACCGATTTTGATGAACTTTGGTATAAAGATAGATGGTACTTCGGAGAAGGACATAGGCTATTTTTTATGTAGGTACCAGCTAGTACTTATATAAGACAATTAGTCTAATAAGTTATTTGGAGCCGGCAAAATAAACAATGTGTTGCTCAGAAATTACAAAGTTTTATTTAGCATTTTCTACTTATATACAACAAATTACGGTTTTCAACTGAGCCCTCACCTGAAAATACAAAGAAACTACATTTAAAGTTTATTAACAGGTTTTTCAATTCCTTTTCGCTTAAATAATTCGTTTTCTGTTTATCTGAAATGCTCCTATATTATACGGCGCCATCTTTGGAGTTGTTTCAAAAGTGGGTTTGAGCTTTTTATTTCCATCAACGAAGAGTCGCGCGTAAATTCAAATAACATAAAGGGATCTTATACCTTTATACTTCATTTTATAAACACATACTTATTATACATATAATATACCCAAACCAAGTATTTGCAAATCATACAAACATATATCCCACGGCTTAATTCACTATTGAGTTATTAAATGTGTAAGTAATTAATGATTTTCTGGACATAAATAGGGTTTATTTTATAATCACAATCTGTTGCTATCTCTATTCTTTGACATTAGAAAGACAGAACTAAAAGTCCAGACTAGGGAATTATACAATTATAAGATAGAGGAATAGTCATTGGGTTACCTAGACCGCTGAAAAAATTTAAAGAAAAAAACATTATTTGAAAGTTTTAGCTCATAAAACTATTGTTACATCATCATCATCATCATCATCATTCAGCCTGATTGCACCCACTGCTGGGTATAGGCCTCCTCTTTATTATGCCACTCTTTCCGGTCCCTAGCAAGACTCATCCAGCGGTTTCCGACAACGCTGACTATATCGTTCGACCATCGGGCCACTACTCCGTTACCGCCTTTGTCCATCTCCCGTTATCCAATATCCATTATTGCCAAGTGTTCCGCCCATTTAACCTTCAACCACTATAACCTCCATTGTTACATTATAATGTATTACATAGATATCTTACAAAGAATTATGTGTTCTGGAATGATGTCACATGACGTAGGAAATCTAGGAAGTAGCTCCTCGACTAATTCGCTCATGTCTTGTGTGGAAATCAATTTGAAGCTGTTTATTTGAATGCAGTGTTTATCATATTTTATTGAAGTGCTTAATTTCAATTTATAATAAAACGTCTACCATTCAAAAAACTGGCCTGTCAGCTCAGTTGGTAGTAACTCTGCCTTCTGTTTGTTGAGGGTTCGATTCCCTCCCAGGATAAACATTTGTGTGAAGAACATAGGTGTTTGCTCTGTGTCTGGGTGTTATAAAGTATCATAAGTATGTATTTAAAAATATATAAGTATTCTATCAGTCATCTGGTCACCATAATACAAGCTATGCTTAGTTTGGGACTAGATGGTGTTGTTTGCATTGTCCATCAATATTTTTATTTTTTTTATTTTTTTTCCATTCAAAAAAATACGCGGCGGGGCTAGCTAGCTGATTTTTTTAGTCCTAGGTGCCTAACTATCTACCTACTTGATACTTGAGATGCGGATAGATTCATGTTTATGCCATCCGATCCCGATGTCCTCCAGGAAAGCCAGAAGCACACGTAGGCCTCCCTGGCTGTCGTGGGTGTTCCAAGATGCTGAGCTCCGCAACTAGGCAGCTGGTGGGCTGTGACGGTGGGAGGGTGCCATTTCAGCCAACCGATCCCGATGTCGTACAGGAAAGCCAGAAGCTCACTGACACCGACGTAGACCTCCCCGTGTTTAATGTGTTCTGAACTGCTGAGCATGTAGGGATGCCACGCTACTGTATTTTAGGAGCACATTCACGGCTGATTCCTCCATATCTACCTATGTTTGTATATTTGCAGTATGCTTACAGAAAAAATAATATAGATTTTCTTTTCTGTGAGTATGACCTTAAGCTAACCCATTAATTCGCTCGTATTTCAGAACAAAACTTGGTTCGAGAACTTGAGCGCACTTGAGTGCGAACCGTGAACTCGAGCGGCAACTCACGGACCGCGGCTCAAACTCACCCTGACGAAGATTAGAGAATGGATCGAAACAGTGTCGGTGTCTCCATCAGATCAAATCAAAACATTATTTATTCAATAAAATCGCAAGGGCCACTTTGAATCGTCTTCTTACATGCTAGTGAATCTAGGTGTCAGTTCATCCTAACTCCAGTTCAAGAAGAATCCGGTAAGAAACTCGTCTGGTCTTAACACTTTTTTGTATGATCCGAAAGTTTGCATATATTCTTAGTTCTTCAAGAAATGCTTTCTAAAACTCAATACTTGGTCCTCTAAGTTTATGTTTTGTTCTGGAAGACGGCCCTTAAAAACACGTACCTATATATTTATTATACACAATGATAATACCAGCTTTCACTGCCTCTAAGAGTCATCTAAATCGGATTCTGAGTTGGTTCTGTGATACCTCACTCTCTTCTCTCATTCTTCTCGCTATCACTTTTTCCTAAACTTTCATACTATGTGACATGAGCTTAATTTCTCGATAGTTGTTGCAGGTACAGGACTGCACACCCACCCTTGTTTTTAAAGGCACCAGAGAATTGTTACACCATTCGTCCGGGATCGCCTCTTACAACTTATTAAAGAATAAGGCCACCCACTTCCATCCATCCGCTTTCAAAAACTTTCATACTTCAACTGGAATTCCATCAGGGCCAACTGCTTTACCATTCTTCATATCTTGCACGGCTTTCTTGACTTCATCCATACAAATATCTTTCACAACACCTGTATTTACTGGCACTTTTTCTAACACTCCATTCCACGCATTCTCTTCATTCATCAACTTTTCAAAATACCTTTTCCATCTTTCTTTTATGTCCTCAACATTCGTCAAAATCTTTCCCGCTTCGTCTTTAATACATTTTACATGCACAATATGCCTTGCATTCTTTTCAATACAATAAGTAGTATAAAGCAAAAAAAGTTTCACCAACCGTGGCCTCAATTCTGTTGGCACCAACCTAACTAATTTTAGCTAAAATTAGACTGTCAAATGAAACTTTGGTATTCTGATGTTACCAACTTATCCTAATTTTTTCTAATTTAATTATGCGTTCCTTATTTAGTTAGATGGTACCAACCGAATAGGTTTTACAAATGCTATGACTAACTAAAATATATTTTAGACAATTCCTAATTTTAGAAATAACCAACCGATTTGCTACCACTATCTAAAGTTCCGACACCGATTGGGCAATGCATACTAATACCTACTAGGAACTCTGATAGAAGGGACAATTTGTAAATAAACATTACTTAGCTATGCATTAGTCGTCTTGCGAAGCACACATTGCACTCTTACATTAATTATTTTTTTCGAGTTATTTCCGTTTTTATTAGTAATTTTGGTGTTTCCATTAAATAGAGCTAGAGTTATTGACTCGGGTGTGAATAGTTGAATAAAAGCTTTGTTTTTTTGTGATTCGAGCCAAAATAATCCGTAGAAATGTTATATGAAGGCACCTAAAAAAAAAGTATAATATAAGTAGTACACCAGTCATGTGGTACCCGTAACACAAGCTTTGCATACTTTGGTGCCAGATGATGCTGTGTGAAATGTCCGGCATTATTTATTTATTTGTGCGTTTCCGAGATCCACATTTCGAGTTCCCCGCATATTCTCAGGCTGCGTCAAAACACGATAAGTGCCCATCGGAATCGTGAGTAGATTCACAGAGTACTTACTTTAAAAGGATCACTTTCAAAGTGATCCTTGTGATTGTATAGAATAAAGTATCTTTTGACTTTGACTTTGACTTTAGCAATGAACAAAGTTCCACAAAACACACATTTTACTTAGACGTAAATTTAACATTATCAGTCGACTGGCCTTAAGATGAGAAAGGTACCACTAATATTATAAATTTAAAAATTATAAATTTAATATAACGTCTCTCCTTCTAAATTTAAGCTCGCAGTTAGGAACCAACTGCAAGCTTCGCATACTATCTGAACCGTTTAGTGTAAAATATAAAATCTTTTGTTATTATTTATCATTGTTTGATTTTTTTTAAGTTTTATTTTCCTTTTATTGTTAAAAATGTCCACTGATGTTTTCATTATAAATTTAATAAATCAGTGAAGACTTTGTTGGATTAAGTATTGCCATATAATTATTTAGTAATATTATAATGTAGTTCTCCCAAATAAAATATATATCAGGTGTCAAAAATTACGCTGAAGTTCATTACCGGTACTATTGCCCAAGGAAGCGAGACAAAAAAGAGAAGTGGACAAAAGATGTGACAGTGATAGCAAACGTAAGAGAGGTGAACAGAAGAAACGTTGGGATGACGATAATAATTACGTTTTAAAAACTAAAAAGAAAACTTCATTGAACGAAATTTGAGCCTATCATACATTTTTAGTGGAAGGTAAATGTATTTTGTATATATATTATATGGGTAGGCTAAATAAACGCACATGAAAACATCATCGATGTATACAATTTTTAAATTTTCGTTGATATTTCAGCTCGACCGATTATGATAAAATTTAAATGGGACGACCTGTTAAGTATACCCTATCAAACAAAAAATGGATTTTCCAAATCGGTTCAGGCGTTTTCAAGTAATCAGTGAACATACATATAAAAAAAAGATTTAACGAATTGAGAACCTTTTTGATGAAGTCGGTTAAAAGGAAGTGGCTGGACCAACCTGGCGACGATTCACACAGGACCGAATGGAAGACTCTGGAGGAGGCCTATGCACCAAGTGCACGAAAGGAGTCAATGAGGCGCACTTTAATCCTTTCACCACACTGCACTGGTTCGAAAGAAATAGTGACATGATAATTAAAAGTATCGGTAGGTAATTGGTAATTGATCGTGGTTCATCGTCATCGTTTTTTTACGTTAGTTATTTATTTTGCATACTTTAATTCCTTTCACAATATTTCGAAATAGCTAGTGACACTATAAAAGATACCAATAACTAATAAAGAAACGTATCTTAAATTGCGGTTTAAGTCATGCCGATTCTCAATAGTATAATAATGATGTACAGTACTATAATAATAGTACTTCCGATCCTAAGGTCGCGGGCTCGATAGGATAGGTAATAATTACGTTTTAAAAACTAAAAAGAAACCGACTTCATTGAATGAAATTTGAGCCTATAATACATTTTTAGTGGAAAGTAGATGTATTTTGTATATATATAATATGGGTAGACCAAATAAACGCACAGCTCCAATGAGACAGCGAGGTATCGAAGTACATGAAAACATCATCGGTATAAAATTTTTAGATTTTCGTTGATTTTTTAGCTCTACCGATTTTGATAAAATTTACATGGGACCACCTGTGAAGTCTATACCCTCTCAAACAAAAAAGAATTTAATTTTCAAATCGGTACAGCCGTTTTCGAGTAATCGGTAAAAATAAAAAAACCGCCTTCTTTCTGATAAAGTCGGTTAAAAATAGAATTTAATCTCGCACTAAATTTCTGATCCAATTTTGTTTTATAAGGTTTAAGGTCACATACTTAGTATAAAATCACAAAATGATGACAGATCCAGGTGTATCTTGAAACGCCATCTTGAAAAAAAGTTTTTGGCCGATATCTCGGAAACTATGTACTTTAGAGCAAAAGTTATTGAGACTATTACTGTAGAAAATGAAATTTTCCGTCTTTTATTTCCTGTAAACTTTTTTGTTAAACTTACCGTTTACGACCGATTTTATGAACTGGTTTTTCTATCTCGGCCGATAACTTATGAAAATTAATCATTTATCAATAAAACTGGTTTTATTGATTAATGGCGGAAAACAACCTACAACGTTTAAGAAATATATGCCAAATGAAGGAAACCTCTGAGCTACACTTTAATCCTATCACCACACTGGTTGGAAATAAGTATTCACGATAAGAAGAAGATAATAATAAAAATATTGTGCAAGTGCATTTACATGAGAAACGAATCATGAATTTCGGGTTTTACCTTTAGTAAAATCCGATATTAAGAATTATTTTCTCTATTGAAACAGGCTATACCTACAGGTTATGGAAGTGACAGGCCTGTCAAAGTGCCAACATCTAGGAAACATTTACGTAGATACCTACTTATTTGTTACAGATTTCTACTTACGCCTAAAGCCGTAGGCGCAATACAAACATACCAGTAATGAGTTTACTGGAAAATGATTTTACAATTAGTAGTATGTACTACTCTCAAGTACTAACTGACATTAATATACTGGTGCCCCCCGGCGTTCGTCAGTCTCGACAATCGTAGTCTGACCTTCCAGAGACTTCCACTCTTCGAAGAGTAAATTGATTCTGGTGAGGGTACTGTATTTCCGACTAAAAAATAAGAAAAATCAATGGTCGTTTTGCTAATCGTGGCGGGCGATCCTATACATGTACCTCTCAGAACAGCACAAATTACATCGGAATTCTTCGGAATCCTGTTGCATTAGTATTTTTTATGTTACCGCGATCAGAATTCTACTATTGTTATATAAGCATAGCTGTCGGGAGAACCAGATGACTAATAAAATACCTATGGTATTTTTAAATATCAATGTGCATCACACAAATGATTATCCTGGGAGGGAATCGAACCCTCAAGGTTAACAGAAGGCAGAGATACTACGAGCTGAACTGACACGCCAGTCTATCAATTTATTGCGTACTTGCGGCAAACTTCGTACCGCCTCAATAAATCAATAATCAAAAAAAAACATATTTACTCACCTTTCAAACCTTCCCTGGACTACGACAAACATTTCAACACCAAAATCAGCTAAATCAGTCCAGCCGTTCTCTAGTTTTAGCGAGACTAACGAACAGCAATTGATTTTTATTATATAACTAGCTGACCCGGCAAACGTTGTTTTGCCATGTATGTATTAGAAAAAAAAATAGGGGTTGATCGTAGAGGGGTGAAAATTTAGGGTTGCATGTATTTTTGTATGATGTATCATAAAAAAATAAAAACAAAAAATTTTGTCTGAAAAATAAAAAAAAAAAATTAAGGGTTGGACCACCCTTAACATTTAGGGGGATGAAAAATAGATGTTGTTCGATTCTCCCCCCTGACTAATATCCTCGCTAAGGATCACGAAAATCGGTCGAGCCGTTTCGGAGGAGTTCGATTACGCATAGTGTTGCCCAAATGCAAGAACAAGACGAGACTTAGCCAGTCTTGGTCTTGGTCTTGCGCCAATACACCTGGTCTTGGTCTTGGTTTTGGTCTTGCGCTCCCAGTCTTGGTCTTGGTCTTGGTCTTGCAGCAAGAGTCTTGCAAGTCTTGCAATTACCTATTAGTCTATTACTATTTATTAAAGTTTACTTTAAATCTTAGAAAAACGTATTAGAATTGGAACATTGTGAGCTTGAATTAACATAGCCATAGTAAAGATCAAGCAGATTAATAAATAACTGAAGATTTGATAAGAAATTCGAAAAATCAACTGACCTATATGTCGTTTTCCATGGAAGTAACTGTTTCTTAATAAACATTTCTGATTTATAAGCTTACATTTGCTAAAACATGTAAAAAAACAAATTAATTACAATAACTTGACTGTATTTTAAAGAACAATACTTATCTGTCTAGAAAGAGATTGAACCCTCAACTTATAAGAAATTTAATAAAAGAGTTTTACGATTTATCATTTATTTGAATAAAAAATAAAATACAACACAAATCAACAGCTTTATCATTAGGTTATGATACTTTATATCAATTCTTTTGACCAAGAATTAATACAAAGTAACCATCTGGCTGACTCATCACTTAACCTATTTCTATGTTTTCTAATTACTAATGATGCTTTAGAAAATAACCTCTCAGCAGGTACTGAAGTTGCAGGTATTGAGAGAAAATCACGGGCCATTTTCGATAAAATCGGATACTCTGTCTCATGCGTCCTCCACCAATCTAAAATGTCTTCCGAGCTGGCAGTTCTTGGTTTTCTCAGGTACTCCTCCAACTCGTCTATCACTAAGCCTTGAAGACAAGATCCAGATGACGTCGAGGGACATTCATAGAGTTTATCAAAGTCTATTACGTCTTCATCTTCATCACATACTTTATTGTCTTTTTCTGGTAATTCCAGAGATTTGTTCAGTGAGTGTAGACTTTTATATTCTTCATAAAGTTCATTGAACTTGCGCAGACTTTCTGTTTTAAGTTGCTTCCCCCACATTGTCAGGTCAAAAGTCTGAGCCTTATGCCTTGGGTCTAAAATTAAAGAAGTACAATAAATCCAGTTGCTCTTCTTGTAATGTTTAAGCATTTTGTCTCGAGCTGCTTGGAAAGCTAGAATGAGCCTTTCATCCACTTCAGATCGATTAGGTTTCTCATCTAACTGTTTTACCATGGATTCAATTTTATCTAGCAAGAGATTAAATGATACAATGACTAGCGGTAACGTAACATATTTGTCTCCACCAAGTTTTGTACTTAAAAGTTTAAAGTTTATTAGAAATTTATGTAATTTTTCGAGTACCTGCCATTCATTAGCTGTGATTTGAAAATCATTCAATTCGGTGACAGAACTGCACAATATGTCAATGCCCGCTCTCACTTTTAAACCAAATCCAATCATATCATGTGTGGAATTCCATCTCGTTGGACAGGCAAGAATGGCATTTAGATTTGATGGCACGCCAGCTGCTTCACAAGCAGACTGAAACTTCTTCTTCACTATCTCACTTCTTTTTATTTTACTGGAAATACTGCGTAACTTTGTTACAGATGTACGCGAGTCAGCAATATTTGGTGCAGATTCTTCATCTTCCTCATCCTCAGTTTCGTCTGCATAGTCTTCGTACTGCTGATCTTGCGCGTTAGTGTCAGACTCACAGTGTAATGCTAAGGTCTTTAATAAATCTTGTACACCAAGGTTTAAAATGTGAGCAAAGCACCGGAAATGTTGATTGTCTGAATCAAAGTGTGGCGGCAGCTGTTTGCCCAGTTCATACATAAATTTGGTATTTGCAGTTGCGTTGTCGACCGTGATACCTTGTATTTTATCAATTATGCCATATTCCAATAAACATTCATGGAAAATCGTTGCAATATCTTCCCCAGTATGTCGACCGCGTGATGGTATAAAATCAAGAACTACAGATCGATACTTCCATTCGTTGTCTATATAATGAATAGTAACCCCGTAGTAACTCCTACCAGCAATTGACGTCCACCCATCAATGGTAAACGACATTTTAGATGATAATTGTTGAAGTCGTTCCTTGAGATTCAATTGGAGCTCTTCAAATCGCTCTTTGACTTTCCTTCTAAGTGTAGACCTTTTAGGAAACACCATATTAGGGCAAATACGTCGAAAATATACTTGTGTAGCTTCGTCATCGAAAAATGAGAAGGGAAGATATTTTTTCACCACCCAATCAACTGTAGCTGTCGTGATGTTGTCACTGCTGTTTTCCGACTGAAACAAAACAATAAATCTTGTGTTATTATTTAAAACATACTAGGTTTGAGCGTATAAGAGGAGGAGGTTTGTTGTTGTTAAATCGAGAAAATCGTTAAATTGATATTTGTTATATTAAGGTTGCACTGTACTGTAATTTACCAAAATAAAGTACTTAGTTGTTACTGGCCGATTAAATGAAAATATGGGTGTTTATAAAAAATATTTAAGACGATAATTACATACTTAATATGTCGCACCCCTAGATGAAAACACCACTAACTCAAAAATACTTACGTAAGTTAATGGCGTTTTTGAAAGTATCGCATGAATAGCTACGCGGAGTTAAAATTCTTTTAACTGTTAAAAAAATATTCTTACCTGTCCACTTCTTCCAGGGGTTACTAAAAAGCTTGTGATATCTCCACTTAATTTTGGTTTAACAGGAAGAAATATTTCTGATTCCTTTTTGTGGAAAGACATTAGATGTTTCCTTAAGCCTGAAGTGTTTCTGTTTTTCATTTTTATTTCAATCTTTTTATGTTGGCACAATTTACACAAGGCAGTTTGGGATGCATGAATTATTTCGAAAAACTCCTCAAATTTGCTTTTGGGTCTTTTAGATCTGTGACTCAAACTCTCGTTACTCGGACTAGAATAATTTGAATCTTCGTCACTCATATTAAATTGTACACGTGATACGTTTTTAGAAAACAACGAGAATTAGTAAAAACAATTATTAAGTTAGAATCGAAGCACAGCTCAATTGGAAATGACTGGAATTAAAATAATTCCTTCATTTATAGTACGTTTCCTTGCTTTCTACCGCGCCGCCTCGCCACGTGCCGGCTCTATGAAAAGGATGCCGCCGCAAATCGAACGATGCCGCGTGCGGCGTACAAACACACACTAAATATTACCTGCTTGTACAGACGCGACCCGTGAATAAAATATATGTAAAGAATTAGTGCCAATCACTATTCTTTACATATAAGTGAATGTTTTGGCGTACATCTATACTAATATTATAAAGCTGAAGAGTTCGTTTGTATGTTTGATGACAGAAGTTTTAAAATAAATAAATAAATCCTGAACGTCACTATACCTCCAAAGTTACTATTCCTCGTGGACGAAGTCGCGGGCACAGCTAGTAAATACTTACTCTCATTATCTCTCTCAGAGATATTCGAACACTTTTTTGCTATTTTTTCTTGTAAAAACTTAAGAAATATAATGACTAAATGTACAATAATAGTACCTAAGTAATTAGTTTAAAACCATATAAGTAATCAATATTATAATTACTTACTAGAATGAATTATTATGACATCTACTACCTATCCTTACCATTTTATCCTAATCATAATACTACTTGCGTGATCAGTATAATGTATTCATTTTCATTCTAAGCACTCTGAAACTTATTTATTCTTTGGAACACCTGTAGGTACTCTTAAAATTCGAAATTATTTTGCATGAATAGTGTCAAATGTTATGATTTCGGCGCGGCGGCAACGATTGTTTTAGATTTCAAAAGAAGCCGCCGGCGCGTGTATCATAACCATGTACTTCCGAAAAGCGGCAAATTTCTTTGAGAAGTAAGTACAAAACCTTTGATGCCGCATTATCAAAGTGCCGATGGTTAAAACATAACTATGCATGCACTCAGTTTGATTTTAATAGATATTTTTTTATTCGCTATGTTTATGGTATTAGTCGTAATGCGCATAGGTCCAGTTTTTCATATTCTTTGATATAGTTTTTTGCGTCTCATAGAATTCCTAAGCGTACCTACCTACCTATACACCGAACTGTTACACCTAACTACTCCGTGAAATAGCGCTAAGTCCTAGCTGCAAGACGCAAGAGTCTTGCAGGCTATGTCTTGTTCTTGCTCAAGTCTTGCACGGTCAGTCTTGGTCTTGGTCTTGCTAAAAATACGCGGTCTTGTTCTTGGTCTTGGTCTTGCAAAAACGCAAGAACAAGACCAAGACTGCAAGACCAAGACTGAATTTGGGCAACACTAATTACGCACCCCGTGACAGAAGAATTTTATATATTAGATATAGACTACCTTTTAATTGATTGGCCTGTCAGCTCAGTTGGTAGTAGCTCTGCCTTCTGCGCTGTAGGTTGAGGGTTCGATTCCCTCCCAGGATAAACATTTGTGTGGTGAACACAAGTGTTTGTTCTGTGTCTGGATGTTATAAAGTATAAAGTTAAGTTGTTATTTAAATACATATCATAAGTATGTATTTAAAAATATATAAGTATTCTATGAGTCTTCTGGTCACCATAATACAAGCTATGCTTAGTTTGAGGTTAGATGGTATTGTATGCATTGTCCACCAATATTTATTTATTAATTTATTCCAGACGTTTCGGTTATGTTCTTATGTCTCGCTGGTGGCCTTTAGTTCCTACCAGGGGGCCTATTTCTTTATTTACAACGGATATCCTTCTATTCTAAACCATTAACCCTAAGCCGTTGTTCGTTTAGCAGAATACGAAAACTTCTCAAATTTGTTGAAAAACTATCGTTCAGCTGCGATTCGATTGCAATCAAGTGTCCAATTACTTAATAGAACTGCTCCTTAGGACGTGATAACTTAATATTAAAAAGGGATAAAAGACAGAGTGTTTTTTAGCCAGATTTCTGCCAAGAACGCTGTTTAAACCTCAAGCCTCATTCTCTACTCGCGCTTGCCCGCTTTTTCGGAAGGGTCTGATTTGTCTGGCGTGTTCTATGCCCTATTCATTTGCGTTGTTAAGATGATTGACACATTCAATTAGCCAGGTGACCGCTGGACCTCCCAACTCGGTTCAAACTTCTAACCTAAGAACAAAACGTACCAGCATAACTAGGCCTTTGAATCTCCTGCAAACCCTTCTTGGATGCTCTGGTTTTGATGCTTCAGAGGGGGGTGGTAGGTCTGGTTATGGTGGTTCTGGGGTTGGGAAGGGTTATCGCATTGTCTTGCGGTTTGGCTGTTGTTTTCTGCAATTAGCGCGGGAATGGCGTGTCTCTGCTTTAATTGCCTTTCAGCGTTCCTGAAGGATGAGTGATTTGTTCTGACAGTGAAATGGACTGGAAAGGGTTTAAAGTTTAAGCTTCGGTTTCTGAAGAAACAGTTGTAATTTTTCACAGTTGTATTGTAGCGGAGGACTGACAGTCAATAATAATATTATATTTCTCAATAATATGCTTCTTCTTTACTAACGGCATATGACATAATAATGACAATTTGGCCAGTGTCAAGTGTTAAGTCGTATCTTGTCGTTCGTCAATTGTTATTTTATACAAAATGGTGTCTTTTATATAAAATAAGTAGGTATACGTATTATTTTGACCACCCGCCCGATGGTCGAACGATATAGTCAGCGTTGTCGGGAACTACTGGATGAAACTGGCTAGGGACCGGAATGAGTGGCATAATAAAGAGGAGGCCTATACCCAGCAGTGGGTGCAATCGGGCTGAAATGATGATGATGATGATTATTTTTACTCGTATCACAAAGAAACACAAAACTTTTATTCCAAGTCACAAAATTACTAATTAAACCGGAAATAACTCGAGGAAAATAAATAATATAAGAGGGCAATGTTTGCTTCGCAAAACGGGCAAAAATAATCCAAATAATATTCATCTCTTACTGGCATCGGTCTTGAATGTCAATCTTGTCAATGTCAAGTGGTTAAATTATAAAAAACGTCATAAAGTCGTATTCGATAGTCATTTGTCTATTATAAACGTCATCACGGACTGACGTTTGATTTGTTTTAGATTACTGGTGACACAAATCAGAGATTACGTAATACACTTTTAGTTAAATTGACTACACATGACACACGTTTAGATTTTATTAAATAAAATATGTACCTATGTACCTTATTTTCTATTATTATTTTATTTTTTATTCCTATTTCATATATTATTTTCTCGTGATAATATATTTTTTATTTTTTATGTCAATTCACGAAATTTCAAACAAAAAAAATATTATTATAATCTAATTGTATATCTGAGAGTGCTTTTGCTTTCTCCATTTCTTTCCAAAGCAGCCTCCACTTCTTCATACTTACGACAGGACAGCGATCTTGCAGGATCATCTCGTGATTATTCTGCCGTCTAATGGCGGTTGTTAATTTAAAGAAAACACAAGTCTAATTTACAGCTCAGGGCATAGTTCAAATAAGGAGTTTGACTGAGGGGTCTAGTTAGGCATGCTAACCTAACCTTGTTAGTCTTCTGTTAATGAGATCTAGTTATAGGTTTAAAGTACTGTTACTACAAGCTAGTTCAGTTTGTATGATGTTTTTTTCCTTCTTTTTTAAGTTATTTATTATCAGAATAATATAAAATACACGTGAAACAGTTGAGCTATCTAAGGACCGCTTAAAACGATTTATAGATAGCTCAACTGATCCAGATCACTGCCAGAGGGCAGCGTTCCCAAGATACTGGCGGCATTACCACGTTGAATGGCAATGCTAATACGCTGAGCCAGATAGGAGCCAGCTCTTGGGTCACGCAATGTATCTACTAATATACTAATGTATCTACTAATGTATGCAATGTATCTATCTGAATGTTTGTGGTATAAAATAAACGTTTCCTTCTCTCTTTTTTTCATTTTATTTAAGGTTCCGAAGTCTACAAGGAAACCTTATAGTTTCAGTACTCGCTGACTATTAATTAAATCGTGATTGTGAGTTATTTATAAAGCTATTAAAGAAACACTTTGAAAAAATGTTTTTTAAGAATACCTGCCTACATGTAAAGTGGGGGTTGATATACTTTTTTTAACACCTAATTGTGTGGCATATCGTTGGACAGATCTTATAAAGTTATTAGAAGGTTGAACAGTTTTTTTGATACAGATATTCGTTTGATATTAAGCTTTAAAGTAGCCATTTTTGGTACAGGTCAGTCACACCCTTTACGGCTACTAAAACGTATTCGATTTTGAGTTCAAAAGTTCAAAAAGAAACTTTTTGAACTTATTTAAGGTTACAATAGGTTTTGTTTTAATAACTATAGTAGTAAAACAAACACGATGGTACGAAATTGCGGGTTCGATTTCCGCCGCGAGACAAATGTTTGTATGATCTGCAAGTATATGTCACGGGTGATTCCATGTATAAGATGTAAGTATACAAGTAGTACATAAGTCATGTGGTACCCACAACACAAGCTCTGCTTACTTTGGGACCAGATGATGCTGTGTGCAAATGTCCGGCATTATTTATTTATTTATTGAATTGTTTTAGGACCTGACCACTAGTCATGTTAATCCATACTGAATTCTGAAGCCTTCACTGTGCGTGCGCACATGCGCTTGGGCAATTTATTTATTTATTGGTCTAATCTAAAGATTAAGACATCGCCGGTGGCTGTTTATTCTCAGCGGGGGCAGATTGCATGCGCATGACACAGCCGATGGCTCTATACTAATGAACATCATCCAATGATTGTGGTTCCGATTAATACTGGCGGCCTACTGTGTAGAGCCGCTATGAAGGCAGGGATACTACCTACCCAAGTTCTATAAAGACTCAGGCTTGATTAGAAAGCACCAAGGTCCTACGCCCAAGTTTCGGAAAATGAGGAATAATGTTTTTTTTTATATTGGTGGACAATGCACACAACACCATCTAGCCCCATACTAAGCATAGCTTGTATTATAATGACCAGATGAGTGATAGAATACTTATATATTTTTAAATAAATACTTACGATACTTTATAACATCCAGACACAGAACAAACACCTATATTCATCCCACAAATGTTTATCCTGGGAAAGCAATCGAACCCTCTACCTACAGCGCAGAAGGCAGAGCTACAACCAACTGTGCTGACAGGTCAGTCAACATGTTATCAGGTTAGTCCAAATCAGATAGATCTACCTCACGTAAAAATACAAAAACAATAATTTTACATTTAAAGGCAATGGACGGCTTTATCGCTGACAGCGAGCTCTGCCCAACAACCTTTGGATAGACTGGACTATAAATAACCAGAGTAGGGGCATGTTGGTGTGGTGTTTATGTATAATTATAAATTTGTACCTACTTATTAAAACTAAATAAAAAACTGATATAAATAAATACATACATTAGAAACACCACACAAGTAAAATTTCACAAGTGGGTACCAATAGCCCAATAGAATCAATATCGAAATCTGTCTCCCGCAAATATCTCTGGCTGGGACCTTTGATTAAAACAAATTAGCGGTACCTCTAGTTTGTTTTAATCAAAGGCTGGGACTTTAAATTAAACGAAAAACGCACTGATTTTTGACATCATTCCATCGTCGAATTTCCGCTTGAGGCCTCAAGAAAAGTGTCAGTTCTTTTACGAATAATGGCATACAAATCCATTGCTTGGTGGCATATCATACTGTTAAAGGTTATGTCACTGTCATTAAATTAGCTACGTATCTACTTATGGGATAAGGTTTCTTCGTTTGTCATTTCATCAAGTAACATAGCTCTGCTAATTTTATATTTTTTACTCGTTTTATTGCATTCTGTACATAATCTTAGCGGAATTTTAATCAATAAATTGTGACTATGTGGGATGTATGAACAATTGAATTTCAAGTGTATTATGATGCAATGTGATTTGAACGACGAGAAATCTAGAAATAGAATTGACAATAATTATAAATAAATAATGAAGGACATTTCACACACCATCATCTGGCCCCAAAGTAAGCAGAGCTAATGTTATGGGTACCACATGACTGATATACTACTTATATGTATATTTTTTTTGTAAATACATACATATTAAAAACATAGAAACACCCAGACCCGAGACAAATCATACAAACATTTGTCCCGCGGCGGGAATCGAAGCCGCAACCATCTGCGTCTCAGGCTGGCTTTTGCCCACTGCGCCACAGAGGTCGTCGACAAAGACTTTAACAAACAAATTGACTATAAACAAACATAAACACTTGACACTGGAAAAATTGACATTAGTACGTCACATGCCATAAACAAAAAAGAAGAAGTATCTACTTATTGTATGATTCTTCGTCTGTCATTTCATGGAGTAACATAGCTCTGCTAATTTAATATTTTTTATCCGTTTTATTGCATGTTTTATTCAGAAATCTTGGCGGAATTTTAATGAATAAATTGTGACTACAGGATGGGTATGGATAATTGAATTATATATGTATTGTGTTGCAATGTGATTTGAACGACGAGGAATCCCAAGAAAATTCTAGACGCCATTCCGCGTAACGTCTAGAATTAACAATTGACCATCGACTAAAACTTTAATAACAAACAAACTGACTATAAACTATACACACTTGACATTAGCAAAATTGACATTAGTATGTCACAGGCCATTAACAAAGAACAAAAGAATACTATTTGGATCCTGTCTTTTGAAGTCCAAAAGACTAATCATCAAACGAAGGTAATCTTTTTGTTGCCACTTCCAACTACTGCCAACTTTACTCATAGATTGTAGTTTTATCACTCTGCACTTTAGTACTGTTAGAACGCAGGGTACATACGCAGAATTATTTTAAGCTTTTTAAATGTCTTCTCTCTCTTTCAGGTTCTCAATTCCGTTGAGGATTCCGTATTCCGTAATTTATGAACCAATTTGAAAATATCTTCTTAAAATAGCTGGAAAAAATATGTCTTCCAATCCAAGTAAACGAAATTGCGTATTACGATATAGTACTGAAAAGCGTAATTTTTTTAACCGACTTAAAATAAAGGAGGAGGTTCTCAATTCGGTTCTATTTTATGGGCTCAAATTTAATTAAATGAAGTCGGTTTTCTTTTTAAAACGTAATTATTATCTATATAACATTGTTTCGTCTTCTTTTTTATTATGTGTTTAACGAATTTATTTCTCAAAAAGAAAATGTTCACTATTACAAAAATCTTAAACTTTAATATCTTAACTAATCTTAAGGTACAAGTTTATTTTGTTTTAGTTTTTGCTTTTTGTAATAGCTTAAGTTTTTACAGTGATGGTTGGTACCGTTAACTTAATAAATCTTTTCATTAATATATTGTTTCAGTCTTTTCTTAAATATGAACATGGATAAACAGTTCTTAATGCTATCTGGTAAACTATTATAATAACTGCGCACCTAGGATGTTCCTTTTTCCATAGTTGGTCCGTGGATTTCCTAGTTTCAATTTATTTTTATTTATTAAATTTTAGGTATAGGTTTTTTTTGTTAATATGATTTGCGTTTGTATTTTATTAGTTAATTTTTTTATCCGACTTCAAAAAGGAGGTTTCTCAGTTCGACCGTATATATATTTATTATGTGTGTTCGCGGATAACTTCGTCGTTTATGAACCGATTTTGATGATTATTTTTTTGTTGGAAAGGAGAAATTCAAAGGGTGGTATCATGATAAGGAAACCAGGATCTGATGATGACATCCTAGAAAAATCGAGGGGAAGCTTCGAAAATCGTAGTAGCGACTGGTGCGTTTCATTTTTTCCATCAGGTATTTTAAAGCACTACTATTTAATGAAGGTCTGGAGTCGATCTGATGATGGAGCCGAAAGACAGTCGAAAGAACTCCTCAACGATTTAAACCAATTACCTGGTGTTTGATCTTGATTAATTTGTATTGATAAGAACTTTACACCTGGGTTGTGGCTGTTATTAGGGGTGTGATGATGAGTCAAGGGATTTTCTACTTTTTAATATCCTCTTTGAAGTCGGTTTTTTTTGCTTAAAAATTATCTTAACAAGGATGCAGTATATAGTGATTTCATATTGAAAATTTTGGTTTGTTCGTATATAATACGTGTGCTAGTGAGGTAGTCATATTATTGACGTATATGTCCTTATTAAGTAAATAAACAAATGTATATGTCTATTTACAATACATCTATCGTGTCACTACTTATTTATAACATCCCTAGGTTTAGACTAGAAAAAAGAAAATTAGTTAAGTCCTATACACACGGTGCGCTTCTAGAATAAGCTTCCTGAAAATGTAACTAATCTACCTATTAATGAAATTTAAAGCTTATTATAAAGTGGGGACCACAAATTGAAATTCTTGCTGGTAGGCTTAGTTCTGCTGCATATGCAGTTCGTGTGATACATTGGCTTACTGATGAAGCTACAGCTAGACTAGATTATTTCAGCGAGAGTATTTGAGATAAATATTTATAGAAATTAATATTCTCATAATAGCTTCACAATTTATAAGGTTGGGGAAAAAGTATTTTCGCAATATTGTATGTATGAACTTGTAATAAAATCTCTTTGGCTGTACCATTTGTATCTGGCTGGTTTTGGAATCATTAAAAGTTTAAATTTTAAAGAACATTATTCCAAATTCAATTTAGGAAAATGTGTGATTTTTATTTGTTTTTCGTACTGTCAAGATGAGTGAATCTAATGAAGAAATTCGATACATTTTAAAATTTTACTACAAAAAAGGTAAAAATGCAACGCAAGCCTCGAAAAAAATTTTTTATGGTCCTAGTGCCGTGTCTGTGAGAGTACCACAAATTTGGATTAAGCGTTTTCAATCCGGGAATTTTGATGTCAAAGATGCACGACGCTCTGGTCGCCCTATTACGCATAAAATGGATGCCATTTTTGAAAAAGTGGAGCAAGATCGGCATATCAGTAGTAAAGACGTAGCTGAAGAACTGGGAATTGACCACAAAACAGTTTTGGCGCATTTGAAAATAACTGGGTACACAAAAAAGCTCGATATTTGGGTACCTCACGAGCTCACGGAAAGATACCTAATGAACCGTGTACTCATTTGTGATTCTTTATTACGGCGTAATGAAACCGAACCATTTTTGAAGAAGCTGATAACTGGTAATGAAAAGTGGATCACGTACGACAAGAACATGCGATAAAGGTCGTGGTCAAAGGCCAGTCAGGCTTCACAGACTGTGGCGAAACCCGGGTTAACTCGCAACAAAGTGATGCTGTGTGTGTGGTGGGATTGGAAGGGCATTATTCATTATGAGCTGTTACCACCAGGCAGGACCATCGATTCTGAATTCTACTGCGAACAACCGATGTGATTAAAGCAAGAAGTTGAGAGAAAGCGGCTGGAATTAATCAACAGAAGGGGTGTGGTTTTTCATCATGATAATGCTAGACCTCACACATCTTAGCCACTCAGCAAAAATTAAGAGAGTTTGGCTGGGAGGTGTTAATGCATCCGCCGTATAGTCCTGACCTTGCACCTTCAGATTTCCACCTGTTTCGGTCCCTTCAGAATTCTTTAGGCAGTGTCAGGTTAACATCACGAGAGGACTGCCAAAACCACTTGTCGCGATATTTTGATCAGAAGTCCCAAAATTTCTATAGCAATGGGATCATGTCCCTACCTACAAGATGGCAAAAAGTTATCGAACAAAATGGCACCTACATACTTTAGTTAAATGTAAATAAACTGTATTAAAAAATGTTTTAAATTTTCTTAAAAAATGCGTAGAATTTTTTTTTTCCAACCTATTATATATGAAACTTTGCTATACACTCATACAAATAGAGATGGATTTTAGCAAAATAGTGATCTTCATAGAATCAATTCTAGGAACAAAAATAAATTATACATCTCTAGGTTTTGACTAGATAAAGTAAATAAGTTTTAGAAGAAGGTTGCGGGTCGATTCCCGCCACGGGACAAATGTTTGTATGATCTGCAAGTATTTGTCTCGGGTCTGGGTGTTTCTATGTATAATATGTATGTATTTACAAAAAAGTATATCAGCCATGTGGTACCCACAACACAAGCTCTGCTTACTTTGGGGCCAGATGATGCTGTGTGAAATTTCCGTCATTATTATTATTGAATTATTATTGAATAAGTCCTTTATGGGGAATACGGTGCGCTTCTATAATAAGCTTCCTGAAAATGTAACTAATCTACCTATTAAGAAATTTAAAGCTTAAATAAAGGGTAATCTTTTGAAGAAAGCTTATTATAAAATAAATGACTATATTATTGATAAGAATGCATGGCCTCATGTCGCTCTGCCCTCAGACAGTTAACAGACACATTTGATATGTATAAACTCTCTTGTATTAGTTTTTCGTAGTTAAGGTATTTACAAGATGGATCATTTAAAAAAACGCTAAGACCAGGACGAGTTTAATGCCAGTTCTTTTGACATTGACTTGACTTTGACCAGTGTTTGAAAGTATTAAAGTATGCCTCCGAGGGTCCTTACGTGCACTTGGCACATGTCTGGACAAATTCTACGTCATGCCGGTTTACTTGCGATGTTTTCCAATGGTGATATAATGCATAAAACTTATAAACGCGGGATGACAACCATATTTACGACCAGTAGGGCGATTGCGCTATTTGTCAACGTAATTGCCAATGAACGGATTGGTTTTGGCCATGGTTTGGATATGGCTAGGATTTGGCTAATTTGAATGTTAAAATGGTACCGCGCTATTTTTCCTGAACGATTAAATCGTTGATTTTACCAATAGATATAATTTAGAAAATAAGTAGGATGCATCATGAAATCATAGAAATAAGCATCATTTCATTTAACTATTATTAGCATGTTTGTAAACTAGTTATGTAGTCTAATAATGTGGGTTTGTCTTAAATGTATACATACCTTCCCATACAATAACAACATTTTGAAATACATTGATTATCAGGCACATCACTAATGTACTGCGACATCTAAGTGCGGGTACCCGCAATTAATCGCACTTTTTCGCTACGATTGGCTTTATCTAATAAATATAATGCTATATTTTGTACGTGCCTTCGAGTCTTGTTATTGTACTAATATTGTCAATGATATTCCAATTAATCAATGTTTGAGTAATTGCATTATTATGTGTAGTTTATAGTTAAGTAAATGTTACATTAAGGAAGTATAAGCAGCTGTAACACAGCTGTTAGCAGCAGTGCAACCTAGCACGGCTGCTAAATGATATTGCTATTTGACACTGTTTCTTGCTCATAACGATTTATGTTTATATATTGTAATATGATAATTGTACTGAATAAATACTGAATACTGAATCGAACAAAATATATAGAACTACCTACTCTACGTACAGAGTACTAGGATGTACTAAATCAAAAATTTTTTTTTGAAAGCATTGCCAACAATATCGCGATTCCGCAACGTTAGATCAACGTATAATTCAAATTAATGCTAAATCGTTTCCATTATAGTGATTAGCGCGGTACGAAATATGTCAAAAATAACGTTTTGACTTTTGTTTTGCTTTGGTTCAGAGTTCAAAATTCGGTCCTCAGAAACCCATATTTACACCCATTTGTGTCTCAGGCGGTCTCTGCGACACAGATGATGTCACACAACCATGTTTACTACCAGGAATCGAATCCGTAACCATCTGCGTCTCAGGCGGTCTCTACGACACATAGGTTATCACAATAGTCTTAAAAACACCACAAAAACACCGACCGAACTCCATCTAGACTTATTTTACTAATGTAGCATGTAAGTAACATTAAGTAAACCGTCATTACCCGGGCCGGTTCGTGGGAATTACTTAAATGTCAGCTATATTACTTTAGCAGCCGAGAACCGTAATAAGGTGCCATATACCCTGTAATTTGGATCTGCATTCAATCATTTGGACAAGTCGGCGTCACGACATAGAGTTTATATTATACACCGGATATTTGGGTACCTATTCTTAGCTATTCATTCTACGGTACGGACTTGGCGGATGGGGCTAGGCGAAAAAAAGTGTAAGATTTTTCAGTCACGAACGTCCGTCACGACCCTTTCTTTAGCATAGACAGTTACTCATACGGTGACACGAATTAATTAATTAGATGAATGCACAATAAAATGATTATTTTCACAACTCAAAAAAATAACAAAATTCCTTCAACTCATTCGTTATTACTGCTTTTCATGTAATTGCCTTCAGACGCTAGTATTTTTTTGTATTTGTTAATCAATAATATAATACGTTTATCAATAATTATATACTACGATAGGTGCTTCGTTCCAACCGAGAGTTCCACGACACTCACGCACTTTTTTCTTTGTATTTACGAGATCCACCTTATGTTCATTGTTCTGTTGATATTGAATTTTGAATTTTGTTGTCGTTGCTGCACTACTCTCCTAAGCCTAGGTTACATGAAAGGGTTGAGTGTAAGCAATACTTGCTTCCATCCAACATGCTGAGCTGGACGCCTTTTTGGCACTCACACTCATGCTCAATAGGTAGGTGCTTACTTATCTTAATATAACAGGTTAGTATACCTATTTTTAAGTTGTTTTAGTTAAGATTTTTTCTTCTGTATGTGCCAAATAAACAATTAATTCACTTTGACGACCGCTGTGGGCTATGGCCCGGCTGAGACGCAGAAGGTTGCCGATCCCCGTCACGGGACCAATGTTTGTATGATCTGCAAGTTTTTGTCTCGGGTCTGGGTGTTTCTATGTATAATATGTATGTACAAAAAAAATATCAGTAGTATATCAGTCATGTGGCACCCATTACACAAGCTCTGATTACTTTGGGGCCAGGTGATGCTGTGTGAAATGTCCAGCATTATTTATTCATTCATAAATTCAGATAATGTACAGAATAATGTATACAATAATTTAACATGTGATACAGTTGAGCTATCTATGGGGCACTTAAGAGGTTAAAAAGATCTATAGATATATCAATAGATTCAGGCAGCGTCCTTAGGAAACTGATTGCCACGTTGAATGGTATAGATAGTTCAACTCCAAATCACTGCCAGAGGACAGCAACTCCAAGACACTGGCGGCATTGCCACGTTTTTTATTTCGTGTAAGATTACCCAATAAATAGGGTAATCCGCTAAGATTACCCAATAAATTGGGTAATCTTATTCAATAAATTTGGTTATTCAATAAATTGTTACTTTTTAGTATAAGTGTATTAAGTAGCTAGCTGTTTCACGTGTTAGATAAAAAGTAGCAAGATAATAATTAGATTTCGGAAAAGTTACAAAGCATAATCGTGGTTTTCGCGGTTTGACCATGATCCCGAGTAAATTTTTTGAAAACCTTTCTTAGCGAGCACCTACGGCCCTAGAAGAAGCTGCATTCCAAATTTCATTCCAATCCGTTCGGTTGTTTCTGAGATTTCGTGATAAATGAGTGAGTGGTATTTGACAAATACGAGTTGATGGTAGATTATGATACTTCGTGATTTGAACGAGGAGAGATGCAAGAAAATTCAAGACCGTCTAGAATTTATAATCCGCGATATTGTTCAGAATAGACAAACGACGATCGACTACGTCTATGTGACGATATTATAATTAAAAAACCACTTGACATTGGCCAAATTGACATGGAGACAGGTGCCATATTCTTCCTATAGGAAGAAGAAAAATACCATCAATCAGTTTCAAATAGAGAATAGGGGCTCTGTTAAATATATTTTAGCACGCATCTGCTAACATTGTCATACATACAATGTTTCACTCCTAAACTAAACAGATTCAGTGCCAATTACACGTGCACATTAGCAACAAAATAAGCTCGGCTCTAATAACAACCCCTTGCGTCACTCCAAATCGGCTTGCAATGGAATTTAAGCTTTATCACGGCGCTCTATATTACAATTTACAAGTACATAGTAGAGTTTTACTTGCGTCACACCCTGATGTAGATTCTCTAGATGAATCGAAACAGTGCCACAGTTAGTTATTAAATACTTTTTTACCAAGTTATTATACTATTGATTGTCAATTACACACTATTTATACGTTAGCAAGAGTGAAGTCACTCTCGCTAATCACACACTTATACATGGTTGGAGTGAAATAACTCTTGTCACTCAGACATAATAACATAATCAGAGTGAAGTTACTCTTGTCAACATATACACGGAGTGAAGTTACTATACGTTAGTACTAGTGAATGTTCTGTGCTAATAACAGAGTGGCTGTGTTATGAAGTGTAATTACTTGGTGGCTACGAAATCCGGTAGTTAATTATCCTAAATTGTTTAATGGTGGGCTAGCAGCTGTAATGGCTGCCCTCGGGTGCTTCGTCCGGAGCTATACAAGTGATTTGATGTTTTAAATCTGGTTTAAGTGACACTTTAAAAGGGTAAGGTTGTAAACGGCTTGTTTTGTGGCTGTTTAAACAACTTAGTTGCTGTATTGTAGAAGTGGAAATGTGGGTAGGTATGTATTGTAACTAACCGTGTTTCTCAGAAATAAATTTAGATGACGATCTCTGTGGCCCAGTGGGCTAAGGTTCGGTTGTGATGCAGAAGACGATTTATCATTGGATCGTTTTCTTTTCGTCTTGAGCGAGACTGGTCTCAACCTCTAAAATCAAATTTGACTAATTTGTTTATCATAAAAGCAAATTATTAACAAGATCTCAGTTACGAATTTTCATAAGTAAATATAAAACGAACAAAGTCGTAGGGACTACTAGTGAAAGATGCCAATCAAACTGTAAATCAAAACATCTCGTACGTGACTAATTACGTGTCGCGATCGCTATCAGCCATAAAGGGATCACCGGTCGTTTACATAAGGCAATTTGCATGTTAAACGACAGTGTGACAGCGTGGACGTCGCTTTGACTGGACGATTGAGGCTGGATTAAGTACGTGTCGAGATATATTGCTGTTAATTGCACCCTAATTGGCAGCTCTTTGTAGAGTTTGATTCGTCTTTTATGTAGCAGAAATATACTATTTCTGTATAAAAAAAATCTTGTGTTCTGTTTTTCTGTGTTTTATACATGGTGGTAGTACTCTTCTAGAGCTAGAGCGTAGCTAGAATCAATCTTTGTGAGTACCACCACATTATCAGATATTTCGCCTCTAAGCAGTACCTAACGTAGGTAGTGCAAGGTCGGGTAACCTCCTCGTTGGTGCGCCCTGGTAACATCGTGGGATACTTCTTTAGCACGCTAAGGAAGTATCGCACGGTGGCCAATAATCCGACACGGAGGATCTCTCCACGTGTCTCTCTGATTAGCAGATGGCACAGTGAGATGAGGCAGGGGAAAAGGACCGCATCTGGGGTCCAGGGAAGGGCTTGTGGCCATGGCTTGCAGAGCTCTGTCTTGTAAGGCGCTCTGCCTTGTAAGACAGAGTTGTGCGAGCCACGTCCGAAAGCAACGAAGCGGGGACGTGCTTGGTGTGCATTTCCCAGTCGCTTGTCGGGAAGGGACACTCGCAATGTCGTTTTCTGACTTGCGGCCGCTCTGTATCCCCACACTGGGTCGGGGAGAACCGTGGGCCGAGTGATCTTGGGGGCCTTTGACGGTAGGATTTAGGGCGTCCGCACGTCATTGTCCCTTGGGACGGGAGCAGTACCTATCTCTAACGTGCAAGCATTAGGTACAGTGGTTATGTTCGAACGGCACTGGAACTATTTAAATTACTAGGAAACAGAAAAAATACATATCTACGACCGGCAACGTGCGTGATATACCACTTGGTATTGCAAGCGTCAGATTACGGTATCCATTTACCATCAGGCGGATCATATGCTATAAAGATCCTAAGAAAATAAAAAGTATACCAAGAAGTTTCCGAGTCTGAGTTATTAACAAATTTAACATATTACAAATTTACCAAATTTAACAGTTTTAAATAAAAATGGTTGTATGACAAATTCGGCACCATGGAAGTAGAAGTAAATAGGTTTAATGATTTTTTTCACAAACTTAGTGCACACGATCTTCTAAATTCAATTTACTTTATCCTCTAGTCTAGCGGATAAAAGCGGCTTTTGGACTCAGATATCGAAGAGCAAAAATACTCTTTTCGAGATTGGGGGAAGGAAATGTTTTTTTTTAACAAAAAATGCCTGATGGTAAGCAGTCACCGAAGCCTATGGACGCTTGCTAAACCAGAAGCACCACATGCGCGTTACCACCTTTACCGAAAAAGTTACCGGTATACAGTATGGGGTACTTCAAGAGGGATTAAGAGGGAGTACCCAATACTGTATTCTCCCGGGAAAACCTTTTTTATCCTAAAAAGGTTTTCCCGGGGGAATACAGTAAAGTAATACAGTAATACAGTAGTGTTAAATCCTATTTATCATCAGGTCTTTAGACGCTTACTTCTTAGAAATAACTTAAAAATCGTGGTTACGTTCGCTACATAAACCATAGCTTAAGACAAGTAATCCACTTAATAACAGCCACCATTTCCATCAAGATACGTAATTACTAATCGGCAGTCACAGCCCGAGGCGTTGGACCTACGACGTGCACGGCACTCAATAATTATCCCACAATCGAATTACACGACTTAAACTGTAGTTGTAGAGGAAATACACTACTTATGTATTTGGAATTACAGATTGTAGAGACAGGCGTTTGATAGCGCAAAATGTAGAATTACCCCTACTAATTACAGAACAGAGTGTGACTGATATAAATTCGAGTGTTTGTATTTATTGATTCAATTTTCACGGCTAATCGGTTGAACGGATCATTATGAATTTGGTAAATAAATAGATTGTACATTAATAATAATAATGCCGGACATTTCACACAGCATCATCTGGCCCCAAAGTAAGCAGAGCTTGTATTATGGGTACCACATGACTGATATACTACTTATAGACATAAACATAGACACTCATTTATTTGTTACTCAAGCACACACAATCAGTACAAACAGAAAAAACATATTTTAGATAAACAAAAGTGTAGAATACAAAGAGTATGTCATGTATCTGTGTGGCACAGTAACAAAAAGGTCTCGACTCAGCATAATATGGCTCGCCACTTAAGGTAGCTAGGCGCTGGTATTCTGTCGAAAACTTCAGCCAAAAGACCCTGTGAGATATTTTTGTGAAGTGTTTTGTAAATGTTATAATAATTAAGTACAATAATATGGTATCTCTGAGAGTTAATCAAAATAAATACAGATAGAATAAAATAATAAATGGTACTTACAGCAATAATTATAGGTAATACAAGAATTAATTAATACATACATAAATACTTACAACTTGAATACGGTAGATAATAAATTATTGAAATAAGAAAAGCTAATAGTGCAAAAATTCATTTGCTTATATTAAAAAGCTTTATTACAATACAAAAAAATTCAAAGGAAATTAATATTAATAATAAAAAATATTTTAATAAAAGATATAGGTACTACTAGCAACTGAAAGGTTCACCTAGCAGTTTACACCAGACAACCGTTCTTTGTTCATCCAGTAGAAAGAAGAAGATTGATAATTAGATTGATAAAGAAGATTGTTTATAGTATGTCACGAAGCCGTATCTTGTCGTTCGTCATTTGTTATTTTATATAACTGGTCTTTCAGCTTAGTTGGTAGTAGCTCTACCTTCTGCACTGTAGGTTGAGGGTTCGATTCCCTCCCAGGATAAACATTTGTGTGAAGAACATAGGTGTTTGTTTTGTGTCTGGGTGTTATAAAGTATCTTAAGTTTGTATTTAAAAATATATAAGTATTCTATCAGTCATCTAGTCACCATAATACAAGCTATGATTAGTTTGGGACTAGATGGTGTGTGCATTGTCCAGCAATATTTATATTTATTTATTTATACAAAATGGTGCCTTTTGTATAAAATAACCACGGATTATTTTTGCTTGAATCACAACGAAACACAAAGTTTTTATTCCAACTATTCACACCCGAGTCAACAACCATTTGAATTTGAATTTAAATAAATTCAATTGATTGAATTTCTCTATTTGAATAAAAACACTAAAATTACTAATAAACCCGGAAATAACTCGAGATAAATAAATAATATAAGAGTGTAATGTTTACTTCGCAAGACGACCAAAAATAATCTACATAGTCTTTGATTAAAACGTATGACACAACGCGACGCGACGACTAAGTACCATGGCGGGCAATGCGTATGACACAACGCGACGCGACGACTAAGTACCATGGCGCGCAATGCGTATGACACAACGCGACGCGACGACTAAGTACCATGGCGCGCAATGCGTATGACACAACGCGACGCGACGACTAAGTACCAGTGCGCGCAATGCGTATGACACAACGCGACGCGACGACTGAGTACCATGACGCGCAATGCGTATGACACAACGCGACGCGACGACTAAGTACCATGGCGCGCAATGCGTATGACACAACGCGACGCGACGACTAAGTACCATGGCGCGCAATGCGTTTCCGTACCCCATATTATTAGTTTTGTTAACGTAATTCGAAATAACTAGCGATAGGAATGAACTGCGCGATCACTGCTGTCAACAAGCACTTTTTGTACGCTAATATATATATATATTTTTATTAACCTATACTTTCCCACTGCTGGGCAAAAATCTCCCCCAATTCCTTCCATTGGTCCCTATCCCCGGCCATTTTCCATCAGCCTTTCATCGAGATCGTCACGCCAACGTTTCTACGGCCTGCGGTAATATGAATAATTAAAATAAATAAATATAGTGGACAATTCATACAAAATCATCTATTCCCAAACTAAGCAATGATTGTATTATTATAGTAGATAACTTATATATTTTTAAAAACATGTTAATGATACATTATAACACCCAGACACAGATCAAACGTCTATATTCTTCACACGAATGTTTGTTCTAGGATGAAATCGATCCTTCAACGTACAGAAGGTAGAGTTACTACCAACTGAGCTGAAAAACCAGTTAAATATATCGGCTATTCGTCAACTCGCACCTAAAAACTCGTACCAGTGGTTCGAGTTGACGAATTGCAAAAATAATATTATTTTAGTTGTTCAACTCGTACCATTTTTATTTAGTACAGTCAGAGATGTAATAAGATCATTACAGAAATGTATAGAATTATATATAATACATTTGTAACAGTTGAGCTATCTAAAGACCGTTCTAAACGATCTATTGATAGCTCAACTGATCCAGATCACTGTTCACGGCAACGTCTCCAAAACACTGATGGTATTGTCAAGTTGAATGGAAATGCCTTACGGATGGGTAACAGGCGAGTGATAGGCAGCGGCTAGCTTCCGTATACATTTTTAGGGTTCCGATGTTCACAAGGAACCTTATAATGTGCGTGTTTACAAAAAAGTATGTATAAGTAGTAGGTATATCAGTTATGCTGCACCCATAACACAAGATCTGCTTCCTTTGGGCCGGATGATGTTGTGTGAAATGACCGGCATTATATATTTATTTATTTTAATAGGGTCCCAGTGTCCGCCTTTCACCCTAAACCGGTGTTTGTGGGTACTTAATTAGTTACCATAATCAATTCATATATTATGATGCAATTAGAAGGAGAATGATCACGTCCAGTAAGGCTTTACCAGTTTCTGAATGTTAGTATCATGTATTCTGAATCATGATTTGTAAACCTTAAAAGAAAAATAATGTTACTAACTAAATGGTAATTAATTAGATTAGGATCTGATCACTTGTCGTTATTATCCTTACTAACTTAGGAAGCCTTCTCTGTGCGTGGTCTGACACGCTCTTGTCCCTTATTGTACTATAGCATAATTTCGAGAGACAGGCGAGCACAAAAAACGGCTAGCATCCTTATTAACAGTTTTTTTACTTGAGACTGATTTTGCAGATATTAAATAAATCAATAAATATTGGAGGACATTGGAGGACATGCACACAACACCATCTAACCCCAAAATAAGTGTAGCTTGTATTATAGTGACCAGATGAGTAATATAAACTTATATATGTTTAAATCCTTACTTATGATATTTTATGACACCCAGACACAACAAACACCTATATTAATCACACAAATGTTTATCATAGGAGGGAATCGAACCCTCAACCTACAGCGCAGGCAGAGCTACTACCAAATGAGCTGACAGGCACATCAAATTTTTTTTCCGTAATAACTCTGTGGGCCTTGGACTTGAACAGGAGCAAGGCAAGCTTACTCCGCCTGCTCATGTCCATAACATCAATACAATTTGAATTATAATAATAATGGCTTGGAGGAGGCCGCGTGTTGGAGCCAGGTATGTTTTCGGGAGGGAATAAATTAACACGTTAATTATATCGTGAGTGGTCGGCGGTACAAAGGCGGCCGGCGCGTGTTGATTTTCAGTTTATTTCATTAGATTTGCGCTGCGGGGTGCGGGTTCGATGCCGGAGGTAGGGTGTCTATTTATTCGGTATTTGAAAATAAAATATATGTTTAATCTTCTTAATCTTCTAAATCTTTGGATACATTGGAGGCACCGACACTATTTCGATTCTTAGAGAGAATCCTTTATCAGGGTGAGTTTGATCCGCAGCCCGCTCGTTGTCGCTTGCTCCGTTTTCAAATTCACCCTGACCTGATTATTCTGTATCACATGTATTTCTGTACACATTGACAGATTTTATATAATTTTATATTGTATTGGTATATAATTTGTACCTTATAATTGGACTTAATTTATATTTATTTACATTCTTTTAACTGGGATAAGTCATTTATTTACAAAAATAATTATAAAAATGTACAGAATAATATAAAATACATGTAAAACAGTTAACCTATTTAAGGACCGTTTAAAACAATAATAATAAATTTATGTTTAGTAAATTTAGTATTAGGTAATTATGTACATAGTAGTTTTTAGGATAAAAAAATATATTTGATTTCTTGCTTTCTTTCAAAGTTTTCTACTCAAGAAAATAAGTGTAAGTAGGTAATCACTTAATAACAGTTAACTAATTACTCCATTAAATTTTTCATTAAAGACTAAAATATACTAGTGCGAACTCTAACAGTTCTATAAAAAAACATAAAATATAGGTACCTACTACTATATCCTTTCTTAAGAACGTGCCCTCAGCAAATTAAAATTGTATGGAAAAAAAAAACAATTTTTACCGCTATTTAGTAGATATCTGCTCGTTAATTGAAGGAATAATCATTATAAACTAAATATAAAAATAAATAAATAAAATAAATATAGTATGTATTTTCCATATTTTGCCTGCTACTTCCTCGTTTCAAATTGTTTTTGAAGTAACTGTTACTTTTATAATGTAGGTAAATATAATGTATAAAATATTATATAATCATCTTCTCCTAAAGATGACGTCGTTATAACTTGCAGCTTACACTAATAGGCGGGAAGTAAGCTAATTAAAACATTACTCGTAATTTTTTTGCAGAATTCCTTATTGAATTGTTTCTGAATAAAAAAACTGCGATTTTAGCGCCTTGAATACGCGTCATTATCATTTGATCTTGGAGTCGCCTTAAGATTGAATCTATTTTTAACCGACTTTATCAAAAAGGAGGAGTTTCTCAACTCGTCGGATTTTTTTTGTATGTATGTTCTCCGATTACTGAGAGACCCCTGAACCGTTTTTAATTTTTTTTGTTTAGTAGGGTAGTCCCATTTAAATTTATCGAAATCGGTCGAGCGATTTTTAAACATAACAAAAAAATCAACAAAAATCAAAAAAAGTTATACATCGATGATATTTCGTTTACCTACTCCGAAACCTCATTGGATGTAGGCCAACTTAGTTGGCCTACCCATTATTATAAACAAAATACATCTACTACATTTTACTAAAAAAATATGTGTTCAATGAAGTCGGTTTTCTTTTTAGTTTTTAAAAATTAATTATCTATATGAAAAGGTTATAAGGAAACGACGAATTTATCAAAGTGGCGGGAAAAATATGGTCAGGGAGAGCAAGAGATAGGGACGATTGGCAATCCTTGGAGGAGGCTTACCGCCAAGACCGGTATTATACCGGTTATACCGCTTATACCGGTCGATACCTAAAACCCAATTGAAACCAACAAAAACAACCTTAAATTATGTATTTTTTTAGTGTGTAAATAATGCAATTTTTTTATTGAATTATAATACTAGTATTGTAATAATGTCTCAGTATGATGAAATGCATGGTCACCCCAGGTTCCGCCATAGGGTTCACCTGTCTGCTTAAAAATTGTAAAATATGGTATTTTTAATGAAGTAACCTTTTCAATTTTCGGCTTTACGGCCTTATCCGCGCGACATCGGCCCTAATCAAGCTCGTTTACTTGTTTCAAAATGTTCTGTTGATTTTTTACCATTTTATTTATGTTATTTACTGCCGGCGATGATTACCTTTCTTTTTTAATTTTAACATACGAAAGCTTGAGAAAATATTTGATAATTGAATTTTTGTGATCGTTCCTGTGGGGCTAGACTGGCGATTGAATGGTTGGTTATAAAAAGGACGACGGTATTGTTTCTTATAAATAAACCATTGAAGAGTTTACAGGTTAAAAAACTTATTGATTTTATGTAAAAACTTCCCGTTATTACGACCACCTCTGTGGCGCAGTAGACTAAGGTTCGGCTGAGATGCAGAAGGTTCGTTTTCCGCCGCGGGACAAATGTTTGTATGATCTGCAAGTCTCGGTCTGGGTGTTTCTATGTATAATATGTATGTATTTACAAAAAACAAATTATAAGTAGGTAGTATATCAGTCATGTGGTACCCATAACACAAGCTCTGCTTACTTTGGGGCCAGATGATGCTGTGTGAAATGTCCGGTATTATTATTATTATTATTATTAAGTATTTCTCTCGGTCTGGGTGGTTCTATGTATAATAAGTAAGTACTTACAAAAAAAAGTAGTGTAATAAGTCATGTGGTACTCAAAACTCAAGCTCTGCTTACTTTGGGGCTAGATTATGCTATGTGAAATGACTGGCATTATTTATTAATATAATATATAATATATATTAACAAGCTTAAATTCGCAACGTTCTAATCATAGAGCCGTTGGGTGTTTCACTACGTGATAAAATCCGCAAAGAGGAAATCCGTAGTGGAACCAAAGTCACCGACATAGCACTCAAAATATGCAAGTTTAAGTGGCAATGGGCAGGCCATATAGCTCGCAGAACTGATAACCGTTGGGGAATAAATATTCTCGAATGGTGACCAAGGACAGGAAAACGAAGCGTAGGACGACCCCCACCCGATGGACTGACGACATTGTGAAGATCGCAGGAAGTCGGTGGATGGAGAGGGCTCAAAATCGTGCTTCATGGAAATCTATTGGGGAGACCTATGTTCAGCAGTGGACTTCTTAAAGGCTGATATGATGATGATGATAAAAATATGTTAGGCCTATTTGCAGTTGTGTTTATATTCAACTTGAAATCTGTCGTGTAGCTTATTGGGTCTAATAGAGCGGCTTGTTTGAAGACTGTCACTATCATGTGAACAAGTTTAGAATGGGTTTTATTATTATTCGATTTTATAGCCGGGCCTTTATTTTATATTCGGGAGTTTAATTTAAGGATACGGCTATTTTTGTAAACTAAATTTTGTGTTGCTTATTTTAACTCAGCCAGTCATTGGAGAGTAAATTGGAGTTTTTTATGTGGAATGAGTTTATAATAGGAAATTTTGAATAGATTATTTTGCAGTTATTGAAATATGGATAAATTCAGTAGGTATAAAAATAAATATATTTATACCGCACCTACTGAAAAACATGTCCATTCCTTTTCCAAATATAACTTAGAAAGTACATCATTTCAGGCCTACTAAAATGCGGGACGGATAAGTCTATGGAATTTCATTTCTAACGCATTTCGCGGGAGAGAAAAGTGTATGAAAATCTATTTCTAATATTATTTTTTATTTCTACATAGATTCGCAGGTAGCTATGGTTATTTTCGTTATAGATCAAACGACAAAAAGTTTTTACTCCAAGCCCGCCAAATGATTTATTCCTCTTCCGATTTCCGAACAATATTTTGAAAAAAGAACCCAAGGAATAAAGGCATGCGCGGGAATTTCTTCGAAATTTGAATTTGGTAATGTTATTAATTCTACAGAATGTCGTCGAGTGATAGTAAATATTTTATTCCTCGTAGGTGTAGTATAAGCACTATGTATCACTCGGGAGAACGTGCGGTTTTATAGGAATTGGGCACTTTCTCGCCTAGTTGCACATTGTACTATTATTTTGACACACACAGATACAAGAAACATTATAACATAGCAGTTATATGGTCAACAGAACAACCTAGCTAATACTAAACATTTTTATACCATTATAAGTACATACAAATACGTGTACCCACCCTGTACCAAACCTAGTATAACATTTTTTTTTCGACGACCCATTTCTGTCGCCATTTTTTAAAAACAGCTGTGGTATGATTACAACATCAAAGGTTTAAAAATTCCGCACAGACGCGGTAACGGATTTTATTAAAAGTTATTTAATTAGTTAGTGTCTTGGGGAAACAGGCTACTTTTTAACCTCCTCCTTTTTTTGTATTTGTTATCTCATAACATTGTCATTTATGACACGATTTGAAAGATTATTAATTTAAGTGAAAGGATATATTTTCCACAGAAATTTCATTGTAGTTTAGTTTTTGAATCAATCCAATTGTCATCCAAGTAAACGAAATTTTGTGTCTTGCTTTCCCGTAACTTTCCAGTGGTGTTAACAAATTTCAAAAAACGATAAAGTACCTAAATAAGCGTAAAATAAAACTTTTTTAATCGACTTAAAAAAAAGAAGGAGGTTCTCATTTCAGTTGCATTTTTTTATATTCAATTGCCCACTTAAGTCGGATTTATTTTCAGTTTTTCAAACGTAATTATTGTGTAGGTACTCGTGCAATATAGCTGGTTTTGGAAAAAAAAACATTTTTTCCTTAATTATCCCGCAATTTCGCAAACTATGGTCATATAATCGCATCTCGATGACAGCTTCATCGCTGAACAATAATATCAGAGTAATGACGCGCTCGGACAGACTTTTTGCGAGCATAATAACTTTCCTGTAATCTAAATATGTAGGTACCTAGAAATGTTGAGAAAATTGTTCTATTTGCATTTCCTTATTGACTTAGGTACTGCTAGGCCTAGAAAGCACTGTGGAATAACAAATATATTCACATTCTGCGAAACAGGGAATCGTAGCGCACGCACTAGAGGAAAATACCGCGTTTATAAATTTGAAATGTCATACAACAGATTTAGAAAAGCGCGGTTTAATTCGCTAGTGCGTGCGTGCGGGCCTTATATGTAGTACCTAAAATATAGTTTAGGTTTGCTGAAACAGCAGTTGTTATTATAGCGGACGTAATATTTGGTTTAGTAGTATATCAGTCATGAGGTACCCATAACACAAGCTCTGCTTACATTGGGGCTAGAAGATGTTGTGGGAAATGTCCGGAATTATCACTGCATAGTATAAAACTAAGTCGGTTCCCGCTGTCTGTCTGTCCCTATGTATGCTTAGATCTTTAAAATTACGCAACGGATTTAGATGCGGTTTTTTTTTAATAGATAGAGTGACTCAAGAAGGTTTATATGTATAATTCATGCAAGGTTTCTAATCACGTTAGACATTCTATGGTATATTTGGTATTAAAACTGCACACGTGCGAAGCCGAGGCGGTTATTATAATAGCAATTTTTGTAAAGCCAAGGCGACTTATTGTGTTCTCCGAAGCACAGTAGCTCAGATGAAAATGTCACTGCTGTCATCCCTGAGCCCACGTTTTTCTTAACTTCGTTCTTTTTCTTATTTCACTACGTCTCACAAATTATTTCAAAGCAGTGCGGTGAAAGGATTAAAGTGCGTTTTTATTATTTCAAATGTTTGTCACACAAATGTTTGTCCTGAGAGAAATCGAAGCCCGCAGTTTTTTTTTATTTTTAACACAGTTTGACATACGTTTGACCACGAACTCGCCTGATGTTAAGCGACGATGTGGCCGACGACGGGGCACGCAGGTCTAGAAGATACCTATTCACTCTTGACTTGAAGAGACACAAATTGTAGTTTTCAGGAAAGACAGACGACGGCAAATCATTCCAATCCATGGCTGTACGCATTATAAATGTGGAAGCAAAGCGCTTTGTTCGTAAGGGTGGTAGACTGACAAGGTATGGATGGTATTGAGCGGTGCGTCTGCTTGTCCTGTTGTGAAAAAGGGGTGGTGGAATGAGATCATGCAATTCGTGGGCACATTCTCCGAAATGTATTCTATAAAAGATCGAAAGGCAAGCAACTTTACGCCGGTGCTCGAGACTCTGGAACTTAGTCTCAGCGTTTAGCTGCTCACCAATCACCCTCAATGCTCTACGCTCAATCGAGTCCAAAGCACCCAGCTGGCTGAACCATCCCACAGATGGCAGCAATACTCCATACCCGACCGGACTTGAGCTTTGTATAAAGTGGAAAGCTGTCCAGGTGTGAAGTATCGCCTAAACAGCTAGATTACCAGCTAAACAGCTAGCATCTATGCGTGTTCCACATAAATAATTATAAAAACATGTATTCGCTGAGCAATTTACACTATTTCAACTTTATCTAATTTTTATATATAGTTTAATAGAAGAAAAATAAGGGTTCCGAAGGCAGGAAGGTTAAGAATGGTTAGTGGTCAGCTCCCACACCACTCAAACACCGTCTAATTAGCATATCAAAAAAAAATATAGAACGTATATATATTTGTCGACCTCGGTAGCGCAGTGGGCTAAAGTCCGGGTTAGACGCTCGCGTAGCTCGGGTAGCGGGTTCGATTCTCGCCGCAGGTCAAATGTTTGTATGATCTGCAAGTATTTGTCTCAGGTCTGGTTATTTCTATGTATAATAAATATGTATGTATTTAAAAAAAAATATATAAGTACCACATGACTGATATACAGTCATGTGGTACTTATATAACACAAGCTATGCTTACTTTGGGCCAGATGATGCTGTGTGGAATGTCCGGAATTATTAATTAATTGATTTATTATTTATAGTAGCGATTAGTAGCGATTAACTAATTAGGGACACTCTCTAGTTAATCCGAATTGTGAATTGATTTTTTCTTTTTATCAAGATAAAACTAATAGGCGGACTACTACTAATAGACAGACAGACAGACAGACGGATAGCGAAAGGGTTCCTTGTGGACTTCGGAACCCTAAAAACATACATTCTACAGCATCCAGTTAGTTGGTCAGGTTGTTCTTCGACATAGGCCTCCCCTAATTTCCTTCACTCGTCCCCTAATATATTTCACTCCTCCCCTAATTTCGTACACTCCCCCCCTAATTTAATCCACTCCTCTCTGTCACGAGCTTCTAATCCTTGATCTCTTCTCCATCCTTGATCAGGTCATCTTTCTATCTCTTGATTTGACGTCCATATTGCCTTTTTCTATTCCTAGGATACCAAGTGTTCAACATGCTTTGACGCAAACCATAACGATTGAAGCTTTGACACTAAAAGAACGAAGAAGAAGGTGCAGAGGAACTTGATGTCCTGGATGGCATACTTCAGGTCAAAAACGAAGGTAGTGGCGGCTCTATAACATCGAAAAGGCATTCGACTCCCGCTGTGTTCTGAGTGTTTCTGTATCAGGGTTGTCACTTTCAATAAACTTTATATTTAAGTTAAAAAATACATGTAAGTTACTTTTTTTTATTTTATTAGTTCTTGTTCATAAACTATCATGAATTTGAACATGATTTTCACTCAAAACGGGACATTTCAAATTCAAATTCAAATCTTTTTATTTCGGACAACTTAGATCCATAGTTAGTAGATACATATTATATTTACCATGATTTCTGAGTGTTCTGGCTTTCTGATATTTCGGTACAGTTGCATGCGCCATGATCTCGAGATAAACTCACATATCACACACGCATTTTTGAATATCATTGTTAATACTCGTATCCCGTTTTGAGTGAAAATTATATAACAAGATAGAATTTTCTTAGGTTTTATACCTTCTTTCTTACATTTGTAAATTAAAAGAAAGTTATACTCGTAGATGTCAGGAGGTCGAGGTCAAATGCCGACTTTTATTTTGTAGCTTTTTGGATTATTTATCCATACTAATAATTATATAAATTCGAAAGTGTCTGTCTGTCTATTACCTTTTGACGCCTAAACTGCTGAACGGATCCTGACAAAACTTGAGGACGTACATAAGCTACTTTTTATGTAGGTACCACGCGCGCAAAGCCGCGGGCGGTAGCTATTAATATAATAAATTTTAAAGTGTCTGGGTCGGATCTTGACGATATTTGGTACGAATTAAGTTGTATCTTGGGGATGGATATAGGCTACTTTTTATGTAGGTCTGAAGCTGCAGGCAGCGCCTAGTATGTAATTAAACAAGTGATGTCTCCTTCCCTCTCACCACTGCATAATTTACATTTTTTTAAATGTCTGACATTTTGGTATAAAATGATGACTGACATCATTTTATACCAAAATCAAAACCAATTAAATAAACCCAATCTTTAATCAAAGTCGTTTTCATAATTTTATAAAACTACGAGGATATGTATTATACCTAATATTTTTTAATACCAAAAACTTATTTGTTTTAATTTTACCAAAAAAAACTGAGATGCATAGGTTAATATTAATTGCTTAATTAAGGTAATAAAACCTATAATTAAAATTCAAATCTGTGGCAACCCTGACCCCAAGCTGTGAGTATATCATTAATTAGTTCACGAGGTTGAAAGAAAATTTGAGCTCATAATTGGCTGTTAACAAAAATAACCGAAATACAAGGCTCATTTATATCGGCTCATTTAATTTCGTTCCAAATCATTTGTCACTGTTTGTCTACGAGCACGTTCAATTGTTTTTTGACGTTTTTAGTTTATTGTTGGGAATTGGAATATTAATTTAATTAATGGGGCAAGACTTTTTCGTGTAAAGAAATATGCTTACTGTTGTTTGATAAAATTGTTTACACTGTGTATAGGCATATATGGTATATGCAGATTTACCAGCTGGCTGAGTAGGCTTGAGATTTGGCGTCAGATTTGGGGAGAATCTTTAAGGCATTTTTGGATTTCGAAAAATATACTCTCAAACTGTCTGTCTGCCTGTCTGTCTGGCTAGTGTCCTAAGAATATAAAATGTATTTAAAAATTACTACCTCTGTGGCGCAGTAGGCCAAGGCAGAAGGTTGCGTGTTAGATTCCCTCCGCGTGACATATGCTTGTATGATATGCAAGTACTTTTCGCGGGTTTCTATGTATATTATACATCTATATAATATATATATTATACCCATATTATACCGGACATTTCACATATAAGTATTCTATCAGTCATCTGGTTCCCATACAAACTTGGTTTGAGGCTATATGATGCTGTGTATTTAACAATATTTGTATTATATACTAGCTGTTACCCGCGACTTCGTACGCGTATGCTTAGAACCTTTTTTTAGAATGGTATGATTTAAAATTTCCTCGAAGCTAACAAAATTTATTTTTGTAAGGAATGCATTCTGTGCATCTAAAGAATATCTCATAAGTTGAATCCCCTATTTTACAATTATTTTGCAAAAACGATGTTGAAACACAAATTTCTTTATTTCTTACCAAAAGCCTAAATATGAATTTTGAAATCCCTAACTTAAGGAAATATGAGTTGGCCAAACAAACTTTCATCCCCTATTTTACCCCCTTCAAGGTTGTTTTTTAAGACAAAAAGTAGCCTATGTTCTTCCCCCAATTGCAATACATCTTCTTACTAAATTTCAGCAAGATCCGTTCAGCCGTTTAGCCGTGAAAACGTAACAAACAGACAGACAGAGACACTTTCACGTTTATAATATTAGTATGGATGACTATAGAATAGCCCTTTGATGGAGAATCTATTACGCCTCACGACGCAATGCAGCTACTTCACGTATCAAAACAATACAAACCATTAATCCAATAAACCAATTAATCCCGTCAGTTCCCACTATTAACCCTTGCATTATTAATCTCCCCTCACGATGCCTGGGAGCTCACGATCAGCTCATTCCTGTCAGCTGGCCTGCGCGTCAGTTGCACGATATATTATGGTGGCGCTTCTTGATGCTCATTGGATGCAGCTTTGATGGATGATTGGATTTGGAGCCTATTTAGATAAGAGGTACAGTTTCTTCAATGAGTAAAGTTGTAAATAAATAATAATAAATAATGCCGGACATTTCACACAGCTTCATCTGGCCGCAAAGTAAGCAGAGCTTGTGTTAAGGATACCACATGACCAATATACTACTTATATACTTTTTTTATTTTTTTAAATACATACATATTATATATAGAAACACCCAGACCCTAGATAAATTCTTGCAGATCATACAATCAATGTTCAAGTTCATATTATTTATGTATTAATTAATTCTTGATTGCATAGATGTATTGCTGTAAGTACAATTTTTATTTTATTATGAAAAAATGAAAATAAAAATTATTTAAGCATTCATATGATAGCAGCATCAAAGTGCATTTGAACATTGTATATACAATATACAATGATGATGCTCGAATTTTAAATAGGTAGATCTTTCAGCGGTCTTCACACTGGGCAAGCCTGTATTGTGAAGACCAGAGAGTCGATTTACTCAAATAATTTGTCAGATCTATCGTAGTATATTATTACTGATAAACGTATTATATTATTGATTAACAGATACAAATAAATGAATTACTAGCGTCTGAGAGCAATTAAATGAAGCGTATTGAAGGAATGGCATGAAATTTCGAAATAAAATCAAATGTTTATCGAAAAAATATATTAATATTTTTTCGATAAACATTTTATTGTACATCATTCAATTCATCTAATTAATTCATTCGTGTCACCCTACGAATAACCGTCTACACTAAAGAAAGGGTCGTGACGGAAATTCATGACGGAAAAATCTTACACATTCTTTCGCCTAGCCTCCATCCGCCAAGTCCGTACCGTGCGATAAGAACTTCGTTCGAAAACCTAACTACTTAACCGATTTTGACGATTTTTTTTTCAAATTGGTTCATAAATGACGACGGAGTTATGAGGAACATACACGAAAAAATTTTTTTTTAAATACTGAATTGAGAACCTTCTCCTTTTTTTGAAGTCGGTTAAAAAACACGTCTGTTTCCCGAAGGGATAGGCAGAGATTACGGATATCCACTTGCTACGATCCTGACATATTTCTTTTGATTCGTTCACAGAACACTGTTTGATTAGGTAGTAGGTAGTACTACTAGTACTTACCTACGCAACGCACGTTCGTAGGTAAGGTATGTTGTTGAGTTGCATTAACGTCTTCAGTCATGTCATGCCTAAAATAAAATACGTTTATTGAGGATAGAATAATTCATGATTATGATGTCAGCCGCACATCATCGTGTCATCACGTGTGCATGTGAAACCGCACTTTGACCAAATTGACGTGAAATTCCTCAATAACAATCAAGCAGACTCAAACAAGACGTAAAGCCATCAATTATGTACGCAATTAAAAAACAAAAACTTTATTGTTTCGATTCGGACCGAACAATTTACTTTGTTAACTAATTGAAATTGCTCATAATTTTAATTTACCAATTTGTTACGACTAAGCGTTTTTACGCACGTGTGTGATTGCTTCCTTGTTTCGTGATTTGCTTGCTTCCGCCCGCAGCTTGCAGTGGAGCAGATGACAGCTCGAGCAGTCGAGAAAAGCAGCTGAGCTGTCATTCAGACTAGTTACGGACTCTCAACACGGCTTAAACCCTGATTAAGATTCGTCCTTTCACTATTTAACACTTTTATAAAAAGAGATGGCACTATTTTAAGCAGTGATTAATTTTTGATAGAAGTTAAGAGGCGTTTCTAAGTAAGCCTGTTAGTCTTGCAAAAATTGTAGCTGCTCGACGCCACTATGGAATATCGTCGTACTTACAGCTGATCGCTCGATGCTCTTGTTGATTGCTTTGGAGCGAAAATATAAGTACAGTCGCAAGTAATGAAGTGTAAATTAATTATTTTTCATAGTAAGAAAAACGAAAGAAAGAATGTTAGAACATTTATTTAGCACACACAGAACAAAAGAGTAAACAAGAGCGGAAAAAAGACCAAAAAACCGTCTAAAAAAATATTTCTACAAAAATATGGTTATGTAAACCTTATGCATAAACCGTGAACCATTACTTTCTAATAATAAATATGTAATAGGTGCCTAAGTTAATAATAATTATAATTCGCGCGGGGCGAGGCTTGAACGCAGGCACAAAACATGCATAGAGTTCATAAACAAAAATGATTTTTGCAACAACAATATGCCAACATTACTTTTTGGAGACTTCAATGAAGATTTTTTAAAAGACAATTGTATATTGTCATTCATGCAGAACGCTGGATACAGGACGTTATTACCACCTTGTCCAACTACACGAGGAGGCACACAAATTGATAATATTTTTGGAAATATTTCTTGTCAAACTGGAATATATATTAGCTTGTTTAGCTATCACAAGCCTATATGGGCTCGCATATAGTTAAATCTAAATCCCATCATTAAGGTACCTAATTATAATGTTTACTTACCAATAACTTAATTTAAAAAAATACACTATTATTAAAACATCGATCAAAGTTACAACGAACTACAAGAACTTTTGATATTATGTTACTTGCTGCTCATGGGCGAGTCTGACTCGCACTTGGCCGCTTTTTATTTAAATAGAGCTACAGTTATTGTCTCGAGTGTGTGAATAAAAGCTTTGTGTTTCATTGGATTCGAGCAAAAAAAATTATATGAAAGACACCATTTTAAATAAAATAACAAATGACGAACTACAATTATACGACTTTGTGACATAATACTATCTATATAATAAAAATCTATTGCTGTTCGTTAGTCTGGCTAAAACTCGAGAACGGCTGGACTGATTTAGCTGATTTTGGTGTAGGTGGTGTTTGTCGTAGTCCAGGGAAGGTTTTAAAGGTGAGTAAATATGATTATTTTTAATTATTGATTTATTGAGGCGGTACAAAGTTTGCCGGGTCAGCTAGTATACAATATAAACTCTTCAGGTTCAGGTAAAATTTACATTATTGTAACATTTGCCATTAACGAAGAAGAAAAAGGAGTACGATCCAAATGTTATGAAATGTATGACAGTATTTTTAATTGTCATTGACAATTAAAAATAGTGGGGAACAGTTTGGAGAGAGGCAACAAACCTTTTTATTAACCCTCGAAGCAATAAGTTTAACGTGTGTGAAGTAATTTATTCAGGCGTGATCTTAAGATATGAGACAATTTTGTCAATTTTCTAGTTGAAGAGACGTGAGCAACTTCCACAGGTCTGATCGATCCGAAGTTTGGTATCCTGTAACTTAAATAATATTGCAAGAACATAGTAACCTTAACCTGATGCTGCAGCATCACCTAGAATCTGCAGGATACACAGGCAGATATAAAGTAGAGACAGTTATTTTTGTGTCAGGGATTTTTATTTTAAATTTATACTAGTATCATTAATAATGATATTATAATAATGATTCATTAACAATAAGTTGAGCCTTTTAAAATCAAAACTCCGGGCCCGTGGGGAACAGGTGTTTTCTAAATGATTTCACGGCTTCTGATAGAAACATCGCGTATCCATAGAACTAATAATTATCTGGCCCAGCGTATTAGCATTGCCATTCAACGTGGTAATCCCGCCAGTGATTTGAATCTTGGGACGCTGCCTTGATTGTGATCTGGATCAGTTGAACTACTTATCCAAATATCATTTTAAATGGTCCTTAGACATCTCAACTGTTTCCCAAGTATTTTATATTATTACTAAAGTCTGTATTACTAAAGTCCGAGATTCCTATTCCTATAGTAATTTTTTGTACTATTGTTATTTGTTACCAAAAAAATGAAGATTTAAGTATCATTGGCGACGCTGCCCTCTGATAGTGATCTAGATCAGTTGAGCTATCTATAAATCGTTTAAAACTGTTTTTAGACAGCTGAACTGACATGTACACATGTATTTAATATTATTCTGTATTCTTTAAGTCCGAGAAGTATCATAAATTACCAACGTAAACATTACCAATATCGATAGTTAATGCGCTCCGTTCATTATTGAAATTGATTAGTGAAGGGCGGATCCAGCTAAACGAGGTCTGCCGTTTTCGTGTTTGTTTAATTACTGGAATCCGCCCTCGACCACCGATCCTGGCTGCGGGTCCTTGCTTCTGGTCTTCAATGTACCTCTGATTACGTTTATGTACAAGAAGAAGTACATTTTCGCGTATAGTTTCATACTATGTATGTCCAGTTTTGATTAGTGGTTATGATGGATTGATGCAAGTGTTTGGTGACATTGTGAGAATAGTAAAATAACAATATACATTAATATTTTGCGTATACCTGATAGGTATATTGTACATTCGTTGGTTAGAGAAGCCGTTGGTAATTTTCATTTTCACTGGTTTTAACCAGTTCTATAAATGAAAATGACCAGCGTGCTGATTTAAAATCCAGCACGCTGGTTTTCACATAGCATTATCTAGCCCCAAAATAAGCAGAGCTTGTGTTATATGAATCACATGACTGTTAAACTAATTAAATACTTTTTTTTTGTAAATACAGGACTTCGAAACTTAAAAAGGTCGCACCTAAAAAAAGTTTTGATTGAAAATAATAAGTAGATATTGGTGAACTGACCAAAGCAATAGAACATAAAGTTAACTAGACTAGCCCCATAGCTCAGTTGATAGTAGCTCTGCCTTCTGCGCTGTAGGTTGAGTGTTCAATTCCACATAAGCCCGGTCCGAAAAGAATCAGGCAAGTTACGTATCTACCTAGGTTATTATCATGCCACTAGTTATTTCGTACCAGTGTGATAAAAGGAAGTACGCCTCAGAGACTCCTTTCGTGCACTTGGCACATGTCTTCAAACTTTTTAGGTTTAACATGCAGCTTTCCTAACGAAGTCCTTTACCGTTTGAGAGTACTGGTATAGCGCAAATAAAATTTCGACATTAAAAATTCATTGAATCACGACCGGATTCGAATACACGACCCTAGGCACGGAAGACCAATACCAGACTACCAGTACTCTCATCTAGACCAGCGTTTTTGTATGGTCCTTCTTCTACCTTATCCGAATACCACGCCGTATCCCCCAGTGAGTAGTCAAAGTGGGGAATATTAAATAACCCATCGCTTGCTAAAACCAAGGGCCAGCTATAAAAATGTTCCGTATAAAACACACAGAACCAGTTCTGACTACTTTTTGTGTGTGAACTCATAATTAGATTTGGCGAAGGTCCTCCTTGCCCAGTAACTTTTTGTGGCCCAAGTTGTAAGAATACGACGATCGCCGAGCAATTTGATAAACAAGAGTTTGGGATTCTCGTGGAATCAATGTTCACAAAGGGTTCTGAAGATAGTTAAAAAATAATAATAAATGCGTTTATTTTGTACAATATAACACAATAAGAAAATATGGCTACAAAAAACGGCAACCACTCAGCGTGTGTTCAGGCAGTGTGACGTGCCATATAAAATCTGGCACGTCACACTACGAGTAGGTATTGTAGAAAACGGCTTTCGTAGATAGATAGATGATAGATAAAAATTTATTTGGTACTACAGACACACATACAATTTACATTTTAAACATAGGTAGGTACAATTAAATAGTGTAGGTAAATTTGTGTGTGCTGAAATTTTTTGCTTAAAAGCAAAAACACTGATTTTCAGCCAAAACCTGAGCGAGAGCGAGCAGAACGAGTACAAACGAACAATGTGTAGTAACCAATTATTGCGATTGCGTAGCAAAAGTGAAAATTATTCGTGTGATTGTGTTGCAAACTATTCATGAAGTTTTTTAAAATTAAAGTTGAAATAATCTATATAAATAAAAATATTATAAAATAAAAAGAAAAAAATACATGAAAACAATGTGTTAAAAAATAATAATATCTATTAATGACAGTTTCATTTTTGGCATACGAAGTGCCTGGGAATTCCTTCCGTTTGCTTTTGCAATAAAAACTTTTAAAATTTTAGTTTAAATGTATTCTTAGTTTGAACATTGCGGATAGGGGGAGGAAAATTGTTCCAGCACTTCGTTGCCGAATACCTGAAACTACCCCTAAAAGCAGCAGTCTTGTGATTGTGATAGAGAAGTGCAGATCTAACTGACCGTAATCTATCACCAGAGACGAAGTTAAGTTTTGAATGCAGATACTCAGGCTTTTTAAACTTAACAACATCAAAGAGCAGTCCTCCCAGGTGCAGTAGCCTGCGTGATTCCATATTCAACAAGGACATTTTATTCAGGAACGGTGTTATGTGACTACGAGGCGGGATATTGAAACAAAAGCGAAAACAAGCATTCTGCACTCTTTGTATGCTTTGATTCTTAACCCTAAGAAAACAAAGTTTATGATCACTGGGTCTAAATTGAACATTGCTAAGCTTAATTATTTAGATATCAAGATTATAGTAGGGGGTGAGCCTGTGGAATGTGTAAAGGAGGCAAGGAATTTGGGACTTATATTTGACTCGCAACTAAAATTTGAAAGACAGGTCTCTGAGAGTGTTCGTGGTTGTTTCTACAGGCTAAAAACCTTATACCAGATCCGTCCATATCTAAGTGAAGAGGTTCGAATCACCCTTTGTGAATCACTGGTTTTATCCAAACTTAATTATTGTGATGTGGTATTTGGGCCCTGCTTGCTTGGTAGGACGGAGAGGCTCTTGCAGCGCGTTCAGAATGCCTGTGCGCGCTTTTGTTTTCACATTCCTCCCCGCACCCACGTGACTCCCTACCTAAACTCGTCTAAACTACTTAAATTAAAGGCAAGACGAGAATTACATCTGGCATGTCTACTATTTGGCATTATTAAATTCAAAGCTCCTCCATACCTTTTTAGCAAGTTAAAATGGAGGAGTGACATCACTCGCCACCCAAGCAGATCATGCTCCCTCATCTTTGTGACGAGTAAGTTTAGAACCGTTTCTTTTCGTGGGTCATTTCGCTTTGCACCGTCTCGTTGTTGGAATGATTTACCTCCTCCTTTTCGTGCTTTGAAATCGTTAGATACTTTTAGGTTAAAATTTAAAGCACATTTGTTGAATATTCAAAACCGCTGCTGAGTAGATACCTAGGGAAATCTAGCCATGAGTAGATGTCTTTGCCCTATTTACATACCGTGTGTGCAGGTTATGCTTGAGGGATCATTCTTTGACAACACCTCTCAAGGCTCGACTCACAGTGCATGCATGGTAGTGTTCTCTCTTGCAATGCTCAGTTTGTCTACTCATTTACCACGATAAACTCTTGGAAGTGCATAAAGCTAATTTGATAATATGTAATTAGTATGAAATAAATTAGTTTATGTATATGTAGTGCCTATGTTCATTTTATAAACAATTCAACCAACTCTATTAATTAATCCATTTTTTAAATCTGTCATCTGTCATTGTCACCTTAAAAACATTGTCATTTTGCTATTGTGTGAATGTATTTAGTTCGTATTCTACCAAATAAGTATCTCTTTAGTTTAATGTTTGTAACTCTCACTTTTTTTTTGTTTTAACTGTTTGTATTTTTGTTTATTTATGTATAAATGTCAAAACCATATACTGTGACTTTGTTGGGTTTAACACGAAAGCATTGCGCGAAGACCGGCCTGCAATGGCGTTCAGATCCTGGTTCAACCGTTGAACAGCTTGTGCTAAATGGTCGGGTGTCTCTGATACATAGATCTGCACGTCATCTGCATAGCAGTGATAGAAGTAGAATAAGAGATAACCCTGGACAAATCTGCACAATAAATTATAAAGAGTAAAGGTCCAAGTATAGAGCCTTGCGGGACACCACGAATAATAGGCATTGGTTGTGATAATAAAGTCGATCCATCATGTTTTGTCAATTTTACGGTCTGTAATCGAGAACTAAGATAGCTATGGAACCACATAATAGATAATTGACTTAAACCATAGTAAGAAAGTTTGGCGAGAAGGAGTGGTATGTTGAGGCAGTCAAAAGAACGTGAATAATCAAGGAGGGTTAGTAATGTGCAGCGCCCTCTATCCTGCTCCGCCAGAACATTATCTGTGACATCCAGAAGGGAAGTCACAGTTCCACGTCCTTTACGAAATAATTCGTAGTTTCCGTTATCTGCGAATCAATGAATCCGAGGGACGTGTTCCATAAAAAAACATAGATCAAAAACTTATATACTAACTAATATATTTGACAGCATTTCATTCAGAAAATTAATTACTAGATGGCACTACAGGAAACATTAGAATCGTTGCGTTTTGGAATTTCTATAAATATCTGGCCATACTTAACCTAATTAAATGGTTTATAATATCTAGTTTTATGGGATATACACAATAATACACAATAATATTATATATTATACTAGCTGTTGCTCGCGACTTCGTCCGAATTTTTTTAAAAGGAATTGTAGGTTAAATCCTTCCCTGGATGCAATTTATCTCCTTGCCAAATTTTATTGATAAGTTTCAAACCAATCACCTGGCCACCCATTAAAAAGATTCCATACAAACATTCACACCTTATTTTACTCCTTAATGAGAGTTATTTTGAAAAATCCTGACACTCGTTCCATTTATTTTGCATTTAAAGAATACAAACCAAGTTTCTAAGAAATCACACCACCTGTTAAAAAGTTCCCATACAAACATTGACGGCCGAGACGCAGAAGGTTGCGTGTTCGATTCCGCCGCGAGACCAATGTTTGTATGTTCTGCAAGTATTTGTCTCGGGTCTGGGTGTTTTTCTGTATAATAAATGTGGTTCTTCTTTATTACCAATATGTAAGTATTTACAAAAAAAAGTATATGAGTAGTATATCAGTCATGTGGTACATAGCACAAGCTCTGCTTACTTTGGGGCCAGGTGACGCTGTGTGAAATGTCCGGCAATATTTATTTATTTATTTATATATACTCGTATTATAATATTAAACACAATAATTAGACCGGAAAGGTTCATCAAATGTGTTATTGTATTTTTAGTGACATCATGCACAAACTGTTAGTTTGTTTGATGTAATGTGACCGTTTAGATATACTTTAGGTAACTTACAACTGTATATAAAACTATCAGCGGAGATTATGAAGGTAGTTAGGTGATACCCGCTTCATCTTGTAAATTACACCATAACTTAATAAAAGCCTGTTGAGAGGCGTTCCCAGTAGATGAGCTCGGGTGGATAAAAATTCGATTACAATTAAATTAACCTCACTCATATTTATTTTTCGAGAAACATCTGATTTTTAATATTATTTTAACTTTGTGGTATTTTAATTTGAGTCGAGATAAATTAAGAATTAATTTCGAGTTGATTAATGTCATAGATCCCCGATTTTTATTAATAGATATAAAAGTTTGAAATGCCTTTTTAAACGTATGTATAATATACAATAATACAAAATACGTGTGAAACAGTGGAATTATCTAAGGACCGTTTAAATCTATTATCTATCTATAGATCTATCGATAGCTCAACTGATCCAGATCACTGCCGGAGGACAGCGTCTCCAAGACACTGGCGGCATTGCCACGTTAAATGAGAATGCTAATACGCTGGGCCTGATAGGAGCCAGCTCTTGAGCCAGGCGATGTTTCTATCAAAAGCCGTGAAATAATTTTGACAACGCGATGGGCTCCTGTTCCTCACAGGCCCAGTGTCTTGACTCCAAACAGCTCAAATATGTAAGCCCGATCGAGACCGGCATATTTGCGCCTTTTGAGGTCCTCAGACAAATAGCCGCCGCACCACCTCTAACGGAAGTGCCCGACTGATAGTAGGTAACTTTCGACTAGGAAGTTACTTACTGAGATATACAAAACTTATACATAAATCTATAATTTGCTTGTTGCTTATGTTAGTTTTCTTCCTTGACGACCTCTGTGGCGCAGTGGGCTGAAGTCCGGCTGAGACGCAAAAGGTTGCGGGTTCGATTCCCGCCGCGGGACAAATGTTTGTATGATCTGCAAGTATTTGTCTCGGGTCTGGGTGTTTCTATGTATAATATGTATGTATTTACAAAAAGTAAATACATACATATTATAGCATACAAGTAGTATATCAGTCATGTGGTACTCATAACACAAGCTCTGCTTACTTTGGGGCTAGATGATGCTGTGTGAAATGTCCGGGATTATTTATTTATTTATTATTTGGTCTTTAATCTTCATGAAAATGCCTGTGCTATATATATATATCCTGTCCTGTCAGCCTGTCAGCTGAGTTGGTAGTAGCTCGACCTTCTGCGCTGTAGGTTGAGGGTTCGATTCCTTCCTAGAATAAACATTTGTGTGATGAAAACAGGTGCATAGGTTTTATAATAAAGTACCATAAGTATGTATTTAAAAATATATAAGTAAAGTTTTTTAAACTTACGCGATCAGAACACATTATTATAAATATTTACGGGTATTTATCGCGTTTATTTACCTATTTTTCCCGACGTTTCGACAGGTTTACACTCTGTCGTGGTCATCCCGTGACCAATAATAATATATAAGTGTTATAATATATAAGTATTGTATCAGTCATCTAGTCACTATAATACAAAGCTATGCTTAGTTTGGGACTAGATGGTGTTGTGTGCATTGTTCATTAATATTTATTTATGCTAATTTGTTGAAGGCAGATCACGCCAGATCACATTATTGTCATCTACGCCTTTTGACTTAGCTGCGTTGTTTACCATGACGGTTGAAATCCCTAACTCTAGATAATTATCCGTGGTTTCATCATTGTCCACTGTTTACATAGCTAATTGGGCTTTATTGCATATATCATACTTGCATATCATTGCATACTTGCATATGCAATCATTTCATTAGTCTCGCTAGCTGATTGTTCGCGGTGTCTGTAATTGAACAACAAATTACATAATGAAGATGCCAAGAGCAAACATCCTCAACAGCGGAGAGATAATATGTTATAGAGATTGTGCTAGGCTCGATGGATTCGAATTTCAAATACCCAAAGGTTATTAAAGGCATTTATTTGTAGCTATAATCACACACACACACATAAAACGACAAAATAAAAAGAAGGATTTTATACAACAATACAAGAAATGAAATAGTCAAGTCAAAAGATACTTTATTCAATACAATCACAAGGATCATTTTGAAGAATCATATTAGGTGAATTTAGGTGCCAACTGCTCCTCAAGAAGAACCGGCAAGAAACTCGACTTGGTCCCAGCGGTTTTTTGCATGATCCATCTTAAAACTTAACTACGAAAAACTAATACAAGAGAGTTTATACATTTCAAATGTGCCGGTTAACTGTCTGAGGGCTGAGCGACATGAGACCATGCGTTCTTATCAATAATATAGTAGTACGCTTTTTTGAAAATACTACCCTATATGCTTTAAATTTCTGAATAGGTAGTTTAGTTGCATTTTCAGGAAGCTTATTATAGAAGCGCACCGTGTTCCCCATAAAGGACTTATTTACTTATTCTAGTCGAAACCAAGGTATGTATAATTTGTTTCTACTCCTTGTATTGATTCTGTGAAGTTTTTTTAAGAATAAAAGAATAGTATATGTATAAGTATGCGTATACTAAGAGCAATGAGCACGGTTTGGGTAGATGTATGTGCGCGGGTGCGTGTATTTACACAGAGGAGCATGGTTTTGAGACTTCACTATAGTTATTCATGGCAGTCTCCGTCTATATATTTATTTGGTCTGAGATAGGTATAGAACGTAAGTAATAGTAATCCATCTTGTCAAAACTGGTTCCAATTACAATCAAACTTATGATTGAAATTATGCCGATTGCTAATCAAAACTAATAGACATTGATTCTATCAAAAGTTCCATAATCGCCATACTGATCATATCACGGCATTTAAAAAAAATCCGACCTAGATGGATCTTCATAGAGTTTAATTTTATATAATACTGACTACATTTATCATAATTACAATAACTGCAGAATCTCTATGAAATTTTGTATTATGCTGCGTTATGCTGAGTTGGGTCCATTTTTAAACAATATGTTTTAGATGTTTTGTAAATATTGTATGCTTTTTTAATATTGTACGTTGCAAATAAACAACTTCAACTTGTCTTGTTTTTATACTGTTACTAACGACCCGCCCCGGCTTCGCACGGGTGCAATGCTGATACTAAATATACTACAGAATGCCTGTATATACAACGTTATCTAAGAGATTAACATAACTTAAGAGATAGACATATACCATCTTGGACTTTTATGTAGACCTATTTAAGGTGTACAATACTGTTGTACATTATTTCGATCTATGTCGTGGGGTTCAGCCAGCGTTTGCAATGTAAGCGCAAAAAAAAATGGTTAATTTACGTCATCACATTAGAAACCTCTAAAATCATCAGTGATTCTCTACTATATTATGCACTAGCGACCCGCCCCGGCTTCGCACGGGTGCAATGCTGATACTTTATTATACTACAGAATGGTTATCCCTAAGAGAAAGCCATATACCATCGCAGACTTTTTTGTAGACCTTTTGAGTGTGTACAATACTGCAGTACATTATTTTGATCTATCTCGTAGAGTTCAGCCAGCGTTTGCAATGTAGGCGCAAAAAAAGTGTTTATTTACGACACCACATAAGAAACATCTAAAATTGTCAGTGTTTCTCTACTATATTATGCATGTTTTATACATATAAACCTTCCTCTTGAATTACTCTATCTATTCAAAAAACAGCATCAAAATCCGTTACATAGTTTTAAAGATCTAAGCATACAACGGGACAGACAGACAGCGGGAGGCGACTTTGTTTTATACTATGTAATGATGTATTATACATATAAACCTTCCTCTTGAATCACTCTATCTATTGAAAAACCGCATCAAAATCCGTTGCATAGTTTTAAAGATCTAAGCATATAGGACAGACAGACAGCGGGAAGCGACTTTGTTTTATACTATGTAGTGATGGAATGGATAGCCCTTCTCGTAGGATCCATGTAAAAGCCTAATGAGATGACCTCAGACGGCATCTCATTCATCTTGCGGAGTTGCTGAGCCATAAACTAGCTGACCTGTTCGCGACATCGTCCGCGTGTTTTAGTTTTCACGCGCGGTGCGTGAAATTCTTTGAATCAATTATGTAGATATTAAATTATATTAAAACAAATATATTTTTCCCATACAACTTTACCACTCTTAGGGGTTATTTAAAAAACCCTGAAACACAGCACGTGTTTATTTGTATTAAAAGTATCCAAGTCATGGTTCTAGCATATTGCACAAAGCGTTAAAAAATTCCGTTTTTTTGTCCCTTTGGAGATAAAGATTCAGTACTTTGCAGACGGACCGAAAGAAATTATAAAAGTGCTTGAATCGTGGTCAACTGTTTTAAGGTACTGTATATAAATATATATCTACAACATACTGACTTTTCGTCTTCTACAGTTTTATGCGAGTGAGTTTGTTACTTGTCGACCTCTGTAGCGCAGTGGGTCTGGCTGAGACACAAATGGTTGCGGGTTTGATTCCCGCCGCGGGACAAATGTTTGTATGATCTGCAAGTATTTATATCTGGTCTGGGTGTTCCTATGTATATTATGTATGTATTTACAAAAAAAGTATATAAGTAGTATATCATGTGGTACCCATAACACAAGCTCTGCTTACTTTGGGGCCAGATGCTATGTGAAATGTCCGGGATTATTATTATTATTATTATTATTATTATATACGCTCAAATACCTGGACTGATTTCGTTAAAACTTGGTACCTATAACCTATATATAACCTATATATAATATAGCTAAACCTGGTTTAAAATATAGGTTACTTTTATCTACGTACCACGCGAGCCAAGCCGCGGGCAGTAGAAGTAAATATTATGACCTTTGTTAATAAGAATGATCCGGTAGAGTCGGATTGCTAGGAGTAGAGTGGTGATAGACACTTATTTCAATGGCATAAGGTTCAAATTTCAATAATAACTATTAATAATAGACTGTAGATGTATAAAACACGACTGATCATTTAATTGGTACATACTCATTAAAACAAACGTGAAGTCTTTTAATGAATCTCCGCTGAATCAATTGGTAAATTGAATTTTAGATTAATTGTAGGAAATTTTGAATCCAATCATGTTCCACCTACGGTATCTTCCCACGAAATGTTTACTAGTCTATGCATGTTGCTTTTCTTGCGTGAAAGCTCAGTACATTATAGATTATTAGATGAAATAATTAGGTTTTGAAAACTTAAAAGATAATTTTTTATTTTTATAGAATTATATGAAAATAGAAAATTTCATTTACTTGGATGACATATATTTCTTGCTTTTTTGATTTCAAAACCAAACTACGTAACCGATTTTGATGAAATTTCTATGGTACCAATAAGAAACTACCTTTCAAATAAAAAAAAAATCAAATCGGTTCATAAATGCCGGAGTTATGAGGTAACAAACAAAATAAATATATCTATTACAACCGAATTGAGAACCTTCTCCTTTTTTTGAAGTCGGTTAAAAAAGTTACTATTTTCTTTACTTCACCTAGATCAAAAGTAGAACGAATCATGCTATATAAAAAAAAATATAAAAACATATTTCAACACTGATTTTAGCGCAACTTTGGGCGCAAATATATTAGATACAGAGTACGCTAACTCCGAAATGATTCCGATACAATCATAGTTTATTGATTCAACAGTTCAAATAACTTTATTTTGAATAGATACATTTAGTAGTTTTTTCATGAGAACCCCAGAGCTAAAAGTCTGTTCATAGTTTTTACGCGGTCGTTTTATGTAGAAATCATAGTCTAATCTAATCATATAATCATCATCATACTGTACTTACTGCTCATCGCTATCCTTCGTGCACGTCTATCCTTTTCCAACCCTATGCTAGGTGAAATATCATGCATTTTTAACCGACTTTTTAACCGACCGGTAAAAGTAAACGTTAGGAAAGCGGCATGTTGAACCTAAAAAGTTTAAAAACATGTGCCAAGTGCACGAAAGGAGTCTCTGAGGCGTACTTCCTTTTATCACACTGGTTCGAAATAACTAGTGGCATGATAATAACCTAGGTAGATACGTAACTTGCCTGATTCTTTTCGGACCGGGCTTATGTGGAATTGAACACTCAACCTACAGCGCAGAAGGCAGAGCTACTCAACTGAGCTATGGGGCTAGTCTAGTTAACTTTATGTTCTATTGCTTTGGACGGTTCACCAATATCTACTTATTATTTTCAATCAAAACTTTTTTTAAGTGCGACCTTTTTTAAGTTTCGAAGTCGAAGTCACAAGGAACCCTAAATGTTTCGCTATCTCCGTCTGTCTGTCTGTCTATCTGTCTGTCTGTCTGTTCTTGTTTTATCGTGATTACATTTTGCACGATAATATGTATTAGTTTGAACTATCAGTGTGAATTTGTAACTGGCCTTCTGCAAACATGGTATTATTTTTCATTTTTATAATGTACCTAGCTGTAAGTTCTCTAAGAATTATAGAATAAAATTTCGCCTTTACAAAGTTATGAAATAAAAAGTAAGAAAAGTAAGACTACTAAATTTTGAGAAACAGTCTGATTTGTAAACATTAAAAAAACAAAAAGCCTTGGTATGTGCAATTTTTTTGCTAATCAATGGTGTATTTAATTTATTATAATTTGGATGCTGACCACTGTCATTCTTACTAACTTCTGTCTGTGACAGTTAGATTATATTCTGTCATATCATCTAACTGACTTTATCAAAAAGGAGGAGGTTCTCAATTCGTCGTTTTTTTTTTTTTTTTTTTTTTTTTTTTTTTTTTTTTATGTATGTTCGCCGATTACTCGAAAACGGCTGAACCGATTTGGAAAATTCTTTTTTTGTTTGAAAGGGTCCCATATAAATTTTATCAAAATCGGTCGAGCTGAAAAATTAACGATAATCAAAAAATTTTATACATTGATGATGCTTTCTTGTATGTACTTCGATACCTCGCTGTTTCATTGGAGCGGTGCGTTTATTACGCATACCCTTATTATATATATACAAAATACATCTACTTTCCACTAAAAATGTATTATAGGCTCAAATTTCATTCAATGAAGTCGGTTTCTTTTTAGTTTTTAAAACGTAATTATAGCTACGCCTACTGTCGAGTTAGTGTCAAGTGTATCCTTAACCCTTTAGCCTACCTCAAAACTGCTCAATCTCTCACGTTTGATCCTGTGTATCAGTAGAAGTATTGAATCAATATTTTTGATATTAATATATAGTAAAGTTTGATGATATATACTATGTCTTATTATGTGATGTGAAAACACGATTCCAAAGCACAATCCCAAGTTTTGTCTGTGAATCTTAAAGATACTGAAAGGCCACTTAAATATGAAGGCTACGCACTCTTAGATGACCTTTCCGTCACATTCCTTGTTTAGTTTTAATGAATAAAGAATTTTAATGAATAGCGGACTCTCAAACGTTTGAGATGGTCTAAATAGCTTAAGTGACTTTCAGTACTTACCTAGGTGTTTTGGCTTCACGTAAGCCTAGATCCATTGTGAGTAATGCACCTTATCTATGACTGGACTTGCTGGTAGTAAACTCTGCTTGCTGCGCTATAGGTTTTGGATTCTTATATAGGCCAAACATTTATGTGATGAACATAGACAGTCTTATTTATAAACGTCTCTCTATTTGAACACTGCCTAAACACTGTCTGCTTCGCAAGACGACAAAAATAATCCCACTATTTCCACTATCTTACATTGACAGAAGTTGAGAGATGTTAAGTAAGGCAAATATGTTTATTCTGTGACTATGTAAAGTTGTTCTGTATGTGAAGTAGCATAAGTATTCATGATACGAGTGTAAAATAATTATTTTGGAACCTAAAATCGTACGTACAAGCTTAGTTTATGCTTAGTTCTGGACTAGGTGGTGTTGTGTGTATTGTCCACAAATTTTGAGTGATAACTTCTTATGGGAAGGTAAACCGCTTCGTTACATAACGTTTTAAATTGCATAAATTGCACGAAAGAAACTTCTTATGCGCATAATCCTCTCACCACACTGGTTTCAAATAACTAGTGACACGATAAGAAGAAGCAGAATATTGAATACAAAAAGATATTCATGTCTAAGATATGTAAAGTCAATTATATGTGTTATTGAATTATGTTATAATTAGATGCATTACGTAATGAATGATGCTGACTGGTGATGAATGGTAGCCCATGGCGCTGGCTAGCAGCCGGGCTTGACTGACGGCTAATAACCGTGATTGATGACTGAGGTGCTTTCCTTTTAAATGGTTTTAAATTCAGGAGCGAGGAAAGTAGCGTTGAATTATTTTAAGTTCACATCACGGAGCCATTATAGTAAAAACTATGGCTGCTATAGAAATAAGAGCCAGAGAAATAAAAATATATGTATTTTTATCCATTCTCCCAACACAGAAGGCTAATTCTATACCCAAATATAATTTACGTCTATTTTTAACCGACTTTATTCTAGAGGAGGAGGTTCTCAATTCATTTTTTTGTTTGAAAGGGTATACTTCCCAAGTGGTCCCATTTAAATTTTATCGAAATCGGTCGAGCTGAAATATCAACAAAAATCTAAATATTGTATACGTCGATGATATTTTCGTTTACTCCAATACCTCGCTGTCTCATTGGAGCAGTGCGTTTATTTGGCCTACCCATATTATATATATACAAATACATATCTACCTACCCATATTATATATATAAAATACATCTACTTTCCACTAAAAAAATATTATAGGCTCGAATTTCATTCAATGAAAAAGGTTTTCTTTTTAGTTTTTAAAACGTAATTATAACAGGTAAGAAATTGTTGTCTACAGATCTATGCATGGTATATATTTTTGAAAGTAAATCAATTTAGATAATAATAAATGGGTATAGACAATTAAAAAACTAAGGTATAAGTACTAAACTATGTAAAACTATGAACTTTTTTTTCAAGCCATAAAATACACATTAAATTTTGGATCAAAAGGAGAGTTCAGACCTTAGGTTAAGTTTCTCAAATGCTGGTAATGTGACCTCGTAGAATAGCCATAATTAGTATGGACTATGGCCTTTATCCGATCCAAGGCAAGCACAACACCTTTAGATCAAACAATATTTATTTATTTATTAAATGATCTACTTAAGTATTATTTTGTTGGTCACACAGGCCCCAAAAGAAAGAAATTAAGTAAAGCTTTTACTATGGGAACTAGATTACTTTTTTTATCATACTTAAGTTAATTTATAACACCCCGAAACAGAATAAACCACTATGTTTAATATACAAATGTTTTTTTGGGATGGGAATCGAACCCGCAATCTACAGCGCTAGAAGGCACAGTTACTAACCAATCTGTGTCAGTCAAAGTAAGTGCGGCGCGGCTGTACCTTGAAATTAAAAGTTTTAGCGTGTGGTTTAGGAACTTTAATAGGAGTTCAAGACCGGTTGCTGATTGAAAATAATATTTTTAATGGATATGTTTGCAAATATTAGCCGTTGATTAATAGTTTTATGTTTGATGCAATTTACTGTGAGGTCATTGAATGTAATAAACTGATTATTTAATTTTAATAGGTACCTTCTTGCTTTATAGAACCGTTTTACGATAACAGATTCTTAAAATTCAGTTAAAATTAAGACGAACCATTTTTTCCCACGTGTCATACAAAAATTAACTGACGGACCAAATAAAACCTTATTCTTAAAAGTTTTTATTTATTTGTGTCTTGTCACTTTATGACGTCATCCTCCTTTTTCGGCGCAGTCTGAAAGCCAGCGCTATTTTGCAATACTTATGTGAAATAACATAGAGCTGAGACTAGCCCTTTTTGGAAAACACAGACAGGGTTGGTGCAGGGTAGGTATACTCAGCCGGAGAGTAGGGCGCAGAAAGAGGCTGAATGCTTCCTTTCAGCCTATTGTTGTATATTGTTGTTCCCGTAGCTGCGATACGAAGGCGCTCCGAAGGATATTTCAGGTTTTTAGTCAGTAGGAGTTACATACAAATTTGTCAACCCAAAGGCAAATGGCATCCATGATGGACTTTCCGCAAAAGAAAAAAAAATAATGGTACGTATACTCCTAATCTTTTAGAACTCTTTTTTATTTCTGTTTTTGTCCTATTGATTGTGTGCCTGTTATGCTACTCGTATGTTATTTACATCTGTGTGTGCATGTGTTTGTAAAATAAACTCATTTACGTTATTTGAAGCCTATGTTTTGAGATCGACTTCACGCTTTCACTTTTTGTGTCTTTCACGCCTACAGAAATATCAACGTTCGATGACGAAAACAATTGACGTTCTTACATAGCTCTTTTAAATGAATTAGCTTCTTTAGTATTATTTAGTGTTTTATTGGGTAGTCTTAGCGGAACTTTAATTAATTTTGATGTGCAATTTCTTTGCACAAGTGAAGCTAATAAAATTTTAAGTGTAGGTTATATGTTTTCTTGTAGACGACGACGAGGTCTCAAAGAAAATTCTAGACAGCCATTCCACGTGACGTTTAGAATAAACAATTAACCCTCGACTACGATGTTATAATGATATCAGAAGGTTGCGGGTTCGATTCCCGCTGCGGGACAAATGTTTGTATGATCTGCAAGTATTTGACTCGGTCTGGTTATTTTTCTATGTAAATAAAATGAGTATGTATTTACAAAAAAAAGTGTAAGCAGTATATTTTAATTATGTGGTTTCCATAACACAAGCTCTGCTTACTTTGGTGCTAGATGATGCTGCGTGAAATGCCGTTGACCTAAGTTAGCCCCTGCCAACTCAGGTCAGGGATTTAATAGGCCTTTGGAAATTAGGTGTAAGGTATGACAATTTTGGAGAAAAAATTAAACAATCACGAGTGTTTACAATCCTTTTATTAAATTACTAAATCAAAGTTCTCTGAATCGTTATAATTTTAGTTGCAAAGATACCAACTTACTTCGTCAGGCTTGAGCTAAATACGTCGACTGTCATAATGACGTAGCTGCCAAAACATTTTCAATTGTCATCAGAAGAAGACTGGTGACATATTGCCGGCGAGCGAAGTGAGCTCACCTTTAGTCTAGTTAAATAATCTGAGACCAATATCCTCAAAGTCACAATTAAGAATGTAGTATCTATATATATATATATGTATAGTATAATTTGTATTATTTTTCCTCAATGTATTATTCTTAATACGTATCGCTTACACTAAAATAAATAACATTAAGGCCTATCATGGACGGAATCAAATACATTTTATACCACTACTCCACGTTATCATACTTAACTAACTTATATAAAAAGATATTTTGTACCAAAAGGTACTAAACTAAGTTATTATTATTGTTATCAATGTTTTTATGTACTATATTTTATTATTGCACCTATTTTGGTAGGCATAGATTTAACAATCTCACTGGAATATGTTTTTACTAAAATTTCTTTTTTTTTCTATTGAATTAAGCATAACCCACACCTGCGCGATATTGGATTTCGCGGAGCGTTGCATTGCCGAGGCTCCCGCATCGCGTCCCGCTTCCCGCGTTACTAACGCGCAGGTTTGGCCGAACCTTTAAGTGTTCTAAATAAGACATTTTGAGCAAAATATATATCTAATAACTACTTATATTGTTTGAGCAGTTAACTCGTATTTATCGTGACTTATTTCCAATTTGTCGATGTGTCGTAATATGAATCCAGACATTTCGGAATCTAAATACAAAATGAGGATAGTTTCAAAAAACTGCCCATGCTACTGGCTAACTACTTAAACAATATGAATTCTGATCTCGAGAGTTAAAAAAATAGTAAATAGCAACTTTATACGTCTATCATTTTTACTCTAAATGGCAGTAAAACTAACATATCATGGTATATACCATGATATGTTAGTTTTACTGCTTCCCGATATATCAGCACAGTTGCACCATGATCACGATAAAAACGAAATAAACAAGATTAACGAGTCTTTTCAGATGTATGTTATTGGCAAACAAAACGATCTACCCTCTTTTACTGTGAACATTAGCCGTACCACCGGATTCACTGGCACTAAAAACTCACATACCTATCATGATAAATATCCCGTTTTGAGTAAAAATTATGTTCAAAACCACGATAGTTTCAGAAATGTATACATAAAATCTATAACAGAAATATAATTCTTTATGAATCTACCTCCCCAAAAATAAGGCCAGTCCAGTTGAATGGAGTCAATATGTAAAACCGTGATACAGACGCCATTTTGGATACTAATAATGGCTGAGGTTACACATCTCTGGTGGATACTGGGCCTATTTAAGTACACTTTGTCATAAAACCAAAACCACTCCAAATTTTTATCAAAGCATCACCAAGATCTCAAAGTTCCCACCACTTCAACCAGGCTCAACTGATTAGGTCATTCTGGTGTCTCTGCCTCAGGATTTCCAGTCGAAGCTCATGTTCCCTTGCAGCCATCCTCAGCGCTGCTATACTGGACGACCTTCTTTCCACCTCTACTGGGGTCGGTTGCGGAGGAGATTCGCTCCCGGGCGATATAGGGGGTGATACTGAGGGAGGGTCAGGGGATTGGCGAGGTGGGGCAGCCAGGCCGGCGAGAAGGGAGTGGAATGGAGGGGAGGATGTGTAGATGGGAGTGGAAAAAAGGGGAGGACGTGATAGAGGGCTTCCCATATATTGTGCGCCGAGGTGTGGTGCTGTAGCATATCTGTGGAAGAACGTTAAAGTTCATTTTGTTGTTTTTTTTGGTATTTCTGATGTTTGATATAAAACACTTAATACTCAAAAATGATAAATATCCCGTAAAAAAATCTAAGAGCGACGGGTTGGTGAGATAAAGCTCAAGATAGAGACGGATGGAGAATTTGACTCGACCAGGCCCAACCACGGCTCTTAACATTTTTTGTATTCTCTTTAGGTTTGCTTACCAGTTGATAAACGATGATGGAGTATGATTACCTAGAGCACAGTTGGGGACTAAAAAAACTTTAAAAGTTCAAATCTTATAACATACCTAAAGCTAGCAAGAGCGTTGGTGTCAAAGGGCTTCCTAAACCCAAACCCGAGCTGAGTGAACGGGTTAGGCATGGAGGCTATTGCCGAGGGAGGAGGTGGACCCCCCGGCGTCCCAAGGTACGGGTTGTAGGGGTGCCCTTGAGGTCCCACCTTCTCCTGCTTCCTCCACTTCGCTCGACGGTTCTGGAACCACACCTGTAGAAGAGGTTTGGTGTTAGGTTTCGTTGGATGTGATGGGGTAGTGATCAGGAAAGACTATAGAATTGACTTGTTTTTAGATTTGGCCCGGCAAAGCTGTCGCTGATCGGAAGGGGTTTGGGTAATGGTGGAGTCGTTTTTGAGGGTTTCGTAGTCCAACTAAGAACCCTATAGTTCAACGTCTTCGTCTGTCTGTCTGTCTGTCTGTCTATCCGAGACCTTTTGCTTGCACCTACAAAGATATGAAATAAGGAGTTTAAATAAATGTTTTATAGGGGGTAGCTATTCATGGGTATGGATTTTTTGTGGTTGCATGTATGGAAGTAAACAAAACTAAGTATCTAGTTTCCGTAATCTATCAAAACCCGTACTAGGCGTAATTCTAAGTAGTTAAAAAGTAACAGATAGTTAATTGTAACTTTGTATAATTTAATATATTTTTATGATAGCTTTAATAAACATAACCACGTAATTAAAGTCATAAGACCATGTTTAGCACAAATAGTTAAGATGTGGTTATGTCTCAATCAATATAGCATTCTTATAGGAAATGGAATAAAATGTTATAGCAATTAAGAAACTATAAAAAAATGCCAGTACAGGAAAATATATTGCTTGCTCTTAAATAATAATAATTTATAACACCTACACATAGAATAAAGATTTTCATCACACAAATGTTTGTGCTAGTTGAGAATGGAACTCACAATCATTGATGTTTTAAAAGTAAAATCCAATTACAAATGCTCTCGTGCCTACTTTTTACTTTCTGTAGTTAATTTTAACCTTTAAAACACAAATATGTTTTTATTTAATAATAGGATCACTTTGAAACGTCTTACATACCTAAGTGAATTTAGGTGCCAATTACTCCTTACCCAAGTCCGAGAAGAATTGATATGAAACTCGTTCTGGTTCTAGCGCTATTTTGTATGATTCTTCTTGTAACTAGCGTAACTACGAAAAACTAAGGTAACAGTAGGTAATACATTGCAAATCTGTCAGTTAACAGTCTGAGGGCAACATGAAGTCATTCATTCTTATCAACAATAAAGTCATTTATATTTTAATACGCTTTCTTCGCTAGACTACCCTTTATGTAAGCTTTACATATATTAATAGATAGTTTTTTCTAGTTGTAACTTAGGAATGTACATTTGGTTTCTGTTCCTAGTATTGATTCTATGAATATCACTATTTTGCTGAAACCTATCTATATTTTGAAGTTACTGTGAAAATATTAATTTCTTTAAATATTTTTCTGACTCTCGCGGTTCCATTTACAAGTTACAACAGTTACTTAAGTTACAACAGTTACTGCCCTTTTTTGAAGAACAACATTAGTTTTTCCCCTGAAATATACTAGTCTAGCTGTAGCTTCATCAATAAGCCATCGTATCGTGCAAACTGCATATGCAGAGGGATTAAGCCTACCAAGTGTACTAAGTACTAAGCAAATGTTTCAATTTGTGGTCAAAGTGGGGACCTTTACATCAATATTACATAGGACAATCGTGGAATCTACAAAATTCATTGCCTCTCCATTTATTTGAATGTTGGTCGGGATATGTATTACATTTGGCAAAAAAAAAAATACATTTCGTTTTTTAGCATTAAGTAAAATATTTGTTTACAGTGGGGCAGTTAAGATAGGGATTAATTTACGCAATTGTTGGTTTTGGCTAGGCTTCGCTGAAAGTTGATACTTTAAGAACCATCGCCAGCAAATAAAACTTTGTCAATATCTTTTACAACAAAAGGCAGATTGTTAACGTAAGCTAGCAATAAGAAAGGGCCCAGTATCCAACCCTGTGGCAGCCCTATATTAATATTTGTTCCAGTAGACCTCCCACCGTTCACGTCTACCTTTTGAACTCTATTAGATAGATAAGACCAATTGGAAAATTCTATTAGGTACATCGCCCTATTTTGGATGCTATAATATATTAACTTTGAGCTTAAGATTGCATAACTCACACAGTCAAAGCTTTGTATAGAATAATTCGAATTGAATAATCCTTTGGCATCCTGTGATTTCTCCCAGGCGTCAAATATATGATTAGCGCTATACCTGCATCAGCAAAAATATTAGCTAAACACGGAGCATTATCAAAGATAATGACACCCAGTACTTTTATAGACATTTTCTTTATTTATTAAATTAGCCAATGTGGCAAAGGTCACATTGGTGCTTGGTACGAGGGACACTTTGTGTTCAATACTTTTTTGAGCCTCTTTGAGGCGTTTATCTGTGAAAGGCCGATAAGTAAAGTTCTGAAATTCACCTGTTCGATTACAAGGAAAGCTAGCGCTCTGAGCGTAATGGCCACATCTAAAATGTTTTAGTACACACTTATGAACAGATGCGCAATTGCAATAAATGTTAAGTAGACAAGTGGGTGTTGTTAGTGTCACTCTTGTCGGTTCATCGAAAAGAGGGTTTAAATTGAAACATATGATTATGTTTAAACGTCTATCATAGAATGGATGACTCGGAATTATTAGAGTCACCACAAACAATTATAATTATATTTTTTGCAATACTTCTTTCATATAAAATAAAGTCTGCATCTGGAGGACTCATTCCCCATGGGAGTATTAAGCCATGGACTAAGTACCTATACCATAGTCTACATGCCTCCTTGTTGGGCTTCCAAAAGTACCCTTGCTGTCTGATAATAGCGGGTTCTGGGTTATTTTGAACATAAAGGTTTGTTACTTCACAGAAAACTACGCTCAATGGGACTAAAGGGAATCCAAGATTTTTTGAGTCAATTTCGTCTCACCTGTGTTCTTGATCCGTTATATTGGTAAAACCACAAAGAGAAATAATAACAGAAATGTACAAAATAATAAACAATTATATAAAATACATGTAAAACAGTTGAGCTATCTAAGGCCCGTTTAAAACAATCTATAGATAGCTCAACTGATCCAGATCACTGCCAGAGGGCAGTGTCCGCCAGTGTCTGCATTCCCAAGGCACTGGCGGCATCTACAAACTAAGTTTAGAGGTTAAGTTAGTTGTTTTGTTTTTAGTTGTTGAGCTTAATACAAAATTACTAAAATAATTCTAAAAAAAATTGCGTGTCTAACAGTAATCGCATATGATGTGTAACATCTAACATCTGACATCTCACCATGGTAATAAGCTACATTAACATTATAACCAGAATTTGTTTATCAAGCACACTTTGTACACAACAATGTAGGTTAAGCGTACAGCTGATGCGTTCTCCTTCTCTATTTTCCTTTCTCTTTCTCGTCACACACGCACACACTGTTGGCTGACAGTACCAATCTCTCGGAAAATTGGTTGGTACCATCTGACGGCCAGCTCTCATTGGTCATATCAAATAGTGCTCGCTTCCCCGGTTTCCTGTTGCACACATCCGTCCCTTTTCACGAAATCACTCCCACAGATTGCAGGAAAGCGAGAGGATAGATGTCAAAAACGTCAAAAACATAGATATTATTCCTATAAACTATAAGTAGGTGAAACCGCGGGACAAACCGCTAGTGTAAAGTAAAATGTCATACCGCGTACCAACCAATAAAATATTTATGAAACAACATAAAATATTTATGTTATGAAAAACAAAACACGAAACTGCAATCATTATGTAAATGGTTCTTTTATGGCTTTTTAAATTAATTCGCTTATGATAAAATTATATTGCAAAAAATATAATTCTATAAACGTCGAGATGTTGGTTACATGATAATTATCTACTTGCCATTTCTTGCACATACATAAAGCACAGTTTCGACTATAGCACGTGCGTTATTGAAATACTACATTAAAATAATTATGACGTATCCTCGGGTACGGTTTGCAAAATAGTTAACAATAGTATAAATGCACGACTTCGCATAGAGTCGAAACTAGAAACTAAATTGTAGCTTCAATGACATAGGAAATTATGGATTCATACAATATCTTTATAATATTTTGGGGGTTTGTTTTCATATCTATCATACTCAACTGTCTTTAATTATGTTATAATGGGAATTATACGTGAACGTCAAAGATAATACGAGAATAACAAGATATGACCACAAAATTTCATGCCACATATTAAAAATCTATAATAATTTGACACAAAAAAAAACTTCTTATTTACAATAAAAATCAAAATATAAGTCAACAACAGCATCATCATTGTTAGAAAACAAGGATTATTTTTTCATATAAAAATACCTACCTATTTGAACGAAGCAGGGAGGTTTTAATCATTTATTGGGTATTGGTATTGGGTACCAACCTATACTTAGAGAGCTTCAGTATTCGTCGTGTAATAAGTACAAGTACAGCCAGCAAATGAAGCGATGTGGCTAATTAGCCGCCGAGATGCAAAGGTATGCGTAGGGTTGTGGCACAAAAAGGCCCGACTGCGTCCCAGGTGCGGGGTTTAATAGTTTGACAGAGTCGCGCATTAAAGTAAGTACCTAGGTAGGTAAGTACAGTAAGTGCACGTCCAGACTCGCATACTTTTGCAGGTGGCCGGTAAAATGCTGCTCAGATAGTCAATGCAGATTATTCAGTAAGTTTCTGTGAGTAAAAACATTTATGAAGTAGCAAGTTTATCCTGGAATTTTTTGTTTTTTGATTAACTTATCATGTTATTGAATTGAATTTGACTAATTTGACAACCTCTGTGGCGCAATGGGTAAAGACGCGTCTGAGACGCAAAAGGTTGCGGGTTTGATTCCCGTCGAAATATTGGTGTGATAAGCAAGTAGGTACTTATTTGTCGCGGGTGTTTTGCTATGTGTAATAGTGTGTATTTACAATAGAAAAAAAAGAATATAAGTAGTATATCAGTCATTTGGTATGGTACCCATAACACAAGCTCTGCTTATTTTGGGACTAGATGATGCTGTGTGAAATGTTTGGCATTATTTATTTATTTGTTTGCTGGTTGTATAATAAAAATAAACAGTAAGTACATTATTTTTTTATTTGCATTTTTGAAAAGCTCAGAGCGTACCATTGAAATCATAAATATTGTATCTTTATATATTAAATATTCTGTGACATTTTTTTGTGTGTTGAACACACACACAAGTGGATTCGAGAATGGTTTAGATTTTTTTTTAAAACGCGTGGACAAAGTCGCGAACGGGACAGCTTGTTACAGTTGTATATAAAAAAACCGTGTACCTACGTCTCGTGACGCCCGACAGAAGTGATACTTAAACTAATTTAACTAGGGCTGTGGGTTAGAGTGTGAGAGAAGGAGCCTGCCTACCGCTGCCATATGCGTGAGAGAAAGGGACTCTAGACAGACTGGCGCTGTAACGCGTTACGTAACGAGACGGTTTACCCTCCCATAAGAAGTTATCACAAAGACCACTTTGAATCGTCTTCTAACATGCTAGTGAATCTAGGTGCCGGTTCCTCCTAACCCCAGTTCAAGAAGAATCCGGCAAGAAACTTGTCTGGTCTAAACACTTTTTTGTATGATCCTTGACAATTTTGTTACGGATGCCGAGTCGAGTTGGAGCAGATTCATCCCAAGCTTTTTTGTCATCTTTTTTGTTCTTTAAACTTATTTCTAAGTGATTCTCTGGGGCCTATGTTATAAATTGTACGAACAGCCCTCTTCTGCAACACAAATATGGTGTTAATATCAGCAGCACTCAGCAGATTATGATGTCTTATGGCATTCTGTTGTGGGGCAACAGAATGCCATAAGACATCATAATCGCAAGAGCCATTTTAGTCACCCCGTCTTCGCGATCGATTCCGATTGTAGAGTACATACAAGTAGTTTACAAGAAAATTGCTAATGATCTCATTTAATAAACAAGGGTTTGGAATATACGCCCGCATTACACAAATGGTAGCGTTTTGAGGTTTTTTGCTTCAAAACCAGTTCTAAATGACTGATGAAAAACACTGGACTGCCTTAACGAAATCGATGTGGGTTATTAAATTAAAATTACCTACGTTCTTATTAACTAGCTATTGTCCGCGGCTTCTCATTCGTCTCTTCAAGTCAAGAGTAAATAGGTATCTTCTAGACCTGCGTGCCCCGTCGTCGGCCACATCGTCGCTTAACATCAGGCGAGTTTGTGGTCGTAGGTCTATGATAAAAAAAAAATTGGTAAAGTCGGTTACGGACGATAGTTCAACGTGACAACGTCATACTAAAACAGATAGATGCGGCTTGCATCTATCTATTTTGTTATGCGCTCTCGCTCCGATCGTAACGCTACAATGAGCGCAACGGGACAATGAGCGTAACAGGAGAACGAGCGTAACGGGACAATGAGTCATCCTTTTTCGTGCGTGCAGCCGGCGTTCATCAAATAATTCATAACCACATAAAAAATTGCCCGTAATTGTAATCTAATGTGTATTGTAATACAATGACGATCTGTAACGTTTTAGTTGAGAATGCACATTTATAGAGCTAAGAAATCCTTAACATACAGTGCAAAAATGTTTGTTCTACGACAAAAATTTACAAAGTTACTAGCGAAGTTCACGGAGTGTTTACCGCGGTAGCTGTGACGTCACAGGGACGGTCGCCGCCAGTTATCGAATCGTGAAGTAAGAGGGCCGGCTGCGCTCGGACCGTCCCAGTGACGTCACACGAGGGTACGTCAGGAACGGCATAATGTTTATTACCTAATATCTTCGTAAGTAATGGTCCGATTTGGATACTTCCAAATCGGACGGATTTGGTTAGTTCTATTAAATTAGCTATAAATTTACTGATCCTCACTCCCAAGATAATATACACCTCCTTACTAAATTTTTTCAAGAGCCGCTCAGCTGTTTAGCCCCTATAAACATACAGACAAACAAATAAATTCACGATTTTAACTTTAAATTTTATTACATTCCTACTGACGCGGCTTCACACGCGTGGTACCTACATAAAAAGTACCCTATGCTCGTCTCCATTATATAACCTATCTACGTACCGAATTTCATCAAGATTTGTCCAGTTTGTGATAACGAAACAAAGAACAACACAGTTATCAGTGATGTACTTAGTATAAGCTTTATATTTTGTATGAATATCAGTCTTTAAGGTATTTATCTAGAGGCCAATATGTTTGTTACCTATTTGTTTATTTATATTATTTTAACAGGAAAACAAAGTCTCTAAGGTACTGTTAGGTTAGGTTAGGTCTTAAGTTACTGTTATTAATATGAACTAAATAGATATACATAGACCATAGATAAACTGTAGATCAATTAATAGTTTTCGCATCTCGAGCCTAAAACGTATGCTTATCTTAAAAAAAAAACAAAAATATAACTTCAATAAAATAATATGAAATGGAGTACATCTAAATAAAATAAAATAACAGATCAAGAGAATATAACAAAAAAAAATTTACTCCTGTTTCCCATAGTTTTTTTTAAATTTTTATTTAACAAAACCGGTTTTTATTTCGTTTTTACAACGACATTATGTTATTAATAGCTCGGTAGCAACGAACAAAGTTGACAACTAGAACAAAAAACTCAAGTCTCGCTCATAAAAGGTTATCAGAATATTTAAAAGCATGTCAGACACTATCAATATAATCGGAACTATTAAAATATCACCTACATTTCCATGAAGTATATCCATTCAGATAAAAACCTTGTATAATGACTTCAAGTCAAGCAAGATAGTTTAATACAAGATAAATAAATTAGCGTAACATCATACATCATCATCATTTCGATTGTTTACGGCATGATGTCTTACTGCATAAGCTTAGGTTTTATGGTTTTGAAGGCGTTGAATTGGAAATATTGCAGTCGTATCTTAAAAGCAGAATTCAGATTAGTAACGTCAATAATATCAAGTCTAAAGAAGAACACAGTACTATAGGAGTACCACAAGGTTCAATTCTGGGCCCTTTGCCGTTCTTAATATACGTGAATGACTTGCCAAACTGTCTTCCTGATAATTAGTATATAACTCTTTTTGCCAACGATACACACGTTGGTGTTAGAGATAGGAAGTTAGAAGTAGTTGAAGAACAAACAGATCTTGTTATGGCTAAACTAAAGACATGGTTTAGGACGAATGGAATTATTTTGAATACTGACAAAAGCACAGTTTTAAATTATCAAACAAAAAATAATAGTAAATGTAATAATGAACACGACGCAAAATTCTTGGGATGTACTCTGGATTCCACTTTATCGTTTGGAAGTCACATTCATAAAAGATTGGCCAGCGCAAATTAAGTATTGTTTAAACTGAGACCTATTGTTGACAGACTTACTCTTAGATCAGTTTATTATGCATACTGCCATTCCATAATTAGCTATGTAATAACAGTTTGGGGGAATGCCTCCCAAATTAAAAGTGTCCTTGTTTGTCAGAAAAGGACACTGCGAATTATATACGGGCTCCATAGGTTAACATCGGTGACAGCTTGATTTAAAAAAAACTAAAATATTAACAGTTGTATCTCTGTTTATTATGAATTCCCTCTTAGAAATACATTCGACAAAAGATGAATTCCCAATGAAAATGCACATTCACAATTTTAACACTCGCAATAAAGAGAAACTACATGTACCGAGGACTCGATTAGTAAAAACTTTTAAACAAGGTGAATGTCTAAAGCTCGTACTCTATAATAAGTTACCTTTAGCAATAACACGACTACCCCTAAACGACTTCAAAAGGAAAATAAAAATATTTTTTGAGTGTCACCCATTATAATAATATAATATAATATAAGTATAGTAAATAAGTAAGAAAGTATAAGTATAAGAATAAGTTATTGATTGTGTTTTTTTTTATGTGACATTGTATTTTTTTTGTTTGTCATGCCAATGTTATGCAATGTAACGTTTATGATAAAATAAATATCTAAATCTGAATCTGAATCAATTTAAAATACGTGATAACGTCATAAGAAAACATTGATGAAAAATTGCATACTTTTAACCTATTAAGATGCGTCACAAACCGAACGCTTAGGCCGATCGTGCCTCTCTATCGCTTGTTCCGTGCTCTCGCTTGCACTCTCGGCTCAGGCGAAACGTGACAATTTTTCGTGCGTGCAGCCGGTGGCGTTCATCGATTTATAAGACGTTATCACGTCAAAAACATACCCTGTAACTAATAATTACTCATCGTGGGGTTAAAGAATGATTTGTCCTTGTTTTTTTAGACAAGGTCTAAAAGGACAGGTCTGAGATAGCAACAGATTAAAAGAACACATTGCTCCAATTCTATAGTTTCATAAGACTAAAATTTAATAAAATACGAACGATCTTATTATATTTGCACCAATGTCCAAATTAGAGTAACAATTTTAAATGACAGTTCTAAAAATTACTAAATTGACGTTTAACCCTCAAAAGTTCACTCAAAAGTAGCGAACCTAAAACTAGACTACCGAACTATGGCGTTCCGCGGCGGCCGGCAGCGGCGGCGGAAAAATGGCGGCATAAGATGTATTTTCAGAAAATAAACTATTTTGAACAAACTACTGCTTCTATCAACAATCCAAGAACAGCTGAAGAATCCTATTGAAAATGTCTAGATTATTGTAGTTTCATCCATTATTCTATAATAATTATAACTGGTCAGATTCTAGATGTCAAAATGGTAAGCAGCAAAATCTCGATCGCTTCATACTAAACGTTGCTTACTTTAAAAACACATTATTCTTTATGTAAATATTATATGTTGTTATGTTTGTCAATATATTGTTTGATAAGTACCATATTTGATTTTACTTACTTTAATCTATAGTATTATGTTATGTGTGCTTCAATATAAAAATACCATGTTATTTGTATTTGAAAATCAGGCAAGGTTCAATGACGAAATTTTCCGAAAAAAATGTCGCTGAATTTTTACAGTTTATCTCAATCAAAATGTTCAATGACCATAGAGTATTGTATATCAAATGAACGGTACGGATTCCGTCGTTTTGGCCACATCAATTTACTGCTTACCGCCGGAAAGAATTTAAGTATGAATCCTTATATTATAAACGTGAAAGTTTGTATGTACGTTTGTTACTCTTTCACGCAAAAACTACTTGATGGATTTTCATGAAACATTACAATAATATAGCTTATACATCAGAACAACACATAGGCTATAATTTATAAAAATATTGTGTGAATTGTCAAAAATATAACGATAAATGTCAAGAGAGTAGGAAATGTTTTGCCATCTGCGAGCTATTCTGGCGTGCGCTGCTAAACCCGTTAGAATTACACATAGTACTAATCCTGCGCAGACGAAGTCGCGGGCACCAGCTAGTATTAAATAAAGGAGAATTCTTTATTTCGTCCATAGAATATTGTACCTACTTTGATGTAATTTTAGTGAGCTATTAACGTAGGGTATATTATTATTACGCATATAATTACGCATTAACTAATTTGTTGTTTGAATCTTTGTTCATTGGCACTAGAACGACAAGGGCAGAACATACTTTAAGGCTACTTTATCTAATTATGTAATTATAAGATAGAATGGTAAACTCTATGTAGGGTGTCTACATAAACAACATTGTTCATAGTGATGCTATAAGCATGATATAGCTAAAATGACGATAAAATCTGATGTTATCTCTATTTATTGACATTTATCATCGGAATCTTTTTCTTATGTATGTTCACCGATTACTCAAAGACGACTGAACCGATTTGGAAAATTTATAATTTGTTTCGAAGGCTATACTTCCCAGGTACTTCCCATCCCATTGAAATTTTATAGAAATCATCGAAATAATTTTGTAAATATCGAGCGGCTTTAAAAAAAATCAAAAAATCAAAAACATGTATGCTAGGTTTCGGAGAACCTCGCTGTCTTATTGGAGCAGTGCGTTTAGTTGGCCTATTATACATATATAATATACAAAATAATTAAGTTAGTTTTGTTTTTAGTTTTTAAAACGTATTTATAATGAACTATTTTATACCCCTAAGTAATAATGGTGGACCACCCCAAAATTTTTTTTTACAAACAACCCTAAATTATCACCATCTCCATCACCATCATTCTACCACCAACCCCTATTTTTACCTGTGTCACTTCTTTCCGCGTAAACAGCATCATTTTCAATTAAAAGATAAATATATACTTAGAAATAAATTATATGGCAAAACAACGTTTGCCGGGTCAACTAGTACCTAATAAATAATAATTATGAAAAACGAGTTTCGGTTCTATAAGTAGTAACTACATAATCGTCAGCAGATATACTAGGTAGGTGCTATTTCACATTTACATTGAATCGACTAAAACTGTTCAACTCGATTTAATGTATCATTCGATTATGTTATCGTACCGGCAATTTGTATTCGTATAATTGCATCGATTCAATACAAAAAGACAGACAACAAATAACTGAGTGCGGTTCATTTCTGTGTGATTAAAATATTATTTGAACGGAGCGAGAAAAGCTGCTTTTGGAGGCGGTATATGGAAAATGTTTAACTGTAATTTTTTTAATTATATTTATTACTATAATGCTCTAAAAAATACTGACAAGGACAACATTATTTAAATTTGTATTTGATGACGCTTTTAATACGCCAAAAAGAAGCCATTGAAAATTGCTGCGCTGCAGTTCTGTTCCTTTAACACGATGGTTGCCTATTTTGCTATCACAATTGTTAAGTTTTATGTATTACCGTGGCGTAAAAAAAAAAATTAACCGACTTAACCGACCGAAAAAGGAGGAGGTTCTCAGTTCAATCGTATTTTTTTATGTTTGTTACCTCACAATTCCGTCATTTATGAACTGCTTTGAACTTTTTTTTTATGTAAAAGGATATACTTTTCGATTGGTCCATAGACATTTAATCAAAATCGTTTCAGGAGTTTTAAATTAAAAAAGCTGGAAAACATTTTGTCATCCAAGTAGACGAAATTTCGTATTTTTATATTAAGTAGGTTTTCTTTTTTGTTTTTAAAACGTAATTATTTTCTGTTGTAGTCGATTTCGATAATATCTTCCATGCCTTACGAAATATTCATTCACAGTTTGATATCCCAATACTCTCACAGAAAAAATAGTGCAGATTCAAACCCACGATCTTATAAACGGCCCTGGTGTGCACACTGGTGTGCTTTCACTAAACCTGTAGTGGAGCGATCCTATGCCACTAAAATGTATAAAGTAAAACAACAAATGTGACAGTTCTTGTGTTGTGAACTTGTGAAATCTATCAGTATACTCTGCGAGGCTCACTGAATCAGTTCATCAAATATTACGTCCCTGTCCCTCAGCCTCAACCGGTACGACGAGCTATTATCATTAATCAACGACTCGCCGCAGGTCATGCTTGTCCGTAACTCGCGGCATTTAGCATCAGGCATGAAATCCGCGATCAGTGCTGTCAAACACACTTTTTATATGATAATATCTTAGCATTAAGCGTATTTTTATCTAAAGGTTAGCGACAGGTAAGTAATAGGTAGCCAGCTTCCGTTTTTTTAGGACTCGAGACTTATTTCGCAGATATAGCTCTTTCGTTGTTATTGAAAGAAATAAAGAAAGAAGAAATATATTTTTTTAATTGACCCAGGATCTAGGGCACTTACATGGTTTTAAATAATATATATATAATAATAACCTACAGATTAAGTTTCTAGATTGTTGTGTGGGGCAAATAGGTCTCCGTCTGAGCATAATTCTGTACCGAACCAAGAGGATAGGGGCAGCGCTGATTTTCGGACGGAGCCTAAAGTGATTATTTTATACTACTGTCGCTATTACCCTTAAGTTTAAACCTTGTGGATTACCTGCTCCATTTTATGAGCTCAGTTGTATTCATGGCTCCGTGTTGTGCAAACAGTATTATAGTCATTATTTCAAGTTCCACCAGTGTCCCATTTGCCTCGGTCTGTGTTGATTATAGGGTTAGTGCAAACCTAAATACGTCAGAAATGAATTTATTTATTGTCTCTGCTGGTTTCAAACAATACAAATTGCTGTCATTTTCAAAGTTCTATAACCATATGCAAAATACCTACCTAATGTTTATGTTGGTAGTCCCATTTTTGTTTTCTGTGGAATGCTAATTATCGTTGAAAATAAAGCAATTAAATTTAGTCATGGAGTCATATTTTCTAAAATAGGTAAAAATATTTTCTATAAATATTTTTTGAAATAGAGTCTGGTGGTGGTGGTCCACTGATGGTCTAGTTGTCCTGCCGTCCGATCCTAAGGTCGTGGGTTAAAATCCAGGCGTGCACCTAAGAATGACTAATTTAAAAAATTACGTACGCTGTACCAGTACTCTCAAACCTAAGTACTCTTTATTCCTTTCAACACACTGGTTCGAAATAACTAGTGGCTTGGTTTATGAAGAAGATGACTTACCTGTATTCTAGCTTCTGTTAGGCCAATTTTCATCGCAAGCTCCTCTCTGTAACAAAGATTTAAACATACATATTTTGAAATACGATAAAAAGGATCTGCTAAATCACAGAAATGCATACCTCCATACTAATATTATAAACTGATCAGTACCGCGATTATGGGCCTCTTGATACAATCAATGACTGTTAATGTCAATGTCTATCAGTTTCCATTAGTAATCGGCATGATTTCATGTATTGGTATTACGTACGTTCTGTTTCTATTCATAAGACAGCATGTGTTACAATCAATATCAACCTTCCGTAATACCAATTCATTAATATTAACTGAAAGCTGAAAGCATTTGATGGTATCAGCATTCCATAATAGTCGGGTAGCTCGCTACTTCGTCCGCGCGATTTCATTTTGGCGTGGTGAGAGAACTTAATTGAATCAAATTGTGTATTATGAAAGGTATTTTCTTAGGTGAGGTTGGCGCAGGACCGAAAGGAATAGCACATACAAAATACGCAGCAGTGGGTGAAGTCGGGCACGGATTATTATGTTGATGATAGATTATATCTTGGGGAAGGACATAGGATATTTTTAATGTAGGTACCAAGTGCGGGAAGCCGCGGGCAGCAGCTAGTAAGTCTCAATGTAGTTACATCAAAACGGCTTCGATTCTTTGCATCCGTCATTACTCTTATGCATAGAATTGTTTATTATATAGATTTTCATTAAGTAGGTTCTAAGGTAGGTGCATGCTAGATAGTGGTTTATTGATTTACTGTGGTTGATTGTACCTACCGTGGGTTATTATTATTATTATTATAATCCCAAACAATTAATCAGCGAAGTCACTTTATATCAGAAATAATTGATTTAGATAAATTAATAACAATAAAAAATCAGTAGGTAATAAATACAATGGATTATAAAAAACGGACCTGATTATAACGATTTTACAGTGATTATTGCACTGTAAAATCGTTTTCAAAACTATTTAACGACCTCAGGTAAAAGCATCGCGTGACCCAAGAGCTGGCTCCTATCTGGCCTAGCATATTCGCATTGCCATTCAACATGACAATGCCGGTGTCTTGGGGACACTACCATCATCTGTATTAGTTGAGCTAGATAAATAGGTAGATCGTTTTAAACGGTTCATAGATCAACTGTTTTACATTTTACATTATTGTATATTACTCTGTAATCTTCTGTAAATAAATGTATCCCGAATTTCTTATATATCTGTAACAAAATCCAAATATTCAGTATAATAACTTTACTGTTTGACTGGCCGTCAGACTCTATAGTCCTCAGAAACATACTCAGGGAGCTGATGCTTCTATATCTCACACAGAAGACGTTCTTACCCGAAAAAGTATGTTTTAATATGATCACCCATTTTATTTCTAAAAAAGGGATAATAACTGGCGGAGATATGAGGTAAAATAATACAAAAATATACAAACACGTATAAAAAAAAATACAGCCGATTTGAGAACCTCCGTCTTTTTTTAGAAGCTGGTTAAAAATCGGAACGGACCGATTCCATTCTCATACAATAGTTAGCTGGCGGGCTCTACTAACGGATGTTTGCATTAGAACCGACAAACAAGCATTCGGACAACCTATTGTAATTAGCACATGACCGTAACATAGGGACCCCTCCCGCCATTGACGCGTAACCTATGTAGGTACCTACATAATGCTGAAATGTATAGAATAATATACAATAGGTACTATAAAATACATGTGATACAGTTGAGCTGTCTAGGGACCGCTTAATACGATCTATAATAAAATAATAATAAATAAATAATCCCGGGCTGTGTGAAAACAGCCTCATTGGGCCCCAAAGTAAACATAGCTTGTGTTATGGGTACTACATGACTCATATACTACTTATATACCTTTATTTTTTTGTAAATACATACATATTATACACAGAAACAACATATACCATAAATACTTGCAGATCGTACAAACATTTGTCCCACGGCGGAAATCGAACCCGCAACCTTCTGCGTCTCAGCCGGATCTTAGCCCACTGCGCAACAGAGGTTGTCAAAAAAATCTAAAAAAAAATCTATAGAAAGCTCAACTGAAAACTGCCAAATGACGGCGTCACGTTGCCACGTTGAATGGCAATGCTAAAACACTGGGCCAGATAGGAGCCACCTTGTGTCACGTGACGTTGCTACCTATGTCTGAGAGGTTACAGAAAGTTGATTGCCAATACAAACGCACCATACCTGGTAAAGACGTCAGGATAGTGGGTTCTCGAGAAGGCCTTCTCCAGCTCCTCGAGCTGAAAGCTGGTGAAGGTGGTGCGGTAACGTCTCTGCTTCCTCTTTGGGGTAAACTCATCTTGGTCGTCACTGTCTGCAGATCCTGATGGCAGTAAAAACCAGTTGAAAAGCCTAGAATGTATGAGGTGGGGACCACTATCTCACAAACACATAATTTGTTAGTGTGGTGTTTAAGTTAAAGGAATATTATGTTAAAAGAGTCGAAAATAATGAAATAATAGGAATGGATGATTTGTTTATGGTTCCAAATTCAATTTATTGTTTTTAGTGTTGTTAGATTGGCACAACTGTTTTCCATTTTGGCGCGGAGTTTGAGTTGTATATCTGTTATTTAGATTAATGCTGTTTTTAGTTAGATCATATCTTTTGTGTATTACAAATTTAATAATGGACCAAAACATCGAAGAAAGAGTTTGTCTTAAATTTTGCATCGCTAATGTAATTTCGTGTTTGTCCGGATAAAAAACGAACATTGTGTGTATTATTGATCGTTTCCCGGTACTTTCTTGACAGAGTAGTATGTCCCTGATATTCTAATATCAATGATTAAAATATGCGCCACGTATGTGCAGGTTGTGGAATGATTTTCCTTCTGAAGTTTTTCTCATGAACTATAACATGAATCGCTACAGAAAAATATAAAAAGAGTCTTGAGGGTAGGCAATTAGAAATGCTTCTGGTGTTCCGGATGTCTATAAGCGACGGTAACCGCTTACCATCATACAGACCGTAGCTTTCTTGCCTTCTTATATTATAAAAGACAAAATCTACTAGACTAGTGAATCATAATTTACCTGGAGGAGCACCTGATGCAGGAGACTGGTCAGTTCTCGGCAGCTCCGGAGTGGTCCTAGGAGAGTCATCCTTCGGTGGCTCTGATACCCCCATGCTGCTGTATTTGTGGTACGGCTGTTCTCTGCTGTAGAAATCTGGAAAAGGAAATTATCTACTTATTACGCTTCTATCACAGACTCTTACGCTTCTACCACACTAGTTTAAAATAAGACACTATCAGAAGATTCAGAATGGTAAAATCTGGCAACTGAATCAGATATCAAGTCATGGATTCTGAGCTAAGTATTAAGTCATTTGTAACTGGCTGTGGCTTTTTTTTAAATATCAACAATGCACACAACAACATCTAGCACCAAACTAAGCATAGCTTGTATTATGGTGACCAGGTGGCTGATAGCATACTTATATATTTTTAATAAATAAATAATAATAATAATAATCAGACGCTTAAGAGACTGCTGGTATCAGAATAGACCACACAACACGACTCGAATACAAATTCATTCTCTCACTCTTACACACACTTTTTGCACGCATCTTTTCACTCACATGTACTCGAACTGTAGGTACACTGGTTATCTCGAGGGTAATAGCTAAAAATCCGTGTTTGCTTCTTATCAATATTATTGCTGAGCTATGACACAGAAGACACATCTTTGTTCGTCACACAAATGTGTTTCCTGGGAGAGAATCGAAGCCTCAACCTATAGCGCAAAGAGCAGAGCAACTACCAACTGAGCTCACAGATTGGTTTAGAGCAGTGGGGCACAGTGACATGCCCTGGCTAAACCAACCATGTATACCATCATATTTAAAGCATGACATTTTTGATATACCTACTTAAAACATGCAAGACCTATTCCTAGACCTCCTCGAAGATCCATCATTTTATCAACATGCGACATGAACACCTAAGCTAATCTAAGCATAATGTTATAGCGCCGGTCACGGTATTTCAATTAGCAATTGTTCAGCTAATCGGTTATACTAATTACGTTCATTAGTGCGGTGTAAGCGGGCTGTCTTCAGGGAACCGCTTCCCATAATCGTGCAATGTAACTGATTATGTTGATCGCACTTGACATGAAGAAACCGGACCCTGGACCTATTTGAAGAACTAATTTGTGGAGCGTGTTCTTAAGAATGTTTTTGCGAAGCTGTTTTGAACAAATATAAATCCTTCAAGTGCGAATCTCGCACTTGAGAGGGTACCGTATCTAAGTACCTACTTACTTATTTCAACACCGAGGTTTGTTTACCATCAGTTGCTACACTAGTCCGATTATGCACCGAGCATTGTTTTAATGTTTGTAGTCACAAAAAACGCATGATCTGTAAGTATTTGTCACGGGCCTGGGTGTTTCTATATTTAAGGTATTTACAAAAAAATAGTAGGTAAGAGTAGTGTCTATTATAACAGTCATGTAATTCCCATAACTCTACTTACTTTAGACAAGACGACGTTGTGTAAAAATATGCGGCATAAATAAATATTGGAGGACATTGCACACAACACCTTCTAGTCCCAAACTAAGCATCGCTTGTATTATGGTAACTAGATGACAGATAGAATACTTATATATTTTAAAATATACTTATGATATTTTATAACACTCAGACACAGAACAAACTCCTTCGTTCATGGCACAAATGTTTATCCTGGGAGGGAATCGAACCCTCAACCTACAGCGCAGAAGGCAGAGCTACTACCAACTGAGCTGACAGTAACTGAACGTCTGCTTATTTTGATTCCAGATGCTGTTGTGTTAAAATATGCGGCATAAATGACTGTATTTAGGCTGTATTTTTTGCTTGCGTTGACTGAGAAGCTTAATTTTTTAACAGATTCAAGGGATTGCAGACCTACGTGTTTGATTATATTTTTTACCGACTTAAAAAAGGAGGAGGTTCTCAATTCGTCGGAATCTTTTTTTTTTATATTTTATTTGTATCTATGTTCACCAATTACTCGAAAACGGCTGAACCGATTTGGAAAATTCTTTTTTTGTTTGAAAGGGTATACTTCACAGGTGGTCCCATATAAATTTTATATGGGAAAATCGGTCGAGCTAAAAAATAAACGAAAATCTAAAAATTGTATACATCGATGATGTTTTCATGTATTTTCATACCTCGCTGTCTCATTGGAGCGTTGCGTTTATTTGGCCTACCCATATTATAATATACAAACTACATCTACTTTCCACTAAAAATATATTATAGGCTCAAATTTCATTCAATGAAGTCGGTTTCTTTTTAGTTTTTAAAACGTAATTATTAGTTTATTACCTTCACGTATTTCTGAGAATAAGGGTCTCGATATACAGACAGACGAAAAACTATGTTATCCTATATGGATTCCATTTTTCTTTTCAAGGTACGGAACCCTAAATATAAAAAACATATTTTCTTCGAATAAAAAATAACTTTAGTTTAAACGTTTTAATAAAATATACCCATTATACTACTGGTACTACACTACATTATACTACATACTCACTCTAGTTATTTCTAGGTATTTTATCTACGTGAGTCTGGAACTGTCAAACTGACATTGACAGGTGACGTCAGCACAAACCTTAGCTACGATACTCGTTACTGGTATTGTATTGAGGTGATTAGGAACAAAAGATACTGACATTACATAATAATAATAATAAATAAATATTGCTGGACAACGCTCACAACACCATCTAGTCCCAAACTAAGCATAGCTTGTATTATGGTGACTAGATGACTGATAGAATACTTATATATTTTTAAATACAAACTTATGATACTTTATAACACCCAGACACAGCACAAACACCTATGTTCTTTACACAAATGTTTATCCTGGGAGGGATCGAACTCTCAACCTACAGTGTAGAAGGCAGAGCTACTACAAATGAGAAATGATTGTATGATCTGCAAGTATTTGTCTCGTGTCTGGGTATTTCTATTTATAATATGTATTTACAAAAAAAAAGGTATGTAAGTAGTGTATCAGTCATTTGGTCCCTTAAACACAAGCTCTGCTTACTTTGGGGCGAGATGACGCTGCGTGAAATGTCCGGCAATATTTATTTATTTATTTACTACCAACTGAGATGACAGACCAGTCAATAATAATGTTACAATAAAATCTGTCATCCGCCATTAATCTATTCGTTCATAACGTGATTTTAGACGATTAAGATGTTAATGCCGGCCAGTTTCCAGTAATCGATTGTCGTGTAATAAGTTAATGCAATTAACTTAATAACACTCCAATTATAGTGTTATGTCTTTAATAGACCTCTATTGTGTAGTAACCTTTCCAGGTTTAAATAAAGGGTTATATAAAACACTTATTTCCCTAAGTACCTATGTATTTACATCTAATACCTTTCAACGAGCTATTCATCTATATACCTATGTATATAATATGAATCTCGGAAATGGCTCCAACTATTTACTTGAAATTTCGTGTGCTGGGGGCGATAAATCGATCTAGCTAGGTTTCATTTTAAGAAAACGTCGTTTTATCCGTGTTTTATACCGAGCAAAGCTCGGTCATCCAGGTCTACCTATTACATACGAACTCACTACCAATAGGTAGTGAGTTATTGAAGATTCAGGGCGTCAGTCCGGAAAACCGATTTCGATATATCGGTATCGATAATATTTCACTTTCAAAACTTTTGTGAGTATTTTGATAAACACGGGCTTTACTCACGTATTATTTTGTCGAAGGAGGCACCGACACTGTTTCAATTCATCTAGAGAATCTTCATCAGGGTGAGTTTGATCCGCGGTCCGCTCGTTGCCGCTCGAGTTCACGGTTCGCACTGATTCTCTAGATGAATCGAAACAATGTCGGTGCCTCCATCGACAAAATAATACGTGAGTAAAGCCCGTGCTTATCAAAAGGTATCGATAATGTTCGAAATTAGACGAATTAACGTTTTGTTGTCAAATTCAAATATATTCGTATTGCCTGTTATTACCTATTATGGAGGATTACGACATCGATTGTCAAAAGTAATATCGATTGTTCTATGGTCAAAAAAGAGTCGAAACGACGTAACTAACGACCTCTGTAGTGCAGTGGGCCAAGGTCCGGCTGAAACGCAGAAGGTTGCGGGTTTGATGCCCGCCGTGGGACAAATGTTTGTATGATCTGCAAGTATTGGTCTCGGGTCTAGGTGTTTCTATGTATAATATGTACTATAATATGTATATATAATATGTATGTATTTAAAAAATAGTATATAAGTATATCAGTCATCTAATACCCATAACACAAGCTCTGCTTACTTTGGGGCCAGGTGATGCTGTGTGAAATGTCCGGCATTATTTATTTATTGTATTTAATTAGTTACTAAGAGTTGGTGAGAAATTATACGTAGAGATTTAATGAAGAGAATGTTCAATAACTCCCAAATAAAAATATGATGGTGTGCAATAATATTAAATAAATAAATAGTAAATAATATTGCATGCGTCAAGTCTATTAATTACAGTCAGTGATGTAAAGATTGACAAACAACCAAGCCTCCTGCTTTAAAATTAGAAAGACGTCAATGCTTCGAAATTCAAATTTAACACCATAGAGTCCGATTGTACCAAAGTAATTCCAAATTACAGTGACCATAATTTTGCGATTGTTGTTGAGTAACGACAATCGTAAAAGAAAATCATTGGAACATTCCTACGCCGCTGCTCAATCTTTGTATTTCTTTCAGCGCTATTATAACCATTGTCATTTTATGACGATTGTTTTGAAGATTGACGATTGTCGCGATTGTTTAGAATAATCGATATCCAGTTATTTAGTTATTTAACCAAGATCCGGTTGACGGTACCTCAAATTACTGGATATACACCTTAAATATAATTAAGATAAACTAAAAAGAAAACCGACTTCATTAGATACAATTTTAGACCATAAAATTATTTTATTTTGAAATATTTAGTGGAAAGTAGATGTATTTTGATTATACCTATATAATATGGGTAGGCCAACTAAACACGTTGCACTGCACACAACAAAAAATATCATGGATACATAAAATTTTTAGATTTTTGTTGATACTTTAAAAACAGCTCGACCGATTTCGATAAAATTTAAATGGGACCTGGGAAGAAACAAAAAAAAATTGAAACAAAAAAAATATCAAATTGGTTAAGTCGTCTTTGAACATAAAAAAAAGATTCTGACGAATTGAGAACCTCCTCGTTTTTTGAAGTCGGTAAAAACACTAAAAAAGGAAAAGTAGATATAACACTCCTAATATCATTACCACTTACATTTTCACAATATCATCTGATTCGTAAAACAAAATCCACGTTTATGCTAATATTGAAAAATCCGAGCGTTCACTAAAAATACTGTAGATAGTGAAGTCTGAATCTGTTTTATGTATATATAAAGTTTTTTATTGCGAATGAAAGGTAAAGGTAATTTTGTGACAATAAACTGATAAAATACCAGATTGCGCTGTTTCCGCCGATATTATCGTAACGATTGCGTCTGATTTGGTCCCAATGCCATTAAAATATTAGGTAAATTCGTGATGGCTTGGCTACCACACTTTGTTCCATCGCTACTGCATTACATTAAAAAGCAAAAGACAATATCTACACTTATCTGCATTAATCGTTCTACATCGATTCGATAAGATTCAATATCTCGAATATTTTATCGTTCTATTTAATTAAATTAGCATCGAAACGATCTAACAATAAAAGTACCGATCATTGCGATCTTACACCGATTAGATGACAATTGCGATTGTAATACGTAATAAGGTAGGTGATGTGTGTTTGTTTTTTCTGGAAAATTGTATTGAATACGAATAAATGCGAAAAAGTCCTCACTTTTTTTCTGAGATATATAATGAAACATGACGCTTGTTTTTTATACTACAATAACTGGAGGTGGTAATGGATTTTTAGATTTTCCTGCTTTAGTTATTTCTTCTTATTATGTCACTTGTTTCTACCAGTGTGGTGAAAGGATTAAAGTGTCTGAGGCGCACATTTGTGCTCTTGTGACTTCTTCGAACTTTTTAGGCTCTACAACACGCTGGCTTCCTCACGATGTTTTCTTGAACCGTTTATTATTAATAGTACAGCGAACATCAATTCGAAAATAAATATCCATTGGTGCACGTGCAGATTCGACGACATTAACGGAAAGGGCCACTGGCACTGGTCCATTAGCTCTCTCAGTTTGTGTAATGAAAGAAAATTACTCTCGTATAAGATGCAAAAACTACTAAATAGATTTTAATGTGAACGGTAGAACAGAGACACTGTGGGAAAGTATTTAATTCAACATCTAATTATTAACAGCGCCATCTTTCACAATTCATTCCATCTTCCTTATAATAAGACGATTTATTTTATATTTACTCAAGAATTAAAATTTGCTTAACTTGGATCGTTTAAAACGGTCCTTAGATAGGTCAACTGTTACACATGTATGTGTAATATCTTTCCTCTCGCAATCTGTGAGAGATATTTCGTGAAAAAGAAGTGTTTAACAGGAAGCCGGGGAAGCGCGCGCTATTTGATTTGACCAATGAGCTAGCGCGGTGGTTGAGTTGGCTGTCAGATGGTACCAACCCATTTTCCGAGAGGTTGGTACTGTCAGCCACAATGTACGTGTGTGTGACGAGAAAGAGAAAGGGAAATAGAGAACGCATCTGCTGTGTGCTTAACCTACAGTGTTGTGTACCTATAAGGTGTGCTGTTACATTAACTAAATCCGGATATAATGTTAATGTTACTTAATACCAAGGTGAGATGTCAATGTTACAAATCATTAGGCGTCTACTGTAAGGCTCGCTCATTTTTTTTTATATTAGGTAGGTATTATATATAATTATTATTCTTAACATATCTTTATATAATTGACTAGCTGTCCCGTGCGAGACTTTGACCGCGCGTTTAAAAAAGAAAAAAAACTAAACTATTCTCGAATTTACTTGAACACACAAAATTCATCAAAATCGGTTCAGCCATTTAGGAGGAGTTTAATTACAAACAGACACAGAAGATTTATATATATAAAGATATTTCCTAACTAGCACACGGCTTGGATAATGTGAATAAAATACACCTACGGTAGGTACGAGACAAATGTTTGTTTTGATCGTTGTAAGTATTTGTCTGGGGTCTTTCTGTATGAAATGTCCGGCATTATTATTATCATTACCTACCTAAAAGCTACGTTTACAATGGACTAATACTTCGAGTGTCAATAGTGAAGGGTAATTTGTGCACTATATACACCCCAAGAAGAGTCCATGATGATTTTTAACACTGACAAATGGTCAACACAATTAGAAATCACAACATTCCTTTTGAAAAAGTGCTGTGTAAAAACTGTGATTTAAAAGCAACACTCGTGCTTGATAATTGATTTATCACAAGTTTCCTGCTATTAATTCGATTAACAGAAACGTGAAGTAGGTATGTAGGTAACGAGTTACCGGGAATTTCATTACGTGTTCTTGCGCAAATTGTTTGTGAGTACATTCTTTTTTGTTTCCTCTACAATTATCTATAATGTGATAGTATAGAATTGATATTATAGTAGGTGTAATTTTAAATTATAATTACGTTTTAAAAACTAAAAAGAAAACCGACTTCATTGAATATATTTTTTTAGTAAAGGAAAGTAGATGTATTTTGTTTATATTAATGGGTAGGCCTACTAAACGTACTGTTGGAGCAGTACGTTTAGTAGGCAACGAGGCAACGAGGTTTTGGAGTAAACGAAAATATCATCGATGTCATCATCGATGTACAATTTTAAGATTTTTGATGATTTTTTAAAAACCGGTCGACCGATTTCGATAACATTTAAATGGGACCTGGGAAGTATACATTTAGAAACAAAAAAAAAATTGTTTCGGTTCAGGTGTCTTTGAGTAATCGGTGAACATACATAAAAAAATGATTCCGACGAATTGAGAACCTCCTCCTTTTGTGAAGTCGGTTAAAAATACAGTTAAACATTTTTTTATCGTTCTCTTTGACCCTTTGAAACGTCGCTAAAACGTCATAAAATTAAGGCTAAAAATAAATTGACTTAGGACACGGGCACTGCACACCGTACAGTGAAGGCTTCTGAAGTAAATATGGACAAGATTGTCTAGTGGACAGGTCCCAAGCTGATACAGCGCCATCTAGTTAGAAAAACAAAAAAATTGTTTAGGGCTTTTTGTTTTTTTATGGTTTACAACTCTGGCTATTACATGAAATGTAAGATTTTACTAATCTTACTAGACATGATAAGTCGCAAATATGCCGGTCTTGATAAGGCCTACATATTAGAGCCTTTTGAAGTCGAAACCCTGGGGCCCGTGAGGAACAGGATACCACTGCATTTTCAAAATTATATCTCGGTGTCTTGTAGATACATTGCGCGACCCAAAAACTGGCTCCTATCTGGCTCTGTGTATTAGCATTGCCATTAAACGTGGCAACGCCGCCAGTGTTTTAGGAACGCTGCCCTCTGGTAGTGATCTGGATCAGTTGAGCTATCTATAGATCATTTCAAACGGTCCTTAGATAGCTCAACTCTTTTACATGTATTTTATATTATTTTATTCTGTACATTTCTGTATTTTTTATATTTATTTCAATAATATAAAATACTAGTTAAATATCTGAGTTTTTCAATTCCGTTTATAACGATCTAAGTAAAAACAGCTCTATTGATCAATTTTAAGTAACTAAAATAAAAACTGTGTAGCCAATTTTATTAATTTATTTACTGAAATAATTACAGAAATGTACAAAATAATATACAATAATATAAAATACAGGTGAAACAGTTGAGCTATCTAAGGATCGTTTAAAACGATCTATAGATAGCTCAACTGATCCAGATCACTGCCAGAGGGCAGCGTTCCCAAGATACTGGCGGCATTACCACGTTGAATGGCAATGCTAATACGCTGAGCCAGATAGGAGCCAGCTCTTTGGTCATGCAACGTATCTATGAGACGCCGAGATATAATTTTGAAAACGCAGTGGGCTCCTGTTCCCCAGGGACCCAGGGTCTCGACTCCAAAAGGCTCAAATATGTAGGCCTTATCCAAACCAGCATATTTGCAGTTTTTGAGGTCCTCGGCACATTCAGCCGCCGCACCAGCCCTAACGACTAAAAACAGTTAGTTTAAGCTTAAATGAACATTACTTACTAGGAATAGTCGTAAACTAGGTTTGTACTTACATGGCAATGAATGAAAGAAATACCAATAAACAGTAATAATTTATTTCTTTTACCTTTAATTTGTATCAAATAAGGCCAACGGCTAGTATTATAAAGTCAGTTTTTTTTTAGTCAAATACAGTTTTACAAATTCACATGTATGTCAATGAAGTGAATAATTACGTTTTAAAAAATAAAAAGACAAACGACTTCATGTAAATAAAAAATAGCAGCGATGTATTCAATTTTTAGAATAGATTTTTTAAAAACCGCTTGACCGATTTTGATAAAATTTAAATGAAAAATTAAATCAAACCTTCAAAATCAAATCAAACATCGGTTCAGGCGTCTTTGAGTTATCGGCGAACATACATGTTAACTTTGATCTTTTTATCGTGTCACTAGTTATATCGAACCAGTGTGATGAAAGGATTAAAATATGCATCAGAGAATCCTTTCGTGCACTTGCCACATATTTAACTTTTATGCATGTTATCTTAACTAATTTACCGTATTGTTATTAGCTGTAAGTTTCTTAGAATTCTTAAATAAAAAAAAAAAAAAAAGCTGGTTTCCTCGGCTTTCCAACGGTGTTTTCTTTTTAACTATTTGAGAGTACTGTACATAAATTTCTCAAATAGAAAAAACCATTGGTTTGGCAATAGCAGGACCGGATTCGAACCCGCACGAGCTTAAAAAAATTATCTTGTACCTCGTGCTGAATATAATATTAACAAATCGCCATTATTTCCGTAAATTACGCCTTAATAACACACCAGCTTATCTGAACCCAAGACATCAACCTCCAACATTTTACTCTGACACCCCAAGCGCACCTTGCGCCGTTATCACCATTAGATAGAGTCCATTTTTGAACGCAGGCATCTTTTATAGGTGCCAGTTTGATGTGGCATTTATTCGTAATAAAACAAAAGGAATGATACAAGCTAATTACGGTCAGAAACACAATTAGGTCTAATCAAATAACGTGATCTTTTTATGCGTTTTGTTTTATCGCAAACTATTTTTGCTGTCGGTACTTCGTACTCGGTACGCTCGTAGTTAATAGTTCTGTTTTTGTACAGTCAGCGTAATTGAAATATATGTAATAACTGTCTAATTTAGATAATATTATGGGGGTTCTAACAGCCGGAGACGGGCGTTAAGTGCGTTGTTCACCTGGCTTTGAAAACAGGTTGCCTAGAGTTTGAAAATATCAATCTTGTGCCTGGACAGAATATTAAGTAGGTAATTGAGTCGTGTAGAATAAAATTATGTAAGTATTATAAATAAATATTGCTAAAAAAATACACACGACACCATCTAGCCCTTGTGTTATGGTGACTAGCATGGAAATTATGGAACTTTTGATACAATCAATGTCTATCAGTTTCGATTAGCAAAAGGCATAATTTCATGGATTGGTATTACGTACGTTCGGTTTCTATCACAGTTATGACAGCATGTGTTACAATCAACATCAACATTCCGTAATACCAATTCATCCATACTAACTGAAAGTTGTAAGTATCAATGTTTTGATAGTATCAGAATTACTTAATTGCCCGACTGATGGCAACCGATAAATAAATAAATAATGCCGGACATGTCACACAACATTATCTGGCCCCAAAGCAAGCTGAGTGTTACGGGTACCACATGACTGAATTACTAGGTACTTAATTATACGTTTTTTTTCTAAATACACACATTTTAAATATAGGAACACCCGGGCCCTTATATATGTTTAAATACTAATGATCTTACTAGTATTATAAACGCGAAAGTTGGTATGTATGTTTGTTACTCTTTCACGCAAAAACTACTAAATGGATTTTTATGAAACTTTACAATAATATAGCTTATACATCAGAATAACACATAGGCTATAATTTATAAAGATATTGAGTGAATCCATTAATATCGATATGTGTCAAGTAAGTAGGAAAAAAATCTGCCATCTGCGAGCTATTCCGGCGTGCGCTGAAATATTCTTTGGTGAAATCCCACCACAAAAGTTCCTAGTTCTTTGTTCTTGGGAAACCATAAATCCTCTTCAACACAGCCAGCCCACTCCATGAAAGTTAATAATAATAAATTGTACAAAAACAGCGCGTTTCATATCATAAACTGTAATTATTGTGATCAGCAAATTGTACAGAGTTAGGGTGCAAAAACGCGGGAAAAGCGGGACTTTCTCGACGTAAGTTAATTACAGATCGGTGAAGTGATACGCATAACGCATGTCGTTATTTTCAAAATGGCGACGGTAATACACATTTTGTAATTTACTGGCTTTGCCTACGTGTAACGTAAATAAAAAAATGATTGTCAGTAAAGTCGGTTTACGTACGATAATTTTACGTGATAGCGTCATAAGAAATTATACTTTATAGATACTTTTAACCTATTAAGATGCGCCAAGCCGAACGCATAGGCCGATCGTGCCTCTCTATCGCTTGTTCCGCGCTCTCGCTTGCACGCTCGGCTCAGGCGGAACGTGACAATTTTTCGTGCGTGCAGTCGGCGTTCATCGATTTATAAGACGTTATCTCGTCAAAAGAAACCTGTATATTATTCCAGCACAAAAGCTATCCCTGTATACCTATACCTATACCTCACAGCAAAGTTGTTAGCAGCTCTGCCTTCAGCGCAGTTGGTTGAGGGTTCGAATCCCTCTCAGGACAAACATTTGTATGATGAACATAGCTCTTTATTATGTCGTTTATAAAGTATGTTAAGTATTTACAGAAATGTTATATAATATAAAATACTTATGAAACTGTTGAGCTATCTAAGTCCCGTTTAAAACGATCTATAGATAGCTCAACTGATCCACATCACTGCCAGAGGGCAGAGTTCCCAAGACACTGGCGGGATTGCCCATTGAATGGCAATGCAAATACGCTCAGCCAGATAGGAGCTAGCTCTTGGGTCACGCAATTTTGAAAACGCGATGGGTGCCAGTTTCTCTCGGGCCCAGGGTCTCGACTCCAAAAGGCTCAAATATGTAGGCCCTATCTAGACCGGCATGTTTGCACTTTTTGAGGTCATCCAGCTCTAACGGAAGGCCCCGAAAGATGAACTGTGGCTAGAGTGTCTACGCAAATAGCATCCCACACCAAATAAATATTTAAAAAAATATGTTTATGCCAGTCATCTGGTCACCATAATACAAGATATGCATAGTATGGGGCTAGATGGTGTGTGCATTGTCCACCAATATATCCATACTAATATTATAAATGCGAAAGTGTCTCTGTCTGTCTGTTTGTTACGTTTTCACGGCTAAATGGCTAAGCAGATCTTGATGAAATTTGGTAAGAAGATGTATTGCATTCGGGGGAAGAACAAAGGCTACTTTTTGTCGAAAAAACAACCTTGAAATAGGGGATGAAAGTTTGTTTGGGCAGCCCATATTTTCTTAAGTTAGAGATCAAAAAATTAATATTTTGGGTTTTGGTATGAAATAAAGAAATACGAGTTTCAACGTTTTGGCATAATCATCCCCGAAGGGGGTAAAATAGGGGTTTAAACTTATGAGATTTTCTTTAGATGCAACGAATGCATTTCTTACGAAAATTAAAATAAAGTTTCTAAGCATACGCGCACGAAGTCACGAGTAACAGCTAATATTATATACATTTTATAGGCGTATTTTAAAACTAAAACCCAAATTGAGAGCTAAATGAAGATTTGACACCATTTCATTCTGTAAAAACCTGTGTTGGTTCTCAATCTGAGTTTGAGTTTCGTTCTGAAATACGGTCTTAGCACGCACTAGCAAATTACCGCGCTATTTTATGTTTAATTCGAAGTATGTTTAACGCGGTTTTTCCGCTAGTGCGTGCACTTATGTCTAATTCCATGTTCCACACAAAAGCGCGAAACAATCCGCAGTGCGCGCTAGGTCTAAGTATCTGTTGGTACCAAGGTAACCTGTGGACTACGAGAAAAACACTTTTTTGTAATCCTCTTCTTACATTACTAGTTATTTCTTACCAGTGTGGTGAAAGGATTAAAGTGCTCCTCAGAGGCTCCTTTCGTGCACTTAGGTAAGCCTTAATGTAAGTTTTTTGTAATAAAGTATTCTCACACACAAATTAACTCACTCCTCTTATATTATTTAAATTCTAACCGCGAAAGTCAACTTTATCGTTATAACATTGTCTATGTAACTAATTTATTTTTAATTTAATCTCAAGACACGCTCCTAATATCTAAACTAAAGTAATAAAAAAACATTCACATATTAAACATTGACTGACTATCTAAAATTGATCTAAAATAAACTCCAATCATGATACATAAAGATAAGATGATATCGTACAATAATTAAGCAAGTACAAAATGGGCTACCGAAATGAATTGACAGAGTCGGCTATAAGAATAGTGCTAGGGTAATCTTTAATTCAACGAAATAAGATCGAAAATTCAATAATTCATGACTCTACTTATATTGAACGTGTACTTGGATACTGGTATTTGTAGTGCCGACAACACAGAAGAATGATTAGATAGAGACTGTGATGAGAAGAGTGCTGGGGTGATCTTTATAACAATGTTATAAGATCCAAAATTCATTAATTCATGACTCTTATATTTAACACTAATGTTTTTGTAGTGCCGACAATACAATACCTTAAACGTATCTATGCATGTATATGTAGTATGTAGCGTGCATACAAACTGACAGATAAGTACATAGTGACCGGCTTATTTACCATTTAATACACTAGCGACTCACCCCGGCTTTGCACGGGTGCATCCGTGTTATGATTGACTAATTTGAAGAAAAGGGTTATTCTGACTTAACTATAATAGTTAGATAAATAGGTTCGAGGACTTTTTTGTTGGTAATGATGAGTACTACAAACATGTAGTACATTATTTTGATGTATCATTAATAGTTTACGCAGCACACGCCAAATAATGATTTTTATAGTAAACTAGCTGCTTACCGGCTTCGCACGGGTGGCACCTACATATAAAGTAACTTATGTCCCTAAGGTCCCATCTATCTCTATACCGAAATTCATTTAAATCGGTTCAGCGGTTTAGGCGTGAAAACGTAACAGACAGACAGAGTTACTTTCACATTTATAATACTACTAATACCTTAATTAAATGAAGTCCATTTTACTGACTGATGATGATGCTTTCTTTAGATATTTTTTTTTGATCGGATGGTTAGTTTTTGAGATTTTCTATTACAAACATACAAAAATATAATTTTTTCCTAGTATTAGTTTAGATTTCAATTATGTAAACCATTTATGATACTGATACTTAATGTTGCAGGTTCGATTCCCACCGCGGGCAAATGTGCTTATGATCTGCAAGTATTTGTTTCTCGGGTGTTTCTATGTATAATAATGTACTCGTACGTACCTATTTACAAGAAAATAATAAGTATTTAAGAAGTAAATCAGTCATGGGTACTCATAACACAAGCTTACTTTTTGGCCAGATGACAGATGATGCCGTGTGAATTGTACGGCATTCTTTATTTATTTATTTACTTACTTTATTTTAAGTGTAAAGTATGGATATATGATAAGAATAGCAAGGGTTATAATAACGTTTTAAAAACGAAAAAAACAACCGACTTCATGTATATACACAAGGTAAAACGTTGTGGAGTTCCCTTGACTGTCCTTCGTCTTCATCATCAGACCCCTAATGACAGTCACAACCCATATACCTAGGTGTAAAGTTTTAATCAATGCAAATTAATCAAGCCCAAACACCAGGTAATTGCTGTATGAGGAGTTCCCTTGACTGTCTTTCAGCTCCATCATCAGATCGACGTCAGACCTTCGATTCGATTCGACCTACGATTTTCAAAGGTTCCCCTCGATTTCTCTGGGATGCCATCATCAGATCCCGGTTTCCTTATCATGGTACCACCCTTGGGACATCTCCTTTACAACAAAAAAAGAAACATCAAAATAGGTTCATAAACGACGAAGTTATCCGCGAACACACATAATATATATATAAAAAGAGTTCTCTTTTTTTTTAAGTCGGTTAAAAATATTTTCTTTTGTTATCTGTGATAAAGTTACAACCAGTAATATTATCGCATAGATTATTAACAATGTTGCCTCAAAATCGCTTGGATCGTTGCGTGCGTAGTCGCAATTATGACCAAAGTAATAATTTTTATTTGCGCCACACGCCTTACACCTGCTTTTATTTAGAAAGCAGATTGTCGGCGCCTACTACCGCAATTTACTTATACGATCTCATACGCAACTCTGTTTTTATAACGCTAAACCGCCAGCCAATATTCTACGTAAATAAATAAAAATAAATATGGGTGGAAATATTCGGATGTGGGCCAAAATCACCACTCATTGGAGCCCTAAGACAGCGAGACATCGCCGTGGCACAGCCAATAAGAGATGATCTCGAATCCTTTGACAGAGCTTGGATCCAATTAACTCAAAACCAAGATGAATGGTGCGATCAAGGGGATGCCTTTGCCCAGCAGTGGGACATAATGGGCTAATCGTAAAAGTAATCGTAATTACTGGAAAATGCACGCACCACTAAGTATCTAGCCTCAAACATAACTTGTATTATAATGAACCATAGTGACCATAACTGATAGAATACATGTGTATTTTTAAACAAATTAATGTGATACTTTACTACACCCAGAACAAACACCCTTTTCATAATAATTAGAAAAAAATATATTAAAAAACTTTGTACCCCTGTTTACGAAAATTGCGCGGACGGAGGACTGGGTATTTTTCTATGTATAATATGTATATATTTATTAAACTAAAGTACATAAGTAGTATATCAGTCATGTGGTTCTCATATCACAAGCTCTGCTTACTTTGGGGATAAATGACAGTGAAATGTCCTGCATTATTATTAGTACCTGTATAACTGAACTTTGCTTGGTATAAACTCTGATAAAACGACGTTTTCTAAAAATGAAACCTAGCTAGATCGATTTTCGCCCCCCAAACTCCCTGCATACTAAATTTCATGAAAATCGTTGGAGCCGTTTCCGAGATTCAGATAATATATATATATAACTTTTAAAACTATCATGGTTTTGTAAAATATATACCTTATTATAAATATTAACGGGTATTTATCGCGTTTATTTACCTATTTTTCCCGACGTTTCGACAGGTTTACACTCTGTCGTGGTCACGGGATGACTGAAAACTACTAAAAAACTAAAAAAACTTTATATATATATATACCTACATATATACAAGAAATGCTCTTTTAAAGGCTTTAGATTCTTACCTGGTTTTTGCTTTGAGCTTTCTGTGTGAATGCGGCCTTACAAAGGTCTACAAATTTGCAATTTTAAACAGCTATTACAGACTCTCACGGATGTTAGCAACTCTTTGATAATTGTTTGAGGTGACAAGAATAATAGGCCTTATCGCAACGGTACTACAGATAATATATGATAATTACTGGTTTTCATAAAGTTGTGATGGTGTAAACACACCGTAAAGATCTACGACTATACGAGGCATTACGCTGTAGTAAAATAACTCCGAAGATCTCACCGCAAACAGCCAATAAATAAATAAATATAAATATTGATGAACAATGCACACAACACCATCTAGCCCCAAACTAAGCATAGCTTATATTATGGTGATTGGTGATTATGGTGATGATATCACATGATTGATATATTTTTAAAACACCTAGACACAGAACACACACCTTTGTTTATCATACAAATGTTTTCCTTGGAGGGAATCGAACCCTCAATCTACAGCGCAGAAGGCAGAAACATTTGTGTGATAAACATCGTTGTTCCGTAGCATAAGCAAGTATTTAAAAAAATATTACAGATATGTACAGAATAAGATACAATTACCTATTATAAAATACATATGAAAAAGTTGAGATATCTAAGGACCGTTTAAAACTATCTATAGATAGCTCAACTATCTATAGATCGTTTTAAGGGGTCTAGATGCTGTAGGGTTGATTGTCAATCAATATTTATTTAATTTATAATATTAGTAAGTATGGAAACATAAACGAAAGAGTGAGAAAAGGCAAGTAGGTATTTTGTTACCCCTGCAATCAAAAGCATTAGTATCATAGACAATGTGCATTTCAATGGACATGACGTATACCCTGCAACCTGCAATGTCGCGGAAATGTCAGTCGTAGGCAGCTGCGGGCGCCCCGGGTACCCCTGGCCTCACTTTGAACCCACTACTTTCGCACCCATAAATTAAATTAGGGTTGACTTTTCAACGGTAAAGACAAATAGGTACACAAATATTTGTGTAGTAGGTACAAACCTATTACTATAACATAGCATAACGACATCATAGTGAATAAGGTAAGACTCAAAAGTACGTATGAAATTTGAAATGATACAATGTACCTGTAATATTAAATCAAATAATTTAAGTGTTCTTGTCGAATTTAGGTACTGTAACTTGGTCACAAAGCAAACTAGGACTTCTTTATTAGTAGGTAGGTTCTACTATTCAGATTCGTAACTGGAGAGATTCTCAGCTGGATAGAGTATAGACAGGAAATCAGGTTAAATCAGTTTGAAACCTGTTGGTGATGTTATGTCAGAGTATAGAAAATAACGCGCAAGGCGAGCGAGCAAAGCGAGAGTGCAGTGCAGCGGCAGAGGCGGCCGAAGCAACGGGTAAATGTAGTTCATCTATCCAGATACTCTGAAATAAAAACGACATGGTGTGTTCTGGACTGTACAAATTCTACCCAGCTGTCCAGCTCTGGAGTCCTTATAACCTAACCTAACAAAAAGTAATCGTAAATTTACGTAAATTTTTGACAAGTAATATTTTAAAGTGTCAATGTTTAATTTTGCTCAGCCCTACGAGCGAGACACCGCTGCCGTGCAGATACTAATTGCAAACAAATATCGACCTTCTCACGACCGTAATTACGGCATCGCTCAGCCGATATTATGTAGCTTACCTACAAAGTGTCAATTTATTATGCTACATCGTTTAGTGTAACAATTTTGTAGCGTATGTATGCGTTAAAGAAGAAAACTAAGTAGGTTAAGAATATTATTTATTACTATACAAATCGTATGTTTTTAATTACATATGTGCAACTACTTCTAATTAAGGATACACTAGTCAGCGGCACAAACACGTTAGTAGGCGCAGCTAAAATCCATGCTATTTCAGCTATCATAGTGTGAGAAAAGGACAGACGCGCAAGAAGGACAGTGGTTGGCAGTAAGGAGATAGTATGACGATGAATTCTAATCTAAATAAATGATACTATGATTTCTACATGAAATATTTATAAATTTAACAAAAAAAAAACAAAATACAAGTATAAGTATCAAAATTTACAGAACACAAATATATTATATCTAAAGCTATTATATTATTCTATTAAATTATATTATATTCTAGATATTATATTATATTTGATACACATTCTTGTAATGCAATCAATTTGGAGTTTGCGTATATACTCCGTATATATTTTTTTACGTCTAAAGTTGCGCTAAAATCAGTTTTGATGTATACGCTTCTTTTGCGGTGTGTATATTTTAAACCCATATTTTATTTACGATTCTGGTGCAAAACAAACATTGATTATGATGAGACAAATTGATATCAATCTTCGTTTTGGTTGTTTAACATCAGACGGAAAAGTGATTTATCTTTTGACGTTTGTATGAAAAGATAATCGGCTCATTTACTCTTAAAACAATTTACTCTAAAAAAATAATCGCAGAAATCACAAACCACACAATGTCATTAGGTACGAATACTACCTTTATGGCGGGTATAAAAGTTGTATGTCCCTTTCTACTCAAACGGGTTCTCCATTTGGTAATATGTTTACCTCGAAGCGCGAACCGTTTACTAATACATCTACGCACTGGGAGCGACGTATCCTTTCACTAGCGTGTTATTATGGCATGGGAAATTTATAGCATTGTGTGTGTATAATGCGAGTTTTTATGCGAAATTTAATGGCATAAGGCCTGCATTGACCTGTGTTTATGATGGAGATGTTATCAAGTGTCGGTGTTCTCACTATTTTTGCCGTTAAATATTATAACGATTAAGGTGTTCAGTGAGATATAATTAGGATCGTAGATGTCATCATTTTGATGTATCTAATCTACCATTTACGTAATGAATAAATTAGTTAATAATTTTCACTCGAAACGGGTTATTTACCATGATATATGAGTTTTTCTGCTTCCCGATATTTCGGCACAGTTGCATGCGTCATGATCACGAGATAAACGAGATAAAATATCAGTTTATCTCGTGATCATGGCGCATGCAACTGTGCCGAAATATCGGGAAGCAGAAAACTCATATATCATGGTAAATAATACGTTTCGAGTGAAAATTATGTTCAAAACCGTGATAGTTTAGTAATAAAACAGTAAATTTTTGTATAATACCGGTATGTTAAACAGAGCTACTTCTGGAATGTATTTTTTTAAATATGTTATGTTGGGTTGTAAATTATATTGTAATAAATATATACAATTATTTTTCAAACGATCTATGGATAGCTCAACTGACCCAGATCACTGCCCGAGGGCAGCGTTTCTAAACTTGTGATCTGGATCAGTTGAGCTATCTATAGATCGTTTTACACGGTCCTTAGATAGCTCAACTGTTTCACATGTATTATTTTGTACATTTCTGTAATTTTTATTGTGAATTAACTATTGTCAACGATAAATGCAATAAAAAAACCTAAAAATATTACTTACCACCTACTTTGACAAAGTTGAAATAAGTTTTAAAAACAAAAATGTTGCATTTCACACAATAAGACAAGACAGTATAAATATAAATCTACAAGACAAGTATTATCGGCCGGCATGCGTCACGGTATGACGTGCATAAATCTCGCGGGCGCCCGATAGTGCGGATAAGTGGTCGGGGTCTCACAGACCCATGGAGCCGCGGGTAGGGTTAACAAATATCAGAAAACACGCATAATAAACAAAACGTAATAATTGGATTCACTTAAAAAAAAATTTGCAAAACTCTTTTACAAAAAATTAAAATAAAGTTACTTTGTATCGATTTTAAATCCAACTCTACCTGAGAATTTAACCTACGGCTTGTGTGGTAAATCCTCAATCTGCATGACGTTTTGAAGACAGTAATCTGCGCTGTCACTACTCGATGGAGGGTAATCGCATTTGCCACACAAATACGCAACAGTCGCGTGTATCTGAGTCGATAAACTAAGGCTGGGGTATAAATTATACGTAACAGATATCGATAATTTCAATTAAATGCTTTGGTAGACATCACTAAACTAGAATTTCAAGTTTACATGGGTACTTTTTATAAAGCTGTTATTTCAAAACACTTTTTCGAAAATATAAAAAAATCAGGTTGCACTCTGGGAGTGCCGACAAACTGAAAACTTATTTTGGCGTTAGAGTTTAGTAATAAATCACTTCAAAATCAGTAATTATGGCGACTGCCAATCAAATACTGAACGTATGTTCGTTCAGTATGCAATATTTTTTGTTCAGAATGTAGATAATATATCAAAGAACCTAATTCAGTAACGTTCTCCATACAAAAGTAGACTGTAAACATGTGAATTAAGGTTTATAATCAAATGGGGCGAGCGCAGTAGCCAGCTGCGTCTCGCCCCAGACGGTAAAGGTGTCGCGAATCCAGAGGTTTTATCTCATCTCAAAATATGCGTACCGCGCTAAAAGAAGTTTTCACTTCAAAAAGTACATTTAAAAATAAGAAAATTCACATATTTAATTGAACGAGCGAAGCGAGTGTATCCGTTTTAGCTTAGGCAAAAATGCTTTCGTATGTCTGTCTGTCTGGCCGGCGGTGTGTGTCCGAATGTTCTCCTCTACAGGTCGCATTTCTCAACCGATTCTCGTGAAATTTTGTAAGCAGGTTCTATGACTATATATATATTTTTTGTCGATTCAGTTTTTGGAAATTGCCACTAGTATTACTTGGATAGTATTATGAGATTATTACAAAGTGGTGGCTTGTCTCATTGACAAGCTTTAACCCTAAGTCTACATGTTAGGGGCTAAGCGTTTGTACTAGCTAAATTACACTTTATTTCGTCGTAGCAAGAGTCGCTTATAAATCCACCTATGTTACTTGTACTAGTAATGTTTTCTGTGGCCACTGTGAAAATAGAATTGAGGGATTCGATGGATAGACATTTTCTAATAATAGTAGTTGTAAAGTTTGCCGAATCGAGTGGACCTGTATCTCTAAACGTTAAGATTAATAATGATGGATCTCTCGAACCGGCCCTTATTGCCGACTGATGATTTTATTGCAATCTCTACCAGGTCGTTCAACCTATATCTATTTGATTAATTAATCACGGATTCTTAGAATATTGACTAACTAATAATTACACTCGCATAATTAAATGATTAAGTCATAAAATATCGAACCTCATTCGTAAGAGCATTCGTTTACAATAAACCAAGACCGTTAGAGACGGTCGTAATATAGGGTAAAAGTGTCAATGTCGTTGATTGACTTCTTTTCTTCCTATAATGACATATGTCTTGATGACAATTGTGCAAATGCCAAGAGATTTCGTTTTGTTATAATAACGTCAATCGATCGTCATTAAATGACCTACACCTACACACGATACTTTTCTTGTTGCAAAATGTGGGCATATATATTACAAGCTGCTGCCCGCGGTTTCGCATTATATAATGTCATCTTATAGTTCTCAACTGTCAAGATCACAGTAAACAAACTGAAGTCTGGAAACTTGAAGGTTTAAAATTGTTTTTACAATTCTGTTATATATATCACGGACGGTAAATAACGGGTGCAGCTTTTTTGAAAATTAAAGTATGTATTACTAGACCATAAATGTTTACAAACCATTAGCAAACTGCTTATGGTGAGAAGGCCGACCTGTTGCGTGATTATAAGCCTGTTATAAGTATGTGAAGGAAAGGGTCAGCAGCAATTGTATCAAAGAAAATAAAAAAATGCGACTACGACTGTACCTTTAGGTTTAATAGACACCACCTCAGACCTCTAATAACCTTTGATATTATCTAAAAGGGATCAGAGGCATGTCTTTACAGTAAGGGTATATCTTATAATCTCACATTAACTGATGTGTTGTTTAATTTGCCATGTTGATTGATTGGCATAATAATGACAAACATAATCGTATGGTAGCCAATTATGTGATTATTAGATAAATGGTTATAATTTGGCAAATTATAATTTCGAAAGTGTCTCTGTTTGTGTGTCTGTCTGTTTGATTGTTATATTTACACGGCTTGATGAAATTTGGTTAGCAGATAGATTGTACCTTGGGGACGGATTGAGTCTACTATTTTATAGGTACCACGCGTGCGAAGCCAAGGGCAGCAGCTTGTAATAAGCTTGTAATATAATATATGCCCACATTTTGCAACAAGAAAAATATTGTGTGTGATAGTGAGAGATAGTGGCTAACAAAAATGTAGTGTATGATTTTTTTTAGATTGCCTATTGGATTCTATCATGCCCCAATAACCTGTTACACATACTTAGGTACTAATGTACCACTCGAGAAAAGCCACGGGTAGAAGATTATAAAAATGCTAAAAGTAATTTTATTATGGGATTTGTCTGTCAAGCGAATTCATCGATACTAAGCCAGTATTTGTTTTGACTGATATAAATGCGCTTTAATTTGATTGAGGTTCTCATTTTATATTTTTTCTTTTAGATTTACCGGCACTGTGCATTTCTGTAATAGAGATTAATTCTGGAAAAAACAAGTTATAAGATACTAGCTGCTGCCCGTGGCTTTGAACGCGTGGTACTTACATTAAAAGATGCCTATGTCCGTCTCCAGGATACAATATATCTCCTTATGATGTTTCATCATGATTTTTCTGTTCGAAAACTATGTAAAACATCGTGAGAAAACCAGCGTGTCGAAAAACCTAAAAAGTTCGATGACATGTGCCAGGTGTACAAAAAGAAGTCTCTGAAGCACACTATAATCTTCTCACCATACTGGTTTGAAATTACTAGTGACACGATAAGACGAAGAAGAAGATATACATATGTATAAGAACATTAGAAGAACAAATTTCGACAAGCACTATTTGTGGTCATAGTTGCAAAATATCGGTCATTTTATTCGTGAACGCCAAAAGGGTTAAATGCCACATGTACATTTCGAAATTCTTCGATGTTCGTCAGTAGGGTTAATTAAGTTATTTTTATGTCGTTCTGTAATTGTAAACATGTTTATTGCATTACATTTTAATGGGGTTTAATTGAGTGGGCGCTGCAATTTGCTTGGCCTCGACTCTACGTGCGGTTATGACTGAGAATGAAAAAGGTTTAAGAGTTTTAAAATAGACAGAAAAGTACTTAATTAGGCTTAATGTTGCTTGTACGTATTAAAATTTTCTAGAACTATGAGTAATATATTAAACCTTTATGAGCGTAAAGGTCAAACGATGAAAATATGGAAACCAACATGTCATAGAACCCAAAAAATCTAAGACAATGGCAAGAAAGGAGCCTCTATCGTGCATTTAAACTCATTCACAACACTGATTCGAAAGAACTATTGGCAGAAGAAGAAGAACATCGATTTAATTGCATTCACGATAGTTACTATTTTATTCGATGATAGTTCGATCATAGTACAAATTTATTGCATAAATTACATATATCGAATTTTAGAAAATGTATGTTTTAATGTTTTGAATTAAGCCGCGTCCACATTTGTGCCCCAATAAGTACTATCTGAGCGGGTTCGCGAAAGAATCCGCTCGCAATTACGCCAATCAATTATAATGGATGAGGAAATTGCTCGTTTCCGTACCAGCTTCGAACGAACCAGAGCTGGGGGGTGTTCTAAGTTAGAAGAAGTAGAATGATATAACCACTGAGTTAATAAGGGGGCCGGGGATTATTTTGTTTGTCCTCTTGAAGGCGTATAGAAAAGCATTTTAAACTGTAGGGCTCTTTACAAACTTTAATATACCGTCTCAAATTTTCCTAATTATGCCTTTAAAAAGGGGTATATCTGGTATTTTTAATTCAGATCTAAGTTTAAAATAAATGAACCACTTACTTAAATATTATTCAAAATTACTATTAAAACCATCTTTTTGGGACAAATTTCCATAAAGCTAAAAGTGCAATGTATTTTTTGTTGGTAAACACGCAGAAGAGGTTGTAGCAAAGTAGGTGTACGAGCTATGTTAGATCGATGTTTATTTGAAGATAGGGCGTCTACTAAGCGAATCGATGTCGATTTATCGATACGATGAAGTCGATGAAATATACGTCGAATTTAGTCGAATTGACAGATGTTTCGATGTAAAATTCAAATTATCGTATCGTTTGTTATGGAGGATTACGATATCGATTGTCAAAAGTCAAAAATGTCGGTCGTCACTTGACCGGTGGGCTTGATATCCTCCCAGAACAACCATTCGTGTGATGAGTATCAAAAGTAGTATTTCCCAAAGTTACTTTATAAACTCTCAGACTTATAAAGGAAACTTATAAAGTATAAAGAACTATAAACTTATAAAGAAACTTATAAAGGAACAAATTTAGATAAAGTTAAAGGTGCAATAGTATACTGTAGGTACACAGTAGACGAAGTTGCGAGTGTGTTATACACTTGTACAGTGCTAGGTAGGTATTAATGTACACAGGTTTCTCTTATGCTTTGCACCATCGCAAGCTACATCAGAATCTCGCACGCGACTTGTACTACCAGTATTTCAACGGATCACGATAGGCATTGTTCGTAGGATTACTGAATTGAAATTACTGAGAATGTTGTTTATGAGCCTATTTACAAATTCAATTTGCGTTTTATTGTGATTACTATCATAGTTTTAAGATCACGATTATTTTTTAATTGTTCATTACGATGATAGATAATTTCATCGCATCGGTTGAAATTGTTCCATAATTGTATAGGTATATTGTATAGACGTATAGTTAATCCATCGATGTTCTGAGTCTTATGCGATGACATTTAACTGGTCTGTCAGCTCAGTTGGTAGTATCACTGTCTCCTGCGCTGTAGGTTGAGGGTTCGATTCCCTCCCAGGATAAACATTTGTATTGAACATAGGTGTTTGTTCTTTGTCTGGGTGTTATAAAGTACCATAAGTATGTATTTAAAAATATATAAGTATTCTATCAGTCATCTGTGGGGCGATTATGGAACTTTAATACTATCAAAACATTGATCCTAATAGCTTTCAGTTACTATTGATGTCTACTATTGTTGTTACAATGTGAAGTTAGTGTCAAAAAATAATTCGACCAATTTACAAAGTACGATTGTGGTAGGAACCAAGTTTAGCGTACTAAGCATTTAAATACATCGTATATGATTGATTGAACTAATGCATATGCTAATTGAAATTGATAGACATTAATGCCGATTGCTAATCGAAACTGATAGACATTGATTATATCAAGTGTTCCATAATCGCCCTACTGGTCACCATAATACATGCTAAGCTCAGTTTGGGGCTAGAAGGTGTTGTGTGCATTGTATAATTATATGACGTTATAAGACTCAAAATATAATATTTCATCCGTCTTCTTTAATAATAAGTGTCTATCTTATAACCACGCTTTAGTTAATGCCGTCTTTTTTTTTTGGCATTAGTATGACAAGAACAGATCATACTTAAACGCCACTCTAGTTAAATATATGATTTTAGGATTGAGGGTAACTCTATTAAATCCATACAACGTACGGTTGCTTTTCTCAGGAACAACAAAAATCTTCGCTTTATTTTAAAATAGAATATCTTAAATAAAAAACTTTCTGCGAATTAAATAATTTTGATAATTGCACTTGTTTGCAAGATGATCAAAAGTAATCTTTTCAATATCACAATTTCCATTTCTACTTAAATGTTTCAACTTCTACATTTAGTGCTGTGTAGTAAATACTTACTTGAAAAGTAGTCGGGATTAGTTTAACGTCCTCAAAAATACTCAAAATAACAGTTTTTTGACGTGAAAACGTCTTATAAATCGATGAACGCCGGCTAAACGCACGAAAAAGCATGACTCATTGTCACGTTCCGAGCCGAGCGTGCTAACGAAAGCGCGGAACAAGCGATAGAGAGGCACGATCGGTTCATCAATGTTTTCTTATGACGTTATCACGTAAAATTATCGTCCGTAAACCGATTTTACAGACAACCATTTTTTGTCAAAGCAAAGTCTTGTCCTTTATCAATAAAAACAGAGCAATTACTAAAGTTACTTACTTCCCTAAACATCCGAATATGCAGAAAACTTTTTACTATTAGTACAAGTTCTGTTTCATCAGATAAAAGTCGTACAAACGGGTTTTAAGTCGGAAAAGGTTCGACACATGAACTGACAGCCCTTTTACCTTGTAACTATCTATCAAACTGTGCCGTACTCAGAAACGGTTTATTTAATTAAAGCAAGGGCGGCAATCAACGTGCCACCGCCAGCTATTGCACAATGTTGTGTGCAATTATTTGGTCGAATACGTGTTTTGTGCTATCTTTGTGTACTTTTGATTGATGAAACGATGAGGTGGTTGTTTAAATTCTTGATTTCTGATTTTCGAAACGAAAGTCGAATGTATTACTACATTAGCTTTTGCCCGTGGCAAAAGCTACGTGTGGTACCAGTACCTACACAAAAAAATGCTCATGTCTTTGCCTAAGTTACGATTTATCCTAACCAAATATTCAGTTTAGTCGTGAATAGGTAACAAACAAACAGACATACAGACGAGACAGAGACTTCGAAAGAGACACTTTGGAATTTATAATATTATTACTTTATTACCTACATTGTCACGATAATGATACTTGTATGTTTTGAGTTACATTCGATATAGAAATAAGCTGAAGCAAAACAAGCTCAACTCAGGCTATCCCATCTAATTTCATTAAGAATATGGCCTTCTTAAAAAACTCGTGATAGATTCCAGACAGCCTCATCCAGTAAGGCCATGCAGTCATTTTATTTCCCTACATGATCAAACGACTTACAAATGCGTAGAAAGCCCCGATCCCACGAACATAATTACTTTATAAACAGTTCTGATTGAAACGGAAACCGATATCCATTCTCATCTCTCTTTAACTCTCCGTAAAAACCTAAAACCGGGACTAATGAAGACACGCGGAATAAACATGAGGTAGGTAATCAGGAGACAAAAACAAAGGCACAATCACCGCAGGTAGCGGGTGACAAAAATGCAATTTAAGTTATGCCGCAGGCTAAAAACTCAATTCTGTAAACCCTCGCGCATGTAATGGCGAGTGCTAAAAACGATCATCCCATAGCATAATTAGTCACATGCTGCGCAAAACAAACACTGATGGATATTAAGTTTCTTTTTTCTCTCATTCAATACCAGCAATTGCAACTTTATGTCCCCAATGTCGTTTGTAGTGATGTTTCTATCTTGGAACAGTTTTTCTGTAACCCATTCTGTTTTTGCCGGACGTTTAATGGTTATTGCATTCGAGTTTCCATTGCTTGAATGCCTTATTTGTGTTTGTATGAAGCAGCGTGTCGCCTGAAATATCGCTCAATGTTGCAAATCATGTTGAGCAACTAACAGAAAAATAACGTTTGGACGTAAGTACATTGTCAGACTCTTGAACTGTCCAGTTGTGATTGATTATTTTGCATCAGACTGGCCGACATATTGCTCAACAATTGTCGCCTGTGAATACCCGGCTAAGTACGGAACAAGTTTTGATTTTGATCTGGAAATGTGAATCATAATCTTAAGCATACGTGCAGGTTGCAATTATTTGTAGAGCATTCGTCTAAGTACTGCCATAATGAAATGATGCTGATTGTTGTAAAATGTAAAACCAATAAGAATATGTTTTAAATACATATGTTTCCTTTGTGTTTCGGTTTCAACTAAATCAGTGACATTTATCAGTAGATTCAATAAAAGAGAGAGTTGAGACCAGTCAAATAGGAAAAGTATTGAACCGATCGTTGAGGACTTTATGTCCTTAGTAGGTTGTTTTCCAAATTTTGTCTTTTATAACTAACTCTAAAGAACTCTCAATATGACGTCCAAACTAGTGCTAATGGTTCAGAAGTAAGAACGGTTGAAGCGTGTTGGAGCGAGAAATCAACGGTCAGGTGCCCTTTGTCTGAATACAAATGTAATGTATAGGAAGCTAATGTTTAGTAGTAATGATTAATTGCACTTAGTACTTATTACAGTAATACTTTGTAATTTTAGTACTTTAGTTGTTCTACTGCTTCTGCTTCACTAATGCATCCTTTTTCAAATGCACTTTCGAGATATGAAGTTTTCATTCCATTCAATAGTTTTTGCGTGAAAGAGTAACGAAAATACATACAAACTTTCGCGTTTATAATATTAAGCAAGGATATATATATATAAATAGATATCTCTAGACTAAATATCTCTATCTATCTCTAATGTCCCATCAACAATAGCATATTGGTAAATCGGCTTCTTGATTAGTAGGTATATAAAATCTGCAACAACCCGATTTGGCCGAATTAAGCGGTAAACCGATAAAAAATCCGATCTGCTCATCGGCCATTCGTGTGCTAACTCAGTAGCTGGACACCCCGGATTCTTCGTGGAACAACCAAGCCACCGAGACTAGTTTTTGCCGACGAGCCCGGATGGTCTCATACAGCTCTCATAAATTTACAAGAAGGGCTTTTAATGTTGGGGTAATAAAAATGGATTTTGCGTTCGTTCTTTGTGACCTTCTGGTATCCAGTGGTTCAGTCCACTAGGGTGGCAAGTCTCCCGTTTTTCAATCGTCCTGTTCCAATTCAGGAATTTAAATCATGCGAAATGTCGGGCCGGTAAAAAACGAATTCCGTTTAATTATGGGCCATTTTTAAAATCTGTGAACAATGCCAGACATCCTTTGTGGCCGGTTCGCTTTTTGTGCCAGATGGACCTAATTTGATAATTTGTTATTAAAATACAGTGGAATGTTTTAGGTGTATAAAATGCTAATTAGAACAGAAGAAGTATGGAAATTGAAATAGCTTTTATGCCGTTTTGGTTGAACGATTGTCTGTGAATTTACATTTATTAGCACACGATAAAGGCAAATAGCAAGGTATTTGAGTCGAATATCCTAACACCATAAAGTACAATAGTGAATTTGCAAAATAACGTCTATGTATATTTTTTACGGTAATTAAGTAATAGATTGAGAATCAATGGATATTCAAAGGAATAATTTATGAAACTCCCGCAAGTGGTATATTGTTACGGTAGTATTATCACCTGCCAACCTTATGTATACATAACTCATAACTAGCTGCTGACCGCGGATTCACACGCTTTGTATCTACGTAAAAAGTAACCTAAGTCAGTCTTTAAGATACAATTGACCTAACCAAATTTCATCAAGATCCGTTAAGCTATCTTCTTTTTTTTATCGCGTCACTAGCTTCGGACTTGAAATGAATGGATCAAAGTGCATCTCGGAGGTTTTTTTCGTGCACTTCGCACAGGCTTCGAACTTTTAATATTCTACGACATGTTGATTTCCTCATCTTTACCCGTAAAAGGTAACAAACAAACTGACAAGGTCACTTTCGAGTTTATAATATAAGTATAGAAGTATGAATATGGATTTTATTCAATTGTAGGAAAAACAAAGTTGTATAAACTTATATAAACACTGATATGACGTATCCGTCAGTGTCTATATAAGTGTGTTTATAGTCAGCTTCTTTAAGAATTAATTAATAACAAATGAAGAATTTACAAATTAAGAATCAAAAGTTTTGTAACGTATTTTGACGTCACAAAACTTTTGTTTGTTCTTAATGTACATCTGATAACACTTCTTAATACAAAGACTGGGTTTTTAATCAAATCGAATGAACACTTACTCATACTCGTATATTGTATTTCTTAGAACAAAAATTAAGAATTGACAATGAAATTGAGTGATGACGTTGAAACAAGATCATCGATGTGAAACAATCATGTCTACTTGTGAGCACTATCACTATCACGATGCCTTTTAATACAACTTGCGCTTTTTCGCTTTTTCTACACATCACTTGATCTTTTTATACCACCCACTGTTTAATTTGCAAATGGTTCTGATACCTTAGCACTAGTTCAAATGTTTCAGAGTAGTTTCTAAGAAGCAGCTGCGCAAGAACCTCATGCCAAAGGTTACTACAGCCGATTGCAGAAGAATTGAAATTCCTAACTACAAATCGCTTGTTTATTAGCATTCCTGGGATAACTAAAAAGGTTAATTAAATTAACTAGCTGATTCTCAGAAGGAATGTAAAACCACGGTCTCATAAATATCTGTTATCGTCAAATGATGTAATACAGCGGTGAAGCGGTAAGTGTATATATTAGATTGACGTGGGGTTGATATCAGCAGATACTGCAACAGCTGAAGATAATTCTTTGCAAATCGTGGTTAACAACATATCGCCCTATGGATTTCACTACTTAACAATCAACTGTAAATCGCTAGGTATAAACGCGCACAGACCTATTATATTATGGGTGGTAAATAACGGCAACCGCTTAATAGAGAACGCTAAGGCATTCATTCTAAGGCTTAGTTGGACGGATAGAAGAATTATAGTGAAAAGTAGGTTCATTGGAAATCGTATACTTTGCTGTACTTTCACATGGACAACTATGCAGAAACATAACCGAAATAAATCACTCGTGAAGAAACACACATCGAACCTTGAGGTTGAAAAAATCGTGAATAGCGTCGCGTCTCGGCAGCGGAGCGAGCGCACGCTTTGAGGTTTTAGCATTTCGATTAACTGGAACAAAAATTGAGAGCGTCTCCTTTTACGCGCTGCAAATCCATTCCCTGTTTGCAATGTGACAAAATTTCAAAAGACCAAAGCGTGCGTCTTCGCCGTTACCGCCGTAATTCTAGTTGACGCTTGCATGCATTGTATCGACCCCAGGGTTGGTGGTGTGGTTCTGCTTGCTTCAAAGTCAGACATCCTTAAAAAGATCTAAGTAATAAGACATTAATAATAATAATAATAAATAAATATTTCTGGACAATGCACACAACACCACCTAGTCCCAAACTAAGCATAGCTTGTATTATGGTGACTAGATGACTGATAGAATACTTATATATTTTTAAATAAGTACTTATGATACTTTAAAACACCCAGACACAGAACAAACACCTAAGTCATTCACATAATTTTTATCCTAGGAGGGAATCGATCCCTCAACCTACAGTGCAGAAGGCAGAGCTACTACCAACTGAGCTGACAGGCCAATCAAAACATTATAACATTATATTAAAGTTCTACAAAGTCTTAAGCATGTTTAATTGTTTTTTTTTTAATAAATGTACCTAGAGTCTACACTAGGCCCAAAAGTGTCATTATATGGAACTGCAGAGCAAATATCAGTTCTGCGTAAAACTAGTAAAACGTCAAACCAGTTTACATTTCACCGAACTCCAGCCTCGTCTGGTGGTCGCGTGTTCCACTAATTACACTCGCCGCCTACTTATCGTCCTCTGTCTTGGTACAGAAATGGAGCTAGGGAGATTGGGGCAGGGCCAAGGCAGATCCTTTCTATCATTTATATTGCCATTCTAACAGTTACTAATATTGGAGCAAATGAAACACGTAGTTTAGGAAATCAAGGCATCTCTTTTAGAGTTAGCAAGTCTATTTATAATGTTTAGAACTTATTGCTTAAAGCAATTGATTGACCGTGCAAAAATTTATATATCTAAGAAGTATGGTATCCTAGATACATCCCTGCTATAGCATCCTTATCACACTTTGTCCCAAACCTTTTAGTCACCGACGACGACGGACGAAACCAATAAATCTCAAACATCGGGCCGACGCGACGCCTCTCAAATATTAATTGCGTTCGTATTAATATCGCCGATAGCGGTTTTGCGACGATTTTATCGCGGTTTTGACTAATGGATAGAACGAGGTCCGTTTGTTAGGTTTGGTTAAGCTTAAATAGACGAAGGTCATTCTTTACTATCATAATAACCCCGGTCGGATGCTTGCTTGCTGGCTTCTGTTTATTACAGTTATGGAACCTCGATATAAAACTATAGTATGCATCTCAAAATTCTAAAAAGAATCCACTTAAGTCTTTTTAACAGTCATAAATTAAGATCTCTCGAACTTCCTGGTGTGCGCTGATTGACAGTCAGTTCATATCAATTGAATACAAGCAAGGAGTACATAGGAGATCCTACTACCTACTTATAAAGATCGGGCCATAAGTTGAGCCAAAATCTTTAGTTTACAAGCAGGTCAAGACTTATTTCATGCCAAATCTTATGAGGCTTAGTACAATATCCACGTCTACGTATAAAGGAGCTCATCGTGCGTGTTAACCCTGCAGCATTCCGTCCACATTCTGTCTCCAAATCGTCTTTATCTGAGGCGCCTGCGACAAATTACGGCGGCTCCAAAAAGCCAACGAGTTTATCACAAAACTTGAGGGTCCGTGTTTAGTTGCTTGTTCGTCGTTCCCTTTTAATTTCGCCCGTAAAGTTTTTGTAGGTCATCGTTTCAAGAGTTATTCGCCGCGGCCTTAGATTGTGGACCCTTTTTTGGGTCTCTGTTTTATGTTAGTTTCGTTGTAATAGCTTGTTGTTTGGAATTTTGGTATTTTCTGTCATTTTATCCGGAGGCGGTTCTATTTAGGATACTCTGTACAACACAAACTTGTTTTTAATGCAACTATAGAATAATTATTTTCAAATGCTTTATAATGGTGCTAAAACTACAGAACGTAGGGTTATTATACATCCATGGAAAAATATTTACCTGCAGGCACAGAATAACAATAAGCTTTGGAAAAAAGTTGTAGAATTAACATGTTCGAAGCTATTTGATTCCTGTTTGATTCATTTCTTATTAGATTCTATATTCTTATTTCCAAAATAAAAAGGAGCGATAGTTCGCTAATTATACTAAAGATAAAAGTTTTATGATAAAACGCAAAAGTTCCGACGGCAAAATATTTATAGCGAAATAATTCAATAGCAAGGTACATACAAAAACAAATCGGTAAATAAAATATTTAGAGAAAAAGAATGAAGAAGTATGTACACCTACTCGTAATAATAATAATAAAAGTAAGTATGTAAACCTATCAATTGAATAAAATTGCCGTAAAATTAATATAGTCTCAGACTATATTAATGGAATGGAATATGGAAAATGTAATTTCAGTGATATATGTTAGCTAAAATGCAAATACAAAGAGAATTTTGATTAAAATTATTAGAAAAGTAGTTGGAAATTCAATTTAAGTGAATAATAACCAGTTTTAAAATGATATTGGCATTACTCACGATCTCTCAGCAGGGGAGTCTTGCAACTGTATCACTACGTCTATTAAACTTTAAACACTCAATTTCAGTTATTGCCGGCTAATTACAGAACAAGCTATTAAATGAAAACATCAATTAATTAGAAGGGGAGAGGCGAGCGGGCGCGAGGCTGCAAGGCCCACAACTGGTTTTGAGAAACGTACGCGGCAAGCTTCATCCATAATTCAAATAAAACATGGGGGCCAGACTCCGCCCCTGAGGCACGCCGGCCAATAGCCTCTGCAACGAGTTTATTCGATAACTCCGCCTGCTATAAAACTTATTCCCCACTCTCCTATTCTAAATGAGTCTCGCTTGATTCTTCCGATAAATTAATAAGCGGCAATAATATCATCCCGAGCCGGTCCAGTGTCGAAAGCCAATGTTAGGGCGAATTTAGGTATAAAGCCGGTTTTAGGCAAACGTCTGCCGGTGCTTACCGGTTAATAGAAGCAGGCTATTTAAAATTCAGCGTTGATTTATATTGCTAAGCATAAGAAACATATGTTGACGGTATCGGACGCCTAGCACGTCTGTAGTATCTAAATGTAAAAAAAAATGTACCACAGTTTTTTTACGGAAGGGGATAGGATAAGGGAATCGTTTTGGCAGATTTTTTCATTGCTATTCATTTGTAACGCTTGATAGTGACAATTGTATCCAAAAACTGGTGCTAAGATAGACACTTACTCCTTAAACAGGTAGGTCACCTACCGGTGATCTACTTTCTACAGGAATGCGGTTATGGCCGTTGGAGCCAACTCATTACTCGCAATATTCAATTAATACCGATCGTGATTTCGATGATCACGACCGACTCAGACTTTAACCACCATATTTTTAACGTCTTAATTTGACAGATTGAATTCCCGAAGATAAAAGCAATTACATGATTCGATTCAATACCTTAATAGGTAATTTATTTCTGGTCTAGTACCGCTACCGGCGCGAATTGGTTTTTAGAATCAGTAGCGAGATAATTATTCGCTGAAACTCAATTATACGAATACCTGAATGAAACTAGTTTGAAATGGTCTTAGATCATTTATGTTAGGCGACAAAATACTCAGAAAATTGTAGGTTATGAATTTCTACTGGAAGAATATTTTCACATAGAGCGCTACCTTGATGTTAAAAAAACCATGACATGAATTTCTTTTGTTATTCAGTTATTTGATAGATAATTAGACCTAAGGTACTAGACTGAAAGCTATAAAACTTTGTAAGAAATTTTAATTTTGCCATAAAGGCAGAGAGAATATGGTTCTACATTACCAACTGTTATGGTTTGTATCATTTCAGACTGTTGAGCATTATTGATCTATGTTTAGAAATTACTAATATCAGTGTCAATTTACAGTTGAAGTGAGCAAAGATAAAAATTTATCGCCTGGACACGGTCGCCCGGGTTCAATGACGAGGCAGTCACGATTTCAACCACTTTAGGCACAACTAATTTATTTTTGGAGATTTGTTTGACAGCTGACATTCAGATCCAGGGTCATGTAGGTACTACATAAATGGTTCTTTGAGTATTATTTTTTCCATTTTTTTTGCAGTATTTTGATATCATCGACAACCGCTCCATTACCATCAGAGTGGGTTTTGATGAAGTTAAACTTTAAACTAAATAGCATCTCCCGTCTCTATTTTATGGCCTCCGGAAACCTTACCGCGCTAATCGGGATTTCCAAATCACTAATGTTAAAATTGTCTAAATCATGCAATATTTAATTCTTCTTTTATTCTTTAAATTCATGCAATAGGCTCTTAGGCCTTCTTATACCTTTTTCCATTATTTCTTGCTAAAGCGTAATGCCGTAAAAGGTAGCACTGAAAGGAATACACTAATCAACCACTTGCTATTGTCTGGCAAAGGGTTCTCTTATTATTATTTTATGTTAGTAGAGTTCTAATCCTCTTTTTTGCAAGGATGTTTATAACAAAAGTTTTTGTTCATTGTTTGCGATAATTTGTCAAATTGTTGTCCTTTAGGAGAAGGGCCACAGAATATGAAAATAGCACAGTCGTACTTAAGTTTATCTCCATCAGCAAAACATACTGTTGAGGCAGACATCCGTTCCATTTGATAACAGTAAAGCATGATTTTATAGGATTCTGATTGACCACTTCTAAGATTGATCAAATAACTAGGTATACCATAAGCTTCATTTTGTGTAGATCAAAGATCTTAAATACGTTTTGATAAAAGCTGGGATTTAAAGTGACATAGGCTGCCGAGAGATAGACATCGCAAAAAACACTCGCCCCTTTTCGGAAGTCGTTAATGACAAGGCGCCATTAGTAGCTTTGCCGACTTTTTTATTAACGTCTGCGGCGTGAACTACAGGTATAAAAGAGTTTTGTTCTCCATTGCGGAGTTTTTCGGCGATTCTAACCCTTAAATCAACTATCTATTATATTATATCAACCATTTGTGGTTTGTTGTTTGACGCCACGCGTCGGCGGCTGGAGATTCGGCAGTTAATGACAGAGTAGCATCTTCTCACGGTGTGGTCCGGAAGTCAACGTTGTCATCATGTTTCGGGAACATTTTCATTTCGTCCGGAAATACTTTTTCTATTACTGATATTAAATTGCGTTATAATATTTCTGAGGTTATGCAAATTATTTGTACATTAGTCTTGAATCTCAATTTGTTGTATTACTGAAGGAACAAAGGTGATTTGTGTTTTTGTAAAGTACTTATTCAGCAACATTTTGCTCAACTGTTTAACCAAACCGCTTTTTGACAGATATAATACACTAGTTATCAATTTAACCGCTGGTTTAAGAAATATTTGTGTTGGTAGTTACAGAAAATCACAGGAACAGCTGATAATAGATAAGTAATGATGGTGTAAAACAATTTTCTAAATTACATACAGACATTAGCAATGCTCATGTTGTAATTACACAGCAGGATGTGATTGCTTATCAACATCAACATCTAAATTAAGGGTTGCCATACTTTTCAGATTCTCAGGATAATTACACACACCTACAGCGGTTAGTATGTTCTTACTTACGTCCATCTGACACTATATATTTAGTGAGATAATATTTCTTAAATATTTACATCGCTGCAATGCTGGTAAGTTTTTTCTTTCTATTTCTTTCTATACTACTATCATATTATCGTTTTAAGTGGCCATTAGATAGCTCAAATGTTTCACGTGTATTTTATATTATTTACTCCGTACATTTATGTTACTATAGTATTCAGTTATTTACCTACCTATTATTATACCTACTAGCTGCTGAACGCATAGTACCTCCACAAAAAGAAGCATTATATCCGTCCCTGGTATGAAATCTTTACTCATGTCGAAATCTGTTTAGCGGGTTAGGCGTTGTTACAGACAGACAAACAGAGCTACATTAACATTTATATTATTAGTATGGATTATAAACGTGGAATTAATGTTAGATAATAAATGCGAAGGTTTCGAGTATATTTCTTACACCTTCACACCGTAACCAATTCACGGATTGAGATGAAATACTGCAAGTATATAGGAAACTAGATGGCGCCACTGAAAAATATTCGATCGCGCTATAGTTGTTAAGGTATTTGAGTAAACTTATAAATATCTCGAGATTCTTAACCAGATTAAGAGATTTATTATATATATGGGATACATATAGGCTTATTTCAATTGCCAGGGTAGGTGGTACATAGATGTCAAAGATGGGTGTCCAGCGAAACCGCGGACGGAAGCTCGTAATTTTACATCACTGCCGATAATTTTATGCATTTATTATTATTGTAATAATAAATGTTTACGTGTAAATAGACAATAAACAGGCGATTGCTACCACGGAATTAGTACGGAGCGATTATCTTGATAAGGATCCCTTCGTAAATTATTTTCAACGCTAACGCGATTCGAAATTACCTCAGCACCTTAATTTATTACCCGACCCCCGACACTTACAGAAATGATAATTTCATTTACCAAAATAACATAGATGTTAATCGTTTAACGAAAGATATAATTGTTTGGAAGTAGGTAGGTTTACTTACCTAATGTAAATAAGGCACTAAGATTGAAGGACCTAGATACCTTCCGTCTTCCGTCCGCGGTATCAAATATATATAAAATTACTTATTGATAATAAATACAATTCAGTTCACTGACCGCAGGTAGAGTGCCCAAAAGTCTGGCAACGTTACCTACTTACCTATCTACCTATTTACATACCCACCTAGACCTACCTATTTAGGTAGCGCGAAAAAATTCGCCGCAGATTAGATCATCTGTAATGAGCGCTGGGACTAAGCGATCCTAATGTCCTTATCCTAACAAAAAGGTAGGCAGGTACCAACCTTTTTGTAATAGGAAACAATCGTGTTGATAATTACTTACTTCACAATAGCGAGGGTTAATCCGCGTGGATTATTTCGCTACTGCGTGCTACGCTTTAACAGTTTTTGTATGAATTGATGTTCTAGTTTTTTTAATAAGGAACTTTATAAATATCTACTTATTTTACTCTGAGGCGCTATTTAATCCTTAATAATAAGGTAATATATATATATATATATATATATATACCGTTGTATAGACCGTTTAAAACGATCTATAGATAGCTCAACTGATCCAGATCACTGCCAGAGGGCAGCGTTGCTTGGGTCATGCAACGTATCTACCAGACGCCGTGAAATAATTTTGAATACGCGGTGGGCTCCTGTTCCACACGGGCCCAGGGTCTTGACTCCAAAAGGCTCAAATATGTAGGCCTTATCCAAACCAGCATATTTGCGGTTTTTGAGGTCCTCGGCACATTCAGCCGCCGCACCAGCCCTAACGGAAGTCCCCGACAGATGGGATATATATATATATATATATATATATATATATATACGACTCAGTGATAAGTTTCATTTCGTAAAGCTAAACATGCATGTAAGGAGATCAAAGATGCTGCGTTGGAGAGGTGAAAGGAACTGCATCATTCATTGACTACACAACTCTTGTGATATTTTTATTCCATATTCGACATTCTAGAAAAGGGTTCGTTTCGCTATTACAAGTATCACTAAATTATTGCCTTATTATTAATTATTATTATTTCTAATTTTTAAATTATTATTTTAATATTTTATAATTATTAATTTTTAAAACCTTTTGATAATCATTTCTAGCGTATTAGCATTAATATTCAATGCCGCCAGTGTTTTGGGAACGCTGACCTCTGGGAGTGATCTAGATCAGTTTATAACGATAACTATAGATAGTTTTAAACGGAACTTAGATAGCTCAACTGTTTCACATGTATTTTATATTATTCTGTACATTTGTGTAAATAAATTTTAATTTTCTAATTATGGTACTTTTGTTGTATAATATATATTGTTTAGTTATACTGCATACCTACTATACCTATTTATACACCAGTTATAGATTGATACAAATATGGGAAAATCAATCATTATTTATATTACAATTATTTGCACCTACAATATCTATAGGCGTATAAATGAATAAATGAAATCTTAAATTAGAAGAAGAGAGCTAAGCAGGCATGAAGTTAGGTACGGATGCCCCCCTCCCCCTCTTCCCGTAGATCGTGCAGCCTGCCACCGTTCCGCTAAACAAACTTCACGCAACAACGCCAAATCGATTCCCTCGGATTGCATCTCCGCTCGTCCGCCTAATAATATCCACTGACGCTTTTTATTAGAACAGACCTGTACTCAGAGAAGGGGCAGAGTAGACTTCGAATAGTAGAAAGTACCAACTTATTAGAATAGTACCTACTGCAACCTATTAAAGGCAAAATTGTATTTAGTACAGTCACAAGAAGCACTTCGAATCGTTTTACATGTGGATAATTTAGGGGCTGATTCCTTCAAGTCCGAAAAAAATCAGCCAAGAAGTTCGTCTTCTTCTTGGCGCTATTTTTTTTAGCTGAATATAAACATTTCATGATTTGCCCCCATATTTTGATCCTAAGTTCGTCTCCTAACCCCAGTAGATTGCATATTGTTACGGATAAACTATAAAATTATAGCGGCATCAACCTCTTTGTCTACGCTCCGCTCCCAAGCTTATCATTCAACAAAAACCTCATCAAAATCCGTTACCCTAAAATCTGACGAATCGGTTCTTGTTATTGTAAAACATCTTTGTCTACAAAATTGCCATGATAGATTCCATTTTCGGTCTAATGATGGTGGAATTGGTGAAAATTAAATTTCGGGAATAATGACGAGGGGGTCGTGAGACGTATGATTCTATTAAGTTTTTCAATCGTCAGGTGTGTGGTAATTGAATTGCATATTAAAGCAAAAATAGCAGAGTATTGTATCATGTGTTTCCCCCCTATTACCCTCAGTATTCCTCCACTTTTCTCTAGTTACAGCAAAGTGACCAGAGACACTAACCGAGGGAACCTGCTTCAAGATGCTCTAGGGTTTTTTGCTGTCGACTAGGCCCAGCGGCGTCTAACACAATTTATCCGTGGGTGGGATAAATAAATATTTTTTGTGGACAATTTACACAAAACCATCTAGCCATTAACTAAGCCTAGCTTGTAATGGGTACCAGATGGCTCATAGAACACATATATTTTTTAAATACTTATGATAATTTATAACATCCAGACACAACACAAACTATATTCATTACACAAAGGCTTGTTTTGGGAGGGAACCGAACCCACAACCTACAGCGCAGAAAGTAGAGCTACTACCAGCAGCTGAGAGGCTAGAGTTATGGAAGCTCAAAAGCAATGGATGACCACTAAACGGCTTTTGTAGTGCTTCCGTGCTTATAAAGGTGCGTGTAAAAACGACGATCACCTTCGGTTAAGGAAGTCTACAGGTAGCCTAGGAACTACCTACACCTTTACTAATTTACCTTACGCTTATATAACTTTTAAAACAGTTAAACAAATACACATGGCGCATGCAACTGTCCCGAAATATCGGGAAACAGCAAAACTCATATTGTTAAATATTATGTACGTTTTAAGTGAACATTACTTAAGTCCTCGCTACACCAGAAAACCGATCGCGGTTATTTTGAACGTTTGAACCAAAGCTAAACCAAAGCCAAAACGTTATCTTTGACATACCTATTCCGTACCGCGCTAATCACTATAACGGTAACGATTTAGCTCTAATTTGAATTATACGTTGAACAAACGTTGCGGGATCGCGTTATTTTTGACAGTGCTTTCAGACGAACGTTTTTGATTTTGTACGTTCTAGTACGTACATAGAGTAATACTTACTAGGAGTTCTATATATAAATTTGTTCGATTGGTAAAAACAACGAATAAATCGTTAAGGAGAACAGCGCGGTAACATATTGACATTCTAATTTGCCATAACCAACCTTTACCAAAACCAATCCGTTCAATGGCAATTACGTTGACAAACAGCGCGATCGCCCTACCGTAGGTACTGTCTAACGATAAAAGAAAACATAGTGAGGAAACTTACAAGTTGTAGAGTCTTAAAAAAATCGTAGACATGTGTCAAGTAAACGAAAGGAGCCTCTGAAGCGCACTTTAATCTTTTCACCACACTGGTTAAAATAACTAGTAACCACGATAGGAAGAAGAAAAATCTAAGTGGCTAGATACATCAGGTGTCTCAAGCTTGGGCACAATAATGTTTGTGTGTGTAAAGTAAGTACAGTTACCTACTTTTACTGCGTGTATTGAACTCGTAGTTATTTAGTGATTAAACTCATTGATGACTATGAAAAACTGAATGGTGTTGAAAAACATCGTGATTGACGCAATTTAAACGGTGGCCATTGAACGGGGGAAGTGGAGCGGTGAAGTGACACGAGCCGTTCAGCTGGCTGGGGTTCGCAACATTTTATTGAAAGTATCAATTGTTGTTGCTATTTTAGTTCTATCTAGATTCTGGCAATATCTAATACCTTTAAACGAGCAATTCTTGTATATATGTATATGTATATATAATCTAAATCTCGGAAACGGCTCCAACGATTTTCATGAAATTTAGTATGCAGGGGATTTCGGGGGCGATAAATCGATCTAGCTAGGTTTCATTTTTGAAACCGTCGTTTCATCCGTGTTTTATACTGCTTATAATCCTTACTAATATAATAATATTATAAATGCGAAAGTACCTCTGTCTCTCTGTCTGTCTGTCTCGCTTTCACGCTAAATCTACTGAACCGATATAAATTAAATTTGGTACACAGATAGTCTAAAGCCGGAGAAAGGACATAGGCTACTTTTTAATTGGAAAAAAAGTGTTGTAAATGGTTGAAAAGGGGGATGAAAGATTGTATGAAAGTATTGTCATTTTCAGAACTGGAAGCATTACATTTTAGGCTGTTGATTCCTACTAATATTATTAATGTGAAAGTAACTCTGTCTGTCTGTCTGCTACGTTTTCACGTCTAAACCGCTGAACCGATTTTGATGAATTTTGGTATAGAGATAGATGGGACCTTGGAGAAGGACATACGCTACTTTTTATGTAGGTAGCATGCGTGCGAAGCCGCGGGCAGCAGCTAGTAGTAGAATACTTATATTAGTACTTGTAATAATATTGCAACTCCTTTTTATAGCTTGTTCACATAATAATCAACTATTTCTCATTGTTGCTTTATGACTTATCTCATAAATACTTGGCATTTTGAAAACGTTTTAAACGTATGTTCCTTGTATTTCTAATTTCAATTAATAAAGATTTAACAAAGTTTAATGCCACACTAGATAATATGTAATTATAGGTAGTACTTAGTCTATTTTTATGAACTGTAAATTACTATGGTACTTCTAATTAAGGTCGCTGTCATGTTTTATTTAAGGTTACGTAGGCTGCTTTGGAGAGTAGAACATGTAGGAAGCTTCATCAGTTACGCCGAGAAGAGCAAATATATTAATATATTAATATTGATGGATAATGCACAAAAATCCATCTACCCCCTAACTGTAGATGAACTAAGTAGGTATAGCTTGTATTATGGTGGCCAGATGACTGATAGAATACTTATATATTTTTAAATACATACTTATGATACTTTACAACACCCAGACACAGAACAAACACCTATGTCCATCACACAAATTATTTTCCTAGAAGGGAATCAAACCGCCAATCTAACTACCCACTGAGCTGACAGGCCGGTCAAATGATAATGATGACTTCTAAATAAGTTTAAGGATTAATATTTCAATTGGTTGATTTAGATAAATTGAACAAATATATTTAATAATATATTCATATCGATTACTCTATTTACAACCCGATGGACTGACGACATTGTAAATTTCGCAGGAAGTCGGTGGATTAAGAGGGCTCAAAATCGTTCTTACTGGAAATCAATTGGGGAGGCCTATGTGTAGTGGATTACTTGAAGGCTGATATGATGATGATGATTACACCGATGAAAATGTTGTTGACCACTGTCCGAGCCAATAATACAAACAAATCAACAATCATTGCTATCAACGCGATGGAAATGACTCTCATTTGAGGTTTGCAGCGACTGCGCGCTGGTTTTTGTGCGCGTGCGCCGGATGTGGTCTAGTTCAATCACTCAGTTCAGTCTAGTACCATGTTTAGCTATGAATTTATAACTTTATAGAGACGGTTCAATATAAGAGGAGTCATGCGTGAATTATTACGAGTTTTGTCATTTACATAAATTTCACCGGACAATCTGCTTTTCTTGAACCTAGAGATATACAAGCACACGTAGCTCGCCTCAAACTAATGTTAACGTTGATACAATTATATAGCCCAGCCTATAAAAAAGCTGTTAAATAAAAATTTGTGCGTCTCGGGACTCCCGACAGAAGTGATATCTTAAACTAATCTAACTAGCGTGGTGGGTTAGAGAGAGAGTAGGAGCCTGCCTACCACTGCCGTATGTGTGAGAGAAAGGGAAGCCAGACAGACTGACGACGTAACGCGTTACGTAACGAAGTGGTTTACCCTCCCATAAGAAGTTATCAGTTCATAACAACTAAATTGAGATTATTAAAGTTGGATTTTTGACTCGTAGTCAACAATGTAAAAAGCTTCATCTGGAAATGTAAAAATATTTACTTTAATATGTAAGATTTAAAATGTTAGTTACTATGTCTATGGGTTAAAAAACCTTAGACATTAGGTAGGAACATTCATGACGGTGAGGAACATAGGAACTTCGATCCAGTAGGGCAAGCTTCAAATGATAAATCAGTTCGAATTACATCTCTGGATCCTACAATGGCTTTCGCTATTCCACAAAAACTTGAACCTACCAAATAATCAGCTAAAGCAGTTTTTTTTTCAGTAATACAGTTATATACGAGAATGCAAAAGTCTATGAGGGAATATTGGATGTTATGTCCTAATCAAGCTTCTAAAGCTAATACTAGCATCTGCCCGCGGCTTCGCATGCATAGTACATTCATAAAAATTAGTCTATATCCGTTCTTAAGATACAATCTATATCCATACCAAATTTGATTGATTAAAAAAAAAAGTTCTGTTAATCCGATCGCTACCAAACTTATCACCGCTAGGCCAATCCGAAGATGTCCTAAAAATTTCATCGAAATCGGTCCAGCCGTTTCGGAGTTTATAGGGAACATACACACACACACAACGCCTTTTTAACCGACTTCATTAAAAAGGAGGAGGTTCTCAATTCGTCGGAATCTTTTTTTTTTATGTATGTTCACCGATTACCTACTCGAAAACGCCTGAACCGATTTGGAAAATTATTTTTTTGTTTGAAAGGGTGGTCCCAGGTGGTCCCATTTAAATTTTATCGAAATCGGTCGAGCTGGAAAATCAACAAATATCTAAAAATTTTATACATCGATGATATTTTCGTTTACCCTTATACCTCGCTGTCTCATTGGAGCAGTGCGATTATTTGGCCTACCCATATTATATATATTTATACAAAATACATCTACTTTCCACTAAAAATGTATTATGGGCTCAAATTTCATTTAATGACGTCGGTTTTCTTTTTAGTTTTTAAACGTAATTATATATATATATATATATATTTTTACAATAACCTACGCTAACTTTTTCTAGTCATTTTGTCGTGTTTTAATACATGGCTTTCGTGGCCATGATGTCTTACAAGTAGTTTAGATATAAATAGTACACACAAGAAAGGTTTGTCATCTTGTAAAATCTTGACATTGACTCCTCACTCTAACTAAGAATTATCTACTTGTAACTAGACGTGAGAGATATCTGCTATAGAAATCAACTATTCATCGGTAGCTTGTATCTGACATAGGACACAAAAGTGTCCATATTTGCCTAAATGATCGCCAGCAGCTAGTAAAGAATGAAGAAGGAACATTTCCGGCAGTCCATCGAATGGTTTGGGGTAATATTTCATCACGTACCTATCACGTCACGTAGAGTACACTTAATTCACAGGAGGGGCACAAACAAGTTGTAACCCTTGACGTTGAGTGATGTGACCGCACCAACTAGATCGTATCCAGGATTTCGTAAAGAAATGGTTTTCAACAGTTTTTCTATAATTAAGCAATTATGTATGACTAGCTGCTGCTCGCGGCTTCGCGCCCTTGGTACCTACATAAAAAGTAGCCTATGTACTTCTCCAAGGTCCCATCTATCTCGAAACCAAAATTATCAAAATCGGTTTAGCTGTTTAGGCGTGAAAACGTAACAGACAGACAGACAGAGTTACTTTCACATTTATAATATTAGTATAGAGTATAGATCAGCAGCCTAAAATGTTATGCTTCTAGTTCTGAAAATGACAATGCTTTCATACAACCTTTCATCCTCCTTTTCAACCCTTTACAACACATTTTTCCAATTAAAAAGTAGCCTATGTCCTTTCTCAGGCTTTAGACTATCTGTGTAACGAATTTCATTTAAATCGGTTCAGTAGTTTTTAGGCGTGAAAGCGAGACAGACAGACAGACAGACAGAGCTACTTTCGCATTTATAATATTATAATATTATATATAGTAAGGATTAATATATTCATCTGTGCTGCAGTGGGGTAAGGTGCGGCTGAGACGCAGAAAGTTGCGGGTTCGACAAATGTTTGTATGTACTGCAAGTATTTGTCTCAGGTCTGGGTGTTTCTATGTATAATTTGTATGTTTTTACAAAAAATATTTATAAGTAGTATATCAGTCATGTGGTACCCATTACACGAGCATTGCTTACTTAGGAGCCAGATGATGCTGTGTGAAATGTCCGGGATTATTTATTTATTTATTTATCTAAAAAATAAATGCGATAATATCGACAAAAAAAACTATTAGTCATAGAACCTGCTCACAAAATTTCACGAGAATCGTTTGAGAAATGCGACCTGTAGAGGAGAACATCCGGACAGACGCCGGCCAGTCGGACAGACATACGAGAGCATTTTCGCCTAAGGTGAAACACAGAAACTCGCTCGCGCTTCGCGCTCGCTCGTAAAAAAGACACATAACACTAAAATCTTAAAAAATAAAAATAAGGACACACAGAAATAACCAGGCACAGTCTTGGCCATTCCATCGTGTGAAGCGAATCCAATGCCCTATCAATGGTGATTCCCACCTGTCTGATAAAGTGATTAGAATAATGTTAGTACCTACTGCCGCGCAGGTGATGCAGCATAACGATTTCTTAATATGGCGTGATAGTCGTCAGTTTGAGCTTCTGGAAACATCCCCGATGTAAAGTAGTATAAAGCTTTAACTGGCGTTCAAGAACCGGGTATAGAGACGTTGGTCGACCAGCTCCGAGACGGGTAGACGAAATCAAAACCATCGCAGGAAGACCTGGATAAGGCTGGCATACGATCGGAAGGAATGACACATCCCCTGCGAGCACTGGTCGTCTAGTAGTAGTGGCCCCGCGTTCCGTTTCTAAGGTTGTGGGTTCAAATGCGATCGTGCACCAGTGTATTTGTAATATAGGGATTGTTATGCGTTTATGGTGTCATTATTTTGACGCCCTGTCTGAAAACCAGCGCTGCTTTCCACGAATGTGTGATGCTGCAATTATGCTGAGACTTATGCGAATAACTGTCCCCATCTGTGTCGCGAACTATGCAACTCAGGGGGGAGACTTATTCGCACAACTACTAATTAGCACAAAACTATACCAATTTTTTACCTACTGTTTTTTTTTTGATTTTGTGCTGTTTCTGTTTGACCTTATCTATAATTTTATTTTTGTTGTGTCTAGTGTTTTGTGTTTTTTGTTATCTGTGTATTATGTATCAAATCAACTATTTCTATTCTATTCAATGGCTTTTTAGTTAATGTGCTCTATACCAGTCCTCTCAAATGGTGAAGGAAAGTCCGAAATGAGTGCCAAGTGCACAAAAGGAGCCTCTGAGGTGCTAGTCCTTTCACCACACTGGCTTGAAATAACTAGTAACACGATAAGAAGAAGAAGAAGCAGTAGATGAAGTCTATGTTTCTGTATTTTCTTGGACCATAGGTTTTTCATGACTCCTTTTAGTGAGAGAGTTTGTCAACAACTCGAAAATAATATATTTGAAAATAAGTTCACCTTAATCTCTCGCAGAGGTTTGGGATTCCCGATGCTGGATAATAGGCTTGTAATATATTCTGCAATTGTGACTAATCTTGGTGTTGCCAAATTACAGGGAATAACATACCTCGCCAGAATTCGCAATGGGAGTGAATTGCGCGATCCTGTTAAACACACTTCTATTTTAGCCTGAGCAGATGCAGATGCTGGCTTCCGTGATACTAGTTTTTTTACGACTTGCGATTGATTTCTTAGCGATTACTGTTGCTGCTGCTTCTTTTACGTAATAACCCTGCGAGGTCAGGATTGTAGTGTTTGTTAATGATAAGTCCAGCTTAAATCATCCTTATTTCGTTATACTATGTCTAGTATATTTTGGTTCAAATTACCAGCAAATAACATAGATTAGGTACCTACTTAAACCAGCAACCAAATATTAGACCCAATTCCAATACAATCATAATACTGTTACATTATGAAGACATCTATCAAAGTTTCAAACCAATTCGAGCAACTTTCAGACAATGATATTTTGGTTAACGACCATTGTGTGAGCTTTATTGAGCAATTTCATACAACATTATAACATTAATCCAATATAAAGTGACTAATGCTAGCTCGTGACTTTGTTCGTCACTATATTTGTAGTGTAACTGTAAAGTAAAAAAAAAAACAGGTTTACTTTGATTTGAAACGTCTTACATACCAGGTGAATTTAGATGCCAATCCCTCCTTACCCAAGTTCGACAATTATTAACAAGAAACCCGTTCCATTCCGCTTATTTCTATGATCTTTCTTATAACTAGTTTTACTACGAAAAACGAATACAGGGTAACGATAGTTTATACATTACAAGTCTGTCAGTTAACTGTCTGAAGGCAGAGCAACATGAGGCCATTCTTGTCAACAATATATAGTCATTTATAATAGTATAAGCTTTTTTTCATTCATAATTACTTAAAGCTCGTTCATAATAAAAAAACATTTTAAATTAATCCATTCACTTCGTTAATCGTTAAACATTTTTCTTCAATCGCGCGTTTTTTTTAAATCCGCCTGTTACTAAATCACCTCTCCACAAGAACAACACTTAATAATTATATGTGGATGTGCGCAAAGCACCCCTCCACTTTCGGCGAGCGCTATTAAACGGTGACAGGACCTATAACCATTTCAGCTTAGTATTATCGTCTCTTTCATATTTAATCAACCAAGATACTTCGTTGATCCAGGATTTGCATAATAAGCATACTTTTCTTTTATGGTTTTTCTAGACCACGAGAAAATGATACATTAAGATTCGTTGATTAAGAAAATGACATATTTAGGTTATTTTTAGGACATAAGTAGGTAAGTATTATACAGTAGTGATTATACACATATAATAAATTTTAAAGTGTCATTCTCTGTCTTTTTGTTTCCAACATTTTTACTGCTAAACGGCTGAACGAATTTTGATGAAATTTGGTAGGCAGATAGATTGTATCTTGGAAAAAAACATAGGCTACTTTTATGTAGGTACCGCAAGTGCAAATCCACAAGCAGAAGCTTGTATAATATAGTCTATACACTGCGTTGATATTATGCCACTGCCAGTCAACAGTATAACGATTTTATATATAGAATACCTTGGGTAATAAAAGCTTCATTTTGATCCTTATTACTCCGAAATACAGCCTAAACAATAGAAGCTTCGTTGATGCAAGAATTTGTAGTCTGATTAGTTAGATTGGGTTAGATAAGTTAAGTAGACAAATGTGATTGGGTCATTATAGATCATGTTTGAGTGGTCAAATATTGGGTTATAATGAAAGTGTACGGTAACGGCTAGAGATTGGAGTACGTACCTAATCTGGGTACTTACGGAATAACTGTAAATAATAAATTTAGAGAAAAGGGGCAATAGGAAGATCTATCAGGAGTTAGTAAATTACATTTCATATCTATAGGCTAAGAATAGTGTTGATGCTGTTTTGCGCTAGACTATCGCTGTTTATAACAGACTTCAAAAAAGGAGGAAGTTCTCAATTCGTCGTTTTTTTATGTATGTTTAAATTATAAAATTGTCGCACTTTTTTTAGTAATTAACGTACTTACATCAACTTTTGTGATATAGCTAACAACGATGCTCGACGAAAGATGATAACTCTTCACAACACAGGTTCTCCTAGGAGTATGAGAGAAAGGTTTTTGAAAAGCCCCTATGTTTGAAATTTGTAATGTTCAAAAGTACCTAATTCATAATTAAGTAAATAGAAGAAAGAAAATTCTTTATTGCACACCATAAATACATCGGACTCTTAGAAAAGAACAAGACTGTTTTGCTAGTCGGTAGTACAATGGACGGTCTTATCGCTATGTAGCGATATCTGCCAGACAACCTTGAGATGGATTGAACTGAATGTAGCTGAAATAAGGGTGATGATAATAAGTACTACATTATTAAGTCAAATTAAAGGTATAAAGGTACCTACATCTCTGTTTACAAAGAAATAACATGAATGAATAAATATATGAAATATCGTAAAATAAGAAAATCTTTATTATGTTTTCACTAAAGTCTTAACTAGAGTATCTCTATTTACAATTTTTAAATAGACGTGTGATTGATCGGTCTTAGCACATTAGCGCCATGTAATTTGGTGTTGAATAAAATTTCAGAAAATCAATTCTTTAAAAAAAAAATACAATTTCAACTTATTTTATAATTGTTATTCTTATTTGTTCTAAACCAAATAAAATATTTCGTATTTTACGAAATTTACGAAATTTAAGGTACATTGTCCAGCGAAACCCTAGAATCACCAGTATGGTTGAAATAGAAACCCAAGCAAGTTCCATGCAAAGGTCGAACGTTCCGCATCAGGTTGAACGTAGTTTCCAGAACAAAACTCAACCTCAGATCGAAAACTTCGCTCAGTTTTTCTAACAACTCGGAATGCTCTCCAAAAATCTAACTCAATTCTTCTGGAATACGGCCCTTAAAATTACACCACTAGTTAAGCAGTGAGTGAGTGAACCGTTAATCGCACTGTTACACTGCTCACACAGGGTGAACAAAAGAGCCTAATGTGGTTTTAATATCCATCAGCCCAGTAGCGGGCAGCGGGCAATTTGGGGAAAACACGTCGACCACCTACGCTGCCATGTAATGACAGGATAATTTACATGTTTTAGCGTGTATACATGCGTGCTTATTGACGACAGATTGTTTTGAAACATATTTAATGGTTTATTTTAAGAAAAACTTTTCTAAACCCTAGAAATCGTAAATTTTAGTAAATTTGCATATACTTTTAAACCCATACACACTTATTATGTGCAATTTATCAATATCCCGGTAATCGGAGCTATTACCCGATACCCAATTAGAATGACGGTTCTTAGTCACAAGTGGCTGTCCAAGTGGACAGACCAAGACACTAAATCCTTAGCATTTAGTTTACTGAACGAGTGATGGTGTTGTCTTAACTACTTGACCACCATAAAGGAAGAGGTGGAGCTTCAGCTGATCCCAAGGAAGGGTCGAGGCATATTATGCCGAGTCAAGACTTTTAAGTACTGTGGCACACAGATACACGACATAATATCTGTATTCTTCACTTTTATTTATTATGCGATATATTTTTCTATTTCTGCTATCTGTGTGTGCTGGAGTAACAAATAAATGAGTGTCTATGTCCATATCTATCCAGGACAAGCTAATGTAAAACAAAGATTCACTGGCCTTCAGAGAGTCCTGCAAGACATTCTGCAAGATGTCCGTAAACACATGCAGGTTAGCCGTCCGATAACCTTAAAAACCAATGGTAACGGATAGATGGAAGGCAATAGGACCTCATCGTAGCCCCATAAGATGAGTCGTAGCCCGTTCCAGTTGTGAACATCAGAGACACTGACTCAAACCGCTGTTCAAACCGCTGTTCAAACCGCTGTTCAAACCGCAATATTGATGGCAAAAACGAATAAGAAGACAAGAGTCCTCGTCGTGGCTCTATAAGATGAGCAAATCACGTGGTAAATACAAGAATCACCGCTGCAATCTATTGTATCAAAGACTGCAAAAAATTACGTGAAGACTGGCCAGGAACTTGACGCTCAGCAGTGAGTGAGTGAGAAAAGAGCCGTGGTTGAAGTATGATAGGCAGATACCGTGCACAGTGCTTAATGGGTTTTAATGCAGAAAAAAGGCAAATAAAATCTGTTACTAATGGTTGCCCGTAAGGTAGGTATGACACCCTTTGGTCTTCAAAGGGGTGAATAAAACATCGCGTTTACCCGTCACGACAAATTGAATTTTATTATAGGTTTCAATGCGTCATGTGTGAACCGACAATTGCTTTTAAATTGTTGTACTATCCTTTGAATGCTGATGTAATTTTGATTATAGGGATAATTTTATTCATATTCTGTCACCTTTGTTATAATTGTACTACTGGCTTTTGCCGGCGGCTTCACACGCGTGGTTCCTATGTAAAAAGATACCCATATGGTATTCCAGGTCTAAGGCTACATCTATGCCAAGTTTAATGCATATCTTTTCAGCCGTTATGGTGTAATGAAGCCACAAGTCTGGGTGTTTCTACATAAAATTTGTATGTATTCACAAATAAAAAAGTATATATTTAGTATATCAGTCATGTGGTACCCATAATACAAGCTCTGATTACTTTGGAGCCAGATGAAGCTGTGTGGAATGTCCGACAATATTTACTTATTTCATTTAACGGTTCTCAGGGTTAGAAGGAATTGGCACCTTAAATTCACCAAGCATGTAAGACGACCCAAAGTGATCCTCGTGATTGTACTGCAGCTTTTTACTGACTCACTGGCGCTGCAGATCTTGGGACAGTTTTAGGATGGAGTAGGTTTGTCCAGCTCATATACAATCTTCTCAGTTTAGTCCGTATCCACAGGACAGACAGGTCAATACGTGCGTATTAAGCCGTGAGTTTCCTTCAAATAAAACAGTTTATTTTTCTACGAGTTGCAAAATCCACTTACAATCATTGGAAATTGACATCGTATTCTATATCAGTGGCCACTTATGTCTTTTTAAGGCAGGGCGCAAACGTGGACACTTCTGTGTCTTGTGTCAGATACGAGCTACCGATGAATATTTGATTTCTATAGAACCAGTATGAAATAATGCACTCCCTGCGCATACGTAAACATTTTTTGTTTCCAGTTGGTCCCACTTAACACATACTCATTGACGATCAATATGTGTACGGTGTCGGTAACTGGAAACTAAAAGTCGTCAGTGGAAGACACAAGCAACATTAACAAATTTCCTTACAATTGTACTGAGCTGCGCAAACGAATTGTATTGTAATTGTACAAGCAACAAATTGTACTAGCGGCCAGTGGTAGCAACGGGCGACTGTGTCCGATCACCGCTACAGGACACAGCAACTACGGTTCCCTGTGATGGTGTGCCGTGTCGGCAACAAAAAATGTCTAAGTTTAAGCCTGCTGAATAAGAAAGGGTCGTGATGGAAATTCGTGACGGTAAAATCTTACACTTTTTATTGCCTAGCCCCCATCTGCCAAGTCCGTACCGTGCGATAAGTAAGTTTGTTCCAAAAGTTATTCTAAGATATAAGATTCAAAATGTAATGATCTTAAAAATGGTGTGATTGTTTGATACACATTTGAGAAATACGATTTATACTCATGTATTACTCGATGAAAGCGCTGACACTATTTCGATTCATCTAGAGAATCTTTATCAGGGTGAGTTTGATCCGAGAATCGCTTGCAGATTCTCTAGGTAAATCAAAACCGTGTCAGTGCTTTCATCGACAAAATAATACGTGAGTAAAATCAGTGGTTTTTAAATGTATTGTACAACTCACTAATGATTTCAAAGATTGTATGTTATTACTCTATGTATGCAATCGAGTGATTACAATCTGTACAAAGTGACAATACAAGACTAGTAAGAGTAGTACAGTGTGCCAAATAGCATTTTAATTAGGTAGATAAGGTACGTCATTAGCAAGCAAATTACCCAAGCAGTTTGTTTTATTCCTCGCTTATCTCCTGATGGCGCATCTTGTCTGTCAAATTACCGGAACGCCATTAGAGAGGAAATTAATAAAAATTGTAAAGTTTAAATAAAACGAATTAAATCTACGGGAAATCTTGTGATCTAAGGCATTATACCCGGAAAATTGAGACTAATTTTATCATTTAAAAATAATGATAATGGTTGTGTCACTTTTTCGGGGGTTATGCTCGAAAAAGTGAGATAAAAATGTCATTCTCAATGACTCTCAGATCAATCAAGTAGATGAGACATAGTTTGGAAGGGAGCACAGTCGCACTGTACACGTGACTTGTCTAGCATTCCCCACTTACACATCATATCTGCATCTACCCACTTGAGCTCGCAGTCTGTTGAGGGATTTCCAGATTGCGTAAGGTTGGTAATTTCCTGGTGGTAGTCGCTCATCAGGGCTTAAAAGATCTCATCCAATGACCTACATATATTAAATATTTTGAGCATGGCCTTTAAGCCGCTGCGCTGGTCTATTCCCACTTAACACGCTTAACTATTCCGGTAGACACCACCCTCTAGAAATGTCTATGACTCACGATCACATCTCAAAATTCTTGTAAAATGCCACTTAAACTAGATTACCTAAATTCCGAAAACAGTAAATTTGTCTTAATCCATACCCTTATCCTTAAGTGGTGACCAGGACAGGAGTCCTTCCATCAAGGATGTACCTTCACTGTTTATTTTATTTATTTTTAGTCTGTGGGGCCGCGCGTGCGCCACAAATGGGTCCCCGTGATAAGTCTCACTTTTAAATCCTTTTATACCCGTGTCACCTTGGTCTACCACCCATAAAACATAAAGGAATATATGCTTTGTAATTTAGGTTTAAGGTTTGAATTCGTTTGTGTTGGGATCGCACTTTAAATTCCAGAAACATAAGTCATTTGTTAGTTTATCAGCACTTTATTTAGGGACGATATTTGTGAATATCGGAGGTTTGTTTATTCGGATGCCTGGCGTGCTTGGGATGCCAACGTCTTGTAGTGATAAATTATTGGAATTCAATTAGTCGGGACCTTGAAACTTTATTGTGACGAGGTCTTAAAGTTTATTTTGATGTGATTGACATTGTATTAGATCTCTCCCAGGACAAACATTTGTGTAATTAACAAAGATGTTTGTTCTGTGGGTGTTATAAGGTATGACGACCTCTGTGGCGCAGTTGGCGAAAGTCCGACTGAGACGCAGAAGGTTGCGGGAGAATTGTTTAAAAGAAAGAAAGAAAATTTATTTATTTATCACCTACCAATGACTATACAATAGAAAAACAAAAAAGTTAAATACTAATGACTAAAACTAAAACAAAGAAGAAATACAAATGAGTTAGGACTGAGTGGTGGTGAAATGGCGCTCAGGCCAGCATAATGCTACTGCATGTTGCTATGCTGCAGCGCTGGTCTTCCGCTGAGGCCAATATTGACTTCTTATTCAATTCATCATTATTCAATGCTTTTGGTTAACAGCAAAATATTTAACTGAGCCATGGCCAATTCGTCGTGCTGCAGCACACACAAACTTACCTACACTAAGTTATTTCTAAGTATCTACTTATTTTTTGAAAATGATTTTTTGATTAATTAAACCTGGTGTACCTACTTTACAATTAAATATATTTATTTACAGAAACAATTAGAGATATGTACAGAATAATATACAATAATATAAAATACATGTGAAACAGTTGAGCTATCGAAAGACCGTTTAAAACGATCTGTAGATAGCTCAACTTATTCAGATCACTGCCAGAGGGCAGCGTTCCTAAGATACTGGCGGCATTGCCATGTTAAATGTCAATGCTAATACGCTGAGCCAGATAGGAGCCAGCTTTTGGATCACGCAATGTATCTACCAGACGCCGTGAAACAATTTTGAAAACGCGGTGGGCTACTGTTCCCCACGGGCCCAGGGTCTCGGTCTCTTGTACCCATTAATGTTTAAAATTGTATATTTATGTAAATTGTACATTAAATTTATAGGTATATAAATTTAATGGTGTGTATATGTGTATATTTAATGGGGTAATAGGTAAATTAAAAATTGTACCTGTTTTCTTACGATATTCTCCTGTTTGAGAGCACTAGTCTTGCGCGCTTAAAAGATAATTATCTAACATATCGTTTAAGTATGTTTTGTTCTTATCTTTATAATGTCAATGAATAGAGATGGCAATAGATTTAAACTCATCTGCTAGTGTGATTATTAGATTTACTTTTTGTATCTTCTGATGTAGGTATGTTAATTTAGGAGTCTGCTTTGCTTTTGTCTAAAGAAAATTAACAATATAAGTGCAAGATTATCATAAACATCCTCATAAATATTATAATTATTTAACGGTTATTGGGAATTTAATCAAACTTCACGTAATAACTCCTTAAAGAATTTATGGAGGCTCGCTTATACGCGGTAAATTCTTATGCTTTCACATAAACTACAATTAATAGAGAATAAGGCGTACATACTTTATAATGGCGAAAGTACTTACATATAAAGGCTTGGCTAAACAACGCGGGGAGGACGGAATTGCATTACAACTTGTAACTTTTTGTTGTATAAATGCGGTAAAAAATTTTGGCCTCATCGAAAATTAATTAAATCTCAAAAATCGCTTTCGCACTTTCTAGTCGAGCTCATATTCTAGAATGACTAGAGAATAAATCCTAACAAAACGTATGAGATTTCTAAGCGATAAGTCACGTGAATATTTTTAACCTTCTACGTTATAAGTTTGCAGTGATACAAGTTTGCACATAGATACAATGTGCCATATGTGGCACCGTAGCTGCTAAACGCTTGAACCGATTTTGATTTTGTTTTTTTTTGTTTGAAAGGTGACTTGATCGAGAGTGATCTTAGCTATAATTTAAGAAAATCTGTTCAGCCATTCAGTTTCTAGTTCATGAAGAGATGTGAACGAATTCCATAGTCGGATACCAATTTGTAACAGCACACTTGGACGATTGCGAGACATTTAATCTTTAGTTTAGTTTAATTTAAGTTGTCTTTTCTGTTTTTCTTTGTTTTTACTTTTAGTGTACCTTCATATTGTTTTTTGAAATGAAGCATCGTTGTGATTTGAAAGTCGATGAAACGAAAACGCGACAGTAAAAAGAGACAGACACATAAATTCATACGATTAACGTGGGAGAAAATAAGATAGGAAGCATTATACAGTGTTTCTTAAATAAGCCAAATTTTTTAAGGATTCACTTCTACCACGTGTGAATTGCACACATGTTTTTTTATGTATATGTATATGAAAAAATACAATTATGTATACAAATAAATGTATTTTCTTTTCCTTCTTTTCATTTTCTTTCCATAGGTTAAAAATATGTATCCTATTACTTAAATGAGATTGCAAGGGCTTTGTATCCTTGACCTAGTGCTGCAGTATCTCCTGGAGTATACAGGATACCAAAATCCTCACCAACTTTCTGTTGAGGTATCATGTTTGGGCCCATTAGAGTAATTGCAATAAAAGGTCGCATTGATAGATGTGTTTTTATGATTGAATTAATGAATGAATGAAATCACTTTATTGTACACCTTATATATAGCACAAAAAACAATTTGACAACTAAGAACATCTAAAAATATATGTAAAATACGCGGTCTTATCGCTAAGGGAGCGATTTCTTCCAGGCAATATTTTATTTATTTGGTGGTTTTAATTTTAGCTATGCTTGAAAATTTTCACATACAAAATAGTTACCACTGCAAAATGGGGGCTTGTGTCAAATGTGCTGTTTTGACGTGCCTCTAACTACTATACAATTCCTTAAAAATATCTAAGTCGGTAGGTATTTAGGGATATAAGGAAAGGCCTACAGGGCCTGAGGACTTTTTTTTTGGAACGTGACGTGAACTTTATTATCAAACTAATATCAAACCTTGATGTACTTAACTTACTAAAAACACATTATAACGACCCCACCATCACTATAAGTGAGCTGTCTAGCAAAGCCTTTAAAGAAATGTGGTAATTATAACGTGACCATTTTAATTTATCGTGCTGTGTAAAGAAATCATGCAAAACTTTCTGAGCGTGCTAATTTATAATTTAAGTCTAAAGCTATTTCGCTAAAACGTTTCATCATGTTACTTAGCTAATGTTTATAATAACTTTCGTGTTATCTTAATTGGGTTTTTTCTTTGGAACAAGGTTTAGCAAATAAAGTAAAGTTCACCGACTTAACGTGTGGTTACGTTGAATATATATGTTGTTTATATATTTACTAGCTGACCCGGCCACGCGTTGCTGTAGCTCAGTAGCTCTAATACGTTACTAAATTATCAGTGTTTCTCTACTATATTATGTATGTATTATACACATAAAGCCTCCTCTTGAATCACTTTATCTATTAAAAAAACCGCATCATAATCCGTTGCGTAGTTTTGAAGATCTAAGCATACATAGGGACAGACAGACAGCGGGAAGCGATTTTGTTTTATACTATGTAATGATTATAGGTAAATATTTATTATATTTATATATCTCGGCAAGGTCGAGAGCCTCAGGAGCCTCTGAGGCGCACTTTAATCCTTTCACCACACTGGTTAGAAATAACTGGTGACACGATATGAAGAAAAATATATTTATTTATGTAGTATAAATGTTTTATATGTTATATATGTTGTATAAGTTGTATAAATGATGTCATCTCTAGCAATATCATTTATAAGCCACGAGCACCTTTCATAAAAACACGGGTAAATTAATGTATTTGTGTTCAACGCACCTGCCTGCCACATTATATTCTTTCGCAGGGAAATTACAGTAAAGGTACACTCAAACGGGCAATTTTTAAAGCAACAATTGCCCGGCAACTCATCGTCCACTACTAAGTATTATGTCTTTCTTTGTTAATATCATCCACATCGATCCTGCGCTCGGCTGATCCATCTACGGTCTACGACTTTGATAATGTCTTCAACCCATCTCGCGGCTGTTCTATATACAGTCCTCAGCCACCATTCAGCCGTTGCCTTGCTCCACCTGTCGTCACCTCGCCATGCTATTTGTGCTGCCCAACTCCATTTTAGCTCCATAATCAAATTTCCGACATTAATATTGGTTAGTTTTCGGATTACTAGTAGTGGAATTTCACTGCTCGTAATACATAATTAATTTATTGTGAAACATAGAAAAATGACCGATTTCATTTACTTATCAAGTTCGATATGCCATTTGCCAAATGGTGTACAATATTTTTTAATCTAAAAGACATTTATAAAAAAGACTGTACATCAATGTGGAATATGAATTCATTAGATATTAGGTCATTTCGTTAATTCAGTTGTACTAAAATATAATTTATCTTATTGAGTTCCATAATAAATTTATTGAACGGTATTTTTTAACGGTCCTCAGATAGCTCAACTGTTTTACGTTTATTTTATATTATTATGTACTCTACATTTCTGTAAATAAATGTATCTTTTATAGGTAAGGCTATTGTTAAAATGGTAAATAAACAAAATAAATAATAGTTAAAAAAACTAAAAACACGCTTTATATAGAAACCAAACTAAAAAAATTTAAAATAAATTTTAATAAATGTAGATAAGAAAAAAATGTTTTATTTAAAAAAAGCGTGGGGTGCATGGTTTCAGTAGTTATAAATATATCATTGACAGATATGAGAAGAAGGATTATCATTTCGATAACATAGCACCCCACGCTTTTTTTTTAATAAAAAAATTTTTTCTTACCTACATTTATTAATATTTATTTTACATTTTTTTAGTTTGGTTTTCTATTATAAAGCGTGTTTTTAGTTTTTTTTAACTATTATTTATTTTCTACTTTTTAGTTTTAGGATAATCGTTTTTTTTTTTTTTTTCGAATTATTGCATTGTTATCGGTCTTTGACAGGTGTGCAAAAGCGTATAAAAAAAGGATTGGTAATTATTGAGCAATTTTAATCGCACGTGTAAGCGTACCTCTTTTCTGTGAATCGCAGAGAAATTACAGTAAGTATCAGCTTACACATCGTAATGCGGGTGCGTGTGTGAATTTGTCGTTAAATAACGGACAGAACATTTTGATATTTTTAGATATTAGTAAAGTACTTATTGCCACCCGCTTTGCTCGCGAGTAAATACGTATAAAAAATAACTTTTATACCACACCTACTGAGAAACTTGCCTATTCCTTTTCCAAATATAACTTAGAAAGTACATCATTTCAGGCCTACTAAAATGCGGGACGGAAAAGTCTATGGAATTTAATTTCTAACGCGTTTAGCGGGAGAGAAAAGTGTACGGAAATCCATTTCTAACGTGTTTTTTTTTATTTTTTCATCGATCAGGTCAAACGACAAAAAGTGTTTACTCCAAGTCCGCCAAATAATTTATTCCTCTTCCGATTTCCGAACAGTATTTTGAAAAAGGAACCCAAGTAATAATAGTGATGCGCGGGAATTTCTTCGAAATTTGAATTTGGGATTGGTAATTTTATTAATTCTACAGAAGATTTTATTCCTTGTACCTATAGTATAAAGCACTATGTATCACTCGGGAGACAGTACGATTCCTACCTCGTGTGTTTTAAGGCCCTCGGCAATGACACACTCGATAGGAATTGGGTACTTTCTCACCTAGGTGTACAAAGTACTAATATTTTACTCTAGGATGAAATTTATATAATGCTAAGTTTCAATCGACTCAGTTCAACTTTTATTAAGTGATTGAGTAATTAATAATCAGGGTTTTGAAAATTATAAAGAAAACAGACTTCATTAAACAACCGAGAATTGGGAATTGAGAACCTCCTCCTTTTTTGAAGTTGGTTAATTACGTTTTTTTTAACGCTTTTTAGTCCTTTTTAATTTTTCGAAATTCGTAAACATCACTGGAAAGTCACAGGAAAGCAAAATACGAAATTTAATTTGGTTTACATATTTTCCCTACTTTGATTTAAAATCCAAACTACTGAACCGATTTTGATGAAATTTCCATGTGACCAATCGGAAAGTAGTTATATCCTACAATATTTTTTTTTTCAAATCGGTTCATATACTCGTATGATGGACTATGAAGTAACAAACATAAAAAAACAACCAATTTGAGAAACTCCCCTTTTTTCCCACAAATGCAAAAATGCATCAAAAAATGCCCGCGGCTTTTAGTATACCGTACAATGTTTATCCAGGTATTTATATATATATAAATATATATTTATACACATTTAAATATTTCATGTTTCGTTTATCGAAATTGGTTGGTAAATGGAGGAATAGGAGGAAAGGAAGTACACGAAAGGAGCCTCTGAGGAGCGCTTGAATTTTTTCTCCACACTGGTTTGAAATAATATAAAAGAAAACTTTTTTCAATTACAACAAGTTTCAACAAGTAGTCATCATATGTGTCTCTCTTCTGTTAAGTTAAAAAATAACCTCTCTCCCTCTTTTCCGTGGTCTAAAGAACTTGAATTTAACAAAACAAAATTCACAATTACAATAAAAAAGTATGTAAGTAGTATATCAGTCATGTGGTACATAAGACAAGCTCTGCTTACTTTGATGCTGTGTTAAATGTCCGGCATTATTTATTATTTATGTCCGGCATTATTTAATTACAATTACATGAAAGTACGCAAGTTACAATTAGTTAAGGTATTTCATGATACAATGGTTTCAATTGTTTGTAATAGTAGTTAGTACCTAAGTTGTTGACAAAATGGTAGGTATCTAAGAAACAAATAGCATGTAGGTAAGAAGTCAAACAGTGTAGAATAAAATAAACACCAATATTAACAGGTAGGTGTGTATATACTAATACAATAAAGAGGCAAACACTGTTTGTTTGTTATGGATGACCTCTGAACTACTGAACCAACTATTATAATAATAAAAATAATAACGCCGGACATTTCACACACCATCATCTGGCCCCAAAGCTGTGTTATGGGTACCACATGACTGATATACTACTTATATACTTATTTTTGTAAATACATACATATTAAACATAGAAACACACAGACTCGAGACAAATACTTGCAGATCATACAAATATTTGTCCCGCGGCGGGAATCGAACCCGCAACCTTCTATGTCTCAGTTGGACCTTGGCCCACTGCGCCACAGAGGTCGTCACACTATTGACAAAATAAGAACAAGATGAACCATGCAAAACCGTTTTATTTCATTTCAATCAATAAAATTGACAACCCTAGTTTGTCAAAAATATTAGTACGCACCTATCCACATAAACTGAAATACTAAGATAGTTATGTAAACTTTGCTGCATTTCTTCAATAAATTTGAAAAAAAATTGAAAAAAACGTGTGCGTCTCGGGACGCCCGACAGAAGTGATAACATAAACTAATTTTACTAGCGCTGTGGGTTAGAGTGAGAGAGTAGGAGCCTGCCTACCGTTGCCGTATGCGTGAGAGAAAGGGAAGTCAGACAGACTGGCGCCGTAACGCGTTATGTAACGAAGTGGTTTCCATAAGAACCAAAGCAAAACCGTTTTCACTTCAAAAAGTCGTAGAACATTTCTTCTTCTCGCCAGTGTCGAGATTCGACCCCCTTGCATAACATAGACTAGTTCCGGGGCACCCTGTATAATAATAAAATAACAGATTTGTATTTTTCACAATTATTTGTGTAAACTTATCATTTTACAATAACACATTGTTGGTAACAACGGCCGCCCACGAGTACAATGGCGCCACGGAGTATAAAATGAATACTTTACGATCGATATTGTAGTTATTTTTATGATACCAATATTATTATGACCTTCATGGCGCAGTAGGCCATGGGGTGCCTGAGACGCAGAAGGTTGCGGGTTCGATTCCCTTCTCGGGACAAATGTTTATAAGATCTGCAAGTATTTGTTTCCAGCCTGGGTGTTTTTCTATGTAACCTAATGTGTATTTACAAAAAAAAATAAGTAGTATATCAGTCATGTGGTTCCCATGACTGCCTACTTTGTGGGCTAGATGATGGCGTGTGAAATGTGCCATTTTTTTTTTATAATTTATTTGTTTAAGTATTTAAATTTACCTAAGCACGAGTATACCTACTAGATTTAATAATACTCGAATTGGTATAACAGTATGTACCTAAGTATCTACATTTTAATTAAGTGAAGTGCGAAATGGTTGTTATTTCTTCACCTTATGGCTTGCACCGCACGTCACGTCGGTACCAGGCCCGCGGTGACGTCACTAAACAGCCGCTTCCGGGGCCAAATTGCTATACGCCATCGCTCAAAGCTTCCGAGAACCAGTTAGAACAACAACAACAGTGAATATTGAACGATGGGGTTAAACGTCAAGACTAATTAAGGTTCACTCATTAATTATGTGCTGTACACTTTTTGAATATAGAATTTTGTGTAATGATATTGCCACGGAACTGTATCTATGTTTCTAGATATGCCTCCTCGTACACTGGGTAGTTTTTTTATAAAAATGCATTGTACCAATATAATTTAAAAAAATTAAGTCTGTTCGAATATCTAATTTAGTATTTTTTGATTTTGGACGATAAAAATTCATATTGTTTTTAAGTATTTATCCCGTATTACCTTTAAATTTATCCCTGTTTATTTTATTTAAATAACGTTTCTGTTATGTTGCCATAACCGTGGTCGTGGGCTGACTGAGAAAATTAAAAGGTAATTCGCGAGATAAATACCCTTTAATTACTAATCATATTAATAATAATAAAAACTTTATGGAGAACACTACGAAAAGAAAATAAGAAATTTAAACCTAGTGTATATACATAAATTAATACAACTGTTCTACTTACTGACCAATCCTAATTAAATTTTATTTAACTTAACTTATAGAGAAAATTAACAAAAGTAATGCCATGAAACCGAACGGGTTGGGTATACCAACCCCAATACTAAAATAGTGTGAAGTCTTATTGTATACCCAGTTTTACCTCGTTTTCTCTATTTTATATTATATTAAGTATCCGTCCTAGATATAACTATAAGTTAGTGTAAGCTGTAAAGTTATATCTATTTTAAACATTCATAAATAAATAAATTAAGACAGTGCCCACAGCCAATTAATTTCAGTATAGAAAAAAAAATTTTTTTACCGTTTTTTAAAAGCTATCTGCTCGTTAGTAAGAGGGATAATATCTATTAAAGATATATAGTATGTATTTACAATATTTTGCCTCCTACGTTTCAAATTGTTTTTAAACTAAATCTGTTAGTTTAAAAATTTAATTATGAAATGTAACTTTCAGGTAACACTAACAGGTGAAAAGTAAGCTAATTAAAATATTAAGCATAAAGTTTCTTCCAAATTTCTTATTTCAATGTTTTCTGATAAATAAATCGCGATTTGAGCGCCGTGAATACGCGTCAAAGATCATTTGATCAGTAAGACGATTATGGAACTCTAATTACAATCAATGTCTATCGAAACGTCAAATTCGTCAAACGAATGATTGAAATTACGCCGAAAACTGATAGACATTGATTGTAATTAGAGTTCCATAATCGCCCTACAGGCCGTCTTGAGGTGTACTTACTATAAAAAAAATATTAATTAATAAATTAGCTACTATGTACCTAGAATTATTCTTTGTATTCTGTATATAAATCTATTTAGTATTAATTATATTAATTAAATTAATTTGAGCAAAACATAAAATCTGACTTATGGACAGTCCAATGTCATAACAATTTTATTGATGGACTGAGGTCAAATTACAGCTTAGTTAAATGCATTGGTACCGTAGGTATGTGTCAAGTTAACATAAAATAAAGCAGGCTGAAAAAAATATAGAAGATCCACAATCATATTACTTAACCCAAATCATAAAAAACTTCGATTTTTTAGGTCGTTTTAATAAGAAGTACAAGAAGACTTGAATCAAGTGCAAGAATTGAGCCTCGAGGTGTAGTTTAGTCCTTTCACCACACTGGTTATCATTAACTAATTACACTATAAGAAGTTTTCATTATGACATATAAATAGTGCTCCGTTATTAGTTAGTAATCAAAAAACTGTAGGTAGTAGAAGTTATGTAGGTATCTACACATATGTATCGAATTAATATAGTAGGTATGCACGTGGTCTATGATGATAAATTAAAGATGTCTGTCGAAACATTACGATCAGCTAATTAATACTTGTGAGCGTCATAAAATATTCAAATCGCCGTTTATTGCCTAATAGATGGTGTGGGATCTCTAAAGCAAATTATTTTAATTGTCGTCAACATTGTACATTTATAGCCAATGCATGACAGTAAAACCTCAATAAAATCAATGTAACAAGTTAACGTGAATGACGTCACGAAACCATTTCTAGTATCGTTATGTCGGTGTAATTAAATACAAAATAATCATGTGTTTTATAGCACATTACCTGCACATAAAATACTTAAATATGAACATAATTACATATAACAACAATATTTGAGACCATTTAAAAAAATGGTTATGAACATCACATTAAAAAAAAAAGGTGTATGAACAATGTCACTCAGCTAACATATTGTAAAAAAATACGCATCGTCAAGTATATTATTCTATTGTAATGAATTAATTCAAATGATTTTAATGACAGCGGCATTAAATTAGGACCGTCATCCGTCAGAGGGCACACTGGCTCGTTTTAAATCGATTTGTGCCAAAGACACGATGACCTTGCATCTAAAACTCATAAACATTATAGTCAGTGCCCTTTTAATTGGATAAATTATACCAAATTAATAGACCATAGAAGCGTAGGATTTGAGATGCTGGTACGTTTTTGTTTAGTTCAATTGTCTGTCATCATGTTTTGCTCTGTTATTAATATAATTATGTTTTGTCCATAACCAAAACCATTTTTTGTAGGTGCCCCCATTTTGGTCGATAAATCTGAAACATTTATAATAAAACAAACATCTACTTACCATCATTGACATTTACGTTCCTGTCAGGTGGTCGATCAGAATCTTCCGTCCCCACCAAGTTCCTAATACTGAACGAACTCGTCTTTCTGACCGGCGGCACTTCAGCTGTCACTCTTGTGACGTCATCTGTCACTTCACGGCATTGTTCCCGGCTTGACATCTCTTGAGCACCTTCCAGTAACTCGCCGCGACGAGTCGTCAAATCCATGTTCACAGCTGACATTCAATGTTTTATTTTTCATCTTTAGTTTGCATTTGATTTGGATTTGGAACCAATCATTTTTTTTTCAACTGTCATTAATTTTTTTATGTAATGTTTGATTGTCACTTCCTGATTGCACTGAATCCTTGTTTTAACCGTCAAAACCGTCACTGTGCACAATAATTATTTTGAAAAAGGAATTCGTTTAAAAAGTTTAGAAGCTAAACCTCTTTATTCAAATAAAAAAAAGAATCTTTTTGTACAGTCTTAGAATATATCAAGATTATTCTGCGCGTATATTCTATAGTTTGCGCGAATTTTTGCGTGAGGTTCGCACGGAACGCGCGGTAAGCCCGCGGTGGAAAAGGCGACTGGTCCTCTTTCCTCTTCGGAGCGCTCTCTGTCCCTCCCTACGCCTACAGGCGGAGCGGTCCGCCCCTTCACATCACAGTCTAATTACAGTCCTACTTACGAGTACAATTAAATTTTTTGATCTGTTCGTATTAATGATTTGTAATTGCATTTATTGATAAAGTGAGTCGCGTGGCGGCATTGATGGCGGCTTCGTAATGAAATCGAAGTCCGTAAAAAGCAATGTTTATGTCAAGTGTGGTTTATGAGTAGGAAATATGCTATTGACGTGCCTAACTGTGCGTGTAGTCACTTGAGCATTTCACAGCTTTATGTCGAGTACTATCTATAGTTTTGTTCACACCTAGAACTAGTACTACTACTAGTATGTAATGCTTTGGATTGATCTGCCTCGAAACTACAAGAAATACTCCTTACCAATGTAATACAGTATTAACTGATTAATGCAAACACAGGCTACTTTATAGAGCTGTGCGTAATAATTGTCCTTAATTAGGTGCTTAATGAGTACTTAACAACATTGTAATTACTTTTCCTATGTTTTTAAATCAATATTGCTGGAAAAAATATGCGAACCAAGTAAACGAAATTTCGATATTTTCCTTTCTTGTGACTTTCCTGTTGTGTTTACCGACTTCAAAAAGAAGGAGGGTCTCAATTCGGTTGTATTTTATGGGCTCAAATTTCATTAAAAATAATAATAATAATAATAATTTAAAACATAAAAAACATAAATAAAACAAAGAAATTAAAATATAGACTGCATGCACTACATCATTACATCCCCGGTGCGAATGGTGCACCTCTGTGCAGTGCTTCATGAAGATGCAGTCAGTATCCAGCCTTCCTGCTATAAGTTGCAGGTATCTGTTGGTGCTGTCCCTCACGTGACGCATCAGGGACGACGTTCTCTTGCGGATGATAGCATAAAAGTCATCGACGCGTGCGTTCGCGAACATCCCCGATGCACTACAGAAGTATGGCAGCCTCAACAGCACCCTGAAGCTATTATTGTACTGGACTCGAAGGGCATTCCAGCAGCACTTAGTAAAGTTAACCCATAGACTGCACGTGTAAAAAGACTGGCAGTACGCCTTAAACATACTTGTTTTTACAGCCGTACTGCACAGTGCAAATCTACGGGCCCTTCGCTCCCTATCAATATCGGTGTTATCTGAGAGAGTCTCAGTGACCCAGTGGCCCAGATACTTGAACTCGGACACCCGCTTGAGCTCACTGCCCGCCAGCAAGATTGATGGGACTGTGGAATAAGTTTTCGACCGGGCTTTAAAAACCATCATCTCACTCTTGTCAGCGTTATATCTGAGCCCATGAGCCTCCGCATAACGCTCACAGATTCCAACAAGTCTTCGTAGGGCACTGATCGATGGGCTCAGCAACACCATATCGTCAGCGTAATTTATGTTATTGACAGTTACTCCGTCAACAGAGCATCCAATATTAGCGCCACTGAGCTCACGAATCAAACGATCCATGTACAGGTTGAAGAGTCGCGGCGAAGTGATTCCACCCTGCCGCACTCCACACTCCAGCCTGTACGTGCCCGATAGCGACCCTGACCACCTTACATTGTAACATTGATTGCCATACCAATATTTAAAGAGATCCACCAATTCAGACAGCAGCCCAGTATCACCCGACAGCTTCTGCCACAACCTGTCGTACGCCACCAGATCAAAAGCTTTCGAAAGGTCTAAGAAGCAGGCGTAAACAGGTGTGTTCCTGCTAGTATAGTACTGGACGGTGTGTTTGAGGCTCAGTATGACCGATTCAGTGGACAACCCGGTCCTGAACCCGATTAAATGAAGTCCGTTTACATTTTAGTTTTTAATATGTAATTATGTGTGTTGTGTGCTAAGAAGCAAATAAATGTCTGTCTATGTCTATGGCTTAGACACAGATATCCTTTTTTAATTTGAAAATTCAAAATTTAAATTTCGCGAGTGACTCGGTGAATCGTACCACATAGACTTACTTGCCTTGGTAGACACCAAAGTCCAAATAACACTTTTAAATGCAGCTCTAAAAGTTAAAATTGACATTACATTTTTCTGCTTTTCTTCCAATAATGGCATCTGTCTGACAATATTGCCAATGTCAAGTGATTGTTTGTTTATAACGTCTTAGTCGATCGCCATTTGTCGTGATGACGTTTAAAATATTAAACGTCATCGCGAAATGTCCGTCTAGAACTTTCTCGGGATTCCTCGTCAATAATCACATTGCACTATAATACATTTAAAATTCTATTGTCCATACTTGACATATGAACTCACAATTGTTTGATTAATAATCCTGATCCTGATTTCCTGCTATGATTAAATAAAACATGCAATAGCACGAGAAAAAATGAGTTCCTTTCCTGGAGTTTCTCGCAGTTTTACTCAACATCAAATTACATGGCGTCTAAAATGAGCTGAAACACATCAATCGCACGTCAATTTATAAAATTTAAGTGTGATTTAAAAATGTTACTCTAATTTGAACTTTGATTAGGCAAAATAAAGTCGTTTGTATTTTTGTAAATTGAAGCTAGACTGGTGAAACTACAGATTCAGGGCCATTGTCCATTAATAATTTATTTTATAAACTTTCACTGATTGTGTAATATTTAGCTGAGAACCTTACTGTATCATTACGTTTAAAAACTAAAAAGAAAACCGACTTCATTTATATAACGAGGTTTCGGAGTAAACGAAAATATCATCGATGTATACAATTTTTAAATTTTTGTTTGTTTTTTTTAAAACTGCTCAACCGCCATGGAGTTATCCGCACTATATTGTACGAACTATTTCCCCAAAATTTTAAACCGACTTCAAAAAAGGAGGAGGTTCTCAATTCATCAGAATCTTTTTTTTATGTATGTTCAGTTCATCGATTACTCAAGGACGCCTGAACTGATTTGGAAAATTATTTTTTTGTTTCAAAGGGAATAACTTTCCGGGTTCTTTCCATTTACGTTTAATATAAATCCGTCGAGTGGTTTTTAAAAAAATAACGAAAATCTAAAAATTGTACATCGATGGTATTTTTAATAAAATGAAGTCGGTTGTCTTTTTAGTTTTAAAACGTAATTATTGATGTAAGTGAATGGTGCTTCTATATGTTCTAAAATAAGTAGTACTCATAGATGAATTGTTAAGTATCTACGCAATTTTTGTCTATATATTAATACGTGAAGCAAAAACATTGTACCCCTTTTTACGAAAATTGCGCGGACGGAGGGGTACGAAATTTCACACATTTATAGTTTATATAGAGGAGTGCAGAATGATAATATTTTTTTTAATTATGCTTAAAAACTACATTAATTATTAATTAAATATGATCGAATTTCGACCAGTAGGCGACTACTAGTTTTTTATTGTAACATATTTATATTGTATTATTATTTTTAGTTTAATAATTAAAATACGATTGTAACATTCTTCATGATTAACTGGGTACATATTAACCATTAGTAAGTTTTTTAATTTTTATTTTTATTTAGAAACAAATTATTGTATCATGTTTAATTATCGAGGTTCTAATAAAATTTTACGATGTGACAACCATGAGGAAAGGCTAACTTGTGCGAGCTCCACATTTGTCGTTCGACCATAAACTGTATTAGGGCAACGTCGGCCGCGGGCGACTACACAATTTATTTCGTTTAATTATTTAGTTTAATTATTTGTTGGTATTTATTGTTGTTTTAATTAAAACAATAACTTGTATTGTAAATCATTATAAATAACATCTTGTTAAATTATCGGAAATAGGTACTTATTGATTTTAATCCTCTTTATTATATACTCATTGAATAGTGAAATGTATACCTAGATTAACACGGTGGCCACAACAAATTATTTTTTGTATGGAAAAAAATAAAAAAAAAATCATACAAGTTTTTATTTTTTTTATTTTTTACGGCTACCTGCTCGTTAATCGAAGAAATAAAAGTTATAAATGAAATATAATATGCTTTTTCAATATTTTGCTCGTTTCTAAATTAAGCTAGACTTATTGACTCGGTTGTGAATAATTAGAATAAAAGTTTTTGTGTTTCTTTGTGATTCGAGCAAAAATCCGCAAAATTATTTATATGAAAAGTCGCCATTTTATAAAAAATAACCAATGATTAACGTCAACATTACGACTTTGTAACGTCTTACTATAAAATAATCTATACACTCGACGATAGCAAAATTGACAATGACAAATGTCACTAACGAAAAAGAACAAAGAACACATTCATCAATATTTGTCTATTAAACACATTCATTCCCTGAAATTCAAATCAATTGAATATACTTTTTAATTTTCAATTCAGCAAAATATTTAAATTGTACTTACTATGGTTACAATTCACCTGAAAAAATACTTTATGTTCCGAGCAATAAGGACGAGTATGACGTGAAAAAGATTGTGTTCCTTCTTACGATGGATGTTTCGATATTCAAACTTCAATAAACATCAAATCAAGTTCTACCAATAAACAAGCTACATCATTCTGTACCTTAATTTATAAAGAATACAGGTGTTTATAGTCTGAAGGAATGTTACAAAGCTGCTGATGGTGGACTGTATTGGACACTCGTAGGTAATCCATAATGAACAAATAACAAGAACCGCGTTTAATCACCATCGTACAATATTTGTAAAGCAATCGTCCGACTTTATAAATTGCATCGGTTTGGTTCGAGTTCGGTCTTGGTCACGGATGTGCGTTCAGCGGAGCGTGGCGGATTTACACTTGGTCGATTTTTCCTTACCAAGTCGCCTCACTCCGAATCGCCACTTCATTTACTCAAGAAGATAAAAAACCGCAAACATGACATTTTGCATTGAAATGTCGATCAGAACAGTCGCAATCAATAAATAAATAATGCCGGACATTTTAAACAGCATCATCTGGCCCCAAAGTAAGCAGAGCGTGTGTTATGGGTACCACATAACTTATACTACTTATATACCTTTTTTTTGTAAATACATACGTATACATAGAAACTCTCAGCCCGAGAAAAATATTTGCAGATCATACAAACATTGTCCCGCGGCGAGAAACGAACTCGCAACCTTCTGCGTCTCAGCCGAGCCTTGGCGTACTGCGTCATAGAGGTCGTCAGATCAGTCCCAATGAGTATTGGTACTGAAATTCGTGCAACCAAACAATTTAGAAGTACACATAATACAATACAAAAATAATTCATTAATATATTTTTTCTCGTTTTTTAAATCTTTTAAATAACTGCAGATATATATTAAAACTATGATGGGTTTGAATATAATTATCACTCAAAACGGGATATATCGAATGAGATGTGAGTTTTTCTGCTTCCCGATATTTCGGCACTTTACATACGCAATGATCACGAGATAAACTGGGCAGCAGAAAAACTTAAATATCATGTTAAATATCCAGTTTTTAGTGAAAATTATAATTACAGAAATCTTCAATAATAAAAATTTGATATGTAACTGTTGAGCTATATAATGACAGTTTAAAAGGATTTATGGATAGTTTAACTGATCCAGATCACCAGAGAACAGCCTCCGCTTGAAACTGACGGCATTTCCAAGTTGAAGGGTTATTTTAATACGCTGGGCCACATAGGAGCCAGCTCTTGGGTCACGCGATATTTCCACCATTCTCTAATTTGTGTTCTGGAAGCCTTTTAAAGCAGTTGTCGGTTGATTTCAATCCGTCTACGTTTTAGCTATGATTGCGTTTCGATAATTAGTCAAAAATCTGTTATCTCCATCGCCAAAGAATAGAAAACATTCTCGCAATTGTTGGTGCCTTCGTAAACTGAGTTCTTGATTAGAAGAATACCAAAACACGTCCAAACTATCTTTCAGTTGCGGTTTGATTGCACCTGCAAGTAGATGGAGCCCTTTTGTGCCATTGACGTTATTACAACAAAAACATGTTCGAACATTATTTTTTAATTTTTTTAGATTCTGAATTTCACAAGGAACCCTTAAAGTTTCGCTATGTCTGTTATTTGTCTGTCTGTTTGTCTGTCTATCTATCCGTCTGTCCATCCGTCCGTCCGTCCCTCCGACCGACCGTCAGTCTGTTTACAGAGTTCTTATGAGATATTTTTAGGGGTACCTGTCTATATGTAAAGTAGAATTGTTTTTTTTACACCCATTCGTGTGGCATATTGTTAGATAGGTCTTTCAAAGATATGACGCGGTTTTTTGAACAGTTTTTTGATACAGATATTGGTTTGATATATATTAAGCTTTGAAGTCGTTAGTCGTAATTTCGATACAGTCCAGTTTTCATCCCCCCCTAGATGTTGTTGAATTGAGATCTGACCACTAGTAACTCTTATTGATACTGACTTCGGAACCCGTCACTGTGCGTGATTAAATGTTCTTCGCAAATTTATTTGTATATGCAGTAGTTGTGCCGTATGCTCCAAATGCTTTTTCTTTCAACTACGTAGTAGTAGTATCATTAATCACTACAAACCCGATCACAAAGGACGTATTTTTTGCTCAGAACCAAAACAGTGCAGTAATGTTATATGAAATCTCATTATTGCACTGTTTTTTACCTTTTATTTAGATATAAACTTACCACAGAGGTTTTATATCTCCCATTAAGTTTAATATAAAATGTTTGCATTAGATCTAAAAGATACTGGCTGATAATAAAAATCGGCGGAATAAAACCCACTTGTTGAAAAAAAATACAAATGGCGCGCATTTTGTATCATTCTAAAACTTTGATTCTTCGTATTTTTAGTTTGAGTAGGTATATTTTATCACAGTAGGTACCTAGATTGGTAGTTGAAAGAAATAGTAGATTGTTGCACCGAGCGCAAAGTTAGTTATTAATGAACGAGTGTTATGTTGGTGCCCGAGCGCAAGCGAGGGCACTGAATTAACACGAGTGTTATTAACTCACATTAATAACTCATTTTGCGCTCGGTGCAACAATCTACTATTGAATCGCTAATCGCTACGCTTATTACTGTGGCACTCGCTCAGTTCCGTCGGCGGGCACAAAGCGAGTCGACGGGGCGCCGGACCCAATTATACCACGTCCTATACCTTGTTCTATTTGTATGGTAATGCACTCATTAGGCACCACAGACAAAAGTTAGGGTTAAGAATCAATAGATTTATGGGAACATTTGGGTGAGGGTGGGATTTTTTAAATGTTGATATTTATTATTAAAATGCCAGATGTATAATAATTTTTATTAATTATTTATAGTCTATACTAATATTGTTGGGTGTTTCACTACGTGATAAAATCCGCAATGAAGAAATCCGTCGAAGAACCAAAGTCACCGAGATAGCACTCCAAATATGCAAGTTGAAGTGGCAATGGGCAGGCCATATAGCTCGCAGAACTGATAACCACTGGGGAGTAAAAGTTCTCGAAAGGCGACCAAGGACAGGAAAACGAAGCGTAGGACGACCCCCCACCCGATGGACTGACGACATTGTAAAGATCGCAGGAAGTCGGTGGATGGAGAGGGCTCAAAATCGTTCTTCCTGGAAATCTATTGGGCAGGCCTATGTCCAGCAGTGGACTTCATACAGGCTGATATGATGATGATGATGATACTAATGTTGCCTTAGTTGCCGCGGGACAAATGTTTGTATGATATGCAAGTATTTGTCTCCGGTTTGGGTATTTTTCTATGCATAATATATATTTGCAAAAAAAAGGTATATCAGTCATACCCATATCACAAGCTCTGATTACTTTGGGGCTAGATGGCGTTGTGTTAAATGTCCGGCATTATTTGTCATATTAATATCTGTTTGTGTGTCTGCTTATTACCATATCATGGCTAAATGGGTGAATGGATTTGGATTAAATTTGTTAAGGAGATAGATAGTATTTTAGGGATGGACATTGGTTACTTTTTATGTAGGTACTACGCATACAAAGCCACGGGCGGCAGCTACTGGTACTACAGAATTTACATCAAACCAAAACACTGTGTTGCATTCGACTTAGTCCTGTGTTTCCTTTTTATTTTACGGGCTATAGCTATATCCATATCTGGGCTATATCTTCAAATGAAAATAATTACGGTATAAAAACTAAAGAGAAAACCGACTTATTTTATATAAAAAATCTAAATATCGTGACATATTTATTGATTTAAAAATCAGTACTGAACCGATTTTGATGAAATTTCTATGGGACCAATCACCAGATTTTTAAAATCAGTTCCTAAACAACTGAGTTTTAAACCTCTTCTTTTTTAAGTCGGTTAAAAATACATACCTTCAAAGTGCAAAATTAAGAGTCCCACTTTAATTCTTTCACCACACTGGTCCGAAAGGACAAGAAAAGAAACATTTAATCATGATTCTTAATAATTTTATTAGGGATATAATAATTAGAGAGGATATTCCAGAATAAAACTCAAACTCAAACTCAGGTCGAAGTAGATATTTTTAACGGCATTTGAAATTCACACACACGCGTACGCGCAGTTCATTTGGCGGCATGCGGCATGCGGCGTCGTTTGAAACAATGTGCAAGCACGTTGATTGCTGCCCGATGACTTGCCAACTTGCTATTGAAGGTAGAGGTACTCGACTCGGCCACTCGGTATCAGTTATTGGATAGCCTCTTGAGAACTCTCAGAAATGTGTCCTACTACTACATCTTTCGTATGTACCAGTGGCCAAATAATAATCCCGGACATTTCACACAGCATCATCTGGCCCCAAAGTAAGAAGAGCTTGTGTTATCGGGACCACATGACTGTTTTACGTATATACTTATTTTTTTGTTAATACAAACATATTATACATAGAAACACCCAGACCCGAGACAAATACTTGCAGATCATGCAAACATGTGTCCCGCGTCGGGAATCGAATCCGCAGACGAATAACATGTTTTCACATGTTTTGTATTCTGCACAACGGCTCACCTTACGCTACGTTTACGAAGTCGACACCGAACGATCGAAGTGACTCAACTTTAGACTTTAGACGTTTTTTTAGTCCACGTTTTTTATTATTTGAGAATCCTATTTAGGCGTCTCCTAAAGTTAGTGGTGTTAGAGTTAGTTTGCTTAGAGTAGAGTGCTGGTATGATTTTTATGTCAAAGGTATCAGATACAAAATATTTTTAACCGATTTCATCAAATAGGAGGAGGTTCTCAATTCGTTGGAATCTTTTTTTTGTATGTTTACAGATTACTCGAAGACGGCTGAACCGAGTTGGAAAATTCTTTTTTAGTTTTAAAGGGTATACTTCCCAGGTGGAAGTATACCCTTAATACCCTATTAAAATTTTATCGAAATTGGTCAAACGGTTTTTAAACTATCATCAAAAATCTAAAAATTGTATACATCGATGATATTTTTGTTACCTGCAGTGCAGAGCAGTGTGTTTAGTTGGTCGACCCATATTATATATAAACAAAATACATGTACTTGCCACTAAAAATTTCAAAATAAATTAATATTATGGTCTAAAATTGTATCCAGTGGAGTCGGTTTTTTTTTTAGTTTTTAAAACGTAATTATTTTTTATTTTGTTTTTTTTTTATTTTAGTGCACAATATTGAACATACGTTTAATAATATTACAATCTAGCCAAATAATCTAATGAATAATTTTGCTTTGACATAGTTATAGAAAATAAATTATAAAGAATGTGTCCAATAGCACTTTTCTTACAGTCTCTAGTTAAGGCGAAAACACTTTTTTCTTGTGTTTCTATGTAGTTACTTATCACTTCACTATTGTTAAACTACACTAAAACAAATGACCTTTTCCGTTTGAGCCTTCTTAGAATGTCCACGTTGTCAAAAAGAAACTGATTCATGACTCTACTCATATTGAACAGGCCTGAAATACTTTATCGTAGGAAAAAAAGAGGCTCTTGACTAATCTATACTAATATATTGCTATAAAAGAACTTAACCTGACTGACTGATTCATAGAAATTTGAAGTGTGGAAGGTAACTTCCTTTTATAGCAAAATCACCAATGTGAACGGCGAGGTTTTGCGAAATACAACATGAAAAGAAGTGAAAACGTTTGTATGGATCTTTTTAACACGTTGTACGATTTGCTCGAAACTTAGTTTGATTATTCAAAATAATGTTATTTTATATTTAATTGATTTGGTTTGGTTATTTAAATTTCCACGGCAAATTGGCTGAACGAAACATGAAACTCGAACTTAACTACTTATTAAGAAATTTAAAGCTTACATAAAAGGTAGTCTTTTGAAGAAAGCGTATAATTTAAATGACTATATTATTAATAAGAATGCATGGTATCATGTCGCTCTGCTCTCAGACAGTTAACCGACACATTTGAAGCGTATTAACTCTCTTGTATTAGTTTTACGTAGTTAAGGTAGTTATAAGATGGATCATGCAAAAAAGCGCTAGGACCAGGACGAGTTTCTTGCCAGTTCTTCTCGGGCTTGGGTTATAAGGAATTGGCACCTAAATTTACCTAGTATGTAAGACATTTCAAAGTGATCCTTGTGATTGTATTGAATGAAATCTTGTGACTTTTGACTTTGACTTTAAAAGTTGGCATGGGGGTAGATTGTCTTTGGATAAGCTATTGTTTAAGCAAGTACCCGTGCAAACATGAGGGCATCAACGAGTGCTTACCCACCGTCCACCTCCCTGAGAGCATCTGGGTGAACCGTTGAAAGTTTGTTTTACAACGGCTCACCTTTGTTCACCTGGGTGACCCTTGGGAAATATTTAGTTTCCACCGTCCACCTTATTATAAAAACTCTTTAGATTTGAAGTGCATAGAGATTATTTAGGTTACAGGTTAGCAACTGGACAGAGTTATGTATCTAGACAGACGAACTATATTCTTCTGGCGCTTCGGAGGCCGCTGCCGCGACACGCTCGCTTTGCTTCTCGCCTTGCGTGTTGTTTTTTATACTCTAACATAACCTAACCAACTGGTTGCGATCTGATTAATTTCTGAGGTATACCGTCACCGTAAAGCTTAATCTGAGAGGTGAGTCGTTGTAAAAAAAACTTTCAACGGTTCACCCAGATGGTCTCAGGGAGGTGGACGGTGGGTAAGCACCTGTATCAGCTAGTGCAAAACTTTAAAACTTTCTGTACTTACTCTACAGAACCCTAATACCTCAATCCGTATCGCTTACAAAGTAAGATCTTATTGATTCAAGTTTTTTAATAGTTAAAAATAGTGTAAAACTGTCGCCGCGGTCCACGGTGACCAACAATACTACCCGAACATACACTGCCAGGTAGTACTACCGGTACTACCTGGGACTGAGTGAGGAAGGAAATTTGGGTAAATTTTGGAAATGGTACGCTAAAGATCAAAAGTTCCACTTTAAGTAGGGCCTGCATATGATTTCATGATCCATTTCCATTTCCATTCTATAATCAGAAAAAATGATGATGGACACGACTGCGATAGTCTTTAAATTATTGGGAATTAGTCCTCCTGCTGACTAACAGAAGAGCTAGCAATAGAGAAGGAAAACTTGAAACAAGCCCGGCTCGGTGCCAGCCGTTATGCACCAGCAACAGAACCGACACCACATGTACTGACTCGTCTTTCCTGCGGGTCCTGTCGGCAAGGTCGAGAGCTTACTTAAGTGCACGAAAGGAGCCTCTGAGGCGTACATTAATCCTTTCCCCACACTGGTTAGAAATAACTAGTAACACGATAAGAAGAAGAACTAAAAAATTAACATTCCTACTGATACAATCCAACTTTTCATTTGTGCACCAGCGGCCTCTGTGTCTGATATACCACAATTACGTTTTTCAAACAAAAAAAAAAAGACTTCATTAAATTAAATTTGAGCACATAAAAATACAAACGAATTGAGGACTCCTCCCTTTTTTTGAAGTCGGTTAAAAAGTTTTTGTATTACGTTTTTTAGTACTTAGAATTTCCTTAACGTCAATATTCAACCAAACATGTTTTAATCTTAAGTAATTGACATATATGTGAATATACATAGGTATATGTATAAGTTTTAAATATTACCAACCTCTTGCATATGAATATACTGAGATAGAAATCGAAACTACGTAATACCAATCTATGAAATGCATATTACAAATTGAAACTCATAGACATTGATTGTATTAAGAGTTCTATAATCGCCATGTCGATAAGAATTCGTCATTTAAAGTTAGCTTTGGCATAAGCACTGTCTTACCCCTTGTGCCCTTCACGTGATTTCATCCACCTTCTTAATGAAGACCGCTGTGGCGCAGTGGGCCAAAGCTGCGACGCAGAAGGGTCCGATTCCCGCCGCGATACAAATATTTGTATGATCTTTAAGTATTTGTCTCGGGTCTGGGTGTTTTTCTGTGTAGGTATAATATGTACATATTTACAAAAAATAAGTATATAAGTAGTATATCACACATGTGGTGCACATAACATAAGCATTGCTTACTTTGGGGCTTGATGATGCTGTGTGAAAATTACCGCATACGTGAAGCAAAAACGTTGTACCCCTTTTTACGAAAATTGCGCGGACGGAGGAGTATGAAATTTCGCACACATATATTTTATATTGAGAAGGAGTGCAGAATGCTAATAATTCTATTAAATTATAAATAAAATATACATTAATTATTAATTAATTATGGTCCAATTTCGAACAGTGGGCGACCACTACTTATTATTATTATTCCAAAATAGTTATAGTAACAAGAGCTGTCTTACCCTTTATGCCCTTCACGTGATTTCATCCCTCTTCTTAATGTAAAAGGCTTTATACTCGCCTCTTGCATGTAACTAAATGTATAGTGACTTGCAAGTTTTATTATACTTACCTGTGATACACGCCTTCTTTTTTATATGTATCTAAATATTTATAATGGGAATTGTTTGGAAGACTATGTTTACTAGAAGTAATGTTGGGATGATATTTATGTCAATGATATAAGGTACATAATATAATACGACGTTTCACGATTCTATAAATAAATTATGCCGGATTTTCACACAGCATCATCTGCCCCCAAAGTAAGCAGAGCATGTGTTATGGGTACCACATGACTGATATACTACTTATTTTTGTTTGTAAATACGTAGGTACATGTTATACATAAAAAGACCCAGACCCGAGACAAATACTTGCAGATCATACAAACAATTGTTTCAACATATAAAAATCTGAAACGCAGCTCACTAGTACATCTAAGTATAATATGTATGTATTTACAAAAAAATGGTATATAAGTAGTATATCAGTCATGTGGTACCCATAACACAAGCTCTGCTTACTTTGGGGCCAGATGATGCTGTGTGAAATGTCTGGGATTATTATTATTATTATCTATTTATCAGTAAAGAGTAATCCTCCTTACATAACCTAACCTCCACTTCCCACTTCCCACTTCCCACCTCCCATAAGGTCTATCTCGTAAGGTTTAGCCAGCGTTTGAGATTTAAGCGCACAAAAATATGTTTGTTACGACATCACATTACAAATCTATGAACTTTTCGGCTTTTCTGTACTTTAATATCCTTTCCTTACTAAAATTATAAACACGAATGTTTGTATGTATGTTTGTTACTCTTTCACGCAAAACTTACTGAATGGATTTTAATGAAACTTAACAATAATATAGCTTATAGATCAGAATAACATATAGGCTATAATTTATAAAGTTATTGTGTAAATTGTCCAAAATATAACTATAAGTGTCAAGTAAGTAAGAAGAAAATCTGCCATCTGCGAGCTATTCTGGCGTGCGCTGCAAAAACCGTTAAAATTACACAAAGTACTAATTCTGGGCAGACGAAGTCGCGGGCACCAGCTAGTTATTACATATAAACCGTTCTATTGAATCACTCTATCTATTGCTGAAAATCCGTTGAGTAGCTTAAAAGATCTAAGCGAACAGACAGCGTAAGCGACTTCATTATACGCTTTATATTAGCTTCACTTGTATGTATGTTTCTATGTTTGCAACCGACTCCTTAGGACGCTGTTTTGACCCACTTTAAACGGCCAGATTTCATTCAAATTATGCACACCTGTCAAAGACCGATGACAATGCAATAATACGAAAAAAAAAAAAAAAAAACGATTATCCTAAAACTAAAATGTAGAAAATAAACAATAGTTTAAAAAAAAACTAAAAAACAAGCTTTATATTTTATATAGGTTTAGTTTTAGGATAATCGGATATTATAATTTTTTATTTTTTTTTAAATATTTTTTGGAATTATTGCAATGTCATCGGTCTTTGATAGGTGTGCAAAATTTGAATGAAATCTGGCCGTTTAAATTGGGTCAAAATCGCGCCCTAAGGAGTCGGTTACAAACATACAAACATACATACAAGTGAAGCTAATATAAAGCTTATAATAAAATAAATAATAGTTTAAAAAAACTAAAAAACACGCTTTATATAGAAAACCAAACTAAAAAATAGAAAATAAATTTTAATAAATGTAAGTAAGAAAAAAATGTTTTATTTATTTTGGTTTTCTATATAAAGCGTGTTTTTTAGTTTTTTTAAACTATTATTTATAAGATATACAGGTACACTTATTCATTTACTGCAAATGTAACTTTGTAATCCTATATGACACTAGCTGTTGCTCGCGACTTCGTCCGCATTTTTTTTGAACGGTATTAAACCAATCACCTGACCAGACATTAAAAAGTTTTCATACAAACATTCACACCTCATTTAAATCTTTTATGAGGGTTATTTTGAAAAATCCTGAAACACGTGTCCATTTATTTTGCATTTAAGGTTTTCACCAAGTTTCTATGAAATCACACCACCAGTTAAAAAGTTCCCATACAAACTTTGACACACCATTTGACCCCTTTGTTATTTTGAAAAATCCGGAAACACGTATTCATTTATTTTGCATTTTATTTATTCATATCATGTTTCAAGGAAATCGCACCGAGCGTTAAAAAGTTTCATACATTCGTTTTCACCCCTTTTACTAAATTACCTCTTAGGAGTTGAATCCCGCCTTAGTGGGTGGTTTTGCTGTAAAAGGAAGCTACCTTCCAAATTTCAGCTTTCTAGCTTCAGCGGTTTCGGCTCGGCGATGATGAATCAGTCAGTCAGTCAGGTTAAGCTCTTTTATAGGTATGGATTACTAAGTTATTTATGCAGTTGGTGTATCTAGAAAACTGGACGGAAATTGCAAAATATTTTAGTTCTTCCTTGATTTATACACTAAACACTAATTGTCTTCTAAATTTGAAGATTCTATGTCTGCTAGAAGTGCCTTAGAGTTTTGATGATCGGTCATTCAGTGAGTGAGTAACAAAATTAAGAAACTTTGACTAGTTATCATTCTTAAACTACTGGTTCAAATTGAATAAAAATTTTAGCATACCGTGTTTATACAATGCCTTGGTTGCTTGCTTATTTAAAATGCAGGCCTCCAGGTTTATCCACAACGAAGTTATAGGGGTCCAAAATGGCCTGAACTGTTTCGAGAAAGGGATGGTATGGTCGTGCCGCTATTTTGCTCGAATTGCCGTACCCCTAGATACTACAAGATTAGTTAGACGGGTTGAATATGTTGGTGGAGACCTGGGGCTTATTCTTAAAATCGATAAATGATATAACAATCGCGCAAAACCCTACTCTTATTAAATCGTTTCCACTCGTTTTGAACGAAGGAACGACTAGTAATTATCTACAACAGAAAATACGATACCTAATTTAAATTAGACAACGACACATTTCGACTAAATTATACGTACATTTTAATGACGGTTTAAATCTTGCCAGACATTTAACACAGCGTCAACCGGCCCCAAAGTAAGCTCGTGTTATCACATGACTGATACTCAACTTTTTTTTGTAAATACATTCATATTATACATAGAAACACCCAGACCCGAGACAAATACTTGCAGGTCATACAAACATTTGTCTCGCGGCGGGAATCGAACCCGCAACCTTCTGCGTCTCAGCCGGATCTTAGTCCACTGCGCCACATAGGTCTTTATAGTTTCTATGTAACAAAATTGGTTAGCAGAGCAGATTCCCTGAAGAGTTCATACAGTCGTGATTCGAAACCCCATAATTGTGCCCCGTGACACAGTTACCTATGTACTTAGATAGATAGTTAGTGGTCACACTGCCAAACCGACAGAATAGTTACCTGGTCATTAGTCTGCGGTTACACTGAGCTCTGAACTCGGTAATGACAGCCATTATCCGGCCTCCGTGGCTGAACTTGTTGGATTTCGGTAACGATTAGGCAGACACAAAAGTTCATAATTATAAACATGATTTATAACATTATGAGAAACACGGGTTTTTACTTATTTTGTCGCAGGCACTGACACTGTTTCTATTCTCCCAGATGAAGAATAATCTATACCTATAAAATAGCTTAAGCTGACTGACTGACTGACTGATTCATCATCGCCGAGCCGAAACCGCTGAAGTTAGATAGCTAAATATGGAAGGTAGCTTCCTTTTACAGCAAAACCACCCACTAAGGCGGGTTTTTTTGAATTTCAACCCCAAAGATGGTGAAAAAGGGAGACAAATTTATGAAACTTTTTAACGCGTGATGCGATTTACTTGAAACTTAATATGAATAAATAAAATACAAAATAAATGGACACATGTTTTCGGGTTTTTCAAAATAAGCCTAACAAAGGGGTAATATGGGTTGTCAAATTTTGGTATGGGAACTTTTTAACGGGTGGTGTGATTTCCTAGAAACTTGGTTTTGATTCTTAAAATGCAAAATAAATGGACACGAATTTTAGGATTTTTCAAAATAACTGTCATTAATTATTAAAATGGATGTGAATGTTTGTATGGAAACTTTTTAATGGGTGGTGGGTGTGATTGGTTGGAAACTTATCAATAGAATTTGGCAAGGAGATAAATTGCATCCTGGTGAAGGACTTAAGTTACAATTCCTTTCAAAAATATGCGGACGAAGTCGTGAGCAACAGCTAGTCTACTATATAATTGTCAAATACCACTCACTCATTCATCACGAAATCTCAGACACCACCGAACGGATTAGAATGAAATTTGGTATGCAGCTTCCACTAGAGCCGTTGGTGCTCGCTAAAAAAGGTTTTCAAAAAACTTATTCGGGATTATGGTCAAACAGCGAAAAAAAAAACCAGGATATTCCACACAGCATCATCTGGCCTCAAAGTAAGCAGAGCTTGTGTTATGGGTACCACCTGATATACCTTGTTTTTGAAAATACATACATATTATACATAGAAACACCCAGACCCGAGACAAATACCCAATGCGCCACAGAGGTCGTCTGTGATTATGTGATATTATCTAGATCATGTATGTCAAACTCAAAGTCGTTGGTGGGCCAAATGCATAATGACCTTAGAATTAGTGGGCCGCAAAACCCAGAAACAAGAAAAGCTTATTGCGTAGATTGACTAGGATATGGCGGTAATCGTTTATTAATAATAGTAATAGAAATAATAAAATAAGAATAAGGAAAAATAGAAATATATTAGAACAATCTTTTCTCAGAAATTTGATGTCAGAAATAAATATTTTTTCTTTCTAAATTACTTATTTGCGGTAATCGTTTCGTAAACGCGATCTCGCGGGAGATTTTTGTTTTAACAATTGCTTGTAGGGGCTTTCAACAATTAATGTTATTTAGCCTCAAGAGACTAGTATTAAAATTGGATCGGGCCGCATGCAAATGTGTTGAGGGCCGTATGTGAGCCACGGGCCGCAAGTTTGACATGTCAGCTCTAGATGAATCAAACAGTTTGGTGTCTTCATCGACAAAATAATACGTGAATACTCGTACAACTCATGAAAGATTTGGAAGTAAAAGTTATATATTTCATACTAGACTCAGCACGCGGCTTTCTCGCATCGTAGGTAATAATATGTGTGTTACTCTAAATCTAGGTCTATACCAAGTTTCATTAATTAGGGTCTATATTCTAAACACACACTAGCTAAAAGTCAATATGCACGAAGTATCAAAGTGTAATTTGACTACGTAGGATTTTTTTTTTGATTGTTAATTGTTATTTGTGTTTAATTTATATTCTATCTATCTGATCATTATTATTATTATATTTTGTGTTATACTTTTCGTACTCCGTTTTACGATTAAACCGGGAGTTAACAGAGATGCACGGGCCTAAGCCAAGTGCACATCAGTGTCTATTAAGGTTGGGAGTTCCTTCATCCTGCAGGTCAGTCTGCAGGAATTTCCTAACTATTCTGCAGGTGTTTAATATAACAGCCTTCTGGAGAAGAGCATATGTATGTTTTGGGAGATATAACCAGTCAAGGGATTGAAATAGTTTTGGGACTACACCTGTAGAAGATAAGACTATCGGGACTATAGTGACATTCTCGAGACGCCACATGCGTGATTTCATTTTATCATTTCATTTTTTTTTCATGCGGGTTTTTTTTTTTTTTAATTGACTGATTTTACAACTTTCTATTTCATTTGCGTGTGCTTTTTTTCTTGAATATTATTATGTTTAATTAATGTAATTGGTACTGTACCGTGGTAATTAAAGTAAATAAATCAATAAATTAATTAATATTAGGTCAAAGATTTTGACACGGCTTTTACTAAAGAAACCAGGCATACATATGGAATTCCATTTCACACATACGTTGGCCACTTTTACGAAAGAAGCAGTATTTCATACGTGACAGGTTGCAAGCCCATCTCTTTAGGTATAACCAACGGATGACTAGCTAAAAAAAATACAAATTATAAACACGGTTACAGAAGCCGGTTTAGGGCGTGCAGCGCCGACCCCAGCCGACTCATTACGAAGTTAAGTGAATACAGCCTCCATGTTTCGCAAATCATCGTCGTTCATTAATCCTAACATGGTACCTAGCATGGTATAGTCGTGTACACAAGTCATTACTCATTGTAGTCAAAGTTTAAAGTAAATGGAGAAGGTTGCGGGTTCGATTCCCGTTGCGGGGCAAATGTTTGTAAGATCTGCAAGTATCTGTCTCTGGTCTGGGTGTTTCTATGTATAATATGTATGTACTTACAAAAAAATTGTATATAAGTATTGTATCAGTCATATGGTACCCATAACACAAGGCTTACTTTGGGGCCAGATGGTGGTGTGTGAAATTTCCGGGATTATTTATTTATAAATAATAACATTTTAAAAACTAAAACGAAGACCGACTTCATTAATATCAAAATACGAAATTTCATTGACGTGAATGACATATTTTGATCTAAAAACAAAACTACTGAACCTGTTTTAATGAAATTTCTATGTATAAATTTCTATGGGACCAATTGGAAAGTATATCCTTTCGCACAGAAAAAGGTTTTTTGAAATAGGTTTATAAATGACGGAAATATGAGGTAACAAACATAAAAAACAAACCCATTTGAGAACCTCCTCCGGCTTGTGAAGTCGGTTAAAAAAGTAAAATTCTCACGAGACGCCTCTACTATCTTTAAGAGATAATCTAAACATGTTAAAGGGATAGTCTGAGATAAAATAATATTACAAACTATGTTGTAAAATAAAGACTGGAAGTGTCGAGAAACACCCAGTACACTTCTACCGAGTGTTACACACCCTTCCAGTTTTTGATGAAACTAGATGTTGATGTTAAGAGACTTAATAATGCTTGGGTACTCAAAACTAATTATTTAGGGCATAAAGAAATTGGGTTTAAACTTAGGGTTCAGTATAGAACAATATAGGACAGTCGGTGTTGTCAACCACTCGGCTAGCGTGTGCTAAAATATTCAACATCATTTAGTCGTCGTCATAGTTCAATTTTCCGCGGATGTTCAAGATTATCACAGGATTGCGGCGAATGTTACAAAGTACAAGTAGTTTCTGATGTATGTCATTTTCAACGCGGTTTTTCCCGTGCACTTACGTCTAATTCCATGTTCCATAAAAGCGTCAAAAAATTAACCACGAAATAACTCACAGTGCGCGCCACTACACAGAAGTGAACGATGAAAATTAGACAGTAGTAGACAGTAGGCTTTGTAATTTTACTGTAATAAATTTTAACTTTTCTTTACTTTAAGTTCGCATTAAATCACTTGTGTACCCACCAGTACTTGTACAGCAAACGATGTAAATTGAATTAGTGGGCGTGTACGGCGGTGGCCGCGACTGTACCCGTCATTTGTTCAAATGAATATCGCAGGACACGGAAGTAAGGTGATTAGCTTATAGCGGCAAGCTGTCACCTATCGAATACTAACTACGTATCAACGTTATTGGACATGTCTCTTACTACTCCTCAAGACTTTCTGAAGTGTTACTTACTAAAGATCTATCGCCCATTTTCCTCGTACATATTCTAAAAATAAAAGCCTGGTAGAATATAAGAAAATATGCGTTTTAAAAAGAAAAATAAATGAAAATCTAAACCATTTTTGAATTCACTTAAACAATTAAACACATAATTTTTTTATTAAAATCGGTCCAGCCGCTTAGTAGGAGTTTAATTACAAACACACGCACAGAAGATTTATATATATGCATATATATATAGATAAATACATTATAATACCTACTTCTTCTTTGTCTTAAATCTTTTTCTTCTTAAATCATTCAGATTTTCGATGGGATTTCTAATCTTTTCGTAAATAAAATACAGCCGTTTCTATGGGTTAAATGCTAGTCCTTTCAAACGGTAATGACATGTGCCAAGTGCACTAAAGGAGCCTCTGAGGCGCACTTTAATAGTTTCTGTCTATATTCATTATGGTCCAAGGACCGGCTGAGATGCAGAAGGTTGCGGGTTCGATTTCCGCCGCGAGACAAATGTTTGTATGATCTGCAAATGTCACGGGTTTGGGTGTTTCTATGTATAACATGTATGTATTTACGAACGACGATAAAAAAAGTATAAAAGTAGTATATCAGTCATGTGGTACCCATAACACAAGCTTTGCTTACTTTGGGGCCAGATGATACTATGTAAAATGACCGGCATTATTTATTTCTTTATTACAAAGAAATACAAAAACCTAATCTTTTCTCATTATAATAATGGTTTAGATTTATGTATAATTCATGGCACAATAAGTTAGCAATTTTGCGAATTCAGTAGGTAACATACGAGTTTTGGGCATGTAACGGCACTCTTAACCTACTCGCTCTGTGTAGAAGCACCTTTAACAAAATAAATATAAAACCAACAACTATTAAAATATATAAACTCATTCAAAAGCACAGTTATTGCGAGAAATCGCTAAATATTATTCGCGTAACAATTTCCTTTGCAATAAACAATTTCGCGTCTACGACAATGGAAAGGATCAATAATTGTCTCGGATGGATACACAAACAGAATATCCGATTGCGGTTTGCTGTATCATGGACGTAGGAATGGTAAAGGTTTTGGAGAGGGCAATTGCAAAATAAGAGAACTTTGATAAAAAAAATGTTAGGTCAAAAAGACCTTTGTATATTTGATTAGTAAAGAAACTGGTGATCTAATGATAGCGGCCCTGCTTTCCGATTCTAAATTAGTGAGTTTGAATCCAGTAGTGCACCCATGGATTTTGTTTTCGAAAACTGTATGTGCGCTGCACCAGTTCTTTTAAAAGGAGACAGAAAACATCGTGAGGAAACCGACATGTCGTCTAAATAGTTTGAAGAAATGTTCCAAGTGCACGAAAGGAGATTTTGATGTGCACTTCATTTTCAAACATTGGTTTGAAATAACTAATGACAGGGTTAGAAAAAAATGTTCTAGACATACATACAATAGATAAAAACCATCTAAATATGTCACTAAATTGGTAGTAAATAATTTGCTATAATGATATTATATTATCATATCCAGCACTTTTTTATTTGAAAATTCACTAGTGGACTATTTAGACTATTGAGTTCACATTGCGCTAAGCTAAAGGCTACATAATGCGCCACTGACAATCCTTCAAGGACATTCCTTGGATGGGAGACCGCAGAAAGATTTTCAGTTGCGCTTCCGTGCTTCGAAAGGTACGTTAAGTTGTTGGTTGCTTCTCAAAAGTTGCTACAATGAACTGCATCACAAATGTTGTCATGGAAGTAGTGATAATTAAAAATCCTATACCACATCAATTGCATTTCATATCTTCGTAGCTCGATGTTGCTATCACCTCGTTACGTAGCCAGCCGTCGCACGCGACTGGGCGACCGCAGCCATTACACCAATCGATAGACAATCCGCGATCCGCCATTACAGATTGTGTTTGTTTTATTGCTAGTATCCTCGGAGTTAATACTAATGGACTAGTCTGATGTAAAAAATCTAAGCAGTACAATAGGGAAGAGAAGAGTAAATCTAACAAAAAAAATGCTTAGCAAATAGGGTTCCGAAGTCTACAAGGAACTATTATTGTTTCGCTGTCCGTGTCTGTCTGTCTTTCCGCTCCTTGATCACAGACTAATCGTTTAATTTTGATGAAATTAGACGTATATATAATAATATTGATTAACAAATACAATGAATGAATTACTTTCGTCTGAGAGCAGTTAAAAATGAAATGCACAAATAACTAAAATGAATTGAAGGAATGGAAGGAAATTTCGTAATTAATATATTTTTTCGAGTTGTGAAAACCAACATTTTATTGTACATCATTCAATTCATTCAATTCATTCAATTCATTTAATTCATTCGTACATTCATTTATCTAATTAATTCATTCGTGTCACTCTGTGGATATTCGTCTACACTAAAGAAAGGGTCGTAATGGAAATTCGTGACGGAAAAATCTTACATTTTTTTCGCCTACCCCCCGCCATCCGCCAACTCCGTACCGTGCGATAAGGAACTTCGTTCCAAAAACGCTTTTTAGGGATTCCTCCCCTACATGTATAGTGGGGTTATATTATTCCATCGTGTCAGATATCGTTGGATGTACCTACTAGATTTTGAGTAATAGCCTGATTTTGTAAAGCTTAAAAAAATCATTTTTTTTAACGGTGCTAATTAAATGGTGTTGAATTGGTTTGGGACCTGACCACTAGTCATTCCTAACCTTCGGAAGCCTTCACTCTACGTTGTCACATCTGCTTGGTCTTTTTTTTTAAATAGAGCTGCTGTTATTTCCTCAACTTTAATGTTAGTCCATATATTTTCACAAGAAAACAGTATTTTAATGCTAATAACATGAACTGAATTATCTCAATTAATACGACGCAGAAGTAACTCCTAAAGCCTTTAGAACCTTGACTAGTACTTTTTGGGTCAAAGTGCAGGTTCGGACATCCATTAAAACACAAAACTGTTTCATACTTCAACAGGAATTTTACTAGACATTCGCTTAATTATAATGACATTAACACAATGATAGCATTTCCACACATGCCATTTTCCATCAATCCAAGATCACCAAGCTCCTCCCTTTCCCGCCGTCTCTATTCCCTTTACCTTTTTTTCAAATATAACTAATTTCGTGCGCAAACAACCAATGAATTGACAGCTTAATAACAGTGGACACTGACATAACTACTCTCTTCATATTTTACTATGGACCAATTTTTTCGATGATGACGGATAAAATCGTCTGCACTAGACTTGTCCAGTTATTGTAAGCATGTTTGAGATGTCTACAGATAGCCTAGAAACTAGATCATAGATTAGTCGACTTTTTCTTTAGACAGGACCGGCCCGTCCATAATATTTTATAATAAAATATATTTATTTACTTAAGTCTTTGTATTAGAGTCGTGAATCAATCTATTTTGTATCTTATATCTTTGACATACATTTTACCACAGCACTCATCTCCTAGCCTAAAGACTTAGTAAAATTAGCACCTGGCAATAACAAAAAATAGAAGAAACAAAACAACCAGCGCGTGCAAGACATAAATAACTACGATACCGAAGTCTAGACGCAATATATACCGATCGAGAATTTTGAATTTAGAATCTTTCAAATCGAGGTTTAACAAGCGCGTGCCTACTAATGGAAAGGTTTAAAAAAAATCGAGCTGTCACGAACTTTTTACTGTACATTATTTAAAACCTTATGCTGTATGCATTTCACTTCATTTTGGACTGAACATGTAATCAAGTTAGGATGTTTTTCTTTTCTTGCGTTTGAATCTTATCAGCCAGCATTATTTGCTCGGGGTTTCGATGTTTCTTTTAAACCTTTTAGAATCGAATTTGGAAGTGTTTCGAATTAAAACATTATTTGCGTGTCGTGAGCGATTTCGGAGTGATTCTCGATTGATTGATTGATTTATTCAAGTACATCCTAGCTTAAAAAGAAAACTAATGGGTACCTACTCACTGGAAGCTTAGCTTTGATGTTCTAAGAAGGAAAATATACGAAATAAAATCTCTGTAGAACTTCATTCCCGATTTTCGTACAGAAGACTTCAACGCGCTCATCTTGAACTAGACTTGTGTTTAATTTGATAGCTTATACTATTAGCAATTAGGTTGTAGTTTAGTTGTTAATTTATTATTATTAATCAGTGACCAACTCTAATGTTGGAAAAGAAGTACAGTCGAGTTGGTAAGCGAATGAAATTGTTCCATCCAAGTTTTTCCACTATTTTTACCAGCGTCTTTATAAAAATATGAATAAATTGTTAATAATATTATGTTTCCCACTGTACATTCGAAGTGTTGATAGTTTTCTATTATGAATTCAATCAGCATAAATTACGTACAATTTGGGCTGTGACGTCAGCCGGCGTTTTTGACCCTCTTCTGTGTTTCTGAGGCCGAACTCACACATAAAGCAGGTTGTAAGGTTGTAAGTTTTTTGGCCCATTAATAAAAATCTATATCTTATCATGGTTTATTAACCGTATATTTATATTGTATAACATATATATATATTTACTTGGCACCTACTTTAAATCACTACCCCAGGCTTCAGATATTACAATGCCTAACAACCTTAAAATCATCTCCCACAGGCCACATTAAATTATGGCGTTCAAGTTACGGCCGAAATGAGCAAATAGTCGCCAACTGTTTTCGGCGGAAATGTTTCCTTTGATTGTGGTCGTAATCAATTTTTTGTTTAAACTTCTTTGGATTTATGAATTCAGAAAAGGTTTTGAGTTGTGGCTTGTTTTTATACGTCTTTAGGCTTACTATAATCGTGTGAGAGGTTGAAAAGATAACTCCTCGGTTCTGGATGTTTTAGAATTTGGCCAAATCAGATTGTATGATGCTATGGACGTTTTTATTCTGCTTTTTCAACAAACCAAAAATGTACTAAGAAAGTAAATCCATAACATTAACAAACAACTAGAATAATATTAAAAATATCTCTGTTCGTTTGTTACGTCACTGCTAAATGGCTGAACAGATTTGGGTGAAACTTTCATAGATAGATTGTAACTTTTGGGAAGGGCTTCTATTTTCAACGCTTCTAATTTCTATTCTATTTACATTATTTCTACTTATAAATTTCCGAAGCCGTGGGCAGAAGATAAATCTACGATAATAACCTCTTCAAATAAATAAATAAGATGGTAAGTAAGTACCGACTTAAATAAATAAATATTACACAACACCATCTATACCCAACATAAGCATAGCTTGTATGGTGACTTATAATATTTTTAAATAAATATTTGAGTATCACATCACTCCTTTGATACATTCCTTTCCATCCAAAGGTTGCCCGGAAGTGATCGCTCTCAAGCAATATGGCCGCCTATTGTAGGTACTCTTACTATGTTTAAATAGTTAATTTGTATTTTATTTCATAAGTTGTACAATTAAGATATATTCTACCTATTTTTTTTTAAATAATTACAGAAATGTACAAAATAATATACAATATTATAAAATACACGTGAAACAGTTGAGCTATCTAAGGACCGTTTAAAACGATCTATAGATAGCTCAACTGATCCAGATCTACATATGACACTTTATATATTTAAGTAACCTCTACCTACTTACAATTAGGGAACAACAGCATATCGAGACCTAAGCACAGATTAACAGCTTGTCATAAAACACTGATGTGATTCTGTTATTTAGCTAGATTTAACAATTTTTTTTAAAATACGATCGACCTTATTTTGCCTATACCAAAGTCCTATTTAGAGTAATCCTATTTAAATTACATTTTGTGCTGATATTAATTGGTTTTCTTAGAATTGTCTGCATTTTTAATCAACACCTCTGATGACTAAAATTACCTAAAACTCATCAAGTTTGTAAATATAAGAAACGTCATTTAAAAAGTTACTAGAATTAAGACTTTGGTGACTTTGGTGGTGTAACAAAATAAGATCGATGAAATTTTACGACGTTTTAGCTAGCGAAACTACAGACCCGAAAATGTTGAATAATATTTGCTCCTTCTCGATATAAGTTTACGTTTTGTCTTGAAATGCAAGCCTGGGCTTTTAGAAATACACGCTATCTATAATATAATCTATAAATATGTTGCCATCTCTCTTCTTTGACATTGGAATGACAAGAGAAAGCTCTAAGTAATTGCTTAGGTCTACCTATCCGTTTCATCTTAGGCGAAAATGCATTCGTATTTCCGGCGTCTGTCCGGATGTTCTCTACAAGTCGCATTTCTCAACCGAATATCGTGAAATTTTGTAAGAAAGTTCTATAACTATATAGCTTTTTTTTCGATTCAGTTTTTTTTTTAATCGCGGCGATATGGGGGTTGAAAACGAAAAAAAAGTTATATATCAGTCATTTCGAAAAATGTTCGCGAGGGCTACAGCTCACAGAGCCACTAGTCTAACTATGTGATTATTAAATACAGGGTATGTTTATACGCTGTGATTTAGAGTGTTTACACTTTATGTTTACACTTCTATAGACCTAACACCTAGTAAGACTCTATCTTACCTCTCTGTTAAAAATGCTTCTTTCTACGCAGACATTTATCCTCTTAAGCGTCGACCCGATCGCTCTCCCCCCGCGCTTGTGGTAACCATCATGGCGGGTAGTTGGGAAATTACCCAGATTTCTCAATTATTTTGAAGGAATACCTAATAACACCTATACCTATTTGGATTCTTACTAATTAGAGTAAAAATATTCTTAAGTTCCCCAAATAAAATTTTAATGATGTTCATGTAAAGTTTGAAAACAATTAAAGTTAGTAGTACTCTCGTGCTACATCAGGATATAATTTAAAAACTAGACATACATTTTTTTTTTTCAGATTGGCACGCGTACTACCCTAGAGGTTATAACTTACGAATTTAGTAAGACTACTCGCTCTATCTTACCTCTCTGTTGAAAAGTGTTCCTTTCTACGCAAACATTAATTAATTTAATCAGCTGTTTGTATATCAAACTGTTAATGTATTCTGTCTCTGTGGTTTTATAACGACTGTGAGCTGTCGAATTTAAATAATGTTCAAGGAAAATCTGCTAATTTGACCACAAAAGAGGATCTAAATAATGTTTTGGTGATTGATGTATTAATATATGGATATTACAAAATTATATTAGAAACACAGGTTTGTTAACTTATTTATGATGTTTACTACGTATAAGGCAATTAATAAAAAGAGTATTGGTCTGTTCTCTTTCTCAAACAGCGCTGGGTCTTGCCACTATCTCGCGTTCATTTGGCCAATCCGGGGATTTGAGGCAGTGGCGCAATCTGAACGCGAACCAAACCAAGTTTCTTCTGCAAGTCATGCCACCAGCGATTGTTTCAAAGTAAGAGATCACCAACGCTGCGGTTATTTTTGACGAGATCTTTGGTGTGTGCCATTAGTTTACTATGTATATTATTATTTTTTAGCACCCATGCAACGCAATTCCCTTTCTTTTTCTCGTCACACACACACTGTTGACGTACAGTACCAACCTCTCGGAAAATTGGTCGGTACCATCTGACGGCCAACATTACCATCGCGCTCGCTCATTGGTCAAAGCAAATACCGCGCGCGCTTATTGATCAGTTCAAACTACGCGCGCTTTCCCGGTTTCCTGTTACAATTCCTGTTACTCATTTCATGAAATCACTCCTACATATTTAAGGAAAGCAAGAAGAATGATGTTACACATCACAAAATATTTAGGGGGTTTTTGTTTCTATTTAAGATGTACAAATCAAGCTTTTACTCAAAATCGAGTAAAGCCTTAACAATAGCCAATAGCCGTGATAACTATCTTGTAGTTTTATCTTTAATCCAACTATTTTATAAACATTTCAAGTGTAGAGAAATATTTTTAAATGGCAACTTCTAATTTTTTTTTTACTATTAATAGGCAAGATCGGTCATACGTAAGTTTGACCACGATTACAATCACGGTCTTGCCTGATGGTAAGCGACGATGCGGCCGACAATAGGGCACGCAGTTCTAGAAGACACCTTTTTACTCTTGACTTGAAAAGTCTCAGATTGTAGTTTGCAGGATAGACAGACCACGGCAAAGCATGCCAATCCTTAGCTGTATGCATTATAAATAATAACAATAATAATAATAGACATTTCACACAGCATCACCTGGCCCCAAAGTAAGCAGAGCTTGTGTTATGGGTCCACATGACTGATATACTACTTATATACTTTTTTTTTGATAAATTCATACATATTATACATAGAAACACCCAGACCCGCGACAAATACTTGCAGATAATACAAAAATTTGTCTCGCGGCGGGAATCGAACCCGCAACCTTCTGCATCTTAGGCAGGCCTTGGCCTACTGCGCCACAGAGGTCGTCTAATAAATGTGGAAGCAAAGCGCTTTGTTCGTAAGGGTGTTAGACTTACAACTTACAATTGATGTCTAATTGACAAGGTTTAGCTCTTTTAGTCATCATCTAAAGAGGTGCTTATTAAAACGGTAATGTTCTAGGAAAACTCAATTACAATTTAAACTTATTGTTAAACTGTCTTTTTATTATTTTTGACATGATTCAAGTCTTATAAATCGATGAACGCCGGCTGCACGCACGAAAAAGCATGACTCATTGTCACGTTCCACCTGAGCCGAGCGTGCAAGCGAGAGCGCGGAATAAGCGATAGAGAGGCTCGATCGGTTCATCAATGTTTTCTTAGCACGTAAAATTATTGTCCGTAAACCGACTTTTTTTTTGTCAGTTACTTGTACTTTAGCGGAAGCAAAATAATATTCGTATTTTAGAAAATTTTACCTAGTCTGGAAATACAATATTATATTATATTATTATATTAATAATATTATTAGGATACTGTTAAATTATATGTATTTCTACCCGGCAAACGTTGTACCCCGCAAACGTTTTGCCATATTGAACATAAAAAAAATGTTTTGGGGTGAGCCACCCTTAGGGGTATAAAAAATTGTTATAAACCTATTCTCAGACCTACTGAATATACATATAAAATTTCATCATAATCAGTCAAGCCGTTTCGGAGGAGTATAATTACGAAAACTGTGACACAAGATTTTTATATTTATAGGGATATCTGCGTTATACCGGTACTCTCGAACGGCAGAGGAAAACATTGTTAGGAGACCGGCATGTCGTAAAACCTAAGATGTCCGAATACACTTGCCAAAGGCATGACAGAGGCGCACCTTAATCCATTCACCTCTCTAGTACGAAATAATTAGTGACGCGATAAGAAAAAAAGAAAAACACTGTTTAAAAGTGCGCATATTTTTTCCTAAAAAAAACCTGTTCCAATTTCAAAAACAGTTTATTATATTTTCTAAAAAGGAACACCTGCTATAAAGGTGCGACTATATTAAGCTGCTAGGAATACATGAGGCTGCACTCTTTCCTTGAACCTAATCACCATGATGAAGTCATAATACCCAATTAACAAAAAACTATCACAAATACAATACCGGACCCAATTAATAGTAATATTATTTACAGCAAGACCGGACAGACTGACATAAATGTTTACAGCGCTATACATTGATTAGTATAACGACCCGGCCGACTGTTTGATGATCGAATTAACATTTTATAGAAATTAATCGATTCTGTATTTATATCGATTATAGTATTCGGATAGATCGTGCTATAAACGTCTCGTTATCGCTAATGGTAACATATGGCCGTTTTGTGGGAAACGGGATCGGTTTCCTGTTTTTTTATAATCATCACTTTCGAAGAACTCCTCAGTTTTGTCGCTTTACGAGAAGGAAACAAGAATCTCTGAGATATTAGTTTTTCTGCTTTCTTCGAATAGGCCTCAGCTATCTGGTAATCAAAATTAAATGATGGTTCGTTATGGAGTCTTTAATTTTTTTAATTAGCTGATTTTGGCTATTGACGCTTTAAATGACTGATAGACTGAGTTGTTGGTTCATAAAGACAAGAAATCAAAATATAAGTTATAATATATGTTAGTTATCATATAAGTGCAATCTCATCTTTATACTTTCAATAGTGATGCCAAAAGTTGCATAATTATCAGATTAAAATTATCGATAAAATAAACAAACGCATAAAGTTCGATCGTGACGCACGATGGCGAAATATTAAAAAGTAATTGATTCAACACAAAGCTTATTACAATACTGTATTAATGCGGAATGTATTTAAAATAATTTAAATGGAAACGTCTTCTCGTCGGTCGTGCCACGTTCACAAAACGTCTTTATTCGTTGCTGTAATTTACGACTGGCTATAAAACCTTGTACCTAAAGATCGGTGAATAAAAGTTAGCCAGCAAGCGCCTGCGTCTGCGCCAACTATCGAGTGAACGATAATAAAAAATCATGCAACGTAGTGACGTTTTTATTAATCGATATCGATAAGTACCAATACAAAAATATGGTTTTACCTTACTAATTCAATTATTTTACTTTCAAGTGTATTTTTTGTCTATTTAGCAGAAGTATTTAATCATTATTCGTATGTAATAATGTCATTCGAAATATCCATCCTAGTCTGTTATTTGGACATTTGTGGCTTCAATGTGAACTTTGGCTTCGTTTTGTTTATTTCTGTTGATATAATTTTTATTCACTTGAAATTCAGTATTGCAATAAAAAAAAACGTATGCGTCTGGGGACGCACGACAGAAGTGATAAGTAACTTAAACAAATCTCACTAGCGCTATGGGTTAGAGTGAGAGAGGAGGAGCTTGCTTACCGCTGCTGTATGCGTGAGAGAAAGGGAAGCCAGATAGGCTGGCGCTGTAACGCGTTAGGTAACGAAGCGGTTTTCCCTCCCATAAGAAGTTATCACTTCAATATTTTTATCGATAAAATGTCTTCCCATCCCTAAACCCTGGCCGAGACAGGCACGGCAAAACTCGTAAAATATTATGATAAGCGCCATTATTATCACAAAGGATGCGTGTAATTGTTTGTCAAATAAATACTAATAAAATTTTGATGTTTATTAAATATAATTTCGAAAAAGACCCTTTTATGTTCTCTTGATTGTCGTAAACGGAATAGTGTTTTTAGCGATTACGTTGCCATCGTTCAGTTTGAAATGTGAATTTTATGAAATTGGTTATAAAGTTAAAAGTATTGTGAGGTCCATAGACATAGAAAAAAAGGACAGGGCGCCGCGTAATATCAAAGTGAAGCAACTATTTATATCTTTTTTGTTAATGTTAGAAAGCTCTGCCTTGTGCGCTGCAGATTGTTATCCCTTTTTAGGACACACATTTGTGTGATAAACATAGATGTTTGTTCTGTGTCTGGGTGTTGTAAAATAATCTATGATATGTTTTTAGAAATATATAACTATTATATCCGTCATCTGGTTTCCATAGTACAAGCTATACTTAAATAAATAATAAATAAATAACCCCGGACATTTCACACAGCATCATCTGGCCCCTAAGTAAGCAGAGCTTGTGTTATGAGTACCACATGACCGATATACTATTTATATACTTTTTTTTTGTAAATACATACATATTATACATAGAAACACCCAGACCCGAGACAAATACTTGCAGATCATGCAAACATTTGCCCCGCGGCGGGAATCGAACCCGCAACCTTCTGCGTCTTAGCCGGACCTTAGCCCACTGTACTACAGAGGTCGTCAATTATCAAATCAAATCAATTATCTATTTGAATATTCATTCAATAATTGATAATTGATTCATAATTGATTCAGGCATGACTTTGCGGAAATCCATTTACAAAACATTGAATATTTATTTTTGAGGTTGCATGTGTGGATTGTGTGTGCTTACCTTTTACTAATACTTTGCATGGCTTTTCAATTGCGCGCGGGAGGGAGGTGCATGTGTCTAACTCATTGGAAATTGATTGGCGGAACAGTACTAAATATTGGTCCATCTATTTAATGTTTTAAATTAATATTCATTCATTTATTTATTGATATTGAACTCTTATTCATAATCAGTGTAGTCTAACCCTGTAGCACTCAATTAAATTGTACATCTAAGTAAACCAATCGACACAGTATAAATAATCCACACTACTTATTAGTCGGACCATACTTCACTTGTAATGTGAGCGGCGCGGCGTTCTGTCTATATTTTTTCATTGTCTATGATAAGGTTTTATGGAGATAAATAAATTACAAGCTGGTAGATAGGCCTACACTACATAAGTAACCATAGTTGTATGTTTACATTGTCTCCCATTCGTAACTTGTACTGTACATGAATATTCTCTAGATGAATCGAAACCGTGTCATAGATAAAATAACATCTAACACATCTAATAACAACAACTTTTCAAACATATATATGTTTGACCTTTCTTTTTCTAAATTTAAGCTCGCACTTAGGAACCAACTGCAAGTTTCGCATACTTTTTAAGTCGCTTAGTGTTAAATGTCGCTTATTATTTTTTGTGTCATTAAGTAAGTTTTATTTTTTATGTTTTATTTCCATTTCATTGATTAAAAATGACCACAAATTTCTTTATTTTATGTTTTATAAAATAGTGGATACTTTATTAGATTAAGAATTACCATCAATAGGTTTCTAATTGTGACGAATCTTTTGGATCAGACCGTCATGAGTCAAGCTACTAAAATAATTGTGCTAAGTGCATGTAACCACGCGCATTGAAGGCTTCTGAAGTCTGTTATAATAAGAATGATTAGTTGTCAGCTCCCAAATATATTTAATACCTGTTAATATTGTTAGCAAAATAAATGAATTTAATATGTAGCTTTGATGCTTTTTTTAATGTTTGAAAATCAGTTTGTTACTCATAATCTAGTAAAGTGGGATATATTAATATATATAAATAAATATTGGTGGACAATGGTGGCAATTCGGTTGGTTCATTTCTAAATTTAGGAATGTCTAAAATATATTTTAGTTAGTCATATAATTTGTAAAACCTATTCGGTTGGTACCATCTAACTAAATAAGGAACACTAATTAAATTAGATAAAATTAAATTAGGATAAATTGGTAACTGCAGAATAACAATGTTTAATCTGACAGTCTAAACCTAATTTTAGCTAAAATTGGTTAGGTTGGTGCCAACCGAATTGCCACCAATGTCTAATTAAACTAAACATAGCTTGTATAATGGTGACCAGATGACTGATAGAATACTTATATATTTTTCCCTTGAAGGATATCGGAATCCTAAAATACTAAATTCAAAACCTTATTCGTAATGTACTTATTTGCAAGGTACCCTTTCCTCGTAGGTACCTTGTATGCTTTTATAGAAAAATAAAGGCAGTATATTTTTCCTTTTTTGTTTTTTTTTATTAGTCCTTCTCATAATACTTATAACAAGATAGTTACCAGCTCAATTTTAGGTAATAACAGCTGAACCTAGGATGCGGTCGGACCTAGGTCACGTAATCGCTCACAGAGATGCTCCCTTCACCGGCCTCGAGTGACTAACTAATGCTAAATTAGCGGGGATTGTGTGATTGGTGATGACTCAATGGCTAAAGGTGTGGTGCGACTGTACACAATCTGCGTTTTGATTCAAATGATTTGTACCAGAAATATTTTCAACTAAAAGTTTCTAACATTACTTACCTCGGACTAGTTACTTATTACTTGAGATTAGATTCGACCAATTTTTGGCAGATTTTTGGTTAACTTTTGACCATATAATTATTTCATAAGAAAGATGCATAAAATTAAGATAAGAAATATATCTGAGTCTATATACAGTAGTCAAATCGATCTCGATAAAAAACTAGATAATTTTAAGACCAGACCAGACCACCAGCGGTTATCTCTTACAACTACATTGGCGGGGTACTAACGTGCCCCAAATGTGCTCGTACTTTTATAAATAAAATTGGGTACACGAGCCACGTTAGAACACATCATAGGATAGAACAAAGAAGCCCTCACCGCATATAGAGTTAAATTTGCCTGTCCATTATATAGTCACCGTAGCCAAAATCGGCTAGGACTAACATCAGTACTCAAATATATTTCTTGCTTCGCTCGCACTAAAAAAATTATTCTATAGCCAATTGTTGGGTAAAACTGGCTATGTTTTGGATCAAACGGTGATACTTACCTACCTACCTATTAGGAAGAAAAATTGTAGGTCTAGGGAAGCACTCTTAAAGACTTACTCTCTTACTAAGACTCATTCTCACTTACATGCGTACAAGGCATGATAGTTTCAAAAATACAGCTACTTTGTCTAAGCTTAAAATATCTTAATAGGTTCTTAATGCCTGCCTAAGCTCAATGTAAAAGCAGAGAAAATCTAGCAGATCTATAAATAAATATTGGTGGCCAGTGTCAAATCCATATGTTCATCGCACAAATGTTTGTCATGTTAGGTAATCCCCCACCTACAGCACAGGACAGGTCAGGCTATAACCGCTTATCGCTTATACTTTGGCGAAACCTCACAATACCCACACGGCTAATTTTGCAAATTAGACATAACACGTGACTTGATTGTATTGCACTGTGAGTTTCTGAATGTCAAAACTAATTGCAGTTAATGATACTTAAAATACGTTCTTATTTTGCTTGCACCATTTAGAAATACATTTTTGAATAATACTTAACTAATTACGTCTGATTAGTGTATAAGCTAATTTTAGTTGCCATTTAAATTGGTGTTAAATAAATCTGCAATAAATCCTGGGAAAATCAATTCAATTAAGAAACAGTGTCAATATTATATTAAAACTGTCATTTAAAAATGCTACTCAAATTTGGACTTACAAAATTGAAACTAGTCCAATAAAACAGAATCACCACCTTAGCACAGAATACTTATCAGTACAGGTACAGACGGGTTCTGCAAACACGTTTATATAAATAACAACTCTTGTTTTAACGCAACAAAGTGTAATTTACCTTGCACAAGCGCTTAGTGCCCTAATGTTATCCCTTATGTTTACCTACATAGTGCCTCTCTTTCTGTCGCGTATCTCTATCGTCTATCGCGGCACTCGAATTGTCCAACAGGTGAGTACGGTTTGTGCCTAAAATGTGGGGTATTCCTGGTCTGACAGGAGAAAAATTTATTTGGTAAAATATTCTACAAAAAACAATTTGAATAATACCAAAAGATACTGAGACTAAGCGTTAAATCAAGCTTAGTAATATTTCTGAATCTCAGCCTAATTCTTAGAAAAAATATTTGATAATTAATTAATTTACTTGGAGCTTTGAAGGGTTACATAACCTACCTACTTTATAACGAAGTGTTGTGTTAATTAGATATTTAAAAACAAGTTATTTTTACAATTTATTTAATGATTTAAATTAATAGTTACTATAAATAAGGACGGATTATGAAGGTACTAAGGATTTACAATTAAATTAACATTAATTAAACTTAAGCAAACGAGTTTATGTAAAACAACCTATAATTATTTAATTTATTATCTCATCTCACTGAATTGATAATTACAGAAAAATAAAATGTATTTAACACTTAAATTTACGAAATACAATTATTTACAAACGACCATTGAATAACACTTTACCAACACCAAGTCAGATTTTATTAAAAGAAGAGTCGTCAGTAAACATTTATGTCAATGCTACAAGATACAAATTACAATGATTCACGACTCTTTGAATAGGCTAAGATAGTAGAAATTAACAAATCAAATCAGCTCTCTGCCTCAATATTTCCAATCTTAACTCATGCTCCCGAGCCGCTAACCTCAATGCAGCAATACTCGAAGTCCTAACATCATCCATTGCTGGCTGCATAGGAACCGTCTCACTACCCGGCGAAATAGGAGGAGAAATGGACGGTGCTGGTGACCGAGTAGCTTCGGACGACGTTCGGAGATCTTCGGACGTTTGGCTGCGTTCGGGCGAGAGCCGATTGTCAGGCGAAAGGCGGGGAGGCTCTGGGGCCGCTAAACTCGCGAACAGAGAGTGGAAATGTGCAGGCGATGTGGCGTAAAGAGGGGCCCCAAAAAGAGGGGGACGGGAAAGGGGAGGTAGGTACTGAGCGCCGAATAAAGGTGTGTTTGCGTACCTGTGAACAAAAGATGGATGCTATTAGTAAATATACGAACACGAAAGAAACGAACTCTCTTCTGATTCTACCTTAAAGCGGTACCCTCAGCAAAGTAGTTCTCTCAATAACCGTTGACGCATTTTGACAGCGCAATTTTTATAAAAACAATAAACAAATAAGGGATTTAAAAAGAACTTGAACGAGTAATGTTTTAACTAGTTAATTCTATACCTTATTTATATAAGCTGCAAGTTTAGTCGACGTTAATTTTAAAAGCTGATGATAATTAAATATTTGAGGCCTTATTTCATAATTAAATTACAGATTTATCAATAATTTTCAAAGCATATTGCAACGAGGAAGTTGGAGGCAAAATTTATAAAAAAACATATTTTTTTTTCCATAAATTTTTCCTGATTGCTGTCAAGTCACTTACCGAAATGAAGCCAAAGCGGCATCAAAAGGCTTTCTCAGCCCGAATCCAAGACTGAGTGGATGCGGCGGCGCAGGCAGAGCGGACGACGGTAGCGGCTGTCCGGTTAGATACCCGCTATACGGATGCGCGTGTGGCCCCACCTTTTCTTGCTTCCGCCATTTCGCCCGCCGGTTTTGGAACCATACCTGATTGACAAAAGAAAATCGCCCATTCAATAAAATGTAATTTTGCCAAAAGCTTTGTTCATACAAACTCTAGAATTAGGGCTTATCTAGAAGGCCTTCGTCAAAGCCTGTGATCAGCGTTACAATTCTACAAGTACTAATCATCATCATTTGCCTGCTCTTATCCCACTTGGTTGGATCTGCACAACTGGTCCTTGTCTTCCAACCTGTTCTATCATTCGTCATCTCAGTAGCCACTTCTTCCTTATCCATATCATATTTTATACAATTATCCATCTTTTCTTTGGCCGTCACATCATCCATCCACATTCAAATCTAACAAACTTCTTGTAACATTATTTTCTTTCCTCCCTTCCTTTTCTATTTTCTATTAGCGTGGTATGGGCATATCATGACATCCCTACTCCTCATCTTTTCCGTTACTGACGCTACTTTCAAACACACTCTGTCTTTCCTACGTCACATTCATCTTAACAATCGCATCTCCGACGCATACACTTTTGTATCATCCATTTTGTTCTGTTCTGTTGCCCAACATTCTGATCCAGACATTACGAGGGGTCTAATGACTTTATTTTAGATTTTCCCTAAAGCTGAAGAGGCATCCACGGATCACACGGATCACATGTAGTTCCTGTAACCTGTCGCCATCCATCGCGCGTTAATTCTGTTTTTGACGTCGCGATCTATCTCGCCGTCGTATTAAATAAGTGAACCGAGATACCGAAAATCAGAGCAGACTAGTTGAAATACAGTAATACAGGGAGAGAATGTAAAGAGACAACCAAAATAGCAAAACAGTTATGCTGTTTTGGTCTTGCTTATTTTCAGGCCAAAGTTCTTTAATCTTTCATATGCGATAAGACAGCCGTTTACAGGACATATTATAAATCTGTAGCATAAATTTGAAGCAGGATTTACTTCAAATTTATGCAGTTCAGTGTGGTGAAAGGATTAAAGTGTGCCTCAGAAGCTCCATCTACGTCATGAGGGCTTTCCATTGCGTGTAAATATTAAATCAGGTAAGTATACGTACATTAGGTATTAGGTAAGGTAAGTATAAGTACATGACTGACACTCTTTTAAAGGTAAGAAGCAGTTAATGGACACCATAAATCCAACTAATTATAAAACCCATGTTACTTGCAAAATCCCAATTCAGACATAAAAGGAATGCCTAGTCATTAACTTGTAACGGGCCTGCGCAAAAAGGTTTTCAATTATAACGGATAATGAAATGTTATAGGTAAAGATTAACCCTATTAAATTATATACTTAACTAGTATTTTATATAATTATTTAATGAGTTTATTTTATGTAGGTAATTGATTGATTAAATAAAAGCACTGCACCTAAAAATTACTTATAAAAGTAAATATAGGTAAGCACTTTAAACAGTCATAAGTTAGTCGGTATTTTTTTTTAGAATAATAATAATAAAGAAATCTAAATATTAACAAAAGCCACATTGAAAAAAGTTAGGTTTCTTGCCAGTTTTTCTCCGGCTTTGGTTAGGACGAATTGACGCCTCAACTCACCTAGTATGTAAGACGTTTCAAAGTCTTGTATACTAATACCCTGTGATTGTATTGAATAAAATATCTTTTGAAAAGTCAAAAAGACTTTAAAATATATAACAGTAAATATGTCACTGTAAATTTCATGGGTAAGTATTAGCTGTACTATAGAGTATAATTATCAAAAAAACCAGCCAAGTGCGAGTCGGAATCGCGCACCGAGGGTCCCGTACAAACTTGTAGGTATATAAGTAAAAGTTCGCCGATCACGACAATCGAGTCATAGCTAAGGTATTTCTATTGCAAAAAAATGTTCTTCTAGATCTCAAGAGTAGTAAGTTTAAAATTATTAAAAATATTTTTATTATTATGATGTAACTAAAAATTTACGGTTTTCGCAATTTTTCATTTATCTGTGCTATAAGACGTTGCTTCGTACCAAATTTCAAGACTCTGAGTTTACGGGAAGTACCCTGTAGGTTTTGATTCCCTTGCGAGTGTCGAAAATTTGCGGAAATTTGCGGCATAACCGGCTGTAACTTTTGATTACGTTGGTTTAGAAGTTTGATTTTTTCACAGCTTTAAGGGACAGTAGACCTGAGTATTTGATATAAATTTCAGCTTGAATTTTAGCTTCGCGTTCTTGAGAAAAAGGACAGACGGATGGACGGACGGACGGACAGACGGACGGACGGACATCGAAGTGATCCTATAATGGTTCCGTTTATTTTTCGAGGTACGGAACCCTAAAAAACAAAGCTTTCATAGAAATTTATAACAATATGTTAATTATTATGTTGTAAAAAGGTACTTTATACCCTTGCGAGCTACCTTAAAGTAGCGTTTATATTATAAGGGTATTTTTCAAATCACACACAAGAATGAGTTGTTTAAATCTGTAGCTATCTCTTTTATTTGACATTAGAATGACAAGGACAAAACATACTTAAAAGCAACGCTAACTAATTATGTGATTTTAAGAGGATAAGTCTTAGTTTTTTTAAGTTCTCATATATAAGTGGATTGTAAATTATTTACATGAATAAAGTTTTTTAAACCTAAGACACACGTTCGTATTGACAATTGGCAATTTAAAATAAAGTCGTATTGCCGCAACTTCCGCAGCAACTAAACAACACCAGACTTGTAATGACATTATTTTATTTTATTTTATTTATTAAACAAAATCCACAGCCATAAAAAAGAACAGTAAATAAAAGTCAAAATCAAAAGATACCTTATTCAATTCAATCACAAGAATCACTTTGAAACGTCTAACATACTAGGTGAATTTAGGTGCCAATTCCTCCTAACCCAAGCCCGAGAAGAACTCGCAAGAAACTCGTCCTGGTCCTAGCGCGTTTTTCCATGATCCATTTCAACCAATTCAAACTAGGCTAAACTGAAGGCCAATAATGGATTTACATTTTAAAAATAATCTTTACAAACTGATTTTAATGGTTTTAATGCAAGTAGGCTCTTTTATGAATTATAAATAAATAAATAATACCGGACATTTCACAGCGCATCATCTAGCCCCAAGGTAAGCAGAGCTTGTGTTATGGAAACAACGTAACGGATATACCTACTAATAGTCTTCTCGGGCTTGGATTAGGAGGAATTGGCACCTATAAATTCACCTAGCATGTAAGACGTTCAAAGTGATCCTTGTGTATTGAATAAAATATATTTTGACTTTGACTTGAATTTTAGACTTGATTAATTGATATATTTGAAGTGATATCTTCTTATGGGACGGTAAACTGCTTCGTTGCGTAACGCGTTACGGCGCCAGTCTGCCTGGCTTCCCTTTCTCTCACGCATACGGCAGTGGTAGGCAGGCTCCTCCTCTCTCACTCTAACCCACAGCGCTAGTTAGATTAGTTTAAGTTATCACTTCTGTCGGGCGTCCCGAGACGCACACTTTTTTTTTATTAAGCTTAACTGCGCAATCTGTTCCGTCTGTCTGTCGCCCCCTTTATTCCTTAATGAAAACGTCTATGCCTTTCTTGATTAAGTGATCATTATGGTGTCGTTACACTACCCAGCACGGTACTTGCATTCCCGCGTCGTTTATGGAAGCTTGAATGTGCGGTGTGACCATAATTCGGGGACATAATGAGACATTAATCGTGGTTAATCTCCGACGGTCGGCGGCGTTGGTTGTGACGTGCTTTTTGTGTAGATAATAAGCTTGTGGTTGTGATATAACCAACTTGGTTGAATATGGTGAAATAGAGGCATGTAATGATCTTCTGAGGGTTCTGAAGTCTAACAAGGAATCCTTATAGTTTCGCCATCCTTATATTTTAAACTATTAAAGTAAGGTTCGCCCCTGTCGTTATCTTATAATAGGGATGGCAATACTTTGAACAGTGGTTATCTTGTGACAGTGACAGTGCGACAATTGTTTTAATATTGCTATAAGAGGTCGTACAAGCGCACTGAAGTCTGTTTTTAAATTCTCCTAATGAACAGCGGCTAAGCTTACACTACGTTCGCCATCGCGATCGATCTATTGAACGTTTTCTTCCGTTTGGCTATTGAGATAACGGAATAGGTTTTTGGGTTATCGAAACAGCAGCTGACGAATGAGAAAAGAGAGCACGCGGTCGGCCTGTTCGCTGCTGCCGCGATGATATTGCTACGGTAGCTGGCAACCTGTGGATCCGAAAGGCCCAGAACAGAACAAACTGGCGAGGGATGGAGGAGGCCTATATTAAAAAATAGATAAACCATTGAAAACTAAAAACTACAACAAACTACGTACATATTAATATTAAGTGTAAAAAAAAGTTAAAAAGAAAAGCTAAATCAGTCATGTAGTCAGGGTACCCATAACACAAGCTCTGCTTACTTTGGGGCTAGATGATGTTGTGTGAAATGTCCGGCATTATTTATTTAAGTAAAAAGTAAAAAGTAAAGACCGCTAATATGAATGTCAAATTGTTTTAAAATAGAATAAAGACTATATATTATATATTTATTATATTTTTTTTTTGACGTGACAACGCCTAATAAATCTATGAACGCCGGCTGCACGCACGAAAAAGGATGACTTATTGTCCCGTTACGCTCATTGTAACGTTACGATCGGAGCGAGAGCGCATAACACGAGCCGTATCTATCTGTTTTGTTGTGACGTTATCACGTTAAACTATCGTCCGTAAAACTAATTTACAGTCAACCAATTTTTTTTATTTCATTCTTATCCATACTGACTTTAGGCACTGGTGGTCTAGTGGTAGTCACCGCCTTCCGATCCTAAGATCTTGGATTAAAATCTGGTTTAGCACCAATCGATTTTTCAGTTTGAAAAATAAATAATCGTTAGTTCATTCATAGAACGACGAGCATAATGAGAGTGCTACAGACAGTGTAGTTGGATAGCACATTAACGTTTGCATTGTGTGTGTTAAAATAGATGATATATTCATATTGTGAAGATGGTATGTCTCTGCGAATGGCGTATATGGTGCATATATGGGGGTTGAAAACATAAAAAAGTTTAATTTCAGTCATTTCGAAAAATGTCACTAAACTTTTTTGTTACCCTTTTTAAGACGCAACTTTTTTGTTCGAACAACTATTTCATCCGATAAACTTCAAGGGGTGGTGTAAAATATTGAAAAAAAAAACAAATTTCATCAGCTTTCGTAATATAACTATGATTTTTAGTTTTTGGTTACTCATACCCCCATATTTTTTGTTTAATAACTAGGGGGGTATGAGTAACCAAGTTAAAAAAAAAATTGGTTGTCTGTAAAGTCGGTTTACGGACGATAGTTTAACGTGACAACAAGCCGTCGTTGCAATGAGCGTAACGTTACAATGAGCGTAACGGCACAATGAGTGCAACGGGACAATGAGTCATCCTTTTTCGTGCGTGTAGCCAGTGTTCATCGATTTATTAGACGTTGTCACGTCAAAAACGTGCGCTATTACAGTACTCTTAAAGGGTAAAATAAATCATCGCATCGAGAGGAAACCAGCATGTTTCAGAACATAAAAAGTCCGGAGACAAGTGTACGAAGTCTCTGGGGCGTACTTTCATTGTTCTAAATAACTGGTTCCAAATAACTAGTGAGACCATAAGAAGAAGAAGAAGAAGACTGACTTTATAAACCTACACTATGCGTGGTTTGACACGTCACGTAATTTATTTAAGTTTACTTGGCGAAGGTCTTATTAAAAAGCTGTTGTACTCAATAGCCTTTAAAATACGGGTCATAATATCCTAGCGGTGTCATCTCAAATGAGGCACCCAGTCGCGCGACAGCGGAGTGCCAGACGTGCGACTTTTTGTCGCAAGCCTGCCGCACACGCTTCTTTATTAAAATTCAGCTTGTTCAATGGAATTTATCGGAATGTTATTAAGAACTTGGGGACCGCACGCGACTTCGTTTGCGTGAAGTTATTTAGTACGGTCCTAATCAATGTCAATCTCTGTGGCGCAGTGGGCTTAGGTCCGGCTGAGACGCAAAAGGTTGCGGGCTCGATTCCCGCCGCGGGACAAATGTTTGTATGATCTGCAAGTATTTGTCTCAGGTCTGGGTGTTTCTATGTGTAATATATAATATATTTACAAAAAAAAAGTATATAAGTAGTATATCAGTCATGTGGTACCCATAACACAAGCTCTGCTTACTTTGGGGCCAGATGATGCTGTGTGAAATATCCGGTATTATTATTATTATTATTAAAATATATATTATTTATTTACAGAAATTACAGAATAATATACAATAATATAAAATACATGTGAAACCGTAGACCGTTTAATACGATCAGATAGGGGCCAGCTTTTGGGTCACGCAATGTTTATAATGATAAAATAAATAAAATATAATCATATAAAACGCTCTATAATAAAAAAAAAATACTTTGTCATTCACACATACGCACACACTAATAAACACACACACTCACACACATACTACAGAATAATATGTACTACAAACGGTGGTCTTATCACATATGGCGATATCTTCCTGACAACCTATATCATATTTTCAGCTGACGGAAAAATAATACCCTAATTTCCTATAAACTGAGGCGGGTGTTGGTGTCTCATCACATTTTTCTTACTTCTGCATATTGTTTTGTTACTCGTTCCTAATTAACAAGTATTTTTTATTTGCAAATAAATGTAACTCACCTGAATTCTAGCTTCAGTTAGACCAATTTTCAAGGCTAGTTCTTCTCTGTAACAAAGAAATGATTATCATTTTACTACAAATAAAAAGTATAAATACAGTAAGAGTTTCAATGCAATGGTCTTACATGGGCTATGTGCTTTGTAGTATTAGACACAAGGAGCTTGCTTCGCTCGCCAGTTAAGTTAGGCACTTTGCTAATTAATGCTAATTGTTGCCTAATGCTTTATTTCACACATTGAAAGTAGAGTGGAGAGGTAGTTTTTGTTACGCATCTATTGTTACTTATCGATTTCTACATACTTATCGATGCATTCATACCTAATCAAAATTCAATGCTCGCTTCGCTTTCTATTTCTTACCACTGTCCGAGTAGATAGTGTAAAATCTCGTTTCTGTCACTTAAAAAAGTTTAAAACCAATTCAATTCAAACGTTGAATTTAATTTAAATATTTATATTTAATTTTAATGATTACAGAAATGTACAGAATAAAAAACAATAATAAAATACATGTGTAACAGTTGATTTATATATGGACCGTTTAAAACGATCTATAGATAGGTCAACTGATCCAGATCATTGCCAGAGAGCAGCGTTCCCAAGACACGGGCACTGACACCGACATTTAAATTGTATTTAATATAGAAACATAATTTCAGTAGGATTTAGCCGTAATATTTTCGAACATACCTTGTAAAAACGTCAGGGTAATGTGTCCTTCCAAAAGCCTTCTCCAGCTCGTCTAACTGGTAGCTAGTAAAGGTGGTCCTGTATCTCCTCTGCTTCCTCCGAGGCATGTCCTCATCGTCTATGCCGCTGCCTGAGCCCGGCCGATCGGGGAGGTCAGGCGTGGACGAACCAGGCTCCGACACGCCCATTTTGATGAAGTAGTAAGGATAAATAATTACGGTTTGGTGGATGATGGCTGCAACAAAAAAAACTTATGTTATTTTTTAAAACATATTAAGAAAAAAAAAGATTTTTGACAGTTATTATATTAGGTAGGTACCATTGATCAAACAAACTCAATTATCAAATTATCAGACATGACTTTGGTATTATACTTAAACAAAAAAAAGTATTTACACGTGCATTTGAAATATTGAATAGCGAATTAAAACGGTATACTATACAAACTAATTATATAAAATAATCAATTTCACAAAAACATACCCATAAATTGTAATTTATTAAATAATTATGATCAATATTAAAAAAAACAGTCTTCATCTGATAACGAGCTCAGAGTAATAACAATAAGCTAAGGAGCACGTTTACTTCCCGTGAGTTGAAGTATGAACTTATGTTAGCCACAACCGATAGCACTAATTAGGCTATTACTCAAAATCTTGTAAAAATTACAAGCCGTGTTTTTTTTTTTGTAATATCATCATATATCCATTTTTTTCTAAAACATATCCCGCTTCCACAAACAGTGGTTTAGACAGTAATAGCTTAATATTGATCAAACGAATCCCTTAATTTAAAAACTGTTGCAGGATCCTCCTTATATCCTTAAAATACCTATATAACGATATGCCACACGATAGGTTAGAATAATAAAAAATATTAACATGTACCCTATTTTACATGTAGAAATATCAATTTACTCATTTTTTTCAATATTTATTTTCATAACTTTGTAGAAGCCACAAGAAGCTGCACCGCGCAGAATTTCATCATAATACTGAAAGTCCGTGAGAAAAAGCTTGGATTAGGGGCAAACAGACAGACTAAGAGACAGACGAACAGACAAAAAGACATGGCAAAATATTTAGGGGTTAAAGGTTTAACCCTAAAACTGTATATCGCAATAGAACGCACTCGTCAGTGGCGTTATGATTCTATAGCTCTATTATATCTATGCTCTATGGCCCACTGTTATTACTCAGTCCATTTTATAGCATAAACAAATAATAATCGCTTAGTACTTTTAGAATTACGTCAGCCATAATTAACCGAGGTATCATGATGCCTCATCTAAATTGCAATGTGCATACATCCGCTGTTCCCATGTATTATATAATTACCAACTTTAATATTATTATTATTATGGAATAGTATGAAAACTATAATGTTTATTTGTAGTGAATGTTTTTAAATTCAGAAAACATTATGGAATAGGATCTTATAATAAAAAATAAATTTTAAAACTTGCATAACATACACGAACAAAACAAATATAAGTAAATTTGATTTGTTATCTATGCACAAAACAAATAAAAATATTCTTTATTCAATATAATCACAAGGATCACTTTCAATCTTCTTCAAAGTGATCCTTGCAGGTCCCTCCTAACCCCAGTTCAAGAAAAATCCGGCAAGAAACTCTTCTGGTCTTAACACTTTTTTGTATGATCCGAGTTAGTTTTGTTATGGATGCCGAGTCGAGTATGAACAGATCCCAAGCTTTTTTCTCATCTAAATAATCTGTTATTTTATAAAAGGCTTTACGGGACAGTTGCTGTTTTATGACGTTTTAAATTCACCAATCGACTAGCACGTCGCTTGGGACCTAGTTATAGAATCGTACACATAGCCCTATAAAAGACTTACTAACTTTACCGAGCCTAACTGTGGGAACAGCGAGATAATCTTTATTCCTGGTATTAATACGAGTGGTATGACTACTTATCACTATTTCTTAACAGACTTCAATTTTTTTAAATGTTTTTTATCTTATAACTTTGTCATTTATGAACCGATTTGAAAAATATTTTATTATGTGAAAATATGTCTCATAAAAAATACTTTTAATTCAACTACGTAGTAATGTTATAATTAATCACTACAAAACCGATCACAAAAGATGTATTTTTTACTTAGAACCAAAACAGTGCAGTAATGTATTATGAAATCTCATTAGTGCACGGTTTTTCATTATTGCACTGTTTTTTACTTTTTATTAAGATAAAATTTACCACAGAGGTTTAGTATCTCCCATTAAATTTAATACAAAATGTTTGCATTAGATCAAAAAGATACTGGCTGATAATAAAAATCACCTGAATAAAACCGACTTGGTGAAAAAAACAAACAAATGGCGCGCATTTTGTAAAACTTTGATTCTTCATATTTTTAATTTGAGTAGGTATATTTTATTACAGTAGGTAGATTGGTAGTTGAAAGAAAATACAATTACGCACCGTGCTAAAGAGAGTAATTAATGCACTCGTGCATTAATAACTCACTTTGCGCTCGGTGCAACAATCTACTATTGTGTCGGTTCAGTTGGTTGATTTAAAAACCAAACTAGCTTGAAAAAATATACCATCCGATAAACGAAATTTCAATATTTTTCGATATTTACTCTCCAGTGGTGTTTACGAATTTCGAAAAATGATAAAGTACTTTAAAGCGTAAATATTTTCTTAACCGACTTCAAGAAAAGTAGGTTCTTAATTCAGTTGTATTTTTATGGGTTCAAATTTCACTCAATGAAGTCGGTTTGCTTTTTAGTTATAAAAACGTAATTATTTTAAACAAATATATATTTTGTGAACATACCAAGGTACATACATGTTTGTTTATTAATTTAAGTTTAATTTGTATTACAAAGCTAAACGGATTAATGGACTCATTATAAAGAAAACAGTGTTTTATGACTTTAGTTAACTTAAAAAAATATAAGTAAAAAGTTTTCACCCTCGATCGCATTTTACGATTTCTATACACAGTTGCAAAAAGTTTTAAACAATGTTTTCATTTCTTGTCAGGATATGCGTACGTTTTTTGCCCATCCCCCCCTATGCACTTGCAATGCCTATATTAATAGAAAATGTCTGTGATGATTTATGGACCTATTGTCCCATATTTGCTATAAAACTGATAATTAATGGTATTGACTTGGTGTTGCTGGTATTTACACGGTTTCCTGTATAAAAATAACTATTAGTGAGATGTTCGTGACTTTGTTTGCATGACGTTTTATTGTTTTTCTTTGTTAAAAATTAAACGGGAATTTCAAAATAAATAAATAATGTGACATAATTGACATATTTACATATTAAACATAATAACTACATTTTGTAAACTAATATAAAAAGCGACATCATTTATATAAAAATACGAAATTATGTAGGTTGTTTTTAATTTTTTTTTTTCCATATATTTCGATTTAAAAACGATAATACTGAAATGATTTTGATGAAATTTCTGAGACCAATCGAAAAGTATATCCTTTCACATAAAAAAAATGTTTTTAATTTGGTGCATAAAATACCCTTTTTTTGAAGTCAATTAAAAAACACCCAGGCCCGACATATTTGCAGACCATACAAACATTTTTCCTGCGGCGGGAATCGATCCCATAGCTTTCAGTGTCTCAGGTGTTTTCACTCACTGCACCACGGAGGTTGTAAATATAACCATGTCTAGGGACACAACACATGTGTTATACTTACCTTGTACCTTAGTTATTGCAAGCGACTATAGTTTATGGTATCCACTATTAGTAGGGCGATCACGCTATTTGTCAACATAATTGCCATTGAACGGATTGGTTTGGCAAATGTTTCGATATGGCTAATCTGAGTGCCAAAATGGTACCGCGCTATTCTTCCCGAACGATTTAAACGTTGATTTTAACAATCAAACAAATTTATATATAGAACTATCTAGTATTAATCTATACACAGACTACTAGGATGTTCTAAATCATAAACATTATAAAGCACTGTCAAAAATAACGCGATCCCGCAACGTTTGATCAACGTATAATCCAAATTAGAGCTAAATCATTTCCGTTATAGTGATTAGCGCGGTACGATATATGTCAAAAATAACGTTTTGACTTTGGTTTAGCTTTGGTTCAAACGTTCAAAATTACCGCGATCAGACCCCTGATTACCGTATCTGGTAGACCGTGTTACAGTTTCGATTATACAAAATTAATCGAAAGAACATCTTTTCACATAAAAAAAAAGTTTTATAAATCGATTTATAAATAATGATGATATGCATTTCTTGAAGTCGGTTGAATATGCTCATATTAGACCACATAATTAACTTGTAACTCAAGTAGTTATGTAGATATTTAAACACTTAGATATGCTAGAAATTTCAATTAACTACAGAATAAAAACTAATTAAGTATTTATCGTACCTAATGACAAATAATAATTAGATTTACTTTGAAATACAATTAGCGAGACTAATTAGACCAAGATCCAATTTACGGCGTTTAATTGCGTTACAGAAGTTAATTATCGGTATAAGTACTTACATAGATGGTTTATTTTTAAAATAAGTAAGTAAAAGTAAGTAAAAAAGTTTATTTTGATAAACTATACACACACAGATATAAATAAAACAATAAAAGAGCATATATATGTGTCGCACTGACTGTGTACAGCACATCAAAAAGGGTCAGTGTTCAGCTTAATGCTGCAGTAAACTGCAGCGCTGGTTTTCGACACAGACCGTGGTTGACGCACGGACCTGAACACACGAACTAATTTAAAATAACAAAGCCTGCTTAAATACATATTTAAAAAATAACTGGTAAGACTGTTGAGGCTTGCACAGTAGTCCGGTCAAACCGTTATGTAAGTACCACGTGCAAAGTCACGGGCAAAAGTTTGTTATAAACTAGTTCTGACGGTATCGAACACTCGGTAACAAAAAATCATTTTCACGCTCATTAACCAGCACTTCATTGTTTCGATAATTGGTTATAGTTCCGATGGTCTGATCGGAACAGACTCGTAGAAGCTAATGGTGAACGCAGACCGTGACGGCACCTGCTGTAGCATCTGCCGCATTCAGCCCATTCTAGGCCATTGCGATACCTACCTACTTTCTAGCTATAAATAGAAATATCTTTTTAATCAACTTCAAATTGTATCTTAGTTATCTCATAACTTCGTAAGTTATGAACCTATTTGAAAAAATAGGTTCATATAGAAATAGGAAAGTAGTAAAGAAATTTTTTTATAAGAATAAACTTTCCAATCAGTCCCATAGAAATTTCATCAAAATCGGTTTGATTTAGTTTTTAAATCAAAATGGCTGGAAAAATATATCATCCGAGAAAACTAAAGTTTGTATTTTTATTTTATATAAATGATTGACTTTGGTAAATTATTTTTACAGCACTCATGTAAAAAAAACACACTTGAAATTTCAAGTCTCTATGGCTAGCGGTTTAAGCTGTGAGTTGTCTATTAATTTCTAATAAATGCATTTTAATTAATCTCGACGTTTCGGTTATGTTGCAGTTATAACATCTGTATCTACTAAAACAATTTGAATTCGGGTTCAATTCCCTCCCAGGACAAACATTTGTGTGATGAACATATAAATAATAAATAAATAAATAATGCCGGACCTCACACACAGCATCATTTAGCCCCAAAGTAAGCAGAGTTTGTGTTATGGGTACCACATGACTGATATACTACCTATATACCTTTTTTTTTGTAAATAGAAAAATACCTAGACCCGAGACAAATATTCGCAGATCATACAATCATTTGTCCCGCGGCGGGAATAGAACCAGCAATCTTCTGCGTCTTAGCTTAGTATGTGTTTGTTCTGCATACATACTCATTCTACACTACTTACTTTATAACACCCCGATATTGAGTATGTATTTAAAATAATATTAAGATATGCGTAGTTTGGGGCTAGATGGTGTTGTGTGTTGTATACTTGTCCACCAATGTTATTATTATAATTAATATTGCAAACCATTCAAATACACTAGTTGAGCTATATTGATCCGTTTGAACGGCTTTATACCATCGGTTTTTGAGTCAGCTCATCGAGAATAAATTAAGTAGTACTTTGCGATTAATACCTAGGAACTACAAAAATAATATAAAATCGGACAGCGAAAGTTTAAGTAAACGGTCCTTAAATGTTTTCAACTGTTTCAAATGCATGTTTTATCATTATTATACTCAGCACATTTTTCTGTATTTAAAAAGTTGATTGTTTATACCTTAGAATCGATGTCAATAGACAAATGGTTATCGCAAAACAAAAAATACAAGAGAAATTCGTTAGCGGAATAGCAAAAAACAAATTAGCTCACCACGGTTACAGCGTTTTGCAGAATCACAAAAACTTGCAAATTAAATAAAGCAATCAAGTGGTGACGCTTTGATGGTTTCCAAAAAACTCAAATTAATTGAATATTATTTAAATCGAATTTCAAACTAAAAAATCTATGTAAGTACTTTTTAAGTGCTGGCAACTCAGACAGCTTAGTCAGCATCAGAAACTGATTTGAGCAACGTACTTTGTTATATTTTGATAAATATACCGTCTTCCTCTTATCGTGTCATTGGGTTATTTGAAACCAGTGAAGTGAAAGGATTAAAATGCGCCTCATAAGCTCTTTTCATGCACTTGGCACAACAAACTTTTTTTAGATAGTACGACATCAATTTTTCGATCTAAAAAACCAATTGGTGCGCTACTACATTCAAGCCTACGTCCTTAGGACCGGATGGCGGGGCCACACTAAACCATCAGATCACTCAATGCGCTGTTAAAAAGCATGTATTTAACTCGTACCCTCATTCATGCTAAAGATTTGAATCTGTCCTCTAAACTACGTTCGAAGTTGACTGTACTAACCTCCAAAACTGTCCGTGATTGCCACCGAGTAATCGGTACATTGTTAAGCTGCGAATAACGGTCGTAATCCGAAGTCCGTTCACCTCGAAATCAATAAACCGTGACAATCGTAGCCAATCTAATTTTTAAGTCAAACCAATTGTCTAGAAAATAGAAGTTCTATTTCCTATAATGGCATCTATGTTGACCAATTTTGCCAGTATTTTGTTATAAAATAGTCACAAAGTCGTAGTCAATCGTCATTTATCATCAATCATCAATCATAAATATAATTGTTTTGTTTTATTATTTGTTCTTCAAAATCTCATACAGTCATTTTTTTCTAGAATTCGTCTTCTACATTTCTTTGTCATTGTCAGTATTTTTACTTACTTATTTTCTTAATTTAACTACAAGTGGAAGTTTTAAGAGGAGGAGTAAAATATATGCCTTGCATATATTATGTTTTTCATAATTAACAATGTACCTACAAAGCTGTAAGTTTTCCTAAAACGAATAAAATAAAATAAAACAAATCAAAACGTGATCGCGAAATGGCCGTCTAGGATCTACTTGGATTTCTCGTCACACAAATCACTCACGTCAATTTATGTCAACATTTGTGCTATGAAATCACAGTTTATGATTAAAATTCCGCTAAGATATAATAAAACATAAAATAAACGAATTAAATAATAAAAGCATGACATGAAAATTGAAACGAAGAAACCTCAATTAAGTTTTCGGTTAGCAATTTCGGATACATGACGTTTCCTGCTTATCTTTTCAAACGAAACATCCATTGAAGAATCTTAGATGTAAGTACTATATTCTTCTGCTTCGTTAGTTGCATGTGTCATAATAATGTAAATTTTGCCAATATCAAGTGTTTATATTGTTTATAGTAAGATGTCACAAAGTCGTATCTTTTCGTTCGTCATTTGTTATTTTTTATAAAATGGTGTCTTTTCATATACAATAATTATACGGTTTAATGTTTTTTGAATCACATATAAACACAAAGCTTTTATTCCAATTATTCAGACCCGAGTCAATAACTCTATTTAAATATAAACACCAAAATTACTAATAAAACCGGATATAAGAGAAAAATAAATAAGATAAGAGTCCAATGTTTGCTTTGCAAGACGGCTAAAAATAATTAAGTATTAAAGTAATGTACCTTCTTCTTCTTCTTTGTTTATGGCATGTGACATAATAATATGAATTTTGCCAGTGTCAAGTGTTAATAGTCAATATATTTGTTAAAGTATTAGTCGATGGTCAATTGTCAATTCTAGACGTCTAAAATTTTCTTAAGATTCCTCGTTGTTCAAATCATATTGCACAATAATACACATATAATTCAATTGTTCATACTTGTCCCATGTAGTCACAACTTATTCATTAAAATTCCGCTAAGATTACTGAATAAAACATGCAATAAATCGAGTAAGAAATATTAAATTAGCTGAGCTATGTTACTTCATGATATGAAGAATCCGGTAATGTAATTTAAGTATAATGTTGTTTATTGACATTTCTGTCAATCACATGACATTAAATGACACAAAGTGCAAAGATCTACGAATCTTAGTAAACGGACGAAAACAGATTTAGAAAACTGAAACAACTGCATTTACAGCCTCTAACTGGTTGGAGCAGATAAAAGTAAGAGCGAAGAGATAATAGTGTGACGAATACAATCTATTTGTTTTAAACAAACTTTTTTCATACATCTGTGTCGAAAGAAGGTATCATATCATATCTCGCCGAGTACGCCAATTTCGGGGAAAACGTTAGAAAGCCTATCTACCAACGAAAGGGGAAGTTTTGCTGAGCTAAGCCAGAGCCTCCAACAAACATGTAAGCTATTCTGTCGTTATTCATTAAAGATATTCCTTTATCTATCATTAAAGAACACCTCAGTGAAAAGGCAATTCTTGTTATCAAAGCTAATAGATTAAAACCAAGCTTTTTACAAAATTATACGTAAATTCCAAAATCTTCGATAAACTAATACCTGTGAGCTTCCTTATAATAACTTGATAAGATAAACCTATTCCTGGCAGCTGGAGTAGGAATATTTTAATAGGATTAGCAGAAGATACGGAGGCATGGCGCCTCTGGGATTATAGTTTTTGTTCAACTCCAGGCGACAGAATGCAGTCCTCCATCTTGAATTAATGAATTTACTTATTGACTATTTTTATCAACTTATTGCGTGTTTTAGTATCTACTCGTACCTTACATAGGTCAGTAGGTATATTTTGAATATAAATTGTCGAGTTTTTCTCTACATTTATTTCGTTCAAAGTCTTCCACTTTGAGTTGTTGATATCTAGTAATGTTTAAAGTTTTATTGAAAACAATTTATTGATCTTCTTAGGCACAATCTTACCACCCTGCTGTGAATGGGTGTTTATTTAGTTATATCTTACTCTATATTTTCAACAGCTGTATACTCAAAATTTTTTCTTTCCTGGATATTAAAAGAAGCACATTTTGCATTATCTAACAATGAGCAAGGATTAGAGTTTTTGTCCATTAGTTGTTAGTGATAATAGCGTCTCGGATTATGACGCCGATAGCTCTGTGTTGACTGATGCTTGTCTGTTCCAGCTTCCTGATAACCCTTCATCCGGTAAAATAAAGTTGAAAGTTGCTTAACTATCAGGATTGACAGATTCTGTGAAAGTATCTAAACTTAAGATTTCTTAAATGCTTAACTTAAGTTTAAATGTATTAGTGATGATTTTGTAAGATTCGTTAAATTCAGACGAATCTTACAAAATCTAATAATAGACTGCTTGAAGATCTGTGTTATTTCTGATCTAACCCTGGTTCGTTTTATGTTTTTAAATTTACCATGTCTCAATTATTTCAAAAACGTTTATATAAAATAAAATTATGATTGCATTACATTTATATAGTTTTTACAAATATAAGAACAGATTTAAGTTACATCAATAAATGGTAAAAACAAAATCGCTTCCCGCTGTCTGTCTGCCCCTATGTATGCTTAGATCTTTAAAACTACGCAACGGATTTCGATGCGGTTTTTTTCAATAAGTAGATTGATTCAAGAGAAAGGTTTGTATGTATAATACATGCATAATTTGGTAGAGAAACACTATAATTAGAGAAACACTGATTTTAGAGGTTTCTAATGTGGTGTCATAAATAAACACATTTTTTGCGCTTACATTGCAAACGCTGGCTAAACCCTACGGGATAGATAAAAATAATGTACTACAGTATTGTACCGGTGCGAAACCGGGGCGGGTCGTTAATTAGATATATTTTGATCATCATCAGATATAATTATACATTTGAATGCAATATAAATATTATTACCTTAAATTTCCGGAAAAAAATCTCCATATTATGCTTAATGTACGTGTATGTGCATTAATGACAACGGATGATCCTCACATCTGACTCAATTTCATAGCAACAGAAATAATGACAACATTAATATCCGTAACAATAAAAAATAATCGAGACGTTGAAAGCAAATTGACTTTCCTATTATAGCGTCGGATAGCAACCGAGCGGCGTATCGAGCGTGTAATGAGATCCAGAATGTTAATTAAGATCTAATGAAGTCTAATATAATCAACAATGCTGCTTGCGTTCCTTTCCTAGCCGCAAGTCATCGGGTTGACTTAAAACCATTTCATTCAGACCCCTGACCTTCCAACAAACCTATACAAACCAAGCTTATAATAAACATCTGCGAAACACCAGGGGTCTCCAAAACTGGTGATGATAATCGAATTGAGATCGGTCAACCCTTTTGTGAAAAAATCGGTGAAATCACTCATTCTACGGTGCATTGTGATGTGAGAACTCAATTTGAACATATTGCTGATGGAAATGATGATATCACGCCGTGAATTTAATCGTGAGTTGGTGAAATGAATAAAGTGTTACAATTATATAAATACACAAAACGTTACCGACACTTTTAGTACTTATGTATAGATAGATGACAAAAAATGTTGTTGATATTGTAGATTTGGGTTTGAAATTGCATTAGATAATGATGACTTTTTTATTCATATTTTTCGTGACTATTGTCAGAGTGGCGATAGAAACTGCTAGATATATTAACTATATTGTCGGTTGATGTTATTAAAAATATCTATGATAATATTTTAATGGCATTTTTATGACATTTAAATTAACAAGTAAGCACAGGCCAAATATAAAAATTTACAACCACTTCAAAAACACAATCATGTTACTAAACGAATGTAATAAAACAGACCCAACAAAACCGGTGTTTATAAATAAAACGGACAACGAATTCTGTTGTAAAAGCCAATAAAATCAAGATCAATAACATAAATACACTATTGTTGTCCACTTTTACAATATCTAACAACTTATACGGCTTGAGATATGGGAATAACATTCAGAACTGACCATAATACAAGCTATAAACAAAATTAACAACACAGGACCCCCTGCTGTTTTCAATTTTGAGGCTGACATCGGCCCTAATTCAATAAAGCAATAAAATGCACCTAATTATGCAAATGCTTTTGAAGCAAAGCCTTTAGAACTCCCAAAAATATTACGGAACCCGTCAAATAAGGCTGAGCCAGTTTTGATAAATGTAAACGGGTCGTGGGTTATTAAAATAATGACATTACTCTAATAGTAATAGCGTGCATAATTAGGGAACCGGCGGGAGGCACGATTTTGAATAATTTATTAAATAGTTATTTCAACTATATTAAGTGGTGAATATTAATTTTAGTTTTGATTATCCGTTAGAAGTGTTAGACGTATTAAGAACAAAGTTGTTTTCAAAATATTATGCATCATTTTACAATAAACTTTACAAAAATACTAATACTACTTTACTATTCTTTAATAAAATGTGATAAATTACATAGTACTTTACGTAAATAATGTAACATTACAGCAGTAAATATAATACGCATATTTTTTCTTATATCCAACCCAAACGGCTAAATTAAAATACCTACATAGTAAAGTTTTTAAATTGGAAAATTATATAGTTTTTTTTGTAAACATACTAATATAATATAGATTGCGTCATAGTTTTTTTTTAAAGTAAAAGTTATAGTATATATAAATATCACAGAACATTGCAATAAATAAAAATAAAGTAGGTAAATAAAATAACCTGAATTTTATATTTATATGTAGATAACATCGAACTTAAATTAAACTAAGTTAATAGTACTTTTCAAACTATTTAGGCCGTATTTTCAGCACATCTATACATTTTTTTTATATTATACGAAGACCTAAGTCAAATTTTATAACCTCTAGGAAAATCATGAATAACCCGGTACTTAAGTAATTACTATTAAAATTTTATAAGCCGAGTTTCGATCAAATTAAAAGCTAAAATTACTAAACAATTCAAATTTAAAACAAGCATAAACTAAAGCAATTAAAAAACACTCACCTCACCCAATCACTGAGATGAACTCCGAAATAGTCCTTATCACGCACGGTACAAATACGAACAGCAAACACGGTAATATATTAGTACTAACACTATTTACATTAAAGTGACGTTTTGACTGAGCAATAAACTATAGTACACCAACGCCTTCAATCGACTGGCAAAGAATAAAGTGGAATAAAGCCGGCGGTCGCCTACGCACCTCTCCCGAATAATAAAAAGTGTAGCGGGCCGAGGCCACTCCCCTGACGCACGCCGGCCAATCGCAGGGCTGTGATACTGCGGCTTGTGCGAGGGTGGGCCGAATCAGTTGATACAAGTCTCCGCTTCGATACCGCTAATTGACTTTATCAACAAAGTGACTTTACTGGGCAAAGTCACGATATATGCGTTTGTCTGCCGTGTCAAAAGCCTAACTGGGGCCCACTAGCGATGTAATTAAGTATGTCTCGCGGTAATGGGTGATATGAGCTTGGTAATCAGGATATCGGAGCTGCGTTTTAGTGGAATATTTATGGAGTGTTCTATTCTGTACACATTACTGGACTTTACTATGGCTACGATTCAGCTAGAGACAATTTCATAGGATTTCATAGGTCCAAATGGACTGAGTGAGTCAGACCTCACTAAGAGTAATAACGCTAAGAGTTTTATACTAAGTATTATACGAGTATCTAATGTAGATTTAGACTTAAAATATTCTGAGTAAGATGCTTAAATTTGGTTAATCTGTTATGTTCAGAATAATGTTCCTTTCTAATGATTTTCTTAAATTATATCCAATTATCCCATCCTACTTTATACTAATGTAAAAAATTTGAAAGTTGCGGTGGGGGTTTGTTGGTTACTCAATCACGCAATTATGGCTGGACCAATTTGAATGAAACTTAGTATATATATATATATATATATATATATATATATATATATAAAAAATATATATATATATATATATATATATATATATATATATATATATATATATATATATATATATATATATTTGAATCTGGAGTAACATAGGTATAACCTGCTTTTTGTTTATGTACCACGCGGACGAAGTTGCGGAGATCTTTTAGTATTTAGATATTGAATTATACCTACTTAAGAAACCATTTTTAATCAGATGATAATTCAAAGAATCTCATGAATGTTCAATGTTCCTTGAATGTTGATTTCACATTTTCCAATATTTTATGTGACACATTTTTAAATGTTTAATTTATCATTAATTTGTTATTGATTGAACGAAATCCTAATGCACATGATAACCACAATCCTTTGTGTTTGCCTATAACAATCCTTTGTGAGATAACCGATTGTGATTGTCCTACTTATACTACTACTACTACTTATTTGAGTGGATGTTTCTTAGTTACTCAATTACGTAATAAATCCTGAATGGATTAGAATAAAAGTTGGTAAAGATATAGATGTGGACTTGGATAAACAACCTGAATATAAACAATAGCTAGTATTGCATAAAACTTGGCTTGGCTGGACTTTAACTAATAGAAACAACATATACGTTCACTCATAGACACTAAAGTTATAATAATAGATTTGGTTAAGAGAAATACTTTTCATGTAGACTTTACGACTGTACCTAGTGCCAGTAACGCACTGAAATTTAATAGCCGTTTAAAGTCTGCAGTAAATACCTGCATGAAGTGCCGTATTAGGCATCCAATTAGAAGCTATGAAATCTTTATAATAATACACCGGCGAACTATTCATTTGTATCTAAATGTCGGCATCTGTGCTCTAATTGCACCTAAGGCTATAAACTGCAATAAAGGACACTGTCCATCTAGTCTCGCTGAGACTGACTGTGAGAGATCCTGGTTTTATCTTTTTACACTGTCTTAAATTATTTTAGTTAAATACAGAATGTTAAGTACTTTGATTTATTTGGTTTCTATTATTTTAGTTTTTGTACCATTTTCTTTAGATTTGTCCTCTTGTTAATAGTTACCAAAACCACTGATTGGTGGTGTTCTAAATTAATTATTACGTTTTTAAAACTAAAAAGAAAACCGACTTCATTGAATGAAATTTGAGCTCATAAAAATACAACCGAATTAAGAACCTCCTACTTTTTTTTTGAAATTATTTTGTTTTAAAAACCTTAACTACTGAACCAATTTTTATGAAATTTACGTGGGACCATCGGGGATCGAGAAGTATACCCTTTAACGTGAAATCGGATTTTTTTAAATCGGTTCGTAAATGAAGGCTTCTGAAGTAATTTAGGGTAAGAATGACTAGTGGTCAGCTCCCAAACCAATTCAACGCCATTTAAAAAAAAAAAGCGCGAAAAAAATGGCATGCAGCTTTTCAGCATGAAGGTTATGTATCTATTCTATTCATCTAAACAAATACCTATGTATCTATTAACAAAAATAAAATGGTATACCTATAAGTAGTATATCAGTCATGTGGTATCCATAACACAAGTTCTGCTTACTTTGAGGCCAGATAACGCTGTGTGAAATGTCCGGCATTAATTATTTTGTCGATGCTTTGGTGGACAATGCACTTTAGTCTGTGCTTCAGTAAATTGTTGCAACTTAGTTAGCAGCACAACTTTGGCAGCCAAATGGTCTGAGGGCATAAAGTTTATTGAACATAATCCTTAATGCTTCGTTGGGTGTTACAAATAACTAATAGGTACTTACAGTACTGCTCAAACGGAGCCTCTGGAGGTTCACTGTACTCCTTTCACCACACTGATTCGAAATAAACATGATAAGAAGTAGAATACATAATTTATTAATCTCAGCTGGTGGTAGCTATGCCTTCTGCGCTTTAGGTTGGGGCTTCGAGTCCCAGGGCAAACATTTGAGTGATGGTGTTCATCAGGTGTTTTTTCTGAGTCTGTATATTATTAAGTACCATAAGAGTGCATTTAAAGTGTATTTTAACTTTCGTGAGTATGTAAATTTTGATAAACACGGGTTTTACTCACGTATTATTTTGTCGAAGCTATGCTTGGTTTTGGGTTGGATGGTGTTGTATGTATTGTAAATCAATATTTATTATTTAATTATTTATTCTGCGCCTTTACTTGTATCTCCTATATCTCTATAAAAATTCCATAAGACCTTAAGGACATCAAAGACGTTGGCTTTCAAAAATAATTAGCCAAGTGGTTCAGACCACGCACAGTGAAGGTTTCCGAAGCCAGCTTTTTGCAATCTGTGGTAAGTTTAAGAATGGTGAAGAAAGAAATAGTGGTCAGGTCCCAAACTGATTCAATACCATCTCCTTAGAATAACAAAACAAATTACAATGAAAAATTGACTGACCACTACTAAAAATGCCCACTTCAAAGCAAAATATTCATCAAACAAATATTTGTACTGAAACGCTGTTAAAAAACATCATCATTGCATCCTTAAAATTTCTGTCTAACGATATATCAGCCATTGGGGTAGTAAGATAAGATAATAATTAAACCCACTTTACATGTAACGGAGGTATTACTTAAAATAAAATAATGCAAGTAGGTTTACCAATCTATTTAAGTGCTTTTCTTTTGGTCTTTGACTAGAGAGAGAGAGGGAGAAAGAGAGAGAATCCTAAAACATTGACAGCTAAATACATTCCCATAATTTGCTCCCAAACCTTTGCAATTGAAAAAGTCCTTTTATGAAGATAATAATCTGACTGCAATCACCATTAGGTACCCGCAATAACCGCAATTAGCCCCCCAGCCCGCAATATAATTAAAACTATTAAAACGACATTTGGCACAGAGCGTGTTCCGTGTGCGCGCAGATGATGTTATAGTGGCAACACTGACGTTTCACTCTATCAACGTGATGATGATATATATAAGTTATTATTTTTGGCCGAAGTAAACATTGCACTTTTATATCAATTATTTTTCCAGTGTTATTTCTGGTTTTATTTGTCATTATGGTGATTTTAATCAAATAAAGTTATTGACTCTGTGAATAATTAGCATAAAAGTTTTGTGTTTATTTGTGATTCAAGCACAAATAATCCGTATAATTATTTAATAAAAAAGACACCGTTTTAAAAAAAATAACAAATGTCGTACGGCAACATACGACTTTGTGACGTACTATAAGCAATCTTACTTGACACTGGCAAAACTTTCATCATTATGACACATGCAGGAGCAGATATCTACATGCCCCATTCAACGGTTGCCTGGTAGAGATCGCTATTAGCGATAAGGCCGCCCATTGTATGGCCTTAAATAAGTTTAGTTATTGTTATTGTAATATTCCGTGTGGTAGAACTACCTACCTGCCTAATTAGTACTTATGCTAGTTTTAATATATTGAGTAGAATAACGTGTAGTATTTACATTGCAAACATCAGTGATTTTTAGTGCTACCACTACCTATTTTTTACACCTTTTTTATATGATAAATAATAAAAAATAAAAAAATACTGACTCTTCCAACTTGAAGCCCACCGCGTTTTCGAAATTAATTCACGGCGTCTGAAAGATCATTGCGTGACCTAAGAGCTGGCTCCTATCTGGCTCAGCGTATTAGCGTTACCCCAGTGTCTTAGGAACTCTGCCCTTTGTTTGGCAGTTATCTGGATCAGTTGAGTTATCTAAATATCGTTTTTAACGGTCCTTAGATGTATCAACTGTTTCAACATGTATTTTATTTTATTGTATAATATTCAGTACATTTCCGTTATTATTTCTCTAAATCAATGTACTTCACTTATAACAAATTTAGTTAAGTGGCGTTATAGAGGTCAGTCCTTGTAATTCTAATGTCAATAAATAAAGACTACATTATGATTATGTCTCTTTAGGTAAGCTGAATTCTTCGTTTGACAAATGTTTTGTCTCGGGTCTGGGTGTTTTTATGTATAATATGTATGTATTTACAAAAAAAAAGTATATAAGTAGTATATCAGTCATGTGGCACCCATAACACAAGCTCTGCTTACTTTGGGGCCAGATGATGCTGTGTGAAATGTCCGTTATTATTATTATTCAGTAATCTTCGCGAAATTTAAATCAATAAATTGTGACTTCATAGCTCATTTACGGACAATTTAATTATAAGTATATTATGGTGCAATGTGTTTTGAACGACATGGAATGCCGAGAAAGTCCTAGACAGACATTCCACGATGACGTTTAGAGCAGACAAATGACGATCGGCAAAGACTTTAGAACCAAACAATCACTTCATACTGGCAAAATTCAACAAGACAGATGCCATTATAGGAAGAAAAGAAGAAGGTAATAAGGAGTGCCGGAGTGACACAGCGATGGTAATGATATGAAATCACTCCAATTGTTTTTGAGCTAGAATAGAGTTGTTCGCGAGTAAATTATAAAGAAAGTTACAAGAAGAAAACAAATGTTTCAATCACGTAGTGTGGTTACTAAATGGACGGGTGACCGTTAGGAGGTGTCATTTACAATAGAATGGTTGTATGCTTCAATGGACACGTATCCTTACCATCCATACTATTATAATAAATTTGTTTGTTTTTTAACCGACTTAAAAAAAGGAGGTGTTCAACAAACGTATAATTACCATACCAGTATACTACGTAAAACTACAATACTAGTACTACGTAAAAATACTATTATCAGTATACTACGTAAAACTACTAAACTATACTACGTAAAAATTCTATAGGTTAGTACCTATAGTAGTTAGTTAGTACCTATAGTATCTATAGTAGTAGTACTAGTGTAAACTACGTAAAACTACTATACTAGTATACTACGTAAATCTACTATACTAGTATACTACGTAAAACTAATATACTAGTAATCTAAGTAAAACTACTCGCTAAGTATACTACGTGTAACTACTATACTAGTATACTACGTAATTTATAATTTTAGAGCAATAGTTATTTCTTTCGTTATTATATATAAGGGGTGAGTCGATTCAGTTGCACACGAGTGTAGTTACATACATCAAAACATCGATACACACTTTCGCGTTTACTATATTAATAGCATTAGAAGAGAAGAAGAAGTAAGGTAATACATCCTGCCCAGGATGTATTATTATTATTGTATTAAGGTAATACATCCTGCCCAGGATGTATTACCTAACTTCTTCTTGCGTGTCAATTTTCTCTCATAAAAAGTAAATTTGCCTCTACCAAAATGTTATTGCCGCTATAGCGGCGTCCGAGGCAGTGTTGAGGTCAGCTCTTGTGCAGGAGGAGGGGCAAGTAGGGCAATCAAGTAGATGAGACATGGTTTGGAAGGGAGCACCACAGTCGCACACATTACCTAACTAATGTACTATTCCACTAACTTGATGTCTAAATAAGTATCGATTATTTACAAGTTGTCACTTCTGTTAGCTTAAGAATTGCAAAACATTACGTACTGTCTAATCTGTGTCGGAACTTAAGATCGCCTAACTGTTGCTCACACGTTTAGGCTACTTCTTATAGAGTAAGTGAAGCAAACATTTGTTTTAGTTGAAGTAGGCTTAGGTATTCATAATTTCAGCCATTTTGTTTTTGTAGAACCCATGTTGATAGAACTTTTCTGGAGTAGTACTAATAAGATAAATCATCATCATCATCAACCCGTGTCAGTCTACTGCTGGACATAGACCTGTCCCATGGCACGCCATGGTATCGCTCGCTTAGCTCGATCTTCTGCTCTCCTCCTCCAGTCCTTGCCCGGTGCCTTACGAAGATCATCGCCCCACCTAGCTACAGGGCGCCCTACACTACGTTTGCCGACAATTAAGATAAATCAATATTAAATATTGGAGGACATTGCACACAACATCATCTACCCCGATACTAAGCATAGCTTGTATTATAGTGGCCAGATGACTGAAAAAATACTTATATAATAGAAACAACAACCAAAACTGGGTGTATCAAACAAGCAAAACCGCGTGCTGAAGCTAGTATGCCATTAACGTCATTGTCATTAGGTTCTGCTCATAGTAAGAATAATCTTACAAAAACTTTATATATTATTCAACAAATTTAAATTGTTATTCAACTAGAATAAAATTACTTTGTAATTTTTTTGAACAATCATTTGAGCATTGGAATAAATGGTTTATAATGAAACACAATCACAGTAATGACGTTAGATAAACAGACTCTACCTAAAAATACATAAAATATAACTACAGTCGGTCACAGTGTACTAACATAAGAAACCAACATTCTAACAGGGAAATTAAAAACAATTTTATTTTTAAACCCATCGGCAGCAGCCTCCTCTAAGTTATCGATGTCACATTTTTTATATCATTCGTTTTATTTACGGAAATGTACAGAATAATATACAATACATACAAAACAGTTGAGCTATCTAAGAACTGTTTACAACGATCTACGTACATTTTTCTTTTTGACGTGATGTTTTAATTCTATGAACGCCGGCTGCACGCACGAATAGTAGTCACGTTCCGCCTGAGCCGAGCGTGCCAGCGAGAGCGCGGAACAAGCGATAGAGAGGCACGATAGGGTCTTACCATGATTCAAGATTCAATATATTTGCATAAATAATTTTACTGTGTACACACGGGTCTTATTATAGGTATCACTTTCAACATATTCACCTTCTACGAGCATCGCTAATTTTAAGCGTGGCACTGTACTGGGGCACTATAAAAAGATTGAAGTCCTATGTTCAATCAGCCGCCGCACCAGCTCGAACTGAAGTCCAGACAGATGGGATACGATCAAGGTATCGCAAGTAACATCCCACATGAAAGGCCTACTCATGTTCATATACATAACTGCTGCTTAACTCACCTTTTATTCTATGTGTAAAATTTTTATGTATGAAATGCATTTACCAATTATCTTTACTGTTGAGATAACATGCTTACAGTCTACTTTTTATGTAGGTATCTATTTACTTACCAAACCTATTAATTACTTGAAGCACCTTAAGCAGGTACATATTTTATTTATATAAAATCAGTCCAGTAGACTTGGGCAGGCTCATAAATTTCGTTTATGTTTTTTTTATTTCACCTAATTTGTTTTTACTTATGTATCAGATCCGTGCGTCAACCATGGTCTGTGTTGAAAACCAGCGTTGCAGTTTACTGCAGCATTAAGCTGAACATAGAACCTTTTTTGACTTGCTGTACACAGTCGGTGCTTCATATATGTATGTATGCAATCTTGTCATATTTTAATCTGTGTATAGTTTGTCGAATTAAACTATAATTGTCGAAATAAACTCGTACTTACTTACTTACTTACTTACATTATGTAAGCTTAACTTGGGGCTAGATGGTGTTATGTGGATTGTCCATTGATGATTACATATAACTCCTAAGAGCAAATCATGCCGTTGACTCTCTGCATCTAACACACTGTGTTGTATACTAAACTCACGCGCATTACGTGCGCTGATGACAAAACAAGTATTTCCTCCTTGTAATTACGACACACATTACACAAGCAATAACAATGAATGTGAAGCTTTGTAATTACAATTTTAACTGAACACCAAGTAATATATTCTATACGTAGATCTACTCAGTCTCTGATTACCTGACTTCAGCGAAAGGAGGTTCTCTATTCGGGGGCTAAATCCTTTTTGTTAATTGAACATCGGTTGCTTCTGCATTGATCGTTTCCTCAACTTGCTGGATACCCGGCAGCCCAGATGAACGAGTACTATCGACACCGGATAGTCAGCAACTGAATCTTCTTCATATGAGTCAGTGACCCTGATTTTACAGTTTTGCCAGACTAGCTAAAACTTCTCAAAATACGATTATTATCATTAAAATATTTTTTAAATTTTAAATTTATTCTCGTTTGAACATTGCTAAAAGCAAATTCGTTCGTATTTTAGAAAATTTTTGTTACTCAGGAGACACTCTGTTTTAAAAGTCATCCGACTTCAGCTGGATAGCTTGAGAACCGGGAAACGTCATACTCTTTAGTTTAGTTGAGCTGTGTGAGAAATGTTTAGTCTACCGAAAGAATAACTCGGTAAGATCGTAAGCATCTCATAACAGAGAGCAGAGATATCACTAGCTTTGGTTTTAAGCATTCGTCATCGTCGTGAGGAACTAGCAACCGGCATGTCGTAGAACCTAAAAAGTTCAAAGACAGGTACCAAGTGCATGGGCATAGCCTCTGAGGCATACTGTGACATTTTCCCCGTTATCCTAATCCATCTACCCATTATGGCTTGATCCACAATCAACCATACAAAATAGTATGTTTCTAACCTAGCATAGATTGACTACCTTATAACCTTAAATCGCTATATTTTCCTAAATTTTTTTATAATTTCTGACTTTTATATACTTTTTGAAATTCTGTAAATAATCTTGACTTTTTTTTAAATTAAAATATATTATATTCATTATTCAGCAACATATTTATTTAAGAACTTAAATACTGAAATATACAGAATAATAAACAATTACTTATAAAAAATAACCGAATCCAGTTCACTGATCGCAGGAAAAGTGCCCAAAAGGCTGACAACGTTACCTCATTAAATAGCCATACTAATCCTTTGTCCGAGGTAAGCACCAGCCCTTTGATCATTGGTCTTGTCCACCAGTCTCTTCGATAACTTCGATAATTCATTATTTATAAATTTTGTAGTTTCATCGTTTTACTTGTATTTTATGTTCCTTTCTGTACTTTGTTCTGAATAAACAAATTTTTTTTATTTTTTTATTTACATAAATAATTAAAGAAATGTACAGAATAAATAAATAAACACATACATTCGCATTTATTATATTACTAGCTTCAGCCCGTGACCTGGCACGCGTGGTACCTACGTAAAAATAAGCTTATATACTATTATACGCCAGATGATTTTGTGTGAAATGTCCGGCATTTTATTTTTTATTCCAGGTCAGACTACATCTACACCAAGTTTCATCCAAATACGTGCAACCGTTGCGATGTGATTGCGCCACAAACTAACATAATAAACAATAAAATATATAAAAATTCACATTTATACTATTATTAGGAAAGATATAGATTAACACGGGTTTTACACTGGTATTATTTTGTCGATGGAGATACCAACACTGTTTCGATTCATCGGTTCGCACCGTGAACTCGAGCGGCAACGAGCGGACCGGATCAAACTCACCCTGATGAAAGTTCTCTAGATGAATCGAAACAGTGTCAGTGCCTTCATCGACAAAATAACACTCGAGTTAGACCCGTGTTTATCAAAATGTATGGTACAACTAACGAAAGGTTTTAAAGTGAATTAGTGGGTTAGGATTGGAATTCTTGACCATCCTTTATCTCTCTTTCCATCGACGTTCCTACTATGGTAAAGAGCATAATTTCTCCTATTACGAATTTTAAGGCCAGTCTCTCAGTTCCCTAAGGTACATAAATACTCGTACACAAACATCACGCTCAAAATATTCATGGGATCACACGAATTAAACTAACAACGTAATTCCCGCGCTGCCACGAAATTAGACCATATTTAATTTTGGGAAAATGTTAAAATAAACGTTTTTATTTGTGTAAATAACACAATAAAACCGGCCGCTGTTATTACGCGGAGCTGCCGACCGAATTACGCAGATAAGATCTGTGTCGCCATAATTGTAATTTTAGTGTCGTTAGTGCTTGGTCCGCTAAACAAATGTTTATCGATAATGAAACGCAAAAATAAACGGATTGTTGGTATTCTGGCAATTACTAAATATACTTTTAGACCAATGATGCGGTGAACTGTCTTCTCGAACAGACTTTACTTCAAATTAAAGTAGGTCGTTGACGTTGAAGTAATGGAGTAGAGTAAACTAAATGTTGCAATTTTTTACCACGAACGATAAAGTAAATAAAACAATATTATCATTGCACGAACTTACACAGGTAACATTGTTATATTTAGCTTACATTTTCAAAGTGAAAATTATTGCCTCGTTACTTTATTAATTTCGATTTAATACCTAAATGTTTTTTTATAACTATCACGGTAATAACATCCGCGGCGGTCGTTTACGCTTTGATACCCACTTGTCTTTTGTTTGTACTGAATCGAGTAAATTCAGTTAGGGATATGATTTTTCAAATTCAATATTATTGTTGTTATGTTCAGCGGAAGTCAGCATATTAAAAAAATATGCACATCCTGTTTTGCTTTGCAATTACCTGTAGGTAACCTGCCAGTTACATACTGGTAACAAATGCGTTTTCTAAATAAATAGCACGTCATTTGATGTTCCTAGTGGTGCAGCTATAAACTGAGTTCATTATTCACAAAGGTGTTTGAATATCGGAAAATAAGACTAAGTTATCTTGTATTTAATTATGGCCTCTTATTTTGAAAAATATTTAAACACGTGTCCATTTATTTTGCATTTTAATTATTCAAATTAAGTTTCAATCAAATCGCACCACAAGTTAAAAAGTTTCATACATCAGTGCCTTTTTCACTCTTAGGGGTTGAATTTCCAAAAAATCCCGCCTTAGTGGATGGTTTTGCTATAAAAGGAAGCTACCGTCCAAATTTCAGCTTTCTAGATTCAGCGGTTGCGGCTCGGCAATCAGTCTGATGAATCAGACAGTCAGTCAGGTTAAGCTCTTTTATAGATATAGACATGCCATATTATTCGATAATCTAGAGCAAGTACGTACGTGACGCTCGACTTGCAGACATGTAGGAACATGTATGCAAGTCGAGCGTCACATGACGTCTCCGCTTTTAGGAAACCGTATAACGTTTTCTAATTACTTTGTTCGTTCTGTGTCCCAATTTATCGTTACTTTGTTGAATGTGCAATTATCATTTTGTAACACTTCCCTTTAGATAAAATGTAGTGGCAGTTAGATGTCACACACCAGACGCACAACGCGGCGGCATGCGATCCACATGAAGGCCACACACCAAACAACGCGACCGCGCGGTTATCGAATACCTCGCGGAATATATCAGCAGCTGAATGGGCGCGTACATACATATTCAAATACATATGATATACATACATACATATATATGAAAAATTGTTATACACTTATAAAAATAGAGATGGGTTTCAGCAAAATAGTGACCTTCATAAAATCAATACAAGGAACAGAAACAAATTATACATCGCTAGGCTTAGACTAGAAAAAGTAAATAAAGCCTTTATGGGGAACACGGTGCATTTGGCGTGACAGGCAATGGAAAGGCGCCTTGAAAGAAAGAAAGAAAGAAAATTGTATTTATTCAATAATATCACAAGGACCATTTTGAATCGGCTTCTTATATTCAAGGCGAATCTAGGTGTCGGATCCTGTAACTGTTCAAGATGAATCAAACAGAAACTCGTCTGGTCATAACGCTTTTTTGTATGATCCTTGCTAATTTTGTCACGGATTTTTGTCATTTGGCAATCGACAAATATAGCACGTCACTTGGGACCTTGTTATAGAAGCGTACACATTGCCGTGTAAATATTTCCAATCTTAGCGAACCTAATTGTGGAAATATCGCCATAATTTTTATTTCTAATATTAATATTATGAATATCGCTATATTTTTAAAACAAAATGTTTTGAAAAAACATTAATTTTTCCATAAAAGTTTTTTTTTCTCCCGCGTCTCTTATGTTAGGTAAGTTGACTTTGGTAACTTTTTTCTACTCCACTCAACAATGAAGATGCTACAAAAAACTACCTAAATATAGTAGGTATATGTTTCTTAGTGTTGTTAACTTGTATGACAAAGTTTGTCGAGCGCTTAAATCAATAGTTTTTTCTTCTTAATGGTATCTATACAGTCCGGATGCTTCAATTGTGGGTTTGCCACGGCGACTGACCACAGTCACCTTTTCCACCTTTTTTCATTTAAACTAATTCAAAATAAATTGCCGGGGACGGTCTCTCCGCGTCGTGTCCGGTGTGGTGTGGCAAGAAGTGTGAATAATTAGTCTACTTAGACAGTCGAGAGGAAGTGTCATCTACATAGTGGTACCTATACTTATATAATAGCCTATATCCTACCCCAAGAAACAATCTATCTTCGTACCAAATTTTATCGAGTTCCGTTCAGCCGTTTAGTTTATTAAACGTAACAAACAAATAGACAGACATAGACAGTTTCGAATTAAAATATTACTTCTACTTCTTCTTCTTGTTGCGTCTCTAATTTAATTACTAGCGTCGTAAAAGTGTCGTAAAAGGCTTTAATAATATTACTATGGAAGTTTTCATTAGTGAAAAGTTTTAATACAGTGAAACAGATGAGCTATCTTAGGACCGTATACAACGGTAGCTCAACTGATCCAGATCATTGTCAGAGGGCAGCGTCCGCAACTGGTGGCATAGCAACTTTCAATAACAGATAGGAACCAGCTCCTCGTCCCGCTTTGTTTCCACCAGACGCTCCAAATTTTGAAAATGCGATGGACTCCCGTTTATTAAATAGATTAGATCGGTTTTTAAATATATTAAGTAAATAGACAAAAAGCTGTAAAAAAACAAATTGGTCACGTATTTAATCTAGGCAGCACGGCAGGCAGCGAAACGAAACTGTAACTCAATATTTGTGTATGGTCGTCGCCAATTGATTGTCCACGGCGGCCGCGTATCTCCTCGTGATGGTGAGCCACGACTGGAGCGAGGATGCTGGAAACAGCTGGTATAATTCACACGCTTCTGTAATGTCACAATGGTTCAGTGGTAGTGACCTCCGTTTTTCGATTCCAAGGTCGCGGTTTCAAATCTCTGTGGCAGGCGAGTACATTTATGAATTTTTCTTACACATAGTCAAATGTTCCTGTGACAGGGACAAACGGAAAGGATTGGGGGAGACAATTTGCGCGCCCAGCTGTGGTGAAGTAAAAAGATAGTAAAATCATAAAAAGAGAAACATAGTCAAATGTGGAATTTAGAATGCAATTAATTGGCCTAGTGCATATGGTGACCATGCTCAGTGAATGCTTTGGAAGGAAAGCAGTGAAAGGAAGGGGGAGACAAGAGCAAGATAAGATGACATACGGGACGCGCTATACAAAACTATATTTTTGAAAAGCCCGTTATTTCAAAACTATAAAGGGGTTCCTTGTTGACTTTGGAACCTTAAAAATGGTGTAGGAAAACATCGTAAAGAATGTAACTTATAAGTAAATAAGTAATTAATTAAAAAAAAACTCCCGGTCCCATTGCATTCTGCATAAATTACGTAGGCTTATAACCATTTAAGGCATACTGAAGAGTAGGATCTTCTTTATACAACTTAACATCTGTCGTGAATTTGAATCAGCTGTTCGTAGAGTCTGTGGCGAAGCACTAACAAAGTTTACTCTCCATTGTGTGTCCGTAAAAAGCAAATCGAGTTACGTACAAAAACAGAGAAAATCGACGGACAAACACCATTACCACGGCCATTTCCAAGGGATGCGCTCGTGATGATAGCACTTTTCGTACCTGCCACCTACTACTGTCAATACCGAACGAACTAAGGAAACTGTATCGAATAGATCGATTTACATTGCTGTTTCCGTAAGAACGCTGAAAAAAAAGTGTTCAGCAAAATTCGAATTCGAACGGATTACTTAATTGATCCTAAGTCGGTTTAATTTTTTAACATTGATGGTAATTTTGTTGCTCCGCCGAACTAGCTAACATATCGTAAAATGCGATCGGTCTTATTTTGTTAATACCAAAGTTCTATAATCATAAAATTTTAAAAAAGACAGTTTTCAAATATGTTTAAACCGATATTTTGATCTCCTATTGAATTGGGTTATCCGCAGTTTTATTCAACACTAATTTACATGGTAATTAAATTGAACAAATCATATGAAAATTACTTACGTTTCTCTCAATATAATGTACATACTTGTATGTATTATGTACCTATTACCTAATCTTTCGTGCGATTAAATGTTTTCTGATTACTATGCCAGCACCAATGCTGGTTATGCAAACATAAACAGCATTGGTCGTGAAACAAAACGACTACCCCACTAGCAAGGATTCAATCCACGGATCTTCTTTTTAGGTGGATTGGATCGGGTTGAGTAAACAAACTGACTGGTTGACTCGTCAATCGATTGGTCTCAGGCACCGAAAACTTTTCGAAAATCTTTTATTTTTGGTTCTGATGGGAATAAATTCAATCCTTCTAAAGCCACACTAAAAATAAGTGTTCTTAATTTTAAAAACGTAAAAAAGAAGGTCCATTACATTTTAATTATAAACAAAATAGTATCAGTCCCAGGCAGTTTTATATCTGTCAAAAAAAAATGTTGGAAGAGTTTACATACAGAAGAAGATCATTTTTTTGGTTCTGATGGGAATAAATTCAATCCATCTAAAGCCACACTAAAAATAAGTGTTCTTAATTTAAAAAACGTAAAAAGAAGGTCCATTACATTTGAATTAAAAACAAAATAGTATCAGAACCAGCCAGTTTTAAATCTGTCGAAAAAAATAGTTGAAAGAGTTAACATACAGAAGATACGTTTTAGTGAAATGGCCACCCGGCTTTCCTCGTAAGGGCTCTTAATTTAATAGGTATGTAGGTACCTAGTGGTAATGAGTTTCTCGAGGTCTCGCCAATCTCGCTATCGTTATAAATTACAAAGTAAGTGTATGTGCAAAGATTGTGTTTTATCTTTTCTAAATGAAGTTATATTTTACTGCTAGTTTTATTAGCAGTAAAATCAAGCCGCACGAATTGACTATTAAATGTTAAATAAAATAAGCTTTTTATGCGACGTAAAGTGTTAGGCCATATTCAGAGATAACAGGGACCCTATTCGAAGACAACTTTTTTAACCCTACTTTATAAGTATGATCTATTATGATCACTAGGTCACTGATAAAATCTAACTAATATTATAAATGCGAAAGTAACTCTGTCCGTCTGTTTGTTACGTTTTCACACCTAAACTGCTGAACCGATTTTAATGAATTTTGGTACTTATAGAGATATATGGGACTTTGGAGAAAGACATTGGCTACTTTTTACCACGCGTGCGAAGCCGTGAGCAGCAGCTAGTTCTTATATATTTTTGATATACACTTTAAATACCATAATGACACCCAAACACAGAACAATTGCCTATGTCACTCATTTATCCTGGGAAGGAATCGAACCCCCAACTAACTGAGCTGACAGGCTAGTCAATTATCCATCATTGACACGATAAGTAGTGTATCAGTCATGTGGTTTCCATAACACAAATATTCTTATTTAGCACCAAGACAAACTCAAATACTTGTAGATCATACAAACATTTGTCCCGCAGCGGGAATCGAACCCGCAACCTTCTGCATCTCAGGCGTGCCACAGATGTTGTCAGGATCGTCAGGGTCATCCCGGTGATTGAATCTTGGTGACTGACATGCTTCTTTGTATGTTACTACCACGCGTGAGCCACGGGCAGCAACTAGCATGACAATAATGTGTCCATCTATAAGTAGTCTTAAATTAATGACTTACTTCAGTACTTAGTAACATGTCCCCCACTTAAAGTTAGTTTAATTATTCAAAGCGAAGTCTATTAAAGATACTTACAGTAAAAATGTACCAAAATAAAATTAATATTTTAAAAGCAGTCACTGGCAACATTAATCACCATGGACTCAGCTAGTTAGCTGTGTCGCTCTGTTCCGTATTAGAAAGCTCATGGTGAGCCAAATCGACTTTTAATTAGTGAGATAAGAGGCTCATTACACAAGCATTAGTTGTGTCAACTAACGTTTTTCCATATTCTTTTAGGGTTCCTAATAAAAAAATATCACTTTAAAAAAGTGTTTGAAAATCCTAGCACATTAGTAGATAAATAAATCATTATTTTTTCAAAAAAAAATAGACAAAGAAGAAGGAGTAAGGAATGTAAGGAGTATTCTAATTTTGTTGTTCTAAAGCGAAGAGGAGACCAAAACATTCAGCCCAAATGAAGATATAGCTAAATTAATAAATTTAAGATTTAGTAGTAAGAAGAGGATATATATAATAATATACGAAGTCGCGAATAGGACGACTTCGTCCGAGCGTTTTAAAAGAAAAATATAGTGGTTCTGTGAGCCGTGCGAACATCTTACGAAATGACTGAATTATAACTTTTTTTACGCTTTCAACCCCCATATCTCCGCCATTTTGATTTTTTTTCAAAAACTAAACGTACAAAAGAATTCTTTATAGTTATAGAACCTGCTCACAAGATTTCACGAGAATCGATTGAGAAATTCGACCTGTAATGGAGAACATCAGGACAGACGCCGACCGGACAGACATACGATACGAAATACAGCCTTTTCGCTTAAGCTGAAACGGAGACATTCGCTCGCGCTCGCTCGGTCAATTAAACATTTCAAAGATAAATCCAACAAGTCAAAAATCATGAAAATCGGTCCAGCCGTTATAAATCGAATCGAGTTATATATGGTGAAACTAACACGACTTTGTTTTATATATATATATATATATATAATATTGATCGATTTTTAACATGTTATTGGAAATATACTTTTTTACAATATACGAGTACTTTTATATCAGAGATATATTATCACAGGTTGGTATATTATATTTGATGTCACGTTAAAATATGTTACCATTTTGCTCTATTAACATTTGAATGACCAGGAAATACCATACTTTTAATAATGTGTCAAAATACACAGCTTATGTCAAATGCTTATGTCAAAATGCACTGACAATTTGACATAAGGAAGCATAATCTTCTATTACGCCTCTGATTCTAAGTCAATAAGTCTGGCTTGAGAGCTTACTATGACTTTAACGTATTTTCCTTGTGATGACATCTTCAATTTTACCTATCACTCTTCTAAAGAAAGTTTAGCTACCTACTTGGTGATAAGACTCTTTAGTAAGAGTCTGTCTTGGTGGGTATCAGAACAGTGCCAGATATTCCACCTCTAAGCAACAGTGTGTATGAATTATTGTATTTACGTTCAAAGGGCACTGTGCAAGTAACATTGCTGGAGAAACAGACCAAAGAACTTTGTCTAGGAAACATAATTACAGTAACCACTTACCATCCGGCACAAGTGCTTGTTTTCCGGCTCGGCTTTCTATCCTGAGATCTTCATATCGTATCACTAGTTAATTTGAACAAGTGTCGTGAATGGATTAAAGTGCGGCTCAGAAGCTTCTTTCGTGCACCTGGCACCTGTCTTCGAAATGTTGTTTCTTTTACCGTTTGGGCGTACCTACAACATTACAAGTATATTCATTTTTCGAACAGAAAAATCTATTGGTGCTAAACCAGATTCGAACCCACGATTCTAGCTGCGGGGTAACTACCAGTTTTATAAGCTGAGATGATTTTAACTACGGATAATTTTATTTATTCATTATACGGAACCTCGGAAGGTAGTAACACGCTTGACGTTCCATAAATTGCTTCAACTTCATAATATTAGCGTTCCAAGCGCAAGTGAGCGTGTCGCGCTGTAATGTCATTTTAACAGATGATAATGCCTTTCTTCTTTGTACCTTTGTTGTTATGCTCAATGGTTTTATGTTACATCAATATTTTTATTTATTTAATTCCAAGAGAAACCACTTCGTTGCTGGCCTGGAAAAATCGCTAAACATGCGACTCATTCGCCTTAAAGGATAACTGAGATTCTGAGAATAGCATTATCTGATAGATTCATATCAAATGAATATCCTAACTAACGTATTACAATCTGATGTGTTAGTTTGTAAAAATATAACAAGAATCAATAAAATGTACCGGCTAATTCAAAGATTATGGCCAATTACCCGCACTTAGAGCTGAACCAAATGATACACTCGCTCAGTCCCACGGACGAATAATCCCCAACACATTACGGGACGATTTTCACGGCTAGCTATAATTTAATATAATCCAAAGAGGCGCATTCGTACTGTTTTTGAACGACACTTTTCATGCCAAAATCAATTTAAAAACAAAACACAATAGTGTTCTTCTTTCAAAAGTTTCATTCATCTTCGACTTTGAATCTGGGGAATAGAACAGAGATTCGATATTCGAATTCAAAAATCAGCTTTATAGAGTAGTGCTCTTCGCATATTGTCGAAGTTGAGCCGATTCAAACGATCGTGATTTCGATAATCGGATGGCATGTTATCGATCACGAAGTTAAGGTTTCCAATCGATTTGATTGTGGATCAATGTTTTGATTTCCAATTCACGCTTGCGCCGATTTCATGCTAAATAGCGTCACGTAGGTGATGGTCTTATTACGCATCGCAATTTTCGATTTCAATTTGAAATTGCAGCATTGCAGCACTTTGTGATGTGTAGGTAACTAGGTACTAACCTTATGATTAGGGACCTACCTACTTGGATAAAATTACTATTTTGTTACAAAGTAGGCTAGGAGAATTATTTACTTTGTACCGTATTTATTTTGCACAAAGACCAAGACGTGAATGAAAATAAGACTACCATCTTATTTTTATTGTATGTTACATAGTATAAAAACTGCAACACAGAAAATCCAAATAGTAATCAAACTTTTTTCTAAATCCACGGGATTGTAAATTGTAAGGCATTAAAAATATATATTGTGTCCACTAAGTCTGTTGAATTTTTATATTCAAAATAATGTTTTATATTAGATACCGACATAACTAATGGTTAACCTAAAAGTTCTTTAGTGATCCGTAAGCGATCATTTAAAGTGCCATCAAACCTTTATAACGACCAGCCGAGACGTGACATCCGCCATTATGTTTCCCGAAACTAACTAATTTCGAATTTTCAACCAATGATGCCGAAATTACGAAGAATCAACCTTTATAAATTGTAGTGAGTGGATGATTACACACAAATCCCGCCCAATGTTGCTCGTGATCCATAAAACGGACCTTTTGTCGTTTATTATTTCATTCCTAATTTTTATTACTTATCGAGTGATTGTAGAGTTGAAATCGATTACGATTCGGGTTTGTTTGATGACATTCTCATTATATCGATGATTTCTTTCTTCATTCATTACATTATGTACTTTCTTTATGTTTGATAGACTAAAAGTCAAACATACTAAACGTAAATGAAGTTAGTGTCTAATCAGTAATTATTTACACAATGTAACGTACACCTTTTCCAAATACGTAAGTATTTTATAAATTACAATTTCACCCTATTGCGTAAAAAATAAGACTGATAATCAAACAAACTTTTTAACGAAAGTGAGAATATTATCATGGTTTACCGGTCCTTGAGCAAGCTTGACCTTATCAAAAAGTTTGAAAAAAGAATGTTCTACGAGCAAGCGCTTCGTGAAATGCCACCTGTCAAATTGGTATACACACATCCCTTGATGGTAAAATACTCCTTTGTGCGAAAGAGGCGGTTAAACAAAGGAGTCAATCATACGATAACTAGCTCGAAACGGTTAATTGAGTCGTTTTAAAAATGTAATCGGTTAGCCAGCATAAATATTTTTTTTACTATATTTGACTACTGTTGCGGGTTAAAAAGGAAGTTCTTTGTTGTTATAGCTACCTCTACCTAATTATTGAAAATATGATGTCAAAAGTCGAAAATACATTCATTTAACAATCACACAGGGTCACTTAGAACGTAAAATAAAAACTTTTTTACCGAATTTTAAATTAAATTGTTTTTTTTATATATAATAAAGTTAGTGGTCTTTTTAGTTTATAAAACGTAATTTGTCAAATCAATTTCGCCTGTCTTAAAGACTTAGACAACATCTTTCTGGTGTTTACTGCTCTTTTCTGTACGGTCTGTGTATCATCACCACCTCGTCTCAGCATGGTTTTTGCACCTGTTACTTTTTCTCGTTTTACATTTTGAGATACTCGCGTATTAGACACCGACACTGTTTCGATTCATCTAGAGAATCTTCATCAGGGTGAGTTTGATCCGCGGTTAGCTTGTTCAAGCTCGCGCTCGCGCGCACTGAATTGAGTGTTGCAGTGTCGATGCGACAAAATAATACGTGAGAAAAAGCCAGTGTTTCTCAACAATGTATAGTACAACTCAGGAATATTTTGATAATTAATTTAAAGCGGGATGCGCTTGATTTAAATTCCTCATTTTAAGCCCTATTGGCCATAGATTGATTTGTTGTTGATAAATAGACGCTCATGACGATTGCGTTGCGTGAGGGCAGCCATTATCGGTCCCTAAGCGACGCCGTCGATTCCACTGCCATGAATTATTTTGATGTTTTATTTAACACGTTACGTTCTAATACATCACGTGTTAAAAAGGTAATGTGGGTTTGTATGAAAAATACCGCAGTACCTAATACTTAGTTGTAATGATAATATTTAAGACATACTTATTGGCAACCTGGTCCTTCTGTTTTTGATGTGTAACATCTTTAATCTGTGGGAGTGATTTCGTGAAAAGGGACGGATGTTACATGAAACCGGAGAAGCTCGCTCTAATTGATTTGACTCATGAGCGCGTGCGGTATTCGATTTGACGAATGAGCGCGCGCGGTAGAGTTAGCCGTATCAAAAAATATATAAGTAGTCAATCTGGTCACCATAACACAAGCTATGCTTAGTTTAGGTTTAGATGATGCTGTGTGAATTATCAACCATTTTTTTTTTTTAATATTTATTTATAATTTTCACTCAAAAGGGATATTCACTATGATATATGAGTTATGTGTATGTTGTTGTAAATGTTCTCGTGATCATGGCGCATGCAACTGTGCCGAAATATCGGGAAGCAGAAAAACTCATGTATCATGGTAAATATCCCGTTTTGAGTGAAAATTATGTTCTAAACCATAACAGTTTTTAGAAATATTTATTTAGTTTTATTTATATCATCAACAACTGTGCAGTCTTTATAACGTTGTTTAGTTACAAAAAGACGCTTACGCGCTTACACGCAATCTTTACTTACACTTACACGCATATACTATACACATGCAAAAAGACGTAATATATTTACAGAGAGTTCTAGAAATGAGTCGGCCATAAAATTATTCTTGTTAAACTTCATTACCCATAATTCATTATTTAAAAAAAAAACTAAGACCGTAAAATTAACCCGATGCACGTTTCCCTCCGCAATAACATTAGTTGAAGCAAATTAAATTTGTTCAGCAGATTAGCGTTCATGAAGTCATTTCAGCTTTTATTGTCGGTTTGCATGTTCTGTGTTCGTGGATGTTTTGTTGGAAAGCTTTTTAGTATTGTAGTTAGAATATATGGAAAAGCGATTTAATAATAATGTCAAGGTGACCCTCGTCTTTATTTTAAAATCAGTGATTTTAATTATAGAAAACAATTTGCTTCTCTCTAATAGGTATTCGACAACCGGACTTCGAAATTTAAATCTATGCAACGGGACATCAAAAGAGAATTTTAATACTATTAAAAATTTCAAATTTAGAACTGAATTTAAAATAAATACGTTCTAAACACTAAAAGGAAAACTGGCTTCATTTATAATAAACGAAATAAAAAACGAAATGTCTTTTGCTTGGATGCCATATTTTTTCTAGTTATTTTGATTTAAAAACCAAACTACGGAACCGATTTAGATGAAATTTAAATGGGACCAATTGGTAGGTATATCCTTTCACATAAATGACTTCTTTGGTTGTATGAGGTACAAACATAAAAAAAACAACCGAATTTAGAAATAACATAGGTGGTTTTTTGAAATCGGTTGAAAACACTTACCAAAAATAGCTAATTTCAAGAACTACTATACAATACTGTTTTTCATAGTTTTGCCAATGAAACCAAAAAACGCAAGTAGTTTAGTAAACTTATCTACATTATATATACCAGAGTTTAAATAATATCAATTACAATTATACTGATACCTACTACTACTATTTATATCTACACTAATAATATAATGAGAAAGGATTAGATTTTTGTAAGTTTATAAGTTTGTGTCTATACATACAAAAGATCTTAACCTGACTGACTGATTCATCATTGCCGAGCCGAAACTGCTGAAGCTAGAAAATTGAAATTTATTGACGCGATGTCGTTTGGGATAGACAAATGACGATCGATTAAGACTATAAAACCAAACAATCACTTGACACTGGCCAAATTGTCAACAAGGCAAATGCCATTATAGAAAGAAAAAAAGAAAAATCAAACCACGAGGAGTGTCGTAAGATGATGATATCGTATGATATTTTGACAACTTCTGTGCCGCAGTGCACTAAGGTCTGGCTGAGACGTAGAAGGTTGCGGGTTCGATTCTCGCGGCGACACAAATGTTTGTATGATTTATGATTTGCAAGTATTCGTCTCGTCTGAATATTTTACTATGTATAATATGTATGTATATACAAAAAATGTATATTAGTAGTACACAGTCATGTGGTACCCATAACACAAGCTCTGCGTACTTTAGGGCCAGATGACGCTGTGTTAAATGTCCAGCATTATTTATTTATGTAAATTACAACTGTAAGTTAAAGCCGGTTTGCTAGTTACCTAATAAGTAGTAGAGAGACGCCATCAATTGACCGTATGCTAACGGATTAGTCGTATGCTCATAAACCTACTCAATTATAGAAATAGGTAAGTACGTAAGTATTCTAAGTAACCTAGGTACACTGCAATTATTATTATCTAGCTAAAAGTTAAAGCCACAGTTAAAAAGCGTTAAAGGTAGTGATTACTAGAAGTTAAAATAAAGTTTAAATGCATTTAAATAAATTGCCAGGTGTGCAGACCTATCGTAAATGGAACCATTATTACAAAGTACAACCATCGATAAAAGTTAATACTTAAGTATTTACTAATATACAAATGACAGGCCAGTCAGCTCAGTTGGTAGTACCTCTGCCTTCTTGGTTGTAGGTTGAGGGTTCGATTCTTTCCCATGACAAACATTAGTGTGATGAATTTAGGTGTGGTTATGTGTCTTGGTGTTATAAAGTATAAATCATAAAAAAAAATGTCCAGCGGCGTTAATCGAGCCTGCAACTCGTGCGTCTCAGGCGGGCCTTGACCCACTGTGCCACAAAAGCATCATATGTATTTAAAAATATGTAAGTATTCTATCAGTCATCTAGTCACCATAATACAAGCTATGCTTAGTGGAATACAATACAACAGGTGGAATACATGAAGCAGAAGACCGGGCTCACCGTGAGAGTCGTGAAGTTGGAATCTCGCCGTAACGTGAATTTCAATTCATTTTTGGTGAGAGTGACGACGAATCGTCTCTCGACAGTCATGGACACCGAGCTTTGGCCGAAAGGTGTCGTGTTTAGGAAATTCAACGGATCCCTGACACAAGACACCGTTCGAACGTCATCTGTAATTTATAATAAGTTTATATTTTGTATCTATGTTAGTCTTTAGGGTATTTATCTATGGGCCAATATATTTGTTACCTATAAGTATCATTATTTGTTGCCTGAAATAAACGATTATTATTATTATTATTATTAGTTTGGGGCTAGATGGTGTTGCGTGCGTTGTCCACGAATATTTATGCATATTTATTGATTATTATATAAAAATAATGATAAACAAACAAGAATCTTGTAGATGTAGGTACTTTAGTAGACATTGATTACAAGCACTACCATCAATTAACATTAGCACCTTATTAAATCCTACCACATTTGGAATTGCAATTTGTCTGCAGCTGGGTGTGCGGTGCTGCGCCTTTCATCAGTGCCAGTGTGGTACGTGGTTGACCAGTACTGTCTTCACGGATAATCTAGAACACTCTAGAGCAGCCGGTATGATTGCCCCCCACGCAAGTCTCAACGATGTCATTCGTCGGGTACTTGTCAGCGTCAACGTACCAGCTGTTCTCGAGCCGATCGGTCTAACACGTGATGATGGTTAGAGGCCTGATGGTATGACTCTTGTCCCTTAGGAGATTGGTAGGCCATTGGTATGGGATCTTGCATCGACACTCGAGCACTCCGATTGTGCTACTGTGTGGTAGAAATATGCCAGTCTCGACAGGGCCTACATATTTTGGAGTCGACACCCTGGTCTCGTAGGTAACAAAAGCATATCGCGTTGTCAAAATTATTTAACAGCGTCTGGTAGAAATATTTCCTACCCAAGAGCTAGCTTCTATCTGGTCAGCGTATTAGCATTGCCATCCAACATGGCAATGCCGCCAGTGTCTTGGGGACTCAGCCTTTTGGCAGTGATCTAGATCAGTTCAGCTATCTATAAATAGTTTAAAACGTAGATAGCTCATCTGTTTCACATGGTATTTCATAATTATTATATATTAATCCGTACATTACTATAAATCAATTTTGCCAATAGTTGTTTCGAACTTTAGTAGATAATACTATTGAACCCCACAACCCCCTTAGGGACCCTTGGAGTTAGGGCTTTTAGGGTATTAACCATAAGCATAATAATTTAATCGTTATAATTTTATGGCTACCAGTTGTTAATCGATAAAGGGTGTATTTTACAAACACACTTGCTAATGCATTGTTTTTATCTGTTGCCCTATCAATTTTTTGACATCAGAATGAAAAGGACAGATCATACATAAGCGCATTCAGCTCAGAGCAGCTTGAAAAGTCACAACACACTTTTGCCATCAACTGTACTCGTAATCACACGTAAACCTAGGTATACAATTAACTAGTTCTTACATTGTAGGTACCTAGCCTTACTGTTTACAGCTAAATCTTGAGATTACTCACTTCAGGCGATAACACCGTACCTATTACCTACCCTGTGTTAAATGTCGTAATTAAATAGATGTGACATAATCTTTTATGTTGTCTGTACCGTATGCTTAAACTGGTAGCATAACAAAACTTTACAATTATTTCTATCTACATAGGTATAATAATATTATAAATGTGAAAATAACTCTGTCTGTCTGTTTATTACATTTTCACGTCTAAAGCTCCGAGCCGATGTTGATCAATTTTGGTATAGAGATAGATGGGACCTTGGAGAAAGACATAGGCTACTTTTTATGTACCACGCGTGCGAAGCCGCGGGCAGCAGCTAGTTTCTTTGTAAATCTTTTTATTCTAAGTCAACGCAATCAATAAATACCGACATTTATGTCGCATATTTCTAACTCGCCGGTAAATGAAAACATGACACTACCGTTGAGCATAAGTAAAGGAAAAATCCGAAAACCGTTAATTTGCACTAATAACACATCAAAATATTTATTATGATTACAATGCTTACTTACAATAGTGCTTTTATTGATTATAGTATAATTAGACTAGTAATAGTAACCAAACATGAGGTTAATTCCTAACTTAGGTACGGTACCCTCTCACTCCTCTCAAGAACGCGCGCTCGTTCGATTTTTTTTATATATTTTTATTTTTTTCTCTTTTATATATAGCATTTCAAGAGCCAGTTCCATAAATACATATACGAACTCATTACGAACTATCGAATAAAACCTCTTTGCTCAAACATAGTTGCGTCTTCACCGCATTCAATATAATATTGCGGTAATCAATATTACAACCAGTAATCAGCGGATTATGACTTTAATATAACCGTCAGCGGCGCGCTTAGAGGTTTATTGTTGTAATTTTACTGATAATTGCACTTGTAATTTTGTAATTTCGTATTAATAACGAACATGAGTTGTAAGCAGCTGTCGAGAATGAGTTATGGGGGACACATGCACCTACATTATAACTTAGGTAGGTACTTAGGTACTTAGGGTGACTCACTGATTAATTTACATTTTGTATGAAAAAATAAATAAATATGTTTGTCCTTGGTGAGATTCGAGCCCACAACCTAACGCAGAAGGCAAAGCTAATACCAACTGAGCTAAGAGGCCAGTCTAGGCCAAAACAATTTTTTTTGAGGATTTTATGAGGATTCTTAATAGAATCTTTTTATACAACAGAGGTGGCAAACAAGCACATAGCCCACCTGATCGTAAGTGATTACCACAACCTATGATACTTGCAACAATAGGAGGTCATACACTCATAGACACGAAGAAAAGGCTGATGTCCGAGGCTGAATGTGGCAAAGCATGGCAGTAGGTATCAAGCAGTAAAATTGTTTAATGTTCTTCCTACTGAAATGAAAGCAATTGACAAACCAAATATTTTCAAGAATAATTTAAGAAAACTTTTGCTGAAGGTGTGTTTTTACACAATTGACGAGTTTATCACAAGAAAGTAATTATGATGTAAGTAGCAAAGAAGAATTTGATTAAGTACCCATATGTAATTGCATGCTATTAATTTAAATTTATTATATTATGTACGATATATTCACACACGATGTAAAAATTGTTTTTGAATAAATAAACTAAACTAAACTAAAAACTAAGGTATAATATGTTGCCGGCCGTAGACATTAGTTGATTTTAGCACCTTTCGCCTTTCTGGCACTCACACCTATGCTCAATAGGTAGATGCTTTACTTATCCTATTATTAAATGGTTTGTTTACATATTTTTAAATCGTTTTTAAGTAATAATAATAATAATAATAATGCCGGACGGACCGGCCGGACGGATTTAACACAGCATCATAAATGTAAACAGTAAACAGAGCTTGTGTTATGGGTACCACATGACTGATATACTACTTATATACTTTTTAGTTTTAGTTAAGATGTTTTTTTCTGTGTGTGCCAAATAAACGTTTCATTCATTCATTCATTCACTCATTCTTTTATCCCTTTGTCCAGTAACTTCATTTGCTCCTGTGCCCTTCGAACGTAAACACAGTAATGCTTCCACACTACTGCTTAAAGGTAGAATATCTGGCACTCTGGTGGTACCCACCAAGACGGATTCTTGCTGAGTCCTTTCATCGGTTGTTTCTGGACCAATCGCGCTGCAACATAGACTTACTGACTTTTTTAAGAGTATGATTTAAGCTGTTGTCAATTTAATTGATTTTAAATTTAATAAATAGTAGTTGTCCGCAAAATAGAAGATCTGTCGCCTAAATGTAGTCGCCAAACAATACAAAAACAATTTCATAATAAATTACATATTATCGGGATATATTATTGAGTATTAAATAAATATTTTTGTAGATATTACAAAAATATTTAAAATGTTTTTTTATAATAGGTTCGTATTGATAACTATAAAATCAAATGAATTGTTAACGATCATTAAAAAATTAAAATAATCTAACCTAACCGACAGATCTACCATTCTGAAGAATTTAAGGAATAAATCTATTATTTTATTTTATATTATTTTATTTGAAAACGAAGTTTTTAATCTACAATTTTATTGATAATCCATATCTTATTTTAGATACATAATGACATGTTTTTGGTAATTCATACCTGGCAACACTTTATATTTATTTGAGAATGAAATTATTTCGAGGCGATAGATCTATTAATTAGATGTTATAAATTGATAACAAAAATTATAATTCCCCTTTTTTAACCACATGAGCGAAGCTACAGATAAGCAGACGCAGAAGGTATATTCGAAAAGCAATAATTGACGAACAAACATAACCCTACAACAAAGGCCTCCGACAGTCATCACAATGGTACCAATAAAAAATCGATCGCGACTCGCGCTTCGCCCAAAGCCGCAGTCATACAGAAAGCAGTCAAGATGCGCGATGCGGCTGTGTCACTGAATACAGAACGTTGATTCGTCGCGACGTTAGTGGTGATTCTGTTATTTCAACGGACGAGCAAACATATTATATAATACGAACGATCACATTCGTATTAAGGAACTCGAGTCCAAATTTGATTGTGATTTTGATTTTCGATTTTTAAATGACAGTTCTTCTTTTTCTTCTTACTGTGTTACTGGATCTTTCATACCAGTTTGGTGAAAGGATTAAAGTAAGCCTTATAAACTCCGTTCATGCACTTGACACATGTCTTTGAAATTTTTAGGTTTTATAACATGGCGGTTTCCTTACGATGTTTTCTTTCACCGTTTGAAAGTAGGTACTGGTATCACATTCATAACAGTTTTGAAATATGTCAAAATGTACATTTTGTCCTTTTATTGAATTGATTTTCCTTGGATTTTACGCAGTTTTATTCAAGACGTGTTAAGTGTTGAATACATGAACTAAAATGAGCTAAACAAGCCAAAAGTGTAATTTAAAAATGTTCCTCTAATTCAGACTGTACTGACTGACTGACTGACTGTAAATAAGATTGTTTATATTTTATGATGTTTTAGTTAGTCCTGCGCATCAACAGAATAAGGGCCACTGCTTTTGTTCACCACGACTCTACTTCTATCAATTCATTAAATTTTCTGATTTTATTGTCAAAATGACAGGTTTTATTGTCTTGAACAGTGCAATTATCATGCCAAAATTGAGTGTAAAAGTGCGTTTTCAATGCTCTTTGCTGTCGGTTGGTATTTCGTTTTCAGTATAAAACTGCGATGCTACAAATACCTACCTATCTTAGGACACTGTATGGCTCAATGCACACTGAATTGAAAGCGACGCGACGCGACGAGACTATCAGTTTTAATAACAAGCCATTGTAAACCTTATGAACAATGTTACAAGATATAGAAACGCGCCGGCGACGGTGAGCGACCCAAGCGCGTCAGCTCTCGAGCTCGAGCCGGCGCGAGGCTTCGCCACACCTCGTTCATGCTATCAAGTTTTTCTATATCTTGTAACATTGTACATAAGGTTTATAGTGTCTTGTTATTAAAACTAATCGTCTCGTCCAGCAGTGCTAAGCAAAATCATCCTTTTTATTTCCTAAAAAGTACAGGCTGTATTTTTACACAGCCGGCTTCAACCCGCTTTCTAAGTAAATACATAGCCTTCGCCAAAGAATGTAATTAACAGAACAGCAATAAAAATAATTGGGAACAAAAACTATCCGCTTCGGGCCGTCATTTATTATTTTGATTACCCTCGTTAATGTGTTACGATGTTCTCCAAACGAACAGTGTTCGAAGTTTAAAAGAGGTGTTGGTAGCGACATCTATCAGTAGTTTTTGGCAAAGATATGAGTATTTAATCTAAAAAGAGTATGCACTAAAAAAAGCAGTTCAGTACGTTGCGTAGTACCAACATAGAACTGGCATCAAGCTTTATAAAAACATTTTGTTCATCGTTTGCATTATAGAATACAATTTATTGTTTTAACAATATGATACAATATAAAAATACCAAAAGTTGTGGACAAGTTGTGGAAACATTGGGTTGGAAACAAATTATATAGATGCTCTCAAAAATATCGCCATTACAAAATGGGAGTTTTGTGACAATTTTAAAATTTACCTACGTCATTTCTGAACAACTTTTTAAATTCAAAATTCGAACTATCAAATAATTCAAAAGGTTTTTAATATTCTAAGTTCAAACTATGATCTATCAATTGTGTTCAACGATGTTCTCGATGTTTGATTGGACGGTTTGTTGTAGAGCGACAAAAACATAGTGTTTCTGTGTTTGTGTCTCGCGTGTCAGGGCCTTTATTATCCCGTTTATGGCTCTGTTTGTAGAAGCCGACGACGCGTGACGGGTTGAATTCGTCGTAAAAAAGTTTTCATTTTTAGCACCGATGATTAGTCATAACTTAATTTTATTATCAATTTCGGCTGTCGGAAAGTTTTTGATGTATATAGGTAAGTACCTAACAGCCTTACCTTGTTAAATTTTCAATTTGCTTTATAAGTAAACTAGATACTCGCCCCGTCTTTGCACGGGTAAATTATACACCGAAACCTTCCTCATGAATCACTCCGTCCATTGATGAAAACCGTATGAAAATCCGTTTACTAGTTTTTGTATTTATCGCATTTACAGACAGACGCGGCAAGTTTTATAATATTCAAAATGGTAAGGCACCTTACCATTTTTAATCTTACGATAATGTTACCTACCATACGAAACCGGTCTCGGTATCCTTTTCGACAGGCTATTCTAACTCAGTCAGATCTGCCCTGAGCTAGCTACTAAAGGTAGGTTTTATGACACATAATATCCAAGGCAACACTATTTAACCATTGATTGCTATAACTAAGTATAAAAAACTCTTGGCTTGCACGCACTAGAGAATTAATCCGCGCTTTTTTAAGGTATAAAAATGTAAACGGAGTTTTCCCGCTGCGTGCGTCTGATTGGTTACAGAATATTCCGAAAAAAGTTGCGAGAAGATTACCACCTCTGAAAATGCCTTCATATTGAACAAAATCACGGGTTTTTTGTACAGCGACTGGCTTTTAATTGAGCTATTTGTGGAGCTTCGAAATTTTAATTGCGTTAATAATTTTGAACTTAAACTGGCGACATGAATGTCGATGAAATATTTTTGGACAAAACAAGCTTGGATCTTAAATACATAATAATTAATGTTGCGCTTTCTCGTTTCGAGCAAAACTTTTTGTGTACCTACCTTAGATCAAAGTTTCGAGAGATAAGGTATGGTTTCCAGATTTACTTCACTATTAATATTATAGTTATTATTAGTATTTTGTAAAGATAGTGGAACAAAAAAAAAATAGTCCAAGCACCAAAAAGTGGGGCTTAGACTTTATTTTTCTATTTTTGAAGTATAAAAATCTTATTTAATTTATTCCTATTTAGATATCCGCAATTATATGCTACGCCTTTGTCTCAAAATGGTTCAAACGGATGACCAGCGCAAGTTGTTTATAACCTGCATATGGTGAGTCTATCTTTTTGTAACTTTTATTTTATTTAATTCAACTAAAAAATGGTAACGGTGAATTTTTTGATACTTTTCACTTTTTATGAAAATGTTATAAAACGTTTTTATAAAAATAAATCGTTAGGTTCTATTTAAAACTTTATTGAACCTAAAGCGCTACGGTTTTGTACAATGTATACTGGACCACGTGACGCGACGTGACATTCAAGAAGCATGATTTGCATGTACATATATATGGTTGCTTGTATTTACTCAGAGGAGCACGGTTTTGAGCCTTCACTTTCGTTGACCGTTGCGCTCTGTTTTTATTTGGTTGAGGTTTTAATATGACAGCATGTCTAACAATCTGTTGATTGTTAACCTTCCGTACTACCAATTCATCAATAGTAACTGAAAGCGACTGAACTAACTAACTGAATTGAAACCTGAAAGCTGAAAACACGTAATCGCCCGGCTGATCTTTCCGCAAAGGCGTGAAGGAAAACTAAGCGTGACGTATTTGAGGTACTAACAAGGTTGCTTAACATCGTTGATCTGTTATGAACGACTAAGTTAGCTACCTATACGAACACTTCAAATACTTCACTTTAAAGTTACTACAAAGGCGTCTGTTAAAAACAGGGCGTGATCTAAGAGCTGGCTTCTATCTGGTCCCGCGTATTAGTATTGCCATTCAACGTGTCAATGACGTCAGTGTTTTGACGCTGCTCACTGACACAGTGATCTGGATTAGTTGAGGATCGAATTAAACGATCTTTCACTTCACTACCTTAGAAAAGGAAGAGTTAAGTTTGTTAACTCAGAACTTCGTCATTTACGAACCGATTTAGACAATTCGTTTTTTGTTAGTCTCATCTAAATTAAAAAAAAAAAACAATTCTTAGGGTGAATAAATGCATCTCTAAGGGTAAACAGGAGATGCGATTTTTTATGACCTCAAATTTTATTAAATGATTTTTCATTCGGTTATTATAAATCATTGTAAGTATATTGTTTAATAAGTTGTACCTATGTATGTAAAACTTAATCCTCAACGTAACATAAACAGTGAATAATTTATAACAAACTTCTCAAAAATAATCAAATTAATCAGAACTAAATTCGAGAATCAATCGGTTTATGGTTTCCTACCAGCCGCTGGCGCCAAGCTTCACAAATTGGTATAATTGTAACGCATAGAGCATGGTAATCCCGTAATATCCCATAAAATGATCGTGCGAGGAAACCTGTGGCGCCTATTGGGTGTTTTTAATAGAATGATGTCTGGTCTTGATGGAAATTAACGAATTCAATCTATCACAGCAGTAGGCCATCTTAATTGCTATTTAGTAATAAGTTCTTGTTACTTCATTATGATTAAAATTGATTAAAATTTTGCACAGAGTTCTTCTCTGTTTCTCACTAATGAAATTCTCGCAAAAGAGCATATATATATGAAAGTGCAGGAGGGCTTTCATCAGAATTGATTATAAATGTCGTGGTCGCAGGTGAAGAAGCAAAACTAAATAATTATTCTCCTTGTCATTAATATGCAAAACCGACTATAAAGTGTCCTTTATTATGTAGTCTAAGCCTTTCACCAGCTTGCTGTGTTTCCACAGTTGACAACATCTTAAAGCGTAAGTAAATTTTGGAACAAAATGACAAAACTTGATAATTGTAAAAGCCATATGACTATTAATTTTAAACAATCCGTCCGAGGTTTTGCTAAAATTTTGAATTTTCTTTTCTATGAAGGTCGGAAAGAATTGGTGAGCCGAGGAGGCGAAGTGACCATTTATTAACAACTGTAATATTTGAGGCCGAACTGTTGAATTATGAAACAATTGAATTTTTATCCAAACAAGTGTCCGAAACGTAAAGCTCGCATTTTGCATAATTTAGCTCTAAACCAATTTGCCGAAATTCATCACTGATGAGCTTTAGAAAACCAAAAACAGTGTCCACATCTCCATCTAAAGTTCCGTCATCCAAGTACCAAACATTGAGTTTAGATTGGAGTCGTTGAATAATCGGATGGATGGCAAGGCTGAAAATGGCTGGACCAAGGAGGTCGCCTTGCTGACGGCAGACGAAAAACGGCAGACGAAATAATATTGTCGCGATAGATCAATTTAGACGGTGAACTATAACACTGCCAAAGAAATGGATAAATTTCGGGAATTTGGTTTTAATTTCTTTGAGCAAGACACCCCTATCTACGGAATTGAAGGCGTTTTTAATATCCACCTTTAAAATTACCTCCCTGCAATATTGATCCAAAAATATACGAAGAGAATGTACTGTGGCTTCGCAGCCGCCACGCGAACCAAAGCCTAGCTGAACAGGTCGGAAAAAGTCACCGAGATATGCAGCTTTTTTCCGACAGCAGACTTTAGCTGCTAGACGGCGGTAGGTGGTAACCACGGCTATGGGTCTAATTCCGCCGTCTTTCTTTTTGAGTGCGCATGGTTTGCACCATACAGGAGCTCAGTGATCTCGCTGTTAACTCGACCTGACAACATCAGGTTGATCAGGGCCGTCATATCTTCCAGAAGAACTTCACCGGCATGGCCCGAACTGCCAGACAGCACGTCCTTTAGATGTTGTGGACTAACAGCATCCAGGCCGCCGGCAGAGCCATTCTGGAATGACATGACGACACACCGAGCACGTCCTGACTGGTCGCATCAACAGCGCCATCACTCTCTTGCGGTGGATCGGGGAATTGAAAGTTGGGCCCTGGAAGAGGGTGCTTAATCTCAAAAGATTTGAGAGTGTCATTAGAATTTGGAGCTATCGTGTCACTAGAAAATAAAATACGGGAGGCACCCTTAATATCACCATCGCTAAGTTTACTTTCTACAAGTTTGTAGATAGCAGACTCGGAGACTAGTTTGGGAGATTTTGAATTTGTTTGTGGGTCCAAATATTTTTTGAAATTATGAGATGTGCACTCAATGTTTGCAGTATTAGGTATACACACAATTTTGCTTTATCCGAATAGTAAGCGATGATTTGTTTCCATAATATTTCTGTACATGTTTCACTATAGCTGAAAATAAGTAAATGTTCCCATGCTTGCTTCGTATTTTTAGATACAACATTCCTAATGACCTGAGATAGAACAGTAGTAACAGAGATGCGAGCACCGCGAGGAGTACGTTTCAAAATAGGAGTTGTAGTTTTACACTGGCTAATCACTTTCCAAAAGGGTCGTAAATCAGACGTAGAATAAGAATTTACTAACGAAATATCTACCGCTCCTGCAACCGGGGCAGACAGCGGGATAGTAGAGTTGTGTATTCTTTTTTGGTGTTTTGAGGCCTCTCTGTCCTTTGAAGAAGCAAGGCTGGGAACATATCGTGCACTCTACAAGTTCGGGCACGGACACGACAGCATTATTCACATTTCTACTTTCATTTGGCGGTTGTGTGCATAGTGCCATCACAATTTTTTCTTACAAATCTAAATAAAATTAAATAATCTAACAAATTACAGTGGCAGACAGCGCACGCGTGGTAGCTCGACTGGCAACACGGCAACCGCGCTCCTTACTGAAGACATAAAAATAACAAAGCTAAGCTTTCTGTCAAAATTGTCGTAAATGAAACCACCTTTTTGATTTTCTGGAGCGAAGAGGCTGTCCCCGGTCTGGAAAACAATACCTGATACGCCTCACAAGGTGCAGTATCTGCCTCAGGGCCCCAAAGTCCCCCAAAAGGCGTTATTATTTCACGCCTTTTGGGGGACTTTGGGGCCTATCTGAAAAAAATCAATAATCTACTACAGAATCTATTCCCAAACTAAGGATATTAAAAATTGACTAAGCGCATGTGACCGTGCACTGTGAAGGCTTCTACAGTCAGTAAGGATAAGAATGACTAGGTGTTTTTCTATTATATATAGAAAAACACTTAGAACGGGGTCAAATGTTTGCTGATCATAAGAACATATTTTGTCATCCTGTGGGAATCGAACACGCAAACTTCTGTGTCTCAGGCAATTCTTTGCCCACTGTGCCACAGATTCATCAAAGTCATATTATATTTACATCATTATTATTATTACAAAAAATAGCAACGCAATGTTTAATATTTATCAAACGAATATTACTTAAGTACTTGTTATTGTGCAAAATGTAATTACTCTAAGACTAATAGTTTGCTAGCAAAAACTCTGATTAGGAGCGGACAGACAGACAGACAGACTTAACTAACTATAATAGTTATACAAAAGTAACGTAGACTAATTTTTGAGTTCATTAATAGTTTTCGCAGCGCACGCCAAATTACGACTTTTACAGGCAATGTTTTGAACCTTTGATTTAATTATTGGAATTGTTAAAGGGATCTCTATTTAAAAAAAATACAGGTCATGTTACTCTCTGGTAGTGTAGCTTTCTTAAAGTATTTTTATAAAAAAAATCGAATCATTATTTTTTATACCTAATATTAGTTTAGATAAATGAGACACACATGGACCTCTTTGAATCATCTTACATGCGGTGAAAATTTAGGTATCGATTTCTCTTAAGCCAAGTCCAAAAGTTGTACAGTCTAGACTTCTTAGACTGGTAAGGCGAAACACGCACTAGCAAATTAATCTATGCGGGTTAAGCCACGCTTTTCTGAAGTACATAATTTCCAACGCGATTTTTTCCGTGTACCTCTACATCTGACGACTACATCTTGATTCGTACCCACAAATGTTCCAAACATTGACTCCTCTCTCGTACACTAGAACATTAAAAAGTTGAAAATTAAACAGAACAAAAATTTGAAAGGCAGTGATGGTAGAGAGTCGCAAAATAAAACTTTACGAATTTATGGACATTCAGGGAGTCCCACATCAAGTTGCTTGTCACTCCATTACCATGGATACATTGTGTAACTTGGATATATTATTTGATAATTGCAGAGAGTAATTGCAATTGCAAATTGTTATGCTTTCAACAAAAACAAAATTCAATATACCAGGAGAACAGGATATTGATAGGTATTTCCGTTAATTTGCAAAGCTTACTATGTTATGCAGGAATTACAAAGTTCTCGCTCCACGTGTCGTAAGCTCGAACATGGCCCGCGGAGAAGTGGATTTACTTGTATTACACATGCGCAAATTACCCCCCGCTATCGTTCCTAGTAGGAATAGTTCAATTAATTGAACTATTGAGGAAAAAAGTTTGATCAGGTAAATTATCCCTAGATCCCTAGATCCTAGATCTACCTAGATCTATCTATCTATCGCAAGCTATTCAGATCTTTTGGATCTATTTTACACGTATTTCATATATTTGTTAATTCGAATAAGTACCTTCAGTTGAGTTAACCCTAGATATCTTGGTAATTTCTGCTCTCCTAGTACTTTAATTATACAAACTCGACATACCTACTCGCATTATACCAATTTTACTTTTCCCTAAGCTTTATTGGACCTCTTGGTCGCGTACCTGCACGAATAATTAATTACAGAACAATATTAAATAAATGTGAAACAGTTGAGCTATCTAAGGACCGCTTAAAACGATCTATAGATGTCTCCGCTTATAGATCAAAGAGCAACGTTCACAAGACAGGCACCAGTTTCGGACTACACATATTATTATTTGAAGGTAAACGGACGACTTAGGTAGGTAAGTACTCGTATAATTTAACGATTTCAAGTAAAACATTAGTAGTTATTATAATAAATAATAATAAATAAATAATGCCGGATATTTCACACAGCATCATCTGGCCCCAAAGTAAGCAGAGCTTGTGTTATGGGTACCATATGACTGATATACTACATACATATTTTTTTTTTGTAAATACATACTTGTTATAACATAGAAACACCCAGTTATATAATAACCATCAGTAGAAATAATAATTAACTTGAATAGATAACAGGATCTATAGATAGCTCATTCGATCCAGATCACTGCCAGAGGGCAGCGTTACCAAGACACTCATGTATTGTTTAATAAAATTCTCGCCAAAGATAATTTCAAATACTTAATAATCATTGCAAAAACACGTTTTAATAGAATAGAATAGAATCAAATCAACGTTTATTTGGTACATATACACACATGAATAATAACACAGTAGAAACAAGCAGTTGGGTAGGTAATTAGAACAATTAGGTAGGAAAGCAAGTAAAAAAAATAAAAAAAAAATAGATTTAATTATAACTGTACCTTAAATTGAGTGTATGAATCAGGGTGTAGACATCTGACTGAACCCATGTTTCATAAAATGACCAGTGTGGAAGTGCTTTAAGAGACGGAGAGCTCAGGTCTGGCGATGCAGGAGTAACCTTAGCAAATGGGGCATGATCGGTGAAAAAGGACATGCAGTGTCATTGGGGTGCCCAGGTACAGCTCATGTCACACGTACTTGTATATCCATCTTGCCCCAACTTATGCACTATGGGTGATCCGATGTCCTGCTCAGATAATGCCGTAAATGTGACTACCTCATCAAATAGGATGTAACGACACGAAAGAAGAAGAAGAAGAAGCAAATCGTGCTAAATCAAAGTTTGTATCATGTCCTGCACGAATAATGCCGTAGATATGATTATAATAAATAAAATAATCCGGACATTTCACACATCATCATCTGGCCCCAAAGTAAGCAGAGCTTGAATTAAGGGTACCACATGACTGATATACTTACTAATTATATACTTTTTTTTTGTAAATACATACATATTATACATAGAAACACCCAGACCCGAGACAAATACTTGCAGATCATACAAACATTTGTCCCGCGGCAGGAATCGATCCAGCAACCTTCTGCGTCTCAGCCGGACCTAAGCCCACTGCGCTACAGAGGTCGTCAAATTTGATTACCTACTCGTCAAATAGGATGTAACAACGACACGAAAGAGAAGAAGCAAATCGTGCTATGCCTTAGTAATCAAAGGTTGTATCAATAAGGACGTCTTTATATTTATTACAACACATGTTACAAGTTTACAACACTACTAGGAAACCGTTCCGAAAAATTAAACCCAGAACGCCATAAACGAATTTGTAACAATCAGTATGCCATAAAGTCCAATCAGGGGAATTACCCTACAATGGGAACAAAGACGGGTTTATCACCTAATTATCATGATTTGTTTTCTTTAATAGTGCATCATGTTTCGTCGCCTATTAACCGTTACCAAAGCCTTATGAGAACCGAGTTGTTTAATTTGGAACTTTATGTTATAAGTTGTAGAGTTCACGGTTTGTTATTAAGGTGTGTGGATATCGTTGTGGCGTTTTGAAGTGGTTATGGTCCTCTAATTGGATCGGAGGCTTTGTCTCGTGTTTGATCTAAATATCTGATTAGTAAGGAGTTTACAACTTTACATATTCATTGATATGTATATTACTTCTATCTAGCACAAGAGTTATATGTTACAGAGATGCACAAAATAATCCTTACTTTCTTACTAATAATAATAATATTATATACGCGAAAGTTTGTATGTGTGTTTGTTACTCTTTCACGCAAAAACTACTGAATGGATTTTAATGAAACTTTACAATAATATAGCTTATACATCAGAATAACACAGGCTATAATTTATAAAGATATTGTGTGATTAGTCCAAAATATAACGATAAGTGTCAAGTAAGTAGGAAAAAAATCTGCCATCTGCGAGCTATAATGCGTGCGCTGCAAAAAACCTTTTCTATCCTTCTCCAACACCACAACTCTAGTGCTTCCAGGATATCTCTGTCTCTCTGGATCAACTTAGTCTATAAGGGCCGTATAGCAGAGCTATAGTCAATCGATACTTAAACATATATCATTGGGACAGTTCTGAATAATAAATAGTTTATATTTACCAATTTTGTACCTATCTACTAAGGCAATAAACGATTTTTTATTTATTTATTATAATAAGTAACTGTTTACGTATTAATTTGGGTTTAAGTACTTACATAACCAATGGTTCTGTGAACCTAAAGTACTTACGAGTGTGTTAGATTTAACAGGCTCTAATAATTCTAAGATGTTATAAAAGCTTGAAATATACCCTAATTTTAACTGTACTTAGTTATCTATTTCACTTAAAGGCTACTAGATATCTTAATAGGGTAGGTAGCTATAGTGGAGAGTAAGGAAAAGAAACACAACTCAACAAGGAATACTTCTGTGGACGACCTCTGTGGCGCAGTGGGCTAAGACCTGGCTGATATGCAGAAGGTTGCGGGTTCGATTCCCGCCGCGGGACAAATGTTTGTACGATCTGCAAGTATTTGTCTCGGGTCTAGGTGTTTCTGTGTATAATATGTATGTATTTACAAAAAAAATGTATATAAGTAGTATTCAGTCATGTGGTACCCATAACACAAGCTCTGCTTACTTTGGGGCCAGATCTGCCCTCCTTATTGCAAACGCAGTACTTGCAAAATTGCGGTTTGGAGATAAACGCGGTAAACATATTTCTTGATATCTAATCAAGCAATCTCCGTTACATAACTTTTAAAGTGTAACCTAAAAATAGTAAAAAAATCGAGTATTCTATTGACATATTTTTGTCTTTACTGACTTGTTTGGATAAAATGCTCAGTACTGCATTTTCATCAACATTCTGGGATTGCGGACATTACAGTATCACTAAGATTAAATGCATTGTTAGTGTTTATTACTGCAAAATCACCTAGTACGTGCTCAATACTGCGTTAGTAGTTAGCAATCATTTTCTATTTTCATGCCTGGTACTAGTTAAAATGTAGGTAAATTTAACTTCTGTCACATATTTAAGTGACTAAGAGACGAAATAAAACAGAATTTAGGTAGGGATTCAAAAAAAAAAAATTTTTTTATTAAGCTTCTTATCACAATTAAATTTTTGTTTTCTCATTCATATTTGATTCAGTCTATAAAACTCGTTTCAAAAATCAATTTTTCTTATAGTCTTTAAACATACCTTTACTCATCAAGTTATCATGCCTTTGAAATATACAATTACTTATGTTATGGCACTTAAAATCCAAAAACTAGGTAGATAGGTAGGTACTCAAAATATTTTTATCGAAACATAAATTATAAATAATATAATTAAAAATATGTAGCTAACATTCAAAATCGATTGGTCTACAATTGTAAATTATACCTAGTATATAAACTAAATTATATATTATATTACAATCAAGATGGACTCATTTTTTAACCGACTTTAAAAAAAGGAGGTTACTCAATTCGATTCGTGTTTTTTTTTAACGGACTTCTAAAAAAGGAGGTTACTCAATTCGATTCGTATATTTTTTTTTATGTGTGTTCTCGGATAACTTCGTCGTTTATGAACCAATTTTGATGATTCTCTTTTTTGTTGGAAAGGAGTTATCCCAAGGGTGGTACCATGATAAGGAAACCAGGATCTGATGATGGCATCCCAGAGAAATCGAGGGGAACTTTCGAATATCGTAGTGGCGCCTAGTGCATTTGTTTATTTTTTAATTAAGTATTTTAATGCACTACTATTTAATGAAGGTCTGGAGTCGATCTGATGATGAAGCCAAAAGACTGACGAGGGAATTCCTGAACGATTTACAGCAATTACCTGGTGTTTGGGCTTGAATCATTTGTATTGATGAAAACTTTACACCTAGATGGGTTGTGAATGTCATTAGGGGTCTGATGATGAAGACGAAGGACAGTCAAGGGAACTCCTCAACTTTTTACAGTAGCTACCTTGTGTATATACACAAGGTAGCTACTGTAAAAAGTTGAGTCAAAACTTGAAGTCGGTTGTCTTTTAGTTTTTAAAACGTAATTATAATTTTTAATGGAATCAGTCTCTTAAAGTTTGCATCATGAACATTGTTTAATAATATCTACTTACAATACTTTTAACAAAAATAACTGAACATAAAATATAACAAACTTTTAAACACAATAGCCTACATCACAAAATCGTGTCAAAAATAAAGACTTCTTCTAAATCATAATAACATTTCTTCTTATAACAAACTCTTATTTGAGGAAGTCGATTTCATTATAACTTACATCGTGAGTAGCTTTAACAAAACTGGACATAGAATGTATATGCACCTCGACACAGGCAATATCTTTTATGTACATCCTTTCATCATGTTTTTTTAATTTATTTTGAGATGAAGATCTTCAATACTTGTAAAAGTCCGGAACTTCCATGGACTTCACATTCACCTTCTCTGAATTTGCAAGTTGCACGCAGTCGATAAAATCTGGTTAATTTTGGTCTCTGAAGCTGATTCTCCACTTGATGGTGAAAACTATCTGCATACATAAAGGTATGGCCTGGTTCGAGGTAGGTACTTTATTATTATTTTTGTTGCAGCAATCTCTGAGCTATTGACAATATGTACTAACAATGAAAAAATGCCCAGTTTTTATCTTGCCCAGTGCAATTATCGGTCAAAATAGTAATTTCAGTGCAGTCACGTTTCTTTCAAAAAAATCTCTATAAGCACTTATTTTATCTTCCTTCTTCCTTCCCGATATATCTTCATGACACAGCCCTGCATATGGTTTTTCTTTGTTTGAGCCTCCCAGAGGTACAAAACTGTAGAAAACTGCGTTTAGGTTTAGCGTCCCAAGAGTAGGTTTCTGTTATTTCGCTAGACGCAAATGCAGTAATAGTGAATACTGCGTTTGGCTTTAGTTAGTATTCGTTGCCTAAAAGTTCTATCCTAATTAATATACAGTAAACGTTGCAAGTACTGTATAATCTTCTAGCACATGCTTAATGCTGCACATCTTTTTAGCAAAAGTAACATTTAGGTGCAAGAACTGCGTTTCATCTACTATATAAAAATAAGTCGGGTTTTCCTTCCTGACGCTATAACTCCAGAACGCACGAACCGATTTCCACGGTTTTGCATTCGTTGCAAAGGTCTCGGGCTCCGTGAGGTTTATAGCAAAGAATTCAGGAAAAATTTAAAATTTATTTTTTGTGAAGTTGTAACTGCCCAACGAAGTGGGCACCGGTCAGCTAGTGTTAAATAAAAAACATGTTTCTAATAAGAAAAAACGTGTAAATATATTTTTTACGTATAGATTATCTCCTTATGGTGTCATTTTTGCAAAAAAGTGAAAATCTTAGCAGGGCAGAGATGATGCTGTGTGAAATGTCCGGAATTATTTATTTATTTATTTACTTCTAGTATATTCTACACAACCTGGTTTATACAGGATGTCCCAGAAAATAGTGTCAAGCGAAAGTCCAGAGATGACTTCAAAGACGGGGAGGTGGAAAATTATAAAAAAAAAAATCTCAAGAAAGTTTTCTACTTTTTTTTAAAGAATTTTTTAAGTTGTTCAGGTCGAAAATTTTCAAAAATTCATAACCTATAAAAAACCCGCGGAACATATTGGCGGTGATTCAAGTACCCCAAGAGGTGTTCTATCTCTGGACTTTCGCTTGACACTATTTTCTGGGACACCCTGTATATACACATGTTATGAAAAAGTAGAAACACATTGAACTTGTAAGGTTAATATTACACAACTATTAAGAATATATAAACATGGTCAGTAAATAGGTAAGTACTTAGCTTTTAGTTCTGTTTGGGTCGGCTGCTAATCAAAAAGTGGCTGTTCCACCTCAGCGTAGCTCTTATTTACAGGCTACGGAAACGTAAAACCTACTTCTACCGTCCCGTTCCGCTCAAAACACTTTTTATTTATTTATTTTTTATTTTAGAATTTTTGGAAAGCTTACAGCTAACACAGAAAAGATACAGACAAAAAAAATTATGTTCCTACAAAGTAGAGACACACACTGAAGGGTAATTATAAGTTTCCACAAATAGTTAGATATATAATTATAGAAAAAACATAGTAGGGTTTTTTAATAGACGGTATTAAAAATAGATATACAAATAGGTTTTAAAAAGAATGAAATAAGTTTTTGATGCAAGGAAGATATAAAATAAAAAAATATAAACTAAATAGAACCAAAGAATTTACCACTAATCAGTCGCTTAAGAGTTGTTACAGAGGTATTGAAAAGGTCTAAGTCAACATCTACCTTAACCAGAGAATTAAATAAAGAGCTTGTTCTAATCATGAACGTGTTTTGCCTGTAATTTGTCCTAACTATAGGAACCGAAAGGACGCGCGAACATTCGAAACAAAAATGTATTTAGTTTCTTATTATCTAAAAATATGTTTTCAGGACAATGATAATTATAAATTCTTAACAATTGTAAAAGTAATGTAATAACATGTTTATGTGTCACAAAAAATAAGGTAACAATAAATAATTATCGAAGCTTAGAGTATATTATATTACATGCTAATGATTTTATTATGTGTAAAATAACAATGATATATGATATGATATGATGATATATATAGGCATCTTAATTTTGAAAACTATTCTAGACATAATTTTCACTTGCGTTATTCACGATTTTCCATATTAATCTATTAAGGTAAAGTACGGATTGATGCCATACTTTTCAAAATTGGCTTATATTTCAAATACTATTGATTTTATTGCAAAAATTATGCAATTATGTATATATAACAAGTTTAATCTATTATTTAACATTACACTTGGTTTTTGCTATCGTTATATTTATTGATTCTGAGAAAAATGCGTTTTACAAATCCCTAATTAAAACGATAGACGCCTACAGCGAGGGATACATGCCTCATCGCAAAAATACTTAAGAGGATAGATGCCCTAAGGGAAATAAAAAGGTTTAAATATAAAATAATTTGTTTTATTTCATGATTTAATTCCATATTCTAAGCACCATGAATCAGCATGCGTTAGATCAGATTTAGATTACAATTGAAAACGATTTTTCTTGGGTTGACTGTTTTCTTATTTTTTTTTATTTTCGGTCGCCTTAAATTCTAAATTATATTTTTATTACTTTTCTCTTCTAAATTATTTATATTTTTTTTTTAGTCAGGTTAGTTGAGGTAAGTCCCTAAAACACAATACTTACCTTTACATAATTAAATTACTTATCTTCTCCTTTTTTTCACATTCTTATAGATTTAATTCCTCATTTATTATCGTTTAAAATCATATTCCTCTTCCTTCTTCAGATTTTTATTCCTCATTTATTATATTTTACCCCGCAAACCTAAAACAATAATATTCAAATAGAAAATAACAATAATATTTCAGGAATATATGTATAGGTATACAGGTACTAATACTTAACAAACAAGGCATCCTAAGTTTGAAATTTAGTCACTGGCTAATGCCGTGGGATAGATGCCCCTAAATACATCCCATATGCTTCTAAGGGCATCTATACTCCCAAAAATCGAGGCGACTATCCTTTTCACTAAGGATAGATGCCCTTTAGGGCATCTATCCGTACCTTACCCTAAGTGCTTATAATAATAATAATAAAAACATTATTTCAGACAACACAATGATATGTATAAAATACCATAACAAGAACCCATAACAAATAAATACCTTATAGACTAACATAATTCATAAAGTATAAACACAAATAAACAAAAAGTCTCTGTTCTCTGATTCTGACTGAAATTCCGCCGGTAGACAAATTCCTGCTGACCAGAAGTCGGGTGAAGGGATACTTGACAGCTACTCGGAGCTACTTGTCTTTCTATTTGATTCCATCCGCTTAAAGCCATGCAGAAGTACTGGCAGCTCCCTGATCCGGCGTCAGCCTCTCTCGTCCACGTACTGGAGGATGCTCTCTTTGGTAGTGGTCGGGTCTGATCGAGATGCGTAAAACGACACGGTATGCACCGTCTGCAGTCATAATGTACATATTTTTTCATGTTTTTTTACTATAAATACATAATGCCGGACATTTCACACTGAATCTAGACCCAAAGTAAGCAGAGCTTGTGTTATGGGTACCACATGACTGATATACTACTTATATACATTTTTATATACTCAGGAGGGCTTTCGCCCACTGCGTCACAGAGGTATTAATAGTCATAATTACACCATGAAGGTATCTTTATTATATTGACTTATAAAAAGTTCATTAAATATTGTAATGTAGGTAATACATTTACTTACTTATTGCCTAAAGCATTGGGCGGGGCTGCCTTACGCATCGCCGCCCTATCCGCCCAACGCCTTTACAGTCACTTTTTTGAATAAACATTATCAGTACCTACCTACTTAATTTAAATAATGATACCTACTCTATTTAAATTAATTGTTTCGTTAGTAAATAAATGAATATTGGTTTACAATTTCACACTGCTCTATCTATCTCCAAAGCAAAGACATATAGGAACCAGTTATGTGATAGAATACATATAACCATTACGAATGCTTTAAGATTTTGAATATCCACGAATTATTGTATTCGCCCACAGATAAATACCGTTCGATTGTAAGAAAACAAACATCTATGTTCATCACAAAAAAAAGTCTTAGGAGAATCGAACCCACATCCTAGGGCGTAGACGACAGAGCTACTAAATAGGTACTAACAGACCCGTGATGTAGGTAATGTTTTCCTTCTACGCTGTATGCACTCGAATGTTGATATGACGTGATGTGCATGTAATTTCACAAGCACTGAATAAAATTTAAAGTCAAAAGCTTATAAAACAACCAGTGTGCTAATTAGTTCGTACAATCGAACGGTATTTATCTGTGGGCGAATACAATAACTCGTGGAAATTAAATATTTGTGTTGCGGGTCCCTTAGTTCAAGTTATTTGCGTGTAGGGCTACCCATTATCAAATCAGTAGGGGAGTCTTCTTCTTCTTCCTATACTTCCTACCTTCTACCTACTACCTTCTTCATCTGTGATGATGACAGCTGACAGTGTCAATGTCAAGTGTCAAATACAAGATTGTTTTGTTATTATATCGGCATAATGTCACAGTCGATCGTCATTTGTCTATTCTAAACGCCATCGCGAAATATCCTGTCAAGTCTAAATTTTTTTTGGATTTCTCATAATAAAAATTGATTATCATCATGATTAAAATTCCGCTAAGATTACGCAATTTTAGCATGAAATAACACAAGAAAAACAAATTAATTTATACGAGCTATTTCGAGTTACTTCATAAAATGTCAAACGAATAATGGTAGAAAAGTGTTACAGGCTACGAAGCCTAGACAGCTGAAGTTAAACCGGATATCCGCTGAATTATGTTTTTATACCAATAAAATAAAAAATCTTTCTGAACATTTCACAAATATGGACAAAGTTCAAATAGATGTAGCTACTACATGCTACATTTGTGGGAGAGATTTAAAATCCCAACAAATAATAGACTACGATTGGTATACAGGCGTTTTTCGAGGTGTTGCTCATGAAATATGTAGCAGTAAATTTAGATGTCAATGTTTCGTTCCGGTTATTTTGCATAATCTAAGTAATTATGATGGTAATTTTATTGTTTTGAACATCATCGAGCATACATCGTGTATCCTTACTTTGTAAGCGGAACTTGTGTTATGGCAACCACATTACTGGTATACTAGTTATATAATTTTTCTGTGTTTGTTCTATGTCTGGGAGTTATAAAGTATATGTATGTATTTCAAAATATATATCAAAATAGCTTTACTTAACTTGGGGCTAGATGATGTTGTGTGGATTTTTCACTAATATTATTATGACCTGTGTGTCGCAGTGGGCTAAGGTCCGGCTTAGACGCAGAAGGTTGCGGGTTCGGTTCCCGCCGCGGGACAAATGTTTGTATGATCTGCAAGTATTTGTCTAGGGTCTGGGTGTTTCTATGTATAATATGTATGTATTTACAAAACAAATTATATAAGTAGTATTATATATCAGTCATGTGCCATAACACAAGCTCTGCTGACTTTGAGGATGATGCTGTGTGAAATGTCCGGGATTTATTATTATTATTATTATTGTATTACATAACTAAATAATTGAACTTTCTCTCCAAGTGGGAACCCTATCAGCGAGTGAGTTATACACCCGCCCGCGCCATATTTGTTTTAACTTTAACCACAATATATTACGCCTTACGAAGTTTATCCAATATATTACTTTTGTTTGTTAAGTTAATTGTTAAATGGTTCGTTATCTTCACGCATATTTAATTTGGTATCGATCGGTCCATAAATAAATGAATATTCTCTGATTGTAAAACATGGTACTCGCTTCGGATTGCCCGAAGCGAGTACGTTATGCTTATTAATAATTGATGTAATTTGTCGTTGTGCTTGGACCTTTGTAGCTAGTCAAATTTAAATAAAAATAAAAGTACTTAAAGCGATTCATTTTTGGTATTAAAAAAATCCAAAAACAATGCACTTTGAAGTTCTGTTCTCACTCAGGCGCAGCAAAGTGAATTGTTTGGACACTCAGGAGAAACGCACTCTTTAAGGTTTATTAGTCGTTTTTGGAAATAGGCATCAAAATCAAGGTACAGTGAAACCTGGATAAGTGGGCCCTGGATATGTGAGAAAAGGTTATTGATAATTACAATGGGTCCCAACACTTTTGCATTGAAATACCTCTGTTACTAGCAATTTTCAAACCTTAATATCTGAGACTTGATTTCTTAGATTTTTCGATGTTTACCTATATAATTGGGACTTAGTAGCTCAATAGCCCGTATAAGTGGGATAATTTATCAGGTTTAGATAAGTTATGACACGTTTGTTTACAAACGTATTCATGCTATTAAGTAGTATGTAATTGTATAACTTAACATAGACTAGTGGCTCTGTGAGCTTTAAGCAAACATTTTTCGATAAGACCGAAAAATAACTTGAAATATAACTTTTTGACGTTTTCAACCCTCTCCACTGTTTTGAAAAATATCCAAAAACTGAATCGACAAAAAAAATGTATATAGTTATAAAACCTGCTCACAAAATTTCACGACAATCGGTTGAGAAATGCGACCTGTAGAGGAAAAGATCTAGACATCGTATCGTAAAGCATTTTTGCCTAAGCTGAAACGGAGACACTGGCCTCCGGCCAATTGTGGCCTCAATTCTGTTGTCACCAACCTAACAAATTTTAGCTAAAATTAGGTTTAGACTGTCAAATGAAACTTTGGTATTCTGCTGTTACCATTTTTTTTTTTTTGAATTTTTCTAATTTAATTAAACGTTCCTTATTTAGTTAGATGGTACCAACCGAATAGGTTTTACAAATGTTATGACTTACTAAAATATATTTTAGACAATCCTAATTTTAGAAATGAACCAACCGAATTGCCACCACTGGCTCGTGCTTCGCGCTCGCTCGATCAAAAATACGCATTTATTTTTTTGTTAACATTTCCACCTTTTTATATGAAAAAGGTACATTTTGACATCTCATAGATCTCTCATTAGCTATTTGGGAAACAGGGTAAATGAAAATCCTCTATTAGGGGTAAACAAATAAAAGTCTCTTCAGATCCCACTCATCCAGGTTTCGATGTATAATCAAAATGTTAGTAGGTATACCCACGAATATTATAATGCGAATGTTTGTGTGGATGATCCGATGACTTTATTGTCTGTGGCTCAATCATATCGTATACAGATCACATACTACATCTATACCAATAAAACATGGTGTAAATGTAGGAAATATATGTATACAACTGCAGGCAGCTAGAAACCTAATATACTAAAATAAATTACCTATGACAGAATGAAAATAAAACACCGCTATTGAAAATTCTATTAAAGATCATCATTGAAACGGAACAAACCGTTGGATATTTAACACATTTCAAACATGTCTAAGCTAGCCTACGGTCTAAAAAACGAAACTTCCTAATCACATAAACATTAAACAGCATTCGGCTAACTATCCCGAGGCTACAAACGAATTTAATTATTTCCAAACCTGGTCTCGGAGCATTTGCATAAAACAACAATATATTACCACGTGAAATTAACCTCGCTCAACTCAATTAGGCTTAACCAAACCGCATACTAAAAGTGTTTAATAACTTTGTATGAACGTATTCAGGTATGGGGATGGGGCGAAATTCCTCACAGCTATTTTATTTACGCGAAAATGACTTTATTATACAAATCATTGTATATTGGAACCATGTAATTTATTTTTGAAATTTGAGCTGGAATAATGTTGAACACCAAAGTGTAGTGATTTTGGAATATTTTAATACCAAAATGAATTGCCGTAATGAAACGTCATTTAGATTGAAAATTCGTAGAATATGGATACGTGGATTAAAATGTAGGCTATTGTAAAGGCATAGTTGGCCTCCTCTCATATTTGTATAGATACTCAAACATTGACGATCTAAGGAATGAATGTCCACTCCAGATATACTCGTACTGTTCAGAGGCATGAAAATTTTACACAACTTTTTTTTTGGTAGGTAGCTTGGTAGATAGCATTAACCTCATAACAAATGTTGAATTTATATTTTGTAAGAGAACCAAAACACCTTTTAAGCATCAAAGAACCATAACTTCACATGTTTGGTTAGTAAGACATAACTTGGAAACGTCTCTCAACGTCTAGCATGTCAAAAGTAAATCACTGTTTGAAATAAGTGCCGGATTCTTCGTTTGTCATTTCATGAAGTAACATTAGCTCTGCTAATTTAATATTTTTTACTCGTTTTATTGAATGTTTTATTCAGTAATCTTAGTGGAATTTAAATGAATAAATTGTGACTACAGGACGGGTATGGATTGAATTAAATGTGTATTGTAGTGCAATGTGATTTGAACGACGAGGATCCCAAGAAAATTCTAGAAGAAAATTCCATTCCGCGTGACGTCTAGAATTGACAAATTACCATCGACTAAGACTTTAACAAATAAATTGACTATAAACAAACATAGACACTTGACACTGGCAAAATTGGCATTATTATATCACATGCCATAGACAAAGAAGAAGAAGAAGAAATAAGTGCCATCCCTATTTGTAAGGTAGTGACAGGGAGAATCTTAAGTAGTGTTCAAGTTAAGCAGTAAGTTTATAAGTAAAACAGTGACAGTGACAGTAGTTTTGCCGGACTAATAAAAATTTACATAAATACGATCTTATTATATTAGCACCAATGTCTGAATTAGTGTAACATTTTTAAATGACACTTCTTAAGGCGACTTCCTGATCAAAATATTTTGAGACGTATTCACGGCTTTAAATTGCGATTTTTGACAAAAGATTGAAAATACATACAAAAGTTCCATTATTATTATTCTATTATTCCTTCAATTGACGAGCAGATAGCGGTAAAAATACCATTTTTTTCCATACAAAAGTGTATTTGGTGTGGGCACCGTCTTAAGCTTTACTAAGTTTATTGATATGTTTTAGCGAATTTTAGTCGTAAAACTGCGGGAAATCCTATGAAAATCAAGAAATTATATGTAAATTTTAATATTAAATCGTTACTCTAATTTGAGCTTTGGTGCAAGCAAATAATGGTTCTTCGTATTTTAGGAAATTTGAACTAGTTTTATTAGTGAAACAACAAAATAAGGGTCATTATGATAATTAGATACTTATGGGAGAAGGCGCTTGCTACTAAAGTACAATAGTGAGCAGTGGGGTAAGATCCGGTTGAGACGCAGAAGGTTGCGGGTTCGATTCCCACCGCGGGACAAATGTTTGTATGATCTGCTAGTATTTGTCTCGGGTCTGGGTGTTTGTACGTATAATATGTATGTATTTACAAAAACAAAGTATATTAGTTGTATATATCAGTCATGTAGTAGTATATATAAGTCACCACATAACACAAGCTCTGCTTACTTTAGGGCTAGATGATGCTGTGTGAAATGTCTGGGATTATTTATTTATATTTTATATTTATAGGAAGATCTAGGAGAAGACCAGAGGACGTGGAAGTCGTCTATTTCACACTTCACTATCTTTCTTGCAGCTTGGGATTATCAAGAGTGCCCCTAAACACTAAATCCGTCCACATTTTGAACGTATTTCAGTTAATTTACTTTTTTGTACTTTAAGCTCATAAGTCAAGTAATCAATTAGTCAGTATATCAGTCAGATGATGACTGACATCCGATGCAAACAACTTGAGATCATTTTGAATAGGCATAAATCGATCGATTGACGACTTAAAGACCAACGAACACGGAGCTAGTTAAAGAAATGGTTGTCTGTAAGTCAGTTTACGGACGATATTTTACGTGATAACGTCATAAGAAAACATTGACGAAAAATATTAAGATGCTTCACAAGCCAAAAGCTTAGGCCGATCGTGCCTCTGTATCGCTTGTTCCGAACTCTCGCTTGCACGCTCGGCTCAGGTGAAACGTGGCAATTTATAAGACGTCATCACGTCAAATACTGTTAACTATTCTCTCCGAAATAATATTAATTCGGGACATTTCACACAGCATCATCTGGCCCCAAAGTAAGCAGAGCTTGTGTTATCAGTACCACGTAACTAATGCTCTTACTACTTTTTTGTATATACATATAATGTATTATACATAGAAATAAGGTAGGATGAAATCTCTGATAGCCATTTTATGAGGTTAATATTAAATTGTATAGAAATAAAATAAACTATAGGTGGAAGTTTGAAGCTCGAGTTTTTATCATTATGGACTTGAAGTGTGTGTCAGGAGACAATGATGAGAAGTTGATTGATTATCTGTCAAAACACGTTTAACCACAGAATACTTATTAGTATAAGTGCAGAAGACGGACTGCGCGAAAACACATATATTACTTATATATAATATAATACTTTTAAACGAGTAATTCTTGTATATATGTATATTTTGAGTAAATTAATAGATATTATTTACAGAAATAATTACAGAAATGTACAAAATAATATACAATAATATAAAATACACGTGAAACAGTTGAGCTATCTAAGGACCTTTTAAAACGATCTATAGATAGCTCAACTGATCCAGATCACTGCCAAAGGGCAGCGTTCCCAAGATACTGGCGGCATTACCATGTTGAATGGCAATGCTAATACACTGGGCCAGATAGGCCAGATGATAGATATATATATGTATATATATATAATCTGAATGTCGGAAACAGCTCCAACGATTTTCATGAAATTTAGTATGTAGGGGGTTTTGTGGGCGATAAATCGATCTAGCTTGGTTTCATTTTTAGACAACGTCGCTTTATCCGTGTTTTATACAAAGCAAGGCTCGATCATCCAGGTACTTTAAATAAAGAGCGACTCTTGCTAAGATACAACAAAGTGAAATTTAGCCCGCACAAGCGCTTAGTGTCTTACTTTATATTTACTTACATAGCCCATCTTTTTCTATCGCGTAAATCTATTTCAAAGAGCGCGGTACTTCTCTACGAATTTGCCCAACAAGTTGGGTACGCCAATGTACTTGTAAGTTTGTACCTAAAAAGCGTAAGCTTTCAAATCAAATTGAAATTGCTCGAAGTTTCAGTTCAAGAGTTAGTGGAGAAAATACTCATCAAATTGTTTATTTTTTTTATTTTTTACCGTCTCGAAACGGCACTAACATAAATATATACTGTCGCTATAATATTGCGACAACTTTCCTCAAATTGTTAAAAAATTTATGAAATACTCGAATAATCGAGATTTTATTTTTATCGTCGTATGTTAGTGCTCTTACTACCCTCGTGTATAATGGCCTTAGTTTTTAATATATAGCTTTTTGACTGATATTAATTTTTGATTTTATGCTAATTGATTTTCGATTTCAGTTTATAACCCTGCTAAAATGGAGTCTTAAAAAGAAATATATCTGGTAGACCTCGCGATGGAAATTGCCTTATGAAATTGAACATTCAGAAGAACTCTTTCTGTATTTCATACTGTTTCATTTATAAACGTCAAAGCTTCTAAACATCTAAACGCCAGTTCCAATAGCTTCTCAAAACAAGTTTATTTCTTAGGCTCTAGTCACCTAACAAAGCAGATTGTCAATACTTACTACGCTGGTTTTTTCACCATGTGTTCACCCTAAATTTACTGTCTTACTTGGAGGTTAGACTTTGCTCTGCCTGCTACGATATTAGTTGTAATTAAACCTTCCAGAGCTTTCCAGAACATAACAAATATAGCTACAACTACTAGTAAGAGAAATAAAGCGAGTGATTTAGAACTCTAAGTAGGTAATTATATAAGTATAACTCAAGTTATATTTTGATGACGACCTTTATTATGCAGTGGGAGAAGGCTTACCTGAGACTTACCTATGATCTGCAAATATTTGTCTCGGTCTAGGTGCTTTTCTATGTATTATACCTACGTATGTATTTACAAAAAAAATAGTTAAGTAGTATATCAGTCATGTGGTTCTCATAAGTCACGATCTGCTTACCTGGGCGCTAGATGATGCTGTGTGTTAATTCTTATTCTTCTGTTTACTAGCTCACCCGGCCACGCGTTGCTGTAGCTCAGTAGTTCTAATACGTTGAACCAATATACGCTAACCTCTAAAATTATCAGTATTTCTCTACTATAGTATGCATGTATTATACATATAAACCTTCCTCTTGAATCATTCTATCTATTAAAAAAATTGCATCAAAATCCAGTGCGTAGTTTTAAAGATCTAAGCATACATAGGAACAGAGAAACAGCGGGAAACGACTTTGTTTTATACTATGTAGTGATTACACCTGGATTTTTTAAGTAAAATTTGCTGCAATGCCCTTTGTATCCAGCCTGCACAAGGGAGGTCTGCTAGAGGCCACAGAAAAAACCCGATATGGCGACTTTCTAACCAAAAAGATTAAATAACTTTGAGAAATTGACACGAAAGAAGAAGAAGTAACCTGTTTTTTGTTTAAATATGGCCTTTATGTGGTTATCCCTCGAGGGTTGTATCACCAACGTTAACAAATCTAACCAAACACGGCTATAATTGGAATCGCCGACGGCTCGTTATTTATGCGCCCATACATCAGTTAAACAAACAGCCGGACGGGATGCAAATGTACTTGAAAAGAGGCTTCATTCGAAAGAATATAGGATCAAAAACTATATATTACCTAAGCACGCAGCTGACGTTAGGGGTTTTAGCCCGATTATTCAAGAAACAAAGGTTCAATAAATATAAACAAATAAATAATCCCGGATATTGCACACAGCATCATCTAGCCCATTAAAGTAAGCAGAGCTTTTGTTATAGGAACCACGTGACTGATATACTACTCATATATGTTTTTGTTGTAAATACAGAAGTATTATACATAGAACAACAACCGAACTCGTGCCTAATATTTGCAGAACATACAAACATATAACTTGCTGTGGGAATTGAACCCGCAACCTTCTGCGTCTCAGGTCTACTGCGCCACAGTCGTCTAACCATGACATATCCCATTCCATTTCTGTAGGTTCATCTGATTAATTGACAATTCTGATAACGAAATTAATATGCGACCCAAAAGCCTGATGCATTATTTCCAGTTCATTAGGAATATGCTGGCTGAATAGTACTAAATATTTGTCTTTAGATACATTTTGATAAACACGGGTTTTACTTGCGTATTATTTTGTCGATAGAGGCACTGATACTGATTCAATTCATCTAGAGAATCTTGTCTAGATGAAATAAAAACAATGTCGGTGCCTCCGTTGACAAAATAATACGTGAGTAAAAGCCGTGTTTACTAAAATGTAGGTATAATACAACTCACGAAAGTTTTAAAAGTCAAATTTGTAATATTGAAATATTCTGTAATGAATTTCCGCAAAGTCATGCCATAAATAAGCTAGCCTGATAGCTTAACAATTGTTATTACGCTGAGACTATCATCTAACGTAAGTACTCGAAGCACAGAAGTAGGTTCTCAGATGAAACTGTATCCATGCAATACTGCCCACATACAAGCTAAACTTCTGAGATCCTAAAAACCCAAAATCTCCCCAATAATCTCCCGTTTTTCCGTCGCAACCAGTGTGATCCGTGCAAGCAACCAAATCTGCCGTATATTTGTTAGTTAAAATAATCTAAACCTCTAATTTGAACCTCTGGTGATGGAGATATACTAATGGTTATGATACTAAGCCGCTCAACAGCCTCCAGCAAGGTCTAACAACATTTGGAAACAGGGCGCAATTGCAAGCCGCTCAACAGCCTCCAGCATGGTCTAACAACATTTGGAAACAGGGCGCAATTGCTTACTGTGCTCTTGAAAGACGGATACACTCGGGTAAAATCCCACTGTGATCGCGCGGTGATTACCTGGATAGGTGCCAACCTATCCAGGTAATCACCGCGCACAGCGTTGTCTAGATCTAGAGGTATATAACTAAGTAGGTAAGTTAGATATGCCACGGGTGCTTTTTCTCTTGAGGCAGTCGCTATAGAGACCATAGATCTGGTTGTGTCCCGTGGCTTGCTTCAACGTCTGTACGCACTGTATCACGACAAGAGACGCCTATCTGCGTACAGAGACATCTAAATATGCTTCTCACTGAACATCCTCAGGCAGATCTGTTTGCGGATGACTGGAAGACGATAGAGAGACTGTACCCCTACTGTGATAATCTCATACAACTCAAAATACTGTTTAGTTAGTTTGATATTCATAGATGTTCCTTTAGTTGTTTCTGTGTGTTTTATGTTCTAACGTATTATAAAGGTATGTGCTACTATTTTTAATGCATTTAATGACTCTGTTTTTGTAGTTTCGCTAGACTAGCTAACATTTTCTAAAACACGAAAGATTTTATTTTGCTTAAAGTTCAAATAAGAGTAATTCATAACTATATCTATATATCTCTAAATTTGTACCCTTTTTTACGATAATTGAGTGCACGGAGGAGTATGAAATTTCACACACTTATAGTTTATATAGAGAATGAGTGCAGAATGCTAATATTTTTTTAGTTATGCAAAAAAAATACATGATTTATTAATTAATTATGGTCGAATTTCGACCACTGGGCGACCACTAGTATTTTTAAATGAATCTTCTGATATTAGTTAAAATTGACATTTGATTCTTTTATTAATTTTATTTTACTAGGATATTCCTCAGTTTTAATCAAAACACGTTTTACATGATGACTAAAATAATAATTTATAAATTATAAATTAGAGCTTTTTAGTCCTTTTTCAAAGTTCGTCACAGGAAAGCAAGATACGAAATTGCGATCACTTGGATGACATATTTTTACCAGCTTATTTGATTTAAAAACCAAACTAGGCAACTGATTTTGATGACATTTCCATGGGACCAATCGGAAAATATATCTTTTCACATGAAATTATTTTTTTTCAAACCGGTTAATAAAATGACGGATTAATAAGGTAAACAAACAAAAAGAAAGAACCTTCCTTTTTTTGAAGTTGGTTCAACATAAGATTGTCCCATTTTAGGAAGTTTAAGCTATTCTAACGAAAATACAATATCAGGGCCAGTATGTATCTATATCGTTATAATATCGTGTAAATAAACTGAAATTGAGATTGAATCAGTCACTCCTTGAACGTAAAGCACAGTGTATCTTGATCCATTGTAAATTGGTAAAACATGTCCCAAATCTGTCCGTGCCAGGGTGTTATGTAAAGCAGTTCTGGACTTAACAAGTTGGTGCGCCGAGCTCCCTGTCACACAGCATGGCGCCGCGCCCACTCCTGCGCACACAGCAAGCGACATTACCACCTACCTAGGAAGGTGTCGCTAGGGCTGTGAGATGAAATCATGACGTAATTATAAGTCATTTGATAAGATTATGGTGTGGTTTAAGAGCGGATTCCCGCGGAGAATCATCATTGGGCCTGATTTGGATTCGTCACTTAATGTAGCCAGAGGGCGTTCTTACTATGGAGATTCGCTTACCTATTCTGTCTACCTATTCTGGTAGATCATGGCGGAGGCTATTGGACGGTCTATTTACTCCATCAGCATCATCTTAATACATACGTATTCTATCAGTCATCTGGTATACAAGTTATGCTTAGTTCGGGATAGATTGTGTTGTGTGAGTTGCCCGCCAATATTATTACTAGTGGCTCTGTGAGCTGTAGACCTCGAGAACATTTTTCTAAATGACTGATATATAACTTTTTTTACGTTATCTCCGTTTTTAAATTTTCAGAAATTTGAATTGACAAAATAATCTATATATTTATAAAACCTGCTCACAAAATTTCACGAGAATCGGTTGAGAAATGCGACCTGTAGAGGAGAACATCCAGACAGACGCCGGCCGGACAGACATGCGAAAGCATTTTTGCCTAAGCTGAAACGGAGCGGAGACACTCGCTCTCGCTTCGCGCTCGCTCGGTCAATAAGAAAGTACAAGTAGTACCCAGCAGAACGTCCAGAAAGTATTCCGAAAACTATCAACTATCATTTGATCAGATTTTCTATACAAAAGACTTAAACGCACGAGCGCCCATCGTATCATTTTTTTTATTAGTGAAAACTTCTTTAGCATCGTTGTAATTTGAAAGTCGATGAAACGAAAAAGCGACAGTAAAAAGAGACAGACACATAAATTCATAAGATTTAACGTGGGAGAAAATGAGATAGGAAGCATTATACGTGTTTGTGCGCGTATGCGAAGTACTAAGCTTGAGATCACAACAACCGTGGTATTTTGTATACGTGTACGTATTATACGTTTGTCTTTTGAAAGTTTCACTTCTACCACCTGTGAATTGCACACATGTTTTTTAATTTTTTTTGTTTGTGCAAGTTGCCATCTAGAATATAATAGAAGTGATATAATTGACTTCATGATTGAAAATCGTGTAATAATCGTACCTGTAGGACTACAGAAAAATCCGTCTTTGGGTACCAGCACAGTGCCAGTTATTCTGCTTCCAGACAGTAATAATGCAAGTGTGCAAGCATTATTGTGTTTAGTTTCGAAGAGTACTGAATCAAGTGAAATTTATAAGTAAACAGATAAAAGAACTGAGCCGGCAACGTGCGTATGAAACCTCCATGTATTGCATTAATAAATAAATAAATAATAAATAATCCTGGACATTTCACACAGCATCATCTGGCCCCAAAGTAAGCAGAGCTTGTGTTATGGGTACTTATATACTTTTTTTTTTTTTGTAAATACATACATATTATACATACAAACACCCAGACCCGAAACAAATACTTGCAGATCATACAAACATTTGTCTCGCGGCGGGAATCGAACCCGCAACCTTCTGCGTCTAGGAAGGAACTTAGCCCACTGCGCCACAGAGGTCGTCATTGCAAGCGTCATAGGTTATATGCCGATCATTTCACACAGCATCATCTGGCCCCAAAGTAAACGGAGCTTGTGTTATAGGTACCACATGACTGATATACTACTTAGGTATTTGTTTTTTTTGTATCTTCTTAAATATTATACATAGAAACACCATAACAACTTACCGTCAGATGAATATAATTGTTATCTGGCTCTGTTTTTTTATTAAAATATTAAATTAAATCTGATTTGCAATCGTGTAATGTAATTTGTTAAGATTTTTTGAATATCTCTATTTTGATAGGTTATGAAGTTGGAACCAGTAATGTCATTTTACTCGGTCTGATTCAGCTCGTCCCTACAAATTATTGCCACTATAAGTTACAATAGAAATGAGGCAGTGTCTAATATGGACACTCCGTGCATAATAAAGTTAATTCAATAGTTCGGGCCCACGTGCCTACATCGGGTATTGTTGAGACAGTAGGTACTAGACATCAACAACAAGGGTGACCAGATTTTAAAAATATACTTACTCCATTTGAACTATTAAGAACACATCTATTTAAGTTCTATCAAATCAAAAACGGCATTACAGCAAAAAATCTCCATATTATAAATTTATTCATATCAATTTATAATACGGAGAATTTTTGAACTATTTTATTTAAAATAACAAATGACGAACTACAAACATCACAACGTCAGACGTCATAGCAAACTTTATGACGTTTTTTTTTCTATAATGGCTGTCTTGTTGACAATTTTGTCAGTGTCAAGTGATTGTTTGTTTATTAGTCGATCTTCATTTGTCTATTCTAAACGCCATCGCGGAATGACCTTCTAGAACATTCTCGGGATTCCTCGTCGTTCAAAACACATTGCAACATTATAACTCAATTCTCCATACTTGTGTTATGAAGTCACAATTTATTGATTAAAATTCCGCAAAGATTATGCACTGAATAAAACACGCAATAGCACAAGAACAAATAATAAAATAAGAAGTGCCATGTTGCTTCGTGAAATGACAAGCGAAAAATCCTTGTAACGTCTTACTAAACAATCTTAACCCTTCATAACTCAATGACGTAAAAATAAAAAAGAGCAGTTTTCGGTAGCATTTATTGAACAAAAAAACACGTATATTTTATTTTTTTGAAAAAACAATTTGGGGCTTATTAAATTACTAAATAAGGGAGTGTGACAGATATGTTACATTGTATCATAGCGTTCATCTAAGATGTATGGAACGCCTTGAAGTAGTTGTTTTGCTTGTAGAATAAAGCCACGCCACATTTTTCACAAATCGTTTGTGATACGCCAGCACAGTTAGGATATTTACATGTGATCCTCTTTTCTGCCCATACAGGCCAATGCCCAACTTGGTCGTGCCGCACAGCTACTAGAGGGGCACACTGAGCTGGTCCTTTATGTTTTTTGGCTTGAAGTTCTGGTTCAATGCTTCGCCGTTTTTGGTTAGCTTTGATCCCCACCTTGCACAACACTATTGCAATCTCCTGACGAAAGTCAGCTCACGCTAGCTGTGGGGTCTTGTAGGTTCTTGATCTTGCGTGTCCTTTTGTATAAAAGCCCGGCATTAGACATTGCAAAATCTAAAAAATTGTATAACATACGCACTTGTCATCTCTTGCTTCGCAGTTTTATTTTGTAACAGATTACGAGACCCATCATACGAGTACTATCGATCAGATCGACACCACCCATATGGCGGTTATACTCGCCCACAATGTGGGGTCGGTCGACGTTCACATATCTCTTATTTGGTTTGTCATATCTAAAGACCTGTGCTTTCGGCAGCTCTCCTACAAAACATAAGGCTAGTGTAACAAGACAAGAGGTGTTCCTATGCAACCATGCCAATGCTTCGTAACCCTTGGGAGATGGACCAACGACGTGATGCCCAATAAACTACTGAATATCTGTTTCGGTAACTCGAAAAGTCTTACAGGGATCTTTCCGGACTATTTGAAGATTTGTTTGGGTGGCAATATTCTCAATAAATTCTTTAGGAATAAGTTTCAAAATGAATTAAATCGGAGTTTCGAGATCTAAAACCTCAGGCGGCAATGTTTCATCACCTGTAAAACGAAGCTGTTGCTCATTCAGCTCTAGATTTTTCTTCCTCCATCGCACATTTAATTTCTTTTGAATTGACTGTGGATAAGCTGAATCGGTAGATAGGGGTTCACAAGGACTACCATCGTTCTCCAGTTCTTCAATAATTTTGTCGTTATGGACGTCCTCAACTTCATCAGCCATTTCGTTATCAAATGGTAGGTCCAATTCCGGAATATATTCTGGGTCCGCCAAGCAGTCATCATCATCCTCAAACCTATCCTCGCTAACCTCGTAAACATGGAGATATTGCGCTATTTCACCTTCTCTCAACCTTCCAGAAGCCATTCTGTGTTAAACCAATCATAGGACAATGTACTACACTATACGACCATTATCACGCAATGTAACAGAAATGGTACAAACAGTAATTCGCTAATTATATCACTAATTACTAAAATGAATGCGTTACCAACAATAAAATAGTCAAAATCATAAACATACCTGGTCGATTTTCAGTCCAAACATATGCTTCCTGTCACTTTTATATTTTTTTCGATTTTTGAAAACGTAAAGTATCGACGAGCAATTCAATTTGACGACAAGTGAATTTCAAACTAATTTTGATACCAATAAGGCCATCTAGTTCACATGAACTGCATTAAAATGCATAAAACGGTTTGTAGCCGTCCTGATTCATTGATAAAGAAAGGAAACAAATTGACAGATTCGGATTGTGTGAGGAAAAAATGGTTTGTTACAGGACTGTCACATGGTGATATAAAGGGTCACTTCACATTGGCAAAATTGACATTATGATGACAAATGCCATTATCGAAGAAGAGGCAAAAGACTCTCGAGCCTCAAAACAAGATAATGGCCTCAATTCTGTTGGCACCAACCTAACTAATTTTAGCTAAAATTAGGTTTAGAACTGTCAAATGAAACTTTGGTATTCTACTGTTACCAACTTATCCTAATTTAATTTTATCTAATTTAATTAAGCATTCCTAATTTAGTTAGATGGTACAAACTGAATAGGTTTTACAAATACTATGACTACCTACCTAACTAAAATATATTTTAGACAATTCCTAATTTTAGAAATGAACCAACCGAATTGCCACGAATATTTTACAAACGTGTTCGTTAGTCCTGCGATATAACAGAATTAGGATCAGTATACGTCATTATTAAGTACACAATTTCACTATGTTTATGTGGATACATAGAGCTCATCCTCCAGTGGCATGTGTTACAGCGACATTATTATCGCTTCCCTCATCAAAAGACTTGGGGATGAACTAGACTGTGTTACTAACTCTAGCTAAGTACTTGACTCAACCTACCAATTACCTTGCCAGAATAGCGCTGTATGTTTTTTATTTTTAATACTTCGATGGTGTTCTATGAATTGATGGCGACTGTACTCTCCAGCTGAGCATCGTTTGCGACAAGATTGTCCCGTCGCTATATCACAAAGGACATCATGCCAATGAATAAGCAATTTGTACCGGACACTTTGCAAATTGACGACGTTATTCCGTATAGGAGACGGGGCATTACTGTCCCTTAATAAAGTGGGCGCCATCAAAAAGTGAGTTTGTGTCTCTAGTCTTCGGAAGTTTATAATATATCCGTGTTTTGCTTATAATTTGACTGACATGTCAGCTCAGTTGGTAGTAGCTCTGCCTTCTGCGCTGTAGGTTGAGGGTTCAATTCCCTCCCAGGATAAACATTTGTTTGATGAACACAGGCGTTTGTTCTGTGTCTGGGTGTTATAAAGTATCATAAGTAGATACGTATTTAAAATATATAAGTATTCTATCAGTCATGCGGTCACCTTAATACAAGATATGCTTAGTTTGGGGCTAGATGAAGTGGTGTGCATTATACACCAATATTTATTTATTATTTATTTTCAAAAGATGACGAGAGAGATTCGACGTTATAAAACACCGTAAACTTATTCCTTTGTTCAAGTCTAAAAGTTGAAGAGATACCGCTAATTATAGACGGATATTGATATTGCTCGCGTTAATTAAAATCTTAGAAAAAAACATTCATAATCAAAAAGAACTTTTATAAGTAGTATATCAGTCATGTGGTACCCATAACACAAGCTCTGCTTACTTTGGGGCCAGATGATGCTGTGTGAAATGTCTGTGATTAATTAATAATTTATTTATTTATTATTATATATTCTCTCACTGCAACGCTAATGACTATACATAATAATCAATACGGATTTCATAAAGGTCGATCAACAGTTGATGCAGGTGTAGCGCTCTTAAAGCATACATTTGACGTCTAGTAAGTCAAAGAAAACTTTGAGGTTAGGTAAAATATTGTTGCATCTAAAACCAGGCGATTAACCAGGCAATTTTGATTCAATCAAATCAAAAGGAGAGGTTCTTTTGATTTGATTGCGTCTTATTAATTCAATAGAGTCCAGAAAGTTCACGTGGATGGTGAGAAGTCATCAGGATCAATGATTGATACAACGATTGAGGGGTACAACAGTGTAAAACAGGGTATATTAGTCCCTATTTTATATTAACGTCAACGATCTACCTCTTGTTGTAAAAAATATTCAGGTACAAAGGTAGTAAGTACATACCTAGTAATCATCGTGAAGGATTTTAACCTACGCCTAAATTTAGCCCAGTATCCTTCACGTACCGCCATTGTTAAACTGGCAACACAGCCGGTTATTAATTTCAAACTTTATTAAACTTGTATTATTAAAACTCCGTTTTTGATTACACAAGTAATATTACACATTTTGTAAAACAATTACAGCGATATTTATGGAATGCGATAATTGATAGCGAATTGGATTACTCTTCCTTCTTGCGTTGTTGGTGGTCAGAAGTTATTATTGTAATTTTGTTTTTATATAAACCATCCAACACTCGCTTATAAACTTAATGTCCATTGCCTCTGAGGCCTGGAACAAAACATACTTATCTGACGACCTCTGTGGCACAATGGACTAAGGTCCGGCTGAGACGCGGAAGGGTTCGATTCCTGCCGCGGGATGAATGTTTGTATGATCTGCAGGTATTTGTCTCGGGTCTGGGTGTTTCTATGTATATATTTGCAGAAAAAAAAGTATATAGATAGTATATCTGTCATGTGGTACCTATAACTCAAGCTCTGCTTACTTTGGGGCCAGATGATGCTGTGTGAAATGTCCGGTATTATTTATTTTATTTATTTATCTACCTACAGTACGAGTATGATCTACATCCTCAGCCGTTATGCTCTTGACACATGGCTTATTATGAGTTTCTGACAGATTCTCAATCGAGGTGACTCACCTTGTTTCAGTATCTATCAAAAACTCGCAACAATCAAGCTATCTAGATAACTACTAAAAATTACCTACGAAATCTGCCTCGTAATTAAAAAAAAAATTTTTTTTTTTTCATTTGTTTTAATCTTACGCGGGTTTCGAGCTTTTTTAGTTTCTCAATCAAGCTTTTTGGTCGATCGAGATGCTCGATCAAAATCAACAGATTTTTATGACAACATGAAACGGCGTCAACTCTGCGAATCGATATCGATATATCGAAATGATGAAGTCGTTGAACTCAGTCCTGTTGACAGTTGTTTCGTTTTCAAATTCAAATTATCGTATCTTTTGTGGGGGATTACGACATCGATTGTAAAAAGTAATGTCAGTCGTTCCATCGCTTAAAAATAGTCGAAACGATGTAACTATGAGTATGGTTTTGCATTATTTTATTAACTCAATGTATCGATAAACCATATAAGCCTCCTGTTTAATTGACGAATCGCTAAGGGCACTCTATCGATACGGGTATGAATATTAGTATATGTGCATATTAGGTACTTGCACAAATTGCGAGCACTACGAGCACCTCGACCGATCGAAGTGTTCACTTCTTGATTTGATTGAGTAACTGACAAAAAACTCAAATCTGCATGCTGATGTTGCTCACCTCTTGACATCATAACATTACAATTGCTTTGTTACATTACAATTTTAGCATCTATCACATACATTTAATCATGTCCCTTCGTTTGAGGTAGGACCTTACCTACCCTCCAAAGCCTCATAACATGGCTCCCTAGTTAGCAATTTTCCGCTCGATTTACCGCCAAAACGTCTATGGCCCATTACAAAAAAGCTCACGTCACGCCATGGGGTATAGACAATTAAAAAAAACCGACACGTTCTATTTTCAAATAAGTGTCTACCTATCTACCCTTCTTTGTGTGCGTCTAATTAATTAGTCGTAAACAAGAACGATGATTTTCTGAAAAGTAAATAGAAGAATGCCGGCGTAAAATTAACAATGTTGATTTTATACCTTTTTTATGGTGGGATGGATTTCGATGGATCGATCTGCTTCGTAACAATGGCGGCGCTTCCTTTCTTTTGTTGATTCAATTTAATCGTCCCAGGCGGAAATAGTCGGTTCTGTTTGATCGAAAATAATTAAATAGGTAAGTACCTACGTAAATACTTATAGGGAACCTTGCTAGATGTTCAATAAAGTAGATATATTTAAAGTGATTGGATAAATAAATTGGTATATATTGAAAGTCAGTTTACCTGCCTGTCTACTACACGTACCTACCTATAAGTAACGACGTAGCATAGACCCTTTAGTTTCAGACTAAATACTCGGAGGTAGACTCAATGTAGGTAAATGCATAAAAGATATCTTTTCTGCAAGAAATAGTTTGCCAAAAAGGCGAATCATCTATCATCAAATAAACGTCTTGTTTAAAGCAAGAAATACGTGATTCTTCATTTGACATTTTATAATATCTCATTTAAATTTGTTTTTTCTCATGTTATTTCATGTTTAGATACCTGTATAAAGCATTTCTATAAGTGGAAACTTGTAATTGGCCATCAGCAAACACGTACCTCATAATAGGTGCATGTTACATAGTTTTTCTATTTATTTAACCTAGCTGTAAGTTTCCCAAAAAAATAAAAATAAAATAAAGATTAAAAAATAATTACTTACAGAAATGTACAGAATAATTATACAATAATATAAAATACACGTAAAAAAGTTGAGGTATCTATGGACCGTTTAAAAGGATCTATAGATAGCTCAACTGATCCAGATCACTGCCAGAGGGCAGCGTTCCAAAGATACTGGCGGCATTGCCACGTTGAATGGCAACGCTAATACGCTGAGCCAGATAGGAGCCAGCTCTTGGGTCACGTAATGTTTAAAAAAATGTTTATTATTTTTATTTCAATGAATTGTGACTTCGCATAATGTAGGTAGAGAATTGAGTTATAATGTGTATAAGTTGTTTTGGGATTTGTACGAGTCCAAAAAAATTCTAGACGGTAATTTCGCGATGACGTTTAGAATAGACAAATGATGACTGAGATTTTATGGCGATATTATACTTGACATAAAACGATGCTAAGGATGAAGAGGAAGTAAAATATTAAACGTAAACTAAGGCAGCGAGGTCTTAAGACTTCCTGCCTGGCCAAAAGGCCGAACCATCATCCTACACTCCAGTTGATGATATGCGGCAAAAAAAAAAACAGGTACCTATCTACACTAGTAGGTACATCCGTGTACCAAAGCATCCTCATTTTGGCCATTCCTTTCAAAACCACCTTCCTAATTAGCAGAAGACATTAATAAAATTACAAACTCGGCGCCATGCAAAGGCGTGGTTGCAACTTGCCAGTCACCGTCTACCGATTACTGTTCCACGCCCTGTTGTACTAAATCATATGCAAAGGTACAGCGAGGATAGTTGGTATACTTGTATGCCCGTTTTTACTAACCATGACAGAGGTGATGCGCGTGTAATCCTCAAGCAAAAACGTTCGTTTCATCAATGGATATTCACCTAATGTTCGACACTTAGTTGTCTCATGGTGTTATTTTTCTCTTCTTTTTTTTGATTTACGTGTCTCCAAGAGTTGCATTACTTTTAATACAACCTAATGGTTTGACACTTAGGTAGGTTTAACTCTTGGTGACACGTTGGCAAATCTTAAAAAGAAGAGAAAAATTACACCATGAGACAAAACTAAGTGTCAAACATTGTGTTTATTCGATTCAAACTTTTCAAACTTCAAACTTTTGTATTAGATAAGTATCACCCAATTCTAATTTTGTCATACATACCATTCTAATTCTAATTTTGTCTATCTCTGTTTATTTGTTACCTTATCACGTCTAAATTACTGACCAGATCTTGATGAAATTTGGTACGAAGGTAGATTGTATTTTAGGGACGGACAAAGTCTACTTTTTATGTAGGTATCTTGCATGCGGAGCCGCGGGCAACTAGTGTAGTTATAAATATATTGCGTGTTTACTAAGGTCAAGACCTGCCTATCTTCTGGACTTCCTGCTTAATGCCTATTATTACTGAATCTAATGCTATTTTGTTTTATCCATCGAGTATTGAGCAGCTTATGATCTTGTCAGAAGGCAGGGGTGCTGTCAATATACTCGACTACATATTATCTCATAAAATGTTGTCTTCACAAAGAGAACATGCTATTCTGTTTAAGCTGTGACTAAACATAATCACTACAAACATAATACTGGGATTACTCGCAACTTTATACTTAATGAATAAGCATTTTACTCGGGTTTATGTTCCTTTCGGAGAATAGACTCTGTAAAAGCGATTAACGTGTAAGTACCTACTTGTAGTAAGTAGGTAACAAAATTAGCGTCCCATAGGTTAGCTATATAATCTCCTAACACTGAAATGCGAAAGTTAATATTTTCGATTCAATCGCACTGTAACGGCTGAACTGGGTTTTAAATGAGATTATACATACTTAGTCATTTAAGCTTACGGATTCTTGAATGGAACATATTTGTCAATATAGTTTGACTGGCCTCTCAGCTCAGGTAGTAGCTCTGCCTTCTGCGCTGTAGGTTAAGGGTTCGATTCCCTCCCAGGACAAACATTTGTATCATGAGCATAGGTATTTGTTCAGTGTTTGGGTGTTATAAGGTATTCTACACCTGATCACTATAATACAACCAATGCTTAGTTTGGGGCTAAATGCTGTTGTCTGAATTGAACACCAAAATTTTAAAAATATAAGAAAATTCATTCAGATTCTTCTACAGTACTGCAATGTTAGAGACCCAGGTAAGCTATAACATAAAATTGTACTATTGCTACATCTCCAACGCCATTTTCTCAAAACACCTGTAGTAATTTAAGGAACCTTAAACTTAAACCCAAAGGCAAAAACTACGTACCTACCACCTGTGGTACACTTTTATGAATGGGCCCTAAACATCTTTACGGTCTATCTCATATTTATATATTAGCTAATGTGGCACTAAAACCTGTTGCCATACTTACTCGTTCACATTAGAATGAGGACAGACCATTATTCAACGTCAAGTTAGCATGTTATCAGCTGAACATGCAACTTGCTAAATTTGTGCTTGTACGTATTTTATGAAATACGAATAAGAGCAACATTAATAATATACTGTAAAAAAGTTGAAATAACCATTTTGTTCCGTTACTGAATTTTCCAGTTTTATTAAGCACCAAAATGCGCTAAAACGCGCACATAAATTATGGAAGTGTCATTTAAAAATGCTACCTACTCTAATTCAGACTTTATTGTAACCATAATAAGATCATTAATGTTTAAGAGATTCCAGTTAGCCCGGGGAAATAAGAGAATCTGGGCCAATGCATAACGTAGCTAATTCTTCCGCAAAATGGAATTTAACATACTAAAATTAAAAAGCAATTTTCGAAAATGTATATATTTATTTATCTACATATAAACACAACGTGTATGAGAATATTGCTATACAATTACATCTAAGAGACCAGTGCATTACACAAACATACAAAGAACACCCCAACCACAGTCTTTGGCACATTTTCTTTGAATGAGACAAAGACTCACATCAGTTTCTAAGTTTTATTTACAAGGATACGTGAAAAATATATGTTCAAAATTGCCGAATATTTTGTAGTGTCAGCTTTCTCAGAGTCTGGTTGGTTAAAATCTATTGGTATCAATGTATTAACAAAAAAAGGTATATAAGTAGTACCTATACCAGTCATGTGGCTTTGGGACTAGATGATGCTGTGTCCATTATTTATTTATAAATGGAAACAACGTCTGTGCTACATAAAATGGATTTGATATTTGTTTTTATTTCTTTTTGATTGGTTGTTATGTCCATAATCGGATGCTTTTCTGTTAAAGAAGGGTGTAGTTTTCATAATGTTTAATAAAATATCTAACAAGGTTTAACAGACACATACATTTTTTGGTTTACTATATTTATTAGGTATTCAAAAAAATTGCGCTTACAAATCCCGTTTTTTTTTTAAATATTATCAAAAGAACTTGATCTTATTAACGATATGACTGATGTAATAGCATACCATTTACAAATCTTTTATAGGGTTGCCTGTTTTTTCATTTCAGAGTTAGTGTGGCCAGACTTTATGCGCTAATACACCACATTAAAATGTCACTGAGCTAACTTCTCTGCTACCAGAATGCGTAGCATGAACTCAGTAGAACATTTCTGTTCCACGAGAATATATAAAACTTCTACGTATAATCCTAGAATCTTTAAAAACAGGTCCTGTCTAGCAAACGTGCTTCATTTTCAAAAACACAACACTTACCATGTGCCATAGCGATAGCGATTACCATTACCATTTGGTCTTTGAAAAATTAATTGAAAAAATATCTTTTATGCACAAAAATCTGCTGTTTAAGAGGTCGTTTTTGGTTTTAATTTTATTATTTAATATGTTTATCTCAATGTTTAACTTGTTACATAATTTTATTGTATTTGCATTCGTTAATGTACATTTCACAAACTTCTAATATTTGCATTAATTCTTTAGTTTTAAGAGTTTTACCTTGCCAATTATAGTTAGCACAATATAATTATGTGGCACACTCATAGCGTGTGGCAGTAGTTGCTGCGCTACTCACGATGGCGCCACTGAATACCAGCGATACAGCAGCCATCACACTTCTCTATAATATGCTGAGTGGTAGCCTTTTTTTACGGTATAATAGATATAATATGTTATATTCGCACCGTATTTGTTATGTGGCGTTAAATGAATATTTTCTATTCTATTTTATTAACATAATTACGTTTTAAAAACTAAAAAGACAACTGATACTCATGTATAAAAAAGCAATATATCAAAATTTTGTTTCATCAAAGTGATGACATATTTTTTTTTGTTTTTTTATTTTAAAACTAAACCGCGATTTTTATGAAATATATATGGGACCAATCCACAAGTATATCCCATTTCACTTGAAATTTTCACAGATTTTTTCAAATCGTTTCATAAATGACGGAGTTATAAAGTAACAATAAAACAGTCAAATTGAGAACCTCCTCCTTTTTTGAAGTCGGTTGAAAATTAAACATTCGTTCTACTCTTTCTCAATAAAATGCAGGAAAAATCATTTTTGTCTGTCGCAAAGGACTTTCTAGACGCATATATATTTTTTGTTTATTCTCGTGGAGAGAAATGCATGTCTACATGGTTCATGCTTGCAGGATTAAGAAGTACCTACCGATGGTCAAATACTTGTCTAGTTAAATTGTATATCACATTGAATCTATGGTAAAGCGGAGACTAAAAAAATACACGGTATTCCCAACACAAAATTGAAATGGCAGTGAAAATAAAGGAGTATTATCATTGAAAATATAATTAAATAAAAAGAAAACTAAAATAAAAATATACTGTAGATATTACATAGACACTATGGTTATAATATAACACAATAGGCGAAATCATTATAATTGAGTTTGTCGAACAAAAATCATCTATTAATTAATACAATTTCTTAGAAAAATCATCATCTCCCTAAATCTAAACAATTATTCAAATATTTTACATCATTGTGACTTTATAATTTACGTAGGTAATCAATTGACTATACCTAAGTCATTAAATATAAATCGTGACGAGATAAACCTTAATCTATTATAATATTGAGTATTAGAATTCCATTTAGAATTCGGTGGTAAAAAATAGAGATATGTTAATAATAATAATCAATATTTATATTTATTTACAATAATTGAGGATTTATGGGCAAAGGCCTGCGTCCACTGCACCACTACATAGCGCAACTATGTCATAAACGAGCTAGTCTTACAGTAGTCGCATATGATGTGTAACATCTGACATCCCACCTTGGTAATAAGCAACATTAACATTATCCTGAATCAGTATATACAACAGCACGCTTTATAAACCAACACTAGATTAAGCGCACAGCTGATGCGTTCTCCGTCTCTATTTTCCTTTTCTCCTTCTCGTCACACACGCACAAACAGTTGGCTGACAGTGCCGACCTCTTGGAAAATGGGTTGATACCATCTGACGGCCAACTTTACTATATTAAGTCAAATCTAATAGTGCGGGCTCCCCCGGGGTTATGTTACACAATTCCTTTTTCACGAATGCAGGCAAGCGAGACGAAAGATGTCACACATCAAAAAGTGATAAAGCCGATTTGCAGCAGATAATAAAGCGTTCTCTAATACCGGCTGTACATATTGGGCCAAGGCGCTGGACCAACGTGTAGAGATCTATTTGGCGTATGTTGGTGGTTGGTGGCCAACACTGACCGAGCAGCTCCGTATCACACGTTGATGTCTTATTCAGTCCTTTCTTCTTTTGTGACTTCGCTGCACATTTAATTAATAATAAAAGGTATTGGCCTCAATTCGGTTGGCACCAACCTAGTTAGGTTTTATTTTAGTTAAAATTAGGTTTCGAACTGTCAAATGAAACTTTGGAATTCTGCTGTTACCAATTTATCCAAATTTAATTTTACCTAATTCAATTAAGCGTTCCTAATTTAGTTAGATGGTACCAACCAAGTAGGTTTTACAAATGCTATGACTAACTAAATATATTTTAGACAATTCCTAATTTTAGAAATGAACCAACCGAATTGCCACCATTGTATAAATAAATTGCCTCGGCTGCAAGAGTTTCCTTTCATCTTTTAAATGCGCAAATATAGAATGACCAATACGCCAATGTATAAACAGTGACCTTTGGGAATCGATATGTTGGTCCAATGTGTACAGCGGGCGTAACGTGCTATAGCAGAGGCTTGCCTTTAATAAAATTAAGTACATTCAACTACGAATCCCACTACATCGAAGAATCGTTAGTAACACAGCCCAAAAATGGTACATCCAATCACATATTGTCAAGTCCAACTCTTTTTGAGCCTTCACAATAATTAGGTTAAAAAAACTTCTACCTAATTCAAAAGGTAATCTTTGTCTAGTTGAGTATAACATTTACTAATTTCTACTTTTATGTAGGAAAATATAAAATTGACTTATTAAAGCCTACTCTAGATGGATATCTGTAGAGATATCGCTTCTACTTAAAAACGTATCTCAACTTCGGTCAAATGATAATCACTGTTTAAAGTAGTATAGATTACCATCCCTTTTTGTTACATAGCGACAAATAGTGACAGCGAATCTTAGCAGTTATAGGTAAGTAATAAGTAAGGCTGATCATTCGTCATGATCATGGTTTTGAACATAATTTTCACTCGAAACGGGATATTTACGATGATATGTGAGTTTTTTTGCTTACCGATATTTCGGCACAGTTACATGCACAATGATCACGAGACAAACTAACGAGACAACTAATTAGATCATAAAATATCGGGAAGCAGAAAAACTCACATATCATGGTAACTATCCCGTTTTGAGTGAAAATAATATTTCTAGTTCATTTTACGAAATGTAGGGGGCGCTTCTCGTCCAAATAAACAATGTGTCTATTCAATCAACAAGTTGTACAGTGCTGAACAATAATCAAAGAACCTACGTTGCCTAAGCTTAAGTTTTTGCAAATCAAGCGTTTTTGTGAAATAGTCTAAAATCTATACTATAATCACACATTAACTAATGTGTTATTTAAATCTGTTGCCATCTCTATTTATTGACATTAGAATGAGAGAGACAGACTTTAATCTAACGTCACATTAGTTAATTATATGAACAGATAGGTGTGTCTAAGAACTAACAAATGTGCCCTATATAACTTGTGTAAGCGCCAAATAGAAAATTTCCTTAGTAAATTCGTGTTTTGTGCAGTGTTTGAAAGCACCTTTACCTACGAATAGGTTAATCTTGAAAATATGTCATAGTGTCGCTTACTAATGAGCTCTTACCCGCGTACTTTAACAACCCTATGCACCCTATGGGGGCAGATTTGTGGGGTAAGAAGTAGCCTATATATTATTCCAGACTTTTACCACATACATGATAAATTTCATACCGATCCGTTCAGTGATTATCGCGTTTGGGAGGTACAAACAAGTCACAAACATTAACAATAGTAGGATAGGTTGTTTTAGCGTTCACTAGTTGAAAATAGGATTATATAATATCTGTAACTTCATCAGTAAAGTAAAATATATCATCAACTTAAATACAAGATGGGTCTCAGAATACTTGATTTGAAAATCTATCTCAATAATGTAGAGTTAAAGTATGTTGCCATCTATTCATTGATAGAATGAAAATAACTGACCATATTTTAACGCCATATTAACTAATTATGCTATTATGAGATAGATGGAACTAAAAAGTTGGAAGTTTTTTTATTTGCAGGAAATCTTGTTTTGATTGTGGGTTTCTAATTTAATTTATTTAGGTGTGACTTTGCGGAAATCCATTACATAATTAAGAATAGGTTGACTAATATCCAGTACTATCCCGGTAATCTATTTTTACGAGCAAGACCCAAAAGAAATTCGACATTGTTCTTGAGAATGGGGTCACCACTGGGGTGACACACGCAAAGCTATTTATAGATGGCAGCACAACCGTGAATGCCTTGTTTACATTTTGTAAAATGTTGGACTTGTTGTGAACGTGATAGATGCAATTTTTACTGTTTGCTGTAGAAAATATACTTGCTATTTACGAAGGACGAAGGAGAGCGTCCATCAGAGAAAAAAAAAGTGTTTTCATTGAAATGTATGTTTTAAAACATTTGAACAAGTTTCTATTTCTAAGCGAGATGTTATATATTTTTGAAACTAAAGCAGAGCGGATTTATCTTGTTTAAATTTTTCTTTATTTTTGGTTTTTAGGGAATAATGCGAGCTTGTGTTACAGTCTGGAGAGCAAAATACTGCAGATATTATGAACCTTTTAAAATCCCACAAATAAACATATGCAATTTGGCAAAATACCTATGGTATTGTCGATAATGCGACACCTTATCGGGATATAAAGACAGTGTACCTCCCCATTAACTGTTATTTGTTCATGAGGATGCTTTATGGAGGAAACACGTGTCGAATTTATCTTGGCTCTCATTAGCATTTAGATAGGTACTACCTATTAAATATTAAATTCCTTGTGATGTTTCTTTAAATTAAAACTATGCAGTTAAGTCTAGCTTAGAATTAAATGTAAAGATTTTCTACATTTTAAATTAAATATATAAATGAAAATTCACGAACTATTCAAAATTCGGTGGAAATAGGTACCGAGTGAACTATATAAATTTTACATCTAATTTAGGACAAAATCACATGTTAGTACGGGTTTAATATATCATAATATGGCATCTAACTTTGAATCACTTGGTCACTCAATCAGACTCTCAAGTTTCTACTATCTAACTATTAAATCATGACAAATATGTACAAAATTTTAAAGGAAACGAAATGTGCAATCCTATAGAAATCAAATTTGGCTAAAATATCAAAATAATGCATTACCTATAGCAACTTCTTAAACATTTTGAATAATCCGAATCATCAGACGTTTCTAATTCTAGATTCGTGTTTTCACTTCTTGTGACTTGACTAGTCATAAGTAACCCAAACCCAAAACCAGAAGATAACTTCGGGTTACGAAACAGTATGTAAAACTTTTACACGCTAATAGTAGGTACACGAAGAAGGTATTATGCAAAACAGTATATTGCATTCTACTGGGAAGTAGGGAAGTGTCCAAAATGCTTTCACATCTAGTCATACTTAGAATTCCGATAGGTTCGCTCACCAATGGACGATGTTGAAAAAATAAGTTTCTAGAAAAACCTATAATTTTGTTTATAGTTCAGAGTTCTAAGCAAAACGTTAGCATTAGCAGTATCACAATCACCACTTTTCACCACAGTATCACCACTTTTCGCAGTAGTATCACCATTTTTCGCAGTAGTGTCACCACTTTTCGTCACAGTATCACCACTTTTCGTAGCAGTATCACTTTTGGCGACATTACAGCGACAGCGCTGACTGCGGCGCGAGCGCGAGGTGATGCTAGGTGGCGTGAGTGGGCGTAGCCACGGGAGCAGCATGCGGAGAGTTGCGAAGCGTCGAGTGCCGTCTCAGAAGTTCCGTTACTGTTATCGCGACTTGTACTGTGCCCTTGCTTTCGAGGACGTCTGCCGCGCAGCACATTAGCTTCTGCAAGAGATTTCAATTTCAAATAACAATTGTATATCAACAATACAATCATCAACGTCATCATCTATTGCATTTTCATAATTAACTACGACTTTAGACCTGTAACAGTTTTTATCTGTAATTTTTTAAAGGCTCAGAAGGATCATAAGATGGTCAGTAACACAGGTTTGTAGCAACATTGGCGGAGTTTTTATTTTTATTTATTTTTAACATGACGTGCAGCTATCTACTCTCGTAGGTAGGTTATGTCCAGGTAGAAGGCCATGCATAGATAACATGTTTAAATAGTTTAGTCTATTGTTTCTTTCTTGACTATTTTCTGTTGATCTTGGCAAAATATTTGCCAAGATCAACAGAATCAGAACAGATCATCATTCAGCCCGATTGCACCCACTGTTGGGTATAGGCCTCCTCATTAGTACGCCACTCTCTTCGGTTCCTAGCAAGTCTCATCCAGTAGGTACTTCCCGATAATATAAATACAATACAATATGAAACAATAACATCAAATAATTATTGTTTCTTTATTAAATACAATCTCTAGAATTCTAAAATTAAAGTCTCTTCTTATTATACTAGGTCGTAGGGAGCTTTGTGGCGCACTTAATCCCTTTCACCACACTGATTCGAAAGAACTAGTCACGATAAGATAACGGTTCCTCCTAACGCTAGTTCAAGAAGAGTCCGCCAAGAAACTCGTCTGGTCCAAACACTTTTTTTATAATCCTTGCTAACTTTGTTACGGATGCCAAGTCGAGTTAGAGCAGATTCATTTCAAGCTTTTTTATCATAGCTTTATGAGCTAGTTTTTTGTATAAGTACTCCTTTGAATATGCCAGTCTACGTCACTTGTTATAAAAACTTGAATATTTAGATGAAGAAGTTGGGTAATGGCCAACTTAAGGCGACTGTCATTACTGGCTTTAAAACTAGTCAGTAGGTATAGTATCAATGGATAAAGTAAATGGTGTTTGAATCTACTCAAAACATAACAATCCTTGGAAAACAAATGACTGATAGATGACTGATAGAACACTAATACTCTTTTAAATACATACCTAAATGATACTATATCACAGAACAAACATCTACATATGATTTTTTTATTTTGAATGGAAGAATGAATGTTCATTCAATAAAATAACAAGAGCCATTTTTTATTATATGCACTAGGTAAGTCTAACAGGGATCGAACCTGCAACCTTCTTCTGCAAAGAAGGGATAGTTACTAACTCACCATCTGAGCTGTAAGGAAATCCATAGTCGGTTACAATATGACTTACATCTCTTGGTTTTGACAAGTTTTGCCACATTAAAATCAGAATAGAAATGTTAAAAAAAAACTCCAGTGTTGCCAATAAGAAAATGTATTACTTTTAAGAGAAAAACATTGTAAGTACATACAAAAAATTAAGTAGTATACCTTTAAATAATTGTATAAACGAACTATGACTGAAAATATTTATCAAAAACTTACAAACACACTTAGACAATTTCCAGAATAATGGGTGCATTTAGAAAACAATTATATTTTTGCGTATTAATACTGCACTTAATAACGATTAAATTATTCGAATATTTTATAAATCTAGCATAAAATGTAACTCAATAACTTATATTACATTAAAAAAACACTCAAACAACCTTATAATTTAATGGAAAATGGACTGATTCTCGTTTATATGTATTTGTTATATTTATCGTAAAACGAGATTTATTACAATTATTTTTGTACTGTTCATTGTGCATATTAGAAATGGCAATTATATTACTAGCTTCCACCTGTGGCTTCGCACGCGTGTTACCTACATATTAAATAGCCTGTATACTATTCCAGATTACAGACTACATTTTATCCAAATCACATCAGCAGTTACGGTGTCATTTAGCCAAAAACAAACATACAAAAAACAAAACACCCAAATTAACTTTCACATCTATAATATAAGGATAAAACGGTATTTAGATTATACATAATGGGCGTTGACAAAATTATAACCAGTCCCTAAAACTACATAAATAACCCAAGCACCACAAGCCAACAAATAATACACGCGCAAGTTCTTTAAAATATATTAGTATATCTGTATTAAATACTTATAATAGCATTGTACTTGTATATTTAAAGCTCAAAAACTTATACTTACAAAAAAACACTACAAAGGAGCATTTGAAAAAGCTGTTTAGTAATTAGCTGTCATTAAAAAATCATCTACAAACAAATACTTTAAAAATCAATAACTCAAAGTAAATCGATAACTAGCTAGAAGGTAGTAGAAAATCATCGAAACAGTGAAGCCCTTATATACTTCTTCTTTTCTTCTTATAATGGCATCTGTCTTGTTGACAACTTTGCCAGTGTCAAATGATTGTTTATAAAGTCTTAGTCGATCTAAACGTCATCGCGGAATGACCGTCTAGAACTTTCTCGGGATTCCACGTCGTTCAAAACATATTGCAACATAATACACTTGTAATTCAATTGTCCATACTTGTGCTATGAGGTCACAATTTATCGACTAAAATTCCGCTAAGATTACTGAATAAATCAAGCAATAACACGAGAAAAAATAATTAATTTAGAAGTGCTATGTTACTTCATGAAATGACAAACGACGAAGGTAGCCCTTTTATTCATAATGGTCAAGCCTCATTATAGTTAGAATGACATAAAATATGTTATCTTTATTAATTGACATATAAATGTCAAGTACAGACCGAATAAGATAGAACTAGGAAGGGTAGGAAGTATGTTTTCACAACTCAACAATCATCTGTAATGTATATAATTACACTTCTATAATTTTCAAAGTTTGTAAATTAGCAAAATATCTTTGGAATGATTTGAAAATAACAAAATTATATTCCATAGCTTTAATAAATCTGTCATCTCAATTCCATGCTCTATGTAAATGCAATAACTTATTTTAATTTATGTAAATATTTTCCATCTTATTGGCATAAATTGTCTTTGTTGGCGGTGTTCAGGTATACTTATATTTTAATATTAATCTTAAAAAGATCGTCTTTTATAAATCTTTATCAGAATTTTACATGAAAAAGCCTCGAAATACAGTCTAAATATATCACTACGCACTACAATCAAATAGCTCCACAAACCAAAACACTGACTGCGTCTTAATTATGTATAATCTACTCGTCAATCAATGAACCAAATCATTTGATACGTGTTGGTATGACAAATATATTCTACCGACTACGCCATACTGGGCTTTACTTGGCGCAGTCGGAAGGACGATATTCTTTTGATATTATTTTGTCGATGCAATACCGACACCATTTCGATTCATCTGATGAATCGAAACAGTGTCGGTGCCTCCATCGCTACGTGAGTAAACCCTGTGTATATAAAATGTATAGTACAACTCACGAAAGTTTTCAAAGACTATATTGTTCGGCGAAACAGTCACAAAATAGCAAAACTGTTTTTCTTGTGTAATGCAGTCAAGTATTTAAGTTTGTTTAGCTATAGTATAATAATTACACGACGTTTTGCATTAAAAATACAATAACGATATGAAGTTTCGATTAAGGCATACAAGTTCTTATTTTATAAGAAATATTAATTACTTTAGACAGCTAAGCTACAAGAACGTTTGAATTATTTTAAGTAAGTACTAAGAATCTTAATTTTTAATACTTGCACCAAAGTTTTTGGAGGTTATTATTGTACTTTTATTTGGATGACAATGTTATTTATAGTTTATATTAAGTGTTTATATTAATCGTCAGCGGCTTTATAGCCTCTTCTTGTAAATATAATTCTTTTTTGAGGTTTTCTGGCCAGGATTCAACGTTCCTTGGTCGGGACAATTTTGTACAAAAAGGTAGAATAATCGTAATTAAGTGAAAAATCTACTCTATGTTTTCGAACTTGGTGCAAAAAGACTATATTTCAATGATAATGCTTACCTGTCCTTAACTAAACAGCTTCGATATCATATATTACGAATACAAAGGAAAATAAACTTTAAAACACGAAAAACACGCAACAAACTCTTTGAGATCCCTACAGATATACAGATTCAAACAATCAACCACAGTTATATAACCGTAAATCTTATCCCATTGATATAAGGGTAAAAATCAATCAAACGAAAATCAATGACTACAGACAAACAAACACGTCAAAAAACGTAGAAACACAACGTAATTTACATCTTACTTATTTAATTTTAAATGCTTTATTTAGGAATGACAGGTATTGGAATCAATAATTCAGACCAATTAATATAATTATGTAACTATTCTAGTAGAAAAATTTAAGACAGCCATACCACATTATGTAGATATATAAAAACAAAACAAGCTCCCATGCTCGCGACTGTTGTATCCAGCCTTGGAAGACACCTTTTCAGATCTGGACTAACCCTAGTTAGCTAGGACGTCTTAAAGAAGTAGTCAGAAACATGTCCAAACATTTGGATAAGAGTTCTTGTTTATTGGTAATTGGGAAATCTATTTAGCAAATGTATAAAGCCATAGAAAATCAAGCATTATTTGTAAACTAAGATCAAAAACGGGTCTCAATCGTTTTGTCTAGTTAAAATTCAGTTTGTACATGTCATTAAAGTACTAATCGAGTTCGATTTATCGAAGTGTTGGTTCGTTTGTCAATTATAGTAATGTTATAGTTAAATTCCTTCACAAATCCTTCAAAAAACCTCCAAATTCCTTATCAGCCTTCTTCTAGTTGTTTCAATGAGATAGCAGCCTCAATATGTAATACAATCACAGTTTCACTGTGCATAAACTTTCCTTCCAAATACATTGTAAAATTTCACACTAAAAACCTGAAGCAACTCTAAAAAGAAATTTATGTAAAAATATTACAACTTTTAAAAAATAAAAATTGCCCAATTAATCAGAAATTCAACATAACAGAATCACAACCGATACAGTTGAAATTTGAATTTCAATTATTATAATAAAAAGTTAAATTATGCCACGATCGAGCTATTTTTACACAATACACATGTAGACACCCGGTAATCCAGCCCCTGTCTAATTCGGCGCCCCCTGTATTTCGGCATTTCTATTATTATTGAATATTTTTTTACAATCTTCGCTAAGGTAGATAATGCATGATTGAACAGGTTACAACTTGCACGTGCCACCACTATTGTGCTCGACGCGTAGGTATTGATTTGATTCTGATTGCTTAGTTTGAATTTGACTACATGTGATAGCAGTGCGGCCTAGCGTGCGTTCATTGTTTACTGTTTATTAATTGTGTATTTCGTATACGTACCTAGTAGTCGTCCCCATTAAGCCCAGAAGCGAAAGCACAAAACACTGACAATTAAAGAAAAATGTGATATTTTGGGCCGCTTAAATCGTATTGAGTCTTTAAGTAGTTTAGCAAGTGAATACGGCGTAAGCATAGGTCTTAGGCAGTACTAAATAATCCGATAAATTTGATAGTTCGACCCTGCCCTGCGAAACGTTTGTCGGATTACCGGTGGTCCATTAGATTTTAAGATATCAATTTACATAAGGCAAAATTTATTCTGTAAATAAATAAAAAAGCAGCCAAAATTACAAGTAAGAATATTATGTAAACTCAGCTGACTGTACAGTCATATTAAGGCATAAATGCACAGTCTCCTTCCTTCAGACACAAACTATGCAACCTTTTCTTTCCGCCTACAAAGGATATACAATCAGAATAATAGTAGACACGACGAAAGCGCCAAGGCACAGGCAAGTATAAAGCATCTTATTTTCAATCTCTTTCGGTTCATTTTCTATTACCCCATTCAAATTGTCCTGAATATCGAGATTCAACTTCCCTCTATCGTATCTCTCTTCCATCTCTGTCACTTCCATCGGAAAATCAACCTCGTCCGTATCATAGATTTCCAAGCTGTCGCTTTTCAGCACATTGCAAAACGGCGTGACGAATTGAACTCTATTCGCTTGATAATACGGTCCTCTATTCCGGATTTCGTTTGCGTAGATCGGCGAAAAATTCACAGGCGAGTCGGTGTTATTGTTCTCGTAGTTCAGCTGATATTCCTCAGTTTCATCGATGTAGTTTTCCGGTGTGTTGAAATTGCTGATGTATCGTTCGTCGGAGTATCTCCGCAGTTGTCTTTGGTAGTTTAGTTCTAGCGTTTCGAGGTTATAATCGTCGTAGTATGCGATATCCTTGGGTGTGGCGTGTGTGAGCAGGGCGGAGATAGTGCGAGCGAGAGGTCCGATGGCGAGGCCCTCTGTCTCCGCGTGTGCCAGTATGTCTCCGGGCGAGCATAGATCCTCCTGCAACACACGCCACCCGTCTTAGTTTACAAAATGTGGAGCTCGAAAGGATATCGCACCCTGCAACACTCGAAACAGAAAAGCGTAACCGTGTAAATTACAATGTTCACGAAATATAAGAAAACCGTTTGTCGCGCAAGGCTGTCATAAAATTGTAGGAGTATAATATAATTTTGTGTGGGTGTGGGTGAGTGGGTGTTTGGGTGGGTGAGTTTGTGTGTTTGTGTGGGTGGGTGCGTGTGTGTGTAACAAATAGTGTCTATGTACATGTGTGTAACATATAGTGTCTATGTATGTATGTTTGCATGTTGTGTGTATGTGAGTGTGTGTAATGGGCTCTCAACTGCTTAAGAGGCGTTTCAGTAATCCTAGTCCTCCCACTAGGATTACCACTAGTAAACCATGCTGTTCGTCAATCTGCCTATGATACTGTACCTTATCTAAGTATAAATTCTAGATTTTAACTTTTTTACTGTACTAAAAATTACTGGCTCTTTATTATATAAAGTATGGAAGTTTCAAATAAAAAAGTATTAATGTTACATACCTCTTCAACTCCTATCCTCCGACACGCTTCTAGAAAGTTGTCTACGTTCCTTCTGCACCGCGCCATTGTTAGCTTGGGCTGAAAAAAAAAGATAAATCACTATTTAAATCAAAGATTTATAATAAATGAGTAATTATGGATATTGCACACAGCATCATAAAGGTAAGCAGAGCTTGTATTATTAGAACCACAAGACTGATATACTACTTAAATACTTTCTCTTGTATAATACATATTATAGATAAAAAAACACCCAGACCCGAAACAAACACATATGCAGATGCAGATCACACAAACATTTGTCCCGCGGCAGGAATCGAACCCACAACCTATAGATATTTACCATTATATATGTTAATCTCGTGATCATGGCCCATGCAACTGCCGAAATATCAGAAAGCAGAAAAACTCACATATCATGGTTAATATCCCGTTTTGAGTGAAAATTATTATTGTTCATAACTATTATTAAAAAAACTGTTCAACTAATTGAAGATCATCTCTTTTCTAGTTGAAAAGATGTGAGTCACCTTCACAGTTCTGAATCGATATTTGATATCCTGTTATTTCAATGATATTGCAAGAATATGGCATAAGAATATGCTGCAGCATCACTTGGAATCTGCTGAATACCTCGCACCAACGTACAGCACGATTTTTTTCTAATTTTGAATGTAAACTTAATTATAATAAATAAATATTGGAGGACATTGCACACAACACCATCTAGCCCCAAACTAAGCATAGCTAGTATTGTGGTGACCAGATGACGGATGGAATACTTGTATATTTTGAAATACATACTTATAATATTTTATAACACCCAGACACAAAACAAACACATTAATCTACAGCGCTAAAGGCAGAGCTACCAGAAACTGAGCTGACAGACCCGTATTTGAATGAAGTGTAGTTTTTAATGTATACCTGCGCAGGAGACGGTACGTGAACGGAGCCGACAGAGCGCGGTCGCACGTGATTGGCCAGATGGCAGAGCACCACGCCGTCAGCCAATACCGGCGCTAGATTCTCCGGCAGCGACATTTTGAGTCGGCTCTCTATTATCTGGAAATTAAACGTTTCTGAGAAAACTTCATGTAACAGATAAAACAAATGAAAACATTTACAACTGCAAAAAAAAATGTATGGCAGAGTAAGCCCTCTCCTCTCTAGGAAGGAAAGGACGATGTTCCGTAAGATACTACAAAAAAAACGTGTGTAGTTCATAGTATTTTATAATATACAGGTTGCCCACGGGACCCTATTACTAAGATTCAGTACATACTCGTATTTTGTCCCTTTCATTCGTCGGGCTATTACCATGTATGCGCAGTTTTTTTATTAATAATAAGACCTACGTTTGACCACGATCTCACTTGATGGAAAACGACGATGAGGCACGCAGGTCTAGAAGATACCTATTTACTCTTGACTTGAAGAGACCCAGATTGTAATTTTCAGGAAAGACAGACGACGCCAAAGTATCCTTGGCTAAACGCATTATAAATTGTTTATACAAGTAAACTTAAACTAACAAAACCAGTATTATTATTTCGACATTTAATCCAATTATGTACCTATGTAGGTAGATATTAGTACGATTTTGAATCAAAACAATGTGGTGCCTCCATCGGCAAAATAAATTCACGATCTCTGTAGCGCAGCATGGGCGAAGGCATGCCTGAGACGCAGAATGTTGCGGGGTCGATTCCTCTGCGGGACAAGTGTTTGTGTGATCTGCGAGTATTTGTCTCGAGTCTAGGTATTTTTCTATGTATAATATATATAAATTTACAAAAAAGTATATAACAGTATATCAGTCATGTAGTACCCACAAGCTCTGCTTACTTTGGAACTAGATGACGTTAAAATCCTGTATTATTTATTTATAAGTAATTACCTGGATGACCGAGTTTTGCTCTGTATAAAACACGGATAAAACATTTTCTAAAAATTCAACCTAGCTAGATCGATTTATCGCTCCTGAAACCCCTTGCTGACTAAATTTCATTAAAATCGTTGGAGCTGTTTTCGATATTCAGATTTATATACATAAAGGTCATATATAATGTACAACTCACGAATGTTTTGTATGTAGGTACATACTGTTTTTTTTAAGTTAAAGCATTCATGATAATATTTTATCGTGTTCCGGAACGCTTAGCTACCTATCGACCTTCGTACACATTACACACCTCACCAATTATTATACTTACCTTGGAATAGTAATTGATCCCCAGACTATTTTAGTCGTAGGGCTGAAGGCTACACACAATCACTCACCCCACCTTCACTAATTGATTAGGTAAGTATTTTTAGCAGTTATATCTAGCATGTAAGTAGTCTAACATTTTTCATTTTGATAAACACGGGCTTTACTCACGTATTATTTTGTCGATGGAGGCACCGACACTGTTTCGATTCATCTAGAGATCTTCATCAGAGTTAGTTTGATCCGCGGTCCGCTCGTTGCCGCTCGAGTTCACGGTTCGCACATCAACCAGCGGACCGCGGATCAAACTCACTCTGATGAAGATTCTCTAGATGAATCGAAACAGTGTCGGTGCCTCCATCGACTAAATAATAGGTGATTAAAGCCCGTGTTTATCAAAATGTATAGTACAACTCACGGAAGTTTTGAAAGTAAAATAGTCAATTTTTTTTAAATTATTAGAGTATCCTATCCTACCTAATAATCGTACCTAAATTATATTTTATTGCAATCTTACCTTAATTAACAAAAACGTAAAGTTAATCAGGCACCGGAGAATACTTAAAACTCTGTGACTTTAATTACCAATAATAAGCTATATTAAAAAAATACATTAAAAATAAATATTGGTGTACAATTCACACAACGCCATCTAACCCCAAACTAAGCATACCTTGTATTATGGTGACCCAGATGACTGATAGATTAGCTAATTATATATTGGCCTCAATTCTGTTGGCGCCAACCTAACTAATTTTAGCTAAAATTAGGTTTTGAACTATCAAAATAACCTTTGGTATTCTGTTTATCTAACTTAATTTAGCGTTCCTAATTTAGTTAGATGGTACCAACCGAATATGTTTTACAAATGCTATGACTAACTAAATATATTTTAGACAATCCCTAATTTTAGAAATGAACCAACCGAATTGTCACCATTATGAAATACACTTATGAAGTTTTAGACACCGAACAAACAACTAGGTATGTTTATACAAATGTTTGTCCTGAGAATTCATCCATGTAAAACTAGTAGCTCTGTGAGCTGTAGACCTCGCGAACATTTTTCGAATTGTATTAATTATAACGTTTTTTACGTTTTCAACCCTCATATCTCTAACATTTAAAAGAAAATAAAACAAATCTATATATTTATAGAACCTGCTCACAAAATTTCACGAGAATCGGTAGAGAAATGCGACCTGTAGAGGAGAACATCCGGACAGGCGTCGGATATACGAAAGCATTTTCGCCTAAGCTGAAACGGACACTCGCTTCGCTCGGTCTAAAACATATTTGAGGTTTTTTTTTCAATTGATACACATAGCATGTGATACAATTCAAAGTGTTCCTTCTCATTAAACGTTGGTGGTAGGTACCTATTGAATAAATTGTATTGACTATGCCTTATGTACGCGTATGATTATAAGACGTTTGAATATCGCAATAAGAATTATAGATTGGGAGGATAAAATATTGGTAGAAAATTGACACAACACTATCTAGCCCCAAACTAAACATAGCTTGTGCTATGGAAACCAGATAGAATACTTATATATTTTTAAATACATACTTATGATACGTTAGACACCGAACAAACACTCACTAAGTATAACATAATTTGGTGTACCTATTTTATATTTATATTTTTCATGTTTTTTTATTGTATTATTATTAATTTGCTTTTATGTCACTTTTTATTTAATACTCACTACCCTTTTTGCTCATTTTTGTTTAGTCCTTGTTTAACCTCATTACCTACTCTATTTAATTATACTCAGGCGAGTATACCTACTTGTTGTTACATAATTTAGCCGTACGCGTAAGTGTTTAAGTTTCAATCCAGTTCAGAACCTGTAATATTGTTAGATTTAAGTTTTTTTTTGTGATTGTAATGTCTTTTGTGGGTTAAATAAATAAATAAATAAATAAATAAATAAATAAATAAATAAATAAATAAATAAATAAATAAATAAATAAATAAATAAAACATCTATGTTAATACAAATGTTTGTCCTGGGAGTGAATTGAACCTTTAGCCTACAACGCAGAAGGCAGAGCTACTACCAACTGAGCTGACAACCCATAGCGTTAAGTTAATCACCAACGAATGCCTAAAACCCGTAGCCTACAATACTAATAATGATCATAAAAGTATAAATCTGTGGTGTGAGGACTTGGTAACTGTATTACAGGTTCTTTAAAACTATCTCAAGCCCCTGTCTCTGACAAAATAGGTGAAACAAAAAGAAAAGCGACCCACTTAGAAAAGAACCACTATATGTTTAACGTACCAGCTGTTCTCGAACCCAACGGTCTGATACGTAATGATGGTAAGTGGCCTGATGGTATGACTCTTGTCCCTTGGGAGATGGGTAGGCCATTGGTGTGAGATGCACCCTGGCATCCTATCTGTCAGGGATTTCCGTTAGAGCTGGTTCAGCGGTTGAATGTGCCGAGGACCTCAAAAGGCACAAATATGCCGGTTTGGATAAGGCCTACATATTTGAGCCTTTTGGAGTCGAGACCCTAGGAACGAGAGGAACGGAAGCCCACCGCCTTTTCAAAATTATTTCACGGCGTCTGGTAGATATGTACATTGCGTGAACCAAGAGCTGGATCCTATCTGGCTCAGCGTATTAGGATTGCCATTCAACGTGGCAATGCCACCAGTATCTTGGGAACGCTGCCCTCAGGCAGTGATCTGGATCAGTTGAGCTATCTATAGATCGTTTTAAACAGTCCTTAGATAGCTCAACTGTTTCACGTGTATTTTATATTGTATATTCTGTACACCCATGTGTAAAAGGTGTGGGTTTGTGTAAAAGGAATGATTAGTGAGCGAGTCAGGCTTGCACTTTATGAAATCTAATATAATTTGAAACTTTAAATGTTAACTAACCAATCTCAGCTGCTGCAACAGCTCAGTTTCCTCCTTCTGCTTGTCAAACTCCCTCTTCATAGTAAAGCTCAACTTCTCGCTCGCCTCTTTCGTCCACAGTTTATTCTTCGGCACACCTTTCAGATAAGAAACGCTTAACAACTTTGCATCTCCATTCATCCTAGGTATCGACGACTTTACACCGTTATATAGTGTATTTGTTGGCGATTTAGTCGGCGATGGTGGTTTTATATAAGCTTCTTGACCATTCGTGCGAGGATCTCCATTCACACGCGGATAATCAACGTTCCCGTTGATATAGGTCTTATTAACGCGAGATGGGACGACTTTTTGGACCGGTCGTTTATTTTCTTCTAGTTTCTCGGTGTTGCCGTTAAATCTTCTAGGGGTAGAGTGTAGGAGGGGGGAGTTTGGCACTTGGGTGGGGGATACGGAACTAGCTGAGGATACGGATCGGTAAGGACTAGGAGATACGTTACTGTAGCCGTTGACTGGTGAGTGGTTTGGACTTTGGTGCGGTGAGTCGAGCTCGGGAGAGGCTTGGTCGGAACGGGGTCTGTAGATATCTTGCTGGCGTTGTTGTCTTAGTGCTTCTTTGTATTGTCTGAAATATACAAAATAGTCGATTAGAATGTGAGAATAATTCATTGGAAGCGAGATTTAGTAACACACATTTTTAGTTACATAGTTTAGTTTGTAAATTTTTTGACTTGACTTGACGTTTTATTTTAGACTGACTGTATGAATGAGTGATTGATAGTCAATGTACTTAAACTGCTTATTGTATTTATGATCAAATTGTTTTTTATACTCTTGTGTCTGTTATCTGTCTTATAGACCTAACATCTAATAGATGCCTTCCTTATGGTCCTACAGATGACCAAAATCCAATACCTAAAAAGTGCAGCTTGTAAGAAAACTATATTAGCGAAAGAAGTCCCTGAGGACTTCACTAGTAGTCAGATAAATAAATTAGTAACATACCACTTATAGTTAGAAGCGATAAGCAAATATTTATTATGTCACTCATTCGGGTTAATATTAGTAATTAATCAGCAATTATCGCATTTAAACAATGTTATTATGTCAATTGAGTTAATTAATTATATGATACTGTTTATTAATGTCTTATTCTATGCTGTACTGTAATTTAGTATATTTATGATTAAAAATATAGTCAGTAAAGCGAAAATACTGAATCTATAACGGAACCAAAACAACTAACTATTCTAATTAGTGTTCGTGCCATACAATAAAGTTAGTAGTCTACACCCAGAGTCACAGCGAGGGGAGAAATCCAATTAAAAAGTATGTGTTATTAAATCTCGTTAGGTAGGGGCTGCTACACGAATTATGTTATGAACAGATACGAGTATTTGAGTAGCAAATTGGATTATATTCCTTGTTTTATTCGAATTAATTTCGAACGGGTATTCTATCTATCTGTCTATTGCTCGTAACAACAATAGTGGCTACGGATAGACTGATTATTCTGTTCTTGCATATCTAAACTAAAATCGATGCTGTCTCTTTCTTAATACACTTGAATGAAAGAGACCGCAATATTATATTTTAGGTTATTTTATGAAAATGCAACAAAAAAAAAAACTACCTACGAATGTGTGTTCAATTCAATTTATATTATGGATATAATCTGTCAAATATATATCAAGTCAACGCTTCGTAAGCTCATAACATTAATCGTGTACAACCCCAAAATTCAGTGCAATATGTTAGTGAAGAGTGATAGTTATGGCTATGTATGGACAAGGATGATAGAACCAATACAGCGCATCAGATCAACAAAAAACAATTAAATGTTATGTAAAATAGGGGCAGATGAAGTAGAGGGGATATACAATACAGCCGGGCTCCTAAACAACAATACTCTACACTTCAGAGTTGTTGTATGTATTTGTAGTTATAAATAAGGAGTGAATAGACTGAAATTGAAATGTATTTAATCAACTTTGTTTAATTGATTAGGAAAAGTAGACAAGTATCTGCCGAATACAATGCATTCAAGTATATTATAATGACCCATAACTAACCCCCTTAAAAGATCTCAAAACCACGACTGTGCTTAAATCACGATTGTTAGACGCGAGTGTTGAATACTAAATTATTTATGTAACTGTTAGAGGTCTCAGATTAAGTTTAAGCTTTTGTATTTCTGTTTATTCTTTTAATTAATACACCCTCCAGTTTTATTAAGGTATACAATGGGATTCTTTAGAACCTAACATTTAAGACAATTCAAAGTAGTCCTTGTGATTGTATTAAATAGAACTGTTTTTAAATTGAAATACCTAATTCACAAAACCCTAGAGCGTGAATACCCTAACCGTATAACCCCCACTTAGAAACGCATGTACTTGAATTTCCCCCAGACGGTACCGTGGAAACTTCGAGATAGTAAATTGGACATTTATGCCGCGGGGACTATTATTTCTCATATAATGTTCTAGACTAAATGGGGCTTCTTTAAAGCGCTTTTTTAATAAAGTTTCACATTGGTTGTATCGTCATTGCAAGATGTACCTGTAGGTTTGTTGATGGGGTAACTTATTCTTATCGTCGCCATTCGACATATTCCCATCGGGTGATATACGGACGCTGAAAGGACAACACCGGGGTTAGAGATTGAAAATAAAACAGGTTGAAACAAGGCATCATCTTCTTTACAATTCGTGTTTGACATTAATTTTTATAATGGTATGTTATGATGTCAATTTTGTCGAATGTCAAGTCATTGTTTTAATATTGTTACAAAGTGCAGTAAGGTCGCATTTTTTCTATTCTAAACGTCATCGCGGAATCATCACCGTCTAGTATTTTTTTGGGATTCCTTATCGTACAAATCAGAAAGCAACATAATACACTTTATAATTGTCCGCACTTGTGCTTAGATATCACAATTTAATGATTCAAATCCGTTAACATTACCCAATAAAACATGAAAAACGATCAAAAAACTAATTAATTTATAAGAGATATATGTTACTTCGTAAAATGTCAATCGATGGATGTAATTAATTTTAAACGGACTATATTCTTTATATAAAACATTTACACTGTTTATATTGCATTTCTATTAGTCATAACGATTACTAGGAACAAAAATTGTCTATGCGCAGCTTAGAGAGGTCGGTTCTATCCATAGATCCATAAAATTTATAAAAAAAAGATATTTAGAAATAGGACAAATGTTATGCCATCGCGTTATAATGGTTTCCGGAGTACAATACCTTGTTTCTGCCATGTAAAATAAAAAAATACATAGTGATACATAGGGAGTGAGCTATGGACGTGTAAACGGGATATATATTCTATAAACATGTTTACCTCTGCATCGGCCAATGTGAAAGAAATAAAAATCATATAAGCAGCTAATATAATACATTCTACTATACTATAATTACTGCTAGAACCCAGCCATTAATAAGACACATAACCGTAAGAGATATTTTGTATATACGTTTATAAATAATCTGTATTTAATGATGAAACGAAACGAATCATTCGCATAATACTTAGTACAGTGCGAGTGAGAAAACATTTATTGAAACAGATTATATTGTATTATCGTAATATTATTATTATATGTTCTCTCACTCCCACAATATTTCTATCAGCACCGTGCGAGTGAGAAGACATTTATTGAAACGGTTTTTGTGCCAGATTAATCTAAGTTAGGTGGCTTTGCGTTAACTAGAGCAAAACGATACAATATAACACCAACGTGAGTGATATGAAATTTATTTGAACTATAACATAACCCCACATTGGCTTTGTTGTCGGGTTATTTATTATTAATGCTAGTAGAAGCTGTAGTGATCGCAAGCCCGTTTTATTATAAACTAGCTTATGCCCGCAGTTTTTCCCGCGTTGTGCGTAGATAAAAAGTAGCCTTATAATATGTTTCATTCAACTCGGTGCTGTTATTATGTTTAAGAGGCCTATCACAAAATTACATCATGCGGCCGACGTTTCGCATTATGTAATTTATTTTGCATTTTGTGCAGTTGTAATTAGGTTTATTTAAAGTTTTATAATCTATTATTTAAAATATATTAAATGCATTTTATTAACCATAAATGTAGTATAGAGAAATTTACAGCTAATTCTGAACGTTTTTAGGAGTATTATGGATTTTAATGGTTTTTTTGTCCATATCCTAATACATATCATACTATACTAATACATTCTAAATTCCGGAGCCGCATTAAACTCAACCTCTATTTAACCCGTTGACTCTTTACTGATACAATTTACCCAAAAATGTCACCTATAAAACAATATATTGACAAACATAACAACATATAATATTTACATAAAGAATAATGTGTTTTTAAAATAAACAGCATATAGTATGGAGCGAGCGAGATTTTGCGCTTACCATTGTTACATCCAGAAGCTGAACAATTATAATAATTATAAAATAATGAATGAAACAACAATAATCTAATAGGAAAATCCAATAGGATTCTTCAGCTGTTTTTGGATTATTGATAGAAGCAGTAGTTTGTTCCAAATAGTTGATTTTCTGAAAATACATCTTATGCCGCCATTTTGCCGCCACAGTCGCTTGACGCCATATTTAAAATTCTAGATTTAGGTTCGCCACTCAAGGGGTTAAGAGATATTATTAAATGTTTTTATTTTCGTTTGCTTAGTATAGTATAGTATATTTCAATCCATGAGCTTAAAAATGAGACGTCGCTCATTTTATTAAAAACTTGATAGGGAATTTCAGCTTTATATAAATGGATAAGAAAAAAATGCGAAAAGCGAGGCCGCTATGAACTATACTAATAACTATTCTCCACCATACAATAAGTCCAAATTGTCGTGGAGTTTCAGTTTCTTTGAATAAGAACGCATAAGATAGGTATTTAGTTAATAAATCACGGTCGTATTGCAATAGGCCTCTTAAGTAACAAACCAACATCCATTCAAACTTTCACATTAAATTTTATAATATTAGTAGAATTATAATACCTACTCTAATATTTAAATTCGCATAATTACTTCACATGCTTTAAATATCATTCCTTACAAAATACTATTAACTCTACCACAATTTGCGTTAGGGTAGGGCGGGGCTAGTTGAGCATAGGGGCAAGTTAAATATCTCGCAAACTATTCACCGTACGCATAGGCATTGTACGGCGGAAAGAAGGGGTCGTGGAAGGGGTAATCACGACGCGATTGCTAGTGGCGGCTCGACGAGCGAGTTAAGCGTCCGTGCGTTTTGTTGATTTTGTGACCAAAAAGTAAAAAAGTCTTGTTGTTCTGTCACTAAGACTATATAAACATACTTTCATTTTTGTCAATTGCAACATTGACAATGACCATTAAGTTCAAAGATCTAATTATTTTTTTAAGAAATAGCTATATGGTTAATGATATAAACATTTAAGTCTGATTTTAAACAGACTGAATCTAATGCTGAAGTTAATCTTAAGAAACGTTAATGTTTTGTTGATTCTAGTTTTGGTTAATTATTCAAAGAAAATTACTTTTTATGTTTCTAAGTTTTGTTGTTCTGTCACTATAAGACTATAAATAAAGAGCTGATTGACAAACACATATTTTACTTCATCTCTAGTCAACATTGAACCCATGTGGTTTTGTTAGACATTCTTAGTGCTCAACTTGCCCCATACCCTTGCTCAACATACCTCACCTATGGGGTAAATTGAGCGTACTTGACTTCCTGCATATAAACAGCTGTAGCTCTTAAATTCGACTTGTTACAAAAAAAAAATACTATGGACACTTTTGCTAAGGGATAAATTACTAAACCATCATTGATTAGTAATTTATCATAGAGACTTATCATTGAGGAGCTATATCAACTCAAGTGAAAAATTGCTCAACTAGCCCCGCCCTACCCTACTTGAAACAGCGTCGGCGTGATATAGGCAATTAAAAATTTACTAGACTTGTGGTTGAGTTATCATATTAAGGTTTCATTGGAAACATCAAACGCAAATCATAAAACCCAAAATATTTCGAAAAAGAAAAACATACTTGTAGCGAAACATAGAGTACCAAAGACTTGGCTCCTATCTGGCCCAGCGTATTGGCACTACCATTCAACTTGGCAATACCGCCAGTTTGGACGCTGCCCTCTAGATCATTTGAGCTATCTATAGATCGTTTTAGCTCAACTGTTTCACATGTATACATATTTGTTTATATCTATTCTGGTACATTATGATAAAGATATAATAAATACCCAAGTAAATTCATCAGCTGTATTTCTCTCTAAAGCTTAACCTTAAATATATCCGAATTGAAATAAATCAAGCAGCACTACGAAATCTAGGCTCGCAGCTAAATTGAAACCTATTTGGCCACCCAATAATTCAAGCTGCATTACCAAATCATGCCTCCATTCTACAACCTCCTACGTCCTTCGAAATACCTTTGTAAATTATTAGCCTGTTTTCTTACAGCGCTTTAGAAAGTCAGGAAAATTCCACCAATAACAGAGCAGCACGGTGCAGGAATTAGAAAATGAAGCTACTTTATGTGGGTACCCAGCTTCCTCAACCGTCATGAATTATCTAAATAAGTCTATTATGAAAACTAAGCCAAAGCTATTTCAGTTTTTGGTTAAAATTATGTACAGTACTTTGATTTTAATAAGACGTGTAACCGGACATTGCATGATCGTACTAATTCGGAAACACGAACGTAGCCGAAGCGTCTAACTAAAATCGTAGTACTGCAAATGATTTTGCGGCTATTGTTAATCCAAACGACTTGTAAATTCTACATCAAACTCTAGACACTACACTCTTGAAAGCCAAAATTCTATTAGCAATCTCTACAGTCGATTAGTAAGACTTACCCGGACAGGAGCGGAGTAAGGGGAGCTGATAGGGGTGCTTCACTGGAAAGGGACTGCGCTCTGGATAGAGCCGCCCCGGGGGATAAAGTGGATGGTGTGCTGGGGGTTGAACGTCCGGAACCACCCCCTCCACCGCCTTCACCACCACCTGGAAATAACACAAACCTAAGTCGAATTCAAGCCGTTTATGGATTGATACAATCAATATCTCAGTTTCGATTAGCAATAAGTATTATTCATGGATTGGTATTTCGTACTTTCGGTTTTGATTTTATGTGTTACAATCAACATCAACCTTCCATAATTTCAATTTATCTATAGTAACTGAAAGCTGTTTGTATCAATGTTGTGATGTTACCAGCCTGGCGATTATGGAATTCTGATACTATCAAAACATTGATTGTAACATCTTTTAGTTAGGTACTATTTATGAACTGGTAATACAGAAGGTTGATGTTGATTGTAAGACATGAAATCGTTAAGACATGCTGTCATTTGAATAGAAACTGAGACAGAAACCGAACGTACGTAATACCGATATCGTAATCGAAACTGATCGTGTATCAAGAGTTCCACAATCGCCACGCAGAACTCCATAATTGCCTGAAAGAAACCACATCAAAGTTTTTCAAGTCCTGTTGTAAATATAGAGATATCTGTCCAAACCGACAGCGCTGAAGGAATCGACATTGCCAAATTAATCGCTTTTATAAATGAATAGTTTTTTACCGGTTTTTGACCATGATGTTTGGTCTTTGCAGCTAAAACCACAGAAATTTTGGATTTCTGTCTTGAAATCAGCAATCTAGAATATTTCATCCTGCATACGCTAGAATTATGTAATCTAATAAATAGATAATCTCAACTAAATGCAATAATAAGCCCGCTAAGAATCAATTAAAAACCATTCTAACTAAACTCATTAACTGTTCATTTTGTGGATACCAATTTTGATAAATTCCGGTCGTAAATCGTTATCGTGTAACTAGTTTTATGGAACTGTTGTAGAGCGTTTTGAATGCCAATTATTTACGGAGAATATATATGGTTGGGCGGTCCGGCCAAATATAGTTTAATAGCTCATATAAATTTATTGTTATCGCCACCGTACGTCAACTGCTGTCAAATAGATGGCAACACTTTCCGCTTTGAGGATGGGAGAATATATTATTTTCTGAAATAGAATTGATCATAATATAATTTAGTAAGTAAGTGTTTTATTTATACAGGCTGGATTTTTGAGACGGGGCAGCGAAGGCAGCCGTACACCGTTGTACTCGTAGCTACGGAAAAACTTTCTTAAGAGAAGTCTTAACTTTTGTGGATATTTTGACCTCTATTCACAGATTTAAAAGTTACAGTCGGCGAGAAAACGAACAAAAAAAATTATTTTGATTTTTATTGAAAATGATGATTTTTCATTTAAGGATTAAAAGACTATCCACTATATTTTAAGTAGGTTACATAACTAAAAATACTAGAAATCGCTAGAAAAATTTCCTATACATCTCGTAGGAAATCTTACAGTAATCGTGAGTACTAAAACAAACCACAATTATAAACAGGAAACAACAATGTGGCAGTTCGTTGCTAATTTGTATATTATATGTTATTGTTTTTATTTGATACCAGTGCCAGTTTTGTATCGACCTGTGGTATATCCAGAAAGTTTTTTTTAAATATATAACTAAATTTTAAATAATAACTTATGCAAAGTAAGTTTGCGTCTCATTTCCTACGAAATATACGGTAAAAGGTATGGTTTTTAGCGATTTCCGACATTTCTGATACTCTAACCTCAGTTTGTACGGTAGAGTATTTTCATCCCTATAAGAAATAGTCGATTTGTATCAAAAATTGCTTTTGTGTATATTGCCTAGTTTCTTTCTGACTGTATATTTTTTTCAAAATCTGTGTATGCAGGTTAATATATTTTCAAATGTTAAGGCTCCTAAAGAATGTTTTCCTGTACCGTCTAAAAAATCCACCCTGTATAGTAGATTATAATTATAGACAGGATCTTTTCTGTCTTAAAACAACTCATTGGCATATATTTATGTGCGTGCATTCCTCCCATCTTCACTTCGATTATTTAGATGCATCCTCACTTTAGGTATGTTGGAGGAAATGTCCATAAAATCCTAAAAATACAACGGATTTAGTGCCGATGCCAATCCCACTTCGTAATATAAATGACCACAATAGCACGACGAGTGTTTCATGCTTGACGATTATAACCACAACGTATATGATTATACATTATGTACCTATACATAAAAAGTTCTTGCAAAAATATAACAAGGATGAAAAGACGAGTGTAAAAGTCGTCGAAAGATCCAAGCGAAAGCGATTGACAGTTTTTATCACCCCTATTCCGTTGACTTAAAGCTTTTTCTCGCCGACCTGAGCCTATTCTGCAACGAAAGGTATTGGACATATTTCGCACAAAATGACCAAAATCGCGACAGATATTTTAACATACATAATTGATTCAGGCGTTAACTTTGCGAAAATCCATTACAAAATATTTAACAGGTAGACCAATATTTAGTACTATATTTTTCATTCCAGCGCTCGACGAAGCAAAAAGTCTGCAGAGAAGCTCTTTTGCTCGTAGTGATGCTGTTTACAGTGTTGGTGTTTCTGCGTTCCTGTGCGGAGCAAGTCAATTGTTCCTAGTCGTGGAGAGACAAAACACGTGTCGATTTTATTTAAACTCATTAAGTACAATAGATTGGTGTGATTGTACTAAATATTTGCATCACTCGAAATTTTTTATATTTAACGAAGCAATCATATTATGCGAAAGTAACTCTGTCTGTCTGTTACGTTTTCACGCCTAAACCGCTCATCCGATTTCGACGAATTTTGGTATAGAGATAGCTGAGACCTTAGAGAAGAACATAGGCTACTTTTTATGGAGGTACCACGCGTGCGAAGCCGCGAGCAGCAGCTAGTAAAGAATAAATAACGAAATAATAAAGAATGGATTTCCGCAAAGTCACGCCTGCATAAATCGTCTAAATTGTTGAATATCAGCGTTCGAAGGACGCAACACTAGATATGCACTATTAAAGAAGCATCTAAACATCACTAGCTTCAATAATAATTTGTTTGGGATATAGACAGTTTATAGCTTCTCCTATTATACTTTATCTCACCATCATTAGACCATCTTTTGTCAACGCCATCGGTGCTGTACCCGCTATCAACAACATGCCTCGGCTTATGCCTGAGGCAGTCGATAGTCGCGTTACCCGACGTTATAATCTGATGGTTTGTGCTTTGGTTGGGTGAGTTGTTGATGTAGGAGTTGTGTTTCACTGTACGCTTCGCTTCGTCGACTCTTCGGTGAGGTAATGTGTCTTTGTTCGCCATGTTTTCTAGGTACTTGAATATATGCACACGCCCGCGCATGCAAACCTGTAAATAAGAGTACAATCGTAGATACCTATACACTTAACATAGCTTAACATCGCATCAAAATAAGCTTAGCTTGTAGTAGCTTGTACTACGGGACCCAGATGACTCTACTCTAGTTATAAATTCGTTTTTTGTTTGTTTGTAACCTTTTCACGGCTAAAGACGTACATTGAATCTTTGGGACCCAAGATACAATGTACCTCTTTTAGGAGAGGCTAAGTTCTATTTTTTTTATCAAAGATAGACCTAAGTTTTACCACGATCTCGCTTGATGTTAAGCGACGATGGGGCACGCAGGTCTAGAAGACACCTATTTGCTCTTGACTTGAGGAGACCCAGATTGTAGTTTTCAGGAAAGACAGACGACGGTAAAGCATTCCAATCCTTGGCTGTACGCATTATAAATGTAGAAGCAAAGCGCTTTATTCGTAAGGGTGGTGGACTGACAAGTTTTATGTAAGTACCACGCGTGCAAAGCCCTTGGCAGTAGCTAGTTTTTTAACTCTGAACCAGGGTTAAAGTTCAAGCTTTCGTAAATCGAAATGCAATTACTTTTGACAAACTCGCGTCTGTTCGCTCTTAGTTTAGTCTGAATCTTATTATTTATCTCATAATCACTAGCTCTTGTTAATAATGTATTAAGCATCCAGCATCAGAAAGAAATTAAGAAAGAAAGAAAGAAAGAAAGAAAGAAAGAAAGAAAAAAGAATTGACATTAGAATGACAAAGACAGACCTTACTTTAAAGACACTAGCTATGATATGAATATAAGTTAAGAGGGAAAGTCTTATAGATCTTGCAGTGAATTTCTTGCAAATCCCTTATTTTTCATTTAATTTCTCATTTTCTTATACTATTTTGAACCAGTGTGGTGAAAGAATTTAAGTGCGCCTCAGAGGCTCCTTTCGACTTGGGCACATTAATTTGAACATAAATGAGTACGAACAAATTAATAATATTTGGATACTGCATAAAAATGCTTGCGATTTGAATCAATTTGTTTTAAAAACTCCACAATTCTCCACATAACGAATTCCATTCAAATAAGGCAATTATAAAGACATCTCAGACAGCACATGTTCACACTAGGCTAGAGCTATTTGAGGTTTTCCCTGAGTGACATAACCGGGCCATCTGCACATTATTATTCTAGTTTCTATAGCAAATTTACCCAGTTTGCTACTTTTAACTAGGCCTGACAGAGACGTCTATACGTATTTACATAATAAGTTTAACAAAACAATTTTATACTGGAACGGAATACGAAATACCAACTCGCAAACAGAAAATTCTGCAGAGTACGAGTGCAATCCAATTGCATTGCAAATACACTATACAGCAAATAAACCGGGCTACCCGCTACTTATGAACTCTGATTAGATTTTCTCAAAAAGTATAAAACTTACAACTATCTAAGATACACCTACAAAAAATGCAAAAAATGCAAAAAATGCAAAAAATGAATGGAAACTCATTGGGATTAATCAATTCAGTAAGTGTTTTTAAGATTTTTACAAAGAAGATTCGTTTTTCAGTTGTGTTAATCGTTAGTAATCATGAAATTTAAAAAAAAATGTAGCCAGACACAATGAAATAAATCAAAAATAGTAAAGAAACGAACAGAAACATTGTTTGGGTAATTTAATTATTTTTGCCGCAATCCACCCAGAGGGTTGCCAACTGCCAAACAACGAAAAATGTGGCAATCTATTATCGGATTGTCACGGAATAGTTTTCGGACATATTGAAATTGGAGCGAGGGAAATTTAGTGCCTTTTCATTCCGCAGCAGGAATTACTATACATTTTATTTTATACTAGCTGCTGTACGCGGCTTAGCATGTGTATCATGGGAACTGACATTGCCGGCTACTTTTGTGTACGTACACACAAAAGTAGCCGGCAATGTCAGTTCCCATGATACAATTTCCTTACCTTCTTTTTAGCTGTTTGTCGTGAAAAAGTGACAGAGACACTTTCAACATTCTTCTAATCGTATCACTAGTTATTTCGAACCAGTATGGTGAAAGGATTAATGTGCGCCTTAGAAGCACTTATTTATAATAAAAGTATGAGTTTTATCTTTGTTTAAGTCTTTCGTTCAGTATTGTCAAATAAACGATTACGATCCTATTTTATTTTTTGTATATTTTTGTTGATATTATTCCTAATTATTGATACCATTTCAATGAGCCCAAACACGATACCTTTGCGAAGTTGGTATGAGTTGGGTATCCTCCAGGTGATGCAGCAGCATCAGTTCAAAGGTACCATGTTCTTGCAATATCATTGAAGCAAAAACATACCAAATTTTGAATCCATCAGACCTGTGGAAGTTGCTCAGATCTCTTCATCAATTAAAAAAGAGCTGATGACCTTCAAATGGCTGATCAGATTTTGAATGATAGCTAATATCACTATTTATCATGTCACATTTCAAAAAAAAAACAATCAAAATCGGTTTATTCGTATAGGAGCTACGATACCACAAACAGACACACGCTAAACTTATAACACCTACATGTTTGGTTCGAGGGTTAAAAATTGATAATTAGTACTTACAGTTGTCGGTGGGGAAACCAAAGGATTGTTGTCCAAATTGAGAGTGACTAATGTGACCATGTTTCGGAGTTCCAGCGGCAGTGAAGAGATACAGTTACAGCTAACGTCTAAATGCTCGAGTCGTAGGTATGTGATTTCTGCAATAGAAAAATAACATTTAAACCAACGTAGTCTAGAGTCTACGAATGACTACATATAATTGACACCGACACTGTTTCGATTCATTTAGAGAATCTTCACTAAACTGTGCGAAATCTAGATGAATAAAAACAGTGTCGATGCCTCTATCGACAAAATAGTAGGTACATGAGTAAAATCCGTGTTTGTCAATATGTAAATGTTGTGCAAATTTATAATGTAAGTTAAGGCATTTCTTTTTTCATAAACTAGAATGAAGACCTCTGTGTCGCAGTGGGCCAAGATCCGGCTGAGACGCAGAAGGTTATTTGTCTAGGGTCTGGGTGTTTCTATGTATAATATGTATGTATTTAAAAAGAAAGAAAGAAAAGTTTATTTCGTGTCAAATGATATCATTGAAGTACTTTTGAAATTACAAGTAAATAAATTGACAGCAAAATCGGTCGTCACTCAGCATGATGTGTTACAGTAGCTTTTAAAACGCTCTTAAGTATTATGTGTGATGTAAGTATTATATCAGTCATATGATAACCGTAACACAAGCTCTGCTTACTTTGATGCCAGATGATGATGTGTGAAAAGTCCGGCATTATATATTATTATTATGTATGTAGCAAACAGCAATAAAGGCGTATTTTATTTTATATAATTGTGTAATTACAAGAATCTCAAAATGTTTACATTAAAACCCAAAACGCATCGATAGTGCGTTCTACTCGGAACTTATCCAGTGGCGCCATTTATATTTTGTGAGGATGTTTGTATGTTTATTTTTATTGTTTGTGGCTCAATCATGGAACGGCTGAACGGATTTGAATGAAACTTGGTATAGATGTATTCTTAGACCTGTACTTGCTTGTAGGCTACTTTATATGGAGGTAACATACATGCAAAACCGTGGGCACAAGCTAGTAGTTCATAAGGATTTAACAACGTTTTTTCTTGAAAAAAATTTATAGCTACAGATTAAGAATATGTAGGAAAGCTTTCATATGTCTATTCGAGTACATAGACATATAGGTTTCAATAGGAAAAGTATTAGATCTAACGTTTCTTCCTGTGCCAAATGTAAATGTTCTTTTGTCAGCGGTGCCAGGAAGAGATATGAAGGTTTGAAGGTATGAAGAAAATATACTCATTTAGTTTGCTTCTGAAACCTAAACTAATATTATAAAGCGAATGGATTATTTTTTGTTTATTTTTGTAATGGATAAATTCAAAAACGACTTAACTAAATATATTTTTTTTACCTTTAGAAGGGCGTAGTATGGGTTGGATTATTTACAAAAAATAAATAGAGGCGGATCGCTATAAAATAAACAAACCAATAAATATTGGTGGACAATTAACACAACACCATCTAGTTCCAAACTAAGCATAGCTTGTACTTTGGCAACCAGATGAATGATAGAACGCTTATATTATAATATTAACACGTGAAGCAAAAACTTTGTACCCCTTTTTACGAATTTTCGTAAAAAGGGACGAACGAAGGAGTTATAAATTTCGCACACTTACAGTTTATATAGAGGAGTGCAGAACGCTAATATATTATTTTAATTATAAAAAATACATAAATTAATGGTGGTCAAATTCCGACCAGTGGACGACCACTAGTATTTTTAAATACATACATACTTACGATACTTATATCATTCACACTCCATTTATTGTGAAGGCACAGCAAGCAAATTCATATTTCAAACACTTCATCCACGACTAAACATCAGTCGATGCCGGCGCCATACTTTAAAACTGGCTAATTATACACTTTATTATTTATTCGGCTGCGAAGTTTGAGCATTGAATAATGTATTATTTCCATAAAACAATTATTTTGACAGTAAACTTATCACTTGTGTTCAAATATAGCCAATTATTATACTTACATTATCAGTAATAATAACGATACAAACTGTAACAATATTTACGTAAGTACAAACACAGTAAGTCAATATTCCCGTTATATTAAGTTACATGTGCGTTTTATTGCTCTTACAAGTAAACAAGTAGAATTTAACAAGGCTGTTGGGTTATTCAATCCGTGGCGTGGCGTAATCCTCAAGAGAATCTTATATAGTTCTTGAAGACAGGACGTTTTCTAACTGCTTAAATAAATAAATATTGGTGGTCACACAATATATTTCAAGTCTCGAGCTAAGCAAAGCTTACATAAGGCCAGCAACTTGAAAACCTTCTAAAACGTAGTTTTTTTGTTTACACCGTTTTACACCGATTATAATTTGAACACACAAAAAGAGGCAGTTCTTTCTAGCTCAGACAGGCCTGGCGTATAGGCACCAATTCTACTGGACAAATTCGTAGAGAAGTGCCGTGCCAGACGAGATAATTTACGCAAAAGAAAGAGAGGCACTATGTAGGTATATATATAATGTTAAGCGATAAGCTCTTGTTCTAGCTGAATTTTACTTTGTTGCGTCGTGTCTCTCTCTATTTTTATATATGTTTTCGTGATGACCGCCATCTGTACTTGTACTAATAAAAATGATGTGGTTCAGACAGTAAGGTGCTTCATATACTTACGTAAAGGCAGCAGTTCCAATTGTTTATTACCGTTTTACAATTACAATTTTAACACACAAAAAGAAGCAATTATTTCTAGGTCAAACAGGCCACGCATACTCTGCACATTAATTACGAAGTCCATTGACGCACCAATTCTACTGGGCAAATTCGTAGAGAAGTGCCGTCGTGCCAGACGAGAGATTTGGCTCAGACAGTAAGGTGCTTTATATACTTACGTAAAGGCAGCAGTCCCAATTGATTATTACTAAGGTCCAACGCACGCATCCCCGCGCAATCCCCAAGCGTCATGGGTACTTGTGTCAGCCTGTTGTTGGAAGCGTCGAGCTCTGCCAATGACGACATCTTGCCAATCTCTTTGGGTAGTGACATCAGCATGTTGTCGGAGAGAAGGAGAACTTGCAGCGGCATCTGACATACTTCCCGGGGTAGCTCAGTGAGCTGGTTTGAACTGACAAAGAGAAATTGCCAATTATAACTCGGTGAAAACACACAAGTTTTACAAAGAAGCCGGTAGCTCCTCATTATGAAATGCCAAAATGTATGGAGCAACTCTGTTTCTTTCTTAAAGGACCTGCGATAAAGTAGCTTTTACCGGGCTGTGCTTTAGGGCTATTTCTGTTTAACTGCGGCGGCCGCCCTTACCATGGAGAACGTAAATAAATCTATGCCAAAAAGTCAATGAACGCGAACATAAACATGCAGTAAGTGCACTAAACTAGTTATTTTACATTCGGAAACTTAAATTGAATGTTAATTAGATCGGTCGAAACGTAAATCGGTCAGCGCTTAACCTAATAGTAACCTGATTTCGTGCCAAGAGATTTTGATGGAAAAACATGATTACACACATAGGTCGTAGGTAGATACAGCTAGGGTCAACAAACTGTTAGTTTTTAAAGATTCTATGTCTATAAAACTAGTATTGGGTAACAATATTACGTTGGCTTGAAGAGTAAATTTTTTACGATTTCAATTGTATTGTTTTTGGAAACCTGCCATCTTTTTAGGCAGAATATTTCACCTGAGATGTGAGAACCCTAGTTAATTTCTATGCCAAGAGTGTTAAGGCGAACTTCCTGTGCCGATGCGGGGAACGAAGTGCTTTCACATTTTTATCTGTTTGCACGCTTTGGATACGGGAACGTAAGTAGAGCATGACTAATGTCTCGTATAATAGCTTTGGGCCCTATTTTCAAATTATACAAGCTAAAGCCATGGTTACGCATGTTTTACTTTTACATAACATTATATATTATCAAAATATTTAAGCATCTTTATTATAGTATGGGAATAGTGTAGCGATGTGTAGGTAGTTAACAATATAAGAATGACATGTGCTTGTTAACTAATCCTCAGCAACCATATACGTAGTAACGTAGTAACCATACACTACATAATACAGAAATCAATAAATACAGTGTAGCATCACACATAGGACGTAAGATGTTGAACATTTTTAAATACGCAATAGCGCGGTAAAAGTGTTATCGAGTTTTTAAACAGCACAGACACAGACGGTATCTTATCTGTACTATGTATTGTATGGGTACAACGTCTTGTCTCGGTGTGGAGCTTTGACGCCTTAAGATTTTTTTGCCGTCTAGACGCCTGACGTCTCCCGATAGTATTCAAAGGAATATGTTTTAAAGTACCATTGTACTCGTAAAACCATCTAGATTTACTGCATTTATTTTTGCATCTGAATCTTGAAAAGAAATTGTATTAAACGATAGACAGTGCTACTTTTCGAAAAGCTATAGTTAGTAAGTATTTTAAATCCCGTGAGCTAAAATTAAGTTGATTTCAAGATTACCCCAAAATAATAAACCTATTAAGCTTGGAATAGCGTGGAACACAAGCTAAGTTAAACAAAGAAATGATAGATGGATGTGAGCACACTTTTTGACAGAAGCCAAGTTAAAACAACAGAGAGGGTGTCTGTTTATACACATAAGAGCGTACTCTCATGAGAGAATGAGGGCTGTATAATTCTGAGATGTTTCAATGAGATGTGATGACCGAAAATAGAACGGATAAACGTTGCGAATTAAAATAGCTTCTTATCTTGTGTTTTAACATCCAATAGAACGTTGATTTGTAAGGAATAAGGTATAAAATGCTGTAACTCCGAAATATGAGTTGTAAAAAGGTTTCTCAAGACATTTATTTACAACGTGTCCATGCGACCGTTATCGCCTGTCGACTCAGTCTACCATAAATGGAGGAATATGTGGTTTCTTCAGAAACCCCAAGACACACGGACTGTCAGACGGCTTTGTAAATAAGATTTCTATACAGACAGTGTTTTATATCAATCAATTCTATCAAATCATAAGCTATTTTCAATAAACATCCTATTACTCAGAATGTTCTAGCGCTTTATTTGTTTTTAGTATACTAAGCTTTTTGTTAGTGAATCCAAACTCCAAATCCAAACAAAACCATTTTTGGATGACGAAAAGCTTTCTTATAACAAAGTAAATGGAGGGTAAGCAATCTAAGTTATAGATGAAACGGACGCAGAAAAGTTCGAAACTCTGATGAAAACAGAGTGAAGCTGAACCAATATGCTCCAGTGGCCAGTTAGTTCTGCCAAGTGCGCCAACTCAATGTTATCTTTGGCAACGAAATATGTATGTTTTCCGAATTTTTGCCAAGGTTTCAATTTTCTTGATAGAAACATCCCGAATTCACAACATTGTTAGCGCCCCTGCAATAAAGTAACGTAACAATATTTGGCCATGAGCAACGTTTATTGGCTGCGAGGGTTGTTTGCCGAGAGACAACAAGGGTCGAAGTTTCTAACATTTAATATGCTGCCGATTCTATCAATATTAAAATCGGTGATGCCGCAGAACTTTGGAAACCACGGCAGATATCGATCGATGGATGAATGGATGGTTGTACCCAGGCTGTAAAATATTAAAAATGATGTGTGGGTCGTTTGGCTCACGAAAATTAGTTCGCGTGTCTTTTTATAGAACTACTTACTCGATTGTATCATGAATCACTCAGATTTTAATTAGTCAAATTAATATTGCTGATAATACGCACCTTCTAGCTTACTGTGTCTGTTTCCATGTTTGAAATAAAATGAAAGATCTCTAAGGTCGTAATAAAATTTAGCAAATGGTCTCATGTTATTTTTATGCGTGTTTTTTCTATTGAACTAGGGGACCCTACCTAGTCACCCTACGGAACAATTTACAACAAATTATTTGCAAGTTCGCAAGGGCGGTTCAAGGTCGATATTACATCGATTTTGTTTAGAGGGGTGCCAAACACCAGAGCATTGCGAGAACAAATCCAGAAAAATAATGTTCTAACCACGCATGATTTGATTGAGAAAACCGACCCGTGTACTTGATAGGTAATTTTGATATTACTATAATGATTGAGCGAACCATCTTTTAGAGCATCAATCAATCAAAGAAATTCGCAACCGCACAAAATTTGATGTGGTCTGTTATTTTTATTATCAGCTCGAATCACCTCAATCCCAATTGCACAATGACTATTGTGGCGCATTGGGCGAGCCCGTGCCATTTTCGAAAGCACGATCGTATGTCACGCGCATGCGCGATTTGATAGTCGTTATGGTGCGTGCGCGTGCAACGAACCACAATCACAATGCTTGAATTAGGTACATACAACTCGATGATTACGAGTGTTCTAGTCACTCCGTGAGCATAAATATGCACCTAGGCGTAATCGCAACTTCACTTAAGTAAGCTATTTGATGATAGGGATAATACGACTTTCTAAGAAAAGTTAGCAGTGTTCGTGTCTAAAGCATTTGTTAAGATTACAGTGGTTTCTGTGATTTCTAATAACTAATTCTCCTAGCCGAAGCACAGAATCTTACTTATAACAAATGTGATAAAAAACATAGCATAGGTGTTAGTATGTTGTGTGTGGATGATCAATCACATCATGAAGATTAGACGAAATTTTAAATACCAAGGATGTGGTTTTGGGTATTACATTAAAGCTAATGGTACCAAAACTAGTAAACGCAAACTATCTAGTTAAATATCTTGAGTCAGAAAGCTTACAGGGGCTAGCCCCGCAGGTGATCAAACGGTCACACATGTCCCGCAGTCACAGTACGATTAACCGGTTCCATGATAAGGATCTGGTTAGAACAACAGAAAGTAGGTGCCTCCCACTCGATTCAACTCATAAAACTTACCAATGTATTTATACAATAATGTATCCATACCGATTGTTATAAATTATTACTGTCTCTCGGTTTGTTTGTCGGCTAAACAACTTTACTGATTTTGTTGAAATTTTTTAATCGATCTCGATTGTATAGGCTACTATTTATGTAGGAACCAAGTCGCTGACAGAAGAGAGAAATCCAATAAGGTGATCATGTTTTGTAAAAAAAGTTAATATCTTTTTGAACAGGTTTTTACTGTCGCTGATCAAAATCATGTTGCGCAGGACACGTTTTGCAGCAGATGTTTTCTGTTTTAGTCAATGTTTATATTTGGCCCACTTGCATTATGATAAGCGATTGAGTCATTGATCGATGTTATAACACTAAAGGCAATATCATTGGCTATGCTAGTTGTCGTTTGCATTAGGTTGACAATGGTAGTTATGAGAATAGCCAGAGTAAGAACAAAACAATCAAGGAGTTTAAGTCTTATTCTGTATCTAACTATTTCTTCTTAGCCTTCTCGTAGGCAGATCTTTTTTTGACGTATCCTCCTTTTTCTGTTAGTGAACGGCCATGGTATTGCAAAACTCTGGTCCTACTTGGGGATTTACACAGTAATCTTTACCTATGACGCACCGATAAGAATGCTAATATCGACAGGTTAGATAAGGTTGACATTGATACCAACGTTTTTATTGTTACCCGTCTGACGGTGAATCTAACTGCGTTTATTCGCAGAAACACCATGTTGTGCAGTAAGTACTTGGAAGTCAAACAACTGTGCTATCGTGTTTCGCACGGCAAAGACCAATTCCTAAAGCCAGCTTGTTGGTAAACAATGCTCGCTGCGTGTTAATTTACTGTTCAGACCTTGTTTTACAACAGAAGGCTGGAGAATGGGTTGATCGTTCTTGTAGCAAAGCGATAAATAGACGGATTTGAAAGTGAACCTACAAAAATAACTCCGTTTTCTAAGTTGATGTGAAATTTTAATGCATTTTAAACACATTACAATAATGATGAACCTATACTTTTCTGTACAAGAAATAAAATGGTTCCTAAGATCCTGATAAAATCTTGAAAAATTGCTGTTTTCAGAAATTTTATACAGATTATTTTTACAAAACGTAGTTTACTCTATTTTTTTATATTATTCTTCTACTTCATGTTTAAGATCTGAGACGATGAGACAGAATTTGGCTTTCTTTAACCAATGTTACTGTGACAAAACGACACCTTTTAAAATTATAGCTTGCTAGTTGTACTTGTACGTTAAACTTCCTAAGCTTTCTTGCATTAAAATTGCGTGATCATGTTTATTGTTATTTCTACATTTATGTTGTAGCTTTTACAATAATTGATTTAACTTTGTCAGAGCGTCTCAATTTGGTACATAAACGCATCTTTCTACCATTTCTAGTTTCTCATACAAATAACAAATTTTAATGACTTTTACTTTTATATAATTTACTTGCTGACCCGGCAAACTTCGTACCGCCTCAGAATCAATAAATAAAAAAGCAAGCATTTTTTTCATATTTACTCACCTTTTAAACCTTCCTTGGACTTCCACAAATAATTCAAAACCAAAATTAGCCAAATCAGACCAGCCGTTCTCGAGTTTTAGCGAGACTAACGAACAGCAATTGATTTTTATTATATAGATTGTCAACTTAAGTAGATTTTTACTACGACTCCACTGTAGAGTAGGAAAGGTACCGGCGGTTCTGTTTATCAGTTATCATTATCACCTTATCCACGTGCCGGCAACGAATAGAACTATACGGCCATGACATCTCCGGGCGTTCACCCCACCCAATGATCTTTACACCGACCTAAAAACTGCTTAGCTCTTATTTCTAAGAGTTTAGAGTGCTTTTTAGCAAGAGCTTTGGTACTAGGAAGTTGCTCTGCGCCGCATTTGCCATGGCATTGTTATGGTGCATGGCATATAAGACAAAAGTGCTAGAGCTAGAGTGATGCTGACCTGAATACCGTAGCGAAGAAATGCTGAAAACGAAACTTCATTTTTTTGTTCACAAAATGGTTGTTTTGGAATATTTACAGGTACTTACAGAAGAATCAGCATCAACTCGATCCCTTGACCAAATAGCCAGAAAAAATACTTTATCGAAAATGTTGTTAAGTAAATGATTCTTTTCTTACAAAAAATCCATAAGATATAATGTTTGCCAAGGGAATGTCCAACAACCAAAATATACTATGCTTAGTAAGTCAATAAAAAGCCCCGCCATAAAAAAGCATAAATCAGTCAGTCAAACCTCGTAATTTCCACGAGACCGTAAATCTGTGACTTTATTAGTTACATTACACGCTATTGTTTTTAGGGATGTTTTAATGGCAATTCGAAAATGCCGAAGGAATTGGACGATCAGCAAACTAGCTCTATCAACTCAACGCACGGGTTCCATCATTGCGCCAAAACGCCAACTGCTTTATACCGTCATCGACGACGGTCGCACGCCGCGTTTCCACAACGGGCTTGCATACAAGACCGAGAAGGGATTTAGTACCATAGCGCTTTGCTCGCTCAATACAGTAGGGTGTCCATATTCTTATGAAACGAGGAATAAACTACAAATATTGATGTCACTAAAATATTGAATTCAGCTTATTTATCTATACTTACAAAAATATGTTTAGGTACCTACCTATAATAATGCAATCAACACGTATCAATAGTAATAGTATTTACTGTTATGTACTTAAGTACATAAAAATATACTTACATCCCGATACATTTTATCGTTTTGTAAATACTTAGACATGATCAGAATAAAATTATTATCATTAAGTCCCTACTTTTCAAAAAGGTGGTTGGACGAAATTTTGCTCCTTTTATTAATTCGGTAACCGTTGACTACTGAGTCATACGAAAGTAACAGTTAGTGTACTTTAAAAGTTACTTCTTATCGTGTCACTAGTTATTTCTAACCAGTGTGGTGAAAGGATTAAAGTGCGCCTCAGAGTCTCCTTTCGTGCAGTTAGGCAAGCCTTAATGTAAGCTTTCGACCTTGCCGTCACTAGGCACTTTAAACAAGCTGAACATTCCAGTTTTATAAGAAAACAATAGTCACCCTACAGTTAGCAAAACGCGGCGGGCGTGGCGCGCAGCCATTTTGCTTCTCAACGCGGCGTTCATTCGGCGCGTCAGTCACGCGGCGTCTGCCCGCCGAAGTGTACAGAACCGGTTTCACACGTCGCGTTTTTTACTCAGAGACAAACAAGCTTGAGTGCCGTAGTTATTCAAAATGCAGTTCGAATACGATCCGGAGCAATTGATTGCAGAAGTGAGCAAGCGTCCCGGAATATGGAACAATGAGCATCCAAGTTACCGCGCGAAAAATGTCAAGGCTCAACTATGGTATGAAATCGTGAAGGAGCTGGTTAGCGTCACCGACATCGATATGACGAAATCGGAGATGAGAGAACTTGGTAGGTGCCTAGCTAAATATTTTATGAATTACCTACCTACCTAGTTTCGAAGTTGGTTGTTGTGGTATTTACCTTGCCATGCGTTTCAACTCTTAAAATGCCACGCAATTTCGATAGATGGCGTAGCTAGGGTACTACGCGTTGGTAAGCAACCGTATTATTGTATCTGTCTGTATTGCTGATAACGGGCCAATCCAATGTTTATTTATTTACATACTTACTTACGGCCCCTCGAGTAAGTCTGGATTCCAAACTAAAAAACCTAGTTAAATACGAGTAAGTACTTACAATAAAACTTTTCCTATCCTTTGTTTCAGAGCTACAGCTTCAAAAGAAGTGGAAAAGCCTTAGAGACTGCTTCCAAAAGTACATTGTGAACCCGAAAAAGTTCAAACGACCCTACGTTTACAGCAAGCATTTACAATTCCTGCTTAAGGACAGAGAATTACCAGAACCGCGCAGGAAATCGTCCATTCAGGTAGGATCTAGTGAATCTGACGAAGGGGAGATCGCACCCAGGAATGTTTGGATTCCGAAAAAGAAAATACGAATGAAGAAGGTGGAACACTTTTCAGACGACAACGATAATGACGTGACAGAAGACTTTACATTCGAAGCGAACGCTTCATCAGAGACCGACGCAAGAAATGTGCCGTCACAGGGCCAGTTTGCGTTTGCAAATGTCGACGCTCCAGTGAATTCCAATTCTAGAGATTCTGAAGATTCTGACAGGATGTTCCTTATGTCACTTTTGCCGCACCTGAGATCGATACCTGAGGAGTTCAGACTGAATGTGAAGTTAGAACTGATGCAAGTTTTACGAGTGGCGAATGATAGCACGACTAAACTAAGATTCGCTTCCTCTGGTCTGGACTGATTTGTTCACACACATGCCTAAATATTCAAGTTTCAAACGTATTCAAATAAGTAGTAACAAAACAGTGGTAACTGTTTATAATTAATTGATTTAAGTAGTTACAAATATGTTTTTCGAAGGTTGATTACATATTAAAAGACATTATTTTACTAGCTGCTTATATAATTTATTTAAACGCCAGAACCAGGGATATTCTATCATCATAACTATTGTTCGAAAGTCTAGTAAATGGCAGTGACAGCACTGTCAATGTCGCCATTGTCTTGGGGACGCTGCCCTCTGTCAGTGATCTGGATCAGTTGAGCTGATCGTTTTAAACGGTCAGATAGCTCAACTGTACCACGTGTATTTTATATTATTCTGTACATTTCTGTAAATAAATATAGTCTACTTAGTATCTACAGATCCTATAGTATTTTCTGCTTTGGAACAAGCTCTTCGAAATTTTACTTATACTTGAAGATGTCTCATACATGATCATTTGGTTATTGATATCTAAGAAATTATCGAACTTAAAGGTTTCAGTTATTTGGTAACAAGATATCCTAACTTCTCATATACGAAATTGTCTAATGCTGATGCTTACCTTAGATCTAAATAGGTGAGACTCGAGAGCCCTCCGACAGCGTCTGGCACGCTTCTTATGACATTTTGTGATAGCAACAACTTTTCCAAAAACACGTATGCTGTCAATTCGTCAGGCACTTCATTGAAACGATTTTTAGATAGATCTGAAACAAGAGAAATATCAGGTTAGAAACAGCACTTTTTTGTTTTTTTAGTAAGTAAATATATAAAAGCAAAATTAAAAAAAAATTGCTTATAATAATAATAATGCCGGACATTTCACACAGCATCATCTGGCCTCAAAGAAAGCAGAGCTTGTGTTATGGGTACCACATAACTGATATTCTACTTATATATTTTTTTTATTTAAATACATACTTATTATACATAGGAACACCCAGACCCGAGACAAATACTTGCAGTTCATACGAACATTTGCCTTGCGGCGGGAATTGAACTCACACCTTTCTGCGTCTCAGCCAGTCTGTGGCCCACAGCGCCACAGAGGTATTATCTACAATTAATGTGATTACTTAGTAAGAACCTCGTCTTCCTCGTAGTCTATGTACTGTTTAACTAATAATCATCAATGTTCATTTAATACATTTTTAAAGGACAATAAAGTATCTTGCGCATAGTAAATTATATTATTTATGTCGACAGACTCTAAAAGGAAAGTACTATTATCCCCACCGTAAATGAAACTACTCCAATGCCGAGGGATTACTGTAAAAGGGGACAAAAATATACATTGAGTGGGACTATAACTGCTAACAGTATGGCAGGCATGACCATAAACCGTAAATATTTTTGGGGTGCTCGTTAACTATTACCACAGAAATGTGTTTTAGTTAATATAACGTTTGTTTGTTTTCTTTGTACAATGAATGAAGCATTTGCCTAATTAAACAGTTTCATGTACATAAATTCACAACACTAACTTGTTTTGTTAGGTATTAAAGAGAATTTAATTACTTCTTGTTCACATTTTAGAACCTATATTATATAGATTTGACGACCTCTGTGGCGCAGTGGGCTAAGATCTGGCTGAGACGCAGAAGTTTGCGGGTTCGATTCCCGCCTCGGGACAAATGTTACGATCTGAAAGTATTTGTCTCGGGTCTGGGTGTTTCTATGTAAAATACGTATGTATTTAAAAAACAAAAAAAATATATATATAATTAGTATATCAGTCATGTGGTACCCATAACACACAAGCTCTGCTTACTTTGGAGCCATATGATGCTGTGTGAAATGTCCGGCATTATTTATTTATTCTTTATTTATAGACATTTTAGATACTTTATCCAGTTCAGTTCAACAACTCAAAGCCGTGGACGATTTAGTTTAGTGGCATGCAAAGTGTGGTCTGAATTAACCGCAGGCATCCTATCCTAAGCTAAGAACTGGATAGAGTTGATTACACTGGTTATGCAACCTTCAAAGTAATCCTGCCTACCCGTTTATCAGCATCTAAAAGAAAATACAAACCATTAATAACGCTAACGAAGCGAAGCGAAGGACTTGGAAATTCCATGAGTCCTGTGAACTTTAATGTTACTTTTCATCTAGCGAAATAAATCCACGATACTAAAAGAATACCTCTTTATGTCATACATTTTAAATTCAAGCGCTGCATTCTGCGATTTGATTGCAGTTTATTATCAAAGAGGATATATTTTCGATTAGATTACAAATACGAAGGGAATTATACTATAGGTAATTTTGCATTTCCTGTTATTCGAATGAATCGAAAAGGTGAGGATTGTAAGTTGAGTCAGCTGTTAGTAATAATTACATCCTACTACGATACTATTTTACAACCTGTAAAGCTATAAGAAGATTTTTTAACTTAGATATTTATGATAGACAGCTACGTCAATGAGCCTTCTAGCAGCTGCCAGAGCAATATAAAGATGGACTAACTTTTCATTGGGTTCAAGTAATCAGGAATCACGCTGTCAAAACACCTCTTCGATCAGTGATAGATCTATCTGATAGACTGGCCTGTCAGCTTAGTTGGTAGTAGCTCTGCCTTTTGCGCTGTAGATTGAGGCTTCGATTCCCAGGATAAAAATTTGTGTGAAGAACATAGGTGTTTGCTCTGTGTCTGGGTGTTATAAAGTATCATAAGTATGTATTTAAAACTATATAAGTATTCTATCAGTTATCTAGTCACCATAATACAAGACTAGATGGTGTTGTGTGCATTGTCCATCAATATTTATTATTATTATTATTATTATTATCTAACGTATAAATCGATAAAACAAGTGATAGGCAATCAAGAGTTCGCGTCAACTCGGTTCATGTTAAGGTTAACAACAGCTTAACTGGCCAGTTGATCTCTACACACCACATGGTGTGTCACGTCAGCGCTTGCAGTGAAACTGGTTTCTGTATGAATGACTTCGTGAGAACGGTTCGGCTCGAGTCAGTCAACGCCTATCTAACCTATAAACGATTTTCATTCATTTTTTCCTTATCACCAAAGAGAAACTTACTATACTAAATAAATAATAGTTTTTTAGTTTGGTTTTCTATATAAAGCGTGTTTTTTAGTTTTTTTTCTATTTTTTAGTTCGGTTTTCTATATAAAGCGTGTTTTTTAGTTTTTTTTTAACTATTATTTATTTTCTACTTTTTAGTTTAGGATTTTTTTTTTATTTAAATTATTGCATTGTCATCGGTCTTTGACAGGTGTGCAAAATTTGAAAGAAATCTGGCCGTTTAAAATGGGTCAAAATCGCGTCCTAAGGAGTCGTTTACAAACATAAATACAAGTGAAGCTAATATAAAGCGTATAAAATGGCTAAGGTAATTTTACTTCCAATTTATTAAGAACTAGCGACCCGCCCCGGCTTCGCACGGGTGCATGCCAATGCTAAATATATTACAGCATGTCTTTATATACAACGTTAACACTTAATTGGATAAGGATTAATGCTGTATTGCTTAAAATCGCTTCGTAAATAAGCCATTAAGGATAAAAAATGGTTATTGTGGGTTAACCCTAAGAGATAGACATATAAAAAAAAGGTTATTGTGGGTTAACCCTAAGAGATAGACATATACCATCGTGGACTTTTTTGTAGACCTTCTTAAGGTGTAAAATACTGTAGTACATCATTTTGATCTATCTCGTAGGGTTCAGCCAGCGTTTGCAATGTAAGCGCAAAAAAAATAGTTTATTTACGACATCACATTAAAAACCTCCAAAATTATCAGTATTTCTCTACTATATTATCCATGTATTATACATATAAACCTTCCTCTTGAATCACTCTATCTATTAAAACAAATCGCATCAAAATCCGTTGCGTAGTTTTAAAGATCTAAGCATACAACGCGACAGACAGAGAGTTGGAAGCGACTTTGTTTTATACTATGTAATAATAATGATTTTAAATCTGTAATATCTTCGAAAATATTCATTTAATTTAAGTGCTGTAAAGGGCCATATTGATCTATATTAAATGCACAATGTGTTTAAGGTACTTAATTGGATAAGGATTAATGCTTTATTGCTTAAAATCGCTTAGTAAATAAGCCATTAAGGATAAAAATGGTTATTGTGGGTTAACCCTAAGAGATAGACATATAAAAAAATGGTTATTGTGGGTTAACCCTAAGAGATAGACATATACCATCGTGGACTTTTTTGTAGACCTTCTTAAGGTGTAAAATACTGTAGTACATCATTTTGATCTATCTCGTAGGGTTCAGCCAGCGTTTGCAATGTAAGCGCAAAAAAAATAGTTTATTTACGACATCACATTAAAAACCTCCAAAATTATCAGTATTTCTCTACTATATTATCCATGTATTATACATATAAACCTTCCCCTTTAATCACTTTGTCTATTAAAAAAACCGCATCAAAATCCGTTGCGTAGTTTTAAAGATCTAAGCATACAACGCGACAGACAGACAGCGGGAAGCGACTTTGTTTTATACTATGTAATGATGATATAAAAATAATGTCTTACTACTTTACGCAAAAGAGTTAATCCAATAACTAGGTTTGGAGAACGATATGATAAACTGGCCTTATTTGTAAGTGTACGCACGCGATATAGCTAATGGAAATATCCCCAAGGGATTGTCTATAGCAAAATGAAACGAATAAACTAGGTCATCTAATCTAATCATAATATCATGTATGTTACATCTAGGTACATATTAGTATTAAATTTATTGAATATTGTCGCGAATAATTTCAGATTGCTAAAGCATTGGATGAAACATTTTAGGATTACAGTGCCGTACACTTTTGTAAGACGCAATCTCGTGCAGTGTAAGGGGAGAAAAGAACCTCGTAGACTGTGCTTGAAAGCTAAAATAAAGGCAGCCTTTCTTCACTGTAGGACTACAAAAGGTCTCGTCAGCATTAATGGGTAGAGAGACGCTCCTGAACAATAAGAAGACTTCAACTACTCAAGACTTGATGAAAGTTTCATGAAACTGTCTCAACAAACACAAGATGCCTTTGAACTTTCGTAATTATAATGGCTGGTGAATTTTAGACGACTTGTTGATGGAAATACTTAAGATATCATTGTCTGTCGCATGTTGTATAGTTGTCAGAAATGTAGACAAACTAAGCAATTGTAAAAGAAAGTAATTACTCGAGTAAGCAAAGTTTACATTTACGCAAGAAAGCTAAGAAACTTTGAAATATTGTACGACTCAACAATGGGAAAGTCTCTTGCTTAGACTTTGTTGAATGAGGCATCAAAGTATTAAAGGAAGGCGCCAGCGCCATTTTGGTCCTGAATTATAATTATAAGTCAAAGTCAGAGTATCCGGTGAGCGATACAACATAATCTTACGTTACAAGGAGCATGACTCACTCAGCAAGTAACCTCGAGCGAGACGTATTACTGAGACCGACAATATAAAGTGCGAGGATGGCTATCGTCGAGGTAAATACAGACGATCATAAGTATACATTATAGTTAAGTAGATAAGTAAATGCTTGGAAATAGAAAAGAGTTTAAAGAAACACAATAATTCATACTTTCAGCTAGTAACGTGTTTCCATGATCTAACAAACAAAAAGCAAGTTTATTGATTAAAAAATATATATATTTAAGTTACTTTTGGGCAAGATGATGCTGTGTCCGGCCTTATCTATTATTATTATTAGTACCTGGACGACTGAGTTTTGCTTGGTATAAAACACGGATAAAACGAGGTTTTCTAAAAATTAAACCTAAAAATGAAACCCCCTGCATGCTAAATTTCATGAAAATCGTTGGAGCCGTTTCCGAGATTCATATCATAAATATATACAAGAATTGCTCGTTCAAAGGTATTAGATTATTATTATTTGTAAGAAATGCTTTTGTATTCTGAAAAGTCTAATTAAATCTAGTTAATTAATCGGATGATGTAATGCAACCAGACTTGGACGAGATCAGGTCGTTAATATAAACTGGAACACATTTACCACAAATCACTAACTCCAGAGCAGACGCGACAGCCAAGACATTTAGTTTCATTTAGGACCAACAATTAATTTCTTTGAACGAGGCTTTGCAAATATTTCTTACTTTAAACTCGGTAAAATGTACATTTTTAATGTGAAAGGTGGTTTATTTTCACTTGACGAAGGATAGGTCTAAATGGCATTAGAAGGGTCGACCCTGAACTTTTTATTGACTTTGCGCAAATGACAAAGGTTAACTCTATTTAAAACCAAAGAAGAAATAACTACTACTTTTAAAAATTCTACTTATTTTCAAAATGTATAATCCCGTATATCAAAGCCATGACCAAAATTGAACAGAACTTTAAGCTGATCAAAACCTATCCACGTATTACGATGATATAATTTAGTTACTTTAGTACTTTGGTGTATTATGGATGTCTAAATTCAGATAGCGTCAAAAGCCTTTATAAATATCAAAATCCAATATTTATCAAAATCTAAAGTACTAAAAGAATACAACCAGATAAGGATTACACTGATTGATCACAGATAAAACCATGCCATTAGGGTTCATTACAGCACTGTCGTGCTCTTTCATGCTCCTTTCCATATTTTAAAACTGCTAGCCAGAGCAACAATTCGCATCGCTCGGCGAATATAGGCGAGGCCGCGCAAACATATCAGATGTGCGAAGTAACTTCCATTTTAGTTACTTTCACTGTTTACTTGCTTCAAAACTTCCAAACATGTGTGATTATACATTTAGTAATCTACGTATATTCATGTTTGCCTTCGTTTGAAACGAGTTTGCAGTCTTGTTTTTGACGGCTCGCGTCCTCGAAATAACTGCCGGCCCCGTTGCTAACGAGTCCCATTTTTGACGATGCTTTCGGCCTTTTCTGGCTAATGTCTCTCTAAGCTTGCTTCCGGAACGATAAAAGCAAAGAATCTCTTCACAAACTTCGCGTTTATCCATTCACTCCGTTCATAACAGCGATGCTAGAGCCTTATTTCCTAGGGTTAATCAAGCGCATTCTTCTTAATACATCTGAGCTTTTGGTTTAGTGCCAAGTTGTCGCAGTATGCGGACTGCGGGGCTTACAACCTTGACCGACCAAGCCATATAATAAATCTTGAACCAAGTGCATGAGATAGGTTTGGATATCTTCGGCGAGCTAGCAACCCATTTCATTTCAAGTTCAGTTGTTAAATCAATATAATTTTACAGGTTTCAAGTCGTTAAAATTGATTGTCCTCCCAGGTAATGTCTAGCAGAAATATAAACCAAGTAACAAAGTTGAATCACCTCAAGAAATACACTGCATTTTCAAGGCACAATACACACAACCAATTGGTAATGAACATTACGGTTCGTCAACGAGCACAACAGCTTTTGGCCTTGGCAGCCCATCAGATTTGTGCTGTAGTAACACGTCGTCTACCTACCTCTACCGTCATTACATCACGCAATAAAGTCATCGAGCGTAACACGCACGTAGTACGACTACCAACAATAAGATTTAAGCTAATACACCAAACCAAATAGGTACGTTTCCTTAACGTGACGCTATATCATGGATCTATTTTAAGAGAGACAAAACACTGATTGTCTGATGTGAGTGGAGCCCGGTCATCTATCAGTATCGAGCTAAACTATAGACATGAAAGCCAATCTGTCTATCAAGTAACGAGTTACAACATTATACGCTTAGCTGACAAGATCAAATGGCTCTTATTCCTATTAGATGCTGAGGACTAGATACAACTAGATAGTTCAAAGCTCTATTACATCTAGCTGGCATGACAAAATAGTTCAAGGAAGTCGAGCCATCTATCTACACATGGCATACGTCATGTCATGCATACATAAAAAAGTTATCGTAATGCGTAAGTTGAAGAGTAGGGCGCGATAACGGTATAATAACATACACTAAGCACGATTGTTAAATGTGATGCGGATTTCAATCTCAATGGTCCGTCATAAAATAAAGACGCCTATTAATAAATAAATACTGGGGGTTACTGTGTTGAATTAAAACAGACGCCGAATGTGAAAATAGAATGAAATGAACTTAAATGGTAATTTGTCAACAATAAATTAACACGCAGCATAACATGGGACAGATGCCTGTAAACTTTTCGAGATTTACTTAAAGCTATTTTGATTTATAACACCGAAGTTTGAATTAGCGAGTTCCATGCGACGAATCGATTTTATGCCTTTTGTCTGGGTGCAAACGGCAGGAGAAAACTTTGGAAACACGTGCCGGTAGATCAATACGGTCGAGACGGTGGGTACGGCGACCGGCTGTCGGCATAGCGTGACACCCCAAACAGCTGATTCCACCAATCCCCCTCGGGCAGTTCGTTCACCCTCACCCTGTAGTACTCTACACCCTCTCATACTTTCGATTTCTGCTAACGAAGGATTTCAGGATTCACATATATATGACTTCTCATTTTCTAATATTAAAAAGCTTTATTTGGAGACTACCTGGTCTACATTCAAGAGTCTCGATGGCTTTGATTCGTATTTGATTTGTCAATCAAATCATGTCATGAATAAACAGGAAAGTATGTATAATCGAAAAAGTGTTGGTCCGTCTAAAGATCTTTCTTATAAAACAGCGTCGACAATAGAAGTGCGAGGTGGCTACACCACTCAACAACATCAACAATACACAACATATTTGCAGCAATTGAAAAATGAATTCCAAGAACGTTGGTGCAAAAAAATCGAATCTACGATTATTTTCGCAGAGATGGAGCGAATTAAAACTCTTGGTACAGGTGCATTTGGCAGAGTAATGCTTCTAAAACACGCGAAGAGTGGTAAATTCTTTGCGATGAAAGTGTTGGAAAAGGAGAAAATAATAAAAATGAAACAAGTCGAGCATACACTATATGAAAAACGTATTTTAGAAGCAATTCGGTTTCCATTTACGGTGACGATGGAATCCAGTTTCAAGGATAATAGTTACATTTATTTTATCATGCCCTTCGTACCAGGCGGCGAAATGTTCACTCACCTTCGACGAATGGGCAAGTTCGAAGAGCCACTAGCTAAATTCTACGCTAGTCAAGTAATTTTGGCCTTGGAATACCTACATTTCTGTAACCTCGTTTACCGCGACCTTAAACCAGAAAATATACTGGTTGATAGAAATGGGTATTTGAAGGTCACTGATTTTGGGTTCTGCAAGGTTTTGCAAGGAAGAACGTGGACATTGTGCGGAACTCCTGAATATTTAGCTCCAGAATTGATATTGAGTAAAGGATATGGATTTTCAGTGGACTGGTGGTCATTTGGTGTTCTTTTGTACGAAATGAACGCAGGATACCCTCCGTTCTACGCGAACGACCCGATGAAAACTTACGAGAAAATAGTGGCTGGTAAATACAGATGTCCATCGAGTTTCAACTCTGATCTCAGAGAACTAGTTCGGAATGTTTTGCAAGTGGATATTACTAAGCGTTTTGGCGTCATGAAGAACGGTGTAATGGACTTCAAGAACCACAGATGGTTTAAAGGGATCGAATGGGAGTCTATACTGAATTGCCGTACGGCTCCTCCATTTGTGCCAAAGTACAGAAACCCTAGCGATACGAGCAATTTCGAGTCATACGACGAAGAGCCTATAAAGCCAGCATCATACTGTCGATTTAAATCTGAGTTTGAAGATTTCTAGCTTTAAGTTCTTATCCATAAATGTAAAAAATATTACAGACGCATTTCTTATTCTATCATCATGTTGCTTCATGAATTGATTGTTTTGTTTTGAGTGGTTAACAGAGCACGTGGGTCTCCCCAGCGCATTGAAGGGACTGTGATAGTAACTGAAGCACGCGACGCATCCATTCTATTTATAGATGTGATGACATGTGAACAAGGATAAATGACTTTGCTTTGGTTATTGAATTGAGTTTGAGGCCTAGGTTAGTGAATAGGTTTCGCCTTGGTACTCTATATTAGAAGTACACAACTAGAACGTATGTAGATCAGACAGATGTACACTCATACGAAGTTTGTGACCCGAATCTGACTCAATGCTCTGCCAAGATTAGCAGAGCTTCTGAATCGAAATGTTTTGCTTTCGGTTATAGCATTCCCCTGTGTAATATCATAACGGATTTCTATGTCATCGTTTGAAACAACTTGTCTTCATAATTCTGCTATATTATCATGTGTCAGCTAGGATGTTTGTGGTTTGACGCAAGATTTTTTAAGCCGTTACGCCAATGCGTACTAGATATTTATATGTTTAATTGTGAATCGAATACTATAGTAATACATCTTTGGACAATATTTACAGCAAATCAAGTATGATCTGTGCCAGTTCAATAATCTCTGCTAAGAAGCCAAGCCCGTAGAATTACCATACAAAAGCTTTAGATGATGGGCTAGCGTTTCAACGAACTGAGAGCGTTTATGCACCCTTAAGATTTCAATTTCAATTCATATCATCGTCAAACTGTCTTGGCAGTTTATCAATAGCAAATTTTTGTTCTTTTGCCGCTTTTGTTCGCGAAAGTCGTAAACTAATAATATTAACTCTGTATGAAAAACCATGTTTGATTATGTTTTAATTGGGTTTAATACACATTTTTAAGACGTTACATCGCATAAAAGAAACTTAATTCATATATCTGAGTAAGACAGTAAATAGTTATACAAGTAGATAGTATAACGGAGGGGGAAAAAAGAAAAGTAACTAACTGAACAGACATGGAAACTGGTAATTGTTTATGTCTCCCTCCGTGAAAATTTCTAAATAATTATATATAATTATTAAATATTGGTGAACAACTCACACAACACTATCTAGACATTAACTAAGCATAACTTGTGATGACCGTTGAGAAA